>OU611774.1:20000000-24800000 GCA_914767645.1 Hydraecia micacea
GTTATAAATGGTGTAACTAACCCGACTTTGTTTTATTTATATAAGTAGATTATATATAATTCTGTCAGGCTTGTGGAAAGTGGAGATGCTAAAAGTACTTAGCTGTATAATTAGGTACTTTCTAATCTTTTTTCTTTTTGTACAAGAAGGTTCTTGTTCCCTAGCGGTTGTACCTATACATGCGACATAATCCCTAATTAAATTAAGACCTGCCATAAATCGTTCGTTATATAAATTATGACTCTAACTCCTGTACTAGAACATGTATAAATAGGCACCCCCTAAGGCAACTCAACAAAAACATGGAATAATAAATAGGAACCACAAATACCAATGTATACTAATATAATTTGTGACATTAATCAAATCATACTGACGTTCTTGTGGTAATGCCGACGACACCTGCATCTAACATTTTTTTTTAAATATAAACAAAGCGCTTAACGTCGTATTAATTAGTCGTATCTTTTGATCGAATACATTAGAAACTCCTGTGTGAAGCAGGCTTCGTAAAAACTTAGACACGTAAAGGGCATATTATACATAACCTACCTAGACTTCGTTATTAGTTATTGTGTTACCTGGAAGTAGGTGTTTTGAACATGACGACAAGAATGATGAACATTGTTTTATTTTTTTTTATCAAAACATTTTTGCAGCTAGGTACTATAAGGGTTAACTAAGCTACAGATGGGAGCATTTACTAAATCAAACTCCGATATGATTTAGTCAGCTATTATTTTTTGACTTTTTTCATATCAACTTATTAAAAATTTAAAAAACCCCCGACTCAAACAAAAACCTCTAAAAACTAAAAAATAATATATATTGGCCCTTTAAGTTTAATAGAAGTTGCAGGAAATATTTTGATCCAAGCGTCCTCACGTCGGGGGACGGCTTATGCTTTAGCGATAAAGTTGAAAATCTATTACAGAAATCTGACAGATTGTAGTAGGTTGATGTGCTGGCGTCTGTACCTACCTAAGTGAAGAAATTAATTCGAAAAAAAAAAATACAATTAATACCCTGAGTAGTACAGAGTATAAAAAATTAAAAAAAATAACTAGCTAAATTCATTCCACAAGGACCAACTTTTAGATTTATGAACATTCAGTTTAAATTTCCGTAGGTGTTAGTAAGTTGTTAAATCCATTCGATCATGCGGACTCACAAACCATAACACCAAATTGTCACACTATGACGAATTTTGGACCAATCAAATCGAAATTGGATAAAATATACCCATAATGCGAATCGACTGCTGATTGAACTACGGTCAGTTTGTTAAAACTTTATTTTATTTATTTCAATTTCATTCTAAATTGTTATTCGTAACCGATTTTCTAGCTAGAAGTAAATAAGATAGGTATTTCAATTAATATTGAAGGATTTTCTGAGAACAACTCCATTCTTCTCTCCGAGCGTCTTGTAAATAAATGCGTTATTCTTACATTTAATCGCTCCGGCCCGCCGCGCAGCGCGTACCACTGGTGGTACATTACAATAGGAAACCTTTTTTACAAAAACTCTTTAACAAAAAAAAAACCGACTTCCAAAAAAAACACTACAACAACGTGAAAAATAACTTTAATTTCGGAAGTCGGTGTCTTTGGATCTGTATTTTAGTTTTTTGCCACCGACTTACCGACTTCATATTTCACTTGGTACTTTTTTTAAGTCGGTTGTTTATTTTGTAAAACAAGTCTTTATTTTTACTTTTTAGTTGTACCTACCCCACACAAACTCAATTACCACTAGTGCATTGAAGAATTGATGACACCGACTAGAAGCATCATCAAAATTAGCATAGGAGATGCTGTACATTTATGCATATAACTTCGTATATAATAACAATTACCTAATGTATTATATACTAAAACCTTCCTGAAAGTATGTAGATTACATTAATGAAAGAATTATCAAAATGGCTTCATTCGTTTTTGACAAAATCGCGGACATATAAACATACATACACACATACATACGGGTCGAATACAGAACCTCCTCTTTTTGAAGTCGGTTAAAAATCAATTGTGTCTCATTAGCAGGCCTTAACTAGTTAATCTTTAAAAAGCAGCTCGTAATAACTAGCAGCAGAGGACACAAAGTACATAATTGCTTTCTCTCGTTGCAAAAGCAATACCTATATTTGGACATGTAGAAAATGGTAAATGGAGTAGCATTAAAGTCATCAACTGCCTAGAAGTTTCCATAGGAAACAGCTCTATAATATTTTGGGGTAACGCTGCAACGGTCACTTAACTTTGCCAATCATATTGACGTCCTTTCCGAATTGTTTCACTTCTGATATTGCATCACTTTCAAAATCATCATCATCATCATCCTTTCAGCCGAAAGACGTCCACTGCTGGACATAGGCCTCCCCCAAGCACCTCCACTTCGACCCGTTCTGTGCTTCTCGCATCCAACGGGTTCCTGCGGCCTTCACAACGTCGTCGGTCCACCTTGTGGGATGCTACCAACGCTAAGTCTTCCGGTACGCGGTTGCCACTCCAGAACCTTTCGGCCCCATCGGCTACCTGTTCTGCGAGCAATGTGCCCTGCCCACTGCACTGCCACTTAAATTTGGCAATTCTTCGGGCTATATGGGTTACGTTGGTTCTCCTGGGGATCTCCTCATTTCTGATTCGATCACCCAGGGAAACAAAATCATAGTGACGTATATTGTCACTACAATAAAATTGCTGTACCGTTGCTGCTATTGACAAGTCTGTCAAGACCACAGTGATCTTTATATGCGTTATCTTAAGGTTGCTATTGAGTTACTGCTGTCAGAGGACTTTCACGGTAGGGCTTTCTTTGACAAAAGTTGCATACGAAGCTGCTTATCTTATTGGCAAACAGAATGTTTCTAGCATAATATGTATACTCGTATAGGCAGCAAGGTGAAGTGGCAATGGGTCGGCCATATTAGCCGTAGAATCAATGACCGTTGGGGTAGACATGTTCTTAAGTGGAGTCCGCGAATCGGTAAACGTAACGTGGGACGCCCTCAGGCTAGATAGAGCGACGATCTTCGCAGAATGGCTGGTAGCAGCTGGATGAGAGTTGCCGAAAATCGAGTTGAATGGCGTGCAATAGGAGAAGCCTATGTCCAGCAGTGGACTGCTATAGGCTGATGATGATGTATATAGGCAATTAATTCCAATACATTACATAAAGAGTATTCTATTCTATTCTATTACCAATATAGTAACTGACTGGTCAAAGAGCACCAAGCTGACAAGCTGGTCAAGTAGGTAGGTACGGTCCTACCTACTTAAGTAATTTCGCTGCCGATGGCTCTTTTCAAACATTAGGTACCTGTGCTGCTTCACAAGGAAACGAGCTAAGTAATTATGTGAATGGAATCATTATCACGAATACTGTAATTATTGAAGCAGCATTGCACTATTGAAAAAATTTACCTTTACGGCGCTACCTCGAAAATTTAAAATCCTCGAAAACCTACTAAGCGAGCGAAAGTGTTGCAATTACTTTTTAAACGCAAAAGAAGAGTGATGGCTACTTATAATGTGCGTGCGCACGGAATAAAACGACGAATGTGCCAAAACGAATTTACTCCTTTTTTAACAAAATAAGTAAATGAATTAAATTAAAAACTAATTTGAGTAAACTTTGATAAGATAATTCTCTGTTTTAAAGTAAATTCCATTGAATAACGCCTTGATGTCGAAAAAAGTAAAAAAATAGATTAACTTTAAAATTTTTTTTGTATCGAGAAAAATTTATTGAATCGTGTATTCTTTTTAAATGGTTCTAGACCAAAGAGTCAAAGAACATATAGGTACCAAAATGTTAAATCCATAATTTATGTTCCACATAAGTAGGTCTTAACACGTTGTATGAAATAGAAGAACCACATTTTTTTCAATATCACCTTAATTTGATTCTAGGAATCTAGGATGTCAACGAAGACTTTCATGATAATGTCAACGTTCTGTAATAAAATAAGGCGTATTAAATTAAGTATATGTAAGCCCATTAGTTCATGCAGAATAAAAGCACTTTCCTACCTTTTTTTTTGCTGCGGTTGTCTGCTACTGACGTAAACAATATTAATGAATAATTCATTATTTCGGCAACCCTACGCTTGTCCAATAACTGCCAAACAGGCGCGAACGCCCTCACGCACCCCCGTTTGCCCAAATTGTGTAATGTCATTAAATTGGTTCGTTTTATAGATAGATTTTATAGATAGATATAACTAACTGTCTGAGGTTGTACTCGTATAAACTGGATTGCTGCAGTGTGTTGTGGTTTTAGAAGCATTTCGATACATACAAGGGTGCGAGGAGGGGCCCGTGGCTAAATAATAACAGCCGCACAGGTTAAGCTATGCTTGCCGCGGTTGGTCTGTGGATAGGTCACCATCTTTACATACCGAGACCCCTGCGTGCCTCGGAAAGCACGTTAAGCCGATTATCCCCGCTGTCAATCGTTGATCTTTGACAGTCGTTTCGGGTAGTCAGAAGCCCGAAAGTCTGACAACCAGTCTTAACAAGTGGTATCGTATTACCCAGTAGGTAACTGGGTTGTGGAGATCAGATAGGTAGTCGCTCCATGTAAAATACTGGTATTCAGCTGCTTCCGATTAGATTGGAAGCCGACCCCAACATAGTTGGGAAAAAGCTAGGCAGATGATGACAAGGGTGCAAGGTTGATTGACATTGCAGTTACAGGCTTTTACCGAGGAGTTTTAAGAGCCCTCTTACATTTTGGTACTGCACGTGCATTTTTTTTTTGTTTATAAATGGCATCTAGCAGTTCAACCTAATGAGGTTGTCGTCTGCTTATCCGGGATTGTCTGTGGATGCCTCAATAAATTAAGGCCTCCACCCAGGGCGAGCGCGCATCGCCGGCGCAGTGAAATGTAGGTAAGTAAGTACCCCTAGTACTTTTATTTTAATTATTAAAAAAATCAAAGTATCATAGTTTCATGTTCATGGTTGAAAAATGAATTATTCCACTTTGCTCCACCGGCCGCCCCACTGGTGGGGCAAAGTGGAATGCCTAAAATTTTGCAGTGGATTCTGCCCCACTAAATCGAAGTAGTGGGGCAGATTCCACAACTTTAAAATCTTGTTGGATTCTACCCCACCAGGGTTGGCACCTTAGAATAAACGTACTTACAAACATTTTATTTTTGGCTAGGCAGATGATGCCTCTCCTTGAACTTTATTTTGCAGGTCACCTTTAGATTGAAAATCGTAGTTTACTTCAGCTCGGTCATTAACTTTAAGAAGAAAATTATCTCATATGTAGGTATACTTACTTGTTAGAATTTAATAGTTTTTTTTTTACTTATTTCTAATTTTCTGCGAGTTTCGTTCGAGGCATTGTTTTGAAATCTGAGATCTGTGAAACACGAGACTCATAATACTAATATTTGCAAAGTCGCAGACAGGGCAGCCATAACCGAAAGCGTATAAAGTGTTTGTTTAATCGTTTTTCTTTTGTATAAACATTTTAAGTACATATTAATAACGTTGTTATCATTTAGGTATCGTTTTTAATTCAATAGATTGAAGGCGGCTTTTTCAGTTTTTTTTTGTAAGGCCTTGAATTTGTTATCGATTGGTATTGAACCTACCTATAGACTTGTAGGTATACCTAATGGTGTTAATCGATTAGAGTGCCTCTAGCTACAAGTAGAATAGACGAAAAAGGTCGATTTGACTAAAAATATGTGGTCCTTTTATACGCACGTGTCGGGTATTATCATCGATGTTTTGGTAAGGCCAATAATAGATGGATAGACGACCAATGTAGATATTTACTTTAATCATCCATTATGATCGTAAATCTACTCAAAATACCACCGTCTAGACATTTTGTCGTTGGTAAAACTACAAAAAGCAGACCTATTAAATAGAAATCGAGGACCGAACTTCCGCACTCAGCATAGCCAGTTTAGGCCGTAGTACACAAGGTCGCCCGAGGGCCCGAGCCCCGTTCCGAGCACGCGTCTCCCCTCATGAGCACCCACCCTTAAGCCCCCAATAAATCTCGTAAAATTTTATACCATTTTGATAAGATTAGTCAAAAATACATAAAAATAATTCCACAGTGTTTACGAGGACCGTAATTTTTTATATGTTTTTAGATAAGTAAATAACTGGCTGTTATAAAATGCGAGTAGGAAGTGGAATGCGTGGGTTTAAAGATGGGTTGTAGAGTAAATTCAAAATGGTACGCAAGGCCGTTGTCAAGGATACGTGAAGGGTCGATCCCTTTTCGATTTCAAAACTTCTAAAACGTTAGTTCGTTAGGTACAGTCAACAAAAGAGATTAGTATGCAGGATCTTTGGATATAGTTGAAGTTTAGTAAGAAATCGATGGATGTTCTCGAATAAAATTTAATTTTATTATTAGAAAACAAACAGCTCATTATTATCAAATTAAATTTCAGTCGACAACATCCATCGGTTTCTTACTAAACTTTAACTATATCCGACGATCCTCCATGCTTATCTCTTTTGTTGACTGTACCTAATACTTAGGTAACTGTTTCTTCTAATTAATTGGCATTTGCTTTGGGTACTTAATAAATGACAAGAATACCAATTTCAATAATTTTGGTCGTTTGTCCATTGTAATTCGGAGTAATTCATCACCTCGTCCTACATGCCTACGGCCCATTTAGGACGACTTGCAGAAAATCAATATGTATCTACTTAAATTATATTTTCATTCTGCAAGTCGTCCCACTTTTTTTTTGTATGGAAGTTTTAACTTTATCAACGTTTGTTACAGTTAGCAAGACAATGATATACCTACTTACCTAATAATATTTTTTAAGAATATTAATTTTTTACTTTTTCGTACTTAATTGTTACTTAGGTACCTACCTAATTATTATCTATCTTTATAACTGTTGATTAATATCTTTATGACGATTGTTTATTATTTTATAATTTTAGGTTTATTATTATTACACCTACTTATGTATGAATGTTCATTATTACCTCGTATGTTAATTGGTGTCAAAGTGATGATTTAATCTTTTCTGTTTATATGTGACAATGTTGTAATGAACAAATATTTTGTAGCAAATTCTTTTTTTTTATTTCCACACTAACACTTTTGCTAATGATTGTACCTTTTCTCATTTTGGTAGTAACGTGGAACGACTTGAGAATGAAAATATAATTTATTTTGATTTTCTGCAAGTCGTCCTAAATAGGCCGTAAGCATGTAGGTACACACGGCTACACATCAAGCTATTCATTTCCAGTTTCAACGGACCTCGCATTGTATAGGATTTTCGTACAATCAGAAGTCAGCTTATACTTACTGGTTATGTATAGCTTAATGTGTAGCCGTGTGTACAACGAGTTGATGAATTACCTACTCGAAATTTGCAACAAAGGACCAAATACTTACTTCGTTTTTTTTTTTAAGTTGTCATCACTGCAACGTAAGTGTCTAATACCTAAGTATCTTCTTGACCTTTTAATTATTATCATCATCAAGCTAATGACACTGTTAACAAAACCTTATTATGCAACTTTGCCTTACTTTAACTGGCGATATGAAGTCAGTTTCGCCCTCTATCGGATCGAAAGGTAAATACCTAAGTAGGTAATAGCTTCGGAGTTCAGGAGTCCAACTTGCAGCGGAGAGAATTTTATGCCAGCAGGTATTAGATAAGTATGGGTTCAATGTAACTTCGGTTTGAGTAGTTTCGGACTAGTTACAGACAGTATTTTAATGGTGCAACTTTTACGTTTTAAATAACGTTGTGATCGATATTATTGGTACCTATAAATTGTGATTATGAAACCAAAATTGTATCAATTAAAACCTACTTACCTACATTTTTCTGCTTCTATTAAAGAATACAAGACTTAGATATTATTATAAAAAAAAGTCGAGTTTTTATCATTAATAAGTAGGTACCTACCCACTAGGTCCTCTAGACTATTACAAAAAATAAAGCAGTCAGTAATTTATATAAATTTTAATTCATAAATAATTTATTACACTGATCAATTGCAATAAGTAGGTAGTGTAGGTATGAAGATTGAAGGTAATTAATAATAATGAGTGTTTTTTTTTTTAATTATTACCTATAATAGTTTTTAAACCACGCATACATTTATAATAAAAGTCAACGCCCCGCAACGGTTCATCCACAATTTTTTTTCATCTGTCGATTATTCTATTGTACATGTACCTATACCTCGGTACCTCTCTTTCATGAGAGCGACACAGTAATTATCCAATAACAAACAAACATTTTTCCTATGAACGAGCCTGAATACCGCGTCTCGAAGGCTCCTGTTCTTTAAATCGATCCTCCACCGCAAACCGTACTGTATTTACAGTAACTTAACGTGTAACGCTTTATTCAATAACTTACTAAATCTTTTAAGACGCTACTAGATGCAATGTCCCGTATTCGTCAAAAAACTAAGCTCAAAATACGAAATTTAATCGTATAAGATAGGCCACTTTCAAACTGCGGCTTACACAAAATATCGAGAAGGACTCCCGAACACTTGTCTTATTGCTTCATCCCACTCACACCTACGCGATTTATCCAAAAATGAAAGAGACGCTAACACAAACTAAAAGTTTGGAATTCAAATCACATTCGAAGCGTGCGCACGTGTCATTGGTGGGTTAGAATACAGAGGCGTGGCAACATCGCACAGCGCCCCTCAGATGTCCGCCGCCCGACAGTCGCGCGTTACATGTACGAACAGTTGAATGCTTGAGCGTTCCTTTCGCGACGTTGCCAGTTCGCCGCGAAATAGGAGGTAAATTTGAAATTGAATTGATTTTGACGTATGATGTGGTAATGTTTGAACAAGTGGACTGTCTTATTGTTTTGAGAACTTTTATGAGATAAGTTTCTATGGCAATGTTTAAGTTAAATGAGACTGCTAAAAGTTTTCTCGTCTGGTACTTTGAGGTTAAGTTAAAAATCTTTAGGTTGTTATTAACATGAAACATAAAACTATACCGATTTATTAAAAAATATTACGTATTTTGGGACCAAATCCGTAATATATACGAAAGAGGATATTATAAGAAAAACAAGGAAAGAAAAATATTGAGTGCTATTTTTTGCGTCTTTGCCATTTTATTGGAATAGTTCAGTGTTCACGTTATGAGCTGAAAATTAGGAGGTGAAGTTGTGCACACAGGAGAACAATCTAACACAATAACCTTATTAGAAAAAAATCATTTTACGTTGCTAATAAAAACATTTATTTTTTTTATTTTGGATGCTTATATTAATTATTAATAACGTAAAATATATGTACTTAGGTATATATTTTTAATTTTACACACACTTTTTATGAGAATACATACTTATTTGTTTTTTTTAAGTAGTTTTAAAATTGTTGGTCCTTAGTTCCTCAGACATAACATAGACACCTTAAGTCTGTTCCTGGAACGAGGCGTGGGTAAGTTATTGTAAGTAGGGACTGAAATTCTATGAAACACTCCTCAGGCGTACCGATTTCCAGTTTATAAGGATATTTATTTTATAAAATATGAAATAATACTTACACTTTTAAGTAAGTACCTACCTATTGTTTTAGAATAAATTATTTTTATATTTGCTCTACGTGACCAAACATTTTCCAATCTGCTATTTAGGTAGTGCAGTCCATAAGTTGGGCTAGGAAGATACCTACTTTATTCACAATAATAAAAAAAAAAATATTCGCTGAATGAGTTAGTTTTTCAGAATGCATATTGCACGAGCCTGTGAATAATTTATTTTTGTTAATTATTTCTTTCTTCATTATTATATTTTCTTCGAGCGGAGTACCTACCTAATTGCTTCCTATTTACCTCAGAATTCTCGCATAAAAATGTGCAAAGTAATTTAGTATGAAAAATGCAGTTTTATAAGTATAGGGTACATTTTCGAAACGATTTAGCCATCAACGAGCAGTTGGAAAATTCATCCATTACCTATAGAGGCTGAATTTTAATAATAGCAAATTATTTTTCCTTTTCATTATATTTGGCTTAAACGGCCTACATCCAGTCGGGTTTGTTAGGTTAAAAACTTGAGGATAAAATAAGGAATTACCTACGCACCTATAAGCACAGTATGTTCATAATTAGGTACCTAAGTATGGGTTTTTGAGTTCCCCCAAACACACACACACACACCTGTTTCTGGTAGAAATATTTGTTTACCATTTCTGAAGGATTATCTTCAACTAGTTTCTGATACTTCCTTGTTCTTTGTTATTCAGATTAACAAACCTGGCACAGCCAGATGCCTGTGATTTATACTTAATTCATAATTTAACGAGTTCTATGGTAACACTATTCATAATTTAATGAGTTCTGTGGTAACACTATTCATAATATAATGAGTTCTATGGTAACACTATTCAAAATTTAATGAGTTCTATGGTAACACTATTCAGAATATAATGAGTTCTATGGTAACACTATTCATAATTTAATGAGTTCTATGGTAACACTATTCATAATTTAAAGAGTTCAACGGTAACACTATTCATAATTTAATGAGTTCTATGGTAACACTATTCATAATTTAATGAATTTCCTTGGTCACACTAAAATTTTAATTGAATACTAAATATAATACATATCACACCTGTTTCTCCCTAAGGGTTAGACAGAAGTGCACCTATTATAGTACACCCACATTTTGTTAATAATAAAACTTATCTACATAAAGCTGATTTTACAAAAGTCAGATAACTTTTATCCGTGGAATAAAATGAACATCTGACAGTTCTAGTATGAAAAAAAAAATCATAAATTCAAAGTTTATTGTCTGTATAAGACTTATTCTATGAATAAAAGTTTGGTGGAATACGACCTGCTTAATTGAATAAGGGTTCTTGTTCCACTATAACAAGTTCACACCGCAGAACTATAAATAGGTGCTGCTTCAATAAAGTCTAGAAACAATTTACTAATAAGTAAGTAGTTGTTATTGTTAAAATAAGCTTGTTTTCCTTCGACTTCAGCCGAGCTTCGTACAACTTCGTACAAACAATATCCATTGCAACAATTACTTAGGTGTAACCAACATGACGTAGCGAAAATGCACTAGGTACTTATAAAATTACAGTAAAACGTAATTGCTTGCCAAGTACAAGTTCGAGCCTTAATCGTGTACGGATAGTCCATTTAGCATGTATGTAACATCAATGGTATGAATGGACTTGTTCACTAAGCTTGCTTGCTTGTCGTAATTAACTAATGGGTCAGGTTACACGAGGACTGTTTCTCGCCAGGACTAGGCGATTGTTGCAAGGAGATTAAATAGTTGACTCATGTAAACTGTATGTACGATATCTATTTTTTTTATTGCCGAATGGGCCCGCTCTTGACCTCGATCACGCCTGATGGAAAGCGATAGACGAGGTCTATGATGGAACGAGCGTGCCCAGAAGGACTCCGGTGGGAGGGTGGTCGCAAACCAGGCGGGCGTTAGCCCTGCAACCACAAGGGAAGAATTGGCCAGTCAAATAAGGTGTTGTGTGTGACTGTCCAGGATGCGCCGAGCGCTCGGTTCAGTTGAGTAACTGGCGGAACAAACTGCGCTACACAAGGAGCCTTCTTCATGCATCCCAAAAATTAGCATGTCAAAAGGTCAGAATTGATCGAATCAACTTCCAAGACAGACAGTGTCTGTGTAAAACCTGTCGTATTTGGAGTTGTAATCACACTTCGCGAAAATCACGATAAACCGTTGGGCGTCGGGCCCTTCTGTCATTTGTTGATCTTTGACAGTCGTTACGGATAGTCTGAAGCTCAAAAGTCTGACAACCAGACTTACAAAGGGGATTGGTGTTACCGAGTAACTAGGTTGTGGAGGTCAGATAGCCATTCGCTCCATGTAAAAATAATGGTATTCATCTGCATCAGATTAGAGTGGAAGCCGACCCCAATATTTGTTGGGAAAAGGCTAGGTAGACTGATTAAGTTCGAGAAAATCATCTGGCCAACTCGAACTTGAACAAAATTCGAATAGGTACGATTATAACGTTACCTACTCACATCCTAATCGTACTTACTTATTTCATTCAGTTTTATTTCTCGCTTGTGTTTAACACTTCAATACTGTATAGCTGGGCGAGTCTAGTTTACTAGTTTCGCGTGGAGCGTGGCTAAATAATAACAGCCGCACAGGTCGATCGATCAGGTTAAGCTATGCTTGCCGCGGTTGGTCTGTGGATGGGTGACCATCTTTACACACCAAGACCCCTCCGTGCCTCGGAAAGCACGTTAAGCTGTTGGTGCCGGCTGTCATTCGTGGATCTATGACAGTCGTTATACGGGTAGTCAGAAGCCCGAAAGTCTGACAACCAGTCTTACCAAAGGGTATCGTATTACCCAGTATCTGGGCTATGGAGGTCAGATAGGCAGTCGCTCCATGTAAAATACTGTATTCAGCTGCATGCGGTTAGACCGGTAGCCAACCCCAACATAGTTGGGAAAAGGCTAGGCAGATGATGATTCTTGTCCGGCGACCGCGACGGTCGAGAAGCTTTTCTCGTGTAAATGCACCTTAATTGAAGGATGCAGCTAATATAGTGTTCGTTGTTCACACACGTGTACGTATGAACGTCGATTTATTTAAAGGCCGAGTTAATTGTTCACACAATTGCTCACGGATGCTGAAAGGGACGCTTTTGTTTTCAATTTTCACTAATTGGGACACGTTTAAATTGATAAAATGGTAATTTGAATTCAACAGAACTCTTTGATGTTTTCCTGACATTTCGTTAGTAGAATTTCCTACGTTCAGTATTTTTTGGGTATCTTTTGCTCATAACAAACCTAAACCTATTTATTTGCCTTATATGTGTATCAGTACCTACACACTTATCAATTCGGTAATAGCTATTACAAAACGCATAATATTCCGAATCAATAAATAGCTAACCCAGAGCTGTAATTAACCGCAACACCGGTATTAAATAGACACATACGTACATATCAATAACACTGTAACGTTTGTTTCCGAGTAGCTAAAGAAATGAGGTATTAATCTGTACCACATTATCGAGGCAAATTTAATGTATTTCACGGATTTGCTAGCAAAATCATCTATACTTATTTAATACCTATCCTTGATATTGTACCTACCTAGTTATTGAGACAAGTAGACATATTTTGTAATTCTTTTCTTCATTTTCACCTATGTTCCACTATGTTCCCACTGGGCAGTCCCAGTAGTGAGAGCATAGATTGGTTACTCATTACTTGTCACAAAGACCAGCTTTTTTTTATTGCTGAATGGGCCCTCTCTTGACCTCGATCATGCCTGATGGAAAGCGATGGATGAGGTATATGATGGAACGAGCGTAGCCAGAAGTTGCCTAAGGCACTAGAACTCCCACGCATCGACGAACCACAGCAGGCTGCTTGACGCCGGACTCCGGTGGGGGGGTGGTCGCAAACCAGGCGGGCGTTAGCCCTGCCACCGCAATGGAAGAATTGGCCAGTCAAATAAGGAGTTGGGTGTAACTGTCCAGGATGCGCCGAGTGCTCGGTTCAGTTGAGTAACTGGCGGAAAAACTGCGCTACACAAGGAGGCTTCTTCATGCATCCAAACTAAAAGCTCAGCAAAGTAAAGGTCAGCTTGTCCTGCTCAGTAGCAGGACTACTGTCTTTGACAAGCGATGGACCGTAAATGACGTAATCTGATGCCACACTATCTGTGAGGGTTGGTGGATGTCACATGTCTTAGAAATTTTGGTTCTAGAATATGCCAGTTTCCTCACAATGTTTTCCGCGTTTTAGGAGCAGTGGTAAATAATAACTCATAGGGTGATTATAATATTATACCATAACCCCCTTACTAATAAACGTTCTACCTATAGTGTCTGTATAGTTAGTTACACAGCGCTTTGTCTTCTTCTTTCGAAAGTCAAATTACTGACGACTGAAAGAGAGAAATGGTTGTATAACTAATACGTATAATATAAATGATACTTTTATTAGTAAGAGCGTAAAAATAGTTCTTATGTAGTTAAATGCTTTAACTTAATCTTATATAAATAAAACGAAGTTGGGTTAGTTACACCAATTATAACTTAAGAACGGCCGGACCGATTTTAATGATTTGTTGGATTTGCCTCCGTCCCGAATAGCAGAATAACTATAATATTAATACATGGGAAAAATTCCCGAAAAAAATTCTCATACATTCGTTCTTATTGATTCTGAGGCAGTACGGAGTTCGTCGGGTCAGCTAGTAAATAATATTTCTTCAGCAATTGAATTAAAATTCTGCTAATAGGACGACTTTAAAAGAGAGACTTGATGACATTGAAAAAAAGTTCGTACAAACTTTGCCTTGTAAAAGCAGGAATAACTTTAGAATGACAGGCGAGTTGGTGAAATACATCCTGAAGAATGAACATAGTGCAAAGTTTAAAGTACCAAAGGAAACCACGGAACTACACTGAAACTGAAATATGAATAAGTATGCTATGTTAGTATCTACTATGATAAATTAAATAAGCATTCACCGCTTATTTATTTTATCTCACTTTAACTCTACTAGTACCTACTCCTAATAAAAACAAATACATACCTACATAATTAATTTATTGCTATTGCACCGTCACTAAACCAACATACTGCGGTTTTGACGCCGCGCCAATAATGTTCAGCTTTGAGAGAAAATACAATTACTGTTGCTAACTTCCCAGGTACGTGTTCGAGATCAACTGCTATAATTATAATATTACACATAAATCGTTGGCTACAATGATTTTACGAGACAATTTTGTGACGTGTCGTGAGAGAGGTAAAGTACCTACTCGTGAGCCGCTCAGCAACTGTGGTATGCGCAGTGGTAGACCGCGAAATTTAAATTTTCTTACGTTTTTTGCAATTTGCATGTCAGTGTCAGGTTGTATCTTGATCAAAATATGATTCGCGACTATATTAGACATGTATTTACAGAATTACTTATAGTCATTAGAATCATTAATACTTAATATATCTCTTTAAGTTAGATTTCTACCATAAGCATTTTTCCATACGAGATTTGTTCTTACTGTTGAAATCTAACTTAGAAAGATGTATTAAAGATTCTAATTATTATAATTCTGTAAATACCTACCTGTTATAGTCGCGAATCATAGTTTGATCAAGATACAACCTGACACTGACCTGAAAATTGCAAAAAACGTAAGAAAAATTTAATTTCGCGGGCTACTACTACGCATTCACCTTAAGAACATGTCTAGACGGTGTTTAGGTATATCTCAATGTATAGGGATTGTTTGCTGTAACATAATTGAAAGAGTATTATTAGTCATCACTTGAGTCTTGTTTTTTTAGACGCCTCTCTGTTTGAACGTTTTGTATCTTTTTCGTGTTGTCGAAAAGTCGTCTAACGTTTTTTATTATTCAGTGTTTTGTAAATTTAGTCATTTAGAATTTTTGCCGACTTAAACCAAAAGAAGGTTATCAATTCGACACGTATGTATTTAATATTATTGGAACTGCAATATATTCACATATGACAATCAAGCCCTAATGGGCTTCCAAACAAATATACAAAATTTTATAGATGTATGTATGTATGTTTGTCCACGCATTTCTCCGCAACTATTAATCGGATCGTGACCAGTTTTTTTAATGGCTTACATTTACTTCAACTTAGGGAACAGTGCAGGTTTCATCAAAATCGGCTCAGGAGTTTTCAAGATATGGACTAATACGTGTAGTGTGGCGGCCTGGCTCGTTGATACGAGCTACGAGTGTGGTCTCAAAACCTTGGTCAAATTCTAGTGGAAATATTTACACCAAAACTATTAACTACATAATTCAATTAAATACAAACAAAATTAAATATTCCAGTTTTTATTTAAAACTAAAAATTACGAAATAAAAAGTAACTTTAAAAAAAAAAATCGACTTCAAAAAGAAATTTCCTCAAAATTATGAAATAACTTTAATTTCGGAAGTCGGTGGTGAAAAACTAAAATACAGATCCTAAGACACCGACTTCCGGAATGAAAGACGATTTAATTTTTTTAAATTACTTTTTATTATTATTGAGTAATAAAAACAAAAACGATTTCTTAATTAAAGTTTTTTCGACAAAAAAGTTTAACGTTATCGCAGCAGGTCATTATTTTTTCAGTTCGTTTATTTTATGTAGCAAACTAAATATGAAGACCTACCTATAGCAAAATATTCACTGCGAGCGTCTAGTCTGCAAATTCAATACAAGACCTCCCGAGGGATATCTTGGTAACAAATACGGGGTGTATACGGGGAGTGCTGGGAGTGCCGCCCAAACCGAGGAGGGCGGATTTTTCAAAACCCTTCATTCGCGCGAAAACTATTGAACTTACCGAACGTATTTCGTACCCTTTCGGCGAGGGTTTAACTCGGGTTTTATAATTCATAATTAGAATTTTTTAATTCGATATTTTCTTCGTAATATTACGTATTGCTGTGTGGATTGTAGAAGTGTTTTTAAAGTGATTTTCTTTCCCAATCGTGACGTTTTCTGTTTATTCGAGGTGTTGAATTAATTGTTGAGTAGGTCGTTAGTGTAGTATCCGTCAGTGTTATTGTTTACTACAGTTTGTTTATCAGTAAGTACTAGTTTGTTTGTTTGTTTCTGGTGCCGAAGTTATTTACGTTACGGTGTAGTGATTCATTAATTGAAGACGCGCTTCATCGCTCTAGGGGTGTTTTGGTTGCAAATTTGAATGGCTTTGACGGGCCATTTTTTCTGTTTCTTACATTAGATACATGATCATATTCTATTAGGTTTATTATAAAAATGTAAAACGGTTATAAAACGGTTTAGAGTAGGAGAATGTTGAGATTTCTGGTGAAGTCTTTGATAGATGTTCGATCAATATACCTAATGCTTACTCGTTTAATAACTGTAGATTCAGAAATAGAACTTTTTCGAAGGATCAGGTCAGATAGTTATTCAGTTTCTTAGAAAATATTGGTGCTAGAACCAGTAGGAACCCATTGATTGATTGGTAGGTACGCATTAATTTAAAACAGTAAGTATGCACCCAGTTATCATAGCCTAATGAATTTTCAAAAACAAACTATAATAAAAAATATTCCATTGCCAATGATTTGGAAATCGCCTCTAGGTTTTTTCACTTTGATAACGATTTCAAAAGCAGTGCGTACATAGGTTAGGTGTTAGCGTAACATTTTATATTTTAATATTAAAAAATTGCAATGCTGCCAGTCTTCTGGGCACGATTCCGGATGACCGCGATGCGGACGAGTACTTCGACGCCTATAAGTGTCCTTTGTTTTTGTATTTATTTGTATAGTAGGTAAGTTAGTTAGTCATTTAATTTAGTATCTAGTGTAAATAGTTAGTTCCATTGTCTCTAAGTAAATGAAAGGTTTTAATTTATATGTATTTATTGAAATTAAGGAAATTATAAATTATGTTATACATAATCTATTCGTGTAATAATTTTAAAAACAGGTGTAGGTACCTAGTTATTGTCAGAGAGCTCGAGAAAAGTGAACTAGTTTTGACTGAAAATTGAATAAAAGAAATGCTTTGTTCACATTGAATGAATTTCAATATGAACAACGAATTTTTACAGACAGTATCGATATTTATGTCTGATTTAAAATGCTGTTATTTTTAAACATATGTTGTAAATGGTTATTCCTACCTGGTTTATTTAATTTAACTTTTTTAACATCAACATAAAATTAAAATTGTGTGTAAATATCAAATTTTCCTGGAGCTATGCGAGCGCCTGTTAATAAAGACGGAGCAATTACTTTTTATGTTTCATTTTTTAATCACTAAGTGCCCTTTCAGGCATAGTTGATTTTGCGATTTTACATAGAAATATTTAGTTAGACTAGTTAATGCGGCAGGCTATTGAAATTGATAGGCCATTCTCTGTGGGGAGGTCCTGCCATCTCGTGCCGCATGCCCGCCCTGTGCGAGGATCTTATGACTGCGAGTGAGCGGAGTTCGTGCAGCTGAATTTTTGGCCAAAAATATTTAAAATTATTGCCACCGATACGCTAAGAAGAAGATTGAAACTGATAGGTACTCCATCCATCATAATTAGAACGAACAGTGCCGGGGGCGATGCTTATCATCAACATCAGCAAGCCTAAATAGTGAATATTGATAAATATACTATATTTACTTAATGTCATAAAATATTACAATACTAAAATAAGAATGTCGAATCGTTGAGCTCCTTAAGTTCTGAGTTGAGTTGCACGGTTACTGACAAATGCGTGCACTGAATGGACAGGTCCACTCAATCTGTGTGGTTCTTCTCTCAAAAGACCATTTCAGATACGAATCTACATGGTCCTCAAAGATTATCTCCAGATTTTTATATACACATTGACATTGATGAATTTTATATATACAATGACATGAATATTTACTTTGTTAAGTATTTTTTTTATTTTATTTTATTATTCTTAACGTGATGTGGGTCATTTCTCTTTTTTCTGTATTTTTTTTCTGTTTTCCTTCTTACTTAGTTTTAATCATGACTGGCAGTTTGAGTAATTTACGCGGCCTACCCAAATATCCTTTCTTAGTATTGTTCGTCGAATCGTTGAGCTACTCTAGTTCTAAGTTTTGACAAATGCGTGCACTGACTGTACAGGTCCGCTCAATCTGTGTTAGACACCAATCTACATGGTCTTCACATGATCTGACCAAGATTTTGTCTGGACTGTAAAAGAGAATGTGACCTATGAGTTTGTTTCAGCCTTTCTTCTCAGACTAGTCAGATAGGAAACGCCTACCTCATCTAGCTTCTAAAAATATAATTGACGTGTAAAAGTGTTTGTACAAACCTACTTACAGAAATAAAAAATTTATCATTTTAATGAAGATTAATTCAATTTTTAATTTTTTGTCATGATTTTTTTCCTTACGTTATAAGAGGGTTAAAGTCTGCAGTGGCACCGGGTGACTGAAAAGTGTGCCAAAATCGGTTGACAATGGTACGGGCATAAGATGCGGAGGAATGTAGCAAATGTGACGAAACTTGAATATAAATGTATAAGATTAGATGAAGACCAAAGAATCGATGAATGAAGACCAAAGAATCGATGAACTGTGTGAAAGGTAATATGGCTAGAAAGGCGACGAGACGGCGACTAATAGAGAAGTATGGAAGAAAAAGACATGTTGCACCAACCCTAAATAAATTTTGATAAGGGCAGGAGAAGGATTATGACGTTATAAAAGGCTTAAATAACTATTTAAAAGTTTATTATGTAGGCAATAACGGTCGATTGACCATTATAAAAAAATATTATAGTTATTTTGTCACTACCTAAATAAGTACCTACTTAAATAGACTTTTTAGGCTTCTGGTTCTAAAAGCGATCATATCTAGATCGCGTTTGGAACCAGAAAAATACAAGGCTTTGATAAAAACAACTTTACCGAGATCCAAATATCTATAAAAATAAAACAAAGTCGAGATAGTTACACCATTTATAACTCAGAACGGCTGGACCGATTTTTAACCCCCGACGCAAAAACGACGGGGTGTTATAAGTTTGACGTGTCTGTGTGTGCGTGTGTGTGTGTGTGTCTGTCTGTGGCATCGTAGCTCCCAAACGGATGAACCGATTTTCATTTTGTTTTTTTTGTTTGAAAGGTGAATTAGTCGGGAGTGTTCTTAGCTATGTTTGATGAAAATCGGTCCAAGATGGCCGCTGCCACAAAATGGCGGATTACATAATTTTTCACAACTCCCTCAATATGGGTATCAAATGAAAGGGCTTGACTAGTAGAATACTATGCACTATGATAAAATTCAAATCCAAGATGGCCGCCACCAGAAAATGGCGATTTACATATTTTTTTTCACAGCTTCCTCAATATGGGTATCAAATGAAAGGGCTTGACTAGTAGAATACGATACAATATTACAAATTTCAAATCCAAGATGGCCGCCACTACAAAATGGCGAATATCAAATAAAAGGGCTTGACAAGTAGAATAATGTACACTATATTGAAAGGGAATGAGGAATATTAACTAACGAAATGAAAACTAAAAACTTGAAAATTATTTTTTTAGTCTAATCAATGCCCTAGCTAGATTGATGAGGAAAGTGGAGTGATGACTGGTACCTAGGGCCTAACGAATCATTTAGCTTTTAATACATTATTTACTTTATATTATCATTGTATATTATCATTACCTTTATTTTTTCAATAAAACTGTTTAAAAAAAATATAATTAAGCCAAAGTATTTGGACTAGTATCATTATCCAGGGAGAAAACAGAGGAATACGTTAATATGGAATGGACGCCAACGACCACGAGTACCTAACTAGCTTCACTGTTGTAAAAATACGTACATGTTCGCAGATTTCGGCGAGTCACGTGTTGATTGTATAGCATGTTTACTAGTAATATAATATTATAACGTTTAAAAAGCAAGAAATAAAAGTTAAATTAAAAATTTAAAAAACCCCTGACTCAAACAAAAACCTCTAAAAACTAAAAAATAATATATATTGGCCCTTTAAGTTTAATATAAGTTGCAGGAAATATTTTGATCCAAACGTCCTCACGTCGGGGGACGGCTAATGAAAACGCCAAACAGATGAGGCTTAAACCCAGCAATAATGAATGCATGCTATTGTAGAAAATATAGCTGCTGTTAACTTCTAATTTTCATTAGCCGTCCCCCGACGTGAGGACGTTTGGATCAAAATATTTCCTGCAACTTATATTAAACTTAAAGGGCCAATATATATTATTTTTTAGTTTTTAGAGGTTTTTGTTTGAGTCGGGGGTTTTTTAAATTTTTAATTTTTATGATCTTTGGTTTGTTGGATTTGTCTCCGCCGAATAGCAGGGTAACTACTAAAGCACAAAAAAAATAATGAAGATAATTCATTTTCTCATACATTCGTTCTTATTGATTTTGAGGCGCTACGAAGTTCGCCGGATCAGCTAGTTCATGATAAAGACACAGAGAACCCTTAGCTGACATTTAAGTAGATCTTACGTGGCTACGTGGTATTATTACTGTCGAGTAAAAAAAAAATACCGAAGGATGAAATCATTGAACTTTTAATGAGCCCCTGGACACAATCATTACTCTTTTCTAACAGAGTCGTTAACGATAAAAGTACCAAGTTAGATTAATTTAACGATTTCAGTTTTACCGTTACTGATTATTTTTACTGCTCCCGCCGTTTCCGGGTCGAAATTATTATCGTTTTGGAATGTAAAAATATTATTTTATCGTTTGTCTATCGTAGTGGTGCCAGTGTGTAGATAGCCTTATCTACGATAATTTTGCTATTAAAGGGTTTTAGAATTTATCGGGAGCATTTATAACCAGATACTTAACCTATCAAGTCTTGACAATGATACACAACTAATCTAATGACGTGTGACCCCCTGGGGGCAAACGTGCGTCCATAATAGGGACCTAATAATATGTACTGGAGTTCCTCTAGGTATATTAATATAGCGGCTTCTATACCTATACATATTAAAATGAAATGACGAAAACATCAAATTAAATCTTACACTACATTAAACTGGCCAAAGAAAAACAGTTTGGTCCATCCTAGCCAGAAGAGTTTTGTTTGGAATAACACTGCCTTTCATTTTAGATTCAAAAATATCTGATATTTATGTATACTAAAAAGAAAATAGGGCCCACCCAGTTTTTAGGTTGTTACTTTACAATATTAATGGTTAAGTGTTTTTTATGAATACATATGTTTGGAGTACGGATTTAACACGCACTCGGGAACGTTGGCCATCTTTGTGGAAACGATTACGAATAGTTTGATCACGGACTCTGGTAGCAGTAGATTGCCGCAGCCGGTTTTGTAAGACCCGAGCGGTTACGGTACGCTCTTTTCGTGCAGTTAACCTGATGTACCGGTCTTCCTGGGAAGTTGTGGTTCTAATTCATCCGGATCCAGACCTCCTAGCTACATTCTCGGTCTCCTGAAAGCATTCCCATACGTTTCGGATTGCTCGTCGACACACACCGAGACATATTGCTACAGATATCCGAGAGCCTACCTCTTGAAGCATAGCAACAGCTCTTGCTGCGCTTTCCATGTCCATATGACGACGAAAACCAGGCATACTAATCACGATTAACACCGAAAAAAAAAGCTGTAAGAGAACGTGACCGGTAACGTCAACGATTTGAATTGGACTGAGAACACAAGTGAAAGAATTCGTACAACAAGTGTTTTTTCAAGCTCTTCACATTTTCTGTCAACCCACTTGAATTCAACGCTAAAATTGACGCTTGAAACATTGATAAGGACCCTAAATATGCCAAGAACAAAGTTCACAAATGCTTACCTAATTATTTAATATACTAAATTAACTTAGGGTGGGCCCTATTTCTTTTTGAGTAGTTTATAACCAGACAATCAGATGGTTTAACTACGAATTTTGAATATTGCCAAAATGAAAGGAATTGTCATTCATGGAATCATGGCATAAATACTTATAGGTACAGGTTTTTCAGTACATTTGAAAACTTTGCTTGCCTATGAGACTGTTCTGACAACTTTGTCCGTGAGACTGTTCTGACAACTTTGCCCATGAGACTGTTCTGACAACTTTGCCCATGAGACTCTTCTGACAACTTTGGCCATGAAACTGTTTTGACAAACTTGCTTATGAGACTGTTCTGATAACTTTGCCCATATGACTGTTCTGACAACTTTGCCCATGAGACTGTTCTGACAACTTTGGCCATGAGATTGTTCTGACAATTTTGCCTATGAGACTGTTTTGACAACCTTGCTTATGAGGCTATTCTGACAACTTTGTCCATGAGACTGTTCTGACGACCTTACTTATGAGGCTGTTCTGACAACTTTGCCCATGATTTTGACAACTTTTGCTTTTGAGGCTGATCTAAGAACTTTGTCCTTGAGTCTGTTCTGACAACATTGTCTAAGAGTCTGGTCTGACAACTTTGTTCATTGATACCTTATAATAGATTTTTTTCGCAGCCTTCTTGTTATAGCCGTACCTACAGCCGAATTTCGTACCGGCTTAAGTAAAAATACCTAATACACACTTGTGGTTTTAAAGAAGCTCGTTTATTAAGGCTTAGTTTTATTTGCATCAATTAAGGCTGGCCGACCAGCCGATAGCTGATTTTATTGTTTTAGAACAAATGTAACGGTTTGCTAATTGCATAGACTTGCTTGACTAATTGGTAGTTAGTTAGTTCAGTTTGTCGGCAGTATTTTACGAGTACCTACGTTTGATTAGAAGGCTCTAGTTTAGATTTGTGTGGCACCAATATTGACTGGGATTGATAGCGTATTTGAGATTTAAATTGTATGTATTTTTTTTTTACATTTTGTAGGAATAATTTTTTAATTTTAAACAGCTTTCTATTTGCAAGCCAGTTCGAAATTTAAATAAAACCTCTTACGTTTAATTTACCAACCTCTAGATTATGCTTTTTAGGGTTCCATAGTCAACAAGAAGCCCTCGTCGTCAAATCAGTTTGACCATTAAGTTTGACCACAAGGAAGGAAGGCCCTTATAGCGTCGCTATGTTCGCATATTATCAGTCTGTCCGCGGCTTAGCTCTGAGACTCTTTGTGCTAGAAAGCTGTAATATACATAATTATATTAATCACGGCGTCTAATCGGTTGAATAAATTCTTGAAATTCCGACAAGCAGGTTATTTTAATAAAAGTCAAAATATTAATTTGATACCTATTGTACATACCTACTACATAACATAATTATTATTACAATTTTTTATCTCAAAGCAGTCAACAAAAAGTTTCACACTTTTTTCCTTAAAACATACTTGATGTTTATCACTGTAATTCGGCCTGGTAGGTACAGGCAAAAGCAGCAAGCTTATTCCTTTTTAATAAGTACCCTTGTCAGTTGAATTATTTCCATGCAATTTTGGTTTTACTATTATTCATGAGAAGTGCTAGCAGCGTTCGGTTACCTACTAACTTCAAGGATAAAAACATCAGTAGTTGTCAAGCAAAAAACTATCCTAAAATGAAATGGCCAGTGTAACCTCAATAACTTAAGAATATTATGTCTCTTAGGTTCCTAAAACTGAAAATGAAATTCATGTCTTATTACAAAATAATCGTGCATTAGTGAAGGGTGTCACAGATTTAGCAATATATTTTCTAATGAACATGAGTTGCCTTAACTAACCTGGAAGTCTTTAAAGAAATTCCGGACCCAGGTTGGTTGCAGTCAGGACAACCTTCACAAGTGGAAATTCGGTCCTGGACTGTAAATGTACTGCTGTTCCACAAACGATGGGACACTTAATACCGTGTCCCGGTTGTCTGCAACCTCGTAGTAAATTCTGGGCTGACTCAATTTAGATTGCCATCGACAGGCTAAGAAGAAGAATACTGTAATGCCACGACATCGCATTATCATGAAAAAATTATAATAGGTATGTCGAAGTATTTTAAACTACCAAAATTAAAAATTGCTTTGTCATAGGACTTTTGTCATTGACTGTACCTGCGTGTACGTCGGAAGGCGGGGCGGAGCACGAGCTGCTGAGCATGAGCAAGCGCTTACATCGCTTTTAATATCAATCATTTTAGTAAAACACCACGAAAACAGCTCCCAAAAATGTAATATTTTAAAATTCCACTTGTAAAGAAGGCCTTTCTTTACAAAATCGAACATTACGGGTTAAGTTGAATACCTTGCTATTAAAGAAAAGTATTAAATTTGAGGATCAGCTGAGTTTATTTTTGTAAAATGCGTTCACATTACTTTCTGAAGATCATGGTTACAGCCGATCTATTCCGTAAAAATCTCACTGTGAGAATTTAGGTGAAGTGAAATAAAGAAAGTAAGTTTTTAGTGAACTTGAAGTGAGTTGTCATTCCACCTGATGCTAGGGATTGTCACTAGGGTCCGCGCAAAATAAGTCTGCGCGCAGCCGAAATCGGAAATAATCGTTTGCCGCTATCTGGACGTTTATTTCAATTGTCGAGTGTGTGCTGTGTTCCTTGTTTTCCAAAGTAAATAATTGCCATCATTACGCCCAAAGTGATCAAAAGTGCTGGCAGGGATATAATCTTGAAGTCAAACATCGCGCGCAGACTTATCTTGCGCGCACTCTATTGACCGCTCGCTTCAAGCTTCGTTCACCTAAGTTTTCACGGCGAGATTAGTACAGAATATAATTGTGTCATCTGTTCCAAAAGTATTATGAAAATGTAAACAAACCCTGTTCGGGGTAAATTTTTTACATTATCACGCACTTAGGTACCTACAGGGAGTTAGTAACACATGCATTTGTATTTAGAAGGTTCAATTTTATATCTTACCAGTTTTTCCAATAATTTTGTTGCTTAAATAACATTATTTAATTGTAATTGAAAAATCATCGGCGAAAATTGAGGTTTTAAAATTAACCTCAATCGTCAATCGAAAAAAGTATTCAAATAATCATATCAAAAACTCACTTCGTAAGTGGCATTGCAAATTGGCATCCACAAGTACGTTTTCTGATCCATTTGTTTACACTTTCATCAGAAATTAAATACTAGAGATGTGATACAAGACTAATCGGTCGATAGCATCGATATGTATGTACCGATAGTTGTTAAGGTTCGATTTACCCCCTGTTTTATGTAAAAGTATTGAGTATTTAAGTGCAAAAATCTATCAGGGAATACCTATACCTGTTTCTAAAATGGAATTGAATAGATTTGTAATTATAGGGAGAAGAGAAAATTCGCCTTTTTTCAAAATTTCGGTACATAAAGCTACCCGAAACTGTAAAATTTTCCCAATCAACTTTGAACCTTGTGCTTTAGCGGTAAAGTTGAAAATCTATTAAAGAAATTTGACAGATTGTAGTAGCTTGATGTGCTGGCGTCTGCACTTCATTTTACTAAGTGCGGTGTGTAGGTACCACTTCAAAACCAGTAATGGCGGATGGTATCTGAACAAAAATATGCTAGGTGCTGGGCCCAGTGCCCAGCACCTAGCATATTTTTGTTCAGTTTAAGACAGCAGTTTGTAATAATATCTATGTATTGCATTATATGAAATCAGATCATACTGCTACCTACTTTTGTATGTTTCATAGTTTTGCAGTTGTAACACTACGATTCAGCGCTCATACAAAGTTTTTCATTAAAACTACAGCTGCTATTAATGCCTAATCAGCCTATAATGCTCCCACTGCTAGGACACATACCTCCACTCTGTGAGAGGGAGTCGGCCGTAATCCACCACGCGGGCCCAGTGCAGGTTGGTAGTGGTCACATGTCTTCAAATTTTATGGTTCTAGAACATGCCGGTTTCCTCACAAAGCTTTCCTTCACCGTTTTGAGAACAGTGGTGATGAAATAATCTACACAAAATATAGCGCCTGTCTGGGTTCGAACTTACGACCTACAAACTCGTAAGTCACGGTCGTACCTGGCCACCACTGCTCTGCTATCAATGCTCTCCGTCCACACGAAATCTTGATAATTTTATTGATAATTTAGACACTGTCCTTACTCAGTCGGCAGTCCAAAAAAACTTAGTGATAATGGGTGATATCAACATTGAAATCACTCCGAATACTATCTTCCAATAAGCAAATCAGTACCTCAACCGTATTGATTCACATGGCCTCCTCCCTACACATCTATTCCCAACCCGTATTAACTCTTGTAATGATCACGTAATGTTAAGATCTGATCTTAAAAATACGACTTTAGTTTTCGATACTTACGTTTATAAGCATTCAAAACCACTCCTTACCTCCAAAGTTAATCGTATAGTCGTTACTTATACAGCTACTACTACTGAAATCTTATCAATGGACTTTAGTGGAATATTGACTATTCAAAACGCAAACAATGCCGCCGAGTCTCTAGTTTCCATTATTAGCTCTGTCATCGCTAATCATTCCAAATTGGTGTACATGTCTTCGAAACGCAGACTCCTGAAACCCCGGATTAGCAATTGTCGGCTACGTTGTATCCGAAATAGAGACAGCATGGCTCAAACCCTAAAGGCAGATCCTGAAAATTACCTTAAAAGATTTCCAGGATTACCTATGTGATAGAAGCCAATGCATCAAAATAAATGACGTTATTAGTGATACAAAATCATTTAGTTTCGGCTTTCCTCAGGGCTCAATATTTGGCCCTACCCCGTTTCTGATTAATATCAATAACTTATATGTAAAATGTGTCTAACGAATTGTTCAATTTATACTTACGCAGATGATACGGCCTTGCTTCTTCACGATAGCGACTGACCTGAAACAGTAAAATACGCGGAACTTGCTCTAAACTCAGTGATGAAATGGCTATCAAATAACATCCTAACCTTAAATCTTAAGAAAACAGTATACTTACCTTTCTCCTTACTATCCACCAACCTCCCTCCACTGGATTCAATGGCGCTTAGAGCTCATACTTGCTCACTTGGTCTATACTCTTCACAATGCGGCTGTTCGCAACTCACAAGGTGTGAGTCTGTTAAGTATCTCGGAGTCTATGTAGATAGTTCTTTGAGCTGGAAAACTCACCTTAGCAATCTCATATCGCGAGTCCGCAAGTGTATATATTTTTTTTAAACAAAAGCACTACGCGGACTATTGTACCATTAAAACTGTTTATTATGCCCTCTGTCAAAGCATAATAAACTACTGGTGGGATTCCCAAGACAACCCTACTGCCGCTGCACAGAGAGCACAGGGAGTTGTCCTCAAGGTAATGACCTCGAAGCCGATTAGATATACCACTTCGGCACAGAGCTCACTCTCATAGACCGATGGAACGGCAATCCGACAAGACCGGTGATGCAGGCGCAAGACCAATGGCTTAACGTGCTTTCCGAAAAACACCAACAACCTCTTAAGAGGTCATTGTACTCATCATTATGAACAACTTTTACTACGGGACCAACCCTGAAATCGCGAAAAAAATCTGATGTTCCCTACATATTGACGAGTTATACGAACATAAATGTAGGGGAACCGCTGATTTTTTTTTGCGATTTCTGGTTTGGTCCCATAGTAAAAGTTGTTCATAATGATATGTACAATGATCTCTTAAGAGGTTGTTTGTGTTTTTCCAATGACCCTGTAAGTTTAAAAATGATCTTCGCCATGATACGAGTTTGTTACTGCAGTTTTATCGAAGCGGTCTCTCTCTCTCTCTATCTTTTCACTTATCTTTCAAACATCAAGCCAATTTCTTAACCAATGCGAAGTCATTTCTCATAGAAAGAAATACATAGATTCTCTAGCATAATACTGCTGTTCCTAATAGTACAAGTGTATATAAATAAGCTAACCAATGCATATATTCAAAATTATGCGACGACAGTCGGACTCGGTTCACGAATGAAAATAAAAAGAATTCTCCCCATTGTCTCATGGAAAAGAGCCCATAGGAACCCATTGTATATGTATACTTATTTGTGCAACCGAATAATGATATGGAAAAGAGCTTTCGATGTTTATTTAGGTATATATTTAAATGTATGAGCGAGACCTATGTATAGCAAAGGCAACTAATGCGTAACAAATTCTCGAGTTTCTAAGTTCAGGAATTGACTGACTTGTATATATTTTGTAGGTATGTTTTGCGTTTTGACGCGTTTGTCTTGTTTTAGGAGCATTGACACCCTTGCCATAATTATTGGGAATAGGTACCTACGACAGACTAATTACGATATTCTAGGATACAGAAACCTTATCCTTGATGTAGTGGCACTGTTTAGCCTATTGAAATACTTATTGATTTTGGCTTTTGCATTCTGAGGATCTAGATCTGTTCAAATCCCGATACATGATTCAAAGTGCAGAATTTTTCAATGCCTCAGCTTTGCCTGAGAGCTTTCCAACCAGCTTTTCAACGTGAATAGTGCTAACCTGAGCTTTTCAATTTGAATAGCTTTAATAAAGCTTTCTATATCTACTTCAAATGCACCCTGCTATGTTCGAAGAAGCATTTATTTCAAATCTTAGTTTTTCTTGTGATTCGTTATTCGATATTTGAACGTTCCAGTTATAATTAGGTAACAACTACCTTATAAACAACATTGCCAAAATGAAACAATCCCAGTGCTGGGTCACAGTTCTCCTCTCTGAGAGTGACTGGGCAGGAGTCCACCACGTGGGCCTAGTGCGGGTTGGTCACATGTCTTTGAATATTTGGGTCTAAGACATGCCAGTTTCCTCACGATGTTTTCCATCACCGTTTTTAGAGCAGCGGTGATGAAATAATTTACACAAAGTAAAGCGCCTGTCTGGGTTCGAACCTACGACCCACAACTCGTAAGTAGCGGCCGTTTCCACTGGGCCACCACTGCTCACAACAAAACAATTAATTAAGGTTGAATATTTATTGTCAACTAGCACCTGAACGTATTTATAATAAACTAACCTTACTCAAGCAATGATGGTGAGAACCGCATTCAAATCTAAAAACAAAATCACTTAGGTATTGTTACAATTTTTCCTCGCCTCAGTCTATGAAGCGTTATGAATATCAGTTGTTCTCGGAACAATCGTTTCACTTTTAGCTTTCATTTTTTTTCCAGTTTAACCATGTTGTAGTCCGGTGACGGTAAAAGTAATAAAAGTCATATCTCCCATTTCATCCTTTTATAGTTTGCTGTATGGAAACTTCCAACATGCCTGTGACAATCACGGGGTTCCATCGCGGTTTAGTGCGTTTTTGGCATTTTATGACTGAATATTTTTATTTTTCCGGGAACATAGGTACCATAGGGTTTTGTAGTGATTTTTCTTAATAATTTCATTATTTGGGGTAGTTTGACGATGATCACACATTAACAAGTTTGAGAAATAAACATTCGGCGACTACGGGGAAAGGGGTTTGCATAAAAGCAAATTTTAGTCAAGGCACTTCTTGCTACGTCATAAAATACTAATCCATTCCTAGTTTTATGGCAGCCCACCGTTGTATACTTTTATTTATATCAGACTAGCCGGAAAGAAACAAACGAATCAACTAATCTTTTTGTTGACAGGTCCTGAAGAATCCCGTTTTGATCCCACAGAACAAAAAGCGGATACAAACCTAGCTATTATGGCTGCTAAAAACGGCAATGCTGAGAACACGGCACAGGGTGAATTGAACCTAGTTATTTGAGACACAGAGTTCAGTTCTGCGTGCAGAACGGAGCAGGAAGGCATGTTGAAGGAACGAGAGAGTTCAGAAGACTCTCCCGCGACCCCCGATGAGTGCGCGGGTTGCGGGGGACGGATACAGGATAGGTGAGGGCTAGATCAAGGATTTGTCCTAAAATTTTGACGTTCAGACGCTATTCCCGATGCATTAAATCATTACGATTATTGAATACTTTTACACTTTCATATTTTGAACTAACCAGGACTTACATTCATGTCGTCACTGTCGGGATATTTGCCAGAAGTTTTGCTTTTTCATGCGCTTCGATGTCAGCGATTAGTCCTGCAAGATATCCCTTAAGCAACAGTACGCCACGTACGGGATATTTTAAACTAGAATACAACACAATTTATTTATTAAGTGACAATTCACATTGCGTTCGAATCTAATCCAGCATAAGACATAGACAAACGTAGGCCTAGAATGACTTAGACCTTATACTCCTTCACCAGATATTACCTGCTAGCAGTGGACCGGCAATGGCATGGCACTTGCCTCCGTTGCTGCGAATGCCGACTGCCACTGGACACAGAACTCACCTGCTTTTCAAGAGACGGCAATATCTACTGCAAAGAAGATTACTACAGGTAAGCAGTTTGAAGGGAAGGCTGTACTTTCTGTCTCTGTGTAGCCTGTTCCCTCAGTTTTCCACGACTCGTACTAGTGCTTTCTCGTGTCTTCTCGAGTGAAGGAAGGATAGGTCACGTTGTTTTAAAAGGATTACTAACTCAGCAAGATTGGTATCAGTCCAAAGTGCGCCAGATTCTAGCTTTGATGGGTGAGCTTCCAGTACGATACAAATGAAGCATGGACGGTAATTTATAAACAGGAAAGTAATCCTGTCTGCTCAACAGGAGACAGGAGACTCGGAGTCTATAGGTATACAGACTCTATTTTGTCAAGATAGCTTGGTAAGTTGAGGCAAAAGTTGTTGTAGTCCTTGTTCAAAAAATTTTGGAATAGTACCTACGGCCACACAAAGGTTTAAATCCAGAATTGGAAAAAGCTCATATATAGTGGCAGCGATCAGATTTGTGCTTCCACAAATTGAAATAGAATTTATGGGCACACATTTTGTCTGGCCGAAGCTACCTCAAAAAGGAGAAAAGATGTCGACGCGATGACGCTTGCACCTGTACACCGTTCAATAAATTGTTTCCATGAGAATTTTTCCCTACCCTAATCATGTATCATAGCAATCCATGTTTCTCAAATCAGCCAGAAGGGTTTTGGAGTGATTATGAATTCTTTTTGGTTCGTATCCGATCGTTATTGGCTCCCTAACGTAAGCTTGCGAAGCGAATTCTTTATTTTATGAGGAAAATTCTCTGCTTCTGCGAAGCGCTGTGCGATGTTTTTGCAAGGAAAAAAACACTGACGGTAGTATCTGCTTTTATTGTATTTTTAGGGAAATTAAAAAGCGGTAAATCATCGACCGAAGTGTAATTTAGAGGCTCTATGTTTATTTTTCGTGTTCAATATTGGTTTTAAAGGCAAATGCATGTATCATTATGCAATACAGGTTGGAGAATGATCTAAAGTGTAATTTTTATTCTACTGTAGGTAAAACAAGTACTACTTTTGGTAGTTTATAACGCAACGCAAAATACGGATGCAACCCTTTGGCGGTCTCTACACCTATCATTATTAGTTATTACGCAAACGATTGAATCAGCCCTTGCACTCAAACAATCCATTATTTTCACGCAATTAAATTGACGGACCAATAGGTAACAATGAAATTAAAGAAAAAATACAATAAAATTGAATCTCGGTAACGGTAAACGGTCAAAACCAATGCGCAATGCGTGATATTGCTCACTAATATTGTAGATGTGTAGACCTACTCCACTTTTTCTCAACTTGGATACTTTATATTAATAAGTGTAAATTATTCCTGCGTTAAAACCGACTACATACAAAATTCTGTAAAAAAAAACACTTTAAAACAAAACCCTGAATCTTATCGCGATAACTATCGACATTATAAAACAAAAACTATTCGCGAAGCTTAATCAATTATGATAATCCTATAATTACAAGATTCACGACGCGACGCGTGGTCAACGTTTACCGAGCGGTTGTCAGTCTGTAGGTGATACGTTAGCAATTAGGGAGCAAGGCAGGCCGTCACTCAAAGTCTACCGCACTCGGCTCTTCGCACACCTGTCCACGACTTGTTTTTGTAACCATTGCGTCAACAGCATAAGGCGGAATTGTAAGTTAAACGAAAATGTTTACGTTCATTGCTTAAAATTTTGGCTCGTTAGTACCTAGTGCCTCGTTAGTACCTCGAATTTGGTTGGAATGATTGATTTCTTGTGAAAATTATTTTAACGGCCCATAATCATTTCAAACTACTGAAATTCGAAATTTCATAGCATTGCTTACACGTAATGCTAGATGGTCCGGTCCGGTCGGTGAAGTTTTTATAAGATTGGAATTCAATTTACATCACTACAGTAAAAAAATAGTTATTTCATTTATGATCTCACATTTAAATCATCATCTACCTAGCCTTTTCCCAACTATGTTGGGGTCGGCTTCCAGTCTTATCGGATGCAGCTGAATACCAGTATTTTACATGGTGCGACTGCCTATCTGACCTCTAAAACCCAGTTACTAAACTCAAATTTAAATTCCTAACTAAAATAAATTTATGGACCTAATTATGGATCGGTAACAATGCCTATAATTAAAATAAGCAAAAATTCTGCAAAAATTTAGGTAAATATTGTAATTGACGAATTTACAAGGAATATAGGATAGTTTAATTCTTTCAGCGATCCTTATTTAGTCTTTATCCAACAAATCCATCCATATTTACTGCATAAATCTATGATTACAGTATCAGCGCGTTTACTGAAACTTCCTGCTTCGATCAAAGATATTTGTACAAGAGTAAAAAATCCATCCATACTAATATTATCACAGAACAGATAGTGAATATTATAAATGTGAAAGCGTGTCTGTCTGTCTGTCTATTACCTCTTCACGCTTAAACCGCTGAACCGATTTAGATGAAATTTGGTATAACTAGAGACAGTTTCGAGTCCCGGGAAAGGACATAGGATAGTTTTTATCATAGAAATTATCCTTTAAGGGGATGAAACCCGATCAGGACCAGGCCCGTGCCGGACGGCGCGTATGTGTTCCACGCGCGCCTCAAAGAGATGTCAGCATTAAGGAAGGGGCCCGCCAGGGCCGAAGCCTGCCGGGGTAGCGGGATCGTCCGAAAGGGTTACCGCTGCCCCGGAACATAAAGGGCTAAGGAAGGAACACGGGTGGGTTTTAGTCAGTAAGAGTCTGACACTCCCTTCCGCTCCACCCAGAGCGGGAGGAGTCATTAGATGATATCCCATCCAAAAAAAAAAAAAAAAAGGGGATGAAAAGGGGGGTTGAAGTTTGTATGGGGAATCAATAACCACTGAACCGATTTAAATGAAATTTGGCACCTGGGTAGACCATGACCTGGATTAGGACATAGTATACTTTTTATCTCGATAGTCCTACGGGATTGAGACTTATGCGGGTGAAACCGGGAGGCGCTACAAGTTCAAAATACAAATAGTGATGGACATGGAAATCCACGCATGACAAACTCAAATGGGAATCATGGGGGACTCCACAGAATTAAAAAGCGCCAGTTTCCATATTTCACGGGTTAGTCCCGTATTTCCAGCAGTGTTCAATTCAAAACAACGACCATTTGATATCGAAAGGTATATTATTTTGTTGTATTATGTCAGTATCATATTTGTGGTTCCTATAAGCAACACGGATCGTATTCTTTTTCAGTTTTTTTAAATAAAGTATTTAGTAAATATGGACATTATACAATTTGTCCATTTATAATGCCGTTTATTTGTCCAGTTTGTAATTTTTACCTACTTGGATGTTCTGCAAACCAATGAAGATGAACCTCCATTTTCGCTCTTTATGCTAGAAATCAAGCATTTGTAAAGGAAACATATAATTTGGAAACGAGGCACGCTGAACATAAGCATTCGGAAAGTTCAATAGCGTAGTGTGATCTGCAGCCAATTAGACAGACATCAATTAATAAACTTAGATGCTAATCTGTTCGATAGTTTCATGGTTTGAGAGAGTTAGGTTTAATAGTCAGGCTCCGTTATTTGGTAGTGACTGCTATTAACATAATTATGAAAGGTAGGTATCACCATATAGGAAAAAAAAACATTAGGTTCCAAATCCAAAGCATCCAAAGGTTTTAGCTTTAAGCGATAAGGCCGCCCATTTTGTCACCCCTTGTAAAATTTCTACACATGATAGTGTAAGTAGATATGAATCAGTAATATTTATGGTAATATAATTTTATTTAAAATTTATCGTTTGACACAATGTGGAAATACTTATTCCGGCCTAAACTTCTCAGTTTAGGTCGTAGATTTCCCTCAGTAAAATAATTTGACTAAATTGCAATGTTTAAATAGCTTGGAAAATTAGAATGTTAAACATGGATGGATAAATAGAAAACTTTTCCGCGTACCATCCTATTTTAAGGACAAAACAAAACGCAGCTGTCAAAATAATGTCAAGTTTGCGGTATAATTTGGCTCTCTAACCACCCCCTTGTTATAACTGGACATATGCTATAATTGTTTACATGGGGCCCGTCAGTACTGGTGATAAGGATTGATTGATTATCGAAGAGGGTTCTAATGTTGAGTTGTCAAAGGTTGGCTATTGGCCCATTTACTGTAACTAGGGTCATTTGCAATGCGGAACATACATCTCTCTATCTATTGTCCTATCGCAGGTATGCTGGAAGAGATTTCTTATGAAATAAGCATCACCTTTGTACCTGTTTTTCTCTTCTGTCTTTTTCTTGTCTGTTTATATACATGTGTGTACATACATGGTAAAATAAATAGATGATATTAGAACAAATTCTGGGTAGAAAGATGCTTTGTTGTTTTCGAACTAGAATCTCAAACCTTGCAATTCTACAAATTGAGAGAAATGTAGCTATTATAAAGGAAACTATTTCTTAAGGATAATACTTATACTTCCAGGTAAAATAATGAAACCCCAAACTCCGTAATTACATAAGATTTCATGCAACTGAAATACAATTTTTAATTTTTAAATTGACTGAATGGAGAGCAATGGAAAGCTGTCGTAATATGATTTTTGTATTTCGGTGGAAGCGCTGGCTGTCGACTAATAATTTTATAGTTGTGGTCGATTTTTTAATACATTTTTTTTAACTTAATAACTTTGATTAGGTAATGAAATGAAACAGCTATGAAGTTCTTTAGTATTAATTGCACTCAATTCATAGGTACATTTTATGTTTTGTTTTATTAATTCACTAGTCCCTGCTTCGCAAGGTTTTTACGACTTGATAAAACATCGAGATTTCCTTATACAAAACACCTTATACATATACCTATAAATAAATCTTCCCAAAATAATTCACTAAATGATGGTGAAAACTGTATCAAATGGCGTTGCGTAGTTTAAAAGAACAACGCGTTCACACAGACAGACATGAAAAGCGACTTTAATTTATCTTAATACTATTAAATAATTCTTCTGTACGTGTTTTTTCACCTAACTACTCCTAAACTGCTAAACCGACTTGTATGAAATTTTGTGTGTATATTTCAATGGGTTCCTGGATGGTTTGAAAATACAATTGGACCCGGTAGGTGGCGCTGCTATCGATATGTCACTAAATACAAAAGGCTAGCTTAAAATCAAAATAATTTAAAGGAAGGCTTCTAGCCAATACTTCCACCATAGAAGATTTGGAAGAAAATTAAGAATTAAATAATTTAAACAGATACCGTAGTAAACAGTGAGATATCAAAAAATGATAACTCAACCGTAGATTCGTTAGAAATAATTATGGAATCGCAAAATAAAAAAAAAATGTAAATGTTAAATTTAAAATATCATATTTAATTTGGCGCTGCTTCTCCGGGCAGGACGACGGACCTCTGCCGAGTCCGCTAGCAGTAATATAGGTATATATATGTACCTAATTACCTATGTATATGTAAGTATCTATACAATAGAAGTGTATGAAAGGAATTGGACATACAAATTGGCTCAATCAAATAACAGTTTCCAATACATTCGTATCGAGGCACAAACAAAAGAAATTATCTGTTCGAAAAAACAGTTCAACGATCAAAAGTAATTTTTGATAATGCATGCGAAAAAATATGTTTTCGTGGAAACGAAAATTATATACAAAATACAGAAATCAAAGCATTTAGTTCAAATAAACCAACTACAGGCACGTTTGATTTTCATGGTTTTGTCAGTCAGAAAGATGAAGCGTTGCTCTTTCTAAAGCGTAGTAGGTTCTTATGGAGAAGAACTTGCAAGAAAGTCCACGGACACTCTTTTAAATCAAAATATTGGTTAAATAATTCATATAGAAATGTACACTTTTGTAACTATATATTGATGCTTTTACTAATAAAATTGTGGTATTAGTACCTATCGTATATCAATAACATGACATGTTTTGCAGTGATTTAAAACGAGACCGGCTGGTAACAGTATCCTTTATATGGATAGATGTGATAATAATCGACTATATTTTATGAAATAGACTACGTAGGTATAAAGCGTTCTGTGTTTACCTAATCATGTTTTATTTATGGTAACTTCTATACCAGGAATATGTATCTACATAACTGGGAGTCTTTCGGCATTCCATCCGTCATCAGATTCATTTGCTAGGCCGTTTCTCTAAAGGCGTCGGGCTAGTCCCAAACGCCACATTAAAAATCAGAAAATGAAACTAGCTTTCTTTGAAATTCCGCTACGATTTTCTAAACTCCCCAAAGCGATTCAGCTCTGCTACAAAGCCGCAGAGCAAATACAAGTCTCCTTGTTTCAGATTATTCTGCGTTAAACGTTGTGCTCGCTGCGGGAACGGGATCACCGCGAATGAGCTCGTGATGCGAGCACGGGATCTTGTCTATCACCTCACTTGCTTCACGTGCGTGGCCTGTGGCACCCAGTTATCAAAGGGCGACGTGTTTGGTATGAGAGATGGCCTCGTTTACTGCCGACCTCATTATGACAGCGCCTGCCTTGATGACTATTGTGATGAAGATATGACTAGTGTCTATAGGTGAGTGGCTTACTTTTTTATTTTTACTTTGGTTAGTATCAGTTGTTTTTGACAGAACGGGATCATCACGACTGAGCTCCTGATGCGAGCACAGGATCCCGACTACTTAACTGCTGACCCCATTATGACAGCGCCTGCCTTAATGTCTACCGTGATGAAGATATGACACATTTCTACTATAGGCAGGTTTTCTGTTTTTATTCTGTGTGTGACAAGTCTATGGCCGCAAGTGTTTTTGGCATTTTCTATACAATTTTCGTCTGATATACGTTTTGGGGCCTCAGCACAAGTAATTTCTGATAAAGTTAAAAATAAAATTTAAAAATAAAAACTGAATAATAAATGTGTTAACGATATTGTTACAAAGGATGCTCAGAAATAGAAAGAGAAATCCAAAATTCCAACACAGATTAATAGTTATCCCGTTCAAATGTGATTTCCTTGAGGTTAGTAACTGTAATAAAATAGGTAGATTAATGAGGCTGCAAGTCCTATAATCAACTAAGAATTATAGCGAATCCTAACTATATATATAATATTATAAATGTGAAAGTAAGTTTGTTTGTTTGTTACCTTTTCACGCCTAAACCACTGAACCCATCATCCTGAAATTTTGCATATACGTTGTCAGGTATACAGAAACGGACATAGGGTATCTTTCAACCCGAAAATAAGTGCTGTTCCCGAGGAAAACAACAATAACATTATTATGATAATAGATGGCGCCACGTGTCTATTGAACTTTGTCACATTATTTAATTCTGAGGCCATACAAAGTTCGCCGGGTCAGCTACTTATAAATAAAATGGAATGATATGTATTTGTTGCAGTAAAGCAACTGCACAAAGTAAAATCTCGTTTTTTTTATTTATTGGTATTTCATCATGCTGGCTGAGAAAAAAATTTAAGAATTAAAATAAGTACACTAGTTACTATGTTTGCTCTCATAAAATTAATAATAACACACGAAAAAAGATTCGAAACAAAAAACAGACCAGAATTATAGGTATATGATGTCTATCGACTTAACCCTCCATAGCGAGCTTCCGAATATTTCGCCAATTAACTGGGATCCGCTACTAATAGGCACGAAGAATTTGTATCATAAATTCTTTAAACACAAATCCGAGAAAAATCAATCAAAATTCCACTTTCAATACCTACATTAATATTTAAAACAAAACATACATGATTTTTTTTTTTACCAGGTGTCAAGATATGCACAGTGAAGGTGACTCACCGACGCAGTACTACAACGGTGGACCTATACAAAAGGGACGACCACGGAAGAGAAAGCTCGCCCAAGGCTCTCCAGACAACATGCAGGTCCAGACAATGAGGATGGCCAGCACCGCCCTAGGTGAGTTCAAGATCATTACTTCCCTCAGCCTAGCGAATTGCATCAAATGCGAATTAAATGTCTATCGTGTAATTAAAAAAACTTGCTGACTTTAATTATATCTAAGTCGACTTAAAAAGAAGCTTTGAAAAAGCTCCCCCGCGTTTCCCTTTGAACTCAGCGTTACTTGTAAGAAAATATATATTCGCGTCGAGACACAGACGATCCGGCCCCAGACGCTATACATATTTCATAGAATTCGCGCGCTCAAATTTTTAGCAAAGACCTCAGCAGGGAAATCCGAGCGCCATCCCCGATGTCCCAGATGTCAATTCATCCCGTGCCATAATCACGACTAATGAATAGAAGACGCTCTGTCAAAACTGTCTCTGTCCTTTTCTCCCTCGTTCTTTGTCCGTAAGTTAGAGGGAGAAGTGTGTGTTTACGCGGGTTGGGTCGTCTGTCAGGGTCGTTTTGGATTATTCTTTATAACGTCGAAATGTGAGGCACTCATTGAGGTGAATTCAGGTTGTGTTGACTTGTCGACCCGATTAATAATGGCGTAAGGTTGAATGGGGCACGGGACAAACGTAGTTATTTTAGAGGTGGAAAATGTTACTAGACACTGTTTCCTTATGACAGTGGTTCACATAATCCAAGACGGTCATTACCTACGCCTACAGGATCTTGTTGTTGAACTTTGAAATTATACGGGACTTTTCACTAATCGTAAACTTATATTTGATTGTGAATATCGGGGTGTTTCTAGAAAGCCTTTAACTAGAAGAACAAATGTTGAGCCTCTGAATAAAATTTTCAGAGAGCGGAATTTGAGAAATTATACAATCGTCTCCACAATTTCTGCTATACTTAAATAAATCAAATGCAAATTTTTTACACGGTTTTTTTTAAGTGTTTGCGTAGATCATCGCAAGTAACGTGATGCTTATAGTAGAGCGTGGTATCCATTGATATGATCCCCATATTTACCCGACTACGTCAAAGCTAAAGGTGAGGTATGTTTTTACAAGTAAACTTTGTTCTGATGGTAAAAACCAAATGATTCACTTAGCAAACAGTTGGTCCACGTAAATAGCTAAAATTCGTAACTGTCAAAAACTACTTTACTTTCGACACAGGTCCTCATAATACTGCACCTAATACCCTAAATAACAATATTAAAAATACATTAGAGAGCACTTCACCCTATAAACGAGTAGTGCATAGTGACGTTATCAGACCGAAAAATAGTAAAAGTCAAAGCATTTGTTTCAAATAGGCACATAAAAGGCACATTTGAACGTCAAAAACTCAAGTCAAGTCAAAAAGTCAAAGTCAATTGCGAGTTGCACATCCCGCTTGATCCCGCCTCACAGGGAACACTTCCATTCGTAGCAATAAAATTGATATGCCTTTTATTACTTATTTTTTTGTTTACTGGTTCAACCCTAAAATACTCCTTTACCTAATTGCAAAAAACATCTTGTTTTTTTCTTGTGATTCGTAATTATTTCGTGCATATTCATTGATTTTTCAAAGTCTAGTTTGTAGGGATAAACTTTGTAGGCTACCTTTAACTACTACCTACATAATTTACTTCTATTTACTCAAAATACATATGCACTTCAAAATATTGAAAATAAAAACGTGAAGTCCTCTTACGTTTGTATAAAATAATGTACTAAAGCATATTTCACTGTTAAAATTCAGTGTAACAGAAAATATCTGCAATCATTTTATCCCGGTATTTTGCATATTTCAATTCGCCAATTTGGATGCATATCTACTCTTGATATCTGATCTAACAGGTACCTACATACACACACACAGCTACATTTACTAAAGATTAGTTAATCTTGAGTGTTACGCAACTACCCCACAGGAATGTTTTTCACTGTACGCAGTTTCAAAGTAAATGTACCTGTGTGTGTGTATGTACCTGTCAGATCAGATATCAAGTGTAGATATGCATGCAAATTGGCGAAAGAAAATCTAGCTACTTGTACTTAACTAAGTAGCTAGATTTTTTTTAAAATTCAATTGATCAGAAGACCCAATTAAGTCTGAAAGAAAATCTAACTACGTAACAGCAAAACCAACAAGCTCCTCAAGCTAGGAATTGAAGGTAGCGAAACCAGACAAGTTCAAGTTTTGATCTGATCAAAACTTAAACGCATTCGTTTCCTATAGGTAACTGAACATTTTCTGTCTGATTCCATTCGAAAAGTGATACAAACCTACTGTGGACTTTCAGTAAATTTCTTCATCATTACCATTACAGCGCGTGCCCTAACAAATTGTAATTGCCGCTATATCTTGATAGAGTCACACGCACTCACACTCCGTTTTCCCGCCGAAACGGCAGCCATGTTGGCACAACAGCGCCATTCGAGTAGCGCGCGTGACGCCTATAATGAGAACTACGAGGGCTCTCGAGGTAGTGACGTGCCTTATCGATAATCGAAGAATCGATCGAGTATATCGCGGCGCTCGCGGGTTGTATGCAAAATAGAGGGATAAAATTAGCATTGTGGATTTAGATGATAGTTCTTTGATAAAAAAATGCTCCTCTAGAATCTAGAAATACTTCTATGAGCCTGCGGATGCCTCATTCATCTGTCCATGTGAAATGAAAACTGTCAACAAACCACGGTCGACAAATAAACAGTTGCACAAATTGGTCAATAGGTGGTTGACCACGCATTACTGAAAAAATATTTTTTACAGTTTTGTAATGAAAAAGAGTTTTAACTAGATATATAAAAAACTTTGCTGGGTAAAGATGGGAACTGATTATCTACAGTCATTCTTTCAAAATTAAACCATCCAACCTCTGACCTACAAATCTTTAGACAGATAATCGACCAGAACCTACAAATTTGTACGATTTAACAAAAAAAAAGCAGATGCTCAACGAACGATGAACGTTTGCCACCAACGAATAGGCCCAATAAAACGTTTTTAATTAACAAAATTCGGTGAAAAAATCTATAGGCATCTTTTAAAATGACATATTGATTTTTATCTATGCCCCTTAAAAACTAAATTGAAAGAACTTTTAGCAAAACCACGTAACAAATCTAAATTAACTTCACTTAAATCAACATAAGGTTCAGTTTCTTTTGGAGTTATTTTTTAAGTATAAAATTGAGGTTGTCGTTTGCGGTCAAGGAGCAAACAGCGGTTCTTTGTTTTTTATCGATTATATTATAAAGGATGTGATGTTATTAAATAGGTCGGTTTGGGGTGCGAAGTCTATAAACATTTTTTTATTTTATATAGTCACGGGATGGTTATACAAAATAAGTATGTAGTTATATAAAACTATTCGTATGCCAACGAATGTTGGCGATTTTTAGGCTTTCTTAACAAAATTCTGAAAACATTTTAATTTTTACGAAAAAATATGCGGGTGATTTAAGACATGTGAGATTAGTTTTAAAGTGCTATTTAGTTCCTCTCACCTCCATGGAAAAAGAGTGGTTTCCAGTGGTTCGCAGAGCGGTGGCAAACTCCAGCGAAAAAGCCAAAATGGTCTCCGACACACGACACCCTTTGCACGACAACATCCTTGTGCCACAAAGGCTGAAAAGCCGAAACAGTTTTTTAAAGTGTGTCGTCCCACTCACTGGCGAACCACCACAAGAAAGACTGAAGCTGTGGCGAGAGTGCCGGGTCCACGCGCGCCTCAAAAATATGTCAGCATTAAGGAAGGGGCCCGCCAGGGCCGAAGCCTGCCGGGGTAGCGGGATCGTCCGAAAGGGTTACCGCTGCCCCGGAACATAAAGGGCTAAGGAAGGAACACGGGTGGGTTTTAGCCAGTAAGAGTCTGACACTCCCTTCCACTCCACCCAGAGCGGGAGGAGTCATTAGATGATTTCCCATCCAAAGAAAAAAAGCTGTTGCGAGACAGTGCTCCGTTACACAAACTGTTCGTTCCACCCGCTGAAGACCTCCCACCTGGACATGAGTTACCTTGGGGAACCTGGAAGTCTTTAAATAGACTCCGGACTCAGTTTGGCCGAAGCAAGGAAAACCTGTTCAGGTGGAGATTTATAGACGACTCCGCCTTGGAGTGTAAATGTGGTGCAGTTCCACAAACAATGAGACACTTAATATCGTGCCCTGCGTGTCCTGTCAGCTGCACGTTACAGGAATTGATGGACGCTAGTGACGGCGCTAAACAAGTAGCCGAATTCTGGGCCGAGTACATTTAGATTGCTATCGACACCCTAAGAAGAAGATGGAAAAAGAAAAAGTTTATTTAGTTATTCAGATTTACACTACACTAAAACTGTACAATATTGTTCAACACGTTTTTAAATCCAAAAGCCAGCTTTAAGCTCGGTCGAACGATGAATTGGCTTCCATCAACGTAGAGCACACTAACAGCATTGTATTCCATCAAGAGTCCCTCTGCTCACCAAACACACCTGTACCTTAATTGCGTATCAATCTCAATCTGAATCCTTTTGAAGAATATTGCTAATCCATTGCTTCATATGTTTGAAAAATTTGTCTGCTCAACAACGTAAATAACGTTGTGGAACTGTCACAATAATAGCGATCACTACTCTGGTTGTTTCACGTCCACGTGACACACGCGTAGGTATACGTCAAAAATGGCGCTAAGTATCGTCAAACCAAAAAAAAGCGTTGTTTCAAATTACAATAACAAAATTATGACCTTGTTGTACGTCAAAATATAACGAGTAGGTATGTAATCGTTATTATTTAGAAAGAAAGAAAGAATAAAGTTTATTTGGACACAGTTCGTGAAACACACAATACAAAATTAACAAAATAAAAATAATGTTTCAAACAATCTGTGCCTCACGGCTGTGCCAAAAAAGTTCATTTGTCTTACATTCAGTCAAAAAAGTATTGGGAATGGATGATTGTTCATGGATCCAAATTCAATTTTTTGTTTTTGGTGTGGTGTTAGATTGGCACAACTGTTTTCCATTTTGGCGCGGAGTTAGAATTGCATCTGTCATTTAGATTAAATACAGTGCTAAGACCATATCATCATATCTTTTCGAATTTCATAATGGACAAAAACATCGAACAAAGAGTTTGTCTTAAATTTTGCATCGCCAATGGAATTTCGTGTTCGAAGTAACTGAAAATGTTAAAGAAGGCTTACAGTGACTTTATCAAAAACACGTGCTTATGAGTAGTACAAAGCGTTCAAAAGCGGTCGAGATAATTATGCTGGAAATTTGCCTCGCCCTGGTAGGCCATTAACGTCAACGGCAACGTCTTCAACTGAAGTTAACATCGCATAAGTGAAGGAAATACTGACTGAAAATCCTCATTCAAGTTTGAGAGAGATAGCCGCTATATAATCACTTGGGTATGAAACATGTTGCCGCTCAGCTAGACCCAAAAGACCTGAATTTTCTCCAAAAACTCAATCGCATAAGAGTCGCTGAAGACATGCTAGAACGAGTCAATTCCGACCCAACATTCATGAAACGCATTGTTACTGGTCACGAGACGTGGGTTTACGAGTTTGACATGCAAACTAGTCAATAAGCTTCGGAGTGGCGCCTTCCAACTGAACCGAAAAACCCACGCCAAAGTCGATCAAAAGTCAAAGACATGTTGACTCTTTTCTTTGACTATCGCGGTGTTGTGCACACGGAATTCTTACCGGAAGGTCAAACGGTAAATTAATTAAGTATATTATTTGAGCGTTATGCGGCGTTTAAGAGAGCAAATTCGAAGAAAAAGGCCAGATATGAGAAAAGAAAATGCGCCTTCGCACAAGGCCATCATTGTGAACGAATTTTTGACCAAAAACTCAACAAATACCATCGAGCAACCACCTTATTCACCAGATATGGCTCCAGCCGACTTTTTTCTTTTTCCTAAACTTAAATGACCACTTCGTGGCACCCGTTTTCATTCGGTAGAAAACACAAAGGAGAATTCGCGGCGAGCACTAAATTATATTCCGGAAAAAGCGTTAAAATAATGTCTTGATGATTGGATTATTCGTTGGCGTAAGTGTATCGTTTCTGAAGGAGCATATTTACTTTGAAGGCGATAAAACAGATTTGGATGAATAACTAACATTTTTTGTATTATTGATCTTTTCCCGGTACTTTTTTGACAGAGTAATACATTAAAGAAATAATTGCAGATCAGCATATATTTTAATTTTAATAGTTTGTGAATTTATTTAGTATTATAATTTTATCCAGCGTAGATATATATTTTTATCCTCCTAATAACATCAATAAACACTGAAATCTAATAAAAAATTAACAAGCTAATAATAACCATTCTTGAGTTCTCGAAAAGAATGCACACCATAACCGAATAAAAGCCAAAACGGCTACCCTTCCATCAGTATTATACCTACAATTTATACTCCCTAATTAAAAAAAAAAAAAAAACTAATGGCACAAAAAATTTAATAAACGGACTCCACTTCCGATTAAAACAATTAACAATAAACAATACTTTAAACAACCTCTGACCACAGACGAAAAAACTCGTTTACATTCCATCACCTGTCTTTAAGAGTGGTCATCGTGATACGAGACAGTTGTGTGGAGAACCTTTATTTGACTGTTTTTTGGTAATATATTAACATAACGCCTATATTCCCCGAAGGGTTAGGTAGAGTAGGTGTAAAGTACACCTACATTTTGCCAGTTATGCTTAAGTTGTATGTAGGTAATAGGGGGCAAGCCTATTGCCATCAACCGGACACAAAACCAGACTCTGGGCTGCTACTGAGAAATTCCAGATTTCCTCACGATGTTTTCCATCACCCCTTTGAGAGCTGTGGTGATGATATTAAATACACAAAGTAAAGTGCCTAGTACTCTAATTGCGTAACACACTACCTATCAATCGGAATCTGAATAATTTTGAAGCAAATTGCTAATCCATTGCTTCATAAGTTCGAAAAATTTGTCTCCTCAACACGAAAATAACGCAATGAATGTTGTTGAACTGTCAAAATCAATCCGATTCCGATTGATAATGACGCAATTGCCCCGCGGGGTTCATACTCACGACCTACTCGTAAGTCGGGGCCGATGCCATTGAGCGAGCGCTGCTCCCATAATCACCTTTGCATGTATTTTAAATATAAAAATATTAAATGTACGTAAACGTTTTATGAAATGGTAGAAAGTTTGTTTACATTTCATTCAACTGAACATGTTGCTTTCAGGAATTTATGTTTTCCCTATCAGTCGCTAGTCGGTGCCTTTCTCAGTACTCATTCACTATTGTGTTCAAATACATCTAGAAAAACAAAATCACAAGTACATACAAATAACTTGCGGCTGTAATAATTAGAATACTTTCTTTCGTTTCGTTTCGATTTTTCAGACGTCAGATAACTTTTCTTATAGAATTTTTTTTCTTTGTTTCCGGAAATCTCTCTGGTGGATAATTTCTTCATAATATTATTGGACTTTTAATGATTCTGATACCTTTTAAAAGTTTAGGTATACCCGAACTTTTTGAATGCTAAACAAATAAGTATCTAAAGGTCATAAACATATCACCTACAGTCTGTTCACAGTCATTTATCTCTGATTTTGCATCACGATCAAAATCACAGTGATCTTTATTATCTTGGCAATATGGTTGTTGTTGGGTTGCTGCCATTGCCAAGTCTGTCATAATCACTATGATCTTTATTTGACGAATGGACTGTACATCGATCAAGCGCTAGTTTCGAAACGTTAGGGTAACAAAGGTGACGGTGGCATCATATCTAAAGCGCCCTGTAAACGATCAAATTGTTTGTCAAATTTAACGTGTTTGTCAAATCATTTGATAGTGTGCAGCTGTGTTTGACGCGTTTGTCAAAGAGTCTACAGTAAAAAACGTGAAGTTTGACCAACTTTGTCATGCAAAGCAAAATCTGCCCAAACGAAGTAGGTACCGTGGTACACTTAGTGGCATAAAATAAACTAGATTACACGGAATAATATTGCATTAATATTTTTTATGGATACCCGGGGACGAGAATAAAATAACTTTTAACATAACAAAAAGCATGCTATTTTGGCACCCTTTCATCGGCTCAACTACCTACCTAACATATAAAAAAAAACCGGCTAATTGACAGCTGTGTGCTATCGGCTTCAACCACTGTTGTTTCACGTTTGTTTGGTTTCGAATATTTATAAATAATTCAATCTGAATTCAATAATAACTCGCACCCCGAAACGCAGAACGAACGAAATTATTTGAATGACATTTACGAAAATGGCAAGCTCGAGTGTCAACCAAATGTAACGCAAAACGCAATTGTACGTGTAAAGTTGCCACATGTTTTAATTGTGTTACAGGTAATTAAAATAATAAAACATAATTTCTTATGTTGTTTTAAATTATGTAAGGATAAAGATACAATTATTTTCGAATTCCTCTATTTTTTCTCTACGATTTGGTACACTCAAGGTACGTGTTTGGGCAAAGTGTATGGGCTTTTGTTGACCTCCTCTGATCGTTTACAGGTTGCTTTAGCGATGTCTCTACAGAAAGGTGTGATCATATTGAAGGGTGTCGTACAGACCATTGAACTGAACAACTTTCTCCATGGGACCATCGTAATCGCGAAATAATAATCAGCCGTCCCATACATTTAGTTCTAATAGGTATTGAAGATATGTATGAGACAGTAATAACGATGTAGGTTCCATGGAGAAAGAGGTTCAAAAGGGTAAGAAGACCACACTTTTCTGAGTAAGTATATCTATTCTTTCCATGAGTCAACCAGCTAACCTCTATACTCCATTTATTATACTCGTAACATTAGAAAAAAGAGGCTCGCAGAAGCAGGATTACGAAACCTTTTATTTTCAAGTTAAAGTTCAAACAATTTTAATAAATAATGTATGTGTTTTTTTTGTATGTAACAATGTATGGCATACAATAAAGCATATTCTATTAATCTACTCGTCACGATGCTTGGATGAAATGAAACAAATAACAACTAAACCACGAAAATTCAGCAATAACTACAAGAAAAGGTATAGCATTCATAAGTATCCACATAAACCGACAAAATAAAAAAAAACACGTGCTGCCACAACTTATGAAGGGAATAGGTAACATTTTAGATTTGGTAGAGTTATAGTGACATGAAAAACGTTCCCGGTACTTTCCGCCCCTGCTTCTTTTAGATTTTAAACATTGCCACGAATAACTCCACATCAATCTTGCATGTAATAATGTTTGTTGTACTTTTATTACAAAGTGTGCCCCTAAAAGAGCCTTTTTTAACTTCTGTCTAATGCTAGTAAATGGTATATAAGTATAGGTATGCATGAATGTCTACATAGATGTATGTAGGTGTCGGATGATCCTGACTTGATTACGACAAATATACGACTACCTACCAACATAGCAGCTTTCGTTTCACATCAGTATCATTTTACAAGGTCCGAAATTTTATTGTGGGTTCGTTATAAGTTATAAGCGGCAGCAAGAAATTTCGTGGTAAATTGACCGATCGTTGTAACAAACATAATTATATTTTAATCTTCAATGATTTCATTGAAGATTACATGCCATACCTACATACAATTAACTTGACATAAATAAATAATATATAATAAGAATAATAGATAATAAGAAGTCGATGATTTGTGATATCTTTACATAGTATAAAACAAAGCTCCCGCTGTCTGTAAGCTTAGATCTTTTAAACTCCGAAACGGATTTTAATGCAGATTTCGGCAATATATAGAGTGATTCAAAAGGAAGGTTTATATGTATAATAAATGCATATTATAGTAGAGAAAAGCCAAGAAATTCAAATATCTGTAATGTTTTGTCGTAACAAACATATTTTTGTGCACTTACATTGCAAACGCTGGCTAAAATTAAATGTACTACGGAGTTGTATGTCTTTCATGTAGATCAAAATTGCTCTTTACAGCATATCATTAAAATGAATATCTTAGAAGATATCAGAGATTTCAAAATCGAGGGCAGAGCGGCTTGCGGGGCGGTACGAAGTTCGCCGGGTCAGCTAGTAATATTATAAATAGGTAATCGAGAGTTAGAAACGCTAGTAAAAAATAAATATGAAAAAATAAAAGCATTTGATTCGTTCTTTTATTCTATACATTCAGTAATAAGCCTATAATGTTCCCACTGCTGGGACACAGGCTCCTCTCTGCAACAGGTAGTGGGCCGTATTCCACCACGCAGGCCCATTGCGGGTTGGTAAATGTCACGTCCTGTCTTCGGTTTTAGGACATGCCGGTTTCCTCACAATGTTTTCACCGTTTTGATAGCAGTGGTGATGACATACTTAATGTACAAAAAGTAAAGCGCCTGTCTGGGTTCAAACCTACGACCTACAACTCGTAAGTGGCGGCCGTTACCACTGGACCACCAAGCACCACAGCTCCATTGCTGGTATTTCTGCTGCCATTGATAGTAATTACAAGATTTTCCCTGCTGTATTTAACTTGAGCCACAGCCCAAAGAGCGGCGCCTATCTGTGTAATAAAGCATACACTGAATCGGAGCTTCTTTATTTTTTTTATAACCTATCGTTAATATCGAGGCTTTTACAGCCCCGATGCTTTATTACCGACTTTAAAAAAATGTAGTACTTCTCTTTTTCTCAAATTCGGTAACATGTTAATTTCGACTATAAAAATAAAACATTATGTGTGTACGGTGTGTTTATTGTGGAAGAAATCACTTTTATTTCCATGACGATCTGGGAACTGGGGAAAATACAGTATTTGCTTGACTTCAATGTATTTTTACGAAGCTTCTGAGAACCACAAAGAAATGAAAGCGTGCTCTGGTGATACTCGTAGTTTAAAGGCAGGCAGGCGCGACGCTACACGACGCGACTCTAATAGAACAATTTCTAAGAAGTTTTCTTAGAAATTGTTTCCATGGAAATTATTCTACCAGAATCGCGTCGCACCATCGCGCCTGTTTGCGGGTTCCTTAACATGTCTTCAAATACAACCCGTGTACCCGATGAGATTTCCTATCGGCTCACGTTTTATAAAAACTTTCATCCCCTATTTAACTCCTTTAGGGGATGAATTTTCCTTAATCTTTCCTTAGGTATTTCTCACCTTGTGCAAAACATGGTTCTAGACCATCTAGACCCAGTAGTTTCAGCTCTGCTGCTTGTGTCACTGAGTGAATGAAAAAAAATTAAGATTTTTATTAATTACCGAATGTACCTTCAATCCCTTGAGGAAAGTCATCGTTAGTAGGTATTTTAATTATCGCTAATAATAAATACGCAGTTTCCTTGCAAAGAAAAAAAGTAAGCATTTATTTTATTTGATATATTATATTTTAATTAAAATTTTAATGAATCATGCTTTTTCTTCTTTTGAACATTATTCCTTTGACGAGTTTCCCAAACCTGAGCAGAGAATCAAATACTCAAAGTCAAAGTTTTTTATTTATTAAACATAGGAGTAATAAAAGGTGGTATAAATAATATACAGCGATCTCTGTTTTGCCGTTAACGGCGTTCACTTATCAAATAGGTGCCTGCATACGAACATACAATATACTAAAAGAATGTTTGTTAAAATTAAATGACAACCTATCAAAGCTAAATTAAGTATAATGTCCTAAACCTAACAATATTGCAAACAAAATTTATTTAGAGCATTTTTGTTACTCCAATACAATATTATTTTAAGTTTGTACTCGTTCGTGATATTACAAAATAAATTATTCCACGAAACTGATACGGAATATAAAGGGGGTGTTTTGGTTACATCCCTCATTAACCGCCGGCATTCTCGGGAACAACATGGAATATAATATGAAAATATTTATTATTTAGAAACGGTGGCGGGCCAGCAGGTAGGAGGTTCGTTATCGGTCGCTATCCCGATTATGGTATTAATAAGTTTTACTTAACACTTGGGGATATTATAATCATCATCAAAGGTATTATAATACGTTGCTACGGACTCCTGAAAATATATTTGTATAAGTATTCAGAATGTATAAAAAATGTGTCTGTATTTTAGAGCAATGATGGCCCTGAGGTGACGGCCCCGACTTACGAGATGTAAGTCGTGGGTTTGAACCCAGACAGGCGCTTTACCTTGTGTAAATAATTTCATCACCGCTGCTCTCAAAACGGTGAAGGAAAAAAACCGGCATGTCCTAGAAGCAAACATTCGAAGACATGTGACATCTACCAATCCGCACTGGGCCAGGGTGGTGGATTACGGTCCACTCCCTCTCACAGAGAGGAGGCCTGTGTCCCAACAGTGGGTACATGATAGGCTGGTTATTGAGAGGTAAATCTAGGGAAGGAAATTATAGGTCGATGATGATACTGTAGCTAAAGCATATGATAACGGCTGTAGACTTACTAGTTGTCCATTGTTGGCATTTGATTCATCAATAAGCTGTAAGTATCAATGATGTACTTATTTAAACTTTCATGTACGGCTTTCAATGTTCATATTTAGTGCTGAAACCTGGGCTATCGCTTTCGACCTTTTCAGAAATAATATACTTAATTAAAGAATAACGCTGTTTGACCAATAGAATAAACATGAACTATTTCAATACATCGCGTCAAGTGCAAAGCACAGAAATACAGAACCAAGACCACGAGGTGATAATATTATTTTTATAACCTAATTGTTTTTTGTTTCAACCATCGTAAATTTAAAAACGGTGTCATAAAAATGGACGCAACTGTCCGACCCCAAGTCTGAATCACACAAACCCGTCTAATATATTTAATTATAAATTTAATAATTAGCTAGTTGCGCATCGGCGATTTCCTTACATAAACGCAGCCAACCACCCAAGTGTTGTAGCGAGATATTAATAAAAACCACTGACTTTTTATTACCAAGACCCATTATTAATAGGGGCAGTATGCGTGAAGTTCGTAAGTCGGGACATCAGTTCGGGACAGTTTTATTTGAAGCTGTCCAGAATTTTACTGAGGTAACAGAACTATTTAACGAAACTATACTGTCATAAAATTAAAGTAGGTATAATAATATTATATTCCGAAAAAATATGCCTGTCTAAACTTTCCTCCAGTTTGATCAGAAATGTTATGTTTATTTTTCTACTCCATGTCATCATCAGTTTATTAGCAAATTATACAATAACTTATGCCTTAATTAGGTACTATTTTGCCACTCACCTAAAAACACACACAAACCTATTTCCATTTCCAGAAAGACTCCCAAAAAATAAGGACACATCCACACGACCACAAACGCAGACACCTCCTACTTATTCCGCACTATCTATTAGATCAAAACTCGCCCAATTATCGGGACATACATCATTCCACGTTATTTGTTTTGACGCACAAGTCACTGGGTGCCTATGTCGGCTGCTTTCCATTTCCGTTCCTACTAATGAGTATTAACGACGGCTTTGCTTATCAATTAATAGGGGGTTCCTTTAGCTTTGTTTAAAAATGTGGAATTAGGTTAAACTTGACAGGCTTTACGTTATTTTTGAAGTGGTATGAGACTTTGTTTTCGGAGTTGTAGCGCGTTATCTTAACGCGTGAAATGGTTTAGAATTCTGTTCACACCCTGTAATCACAGGTTATCCACAGATTACAGGCCATAAGTACATATTTGTAATTCTATTTTAATGATAACAAATTTTGTTTTCATAATTATGCGTAGATATATATGTAACTAACCGTTACAACCGTCTTCATTACAAGTGAAATCCTATATAAAGCGGTTGCGTGTATTTGTATTATGTACCATATTTTCTTTCTGTCTTTCTGCCAGGTTCTCTACAGACGTCACAGATTCTTGAATGTTTTAACTCTATCCATGCTTCATTTCTCAGGCCCCGGAACTTGGCTTCCTCTATTAGCAAAAGGTGGTACTGTCGTGGTCTGCCGGTTGTAACCGCAGTCGTCTACAATCCCTACTTCCTCTCATTTGGACTAAAAACTTTAGGATGTGGGTTCGAGATGCTGCACTTTGAAATTGGAAGTGTCGCTATTTGATTAGACACGCTCGTTATTTCTGCTGGTTGTGAATTTTGAGCAACTTTTTGTTGCAGGAAGGCGAGACATTTGAACACGTATTCTTGTAGTACTCACGAGTTTGTTTGAATTTTGCTATATTTACTTAACAGAATCAAGAAAAGCCACCAAATAGTGTAATTTTTCATTAGGTCCTAGCCTACGACTGCCAATTCCAAAATTCATGTTCTTTAATTGTTTCAGAAATACTCCACCGCGGTGATCTGTCATCATCAATGGAGTCCTTGGCCTACGACTCTTCAGTCGCCTCTCCCGGCAGCGTGTCAAGCCACACGCAACGCACAAAGCGCATGCGCACCAGCTTCAAGCACCATCAACTCAGGACCATGAAGTCCTATTTCGCAATCAATCAGAATCCTGATGCTAAGGACTTGAAGCAGCTGGCGCAGAAGACTGGACTGTCGAAACGTGTTTTGCAAGTAAGTTTGAACCAAGTTGGTACAGTCAGATGCTTAAACTTTTCAAACATGCTTCGACTTACTAAGAACTTAACAAAAAAAAAAAAATGGTTTCCCGTACCGGGAATCGAACCCGAGCCTCCTGGGTGAAAGCCATCACAATCCTAGCCACTAGACTATACGGGATGTCGCTTGTTGAGACGTAAAACGTTTTGGGATTAAATTTTTACCTTTAAACCTATTTAGATTTACAACTTCACTTAGAGAATCTATCCATTATAAGTGAGACCTAATAACAACTTTATATCAACTTTTTCCTTTTACTAGGTATGGTTCCAAAACGCCCGCGCAAAGTGGCGTCGTAACATGATGCGGCAGGATTCCAGCAACGGTCTTGGACACTCCAACGGGTCCATAGTTCCTGGATCAGTGCCACAACCCAGTGTTGGACCCAGCACCATGCTACTATCAGAACCCATGCAGAACATGGAAGATATGAGGGTTCACACTCCTCATCCACACCCGATGAGCTTTAATGAGCTCTACTGACACATGCAGAAGGATTATTTTCCAATGGGTCCCCCTATTGGGTGCCCCACTTTTGGCGCTGATTAGGTTTAGAAGGAAGGTTTGATAAAATCGGAAAGAATGCAATACTTGAGGGAGAGTGAAGAATCAGGACTGGCTGTTAGGAATAGGGTTAAATCAAAGGAAAAGAAGAATTTTATTACTTTAGAAGTTTTTGACATTAATATGGATGCTGTGTATTTTTTTGCCATAATAGGCCACATCGAAAAATCTCCTATGAATATCTATTGTTAATCCTCTGACAGGCAAAATATTCATAACAATAAATTAATTTAAAGAAAATATTTGTGTAACAGATATTTATCGTTTAACAGATCAAAACTACAAAAACTAGTAAGAGTTTACCTTTAGGGGCGCCAGGGTAGCCCAAAACATTAAAATTTTCTTACGTTTTTTTTTTGCAATTTGCAGATCAGTGTCTAGGTTGTATGTTGAACATAATATGATTCACGACCATAACAAGTGTATATTTACAGAATTATAATCATTAAAATCATCAATACAACCCTCTAACTTCTACCCTATTTCAGGAAATATCAATGACGACTCGCAAATTGCAAAAAACTGAAGTCAATTTGAATTTCGCGGGAAACCATGGGTCTTCCCTTTTAAAATAACCGAGTGTTCAAGTGTTTTGAACATACACCTAACGACTCCCTACTTACTTAACTGTTTTATAATAAGAGACGAATAGATTTGATGTGAATGTCGCAGCCAACTGGTTTAATTAGCCGTTTAGTTAACCGCCTAGCCTTTTAACTAAACGGCGGCCATTCAACTAACGCCTGAATGATATTCAATTATAGGTTTATCACTCGCAAACCGATTTAAGTGATCAACCGCGTGCTAGCCGAAAGAACGAAGCGAGGCGAGCACTACTTCCCAAAGGCCAGGCGGTTAACTAAACGACCAGTTGGCTGCGACATGTATACTGTTTAGGTCTCTTTTAAATCTACTGATAACATTTTACATACAAATATTCAATTAATTCTCAATTAGTAATCTAATAACAAGATATAACATACTTTTCAGTCTTACCTACCCATATTTAGAGGACTCGGTTTGAAGGCCGAATAATTTAGGAGTATTTTACTATAACTTAAAATAGTTCCTAATAAATACTTTGTAGTAGATACCTTTTCTATTCCAATGTTACAGCGTAGGTAGTGAGTAGAACGCTATCCTGACTATGTTTATTTTTGTAAATATTAGTGCACAATAACCTAAAGAAACCCGACTATGTAGCATGTGTTCAATGTATTTTTATCCGACTACGGCGAAGCAAAAGGAGGGTTACGATTTTGACCGGTATGTATGTTCATCTGTTCCGTCGTAACTTCTAAACTGCTTATCATAATTAGACAAGTGAGGTATCGTTGGAAGCGTCTTGATTGTCCGCTGGTTATAGACTATGTGACGTCACATTAAATTGAATATTGCGCCCTCTAGCGGACATAAAAACATGATCTAAATAAAAATTTATTTTTTGATCAATGCGTGTGGGTATCAAATGAAAGGGCTTAATTAGCACATTTCAAAAATATTAATATTGCCTACTGAAATAAGCCCCAAAATAATAAAATAAATTTAAAAACTAAAACCCGACTACTGAAAAGGAAAGTACCTTCCCGTGGCCGCATGCCGCTGTACTAACGTTACATACAACTAACGCATATAAGCTATGGTACCATGCGACCACGGGAAGGTCTTTTTCTTGTTTCATCCTTTTCAGTAGTCTGGTTTTAATTTTTAAACTTATTTTTTTTTTTACATTTCTTATTTTGTAAACGAATCTGGATCGAAGATATTGAGACACTCACATACTGTAACATTGAGTCCTAATATAAACGATCGTCACTTTCATTAGAAACTATCATCATCATCGTTTTTCAGCCAAAAGACGTCCACAGCTGGACATAATGCCTCCCCCAAACATCGCGACTTAGACCGTTTCTTTGCTTCTCGCATCTAACAGATTCCTGCGACATTCACATGGCCTTCCGTTCACCTTATCGGAGGACCATACTACTATTATCTCCCTTATTATATCTTAACATAACTTCACAGCAGAGCAGTGGTGGCCCAGTGGTAAAGGCCGCGACTTACGAGTTGTAGGTCGTAGGTTCGAACCCAGACAGGCGCTTTACTTTGTGTTAATGATTTCATCACCACTGCTCTCAAAACGGTGAAGGAAAACATCGTGAGGAAACCGGCATGTCCTAGAACCAAAAATTCGAAGACATGCGACATCTACCAACCCGCACTGGGCCCGCGTGGTGGATTACGGCCCACTCCCTCTCACAGAGAGGAGGCCTGTGTCCCAGCAGTGGGAACATTATAGGCTGATTATGTATGTATGTATGTAACTTAACACAACGCCTGTATTCGCCTAAGGGTTCAGCAGAAGTGTACCTATATTACACCCATATTTCGCTAGTTGTTTTAAATTAATATAAGTACCTATTTTAGTAGGTAAGAAACACGTACATTTATGGTTGGCATCACTATCGCATGTGGATTTATTTACTGAATAAATTAAATAAAAACAATACACCTTACCTTTGCCAAAGACACACACACCGTGACTACTGAATCTAGCCATCGGCTTCAAATGATTACGGCGCTTACTTACCTACACAGAGGGTTCACGTTTCCATGCAGATTCGCTGACGGAAACTCACCCCCGTAGCTTGTTATATCAAACTGTTCTGGGGTGCTATTATCATAAATATAAAACTTGAGTCATTGTCGACTCTTATGTCACCCTTAGGACAGTGCTCTCTGTCTTTGACGACTTCAAAAATTGTTGTTAGTTTGTGTGGCAACGTCCGTTTTCACTACTGATTTTTGTGGTAGAATTCACTTTTACTGTTAGTGGAAAAATACCAGTATAAGTTGGCCTCTTGTTCTTATGAAACCCCGTACTACGATAGGCCAGATAAAGGTCAAAGTGTTTCCAGTACTTCCTACTTTTTAGTACGTGAAGTAAATCATCAGACCTTGGTGCCGATTCTGTTGTTCACAAACTAAACTAAATTTAATTTCAGTGCATCTTTTTCTTTCTATTTCATTAAGAAAAGGACAGAAGATAAATTTTAGTTTAGTCCTGTCAAATTAATCAGCGCTTAATGTAATTTTAGTATGCAAGTTTTTAATCACGTCTTTAAACTTGTATGTATTAAGTAGTGTCAGGCGCTGATTAATTTGACAGGACTAAACTAGAATGTATCTTCTGTCCTTTTCTTAATTAAATAGAAAGAATAAGATGCACTGAACTATATTTTGTGAAAAAGGGAATTGACACCATTAGGGCGTTTGTGCACTACAGGGAATTTTACTGTCCGGCCGCGGCAGTCTGATTTTTTACGGTCCCATGTTGGCACGCCATAGTAAAAAAATAAAATCGGACTGCCGGACGGTAAAATTCCTTGTAGTGCACAATCGCCCTATGTCATGGTATTTTCCGATTGTCTAAATAATTATAATTACGGATATTTTTATAGGAATGTAGTTGCGTACAGCCGTGGACAATGGCGGTCGACCACTTTTCAGCCTAGTGCTCTCGGTAATAAGGTTGAAAAGTGGTCCACCACCAGTGTCCGCGATGGTACCTAATGAAGCGATACTAGTCAACAAACGGTTACTAGTATAATGAAAGTAGTTGTTTAGGAACCAAATCATGAAGTCTATAAACATCAATTGATCATTACAATAATAAAATTAGTCTGTACTGGGATAGCCGCATCTAGCACACTAATTGCGTAACTCACGATAAATTACAATCCGAAATATTTTAAAGTATATTGCTAATCCAATGCTTCATATAAGTAGTTTTTTTTTGTTAGCCTATACTGTCACACTCCTGGGCAAAGGCCTCCTCCAAATCCTCCCAGGAACTTTTTCCCACGCCTACCTGGCTTCATAATATGTTCAAAAAATTTGTCTGCTCAACAACGTATCTACCTAAATAACGCAATGAATGTTGTTGAACTGTCAAAATGAAAGCCATCATGTTACTGTGGTATGTAATTACACCGCAGATCCAGAGTACCTAAGTGAGTCTCTAAGTGCTATAGTCAATAATAGTTCCATGTTATAGTTATGAAAAATCGAATTTAATGTACAGACGCCAGCACATCAAGCTACCCCAATCTGTCAAATTTTCCCAATCAATTTTGAACCTTATGCTTCAGCGATAAAGTTGAAAATCTATTAAAGAAATTTGACAGATTGTAGTAACTTGATGTGCTGGCGTCTGTACGTATGAAGTTTTTACAGTTATATACTTATAAGGAAGCTGTTTCAGAAAAGCATTGCACCATTTGTGAAAAATACATTAATTTAAAAACTAGCTTAAGCGCCAATTATAATAGGTACCTAGTATTTACTGCCTACGTCACATGCTGGGTAAATGTTTCTGGAAATCCTAATTTATAAGACCAAAGAATTCGTTATGTTTTGGGCACTCAGATCCGATGCGTAACACACATAAAATTAAAATCGATCACAATGTCTTTCATTTTGACATCCATTGAGTCATAGGTATTAAACATTCATCTGCTCAAGAACGTGAATAACGCAATGGACGTGGCTGAACTGTCAAAATAAAACTTAACGCAATTTCCTCGCTGCTTTAAGAAAACCCAAATTCACAAGTGGTGCATTTTATGGTCAGCGTGTTTTTTGTTGAAGAAATATTTTCCGCACTGTACTTATTCCAAACTGCATAACATCACACCTCTAATCCCCGACAGGGTCAGGCAGAGGTGTACGTGGTGTACGTGTTTAAGTCCCATGTAGGTAATAGGGAGGCATTCCTATTGCAATCAACTGGCCACAAATTTAGAATCCGGTACCCTAATTGCGTAACACATTATCAATCGGAATCTGAATCATTTTGAGGCAAATTGCTAATGCATTGCTTCATAAGTTCGAAAAAAATTCTGCTCAACAAGTAAATAACGCAATGAATGTTGTCGAACTGTCAAAATGAAACCGATTCCGATTGATAATGTGTTACGCAATTGCCCCGTGGGCTGCAACTTAGAAATTCCAGATGGAAAAGTCCAATAACACTTTTGTCCAACTCGGGAATCGAACCCAAGACCTTTCGCTCAACAGTAGCGCTTGCAACCTTGCAACCACTGGACCAAGAAGATAGTCAATCAATCAAAATGCAATGTTAGTAAAACATAGACACCATCAATTTTGTTTTTGAATGTTTTTTATTCATATTTGTATGTTTTGTCACGACTTGAAAAGAGAGGGCGGATGACGTCTAGAAATTTTAATAGTTCTTCACCAGCAACGGTAGTGTTTGTGAAACTTCTTAATGTACGATATTATCAGAAATAAATAAATCTAATCTAATCTAAATCAGGAACTACAGTAAAATTAGACATGTCTAGAGGCCTACTCTCTAGGTCCGTCAACGATGATACGGGCCCTTTCGAAATAAGTTCGATACCTACTTCAGAATGAACCCGACTACCGAGTAAATATAATTTATACTTTTCGGACAAACACATCGGCAGTAAGCATAGCTGTCAAATGGTGTTGTCATTCTTCTTAGCTCGGGCGCCGAGGTAATCTTATGTTCGTAGGTGATTCGGAATAGTATACGTCCGTCACTTCGGCCGAAATTATGGAATTCGTGATTAGATAAGTACTATAGACCCCCTGACCATGCTTGGTTATTTTATATCCACTAAAGATTTTGTAGTCTAGTAAGAATCTTACACCCGTATTCAAAAACAATACTTGTCTAAGTAAAGTAGCAATACTAAGGCAATTTTCAATGCGTTCCATTTGACAACCTTCAATTAATAAAAATTAAGTGACGCGTAGTGCCGATCGCGACTCAAGTATTGTCTATGAATAGGTTTTTGGGACCGCCGGGCGCCGCCGCCGCCGTCCGCGCGTACTGTCAGACCTCATAGTAATGTTTGTGAATACGGGTTTTAACAAGGCATGTTCCACAGTGAGAACAAGTATACGACCTTTAAAATGTAAAAATAAAACCGTATGTTTTTCAGAAATTATTGTTCTACAATCCGAGGCTTTTTTACAATAAAAACTACAAGTACATTATAATATCCGCCACAGAGACCGTTATAAAACCGTTTTAAATGAGTAAACGTGTAAACAAAAACTCCAAAATGCCTTGATTGCTCTTGTACTTTTAATAAAGAATATAAACTCTAATTATTACAGTTGTAAAACCCTTGAATTGAAGCTGTTACGAAATACATTTTTTTTCACCTGTTCTGTGTGTGTAATAAGAATTAGTTGTAAGTTGTAAATTATGATAATCATATAACTATTAAGTATTTAGATTTTATCTACACTAGAATATATTCCAGGTATATAAATAATTATTAAGACATATGTATATAGTAAGTATATGGGTATCTAGATGTGTAACTTTAGAGGCCAGGCTAAAGCCGGTAGAACTTGTCTCACTGCCAAATTGTAATCGTACTCTTAAGATGCTGATATCTAATTTATTCTCGCACATATGGATTTATTTTTCCTTTCCACAAACCCCTAATTTCGTATCTTATCAAGTTGTTAATTCGTCTGTAGTACGGTTTTAATTTATACAAAACTAGCTTCCACCCGCGGCTTCAGCTGCGTGATATGTCAATAAAGTAGCAATATCCTTCCCCAGAGTTCAAAGTATCCCCATACCAAATTTCATCAAAATCGGTTCAGCCGTTTCGTAGATTAGCTGGAACAAAAAGACAGGCAAAAATGTTAAAATAGTTTTTGTTATAAGTTGTATATATACTTTCATTTAGTAAAAAGCTGTTATTTTAACATGTATGTTATCGTGTCGATTGTCAACTCACTGCACAGTAATTTTTATGATGAATGGAAATCATGCTATATAAGAAACTATGATAAAATATGAGTGTTTTACATAATCGATATTGACAGCGCGGCGCGACGATAGTAGAACAATGTCTATGAAACTTCATGGAAATCGCTCTACCAGAATCGCGTCGCACCGTCGCGTTTCGCCTGTCTACGGGAGCCTTTATCTAAAATTTCTGGATCCGATTCTTGTATTCAAAAAATTAATGTATACTTTGAAAAAGCTTGTACATTATATAAGTTGCATATTAAGTATCAATGTATTGTAAGATATATATTAATGTAGTAGTTTTTCAAAATAAGTCTTAGATCTAGTGTGTAGAATGTAGCCTTAGAGAAACATATTTATACACGAAAATGACTTAATATATTGACATCACATTAATGGGTTTTTTTACTTTCACCCCCTCTTATCTAACAGTCTCTGCCATACAAATAGCTGTTCATCATCACGTAGTCTGATTTCTAATTAAAAGTGAAAACACAAGTATAACTTCTTTGCACTATTCTAGCCATCACTTTACCTACATTCAATAAAATAAAATATTGTAACATAAAAACACTCAAACATAAACATACTATCGAATATAGAACCTTCAGTATACCTAGGAGATCACCAATTTTGTTTTTTTGTGTGTTTTGAAAATGGCCCATTTTCTTGCTGACTGTATTTTTCTTCGAAATCTGTGAATGGGGAACAAAATTATTAAAAAAATTAAAGACAGTGTCCTAAGACCGTTTTCCTGTAGCTGCAACGGTTAAGGTACCTGCCTTTACTGCCTCATCTCAAAAATCCACCTTGCATATCTCCGAACCCAAACTGTTCTCGAATTTGATGTCTAAGTAAAAAATAATGCGTTCTATCTGTACTTTAATAATAAGCAATTATTATTAAAAAATAAGAAAAAGAAAAATTCCGGAATGGATGATCTCCTTTATCATGTAAATGCCAAGAAAATAAATACAACAAAGGAATGTATGCCTTGAGTGCTTGCTCAGTCTATCAAAAAGTGGTGTGGTGCTGGCCAGCAGATTGAGAAAGAATCTAAAAAGATTATAAAATCCACTTTCTACTACCCATACTTCCAAAGATTGCATCGATATTATTGACACTGGCCGAATGGATAAGATTCGAAAAAGGTTGACGCAGGTTGAATAGAAGAAATTCATACAACTGGCTGAATGGAAATTATCTGATGCCGTAATTTCACATGTAGATCATGCATGACAGATGAGAAATTGGCGGCAACCATTTTTTTTATTTTCCTTTGGCGTGTCGCTGTCATAATTTTAATTTCACACAACTTTTATTAAAAAAATGTGTTAATGGAGTCCTCACACAATCAATCCAGCACGGGGTGAGTGAAACTAATGAATTTAATAAAGTAAAAAAACCTAATGTAACGCTTCGATATTAGTTACGGCAATTTGATCCAAGAAGTGTTAGGAAAGCCGGAGTTTAGATTTATTAAATTTTTTCAGTTATTATTGATTTGAAATTATTTTCGGTAGAATTAATGAAAAATTAATTAAATAATCCATTAAGTGTAGATATTTTTGGATCAATTCTAGTTTCGAGTTGGTTAGGTTAGACATACCTATGCGTTTAAATAATTGATTTATTGATTTTGATAGGTTGTTCATGTTTTGTCGACGTAGTAAATAGTGAACGACAGTTTGGATTGATTAACCTATGTCAAGGAAATAAATTGTTAAGCAAAATGACTTCCCACTTAGATTATCTGTATATTCAAATCAATTTCTATGAGAGCCATAAATTTTTTTTTGAGATTTACATTGCTTAATTAGCTTATAATGTTCCCACTGCTAGGACACAGGCCTCCTCTCTTCGATAAGGAGAGGGCTGTAAGCTACCATGCAGGCCCACTGCGCGTTGGTAGATTTCACATGTCTTCGAATTTTTGGTTCTAGGAAATGCCGGTTTCCTCACGATGTTTTCCTTCAGCGTTTTGAGAGCAGCCGAGCGGTGATGAAATTATTTACACAAAGTGAAGCGCCTGGCTGGGTTCGAAATCACGACGTACACGTCGTAAGTCGGCGCCGTAACCTCTGGGCCACCACTGCTCTCAAGACTTGTGTGCAAGGGCGGCAAATTTACATAGGGTGTCAATTTGCTTAACAATTAACTTCCCTGACTGATACATACGTATCATGCAAGATATTGGTAGCTGGTGCGAAATATCAACACTACTACCTACCTACCTGAATAAAAAGATCGTGATCAAAAGATTAGGCAGTAAGAGGTTGGCAGAAGAGCTGTGTGCCGCGGGTGCGTCACGCGTAGCGGTGTTTGTCTCAACAATCTACTTGGCGCCTGTATCCCCCGGCGACGGTAGACAGAGTATAATAGTAGGTACAGACGCCAGCACATCAACCTACTACAATCTGTAAAAATTCTTTAATAGATTTTCAACTTTGTCACTAAAGCATAAGGTTCAAAGTTGATTGGGAAAATTTGACAGTTTCGGGTAGGTTCATGTGCTGGCGTCTGTACGTACACCCACAATTTGTAGTAGTTAGTTTGTCCTTAGTAATGCCCACGACCATTCAATCAACTCAACCTATTGCAGTTCATATCTGGATATAGGCAACATACTAGTGTGACTTGTGAGAGAGTCAAAGAATATTTACAAAAAAAAAATTGCATAAAACGTAATTGGTAGAAATGCAGAAAGAGTTCCTTGTCATAAAAAAATAATAATTGTTAAGTGCCATCTTAGTTTTGACCGTAGGCTTACACTTAAACTGGTAACCGCGCGCGAGCCGAGCGAGCGAATCGAGCAATGCCTCGGTAGCGGCAGGTGAGCTACATTTAATTTGGTAGCAGTTATATGGCTGTATTAATATTAGAATTATTATTTGAGGTTCAATTAAATACATGCTTTTAAATACTTTAAGCATTCGGCTTATTTTTCCCATAATATTACTAATAGACAATACAGGTAGATGACAGCTTTATATCGCAGACGGACCTCATTATAAAGAAGATCCCTTGTTATAAATCTACATAGTGGGCTAGAAACATTTTAAAAACTTCTAGTTTGGAACTTTAGTGACACTAATGATGTTTATAAATCAAACTGTCGGTGTCTGCTTAAGAATTTCGCTGATGTATTCTTATAGGAATAGTCACTTTGTACCTAAAGGGGCAAAATAGTTGTACACAAATACTAATATATTATAAGTAATACCATAATACCTACCTAAGTTAGTCTAGGATTCTGAAAATGAGCGACTGCTTGTTAGTGTTCTCAACGTGGGCGTGCACTGCAACGTGGGTGGCAGTAGAAGACCCAGAGAAAATTATATACCTAATATATCCTACCTAACTAACCTAACTACCTACCTATACAGGGTTACTTGTAATTAATTCGACGTATATCCATCAGGAGCTCATAGGGGGGCCATAATGAAACAAATTGTACCCTCCATATGTATGGCCGAAATTCAATAGTTTTCGAGATATTTGAATTTTAAGGGTTTTTCGATTTAATTCCAAAAATGAAAACTACAAATATTGAATGGGTACCATTAAAAACTGATATTGCTAGCTGGCACTTCAATTAAGCTATGAACATAATTAAAAGTACTTATTTCAACAAAATAATCGAAATGATTTAAGAATACTATCTTACCAACATTTTCATTTTACGCTTCAAAAATTTTTCAAGTCTCATCTCTATTTTTCATATCTCTGTTTATGTGGGCAAAATAAGGTTGAGAACCTATGTTGTAAACTGTGTAAAGCTTTGTTGATGAAGCTCTACGTGGTTCTGTTGTTATGTCTGGCTTCTACAATTTAATGTCACAGGATAGGGTTTACGTCTATAAGAGGAAAAATGTATTTTCATAACATGCCATTGCACTACAAAGCACAGATTCGCCTAAAGACAGCAGCAACGGGCAGTGTCTAGAAACTTAACGTCGTGAATAGGGATGACGACGGGGTAAAGTAAACGAAATTCTATTTAGTCCGTCAGTTAGATTATCAAAAAATAATGGACACATATTTTTTCTTGTGTCAATCAACCAAAAAATTACAAAGATAAAGCGTGTCAAAGTTTGGGAGTGGGGGCTCGTGACGTCACTTGTAGGTAGAAATTGTACCAACACGTGACGTCATGCGACATTTCAAATCAATATATCTCTGTAATGTTTTGATTATGTGAAAAAAGAAAAAATACGTGCCCAATACTTTTTAATAATCTACATGATAGACGAAGAAAAAAAAGTTAGTCTTCATCCCTATTAATGAAATTCGTGGCGCCGAAAGTGTGTTGGGCGCACTACTTACTGTCCAGGCCATCTTGAAAACAAAGCCGTCCTTTTCTTCCTCTTCTGTAATGCGAGTAAACGGTAACACGCTTGATTTTATTAAACGTGTTGAGAGTTGTTGTCGCCTTTAAAAGCGGCCGCCGCGTGTCTGTGCTAACACCGATTTAGATCGATTTACACCTCATAAGTAATAGCTAAACCTCTTCACACAAAAACTACAGACAGACTCAAATCTTCCAGTAAAAACGACATCTACAATTCTACAATAGACTACCGGAACGCATCGACTGTCATCACAGAGTACTTTTTGAGTTTTTGATAGACTGTAACTGTCATAGCACGCGTCATTTTAATTGCATCGCTACAAAACTCACAACAAATCGTTACACATAATGCGGACAAAGTCACCAGAGAAGAGATGTCAACAAAAACATGCGAAGCTGCACCCTTACAGGGTCGAGAACGATAGGAACCCGGAAACAACGCCGCAATATTTTCAGGTACAAGACGCGTTATAAATAATTTATCGAGAGGTCAATGAGACCATGCTTCTCGAGAAAATATTCGGAATTAACGTGGCACCCACTCCTTATCTTAGCAGTTCCGAATTTTGCGAAGGGTAGTCATTGGAAGTAGGTAAAGGGTGACTTGCACTAGGCGGCCACGACCACGACTAGTGGCCGCAACGACCAGATTAACAAAAGAAGTATGAACGTCGCGCACTTGGCCGCAACATGGTTTCTTTAGTTAATTTGGTCGTTGCAGCCACTGGTCGTGGTCGTGGCCGCCTAGTGCGCGAGGTGCCTTAGTTGGATTTCCGATAGTTTTTTAGGTTTCCGATAGGTTTGAAAGGTTTTGCGAAAGATGGAGCCACTGTTTTTCGTTCAAAATATGTAGATAGTAACTCTTGGTATTATGTGGAAAGCAAAGCATGAAACAATTTGCTAATATTGGTAATTGTTGAGCTTTAAGTATTATGGTAGGAATATTTATTGTTAGGAGAATATTAACACCAACATCCATATATTCCTTTTACAGGCTAGATATTTATTTTTCCATAAGTTAAAATTTTTACCTAACCGTCCCATCTTTCACTATAACTTGGTAACACCACGTGTAGTCCTTTATTGGTAGTTGTTACGTTTTTGTTAAAGACAATGCTGGCTTTTCACATGTCGAACGAGGAACTTGCCGACAATTGTAACTTCAGCCGCTTTACCGCTGCGGCTTTTTATGAAACAGCGATTTTTGCGCTTATGGAAGCAGCTGTCAGTTTTAAAAGGGTATTTTTTTAAGGAAAAAGTTTTTTTTGTTGTGGAGGTTGTTGAGGACGAGATTCTTATTTTTTTTTTATTTTACAGATATCAGTCAATGTTCTAGAGGCCCGCAAACTGATGTGGATGAACCCGCACTCCTTCCACTCTTACGTTATGGTAGCGCTTGGAAAGAAGAAACAAAGGACTAGGATCAGAAGGAACATGGAGGAACCGTATTACAGAGAGGTGAGTAAACATTATAATACCTATAACTAATTTACGACAGATTTATAGTCATTTCTCTAAGGTTAGATAAAGGTGTTTCAGCCCATTCGTGATCCAGTAGGTAAGACGGTAGGACTTACTTAATATTTTACATTGCATACGTAGGTATCTACTATAACTCATTATCATTGCAAACCATTTTCTTAATCTTATTGATTTATTTATTTAAGGATTACCGACAAGAAATACATTACAATTATCTTCTAAAAAATTAAAACTTGCACAGTAAGGCGAGTACCTATACAGTTATACACTAGAGCTTTTACTCGAGACTGTAATTGCCGCCTTTTGCCTGTAATGTAACGTTCTTACGAATGTTACAATACGGGCAAAAGCTCCGTTTTCAAAAGCATTTCCATGTAATGTAACGTTTCTGCGAATGCTTGACGCTACATTCAACGTCATGCTCACGGCGAGTGAGCAACCTGTAACATTTCTTTCTATGTTGCGTTAATTGTTGAAATGTCGGACCTAGACGTACCGCTCGTACCTTTGCTTGATAAAATGTTACAGTAATACGCTCGGGTTTTTAAAATCAGGTTGTAACAAAACATCGAGGGTCGTGTTTGATTGAAATGCGCTTCGATAAAATTTAGAAACGGCGAATGCTCGATGTTCTGTTACAATTAAATGCTCTAGTACTCACATAAAGGTTATGACATGATCCTATAATGCACACTCAATTACAGATCACCACAGCTTACAAAAGTTTAGACTACCTACATAAAATAAACATTTTTAATTCAGTTAAAGACAAAAATAAATAAAAAATAACTCGCTTACATTACAAAAACCACGCATTAACTTGATTTTCAACAAAGTTTTGTAAAAATTAATTATGGTTGAAAAAATGTTAGCAAAATAGAAAAAACAAATTGATGGTTGCACCACGGTGTCGTTAAAACATAAAGTTCCTTCGCACTTTCTTCTCAGTGTACATAATTACTTTATTACATTAATGTCACCATAAAAATAACAATATCGGTGTAATAAAATGTGTGTATATAATTACGTTATTAGCCATTACGTTTGTTTACTCTGCGGGGTGAGCAGGGGTAATGAGCCGAGTGTTGGCCTTCGCGGTGTTCGCCTACCACGGATAAGTGCATAGCCATTGCTGATTGCCTACTACAGTATTATAATTCGTCAGTCAGCTAAAGATCCTGCGAACAACCGTAGTCTATATAACGAAATGTCAAAATGACTGGAGTTTGAACTCCAGTCCAATCTGACCGATATTCGAAGTCGTTGATGCTACTTTTTGGTTTTAAAGTACCTAAATTTGTGCTTCCACAACTTGCCAGCAAGACCCACGGGTCAACAGTAAGATGCACAGAGTCGTAAGGGCAAAGTCTTATTGCAGCTTCTCACAAAAGTTTACATAAATAAGTATCTAATTAACGGTTGAAAGTTTCTTGAGGATAATAATAACACTTTGCCCGCGACTTCGTCCACGCGACTATCGTACTATTCCTTGGAGCTTCAACAACTGCAAAGTGCGCAAGCAGATTATTTACTTTTTACTTACTCATTCGGCGCACTTTACTTGAGTCAATGGTAGATTAAAGTTTGTGCGGCCCGCACTGCATTGCAAAAAACTTCCTCCATCACTTTCCTACATTTGTAATGTAACAGGCTGCAGCCCATTGATATAGGTATGAGAATACTAATTAAATAAAATGTAGGTACCTACTTAGGAATCCGTATATAAGTAGGTACGTGGAATTTGAAGAGAACTGCAGCAAGCACGTTCATTATTTTCTTACTCTCATCAGCTTAGCCCTGAGTTTATTTATTTATTGAGGATCTCCAACAAAGGATAGATACACATATAGGTACAATAGAAATTTACAAGAATACAAAAGGTTCTTTTACGTGTGCTCCTTCAATTACAGGAGACCACAGCATGCTCATATAACTAGGTGTAAACACGATAAAAATAGAGAAAGTAAATTATGAATGATGAATACAAATTATAAGTAACAATAGAAGGAAAAAATTAAAATTAACATGTCAAGATTGAGCATTCATATTACAAAATGGTGTAGACACGATAAAAATTGAGAAATAACATTGAATGAGGAAAATAATAATTATTAAAAATTAACATGTCATATTTGGGCATTAATATTACAATTGATTAGTTTTTATAATTAATTCACATTTTTAAGAGAAGTAACATAGTTATATACTTACTTAGTTATTTTGCGGTGGCTAAATTCCTTTTGTATTTTTAAATTTGTATAAAATTATAACATAGATTTAAATATATACATCATTATGAATAGCTAAAGAGTGCAAGTGTGGACAAAATACTAGAATTCGCGTCGCGCACGCCATCTATGATTTATGTGTTGTACTCCATCGTACCACTCTTTCATAGCGTGTCACTCTTGGAAAGTGTTGGCCATTAGTTTCCAATGCTTATAGATAGATGGCACTTTGCACAACTATTATTTAAATTAAATTTTTACTCCCCCCTCCCGCTCCCAGATTACAAGCAAACAGGGATTTTATAAATTAGTATTGCCAATAATAACAACGATTTTTATCTTTGCATCGTATGGCCGAGTCTGTCTTATTCTCTTGAAATTACATATTTGATCAAAAGAGGAAAGCTGGTAACAGTTAGGTACAATACTTTATTGGCCATCATTAAACCAAAATGATAATTTAGTGTGGTTGTAGGTAGGCCAATTTGCTTAAATCTATAAAGCTGAACAGTTTGTTTCTTTGTTCGATTGAACGCGCCAATCTCTGGAACTACCGGTCGGATCTCAGAAATTATTGTTGCATTTGTTAGCCCAATTCATGAGAAAGGCTATTTAAAACCATACTTGATAGTAAGACCTTCAAACGAAATAATAGCGCGGGCAGGCGCCCGATGGGGTTTCCCATCATCATCATCTGCCTAGCCTTTTCCCAACTTAGTATTGGTAAGTTGAGGTCGGCTTCCAGTCTAACTGGATGCAACTGAATACCAGTATTTTACATATTTTTAGCGACTGCCTATCTGACCTCCATAACCCAGTTACTGGGTAATACGACACCCCTTGGTAAGACTTGTGGTCAGACTTTCGGGCTACTGACGACCCGTAAGTATCGACTGTCAAAGATCCACGAATGACAGCCGAGACCAACGGCTTAACGTGCTTTCTTTGCTTCTTCTTTCATTGGCAAAAATTTTGTGTAACTTCTGTGCAATCTTTAAACCCCTTTTCAATTCTGTTAGGCTTCATATTTACATGGCGCCGGTATATAGGTACGAATGAATATCGTGTATGCACCGCACTGCCGCACCAGCGCACAGATTTTTACATAGATACTATTCAACTGTTTGCGCCATGGCTAAAAGCCCTCGTTCACAATGGCCCACTATCTACTCTCTCAACATATCAACTCCACTATCAACTCTTATGTAATGTCATGCTTTTAGACCCAGTAGTTTAGCCTGTGCGTTATCTGTCAGTAAATAAATAAATTTTAGTTTATATTAAGTGGATTTCTATACGATAATAAATAAATATAGGGTCTCCAATAAAATAAGAAAACATATTTTTTGTAGTTTATTCATAATAAGTAGGTGATAGTTAAGTAAGTACAAATCAGTTTACTTGTAGTATTTTTATCAATTCAATCAAAAGTACTAGGGAAATATTCTTCTAAGAGTTACTTCTGTTCACTTTCTAACTGGAATTGTTTGTTCTCCGAACAACAAGTCCAGTTAGAAAGTAGTAAGTTATTTTGGTATTCCTGTTTTTCAAGTACAAAAATAATGTATCAATGACTAAATGTAACAGTGCTCTACACACTTAGGCCCGGACTCCACTGAAGCAGAGCTCGGCGAAGCGGAGCGGAGACGTCCAGTAATCGACCAATCACAATGGTTGAAATCCTCATCGCGACTCTCGTCTCGTCAGTGATTGGACGATTCCTGCACGTCTCTGCTCCGCTCCGCCCAGCTCCGCTTCAGTGGAGTCCGGGCCTTAGGTACAGCCAACCCCAATAACCTATTTTCAGTTAAAGACAGATCGCTACTGATGGTAGCCAGTATTAACTGCTGGTATCATAATATTATAATCAAACAGATCGCTACTGATATACGAGTACATTATTGGGACACTAAAACCAGATATATACATATAGGTTTTTTACCTCCAGTATGCCAAAACTGGCGATAGATAGGTAATTGGGTTCCGCCGTTAACCTAACACTGCCGTAGGCTAGCATGAGAACCTTTGATCACTCACAAGCAGTGCAGTCAGGGTCGCGATACAGCACCATCTAAACCACGCAGAGCTGCCGTTTCTTCTGATATACCGTTGGTATTCTGAAAACAATTAATAGCTCTTTAGTGTACATTCGGTAGGTACATACGTCACTTGTAAAAATATGTTTAAAAAAACTAAAACCCGACTACTGAAAAGGATAAAACAAGAACAAGAAAGTATGTACCTTCCCGTGGTCGCATGCTACCATAGCTTATAAAGTTATAAGTATGTTAGTACAGCGCCATGCGTCCACGGGAAGGTACTTTCTTGTTTCATCCTTTTCAGTAGTCGGGTTTTAGTTTTTAAACTTGTTTTTTTATTTACATTTCTTATTTTGTAAACGAATCTGGATCGAAGATATTGAGACACTCACGGCTTATTTCAGTAATATTAATATTTTTTAAATGTTTATTTGATAGATACCCAACAAGGCACCATCCCAAAATATTTATTTATAAATTCATTACTTTATGTCCTCTAGAGGATGCCATATTGAATTTAGTGTATCATGGACGGTTAAGACGCTTCTAACAATCTTCTATATATATAAAAGGAGAACTGACTGACTGACATATCAACGCACAGCCCAAACCGCTGGGTCTAGAGATTCCAAACTTGGCATGTAGGTTCCTTATGAGGTCTAGGGGCGCACTAAGAAAGGGTTTTTCGAAATTCCAGCCCTAAGAGGGTGAATGGGGGGGAGGGTGAAATTTCACGCGGACGAAGTCGCGGGCAGAAGCTAGTACCTCATATGTCAAATTATTATAAGCACTTTTGAATACAAGAGGGAACATTACAGCTGAACATACACATACATACATACATACCGGTTAAAATCTTATATACCCTCCGTAGTCGGGTATTATAAGACTAGAATTCGCATCGCGCGCGCCCTCTATGATTTATGTTTTGTACTCAATGTAGCCATTCCTTTTTACGTTCACTGCACGTTATGCTCTTTGAAAGTGGTAGCCACTAGTTTCCAACGCTTAAAAGATAGATGGCACTTTTCTACAACTATTAATTGAATGAAATTGGGCCCCATCGATGGCCCCATCCCTGATTTTACAAGCATGTTATTTTATACAAGGTTTTTATAAACTAGTTAGTAATGCCAGATAATAACTTACATGATTGAAGGAGGAAAGCTACTATCCTTTGTTCCCATTAGTACCTACCAACGAACTGTACCACCTAGCGGGAAAGTTTGTTCTCTATAGTATCACCATGGACTTCTGGCACAGGTAGGTAGGTATAATAAATTATTAACTATTATTAAACCAAATGTTATTGTAGTCTGGTATAATGCCAATTTGCTCAAATTATTTATATGAGAATAAAATGTACTTAAATAAAATCGAGTTGGAATTGTACGTTGGACAGACGCCAGCACATCAAGCTACTGCAATCTTTCAAATTTCTTTAATAGATTTTCAACTTTATCGCTAAAGAATAAGGTTTAAAGTTGATTGGGAAAATTTGACAGTTTCAGCTAGGTTGATGTGCTGGCGTCTGTACTTTACAGCTAAAATAATTTAGATAAGTAACAGTAACTTTTTATACCTGCGTGTGCTCGATGGGATTTTGATCAGTTTCTGTAAAAATTTTAAAGCCTTAATTCAACCCCGTTAGAAGATGAATTTTCAAAAACCATTTTCTTATTCACCTTCCTCACCTTCGTTACAAAAGGAATTCTTGTTCATGCTTTTAGATCCAGCCAGTTTAGCCTGTGCATTTTCTGTAAGTGAATGAATTTTAGTGTATCTTTACATGATAATAAAAATAATACTTATGGGGTCTCCAATAAAATTAGAAAACATATTTTTTATAGTTTATTTCTTAATGAGTGGGTACAAATTGGTTTACATACAGTATTAATTAATTAAATAAGTAACTTAACTTAATTGTTAAAAAACAATTAAGTAAAAAAACCTGTTTTAGGGATATATTCTTCTAAGACTTTCTTATTTTCACTCCCTGACTGGACTTGTTGTTTGGAGAATAATTTATTAGGTATTCCTCTTTTTCATGTGCATTTTGAAATACCAATGACTAAATGTTAGTAACCTTCTTCAGTGTTCCACACATTGAACCTTATAACACTGCCGTAGGCAAGCATGACAATATTCGATCACAAACAATCAGTCTAGTCAGGTCCCGATGCACCGCAGCGATACAGCACTATCAAAACTGCGCAGAACTGCCACTGCTAAGTATGAGAATCTTTTATGACACACAAGCAGTCCAGTCAGGTCGCAAAACACTGCAGCGATACAGCACTATCAAAACTGTGCAGAGCTGCCGCTGTAATGTATGAGAATCTTCGATCACACACAAGCAGTCCAGTCAGGTCGCGATACACCACAGCGATACAGCACCATCAAAACCGCGCAGAGACAAGCAAACAACTCTACCAACCAACTTACCTACAATATCCAACGAATAAAATATAATCATCTTTGAAAAAAAACTCACCGGAGTTTGAAAAAAATCACTGCTTTTCACGTTTAGCTAGTTTTTATCAAACATCGGTAGGTATGTCCATTCATTAACCAGATTTTTTAGCTGAATCTGTTATTTATTATTATTATTTTTATCCTAAACACAATATCCTACAAGAGTGATCGTGATGATTGTTGTAATGAAATATACGCAATACATTTAAAAGTAGTTTTATTGTTACGGAGCAATTATATAACAGCCATCTTGACAAGAGTACAGAGTATAGACGCAAGAGAGAGATAGCAAGCTGCTACCTCACAATCTTTCAGTCTCTTTTTATTACATTGCATCACTGAGTTGGGAGTACTATGGAGATGGCATATTCTACTATAGAAATAATAGTTATACAAATATCTGTCATATCGACACACACATGTCAAAAATCGTTTTGTTTCTTTTTAACTAATCAAGAGCTGCATATGAAAAGAGAGACGTCAAATGTTTGTCAAGTTCTAAATTTGGCAACACTTTTGTGTGACGTCAAAATCATTTCTTTGCATGGTCGGTCGCCATGTTAACTGCCGAGGTTTTTCCTCTATGTTGCCGAGTTTTGTGGTAGATGTGCTGTCAAACGGTTGATTGCTAGTGTTGGGTAAATAGTCGGATGCTTTGAGTTATTATCGATTATAATCCATAAGTGTCCATTAATAGCCTTGCAATGGATGATAATCCTGCTATTATATGATAATCTTGTGTAATAAGGAGGAGTTGTGTGTGTGTTTCGAATTTTTCATTACCTAGTTTTGGTTGTGGTGATTGTTTATACTTTGTCTCAAGCCAAGTTAAACAAGGTATACATTTGCCGATTCGCGATCTCAATGGTTTTTGTATATATTCTGTTAAATATAGTCGAATGGATGACCGCAACTATGTATTTTTTTAGCAATCTAGTATTATTTAAATGCCATTAATGTAATAACAAAAGTAATAATTAATAATCGAAGTTCGACCCGAGTATTGAACCTAGGACTCCACACTTAGCAATCGGTCTTGCGACCGCACTAGACCAACGGGGTAGGAAATAAATAATAATATTTTGTTGCCAGTCACGACATCATAAGTCTTAGTGTGTAAGCTCGTATGAACAATACTCTACACCTGTAGTAAGTAGGTAAATATATTACGAGGATATTGGCCTTCTGATATTGAATGAAGCTTGAGCAAGGTGACAAGTTACAACGTCTTATAAAACCAAGAAACATAAAACACCCACAACTTCTAAAATTCTTGTCACTTCAGCTGCATTACATTACAAGGCTAATTCGAAAAATTTAAATAAATAATAGAAAACAAATTCATGTAGGTTAAATAATGTCGATATCCGCTGCGCATGTTGCTCGCAGTTACAACCCTACGAAAGGCGGCCATCTTAACTGCCCGATTTTTGTAGGTATACACGCTAATTTGGTAGGTATGCCAAGTCCATATTATTAATATGTCAGTGCATTGCATGTTCTACTACGTTCCGTTCTACACCCCCCCTCAATGTAATAAATACGAGTAGAACTCACACAATATCATATTTATCTTAGGCATTTACTTCAATTAACAAACATTCTCAAATAAATAATTAACAACTCAAACAATAACTCAACTCAACTCTTATTTCTTAAACACAAATCTTTCAGAAACTAGTTAACTAAGCATCTAGGTATTCTAACAATATAAATAGTATTTCTCAAGCCAACACTGAATCACAATAAAACTATATCATACCACACATCTTAACAAATAGTAAAAGAACTTTCTTTAAAGATTTTGTGAACATATCAGCTACTTGTTCGGTAGAACTTACATACTTACACTACATTACATTTATCTTTTCATTTAATATTAATTCTCTTACAAAATGAAATTTAATATATATTATATGCTTTAATCTTTTAACACTATTAGTATTAGCCATCATTATGGCTGATTGATTGTCAAAAAGCATTGTAACTGGAGATACATTAGAGATATTAAAATCTAGTAGTATGTTTATAAGCCAACATGCTTCGATAGCTGCTATACTCATAGCTACATATTCTGCCTCAGTAGACGAAATACTCACAGTACTTTGCTTCTTAGAGCACCAAGAAATCAAACAATTAGAGAAAATAAAACAGTAGCCAGTTGTAGACTTCCTATCTTTGAGGTCACCTCCCCAATCAGCATCACAATAGCCCACTAACTTTCCATCATCACACTTATATGACAGCTTATAATTTATTGTATGTTTAATGTATCGCAATACTGTTTTCGAGGCTACTAATAACATTTCACTTGCATAGTCTTGATACCTGCTTAATATTGACACCACAATACAAAGATCTAGTCTTGTGCCCGATACAGCATACATCAAACATCCAACAATTTGACTACATAACCTTTCTGTTTTTCTATCTACTTCACATTTATTTTCTAGTATTCTAGTATCAAAATTTTGATCCATAAACAAATAGACTTACAATTATATATGTTAAATCTTTTTAAAACATTTTCTAGATAATTTTTCTGACACAATTCTGTTACCCCACTTTTTAAGTTGCTTTGCTTTACATTTATCCCCAGAAAATCATTTCAAACTCCCTATTAAATACTGACTTAAGGTCACACATTTGGCTTTCACTAGTCTCAAAAAGCAACAAATCATCGATATAGACTATCAGATACATTTGTTGTTTACCATTACATTTTGAATAAAGACATGAGTCACACTGTGACCTTTAAAACCTTCTCTAATCATAACAGAGTTAAACTTATCGTTCCAATATTTTGGCGACGTCTTAAGACCATAAAAAGCCTTATTTAATTTTACAATATTGTTACCATCATCATATGCTCCTTCAGGTAAGCTTATGTAAACATTTTCCCCATATAAAAAAGCCCCAGTAACATCCATCTGGTACACAGGTAGTTTTAGCTTTGTTGCTATTGCTAAAAACAATCTAAATGTTGCTAACTTCGCTACAGGCACATACTTCATTCTGCTCGAATCCCCTAGCTACTAATCTAGCCTTATATTGTATAACTCCATTATTTTTCTTTACTTTGAACACCCATTTGCTACTAACCGCTTTTGTATTATCTGGCAATTCACACACATTCCACGTGTTATTTGTTAAAAAATCTCATAACTTAATAATCTATAGACAAAAATATATTCTTTACATTTTCCATTTTTCACCTAAGAGTGAAAATACTGGGTTTTGATAAATTTTACTACACAAATGGTCGTTTTGTTGTTTAGTACGTCAGCGCTCGATAGATGGCCCTCCTCGATTTAAAAGCGCGCTATCGTTTGTTGCACACGATTTGGCTAGGGTGTCCGCGTTTCAGCTGTCTGTCATTACTTTACTCCGTCATAACCTTACAAAAAGAGGTTAAAGGAATTTTTGACAGTCCAGTAACATGGACTTATAATACTGTGAGATATTTCTACTTTCATCGAATGTACGTAAGGTCCGGCCGCGGCAATTTGCCAAAGATGCAAACAACAATGGCCTCTCGAAATTGAATAAAATCGATAAACAAGAGTTTTTATTTTAATGTTTATTTTCGTCTAGTTAGCTCGGAGATTTAGACGAAAATAAACATTACTTACTTGTTTTTGTCTAGTTAGCTTAGAGATTTAGAGGAAAGCTAACATTACTTAAAATAAAAACTCTTGTTTATCGATTTTATTCAATTTCGAGCGGTCATTGTTATTTACATCTTTGGCAAATCTGCCGCGGTCGGACTATAGACGTACGACCTCTCATTGAACGGAAAGCCCTTACAATGCGAATTCAACTTAATTATACTGGAAATGTATCTAAGCTTGATGAGCCGTCGCGTCGCGTGTACTAACGCTCCGTTGCCGTACTTAGGGTTTGTTTCAGTGGCGAAGGTACCATACAACTCGATTCTCACCGGCTTCCCTTCGAAAATTCAGAAAGAACATAAGCACTCTATAGTCAATTCATCATTGAAATTTTCTTTTGGCATTTTTTTTGCTCCGGCCTACCTCTGTCATAAATTCACCGTTCGCGTGGTTTGTTTACCTTTCATGTTAGTGGAACCCTTTTCAAGCTATGTAGTTTAGTAACATAAAGTGTAATCTTACAAAATCGAGGAAACATAATTATGTTATAAGACATGGCAAAAGTGATTGAAAGCACCGGGTAGAGGACGGTCTAGAATTCTAGAACACGACTACGGACGAATTATTATAGTGACCTTATCGGTGATGTTCTTCAGACAGTAGTTATCACACGAGTTAATATTGACAATAAATGTAATAACATTGTTTAAGGTGAATGCGCAGTGCTAGCCCGCGAAATTCAATTTTTATTACGTTTTTTGCAATTTTGAGGTCAGTGTCAGGTTTTATCTCGATCAAAATTTTATTTGCGACACCACGATAACAGGTAAGTACATATTTACAGAATTATAATCATTAGAATCATTAATAAGTACTTACATCTCTCTAAGTTATATTTGTACCATAAGACAAATCTCTTATGGAAAAGTACCTACTTATGGTAAAAATCTAACTTAAAAATATGTATGAATGATTTTAATGATTATAATAAATTCTGTAAATACGTACCTACCTGCTGTTATAGACTGTAACAGGTACGATATTTAGATACTTAACTTATAGTCGTGAATCAAATTTCGATCAAGATACAACCTGACACTGACCTGAAAGTTGCAAAAAACGTAAGAAAAATTGAAACTAACGCGCTAAAATTTCCAGTTCCGCGCGCGGGGTTAGATACGCGGCGGGGGGCAGTGAGACTATCGCCCTCCCAACACCCACCAACGGACCAACATAGCACATGGAAAAATTAGTTGTCAATGAAACGAATGGAGTTTATAATTAAACTATGTTGTAAAAAACCTTTTCTTTTTAATCTGTCAACATTTTGTTGAACAGTTGATTAAAGATTTGTGCCCTTGTCCCGTACCACGTACCACGCATTACAGATGCGCGACTGTCGTTCTTGAGGTACTTACTACATATTATATTGTATTAGGTAGCGTGTCATAATAAATAGGTACTAACACAACTTTCCACGTTTCAATCCTCTCTGTACCTACACATTCCCAAGAACATTACATGCACTTACAAAACGCTCTTGTCGTACCTACGTACTGTTTTAAACTAAATAAATTTATCCTGTACTTCGTGATCCTATAATTGGTCCGACCGCGCTCAACAGCCGTTGTCAGCTATCATTCCTAAAAAAAAGTCCATGTGATGTTGTGAGATCAGTCTTAGGTCGGTAAATGCATAGATAAGTATTGTAATATCGTGATTGAATGCCCGTTTTCGCTATACTCGACTCAGAGCCGAAACTAAAAAAAACAAACAAAGCCCTTGTTATGAGAAGAGATAAATATTTGTTTATTAAGAATTAAATTTAATGTACGTAAATAACAACTAATACCTAATTAATGAATAAAAATAACAAAATGATATCCTAGATTCACAAACTAAAACACGAGTATAGCGTCTTTAAGTTCGTACGCATCGCTGTCGACTTGTAGGTAGGTAATGTACAGACGCCAGCACATCAAACTACCTAAAACTGTCAAATTTGTCCAATCAACCTTGAACCTAATGCTTTAGCGATAAAGTTTTTAAAAGTAAGTAATTTGACAGATTATAGTAGCTCGATGTGTTGGCGTCTGTAGGTACGCAAGAGAGTGGCGGCACTACCACGTTGTAAGGCAATGCTTAGCCTCTGGCCAAGGAAAAAGCCAGCCCTTGGGCTATTTTATTGTTATTGTAATTCTCTAAAAGTGAGCTGCATCTCAAATGATTTTTACTCATTTAAACACATCGTATTTTCCGTAGGGCACTACAAAAACCAAAAATTAAGGAAAGAAATTGGAAACGTGAGTGAATCCGGGAGAAAAACTTAGCGCGCGCCATCTTTCAATTATGTTACGTACTTACGTCGCCATATCCTATGTTGACTGCAGGTTGCAAGTGTAAACGACTTTTACCCTTGGATTTTGAGACTACGACTCGTAACGACCCGTCAAAAGATGGCGCTGGTTAACGTGAAAACGACTTTTCACTCAATGGTTTATTCAATACTAGCAGCTTCACACGGGTGCAAATTTTTTTCAAATTTCCGATGTTTTACCATACAAACCTTGTCCTGGCAATACAGAACACAAAAAAAAAAGAATTATCCAAATTGGTAGTCATTCGGAAGTTATGCGCGTACAGACATTTCGGCGACTTTGTTTTATACTCTGTAAGGATTTCTGACTGAGAAAATACTGTAAGATTTCAATCGCAAATATATTTAATGACATTACAGTTCTACATTAATAGTTGAACATTCAAAAATAGGTCATGCCTGTACCAATTTTGAGGCAGGATTTAATTTCCCTATGACGTCACATCACGCGAGCAGACTGCAATCCTTTTTATTTTAATATGATTTCAATACGTGTCGAAAAAATCAGTCGGTACAAATTAGAAATCTACCGATCCACTCTGATCCCGCGTGGTGGATCACACGGCCTACTCCTTACCGAGAGAAGGCCTGCGTCCCAGGCTCCCAGCCATAGAAATGTTATATCTACTTATGGTTCCAGCAGTGAACACATTATAGGCTGATTAAGTAATTAGAATTTAATAAACGTAAGCGTATGTTTCCTCGATTTGGTAAGATTAGACTCTTGAAAGGTAAACAAACACTAAGTACGGCAACAGAGCATTAGTACTTAGTACACGCGGCGGCTCATCAAGCTTACTCTTAGATACCTACATTTCCAGTATAAGTTGACCTCGCATTGTAAAGGATTGCCGTACAAGGAGAGGTCATACGTACATTCGATTAAAATAGAAACTTATCGAAGTAACCTCGCAGGTTTGTCTCACAGTATTACAAGTCCGTGTTACCGGACTCTCAAAAAATTCCTTTAACCTCTTTTTGTAAGGTTTTGACGGAGTAAAGTATTGACAGACAGCCGAAACGCGGACACCCTAACCAAATCGTGTGCAACAAACGATAGCGCGCTTTTAAATCGAGGAGGGCCATCTATCGAGCGCTGACGTACTAAACAATAAAACGACCATTTGTGTAGTTAAATATATCAAAACCCAGTATTTTCACTATTCAGTGAAAAGTGGAATATGAAAGGAATATGTTTTTGGCTATACTTAGATAATTAAGTTATGAGATTTTAAATTATTAAACGATCACTCTTGTAGGATATTGTGTTTAATAAAATTCTAATATAAATAAAACAATGTCGGGTTAGTTACACCAGAACGGCTGGACCGATTTTTACGATCTTTGATCTGTTGGATTTTTCTCCGCCCCGAATAGCAGAATGGGAAACATTCACGAAAAAAAATGATGAAGATAATTCATTTTCTCATACATTTTGTAGTTATTGATTCTGGTGCGGTACGGACTTAGCCAGGTCAGCTAGTAATATATAAATAAAGGCTTAAGCTAAAAAATCTGGAATGAACATACCGATGTTTGATACAAACTAGCTAAACGTGAAAACCACAGTGATTTTTTTCAAACTCCGGTGAGTTTTTGTCAAAGACAAAGATATATTTTATTCGTCGGATATGGTAGGCAAAGTTGGTTGGTAGAGTTATGTTCAGGACACAATGACATCCGCCGCTATATGCAGCATACGAATATTTACAATATTACACGTGGGTATAAAATTCAACTTATATACTATTTATACTTACTCTATTATACAATATAAAATAAAATCAAAGCAATAACAACACTCTAAGATCCCTCCTTAAATCTCATCCTCATAAAACAAGCTACTATTCTTATTCCTTCTCTGTTCATGCTGTAAGATTGTGGAACTCACTTCCGCCTAGCATTCGTGATTTAAAATCTATTTCTCTATTTAAGTGTCGATTAAAAGAGCATTACCTTTCCTCTATACTGTGAGTATATATATATATATATATATATATGTTTATATATTATAGCATTATGTATTTATTTAAGTATACTTATGTTAATTTGTTTGCATTATATGTGTAGGTTTATTTAATATTTTAGTTTTAGGCTTCACACATTCATATTTTTCTCTTCTTGTTCTCACACACTATTGTCTACATTTCTTTTTTACTTCTCCTTTCGCAGGTCTGCTGGAAGAAATTTCTTAAGAAATAAGCAGTACCTTTGTACTCATATCTTAATTATGTCATTTCTTTATGTATTTTACTGTGTGTACATAAATAATAAAATAAATAAATAAATAAATAAACATTTGTATCATACAACTAAATAAGTCAAATATGTGTTACCCTTCTAATCAAAAAAATATTTTACTGTATACTGGAGACACGGCGAAGCCCTTCCTGTGTCGCTTGATATCTCAAAGGCCTTTGACAGGGTCTGGCACGCCAGTCTGTTGGGTAAGCTAGCCGCATTCGGCATCTCTGCTGACTTTTGCAACTGGATTTCCGACTTCCTGAGTGATCGATCGATCAGAGTGGCCATAGATGGCTACGGATTGGAATCATTTTTATTTATGCAATTCCAAATATTGAAAACGATTGCTACTGGAGTTTGCTTAATTTCGGAGTCGCATTCAGAAACAAAATGTGTTCCGCAATTAGGGCGCCGGTACGGAAAATTATAAGGGTTCTGTTTCGCCATTTGGCTACGGAAGCCTAACAATAAAAAAGCAAACCACAGTTCAAAATAAGTCGTGAACTTTGATTATATAATGTCTAGATAGAGCGTCGCCCTACAATCAAAACAAAGAAAACGAGGCAACAATTTCAAACATGTGTGCGTGCGGGCGGTGTTTTACACTGTGCATCTATGTCTCTGTGTGCGTGAATAATGATACCAGCTACTACAATTCTCCCATAAATCACATATTAAAAAAATTTACTATACAAATAATATAAGTAAGTTTTAGGTGTATGTTTGTAGTATTATTCAGTTTTAGTAGTGTCTTTATTTACTTGTATTTATAAATAAAAAACACTATTTAATTGAATTAGAGTTGTGTGTGTGAATGTTGTGTTATATTAAATCAGCTAAGTTAATTCAATTAGAATATTTAACTTTTTAGGCAGTTTGTATTTGGAAATTTCAAATGAAAGATCACAGATAATACGAATGGAATAAATTAATCTTATTAAAATTACTCTTGGCACCTTTGAAATCAGTTTATTGGACCCAATGCAACAATAATCATTAAAATGGGCTCATAAACAAAAAAGTTATACGCGAACATTATATTATTATAAAAAAGTACAGACGAATTGAAAAACTTCACCTTTTTTGAAATCGAATAATAAAAGTACATCAACTAAATAATATAAACGTAACCATAAAGCAACGAATATACCCACAAAAAAAGGACGTTAAGTTGGGAGAATGGAAAAAGAAACTGGCAACACTGATAAAATATGGCGTAATATGGCGTAATTTGGTAAATATAAAAACAAAAAACAAATACGTAGTTTTTTTGGTTACTTACTGATGATATGTGATGTGTTTGGTGTTTTTTACCCTTCCTTTATAATTTCGGCACAGTTTAATAGCACATACCGTCATTTTATCGCTGTTATTTGTTTATTACTTAGCGCGCGTAATACGTAGTGACACCAAAGCGGTACGATCGGCACTAATCGGCGGGTAAGTACTTACAGTCCAACAGTTGGCTGGTATTTTTTGACACGTTTGCGCGCAATTGATGCTCTATCTAGACATTATATAATCAAAGGTCGTGAACAATTAGAAAAAAAGTCGTCGGGTTTTCGTGTCGATTTCCAACTTTTTGGTAAAGCGATTGGCAAAAGACCGCACACTTGGATGGTAGGTATATTATAAATATATGTAGGTAAACGGTATAATTATGATCACACAGTTAATTATACCTACTTTAATATTGAACTCGGACTGAAAGCATTTATTCAATTAAACCATTTACAGGCACTTTAGCATTGTCAAGGAGTCGTGTCAGTTAGTCTGCAGAAAGTTGAAGCTATTTGCCTAATCCAAAACGTAAATATTTATGGAGAAGAGCTGGCTAGAAACTCCATGCGCATTCTTTTAAATCTAGATATTACAAAATCTTGTGTACATTACTCTTGTTGCTTCTATATGTGAGAACAATATAAAAAAAACATAATAAAACAATTCAAAATATAAGATTAAAGATAAGCCCTCGACTATGACGATTCAATCATGTCTTCTTTGTTACAGTACTTTCTATTCGAGTTGTACGTCACTATCCGAGACATTCAGAGGTCAAGCATTTGGCTGGCGGTCATGGAGCCCCGGTGCTGCGCCCCTCCTCGCCTCATGGGCGAAGCAAGCATAGATCTCGGAGGCATTTGGTCACAACCTCGTAAGTAATGTTTTACTTACATCCCATGAGAACATAATTTTATATCTTCGTCAGGACACAAAATACATTTTTTAGGTACAGAATTGAGTTAAATATTGCAAATACAAGTGTATCTAACTACTTGATTACAAATATCAAAATAGCATAGGTACACAACTCTGACCAATATCGAGTTGATATCAACCTAAAACCGGAACATAAAGGGCTAAGGAAGGAACACGGGTGGGTTTTAGTCAGTAAGAGTCTGACACTCCCTTCCGCTCCACCCAGAGCGGGAGGGGTCATTAGATGATTTCCCATCCAAAAAAAAAATAAACCTTTTTATTGGCCTGGCCATTTTATGAAACATAAGTAAGTAACATAATTTTTCAATTTAATTGTCAGAGTCGAGTGTCTAGTTGTTAATTCGGTCTGACAGGTATATATCTTGCCTAAACGACCTTGTTAAAGGTAATTTTGCTAATGTTGAGTCGGTAAAGCAGATTCTATTATGCAATGAGCAGATAAAATTAGCCCAATAAAATTATAAATGGTTTATCTATCTATCATCATCGAGGGACGAATATATTTTGGATGTGAATATACAGTCGAGTTCTTTAATATCTGAGCATGTTCATGAATCAAAAGTATAGGCAATGGTAAGTTTTATAAAACTCTAAACAGCTTTGCCTTACAATTAATTGTAAATAATCTGTGACATAATAAATACACACACACAAACAAAACAAAACAAACACAAAATATAATCATATTTTTAAAATAGATTATAACTGGCCAGTCTCTCATACATAAAAAAAAATCGCAATACTTTCTGAGTAGCCTGGTATATCAATAATATTGCTACAGACAGAGACACTAAAAATTGTGCGCAATCTCTTGTTCTTATTATTTAGCGCAAAGTTAGGTTCACATTCTATGCAATTTTTTTATGAAAAATATCTTGACAATTTGACATGTCTCGAATTGTTGTCTTAAATTATTTGGACAATCTCTTTACAGAAATATATCCTGTTGTAATCTTTTTCTTTGAATCAAATTCAATTGGAATCAAATTCAGTTATGACTTCCTTCAACGGCAACATTGCATTATTACTCGTACTTCAGCTCCGGCAAGCAAAAATAAATTTAACGGTGAAGGCCATTTAGTTGAATATTCAAAACTGTATAGATATTTACGAATCCTAGGTTGTACCAAATATATTGAAATTGAGTAAGTATTTAGATATTTATGTTCCAAAGAGTAGTCAGATTATTTTTGACTGCACTACCGTAACATACTTCATCATCATCTGCTTAGCCTTTTCCCGATTATGTTGGGGTCGGCTTCCAGTCTAACCGGATGCAGCTAAATACCAGTATTTTACATGGAGTGAATGCCTATCTGGGGTACACTACATAAACATGAAAAACTTTATTCCGACAGTCACAAATACGAATGACAAAATACCGATTTTCATAATTCCGAAAGGTTCAAAATTCCTAATACATATAACAATTCCGATTCCCTTGTTAGGTACAAGGGACAAGGGACCGTTCTGTGGAACACCTTCTATTCTAAGAGGACCGATTGCCATATGAATTTATCTGTTTTAGTCTCGTTACATAATTCTTTAAGTCGTGGGTTTTTAAATTATTTTATCCTTCTCCAATTACATTTACCGAACCGTCGCGTCGTGGGTTTTTTTCAAAATTTTTAATTTTGTTATGTTATGTGTTCCACATTTTAGTGGGCTAGAAGTGATAACAGCCCCGTTTAACGAGTTGGGTCGTAAGGTCGAAAGTTCGAACCAAGTCAGACACACACTCTACTTTGTACTATTAATTTCATCAACACTGCTCTTACAATGGTAAATGAAAACCTCGTGAGGAAACCAGCATGTCCTAGAATTAAAGTTTCAAAGGCATGTGAAATCCTCCAGGTCAGCCGAAAAGTGAAAAAGCGAAGCTTATCGTCGAGAGTATGAAATATTATTGTGCGGCGCATGTTAGCCTAGCAGAGGGGAAATACCGCTGTGTCGCTATGTTTTAGTCAAATCTATTATTTTAATAGATTTGACTTCACACAGATTTATGTGTGAAGTCAGTCTAAAATAAGTACTAATAAATTAATAATGTTAAGAGTAGGTGTAAAACTCGTCGAATGAAGAGCCTGCGAAATGTAATCACTGATAATAACAATAATAAAATGTCCTGGGACACGCTGGCCACTATAAACGTATCTAATTACCGATCCTATATCCCCTCGAATGTGGGCTCATTAAATGTAATTAACTCAACGAGTCCTGTTCATTTTACCTGATGGCTGACCAGCATGCTACATAATGAAACTCTTAATTAACTGCTATTATGCATATTATTAACTACCGAAATTAAAATGCGTTGGTTCTGGTAGTAAAACAAAGGTATACTAGTATATGTGTTAATCAAAAGTAAAAACCAAAAGGTAGAAAAAGCATAAACGAAAGGTGTAAAAAGGTAAAATATCAAAAAGAAGAAAAGACTTGCAACCATTATTATGTGTAATAACTAACAGTGTTATAAACATTTTTTTTCGTTGTTGTACGATGGCTGTCAGTAGGATCCTGCAATAGAAATGAGAAATCGATTAGAAAGAAGAAGAAAAAAGTACGTTTATTTGCGGTAAAAGAAAAGTTTTTACGATTCCCGAGTTTTCTTGTAGGTACTCAAACCTCAGTAGGTCCGATAGTGTTTCAATTAGCCCCTTTGCCTTTGTCTGGACATATATTAGTATTCATCCTAATAACAATATTGTATGGAAATGGAAGATATAGGCCGGCTGCCCCGCCACCGTAGAGACCTTTCATTGTTGACCTGCAATATCGATTGATTACTTGTCTCGCTCGCACAGATTCACGTGACGCAGTTCCAAACGACGTGATATTGCATAACAGCATAATATATTATTATGTAACTGCGTAGGTGGACTAGGTAGTAGGGGTAGGTAGGTACAGGTACAGGGCGGATTTTTCAGACGGGGCAGTAAGGGCAGATGACTGGCTCACTAGTCGGTTGCAGAAAGACCGATTAGTTGGCCAAGGCGATCATTGCTTCGGTCGAGTTCGGCCAAAACAGTGATTCTAAAATAAATTAAAGAAGCAATAGGTACGTACGTTCTTTCTGAATACCAGTCTTACCAGGGGGTAGGTGTCCTGTACGGTTGTGGAAGTCAAACAGATAGTCACTCTGGTTCGGTTCCGATCAGACAGGATGCCGATAAGGCTAGAGAGACTATTAGGTTACGTAGTACATTCTGTATTCATAGTTGTAGAAGCGCTCGTTTAGAATATTTATATTTTGTTCAATTGGTAGCTAATAGAAGATAAAGTAAACCACTTATAAATGCAGGTTTTATTTTGAGGGACCAGCACCTGTTTCATCTTCTGATATGGAGAAATGAGTGCCTGTCAGGATAAGCTCAGCGGGGTAATTGCTTAACAAAAAAACAGTAGCAATGACTTTCATTTTAACAGTTGAACAACATTCATTGCGTTATTTACGTTGTTGAGCAGACACATTTTTTGAACGTCTATGAAGCAATGGATCACTCAATATCACTCAATATCGTTCAACATGATTTAGATTGTGATTGAAAGTTTGTTACGCAATTAGGGTGCTGGTCATCATGTCCTGTAGTTAATTTCATTCAAATTGTATTCCATTATAAAACCAGCCCTAAAAATCATTTCCTAATAACAACATCACTGAAGTCTCATAGTCCAAAATATACCTACTAGGTACGTTTATATTACCTTCCTATGTAGCTAACGATAACAGTATCTCACCTACTCCGTTACAGAACAAAGGAAAATTATCAAAAGTGGTAGGTATTTAAATTCATGTGTCGCCTGAAACCGGACGAATCGTACGATAGATTTCAAATGGCATTGATGGATGAAGGCCCTTCTACGGCAACCGTGTATCGTTGGTATAACGAATTCAAGCGCGGTCGACTAACTTTGGGGGATGAAGAAAAAAGTGGTCGCCTTTTGACGGCTGTTACGGAAGAAAACGTGCTAGCAGTGAAAAATTTAATCCAAGACAATAGGCGAGTTACGTATAAAGAGATTCAGCACATACTGCAGGTTGGATCGGGAAGCCTTCACGAAATTCTACACGTGCATCTTCGCGTGAGGAGGATAGTTTCACGCTGGGTGCCGCACAACCTCACCGATGCTCAGAAGTAGGCCCGGGTGGAATGGTGCCGTGATATGATAAACAAATTTGAACCAAAGAAGCATCAACGCTGAATGGTATACTACCAAAATGCTTGGCGGAAGTTTTCTCTGTTGTGAGCAATAAGCGACCAAACACAGGGTTCCGCGGGCCTTCGCACACCGCGCTCAAAACGAGGGTCTTCCTGGACAGCACGCCGCTCCGCGCCGAGTTTGACCTAGCACCGTGTGACTTTTTTTTATTCCGGAAAATAAAAAAAATCAGCTCGAAAGGGATACAATTTTCGTCGCCGGAAGATGCGCTGTCAGTGTTCGAGCAGGCTGTAAACGAGGTGTCTGCGGCGGACTGGAAAAGTGTTTCGAAAACTGGTTCAGACGCATGAAACTTTGTGTAGAGGCTAGTGGCTACTTTGAAAATATTTAATAAAAAAAATATTTACCTATAGAATTTTTTTTTTTATTTTCGCAAAACTTTCTGAGTGTCCCACGTAATGTTTCTACTTAGGTATTTATTAATTGAGATAATAGCGTATAAATGTCTTGTATGTGGTTTAGATAAAGTTTTAATTTAAATAACATAGTTGATGTACTTGCTCATATACCTACATACTTCGCCGGGTCACGCAACTCGCATATTCAAGCGATTGATTTTATGGACGCGAGCTGTGATAGAGTAGTACACAGATATCATCCAGGCTCTCTCAATTTGAAGGGTGGGAGCTAGGCATATAGGTTTATGCATTCAGGTAGAGGTCATCGTGAGAGTGAAAAGGACCCCTTACACAATACATATCACTGTCTCACCAAAACATCAATATTGCACCACTCACACAGGAGCAAAGCGCGTTCCATTTCAATTAACTGCATATGTGTGTACTAGTATGTAATATACAAAACGAGCACTGTATCTATTATCTAGCTACCTATAGACCTCGCTCCGAACTAGCTCTCCCGGGCAAATATCCTTGTACTCGATTTGAAGGTTGTTGGTCGTGCAGTTGAAATTACATGCAAACAATTCTTTGTTCTAGGACATGTTTTGATGAGTGTTATTTATAGAGTAACGATTTCAAAAATGAAGTTAACGCCATCAGTATGCAGCATCAATTTTGAGATTTAAGAAAATGGAGTGAATTTGCTGCCGGCGCCGGTACAAAAAAAAAACGCTATTCTATTCGGTGGAAATAAAATCCAGCGGCACTAATTAAAAACAACGACTATTGGTGGCGGCTAGGGGTTCTAGACATCTTAGAAAGTTTTCTAGCAGCTACATACAGTATGCGCCACGGTTTACTTTTATATTATTATTTAAGGCTCATGACTGAAAACGCTCATTGAGCGAAAAAACGGCACAACGCGTTCTGGCATTTTCAAAACAACGACAAGGCGAAATTTGTGTTGTGGCTCTTTTAATATTCGACTACAACGCGCTTTGGCAATAAAGTAACACCCCGACGAGTTACGAGCATTTTAGATGCAACCGCGACACGACGGACGGTGTTCGTTAGGGACTTGTTGCGCCACTTCATCTTCCCAGCTAAAGCACTAGGAAGTGAAGGGCGTGCGTTTTGGGGGTGTCTTATGTAATTTTGACCTTCCTAAAATTCTATCTTACGTAATTTTGACGTTCATAAAATGCTGATTTTCAACCTAGTTTGAATAAATTACTTTGATTTTATGGAACTTGCCAACTCTCAAAATAATTAAATAAAGCCAAATAAAGCATTATCTCAATTTTTGCGTGAAAATGCTAAAATAAACACAAAGTATCGGATTGTCGTCAATCAAACTGAAGGAACGGAATAAATTGATACTTAGCCTATGAATTGAGTTACTAACAGATTTAATTTTAATCTTAAATCAGAAAGTGAAAGTGTGCTACGCAATTTTATTAGAGTGCCAGTGCCAGTGTAATAAAACATTCAATCACAATCTGATTAATTTTGAAAGATACTGCTAATCCATTGTTTCATATGTTCGAAAAGTTTGGCTGCTCAACAACGTAAATAACGCAATAAATGTTGTAGAACTGTCAAAATGAAAGCTATTGCTAGTTACCCCTTTACTAATAAACGTTGTATAGCGTCTGTATAGTTAAACAACGCTTTGTCTTCTTTCGAAAGTCAAATTATTGACGACTGAAAGAGAGAAAGCGGTGTGTAACTATTCATCTGATATAATACGTTTATTAGTAAGGAGTTTAGTGTGTTAGGCAATTACTCCATTGATTCATTTCTAGACGTTAGTTTTTCTGAGTTATCGATCCCTTGGTGTTGCAGGTGTCCATTCTCGTGAGAAATATGGTATCAGGTGGGTTGAATACTGTTAGACTCATTTTTTGTAAAGTGGCAGTGCCTGACTGCCACTTTACAATACAAATGAGTCTAACTACATTATTTATAGATAATAGAAAGGATACGAATTCTATTTAATTATTACCTATTATTTTCTGCCCGGTAATAAGCCTCCCAAGTTTTCTAGGCAAAATATGTTGTTCAGAAAACGAAAACGCATAATATACTAATAGGTAGTTGTCAAGCGGAACGCAGACGCACGCATTTTGTAATTGATTTAAAACTATTATAATAAGTAGGTAATAGTTTTCTTTCGGTGTAACATGAAATAATAAAAATAGCACATTAGCCTCAGTGTTCACGAGTGAGAGGAGTTACATGCCTCTGTGAGCCTCCGTTGTCCTTGTCCATTACAACCTTTCCATTCCACTTTACCATTACGCCTCTCAATCTTTCTAAAGTGCAACATTGTAGTTGGTATCGTGAATAAATAAATACTAAAATAACTTTCCATGTTTGAATACACTCTGTTCTAAATTTTACTCAACTAAGTACCTATTAGTAAAAAGAAAAGCTACACCTACTTGCTACCTATCAAAAACATAACATCCTGTATTTTCATGACATCTACGGTAGAGTTAAAATAGAATGAAATGTCTAATAGATAATCACGGTCGTATTCATTCTGTTGATATCTCTTACCTATGGTATAAAAACCGGCGTGTTTAGTTAGTAGTTGGGATGAATGCTCCATGAATGCTGGAAATAGTACGGGCCAAGGCGATAGCTTGAATAACTTATTTTATAAGACTTAAAATAGTACGGGCGGGGGATTTAGTTAGAATAAGTTATTTTTTACCAGCTGAAAATTATAACAATAATATTTTGGCCTTAGTGCATAGATCTGGGGCCAATTTATTCTCGTAATTTTAAGAACGTTCATAGTCTGATATCAGTCTCAATCTGTCAAAAATACCTAAAATTTCCGTACAATTTTTAGATGTTTTTGACACTTGTTTCTCCGAGATGAGACTACGACTAGATTTTGAACGTTTTAAGTTACGAGAATTGGCCTTCTGAGCGTCAGCTGCTCCACTACTGAGTGGGGGAGTCCATAGATAAAGCGTATCAAAGTTGTAAAAAAAATATTTTGAGTTTCGATTCCTGGCTCAAGCTAATAAACAAAATATTTATATGCGGTTGTATTTTTGTTTAAAATTGAGGTCATCGTTCCTTTGACCTACCCATACCTGAATGAAAAGTATTTTGATTTGATCCTTATAATCTCTAGATTACAGTGGTAGTAATTATACTTCATCTAACGGGAATACTGAGAAAAACGACCATAACCTAAAAAAAATACCAAAAAAAATTTGTTTAGAAAGTAGGTTGGTTTCATCATGGAGTAAAATAGTGCACTGTTCAATAATAGTAGGAATACCTATAGGGATGTGACCCATGCTACCCAATGCACAACTATGTATAACTCAGTGCCCCGGATGCTTAAAAAAGCCGCAAGAGTTTAGGGTTCATGAGTCCAGCCAATGGCAACACATGAAGTTGTAATCTTTGGTATGAGCTTCATAAACCTCCTGATTCTTTTATTGAACTATCTAAGAACCTCCCATCCGAGCACTCGTTGCCGTGTCCAACATGGAAAACTTTAAATATACTCGTACCCAAGTCGGCTGCAGCAAAAGTCTCCACAAGTGGAGGTTCAGGGACGGCTTAGTTAGATCTCCGGAGCGTATGTGGCATCTCTCCACAGCCAATGGTTCTCCTTCCATCTTGCGCCGCATATCCTGTACTGGCACCTGCACACCTTGACCTAATGTATGCATCAATAAATGGTATTCGCGTCGTTAAATATCGGGCCAAACGTATTAAAAAAAATATACTACATATTTTGTGTTATTTTTGCCAATACAACACAAAATACTTAGTGGCAATTCTCGACTGCATGACAGCAAAGACAGGATTAGGTTTTTATCGCTTTTCTATATATCTTTATATGTGAGATTTTTTATACCCTATAAGCATCCTAACGGCTGGATAGATTTTTAATACACGAGTTGTGGGACTCGGCCGATGTTTATAAGTTAGATTTTGTTTTTATAAACTCGATTGAGACGATTCCAATAATATGAGTACCTAAATAGACTGTTGAAATTCAAAAATATTTGAAAAACTCACACTGCAACTGAAGCCAAGGAGTCTGATGCAGTTGGTGTTTTTAGTTCAATCTCAGATTTGATTCCACCCACTGCATCAAACTGCTTAAAAAGTGAGCTTGTTTAGAACTTTTTACTTGCACACGGGTTACTGTTAGCTTGCATCATCCCACTGTTGGGCAAAGGCCTCTCCCCATGACTTCCATCTCTTTTGATCCAGGGCAAAAGTGGATCACTGGTCGTTTTTTGAGCAACGTCAGTAATCTGTATTTTGGATCGTGGGATTGTAAATATGGTCTGTCAATTTGACGCCTAGTATACTGGGTTCCATTGAACGTTGGCAAACCTTGAGCTTGAACTTTTGAATGTTTGTCAAAGTCCAAGTTTAGGATATCCAAAATGGAAACGATGCACATGTCCATAATTTTTCGTTTGAGTGTCAGAGACAGGTTTCCTTTCATAAGCTCTTTCACGGACCAGTAGCTCTTCCAGGCATTTTCGGTTCGTCTTAAGACTTCCTTGTATTGTCTGGACTAGAAAGAGGCTAACTGGCCCAAATAGATGTATTCATGGTCATATTGCAATATCATTCACTCTGATCCTGATATTCAGTGGTGTTTGACATTAACTTGGACTTTGACATGTTCATCGCCAGTCCAACCTCAAGGTTTGCATCACTGAGTTGGTTTAAGATCAGCTCTAGTTCTGCCGCCATGGAGGAGATTACGACAATGTCATCAGCAAAGCGGAGGTTTGTTAACCGCACCCCGCAAACTTCAATGCTGCATCTCTCCTAACTTACCGATAACGTTTTAAACACTTGTTTAAGAGCGCTGTTAAAAAGTTTGGGTAAAAGCGGGTCTCTTTGTTTTACGCCTTTTTCAATACAGAATGATGACCCTGCTGTTTATAATCTAATTGAAGCAGTGCTGTGTAGATATACGTTACGAAGTAGGTTGATGTAGGTAGGATCAATTTCTTGGTTGTTCAAAGCGTCGAATATATAGCATTGTGTGTCAGACTTCAAAGCATTCGAGTAGTCGATAAAGGCAAGATAAATTAGTATATATTATTAAACTCTTGATATTTTTCAATTATTTGGTTTATTCCATGTAGATGGTCAGTAGTGGAGAGGCCTGGTCGAAAGCCAGCTGGTTGGTGTTTCTCCAATTGGGGCGAGATACGATTATCTATGACTTTAATGAAGGCCTTAGAGATCTGTTATAAGACTAATCGGTCGATAGTTATTAAGGTCCGATTTATCCCCCTTTTTATGTCAAAGTATTATATTTGAGTGGCGAAAGCTATCAGGGAATATACCGGTTTGTAAAATGGAATTGCAAAGATTTGTCATTATAGGGAGAAGAATAGTGCAGTCGGGTCAGATAAATTAGGTCAGATAAATAAATTCATACGCTGATTCCAAAACCATTTCAAGCTTTTAGGTATTTTTAACCTTATTTTTGTGTCATGCCCTGCCGCAGATCTACCATTTTAGAAACCGATCAATTATATCTTAATGATGTTTGTCATATACATAATAATAGTTGTACGTGCATTAGGTAATGATAAAATATACATTGATTGTGGCTCTGCCGCAGAGAATACTCTCTAGCAGAGCCACAAAGAACATGTACTCAGGAAAGATAAACGCTACTGTTTTTTGATGAAAACTGTTGTATGAATAGTATTTATTGCGTACGTGTTTAAAAATATTATTGCTGTTTGTAATCTCATCTAAGAGACTTCATGCCAAAAGGAATCCGCCGGCAATATTTAACATTTTTTTTAAATAGTCTGAATTGTACTTGGTCCCAAAATGAACTAAAATGTATTTACCTTAAATTGTCCGTGGTGCCTCCCGAAACCAAACGGAAAAGCCCCTGACTGGCGTTCTATTATTGCCGATTCTCACTGAACTAATGCCTATTTCTCTATGCCAATAGTTCTAATTCCATACTAAATAAACTACATTTGACATACGACAACACTACGATCAGTCTAAAGATTATTTTGTGTTTATTATATTTTTTATTTAAGCTGTTTAGCGGTTTTGCCAGTGTCTTTATTTACACCTGCACGCGCATCGCTAGCGCGGCGCGCGGAAAACAAAACCAGCGCGCCATTTTCCATAAAAGTTAATAACAATACAAGTCTGTTTTTTCCTCGCAAGTGTATTGAAAAATGTCGTATGAAACACGTGTGCATTGATCATTACACATTCGGCTTCCTTATCGAATAATACCGCCTTGGGTGCAATGATCAACATAGCACACATGTATCATAATTTACTATTACATACCGAATTATCTTGATATTCAACGATATTTGTTATAAAATACATATTACCATATTATTTTAGATGTTCAGAAATGCTTCCGACATTCCGTTTTGCCTATCATGGAGAAGCCTTTGAAATTATTTCTGGCGATGATACTTACTTATCCTCAAAGCGATCTGAAAATACTTACTTCTGGATTTACGGAATTCCATGTACGTCTGTCGACGACGCGATTTCTGCCTTGATAATAGCAACACTTGTTGCGTTAGCAGCGTGTTTTATATGAGCTTCGAAGGCGAGGCCATGAGTATACAGATGAGAGGTAGACTGTTCAGGACATGAAGGCAACAATCACGACGAAATTCATGTTACTAAATCAACGCAAAGCTTACCACTGAAGATGATATTTTTGAAAGATTTGCTTGTTAGATTAGGTGCCCTTATACATGAATGACTTTGTCTGGTTATATATCACGAGGCGGTTAGACCCGCTCCTGAAGGGTTTATGCGAATGTCGTTAGAATAAAACAATACACATACAGTACATCAATATATTAAAAATATGAGAAATTCGCTTTTAAATATCATAGACAATTATTGAATAAATCTGTATTGATGACAAAAAACACATATTATGTACTACAAGTGGCGTCTCTGTGCCGACTGGCGTTGGCTTGTAAGCAGCCTAAACGCGTGAGAAAAACCTGAGTGCGCAAGCCCTCACTACAGGACTAATGAACTCTGATAATTTTGGACCTTCATGGTAACATCAGCAAAATTAAGATTTTTGTTATTTTTTTTATAACATTCGAGCCATCTCTTTATTATGGCAGAATCTACGCTAAATAACATTCAGGTTTGGCAATTGACATTGTGCCAAACAACATTATTTATGCAAAAAAAGGCGGTAATCTTACCTGCTCTTATCAAAAGAAAATTATCAAAAGTGGTCCAACGTTACCCGAGTTGAGTGTACAGTTCTTTCAGTTATTTTACCTTTGACAGCAACCTATAATATAACAACGAGAAATACGATCACTGTAATGCAAGTCAGACGTGATATTGTCTGTGAAAGGGCTGCTTGGTGGAGCAAGCCCTGCTGACTCATCTGTCAGTACTAAAGTTCTAATAGACATAGAGATTTTAATAATGTTTCTAAAATTACTCATAAAATGTATACTGTTGGCTGACATCATGATTTAAATGCCAATACAGGTAACAATGTATTATATTATTGTTTCCTCAGTTACTGTTCTAATTAGAAAATATTATGTTTAAACACACAATCATTACGTCTATAAAAGTAATCAAGCTAGTATAAGCGCCAGAAGGGGTCACATTTCTCACATCTTTAGACATGCAACGGTTAAACAGTTTATTTTTTATTTGATATTTATAGACACCAGTTTATATCTCAAGAACATAGTTTAAAAACAAGATGTGCGATATATAACTCATTATTTCATTAAGCATAAATGTACATAGCAGCATAATAATAAACAGGTACTTTCGCAGATTTTTTTTTTTTTTGATTTCTTCGCATTGTTTCTAAAACATCACAACACAACTCATCGTTGTTGGTACGTACGCCTGTATTAATTGGTCACCCTTTTGCTAATGTGTACACTGTACATTATTGAATTTAAGAAAGTATGATCAGTAGAAGCGGATCTCAATCAATGGAGGCGTGTATACTATTATTTTAAATAATGTAACACATTGAATTCGCGTTGATTCCACCTCAACATAATCTAAATGATTATACAAATTGCCTTTGGCTATAATAATATATAAATAGAATTGGTTAATAAGCTCTTTTTCATTATGAAAATTAACCACAATTTCACATGTTAAAACACTGTACCTACGACAATGTTTACCGTTCTTACCCAAAATGTAAAATTGGTCTAGTACAAATCGAGGACTAAGCCTGGTTTTCACGAAGAGGTTTTTTCGACCATCGAGAGGCGAGAATTTCCAAAATTTTATATCGCTTTCGAGTCTCGTATGAACATTCTCGTCGTTTTTACGCGGCTTTATTGTATTCATGACATGTGTATTTAATTAAGCATCGTTGACACGATGAGTGTAAACACAAATGAGTGCACAAAAAGATGAACCTCAACTATTCGTTACTGAAAAACTGTCCTCACACAAACGAGGCTTTACCAGAGAGAAAAAGTAATATTACAAACTGTTTTCTATTTTATTAAAAAAAATTTTGTTATAAAACATCTTTTTTGTCAACTAGGTAATTAGAAAAATTACTGACCGTGTTTATCTCCACGACCGCGACCATGTCGACGTGTGGAATTGGGTAAGGATCTGGACAGGGAGCGTGAATTAAAAGGATGCCGCCTTCCTCTTTGTCCGCCAGAAGGTCCAAGCTCAGCATCCCTAGACATGCCCGATGCATCATATCCTATAGAGTTCGGGGAATTGTGACTAATTGAGTCTGGGTCACTGTAGACAGTGAAGAAAAACCATCCTGGCCTCCCATAGCCAGTTGTAACTGGGGCAAGGTTGTTTGAGGCGTCAGTAGCTAGCGGTGCTCTATAGCTAGCGTTGTTACGTGTTGGTTCGTTACGCACTGGGGCGCCGTAGCCAGATGTACTTGGACCACCGTAATTGTATGAAGCTGTAGAGCCTGCCTCGTCATTAGAAAGTACTTGAGTGACCGCTGATTGTGAAGTGACGTTTTCAGATACGTCTAAAGTGTCAGGGCAACCAGAAGACGGGGCGCTGTGCTGAGAATAGTGTGTGGCGTCGCTGGAAGAGTCTGGAGCGATGTAGTTAGGCGAGTACGGGTTGCCGTAATCATATGAAAGCGGGCCAACGTAGGCTGGCGGTACTGACGTGCCCTGTCCAGGCGAAAGTTGGCCGCTTTGGTCAAACGAAGTCGAAGTAGCGTAGCCAGACGCATTTGGTGCCTCGTGAGCAGACGCCTTCGCGGTTTCTTTGGCAGATGCGCTTGTGGCGATGTAGTTTGTCGATTGTGTTGTTTCAGAGGCAAGGTTGTCTGAGGCGTCGTAACCAGACGTTGGTTCGTTACGTTCTAGGGCACTGTAGCCAGATGTACCTGGAGTACCGTAATTATATGGCGCTGTATAGCCAGAAGCCTCTTCACCATAAAGTACTTGGGTGACTGGTAATTGTAAAACGTCGTTTTCAGATATGTCTAGAGTGTCAGGGCACCCAGGAGTAGGGTAATCAGATGATGGGGTGTTGAACTGAGAATAGTGTGTGGCGCCGCTGGAAGAGTCTGGTGCGATGTAGTTAGGTGAGTACGGGTTTCCGTAATCATAAGTATGCGGGCCAAGGTAGGCTGGCGGTACTGAGGAGCCCTGTCCAGGCGAAAGTTGGTCGCTATGGCCAAACGATGTCGAAGTGCCGTAGCCAGACGCATTTGATTCCTCGTAAGCGGACACGTTCGCAGGTCCGTCGGCAGATGCACCTGGGGCGATGTAGTTTGTCGATTGTGTTGTTCCAGAGGCAAGGTTGTCTGAGGCGTCGTAACCAGACGCTTGCGGCGTTCCATAGCTAGCGTTATTACGTGGCGGGTTGTTATGTGTTGGGTCGTTAGGTGGAGTTGGCGCTACGTGACCAGGGTAGTCTGGGGCGTTGTAGTTTGTCGAGTAAAGTTCTCGGTAGGTCCGGTTGTTTATGGTGGTAAAAGTGGATGAGTAAGGTCCTGGATAGCATCTGCTTATGGGGTTAAAGTGGTAATGGGAGTTTGGATATCCAGGATTATTTAGGAGGGTGTCTCTTGGCAATAAATGCAGTGTTGCGTAGCCAGGGTTACCTGAGGCGTGGTGCTGAGACGAAAACGTGGCATTGGAAGGCGGCGGTCCTGAGGTGTTTTCGCTGGATTTTGTGGTTTCGTACTCAACGGAGCCTGGGGTACCGGATGTCTGCATGTTGCCAGCATCGCCTTGAGCGCCGTTGTTAGGCGGGTAAGGGGATGGATATCCAGAGTTACTTGGACCTTGGTAGTTAAATTCGTTCAAATTTACGGAGGGTGGCGATTCCGTTGTTTCAAAACTAGAGTTGTGAGGACCATAATAAATGTTAGGTGAGTAGGAGGTTCCGAAGCTAGGAGTGCTTATAGCGATTGGCTCAATACACTCATCATCGCATGTCACGAAAATGCATTCAGTACAATCATCGTTGAACATGTTTGGATTTATGTCATTCGTAATATTTGTTTCTAGGTTGCTTGACGCACCTTGTTGGACGTCGTTTAAATCATCCTCATCCGAGTTGTATAATTCACCTTGTTGTGTGCTGTTTAAATTTTCTCTTTCAATATCATTCGTGGCTTTTATTTCTTGGTTGCTTGACGCACCTTGTTGGGCGTTATTTAAATCTTCGTTATCTGAGTTGTATGATGCACCTTGTTGGGTGCTGTTTAAATTTGCTCTTTCAATATCATTCGTGGTACTTATTTCTTGGTTGCTTGACGCACCTTGTTGGATGTTGTTTAAATCTTCGTTATCTGCGTTGTCTGATGTACCTTGTTGGGTGCTATTTAAATTTGCTCTTTCAGGGTTGTTTGATGCATCTTGTTGTTCATTGTTAGGTTCAACTATTTCCCATTCGTTTTCTTCATAATCGTCGCTCATTTCACTCGAACTCGAACTTCCTTCCTGGTCAACAAAATTAAAATCATTACTGATGCCTTCAAATGGTTCTCCATCTTCTTCACCAGTATTTGTATCATTGTCTGTAATGTCATCGGGATCTTCAATATTTAGATCCTCTATATCAAAAACTGGATTAAGGTATGCCTCTACATTGTAAGGGAGCTCATCGCCATTGTCCGATGATTCACTGTCAGCATTATAAAATTCTACATGGAAGTCATTTTGCACAGCTCCGTCGTCTGAATCTGCAGCGCTTGGGGCATCACGTTCAACCTCATCAACTCCACCACAATTTAAACTGCCTTGGCTTTTAAAATGCATTTTGACTATTGTAATAAAATCCGGTGCTTATTAAACTTCTATATTTACATGTTGAATCTGAAAAAAAAAACATATTTTGGATGAGATTGTAAAAAACATAAATTAAATAAAAAAGAAATCAGTTAAATTGTAAACAATAAAAATTGGTAAACAAGTCAACAACAAAGAACTGCAAATTAAATTCAATCATAGCATAGTAACAAGAATGGCAGCCCAAACAAAACTGGTAGTACAAGAACTATTACGGGAAATGAACGAACGTTTATTTAACACCTACTCTAATTAATGATGATCCAACAAAAATTCAATCGGAAATAAAAAACAGTAATTATAAAAAAAATACAAAACATTATTTGATACTCTGAAAATGCATCATACTGTTTAAATCAGATTCAATTTAAGTAATTAGCATCGACGGTATGCCTGACCTGCGTCGTCGTCATTTTTGTACATTTTAGCTGTTATTTACTATCTACCTCACAATGTTTTATAAACTAACCCCCTTACTAATAAACGTTGTATAGCGTCTATATAGTTACACAACGCTTTGTCTTCTTCTTTCGAAAGTCAAATTTCTGACGACTGAAAGAGAGAAAGCGGTTATAGTACGTTTATTAGTAAGAGGGTTAGTATGTAATGATTATTACGTCAGTGATAAGATCTCTTAAAAGTGTGTCAACATCCGGATAGGCCTACCTAGTTTTTGTGAGGTGCTGTATAATAATATGTATATTTCGTCTTGTTCCTTAATTAATAAACACTAAAAATCATAGCGAAATCGGTCCAACCGTTCTCAAGTGATTGTGAAGCTTGCAAACGAACAGCATTTAATTTTTATTTATATGGATATACGGATGGGAAATTCCATTGGGCACATGGCTTGCATTTTAATAAATAGCCAATGAGCCAAATTGGTGCCGTGTCTTCCGGCGGCCATTAAATAAACTTCATAAATTATATAAAAAAATACAGCAAACGAAAATCTGTATTGCATTACAGCTTTAAAATCTGTGTTATTGAGAAAGAACAGCGAAATCTGAACCTACGGGTAGTAAAGTGGTCAACGGAACCATGACCTCAATTTTACAGGAACATAGGTACTTAAAACTGTTTTTTTTTATTTTTGAAATAGTTTCTCCCTAGACCAGAAATCTAAGTAAAAGAATGGTCTCAGTAACGTAAACTATTATTTAAAACATCTCAGATCAGTTGAAAGTGATTTAAAAAAAAGGCTTTAATTAACCTGTGGAAATAAAATGCCTGATTCATAATGTCCGAATCTACTATACACACCGAATAAGTAATAATATTAATAGCAATATTATTATTAGTAGTAATATTATTGTCACCATAAGTGCCATGCCGGCCAAAAGGAACAAAATACTGGATAATTATTTTTACAAGGAACGCCGGCCAAATAACCTCAAGGCTGATGTGAGTTTTAGAATACTTAATTTCTCATTTTTTCGAACAGAGTTGAATTTCGTATTGAATATTTAAACTTACGCTTTCTTCGTAGGCATAAACTACAGAACGCCACCTGTTACGGTCCTTACATATCCTTTTTGCTTCGCTAACGTTCATACATTTGGTTATACACGCACGCCGTTTGCGAGTACTCCGCTCCTTACCTTTCTGAGGAACATCACCAATAAGGTCATCATGTCCTTCTAGGGCGTCCTCTCTCAGCATTTCCACTCACATGCTGTCTTGTTACATTTTGTCAGCCGCCTATCATGCATCCTCTCAAATTGACCAAACCTTCTGAACATAGTCTTTAATATTTTTATCCCTACATCTTTCTTTAATTCTCAATGTTGCCTTATCACATATTCCTCAGTCTATTATTGATAGTGACACTACGCATGCTTCGCAAGGAACGCATTTAACGCATTCCTTTGCAGGGAAGGAATTAACTTTGTTGTAATAAGTACCTAGTAAAAATGTTCAGAATTACAGTTTCCGTAACTAACAGTATTTTTATTTTCGGACCGGAACAAAATTTTTAGGGTACAAAATGTGCGATGCCTGAATTAAAAAAGAAACTATTTTTTCTGGAAGTATGTAGGCAATGTAACGGGATCTGAATCGGTGGAAGTATTTGGACCCTCCGCTCCGTGTTAATCAAAATTTAATCAGCCGATTAGATATTTACAGATTAAGTTTAATTTTATTAGATCTACCTGTAATCTATCTACTTGCTTTTTGTGGAATTAGTTACAACTTATTTGTTTATTTAACATTGTTGACAGAAAAACGGTAGACCTATTTAATAAAAAAATATTGATACGTAAATCTTAAGGCAGTGGCTTTCCGTAGTTTGAGGGAAATTGTTCACTTTTGTGCTTTCAAGATAAAAATTGAATGATTTTAAAAATTTCAGCTCCATAGAGAATTATACTATAGTTTTACAGCTTATTGTCACTCCTAGCACGCTGCTTACAATAAATTAGTCTTCTTTTCCTGATGTGACTTTTTTGCGGCCCCTCCGTATCAAAACCTACTAAAAGCAAATTGTTTTAATAGCACAACGACACCTTAGCAAAATTTTTTATTAGCAAATCGTCCTACGAGCAGTTTGTCCTATTAGCATAATGTTTTATTTGTAAAGTACAGTAATTTGGAAAATTCACTACCTATCGGTTAATGTAGTCATGGATCAGTATCAGTATTATTACTAGCCGCCCGGCGCGACTTCGTTCGCGTGGTGTCCTACCCCTTACCCTACCCTACTCCTACCTTACTCCTACCCTACCCCTACTCTACTCCTACCCTACCCCTACCCTACCCCTACCCTACTCCTACCCTACCCCTACCCTACTTCTACCACACTCCTTCCCTACCCTAATCCTACACTAGTCCTACCCTATTCCTACCCTACTCCTACCCTACTCTTAAGCTACTCCCTAGCCTACACCTACACTACTCCTACCCTACACCTACTCTACTCCTATCCTACCCCTACCCCTACCGTAGTCTACACCTACCCTACCCCTATCATACTCCTACCCCACTCCTACCCTACCCCTAACCTACCCTACTCTACCCCTACCCTACCCCTACCCTACCCCTACCCTACCCCTACACTACTCCTACCCTACTCATACCCTACCACTATTCCACCCCTACCCTACACGAAAAATAGTTATAAAATTAAATTAATGAATTATTTAATTATTAGTTCCTATTCTCAGACCTACTGAATATACACAATATACACACAAAATTTCATAAGAATCGGTCAGGCCGTTTTTGTTACAAACACTGTGACACGAGAATTTCATATATTAGATTAGATTAGATTTGAAAGATACCAATGAAATGAAAAATAGAGAAGAATTAAAGCACAAAATAATATTTTGGCTCTCAATTTTAATGCATATATACATATTCAATAGATATAGCGCATTACAATTTTGTTAGTGTACTAGTGAAGTGTTGTCATAAATAATTTCTAATAATTAGCTCGATTTTGATCCATTTTAATTGACAAAGAACAGACAAGCACATCACCTAATACTCAATTGATCTTCTAAAAACTTATAAGGCGATACATTTTTGTGTAATAACGTGTTAAACTTGCAACTTTCTTTAACTGACTGCCAGACTGCTCTCTTGAAAAATTAACTAACTGCACTATCTGTCTTCTACAACTTAGCCGAAATAAAACAAATGAAACCCAGAAATAAAAAAACAAATGAAACCCGTTTTTTTTTTTTCAAAATTATACGCATTTCTATGTCCCTCTAAATATGTCTAGAAGTGTTACCTACTTGTTGATACGTACCTGTACTATTGTAGGAATTGAATTAGTCTCCTTCCATGTCAGGATGGGTTCCACCAGATAAATCCTGAAATGGAAGAGAATTTGGTTGAAAATATTTAATACATACCAAAGTAAACCGAAAGCTTTCCGGACTTGATAAAACTGCCCATTAGGTAGATATTAATAGGTACAATATCAAGAGCCGTACCTGAATCCAGAAGTCTGGTAAATAATCCACAAAAATCACCATATTATAGTGTCTATTTTCACTAAACATGCCTTTTCTAATGTTATTTATCCACTTCACAAACAAAATCACTTCAGTTTTTTTAGACGATTTTGGTTGGTATATTTGATTGGTTGGATAAATATTGTCAGATATCACACGTTTGTAGAGTTTATAGTTTTTACACAATTTATACACTCACTGTCAGGTACGCGGTACCGGTCACCTGGTAGGACGGCCTCGTAAAAAGATCCGCAGCGCTTTCAACGTCCGAACTCAATCGAGGGAAAGCTGCGAATGGCAGGCCGGTAGAGTCGCGACTGTTTAGTCTGTCTCGCTTGAATACAAAACAGGGTTGCCTCATAAATCGCACAGTCTCTTAACCAAAATTATTAGGGGCTTCCAAGCAAAAGGTCTTAACTCAATACTGGGGTAATGAGTTAAGGCTAGATTCGGTATCTAGAATAGTCAATTGATAATAAGGATTAAAAAATATACGGTACGTTTCCTGACTTAATGAAACATAGTAAAGTAGTACCAATTTTCAAATCGGGTAAGTCTGATCCCTCCAATTTTAGACCAGATATAAGTCTAAAATGCTACCAGTATCAGTGCTACCAGCATTGAGCAAAATCTATGAAAAAATCATGCTAGACCAGATGTTGTCACATTTTAACTTAAATGGGATTTTACATAGTCGCCAGTTTGGTTTCACGGAAGGTAGGTCGACGGCGGACGCGGGAGTATAACTCATCAGTCACATTTTGGAATCCTGTGAGAAGTCCCAGGATGCAATTGGAATTTTCTGTGACCTCTCAAAAGCGTTTGACTGGGTTGACCATAATACCCTGATCTGTGAATTATATCATTACGGAATTCGTGGACAAGCTGCTGATCTTGTTCTTTCCTATCTATCAAACCGGCAGCAAAAAGTAAACGTTAATGGGGCGACGTCATCAGGGTCTCTAGTTAAGATGGGCGTGCCTCAAGGCTCAATTCTTGGCCCTTTCCTATTTCTAGTATATATTAATGACCTTCCTTACATGATGGCTAACTTATCGGATATCATTTTATTCACTGATGACACATGCCTTATTTTTAAAGTAGATAGAAAAGATACGGATGTCTTACATGTCAACGATAGTCTGGCTGTTCTTCCGATATGGTTTGCAGCTAATAATCTTTTACTTAATGCGAACAAAACTAAATGTCTTAAGTTCTTCTTACCAAATGTACCTCAAGTGGGTCTGAATTTAAAACTTGATGGCAAAAAACTAGATGCTGTTATGGAAACTGTATTTCTAGGAATTACTTCAGATTCAAAATTACAATGGGGCGCACACATTGGAGCTCTTTCAGGTAGATTAAGTTCAGCTGCATATGCAGTAAGAAAAATAAGGCAGTTGACAGATATAGCCACAGCTAGGTTACTTTGCTTATTTCCACACTATTATGTCTTATGGTGTTCTGCTGTGGGGATCGGCAGCTGACGTAGATTCAATTTTCATTTTACAAACAAGGGCAATCCGCGCAATCTATAAAATGGGTCCTCGAGAGTCTCTTAGAAACAAATTCAAATAAATTGATATACTAACTCTACTACTACTCTGCCTTTTTGTTATATTTTAGAAAGTACTTTGTATGTTCGCAAAAACGTAGGACTTTTCAAAATAAGAAGCGATTTCCATAATATAAATACACGTAGTAAAAATGAAATTGTGATACCTAAATTTAGATTAACTAAGAATAGCAAGTCATTTCTTGTAAACAGCATCCGTTTTTAAAACAAGTTGCCAAAGTCGGTTACAGAAATTAGCGATGGAAAGTTCAACACCCGCATCAAACGTGCCCTTATCAAAAAAGCATATTATAAGATTAAAGACTACGTTGAAGACAAGGTAGTGTGGCAATAATTCCTTCTACACATGTGGCTTCCCTCATTAACGGCATAACTACGTAAACGTCTATTAACTGCTCTCAAATTACGATGTTTATTTATTATAATTTTTTTACATACTTCTTTGACATAATATTTTTATTATTTGACATTATATACAAACAATTCTAATTTTTCACCTCTTTATTAGTGGTGGCAATCATATCACTTGGTTTTAATAGGTTTTTAAATTTTTATTTTTATTAATCCTTTTGATAGATTCTTATTTTGTAAGTGTGAGGACTTTGTAGGCCTTGTAGACTTTAGATCTGTAGACCATTTTTTATTTTATCAAGTACCTGGTACTTGTTGACAGGCCTACACTGTCCTCCCATACTTACTGTAATTTTAAACATTGTAATAGCCAATTATTTTTAAAAGAGTAACCGTGGAGTTTCTTGCCGGTTCTTCTCCATAGGAAACGACCAATTGGAACCGTGCAGCTAGCTTCTGACGTTTCATAAGTGCCCATGTCGGTTTATGTGAAATAAAATATTTTGATTTTGATTCAAAAACTGGCACAATTTTTTTATCAGACACTTGAAGTTGAAACTCTGAAAAAGCTTGATTTGAGAAAAACTATTTTCAAAGTTTGATTGAAAAAAAAAACACACTTCTACTTGCTTATTACATCGATTTTGATTTACTATTGTAGATTGAGATACTTTCCATGAAATCAACTTATAATTATATTTGTAACATTAAAAAATAAACAATTAAAATCGAAATGAAGGATTGATACATAGTTTAGTAAAAAGGTCCACTTGTAGGGAATTAGTAAAATTGAGTAAATACGACAGCATAATGCAATAAAAAACTAAAATTAAGTATTCTTACTCTATTTAGGAACTAACAACATAACAAGACCAGATTTTTTTTATTATTATTTGAACAGAACAATGATTATTTTGGATACTGGTACCTTTTAGGAAATTACATAACCAGTAGCCAAAATTAAGCACAAAAATTGTTCTAGCTGGGAATCTTATAAACTTAGATCTAACTTACATTTTGGACAAAAATAAATTCCTCCTCGTACCTGATTCCTATGATCAACTTGATTGCAGTACGAATATGTTGTTTTGTCGAGTAGGTACTCTTTCCAGTTGTTTGTTTCTGAACAGATGTTGTAGGCACGGAATTGTGATCTTTAGGAATGCTAGAGGAACTTGGTTCGTCAACAGTTGGAATGGGTTTCGGGCATAAAATATCTTTAGATTCTTTACTACCGAATTTACGAATTTTATTATGAAGATAAGATTTTCTTTCGTAAGGCGCCACCTCCAGGGGCGAGAGAATCTCAGAGATAGTCTCGCCGTGCCATCAAATTTTCGCCGCGATGATATCGCCGCGATTCTCTCGCTCGTGGAGACGGCCCTTCAGTCATGCCTGCAGGCCATTTTTTCTGAAGGAAAACCTTATACCTTATTCGGGTTCAAAACCTTTGCTATAGTTGGTTGGTTGTCAGTATTTTTTTCGTAACATAACATGTGCCCTCTGTTATTTCGTTTCGTTTCAAAAGTTGGTTAATGTTTACAGAATCAGGTTGAAAAAAAATTGCCCAGTCGTAAGTTTTCACAATAGTTTCTCCTTGCACATTACCAGTAAGAACAGCTACTATTTATTTTGTTTTTCGACAAGCTTAAACAGCAGCTGCACTAACATCTCTTAAATTATTACATTCCCATTTCCTGAAACTTTTTTTTAATAAACCGAAATACATGTCGCTAGCAAACTTGGTATGACCCACGGGAAGAAAAGACATACAGAAACTTCGATGTCTGCCTGTTAAAACTCGCCATGTTGCATAATATTGCTTGATAAAGTTATTTTTATTTTGACCAGCACAATTATCTGCGTGACAAACAACATATTTTTCGCCTATACCAAAATTTTGGAAAAAATGAAGTAGCATTAGCTCCCTTCCCAGTAGCACAGGATTCAGGAATTACGTACAATACGATTTTTTTTAATGGCTTTGCAGCAACACCAAATAAACTGACTTGACTGATCCTATCAAGATATTCAGTGGTCGGATTTGTTGAGAGCTATGCGGTAAATGAATGTATCTGTCATCGTACGAGCATGGTTCATGAGGTTCAATAGTGAGAGTAGAATCCGTTAATGAATCATTTGCATCTTTGATGATATCCTTATAGTATTTTCGTTCAATTTGTAATAAATCAAGGTGCTGCTTCGACTTTTCTACAAGCTTGTACCTTTTCCCTTTCATCTAAACCACCCATTCGTCCCAACGTTATCACGTTTTTCGGACAAACTGCGCAAAGATCTGTTTTCGGCTTCTGTATAACGACATGTGGACAAAAATCTTCCCAAAGATCGTACCAACTACTTCTTTCAATAAGAATTTTATCGAGTGAAGCTACAGTTTCCAAATATTTGTTGTAAGTACATGTATGCTTTAGATATGCTACAAGGTAATATGATTAAATCAGAACTAAATTGGTGGGCAGGTTATCGGCCCGGCAATACTAGACCGTTTTCATTAGAAAACTGTCGTATAAAAGTAACTGCGTCTGATGTATTTTGAAAATTAGTATTAATAAATTTGAAAACGATATTACAATTGTATAATTGTAAGATTGTTTACGTGAACCATGGGCCTTTGGAGCGACACAGCTGTCCATGTCCATTTTATTCCAAAAAATTTGACATGCCGAGCACTGGTACCTTTTAACTACACTTTTCTCATTAAATTTCTGGTACTTACAAATATCATATAAAGTCATTTACTATATAAACTTGTACATAATTGAGCATTAATTAATATTCAATTGAAGTCGCGAAATGCATTTTTTCACCCAACTTTACAAAACTGCGTATATCTCGGAAACTAAATGCCGAAAACTGAAACCTTTTTGCTTGGACGCCCAAATATAACTGTGTAAAGGATTAAAGGTGTAACGTTACATTTGTTAAAGTTCACTATCATTTAGCATAGTAATGAAATAGAAAACAAATTCTAAAAATCCCGTTTCATTATTAGTTATAAGTTTTATGTTATTGTATTCTTGTAGATGTTTTAAGTTACTCGAAAATCAAGAAAAAAAAAATCTAATTTATTTGACTTTTAATCCTACCTATATTTTAACTCGCAGAACATATGGTTTTCCACAAATGGGCGCAATTAGGCTTGCCACGAAACCCTGCTACTGGAACCGTAGGGTTTTTGAAGGTGGACATTTCCATCATATACAGAGGAGACATACAAGTTATGCCTGTTGTTAATAACGATGAGAGAGTTGAAGAGTAAGTATAATTTTGAATTAGTTTCTTTTAATTTCTCAGTTAATTTTAATGATCTTCTGACAGTTTGAATAATTTATGTGACCTACCGAAATGTCCTTTCTTTGGTATTGTTCGTCGAATCGTTGAGTTCCAATTTGTGTTGCACGATTACTGACAAATGCGTCCACTGATTGGAGGTCTACTAAATTTGTGTGGTTTTTCTTCAAAAGACAATTTCAGACACCAAACTACATGATCTTCACATGATCTGACCAATATTATGTCAGGAATTTAAGAGACTGTAAACTCTGAGTTTTATTCGGCCTTTCTTCAGAGTAGTTGGGTAGGAAACACCGAACTCATCTAGTTTTAAAAATATGATTGACGTGTACAAACCTAATTACCAATCGATTTTAAACATTGCAGATTATTTTATGACTACCTATCATACTATGTACGTATTGCAGGCTATAAGTAGGTAGCTACAAGATGTTTTATCCCTTTCCTTACTAAGGGCCGGTTTGCACCAATAGATGAGAGGAGAGATGTGTCGAATATCCATTTGATTTTCCTACCTCTCGGTTTAGTTGTCCTCTTCTCTCCGTTTGGTGGAAGTAGGCATAAACGTTAGACTCGTTAACTCTCATTATACATATGTACGAATATTATAGTTAGTGTAGGAATAATATGAAATTTGTGTGCACACAACTGCAACTGATAAGAAAACGCGGATACACAGGAGCTGCCATGAGAGTAGGTATGTCCTGTTTTGACAGTCAAAATGAAATCTTTACTTAAATTATTAATTTATATAATTTATACTAATATATTAATACTACTAATATGACTGGCTGGAATGAACACTGACGACGAACAAAGCTCCTAACTCATTCTTGCGTTTATTAGCCGGCTTGAGTGGAGATTCGCAAGAGCAAAGGCAAAGGAAGTATTCCAGCCAGTGCTGGTAGGGATCATGACCATTTTCCGGGCTCCGGAAATGTCCTGATAGCCATGCAATACCTCTCCTCTCCTCAAGCTCCTCAGTATATGTTGTTGTTGCCATTTTTTCCGTGTATAATAAAACATTGATCAAGCAGGGCCATAGTCAGGGTCATAGTCTTAGTCCATAGTTTTCATTACTAGTCCAATTCAGCCATCCAAACACAAATCCAATAATAATAATAAATCTTTATTTTGCCTAAAGAATAACAACCTTACAAGTCTTACAACAGATTTTAAAAGTACTTACTTATTTTCTATGAATTTAAAAGATTAGATACCCAATTAGTAACTTAGTACACAATAATAAATTTAGGTCATTACAAAACCGATTCACCCTGACCCCAGTACTAGTTACCGCTCCCCCCCCCCCCGTACAATATCTTTGTTGTTTCCATATCCTGCAAAAGTGCTACACCAAACGGGGGGTTGTCCTTAGGTGTACTTGCATCGTACGAACAGGGAAAATCGTCGCGTCGGTTGGTACCTTGGTACCCCATTTTAAAAGCGTCTAACGGGGCTTTGCGACTTGGCTTCGGCCCCTTGTAATCCTTCCAAAAACCCGGGACCCCATGGTCCGGAGATATGTATTCATCATTATAATAATATAGCTTCTGCCCGCTACTTCGTCCGCGTGAAATGTCTTGTTCCCCGGGTCACCTTTTCGCATCACATCACCACTGCTCGCGCTATTAGGTACTTCGTTTTCGCTAAAATATAAATATATTGAGGAAAATAAACTAAAAGGAACAATACTAAATGGTATGTCAAAAACTGACAACGAGCCTATATATTTTATTTATGAAACTTTGTGCACAATAAACACAGAATTAATGCTTATTAATTATCATTTATTTTTGATTCAGCAATCTTCTTTTATCCACTGGAATGGAGCAACAGCCAGCTAACTATGTGATCACAATATACGGAGCTTTCAATTTACCTAATGGTCATACGCAAAGCGATCGGCGCTTCGGAAAATTACCCAGTTCTTTCGTCAGGGTATCTTTTTGTGGACTTTCGGTAATTTGAAGATATTTATAATAAAACTAGCTGGCCGGATAGACGTTGTCCGGTTTCCTAGAACTCGATCACAATGTCAATGACCACCTACCGGTCCAATTGTGAATCTAAACCATCCAAGGACCGATTTTAATGAAATTTTTGTGTGTGAGTGGGTCACACACAAACATTTCATTAAAATCGGTCCAGCCGTTGGAGGCGCCAGAAGGAGTTCAGTGACATACAGAATAATCATCTATAGGTACTTCTACAGTAATATTATAAAGAGGAAAGATTTGTTTGTTTGAATTGCATAGCCTCCGAAACTACTGAACCGATTTGAAAACTTCTTTTTGTGTTGGATAGTCCATACATACTCGTAAATACATATCGAGGAAGGCTATAGGCTATATAATATCACGCTACGACCAATAGGAGAGGAGCATCAATGAAAAATGTTGCACAAACGGGTAAAAAATTCCTTTTGAGAGTTTCCGTTGCGTGCGCTGCGTAAACGGTTAATGTTACGCAAAAATCATGTATGACGAAATTGTTCCCCTTCAAAAGTTCTAAAAAAAAAGTCCACCACAGCGTATGTCTATCTTTTAAGGTTGACTCACAATAACCTTTTTTATGGTAATCCTTATAAACATGATATTAATCCTTATCCAAATAAATACGTTATTCATCACAAGAATTTAATTTTGAACAAAATTGCCCTTGACATCATTTGATTTCAATGAATATCTTAGGGAGTTATCATACGAGTAGTTTTAAAATAAATCCACACGTCTGCCGGTAGCTCTGCGAGGTTTACTATAGTTTGACTCTTACTGATCATAGCATGATGTACCTAAAATAGCTTTCTTAAAGTAATAATCTTAAGTAATACTCAAGTAATGTAATATATATTATAACAGTAGGTTTTTTCCTCAAATTAACGCGGGTGAACCGCGGAGCACTGCTAGTAATTATATATTTAAAGATATTCAGGTTGCTTCCCATACGAACTACTTCAAAAGAAGTTGTCAGACTGAAACCATTACTTCAAGGACCTACCTTGACATGCCGGTGTATTTTGAAAGTTCTTTCCCCCTTATTGACAAAGTTCAGCAGGTTCATATTAGGTCAAGACAGACTAAGAGGAATCTTAGTCACCAGGTTAGGTTAGATGGGATCTGCGACCAGCAACACACGTTTATACTTCTTTTTAAATCCATCTTATGGAAACGAAAAGGTAAACCTAGATTTAGGAAGACTATTTCCAGCAGTGGACTGCTATAGGCTAATGAAGATCACAGATTTATCACATATTACCAATTTGTAGGCTAAAACTGCAGTACAGCTCCGCAACAACCATCCAAATTACTGCGAGCAGATATCCATAGTGGAGATGTTCCCAAGTATGAGCGAAATGATCCGCTTAGAGGTGTGTTCCGGAGATGGATGCTTCAACAAAGTGATGGCTACAGCACATTTGAAACTTGGACAGATTTCACATGATGGAGAGAACGGTATGTGTTCTTTCAGAACTAAACATCGTATTCCATGAAGACCCGGAGTAAAAAGAAACAAGTAACAAGAAAACTAAATTATTATTTAATTATCTAGGTTACGTACATACGTACGTTTTTGCGTTTTATAAAATTCATTTGGCACTAACGATTTTAAAATCAAAAGTCATTTATTAGTCATTTTTATAGTCAAAATTACATAAGACAGTCGCCTGCACTTCACCACTTCCTAGTGCTTTAGATGGGAAGAAGTAGCGCAAAGAAACTCCCCAGCAGCACACATTTACGCGCTATAAAGAAAACCGTCTTTTCAAGTTTTGTACATTTTAGACACTTGTTTATTTATGTCCTAGGATTTCTTCCCACATTTGGGCCTTCACTCATTCACATGTACGGGACAACGACTTCGGGTACTTTAGCCGCAACTGGCGAAGATGGACCTTACCACCGTGGGGCGCTGCTGGTTTCTTTGAAAACCGTAGTACCTTACTATCAACAGGGACTTAGAAGCACCAGCGTGGAACCTGTTTCGCCTTTGTTACCGGTAAAGTGAAATTATATTACTATACCTAACTACAAGTTACAAAAAATAGTACTATTGGATTTTACTCGTTTAAAATGCATGCTGAAAAACTGAATGTTAATCGCACAGAACAGTTAAAAGGTTAATCGTATGCAAACAAAGCCATCAGAAAAATTTTGTTCAAAATAAGTTAAAACTGCCGAGTGACAACCCTAAACGGTTACCCCCGAGGATATAAATCAATACCTTCTCCCGTTCCGAACGAGATTCGATAGGGTGGGGAGAGCGCTAGTCATAACAACGACTTTTCTTGTTGTTTGGGTAGATTGTTGATATTGAAAATGTTTATTTTTTTATGCCCCAGCTTCGCACGGGTGCAGTTTTTTTTTTTGAATTTCCGAAGTTTTCTTTCATACAAACCTTGTCCTAGCAATGCCGAACACAAAAAAAAAATAAGTATGCAATTTGGTGCAGTCGTCGTTGGTAAGTTATGCGCGTACATACATTTCAGCGATTCATTTTTATTCATTATTTCTTGAATTATTTAATAACTTACTATGTAGGTACATCAATAATCAGCGGTTTCAAAAAAAATTGTTGCCTTGAATTTGCATAACGCATTTCCGGTTTTCGTGTTTCACAGCTGCTGCCAATCAGAGGCTTGGCGATCGCAGCGAACCTGGACGCTGTTAGTAGTACTACGTCACTTTATGAACTTTGTATGCAATTCTAGGCTTTATAGCCTATTGACATTACTACTACTATCTTGTGTTTATCACTTTGTTGATCGACTGTCTCTCTTACACGTTAGAGGTTTAATATCGAACATTGATTTATTATCCCTCGACAGAGCTTTTTATATCACCTAAGGTCTTCTTTCAGAGACCTCTTAAACTATCTTATAGTTTTTAGTTTACTGTGATTATTCGATGTTGTTTTTTTAACTAAAATTTAATTTCTTTAAAAACAATTCTTCTTAATGATTCTTGGGATTTGTGAAAGGTTAATTTTAATACCGAACAAGATGATGGGAAGAAAGCCGTGATTAGGTTTGTTTACGTTTTCTTAAGCTACTAATAATTCCTAGAAGAGCGACTCTGTCATATTTATAACGAGCGTCATGAAAATCTGTAATTTTCACTATTATTAAGGTAACTGGCTACAGTTAAGGCTATTTAGCAAGAAGACTGTCACAATAAGTAAACGTTTTCTAATCGCAGAGATTTGCCTACAAAATTAGGAATTAAGTAGTAGTAAAGTGACTACCTTTTGTAGTGAATGACCCATGCCATTCACTTTGATTATGAAATGAAAATTTGTTGATTTTCAAATAGGTAATTAATGTGACTTGGCAGTGGAATTTATATTATAATAATTAATTCTATAGAAAGTATTTAAATTATTTATATTTAAGACAAGTCTTTGGGTGGGTAAAGGAGGTATACATAGGTATCGTTTGTTGAAGGCTAGTCTGTCACTCAGTCAATTGGTAGTAAAAATTCATTTTTCCTATAATGAGCCATGAGTAATGGGTACAGAATTAAAAACTAAACACACACATAATTTTTTATATTCAGTTTTTATGTCTTGAAAAATATATATTTAGGGCTATATAATTTGACCGTCACTAATATTGTTACCCAACATAATAACCTTGCCTAACAGACGATGCTGATTGTATATGGGCGAGGATATAAGACAAATTTTAGCCCATTAACATTGGTACTTACCTAATTTAAGATTGATCTCCGAATTACTGTAAAGTCAAAGTTTTTTTTTTTTACTAGCCAACGCTGTCCTATTCCTGGGCAAACTCCTTCCATCTTTCGGAAGCCCGCGCGTCCTCCTTCCAGTTTTGACGGAACCTATCCGCGACCCTGCCTCACTGGCTCAGGGCACCAAATTCTGTTTAATATTTTACAATAAAATACCTACCCACATACTTCAACTGAATGAAACGAAATTTAAATCTTGTATAAAACGCAAACTATGCAGCCAGGCATATTATAAATGGTTGAGCTAAATGGTGTTAATACATGCGTCATGTTCGTGAACGGGGGCGCCTTCAAAGGGGACTGGTCATCTCTTTGCTGCTATGGCTTATTTTAATTTAATATTTGAATTGCTTTTTTTTCTCGTCTTTTCATTATGGACGCTTTTAATGTTCAGCATCGTTCTCACATGCATAATTTTTAACATGAATGATGTAACCAAGACTTTGTAACCATATTATTTTGATTTAAAAGAGTGTCCATGGAGTTTCTTGCCCGTTCTTCTCCATAGGTACCTACGCTTTGGAATGGGCAACTGCTTCATCTTTCTGACTGACCGAGCCCTTGAAAGTTCAAAAGTGCCTGTAATTGATTTAATTGAAATAAATGCTTTGAGTTTGAGTGTTGTGCTATTTGGGCCCACAGGTACCAGTCTTGGAGCATATTGTAGCGTTGCAAATTTGGTTCGGCTCCATTGTTCTTTGGCAAACCTTGAGTTTGGACTCCTGAGTCTCAGTCAAAGACCATGTCTGAGTGCCAAAGGTTAGGAAAGACAGGATACACATGTCGACGAGAAATTATCATAATCAAGTAATTTATTAACCCAATTATTATGTAATCATGTAACTGAATTCGGATAAAGCTGTACATATTCAAAACATAACTCTGTTTTGATAAACTTTAAACAAGATCCCAAGTCATTTAAGAAAACCTATGAAATTGCTAACTTTACGACCTTTAAAAGTCTTTAAAATGACTACGTTTTCATTTCAGTACCTATCTGTATAACTATGCTGACATAGGGGAAATTTAATCAAAAAGCTATTTATAGACTCGACTCGATGGCGTATCGGCGCAGTACGTATATTTATCGATGTGTTGAGTGCGGAAATTGCCCCGCCCTGTCTGATCCGGTACTTGTGCATCGTCAAATTTGAATAAGGGTTGATATTATATTTATTATAAATCATTCTTTATAACAAGTCTATAGGACTAGAGATGCGACCACAGCTCCGGTCGCGTGACTCTATGATATGAAAAGGTACATTCAACAAATGAACATGTTAAGCGACTTAATGTTAATGTTTAGTATCACCTCATTTTAAGGATGATCTCTGAGTCCAGAGTCTGCAATGCTGGGAAGATTCATCCAGCTTCATGTGACGAGATGACACTAGTACCTACTATGAAAATTTTGACATGAATTTTGTTTGACATGATTTTGAACATGAGTGATTTTATGATTGGCATTTTGAATAATATGAATGATTATTTGATTTTAGTATTGACTAACATAGTTTTAAGACCTTTGTTACTAACAATTATGGACAAATAGTTAGTCTGGAATAAATGAATTCATTTTTTTTTTAATTTTACTTTCCGACTTATTGTCAACATGTTGATTAAAAAAAACATAGTTTGAAAAGGTGGCATACGCCGATGTGGAATTGGTTTAGGAATTGGTTAAGATTTTCGCTCCTTGAACTAATAGACTAACCGATATACCTAATACCTATCTACGGCAGCCTTATCACTTTCTACTGGAAATAGACACCCTGAAGTCAGACATATGTATAGGAAGAGAGACCCTGTTGCTCGTTCTAACTAAAATTTATCTTTTCGGTCAAGATGGAGGTGAGTACAAGAGTGAATTGGAAAAATGGCAACTGAAGCTAGGAAATTAAGGCCTGACAATAATTGAACTAAAGCAGAAATTATGTTAGGCAAGGTGACTAATGGGGCCACCACGCCCACGGCCACCTTTTTTATTATCGTGGAGAAATGCTCATGCATTCTGCACTATCACGGGAAGATAGATAATGCTGTTATGTGGGACTCTAACCCACCAAAACCAAAAAAAACATGAATTTAGTAAACCGCCCCTGCTTCTCATAGTTCTTACAACTTGATACATGAACATCGAGGTTTCTTTATTAAATGTAATTGGTTGTTTCGAACCCGAAGTTTAGAAAACTATGTCATATCCGTCTATGTCTTATGATAGGGACGGAGATGACATTCTGGATATGTTTGTCAGTTATGGAATCTAGTACCTAGATGTCGTGTCATAGTAATTTATACCGAACATAATTTTTGTGCAAGTGGCTTTGTTATGGAACTGCGTAATAGACATACCGGTAATGAGAATATCGCAATATGCGATGCTGCGCGCGTCATCGCAGCGCGCAGGTGGGACATCGATCGATGCGTCGATTCCGTGAAATCAGTTCCCGGGTGTACCGTTCGGGTACTTGAGCGATATTGAATTGTTATACAACAAATTGAAATTAAAAGAATGGAACTATTATTTTACATAATACGTAACATTACGCCTGTACACTCCGAAGGGTCAAACGGACGTGCATTTCACACAGTTATATTTAAATCCATTTTCAAACGAGGTGACCAAAAATAAAACCAGTTTTCAACGCCGGCACAACCAATCGCGTTAACACATTTATTATATTTCTATGGTGATTCTCACACGACGCAACTTGTCGAAAACTAGTTGTCAATGGTGACGCAACCAGTCACGCGTGGCTGGCAGTGCAGTTCGCTTGGTCGTTGCCAACGCAATTTTTTATAAAATTGACGCATCGTGTGTCAAATGAATGATGAAATGACTATACAACTTGAGTTGCACCATGTGAATACCAGTTGCATCGCAGTTGGCAACGCCCGTTGCCAAGGTGAGGGTGGATCGTTAAGTCGAGGGGTAAAACGGCTCGTTTATGCCCGAATTATACCTCCACTCTTTTTTTCACTTCGATTGCGAGAAACTGAAACATACCTAAGCTATATAACAGTAATTTCACTGTACAAAAATGTTGCAAAATTGAAGAAAAGAATACTTAATTTCCGCCACGAAACTTTTTAAAAGTTTTATTTTCAACATGTCATTCGACTTGGGTACTTACTTCATAGGTACTGCCAAATCATAAATAAACGTTTCTTTGCGTTTTTAAATAATAAATGACAATTAGTTCATCTGGTTTTATTAAATTAACGATATACGGAAGTGATATAAATAAAACGACTGTAATCTGCGACATTTTATTGTGTGTGTGGTTGTTGCGCTTGATTATTCGTCTTAGAAAAAAAAAAAAAACTTAAGTGACTTTATGTCGCCTACGCACAATATACCTAAAGACGAACTTTTAGAGCATTAGTAGTGAAAAAACTAATTATATCATTCAGTGTTATTGCACAAAAATACTATATATACTTTTAAATAAATGATAGTGATTCGTTATTTTGTATGCTGGTTCGTTGTTTCCCTAATTTCACGTCTGGGTATTGCCATGGCGCACGCGCGATGCTGGACGACGCCGGGCCTGCCGCGCGTTGACGCTACGCGGCGGCGACGACGCGGCTCGTCCGTCAGAGTAGGTTTATCACAGGCCCCGAACGGAAGGCCTGGGATAAATCTTCTCACTCAAAGATCCATTTAATATAGCTATAATAAATACATGTATGTATTTGTTTGAAGCTGTTGGCTTATTTATTTTACTTCCTTCTTGACAGATTGAATTTCTTTTTTTTCGTTGCTAAATATTTTTAGATGCCCTATGAGCTCTTGTCTTTTTTTTTTTTCCCTTTTTTTTATACACTTGTATATAATAATATATATATTTTAGATTGTAAAATACTTCTTGTAATTAATAAAGTTGATAAATTGATTTTGTAGTTTTTCTCCAATCCAATAAAAGTAGGATTTATTGGATGAAAGACAGTTACGGAATCGTATCTAATTACGTATAAACTAGCTATGCCCCGCGGTTTCAAAACCGTTAATTTGAGGAAAAAAACCTACTAAAATATATAAGTACCATTACTCTAAGAGGCAATGCAGTCGGAGAGACTTTTTGAAAAAGCCTAAGTAAAATTTCATAATTCGAGATTTGGCTCTCGCATATTTTCTCCTCCAATATTGAACCAATTTAAAACTGTCTGTTTTCTTTCTGGTTGATGACCGTATAGCAATTATTTTTTATAGAATAATAAATATTAACTACATGTATGTTCCTATGTTTTCCTTTTTGATGATACATTATTTTTACCCACAAAAAAATCCTGATTAAAACCGCTGTTAACAGAGGCCTAGTGTACAAAGGAGATGGATAACGCTAATACAAGTATGGTCCAGCATGGACATAAATAAAACAATATATATCATGAAGCAATATTTGTATTTAATAGTCCTGTTTATATTTTATAACTCCAGAAGTCGGTGGTGACGAGATATAAGACTTTTTAGGTGAAAATTCTTTTTTAATCTTTGTTATTTCATAGATAAATATTCAGGTACCTACTTATAGTTACCTACTTTAGTTTTCAGCAGTTTTGTGGCCACACACACACATTATACCGTCTATATAATTTTCAGGAAAATTTATGGTTGATGGAGGATTTCTGCATCTTCTGTCCTATTCTCGAAGTTTCCATGTTGGACGGACTCATTTCTGGAAAGCAAAGCGGTATTGCTATTACCGTGGGCGAGCTTCCCACAAATGACCAAGGAGACGAGGGTACGTGGTATTTAATTATTTCGTTATTCTTGCCTGAGATATTGCTATCGAGGAATATTCGTCCTCAAAATATTGCTTTTAACAAAAACTAGTAAATTCACATTCAAAGTTAGGATTGTAAAGCAACAATTAGGAGGTTGATTATCTTCTATCTATATAAATACAAAGTGTTAAAAAATTAACTCTGCAAACTTTAAGAGGTGCTTTATACCATCGAACTGAACACCTTTCACTAAAAAAAAAACTGCTGTTTCATACATTTTGGCCAAGTAGGTATTGAACTTTTGTATTAAACAGCTGATTTATTTTCTCGTGATTTCAGAGTTGGTTTCATAGTGAAAGTTGTTCAGTTCGATGATCTAAAGCCCCTCTTAAAGTTTGTAGAGTTAATTTTTTAACACCTTATATAAAAGGCAACCGTTACAGACTGATCTATCAACGCACAGCTCAAACCACTGAACTTTTAGAAAATTTTAGAGGAAAGTAGGAAAAACACGCGGACGAAGTCGCGGGCAAAGTGCTATTAATATATAAAATTCGAAGTTCTGACTGACTGATATATCAACGCACAGCCTAAACCGCTGGTCCTAGACACATGAAATTTGGAGGGTGTGTTCTTTGTGAAGAGCAGATATCCACTAAGATAGAGTTTTTTGAAATTCCACCCCTAAGAGGGTGAATGGGGGCAGGGTGAAATTTCACGCGGACGAAGTCGCGGGCAGAAGCTAGTTACTTAGATATATTTAATTCTGAAATGCCTTACTAGGTTCGGCTCGCTTGTAAGTTTTCGCGGCAAGGTGACACAGCGAAGACAATTTCTATGAAAACTTCATGGAAATTGTTCTACCAAAATCGCGTCGCACCGTGGCGTCGCGCCTGTCTGGGGGAGCCTGAATATAATATAGTCTATGTTGTTGTCTAAAGTGTTTACATAATTTAAAAAGCTACAGTCTTAAAATAATAATATGCACAAGTATATAAAAAGGAGGGGAAATAATCATAGGGCATCAAAAAATTCGTCCGCACCAGGAAACAATAGGAAACGTGCCCAAAAGGCTGGCAGCACTTTGTATGGCAATGCTGATTCTTTGGCCAAAAAATAGATAAATAACACTTTAAATAAATATATTTAGCATTCATAATAAATATAATCTAGATTTAGATTTAAGATTTATTGAACCAATGTTAGATTTTGTTGTTGTCTATAAATGTTCTTAATGATTGATGAGTTAATTTAAAAAAATGCTTAAATAATAATGTATTTTTGTTGCAGAATTCGTCGCAATGATGCAGGAGATAAGTAAGTATTTTAGAACATCATTTTACTATATAATTATGTCGTAGCCAACTGGTTAAATTAGCCGTTTAGTTAACCGCCTGCCCTTTAGAAGTAGTGCTCGCCTCGCTTCGCTCTCTCGGCTCGCACGCGGTTGATCACAGCTCTAACCTAACCTAACCTATTTGGTCGGGGTGCCCTGGCTTAGTTACTGCGACCAATTCGGCTCGCACGTGGTTGGTTACAGTTCCAACCTAAACTATAATATTGAATATCATTCAGGCCGTTAGTTGAACGGCCGCCGTTTAGTTAAAAGGCTTATTATATTATTATTATGTTTATTTGATGTTTTTAGTTTTGATTCCATTAAGACGAGAAAATGATATCGGCTAAGTTACCACCGCTAGAATTGATCACCATTCGGGCCCGATTTATGGCATTTTCCATCACTCTTCCGCGTTCTTTAAGAGCATAGCGATTCAGTTCTTGTTGACGTGTATTTTGTATCTGTTTACTTCAAAAATGTCAAAGTGGAATTTAAATTTGCCGCCCTTTGCAAAAATTATAGCATCTTCCGATAAGGTGACGACTTATGCGCCACCTAGCATAAGATTTCCGCAAGTCTGCGCCAGGTGTCATATATTTATATGTTTAACGTTAATTTACAGACTAATTAGTTTCTTTGGAACAAAAAACTATTTGAATTCAACAAAAGTAGAATGCTTGCCTGTTGTTTCGTTAAAATTTTCCTAAAAAATAAAAGGTTCATACATAATTTCAATTACATTATATAACAGCCTCCCAGGCGATTCTTAGTAATAAGATTCTAGGAGGGTGAAAAGTTTGTCTACAATGGTGAATTGGTTAAGGAAAGAGGGTGAAAAGTTTATGTCTACAATGGTGAAGGCAAATGGTGAGGGGCGGGTTTTCGGGGTATGTCTTATGTAATTTTGACGTTGGAAAAGTACTGATTCTCATCCTGATTTAAATAAATGACTTTTGATTTTGAAATATTATGGTTTTCTACGTCACAGAAAACCAGATGGGTAATTCTCGTAATTTTAAGATCATTCACAGTATGATCTCACAGTCTCAATCTGTCAAAAATACCTTTAATTTCCCTACATTTTGACAAGTTTTTGACATTTGTTTGTCGCCAAGATAAGACTGCGACTAGATTTTAAACGTTTTAAATTACGAGAATTGGCCTTCTCATCTAATTACAGTCGAATATTTATTGAAAATCAAACGAATTTACCTGTATTGGATCATTGGCTACCTACTTGAATATAATCATTAGGTAAGCTATTACATGAACAACCTCATTCCACGCGATAACATAAAGGTCTATTCAAACCTAGGCGGTATTCGCTGCAGCTGTGAGTAGAGGTACATACCGCGCGGGTTTCGCTCAGGTATTTAGTATCAAGTTCCGCGGCTAGTGCGACCTTAGCTGCGGACGGAGGGTAATGGGTAGCTCACCGTCCGATCAGGACCAGGCCAGTGCCGGACGGCACGTATGTATTCAACGCGCGCCTCAAAGAGATGTCAGCTTAAAAGAAGGGGCCGTTAGGGCCGAAGCCTGCCGGGGTAGCGGGATTGTCTGAAAGGGTTACCGCTACCCCGGATCATAAAGGACTAAGGAAGGAACACGGGTGGGTTTTAGTCAGTAAGAGTCTGACACTCTCTTCCGCTCCACCCAGAGCGGGAGGGGCCATTTGATGATTTCCTATCCACAAAAAAAAGCGGTATTCGCTGCCGCTGTGTGTAGAAGTGCATACCGCGCGGGTTTCGCTCAGGTATTTAGTATCAATTTCCGCGGCTAGAGCGATATAGTTGGTGCCATAGTACCGCATAGGTATTGTTTCGCTTGTTGGGCGAAACCTCGAACACGGTATCCTACCCACAAGGATAGCGAAATCCGCTTTGGAGTGAACAGTAATATTACCGCATACCCACTCGGTTTTCTCTACCGCAGACAGTCGAGAATACCGCTTAGGTTTGAATAGGCCTTAATTTTGTATAATGTTCAGAATAGCATAATAAGTCTCAGGCCGCCTCTCTTCGAGAGGGAGTGGGGCTATATCTACCACGCGGGCCCAGGTTGGATTGGTAGATGTCACATGTCATCGATATTTTGGTTCTAGGACATGCCTCCATTTTCCATCACTATTTTGAGTCAAAGTCAAAGTCAAATCATTTATTTCAATTAGGCACAGTAAAGGCACTTTTGAACGTCAAAAATTATAGTAAAAACAATTGATTCTAGTCGCCCATTCCAAAAGGTAGTTTTCGTATGGAGAAGAATGGGCAAGAAACTCCACCGTTACTCTTTTAAAATGTTTTACAAGTTCTGTATAGGTACATTAATTATATAATTATATGTGAAGACGATGCATCTAGAATAAAAATTAGTCTGCCAACAAAAGGTAAAAAGAATTAAAAATAAAGCAATGACAGGTAAATCAATTATGTGATAGATACATGGTGCTCACATATTTACAACTATTGTTAAAGTAGATTATTTTTATATAATTTTAACAAGTGTGTGAGTTACTGTAGCCACAAAAAGTAAAACTAATGTCATAAAAAAATATATAAATTAAATTAGCGACCAGTTTGATTTTGTCTAGACTCTAGATTGTCCTATGGAGCAGGACCAGCATGTTTCCAAGCATTCTTATCTTGGATGTAATCTTCTAATTTGTAATATCCTTGTTTACAAAGTGTACTTTTAATATGAGTTTTAAATTTTCTTTCATTTAATTGCAATATGTCACAAGGTATTTTGTTGTAGCATTTAACACAGTACCCCATAAAAGATGTCTGTACTTTAGATAATCTGAAAAAAGGTTGATCTAATTTATCTTTATTTCTAGTATTAAAATTATGTCTATCACTTATTTTATTAAAAAGATGTTGATTTTTTCTAACGTACATAATATTTTCATAAATGAATTGGCAAGGTACCGTCATGATATTAACCTTTTTAAATAGTTCCCTAAGAGATTCGCGGCGACGTAGATTGTAAATGGCTCTGACAGCTCTCTTTTGTAAAATAAAAATGGATTCAATGTCAGCAGCCCGACCCCATAGTAAAATACCATATGACATAATACTGTGGAAGTAACTAAAATAGACCAAACGTGCGGTTTCTACATCTGTTAACTGTCTTATCTTTCTAACAGCATAAGCGGCCGAGCTGAGCCGCCCCGCAATAGATGTTATATGAGGTCCCCATTGTAATTTCTCGTCTAGCGTGATTCCTAGGAAAACTGCCTGATGAATAAATTCTAGTTTTTGGCCATTCAATATGACGTCACATTCATTACTTTTAACATTCGGTAATTTAAATCTAATGCATTTGGTTTTTTTTTCATTTAGTACTAAATTATTTACCGTAAACCAATCTTGGACCTGAAGAATAGAGTTATTCACGTCGTCAAGATTTTGTGACCGTCGGTCTATTTTAAAGATCAGCGATGTGTCATCAGCAAATAACACCATCTTCGGTTGATTTTGAAGTAATTGGGGTAAATCATTAATGTAAACTAAAAAAAGGAATGGACCCAATATCGAACCTTGAGGAACGCCCATTGTCATTTCAGACCCCAACGAGTTTACGCCGTTTACTTGAACTTTAACCTTTCTATCTTTCAGGTATGATCTTAGCAAATCAAGTGCTGTTTTTCTAATCCCATAGTGCTCCAGTTTCATCAGAAGTGTCTCATGGTTTACGCAATCGAACGCCTTAGAGAGGTCGCAAAAGATTCCAATGGCATCTTGTGCTTCTTCCCAGGCGTTAAAAATGTTCTTTATTAGGGTAACACCGGCGTCAGTAGTGCAACGCCCTTTGGTGAAACCGTACTGGTGTTCATGAAAGATGGAATTTTTATTAAAGTGACGTAACATTTGATTGAGCATCAACTTTTCAAACACCTTACTGAGAACTGGCAGAATTGACACAGGCCTATAATTGTTGGGTTCTTTACTATCACCGGATTTGAACAGTGGTACTACTTTACTATGTTTCATAAGATCTGGAAAGACTCCTTGGTCAACACTGGTGTTAAATATGAAAGCTAAATAGGGTGCAATGGTTTCGATAAAAGATCTACATACTTTTACAGACATTCCCCAGAGATCTTCTGTTGATTTAATTTTAAGATCTTTAAAAGCTTTTATAACAGCCTGGGGGTTTGTATGCTGAAACCTAAACTCCAAAGGGCATGCCTTTACATTCTTTTTAAGTAAGGCAGCAGAAAGCGTGGGGGATGAATTTAAAGCTTCAGTAGTTTTAATGGGAATATTAGCAAAAAAGTTTTCAAATTCCTGAGCTATTTCTACATCTGAGTTGATGGGGCCATGTGCAGTCTCTAAATTAAATTCAGTATTACGCTGTTTTTTCCTACCTGTTTCATTATTTATTATTTGCCAGGTAGTTTTTATTTTATCATCAGCTGATTTTATTTTATTGCTAATATAAAGAGCTTTAGCTATTTGGCACACACTTTTAAAAGTTTTTGAATATTTTGCAACATACTGATGAAAGTTTGTATTATTCATATGTTGCTTTAAGCCATAAAGTTCAAAAAGTTTTTCCCTGCTTTTACGAATACCTGGAGTCGCCCAGTCACTAAATAAAAACTTTGTGTAAATACTTTTAGTTTTTAGTGGAAAAATATCATTAAACTGCGCGTTCAACAGTGAAAAGAATTCGGCGTAGAACTCATTTGGGTCACCTATATTATTAAAGTTCTGATCACATAATTTACTGGCCAAAGAATTATTTAATTTTTCCAAATTTTTACATGTAATTGTCCTAAACCTTATTTGAATTTTTTGTAAAGGCATGTAGGAGCTAAATGTTATTGTTTGTCCACTGTGATCAGATGGCAACTTATTTACAATTTGTTTGTGTAAGTAATCACAATTACAAAAAACGTTATCTATACAAGTGGCAGAAGAAGCTGTCACTCGGGTTGGTTCAATAAAAACATTTGACAAATCAAATGTCCCAAAAAGACTTATCAATCTGACAGTATTTGAGTTATTTTCCAATAAATCAATGTTAAAATCTCCACATACAATTATTGACTTACTACTAGTACTAAGAGAGCAGTGGTGATGAAAATAAATTATTTATACAAAGTAAATTCTGGGTTCGAACAGTCTACGACCTACAACTCGTAAGTCGCGTGCGTTACCACTGGTCTCCATAATTATTATACAGCCTGCGTCCCAACAGTGTGAATATGCTAATAATTATTATGAAAAGGTTCTTAGCATGGTTAAGGTCTTTGCATGTCGACCGTGCCTGCATTCAGTTTTTTCTAAATATTTAAAATATGAACATTGTACAGACGCCAGCACATCAAGCTACCCAAAACTGTCAAATTTTTCCAATCAACTTTGAACCTTATGCTTTAGCACTAAAGTTGAAAATGTACTAAAGAAATTTGACAGATTGTAGTAACTTGATGTGCTGGCGTCTGTACCTCATGTAAGATCTAAGAGATCGTTACCTCTTTATTTCTCCTTCTTTGAACCAGAACAAAGAAAGCTGTACTACACTGGTTCAATGGACGTGTTGAAGACTCGTCCAGTTCACGGCTACCTTGACTTCGAGAATACCTTCCCTGTGCTGCAACTAGCCATCAGACTGCCAGACTTCAGGTTTAGGATGTACAGAAATAATATGGTGTACGGCATCGTTACTGATTTGGTAAGATAACGCAGCGTGGTTTAAAGACACAATTACATAACACCTCATGTTCTTATAGGTAATGTTCATCAGAAAGATCAGGTCAAAAAGTGTGCTTGTATGACCAGATGTATGAACGTACGAGGCGAAAGGAGTATGTATAAATAGTAGCAGGGGGCGTTCTGTAGTATTATTTTGCCTCCCATGGGAACAAGGCGTAAGTTTCTTTGATGTTATGTTATCATTACCAGTGTGTTCCCTAAAGTGATGGAATAGTATAGGTAATATCCGAAGTAAGATCTTTTTCTGGTCCCTATTACTGTTTTGCTAGATAAATGGCACCAGGTAAAGGTAGGCAACCTAACTACTACTTGTTCTGTCTGTTTAATACTTCTAATAGTAATAATTTAATTCGTTTGGTAAACATAACATTGACAGGAAAAAAATTAAAAAACTTAAAGCATTTTTAATTATTAATAAATATGAACATAATTATTTAATTAGACAACATAATATATTTGATAAAAAATAAGTTTAAAAACTAAAACCCGATTACTGAAAAGGATGAAACAAGAAAGTACCTTCCCGTGGTCGCATACCGCTGTACAAATATATTATCTCAAATCTCAAAAATTGTTTATTGCAATCCATAATGTACAATTACAGATGGTAAATAAAAAATAGTAGAAACAATTATGGACCCTGTCGGGCACAGCAAATTTTTAAATAAGTAGAGAGAGGAAGAGCACTTTATTATAAGCTATGGTAGCATGCGACCAAGGGAAGGTACTATCTTGTTTAATCCTTTTCAGTAGTCGGGTTTAGTTTTTAAACTTATTTTTTATTTAATTATTTTGGGGCTTATTTCAGTAATATTAATATTTTTGAATTGTGCTAATTAAGCCTTTTCATTTGATACCCAACGCGGCATGATTAAAAAAAATATTTTTAGATCATAACTTTATGTCAGCTAGAGGGCGCCATATTCAATTTAGTGTAACGTTATATAGCCTATAACCAGCGGACAATTAAGACGCTTCTAACGATACCTCATTTGTCAAATTATTATAAGAACTTTTGGAGTTATGAGGGAACAGATGAACATACATATATAGGGTGACTGGTAATTAGTGACCGATACCTAAACACGTGATTGTACTCATGATAACAAACAACTTTTACTATGGGACCAAACCTGAAATCGCGAAAAAAAAAATTAGCTGTTCCCTACATTTATGTTCGTATAACTCGTCAAGATGTAGGGAACAGCTGAGTTGTTTGTTATCATGAGTACAATCACGTGTTTAAGTATCGGTCACTAATTACCAGTCACACTATTTACTTACATACCGGTCAAAATCATAACCCTCCTTTTTGCCTCGCCGTAGTCGGGTAAAAAGTAAGGACGATCTTACTTCGGCTCTTAGACTAGGAGACAGCCACATTTTGCCAGTTATGTGTAAGATAATAAGGGCGAGCTTATCAGCCACATGACTTATTGCCACCAAACGGGCACAAATCTAAACTACAAGCTGATACTAAGAAATTCCTAACGGAAATACCTAATAATAGTTCCTGATCTGGAAATAAACACGCAACAATTGGATTAAGCTCCGTGATTTGTGATACCTATACTCATATATGTACACGTGGCAAACCACGTGTACATATATTTTTTATATAGGGCATATATAATTATATATAGGGCAGTATTAACCTAGACCATACTACATCACATCACATTACATCAGAAGGCCATTTCTCTTATGTTTTAAGAGCGTTCGATTTCTAATCTCAGTCCAAATCTGTCAAAAATACCTTTAATTTTCATAATTTTTTGTCAAATTGTTAACATTGATTGTCGCTGAGATTATTATGATTGCGACTAAATTTTTATCGTTTTTTATTCCGGCAACTGGCCTTTTACAGATCTAGAGCTACCTGTTTTTGTTAGAGACAGCAAGTCAGGATGGCCGAGCGGTCTAAGGCGCTGCGTTTAGGTCGCAGTCCACTTCTGTGGGCGTGGGTTCGAATCCCACTTCTGACAAGTTTTGCTGTCATTTGTAAATAGGCTCAGTTTTAGAGCCATTAGGTACATCTTTTACTCTTTTTTTGTACTTGCATCATTCATTACACGACAAAACATTTCGACCACTAAATGAGGAATTATGTGAAAAGACAACGTTGTGGTTTAAAAGGAGACATACCTAGGTGTAGGTACATACCTACCTAGTGACAAAAATTGAAAAGTGTATACTTAGATGGTTTAGTCATGATAAGAGGATGAATGGAAGGCGACTAACAAAATGTTTACGAGGAAGAGGGAGAGGAGGACACGTGGGGAAGGGACGCTCTAGAAGGACTTAAACTGATCTTATTGATAACGTTCTTCAGAAAGGTCTGGTACATAATGCTCGCAACCAACGATATTGTATGACCAGAGGGGCAATTCTCGTAATTTTAAGAACGTTCACAGTCTGATCTCAGTCTCAATCTGTCAAAAATATCTCTAATTCCCCTACATTTTGACAAGTTTTTGACATTGATTGTCGCTGAGATGAGATTGCGACTAGATTTTGAACGATTTTAGGCGTGAGTTTTTGTATGTATATTACGCCTATATTTCACTTAGGGGTAGATAGAAGTTATGTTTTGGTTTCATTTTATTTGTTTATTATTTCTTTATTAATCCATTTACAAAGGCTGTTGTGCTTGCATCAAACTAAAGTGTAAAACATTTACAGGAGCAAGCATTATCAGAATTAGAATGTCGTCTCAAAAAAATGGAGTTTAATTCGTTAAGTGATCTGACAGACGACATGAACAGGGCCGTTGATGATGCAGCGGGGAACATCCTTAAGTTCCTGGACATCATTCAATACTCCTGTCCTAACAGCAACGGTGAGATCTCAATGGTAAAGTACAGCACTGAGCTGGACATCAAACAGCTTGCTTTGCAGAAGGAAGAAATTGTAAGTTTGTTTTAACTTGGATTTTTTATTAGGTAGATGTTAATTTTTGCCCGTGGCTTCGCCCGCATGGAGGTCGCAAATGATCCTACGGGAACGCAACGGATACAACGTATCTTATGCTCTTACCCGGGTTATAGGTTATGTGTGTGCCACGTCCAAATCCGATGATGATGGTCAGGTATGATATACCTATGAAGTAGTTGTGGTAACATTCTGTTCAGCAATAGTTTTTCGAATAGTTTAGATATTACTAATAAACTAATGGCTCAATATGAGGTTACCTTATGCTCTGGTTTGACTTCTTTATGCATCATCATTATTTGGGAGACTTTCCATAGTGCTGGAAAGTGTTTTGTTCTTATTATACTATTACAGAGTGCCGCCAGGAATACAATTCCTTTCTTTGGTAGTTGTTTTAGGACGTCCTTAGTAATAAGATCGAAACCTAGTGCTTTTTTATTGTCTATCTTTATTATTTGCCGAAGTACTTCCTTGGGAGTTATAGGTCGAATGGGTAGATCAAGTTGGTACGGCTGATTTAATATAACTTCAATATCAGTGATCAGAACCCTTTAGGCGCAATTGGTCCAATATTAAAAAAGATGTCCAATTCGCAGTTGATCCAATTCGCAGTTAGTCCAATTCGCAGTTGGTCCAATTCGCAGTTGGTCCGATTCGCAGATGGCCCAATTCGCAGTTGGTCCAATTTGCAGTTGGTCTAATTCGCAGTTGGTCCAAAATGGATCAGGCTCTGCCTCGTTTGGTGTAAACACTTAGGTACTAAAAAAAACTCTTAAACTTCGCAAACGTCGCATTTCCTTGATTTTTATTCAATTATTCTTTCGGAATCACTCCACTGAACAAAGTTAATTCTCTTCGTGATCTAGGCGTACAGTTAGACTCAAAACTTCACCTTGATCCCATATAGAAAATATAGTCAATTAGGCATTTAAAATGTTTGGTGTTTGATGAGAATTCCACCGTCCCTCTTTCTACCTACTTATACCTCTAATATAAGTCAATAATATGACCGCAATTGGAATACGCAGTACCTGTTTGGAACCCTTACTATAAAAAGTGTATTGACATTATTGAATTGGTCCAACGCAAATTCCTACGTGCAATGCACTATAGATGTTTTAAAAATAAAATTCCTTATCAATTATTACTATAAAAATATTGAGTTATTACATATACACGTGGCGCCGTCTATTATCATAATAACGTTATTGTTGTTTTCCTCGGGAACAGCACTTTTTTTCGGGATGAAAGGTACCTTTGTCCGTTTCTGTACACCTGACAATGTACAAGCAAATTTTCAGGATGACCGGTTCAGAGGTTGAGGCGTGAAAAGGTAACAAACAAACAAACAAACTTACTTTCGCATTTATAATATTATTAGGATTAGGATTTGTGTCTTCTAACAATATTTGTTTGCTTCTGGAACCTTCTCATGTCTATCATGTTATTCTTGCTACATATTAAAATTAATTTACAATACAAGATGTAATTGAAAAGGCTTTGGATCTGAAAAGAGGTCATTGTACTTATCATTATGGAAAACTTTTGGCTATGGGCCCAAACCTGAATTCGCAAATAAATCTGCTGCTGTTGCCCAAAATTTTGTCAAGTTTTACTCATTGTATTATAATAGATGAAAGACAAATAAGTTCCTACCCCAGACATTACTCAATTATTTTACTCAATTATTGTTCAGGAAAAAATCTACCAGCAACTCACAAAGAGATCGCTGCGCTGTTCAACCATTAGTCTTATTCCGTCTGTAATTAAACCCGCAATGAACACTTCGAAGAAAGATGTCAAGTTGGTGCTTGCCGACATTAAAATGATTGCTGAAAGCTTGAAGAATCTTATCTATAAGGTCCTGTGAATTTAGATTTTAAAATTAAATAGTTTATTTACCTCAGACCATCTTATTCGCTAGATAATTAAGAAAATATCTGCACTCTAGTTCCCATTGAAGCTGATTAAAAATAAAAGGCAAATGTAATAGCCCAGTTTCAAATACAAAAGAAGTGATGTATAGTTATTGATACATTACGATAAGTGAAATTTTACTCACTTGCTTGAATTAAGGCAACAAAAATAAATTAGTGAAAATTAAATGAATTTCACCAAATAGTCGCCGCCCGCACCTCGCTCACCTTCCACGCTCACTCAAACAATTTTAGCCAATATTAACCTATTAAGTACAATAGGCTTTGGAAAAGTTAACAAATATCATATTATATAAGTAAAGCAGCAACTTTACCTACATCATTAAATTTGTTTACCTACATTTCCCTTCTTTCAAGGCCCCTGCAGACAGGCGCGACGCGACTAATAGAATAATTTATATGAAAACTTAACGGAAATTGTTCTACGAGAATTGCGTCGCACCGACGTGTCGCGCCTGTCTGCGGTAGCCTTTAGTGTGTAGTGTAGCTACCTAACTACACCAACAGGAAAAAAACATACGTGCTAATTATCTGATCTTATTTCAGACATCCGAAGGATGGCCCGACGTAGTGGTATGGCTTCTCAATGGAGGATCAAGAGTTGCTTACTACAAAGTGTCATTAGCTGACATTGTGTTCTCAGTGATTCCTGAACAGAATGGAAGACAATGTGGACGAATACAAAGCGTATATTTAAAGGTTTCACTTTATGTATTTACTTAAACTTCCTATATTAACCCCTGCTAAGAAAAAGTGATGATGCAGCGACAAGAGTGTTGAAAAACTTTGAAGTCTTTGTGTATCCCCATTAGATTGGGTTTGGATTGTACTGTAGCATGGAGGCCTAATGTCACCCACATTAGGCCTCCCTGCACCAATACACTCCCTCACATACATTGCTGTGGATGTGTGCATCACATGGTAGCAGAATTCGTTGACAGAAATCGCCACACTCTTTAAGCGCGGTACATTTAAACACCGCGGTGCTAATAAAGGGGTTTTTAAAATAAGTCCATCGAAAGTCACACACAATGGCGAAGCCCTATGGTTCAACCCCAATGTAGGGCGGCCAGACCGTGGGGCCCCTTCGCCGAATATTATTTGAACCTTAAAAGAAATCTTAAAAGTTTTGTTATGTCGTAAAAAACGTGCGTAACTGGGGAGCTCGCTAGAATGATGTAGCAATAACAAAATTTCAAGATTTCTTAATTAAAGAATGATGGGCGTTTTGGCCGGTATGTCCAATAAGAACCACATATACATCAAATGAAGAAGACCGGAAGACGTAGCGTTGGAAGGCCTCCCACAAGGTGGGCCGACGACCTTGTAAAGGCCGCAGGAACCCGTTGGATGCGAAAAGCACAGAACCGGTCGAAGTGGAGGTGCTTGGGGGAGGCCTATGTCCAGAAGAGGACGTCTTTCGGCTGAAATGATGATGATAATGATACATCAAATGAAAGTTTATATCATAAGCATCAATTTTCATTATGAGCAGAAGGCTGTGAAATACTGGGTTAAAGAGATATCAGACCCTGCAAGTACCATGTTAACGCATTAGTTTATGACGCTAATGTTCACTGCAGTTCTTAATAATATTGTTCTTTTTAATATTGTCGTTATTGACTAATAATATTGAAGGGGCTTATGGCTAAGTAATAACAGACGCACGGATCGATCGATCAGGTTAAGCTGCGCTTGCTGCAGTTGATCCCTGAATGGTGACCATTTTTACATACCAAGACCCCTCCGTGCCTCGGAAAGCACGTTAAGCCGTTGGTTCCGGCTGTCATTCGTAGACCTTTGACAGTCGTTACTCTCTAACTCTATTGGTCATCAGGCCAGGCTCCATTAAAAAATGCCTATCATTCTTTAAGATTAATATTAATGTATGGCGTGATACATATAAGCCTCCTGGGGCCTATATCACTGTGATCACTTAATAATTCCTTATTTCGAAACCACGCCAATTCCTTAGTAAAATTACGACATCTGCTAATAACGTAGTAGAGACACAATGAACGAAACCGCGTGAAAAAACGCGAAGTTGTCGTGGTTTGAACTGTCAACATACCACGCTTGACAGCCGTACGTGGTTTGCTCGTGGTAAGATTACGCAGGGAATAATAATTTCTATACAGAATTGGGGCTCTGGACCAAATTCTATAAATGATGGTCCGCATCAAAATTCGTTGTGGAGTTTAGAAGAGCAACGCCGTCACACACACGAAAATCGTCTTTAATTTATAATTATGTTTACATGTATTCATGTATAGATATAATAATAGTACACTCTGTCCACTAGGTTAACCGTTTTTTGACAACTCATTACGTAAAAGTTAACTTTAAAATTCGTAATAAAATAAATAAGTAGGTATCTATAGGTAAATCATTATAGAAAAACCTTGCATCCACTCAAATATCAATAAAATATATAAATTATTTGCCCGGATACGGTTTTGCCACCATAAACAAGATGTTGATGTTTTATTTCGATTAAAAACATGTAATTAAATAAATGTTCATAAAATTTTATGAATAAAAAACGTTGTTTTAATAATATGTAGTCAACCCCACATTTATGTGTATACGCCGCAACACAATTGATACGGCAAACCAGTGAAAGTAAAACCAAATGAAAGTAAACAAAGCGGCTTATTTATATTGTTTTGTATTTAATAATAATAAACACCTATGTCCAGCAGTGGACGTCTTTCGGCTGAAATGATGATGATGAATAATAAACACAGACATAGAAACCGCACCATTTTTTATTCGACTTCAAAAATCGACATACAAATACAAATTAAAGTGAAATTATCAAAATGTGTGTTATAATATAACGTTGCTGCAATCACTAGTTCCATCTGTCAAAAAACGGTTAACCTAATGAACAGATTGTAGTTTAAGTACATATATAATATTTTGGATAAATTACAAGTGAACACAATAGTCTATCTATGTAGCCGCAATGGTCAAGACGAAGGCCTCTTCTCCATTAATTCCATTCTTTCGGTAAGAGTTCAAGTTCGTCCTGTCATCTCATCTTGGCAGACTAAGATACCTTAACAAACTAGTAATTGTAATAAATAAATAGCTATCATAATCAGATAATGTCGTTAGTAATATGGTAACTAAACTGTATCTAGTAAGACAGGCCTGCCCTGGCTGAGCGATGGCCGTTTTGCGTGGAGGTGACGCATATTTTTCCCCAACTTGTTATTTTTTATGTTTGTATTCTTTATCTGCGTCATGTTAAATGTTTCTTTCTAAGTATGTAGCTTAACAAAGTCAAACTCATCCTATTTAGCACGGCCGCGGTCGTAACGTAGATCCTAAAAGTGGCCTACACTTAACATCGCGTTCAATGTCACGCGTAAGGCATAACAGATGTAATCGGAAAACAGTTGCGATCGGAAAGCGACGGCCGCCCACCACGTGTCGCGGGCGGCCCCGCCAAAGTTCGCATACAGACAGCTTCGCTCCGTGTCAGTACGAACCCTCCGCCTGCTACGCACCGCACGTCTCGTCCTCTCCTAGTTGACTCTCGCTTAGGTACGTGAAAATCATAATTTTTACAGCGTTTACTAAACACATTCAGTACGTAGCCGTTAAAAACGCCATATGGACTTTTAATAAACTTATACATTGCAGAACGTCGTCTCAGTCGTTATTACAGTGTAACAATTTCTGTCTAAAGCTTCGTGTACCTTGCCATCGGGTACATACAATAATATTATTATTATGTACAGTCAACAAAAGAGATAAGTATTTGATAAATGAGCCGTTTGTTTTCTATTAATAAAATTAAATTTTATTCGAGAACATCCATCGGTTTCTTACTAAACTTCAACTGTATCCGACGATCCTGCATACTTATGTCTTTTGTTGACTGTGCACCTCTCTATATCAACATGAGATGTACAGTACTTAAGCGACTTGTAAGTTTTAACACACACATATGTAGGTATATGAAAACTTAAAGTCGCTTTTCGTGTCTGTTGTTCTTTTAAATTTATTCCGGAAGGTTTATGTGTATAATACGTGTACATAAACATATTTAAAATAAATTAATGAATCTCGATATTTTACAACCGTGCGAAGCAGGCGCCGGTCGCTAGTAGGTAGATCATAACTTACTTAGTTAAGTAACTGCAGCAGTTGTTAACGTCGCGACAGGCAAACAGTTTATTTCCTTTTCTATTAAGGGGACTACATGACTTAAAGCGCGGTCACTGTCGGACTGCATAGAAAAGAAAGAGAAGCGCGATGACACAATACTGGTAATTTATTGCAAAATATGAAGAAATATATATTTAAAAAAATCTATTGTTTGGACTAAAAATTAAAACACTAGTGCTTTAGTATGTTGCTTTTAGAATAATTTGACAAAATAATCATAATGATTATATGTATACTAGTATAGTTTTTATTGTAAAAATAAAGTTTTTAGAGATATCTGCATGCTTTTTTTCTATCGTATCAAATTAGTTGTACAGGGTGTATCAGAACGGTCCGACTATTTTGAGAGTGAACGAGGTGCAAACAAAGCGAGGTGGAGGTGAGGGAGGGGTAGCGTTTGAAAGATCTGTTCTTACATTTTTAGTTGTCGCCATACCTTACACGGGAGAGCAACGCTCATTTTGCGTGCCCGCGTATATCGAGAACAATCGATAGCTCATTCGAGTTCGTCGGTTATTTCTACTTCATTACGGATTACGCAATAGTGGAGAAACCCCTAGTAATGCCACTATCCTCGCGTGGATCTAAGCATTCAACGTTGCTGGAAACACACTAGGCGATATTCATCATGGTCGTCCAAGAACAGCAAGAACCTCTGGAAACATCGAATTGGTTGCGAATTCCGTAAGTCGACAGCCTCGTGTTAGCATTAGGAAGTGCGAATCGTAATTAGGGCTATCTAGAGCGACGAGACTTTGAGAAAGTGTGATACCAGTAACAACTCGCGAGCCGCACTGCAAGAGTTGTTTTCCGAAAAAGTGATTTCTCAAAGGGGGGGTAACATTGAGTGGCCACGACGGAGCCCTGATTTAACCCCACTTGATTTTTTCTTGTGGGGTTATCCTAAAAGCGTTGTATACGAGAACAATCCACAATGTTTGGTAGATTTAATAAGAAACTTTGAAGAGAACATCAGATTGATTCCTCAGCAACTTCTTCGAAAAGTCTTCGGTAATGTCCGCAAAGGGTTTGAAGAGTGTCGCCAAAGAAACGGTTGTCATTTATCTAATGTAATATTCATAAAGTAAAATTTCGTTCTTTGTGTACATTTTGGTATCAATAAATAAATAGTTACAATTAACATTTTTTTTCCTTTATTTAATTATTTACATATAAATTATATTTTTAAATATTAGGATATAAAAATATTTAAAAATATAAAAAATAGTAGCCCACCGGTATCAGGAATAGGGTCCAAGCTACCGGCGGTCAGGGCTCCAGAGAGAGGAACCTCCTAACAATGCGGGCCATGTCCAGAATTACCGCTTTCTGAATCAAGCCCTTGATCCAGCTGCCCAACGAGAGCCTCCGGTGTTTGTTGGTCGAGGCTCTTGGCAATTAACCCATTAGCAGTCACGACTATCGGCACAATGATCGCTGAGTCCACATCAAGAGCCAAGTCAAGATACTTGATTTGTTTATCTTTCTCGGCTTTCACGAGGTTCTCATCATGTGGGACAGTTATGTCAACAATCATTGCGCGCCGCTCAGATCGATCCACCACCACTATATCAGGCTTATTGGCAACAATAGTCCTGTCAGTGTCATCTTTCACAATAAATCTCCGGTAATTATTCGTCATCATAACTTCGTCCATAATTGCACAAACATAACCTTCGGTTTCTCCAAGAGGTCAGCGAAACGCAGCCTGGCTACGGACGCTAGTAAATCTACATCGGGTCCATGAAGGGCCCGGAAAAAGCGTCCGTGAAGCTCCTTACTCTGCCATACCTCCATGCGATCATTAGTGTGAAGCACTACTGGTTTGCGCCAGTTTTCTTTAGCCAAGGAGAGCGGGGTGAGGTCCTATGACTACATCTCGATGCATCCCCACGTCGGTTTCTAGGATTATTATTATCGTTCGAAAAATTTGGATCGTTCTGAGATACCCTGTATGTATTCGACACACTATGAGCCTAGCACATATCCTGAAGAATATCATATAATATTTTTCTGATTTTGTTTACTGTAGTCGATCATATACTTTTATTGTTTCTAAAACTTGCGTTTTTTGCGTTTAGTTCCTGTAAGCCCCTTAAATTCAAAGATAAAAGCTGCTACTGTCTTCATCATAAATATTTTGGTAATCATAATAATCATTATGTATAAACGGACGTTCTATCTGGACTGCGCGACATGTTGATCGAGGACGCACGTAGTGATTTGTACTCATTCTGTTGTTGGCAGAAAACTTAAAGAAAAGTATATTCAATAAATTTTCCTGTACTAAAGTTAAACCGGTAGAGTTATGGTTTATTTTACTTACAATGCACGCAATAAGGAAGCCCAAAACCGTAGGTTAAAATTATAAGATTGCCACAGTCTCTAAAATTTGCGTAATAAAATGCGAAGTAAAAATTATTGCTTTTTTCATTCCTGCGTTCAGACCTAAGCTTTTTTCAGCAATTATTGATCTGTGTACCTAAATATGCAGGAAAGAAAGAAAACTATTATTATATCACTACCAAAACTAAACACTAATATTATGTTACAAAATTATTCTAAGGAAATGGCGTTCGAAGAAATATAAACAAGGCCAATTAAACTTTTATTTTACAAACATACCGAGCACCTAATGTTAACACACGAGATGACAGATGAAATAGGAGCGTTTTTCGAAAATTTTTTATATTTTTTTAAATAACTACGTGTCAAGTACTTTAATGACGTACCTAATAAAAAAATCGTGTACTTGTACTATAAATATAAAAACGATTTCTTAATTAGCTGATAACGATTTTTACGCAGTCGAATTTTATTTATTTATTTGAAGAAAGTTTAAAGTCCTTTAACAAAATATAAGTACCTACGTCCAAAAAACGCTAATTCATGCTAGTATTCGAAACAAGCTTATTATGTACACATGCTTTATTTACCTAACCTGCAATAAATAAATCTAGGACAAGCTACCAGTTTATATTAAATGAATTAAAAAATTCTGGTACCCACCTATTATTACATTCTGCCCTTAGTAATCTCAAATTGTTGAATAGTAGCCTATTCATTAATTTGTGAATACAAATGATGTGAACGGACATGATAAAATTGTAAAGTGCATTTCAATTTCGCAACATTAATATGGTACACTAGCAACAGATTTTCCCATGAACAAGGAGAAGACATGAAAAAGGAGATAGTTGTTCAACTATCTCCTTTTGTGTAAACTGGTTTATGTAACGGCGAAGTCTGGCGGTCCAGATCTGATCCTATTTGTTACTCAGAGAGAGGGCAGTTTATAACATTGTTCAGTATAGCTACAAACAAAGGAACAAAACGTAGCCCCCTTGCAAAATTTATTGTGATTGACATGATAGGATTAGCGTTACAAAGAAATGTACGCAGCTGTATGGTTCAAGGGCAGCACGTATGGCCGTTGGACCGGGGCAAATTGCAATCGGCTCTGTCCAGAACAGCCCTAAAAATGAATCACTTTCGTCAGTACGAGAACATTTTTACACCGACATGTTGGTCTGTGCTGTGTGCGATTAGTTTAATTTATTTCAAACAGTAAATTATTAAAAAAATCTTGATATAGCTGTTATTAGTGGTTATTAGTCTTACGAATTTAATTAATCATTTATTTTGGCAACCCAGTGTTAAAGTTATTTGGTGTATAACGGAGCTTTGATTCTAACAGAAGGTTGGTAAAAGATGGTAGCTTTTCCCTTTGTAAGACTCCATGAATCTATTTCCTCCTTTGAATGTACTTTTTCCAGAAGGCTACTATCTCGTTCTTGCAATTATCTGTAATTTACGATGTACCTTAAAATACTAATAACTGTTTTTTTCCAACCCGGTACATCTTTTCATTAATGATAACTAAATGATTTTATTTCTGTAAGTAGGTTTGTACAAATACTTACACGTCTATCATATTTTAAAGACTAGATGAGGTCGGCGTTTCCTATCTGACTAATCTTGAGAAGAAAGGCCGAAACGAACTCAGAGGTCACAGTCTCTTTTAAGTCCAGACATAATCTTGGTCAGATCATTTGAAGACTATGTAGATTAATATCTGAAATGGTCTTTTGAAGAAAGAACCGCACTGATTGAGTGGACCTGTCTAGTCAGTGTATGCATTTGTTAATAATCGTGCAGCTCAACTCAATTATTTTAGACTACTGATTACAATAAAGTTATCAAAACTAGGTGTCCCATTCTTTCACAAAATTGAATTGCTACAACTCCTGAGCCTTGCCTTGGTATAAACTTATTAACTATTTTTCTAAAATACTTCAGCCATTGAAATGTCCGAAGCACACGAACAATCTTGCAACTGGTTGCTGCTGCATTGCTGGAAAGGTGGAGCTCCTGCTGTGGATGGGGCTGTACCGTCAGATCCAGTCATTCGAAGGCTGCTTACCTAAAGGATACAAGTTAAACGTCAACGACTATGATATGTGTCTTACGACTTCTACGTTGGTAAGTAGTTTTATTTTCTTTCTTCCTATGTGTGAACTATTATTTTACGGTTTACAACATCGGTCTGTCCAATCCTCCAAACCACTGCCCGACCCTTTGGGGAATACTGGCCTGATGTTATGTTATGTGTAACATCGCCATGTAATGGTTGGCCCTATGGAAACTTAGGGAATCTAACTGCTTTTCTTCCTAGATATTTGAGCACTTTACCATGCATGATAGTCAGATTATTGACATGATAAATCAGTATGATTATGCAAGTTAAATAATATGGATTTTCATGTTACCAGATGCTGGAATGTCGGGTTTTCGTGTACAGAGCCAAATTAAACCAAAGTTCAGGTGACAGCAAGACCTATGCACAACCATTCGTTAGGATAAGTACGCTGAACGCAGTCAAGGAAACGAAGGTAACTCTATATTTTGTTCTATTCTCCATTATAGTATTCAATTCAGTTTTCATCCCGAGTTTCGGTACCATGTGCGATTTATAAACTTGTGTTGTACGAGTCAATTCAATAAATGAAATACTGCGGATGTGTAGAAGACTCTCCATATATCGAAAAGCTGTCCCTTGTATAACATGCCTCTCCAATCTATCGCAATTAGTTTGATTCTCACCTCTCTCATTTATCTACTTAGTGATTGCAGCAACGTAACATTTCGATTATTTACACTTTAATTTGTATGTAGTATCGATTATCGATTATTGCTGTCGAATAAAAAATGGTGCGGTTTCTATGCCTGTGCTTATTATTATTAAGTACAATATTCATTTACAAATAATATAAAATGTTTATTTTCGATTTATTCATTTGAAGAGAATGCACTCGATCCTATCACGTAGGTAGTACGATAGAATGTAACTATATTTAATACCCATAACAATTATATTTTTTTTTTGTAAAAATTGATACACTTATGGAAATGATAATGCCTGTAAAAAGTAATAAAAAAGGTAATTCAATAAGATAAGGCAGTTTATATTATGTATTTTATTACGCATTTTAAAGTAAAATTTTACGTAATCTGGAGTAGTTACGTTCTTAGGCAGCTGTCAACAACAAACTAATAACCTAGTGGACAGAGTGTAGGTACCGTAAAATGTGATTAATTTTATGTATCTTCTCTCAATCATAGGTCCAGCCGAATACACTGACACCAATCTGGAATCAAGTCCTAAAGATACACAAGCTCGTGTCTGCTACCCAGGACAGACTACGAACCAGTCCACCTTTAGTTATGGTTGAGGTGCTGGACGGTGATCAAACTGTAAGAGCATTTATCAAAATGGTTCTAAGATTATTTAAAAATATACTCTTATCGTATAAAATCAACTCGCTTTTCGTGTCAGTCTGCGGGAACGTTTACCTATTTCTTTTAAAATACATAATGGTTTTTGATAAGGTTTTTAACATCATTTCGATAATTTCCGGACGGTTTATGTGTAATTATATCACTATAAACTCTGCCCGCGACGTCGTTCACGTAAAATTTCTTGTACCTCCAACCCACCCCGTCGCATCGCATCGTCTGCCCGCGTTACTACTTCGTTTTCGCTTGGCGTTCTTTCTTACTATTCGGTCCGCTCTTAAGACTCGTAGTATGATATTAAATAGCCTATAAGCCTTCCTCAAGAATTAGAGTAACAAATGCAAAAATAATTTTGCAAATCCGACTGCTAGTTTCAGAGATTGGCGCTTTCAAACAAACAAACTCTTCAGCTTTATTTTTAGTTTGATACCTAGTGATAAAAAAATAGTGTTGGTATGTAGAATAATTTTGTTGTTTATTTATCGCAAACAATTTACAAATAATCCATATGACATTTTAACGTACAGAATAACGCAAATAATCTCTATTGGTACTGGTAGTAACCACTATCTGACGATTTGATGAGCTATCTCGTATGGCCGTTATGCGTCAGGAGATGGTCCTCCTGACGCTATTTTCACATATCACGCATTCACAATAAAGAGATGCAAATTATCATAAAATTATACTGCTACGCTTTTTCGACGTTCAATACCGACACATTTATTAGACTATCTTTAATTTTAGCAGAACATATAATGACACTAACCAAGTTTTTATACTTCGGGCCTATTACCTCAAACTCAAAGCATTTATTTCAATTAAACCATTTACAGGCACTTTTGAATTGTCAAGAAGTCGGTCAGTCAAAAATAAAATGAAGCTAGTTGCCCATTCCAAAGCGTAGGTACCTATGGAGAAGAACGGGCAAGAAACTCCATGGACACTCTTTTAAATTATATTTTTACAAAAATATTAATTACATCATTAATGTTGAATTTATAATAATATGTGAGAACGATGTAAAAAAAAGACGTATACGTTAAAAGCGTCCAGAGTACAGCAAATAGTAAATAAAAAAAAAACAACAATCCAAAAATAAAATAATTAATATAATAGTTACCAAAAAGGTTCTTATAGGTTCCTTGCAAAAAGCTGTGATCCATGAGGCGATTATCAATCTGACGTTCTTTCGAAACAATGAACTCACATCAAAACATTTGAGATCTACCAAATCTATCCGGACTTTTCTGTATAGCCTAAATTGAACCAAATGGTATAATATATGATCATGTTTGCTTTCATACAGTTACAGATTAAAAGCGAGCTCATCGGGCGGTTGGAAGTCGAGCCCGTGGTGAATGATAAGGAGGACTATGAGTATGCTCCTATGCTGCAATGGTACGATCTCCACAAAGGGCAGGAGTACAGTGGACAAATACTAATGTCAGTGCAACTGTGTCAGGTAACGATGAACTTTTATTAACCCATGTCAGTATTCTAGAAGAATAAGGAATATACTCATCGGCTTCATACTTTATATTCCAAAGGTATGATGTGGTTCTGACTGTCCTTTGCAAATTGTTATGTATTGGATTCAGTATGTATACGAGTGAGCAAATACCCTCTGTTCCGTCAGCAATGTTCTGTCACAGTATTTTATTGCGATGTGAACGGGGTTACGTTACTTTATAAGATAAAATCGTGTCTGTATTCTCGAAGAGCTGGGCAGAGGTGAATTATATCCTTATAATATCTCCAGTTATGTTTAAGACCCATGCAATAGGGGGTGAGCCTATTTCCATTAACCGGGCACATATCCAGACTCTGTGCTGCTACTGGGGAAATTCCTAATGGAAAACCTAATAACACTGCCCGGGCTATAACCCTAATAACAATACTCCAACGAGGCAGACACCACTTCACTTTATGTCATCATCTGCCTAGCCTTTTCCCAACTATGTTGAGGTCGGCTTCCAGTCTAACCGGATGCAGCTGAATACCAGTATTTCACATAGAGCGACTGCCTATCTGACCTCCACAACCCAGTTACTGGGTAATACGATACCCCTTGGTAAGACTGGTTGTCAGATTTGCGGGCTTCTGACGACTCGTAACGACTGTCAAAGATTCACGAATGACAGCCGTGACCAACGAGTTAACGTGCTTTCCGAGGCACGGAGGAGTCTTGGTATGTAATAATGGTCACCCATCCACGGACCAACCGCGGCAAGCATAGCTTAACCTGATCGATCAACCCGTGCGGTTGATATAACATAGCCACAAGCCCCTCCACTTCACTTTATGTCTAAACACAAAATATAAAAAAATAAAGAATCAGGCAGCCAACCTGATGGTAAATGGTTACCTACACATATGACCCTCTGCAATGCCTTAGGCTTCAGTACTGCTGGTGTGGTGATCCTTCTCCGTCAATATCATTAATTACCTACTTATTGACAATATCTTTACCTGGCAACTTGATGTATTCTAATTTCAATTTAATTTAGAACGGATCTTCATGATATTCGCTATTGAATCATCCAGCTATTGTAATGCCATGTGTCCGTTCTCAGCCTATAATGTTCCCACTGCTGGACACGGGCCGCCTCTCTGTGAGAGGGGGTGGGCCGTAATCCACCACGCGGACCCAGTGCGGTCATGTGTACTTTGTATGATTTATAGCTTAAGGTTTTTTAAGCAGATATCAACGGTCCTGTCACGCACGTAAGTTAATAATATCATGTCATTCATATCATATTGTCTATAAAATATACTATATTGTCTATCTGTTACCTTTTCACGCCTTAACGGCTAAACTGATTTCGATGAAATTTGGCAAGAAGGCAGACTATGACCTGGGTTAGGACAAGGTTTTCATTTTTTAGGGCAAAAGGCGTGAGTTACTATATGTATGTATGTATATTATTTAACCCGACAGTCTTCGATCAATACAACCACACTGATCGAAGAATTTCCGACCTCCACGAGGGTAACGCCGCCGCAGGTAAATTAAAGCTAGTCATTTATATTTAGATACATTTATCTTGTCTATTACTGCCAAGTTTTATTTACATTATCGACACAATATAATGACACCAACAGTATACACACTTATACCCGGTGGTTGCATACTCCACAAAGTCTTTAGGAATCACAATTAATAATACCATACAAACAGTATTGTGACTCTACAACCATGAACCTTATCCACACAAGACAGTGACACCTACAGTACATAATACAAACTGATACGACACCACACTTCAAATCAACCCAACGATGACCATCCGACTCATTCCGAATTCTTTTCCTTTTCCTTCCAAAGCTATTCGAATCCTGAGGTGTTCTTAAAACCACTCGTGGTCACTTCAGGAGGAAATTGGTTACACAGCAAGGCAATGTAGGGTATCCGCTGACCACGGCAATGCAAGATGTATTCTCGTTTTTTGTTACCGACTCCCGAGATGCAGACTTGTACCAAGTGGTTGCATACTCCACAAAGTCTTTAAGAATCACAATTAATAATACCATACAAACAGTATTGTGACTCTACAACCATGAACCTTATCCACACAAGACAGTGACACCTACAGTACATAATACAAACTGATACGACACCACACTTCAAATCAACCCAACGATGACCATCCGACTCATTCCGAATTCTTTTCCTTTTCCTTCCAAAGCTATTCGAATCCTGAGGTGTTCTTAAAACCACTCGTGGTCACTTCAGGAGGAAATTGGTTACACAGCAAGGCAATGTAGGGTATCCGCTGACCACGGCAATGCAAGATGTATTCTCGTTTTTTGTTACCGACTCCCGAGATGCAGACTTGTACCAAGTGGTTGCATACTCCACAAAGTCTTTAGGAATCACAATTAATAATACCATACAAACAGTATTGTGACTCTACAACCATGAACCTTATCCACACAAGATAGTGACACCTACAGTACATAATACAAACTGATACGACACCACACTTCAAATCAACCCAACGATGACCATCCGACTCATTCCGAATTCTTTTCCTTTTCCTTCCAAAGCTATTCGAATCCTGAGGTGTTCTTAAAACCACTCGTGGTCACTTCAGGAGGAAATTGGTTACACAGCAAGGCAATGTAGGGTATCCGCTGACCACGGCAATGCAAGATGTATTCTCGTTTTTTGTTACCGACTCCCGAGATGCAGACTTGTACCAAGTGGTTGCATACTCCACAAAGTCTTTAGGAATCACAATTAATAATACCATACAAACAGTATTGTGACTCTACAACCATGAACCTTATCCACACAAGACAGTGACACCTACAGTACATAATACAAACTGATACGACACCACACTTCAAATCAACCCAACGATGACCATCCGACTCATTCCGAATTCTTTTCCTTTTCCTTCCAAAGCTATTCGAATCCTGAGGTGTTCTTAAAACCACTCGTGGTCACTTCAGGAGGAAATTGGTTACACAGCAAGGCAATGTAGGGTATCCGCTGACCACGGCAATGCAAGATGTATTCTCGTTTTTTGTTACCGACTCCCGAGATGCAGACTTGTACCAAGTGGTTGCATACTCCACAAAGTCTTTAGGAATCACAATTAATAATACCATACAAACAGTATTGTGACTCTACAACCATGAACCTTATCCACACAAGACAGTGACACCTACAGTACATAATACAAACTGATACGACACCACACTTCAAATCAACCCAACGATGACCATCCGACTCATTCCGAATTCTTTTCCTTTTCCTTCCAAAGCTATTCGAATCCTGAGGTGTTCTTAAAACCACTCGTGGTCACTTCAGGAGGAAATTGGTTACACAGCAAGGCAATGTAGGGTATCCGCTGACCACGGCAATGCAAGATGTATTCTCGTTTTTTGTTACCGACTCCCGAGATGCAGACTTGTACCAAGTGGTTGCATACACCACAAAGTCTTTAGGAATCACAATTAATAATACCATACAAACAGTATTGTGACTCTACAACCATGAACCTTATCCACACAAGATAGTGACACCTACAGTACATAATACAAACTGATACGACACCACACTTCAAATCAACCCAACGATGACCATCCGACTCATTCCGAATTCTTTTCCTTTTTCTTCCAAAGCTATTCGAATCCTGAGGTGTTCTTAAAACCACTCGTGGTCACTTCAGGAGGAAATTGGTTACACAGCAAGGCAATGTAGGGTATCCGCTGACCACGGCAATGCAAGATGTATTCTCGTTTTTTGTTACCGACTCCCGAGATGCAGACTTGTACCAAGTGGTTGCATACTCCACAAAGTCTTTAGGAATCACAATTAATAATACCATACAAACAGTATTGTGACTCTACAACCATGAACCTTATCCACACAAGACAGTGACACCTACAGTACATAATACAAACTGATACGACACCACACTTCAAATCAACCCAACGATGACCATCCGACTCATTCCGAATTCTTTTCCTTTTCCTTCCAAAGCTATTCGAATCCTGAGTTGTTCTTAAAACCACTCGTGGTCACTTCAGGAGGAAATTGGTTACACAGCAAGGCAATGTAGGGTATCCGCTGACCACGGCAATGCAAGATGTATTCTCGTTTTTTGTTACCGACTCCCGAGATGCAGACTTGTACCAAGTGGTTGCATACTCCACAAAGTCTTTAGGAATCACAATTAATAATACCATACAAACAGTATTGTGACTCTACAACCATGAACCTTATCCACACAAGACAGTGACACCTACAGTACATAATACAAACTGATACGATACCACACTTCAAATCAACCCAACGATGACCATCCGACTCATTCCGAATTCTTTTCCTTTTCCTTCCAAAGCTATTCGAATCCTGAGGTGTTCTTAAAACCACTCGTGGTCACTTCAGGAGGAAATTGGTTACACAGCAAGGCAATGTAGGGTATCCGCTGACCACGGCAATGCAAGATGTATTCTCGTTTTTTGTTACCGACTCCCGAGATGCAGACTTGTACCAAGTGGTTGCATACTCCACAAAGTCTTTAGGAATCACAATTAATAATACCATACAAACAGTATTGTGACTCTACAACCATGAACCTTATCCACACAAGACAGTGACACCTACAGTACATAATACAAACTGATACGACACCACACTTCAAATCAACCCAACGATGACCATCCGACTCATTCCGAATTCTTTTCCTTTTCCTTCCAAAGCTATTCGAATCCTGAGGTGTTCTTAAAACCACTCGTGGTCACTTCAGGAGGAAATTGGTTACCCAGCAAGGCAATGTAGGGTATCCGCTGACCACGGCAATGCAAGATGTATTCTCGTTTTTTGTTACCGACTCCCGAGATGCAGACTTGTACCAAGTGGTTGCATACTCCACAAAGTCTTTAGGAATCACAATTAATAATACCATACAAACAGTATTGTGACTCTACAACCATGAACCTTATCCACACAAGACAGTGACACCTACAGTACATAATACAAACTGATACGACACCACACTTCAAATCAACCCAACGATGACCATCCGACTCATTCCGAATTCTTTTCCTTTTCCTTCCAAAGCTATTCGAATCCTGAGGTGTTCTTAAAACCACTCGTGGTCACTTCAGGAGGAAATTGGTTACACAGCAAGGCAATGTAGGGTATCCGCTGACCACGGCAATGCAAGATGTATTCTCGTTTTTTGTTACCGACTCCCGAGATGCAGACTTGTACCAAGTGGTTGCATACTCCACAAAGTCTTTAGGAATCACAATTAATAATACCATACAAACAGTATTGTGACTCTACAACCATGAACCTTATCCACACAAGATAGTGACACCTACAGTACATAATACAAACTGATACGACACCACACTTCAAATCAACCCAACGATGACCATCCGACTCATTCCGAATTCTTTTCCTTTTCCTTCCAAAGCTATTCGAATCCTGAGGTGTTCTTAAAACCACTCGTGGTCACTTCAGGAGGAAATTGGTTACACAGCAAGGCAATGTAGGGTATCCGCTGACCACGGCAATGCAAGATGTATTCTCGTTTTTTGTTACCGACTCCCGAGATGCAGACTTGTACCAAGTGGTTGCATACTCCACAAAGTCTTTAGGAATCACAATTAATAATACCATACAAACAGTATTGTGACTCTACAACCATGAACCTTATCCACACAAGACAGTGACACCTACAGTACATAATACAAACTGATACGACACCACACTTCAAATCAACCCAACGATGACCATCCGACTCATTCCGAATTCTTTTCCTTTTCCTTCCAAAGCTATTCGAATCCTGAGGTGTTCTTAAAACCACTCGTGGTCACTTCAGGAGGAAATTGGTTACACAGCAAGGCAATGTAGGGTATCCGCTGACCACGGCAATGCAAGATGTATTCTCGTTTTTTGTTACCGACTCCCGAGATGCAGACTTGTACCAAGTGGTTGCATACTCCACAAAGTCTTTATTTATGAATCACAATTAATAATACCATACAAACAGTATTGTGACTCTACAACCATGAACCTTGTCCACACAGGACAGTGACACCTACAGTTCATGATACAAATTTGAACCACACCACACTTCCCATCAACGCAACGATAAGACATCCGAAATATTCCGAGGCGCCCCTTCTTTCTGAAACCCTTCGCACCCTGGAGTGTTTTTATAAAACCAGGAGGATATTGGTTACAGACTAGGTATGTAGATTATCCGGCAAGGCTTAGTAGAGTATCCACTGTCCAGCGCAATGCAAGTTGTACTTCTCGTGTTTTGTAACCAACTTCCTAGATGCAGACTTTAGTGGACAATTCTGCATCTCGGGAGTAGTTGCATACTTCACATAGGATATTTTTTTTAATCACAATAGTTTGTTATAATTATCTAGATATAAATAAAAAATCTATTTTTATCTTCGCCATACCGTTTTTAAAATAACATATTTACCAGGACAATTTCTGTAAATACCTAATTATTATAAAATATTCAATAAATAGTCTCCGCTTCCACAACACTTAATTTTTTTTCAATAATCCTGAACTACACATAGTTACATACATAAAATCAAGCATTTTATTTACAAAGCAATTTCCTTACATACCTACTACTTTTGCAAACTAAGTTACTAATGTATAATTTAGTAATGTTAGGCTTTGGCAATAGGAATGAGGCAATCCAATATCAGGCATTAAGGTTTTAACTACTTGATCGATACATAATGATAAATTCCTTTCCTGTTTTTGAAGATACCAGAAACTTTAATGAGAAGCACAGTGTATAGTCCGATTGAATGCACATACACTGCGTCAAGGGTGAAGGAAGTGGAGCAAGAAGCTGATGAACTGGAGAGTTTGCCACCCAATCTTATACCGAAGTCGAATACGTACAAGTGATTTTCATTTTAATATCTAGTATCAAGGGTACGGAGTCGTTAGCAGCACTGTGCTGTCCTAATCAATGTTTTATTATAAAATATTTGCAGAGCAAACAACCATAGCACGTATCTCACGTTTATAATAATGAAAATCTTATCTTCTAAGTCGTGTTGATGATTTTCGAGTTTAGGTCAGAAATCGGCTACATGAGCAGCGTTACCAGTGATATCAGATCGGCAGACGTCCTTGACCTACGCCTAAACAATATTCCTAAGCCTGTATACTAATATAATGAAAATTCATTAAAAAAATACTTATTCGTCAGTAGAAACTCTATTTTGAACACAGTCATCATAATAAATTATAGTAACACAAAACTTTCTCGTTTTAGGGTTGACATCTACTGGTGGGGGCTACGTGACGTCACAACCACGAGGAAACCCTGCGTGATCCTCGAATTAGACGAGCTAACTATAAAATCCGACGTCGTATGTGACAAGAAATCCAACTGTAACTTCCCGAATGGAAGATCTTCGCAGATCTTTAATGCTCCGTTGAGTGAGGTTAATTGCCCTCCTTTGAGTATCAGACTTTATGATAGCAGCACTTTTGGAAGAACCCTGTTCTTGGGCACAAACATAGTGAAGAACCCGAATAAGTACATTGTTAGTTGGTTGCCCCAAGGAGAAAGGGAGGCGTCTTTGAGGAGCGTGTCAATTACAGCATCAAATTTTTTTCAAGGTTAGTATTTCTTTTACTGTGCCTAAAATAGGTACCTCTCTTCGAATCGGATCTTTATTCGACATTCGCAAAGAAAATCTTCGCCCCTGCTTTTTAATGTCGTGATATATTATGATATTTATTTTCTCTATATCTAAGTAAATATTTATCAAAAATTTGCAGTCAATGAAATCCTGTACATGCGAAAGTGCTCTCTCTCGTCGGTGGATGATGCAGGCAGCAAAACCTCTCTGCACAGCGTCCAGAAAACTAAGAAGTCACGATGGAGCCGCGTTTTTAACACAAAAGAGGCTGACGAAGAAAAATTCGTACTGCTTCCAATGTTCTCCAAGGATAACAATCCAAAACTGGCAAAGAATAATTCCCTAGAAAGTTCTGAACAGAGAGATTGGTGGATGAGATATTTTTCTACAATAGCGGTACGTTCGTTCGTTTATGAAGTAATTCATATTTATCACAATTGACAATACATTATGGTAACAAAACCACTCCAATTCCAATCAACCTGAAATTCATCTCGACTGGTCAAGACTTGACAGGCTAAATTGCACTTTTATACAAAAAATACATTTTCGTATAGAGGTCCTTGTTTCCTATCTAACTACCAACTAGAAGTAAAACCTACACAAACACACAGGTGAGGTCGGCTCTTCTATAGCATAGCACGTTTGATGAACCATGCATGTCTGAGATGTTCTCTTTCGGAAATAACCGTCAGATTTGAACTAACGTATCCTACCAGTTTTCACAGAAGACTATGACACTGGTAGCTTAATATACTACTTGAAATTACCCCTTAGTCGTAATTTACTGCACCGATGGATAGAGACGCAGCTAATATTATTAAAGTTAAGATTAAATTATTTTATGTAAGGTTTCATTATTTTTTCCTGATTTTAGGACGATACGGAGGAAGACTTATCAAGTTTCGAAAAAATTATTGTAAGTTTTTCCTGTCCAAAATAATAAGACAATTGATGGTAAGTTAGACACTCTACTTTGCCGTTCCCTGTCAAAGTAAGCAAGTTTATAGAGCCCTTTGGCCTTTATGGGTTATTTTCCTCCGTAACGCTTAGCCTTGGTGAAGTATTAACTTTTTACACGGGTATTACTTTACTTGACATAGGGCTGATTTTTCCAACGCCAGATAATTTTATCGAAGGAATAATTTTGAATTTTTGACAGTTGCTCCTTACAAAAACCTGTCAGACGTCAATTTTATTCCATGAATAAAAATTATCTGTCGTTTGAAAAAATAGCCCTAACTTAGTAACAAATGTGAAAAAAAATGTCCAGGACTCGAATCGAACTTCGATTCACTTTACGAAAAATACGTATGATTACGTGGCAGCGCAGGTGTCAAAATATTCTTACGTATAATTATTATCTATTGGCGTAATCAAGCGATTTGCTGTCGTTTGGACGGCAACATGTTTGATTACTTTTACGGGATAATCAGGACAAAACCAGTCACCGTTAAAGTTATCCTGGATCGTGGGCGCAGTAACAGGACATTTCTAGCAATTTACTAAACTTGGCGAAAGAGGAAATTTTCCAAAATTAGCTCGCCAGAATTTATTGTAAAATTCTCGTTCCAGGTGTACGGAGGTGAGTTAGAAGCTCAGCCAGAATTTTCCAAATTCAAAGACTGGTGTACGACCCTGAAACTTTACAGCGACAAGAAGACTGGTATACCTGAGAAGGACGAACAGCTGTACTGTGGCTTCCTGAAGGCTGGCATCGCTATATATAAGTGGCCTCCACCTGATGATACTGTTGCTGTTAGCTGCACTGGTGTTGAACTGAATTATGGGTGAGCATTTTTTGAAACAAATATAGCTAAACGCATATTAAAGCCACGATGGGCTGCAGCTCATCGCATTTCAATACAAAAATCGATTAGAGCGGCGAGCAAAGATTGTTTACATAACCGTCCCACATGATGGGAAAGCCTGAAAGATAAACAAATAAGTATCTTGCACCGCATGTCCCGTCACCTGCATAAGTGAGGACCTAATGGCTGCGTTAGTGAATGATATCCGCATTGCTGAATTTTGGGCCAAACAAAAATTTTAAAAATGTTCTTTATTTTTTCGTGCTATTTTTGTCATCGACACGCTAAGAAGATGAATACAAAAAAGTGCGGTGCGACCTGCCTGTAGTGTGCAATGGTTCTTTAAAATGTACGAAAGTAATGTAGAACGATTTTTGCAATGTGCTGAGGTTCGCCCAAATCTGCTTCAGCTTTTTTCAAAGTTATTTCGTATGGACTGAGTGTTACCACTCGGCTATCAGAATTGTACCACACGCATTGACTGCGTTGATTTTAGTAGCATGGAGTGGTTTTTCGACTTCTTAAGTACTTAATAGGTAAGCTAGATGGACCGAGGCAACTCAGACGAACTAAATGTGAAAGGCGAGGACCTGGTGTTGTGAGGACAGAGGCATATATCAAGTTGTGGACAGTGCCAGGCTGAATTTATTGAAAGTTAGATATTTTTTGCACGTCCTGAGGGCCTTAGCACACCTCCGCCGATAAAATAATGATAGGAAACCGCTTATCGAGTTCCGCTAAGACATTACAATACATTTTGTAGCGATTCGAGTGACGGAACATCATGAGAGTCAGTTGAAGTGACACAAAGTCGTGGCGGAACTACTGCGGTTTTGCTGCTATAGTTTCGCGGTGGAAATGTGTTACCCGCCTTAGTGATATGGTTCTCCTGTGAGAAACTTACTTGAATATTTAACCGGTTGTATGTCGTAATTACCGACACAATTAAAAAGCCATTGTGTCTCGCTTTTCAGTTTCTTCAACGACTATCCTGATAATGAGCCATCAAAGTTTCTGGTTCGTGTATACGTAGTCAAAGGGGTGAACTTGATACCTCAAGCATTCACTAGCAAACTGGATCCATATGTGGCCATCAGCTGCGGAAACAAACACCTTGGAGATAGGAAGAACCATGCGAAAAATACCCAAAATCCTATTTTTGGGAAGTAAGTAGACTTTTACATTTAACACACGCATTCATCTTTTATTTCAAGTAGAACAGCTGAAGCCAATTTCACTATTTAAACACATTAGAAACAATACAGGTGTCAGCATTTACTCGGCTTACCACGAAGATAGTCCACTTTCGGATACACACTGCCCAGCTTATCTATTCTGATTCTATCAATATGATCTCGGAAAGACAGACTTGCTAGCATCAGCAATGCCTGGACACTTTCTACGAAAAATATTTTAGATTTTGTGACTTGTAATTTGACGTATTCCTTCCAGGACGTGATAGTGTGACCCATTTGTAACAATTGAGCACCCCATCAAGCCTAGGCGAAAATTCATGGGATTCGAGAAAACTCAATTATTATATATTTTTCAAAATATCCCAGAATTCGTCACTAAATATTACTTTTCTCTAAACTTTCAAATGTAATGGCCTTCATTGCTATTCCATTGGGTTCCAATATTTAAATATTTCAACAATTTGCAAATTCGACTAACAATTTTTGTCTGTGCTTTATGGGGTACATAATTGTTGCAAATGGGTCACACTATCACATCCTGAAAGGAATACGTCAAATTACAAGTCACCCTTTATACATAGATTAACCAGAACCTTTGCTCATCAATTTTAGAATGTACGAATTCCGATGCACATTACCAGACGATTATCTCTTGACGGTTTCCCTGTTTGACTACGATGCCACACCTCCTGACGAGCTGATTGGCTCCACAACTATCGACTTAGAAGACAGGGTATATTCCAAGCACAGGGCAAGGGTCGGCTTAGCTACAGAATATACCACGTGAGTTAAAATTTTACTAATTGCTAAAATAAACAATTTATGATACTGTGGCTTGCAAATGATATGCATATGTTAGCTTTTCCAACCAACTCAGATGGTTAGATTTTGTGTAAAACTGAAAAGTTAGGTATTAGTTGAAGAACAGACAGAGGACTGACTCCAGAGGCGGTGGCGGACAGTTTGACGGTAATTTGTATTAATACTGATATTATGACAGATGGGTCAGATAGTACTTGTTACTGTGAGCCTGTCCGCCACCCTAACCACCACCACCCTAACCACCACCACCACCACCACCTCCTCTGTCTGAAGAACGCAACGCACAATAGGTACTCCAGCACTGTAAGAAAAAATAACTTAATTAAATTTGTTTTGTTAGTATTCATACACAAGATCGGCACGCGTCAACGACAGATGCAATCGCTCGTGTATTTGAGCACCGGCCGTCGACGACTGTCGACGGGTGCAGTTACCTCTGCCGTCGACGCCTCCCGCTTGTGTGTATGAACACTTAAGGCCTTATGATAAAACAAGGTTTATCTTTAGACCCAGGTTTAAACCGTCAAGGCATTTTTAAATTTCGAACTACCTATAGTTCGACAAAGTTGAAGTTCTTATTACAAAAACTGATTTTGTTGTCAATCTTGATGTTCACTTTACGTTTGTCGGAATAAAGTTCAAAATACAGTAACTGGCTCAAAGGTTTAGGCTAGGTCTGAAGTTAGAACTGGTTTTGTAATAAGACGGTAAATGTTTTGTAAACAGACAATAGCAACGGTCTTGTGACGTAAGTCAATATCATGTCATTCTTATTATATTTATGTATCCATACATCGGTCCACCAAACAATTAAGCAGTGTCATTATTTATGAGATGTAGTGGCGTTGAACGTCGTGGGAGATTCACACGACATGCTCTGAGTTCCCGAGGCCCTGTTCACACGGCGATAATCAGTAGGATATTTTACTGTTTCTTTTTTTTTTTGTATAGAATTGAAGACGATATTTTTATCTGTATTAAAACATAGTATGATAATGGTATTAATAATAGGGTTATGATCTACATGTCTCACCATAAATAACACTTGGCAGTTTCATACTGCATTTGTTTTTAACCGTATTAACAGTTTGATGTTCGGGTGTAACCCCAACTTTTTACCGTAATATATAGTGCTGATCGTCGCCGTATCAACGGGTCCTCAGGGTACTATTTAACGCCATCAGGCCAGTTCACTAAGCCATGGTAAGAGAACTATATGGGGCATCTAACAAGCTAAGAAAATTTCTTCCTAGCATTTTTGCCTACAAAAACTTTGTTTTATTTAGTTAGCGCCTTAATCCTTGCACTTGCGCATGCGTAATGTTTTATTCATGATATATTCCCAATTCACAGGATCGGCCCTAACAAATGGCGTGACTTTCAAAAGCCTTCGGTAATTCTGGAAGACCTTTGTGCGAAAAATCATTTAGATCCGCCAATTTTCCCTGACAATAGTACGGTGGTCGTAAACGGTGTAGAATATAAAGATAACAACAGCAATGGTAAGAGCGAGATAAACTTAGGTATATGAATCACCACGGCGACATATCATCATCTACGACATATCATGCATCGCTTTTTGAACAATAGATAAAAAATCCGCAGTGGAGTAGCAGCAACTTATTGCTCTGTTAACTTACTGCCTAGGTCCTTATGTTCTAGTTTTATAACAAGAGAATATAGGAACATAGGGAGTTATTTAAAAAAGCTACTATCACTACCTTTCAGGATCAAACATTTTGAAGAAGTAATTCCGACTCTTTCATTTGTTTTTTTTTTTCATCCTTCTCGGCTGTTGGTCTGTTTGTTTGCTGTTTTATCTACTAAACACTGCTACCATCATCATCATCATGATTTCAATCGATACGACGTCTCGTCTCTCCAGAGCGTTGTAATATCGATCGTGTGCTTGTAACATTGTAGGCTTCTACACGATACACAATATTTCATACTATAATAATTATGGTCGTGGTGGCTATAGAAATCCTTTTTCCTTTTACAGTAAAGTGTTACCGTTCCGCGGCAGATCGTAAAGAGAACATCTGCCTCAGTCTACTGCACAGTTGGTATACACTACCAATATGTGGGTACCACTTAGTGCCCGAACATGTGGAGACTCGACCTCTGACGAATTCCGGGAAGAATGATCTGGAGCAGGTAATTCATTTAATAACGAGGGATTCTTATTACCTTTGATAGTTCTCAAAAGTTCTTGTGTCAGTTCAAACCAGTGGATGGGACAGCAGAGGATATTACTTTTACCAAAGTATATTTTATGCTATTTCAATTGAAATAGGGTATAAATTCCAACGTTCGATAACCGACGTGTCGATGTATTGGAGAGGATTTCTCCCTGCTCCGAGGTCGGTTTCTGAGCATTACAGGCTTTAAAAAAACCGATCAAGTTCAAGTCGGACTCGCGCACCGAGGTTTCCGTACAAAGGAGATGGATTTTTGTCCCATACAAGCTTGGCCCAGAAATGGATACAAATAAAACAAAATGTATGTGTAGCTAGTGTTTCAAAGCCCAAGCAATCAAAATTTTTGTTCATTGTAAAATGTTGTGAAGAAAAAATAATATCTAAGTAAACAGTGCAACAATTAGTTACGGTCTAATGTCATATTTTTGGAATCGTCTAGTGTCTACGTCAAAAAATAACTAATGTCATAAAATTATAAGCAGTAAAGCGTACTCTTTCTAACACGGAGGATGTTTCACATGAAAAAAGAAAATATTGCTTCCAACGATACATCATTTGTCCAATTATGACAAGTAGTTTAGAAGTTATGAGGGAACAGATGAACATACATACATACCGGTCAAAATTATAACCCTCCTTTTTGCTTCGCCGTAGTCGGGTAAAAAGAGGTGAAAGACACAATTATATCACTAGACATAGGGACCAATTAGTTCAACCAGATTTTGTGATGGCTAAAGTACTCATCTTTCTTGGAGTACTGTTTAAAATGTTAAAAAAAAAATGCCTCCCCACATACTTCAACTGAATGAAACGAAATTTAAATCTTGCATGAAACGCACACTATGCCGCCAAGTATATTGTAAGTTAGGGGATTACATCGCTGACAAAAATGATTAGCTAAACGCTGGTCCTGCTTCACAAGGACGTATAAATAAATTAATTAGAAGAAAATACGGTTGGAGGTGCTGAACATTAAAAAAAAAACTATCTTTGCATTATACAGGGTGTCCCGTAATTAATGGATAACCTGTTAAGGAGTCATTGTACTTATCATTATGAACAACTTTTGCTACGGGACCAAACATGAAATGGCGAAAAAAAATCAGCTGTTCCCTAGATTTATGTTCGCATAACTCGTCAAAATGTAGGAAACAGCTGATTCTTTTTTCGCGATTTCAGGTTTGGTCCCATAGTAATAGTTGTTCATAATCATAAGTACAATGACCTCTTAAGAGGTTATCCATTAATTACGGGACACCCTGTATAAATTCAATCTCCTAGTGTTTGTTGTATAATTGCATAGCACATGTGTGAGTAGGTACTATGTACATAGGTACTATAAAGCTACCATTTACTGGGTACGTCTTTCATTGACTTGAATGTGCCTTGGAAACTGAGAGTATGTCATGCTCACTCTAATGTCTCGCTGATGGTGGCGCATGTGTTGGATCATTTAGCTCCCTTCAATCTCTTAGCAGCCACGGTTTATTTTAATTTAATTGAATATTTTGAATTGTTTTGTTTTATCTTTTCATTACGGACGCTTCTCACGTTCTGCTTCGTTCTTACATGCATATATAATTTCAACAGATGTAGCCACTATTTTGTAACCATATTATTTGATTTAAAAGAGTACCTATCCATGGAGATTCTTGTCCGTTCTTCTCCGTAGACACCTAAGTACTACGCTTTGGAATGGGCAACGCTTCATCTTTCTGAATGACCACCCCCTTTGAGCATTCAAAAGTCCCAATAATAGTTTGAAATAAATACTTTGAGTTTTGAGTGACTGCAATATTACCTCCTGGGAAATTACTGCCGATTTAGTATTGATCGTCCGCTGGTTATAGGATATGTGACGTCACAATAAATTGAATAACTCTAGCGGACAAAAAGTCATGACCCAAAAAAATAAATGTTTTTAATCATGCCGTGTTGGTTATCAAGTGAAAGGCATTAATTAGCGCATTTCAAAAATATAAATATTACTGAAATAAACTCCAAAATAAATAAATTAAAAATAAGTTTAAAAACTAAAAGCCGACTACTGAAAAGGATGAAACAATACTCAATACTCAATACTTTATTGCATTCAATACCTTCCCGTGGTCGTATGCCGCTATACTAACACACAAAGCTATGGTAGCTTGCGATCACGGGCAGGTACTTTCTTGTTTCATCGTTTTCAGTAGTCGGGTTTTAGTTTTTAAAATTATTTTACTAAAAATATATGTAGATTTTTACTTACGTAGGTACATGTTGTTTTCATAGTTACACTTGGTTAAAATCAGTATTTTCAGGGTAAACTTCAAATGTGGGTGGACATCTTCCCTCTGGATGCCGATGCGTACATACCGCCGGGAGTGAACATCACCCCTCGGAATCTAGAGGACTACGAACTTCGCGTGGTCGTGTGGGATGTGCAGGGACTGAAGCCGGCAGTTCATGGAAAGAAGGCTTTCGATGTTTACGTCAGAGCGTAAGTATTAAAATATAATAAATATATATAAAATCATTTAGGTATTTCAGAAAAAAAAGTCCATAGGCAAGGCAAGGTTGTTAGTAACAAGAATTTAGCTTTTAACTAATGTTAGTAATTAAAAAAGTGAAAAAAGAAGAAACTAGACACACCGTATAGCCCTGCACAGTATGCTCATCGGTCTCGCAGCACATGGAGTTCAGTGAACCTACAGAGCAGAACAGTATCGGTTCTCTCGCCAATCATCCTTAAGACGCTATTCGGGCTCCCCCGTACTCATCGCACCATCGATGCAACTTATTTACGCATACTTTATAGGGCGCTGAAACAGAGCCCTGAATACATTATTATATTGGACGCGCAAAGCAATGTAGGCTTTTTGTGTAAAGTTTGCCCACAGGCCGCTCATGTACGGCGTCTGGCAGAATGCCACGAACATTGTTATTTTAACAGGAGCAGTGCACCGAGCAAACCTGTGTGCCAACATATTATTGCGCACCGACAATGCCCTGCGCTCCCTCTCAATGTCTAATTCGTCACTCAAATTCTCAGTTACAATGTGTCCCAGATATATTAAACTGTGCGAAACGACTAAGGGCGCATTCCAACAAACTTTTATATCTAGAATAAGTCTTATCCTGAGAATACTAGAACTGTCAGACGTCAATTTTATTCCACGAATAAAAGATTTTTGACTTTGGTAAAACTAAAATCAGCCTTTAGAGGTACACCATTAAGTAATATAGGTGGTATAAAGATATTTTTATTGTTACATTTAAATAACATGAACTCACTTTTACTTTCGTTGTACCTCAGGCCATGTCCCACAGCATAAACCTCACACAACAGCTGCCTGAGACCAACAATTGAGGGTCTCATCAGCACCATATCATCGGCATAACTCAAATTATTGACACATATCAATATGGCATCCGACATCCGCCAACATGCATGCTGCTAAGCTCCTCAATCAGATGGTTAACATACATATTAAGGCGGCGCCGACCGCACAGTGGCGTCCTCGCGTTCTTTTATTTTAGAATGAAAATGCAGAAAATAAGCACGTTAAGTTGTGCTCCACAAGATTATACGCGAATATTATTATAAACGGTAGTTTTACATTTTTTAGTTTTATTATAATCGCTAAAACGGATAAAAGTAGCCACTATTACCCATTTAAATAAAAAAAAGAATTTTTCAAATTGGCTTATAAATATAGGAGTTCTGAGAAAAATACAAAAAAAAAATCTGTCGAACTGATAACCTCCCCTTTTTTTTAAGTTGGTTAAAAACAGACGTTGATTGTCGAGGCGCGTAAGTTTTTTATTTACCCATAGTCACCATGGTGGTCAAGCGGGTTATTGATCTCATAACCAATATTTTCACGATCTGGCATTTATCTTGAATATTAGTAAGAAAAGACAGACGTGCATGCGGTGCATGTGTCCTTCATCATCATCGTCTTCCACAGTCCAACTTCACCCACTGCTGAGTGTTGGGCATAGGCTTGTTTTTCATTACGAGTATGTCATAAGTTCTTCTAAACTACGAGGCATATTATGATGATGGGTGAGTCATCAGTTAATATATAAAATCTTTATTTGACAGATGGCTTGACACTGTGGAACAGGCGCAGTACACGGATGTTCACTACTACTGCGCTTCGGGTAAAGGAAGATTCAACTGGCGCATGATATTTCACTTCCAATACCATAATGCTGAGAAAAAGGTGATTATGATTATATAATATCATAAAATCACGCCTGTTGCTCCCGTATGGTTAGACAGGTACATAATTATAGTACACTCACATTTTTTTTATATTTTAGTCCCATGCAATACGGGGTCAGCCTAAAGCCATCAACCGGGCACAAATCCAGACTCCGGGCATACATTCATAACAGATCTGAACCCTGAACTCGTATTCCTGGATGCAGAAACACTGCAACCAGGAATGCGAATGGATACAACCATGCTTGGCAGACCGATTGGTGATCGCATTAGTTTACATAACAGGCGGAGACTTACTTGCAACGTTTATTTGTCATATATCGAGTTTTTGAAAAGCACAGTACTCAGTGCAGCGAGCTAAGCCGCTCGACATGAACCGCTCGATGATGCGAGCGCATGTTCACAGACAAGTCAAGCAAAAAAAAAAGTTGCATTTTAGTATTTCTAATCCTGTGAAGATAGAACAAAGTTGGTAAATACATCGTAAACGAAAACAGGCTGATGCATAGACAATACACATCTCTGCTTGAGGCTCGATTTGAGTTTCGCTTCAGCTAAGTATAGATTGATTACAATTCTGGAATAAGAACGATGCTCAAGTACTGATTCTATACATAAAAGTGATCGACTGGTTGATGAACAAACTGCTCTTTAGGAATGTTCTGTAATATGGACCTTAGTATATCGCCGTTTTGTGACAAGAAATGGAACGCACGTGAGACATGTGCTTGAACCGAACGCTCGCCGCGTCTTAGGGCCAAAGCACACACGCTACTTTTAGCATCGGCGATCGGCGATTTAGTCGCTTTTTAGAAGCTAAATGCAGCGACCAAGCATTCCACACCGCACACCGCACACTTAAAAACGCCAAACGCGGCGATTCAGTCACTTTTCGGAAGCTCGATACAGCGGCTGAACACTACACTCCGCACACATTCGGATGCCGGTCGCAGCGATTTGGCATTTGCGCCAGCATCGGAGCAGTCGCTAAAACGCGCGATTCCGATACCGCGTCCGAACGCAGGAAGTCGCGAAATCGCGATGCAGCATCGATCCAGCCGCAAAATCGCCGATCGCCAATGCGAAAAGTAGCGTGTGTGCTTTGGCCCTTATGTATCGCCGTTTTGTAACCAAACCCGCCCCGAATGGCACATTACAATCAAACGTTGCAAATCAGTCTCCGCCTTACTATTGCAGACAAAAGGACGTTGCTTTGCTTTTGCCTTCTTGTAACATACTTTTACTAGACAGCCGTTACAAGTATTGTATATTTCACATCTTACAGTTGGTGAGAAAAGAAAAAGGTCCTTTTACAGAAGTGGAGGAACATGTGACACCAATATTCGTAGTACAAGTCTTGGACAGCGATGCTGCTTCTCAAGCTGATTTCTTAGGTATGTATCGAAGTCAAGTTACTCTTTATGACGTATCGAGTTTCTTGAAAGTAAGCCCAGCTTTTCTCTCCTTGCGCCTCGTAAACTGAACCTCGACAAAAACATCGATGTCCGATGTACTGATGCTTTCAGACTAGGGGCCGTATTATGAAGTAATAATGCCGTCATTGCAAGAGATGGTGCTATCGGTCTTCCATAGCTCCGTGTCTTTCTCACACTGGAAAAATGGTGGCACTAATACGTCATATCGTTTCTCCCTTCCCCCTCTTACCTTCAGAGAAATCTACCAGTTTTATAGTTTGTAGCAATATTATTGATATAATGTAGTCACATATTTATGATGTCACAGATTATTTGCAATTTATTGTAACGCAAAGCTGTTTAGAGTTTTATGAAACTTACCATTGCCTATACGAGTATATTTTTGATTCTTGAACATGCTCAGATATTAAAGAATTCGACTGTACTCAATTTTAGTGAATGGTTAGGGCGATGCAACACGGCATTGCGACGCCTGAGCGGTGACGGTCCGTAGTTCTACATATAAATTTGAGCGTCATGCCACGCGACGAAACGCATACGCATCGGACAAGGGGCCAGAGAGACAAAGCAGAGAGGAGCATTGCGGTGAGACACGACGGAGCGACAACGGAGCGCAGCATCTTATTTTTTAGAATGTCGAAGGTGGACGCGACGTCATGAAGGTGCGATGTCGGGATAAGCGGCGTTGCGTTGCGACTCACTGCGCTGCGACGACGCAACGCATTGGCAACGCCCGTGTGGCATCGCTCTTAGGCTATGCTCCAACCGACTTAAATCACTACGACTTTAATCAACTTCTAGCTCATAGAAATAAACTGCTGGTGCATAGTACCCCTTTGCCCCATGACTTGAGGGAGAGAAAGTCCCTTATTAAAACTGCCATCTATCAAAAATAAATAATAAAATTACATATTAAAATTATGAATTAATATTTTCAGCATCAGCATCGTTCAATTTGAATTCAATGTACAGAGGAGTGAAGTATGCTAACAAATGTAATATAGCAGAAATGGAAAAATGTCAGAAAATAAACCTCTTCTCGACTATGAAGGTCAGAGCCTGGTGGCCGCTCACATTCACCAACCGAAAAACTGGCGTTTGTTCTGCTAATGTTAGTATTATATACTGTTTTAAATAGTAGTGTGTATACGGGTTATAAAAAGACCTGTCACAAAAATCATTCAAATCTACGCAGTCAAGACGACCAACTAGATAAAAATGAGCGAAAATGTATTGCTGGGAAACGACTTTTATTTTGGAATGAGAAATTGCTGGACCTTCCCACTTCTTCCCTTTCCTGAAATAGACCTTCTTCAAAATTTCGATAATGGTATGGTGGTACAAACATAGATTGCGACCTTCAAAATCTCGGTAATGGTATGTTGGTATAAACAGATTTTGGCCTTCAAAATCTCGGTAATGGTGAGATGGTAGAAACATATATTTTGATCTTCAAAATCTCGGTAATGGTAAGATGGTAGAAACATATATTTTGATCTTCAAAATCTCGGTAATGGTAAGATGGTAGAAACATATATTTTGATCTTCAAAATCTCGGTAATGGTGAGATGGTAGAAACATATATTTTGATCTTCAAAATCTCGGTAATGGTAAGATGGTACAAACATATATTTTGATCTTCAAAATCTCGGTAATGGTAAGATGGTAGAAACATATATTTTGATCTTCAAAATCTCGGTAATGGTGAGATGGTAGAAACATATATTTTGATCTTCAAAATCTCGGTAATGGTGAGATGGTAGAAACATATATTTTGATCTTCAAAATCTCGGTAATGGTAAGATGGTAGAAACATATATTTTGATCTTCAAAATCTCGGTAATGGTGAGATGGTAGAAACATATATTTTGATCTTCAAAATCTCGGTAATGGTAAGATGGTAGAAACATATATTTTGATCTTCAAAATCTCGGTAATGGTGAGATGGTAGAAACATATATTTTGATCTTCAAAATCTCGGTAATGGTAAGATGGTACAAATATATATTTTGATCTTCAAAATCTCGGTAATGGTGAGATGGTAGAAACATATATTTTTATCTTCAAAATCTCGGTAATGGTAAGATGGTAGAAACATATATTTTGATAGTCTCGGTAATGGTGAGATGGTAGAAACATATATTTTTATCTTCAAAATCTCGGTAATGGTAAGATGGTAGAAACATATATTTTGATCTTCAAAATTTCGGTAATTGTAAGATGGTAGAAACATATTAAAATTACATTTAAACGTAGGACCACAGACGTATGTCCCATAGAGAGACACAGAACGAAACTAGCAGAACGACATTTAAAATCAACTAAAAGATATAATAATTATATTAATGATTCTAATGACTATAATTCTGTAAATTTGTTACGATCGCGAATCATATTTTAATCAAGTTACAACTTAATACTGATCAGTAAATTGCAAAAAACTTAAAAAAAAAAATATTTCGCGGGTTACCCTGGCGCTTTCGCCTTAAGGTATGACCTTCAATGGTACGGTCGCGCTGGTACAAAAACATAATGACTTTGTTTATAAATGTTGCTTAAAGTTAAGAGGCAATGCGGGTGGTCGTTTCTCCATAGAAACGCTCTCGCCTGTTTTCTTTCTGTTGAATGACCATATAGCAATGATTTTTTACAGAATAATAAATATTAACTACTTGTATGTCCCTATGTTTTCCTTTTTGATGATAAATTATGTTTATAAGCACTAGATCCCTCAAAAATGCCGATTTAAAACGGTGTCAACAGAGGCCTATACAAATTTGACAACTACTAATGAAAAAATAAAAACATAGGGATACAGTATATATCTTTTTTATTCAGTTTATGAAATATCTTTTAATTTGGTCCAATATTAAAGGAGGAAATAGGCGAGAGCCAAACCTCGAATTACGACGTTTTACTCAGGTTTTTTCAAAAGTCTCTCCGACCGTATTTCCTCTTATAGACGTATAAGTATCAAAAATTTACCTTTGGTTACACAGTTGCTAATCATTACTAACATTAACCAAAATTCATAAATATACCCCTAACTTGTTGTTTGTGACTAGACATTAATATTGCCAAAAACATTTCCGGTTTCAGGGAATAATCGATTTGGAAATGACATTGCTGCCGAAAGAGAAGGCCATACTGATGCCGGCGGGACTTGGGAGGGAACCACCAGCAGCTCTGCCAAAACCAAGGTATGAGACATAATTCTACCCTTTTTAGATTCTAATCTTTATGGCAAATCCGCTAAATCTGTCCGCGAAATAGCGTTCAAGATTGTTTTAAAAATGTGGATCGTGTTAATGTAATCCTAGTTTTTTTTTTCAATGATTTCAGAACGAAACCTTAAAATAATGCCCTGATTTTCTATAAATTTTATTATGGAATAAAAACCATGTTTGCTATCTTTGCTCAAGTGCCTACAAAACAGTGTAATTGGTCGACCGATTCGACCAATAATAGAGTATATTTCGAATCTCAAATAACGTCGCCATCCAGTAGGTAAACAAATTAATTTCTATGATATTGCAGTGTTCTATCTAAAAGATTACAAATTGAAAGCTTGTTTATTAATTTGTGACGTAAAGTGAGACACAAACAGAGACTGTTTTACGCGGTACTTTATAATTTGGATTTATTTGTTTTTAATCTATCTATATCTTCTATATATCTATATTTACATATAATAAAATTGTAGAAAAGTGGTGTCTGTACAATGGAAATATATAAAAAAAAAGTAGCAGGGGTTGTTATTATATCGATGCCGAACCCGAAAGTGTAATTAATTTTTTTTTTGTCTGTTTGTCGGTTTGTCTGTTTATCTGTGTGTTTGTGCACGTTAATATCAGAAACGGCTTATTCGATTTAGATGCGGTTTTCACTAATATATTGTAGTAAGCTTCACTTAACATTTAGTGTGTAGGTATTTCATGTCAATCGGTTCATAAATAAAAAAGTTATGTCAATTTATAGAATCACGGCGAACATTTGTTAAGGTCAGACAGTGAAAGTTGTGGGTGTAGATCTAAGTATCAGCTGTTTCTCGCACGGTCAGTTGTATGTGGCTCTGTCACGGGTTAGCAATCCTAGGAGCCTGTATGCTTTCATCCCCGATGGCCATACGACAAATATCGTATACAGAGAAGCATTACTGTAGAGTAAATTTTTAGCTACCCAAACGACGGTAGATGTAATTTAAAATATGCTGCCCGAAAAGTCACTATTCCACGCGGACGAAGTTGCGGGCACAGCTAGTTAAGTAATAAGTACTGAAAATTATGAAGATCGAAACAAAATATTTGAACATGTAGAGGAGCTCGTGATAGTAATAATAGCCGCACGGATCTATCGATCAGCTAGTTAAGCTACGCTTAGCAAGGTCGGTTCGTAGATGGGTGACCATCTTTATATTACGAGACCTCTTCGTGCCTCGTACAACCGTTGGTCCCGGCGGCAATCATTCGCAGATCTTTGACAGTCGTTACGGGTCGTCAGAAGCCCGAAAGTCTGACAACGAGGTACTCTTACCAAGGGGTATCGTGTTACCCCATAACTAGATTGTGAAAGTCAGATAGGCAGTCACTCCATGTAAAATATACTTGCTACGAGCAAGTATATTTCATCCGGTTGGACTGAAAGTTGACCTAACATAGTTGGGTAAAGGCTAGGCAGATGATAATAACATTCTAGACCTTATGAGATTAATTTCTAAAAACATTTAAATACCCTATTCATTTTTTTTTACGATATCATGCATAAATTCATATCTTATGTCGATAAAAAAGTCGCACCTTTTTAATTTTTTTTTCTTACAAAACACGGCATAATAACATAAAAATCTTGTGTTATTTTCCAGCCGCGTTGAATTGAGTGTGAATCCCCTGAAGCTCGTCAATCCATTGAACTGGCGAAAACGACACTCAAAGGTGACGTGTGTAGGTGTACTGGCGGTCCTCGCGGTTTCAGTTTGGTACTTGGAGCTACCACTTGCTCTTCTTGATCTTTTCAAAGAAGTAAGTGTCATTAATCCGGAGATTTGAGATGGAAGTGCAAAGTGAAAACTGGAGCTGAATAGAAGCAAAAGAGCTTAACGTTGTCTTCAGCTTGATTCCGAAAAGCAATTCTGTCTCAAAAACCTAATAATATTGATCATTGACATTACACAGAATATTCATGGGCGGTTCTCTATAGTGTTCTTTAACTTTTTATCCATAATCTAAAGTGCCATAATTTTTTTTGCCCTAATCATCATTGGCTCGAATGACAACTTGCCAGAATTTAATGTCACATAATATCACATGCCATAAAATTGAAATTCCTACATACAATATGCCCTAAATTTGTTTGTCATAAATATTACAATCAATAATATAAGACTTAAGACCGTTTTCAATAAAAGTTATAAGTCCTAAATTCAAATTATTTAATGTTTAGTTATCCTAATAATGTTTTTCAAACAAATTTGTTTTACATACCTGCTGTTAGCTGCTGTTGCAGCATGCAGCGTGCAAGCAAACATGCAAGCAAGCATGCAGCAAGTATGCATCATGCAAGTGAGCACGCTACATGCAGCAGGCATGGTTTCTGTCACGGCTCCGGCGCAGCGGGTCTCCGACGCGTGCTAATCGTCGCAGACGGCTTTCGCTCGCCACCGCGGCTTCGGCGGCTCGCTCGCAGCCTCCTGCTCCTCACAATACCTACTTAGGACAATATTTATGGCTTTATTTCATGCAAAATTAGGAGATTCAATTATTATAGTACTCAATTATTATGAGAATAATAGTTTTAGAAGTAAAGACAATTATGTAAATTAAAATTTCGGATTTTTGAACATTATGGTTACTAAAGTTTATAGCAAAGGTGTTATGGATAATGATTTTTGGAAAAACAATTTTAGGAGAAGAAAGAGAATACCTTCATGTACAAATGACAATTTCTACGGCGCAGAACAATCTTACCTGTCTTACGATATCCTAGAAGAGCGGCGACTGCCCAGATAGCGTCCGCAATGCACTGGTGAATGACGTCAATGAAAAGTTGTTTATGAAAGTAAGTTGGTGTGTTTTCCTAGACAGCGTTTTAGACACTGCTGACTTTACAGTCAAACCCCGCAGCCCAAAAGATTTAAATCGCTAGATTCGGCCTCACCGCTACTTAGTCACACGAAAAAGGATCCATACTGAGAAGAGTGAGCTTACACATTGTTATATAGTATTTCCATGGCAATCAAGACACACTGACTGCGTCATTGTGGCTCAGAGGTATCAGACCGAAATTTTTATAACAGTCGTCAGTCGCTGCGGCCATTATCTCTGCTTTTCCAGGAACCCGTAGCTTTAGCCTTGTCTCGAAACAGTTTATGCAGCTATTAATGTTGCCATATGCGTTTAATTAGGTCAGTTTTTTTATCTGAAATATAAAAGAACAGTCTCGTTGTCGTTGCATTGCTGTTATAGAACTTCGCAGTCCTATAATAGCAATGCAACGATACACAACCCCAGACTAATAGAGTAATTGAATCTACTAACTTTTACACGATTGTTGGATGCCCTTCTAGCTAGAACTAAATGGTTGTAAAAATATTCTAATAATCTAAATATTTTCTTTTATTTTCAGTGAAAAACCTTCGTGTAGCCTGAAAACACCGTAGAAGCTTTTTTTTAAATTTCCTTTTGTTTATAATTAGTTTAATGGCGGTCTTTTGTAAGCGGTATACATAAGTTAAAATATATAAATAGGTACAATTTTTAGATTTCTATTGTTACACTAAAATGTTTTAAAGTATTTTTTTAGCCTTATTTATTGCAATAAATACGTAGCTGCCATATTGTTATTTAATGTTTTTAATAAAATATTTTGCTTGATACGATTTTCTTTAAGTATCTTCTTGGTTCCTGAATAAACGAATAGAGTTACCTACCATAAAGAAACATGCGAAACTACTAGCAATCGGTGTTTCGATAATTCATAAGCTGTTTTATTTTTTACGAGGGGAAGTCCGTGAATTTCTGCGGCATCAGTGAGAGGGTGATAAAATTCAAGTGGAGTTGGTAGAAATCTGGGTAACAGCGGAGATAGCCAATCGAGTAAGATTTTGGTGACGTCGTCCTTGGGCGAAAGAAGGGCAATCTAATATTGTTGTCTAAACATGTCGGTGTTCCTTCTACCATGAGACACCTGTCCTACCCAGCGTAGGAGAGATGTTTAATGGTTGGAAAGGCCGATAGCTACTCGTTTCCTCCTCAGCACGAGGAAACTAGTAGCTATCTACTATTTCCTCGCTCAAGAAACTTATAGTAGATGTAGGTTCCATGACAGTAAAAGAGATACATAAATATAAAAAAATAATCGCTCAGTGTTCACATAGCCGGCGAGAACTCTCTCTCTACGCATACCCGCAAGTAACTGGGCATGCGTCACACTCGCGCACTCGCTATACTAAACACGCTGCTCATTGCTCGCGAACTCATTTTCTTGTTGCTAGGTGTATTCGCTTTTCGCTAATCGTCGGCGATGGGACAAGGCACTTTAGTCGGAAGTCCCAGATTTGCCAGCTACATGTCCGTGGAATGCCGGTTCTTCACAGTTTTCAGCGGGTCCTGTCGTCATTTGCGGGCTGTCCTGCGACCGTCTGTGTGCCTAACGCGATGTACTGCCCCAGGACCACCACGTGCGCCGCATCTGCTACTACATAATATAGGAATTTAATATGGGCATAGGTTTGTATTTCAAGATAACCTATTACAAAGTATAGATCATAATAATAATATATTCATGCTATTGATTATGTGAAACAAGGCTAGTTTGCGAGTTAGTTCAGTTGATAGTTCAGTCGGGCTTTTCGCTGGCCTTGTGCACGAATACATTTGAACACAGTTCAGTTCTAACTGACTTTGTGTACGCGTCAGTAAGCTGCCACTTGACTCACTGACTCATCACCGAAGCGAATTAAATACGGAAGCTTCCTTAGGAGTTCTGTGGTTGCGAAATTGCGACTATACTGCTAAAGTAGTTGTAACTCGTCAGAATGTAGGGAACAGCTCATTTTTTTTCGCGATTCTGAAACCGAATCATGAAACCGGACGTATGAGATCACAATGATTTTGACAGACATGTCAATTCTCTATCTATACCTACGCTTGAAATGTATTTAAATAAGTAGATGACAGCGTTAGTTCCGATTTTGACCACGCGCCCGTGTAACCTTGTAGCGCTATACTTACTGCTACGAAATAAAATCGCAGCCAGAAGTCAAATCATTTTATTGTTTTATTTAACATAATAGATTCGTACCTATCGAAAATAAATTATCAATGTACTACTAATTATTATTACTTAAAATAAATCAGTGCCTGACACTACTACATAGGTACAAGTTTAAACGTGATTATAAACTTGCCTACTAAAATTACATCAATTTACGTCAGGCGCTGATTAATTGGACAGGACTAAACTAAAATTTATGTTCTGTTCTTTTCTTAATGTAATAGAAAGAAAAAGATGCACTGGACTTACATTTAGTTTAGTTTGTGAATAACAGAATCGGCACCAATAACAAGTCTCCGTCCGTAAAGCTTTTCATTTCGTACGTTAGAAACGCAAACAATCTCCATTACCGAGGAATTTGTAAAAAAGTTACACCAAATTTACAAAGATGGTGCTGTACTCATTTTTCCTACGGCTGATATGGTATGTACATACATATTACATGAATACCATTGCTGAGATATACCTAAGCAGCTTACTATTAATATACAACAAGTTATCATTATTATTAATAAGTTAATCAAAACTCGTATCTCTCGAAACATTCTTAACGTAAGTATTTTACAAGTAATACCTATATTTTATTGATTTTATTACATACTTAACTGTAAAATGTAGAAATGGCATAAGATAAACACAAATATCTATACTGGTTTCTTCGTTGGGCCGTGGTCAGGCCGGTATTTTACATGCAGTTATCTTACTATCTGACCTTCAAAACCCAGTTAAAGTTAAAACTGTTACTCATCACCACCAGAATACACTATATTATATAATTATCTGAACTTTATAAGCTCATGTCATTGACTTTGAGACAATTTTCCACATCCGTCCATCAAGAAGCCTTTGAAAAGTTTTGTCCACCGAAAGGGCGCTACACGCATGCCTGCTCAAGAGAGGTGTGGGGCGGCCATTCGCTACACACTCACTGCGATGACCATAATAACCGCGGCCGCGCTCCGTTGCCTATCCGAACGCACGCAACTTTTTTTAAAACTTTAAAAAGAAAAAGAAAAGTTATTAAACCATCGCGCACCAGTGAATGAATTTTGTGTTTTTCACGGATTTGCGGTAAGTTTTGACGTTTGATTATCTGTGATGTTTATTCAAGTAGGTATATGGATTTCGGTGTTAATATTATTAATTATCGATGTTTTTAAAAGATGCTAATTAAACTACGGAGGGAACTATAGGAATTTATATAATCAAAATTACGTCTGTAGTGTAATGTATTAAGTAGGTATTTAATTGCAAAGTTCATGATAATTAATTATTTATTTACCTTGAGAATAAACCTGTGTTAATTTTTCTTACTTAATCTGCTAATTTAAGGAGTGCCAAAAAAATTGTTTTCATGATTGAGATCACAAATTAATAAAAAAAAAAATACGCATGCGCCGTATAAGACAAAACATAACAATTTTTTTTAAGAAAGATAAACGATCTGTCTAAATAGTCAAATTATCTAAGTTTATGATAGTTATTATCCAGTAATTATTAATTTTCAGTGTCATTTTATTTCATAATTTGTTGAAACTCATATTGGTACGTAATGTTAAAATTGCAGTTTCATGTTGATAATTAGATAAATAACTAGCCTTAAATATATAATCACAATCAACAAGCAATCACATTGAACGTTTGGTCAATGAAGTGTCTGAATCTAGCACTCCATTGAGATTTTTAATACCAATTAATTAAGGGTTTCCTTTTCCAACGGTTTATTTTTTCATTAAAGAGTCTCGAGCGAGATTTATATGTATGATGAAAGGTGGGCTCATTATATTATAATACATTTATTATAATGCACATGTTAGTTTATCATGAAGTCTTATAATAAACTGCCTTTCTTTAATAAAGTTTTAATGTTTGCTTATTTTTGGCAGCCATGGATAATACTGAGACTTCTGCTGGTATCGGTAAATACTCAAATAAGATGATAATATCATAATTGTAGCATTTAATAATATGGAGTAGGTAATACTTAATGCAGGTGCACTACCTACTTGTGTCTCAATGGCAAGATAATTGAATTGTCTTCACTCGCTTTTCAGTTTTTCAAGTCGTATATTGCACATTATTAAATTATTGTCACTTTTGGATAATACCTTCTAATTATGGGAAAAACCTGGCCTGATCTGAGTTTTTTAAAGGATTAACCCTGTGCTTCTTTCTGTTTATCCCACTTTATATTTTGTTTAAGACATGTAACCGCACTTGAAGCACTCACGCACGCAACAAGTTGCTAAGAAACTATGGTCTTGTTGGTAAATCTAAATTTTAAACAAGATTGCAGTTCAAAAGTCAGACATTTTACCCCGCTTTCATTTTGTATGGTAAATAGAGGACTCGCCATTATTTCGCCTTCATTAGTAATTTTATTGTGGGCGTAGGTAGGATGTTTTTTATGACTGTAGCAAGCTATGGGATCATCGGCACAGTCAATTAGCGAAGTAGGTACGATCAATGTCTGACATCACGATCCGAAGCAACGTCACACTAACTTTGTGCTATTATTTTATATTTTGGATGTGGTGTATGGAAAAGGCCGCAGAATTTTACTACTTGCCCGGCCAGTTAAATTTTGTGTTATTTTCATCGTTTATAGCCGCCTGAACCTAGGTGAACGTTCTCGTTTGTTATCATAATGTAGATGATAGATAGGTATTTGAGTATGAATATGAAACAAACGATGGATGGACTGTGTCTGTCGAGGTGACGATGAATAGAGAAGTATGGAAGAAAAAGACATGTTGCGCCGACCACAAATAAATTGGGATAAGGATAGGAAAATGATGATGAGATAGGTATTATGACAAGAAACAGAAAGGAGCCAAATGTAGATAGATTCTTTTGAGCGTGCCAATGGCAAAAATATATAATCACATTTTATTCACCGTTATTCAGTAATGTTGATTGAAGGTAAATTATGTGGATCAGACTTCCAGGGGACTGTAGAATCCGTCTCACGAAAGAAGTCCCTCGGCAATAAGTAAGTGGAACTAATTATATGTATACAGTTAGCAACATTCCTACAGCAACTCTCCTACTTCAGAAACCTTTCTCTATTTAAGACTGTGCGTTTTGTTAACCAGTGTCTGTAATATGATGTTGAGATAAATAAATAAATAAAGATGTATGCTCTCAAAACGGTGAAAGAAAGCATCGTGAGGAAACCGGCATTTCCTGGAACCCAAAATTCGACGACATATAACATCTATCAACCCGCACTAGGCCCGCGTAGTGGACCGCAAGGAGGTCTGTGTCCCAACAGTCGGAAAGTTATGATTATTATGTTTATGTCTCCGCCGCATGCCTGCAGCGCCGCGTCTGCGGGACTACTATCGTGAAACGGACTCTACGCAAGTAAGCACCATCACATAATAGACAATACCATAGCTTTCTCGACTTACTCCATGTGGTCTGCTATAAAATGTCGGACAACAACATTCACGATTGCTACATTTTCCCTTTATTTTCTTCCTTGAACCAGCAATTTCTTTACTTACATTAAAGAACTGTCTTCCGCTACACTTCTGCTAAAACATTGCTCGTTTATGGTGAAAGATGGTTTTTTAGTAATATTAAAACTCGCTCATACGTTTTGATTCATTCTGAATTCGGTAAAATGAGATAAACTTATGAAAATTTCCATGAAAATTAACCACACAAACACATTTTTGCATTGAAAATTTCAATGAAACGATGAAAATGGAAAATTGAATTTAGTTTTTTTCCTATTTTTCTCATCCCAAGCTCAAATATTCCTCTGTTAGGCAACCATAACCATAATCATAATAAAACATTTCAAACGTATTATTTGTAATTTTATTGTACCATCGCGGATACTGGTGGTGAACCACTTTTCAACTTTATTATTAAGGGCATAAGGTTGAAAAATGGTCACCCACCGTCATTGTCCGCGGTTTTACCTAATCATCAATCATTAAACAAAGTAAACAACACCACGCGCTTTTCCTTATCAAAGTGACACAGTCTGATAATAATATGAGACAGCAACGGATACAAATAGCTAGTTTTTTATGGTAAAAGTTCATAATATAATGAAAATTTGCCAAAATTGTGACGTTATATAAGTATACTTGCATTACCAAGAGAATCCTATCCCATTCTGCTCAGTTAGAAAAAGACAAAGCTTGTGATATTATATTATCTCAGGTGATTTGCCCGCGGCTTTGCCTGCGTGGAGATCAGAAAATATCCCATGGGAACGTACTAACTGCTAACTGCCTAATTTCATCCAAATCTGTTCAGCCGGAGTTACTTTCGCCTTTATAATATTAGCATGTGTGCAACAGGGTGCACTTGCACCGACCTAGCTTCAAAATAAAATATAGGATGGTGTAAAAACATTCAGAACTAAAAAAATATCCGAAAATGCCTAATATAATAATAGAGAATCTAACCTATTCGCGGCGAGATCCTAAAATTTTCGATTCTTCTGCAATCTCACGATTCTAACGCTTTTATGCATTAGTCGACAAAGTACCGAAGTCGCTTCGTGAAGATGCACTCCTGAAAATAATCTTGCCGGCGCCTATTAGTATGGTTTATGACTGTGTTTTTTTTTACCCATCTCCCCGATTGGACAAAAACTCTCGAATAGAAAATAATATAACCACTTTCATAGTCTTTATTCTGTCATTTTTGTTACCTTTACATATTCATACCACCAAGTACCCGTTGTAGATATATGAGAATTTCACGGTTCATCCCTATAAAAATACCGAAGAAATATTCATGGCCGTTCCTCAAATAAGCTTGTTCCTGACTTAATATCACACTTCAGTGCACACAAGGTTCAAAGTTATAAGAAAATGTAGATAGAATCAAGCTCAAACAACGTGATTATGAAGAAAACAATAATTTTGAACATTTAATACTCGCTTTAGTAATGCTAGTGGCATCATCATATCAAAGCCATACAAAATGTAAGTACTCTTGTAGTGCTTAACGGGCCAAGTACGTATGGGACTGTGCACAGTGGGATGAATTTATCCCGAAAACAAACAATATTGTAGTTGAAAAACATGTTCTCCCATACATCGATATATCTACGTCGCGGTCAATTCTCCAACTGCAAATGTAAGTTTGTGATTGAAAAAATATATTTTTCATTTACACATTAACAATTTTCGGACTTTTTCCTTGATGCCTTGCTTTTTGCCAAATTTCATGCTTCTAGATCAACGGGAAGTACTTAAAGGTTTTGATTTATTTGCAAGTATCGAAATATGTCGCATAATGAGTTGACTTAGAAGCTTGATTTTTTTTTAGAGGTCCCGGGGACTGCAGCACCTTTGTATTTAATATTAATTTCATCTTGATACCTCCAGGCGTTTCTGAGAAAAATTGGTCGTGACAGACTTACAGACAGATAAGATAGACATGTCTGTCTGTCACTCACTCACTTATCACTGATCGGCTGACGGAACACTTCGTTGTCCGTCTGTCGACGAAGTGATCTTAAAAGGGTTCCGTTTTTTTTTTCTTTTGAGGTAGGTACAGAAGCTTAAAAAATAAATAAATGAGACAAAAGGAAGTAGGAGAAAACCAGTACCAAGATTTACTTCCGTAAGAGGACAAAGAAATAAAATTGAGTTTAAATATACATCAAAGATAGTTCACAGTTGCGTTTTGTCACCTTAATTTCATCCGAATGCGTGACGTCACTGATTTTATCGTGAGCCATTACACCTTATATCCCATCAATTATACTCTAATTTTATTATAAATGTCATGTTACTTTGTCATGATTTTTTTTTATTTTCACTTGAGTGATTGACACCTGCTTCAACGCAGCTCTCTATGAAGAATCGGTGTATTTTTCAAACTCTTATAATTTTCTTTCTTTCCCAAAATCAAATTGCCTATGAAAAAATTGTCCCAGGCTGAATTACAGCGTGAAATCTGAACAGAGGTCGCTGATTGCCAGTATATTAAGTTTAAAGGACTGGGCCTACAGCAATTTCATCCCGTTCGAAAAGTGAAAAACAATTACTTTATACAGTTATAAATTTTTCACATTGATATCAAAAAGAAAACCAAAGACCAACGATGACGAATAAAGCCATCCACGTGTTGATATTAAGATATTTATAATAGTATGATCCAACGGTGGGTTTTTGTATTCCACATTATAAGATATAACATATAAAATTGCTAAAATAAACATCCTAATCATAATGATGTCTTGCGTAGCAGTAGACAAACTACATTGAAGCAACAATAAAAATGTTAAATAAGGAGGTAATTAGAGCGATAACTATTATCTTTAAAAAATCTTTAAAAGAACGTTTAAAAATATATATTGAGGCAGTTTCAAGAATAATTTATATAGAAGAACGCGCTTCTTTATTAATATAATTAATTTTCGTGTAAACATTGGAAATGGATGGAAAGGCGAAGAAGTATAAAGAAAACAAAGACGAAAATGGAATAATCGAAGAAGTTGACTACGATGAGCTACTGTCATCAGCTGGCGAATTCGGCCGGTATCAAATATTCCTGTTCTTTGTAACGTTTCCATTTTACGTGTTTGGTGCATTCTCCTACTTCTCACAAGTTTTCTTAACAGAAACGTCTCCAAACCATTGGTGTTTGGTCCCAGAATTGCAGAATCTTACCATTCTGGATAGAAGAAATCTTGCCATACCCCTTGATAAAGACTCACCCTTTGGATATTCTCGTTGTCAGCAGTATGAAGCTAACTGGACTGAAGTGATATCTACAGGAGGAACTTTAAATACAACTTGGAATACAGTGCCGTGCCAGCATGGTTGGGAATTTAATATGACAGAATTTTCATATCCAACAATAGCAAGTGAAATGGGATGGGTGTGCGAGAGAAACAGCTACCAAGCAACAGCTCAGTCAATGTTCTTTGTTGGATCTATCGTGGGTGGCTTTATGGTGGGGTGGATCGCTGACCGCTTTGGAAGAATTCCAGCCGCTGTATGCAGCAACATGATCGGAGCAATCGCAGGCACAGCCAGTATATTCGCCAACAATTTCACTGAATTCACCATCTGTCGATTTTTCATGGGTATGTCTTATGACAACTGCATGATGATGACTTACCTACTAGTCTTAGAATATGTTGCACCAAAATACAGAACAAGGATAACTAATTTATCCTTCGCCATTTTCTTTACTACGGGAGTAGTTGCGTTGCCGTGGATCTCATTGGCTTGTGGACATTGGAAAAAAATTGCCCTTGTTACAAGTTTGCCCATGGCGTTAGCTCTGATAGCTCCTTTTATCATCCCAGAAAGTCCAAGGTGGTTGTTGTCCAAGGGAAGAACCGATGATGCTGTGAATAAAGTTTTAAATATAGCTCGCGTAAATAAAAAAGGGGTTCCACAAAGTTTAATAGATGGATTTAAGTATACTACATTGCATAGCAAAAAAGTGCCCGGAAATATGATGGAAATGTTGAGAAGGCCACTACTGTGCAGGGTTTTCATCTGCACGTGTATAGAATTTATGTTTTCTATGATCATTTTTGACGCTCTGATCAGAACGATAGGACAGTTACAGTTCGATTTCTACGTGTCGTTCACTGTGATATCTTTAACAGAATTTCCGTCACTGGTTATTCTGTCCTTCGCATTAGATTATACCGGAAGAAAGTCTATGACGGTTGTTGTGTTGACGTTATGTGGTATATTTAGTTTTTTGGTACCCTTTGTGGGAGGTGGTCTAGCGTCTGTGTTGTGTGCAGTTGCAGCACGGTTTACAGTGAACATGGCGTGCAACACAGCTATGCAGTGGACAGCAGAAATGTTGCCAACTTCAGTAAGAGGTTCCGGTTCATCAATTGCACATATTTGCGGATACATTGGTACTGTAATATCACCGTTTGTGGCGTATCTTGAGATATACAAGCCTTGGCTACCTATGGTTATTGTTGGCAGCATTGCTATGATAGCTGCTTTAATAAGTATGACTCTTCCCGAAACAGCTAAAAGAGATATGCCCCAAACGTTTGATGATGCAGAAGAGCTCATCAGAAGTCAAGGTTTCTTTGACCTACCGTGTACAAAAAAAGCTGTTGATGTCAATATGCAAGGCCATGCGAATGATAGTTTTGAATTAAATTGAACTGTTGACAATTATTATTTTCATAGAAAATAATTGCTGTGCTATTGAGAAACTGATTTCAGTCGGTAAAATTAGCACGACGTAGAAGCGCAGTGTAGCATTTTGAACGATACATTTTGTGCTGGCAAATTTAATAAATTATGTAAGCCTCTAGTGATAATTTCTTCACCCGTTGAGCGAAAGATTTTGTTAATTTTTATTTTTCTATTTATGTTACCATAGGAGATATTAAACAAAATTTTACAAGAAATCTCTTGTTTTGTTATTCAGTTTCCCAACAAAAGCTACATAGATAGTCTTTCTAAAGCAGGTGATAAAGTTCCTCACCACTAAGTCCCCTCTCCTTTATAATAGTTAATTTTATGTACGATGAGACGCAGAGAGGTCCTTACGTAACCAGATACACATACCTATATACAGGGTGTTACGTCGGCGTAAAATAAAAACGAAAGTACCTACTTTAATTAAATGATAGAAAATTATCTTCTAGTTAGCATGATTTCTTAAAATCCTTAGATATACTCGTAGGTACTACAGCCCTTCGATCACACCATTTTTGTTGTCAAGCTTTTGTGTTTCAGAGTGAGGAGTTCGGATACCGATTTAATTTCAAGGCCACTTGTGACTAATTATATATTTTTTAATCTGAGCTTGTTGTAGGGCACATAATTATGTATCTGTGGGTGTATACGAGTACACATAGATATCTTGTATGGATGTCTAAGATTGTAAATCGATCTTGATAAATGATGTTCGAGCCAATTTATTTTAGTGACGGGTCGCATTCCAACCTTTCTACATCGCTTAATGAAATATGCATTACATTGTTATCAACTTCATTTTGTCCTCGAGGTTATACGAGGATTATTAATTTAAGGCGCGGTAAGAAGCAAATTTTTAGGTAATTGACAATATCGCATACCGGCAACAAATAAGGTTCAAAACAGCGATGCATTTGATGTTAGTTGAATCGAATGACCACCAAGCCACCACCTAACAGTTTTAATGAAATTAAAAATTAATGCTCAGCGGAATAACATTTAGGTATTTTTTTAGTTGATTGAATTCCCTTTATTATCATTGCAAAAATATAATAGTGTACGCTCAAAATTTTGAGAATTAGGCGACAAAAATATTTTATGAACTCTATTTTACGATTGTTTTATTATCATACAATATTATTATTCCCTTTATTTAAGTAAAAATATATAAATTATATTTTTAAGTATTACAATATAAAAAATATTAAAACATACCAAGTATATTATTTTTATGAAATATTTTGAATAACAATACTCTCAATATGTAGATACGCCTGTGCGATAAAAAACTGAGCGTTTTAAGGTGTTCTACGTTTAGGCAGAGCCTTAACCATTTACTTTGCCACAAACAGGACAAATCGGAGACTGACAATAAACATGTATGTTATTGTGTGTTATTTATGTGCAGAATCGGATAAAGCTCTTTCAGTATTTGTTGGTCTTTGTGAAACACACTGATTTTTAGCTAGTTCTTTTATTTAGTAATCATTATTGTTGATCAAAGAGTTACCTAGTTATTTCTCAAGTCTGTTCTGAAGGAAGTCTGGATCATGAACATGTTATAACGGTACTGATTTCTTAAATTTCTGGAAGATGATTCTTGCGCATAAACAAACATAACATAGGAACGAAAAAACTCTATAAACGTGTTTTTTTTTTTTTGGATGTGAAATCATCTAATGACTCCTCCCGCTCTGGGTGGAGCGGAAGGGAGTGTCAGACTCTTACTGACTAAAACCTCAAGGACAAGCCTCACCTCTGACTTGCCTTTATCGGCCAGCTGGAGCTATAAACGTTATAACACCTCGGGATCTTCAGTATTACATCAATTTGTGCTTCATCTTTAAGTCATAAACCATCCAAAATCTTAAAACCATGTTGTTGAGCTTGTCAATATTTTATTTACATTTTAGTTTAGGCCTTATCATTGTAAACATTGCACAGTGTCGTCATATATGAAGACGTATTTCATTAAATAAAAACGTTGGTTTTATTATTATAAATATTATTAAACATTTCTATGTAAATATTCACCAAGACGTTTCAAGGGTTTCCCCAAACCGGGGTCCACCGATCCCTAGGGGTCCGATAATTATGCCCCAAGGAATACTCTGACAAAATTGAAAATCTATCTGGGTATTTAGCCTATATTGTCCTTCTGCAGGCCAAAGATCTCCCTCTTCACATCTATTATCTACAAATGGAGCCCACAGCCATCAGAAATTAAAGCACGCAACGAAAACTATGATATTATACTTTTTTTCAAAAGGACTTTTGTTTGATTTTTTTTTCAATTGATGAGCCACTGAGAAAGATTGCCCTAGATCATTTTCACCACTTCGTCCAGAGTTGCAATACTACGAATTAATAATTTATGTCCACCGTCATTAAGGCCGTAGTGATGAGTGAGAGCTTTGATAATATAAGTACTTTAGTACTTGTTTAAATCCTTTTATTGCAACATAAATCATGGTAGAGTATACCATAACTTGTTCAAAGAGCTCGTTTTATAGGTTAGGTAATGTAAGTGTCTTTAGTTTGATTAGATTACCTTCGAATCCTGTCATCACTGCGCCTTACCAGCCCAATTACAACGGGTGTGGTTGTCCTACCCAACTCCATTTGGGATGCATAATACGCTTTTTGAATTGAAGACCTTCGTACGTCTTCGTATCTCGACGTTTGGAACTCGGTCTATTAGCCTTATGCCAAGCATGTAAGCAATCCGTTGACAGGAAAAATAGCTTTATTTGAAAATACTTATGTCGGTACACAATAACAATTTGTAGCCAAGCATTGTAGTACAGTTTGAACGATATGACTAACCGATGAAATTCCAGGAATATGAGATATTTAAGGATACAGGTGGGTTTATTTTGTGAAATTTCAAAGCGCCGTACACCGTGACTATGACACAAATGCGGAGACAATAATTTCAGAAACAGTAACGTCCGAATCGTCCAAATTACTGTCTTGCCACGCGTTTCTGACACGGTCACATGAACTAAAACAAAACAACGTTAGCCTTGGTCAAGGTTTAAAATTAAAACGCACTGACAAACCCCTGGCTTAGACAGTAATGCCCGGGATACACGGGGCTAGTTTTCGAAGCTAGGAAGTAATATCCTGCCTTGGCACATAATTATGATGTCCCTAAAGGTTCATTAGAAAACCAGCGTCAGACACTATTGTTGTTTGAAACATTATTTTTATTTTGTGTTTCACGAACTGTGTCCAAATAAACTTTATTCTTTCTTTCTTTCTTTACATAGTAGAGGAGTTTACACGATCGTCTTCTTTTTTTGTACCTACTCTTCTTCGATTTTTTATATTATTTGAGCCCAGTAATAGCGGGCCGCGTTGTTTGCGGCTTCAGTGGCATTCTTTAGGTCATCCGAGGTGCAGGTGAACGGGCACTTAGGACACTCCAGCAAACTGTGGGGCATGGTCTGATCAGAAACACCGCACTTGCACTGGGTGTTAGATAATCCGATTGGATACTTGCTTTGCTGGTGATATGAAGCTTGTACAAATGCCAATTCATTGCCAATTCATTTATGAAAATATTATGTCATCATCTGCCTAGCCTTTTCCCAACTACGTTGGGGTCGGCTTCCAGTCTAAACGGATGCAGCTGAATACTAGTATTTTATATGGAGCGCCTGCCTATCTGACCTCCACAACCCAGTTACAGCCGGGACCAACGGCTTAACGTGCTTTCCGAGGCACGGAGGGGTCTTGGTATGTAATGATGGTCACCCATTCACGGACTAACCGCGGCAATTAAGCATAGCTTAACCTGATCGATCAACCCGTGCGGCTGATATTACTTAGCCACAAGCCCCTCTTATGAAATTATTATGTATGTAAGAAAAAATCAACATCTTTTTAATAAAATAAGTGATAGACATAATTTTAATACTAGAAATAAACATAAATTAGATCAACCTTTTTTTGTAATTTTTAACGTTCAAAAGTGACCTTTAATCTGTCAAGCTCCGCTACTGAGACACAATTGATTTTCTATTGTTTCGTCACCGATAGGCGATGCGCGGAGCTTGACCGGTTGTGCCTATTTGAAATAAATGATTTGACTTTGAAAGCTAGGATAGAAAAAGCAGTGGTGCGGGGCGCTGCTAGTTCAAAAATAGAATCCCATCCTATTAAACTATCACATTAGCTTACTATCTTCCTCACTAGCATACTAGTCTAAAAATGAGGATAGTTCTCCATACACAAGGCCAGAGTTAGGTTGCTTGTGATACGATGATTTTTTCATTAGTACAGATACCAAAAATACAATTATTTCTGGGATGTTCTATTTTTACCTGAAAAACTGTTTTTGTGAAACGAAAATGTGTTTTTTCTAATAGAAGTATTTATTTATTTATCTTACTAGCATTATCTTGATATCCTAGCTTGAAACATTAGCCTCGCGGAACCCGGGCATAAGAGTTATTGTTACCTTCAACGTTTCATCTTTTGCGAGACTCAACTATAAAATGTATGTATAAAATAATTTAATTGTTACATACATTATAACAATTAAGTGGTTTGATAACTGAATAATGCAAGAGCTTTATTCTAAATTAAGTGGGAGTAATAAGCCTATATTATAGCGGCCGGGGATTTTACACTATTTACCTTTTATTTACACTACTATCTTGTTTGTTTTGTTGATTAGTTTTATGTGTGACACTGATAGCTCGCGTTTTATTATTCTTTTGTTTTAATGGTGCGACATGTGGTAACTAGTTGGGGTAGATATTGTTGCAGACATTTTTGAGGTCTTACTGCACAAAATAAAAGTATACCTACTTAAAAGTCCTAAGGAACCTTTCCGATGGTATTAACACTTGCACAAAAATCGTGTAAAACTATGTGAAAATGAAAGTTAATAACGATTTTTCAAAGATAGTATAAAATAATTGTATTTGTTTCCATATGACACTAATATTATAAAGGCGAACGTTTGTATGACTGTGTGTGTGTTTATATGTTTGTTACTTCTTCACGCTCAAACGACTGGACTAATTTTGATAAAATTTTGTATGGCGTTAGCTGACACCCTGGATTAACATATAGGCTACTTTTTATCCCGATATTCCCACGGGATCGAAACTCATGCGGGTGAAACCGTGGGGCGCAGCTAGTTATTCATATAAGTATTCAATGTCCTATTTTATTTATTTAAAGGTTAAAACAGTTTGGTCTAAATAATATTATCTTCTCCTTTACTATCGAATTGCAGTCTCTCTAGCTACATCTATGGTACATAAAACAAAGTTCAAAATGGCATGTTTGTGTCTTCTATTTTACCGACACGTCTTATATTGCAATATTCCGAAACCCACCAACGACAACAGATAAAATGTTACAGTTCGCTGCAGTTCAGTGACAAAACGAAGAGGTAACAATGACGGCTCTTATTCTGCTGAATTCCATACTACGCTAGGCCAGCTAAAGGTCTAGGTGTCACCATTGACGTGCGGCCTACTGTACATAATCCTCAGACAAGAAAATAATTCACACGTCTTTTATTTGGGAACCCACAAACGATAAATAGCGGCATAAGTTAAACTGGACAAGGAGGTCTGTAATGCCTAACCATTGCAGTCCTTTCAAAGTTATTTTACCTCTGATAGCTGCAACCCAATATCAACCTTATTACAACAATAAAAAGATCACTGTGATTTTGACAGATTTGACAGTTGCAGCAACCCAACAGCAAACTTAATTTCACGAAATTAAAGATCACTGTAATATTAACAGTGATGCAAAAAAATAGGTAAAAATTAAATAATTGTAAATGGACTGCAGTGTATTTACATTACGTAATAAAAAAATATATATAAAAAAACAACTCCATCCATAAACCGTTACAAGGATCAAAACTAAACAAACTGTTGTAAGACTACTGATTGCCCTGCAATCCAGACGACTCTATGCAAATACAAACTCCTCTATTTTTCTCGTAGACGTAGTAGTTATGTACACTAGCTGGGCAGAGAAACAAAGGGAGCGTTGTTTTTCATGTAGATTTCATGCGACGCTAACAAATGACAAAGACTGCTCAGGAAACAGCATCAGTTTCATATTATACGTGGGAAGCGTGTTGTTACTGTAAGTTTATAGGTAAATGTATGTTACATGTATTCCATGTTATAGTACGCACTGGAAAAGAGATTGTCAGTTGTGTCTGTTCGTACCAACATGTCTTTATATCCACGTCGGAGTACATTAAATGCATGTTGCTCTAATTATAAAAGCTGAAACAGTGAACTGTTTGACATACTTTCAAGGTTCTGATTACCCGTGCTGGGATCGTGTTATCCAGTGAGTGGGTTATGAATGGAAGTCGACCCCGAAATAGTTGGGCAAAGACTACTGTGTGGCCGACGAGAGAATGCGGTCTTGACACCAGCTGTCAATTTCATACAAACGAATGTGTGTTTTGTGAATTTGATGTTTATTAGTTACTAGAATTCTCAAACTCAAACTCAAATCATTTATTTCAATTAAACCCTGTACAGGCACTTTTGAATTGTCAAAATTAAATAGTCGGTCAGTTAGTCAGAAAGTTGAAGCTAGTTGCCCATTCCAAAACGTAGATCTCTATGGAGACGAACGGGCAAGAAACTCCATGGACACTCTTTATATACTAATATTGCTTAATATAACAAAATCCTGGGTTCATTATTCTTGTTGCTTCTATACGTGAGAACAATGTAAAAAAAAAACACAAATGAAGAAACAATTCAAAATATAACATTAAAAATAAGCTCTGGCAGTTAAGAGATGACCAGTCTCAACCGACGGCGCCCGTTCACGAACATGACGCGTGGATCAGCACCATACAGCTCCACCATTTTGTAAAGAACCGAATGATCCAACACACGCGCCACCATCAGTGAGACATTTGCACACTGACATGTGTCAGGAACGCATTCTCTTTACCGTCGTACTGTAGTAGGTAACATAATGTCCCATGCTCTTTATCATGATTAGTAGGCTACTGTAAAATAAAATTTCCAAAGCGTTACCAGAAAAAAAGAGAGAGTGCTGTAAAAGCGTCTTGTGTGTTCGTACGTAAGGTCGTGGGTCTAGACTGTAGCTCATCTGTTCTCGTGAAAGTCAATACGGGTCTAGAGACAAATAGAGTACGCTTGACGAGAATACATTACAGAAAAATGTTGTAAAAGAATATAATACAGGTACTCCAAGAATGAAAGCACAAACAGAAATGTTATTTGATAACTTAAGTGTGGGAATTAGTGGATATTAAGGTACAGTACGACTGAACTTTGACGTACAGACGCCAGCACATCAAGCTACTACAATCTGTCAAATTTCTTTAATAGATTTTGAACTTTATCGCTTAAACATAAGGTTCAAAGTTGGTTGGGAAAATTTTACAGTTTCGGGTAGGTTGATGTGCTGGCGTCTGTACCATCGGCATTTGTCAAACCACTATAAGGCCCTATAAACACGTCACGGTTTCTTTACGGTACGGCGTGTATGTAGAAAAATCGTGTCCGTCAACAAGCTTCCATAGTGATCCATACAACACTGATGACCGTGCCTACACACGGCGAATAAACCCTAGTTTTTCACGGTAAGAAAAAACGTGTGTGTGAAGAAACGGCCAAACTCTTCAAATTGTGAATTCCGGCAGGATTTGAAAGTATCAAGAAAGCCGAATGAATCGTGAGTGGTGCAAAAATAAGTGATTGAAAGTACTAGTTGTTTCATTAGATTAATTAGGTACAGTCAAGGAAGGAGTCATTGTTAAACAAACTGACCCCCAATACGTCAATTTTCGAATAGCCATTTCACAACTGTCAAAGAAAGATAGATTTCATTTGATTATACGGACAACAAGTTGGTGTTCTTAACTATTAACTTTATATTGACGGAACCTTTAGCTTGTGTTGTACTTTGCAAAATATGATCTAACTCACTTGTTCAATGTATGGAAGCCTTCTGCTAACAATATGATTACAAAGTATGTTATGGTTTTGGTTATTTTGTTCTCATAGAGAACGTTTTTTTTTTTTTTGTTAGACATGAGGTGAACTTTACCCATCATGCTCTCTAAAGTATATAGAATTATATAAAAATGTAATATACCATGATTATGCAGACTCTGCGATTGTTGTTTTGTTTTAAGACTTATTTAAATCTGCCAATTGAAACAGAAACATGTAGTATATTTTTTTAGTTTGCCTTCCAAATTGATCGTATTTTTTTGATATTTATTAATTACTAGCTGATCCGACAGACCTTGTACTGTCCAAATTTCTATAATTTATTTAAAAATGTTAGGGACATTCAGTTTTCTCCGAATTTGAAATATTTCCGGGAATCTTTTCCAATTTTCTTTTCTAATAATAAACCATTCGGACTATTGCGAACATTTTAAAACAAAAAAAATACCAAATCCGTGCAGCACTTCACAAGGGATGCGCTTACCAACGAACAGCATTTCATTTTCTAAACGTAACATTATAAAGAAAATAGGTTTCATTATTTGTATATTGGTTTGTAAAGCTTTTACGCTAAAACGGTTTCAGATAAAATGGCACATGGGTAGACCATGGCCTGTTTTAGGACATAGGATACTTTTTATCTCGATACTCCCAATATGCACGAGAAACCGCAGGGTGCAGCTAGTTATTTACTAATAAATACTAATAGATTTAATAGTATACTTTTGGTTAAATAGAACAACTAAAACACAAAAAATAACATTTGTTTAAATTTCTTATTTTAATTTAATCTATATCACAAACACATACCAAATTCTCAAAAGACATTCAAACATCAACAAAAGTATCATCAACAGTAGAATTCTCATTACTGATGTTTCTCTCGTACGTGTGTGTACTATCTATTACATAATTTTAATAAAAACGTGTACGTTCTACAGCGCTGACAAATTGTTATACAAAAAACCCGTAGACAGCCTATTGCCGTCTTACGAAATATATTTCGCCTCGTACAAACACAATATTTTCGTCACCTCTAGGTGAAAATAACGAAATTGTTCTAGGTACCAGGTGCCAAAAGAAATATTCTTAATTAAAACATTTGGTTTGGCATCCCGCTACTGTGACGTTTGTAAAACATAGTCTCCCAAATTAAAAATGTCGCTGGAAGAGATTGTTTTGTATGATCTGAAAATAGACATACATTACCTATGCTTATCTTTAAACTGATTCATCTAAATATTAGGTAGAGGAAATAAATGCTCTGATATGCTCAAAATAATCTGTTCGTTGTAATTGTTGTGGCATAAAGGTCGGGAGATTTGGGGTCAGGTGCATTGAAATATCTTCCGCTAGAGAGAAGATTTGCGCTAATTAAATAATATAACGTCTTGCGCACTTTGGGCAGTCACCGTCCAGCTTCACTGCTAATATTTTTACTACTCATGGGCTATTCTTTTACCGTTCGTATCGTACGAAACGCTAATATAAAATGAATAAAATACGTATACCTAATGTAGCGAATTCGATGCCCGCATCGATCGGGACAAATATTTGCACGTGTAACCATTTGTGTCTGAACGAGTCTAAACGTGTCTGGATAATATACGAGTCACACTTGTAATGTGTCCGCAGCACGGAAAGCGAGGAATTACATTTAGAAGGAAACGTTTCATTCATCCTTACAGCTTGCTTTATATCAAGTGGAGTTTGTTTACTAGGAGCTGTTTACTTTAGGAGTTTACATTTATCTTCATCATCTACATTTAGGTCACTGTAATCCTTGTACTCGTATCTACTGAGACGCTACTGAGGGAGAACCTATCCTATTACTGCCTGTAACATATTACAGCCAGACAAAGACAGTTTTTTTATCAGTTTTTTTTTTATATAATTGAAACGTAAATATACCTCAATGAGATGTCAGCATTCAGGAAGGGGCCCGCCAGGGCCGAAGCCTGCCGGGGTAGCGGGATCGTCCGAAAGGGTTACCGCTGCCCCGGAACATAAAGGGCTAAGGAAGGAACACGGGTGGGTTTTAGTCAGTAAGAGTCTGACACTCCCTTCCGCTCCACCCAGAGCGGGAGGAGTCATTAGATGATTTCCCATCCAAAAAAAAAATATATATACCTACAGCCATAAGATTATTATATCTGAGTGAGCAGCAAGAGCGGCAGAAAAAAAGAGCAGTGGTGATAACGGCATCGACTTACGACTTGTAGGTCGAGGGTTCGAACCCAGGCAGGCACTTTGTGTAAATAATTTAATCACCACTGCTCTCAAAAACGTCATCGTGGGGAAACCGGCATGTCTTAGAACCAAAAATTCGAAGACACAGTGACATCTACTAACCCGCACTGAGCCCACGTGGTAAATTACAGCCCACTGCCACTCGAAGAGAAGAGGCCTGTGTCCCAGCAGCGGGAACACTATAGGCTGATTATGTAAGCAATAAGAGCTGAATTAGCAAACGAGACGCCGTTTTCCTTACACCTTGCACCATTGACGTAAATCCCCACACATTAAACCGTAGTTTAAAATTATATGAAGTTACGGATAGTATTATCTAGTTATTAATAATGCTGTGGCAATAGACAACATTCTTCACTAGACTTATTTCTAAAAGCATATCTTTAAAACTGAATTGCTGACGCAATTGATCATTCTGAAGCCATCCAGTCAGACGGGACGCAGGCAACAATACTCTTATATCCACATTACGACCACACCGCGTTGAGAGCACTTTTTATACATTCCACGTTTCAAGACATATTACGAGAACATTGTTATGTTTTCACATTATTGTGTTTCACAAAATGGAGAAGGTCTTCTAAAGAAAGTCTACTCGGTAATGTTCAATTAGGTACTGTAGGTTGTCATTTGTTTGTTTGAGTGAGGTTGTTCTAGGTTGCTGTTATTATAAGGCCGTATGAGCTGTCTAGGTTTAATACGGTTGGATATCTTCTGTTTATTAATATTTTACACTAACTGAATGTCACCAACTCTTTGAATTGCTTGTACTGTCTCTGACAACTTCAGGATCTCAGTAGAAGCGTTTAGTAATGTTTAATTGAAGGGTATTTTGTACCTGATTGCTTCCAAAGGAAAGCTGCTGTGAAGCTATAAAGACCCTACATACCATTGGAAATTAGCAATATACGGGCTGGTGTCCGCAACTCCACGGCAATGCGCATATTTTGCGTACAAATAAGTATATTTTATATGCCGTTATTACGTACGTTTACGATAGTATCGATTGGGTTATACAATGGCATAGGGTACCTTTTTATTTTGGATGTGTGTTTATATATCCTCATGGGTAAGTCGTGTCCGGAGAGAAAAGAGGGTTACGTCAAACTTGTACTGACTAAAACCTACGATTTCACGGTTGGTAGGTACCTGACAAGCTATGGTGCGTCAGACGATCAAGCGTCACTTCAGTTTTTGTTGCACCGCATAATGTCCAAGAAAATTTTAGTATTAGAATTGTTGGTTGGTTCAAAAGTCCATTCTTTCGCAAAAACTTGGTACTTAACTACAGATTGGCACCCTTTAAGTATTTTGCTATTAAATTAGTCGTTGACCTTCCAGCCTGAATCAACATGAGCGATCTATCTGTCATGGCGGTGTTGCCAAACAGGTAAACATACACCACTTTGCGGATTAAAATAGATTGAAATCAAACTGTATTGTATCCATCGAATTTGTATTGATATCTAATCATAAACAACCGTCAATTATCGTGTGTTCTGAGATGAATTGTTTATTCGGGGTCAAAAATAAAGATTTTATAGTGTAAATAAAATAATATTTTTCTAGTTTCTACGAATCTATCAATCCACATATTATCGACATCGAATTTAGTAATTTTAAGTTTATTTTTTCATTAGCCTACGCTGTCCCACTCCTGGGTAAAGGCTTCCGTCCACTCCTTCCATCTTTCGTGAGACCGCGCGTCCTCTTTCAAGTTTTGACGGAACCTATCCAGCTGGTCTCGCCATCTCCTACGTGGTCTTCCGTGACCCCGCCTCACTGACTCAGGGCACCAATTCTGTGCTATTTGGGCCTATAGGTGGCATGCGTCAGACATGGCCTGCCCGGTCCCATTTAAATTAGGAAGCCTTTTGAGCAACGTCAGTTATCTTTGTTTTGGAGCGCAGTTTAAGTACCTATTTGATTTTTTATTCCATAAATAAAATACTTATAATGACTGATACTCAGGTTTCAGGTTTTTGTAAATCAGGATATTGGTATATACAAATGTGATTGTATTATCTATCTGTAATTATCTGCAGCTTATCGTAACAATGCTACTAATTATACTTGTCCACCATTACTGTTCAATCGCAGTTTGGTTCCCAAGATACAAGGCGTGCTTAGTTTTGGATCGACGGTCAATCTAGTATCGTGGTTTTAACCCTGGACTGTTAGCTTCATAACATTTTTTATTAAGTGACTTATTAATACTGCGATATGACCAATTCTCATACCGTTGATATTCGCTCGGAGAAAGAAGAAAACGCATGTAAGTTTTTCGTTTTTTTTTTTGCATTTTTATCACTTTTTTTACATTTTAGTTAAAATAATCATTTACCGCTTTTGTTAATAAGGAGTATTCACAAACGCGAAGTAAATTTATGCCAAACTTAATGAAAAAGGTATGGTTATTCTAATTGTAACTTTCCTTCGCGTTGTTATTAACGAGGGGGGGGGGGGATAATATTTTGTTTTATTTTAATGGTAAAAGTGTTCCCAAGTTATTCTAGAACATCATAGATATAAATAAAAATGTAAGGTGATAAAAATATTGTGTAGAAACTTTAGACTATAATTAAAAATGCCAGTCAAATGGACGCCGTACGAGGAGCCGAAACCAACTCGCAGAGGCTTGTTAGACGTTTTTAAATAAATGAGGCACCGACCGACGATTATCCCTGTTCGTACTATGCAAGCGTACCCAAGGATAACACCCAGTTGGTGAAGGACTATTGCAGGACAAGGAAACAATGATATTGGATTATGGGTTTGGCTGGGTAAAGTAAACTAGTTATCTAGGACTATGGAAATACTATGGCCCCCTGACCAATGTTTTACATAAAATACACAGATAAAATGGCAGGGGATGACTTGCACACTCAATCATGGAACCCTAAAAACGGTCGCTAGCACATAGTGTCGTAGTGACAAGACGTTAACATGTCCTGAGGTGCTAATGAGGAGTGGTGAGATATTCCACGGCTGTCAGGAGAATGCAGGAAGTACGGTCAAGATCCTTACCAGCATCTTAGTGGGATACTTCCTTCCTCCAAGCACGGGTCCCCAAGTATTCTAGAACCCATAAAATACACTTTTGAACGTCACAAATTACAATAAAATAGAATTTGATTCTAGTCGCCCTTTTCAAAATATAGTTTTCGTATGGAGAAGAATTTGCAAGAAACTCCACCGTTACTCTTTTAAATTTATAATGTTTTACAATATTTTGCATACATTAATTATAAAATTAACTGTTTTATTCATTTGGTGATATCATTCAAACCATTGAAATTTACTTAAATTACAGTAATGGTGGTTTTCCTTTTTTTTTGTTTTTTTCAGTAAATAGTATGTTCGATCATTAAAAGTTACTGTTTTGTCTTTTACTGTTTTACAAACATTTCTTTCTTCTTACTGTATAAAGTCAGTAAGTCTTAATGAAATCGCTAGTAAGAAATTATTTTTTTCAGTGTAATTCGTTTCCACTTAGCGTTCTTTCTAACTTTTTCTTTTTGCTTGGCTCCTTGGGTCCTAGCGTGATGCTAAGTAAACTATAGCCTTCCTCAAGAATTTGGTTCTCGAACGCAAAAAGATTTTTTTAAATCTGACTGGTAGTTCCAGAGATTAGCGTGTTCAAACACGCAAACAAACAAACAAAGAAACAAACTCTTCAACTTTAATATTAGTATATAGATTTAGGTATAAGTTGTTATTCGCGAACATATTATTATTTTAATTCTGAATAAAATTACTCCACTTTGAAATATAGATGAGTACCTAAGTACATATTTTTTTTAAGTTCGTTTGATGAATTTCCAAAAAGATTTCTTCGAAAGCTTTTTACGATAATTCGTTGCTAAACTATTTAAATGGTATTTTGCTTACCAATATATTATTGCCGGTCGTAGCACACAAATGCTGTCCAAAGAGCATAAATAATTTTTTGTAAGAATGTTTGATTTTGGGAAAAGGCTAGTTTTTATTAGCAATGTTTTCCTTTTAGAAAAAATGCAGATAGAAATAGCAGCACTACATTTCATAGTGCTCTATAAAAGTTAGATTTAATAATTGTATAGGTCCTAAGTTTAGTGATCGCCAGAAAAACCAGCCGGTCTATTCTGTACAAAACTCACCGTGAAAACTTAGGTGAAGTGAGCTATCAATAGTGTCAATCCGTAGCATCAGGTGGAATGACAACTCGCTTTAAGCTCACTTCACCTAAGTTATCACGGTGATCTTTTTACAGAATAGCACCGTCTCATTCGTGAAAACTATACTAATACTATGATGTTTGTTTGTAAGTTTGTATGTAAAGGGAACAATCAGTTGGATAAAAAAAAAATTTTTTTTCGTTTGATAGCCCAGTTGTCGAGGAACGCTATAATAGGCTATTTCGCCGTCATGCTGCCAAAACCGATTATCTGCAATTTTGGTCAATTTTGTGTTAAAAATATCAATCGATTCAGTTTTTCAGTTCTGTCGTCTGCCAATATCGGTTAAACGCAGAAACCCATTAGTTGCAGAGATACTCTGTGCAAAATAAAGGTAATTGATCAATGTCTGTAAAAAGTCGCCAGAGAAAAACGATTAAATTTGTTTAATGATAGGTTTTTCGATATTACGCTTGCTAAATAATATTAAACTCGTTTAATCGATTTTCTCATTTACGCACTGGAGCAGGTCTACAGATGATTTATTCTGCCATAGTATTTCAAATGCCGTTAGCCGGTTTTGGAAAAATATTTACTTATTGAAAACTTTAATAACATACGTCAGCAAAAATTAAATTATTAACTTTAACTCATTTTGGCCCGCGCCCTTAACATGCAAGATGAAATAATGTTTTTGTGAAAAATATAATTATATGCATTTAATTGATTTCGGGTCAACTTACTACGGGTTCTATTAGATAAACGTCTCTGCAGCCAAAAGCGATTAAATGATGATACCTATAGTTGCCAGGGATTCGCGTTGGCGCGCGGCGCAGTTAGTTCGTTCATTCATTCATTCAATTTTCATTACGACGCGACACGTTCGGCTCGACGAAACTCAAACTCAAACTCAAAGCATTTATTTCAATTAAACCATTTACAGGCACTTTTGAATTGTCAAGAAGTCGGTCAGTCAGAAAAAATGAAGCTAGTTGCCCATTCCAAAGCGTAGGTACAGACGCCAGCACATCAACCTACCCCTAACTGTCAAATTTTCCCAATCAACATTGAACCTTATGCTTTAGCGATAAAGTTGAAAATCTATTACAGAAATCTGACAGATTGTAGTAGGTTGATGTGCTGGCGTCTGTACCTATGGAGAAGAACGGGCAAGAAACTCCATGGACACTCTTTTAAATTATGTTTTTACAAAAATATTAGTTACATCATTTATTTTGAATTTATAATCATATGTGAGAACGATGTAAAAAAAGAGACTTACGCGTTAAAAGCGTCCAGAGTACAGCAAATAGTAACAAAACAACAATCCAAAATAAAATAATTCAAAATAAGCCGAGGCAGCTAAGTGATGACCAGCCCCAACTGACGGCGCCCGTTCACGAACATGACGCATAGATCAGCACCATTCAGCTCAACCATTTTGAAGGGAGCTAAATGATCCAACACACATGCCACCGTCAGCGAGACATTTGTGTGAGCATGACATACTATCAGCCGCCAGGGCTCATTCAAGTCAATGAAAGACATTACCCGGTAAATGGTAGCACTATAGTACATAGAACTCACATCTGTGCTATGCAATTATACAATACAAAGAAAATTGAGTTTATACAATGCAAAGATAGTCTTACAATCTTCAGCAGCTCCAACAGAATTTTCAAGTGTTAATCAATTAGTTGTGGTTGTGGAGCAGGACCAGCAATGAGCCAGGCATTTTTATCAGCGATGTAGTCCCCTAACTTATAATATTATGCATGCCTGCATAGTGTGCGTTTTATACAAGACTTGAATTTTGTCTCATTCAGTTGAAGAATGTGGGGAGGTATTTTATTATAACATTTTAAACAGTACCCCATAAAAGATGAGTCTACTTTAGCCAGTATGAAACCTGGTTGAACTAATAGGTCCCTATTTCTAGTACTATAATTATGTCTTTCACCTCTTTTGTTAAAAAGATGTAAATTTTTCCTTACATACATTATGTTTTCGTAGATATATTGACAAGGCACCGTCATGATGTTAATTTCCTTAAACAATTCCCTTAGAGAATCACGCCTGCGGAGATTATATATGACTCTGATGGCTCTTTTCTGCAGAATAAAAATAGAATCGATGTCTGCAGCCCGTCCCCAAAGTAAAATACCGTAAGACATGATACTATGAAAGTAACTAAAGTAGACTAGTCTCGCGGTAAATATATCAGTGAATTGACGGATTTTTCTGACAGCATAAGCTGCTGAACTTAGCCGTCCTGCAAGAGATGTTAAATGAGGACCCCATTGTAGCCTTGAGTCGAGCGTGATCCCTAGGAAAACAGTTTTATCGACGAATTCTAGTTTCTCTTGGTTCAATATTATCTCATAATCACTACCATTGACATTTGGTAAAGAAAATCTTATGCACTTAGTTTTATTTCCATTTAATATTTAATTTCCATTTAATTAAACACCTCATAAAAAATGTTTTCTCTTTATAATTATTTGTTAAAAAAACTATATTTATTTTATTTACAAATCAAAATATTTACAATATTTAAAAGCTGTCTTAAAATAATAATATGTACATACAAGTATATAAAAAGGGAGGGGAAATAATCAAAGGGCATCAAAAAATTCGTCCGCATCGCTGTCAATAGGAAACGTGCCCAAAAGGCTGGCAGCATTGCCACGATGTATGGCAATACTGATTCTTTGGCCAAAAAATAGGCCAGCCCTCTGGTCACGTGAAGAGTCGACCAACCGCTTGGCGATGTCTCGAAATACTAAGTGGGCACTCGGGCCCCATGGCCCTAGTGTTTCAACCCCAAACGGCTCAAATATATAAGTTCCAAAGAGAACTGTTTTAGATGAAATTCGGTAAGTAGGTAGGTAGATAAGAACTGTTTTAGAACCCAATGGCTTGGCACGCGACGATGGTAAGAGACCAGACGGAATGACCATAATGCCTTGGAAGGTAGGTAGGCCTTTGGTGTGGGATGCAACGTGTGTCGACACCCTTGCGCCATCCCATCTTCCAAGCACGGTTAGCTGTGCCGGGGCGGCTGCTGCAGGTGCGGAAAACCTCAAACGGCGCAAATACTCCAATCTCTTTGGAACTCATAACAAACAAAAACTCGATTACCAAGTAATTATTTACTTACATTGATCTTTTAAAATCAAGCTCAATAGCAAAATCCAGCAGTGGGTTATAAAGTAGCCTGTGTTAATCCTGTGCCTTATCTATCCACCTACCAACTTTCATCTAAATCCGTTCAGTAGTTTCAGAGATTAATTTTGAAAGAGACCTGTGTCCAGCAGTGAGATACAAAGTAGCCTATGTGTTAATCCATTGCCTTATCTATCTACTTACCGAATTTCATCCAAAACCGTTCTGTAGTTTCGGATATTAACGTGTACAGACAAAATGTATAGATGAGTATAAAAAGAATAAATGAAAAATTCTTAATTTTTTCGTCAGGTAAAACTAGCTAAAATTATGTCTAACTCTTTTTTTCTGTTCTTCTGATAACATTCAATAGACACAACATTTTCTACATATGTATAATGGTACAATGAATATATGCTTCTATGGATTATTAAAATTGTAAGACTTAAAGGTTCAAATTTAACAAAAAACTATTTTTGATAATTGGCAGCCAAAATTGATTAAAAGCAGTCCTCTCGGAGATATTTTTTTATTTTTATTCGTTTCTATAAGGATAATCGAATCAACTAGTCTTGCTTTCTACAGAAGGATAAATAATGCATCGGAAAAGAACTAAAAATATTAATGAAAGCTAGTATTTAACAAAACAATCTACAGTAAACTTTCAAATTGATTTATCTCTAATTGCATTATTGTGCATTTAGCTAACTTTGGCAGCATGACGACGATTTAATCCTTAGGACCCTTCGGAGCCGAGCAAAAAAAACAAAAGTAAAAAAGAACGCTAAGCGAAAACGAAGTGATAGCGCAGGCAGGCCATGCAATGTGACGGGATGAGTGGGGTGAACAAGAAATTTTAGATGGACCAAGTTGCAGGCAGAAGCTAATAGAAAATAATTATAGTTATGGTAGTCAGTATCACAGAACAGATAAAACCTCTTTTATCAGTTCTGTGGTCAGTATCGTAGGTAATTTCTGGGGCATACCATCATGACGATTCAAAATTTCTTGCAACTTCTTAATTTATTATTCCCCGACGTGAAAACAATACTAAATCCTCTAACTCCGATACTAACAACAAACAAATTAATTACAATTTTACCTCGAACCGAGTAAAATGTTAATCCAACCCTACAATGAAAATTGCCCAACCAGCCGAATGATATTATGCTTTTAATTAATTTATGAAGTCCCAAAAGAACCACGTGGTGGTACACGCTTCGTCATCGATGTACGAAGGATGGGTCTGAATAGGACATGTCAAATTGATCGACCGTACCGTGTTTTTTTTTTCTTAGAGAAATCTCTTCCCATAATAGTCGAAGAGAAATCCACTTGGATTCCCTTTGCCTGAGTCTTTCTTATGCCGGGGCCATACCAACGGGAAACGCCGTTGATTATCGCGATGTTGGGTGTTAACCGTAAGTGTAGCCACAACTTATCGTGATCATTTTACAATGGCATTCACATTGCCGATTGACGTTAGGCGATAATTAGGGTGGCGGTATTTTTTGAGATCAAAGAGATTTACCGCGAGAATTATTGCCAACGTGAAGCGGCCACACTTACGTTTGTTGCGCACCGTGAGCGCGTGTACCTATAATACAGTGCAGCAGCGTCAACGTCCATCTTCAAATTCAAGGGGTACATTAGCACCAATTTTATCGCCAATTTTTTTGTCAATTGGCGTTGACCGTTCAAGTGTGGCCACTCAATTTATCGCGTTAGTAAAATTATCGGAATGATTACCGCGGTGTTTACGGCGATGATTACCGTTTCCCGTTGGTGTGGCCCCGGCATTAGTCTATCATCGACGGACTGTCTTAAGCAAATGACTATAATATTATTTAGATAGCACAAACAATATGTCCCCGGTTCATAAGGAGCCCCGGTGTTCCTGTTCGAGAAAGGTTACTTTTACCGAATTAAAAATATTGCCACATTAGGTGGGAATTTGATTCATACGGTCTTATACCAGTGCCGATCTTACCCCAGCATACTCTACTGGGCCTGTCTCAAAATCGAACGGAAAATCCGATTACAAAACTATTAATAGTTTTATCATATTCGTCTAAACTATCTGAATACCGCATCCACACTTTTCTGGCGTTATTGCTATTTAGTGATTGAATGGCTTAATCAACGCTCGAAGCCTTGCGTCGTCTCCACCATTTAGGGTCGAATACTGCGTATTCTTTGTTTCTGTGTTTATGTTGCTATTTAATGTTAGTTTCATTGGTCCCCTGGGTACAGACGAGGTAGCGCACTAATAAAGTACCTTTTCCATTTTATAGAAATAACAAGTTAATCTATTACTAGTATTGAAACATCATAACAAACCCTGGGCTTAGTTGTCTGAAATGCCCAAGTTATTGCGTGAGAAAATTTAACTCGATATGCCTAGCCTTTTCCCAACTATGATGGGGTCAGCTTCCAATCCAACTGGATGCAGCTGAATGCCAGTATTTTACATGGAGCGACTGCTTACCTGATGTCCACAAACCCAGTGACTGGGTAACATACGATACACTTATACACTTTGGTAACACCGACTATAGTGAGAAAATATAACTGCAATACCAATTTGACAAGAAAAATCGTGTCATTAATCATTATTATCTATCTCCAAGGGGTTTACATGAGGGGTAGCGGGATCGTCCGAAAGGGTTACCGCTGCCCCGGAACATAAAGGGCTAAGGAAGGAACACGGGTGGGTTTTAGTCAGTAAGAGTCTGACACTCCCTTCCGCTCCACCCAGAGCGGGAGGAGTCATTAGATGATTTCCCATCCAAAAAAAAAAAGGGGTTTACATGAACTCTTATTACTACAAATTAAGGTTATATTTTGTTTACTCGTATCATTACGTGCATATTTGAAGAAAACAAAAGCTTTTAAGAGACAGTGATAACGAAATAGACTTTGCATAATGTTACAAAATCAATTCGGTTCAATTCAATTTATGGGATGTCAACGTGAAATATGCACAAAACATACCACTGATAACGATAATAACTACAGATTCCCATTAATTTGATAATTATAATCAAACTTTTGCATTTATCATTCGCTATACTTGGTACCGGGATCTCGATTCTTCCATCTAATCTATACATATAATATCTTTGAATAAAACGCAAACGTAGCAGGAAAAGTCGGGTAGTAAAGTGATGCCAAAAACCAGTAAAAAGTTTTAAATGTCAATTATAATAAGAGTGTGGCCGTGTGGGCAATGTGTGGCAATCTACCTACGCAGTGTGTAAATGAAAATCACAGGAAAGACAGAACTATCAATAAAGACATAAGTCCTTAAATACTTAATTATTGTAAAATGCAACGTCTCTCTGTGTATCTGGTAGTGCACTAGCCCGAGAATCATGACTTGTTTAATTTGTATGATTTTTAATATTTATCTTCAGCTACCTTATATATTTTGTCGGGACATGTTTGAATTTTATTATGTATCATAATCATCATAATTTCAGCCAAAAGACGTTTACTGCTGGACATAGTTGGAAAGAAGGCCTCTCACATGGTGGACCGATGGCCGCAGGAATCCGCTGAATGCGATAAGCACAGAGCCAGTCGAAGTACCGGTGCTTGGGGGAGGCCTAGTTATATATAGATAAGTATGAATCCAGGCGAATAGAACATCAGACTCAGCTAGTTACTCATACTACTAAAAATATACCGAATTAAGACCCCGAACACTAAAAATCCCTCAGTTTTCTACGCAAACCGCACAAACAAACACCAGGTTAACTTAGTAAGTAGTACCTAACTTAAAGTAAATTTTGTTTACGGTTGTGCCACCCCGGTCGGATTATGTCGACGTAGTCAAATTAGGGCGCAAATCCGTTGTTTGTAAAGTCCGACCTCTGAATGTAGCCTCACATCTAAAGGTAGGTAGGGGTCGGGAATTTGTCTTTCGTGACGTACTAAAATAAATATTTTAAAGACAGATTTATTTCCAAAACACTTTACAATTTGGTTTTAGCCACACAACGAAAATTTCTCATTTCCTAACTTTAAAGTTGCAAAGGTAAATCTAACATACCTTTCAAATTCAAATGAGAGTAATGGCGGCCCAGTGGTAACGGCCACGACTTACGAATTGTAGCTCGTTCTAACCCCGGCAGGCGCTTTACCTTGTGTCATTTATTTCATCACCATTATTCTCTAAACCACCAAATGTCTTAGGACCAAAAATTTGAAAACATGACGTGATATCTACCAACCCGCACTGGATCCGCGTGGTAGATTACGGACCATTCCCTCCCACAGAGAGGAGGCCTGTGTCTCAGCAGTGGGAACGTTATAGGCTGATTATGTTTACGTTTCAAATTATGATTTAACAGAACAAATTACTTCATCAGAATTACATCAGTTCAGTCAAAACCCTGAAACTATAAATAGAAATACTAAAGCGTAATGTGTCTCAGAAGCCTATCGTAGAATGTCATTTATTTATTACAAGTCGCAGTAAAATCTGAAGGCCAATCCTCGTACAGACGCCAGCACATCAAGCTACCCGAAACTGTCAAATTTTCCCAATCAACCTTGAACCTTATGGTTTAGCGATAAAGTTGAAAATCTATTAAAGAAATTTGACAAATTGTAGTACCTTGATGTGCTGGCGTCTGTACTTAATAAAATGTTCAAATTTAAATTTAAAAATAAATTTAAGTTTAAATTTTAATTTAATTTATTTCAAATTAAGTCGAAATCTCATCTCGGCGACAATCAATGTAAAAATCTTGTCAAAAATGTAGGCAAAGTAGACATATTTTTAACCGACTTCAAAAAAGGAGGTTCTGTATTCGACCCGTATGTATGTATGTATGGATGTATGTATGTATGTATGTATGTATGTATGTATGTATGTTTGTTTGTCCGCGATTTTCTCAAAAACTAATGAACCGATTTAGATAATTCTTTCACTAATGTGATCTACATACTTTCAGGAAGGTTTTAGTATATAATACATTATATAATTATTCTTATGTACGATGTTATATGCATAAATGTACTGCATCTCCGGCATTTCTATGCGAATTTTGATGATTCTTCTAGTCGGTGTCTTCAATTCCTCAATGCACTAGTGTTATTTGAATTTGTGTGGAGTAGGTACAACTAAAAAGTGAAAAATAAAAACTTTTTTACAAAAAAAACAACCGACTTCAAAAAAAACTACAAAGTGATAAATAACTTTAATTTCGGAAGTCGGTGTCAAAAAACGAAAATGCGGAACCAACGACACCTACTTCCGAAATTAAAGTTATTTATCACTTTGTAGTTTTTTTTGAAGTCGGTTGTTTTTTTTGTAAAAAAGTTTTTGACAGAATGAATTCAGACTGTGAACGTTCTTAAAATTACTGGAATTGCCCCTCTGGTATAATGCATAATGTTAGTGACGTTCATTAGTAAGTTTCTTCTCATTATATCAAAGAGATCTGAGAGATCTGTGACAGGCATCTGTTGACTTCAAGACTATTATAATCTTTGATCTTCCCAACAGCATCACTTTGATAACTCTTCATATTCTATTACACTTTTATTTACGTTCATGAAGTGTTGTCGCTTCGCGCTAAGACTGTCATAATCATAGGATCAGCATGACGTTCATTCCTAGTCATGATGTAAACACATCTATCATTTTACCTTCAGTTAGATTTCCATTAATTAAAAAATATGGCTGTAAATATCGAGTATCATACAGCAGCTATCTCATGCAAACAGCGTGTGACTCTATCATTATTCACTGTCGCACGGTATGAAATATGAATGTTTTAAAATGTCTAATAAAAACGTTATTCGTCAAGTTTGGTAGTTTTTCAGTAACTGGATACCCCTTGGTAAGACTGGTTGTCAGACTTTCGGGCTTCTGACGACCAGTAACGACTGTCAAAGATCCACGAATGGCAGTATGTTGACACATAATTTGATGCGTAAAGTTATGACTTCTGTGTAGACAGAAGTCTTAACTTTACTGGTCAAGTTAAATTAGCTAGCAAAACTCTGTAGACGTGGTGGGTATCGCTGTCTAAACACAATAAAATTAAAATGATTTGATGGTTTTTTTTTCGGCATCCCTGGGCAAAGGCCTCCCTCCACTCCTTAGCGGAAGGAGGCCTTTGCCCAGGAGTATGACAGTGAAGGCTAGTAAAAAAAAACATTAACACGTAACCAAAAACAAATAAATAAATAAACTAAATAAATAAAAAAAAACTAACGTAAATTAACGTAAACCATGATTACAATGATAAAAAAGAAATCAAGGTCATGAGATAGCTTGAAGCTCAAAATGCCTATGCATTCCACAACTTTCCTCGATAAATCCATATTCATATTCATATTCATTTATTTTGCGTTCCACAAGGTAAAAAAGATGTTTACAAAAAGCTTATAGCTAAGAGCCATTGTAGACCCTGTTAGGGCACAGCAAAGTTTATATTTGGTACATAACAGTTAAAAATCTAAATTATATCCTTTGCTGTCCTGTTTGTGGAATGCATTGCCAGTTGAAATAAAACGCGCCCAGTCGTTGCATGTGTTCAAAAGACTCGTAAAGGAACACTACTTGTCGTTGTGATCTTGTTATCCTAACTGCAATCATCTACTGTCTTCTTTTATTTTCGTTGATTATATATTTAGTATGTATGTATTTATGTATCTATAATTTTGGATACGTATATATCTGTGTATATATTTTAGTGTATACCAACGACAGCCCCATTTTATGTCCAGAAAAATTACAGTTCATTCCAAGGTTGCCTGGAAGAGATCGCAGAAAGCGATAAGGCCGCCCATTGTACATTTTGTAGTGTTTGATGTTTTTTTCATGTTATGTATTTTTTTGGTGTACAATAAAGTATATTTAAATAAATAAATACATTTTTTGTCTTATATTAGCACATTATTAGCTCATAGCTTCGCTGCCTATTTGGTCGACAAAACCCGTTAAGACTAGACCTTGCAAAACCTAATTAATACCATTTACCTTTGTTTAACCAGACTATCCACCTGGCTAGATGTCTTACTCTTACCCACTGCGGTCGAAAAACCATCGGTCCTAAGGGAAATACGACCTACCGTCGGCCGCTTCGGTTTACAAATTCTGCAAGCAATATCTTTGTTACTTTAGTTATACCATAACGTTATAATTATACCCTCAGTGTCGTCAGTAACAGTTCCTACCTACTTACATAGGTATCTATGGAATTTAAATTTGGTCTCCTTTCGTGACTACTGAGCCTAGGTTCCTAGGTTGGGTCCCGTAGAGAATAGTGTTTTTGGATTTTTCCATTAGAAAATTCGCTGTAGCAGTCCCAAATCTCAATTTTAGGCTTGATCCCATTACATGGGATAATGTGGATGTACTACGCACCTCTTTCTAAATTTTTAGGGAATACAGGGTTGAACGTTCTGTATGGTCTTTTTGCACTCCATCAGTGAATATATGAATAAATTCGCACTTTGAAGTTTTAAAAATGAATGAGCTCACCCCCAATAAGTATTTACCTATAAGTATTTTCCTTCTCTGCAATAGTTTTCCATTGAACATGTAAGTTAGTAATTGATCGATCGTAACAATGTGTAGTAATAGTAAGGTTTTATTATGCACTCCTAATTATATGCAATTAACCAATTAACACACTACATCTAAAAGCACTGCAGCTAAAAACGGTGAAGGAAAATATCGTGAGGAAACCGGCATGTCCTAGAACCAAAAATTCGAAGACATGTGACATCTGCCAACCCGTACCGGGCCCGCGTGATGGATTACGGCCCACTCCCTCTCACTGAGAGGAGGCCTGTGTCCCAGCAGTGGGAACATTATAGGCTGATTATGTGTTATGTTATCTAAAAGCCTAATAAAGATTGGTTTTCTCGTTGAAGAAGCTAATTGTCATTGTTAATTGATTGTTCATAAAAGTGTTATTTCCTACTCTTTACGAAATGTGTGTGTAGGAAATTAGGTACACAATTTAATTTGTGCGCAAAATACGTACGTTTTCGCTACGGTAGGTGCGCCCACTCTAGTTACTGTTATTATCGACAATTCGACATTTATAAGTGTATCAACTCTACCCACGATATTTCAAAGGTGTTTGTATGACATCATATCTTTATAAAAGGATCAATCATAAAGCCTACATCAAGCAATATGCCTAGCCTTTTCCCAAGTATGTTGGAGTCAGCTTCTAGTCTGTCTTTAGTATATCTAAAATATTTTCATGGCCAAACCAAACCAAATTAACTTTGATTGATAGCAAAACCGTTGTTCTTCAAAAAACTCTTGGAAAAATACAATTTTTAAAACTTTGCCACTATCGGTATCTATTACGAAAAATTTGTGCAAAAATTCAACATAATATTTTCATCTTGCTTCTTTTCATACGGTCTGTTTGCGGATGAATGAATGAAAATTATGTTGGTACGTCTAGATGCTATTGTGAGTAGAATTAATGAAAATGTTTTAAATTTTGTATTCATTTCAAACTGTCAGATATTCTTGTAATAGATAGACGGTTATAATTTTTAGTAACACTTAAATTGTTTTCATACTAAGAATGAAATCAATCATTAAAATTTTTTGATGCCCTTTGATTATTTCCCCTCCCTTTTTATATACTTGTACATATTATTATTTTAAGACCGCTTTTAAATATTGTAAATATTTTGATTTGTAAATAAAAATAATTATCATGTGTAGATATTCGTTTTATAATTCTAGGTGTTGTAGAATTTGATAATGACTAGAAAAATAAAGCATAAAACATTTGTGTACTTTTGCTACTTGGGTTGTTTTACTGCTCTGAAAACGGTGAAAGAAAACATTGTGAGGAAACCGGCATTTCTTAGAACTAAAAATTCGAAGACATGTGATATCTATAGGTAACCAACCCGCACTGGGCCCGCATGGTCGATTACAGCCCACTCCCAGTCACCGAGAGGAGGCCTGTGTCCCAGCAGTGGGAACATTATAGGCTGTTTATGCTACTTTTACATTAATACTTATTACAATCTTATCAATTATATAACAAATTCAGTAGGTATTACAACCCCGAATATAAATCTTTCGAACGTTTGTTTTTAGGTAAAGGGTAATAAATCTTACATGCATTGCTCCCACAAAAACAATCAGACCCGAAGTTTTTGCACAATGTTTTTCAGATTCAAGTTTCAGCTTTTTACAAGAATGTGGATTCATTGCCCTTTATTAAGTCTTCATTATTTTTAACTCGATTTTTGTGGCGTCAATCAAGAATGAATTTTCCAGAAACCGAACACTTCGGGACGAGATTGAATTTTCCTCAAGTAAGTTGATTGAACTTACAACCTCACGTTGCAACGTGCAATTTCCAGATAATATCACCGATCTATAAGGTTTCTAAGAAAATTACGACAGTGGTTTCGAAACTTTTCCAACTATTGACGTAAAACGTTTTACTATATCAACTTGAGCGAGTCATCTCACCAGAGACAAGATAAGAAATGTTTACTTTCTACTTGAACAGGGAAGGTAAACGAAGACAAACAACCCAACTGTCTAAAATGGCGAATTTGGATTCAATTAGGAGAGAATCTCGTTTGAATGGACGACAAAATTATGTTGAGTCCGATAATGAATCAAATCCTACTTACTATAATTACTACGACTACCTATAGCTGTTGGACAAGAATAATGATACATAGTAAAATATTATGTGAATTAAATTCGTGTGCATAAGTACTGAATTCGTTTGACTTAATGACCGATCTTGAAGAGAACGTTACAATATCTGAATCTTGTATAATAATCTTTTTATTTTATAAGTAGCAGTTAGACATGCATCAATTGTAAAATAGAAAATCTGTCAATAAACATAAAATAGTAGAATAGAATAGTAATGATTCAATTGCAGCAGTAGTGGCCAGATAGACGCTTTACTTTGTGTAAATAATTTCATCACCACTGCTCTCAACATAGTTAAAGAAAATATCGTTAGGAGACCGCCATGGCCTAGAACTAAAAAGTCCAACACATCTACCAACCTACACTAGGCCTGTGTAGATGATTTATAGCCCACTTCCTCTCGAATAGAGGAGGCCTGTGTTCCAGCAGTGGGAACATTAAACGCTGATCATGCTAATGGTTCAAATAAAATGCTTTCTTGCAAAGACATAGCTACAAAAACTAAAGTATCCGTCACGAGAAGCTATAAATGTTGTATAAAGAACTTCTACTAAGTTACGTAGCGACAATTCAATCAACAATAAAGTAATGATCCCAAATTCAATCAACTCAAAGTAACATACGTGTAATACGAAACTAACGAGCAATTTCACTTGGTCGGTATATTTTAGCGATATAAAGCGCTGTCGTCTAATGTTTAGTGGTACTGGAACGCGTCTGACTCATGGAACGTAAACATTTGGACCGCCATTTAGAAGTAAGTTCACGCTGACGCTGTGAATGTTGCAGAATGCAGATGCAGAATACTCGGCATCGTCTGACGACAGTAATTACGTGTGTGTGTGTTAGCATAAATTATATCCCTATATAAAAATAATTACAAAACTGTTTTTTTGTCATTTGCTCCAAAGGTTGCGATCCCCTGAATGTGTGTTTATAAAAATAGCTTCTCGTGACGGATACTTTAATGGGATTTTCCTAAAGGTGTTGGCAGCAGATCTCGCGCTGCAAATCATTTCACTACTTACTTGGTCCACGTTCATACACGCGCTAGGAAAATTATCTTTATACTGACTAACGTACACCACTATAACTATACTCTAATATAAATAATGTGACTACCCACAAGTAATTGAAACACTTAGGTAAAATGAAGCTGTAAAACGAATATAACTGTTTTAGTCGCAAAAATGTTTAACCTTGTAGGAAGTTTTATTCTATACTAGCTTCTGCCCGCGACTTCATCTGCGTGGATGTCAACTATACCATAAAATATATCATAATTTTCCTTTATTCGTCTATATACATATAAATTATATTTTTAAATATTAAAATATAATAAAATATATAAAAACATTTAAAAATATAAAAAAATAGTAGTATATATAATATTATATATAATATCATAATTATTATTATGGTACAGATGGTACTCGGAAACAGTGTTGCTTACCATCATTTAAAGAATTTTTAAATTCGAATGAGTAGTTTTGGAGATTACCTCCTACATCCAAACACTACCTCTTTATAACATTAGTGTAAAAATACTACTTACTCGTACACTCCTTTTACTTTTATAGATAAATTGTCTAGTACTTATAGTACAGACGCCAGCACATCAACCTACACCTAACTGTCAAATTTTCCCAATCAACATTGAACCTTATGCTTTAGCGATAAAGTTGAAAATCTATTACAGAAATCTGACAGATTGTAGTAGGTTGATGTGCTGGCGTCTGTACATATTTCTTCGTTCTTTATTCTCCGTTTCGTTCATAAACGGCCGCGGCTTATGTCTTGTAGGTCGGTTCGAACTCAGGCAGGCACTTTACTTTGTGTAATTTATTTCATCACCACTGCTCTCAAAACGGTGAATGAGGGTAGCGGGATCGTCCGAAAGGGTTACCACTGCCCCGGAACATAAAGGGCTAAGGAAGGAACACGGGTGGGTTTTAGTCAGTAAGAGTCTGACACTCCCTTCCGCTCCACCCAGAGCGGGAGGAGTCATTAGATGATTTCCCATCCAAAAAAAAAAAAAAAAACGGTGGATGAAAACGTCGTGTGGGAACAGGCATGTCGTGAGGAGGCCTGTGTCCCAGCAGTGGCATAATGACACGATAATGCTGAATTAAAATTAAGCAATTACTGTACTGGAATTGTAAACCGATTCTTAAAAGGGAGTAGCAAACCATAAGGTAACCAGTACCTCATACATTAATCTCATGTTATTTATAGCTTTTTCTTTAGATACTTCAGACATCGTCCATTATACTTACATCGATCCACCGTACTTTATATTCCAGAGACAATCTCTGAACCATTTGCGAATAACTTACAGTTTTGTATAACGGTTACATTTTAATACTGAAAATGGTTAGTTACAGTTTTCTGTTATGAACCGAACTGAAAGTTCAAATGAAAATTTATGGTGATTCACACTTATTGTGGAAATGACTGTTATTACTTCTAAAAGTAGACCTTGCGAAATGGATCGGCGTCTGGATTAATTATTATCTATGGTTGAACTGGATGATGGCCTTGAAGTGAAAATAGAAGGCAGAAATATCCAGAATAAAAAATAAAGCGTATGAATTATTCCCTTAGGCTTCAGTTACAACGATGGTCTGCCCAGCTTAGGCAGAGCACCACCCCGCGTCCTCACAGCGGCGATCGGTGGCGGCGATCTCTTGCGGCCGGCCCTGGTCCAGGCCCTGGTACGGAGCGAGAGTGCATGGGAAGCTATCATCTCCTTCTGCAAAGCAGTAATGCTCGCGAAGGAGGAGGCGGAGCGCGTGAGGGAGAGGCAATCTTTGCGCCCTCACGCCCCTAGCCGCCGCAGAAGATGCCCTGAGCGTCGTGAATCGAGAGACGATTCCCGGCCACCGTAGGCGCGAGCTTGCGGACGGCGAGCAATGGGTAGCTCACCGTCCGGTAAGAACCAGGCCCGGGTTGACGGCGCGTTGTGTTCCACGCGCTGATTGATGGTGTCCGCTAGGGCCGATGCCTGCCAGGGTCGCGGGTTGTTCGAAAGAGTTACCGTGGCCCTGGCACAGGCAACTGAAGGAACACGGGTAGGTTTTAGTCAGTAAAAGTCTGACACGCCCTCCCGCTCCGCCCAGAGCGGGTGAAATTATTTGATAATTTCCCACCAAAAAAAAAGGCTTTAGTTACAAGGCTTCGGGTCTTTTAAATGCTTTTCTGACAGAAGCACTAAGAACTGTTACTAAGGCTTAGTTATTAAACTACCACAGTTTGGATAACCAATTCCCCAAACAATTTAACAAAAAGCGGCCAAGTGCGAGTCGGACTCGTACATGAAGGTCTCCGTAACAACCTTATTTTTTTTTACTTTATTATTTTTTACAAAATTTACTCAGAGTGTGTGCTATAACTGTGTAGTTCACGCTCTCAGTAATTTTAAAGTATCTACCTATTACGGTTCAAAAGATACAGCTCTGTTACAAACAGACGGACGGAAGGTTGGACAGACGACATCGTAGCCTTAGTAGAGCCTAAAAATACTTGATGATGAAGAAAGGTTATTTGCTTTTGATTGCCTACCAAAACTGTAAAATTATATAGCATTCGGCAATGGGCATTTAAAATGTTCCCCGTCGAAGGTTGACCTCACTTTATTAACACGCTTGCAAGGAGGAATCTTACAGATCGAAGATCGCAGTCCGTTTTTATTTCAGTGAATAAAGCTGATTTTTTTTATCTCTTTTTATTAGAAATCAGAGAGGCCTAACGCAAGGCAACTGAGAAGATTAATTTGCCTAATATGTATTTATAACTTTACTCAAAATCAAACTGCTTTAACAACTATATAATAGGGCCCGACCAATATTTTTTGAGATTAAGTTCAATAAGAAAATAATACTTTTTTGTTCTTGAATATTTTGGAGGAAATCGATAAATAAACTAAGCCGGATTAGTTCTCAGGGACGGCGAAATATTTTTCATTTAATGTCGTTACCCAAGGTCAGGTTAAAACTGGGTTAAAAGAAAGAATGAAATATATTTTATTATATTTTTTTATTTTATTTTTATTTTTAAACTGTTCAAGGTCGAAATAACTCAAATTTGGCGTTAGATTTTCCAATAACTTTATATGTATTTATACTAGCTTCTGCCCGGGATTTCGTCCGCGTGAAATTTCTTTTTCCCCGACCTACCCCGCCGTATCACATCACCTACCTATCTACCTACCTTCGTTTTCGCTAAGCGTTCTTTGTGAATCTTTTCCTTTTTGTTCGGGTCCTAAGGATAATGGCATGATGTTATATTAGTCTTCCTCAAGAATTAGGTTATCAATATGCAAATATTTTTCAAATGCTACTGGTTGTTTCAGACAAACAAAAAACAAACAATCTCATCAGCTTTATTATGAGTAAATTCGTATAGATTAATAACCTTAAAGTTATTATTGCCAACCCATTATAAAAGCTGCTTGGCAGATATTGATGTCTTTCATCTTGAGAAATTTTCCAGTATAATATGTATATTATTTTCTAAGAAACACTTAGCAAGTTCTTGATAAAGAATTATTATGATATTGAAATGTCCCTCCTTTCAACTTCACTAAGTCTCATAACCCGACTACGGCGAAGCAAAAAGGAGGGTAATGATTTTGACCGGTATGTATGCTATGTATGTTCATCTGTTCCCTAATAATTTCTAAACTAATTGGACAAATGAGGTATAACGATACCTCATTCAAGACGCTTCCAACGGGAAGCGTCTTGATCGTAAACAGGTTATAGGCTATGTGACGTCACAATAAATTGAATATGTCGCCCTCTATCGGACATAAAGTCATGACTTAAAAGATTTTATTTTTAATCATGCCGTGTTAGTATCTAATGAAAGGGCTTAATTAGCACATTTCAAAAATATAAATATTACTGAAATAAGCCCCCAAAAATTTAAATAAAACAAACGACCACGGGAAGGTACTTTCTTGTTTCATCTTTTTCAGTAGTCGGATTTTAGTTTTTAAACTTATTTTTTTTAATCAATATTGGTTGTCTACTTGACAAAATATATCTGACGTCGAAGACACTTCGATCTCGGAGAGTGGTTGCAACCTAACCTAATGACGGTAGCCTTCTCAGACTTGAAGGCGTGGCACCATTACCCGATGAGCGATGCTTGATAAGCAACGTCAAATTGCTCTATTAATTGATTAACATTACCAGCTGGTAGAAAAAAATATCGCGTGTATTTCGTCCTCAGGATTCCTGTAATTGGCCAGGGTACGGAGGTATGTACTGTTCGGTCGTAAACGTGTGCCAATTAAGTAATACTTTTTGTATGAATGTTTAGGATAGGTTTGCTGTTTGTACAGAACAGTGACCTCACTTTCAATAATTACGTGAATTGTGAATTATTTTATTAAATTGTACGTTTCGGTTATTATGTTGTCAGTTTAGGTTCTTTTAATGGTGGTCAGGGGATTTTCCTCATGCTTTTGTAGTTAAGGGTTAACGGTATCGGAATCAAACGTGTTTTTTTTCAGTCAAGGTGGCCGCATGAGTTTATTGCCAAATAATATTTCGTTATCATCTGCCTAGCCTTTACCCAACTATTTTTGGGGTCGGCTTTCAGTCTAACTGGATGCAGCTGAATACCAGTACTTTACGTGGAGCTACTGATCTAATATCTAATCAACTAGCTGACCTCCACAACCCAGTTACTGGGTAATACTATACGCCTTGAAGAGATTTTCAGCTTCTGACGACCCATAACTACTGTCAAAGATCCAGGAATGACAACCGGGACCAACAGCTAAATGTGTTTTCCGAGGCACGGAGGAGTGTCTATATGTAAAGATGGTCACTCATCCACGGATTGACCGCGGCAAGCATAGCTCAACCTGATCGATCGACCCCCATCAACGATAATTACTTAGGAATGAGCCAAATAAGATATTGTAAATGTAGAAAATATTTACCTATATGTACAAAATCTTGGTAGGTATAAGTAAATGTTATGATTTCATAACATCATAATAAACAACAAATCCGAGTCCATAATATAGATCTGTGTCCTAGACTTCTATTACATCATATTTTGATATCTCATTTAAACTAACTCATGATGTAACAGTTTCCATTCGATTTTGGTTCGGTATATTCTCAGAGGGGTAATTCTCGTAATTTTAAGAACTTTCACAGTCTGATCTCAGTCTCAATCCGTCAAAAATACCTCATAATTTCCCTTCATTTTGTCAAGTTTTTGACATTTGTTTGTCGCTGAGCTGAGACTGCGACTAGATTTCGAACGTTTTAAATTACGAGAATTGGTCTTCTGATATGTCTATCTCTTACCTTTAATATCTGATTGTTAAAGGTAAAAGATGATAGACACATCAAATACACACAAATATCTGTATTGATGATTAGGTAATGCTTATACATCTGCTTAACGTGTCGATGACAATCTAAATGGACTCAGCCCAGAATTTAGTTACGTGTTTGGCGCCATCACTAGCGTCCATCAGTGTTCCTGTAACGTGCAGCTGACAGGACACGCAGGACGTTATATTAAGTGTTCCATCGTTTGTAGAACAGCACTACATTTACACTCCAAGGCAGAGTAGTCTTTGAATCTCCACTTGAATAGGTTTGTCTTGTTTCGGCAAACCTGGGCCGGGATTCTGTTTAAAGACTTCCAGGTTACTCAAGGCTACTCATGTCCAGGTGGAATCGTCAGCGGGTGAAACGAATGGTTTGAGTATTGAAGCAATGTCTCGCCACTCTTCAGTCTTTCTTTTGGTCTTTCGCCAGTGAGAGGCTCATGCTTATACATATCCAGTTACAACTAGGTAGCTATTGATACTAGGTTTTTTATAACCCCCGACAAAAACAGAGGGTGTTATAAGTTTGACGTGTGTATCTGTGTGTCTGTCTGTGCCATCGTAGCTCCCAAACGGCTGAACTGATTTTTTTTTACATTAAGTAGAAAACTTCAAGCATGAATATCTTACAGTACTTTGAATGAATATTTCCTAGTAAAAATCCACAGTTGGCACTGTGCCCGATAACCGCCAAAAAGTTCGTCCCCTATATCTTAATTCTGATTTCTGCAAACTTCGATCTTTCGAAGTCAAAGTCAAATGGTGGACATCTTTTTCGTGCAAGTTATCACCATTAGCACCGATCATGGTGATTATATCTCGTGGGATCGTGGCTCAATAATAACAGTCGCACGGATCGATCAAAGGTTAAGCTACGCTTGTCGCGGTCATTTCGTGGATGGGTGAACATCCATTACATATTTAGACCATGGATCCATTACAGACCCCTCTGGTGCCTCTGTAAGCACGTTAAGCCGTTAGTTCTGGCTGTCATTCGTCGATCTTTGACAGTCGTTACGGGTAGTTAGAAACCCAAGTATGACAAGCATTATTACCAAGGGCTGTCGTTACCCAGTAACTGTCCTAATCACTTCATGTAAAATACTGGTATTCAGATGCATCCAGAAGCCGACCCCAGCATAGTTGGAAAAAGATAAATGTATTGAAGGCAATCTAATCTACTACAGTATACTTCTGTCAACCGGTCGATTCCTTTAGCTAGGAGGCGTAACTAGCTTTATTCATGGACATTGTCTTTGTATATTTAAAGAAAGAAAAGAATAAGGACAATAAAAAAAAAAAATATTTGGGACACGCACAGGAAATACAAACAATAAAAAAGGACATTAAATCTAAAAAAACATGAAAACAAACGACCCTTCGATTATAAGTTTATCTTTCTTATTATTATAACTTACTTTAGTTTGTTAATAGTTCAAGTTAAGGTGATGTTATGTTATGTTATTTAAATAATGTCTTAGTTAATTCAGTATAGGAAGTTTTTCCAGTAATTTTACCTTATATCCATATCCATGAAAACACCCCATATAATATTTTAAAATGTCAACAAGTTTTCTTGAGTTTTTACAAAAAAAAATTTTTTTTTTTCGTCACTGTACAATATTGGTATCAAATCCAGTATAAGCTGACCTCACAGTCTATAGAAATTCCGTGCTACACTACGCCAGCTCACGGTCGAAGTGTTACCACTGAAGTAGTCATTTATACGTATACATAGTATAAAAAATTGCTTTACTGTGTCTGTGTGACCGCACTGTTCTTCTAGACTACGCAACGGATTCTGGTACGGTTTGTCAGCTTCATTTAGAAAATTAATTCCGGAAGGTGTACGTGTATGTAAAGTTCACTCAAACTATATAGAAAAGGGAGGATCCTCCGACCAGACGGGTGTTGTGTTATTCATGTCGGGCCGTTGTATATGCTAGTTGCGCGGTAAACTGTGCTTGCGAGATGCAGGATTTTTCGTGACGTTAGTATGACGCGGTGTTTGCATGTGGCGTTGTAGATACCGCTACATGTATAACAGTTTCAATACATTAATAAAAAAACAGAAATCTCGATGTTTTGTCAAGTCGTATATACCGTGCGTCACAGAGGTGGATTGCTAGTTGTATCTTAAGTGCTAAAGAGGTTCTAATGTAATTTTTTTTCTATTGTTCCAGTGTCTAATGTTAAACCTACCATGTGGCTACTAGGCGGTGGAGCGACTCGTCCGCCTCCGCAACCCACGCGTGGGCCTGCTATCCTGGCCACTCCTGACGGTGCAGTGCCCCAGGTGCAATGCATCACGCATAACTTCGCCGCTGCTCCTAGGAAGCGAGGACTCGCTGTAAGTTTAATCAAACATCTTGTGTCATGAATTTTCAACAACTTGGTTGCTTGGTTGGTCACGACCGCGTACCGGAAGGTTTAGTGTTGGAAGGCCAACAAGGTGGACCGATGACCTTGTGGAGGCTGCAGGAATCCGCTGGATGCAAGAAGCTACGACCGGTCGATGTGGCGGCGCTTGGAGGCTTAGGTCCAACAGTGGACGTCTTTCATCTGAAATGATGATGAATGATGATGGTCGCTTAGCTGAATTGCCAGATTGCGAATTTATACCTGCTGTCTGCGTTTATCACACTAATATTAGCTGCGGTCCGTGGTTCCACCCGCGTAAATGTCGATCCCGTGGGAACATCGGGATAAAAGCAGCCTATATGTTAATCCAGGGTGTCAGCTACCTCCGTACAAAATTTTATCTAAATTGGTCCAGCCGTTAGAGCGTGAAAAAGTGACATATTGAAGAAAATAAATATATAAACACACACACACACATACCCTCTCACTGACAAACTTTCGTCTTTATAATATTAGTGTGATGAACGAATAAAGGCTAACCCCTAGGCGTAATTGTCATAAATGTCTTTATTGACAGTGATAACCCTAACCATTTTGTATTAGGTGAGTTGTCGCCTGTTTGCCAACCCATTACCTTTAATAAGTGAAGCTGAATAAAAGCCTGTAAAAATACACTTGTATTAAAATGACCTGAGAAGAAAATAAGGCGGTCAATTTTACATTTAAAATGCGCAGTGTGTCGGTAAAGCACTTTATTATTAGGCCCTTACCTATGAAATTGCCGTTTTACATGAAGAAAATATGTTTCTTTTTTAAAATAAACTTTTCTATTTTATTAATCGAAGTATTGGTCATTAGTGGCACTTTGGCCATTTTAGTGGAAGTTCGTTGATTGCTACAAAATTTTATGAAATTTTTATAGGCGTGTTTCACCGCATCGTTGGATTTGAAATTTCTCCCCTGTAAAAGGGTATCCAAATTCAGAATAAAAATAGAAATTAGTTTGAGCAAGGTCTGAAGGCCAATTCTCGTAATTTAAAACGTTCAAAATCTAGTCGCAGTCTCATCTCAGCGACAAACAAATGTCAAAAACTTGTCAAAATGTAGGGAAATTAGAGGTATTTTTGACAGATTGAGACTGAGATCAGACTTTGAACGTTTTAAAATTACTAGAATTGCCTCTGGTGAGTATGGTGGGTGACAGAGAGTTTCCAGTCGTAACTCCTATAGTTCTGAGAAGATCCATTGCGTGGTGCTTCGACGCGATTTTGTTGTTGTTGTTCAGTGGGTTCATGCGGGCGGGTTTTTTATCTTTCCAATTTGAAGTAAATGAATACCGCGCAATTTCGATTTTCCATGGTTACAGAAACAGCGATATTTAACACAAATCGAACGGCGGGAAAACAAATTAACAACTAATTTAATAAAACAAAATGTCTTTTATAAAAAAACTAGCTTCTGCCCGCGACTTCGTCTGCGTGAAATTTCACCCTCCCCCATTCACCCTCTTAGGGGTGGAATAACGACAAACCCTGAAAGTGAAGTGGATACTTTCTCTTCACAAAAAACACACCCTCCAAATTGCATGTCTCTAGGACAAGCGGTTTAGGCTGTGCGTTGATATATCAGTCAGTCATTACTTTAAATTTTAGCCATATAGATTCATTTGAATTTGGAATTTTAAATAGAATGAATTATTTCGATCTTCACAACAGCCAGTATTAATTAAAAATCGGCAATTTCATAGGTAAGGACCTAATAATAAAACGCTTGAAGGAACACTAAAACTACGGATTTCTTCGCTGCCTGGGTTGACGTTTACATATTAACCGCGTTGTTCCCGTAAAATTTACCAAATTTTAAGCCTCTACGACACGTATGGAGCCCACAACATCTCTAAAGGTAATTTGTTAGTAATTTCAGATGCTTACGTTTTGACGAAATTACTTTAATAACGGGAAAACATTAAAAAACACTCACAAACATCCCCGAGGATGTCCAAAACATACCCGGAACTGTACTTACTTGAACATTTTTACTATCACATACGTTCTCGCATGAAACACAATTAAAATTAATTTATAACAGTATTTAATTAAAGTAAAAATGTTTCAGCCTATTAGACCCTTTATACATACACGTTTTTCTTTCGTGTGTAGGCACGGTCGTTAGTGGTGTATGATCATTATGGAAGCTTGTTGACAGACACGTTTTTTCTACGGTGTGGTTTATTCGCCGTACCGTAAAAAAACCATGCCATGTGCAGAGGGCTTTACTGTCCCACTGCAACACAGGCGTCTTTATCATAGAGAAGGCACGAACGAACATTAATCACCACGCCTGCTCAAGACGGGTCGGCAACTTTAGACTTGTAGAAGATGGCGGGATGTAGGTACTTAATTTAAATCTAGTGACGACTGGTTTGATAGTCACAAAACCCTCCTCAAACTTAGCCTATTTATTTGTATTTTTATGACATCAGCTAGTCAGTTTAGTAGGCTGAACAAGAAGATACACTCGAGAGCAATGAATTAGGGTCACACCCAATCGAGCATGCTTGGGACGAGCTCGGACGATGTGTGAGACACCGAAACCCTTCCCCGATCACGCTTCAAGAGCTCAAAGTTGCGGTCGTAGAGGAATCCGAAGGGAGATATTCCCCAACGTCGTACAAGAAACTTAGTGTACAGCATGCTAAACCGCATAACTGCAGTGATTACAGCACGTGGGAGTAATACAAAATACTAAAACTAAAAAAAAAAAGTGGTAGAAAAAAAATTGCTTTTCTATTTTTGTTATAAGACGAGATTGGTTGTTTTTTTGTTTACCTATGTATTTTTTATGAATATAATAGGTACAAAGTGACACATACATTTTATTAATTTAATTTAAGGAACATTTGATTGTCTTTGAAACACAATTTATTTCATTAAGCTAGCATTCTTATTTTCCGAGACTTTCAGGTATCTTTATGTGACCCTAATTCATTGCTCTCGAGTGTAAAACAAGACTACTTACGATTAGTAACTTTGTACGTGTAACATCACTATTTTAGTGTAGGTATACGTGTGTCACGCGGCAGTCTAAAAAGTAAAGTTAGTATCGTTACATGAACCACTATACCAAGTGAAGTTTTATTGACGATCATACGTAGGTACTACAATTATTAGAGTACCTACTGTAAAGGTGGCTAAACTGCTACCTCAGTTTAATATTATTTTATTTGGTGCTGTTTTGACAATATATTGTCAACAAATACGACATTTACGACTTTAAGCATCAATATTGAAAACTATCTACGTGAACTGTATCATAAATTTTTCTCTATTTATATCGTATCTTTATTTACAACATTGTTTCTAGTGGCTCTATCTTTTATCTTGAACGGGATACGAAACAGATTTGTCATAATATATACGCCAAGATTATAGCTTAGCGAGTTCATTATGTCCTTGTTACAATATTTACTTTATTTACGAGCTGTTGGCGGAAGCAACAAGTGAATAAACATTTTGTAATGCTATTGAAGGTTAGGAGGATGCATAGAAGCCTTTATTGTTTGGTTATAATAATTCGTTGCGAACACCAATCGATCTACTTGTTGCCAAACTTAAGTGGCAGTGGGCAGGGCACATGTGCCCTGCACACTGTCCTGCGAGCAATGCATTGCTCGCAGGACAGATAGCCGATGGGGCCGAAAGGTTCTGAAGTGGCGACCGCGTACCGGAAGACGTAGCGTTGGAAGGCCTCCCACAAGGTGGACCATGTGAAGGCCGCAGGAACTCGTTGGATGCGAGAAGCACAAAACCGGTTGAAGTAGAGGTGCTCGGGGGAGGCTTATGGCCAGCAGTGGACGTCTTTCGGCTGAAATGATGATGATGATGTGAAGTCATATCTTAGCTGTATCTTCATAGGACATAGTTTGAAGAGCCGAATCAACAAAAGCAGAATCCGATTACTAAAGTCTACTTAATAAAAAATTTCCATTCATTCTCTTAGGCTGGTTTTATAGTCACGCCGCTAGACGTGCCGCCGTGCCCGGCGCGCCAGGCAGCGCGCGCTTGAACAGCGGTGCACTGTATTACTGAACGGCGCTGCTCAAGTGCGCGACTTTGAAACGCAGTTGGCACTTACTTAGAATTCTGCTTATACAGGCTGTCCCGTAAGTCGACGTCAAACCGGAATCGGGTAATAGGCCAAGTCATAACAGTTCCAACCTTAAATGTGACCGCACCTTTCTGATTAATACTGTAGTAGGTACTCGTATGTTATTGAAATGTTCTGATGATGTTTACGTTTCAGCATTTCTGAAAAGTTAACTGCAGAAATACATAAAAGGTTACGGTTTACCATTGTTAAACGATTGTTAATTAAAAGATTTACTAAATGGTTAAGGACGTTAAACTCCATTGAAATCTCAAAACGTTCAAAAATCGAAATCCAGTTCCGAATTCAAACGCCCGTATTAGCTTCCGCTTATTCGCAAAATCAGCAAACTCCATGCGACCCACACAAAGGCGGATCAAGGGATAAAGCTTTTATTAAAGAAATATTATCATTTAAACATAACATTAAAATAAAAGATTTTGCTGCAGAATTATAACCTTTAACTATATGTCTTACAGTTCAGTTTATGTTGCCACTGAAATAATTTTATGGCCTTTAAAGTAGTAATTATTTATTGCCATTCAATATAAAAATTAATGTAGTTTAAATTAATTTAGAGTTGAAATTCGTGTAAGTTGCTTTTCTATTATTCATATAACTGGCAACTTTGTTGTGATCGTAAAAGCGATGCATTTACCTCGGACGTCGAGGGACATTGGCTTCATATATGCTAATTAATTGTTTTGCACCCGCTATCGTGTTTTAACACCTACGTGCTTGTTTACTTAATTAATAGAATAATAAAAACTTACTTATTAAAAAGTACGTTTAGGTACTTCGTTTCTTTTTCTGTTCAAAATATATTATTTATACCCATGGGAATATAATGAAAAGGTAAATAAAACGTTGAGTCTAGTTTAGGCGTTAACGATTTTTATCGAATTAAATGAAAGATTGTAACAAGATATCTGCTGAAAATGGCTCTATTGAATTACAGAAATCGGACGGCCGAGAATCAGGAAACAAAAGGAAATATAATTATCCGGTCATATCTATGATTCCTTAATATTATATGTCTCTAAATCACCAATGGATATTGTCTAAAAACTGGTATTTTGTAAAAATGTATTATCTACTGAAGATTATGGCTATTATTTATATAGGTACATAATATATAAATTACCGCTTTCTTCCCAAGGGGGTTGGTCGAAACAACAGAACGCCGCCTGCTAAGATCCTTACCCACCTTCTCCTTTTGCTTCGTTATTATGTTATTTATTACATTAATATTCACAACACCTTAATGTTTAAGTAAACAAACAATGAAAAAATATTATTTTATTTCTTATAACTAACTACTAACCGTTCCTTTCAAGACTAAATAATAATTGATTAGATAATAAATAAAACGCTACTCAAGTAATAGAATTTATAAAATGTACCGTTATCGTGAACGTCCCTGATTGGTTCAAATGGCCCTCTTTAATATTAAAATTTGTTTTTGAGACTGCTCTCGGATTTTAGAGATCAACAGCTTTTATTAGTTATTAGTTTTTCTAGTTGGAGACGATAATACGACTGTAAATAATAGTGTATATCTAATGACGTTTCCAGTCTCCGTACACAAATTCAATCAAATAGTTTAGTCACTATAGCTAGTCAAAGATTATCAAAAACCCATAGTGACCCATCGCTACTATTTATTTAGTTTGAATTTCTATGTTAGGATTTATTTAATAGTCTCAAATAATTAGTCCGATTTTGAGTAAACAGCATTCTGAACCATGTGGACTCACTGAACTGCATAATTTTCATGTAGTGGTTGCTTGTCATTTTCCTTTTTCACCACTTTTCTTTAACATTATATAGAAAACTAGCTGCGCCTCGCGGTTTCACCCGTGTAAATGTCGATCCCGTGGGAATACCGAGATAAAAAGTAGCCTATATGTTAAACCAGGGTGTCAGCTACCTCCATACAATTTTTTTTCAAAATTGGTCCAGCCGTTTGAGCGTGAAGAAGTTACAAACATAGTGTGATGAGTCGTTTCTTTATTCTGCCACAGACAGATCCTCATAATTTTACAATTATTTTTTACCACCACTCATCCACCGTTTATTTGGTTGGTATTCCAGAATAATTATCAAAGGAGATATTATGGTTAAAATTGTAATATGTTATAGTAAATTAGCTGGTATATCGAATCCTTAACGGTGGACCACTATTTTTACGCCACAACCTGTATACTATTACTTACTTCGAAATTCGAATAATGTCTAAAGTCAAAGAGACTTGTAATCTTTTTGAGACCATTTTGTTATTTACGTGTTAATAGTTCAGCCTATGTTCGTACTTTGCTAATTACAAATTGCGAATCGGACAAATTGCGAATTTGACGTTGTGAGAATTGGACATTTTGCGAATTGTACATAATGCGCCCAATGGATATTTGTGACATACGCTGTTCATAAATGGTGGAAAATTATTAGTTGCTTATTGTCTTTGAATTCAGGTCGACAAAAGTGTGTACGTACCTACCTGCTTATCTTGGTAATTGGATATCCCCGTTAGAAAAGTTTCCAATCCACTAATGTTATTGACGAGAAATGGCGGCAGCCTTGCCCTTGATTCCATCATATTCAGATATACTCTTTATCAATGTAGTAACAATGAAAACTCTGGATGTACAGTGGATTTTTTTTACATACGGTGCCTTGTCAAATAGTATAGATAAGTTTATAATGTATGAGGGGTCCGTGGCTAAATAATAACAGCCGCACAGGTCGATCGATCAGGTTAAGCTACGCTTGCCGCGGTTGGTCTGTGAATGGGTGGCCATCTTTACATACTGAGACCCCTCCGTGCCTCAGAAAGCACGTTAAGCCGTTGGTCCCGACTGTCATTCGTGGATCTTTCGTGCCCCATGTAAAATACTGGTATTCAACTGCATCTGGTTAGACTGGAAACCGACCCCAACATAGTTGGGAAAAGGCTAGGCAGATGATGATGAAGTTTATAATGTATATCATTGTTATAAGCATAATGAGCCTATAATTTTCCCACTGCAGACCTCTCGGTGAGAGGTAGTTGGCCATAAACCACCACGCGGGTCCAGTGCGGGTTGGTAGATGAGACATGTTTTCAAATTTTTGGTTCTAGGACATGCCGGATTCCTCACGATGTTTTCCTTCATCGTTAGTTTTCCATCACTGTTCCACTGTGTAGTGAAATTATAATTTAATTATATCTGGAAACAAAATAAATACAATATCTACAATTTAAATGGTAAAAAAACGATGCAAACCATTTCTTCATCACTGTATTTAATATGAAATGTAAACAAAAATATCTCAGCCTTAATAGGCATCCATATCTCGGAAAGCACGTTAGGCTGTTACTCCCGTCTGTCACTTGTACATCTTTGACAATCTTTGACTGTAGTTACGGGTAGTCAGAAGCCCGAAAATCTCACAACCAGTCTTACCAAGGGGTATCGTGTTAACCAGTAACTGGGTTGTGGAGGCCCGATAGGCAATTGCTTCGTGTAAGATACTGGTATTCAGCTGAATCCAGCTACACTGAAAGCAGACCCCGACATAGCTGGGAAAACGCTATGCAGATAACGAATAGACTACATAATATAAAATATGGAACCCTCAAAAACATGTTTACCTATTAACTATAGTGGCTTGTTCCCTGAATTTAAACGTAACTAATACAGTTAAACTTCGTATAGTGATTTCGTTATAACGTTTTATTTAACGTTAAAAGCTTGCCTTGATCGCTTTAACTTTTGTTTCCTTTGATAAACTCGTAATTGGGTTTTCTTGTTAATAAAAATAAATAAAATCCCTCTCTTTCTAGTAAGCACTAACATCATCACGCTTGTTTTATTAGAAGCGTAGACAGGTATAGAGATATCTTTGTTGTTAGCTGATGGAAAACGGTTTTAAATAGAACTGCAATTTAGTAGGTGTACGTGAAATAGTTTGTCTAGAGAAGTATTTTGTCATTAACTCAAGTATACAGGTGAATTTGCTAAGACAAGAGCAGGAATAATCCATCTTTCTGGACCTTTGCCAAATGCATGACATTTTTGAAGAATTAACATAAACAAGAAAGAAAGAAAGAATAAAGTTTATATGGACACAGTTCGTGAAACACAAAATGGAAATTTTAACAAAATGTAAATAATGTTTCAAACAATAATAGCGTGTCCCTCACGCCTGCGCCAAAAAAGGTTCATTTTAGCAATAGCAATATTCAAGGATCGTACCAGGTGGCTTTCTGTAATTTCTGCCTAACTCCATTGGAATAAGGCGTGAGTTGTACGTACGTTTGTTAATTAAACTTTATTTCTGAACTATTCTTGCAGATTTCTTGAGGTCAACAAACGTTGCTGCACATTTTCTTTTTCATATTTACTTTCATTCCCTAATCAGTTAGGTAACAAACTAGATGGAACAGAAAGTAATATCTCGCTCTAAATCCCAGGAGAGCTATTCGTAGCAGTCGAGTCGTAATAATAAGAGCTTGCCCTCTGAAGTAACCTTTTACTCCTGCAGCAAAACTTTCCTTTTTTTTGTAGAAATGTGATTGAAAAACAAATACATTTTTAGGGTTCCGTAGTTAACAAGGAACCCTTATAGTTTAGCCATGTCCGTCTGTCCGCCCGTGTGTCCGCAGTTTAGCTCAAAGACTCGTAGTAGTAGAAAGCTATAATTTGGCATGGATATACGAGTAGTAAATTACTGCAGCGGCCAGCAAAAGAGGCATTGATGGACGAACGTGTGAACTTGTTATACAAGACGAATTGATATCTATTCTGGGACTATGTCGAACCACTTTCAATTTTGGTTGAATTGTGTAGAGCAAGTCTTTCCTACGAGTACTATGTCTAGCTTGTCTTTGCTCTACAGTTTCAAATTTGTGCAAATTCCTAACAAAGTTGGTTAGCAACAAAAGTATATAGAGACATGCCAATGTTACCATTTTAAATCTTATGAAGTGTTCCTTGCACGATTCTGCCTGTCTCATGCGAAGCATTGTCCTTAAGGCTCTTTTTTGAATTACAAATGCTGACTGGATATTGTACTTGTAACTGTTGCCCCAAAACTCAATACTATATCTGAGCCTAGACTTAACCAAAGCGAAATAAACCCTCCTAAGTTGAGGTAAAGTTAGTTCTTCCCTCAGGGTTCTGATTGCATAGCAAGCCGAGCTAACAGACTTAGTTACAGACAATGTCTCAACCTTCCAATTTATAATGCGTCAATGTGAACACCTAGAAATTTGACATTATCAACTACTTCAACTTTGTTACCACAAGATACCACCTCAATCTCAGCGTTATTTCGCACCGTTGGCTTGAATAATATACACTTTGTTTTCAAAGTCAAAGTCAAAGCACATTAACATTTAAATTATTAGTACCAAACCAGTTTTAAAAAGCTTTTAACACAGTATTAATTTTTGATTCTAATTCGATTATGTCATGTGCAGACACTATTGCATTTGTGTCATCAGCAAAAATTATTAGTTTTGTGTCATTAAAATGTCTTTGAGTACCTATACTCAATCATTTAGGAATATTATAAAGAAAGTTGGACCTAGAACGGAGCCTTGCGGAATACCACGGCATACAATGACTAGATTGGATCTATAGATTTTTTCTTCACCATCTACCACCGATTTTATCTCAGTATACTGACACCTGTTTTGCAAATAAGAGCAGAAAAGACTTAATACATTCTCCCGTATACCATAGTGTTCCAATTTGGCCAAGAGAATGTCATTGTCTACTGTATCGAAGGCAGAACTGAGGACAGGAATAACCTGGTCAACTAATGCCTCAACAGCATCACTAGTTTCTAATGATGTTTGGTATCCAAATTGTTGCTTATTTAAGACATTATGCATCTTTAGGTGCCTCAAAAGTCTTTCTTTAATATTTTTTTCAAAGATTTTTGATAGCAGGGGTAACAGGGAAATCGGTCTGTAATTCCCAAGATCCATCTTTGAACCCTTCTTAAAGATTGGCAGTGCTCGAGAGATTTTAAGTTGATCAGGGAATAGACCTTCCTTAATGACATTACTTCTTGCCAAATTTCATGATTCCAGGTCAACGTGAAGTACCTTACAGGTATTGATTCCCTTGCGAGTGTCAAAATATGCGGCATAAACGGAACATAAATGGCCGTTTCTTTTGATTGCGTTGACTTAGAAGTTAGATTTTTCACTTCAAGGGATTGCAGCCCTGAGTATTTGGTAGATATTAATTTCAATTTGATAACTCCACGTGTTCCTGAGCAAAGGGGTCTTGACAGGCGGAGAACGAAGTGATCTTAAGGTTTCCGTTTTTCCTTTTCAGGTACGGAACCCTAAAAATTGACCTGTTAGGTCAAATACTATCTACCTTAGTATTATCATAGCATCCTCGTCTATTAATAACCAGTCGAGGTTGGTAATACTTATTACTAGAATGAAGTATAGTATAACAAAACCTTAATATAATTCTGGCTGCTATTCGTACAATCTCTTGGGGAAGCAATATAATTATTTGAGAACTAACATAGTATGTGACGCATAAGGGATTACATACTCTAATTTGTTGTACAAAAGTTTAATTTATTTGCTTAACGAGTACGTACTTTATATGAAACCTTAGCAATGTGATATGCTGATATAAATCTGGTTAGATTTAGATCACGTTTGTATTTGGGTAGCTTATTCATTAAAACTGGTTTAAAGCTTTAATTAAAGTAGTTTCTAGAACTTGTAACTCTGCCTGGTACATGCACCAAGACTATGCAGTGACGCATGTATAAAACCATTGGGTCTTATTAATATCTACTTAATTAGTAGGAGCCTACATAATCAGCCTATAATGTTCCCACTGCTGGGACACAGGCCTCCTCTCAGTGAGACGAAGTGCGCCATAATGCACCACACGGGCCCAGTGCGGGTTGGCAGACATGTCTTCGAATTTTTGGTTCTAGGACATGCCGGTTTCCTCAGTATGTTTTCCTTCACCGTTTTGAGAGCAGTCGTGATGAAAATAATTTACACAAAGTAAAGCGCCTATCTGGATTCGAACCTACGACCTACAACTCGTAAGAGGTGCCTACTTCGATAATATTAAAAATTAATCAACGCGAAAGTTCCATACTGTGCCTTTGACCGAACGTGTTCTCAACACGAGAAATCCTGGCACTTTTATAAAAACTAAATCAGAAAAATGCAGCAACCCCGTTTTTCACCCGCAAAAAGTTAAAGTACGGTTTCAATCAAAAGTCGAAACAAAGGCGCATTTTATTGTGAAGCTAATTGCGAGTGCAAGAAAAGCTGGCACGGTTCAGGACCACGTGGAAGTAGGTCTGCCATAACTTTGCTGTTGTAACTATGAACTTGAAGTTTATTGTTTAAGTGCAGTAAGGAGACCGTAGGTCAAGGTTTGCTTGTGCCCATTAAACAAAGCGGAACCTGACTTGATTACCATACTTAGGGAAACGTTAGGGGACAAGCAGCTGGCAGTCTAGGTTTTTTTCTAAAGTTCTTAAGTATCGTGGCTCGTGGGGATACAATATCAATCATCTCAGTGCAGTGCAAATACCACTTCTCATGTAGAGAACTCAAGACTTTTTATTGCCTGCACGCTTACCTAATGCTGCTGCTGTAGATTAACTCAGTTTTCCTTACGTTTTTACCCTTTGCCTATAGCTATATGTTATCTTGGAAATACTTAGATTATTATGCAAAAACAGTCGATAATGAAGGTTAGGTGGAGGTTTAGGTTTTGAAAGAAAACATCGCAAGGAAACCGATGCCGGATCCTAGAGCCGAAAATTCGCAAACATGTAAGCATCCACCAGTCCGCACTGGACTTGCGTGTTGGATTACGGCCCGACACAGGTCTCCTCCCTGTCACAGGGACCTTTGTCCAAGCACTGGGAACGTTATTGACTGATTACGCTATAATACTAGGTTTTTATCACGACACGATAACTTATAATACGTTTATAAGTGTGAACTGAAATCACTAATCCATTCACTAAATGAGGTGTCACACTACTGATATAATAGACTTTTTGTGTATCGTCATCATTCAAAGAGGAAGCTTCCTTCATTGTGATATTATCAAGTTATGGTTTTATGAGATGTTAATCCCTTAACGTAGTATCCATCCATGCTGTCCGTTCGTGATTAAAGCGTGACGCAAAACGATAGGTGTCGTGATAATGGACGCAGACCAACGTGAAATATTCGTGTTACAGGACGCATTTTTAGTTTTTTTTTTTCATTTAAAGTTGTTTAACTCTCGTATATAGATAAGGCTTCGTGTCGACGGTACTTTAAATCAACTATTCATATTGTTTGATGGCCAACACCTATAGCGAGCGCGATGCTTCCAGATCAGACCATGTCCCACTTGTTGGAGTGTCATTAGTGCCCGTTCACTTCCTTTGATCATCATAAGAATACCAGTGATGCCTAAACCTAGTTAATTTAACATTTAATAAGACATGTTGTCTAGTACTAACAGTTACATCCATTTAAATCTCCGCTTCGCAAATGTCTATTGTGATGAATGCTTTGTATGATAGTACGAAACGCGATCGGTCATGACCTTCAGGCATTGTGCTCCTTCAAGATTGATAATATACTTCTAGCTAACAAGAATCTGTCTTTTGTTAACCTTAAGTTCAAACAAAACTTTTTATCACTGACGAACACTGTCATAATTTTCAAATTATTTCTTTCCAGGAATGGGTGTGGACCCTAACCGGTCACAACCGACACAATCGTGAGAAGGTGGACCCTGGAGGTGAGCTGCAGATCATGCTACCTGCTCAGCCTGACAAGGCGACGTCTGGAGAAGTCTGCTTGCTAGCAGAGAGCCCCTTCAGGATCCTGAGGGTGAGTCCAATGTTGTTTTAATATATAGGCTGGGCTGGGGTTGTTTTAATATATAGTTTTAATATTACATGCGAGCGTGTCTTTAACATTTTCTTAATATGACGTTGGAATTCTATGCAAGAAAGTCTCCGAGATCGTCTTTGGTACACCCTCCAATATCGAAATATCAACATAATACTTTCTGTTTAAAAATTTTAGCATAATTGTAAAATATTAAAATTGAAGTTTAATTACAAAAGTTGGTATCCTCATATTGTAGTCTACAAAAACTCTTTATGAAGCAATAAACAATTTGAAATTGCCATTTCGAAATTCCCTTTACAGCAATAAATTGAATAAGCACGAAACCGCAAGTTTTTAATATAAATATTAAAAATTCTTTCATAAACGTTTGCCAAAGAATTCGTATGTTGCGAGGTTAACAAACTCTCTGTCAACTTGGAAAGATCTGTAAGGAATAACGTTGTTTAAGGTTCACTGGATCTTGGGTAAAGTAATTCAAGGAGTTTTCTGACCCTTCGGTACCGCAATTTTCCAAGCGCACCACCTGTGAAATTCCATTTTCGGAGTACACTGTAGTCATCATCATCTTCCTGCCCTTGTCCCATGTTACTTGGGGTAGGCGCAACACGTTTTCTTCGGCACTGTAGTGTAACATGAAAAATAAAACTCGCAATTTATATAGATTATAGATTGTATCAAACATATTGATGTTTATCTTGGGACAGTGGATGCAGCTTTCGTATGATATTTATATTTTTGAAGATTGACACAGCAGAATAAACATAAAATATTGTTTTAGCTACTTCATTGACTGCGTATGACGTCAATAACGTATTTAAATCATTCTACGGCAATACAAAAGCACTTTCATAGGGATCAATCGAATAATTATGACCACGTTTAAAAAGTAGACTAATGATCGCACCTATTTCATAATCAGATACACTTTTACGTTACCCACGTCATAAATGATTCATTTTTTACCCAGGGTAACACCGCATGTCCACGTGTAACTATACGTCATCGTCACGACGCCCGCACACAGAAATTACAAAAAAGATTGACTCACAACCATAACACAGACTAATTGAGAGCTTAAGCACTTTAGATACCACTATCATTGTCATTCCACTAAAATCCACTCGTCCCAGATTGCACTATGATCGATATATCACGATAATCATCATATTTTTGAATAAATTGCGTATCGGGAATTATTTTGGGGTCATTGCTCTTTCAAACGGTCAGCCAAGAGGTCATCAAATCTCATCCAATATGTTCATATTGGAAGAAATTTGATGGCCGCTCTGAACAAGGTGAAACGAGCTTGAACAAAGTAACCTCATTAAAATGGCTACCGTCAAGCAAAGCAGGTAGGTAATAGGTGCAAATTGACAGGGACTTTATTGCAGATATACTGCTTTTTAAATTCGTGGTGCATTTTATCCATACGTCAGGCTGATATATTAGGTGAAGTTTAGCTTTTACTCTGAAAACAGGAAGATAGCCAGAGGCCATTGGTAAGATTATTGTTTGACAAAGTTAAGGTAAACTGTGAATCCTTTTGCCAGTACTCCGCATTCCATGTTTGCCTTTTGAAGGTGTTCGGTGAATAAAATTGTGACACGACATGCTTACCAGACAAACGAGAAGATAGAAGGTGAACCTCCAATCTTAGGAACCGTTTAGATTAGTTCCAACATTCTCTGAATGAATTACCTATAGGTACAGGAGGACATTCTATAAAGTGGAATATACGACATCTGCATGCATCGACATGGAACGCACCTTACCAAATTCCAACATAATTTTACAGAAATATTTTTGGCAGCAAGCGGGGCTGCCATAAGTTATTTGAACGAAGTGGTGTAGGAGTTGTTTTGTTATTATTTACTAAACGTGCCAGGCAAATTGGATCAAGAGGGGTCTGTGCCAAGGTTTGGCCAGGCCATAAAAGAGGAACAGAAAAGGCACTCATGAAGAATGTTGCTTCGCTTTGAATGTACCTAGTTTTTCTCAAATGGAAAATCCACGACGATCTTTAAAAGATAATTTTTACCTCTAATATTTTCGCATTTGTCTATAAAAGACCATCTAAATGAATCATCCGGTAAAGACTAGTTAACGTTAAAACAAGAAAAGTACTCGACTCGTGGAAGTTAAAATCCCCTGACCTCGGACACAACGTAAATGATCCATAAGCTTGCCCCAATCGTAGGCAGCCTTCTGCAGAATACAAATGTGATATTACGCATGCCGGATATTGTTTAACTTTCCCTAGGAGGTCCAATACGCCTCTTAGATGAAAACATTGTCTATGGGGCTATAAAAAAGGTATCACAATAACCAAAGGACGCTCCCACATGCCATTGATATAACCCCTTGGAGCAAGGACAAAACTTTATTGAATATTGAACCAATGATAATAATTTTTACGACAGAGAATTGAGTAGTTACACAAGACGCAATTCATAAAATGTTAGATATCTCAAAACATCCAGAAGTCAATAATATGCAATCAACACTGGAGTACCCAGGATTGACCTACTTATTTTGTTCGAGCTGCCAACGCTCTAAGAAAGCTGTACCAAGAAACACCGTCATCAACAACTTGAAAGTAAGCTATCCATTTTCCGCTTAAACTTTCAAATTCACCTTCGCGCATATACGCAATAACATAAAAAAGTTATCACCTAATGTAGTCCATTCAGCCATATAAAGTCATAAACCATGTACACTAATAAGTAAGAGTGTCCGCTTTCGCTCTTCGTTACTCAAGTTGTTATAAGGGAGCGGATACAGTAGTAACATGTAGCGGGTTGCCTTATTTTTATTTCAGTACACTTTTACATCATCGGAACAGCATCATCATCATCTGCCTAGCCTTTTCTCATCTATGTTAGGGTCGGCTTCCAGTCTAAACGGATAGCCGAATACCAGTATTTTACCTGACCTCCACAATCCAGTAACAGCATATAACTATAGTAACTGACTAAATGTCCTTTCATTCAGTCTTTCCAAAGGATGTCTGAAAGAGATCGCATTGCACGAAAGTAAGTTTTAAATATTGTTTGTTCTTTTTGTTTTATTTGGTACCAGTAGCGCCCCGTGGTTTCACCCGCGTAAGTTTCGATCCCGTTAGAATATCGGGATAAAAAGGGGAAACAAATATCCTGTGTTAATCCTGGTTATAAACTATCTGTGTGCCTATTTTCATCCAAATCTGTTCAACGGTTTACGCGTGATTGAGTAACAAACATCCAAACATCTTCACAAACTTTCACATTTATAATATTAGTAGGATACAACAAAGTGTTTAATAAATAAACAATTAAAATGGATGAATCGACTTATAAACGACGCTTCGCTGCAATTGTTCCAGACCATGGATCGTTGACCATTTTTTACTCATTGGAACCATAGCGCGCCTCGCAGAACATGTTTCATAGTTGGCCCTCGTTCTGATACGGATATGGTCACGCGTTCTCATGAGTGATGACCCGAAATGGTCCTCAGTACTCTCACAGATTCTGGACAAAAACCCTGAAAGTCTTATAACTAGTATTTTTTAGGAATATCTGTAGGTGCAAGTCGTGGGATATCCATCGGCAAAAAAACGGTCGTCCATGCCAACTTTCATCCCCCTATTCTTACCCTTGAAATTTTGTATTACAGTTCCTTGTTTCCGAGGATCTAGTCCCAGCGGTGTGTTGTATGTCAGTGAATTTAAGGTTTTTTTTTTTTAAATTGCTAAGTAATTGCTGTGTGACTCGGTAGTGAGTTCATTGAATGTGAAATATGAACCGGAATGATATTCAAAGTCAAAGTCAAATCATTTATTTCAAATAGGCACATACGAAGTACTATTGAACGTCACAATTTACAAAAAATTTAATTGATTCTAGTCGCACCTTCCAAAAGGTAGTTTCATGCTTTGCGCTAGAGTTTTTTATAAAATAAATCAGGGTGATTTAACTAAAACATGCAATTAAAAAACTAGAATAGCATGTTTAGATCATCACAATATTACAATCTCTACTCTATGTATGCCTATAAATAGTTCGTGTAACAATGAATTTCTATTATACACAGTATTCATAGGACTGTATTTATTGATTCGTCTCAGAATTGAGTTGTCGTAGGGTTTCTTGTTTATGTCTCACAACTTTTTTTTTTTTTTATATATATATATATATTTTGTTGTATGTATGTAGGTATATATGTATTTATTCTTATATCTTTTATAAATACTTTCTAATTTTTTTTTCCAATGTTATTGCACCTGCTGTGAATTTTCTCTGCATCACCCTAAGGTAGACTGGTAGAAAATGCCCAAGGCATTAACTCCGCCTTTGTACAGTTTTTACTTGTGCATAAAGTTTTAATAAATAAATAAATAAATAAATATTTCTAGGTACAATAAAACGCTGGGAACCTTTTGGGTGCAACAGAAATCTGTTTTCTAGTTGAAATAAGGGGTACTCCAGGTGCACTTCACTACATAGTTGAACAGTGGATTTCAGAAAATGATTAAAGATTTACTTGGTAGGGCCCACGGGGTTGATGCTCGCATGAAATGTCTTTGGATTATTTTTTCTAGGTCTGATATTGATGGAAGTTTTATACATTACGTCTTCCTTAGGCTAAAACGAAGCAGTAAAGCTCTTATTTTGTCGTCGTATGAAAAACGTCTGTTATGTCGTTTTATTATAAAAATGAGGATTTAGAATTGAGTGCACTCTTAAATGTTTTGTTCAAATATATGTGTCTGAACACCGCACTAATACAAGAGAAAAATATCTTACATAAATTGCACCACACACCAACCCGCTACCGCTAACCCAGCATAACCACGTCCTCCCTTGATAAAGTTCCACGGGTAGATAATCGCTAAACTCGTTAACCAGTTAATGGGCTATCGTTGTATCTCGATTATGTAAGATAACATCGGCCCGTGTAATCCCAACCGCCATTGTTAACACGTGTGTGGATGGACATGGCCGGATGGTGCGTAAGTGTGAAAAATGTGGCTCTTCAGACGCGCTAATACTGTGCCCAACATACCCGTGACACCGACTAAGCTGTATGCGGTGAGTGGCACTTACTTAATCTGTGGTGGAAATGTAAAAGAGGTTTTATCTTTCTCTTGCATCTAAATTGCTGGTTGAGTTACCTACAAGCAATATAATTTGTCAAGATATATAAAATGGCAGGAGCATAATGGCAATTGAACGGAGCAATTACTTTATGATTTGATCGTCCAATAATTGTATACTGAATGTAATTTCTCTGAAGCATATTAAGCTGTAAAGTTTTCATATTTTCTTGCGATTCGATTCCTGTGAGCAGATTCATTCAAAATATGAATTTGGTGTTCTTTGTTTACTTTTACACGGATTCCTGCCTACTGGAAAACTTTACAGCTAAAATTGGTAAATAGGAAAGAAAGAAAAATTGTTTATTCTGCACAAACAAAACGCACATTACAAATAAAAAATTAAAAAAAGACATAAAATATACACATACAACGTAGTCAAAAGCCTCGTACTCAAGCTTAAAAAGTATTGACAATTTTGTCCATTGCTTGATGTCAAGGCCAGCGACCAAAGACAACACACATTAAGGTGTATAGAAGGCCCACTGACCTTGTGCATGTGGGCGGAGCCAAACGCCCTACTCCCGAATACGTAAAACGCGCGCGGTGGCGCACTACACTAAAACTAAGATCAAAGAATATGCAGAGACGCAGACATGCCGCACGTAGGTCGCTATTTTTGCCTACGATTCCAGAAGGGAATAGCGGATGCAAGGCTGATATATTTTGTATAGATAGATACTTATTACGTTTTATTATTATATGTATTATTATTATTTTCCTTTATTCGTCTATATACACATAAATTATAATTATTTTTAAATATTAGAATATAAAAAAAAATATAAAAACATTTAAAAAATATAAAAAAATATTATTATTATTACTTATATGTTACGTATATTTTAAGTTTTTCTGGACATTATTTTTTAGCATTTATGTGGAAGAAAATATATTTATTTAAGTCATAAGTAATTTATTTCATAACAATATAGGTAGATACATTGTGTTGAAATTAAAAAAAATAACGTATTACAATTGCAATTAAAATAAAATTCATTAAATACTGCACAATGCACAATGCATAGAACCTTGCCTCAGTCACACCAATACCTTCGTGCGAGACAGAATGTCGGACAACACTACCGATAGTCGACATTTTTAACCGACTTCAAAAAAGGAGGTTCTGTATTCGACCCGTATGTATGTATGTTTGTATGTATGTATGTATGTTTGTATGTCCGCGATTTCCTCAAAAACTAATGAATCAATTTTAATAATTCTTTCACTAATGTGATCAACATACTTTCAGGAAGGTTTTAGTATATAATACACTATGTACTTATTCTTATGTACGATGTAATATGCATAAATGTACTGCATCTCCGGCATTTCTATGCGAATTTTGATGATTCTTCTAGTCGGTGTCTTCAATTCCTCAATGCACTAGTGTTATTTGAATTTGTGTGGAGTAGGTACAACTAAAAACTAAAAAATATTTCGCGACACCACACCACTGGCGCTGGTGTGTTCCTCTGTGGCCGGACCACAGTTTAGTACTTTCATCGGAATATATATATATTTTTAGTACCTCAAGAGATATCTTTTTATTTAACAATTTATGTGGTCCGGCCACCAGGCAGTGCTTCCTGGCCGCGCCACCTCAAACAAAATAGAGTATAATGAACTATTAATAAATCAATATCACGAAAAAAACTACCTAAAGAGTACCTTGCATACGACAAATATCTTTATTTGTAATACTGATTGACTATATTTTTATTAATACGCGGTTTTGGTACACTCTTTTTTTCATTATTATTTCTTGTTTAAAGGGTTAAATGCTTAAATTCAATCTATTGACTTTAGTTTGTTATATAAAACACTTTTCCGTCTTTTATAATACCTTGTATTAACAATTGTTAATATTTTATTATGAAAATATATTTTTTGAAAGATGGCGGCTGCGAAAATATTCGAATTTTTCGTCACGGGTGTCGTTTTCATAATTTTCGATGGTGCTAAAGCTGATGGTGAAGTCAAAATGAAAATCCAAGATTGCGGCTGCGAAAATATTCGAATTTTTCGTCATGGGTGTCGTTTTCATAGTTTTCGATGGTGCTAAAGTCGATAGTGGGGTCAAAGTGTAAATCCAATATAGCTGCTGCGGAAATTTTGTTTTTGGTTAAAATCATACGTGAGAAGTCTTTCTTGACTTGCTTTGCCTTGGCATTTTTACTTATTTACAAATTATCGTATATTTACACAATATACAATATAAACAAAAACAGTATTTAGAAATGGCACCACTAATATGTAAAGCGTCCACGCGCACAATAGAAATGGGCCCTCCGCAGCGAGCTAGTCTATAAACGCACACTGATACAATTCGTTCGTAAATATTTGCACTAACACAAACAAACGCGCGTAGTCGTTCGATAGCCGGGGCGGAGCAGCGAGCGACACAGCCATCCCGTCTCAATGCTAAAGCACGACTGCCGCCCGCGCCCGCGCAGAGCACGTCTTTACCTCTATCTCAAAATTGGACATTTTCTTTGAAAATGTTGATTGATTTACAAAAGCTGTTTCATGTATGTAGTACCTCTAACCATAATTTTTTTAGTGTAAAAAGATTTCCAAACTTCAAAGCCGTTTAGAAGTAGTAGGGAATATTAGCCAAAAATAGCGGTTTGGTAAATATTTTTTTAAGGCAAAAGTATTAGCCATACGAAAAAATCCTGTTTCAGAAATGTTGTACATGAATCTATAGCAAACATATATTTTTTTCAGAACTTCTAACCAAGCCGTTAATGAGAAATAGGCTTCATAAAGTGACCGTGTTACGGTACTAAACGAGAGTAAGGCCCTTAATTGACATTGACAATAGGTTAGTTTGCTTAATTTTTTTGGGTCATGTTTATGTTGACATCTTGCCTTCATAATAAAATTACGATAGATGGAATGGACTTGTCCGAGTTGACTAGCAGTTTTGACTACATAATTTTAATAACGGTTGTTATCGAAGACTTCAAACCGGAAAATGCATCTATTTACAAAGATTTAAATAACCAAACCCAGCTTTTACAAAAATATATTTTTATTTTGTATGAACTTGGATTCCAGCAAGGTCAAACATTAAATCCTGTCAATATATTCGTCAGTCACCTATAAAAAATAAAAAAGATTCCGAAAATAAAATATTTAAATGATTTCATTAGGAATTGACTGGCGGATACTGATTGCTTCGAGACGTTTGAGTTTAAAATGGCGTCTGCTAATTCAATAATAGGTAATATCGTTACTTGTTTGTGAAAAATAGAATTCAATTGATTTGATAATCTCAGCTACCCTGTCCGTCTAACGTCGACCTACTTGATTTTTCTACCTTGAATATTACTAAGGTATTATCACTAACGTAGTTGAACATAGTTTATACATATATAAAAATACTGTCAGCAAAAAATTTTATGTTACGACTAAAAGTTGAAAAGCTGATAAATCTGGGTTTCTGGCCTATGCTCAGCAAGCTGCTGCCAGCCACTCCGCGAAGACCATCTCTCTTCCAAGAAAGAGCCTTCCCTTCCTACCCTACAATTTGTTCAGGTTTAGCCATACACAAATAGGTAAGACAACATCAAAATATCTACCTGGGTGATCTGTAATAATAGCCTCCTGACCGATTTCGGTCACGGTGGCCAATCTCAACGGAGATTAGCCAGGTACGCAGGAGATATTATAGTGCACAAGTGTGTGCGCAAACACAGGTGCATTCTCTGTTCCTTTAGACTCATAGTTCGTTGGGACGGCAATCCGACACGACCGGGCAGAGATCAGGCGCAGGACCAACGGATTTACGTGCTTTCCGAGGCACGGGGGTATTAAACCGCCAACTTCCAAACTCCGGACTGTTTCTAAGAAATTCCAAATGGAAAACCCAATAAAACTTTGTCCGACCCGGGAATCGAACTTTGGACCCTACGCTCAGCAGTCACGCTTGCAACCACGAGACTATCGGGGCAGTCGCTTTCAATGCATGCGAAAAACAGCAAAATGTATGTTGCTGTCTTCCTATAAATTTTAAACAGCCTCTTTTTAATGACATCCATAAAATAACGGGGCATATGTACGAACATAAAGCTATTTCACTAAACTTCACTAAGTGGGATCATAATGTGAACTTCCCAAGTTTGAAAGTCGGTTCAAAAGGAAGAAAAAGAATTGTGTTCCCAGTTGTAGGCAGTAAAAACGAATGTTATATGCAACTTTATATCGGACTTGTTAAGTCACATAAGGGGTTTTCGACATGATATGTTTTAGGTTTGCAAGTAAAAATTTGGTCTATACTAAATGTTTACTTTTTCTAAGTTTTAACCCATAGTTTTTTCATTTTTAGCCTAGCTTAGAATGAACTATGGACTTAATATTCAAAATTAGCTATTACTTATAGCGTTTTCTAAAACATGCAAGGATGGGAAAAATTTCAAAGGTAATCAATGGTTGACGTTTTCATGATTGGAATAAGGGTCCTTAATCAAACAGGTTAACGGTAGAGGTAATTGGGAAAATTTGTGATTGAACTCTTTCTACCTTTCACTCTCTCAGACATTCACCTACTGCCAGTTCACCGAGTAGTTCCCTTAGTACTAGCTAGTATGGCTAATAAATTGAATACGAGTACCACTATAGCTAAGGAGCTATAGAAAACAAAAAAAAAAGACAGTCATTTTAGTTCAATCTCAGATTTGATGCCACCAACTGCATCAGACTGCTTGAAAAGGGAACTCGTTTTGAACTTAACTAATTGCAGTCTTTTTTTTTTTTTTTAATTATAAAAGTTTCAATCTTTTAGTGTGTTGGAATCGTCCCATCAAGCCTTTTACTTTTTGTAAACGTCGCACCAAGCTGATATTTCAAATGTCAAAATGTTGTGTAGCAGATTCAATTTTAGCTCTGTTTTTTTCTTTAAATATGAAAGTAACTGTACACCGTACACGTTTTTTAAAGCTCAGATTGTAATTGCTGTGCCATTGACTTAACATGTCACAACGTTCCAACTGAACATTGCTGCATTACAAATAGGAATTCTTACTGTTCTGCGGAGAACAGTATACAAAAATATTATAAATTCGCTTATGAACGGTATTTGTTTAAACGAGAGAACATAGTAAGCTTTGTGACGTTAACGTCCTACCTACAAGCTAATATTGCACTCGTTTTAACAGGTAACTGTGGGCTACTGAGTCGCTGGGAGTCACCAATCTCTGTGCAGCAAACGATAGCGCGATCTAACTCGATCCCAACACCATCTAGTTGCACCCTACAAATTAACTGAGCATCCCTTGAACACAACATAGATAGAAACAGAAGAGCGACTCCATACCAGAAGCAAAAACAGACGCACGTACAAGACGTGTATGGACGGTGGTCTCAAACTTTCTCAAACGAATGCCAGTCGCGAGTGCGATTGCACTTTTTGTAATAGAAGCGAATCTAGCATGTACGTGTTTTTTTGCTTGTTATATGCTGCAGAACTTCTGTACCTATCTATTTAGTGTCTTGGTTTGTGAACATACTAGCAACAAACCGGTTTCAGGATGTTTTTGGAATTGAAATTTCATAAATTGACCCTTCTGTATTTTTTGTATGCCACAGATTCAGACAAACAAAAACTGGTCAAGTGCGAGTTGAACTCTCGCGGAGAGGGTGAAATGAGCGGTCATTCCACTTGATGCAAGGGATTGACACTATTGACAGCTCACTTCACCTAAGTTGACATGGTGAGATTTTAAAAGAATCCGCCCCCAAAGACGACCCATTGACCAATAAGTCGGCTGGTTCATTGTTGTTTGGCAGCAAATAAGCTGATGGCTCATAAGATTAGTAAGCGTCAAGTTACTGCTACAAAAACAATCAGACATTATAAGAATGTTGCCATATAGCTAGTTGTTGTTGATGGCTGCAACATAGAACAGACGAATCGCAGTTCGACTGGTCGACATGCAGTCTCGGTCGTCAGTCTAATTCATCGTCAGTCAGCGGATAACCTGTGATCCGGACGGCTGCAAGAACTATTAAATAACGTTACAAAGAAGCTAAACAAACCTTGTTGAGTTGATTCTTAGAGTTATTACTAATATTTAGAATGGAAACCGAGTCTATGCATAATACATAACCTCGGGTCTTTTACCATATTGCTAGTATATTTTTTATAGACTCTCTCTATAGGTACCTAGTTCTACAATTCAATTTAATTAAATTGAATACTGAAAGGCAGTAGGTACATAAAGACACAACATACATTGTTATGGTCAAAGTAGAGGTCCTACCCTAAAAATTATTAACATAGGACATCGCCACATCGACCGGGCCGGTCGATGTGGTGTCGTGACGATTGGGGTTCGCCTATGTCCAGCAAAAGACATCTTCATCGTCGTTCTGCTAAATGATGATAATGATGAAACTTTTGTCTCAGTACCAGTTTAACCGCAGCTTTTCTCGGTGACAAAACCTAGCTTTTCCGCCGCTTTTTAAATGAGAAAAGTTCAAGCAAGATTATCATGTTCCGATCACGCATAACATAAAAATAAGACTTGGTATGTTTTTTTTTACAACAATAAGATCGTGCAGCACATACAGTTCTCACAAGTACGAATAATAAAAGAAAAATAAAGCGTCTATTATCAGTTTTAGCGTTCGGCGAGTAAACGAAAGTGGTAATTTTAGGTCAAGGTGGCTGAGGGTGACATTATAATGCCATCGGATCTGGTTTTTCTTTGTCTCGCTCTGTCTCATCCGGAAAGCACAAAAGATTCAACTTACACTACTTCAATTTCATAAAAAAATCCTAAAGCCGGTTTCTTGCTCGTGTGTTCAGTGGCCAAAGGGTGCTGGGTTTTCATCAAGCTCTCTAGATGGTGTTGGGATCGAATTAGATCTCGCTATCGTTTGCTTACAAGAGATACATGATAACCGGCGGCCCGCTACCCCAAAGTACTTACGGGGTGTGCAATAAAGTTACACGTATGTACCTAACTGTAAGAACTCTATCGTAAATCTACCCGTTGTAGGAGGGTGGGTTTAAATTTTTGTGTACTGTTCTATTTGAACAGTTAATAATTCAATTTAAATTATGCTGTAATGCATAAACAATTTGCACTGAGTCAGCTCTGATGTATCCTTTTAGCTGAATCCTGAATCATTACAAGTGTACTTAGTGAAGTACGTAGATTTATGTTCCCAATACCGCTTTGCACAATCACAAGCTTCATCAGTAACTGTTTTTCGTAGAATATCAAGAATTCAAATTTTTAATGTTGCTATGTTTAGTGTTGAAGTTGTTACAAACTAGTCAAGAATAATTATGATATACTCGTATATTAATTCTGTCTGCAGCGTTTGTGTATGAATGCTATGTAACTTATTCCGAGGTTATTATCCAACTTAAAAATTTGCGCTGCCGTTATAGAAAAACTTTTGGCCATGACACACTGACACCTGAGGGGCAATTCTCGTAAGAACGTTCACAGTCATCTCAATCTCAATCTTTCAAAAATACCTCTAATTTCCCTACATTTTGACAAGTTTTTGACGTTTGTTTGTCGCCGAGACAAGACTGCGACTAGATTTTGAACGTTTTACATTTCGAGAATTGACCTTCTGATTTCGCGGTATGCGTATGACAGTCATCTCTATAAAACTTCAGTCTGAATAAGCAAGAAAACTTCAGTTAGAGTACCAGTTTTTATCTATTTGAAAAAATCTTATGCATCATAATATAAGGCTCGTATCTTAGAAATTGATAGGACACAGTTCGGCTGTGCATAAAAAGTATAATATTTTAGTATAGATAAACGACGGCTGATTAGGCAAGAAAAGTGAAAATTATAGACTGGAGCTGTAATTATACGTATTCCGAAGAACGAAGAAAATACATAAAATGTATGTCATAATCAGCCTATAATGTTCCCACTGTTGGGACACAGGCCTCCTCTTTGTGAGAGAGAGTGGGTCGTAATCCACCACGCCGGCCCAGTGCGGGTTGATAGATGTCACATGTCTTCGAATTTTTGGTTATAGGTCTTGCCGGTTTTCTCACCTCACGATGTTTTCCTTCACCGTTTTGAGAGCAGTGGTGATGAAATAATTTACACAAAGTGTAGCGCTGTCTGGGTTCGAACCTACGATCTACAACTCGTAAGTCGCGGCCCTTACCACTGGGCCACCACTGCTCTCACGGCAAAAAACACCTGCTGAAGTCTTTAATGCAATAAGTTACTTACACGAAGTTGTATAAATATTTAAGTCTTTTATTGTTGCGGGAATCGTTATGGTTTCTAAAATTAAATCTAAACACAACATTTTAAATTAATTGCTAAAATGAAAATAAGTTTTACTCAAACTCAAACGCAAATTATTTATTTCAATTAACCAATTACAGGTACTTTTGAATTATTGGCAAAGGGTCCGTCAGTCAGAAATATGAAGCTAGTTGTCCATTCCAAAGCGTAATAGGTACCTATGAAGAAGATCGGGCAAGTAAGTCCACGGATACGCTTTTAAATCGTAAAATTGTTACAAAATATTGGTTACATCATTCATGTTGAAAAAGATGATGATGATGTTGTTGATGTGAGAAAGATGTAGTGTGATGAAGCTTCCGTAATAACAAAGATAAAAACAAAAAAATAAGCCAACAGATGACCAGTCCCTACTGACGCCCCATTCGCCAACTTAACGTATGGATCAGCACCATTCAGCTCAACCATTTTGAAGGGAACTTAATGATCCACACACGCCACCATCAGCGAGACATTTGAGTGAGCATGACACACTCTCAGGCACCAGGGCACATTCACGTCAATGAAAGACGTACCCAGTAACATAGCATTTTGCAATGCAAATATGGTTTTTCAATCTTCAGCAGCTCCAACAACATTGTCGAATACTAATCAATTAGTTTATGCGCCCTTGTGGAGCAGTACCAGCGTTAAGCCAAGTATTTTTGTCAGAGTTAGAGTTTTCAGTCTATAGGTACTTATATATGCATAAATTAATATCATAAATGCGAAAGTGTGCCCGTCTGTCTGTTACCTCTTCGCACGCTTAAACCGCTGAACCGATTTCAATGAAATTTGGTATAGAGATAGTTTGAGTCCCGGGAAAGGACATAGGATAGTTTTATCCCGATATTCCCACGGGATCGACACTTATGCGGGTGAAACCGCGGGGCGTTGCTAGTTACTAATATTTTGTATAGAAACCTCACGTTTTTATCCCACTTGCTAGTATTTATTTTATAGATTCTCTCGATAGGTACCTGGTTAGATGTACAATTCGATTCGATTAAATGGAACACTGGAAGGAAAACACAACTTACATTGTGACGGCAAAAATACCGGTTTTGTCCTAAAAGCGACGTCCTATAGACAGTCAATGATTGACACAGGACATCGCTTCATCGATCAGGACCGGTCGATATGGTGTCGTGACGGTTGCGGTTCGCCCATGTCTTGCAGTGGACGTACAAGATTTTACTTATGTACTGTGGTATGTAGATTTATGTGCCCAATACCGCTTTGCACAAAATAATGTACCATTCACTCGAATCAACCGTCTGATATCTGCATAACGAAAACCGAAATACCCATATAAAAATCTAGGAGCAAATACACCTGAACATGTTGTTTACAAATTCGTACTTGTGGTCATCGTATATGCGCGATCTAATTGTTGCAAGAGAAAAAAAACTGCCAAGATATTATTTTCATGATATGCGTCGTTGGAACATGAAAATCTTACTTGAACTTTTCTCATTTGAAAATCGTCGGGAAAAGAAGTTTCTCACCGTTTTTCAAATGAGAATAGCTGCGGTTAAACTGCTACTGAAACAATTGTTTATCATTATCATCATTAAGTTGAACGACAATGAAGACGTCTACTGATAGACATAGGTGAACCCCGACTATCACGACACCACATCGACCGGCCCTGGTCGTTGTGGTGATGTCCTGTGTTAATCATTTTCAGTATAGGACCGCTATTTTGACCATCCCAATGTATGTTGTGTTTCAACCTGATTGTGTTTCAATTAGTTTTTGTTCAGCTTCCAAAGTGATTGAGTTTTTTTGGATTATCGTCTCGTTGTTCACTAATCACTTGTTTTTCTATTCATTACTTAGAAGTCCAATTCTCGTAATTTAAAACGTTCAAAATCTAGTCGCAGTCTCATCTCAGCTACAAACTAATGTCAAAAACTTGTCAAAATGTAAGTAAATTAGAGGTGTTTTTTGACAGATTGAGACTGAGGTCAGACTGTGAACGTTCTTAAAATTACGAGTGTCTTGAAATCTTGTGTTTAGTGCAGTTATCGCAAGTGTGAAATAAAGATTAAAGTGTTAAAAAAAATCTCGAAAGAGCCATATTATTTCTTCTGTATACCTTACATGAACCTTTGTAGTGTATGTTCAATTTGGTTCCCAGGTAAAGCGTTTCTCTTATCACTTGTCTATAGTGGCTCTGATAGCTTGCGCATGATAAGAGAAAATGCGAATCCTTACCGATTGTAAGATAGCCTCGGCGGTAAGCTTTCCGCTGTTTTGAAGTTTAAAACTTCAAACCTGCTCCCTAATTGCGTAACACACTATCAATCGGAATCGGAATCATTTTGAAGCAAATTGCTGATCCATTGCTTCATAAGTTCGAAAAATTTGTCTGTTCAACACGTAAATAACGCAATGAATGTTGTTGAACTGTCAAAATGAAACCGATTCCGATTGTTAATGTATTACGCAATTGCTCTGCTGCTCGAACTTATCATTTTCTTTTATATTTCATGCTTTCAGTCAATAAAACTTTTTTAAATCGGTAGTTACATTACTTTGCTGTTAACAATTGATGTCGTCACTTATCTTCATCCTTTTATTAATTGCAAGCCACCGCCTCTGCGTGGCACAGTTTTGCAACTTGACAAAACATCGAGTGTTATTTACTATGTGTATGTTTACACATGAGAGCAGTGGTGGCCAAGTGGTAACGGCCGCGACTTACGAGTTGTAGGTCGTAGGTTCTAATCCAGACAGGCATTTTACTTTGTGTAAATTATTTCATCACCACTGCTCTTAAAACGGTGAAGGAAAACATCGTGAGGAAACCGGCATGTTCTAGAACCAGACATGTGACATCTGCCAACCCGCACTGGACCCGCGTGGTGGATTACGGCCCACCCCCTTTCACAGAGATTAGGCCTGTGTCCCAGCAGTGGGAAAATTTTAGGGTGATCATGTATGTATGTTTACACGTAAACCTTTCGAGATAAATTCTGTAAATGAAGACGAAAACCTTATCAAATTTCGTTGCCTCGTTTAGAAGAACAACGCGGTCACACAGAAAGACACGAAACAAGACTTTAATTTATAATAATTATGCATATAAATTGCAGATAAACAGTATTTAAACAGAAAATAATCTACTTAGTTTCCTTTTTATTTTTCCATGATATTGATAACCATCCACACAAAGAAGTGGGATGGTTTGCAAAAATTTTGTAACAAATGGGAACATGTTACTGTACTTAGAACTAAGGCCTTAAAACTACCTTACGAACTAGTTACAAAAATACTCTGATCTGTGAGAATGCACTGGGAGGGTCATATAACGCGTGAAAACACCGATAGCGCGAGCTAATTCGACGTCATCGCCATCTAGTTAGATTGTGTGAACTACACAGTTCTAGATTCTCCTGCGGCAAACTGAAGGCCAATTTCGGTATTTAAAAACGTTAAAAATCTAGTCGCAATCTCATCTCAGTGACAATCATCATCATCTGCCTTGCCTTTTCCCAACTACGTTAGGGTCGGTTTCCAGTCTAACCGGATGCAGCTGAATACCAGTATTCAGCGACAATCAATGATAAAAACTTGTTAAAATATAGGTATTTTGACAGATTCAGACTGAGATCAGACTGTGAACGTTCTTAAAATTATAACTCTTTATGTTTTGAAACCGAAGTTGTAGGTACCAGACACGTATTTTTTTATGTGCATAATAACAGTAAAATACTCAGTGGTTTTCTATTATTTGTTTGTCTCTGGGATCTGCTGTAGTTAGAAAAGTATTTTTTTATCACGCTCACATGTAGTCTTTAATAGTTTTGAAGTCTTTCGTGCTAAATAAAAATATTGAAAGCTAAAGAATCGATTAGGTTATACTTTTGTTATTACGATTGATCTTGGTCAGTCACGATCGTGACGCAAAATTATTTCTTCAAACAATTTAATTTAGTAGCCATTCCCTCCCACATTTAACTCGTCTGCCTTCAAATCAAGAGTGTACAGGCATCTTCTGGGCACACTCGTTCCATCATATACCTCACCCATCGCTCTTTCATCAGGCGTTATCAAGATCAAGAGCAGGCCCTTTAAGTAATAAAAAGATACGTTTAAAAACGCACGTTCTGCACTTACTTGACTAGATGCGAGCTAAGATGTCTCCTTTATCGAAACATGATGAGATCAAGTGGCGATCGAACCAGTCACGTGAGGTACATGTCTAAACTATCATAGGTACAAATTAAGAACATCTCAAAACCTACCCCACGTTTAGGTAAGTTCTGGAGTGAGAGAGTTCTGGTGACAAGTCCTGATACCTACTTATTTTCAACAAGACTTGTCAAAAACGTGTATAAAACCTATATCCCAAATGTAATAAGCTTGTTTCAGACATGCATAATGTAAGTAATTGTTGACTATTTTCTATTTTGTTCACCTTTTTGACAAGTTTTGTATAAAACTTATGTAACTATACATCTTGTTTTAGTTCATAACTAGTAGAAAATGTTCTTAGAATACATGTTTTGTACCTTGGGTTTGAACGCGAGGTAAGGCGCGTACTGCGGTCGAGAATTTAAGGTTTAACAATTAGTTAGTAGTCTGGGTAACAGCAATCTCCTCATAATGCGTGCTCTCTCCAGGGGCTTTCTGCAAAGGCCCAATCAGAGCCTCCTGAGATTTTGGTCAATTTATGGAGTAAAGATACTGAACGCGTAAAAAAATATAATTTAGTAACATTATTTAGTAAGGTTAGCCGACCCCAACATAGTTGGGAAAAGGCTAGGCAGATGATGATGTAGTAAGGTTATGTTACGTACCTAATTGAAGTGAAAACTTCTTTAGGCATTTTTGAGATGGGAAAAAGCCATTGAATTCGCGCCACTATTACCGTAACCGACAGCGTTTCGGATGTGTTCGGCTGTCCTCAGGATGTACTCGGTTTTAATATACTCGTATTTCAGATATGTCAGTGAGTGATGGCAAAGTATTCTGTTTGTGTTTTGTTTATATGACTATTCAATTAACTAACCTATGGCAAATAATAATTTAATTTAATGTCCTGTGTCCTGTAAAGTTAATTACTTTTCATACCTAGTGTTGTATAAAATCAATTATTTTCTAACTGAACAGACAGCTGTGCTGCTGGGGAGTTTGTTCCGCCATTTCTTCTCCCCAGCGAAAGCACTAGGAAGTGGCGAAGGGCGGGCGTTTTGAGGGACTGTCTTATGTAATTTTGACGTTCGAAAAGTGCTGATTCTCAGCCTAGTTTGAATAAATGACTTTTGATTAGATTTTGATTTTAATTTTTCTAATATGACACCACGCCAGTATTCCTATAAAGGTTAGGCAAAGGTCTACCTACATAATATAGTGTACCTACATTTCGCCAGTTATGTATAAGTCCCATATCGCAAATATCTTAACAAAAAAGCCAATAACATAATAATAAAAAAATACCATCTACCGTTATAGAAATTTATTCACACGTTCAAATTACGTCTTCATAAAAGTAGCTTCATGTCAGTAACATATATATCGTTTGTCGTATATTGTGTTTTTATTAAGAAAATAATAAGAGTTGTTCTCGTGATACTTACCTTGAACCCGCCACAATTCTAGGATTAACGCACTGTCTTCGGGACCAAATTTCGTTCTTACAGAATGTAGTACAGATGCCAATAGTTACATCTACAGCATGATTATTTTTTCTGTCTAAAATTATATTAATATAATGTATATATTAGACAACATTTTGATCCACAACAGGTGGAGTGCTTAATACGAGTATGGATAGTCCTTATTTAAATGTAACAATAATTTAAGTTATCGAGTATCTTGTTTTCACTGTGACATTTAAGGCTGCAATGGCGGCAACTGCAATGCGTCGGATGACTAAAAGTATATACTACTTCTTGGATTTTGTCGAATCCCATGAATTTTAGCCTAGGACTATGGGGTGCTTAAATGTTGCAAAAGGGTCACACTATCGGCTTGGATTGAATACATCAAATTACAAGTCGCCCTGTATACTTTTCGAAGCACCCATATAACAACCACAAAAGGCCAATTCGCGTATTTAAGAACGTTCAAAATCTAATCGTAATCTCATCTCAGTGTTTGTTTCAGCTACAACCAATGTCAAAAGTTATTGATATGCAAAAATGTTGGGAAATTACAGGTATATTTTTCCCCACAGAACCAACTGCTTGAAATTCTTTCTTTTCTTACAAATTGTGTGAGCTCTGTTGCCGTAACGCGTCTTGTAACAGTTTTATGGTTGCTCTCTCTTAATCCCAAAACCAACCCAATGACAGTGAGGTTACATTTTTAGCACTTTCAAATGAGTTTTTGTGTATAGATAGAACATTCTTTATTGTTTACACCATAAAAATTACAGAAATAAATGTAGAAATAGAAAATTTTTGAATGGGCGGTGTAATCGCTAAAAGCGATCTTTTCAAGACAACTTTAGATGAAATTATTTAGATAATAATGAAAATATTGGCCTATAACAATTGCATAGCCAAATTTTCTCGTACACAGCAGTTACGATCAATGAGCACAACGCATCTTCATGACTACACAACAAACATTGAGAACTTTACTTTGCTTAGAAATACAGCGTAGCCTTCGTGCTACGGCGTAGCATACCTGTAGAGCCAGAGAGTGCCTACGGATTTGCTACGCCGTAGCCGTAGACAAGCTTCTTAATCGCACCAGTTAAGCCATACGGTTTATTGCTACTAGATACTTCTATTGGAGAACAAAGAACTTTGTTTTTACATGATAGCGCGATATATTTGCAGGAATTGAATAATTTAATTTCTGTGAATTCGATTTCGACATTTCATTTCGAAAAAGAAAATGCATTTGTATTCGATATAAATTGTCGAAGTCGAATATTGTTTTATAACTGCGGTGTCTAATATGTTTCAAATCAAATCAAAACATTTATTTCAATTAAACCATGTACTGGTACTTTTTAATTGTCAAAATTAAATAGTCAGTCAGTTAGTCAGAAAGTTGAAGCTAGTTGCCCATTCCAAAACGTAGATCTCTATGGAGATGAACGGGCAAGAAACTCCATGGACACTCTTTTAAATCAAGATATTACAAAATCCTGGGTACATTTATATTATGTGAGAACAATGTAAAAAAAAAAAACACACAAATGAAGAAACAATTCAAAATACAAGATTAAAAATAAGCCTTGGCAGTTAAGAGATGACCAGTCTCAACCGACGGCGCCCGTTCACGAACATGACGCGTGGATCAGCACCGTCCAGCTCAACCATTTTGTAGGGAACCGGTTTCAAAGTAAATACATTGCATGAGTTATCTACTATAAATTATCATCATCATCATTTCAGCCGAAAGACGTCCACTGCTGGACACAGGCCTCCCCCAAGCACAACAAAATATTACAAATAAATATTGTACTACTCGTATAATGGCATTGACACACTGAAAAAAATTATTTCTTACTACACCACACGGTTTCAGTAAGACTTACTGACTTTATACAGTAAGAAGAAATGTTTGTAAAACAGGACAAAACAGTAACTTTTAATGATTGAAATTACTATTTACTGAAAAAAAACAAAAAAAAAGGAAAACCACCATTACTGTAATGTAAGAAAATTTCAATGGTTTGAACCATAGATATCAGAGTTTGAACGATATCAACAAATAAAATAAAACAGTTAATTTTGTGACCTTTTAGCTACTTAAAAAGTTAAAGTTTACTGTCATGACGGTAACATTTTGCCTGTTTTCAGATCAGTAAAAAATACTGTTTTGAACGTTAGGCTACGTTAGGAATGTTTTTTTAATTTGTATTTACTTCTTATTTCTTTTAGTGCAGGTTCAATTCAAACGTTAAAGAAGTCCTAAATGCATATTTTCTACTAAACAGACGTTACTTGTTCTGCCAAATAATAAACTCAAAAAACTTTCCTTATGGATAAAAAAGTAGGTACTTCTTGTTTATCGACATTTAAAATAATGCTTGTTTACGTTTTAGTCAACTTTTTAACGTGTTTTTCAAGAACTTAACTTCGAAATCTTAAACAAGTTTGAAAATATAACGATCGAACATCAAATAACTTCGAGAATTTTTCGAGCCTCTACCCTTTTACGTCGCAAATAGTTCATTTGGTTGATTGATGCCTTTAAAAGCCATTTTCATCGAGCCACGGTCACTTTTGCTAGGACATTCAGTCACAAAAATGTACTAATCATCATCTGCCTAGCCTTTTCCCAACTATGTTGGGGTCGGCTTCCAGTCTAACCGGATGCAGCTGAATACCAGTATTTTATATGGAGCGACTACCTATCTGACCTCCACAACCCAGTTACTGGGTAATACGATACCTCTTGATAAGACTGGTTGTCAGACTTTCGGGCTTCTGACTACCCGTAACGACTGTCAAAGAGCCACGAACGACAGCCGGGACCAACGGCTTAAAGTGCTTTCCGAGGCACGTACTCGGTATGTAAAGATGGTCACCCATCCACAGACCAATCATGGCAAGCGTAGTTTAACCTGATCAATGGACCTTGGATGGAATGTTGCAACGCCCGGCGCACCCTGGTAACAGCTGGCACTCGCTAATGCAGAGTCCAGCTAGCCAGTGTTCTCACCACGATGATTCCCCATGGTCCCCCCAGAACCATCACCATGCACTTTTCAGATCCACAACAACCGAAATACATAAATTCCAATAATAACTGATTTAGAACGACAATACATTATTATTTGCGGTGAACATGACGCAGAAAAAGAACACTAACACAAAAAAGCACAAGTTCGGGAAAATTGCGTCATATCCACACAAAACTGCCATTGCTCAGCATAATGCTACGATCCGATGCGAGACAGAGATTGCGTCACATCCACACAAAAGTGCCATCGCTCAGCATAATGCTACGATCCTATGCGAGACACAGCCCCAACGCTGGTGTGGTTTGTATTTCAATTTTGTTTAAACATGGCAAGGTGCATTCCTATTTACTTCTATGGCAAGTAGGTTACAAAAACAGTTTCAAGGCAGTTTGCACAAACTTCATGTTTCCAACTAGGTTAAGCCCGCAGTTGCCTAGCATTACTGATAACAAACCTTAATTTATGTAGGCATAATAAAAACCAAGTTAACCAAAAAATAAATAAAGATTCAAATAGTTTTGTTAATTTATTGATACGTGTTAGGAATATGGGTTATGTACTCGCATTACAACCCAAATAAGTTTTGTTTCACAAGAATTTAAATATAATAGTAGCGCAAGTTTATTCTATCTACACAAAAAAGACCCTAATTGTTTAGTATTATAGGGCAATTAGGGTTTTTTTTTGTATACCGTAACTTCGCAGTACTGTGTTAGTTGCTTGCCTAATAGATTTGCTGTTTCATTGTATTTTAGTATACCAAAAAAGGGTTAAGTACTTCATTATTTTTTTATAAAGCCTACATACTTATTCAATTATAATGAAATAGTTCTTAAGAATATATTAAAAGAGAGTGCTCGCAACTTATAGAACTTTCCCGGCACCTTTATTTCGTTATATAAGACGGGGAACTCTTGGTGGAGCTTTTAGTAGGAGTCATGTAGCCGGCGGCGCCGCTCGCTTCACTGGTACGCGAACATGACACTGTAACCGTCGCTTTTTCACAAATAAGTTTAAATTCAGTTCGTTATATTAATTTCTCTATCAATTAAAAAAAACATAATTTCGGCTTAAAAACTTTTTTGAATTTCCAAATTAATCGCGAAGTTTATATTTGTTAGTGATGGGTTCCTTCAGCCAATCGAAGAGGTTGAAAAACCTTCAAAATTTAAAAAGTGGCGCCATCAAATTACCCAGGCACTGGTCGAAAATGCTTGGTCTTGTTAATGTGAGCAAAGCTTCGGCTGAGGAGATATTACAAGTAAGTGGAATAAGCACAAGAATATTATACCTAAGTATCTAGTGTTTAATAGTGACATATTTTTTTAATAAAAAATCGTGTTTCAAAGCCAAATTAAGATTAAATCAAGTGTAAAATAATGTAATCACAAAACAGTGTAATTGAAAACTTATCGCAGACCAATTTTGTACAATTTAGTTATTAGTTATTGGTCGACCAGTTAAGATCTAAGGCGCTTGGAAACGTTACGTTTATTTACTTAAGCGACTAGTTTACAAACTTTTATAAAATTGAATAAATAATTAGTCACTTCAGATTCTGTGTAATTAGCTGCCTTGAATCAATTCTCGTTGGTTACTAGATTTGAATGTCCACGTTAAATATAATTCATGAAATATAGTACTTCTTTTTTTTTTCCTATTGTATATTTTTATTTGATTTAATATAGTACTTGATTTTTTTCAATTGCTTAATGTATAGGATACAAAGTATATATGCATTTTGCATATTCTTAACTCAATACTGGAATACAGCAGCAGCAAATCCTCATTTTCGTAAGTTATTAATCAGTTGTCTTAAAACCAAACGAAAATGTTTCATCTGCGACAACAGGGAATTAATCCATTGTTTTTATACACCAATTCTGTCATTAATAATGAATTTCCATCATATTTACAAGGCTAATGTCCAAGTCTGTATCTTCTCTCAAACGTTTTTGTGTCCCACGTCGGGCGCCAATCAACTTCATATACTTTTGGTAATTTTATTAAAAGGAGTTTAATTGAAAGAACATCTAATTAAAATGGGTAAAGAAAGCGCTCTGAGGAAATTGTTTGGTTAACTTGATTCTAAAAAAGCATTACCTTAGCTTTGTGTTTGACAAAACAAGTTATCTTTTTCGAAAATGTCGTTTCACTTCGGGTCTTTCAAAAATCCAATTAGGTCACTTTAGGTTATACTTAATATTGCAACAAAACAGCTTCATTATTTGATGTAATTTGTTTTTATATAGAGTTCTATCAATGGTAATATTAGGGTATATTTATTTATTTATATATACTTTATTGTACACCACAAAAATACATAACATGAAAAAAAATACATCAAACACTACAAAATATACAATGGGCGGCCTTATCGCTTTCGGCGATAAAAAATGTAAGGTACAGACTGCACATCAAGCTACTACAATCTGTCAAATTTCTTTAATAGATTTTAACTTTATCGCTAAAGCATAAAGTTCAAAATTGATTGGGAAAATTTGACAGTTTCGGGTAGCTTGATCTGTACAATTCACAATTTGACAGTGCGTCGCAGTAGTAGTAGTATTGTGGGCGTTATAGGTGATACCTTTTTATCTTTTATTTACCTATTGTTTTTATGAAGTATTTACACATTGCAACATCCAAATGGCTTACCTCATTATTCTTTCTATCTATTTTCCATTTGTGGAGAAAAAACAGTGCAAATTATAACCCCAAAATATCGTTTTCAACCGGTTTCTTTATCCGGAACTAAAATTAATGAGGCAATTCATAAACATGGATTTTGGGTTTCTTGGATGCCAAAATTAGCATTAAAAAGGGAAAGTTGAGATATTTTCTATGAGATTTTGGGATCAGCCCATTCCTAAAGACTAATCAACATTTGAACTGGACCCCTATTTATGAATAAACTAGATTTTCGTAGGAAAACTTGTTCATTCTAAGCCTTATAGAACACTCAGTGTTATTATGATTAATGAATCAAATAGCCAGACTGTGTTGAGTAGCCTTATTTTACAAAACATTAGTCTGAACAAGTTAACAGCCGAATCTAGCTGCTCAGACTTTTCAAAAATTGCAGAAGTGAAATACAATAAAGTCAAAGTCAAAGCATTTATTTCAAATAGGCACATAAAAGGCACTTTTTAACGTCAAAAATTACAATAAAATAGAATTGATTCTAGTCGCCCCTTCCAAAATGGTAGTTTTCGTATGGAGAAGAATGGGCAAGAAACTCCACCGTTACTCTTTTAAAATGTTTTACAATATTTTGCGTACATTAATTATGTAATAAATATGTGAAGACGATTCACCTAAAATAAAATTAATATACCACAATAGGTAAAAGAATTAAAAACGAAACCATGACATTATATAAATTAATTATCTGATAGATACATGTTGCTCACATATTTACAAACATGGTAAAAGTAAACGATTTTCATTAAAAAAAAAAAAACAACAATAAAAAGTACATATCCACCGTATCTACAATAGTATTAACAGTAAACAGTACTTTTTGACCGTATAGGAACTGTTGTCATCACCATACTGACATTTTATTTGTATGTAATCTATACTAATATTATAAAGACAAAAAAAAATGTGTTTTTGTTACGCTTTCACGCTAAAACGGCTGAACGGATTTTGATGAAATTTGGTACATAGGTAGGCCATGACCTGGATTGATACATAGAATCCTTTTTATTCCGATATTCCCAAGGGATCGGTACATATGCGGGTACATATGCGGGCCACGGGGCGCAGCTAGTAATAAATAAAAAAGGGTATCATAATAATTTCGTGGTCATGTTATATAGGTAATGAAAATATAATTCGGTCAAAAATAGTATGAAGCCTCAGTAGGCTTCAACTTTCTTGGTTGGCTCTTACTTTTCTCACGTAAAGCCGCCTTAGGGTGAGGCTTGCAGGCAACACACTTGGGGAGTTTGTTGCCTGAACAGTGAAAGGCCCGAGACGGTAGCGCGCCGTGTTCCGCGCCACCTTTCTCTAGAGGAATGGTGGCCGTTTGCGGCCGCTGAGGGTGACGGGGTCCGCATGGATTTATGCGGGCTAACACCTGGCCGGGGGAGCGTGACGAAATGCGCAAGTAGGTACTCCAGCATCCCGGCTAAAGGTAGCAGCAGGACACCGAGTGGTTTTAGTCAGTAAGAGTCTGACACACCCCTACACCCACCCCGGGGTGGTGGACATCCATGAGGATTTCCACACGATAAAAAAAATAAAAAGGTCTAGCTAGAATTGTGGGCTGGTACATCTGATTTTTTTGTTGTCAATGTAATTTTGTTAGTTTTAAATGCTTCTTTTTTACTCTTGGTATTTCCTGTTCGTATGCCAAATAAAATATTTTTCTTAATTTTCTTTTCTCTAGCCGTTCCATTGTGTTCTACCGATGCATAGGGTGTAGTACAGGTTACTTTCCGTGTACTAAATTGGTCTTACGAAAGTGGCACTCACTTTAAGTGCCACTTTTGTGGTCCTTGAAAATCAGCTAAAACAATTAAATACAAATATAGTAATAGTTTAATTGCTAGTCTGACATTCAGTCTAACAAAGGGTATTGCCGTGTAACCCAGTACCTAACTGAGTTGTGAACGTCGGATAGGCAGTCGCTCCATGTAAAATACTGGAATTCAGCTGCATTCGGTTAGACTAGAAGCCGACCTCAGTATTGGGATAGGGTAGATTATGGTGAGTAATAATTTATTGAAAACTATATTCATGTGATGCTATATAGAGTATTTATTGTGGTTCGTTCGTGACGAATGATTACCTTCATGTCTCATCTATGTACACATATCTACCTATAAATAATTGGTGAAAAGTTTTTTTTTTGCTCATTAGGTAGGTATTCTAATTTAGATTGAACAATAGTTAAAGAAGAATGCCATGGGACCGAACCAACTTGCAATGGAGCGTGTCACAACCAAATGTAGTTTATAATATTACTCCTATTTTTTTAAATTAGATTTACGTTTTTGTTATGAAAAAGATTCCTGGATTTCGGACACAAAAATACTTTGTACTTTTTCTCTTATTTCACTGCCATTACACTTCATTTCCGAATGTTGCTACTACAAAAAAAGGTAGGTACCTTTTTGGCACCTGCCAAGAAACATTTAAAAGAAGAATATAATTTGTAAGTACCTACCAACACCGACATATTTGGTATATTTTTATGTGTTTTATGTGTGTGGTCACGCGTTGCATCGTATTATTTTTATTATTATTTTGGAATACATTTTAAGCATTTAAAGAAAAGAGGACCGATTAAAAAAAAAAGAAATAGTGTTTATTGTGACGTATTGCATTTTTGTTCTGTTGCGCCATCACGGTTGACGTGACGTTACTTTCAATATTGGTTTCATTTGAACAATTTAAATATAATTAAAATCCTTATTAACGAAAACGTACATATGCTTTTCCATAACGTAGTCTTTGTGTGATAATCCTTAGCGATGCCTTCATTATTCATCGTCATCGTTCATTCGTCATTTTCTCGAACGTAACCTAAGTGGCAAATAAATACGAATAGCGGGAATCTAATATAGGAAGGGCATTCAATTCTCCAAATACACTAGATTTGGTTATGACAGCGGACTTTTCGTTTGGTACAGGAGACTCTATATTTGATGGCATTCTCCTTTAACAATCGGGTAAAACGACACACCTTCGTCGCTTCTCAGATGTTTCCATTAAAACTTTTCTATCTGTTCTAAAACCTATCTGAAAAAACTACATAGATTAGGGCATAGGTACGTGTCAAGCAGATTAGTACAAGGCTCATGTGATCCTCCATGGGATTACATTCTTGTTACAGGGAATTCGATCTTAAAGGCCGGGGCGCAGGATCTATTTTTGGTTATTTAAAAATGTAGTAAAAAACAAAGCGTAAATCACACACTTTAGGTTTGATTAAACTGTTGTTTTTGTCTGTCAACGACGGATTGTGTCCTCGACATTACTAAATAGTTTGTTGCGTCGTTGCTTCCGACTCACAGATCATGTTTAATCATAACATTTTATACATATTAGGTACATTGTTTTCAAAACATAGTACACAACGCACATCTCTAGTCTTTTTTATATAACGTTTTTTAGGAAAAACAAATAATTGTATTAAATGTGTTATTGTTTGTTCGTTCACCAAGGTCAAACCCAGGTACCTCAGCAAAAATGTAAGAAAAAAAAAAGGAAAAGAGGATAAACAATTATTGAATTCTGCACCTGAAAGAATTACTATAAAAAATATCAAAATTCCAAATATATTTTATAGCGCTCTAGCACAGCATAAATCGAAAATTGTTTACTTGACTATCGCTATTTTCTTGAAACATCTAATACAGCAGCTTAAAATAGAGCAAATTCTAGAGCAATATAGATTATGTAATAGACTAAGCCGTTATCGTGAATGCTAGCCATTAGTCACTGTCCAGCGATAATAATTGTCGATACAGCGTGGCAATGGTCTTAATCTGTTAAGTCGCAGGGTTCAAGTTTTTAATTAATCTCTTGAACTGTTTTAGCTGTACGCTATCAAAGGTTGCACGTAGACGCTAAATGGTTAATCTATTTAGTGAAAAACAGCTGGAAATAAAACTTACTAAGATTTGTTGTGTATTATAATCAATCCGGTATAATTTCTATACATTTGACAAACATTTAGCTATAAACAAAGAAATCATCCTATTGTGAATACTAATGCCCGGTTTTTGAGGAATTCTTAAACGGAGTTTAAACTTTCAGTAGCTAGTTATTCGACATAATTATCTATTTAAGCGAATTCCTTCCTTGTGCTCGGTTTTTGAGGTTCTGAGATAAACCCTCGATAATAATTCACTCGACTTTTAAGCTAAATTCTTCCTTAATGACGTGTTCAGAAACACAATATCGAACCAATAATCACTATCGAAAGGATAAACTCCGTTTAAAAACCTCAGAAACCAGGCATAAGTTATTAATATCGACATTTGAATACCTTCTTCTTGTTCTTCTCGTATCGATGACTTATCTTTTGTCCGACCAGTACGTTGCGATCTAGACAGATTTGCCGTCTGCTTAATTTAAGTGCTGGAAGGTGCAAGTAATTCTGCAAGACCAGGATATGTCGCACCTTCTCTCCCACCCAGGAGACAAGGTGCGACATATCCTGTGTCGAGGCTCCACACTCACACTGTGTTTGGGATGTGTGGATTATACCCCTTATGGCCAGATCCATTCTGAATACCTATTCATTGCTTATTCTTTTATTTTTCATCAGCATCCCAATACGAAATTTTTGGAAATTTTTGTGTTTATTTAGGGCTGCGTTCAAATACAGGGTGTCAGACACTTAATACAGAGCTTTCAGAAGAGAGTGTTTTTTTTATACTGGCAGTAAAAGTGAATGGTAAAAGTCAGTGAGAATGTTTCGTCGTCTTTTGCACTCCTGTAGCTGCAGAGATATTTGACATCTGTGGGTTGATTACAGCAAAACTTATAAAGCCAAGTCTTAAAGAGTTTGTAATTGCAAACAAGATAATTACGCCTAGATATTATTTAAATACTATTTTTTGTCTTGTAATTAAAATCCCTATATAATAATTATGAAATCTTGTGGTGTTTTATTATTAGATAATAATATTGTTGTTGGTTATAATAGGTAATATTATTGTAAATGGATTAAACTGTTTCCCTGTACCATAAACTATATAAGTAAGGTTCAGGGCGATAGTTAAATATTGTGGCTGCTTCGCGGACCGCGAAAGTGTTAATCAATTTATTTCCAATGGTAATTATGACACTACCTACAATTATTAACAACAATAACATACGCCAACTATTCTATTGTATCTACGATAATTATTCACAACTATGTGGGCTGCAACATCATAAAAAATAAGCATATTAATGAATTCCTCGATTATCATCTTACACACAAGTGCTCGGGTTACACGAGCCTGCAGAAATCTATACCTAATTGGAAAACATGGAGTTTCACACACATTAAGCAAGACCACGCGCCATTATGCGGTTGGAAGGTTTATTTAGGCCTTCAACAGACGAATTAAATGCTAAGTAACGTCGTGTCTGACTAAGCCGGATGGACGAACTTCATTCCTACAGAATGAACAGGCCCGCAATAGCAGAGGACAGAAATGATTGGAAAAGGTTGATGGAGGCCTTTGCCCAGCAGTGGGACAATACCAGCTAGAGATATAGAACAGATTACCATGAAATTTCATTAGAAAATAGTAAGAACGCAATCGCCTTGTGGAATCTTTATAGCAACAGTTTGCCTGTGACATAATTTCAGGCGCCAATAGGCGTTTGACATAATATTATGATGTGTCATGATTTGTGTTTAGATAACTTTTGCGTTGATATAATATTTTATTCTTAATAAATAATATTCACACTATTGAAAGTTCATTATTTCTTCAGGTTAAGGGCCCAGGCCGCCTATTTCCGCCGGTTATTGTTAATGTTATCTAACCAAAAAGTAGGGTACCTAAATACAAAAAAAAAATCGACCTAGAGGAGATTTTGTACCGCACCGTTTTTTGTTTTCAGATGCTTCAGCAAAAATTACAAAAATCTACAATATTTGAAAAATTACTTCTTTGATACCATTTTCAACATATCATTTTATGAGCATCGCTCATAAAATCAACTCTTTCTGCTTTAAAATTAGAAAACAACAAACATCAATCAATGTCATACAATTCGGCATTTTAAACTTTTGAACTTCGCAATCGCCACGAAATTCAATCTTTCTTAAAATCACCAAACATAGATATAAATAGTGACCTTAATGGTGATGTTCTTCAGAAAGGTCAGGTTCGTAGTACTCGCAACCGGCGTGCGTGTACGACCCAGATGTATGAACGTAAACGAAGCAAAAAGAGTATGTAATTAAGGATCGCTGTAGATGGCGTTTTGTATTTTCTGCCTAACCCTATGGGAAGAAGGTGCAGCACAACGCAAAGCCTATACCTACCTACCTATCTACATGTACCAATCAACAAATGAACTATTTTTTTTGTTAGCATACATTGTGTCTCACTGCTGGGCAAAGGAATTCCCTTTTTTCTTCCAAACCACCCTGTCTTGTGCGATCTCTGACCATGTTAGCCCTGTAAATGATATTAGATCATCACGCCACCTTCGCCTTGGTCTACCTCGACGGCGATGTCCTGTCTCAGGTGTCTAGTGAGTGACGATCTTTACCCATCTATCCGTGTGTATTCGTGAGACGTGTCAGGCCCACTCCCACTTCAGCCTGGCTGTTTCTTCTCCAACATCCACTACTTCAGTTATGGAGCGCAGCGTGGTGTTTCTAACTCGATCTGTACGCTTACACCTAATATGCTGCGCTCCATTGCCCGTTGGCAAATCTTGAGTTTTTCTACTAGGAATTAAAAACCAGCACCAATATGGGGTTAATTGCAAATTATGGCGTCATCCATTTCAATTTAAATATTTGCCTATGCATTTATAAAACCCTTTAAACAATAAAATATAAGGTCTAAATACCTATTCCAACAATAAGCAATGACTGCTAATTGGACTAATGCCAGATAGCTAATAAATCGATTATGAAAGCCTAGATTGTTAATCGCTGCTCTTAAATTTGCATATTCAAGATGTTGGAACCATTATTTTAGTCGTACGACACAAGCCAAATTACGCAATCACGACGCCGACGATTTGTGCCACTAGTTTTTCTGTTGATTTACTGTATCTGCTAAACTCATTAATACTATTGGGTTGATACCCAGCGGGGTAAGTATATACATAATCAGTAGCAAAACCTTTAAAAAGGTTTTATAATAACTTTTGACTAAATATAAAATTATACTTAGTCAAAAGTTATTAAACTAACGTAAACAGGTGAAAAGGGTTAAACTAACATGAAAGGTATAAATCAAACACTCAGTATGACGACTCATCAAGCTATACATTCCCAGTATAAGTTGACCTCACATTGTAAAGGATTTCCGTACAATGAGAGGTCGTATGTACATTCGATTAAAGTAGAAACTTAATCGAAGTAACCTCGCAGGTTTGTCTCACAGTATTACAAGTCCGTGTTACCGGACTCTCAAAAAATTCCTTTAACCTCTTTTTGTAAGGTTTTGACGGAGTAAAGTATTGACAAACAGCCGGAACGCGGGAACCCTAACCAAATCGTGTGCAACAAACGATAGCGCGCTTTTAAATCGAGGAGGGCCATCTATCGAGCGTTGACGTACTAAACAAAAAAACGACCGTTTGTATAGTTAAATATATCAAAACCCAGTATTTTCACTCTAAGTGGAAAGTGGGAAATGAAAGAAATTTGTTTTTGGCTATAGATTTATAAGATATGCGGTTTTTGTTAAACGATCACTCGTGTAGGAGGCTGTGTTTATTAGAATAGAATTAAAAGTAATTAATGTATAAATAATTAATATGTAAAAAACGGATTAAGCTAAAAAATGAGGGGTACATCATCAATACCATCTTCTTCTCGTAATGATGACTTATCTTTTGTCCTACCAGTACGTAGCGACCTGTACAGCTCTGCCGTTTGCCTCATTTATGTCCTGGAGGGTGCAGGTAGTTTTGTAAGATAGGTAGGAGAGAAGGTGCGGCATATCCTATGTCGAGGCTCCACATTCACACTGTGTTTGGGATGGTCCAATTATACCTCACCTAGCCAGATCCATTCTAAATAGGTACCTACGAGTATTCATACCTTATTCTTTTGTTTTTCAACAGCATCCCAACACATTTAAAAGTTACACTTAATACAGAGCTTTCATTAGAGAATGTTTTTTTATACTGGCAATAAAAGTGAATGTTAAAAGTTAGTGAGAACGTTTCGTCGTCAAATTTTGTGCTGCTGAGATATTTGACATTTGTGGTTTGATTACTGCAAAACTTATGATCTTAGATATTAAAGAGTCTTAACCCCTCGTGCGTCACGTGTACACCAAGCGTACATAAGAGAAAGTGCTCGAAACGTCAACGGTACACCAAGTGTACAAACTATTGTCATTGTTCTATTGTCATTGTCATTGTGAAAACAATGACTTCACTGCGTCCATTCAACTAATCCGACGCGTGGGGTGCTTCGACAGGTAGGTGGGAAAACGTGTGTGAGGCTAAAGAGTTTGTAATTGCAACCACCAAGATATTTCATCTAGATTTTTTTATTAATATTTATTGTCTTTTTGAGTGGGGGCCCATTATTGAGTGTGCAAGTCACCCCCGACCATTTTATCTGTGTAATTTATATAAAACACTAGCTTTTGCCCGCGACTTCGTTCGCGTGGAATAGTGACTTCCGGCAGATTTTTAACGAAACCATAGCGCGATCTATTTCGATCCCAACGCCATCTATCAAGCATAGTGACAACTCGGATTATTTATCTATACTCCGTTCGGGCATTTTCTTTGTACTAAAAGTTTTATTATATTGATATTATTTTTTTCATACCTTTTTACTATTTATTTACTTTTTTCCGATGAATTAAAACAATAACATGGACCGAACTCGTGTAACGATCGACATCATTGCGCGATCACCAACTCGACATATAGTACTAATAGAATTATCTATACTCCGTTAGAGCATTTTCTTTGTACTAAAAGTTGTATTATATTATATTTTCATACCTTTTTACTATTTATTTACATTTTTCCGATGAATTTTCAGTACTGAATTGATGCCGACTCTTGACTAATAGATGGCGCTGTATGTCCGGAATAAATTTTATTTTTTATTTTGTAATAAAAACTATCCTATGTCCTTTCTCAAGTTCCAAACTATGTCTGTACCAAATTTCAAACAAATCGGTTCAGTAGTTTAGGCGTGAAGCAAAGACAGACAGACAGACAGACAGAGTTACTTTCACATTTATAATATTAGTTTAGATTGGTCAGGCTTGAGCTATAGTCTTTCCATAGTCCTAAATAACCTGTTCACCACCCAAACCCATAATCCAATATCTTTGTATCCATATCCTGCAATAGTCCTACACCAACTGGGGGTTGTCCTTGGGTGCACTGCACAGTGCGAACAGGGATAATCGTCGGTTGGTGCCACATTCCATCAAAAACGTCTAACGGGCCTCTACGAGTTGGCTTCGGCCCCTCGTAAGCCTTGCAAAGTTCCGGGACCCCAGGGTCCCGAGAAATATCAAAAGACGTAAAAATAATAATAATATTTAAACTCACACAACCATCAGATCACAACCCTCAGAAAATACTTCTTCGATATAACTGCATCTCCAACACTTCACAAACCAATAACACAAAACGATCAACACGTAACACCTCTTAATCTTAAAGACACAACTGAACAGCAAAACTAGAGAGTGACTGATCACAAAAACAAGTCTAGAGTGGACCCAGAATTCTCTACACGGGAGACGTTGTCAAGATTTATGCCAATTGAATATCGATGAAGATGCGTCAAACGAGTGGTTAAATCGAGGCGAACTCTTTTCGGAAACAGAAGGGTTCATGCTTGCAATACAAGATCAAGTTATTGAGACCAAAAACTACATTTACAACCGATACATGTAGAAAATGCAATAGTTCACCAGAGACAATCTAACATATCACAGGCGCCTGCAATCAATAGCCCAAACAGACTACCAACATTGACACGATCAGGCAGCCAACGTAATACACCAAAAACGAGCTCCTAAATACAAATAGACACCATATTATAACTATAATCTTGAAACGGTATTAGAGAACCCCACGACAAAATTGTACTTCGACTGAGCCATACTCATCGACCGCACAATTCATTGTAATAGACCAGACATCACAGTAATTAACAAAGTAAATAAAACTAGGTTCCTAATAGACATCGCTGTGTCAAATAATATAATAATACTTTGTTAGCATAAAAATGTGTACAAACAAAGTGAAGCCCTGACTCCTGTGCTAGGTAACAACACCTGTGTTACAGGAGCCAGTAAATACCCATAACTTACAGACTACTATAATAGCCGAAAAACTATCCAAATACACCGAACTAAAAGACGAAATAACCCAACTTAGACTTTATGCTATATAAATAGACTATACAAGAGTAATAACCAAACAACTACATCAGTCCCTTAGTTCTCTCAACCTGCCATCTAACGCCTACCACCTGCTGCAAAAGGCAGTGATTCTCAATACATATAGGCTAGTAAGAAAATTCTTCCAGTGTGTGTCGAATAACTTGCACCGATACTCCCACTCAAGTATAGTTTCGGCTAACATACAGCCTACTGCGGATAACGACGCAGTATCTAATAGGTATTACTTCAACACTTAATCCCACTGATGAACACTTGGCTTAGGCCCGTGTCAGCTATCCGGCCGAGGAAAACAAATCTATTAATAAAATAAATTCTATAATGGCATAAATAAGTAATAATAATAATAATAATGCTTTATTGAAAACAAAGTAAGTACACAGTTACATAAGCGCCCTGCCTCCTGAACTAGGTTGTTAGGGTGTGTTCCCAACCAGTCACACTGTAACATGTCACAGTGTGACTCGTTGGGAACAATCGGTTAGGGTAGGTTAAAACTGAGACCCCTCTACGCACGAGCCGAGCGAGCGAAGCGAGCGGTGCCGCGGCAGCGGCCGGCGAGTGCCAGAAACGACTTGCGCAAATAGAAAAAAAAGAGCTAGAAAGAGAAAATTGCGAGTTCCCGTGACTGGTAGTGTGACCGGTTGGGAATTTTTTCAGAAAAAAATCCCATCGAGTAACAGTGTGACATTTGAGGGTGTTACTCGTTGGGAACAAATGGTTGTTAGCCTGTATCTCAGAAGACAGTTCCCTTCCAGTTAATAATAGGTCTTTACCTATGTAATTGGAGATTCTATAACCATCATTTTCGGATTTACTTATCTGTGGATTGGCGCGCAATTCGAAATTCAAATAAATTTTATTCGAAAGCCGTGTTAATTTAATTTCAAATTCAGTCATTTGTTTTTAGATAGTTTTTTGTTTTTGTTAAATTGTGCTAGTTTTTGGCGCCATGGATAAACTGAAAATTCGTACAATTTTCGAATATGAGTTCCTACGTGGAAATACCGCTGCGCAAACAACACGAAAATTTAACGGCGTGTACGGGCCTAACACTGCTTGCATAAACACGGTCCGTTATTGGTTCAATCGTTTTAAATCTGGAAATTTTGAGTTGAAGAACGAGCCTCGCGGTCGGCCGGTAATCATTGTCGAAAACGAGGAATTTCAGGTGATAGTGGAAGCGGATCCAACTCAATCTACGGGTGAGCTTGCTGCGGGCCTTGGAGTTAGTGTCAAAACAACATTGAAGCACTTGCGTCAAATCGGAAAGATAAAAAAGCTAGATAAGTGGGTGCCACACGAACTAAGCGACCATCAGCGAGACTTACGGGTCGAAGCATGCATAACACTGCTGAATCGGCATAGAAACGAGGGAATTCTTAATCGAATTGGTATCTGCGATGAAAAGTGGATCCTGTACGACAACCGTAAGCGTTCGTTTCAGTGGGTGGACCCGGGTACAGCACCTAATCATTGCGCTAAAAAAAAGATTACTCATAGGAAGGTGATGGTGACTGTCTGGTGGATCAGTGCCGGACTTGTACATCACAGCTTCTTACCGAATGGCGCAACAGTGACGGCAGATGTCTATTGCCAAGAATTGCAAACAATGATGGAGAAGCTCGCAATTCATCAACCAAGACTGGTCAATCGCTCTTCCCCATTGCTTCTCCACGACAACGCGCGAGCTCACACTTCACGACGGACCATCGCAAAGCTACAAGAGTTACCGCTGGAAGCTCTCCGTCACCCACCGTACTCACCGGACCTTGCCCCAACAGATTTCTACTTTTTTTCAAAATTTAGACAATTTTTTAAGTGGGAAAAAATTCAACACCTGAGAAGCAGTACAAAACGATTTCGCTGACTTCATCGCCTCCCGTCCGGCAGACTTCTACAGTAAAGGGATAAACAAATTGCCATCAAAATGGCAAAATTGTATAGATAATTTGGACCAGTACTTTGATTAGCTGAAATAAAAAAAATACCAAAATTTTTATATTTTAAAAATTTCATACAAATCTCCAATTTCATAGGTAAAGACCTAAGACCCTTACAGCGTTCTCAAGTAGTTGAAACTACACACAAAAAAAGTGAATTTTTAAATAAAATAAATAAAATAAAATAAACTGTAAATAATAAGAAATAGTATCAGTATCTTCTCCCAATTACAAGAGTCGAGTTTTATGAGCATCGCAATACAAATCACAATCAACAAATTAAAGTTAACAAATAATTATGAAAACTTGTGGCGTCTTGTTATTAGATAATAATATTGTTATTGATTATTATAGTTACTATTTTGTAAATGAATTTAACCGTTTCCCTTTACCACAAACATACATAATTAACTACATAATTAAGGTTCATGTTACTGCTTCGCGGATCGCAAAAGTGTTAATCAATTTAATTCCAATGGTAATAAAATAATGACACTACCTACAATTATTAACAACAATAACATACGCCAACTATTCTATCTATGGTATCTACGATAATTATTCACAACTATGTGAGCTGCAATATCATAAACAATAAGCATAATATTAATTAATTCCTCGAAATTATCATCTTAGACAAAGTACCTACTCGGGTTACACGAGCTTGCAGAAATCTATACCTAAAAGGGTAAGCATGGAGTTTCACTAAGCAAGACCACGCGTCATGTTGCGGTTGGAAGGTAAGGCATCGTGTCTGACAAAGCCAGATGGACGAACTTGATTTCTACAGAATGAACAAGCTCACAATAGCAGAGGACAGAAGTGTTTGGAAAAGGAAGATGGAGGCCTTTGCCCAGCAGTGGGACAATACCAGCTAGAGATATAGAACACAGATTAACATGCGATTTCATTAGAAAATAGTAAGAACGCAATCGCTTTGAGGAATCTTCATAGCAAGTGTTGGCCTGTGACATATGTCAGGCGTCAATAGGCGTTTGACACATTATGATCTGTCCTGTGTGTCTTTTCATAATTTTCTTTTGGAAAACGTGTGCATGATATATTTTATTGGTAATAAATAGTATTCAAACTACTGGAAGTCCATTATTTGTTCAGGCCCAGGCCGCCTGGTTAAAATTAATGTTATCTAACCGAAAAGTAGATACGGTAAATACAAAAAAAAATATAGATCGAAAGGAAACTTCGGACCACACCGTTTTTTGTTGTCAGATGTTTCAGAAAAAAATACAAAAATCTACAATAATTGAAAAATGACTTCAAGCAGCAATTCTTTAATACTATTTTCAACACAAAATTGTAAATACCTATACCAACAACAAGCAATGACTGCTAATTGGACTAATGCCAGATAGAATATAATAAATCGAGTATGAAAGCCTGTTAATCACTGCTCTCATATTTATATTTGCATAATATATTCACATTGTTGGAACCATTATTTAAGTTGTACAGCACAAGCAAAATTACGCAATCACCACGCCGACGAGTTGTGTCACTAGTTTTGCTGTTATTTGATTTACTGAATCTGCTAACCTCATTAATACTATAGGGTTGATACCCAGCGGAGTTATTGAACAACACACTATAAGTAGCAATGAGGGGCTTGTGGCTAAGTAATATCAGCCGCACGGGTCGATCGATCAGGTTAAGCTACGCTTGCCGCGGTTGGTCCGTGGATGAGTGGCCATCACAGACATTGTAGATCTATGTCTGTGGTGGCCATCTTTACATACCCAAGACCCCTCCGTGCCTCGAAAAGCACGTTAAGCCGTTGGTCCCGGCTGTCATTCGTGGATCTTTGACAGTCGTTACGGGTCGTCAGAAGCACGAAAATCTGACAACCAGTCATATCAAGAGGTATCGTATTACCCAGTAACTGGGTTGTGGAGATTAGATAGGCAGTCGCTCCATGTAAAATACTGGTATTCAGCTGCATCCGGTTAGACTAGAAGCCGACCCCAACATAGTTGGGAAAAGGCTAGGCAGACAATAATATTATATACCACTATAAGTAGCAATGACTTTCATTTTTACAGTTCAACAATATTGATTGCGTTACTTACGTTGTTGAGAAGATACATTTTTCGGACATATAAAGCAATGGATTAGCAATATCCTTCTGGTCAAACTCCAGAAAAGTAATTGGAATTTAGAAAATTACATGACTAAACATCACGCCTGTTTACTCTGGAGGGTACCAATAGGTGCACCCATATTTCTCCAGTTATGTTCAAGTCCTATGTAATAGTAGCCAGCCTTCATCAAGGAACAAATCCAGACTCCGGGTTGCTACTGAGAAATCCCTGATCAAAAAACCCAATAACACTTTGTCCAGCCTGAGAATCGAACCAAGCACCTCATGCTCCGTAGTAACGCGTGCGACCACGAGCCCAACGAGGCAGTCTGTTCAGTTAGGATTTTTAATTAAAAAAATGAGATTTTTCTAACAGCCTCTTCCATGGTCTGCTTTGCCTACATCATACGGTATGACATTCAAAGCCTTTTATTTCGTTGGACAAATCTTCTTGAATAACATTTTGCCCATTTAAATCTACCTCACTGGTTGCCCTCGACCCTCAGTACAATTTGATAATTTCCCAACAGGGTCACGATATCTAATACGATCGTTGCGGGTGAAATCCTCGCCTTCCGTAAGGGTCAATCCCCACTGAAAGAGCAGCGGTGCGCAGCTGCCGTAGGAGCAAGTGGCTTTCCTTCTTTTAACTAGTCGCTAGCTAGAAGGCTCGTGCAGCCTCGCGGCGCCGCGCTGCCCCTCCATTGCCTTCAAATGACTATGGATAATTGCCACTGTCGGCAGCTGGTCTTTCAGTGGGGATTGAGTCTCTCTTATGAAAATTGACGACTACGTACAGCCAATCTTATTTGTTGCTGTTTATGTGGCTGTCCAAACTGTGTTCCCATAACTACAAAGGCTCCTCTGCCAGATTTTGCAGCGGCACACACAGAGATATGGGTGTCAAAGAAATTGCGACTCCTATTCAGTCTTTGAACCTGATCAGCCGATTCTACAGCAGCTTCCTTCTATACCTTTTCAGTCTCACAGAAGGGGACTACATGGTTTCGTATACTTTCATATCTATCATTACAGCTTATTTTAAAGGCTACATAATCATATTACACAGATTATACGATACCCAAAAGTTTTGAATTTGAATGCCTAGTAACGAACTGACAGGAGTAACTTTCGGTTATATTACAACCGAACCCCAAAAGTAATTTGTAAACATTCTAATAGTACCTAGTCCTGAATTCTATTCTGTCTCGCATCAGTAAATCGCCTTTGACTTACGTCAACGGATGACCAATTACTAATTAGTCATTTTAATGCTGATAAAGTTCTCTATGAACTAGTAATGAACCACAATATTCCGATTTTGTAACATTTATTTATACATAGCTCAATCTTGTGATAACATTTTTTTATTGCCAATAAAGTTACATAGACTTGTTTATTACCTTATATAAGGTGGTGGTAACATCACAAATGAGATCTAATATAACAACACTGAACTTACGAGATTTCCTATGGTATGCGCACAAGAGCTAAACTATATGTAGATATCTGTGTTTGTGTACCTATTTTATTTACAACTCATAAAGACAAATTTTTAATAGTTTTTTATCATTGTTCCTCTCAACCAAAGCATCTAATCTCTTCAACACCCTTGGTCCACTGGTAGGGAATGCTTAACGCATTAAGTCCTGCTTTGTACCTTTTTTGTGAGCACAAAGTTTAAATAAATAACAAAATAGCTAGGTAGTAAATCAATAAAGAAAATATTGTCTCGCTCTTTATTACACTCGCTTCTATTTTATAATTCCTGAAGTGCGTGAGTTATTCGTAACATCTATTGCTGTGATATTGACTTAACATGTCACAACGTTCCAACTGAACATTGCTGCATTACAAATAGGAATTCTTACTGTTCTACGGAGAACAGTATACAAAAATAATATAAATTCGCTTATGAACGGTATTTGTTTAAACGAGAGAACATAGTAAGCTTTGTGACGTCTAACGTCCTACCTACTCGTACAAGCTAATATTGCACTCGTTTTAACAGGTAACTGTGGGCTACGGAGTCGCTGGGAGTCATCAATCTCTGTGCAGCAAACGATAGCGCGATCTAACTCGATCCCAACACCATCTAGTTGCACCCTACACATTAACTGAGCACCCCTTGGATACTATAAAGATAGCAACAAAAAGGCAACTCCAAACCGTAAGCAAAAAGAGGCGCCGTCGTTTGTTCCCACTAGTTCTACTGAACAGTTCTACGGTAGAACTAATGGGAATTTTTTTCCCACTAGTTCTACGATATCAGGTATAACAATAATCACCGTTTTCTTCTTAAGGGGTCATTGTACTCATCATTATGAACAACTTTTACTATGGGAGCATACCACAAATCGTGAAAAAATATCAGCTGTTCCTACATTTGTGTCCGCATAACTCGTCAAAATGTAGGGAACAGCTGATTTTTTTTTTCACGATTTCTGGTTTGGTCCCATAGTAAAAGTGTTTGGTCCCATGTAATAGTACAATGACCCCTTAAGAGGAAAACGGTGACTAAAATTTCACCCTGTATTTTGGACAGCGGTCTCAAGCTTTCTCAAATGAATGCCAGTCGCGAGTGCGATTGCACTTTTTGTAATAGAAGCGTAGGTATCTAGTATGCACATGTTTTTTTGCTAATTACATACTGCAAAACTTCTGTACCTATCTACGTAGTGTCTTGGTTTGTGAACACGCCAGCGACAAACCGGTTTCAGGATGTTTTTGGAATAAAAATTGTGTAAATTGACCCTTATGTATTTTTTGTATGCGGCAGATTGAGACAGAAAAGAACCAGAAGAACTTCTCAAGTGGCTTCTATTCGATTTTAATTTGGAAATCAATTTAATCCAATGTCTTTTTAAACAGTACGTAGTTAAACAATCTGGAAATACATATTCATATCTTATTTGTAAATTCGTTTATTAGTAAAATTGAATTTACTTATATGTAATTTAATGAACATTTTGTACTACTCAATAAATCAGCCGTCTTTTAACTCATACTTTTCAGGTACTGCCCAACTGTATTCTTTCAATTTCTAAGACACGAGTTTTATAATGGCTAAGAATTTTTCATATAGATTATAGATATAAAGTGGCATCCTAACTGACGTTTTCTTGCTTATTCACGTTCTCATTTAATAGAGCTGGCACTCATACGCACACCGCGAAATCAGTGTGCTCGGAATAAGTGCAAGGTTTACATAGCGTTCATACACAAACGCTGTAGACAGAATTAATATTTATCGAAATTATTCTTGAGCAGATTGTTACAACTAGACATGGGAACATTATAAATTGGAATTATTGATATTCTACGAAAAACACTTACTTACTGATAAAGTTGTGGTTCTGCAAAGTGGTTAGTACCTATGTGGAACATAAATCTACATAAGTACTTCACTAAGTTAAAACTTGTAACGATTCAGCTAAAAGGATACCTCAGAGCTGACAGTGCAAATTGTTTATGCATCGCAGCATAATTTAAATTGAATTATAAACTGTTCAAATAGAACAGTACACAAAAATTTAAATCCACCCTCCTACAACGGGTAGATTTACGATAGAGTTCCTACAGTTAGGTACATACGTGTAACATTATTGCACACCCCGTAAGTACTTTGGGGTAGCGGGCCGCCGGTTATCATGTATCTCTTGTAAGCAAACGATAGCGAGATCTAATTCGATCCCAACACCATCTAGAGAGCTTGATGAAAACCCAGCACCCTTTGACCACTGAACACACGAGCCAGAAACCGGCTTTAGGATTTTTTTATGGAATTGAAGTAGTGAATCTTTTGTGCTTTCCGGATGAGACAGAGCGAGACAAAGAAAAACCAGATCCGATGGCATTATAATGTCACTCTCAGCCACCTTGACCTAAAATTACCACTTTCGTTTACTCGCCGAACGCTAAAACCGATATTAGACGCTTCAGTTTTCGTTAATTCTTGCATTTTTTTGGCACATTTCATTCGAAAGAAGTTTCTCACGTCTCAACACAAAATGAATCAAAAGTGAAAAACCAAGTCATTAGTAAAACTATCCTACGACGTTCGATTTCGGCACTTGTTTCATTCGCCTACAAAATAATCGAAAAAATTAAATGAAAGGAGCCAAGGAACCATTTGTTCCTATATAATTTTGTTCTTGGTGTCGCGTGAACGTGGAATGAATCCAAAATTTACCTTAACTCGAGTGAACCATTCAGCCAAGTGAACCGTCTGCGTAGCGAAAACCGAAATACTTACCTGTATAAACATCGAAGAGCAAATACACCTGAACATGATTATGTTTACATGTTCGTACTTGTGATAATAGTAGGTATATGCTGCGCGATCTAATTGTTGCAAGAGAAAAAACTACCGGTCATATTTTCATGTTATGCGTCGTCGGATCATGGAAATCTTGCTTGTACTTTTCTGATTTGAAAAGCGACGGAAAAAGCTAAGTTTCCCACCGTTTTAAAAATGATAAAAGTTGGGGTTAAACTGGCACTGAAACAATGGTTCGGCTAAATGATGATAATGATCATCATTTAGCTGAACGAGAATGAAGACGTCTACTGCTGGACATAGGCGAACCTCAATCGTCACGATGAGGCGATGCCGATGTCCTGTGTCAATTCTTCAAGATTCTTCGCAACCAATATGTCAACAACATTACACAACCGATGTATTATGTAAAAATGTCGCCGTGAGAACTTAGGAGATGTGAGCTTCAAGCGAGCTACCTTTAGTGTCAATCCCTGGCATCAGGTGGAAGGACAGCTCACTTTAAGCTCACTTCATCTTCTTATAAGTTTTCTCGGTGAGATTTTTACAGAATAGAGGAGCAGGTCTCATTACACCGTTTCTGTGTTTGCTCAGTTTCATTTTCATTATTGCTTTGCTTTGACAAAATTTTTGCCTTAACAGATTCAGAGTAGGCTTTGAGGTAGACTAATATTTTTGTTATTGATTAGTGCACGGCATAAAGTAAAGCTTACTAGGATCGTGTCTGAAGTTTAGACTTAGCTTAAGCCTTGTTACATTCAAATTAAGGCAAAGTTGCTTCAAGAATGATTAGCTATTATAGTGTTGTATGATAGGATTTACTCAGGGAATCCTAGTGTGGAGATCAGTGATTTATCTGATTTAATTATGTATTTTTCTGAACAATAAAGATTATTATTATTATTTACTGAATTATTAAAAATCATTATAGGTACGTAGGTTTTTAATGTTTTGTTGTTAAGAGGACATATAAAAAATAAAGTAGGTACTACCTTATCTACAGCAATAAATATACATTTGGGGAATCAGCTGGAATTCAGTTGTAGGGCCTATCGCGCACTTTAATGAAACAAGACATGACACTTGTTGAATTTGGAATGAATGGAAAATAAGATTATTCCAGTTAATAACAAATTCACGACACAATGTCTCGTTTTCAAATGGGTTGCTGGGAGGGCGAATGCTTCACTGCCCCCCGCGCGTCTCACCCAGCGCGCGGTACTGAAAATGTTAGCGCGTGAACTGTGATTATTTCCATACAATTAACACTGTATGATCATAAACTAAAATAATAACTTTAACAGTGACTATGATTCCTGTAGGTGCCATCGTAATTAGACAATAGAAATTTAAATAAGTACAACCTAAACGCATCAAAATCCTTACGTTCGAGTCACAAATTGAGGTTTTAAAGTAACTGAAACTATTTTATCATTCTTATTTCGACATACTTTCCAAGTGCCGTGCTGCTTGGTGGAAAGGCGATCGCTTCACTGAGCCCCCCCCCCGCGCGTCATGCCCCGCGCTTGGCTCTGAACATGGTTTCTTGCGAAACACGACTGTTTTCAAACATCACAGGCTCATAATACCTAAGTAGTTTCATCGCATCGCCTTAGGTAGTACTCTAGCACTAACTACAACTACGCCTTGACCATTCAAAAGTGCGTTAGTTGGGTTAATTAAAATAAATGCTTAAAGTTTTTTTGAATTTGACTATCCGTCCTTACAGTGGTGTTATAATTTAAATTCTACGAACATTGATCAAAAAGTCAACACCTTGAATTGTAATGCATCATTCACATCACATCAGTTATAATATCTAAATATATCGATGTCGAATTTGTCCGAAACATTTCCCATGCCTGTCATCATTATCCTCCCTTGCCTCTTACCTCTCTTAGTTACCTATTTCATATTTTCTTTCATGTGCCTATTTTCTTATAGGTAGCCATTCATCGTGGGGCTGAAAATTGAGTATTAAACGCATCTGAAGTAAGCGTAAAAGAGCGTTTAATCGGTAAAAGTGACACAAATTATGTCTTATCATTCGTCATGTGTAGTGGGTGGTTGAGGGCGCTAGCTCGCCGTAAGTTTAACTGCCTTCCACGCTGCGGCCTGCTTTTTTCTCTCTGCGCGGCTCAGATAGAGCGCGTACGGTAGACTCCTAAGGCTATGCATCATATCGGGTTCATTGCCTTATATTAAAATTCATATTCCACCTAAATATAGCAAAGAAACGATATGTTTGAGATAAACCTTCCAGCCATATCCTCTGTCCTGCTAAAATGTTGGCATTGACTGAGTGACTGTGATTTTCAAGCGCGCCAATCGTAGCAGTTTAAGAAAGTGGCCGTTAGATTATTGCAACACACTCGATATTTAATTGTGGACTTCATTACGTATAATTAACTATAGCTGATGCGAATGGGTACAAGACACAAAGTAATGGCTATAAATAAAGAAGGATCAAGGAAGTGATGGAATGGATTGTGTGAGAATAATGTGGCTAGAAAGATCGAGGATAATTATGAAGCAAAATGAAAGTAATGAAAAAACCCGACTGCGTTAAAATACTTAAGTTAAAAAAAAACTGTAAAGCTAAAAACAAGCCCATTTTAAATTAAATATAAGTTGGAAGCAGGCGAGATCCATACCATTTTTATTATATTTTCACATTCAAATGGGTATATCCCGCCTGCTTCCAACTTTTATTTAATTTAAAATGGGCTTGTTTTTAGCTTTCAGTTTTTTTTTTTACTTAATTATTTTACCGCAGTCGGGTTTTTTAACTTTTTTATTTATTTTTTTTTATTTCCAGCTTTTTAGTTTACAAATGTGAATGATTTCGCAGGCGATTTAGTTCTTGGTAAGTGTTTTTTACGATTTGTCACTTCGAATTACCTTTAACCATATAAGTTGTATATATTTTTGTAATCACCAATAAAACCCTTTCTTTTGATACCCCGCTAGATAGGTTTTGAGAATTAAAAAAAATGTTGAAGACACAGTATGGTGCCAAAAATCCGCCATTTTTTTTTTTTACTTTGATATACCCAGTGTCACTCTCACAGTAAATACGAATCTAACGACATCTCTGAAGCTGAAATCGATCAAGCCGTTTAGGCTACAGAGCGTGCCAAACAATTATACATACATACATACTCTCGAAAAACATAACCTTCCTTCTGGCGCAGTCGGGTAAAAATATCTTAGAGTAGTTAATAAGTTTAGAGTCTGACAGAGACGAAAATTTGCTCCACCGACCCCGATTAAAGTGGGTTAGAAGAGGTTGATCAAATGGTAGGTAATGTTAAATTGCCATGATCAGTAACTACATGAATTATTCAATCGTACCAATACGTTCTCAAAAGCTGATTAATATGTGACAAAGGGCTCGCCTTAACCAATTGTCTTTGGAATGAACATTAAGTATCAATCACCATTTGATTATAACTAGCACGGATTTCCAAGAATGATTCCGACACCCTTTTCGAACATCTTCCGATCCAATTCACAATAATTATTTGAATTGATCTGCTGACAGGTTCTACCGACCATCGGATTATTCCTTTGCCTTATTGAAATGCAGACAGAGACAGTCGCGTAATTAGTTCTACGTCACTCGTCGTCCAACAGGGATTTGAGCAGACATTTTTATTTTTCACGGCTTTGAACATCGCGAGTGAAAGTAAAAATAGGCACATACTTTACAAATATCTTGATTTAAAAAAGTGTCCATGGAGTTTCTTGGCCGTTCTTCTCCATAGAGATCTACGTTTTGGAATTGGCAACTAGCTTCAACTTTCTGCTCGACCGACTATTTAATTTTGACAATTCAAAAGTGCCTGTACATGGTTTAATAATTAAAATAAATGGTTTGAGTTTGAGTCAAGTAGGTACCTATAGTAATTATTTATTGCGATGCCGTGTTTTCCGGAATTTAAGCAATAGTCACTGAGTTTTCTTCGATTTAAGTTATCCAGACGAAACTATGATGTGTACGTCTGTATGCCACTGACCTTCTTCCAAACGGCTGAACCGATGTTGATGAAATTTTTTTGTGTGTATTTTTGTCGGTCTCTGGATGGTTCAGATTCACAATTGGACCCGGTAGGTGGCGTTGCGATCGTGTTCTAGGAAACATAACAACGACTGTCGGGCAACTAGTTTTAATATAAGTTATATGTATGTTAATTAACTCAGCCTAATTTCCACTGTTGGACAAAGCTGTTCTCATTTAAGCTTGCTCATTCCCATTGTTCTCCCAGACTGCGCCATAGCACCCTATCCTCCGTCTTCGGTATCCAGTCTATCCAATCCATCTTTTTAAGGTTTCGCCACTTTAAAATTACTTAAGTACCTACTCAATTTACATTATAAAATTTTGTTTATTGTCGGTTATCTTTTACGATTTTCATCAACACATTGACATGAAAGCAGGCGAGAAAGTACGTGAAGCCGCCCTCGAAGTGCGAATGGGGCAGATAGTCGCTGTTAGAGCGAGAAAGTATTCGGATCCGCGCGCCAAGACGTTTTTCAGTCTATGTAATATAGAGAAAAACTCTATTGATAAAAATAATACCTATTTTGTTTTTAACCAACTCCAAGAAAGTAGGAGGTTATATTGTATGCAATGAGTTTTAATTAGGTATATAATATTAAATGAATAACGATATCCTTTACGAAATGAGATTGACACTATAAACATCGTCAATTTTATGTTTATATTGACGATTATCTATGAACATTTTCATCAAACTATTTACATAAAACCAGACGAGAAAAGCATGTGAGCCACCATTGAAGTGCGAATGAGGCAGATAGTGGCTGTTAGAGCGAGAAAGTATTCGGATCCGCGCGTGGAGACGTGGCACTAATAACAAAAAACTCTACAAGTAATAAATAAAAATTAGATTAAAAACTAACATATTATTGACATACAAATTAAAACAGAAAAAACGGAAACTTCAGTCAATTATTATTTATCTATACATATAATAAAATCGTAGGAAAGTCAAAACTGTACATTGAATATTTTTTTAAAAGAATACTTGGGGCGTGATCTACAATCAATTTCGAAGCCGAAAATATAATTTTTAGAATTTTTGTCTGTTTGTCTGATTGTCTGATTGTCTGTATGTATGTCCGGGCTAATCTCAAAAAGTGCTGCATGGATTTACATCAAATTTTGCATGAGTATTACTAAGAGGTCGGGTCAACATATAGGCTACATATTATCACGCTATCACCTACGGGGGAGGAGCTGTGAATCTTTATTTTTCTTACGCATTCTGTGACAGCGTGTAATCTAACGATGCATATTTAAATGTTGTTTTTGAGTAAGCTATGCTATTATCTAGCTTTACACTATAAAAACTACGCCATTTAAGTAACTTGGGCAGAGAAACAAAGTTTAATGAATGTTAGTAGTATAAAGAAAAATTTGAAGCAGCGCCATCTATGAGATTTCATAAAAATCAAATCAAGTTACATGTTAACACTTTTTGGAAATTAATAATTTAAATTTGATCATGTTGGCGAGGTTAGTAGTTAGTTATTCTTAAAATTCATAGATGGTAATGTGCATTTTCTTCATAAAAGTTGTATCGTATAGTTCGTTTTGAAAAATTCAAGTTCCAACAAAACCCTCAAAATCTTGAGCAGAGTTGAGGAAGACAATTAAAAAAATGCGGTGTTAAGTATTACAAAAAAGTTATGTTCATTGATGATGATCATTTCTTCATCAATTTCATGTTGTTAGTACAAAATAAACATTGACTGTTAATACTTTTGTTCGGTATTTATCTGTGTGATTATTGCTTGGTAATTAATATATTTTCATGTCGTATACCTAATTATAAACTTAAATGTGATGTAAAACAAATCCCTTACGTATGACGAGGTGCCTTCATATTACACGTACGACAAGCAAAGGGGTTTATTTAACCGACGTCGACGAGGAGGTGCTGTGGAAAGTTTTCCAGGAATTTTCAAGGACACCGCATTGGGTAGGGTTTATACCGTGCATCCGAATAATGGCGAATGCTATTTTCTGCGGTTGTTACTTCACACTGTCCGAGGCCCAACGTCTTTCGCCTTTCTGAGGATATTTGATGGCGTGGAGTATCCCACTTACCGCGCAGCCTGGGTAACACGTGACCTTCTCGACAGTGACAAAAATTGGGATGAAACCCTCGCGAAGGCGAGCGTCAGTGACAGTCCCAGCCGCATGCCGTCATCTTGGTGTTTTGTGGAGTCGCGAAACCGGTAGCTTTGTGGGAGAAGTATCGCTATCATCTGTCTGAAGCTTTTCTACGAGCTTTGAGGCGTGCTACTGGAGACGAAGTCGAAGTAACTGATGAACGCGTGCTGAACACCTGTCTCAGTTCACTTCAAGATGTCGTCATTTCTATCGGCGGCAATCCACTGATCGAATATGGATTACCAGCTCCCCAATCATCACCGCATCAAGACCGTGGAAATCGGGACTTTAAAATTCCCATCGATTCTGTTCCACAGTTCTGTTCAGTGGCGATTTCCGGCAAACGCTTTCCGTGGTGACGCGGGGATCGAGGGCTGACGAGGTGAATGCTTCGTTGAAATGATCTTCGTTGTGGTCACGAGTTCGTACGCTTTAATGGCTTTTTAATTGTGTCTGTAATTACGACAATAAACCGTTTAATATGAGAGCTCGGCTCGGCGGCAATGCACGTGCTCAAGAATTCTCCGATGTCCTTCTAAGTCTTGGCGAAGGCACTCTACCAGAAGAGAGAGGTGGACAGGTGGTGCTTCCAGAGTCTCTCGGTAGAGTGGTATCCAGCATAGAAGAACTCATTCGCTGTGTGTACGGGGACATCAGTCGTATACCGCACCAGCAAAAGTCTTGGGTGTGTGAGCGGGCCATTTTGACGCTTAAAAACGATCAGGCTGCAGCAATTAACGAATGCATTCTCTCGGAAATTGAGGGGAATGAAGTAGACTACATTTCGATAAACACTGTTGTCGAGCAAGATGACGCCACACATTATCCCGTGGAATTTCTGAACTCCCTGTCAGCAAGTGGACTTCCAGCGCATACCATCAAGCTGAAGGTCGGTGACCCGATTATGCTTCTTCGGAACCTATCTACTCCGAAGTTGTGTAACGGGACCCGCCTTAAAGTCATCTCGCTCCACAGACACACAAATTGAGGCGGAAATTCTTACGAGTTGTGGCGTTGGCGAGGCAGTATTTATACCACGCATTCCCCTCATACCTCATAACTTCCCGTTCCAGTTCAAGCGCGTACAGTTCCCCGTGAGTGTTTGCTTCGCGATGACCATCAGTAAGTCGCAGGGGCAGACACTGAGGGCAGCGGGTGTCGACCTCAGGACGAGTTGCTTCTCACACGGGCAACTGTACGTCGCTTGCTCCCGCGTCACCAGTCCTGACTCTCTTTACATTTTGGCTCCTGGCAGCATAACTACCAACGTACGTTATAGGGAAATATTGTAAGGTATGATACCTTTGTACGTATTTTTACTCTTTTGTGTCCTGGAATGTATTCCTGCATTATTTTCTCTATTTCCTTCAGTCACATCTTATGACTGAACTCAGCAGGATTCCAATATAACTCTCTTCACTTGCTTCGCTTGCAAAAAAAACTTATATTTTAATGCTATTTTAAAAGTTGTTTACTTATAATGCTATAGCGACACTGGCATCTTAGGTATTTTTGGTGCTGTAGAGCCTTCACGCAGACGACGTCGCGGGCAGCAGCTAGTAGTTTATAGTGAAGAACAATATACACATTCTGTAATTCAATAACGTATAATTTAATGTAATGATCGCGCAGGTTTATCTCACAGTATAAGTAAGTACAATTATTACTGGAAATATACACACACAAATACATAAATTCACGCTTTCTCTCCATGGGGGTAGGCAGAAACGTCACCTTCTTCGATCCTATGAAATCCTATCATACTTCTTTTTCTTCGTTAATGTTCATACAAATCTGGCTATACACGCACGCCGCTTGCGACCACCTGACCTATCTAAAGAACATCACCAATAAGGTCACTAAAATGTCCTTCTAGGACGTCCCCTCAGTTTTCACTCACTTTATCTTTGCCTAATCATGGTTGCCTGGAAGAGATCGCAGAAAGCGACCAGGCCGCCCATTCTATGTTTTGTAGTGTTAAATGTATTTTTTTTTGTTGTTTCCTCGATTTTGTAAGATCAGACGTTATTAAACCTTTTTACACTTAGTCAAAAGTTATTAAACTAACGTAAACAGGTGAAAAGTGTTAAACTAACTTGAAAGGTAATCAAACCCTCAGTACGACACCGGAGCACGACGAACTACACACGACGACTCATCAATTCCCAGTATAAGTTGACCTCACATTGTAAAGGATTGCCGTACAATGAGAGGTCGTACGTACATTCGATTATAGTAGAAACTTAATCGAAGTAACCTCGCAGGTTTGTCTCACAGTATTACAAGTCCGTGTTACCGGACTCTCAAAAAATTCCTTTAACCTCTTTAAGTAAGGTTATGACGGAGTGAAGTATTGACAGACTGCCGAAACGCGGGGACCCTAACCAAATCGCGTGCAACAAACGATAGCGCGCTTTTAAATCGAGGAGGGCCATCTATCGAGCGTTGACGTACTAAACAATAAAACTGCTATTTGAGTAGTTAAATATATCAAAACCCAATATTTTCACACTCAAGTGAAACATGGGAAATGAAAGAAATATGTTTTTGGCTATAGATTATTAAGTTATGCGGTTTTTTTATTAAACAGTCACTCGTGTAAGAGATTGTGTTTATTAGAATATAAATATAAATACTAAATATAACAAGAATTAATATATAAATAACGGATTTAACTAAAAAAAATGGTTAAAGTATGGATATACCGATGTTTGATACAAACTAGTGAAACGTGAACAGTACAGTGATTTTTTCAAAACTTCTGTGAGTTTGAATAAATCTTTGTGCATTACTCCCCTCGAGACCTCATATTTAATGCTGATTGGTCGTCACGAACGTATTTGACTTTTATAAACATGTGAATGGACATACTGGGATATGAGAGAAGTAATCGGGTTCAAATGTTATGTCAACACTACTGACATATTGAAATGTTTGAGATGGGGTACCACGGGCAATAAAAATATATTTAATAATAAGATTGTTTTTCAGGGGGTACCACGGGCAAATATTTTTGCCCGTGGTACCCCAAGGGGGACTAGACTGGGGGACCACGGGCAAGTAATGTTCCTTCCCAGTTTTAGTGACTTACTTTGTTGTGGGAAAACCAAACATGCATTATGAAATTTCATAGACCCCATTCGGCATTCACATTTCAATTTCGAATATGGGTGTTACTAGGTTTTGATATTCAACTACACATTTTTGTTATATCATCATCATCTGCCTAGCCTTTTCCCAACTATGTTGGGGTCGGCTTCCAGTCTAACCGGATGCAGCTGAATACCAGTATTTTAAATGGACCGACTGCCTATCTGATCTCCACAACCCAGTTACTGGGTAATACGATACCCTTTAGTAAGACTGGTTGTCAGACTTTCGGGCTTCTGACTACGCGTAACGACTGTCAAAGATCCACGAATGACAGCCGGGTTCCGAGGCACGGAGGGGTCTCGGTATGTAAAGATGGTCACCCATCCATAGACCAACCGCGGCAAGCAATTTGTTAAACTCATAATATTACGAATAAAAGCAAGCAAGCGACCTTTTATTATGAGTAGGTACCTATGTTGCGTTTTGGATTTTTGCTAGCAAATGGACATGGACGAATGGATGGATGGATGGAATGGACTCTTGATCGATTAAGTTGAAACTTGAAACATCGTATTCTCGTTCCTTTCCGATATCATTACTTGTGTTGATTAGATATAATCTACTGCTAAAGCCAAGATAATGTCTGCACATTAAAACTGCAGCAGGTACGCAGCGTTTTGAAATTCAGCAAAAACGGCAACTTGATGATGATTTGCAGCATTTGTATAGTGGTCTCAGTGGAGGTAATTTAAATAACGAAATAACACTTCTTCTTCGTGTCATAATAATATAAATATAGGGTGACATTAGCTGCTGGGCTATAGGGCTCTGCAAGGCACGCCATCGTTTTTAACTGCTTCTGAATTCTGAATATCTCAATTTTTTTTTTCGTATAATTTGAAATACATGTTGTGTGATCAGTCTCGGTTTATTTAAATACCTATTAGCCTCTGCCCGCAACTTCGTTTACGTGGAATTGTTAGATACACAATATACTAAAATACTCGTAACAGCCACATTTTTATAAAACTCTCTCGGCCCCGACCCACAGTGTCGCATCGCATCGCCCGTCCGCGTTTTACTTAGTTCGCTTTCACTTAGCAGTTTTTTGGCTTTTTTCCTCGGTTCAGTGATGTTCTTAAATAGCATAATTATGACCTTTCTCGAAAAATGAGCTATCAAATACCAACAGCAAAGATATTTATATTATCATATTGAATTAATTTACAAATATTTGCTATAATTAAAATACAATATCTTTATCTGCGAAGTAGTCTTTTACATTATAATAACACTGTTTAACTAGGAATATGTATAATTTCTTCTTAATTAAATGAGTAAGGTAACTTCTTAATGTCATCGGGCAATTTATTATAAATCAGTGATGCCATACAAATAATACTTTTATTGAATAATGCCGTTTTCCTATACGGTATTTCTATGTCTAAACTTTTTTTGTCACGTAATTGTCTATAATAGCTTTTAGAAGCAGTACAAACTCACAAGGAAATTGGGAAAATCTGCCCTGAAGCCCAGTAGCGTTAAGACACATACAAATGGAAAGATCTCACAAAAGAGAGTGTTTCTTACTATGGCGATATCTCTTGGTTGTTAGTCCGTAAGGAGCTACAGAGCTCTAAATATGAGTAATTAAGTAATATTGAAATTCTGGCATTTCATCAATTAATTAATCCAGGGAAGTAATAGCCATAGTTTGGTGTGAAACAGACAGACCGCCTTCTCTATTTAACCATTTTGGTACAAAACCCAAAAATATATGTCTTTAGATCAGTATCTAAAGACATATTTTTTTGGGTTTTGTACCAAAATGGTTACACCGTGGCTACTAACACGACTATACAGAAAAGAAAAAAGAAAAGAGAAAAGTCAGTACTTTTCTCTTGTGCAAAATTTCAACGACGATGTAGCCAGCGACTCCGATGAGCAGCATAACCATCATGACGTAGAGCTTCATCCGGGCACAATTAATTAACTTTAATTAATTCTGTGTCTTGCAAACATCATATTTTAAGCCTATAAACGGACATTTTAAAACATTGGCCTCGTAATACCGTTTTAGGAACAATGTTTTTAAGTCGGTCGGCTGGACAGAATGATAAGCCTGCTGCATCCCCCAATAGTGTAAATATATATACCAATGGAAAGATCTTTCAAGGAAAACCTTTGCTACTAACACTTTTGCCAATTGTTAGTCAGTACGGAGTGAATGAACCTAAAAAGGTGACAAGTTGGGCACCGAAGTTAAGGAAATCTTAGCACCAAATATATACACGAATAAAAAGAGCTTTTCAAGGGGAACCTCTGCTACTGACTCTAATTTTGTCACCAAGAAGGGCGCTAAGAACATTCCTAAACTTCGGTGCCCAAGTAGTTAGGTACCTATTTAGGCCATTAACTCCGAACTGACTAACAATTGGTAAAATTCGTGTTTGTAGCAAAGGTTCTCTTTAAAAAAAAAACTCTTTCTATTGATGTATATCTTATGGCTATTGAGCACCAAGAATTTCTTAACTTTAGTGCTCAAGTTGTCACCTGTTTAGTTCATTAACTCCAAACTGACTAACAATTGGCAAAGTCGTGTTAGTAGCAAAGTTTCTACTCGAAAAGCTCTTTCTGTTGGTATATATCTAATGGCTATTGGGCTTCAGGGCAGAAACGGATAGTACGGTGCCCATTCTCCAATTACCCTTATGTATATATATACTAATATTATAAATGCGAAAGTGTGTCTGTCTATCTGTCTGTCTGTTACCTCTTCACGCTTAAACCGCTGAACCGATTTAGATGAAATTTGGTATAGAGATAGTTTGAGTCCCGGGAAAGGACATGGGATAGTTTTGGAATTGGTTATAATTATATGTCAATTTTAGCAGCTGCAGCTATGTCCTGAGAATTGACCTGGGGCTGAAACTCGGGATTCTATGTTCAGCAGCCGCGTGTAGCTTACAATCAGCAGACCATCAAGGCAGTATTCTATCTAAAAATACTCACGTAAATTATTTCCAGTTATTCTGAGTAACAGACGATCAAATTGACAGTTTAGCGAGTACTAACGACGATTGATTACACCTGCAATGGATTCCAACGAAGCTGACCTCGTCCGAGAGCATTATGGAAGTCAGCAGTATGTACACACGTGTAGCCTTTATTGACTGAAACTCAAAACTAACTAGTGTCTCAAGGCTCTTGCCAAAAAAGAGGCTAACGATGTCTATAATTTGCGTTGAATTTTCCGAAACTTCTCCATTTTGCTGTATCCGTCCTCAGCATACACACATCCAATTAAAGAAATTATTAATCAAAGTAAAATTATTTGGTTCCCCAACTTAACTTGTTTTCGGACATTATGCTCTTCTTATAATTAAATATCTGTTCAACGAATTATGAAACAACAAAGTTATTAAAACAAAGTTATTAGCATAAGACAAAGATGGATGAAGATGTTAGACTGTGCGCAGACTACCTTAAGTCTCTATGGGATAGAGTATTGCTTTGTGAAAACAATGGTGACGTGCAACACACCCAACTAAACAATATCTAAGAAAACTGTTTCTTGTATGAAAGCTAAAACAAGATTCTAGTTTGTGAACTGTTTCAAAATATTAGGAATTGTAGACATGGCAATCTTCTTGCCCTTGAACCATGTTACTCGGGGCCGCACAACACGTTATCTTCTTCCGTTCTCCCCTTTCCACCATCATGCTATCAGTCACTCCCTTTTCTTTCATATCATTCCTCGCAGTTCCTCACACAAATTCATCTATCTTTTCTTTTGCTTTCCTCTTCCTATCCATCCATCATCCTTTTATATTCATCACTCTTCATGCCTTCATCCCTATGAATTAAAGACATGCTGGAAATAATTTCACAAAGATTAATATTATGGTACAACAAATTTGACATTTAGTGAGTTTACAATAGCGTGCATTGTCACTCAAATGTTCCATGAAATGAAAAGTCTGACGGGGGGTAGTTTTCAATTCCATGAAGCATTGAGCAGGGAAAGGAAATTAAATATTATTGTGAAATGTGATACAAGAGTAGTTTACAATAGGTAGTGATCGGAAATACACACTCGCAGGACTCAGGTAAGATTTTCACTGTTGGTTGGTACTTTATCAATAATCTCTTGTATCGCAATGGATTTGATTCTATTTTTTTGTCACGCGTTTTTCATGCGACTAAAAGTAAATGTGCCAAAAACCATTAAAACTATGGTAATCTTATAAGTTTTGATTATTGAAAGTAACTTTCAATTTGTTGATAATAATGAACTTGTTTACCTCTGAGTCGCGATCCTTAGCTGAGCTTTTTGGGTTCAATTTAAGTCAATGTATTATAACATCGTTTATTAACCAAATATAAGTGCGCTCAATGATTTATGAATTGAATTTAATTATTTTATAATTTTTAGTGCGTGATAATGGCGTGTTTTTTATTTTATAGGGTTCCGTACGTCCTAATGAAAAAACTGAGCCCTTGTAGGATCACTCGTGTGTCTGTCTGTCTGTCACAGCCAATTTGCTCCCAATCTACTGGACTGAAAAAGTTGAAATTTGGTACTCATATGAATTTATGTGACCAAAAGACGGACGTGTAACGTAAATAAATGAATTTTGAAGATGGGGCTCACTTTTGGGGGCAAACTAGAAAATTAAAAACAAAAGTTTTGCAAACCATAAATTATTGTAAATCATAAATCTTTCAATATTGTGCGTACAAACTTACAATTACAGTTGGAATGTATGGGAGAACATGTTGTTCAACTACAATGTCAAGTTTGTTCTTAGGATCTGGGGGCAAGAGCCAGGGCTCTATCTACCTTTTCTCAAGCATTTCTTCGTAGTTTCATACCCTCATAGCTTCGGCCTGGTTAATGCTAGAGAGCTCAAATTCTCAGGACCAAATGTAATGAGCAGACTTAAAAAACACACTTAGTGTCATGTTTCAAATTTTTATGTTTTGGATTTTTTTAATAACTAAAATATGTCGATTTGGTATTAGACTGACTCACTCACTCGCTCATTAAAACCTCTAGGGCACTTCCCGAAGTCCGAGAACGCAAAAATTTGGTATGCAGGCTAGGAATCGCAAACAAACAACAAAAAAAAATTATAGTTCTGTAACTTTCACCATCCATCTCCTATAAGGAAAGTCTCTTTATAAAATTTAACCTCTCGGGTAGTTCCTGAAGTCCTAGAAAGCTGAAATTTGGTATGGTAGGCGCACACAAACAAAAAAAAAATTAAGAAATCTTTAACTTTCACCCTCCAACCCTCGAAATGGGTGCAGGTCTGTATATAAAATAAAACCTCCAACCCTGTTAAAGGGAGGTGCAAGTCTGTATTTCTTACGGTTAATGGGTATTCATAATGTTATGAAAACTAAATTAGCATTACAGAAACAACAAAGACGAAACTCTTTTTCGTTGGTTATGAAGAAAGTAACTGCTGGCGTGCAAAAAATACCTTTTTTACCCGACTATGCTAAAAGCTTTTAAAAACAGTCTGGATTCTAGCCTTTCAGTCTAAATACATAGTTACCAGTTGCGACTGAGTTTACTAATTTTAGTAATTCATCTACTTTACTAATTTTGATTACGATACTAATTATGCGATCATTCAATTACGTTTCGATTGCGGCGATCTGCAAGATCTCAATAAACAACTGAACGCCACCGTGCACGCCATCGCGGACGCATGTTGAACGCATGGTACGGCCAAACCTTTAGTTGAGGCTACAATGTATTTCAGTTGGCGTTAACGCAAACTGTAGCTACCGCTCTGTGCTACAGGTTGCGAACGCCTGACTACTGACTCGACTGATAACCGGGCTTGCATTTCGATCATGCGCAATGCAACCCTTGATTTATGTCGCAGCACCCTCATTGAATCTGGGTTTGTTGTGATTGATTCAGTTTTTACAAGTAATGGCTTTATCATTCGTTGGAAATTACATATGTTATAGAATATTTCAACTTTACAAACTGCAAGTGTAGTGTATGATCGTATACCAGAGATAGACTGTTTTAATCTTTTCCCCTTATCGTCAAAACAATAATTCATTGAGAATATTGAGAACTAGACTTTTGTTTATCTTACAAAACACGCTCTATAACCGCTACTTCGTGATGGTGAAACTATGCTATGGACATCGACAACGTTTGAACCCATATTGAAATATTGAATCAGGTATTTAAGTATTACGCTTTACGAGTAAATAGGAGAAAAACTAACACTAACTGTTAATAATTATTCGTGTCACAAAAATGTTATGTATTAAGACGATTTTAAATATCTACTTGAACCTCGAATTTTATTTAACCGCTTGTCTAAATCTATAATATAACTGGAGAGGGCTATGCTTGGAGTTTCCTTACGTGATCGAATCAGAAATGGAGAGATTCATAGGAGAACCAAGGGCCGGGCACATTGCTCGCAGAACAGATGATCGATGGAGCCGAAAGGTTCTGGAGTGGAGTCCACGTACCAGATGATCTGGTACGTGGTCTCCACTCCTCCGCTTTGGAAGGCTTCCCACTAGTTGGACCGATGATCTTGTGAAGACCGCTGGATGCGAGAAGCATAGAACATGTCGAAGTGGAGGTATTTGGGGGCCTATGTCCAGCATAGGATGAAATGATGATGACGATGATGAAATCTATAATATCAAGAAGGTCACTGCGATCTTTAGTAAACCAAATAGTTACACTATTTTGATTGTCTCAACATTCGTTGGCACCCACTTTGGCGCAATACCACTTTTTTACGAGTAGCATTTTTTGTAGTTTATAAGCACAATGTAAATAAGTACGTTCACTATTTAAATTGTATTTTCCAGTATGTTAGCTGATTTGGATTAAAATTTTCATGCATAGTAAATTTTTGTGTGCACTGCTATTACGCGAGTGTTGAAATATAACTTCATCGACTCTCGTTTACGTCGAGTTTACTTAATAACGTAAGACAATATCATCAACTCGAAAGTATTTAGATTGTTGAGTAAGGGAATGAACAAATAGTAGACACATTTTTAGTGACGTAAAAGACAAGTGTCTAGCGTCAGTTACCCCGACAGTATAATCTATATAATTATTATCATACTAGTAATTAAGCTGAAGAGATTGTATGTTTGTTTGAACGCACTAATCTCAGGAACTACCAGCCGGATTTGAAAAATCTTTTTGCATTTGATAGCCCATTTCTTGGGAAAGGCTATAGGCTACAACAACGCTAAGACACTAAGGAGCCCAGCTAACACAAAAGTCAGGATGTAAACAGTAATAGCGCAGGCACGCAAAGCGATGCGACGTGGGTAGGGTGCAAGAAATTTCCTGCGGACGAAGTCGCGGACGGTTTTAGTAATTATATTTTATTTTATATATATCTTGCCATCTTTATAAATAACTAACACAGAGAAAGGTGACACTTAAATGAATATTTGCTTGCTAACTTAATACCAAACACGTGATAAATGAACTAAGTAATGGAAGCGATATATGTGTACTAGACACTTGGTACGTATAAGAATTAATACTCCTTTCAGAACATTCTAGAAAGAAAGATACAAAAGCAATTCGTCAAAGTACATTCACAGACTATTTGCTTGATTGTTTTATTTCAATTCGCATTCAATAGTGCTCTTCGTGTATGTCAATTACTTGACGCCCGATGTATGTCTAGATATTGTCACTTAAGTGTCATAGCTTCATTATGTTTTTAGCTTGAAAAGCCAGTTTGTCTTTTAAAATGGTCGCCTGGTCGGGTCATAGAGAGTCCACGACCTTGCCGGGTCATGGACTGTTTAAAGGATCTTTATGCATATAGCAGTGACAAGCTAGAATAGTTAATTAGCTTACAAACAATATTTCAGGTGCGTTCACAATTTCAACACATTTTTCAACGGTTGGTAGCGGGACTAACTATCCTGTAGTGTAATTGCGTAATACACTATCAGTAGCAATGGCTTTCATTTTGATAGTTCAACAACATTCATTGCGTTATTTACGTTTTTTGGGCAGACACATTTTTCGAACATATGAAGCAATGGATTAGCAATATCCTTCAAAATTATTTAGATTAAGATTGATAGTGTGTTATGCAATTAGTGTGCAGGATGTGCCAGACTGAATTATCGGCACTTATAGTGGATTACCAGATTGTCATATACCACTTAGCAAAGAAGCTTAGAAAATAAATTTTGACTCCTTTACGATCTTAGATGCGTGGTTTATACTTACGTCATCCATACCTGGACATTAAACTAATTTATCACTGCTACTCTAAGGGATAACGTAGTTTGTAACTAAATCAACGCCTTGTTTGTTACCAGAAGGGCAATTCTCGTAATTTTAAGAACGTTCAGTATCTCAGTCTTAATCTGTCAAAAAAACCACCAATGTCCCTACATTTTGACAAGTTTTTGACATTTGTTTGTCGCCGAGATGAGATTGCGACTGATTTTGAACGTTTTAAATTACGAGAATTGGCCTTCAGATCCTCATAATCAGTCTAGCCCTTGCCAAACTATGATGCATGTCAAGGTCGACTTCATTATCTCATACATGTTTTTGCTAACGCTCATGATCATAAACGCTTTAATGTAGTTAAACAGTATAGTGCTATCACACTTAATTGACATGAAAATGACAAGGAAAGGTAGTAATTCAAAATTGCTCATTACGGTCAAGTTTTTATGAGCTACTCCTGGAGAAGTAACAGTTTTTGACATACAGGTTTACAGCAGCGATAAAAATATAGTATGTTCAAGCCAATGTAGCGCTTGTGAAGTTAGTACCTCTCTGTAGTTAGTATAAGTTATTAACTTGGAGTTATATTTTGACGGTAGATACACGTGTCCCAGTCCGGGGATGTCTTTTAATTTTTACTTCATCTATACAGGTTGTCCCAGGAAACCTGTACCAGCGAAGTTCTGTGGTCAGGGGACACTAATATCCATCGATTGGACTCCTATGTATGTTCCGCGACATTTTGTAGTTATAGAGAAATTATTTTCAGTTTTTTTTAATTGTGGGCGGTTTTAGTTATAACTTTTTCTGATTGCTGTTTCTTTGAGATTTTTTTGTCAGTATTATGGCTAGAATGTGTGTTCACCTGTTATAAAACACAACACGCCCAAATCTAACTACTAGTAGCTCAGAATTTGATCACAAGGTTGAAATTTCTGTTTGAGAGAAATTTACACTTGATTTCAACTTTTCTCGAAAACTACAAAATATCGCGGAACATACATAGGGGTTCAATCGATGGGTATTAGTGTCCCCTGACCACAGACCTTCGCTGGCACAGGTTTCCTGGGACACCCTGTATATTGTTCTTTCATGTATATGTTCCATCACTAAAAAAACTGAGGTCACTTGGAAAGCAGCCACGCTTAAATGGAATTAGGCTGGACACATCTGCCGCATGCCAGACGATCAGTGGGCCAATCTTACGACCCAGTGGGTCCCGCTTAGTGGCACACGACATCGCGACAGGCCCAGACGGAGATTGCGGGATGAGCTGGACTTCTTCATTAAAGATTGGTCTTTGGCAGCTCTGGACACAGAGAGAGGTAGAAAGAGAGTAGAGAGGCTTTTGTCCAGTAGTGGGACATTAATGGCTAATAATAAATAAACATGTCTGTCCCTTATTTACTTGGTATCAACAGAGCATTTGTCTTCTTCTTCCAAAAATTTCTATCAACCGTAATCTCAGTAGATACTCAATTTCCTTACTAGCATATTATCAACGCTCACTTTCTAATAGCCATCCACATTCAAACTAAAAATCTTTCTCACGTTTGCACTTTGTTCAAGTCATCATCTGCCTAGCCTTTTCCCAACTATTTTGGTGTCGGCTTCAAGTCTGACCAGATGCAGCTGAATACCAGTATTTTACATGAAGCGACTGCCTATCTGACCTCCACAACCCAGTTACTGGGTAACACGATACCCTTTGGTAAGACTGGTTGTCAAACTTCTGGGCTCCTGACTACCCGTAACGACTGTCAAAGATCTACAAATGAAAGCCGACACCAACGGCTTAAGGTGCTTTCCAAGGCACGGAGGGTCTTAGTATGTAAGGGATGGTCTGCCATCCACGGACTTACTTCGGCAAGCGTTGCTTAACCTTGAAGATCGACCCGTGCGGCTGTTATTATTTAGCCATGAACCCCTCGTGCACTTTGTTTAAGTCCCAAAATAATCTAAGACACGTGACATCCTGCATTGGGCCCGAGTTGCTTCATTACATTCTCACTTTCATAGCCTGCGTGGTGGATTACAGCCCACTCCCTCTCACTGAGAGGAGGCCTGTGTCCCAGTAGTGAGAATATTATAGGCTGACTATGCTTACCTATGTACAGACGCCAGCACATCAAGCTACTACAATCTGTCAAATTTCTTTAATCGATTTTCAACTTTATCGCTAAAGTATAAGGTTCAAAGTTGATTGGGAAAATTTTACAGTTTCGGCTAGCTTGATGTGCTGGCGTCTGTACAAGAATATTCCTTTAAACTACGAACCTTTGAACTGTATCCGATTCTCCATAGCAAGAAAGTCTAGATAATAATGTAGGTAGGGTTGGCTTTAACTTCTATGTGTTACGTTTATTCCTTTTTTCTCTAATAGGATTACTTGTGCATTGTTGGTTGCACTGCTACACATTACCACTCGTGTACCGCATAAATAAAGTATATAAACATATGTGTGGATTAGGAGTACATAGTGCTACATGGGATACAAACTTGATTTGAAATACTTGTAGAGTAGACTATAAATTCAAGCTGTTGTGTACATTTGTAAACACAATCACATCTGAGGGGCAATTCTCGTAATTTTAAGAACGTTCACAGTTGGATCTCAGTCTCAATCTGCCAAAATACCTCTAATTTTCCTTTGTTTTGACAGGTATTTGACATTGATTTTCGCTGAGATGAGATTGCGACTAGATTTTGAACGTTTTTAATTAGAGCTTTTTTACAATACCAACCAACCACAAACAGAATTCTGACAAATTTAAAAACCATATCACTTTTATTTATTTTAACCGTATATAAAGAAAAGAGGAAAAGCTCATATATATATCAATAAATTAGTCTGCATGGCGGTCAGTGGAATAAGTGCCAACCAGGCAGGCAGCATTGCCACGTTCAATGGCAATGCTGATTCTTTGGCTTAAAGATAGGCCAGCCCTCTGGTCACGTGTAAACATTACATCTACGTTTACATTTAGTTACAAAACTTTGAAGACAACTATGTGAACTGAAATATTACTAACGTATAATAATTATAATTGGGAGGACTCATGGCTAAATGATAACAGCCCCACGGGTCGATCCAAAGGTTAGCTACACTTGCTGCGGTCGGTTCGTGGATGGATCGAGACCCCTCCGTGTCCGGCTGTCATTCATAGATCTTTGACAGTCATTACGAGTTTTAATAAACCCAAAATTCTGACAACCAGTCTTACCACGTAATGTCGTGTTACCCAGTAACCGGGTTGTGGAAGTCAGACAGATAGGTGCTTCATGTAAATTACTAATATTCATCTGCATCCAGTTATACTGGAAGCCGACCCCAACCTAACTGGGAAAAGGCTAGGCAGAATGAATGTATAATAATTATAACCCATTTCAATGCAAACCTGATAAATGTTTATAATATCATAGCTTGGTTAAAAATACTGAAGTCATTATAAATAATGAAGTCATTTCCCGGAAAATTAGAAACTTCGCGTGAGAGAACATAACAACACGATTCATACTTTTATCAAATAGTAGCTTCTGTCCGCGACTTTGCGTGGAAGTCGTAGTTTACACAACATACTAAAATAACAGCCACATTTTTATACAACTCCTTCGGCCCCCGATCCACCGCGTCGCATCGCATCGTCCGCCGGGGCTATTACTTCGCTTTCGTTCGCCGTTCTTTCTGACTTTTTGCTCGACTACTAAGGATCGTAGCGTGATGTGAAATAGAATATAACCTTCCTCAAGGATTGGCCTATCAAACACCAACAGCAAAAATATTTTTTCAAATCCGACTAGTAGTTCCACAGACTAGCGCATTCAAACAAACAAACCCTTCAGCTTTGTTATATAAGTATAATCAAAACAAAGGGCTGCAAGAGGAGCAAGTTAAGTCAACACAACGTTAATAAAATGGCATCCAACGAAATCAAAACGCGCAATCTAGTAAAAGTAGGGGATTTCTCTTCTAACCCTGATTTTCTCTACAAACAACGCTATCTGCGCGACGAACAATAAATTTGCATACTATTTTATCGTGCAATATCTTCAAGTAATTTTGTAAAGAGGTTCAAGTTTATAGTTATAAAATAGATAATTTAAAGTACTTTAGTTATTATGATTGGATAATGGTCGGAGTAATATAGCAAACCGCAATATTACTCCTGGATAGCTTCCATAAGTGTATTGCCCATAAACTTTATATAAAATACCAACGTAAAATTAAAATAGCCTCCACGAGACTCCATCGCCCTGAACCCGGCCCGCTACTTTCTTGCTGATTGTCTTATATTTTTACCACAGCATGAGCTATTCTGGAGCAGTGGTGCAGTGGTAACGGCCGCGACTTACGTAGTCGTACCCAGTCAGGCGCTTTACTTTGTGTACAATATTTCATCACCACTGCTCCTAAATCGGTGAAGGAAAACATCGTGAGGAAACCGGCATATCCTAGAACGAAAAATTCGAAGACATCTACCAACCCGCTCTGGGCCCGCTTGGTGGTTTACTGCCTACTCCTTCTCAGTGAGAGCTCTGGGCCCGCTTGGTGGATTACGGCCCACTCCTTCTCACTGAGAGGAGGCCTGTGTCCCAGCAATGGGAACAATGGAGGCTGATTATGCTACGAGCCATTCTTACATAGTTCGCGCCAATACGAACCTACATTACAAAGCAAAAATAAGTCTTTGATCACGTTTTCCATATTGGAAATATGACCTACGAGTCTTGGTACGGCATTTGTAAAACGACAACGTTGACATGTCTTGTATAGCTACCTACGCAAGACACAAGTACCTAGGTACCTGTAACCTGCTTCCATCTTCACAATAACGTGCATATGGCGCGTTGATAAATTAGATATGGTAGTTTCTAGTACTTCTGCGGATCGCTAAGACATCATCATCTTCAGATGCCAGCCAGATGTCTAGCCTTTTTCTGTTTCCAGTCTAACTGCAAGTCCAAATGCAGCTACAGAGCAGTAGTTTACATGGAGCGACTGTCTGTCCGACCTCCACAACCCAGTAAGTGGTCACTGAGTGCTGAAGAAGAGTCAATATCGTCGTTCATATAAAAGACGTCCACTGCTGGATACAGGCACAAGCGTCGCAGAAAGAACCATGTTTCGTGACAAGCTCCTTTGACTGCGTTGTCAGACAAAATTCATTAAAAAATAGTTAGGTAACCAACCAAGAAATCAACGTTTTTTGCACCAGTTATTCTGCGTAATGCGATGTAGCCTTTATATAGGTACACTGGTATTGTTATACCAGTCTTTCGAGGTACCTATTTGGGCTTAGAATTAATAATACAATATTCAGCCAGTAAGAAATATGAAAAAGATTACTCGTATTTCTTTAGATTATGCCAAGAGTTTGGCAAAGAACCAAGGTATGAAACGTGCAAAGAGGGTTACCTTTTCCAAGTAAAAATAAATTTCGGTACTCAAAGGTTACGATTGAAAAGATTCGATATCTTTTGAAATATATACGAGTAAATTTAGCTCAAAGGATAATAACCACTTAGTGCTTGGCCAGACTGGCAGGGCAGGGCAGGGAGCGGCGCGGGTGCGGAAACGCGCGCGATCTGCCTGTCCGCAATCGAGCGCGGCTTCGTTCTGAGAGTTGTCGTGTCTAGTGTTTGTCAAAATATAATATGGATGAAGAAGACTTATTTTTACTAGAAAAACCTCGAACTAATTTGAGAACCCCGATCCCCGCGCGGGCCGGCCACGCCGCCCACTGCACCTGCGTGAACACTATGGACACTCAAATGAAGTTCTTAAGGGGACTACATGACCAAAAGCGCGGTCACTGTCGGACTGCATAGAAAAGAAAGAGAAGCGCGATGACACAACGCTGGTAATTTATTGCAAAATATGAAACAATTATCTAATTACAAAAAATCCATTGTTTGGATTAAATAATTAAAACACTAGATTTTTAGTATGTTGCTTGAAGAATAATCTGAAAGAAAATCATAATGATTGTATGTATATTAGTATGATTTTTATTGTAAAAAGAAAGTTTTAAGAGGTATCTTCATGTTTTTTTTTTTATCGTACCAAATAAGTTGTATTATGTTTTCAACACACTATATACCTAGCATATATCCTGAAGAATATAATATATTTTTGTCTGATTTTATTTACTGTAGTCGATTAAATACTTACTTTTATTTTTTGTAAAACTTGCGTTTTTTGCGTTTAGGTCCTGTAAGGCCCTTAAGTTTGAGTACGCCGCGCCGCGCCTTTGCAGTCTGGCCACGCACATTTAATATTAATAAGAATATAATTCCACTTTTCATGTCGTTTTGTAAGTGAAAAGTAATGGTCGTCGACCAAGTGATTTACCTATGTTGCATTCGTGGCTAAGGAGATTATTTTGAGCAGGTATCTAACTACCTACCATCGCCACACTATCTTCATTTTTCTGAACCCAAAATACCTAATGAAGGGAAAATTGCTAAATATGTAATGCATTAGAGAAATCACTTTATGCGGTGACCATAATGGTGACTATAAATTAAGCTGTCTCAGTTGTTGCTTTTTAGGGCTCCGTACCCAAAAGGTGCCAATGTGACCCTGTTACTAAGCGTCATCCGCTGCTCGTTCGTTCATCTGTCTGTCAGCGGGCTGTATCTTATGAACCTTAATAGGTAGACAGTTGAAATTTTTACAGAGCGTCCATTTCTATTTTCACTATAACAATAAAATAAAGTTACAAAAAAATGAAGGGCAAAAGACACGCTTTTTTCAATGTTTTCTGTCGTGTGGTCCGAAACCCTTCGTTTTATTTTAATGTTGATAATCTATAAGGTTCTGGAGTGGCGACCGCGTACCGGAAGATGTAGCGTTTGAAGGCCTCCCACAAGGTGGACCGACGACCTTGTGTTTGCCGCAGGAACCCGTTGGATGCGCGAAGCACAGAACCGGTCGAAGTGGAGGTGCTTGGAGAAGGCCTATGTCCAGCTGTGGACGTCTTTCGGCTGAAATGATGATGAACCTAGAATTACTGTCAACACTTAATGGCCAAGACTCAGGGGAGATGGGTTCTTCAATCCATCTTCCCTGAGTCTTGGCCATAAAGTATTTCTAGAACCCTTTATTGAAATCACTTGCACTGGCTGCAATGATTTTGAAGAAGTCTAGCTTAATTTATGGCGATTGATTAATAAGACACATACGAATACGGTCGGTTCATGGATGGGTGACCATCAATTACATACTGAGACCCTCCGTGCCACGTTAAGCCGTTGGTCCCGGCTGTCATTCGTAGTTCTTTGACCGTCGTTACGGGTCCGCAGAAGCCGTAAAGTCTGACAACCAGTGTTACCAGAGGTTATTGTATTACCCAGTAACTAGGTTGTGGAGGTCAGATAGGCGGTCGCTTCATGTAATTTTTGTTATTTAAAATACTGATTTTCAGCTGCATCCGGTTAGACTGGAAACCGACCCCAATATAAAAGGCCAGGTAGATTGATTTTGATGGAAAAACAATGTTTTTCAAGCAGATTCTCCGATACAAATTGGTTGGGATATCATCCATGATCCACTCTTCTCAAACACCGTGCCTGTGTGGATATTTGGGTCAGTTTCTGTTTTGTCCATCATGGACCTTCTAGTCTTCTTCTTCTTCGAGGCAAATGACATCATCATCAACACCGGAGTGTGGCTTGTTTGCTGGGAGATGGATAGATTTGTATCGCGAATGTTTAAGATTATTATGAGAAGAAGGATGAAAGATAATAAATAGTTTGATAGTTTTTTTTGTCACTTGATTACATCATTATTATTTATTTTACAAGTGTTATTGTGGTGTGTTTTGTTTGTTAATTTTGTTTTTCTTGTGTATACATTTTTTTTATCCGTAATCCAACACGCGGGCCCAGTGCGGTTTGGTAGATGTCAAATGTCTTCGAATTTTTGCAGGTTTTTTAGAACCAAAAATTCGAAGACATTTTGACATCTACCAAACCGCACTGGGCCCACATGGTGGATTACGGACCACTGTGTCACTTTTTGTTTGTAATTTGCTCTGTACAACGTCTTGAGATTCAATTCTGTAATGTTGTGCATGTAATCTAAATAAATAAATAAAAATAAAAAAATGACAGAGCTGTCCATGTAGCTACTAACTGGTCATATAAAACTAAAGTCAAAAGTTAATGTAGAGACGATCTTGAACTGCTTATACATCTTATAAGCTGATTCAGTTTACATACATATCTTGGTCATATGCCAGGAATCTGCTAGATTCCTGGCATAGACGTATCGGATTGAGGTATCCTTCGGCATGTGCGTGCATGTCTATTAGCATGCATTTATTTTACATGGGAAGAGTTCCAACTGTCGCACATGAAACGTTTATTTTCTCTTGACTGTACTTACCTGTCAAAAAGAGTAACCTAGCATAAAGTGGATAAGACAAAGTTTAAAACAGAAGACGAACTAGCAGGGGATCGAGGGGAGGGGGGGGAGGGGGGCTCAGGGGCTCAGACCGAAATAAATCCTGCCAACTTTGTAGCTATGAAAACTTTTTACGATATCCAATAGTAATGGTCCAACCCACCAGTCAATAAACTCAGTGTATTACAATTCAAAGCTGGACCCTGACCTCTTCCGAGCTAGTTGCATGACATAAAATGATGTGCTGCACAAACCCTTGTAGAAATTTTGAACTTGATGGCTGGTATTTACTTAGAGCATCGTAACACGTCTGGTACTCCCAGTGCACCGTTTTAATAAAAAGTAATTTATTTTACAAAAGCCTCGAAATTTAAAGTTTATTAAAGAATTAAGAGTTTGTACGTTTACAATAGTTTAAAGACACGCGAAGTAAGCGACAAGTGATCAGTGCAGACTGCGAGCAAAACTAAGTACACAAAAGTGCACAAACTACACAAATCATCTCATCAATCTGAACGCGACGACCTGGCTACATAACGTAGGAAGAGTTCCTGGAGATGAGAAGGTAAAACGATAACACAAACCAGTTAATTCGATTATCACTCAATAATTTTCAAATTCGGCTTTTGCCAGCATTATCTCTAAATATACTTTTTAATATTTGTACTTTGTTAGATAGCTGATTGAATGAAGATGCCTTTTCCGTAATATGTACGCTTAATGTCATAGTAAAATTTTGAGATAACCGGTGTCATAGTTCATGTAAGTGCGTAGTTAGTTTTTGGAAATGGTTAATATACGAGTACTTGGTGAAATGGTTAATATACTTCTTTCTTCTCGTTTGATGTTTTAGAACATTTGATTACATCGAATGATTTGTTAAAGTATGCAATGGAATAGCAATACAGGCCCTTAAATTCGAGAGTTTAGAGAAAAGTGATATCTAGTGATGAATTCTGGGAAATGTTCAAAAATACATAAAAATTGAGTTTTCTCGAATCCCATGATGTTTCGCCTAGGCTTTATGGGGTATTTAATTGTTACAAATGGTTCACACTATCACGTCTAGCAGGGTAATCGCGTAACGCACTATCAGTAGTAATGGGTGTCATTTTGACAGTTGAACAACATTCATTGCGTTATTTACGTTGTTGAGCAAACACATTTTTCGAACTTATGGAGCAATGGATTAGCAATATGCTTCAAAATTATTAAAATTGAGGGTAATAGTGTGTTACGCAATTAGGGTGCTGGAAGGAATACGTCAAATTACAAGTCATCCTGTAGGTATAGTACTCGCAACAGGCTTACGAGGGAGGCCTACCACAAGCTCTTAACGCGATCCATTTTATCACCTAAACTGAACTGTTCTTCCAATTCGTACCATGACGTCAGTTTAACGATTCAGTTTAGGCCGTGCCATTCTACTGACAGCGATTGTCCCAAACTGAGTCGCAAGTTTTGGTTTCATTCATACTTGTTTGGTACCATGACGTCCATAGAGCAGCTCAAGCGATGCAGTTTAGCAACCTAAACTGAAATGTCTTATTTTTGAATCGTTTTTAATTAGATCATGGTAGGCTACCAGATGCATAAACGTAAACGAAGTGAAGGGACTAGGGATCGTAGCAGGTGACGTTCTGTAGTTTCGGCCTAACATCATGGGAAACAGGCGTGAGTTTATTTATGTATATAATAATGTACTTGATTGCCATTGAGGTTCTAGTAAGATTACATAATATCTAATAAAATCTTTGTAAACGATGATTCATTTATTTCAAACATTAAATAAAATTTAAAAAACCTTAATTTATTATAAATACATACAACAATTTAAATTCAAAATCAATAGTCATTTATTCAAACTAGGTTGAGAATCAGCATTTTTCGAACGTCATAATTACAGAAGACTGTCCCCTAAAACGCCCGCCCTTCACCACTTCCTAGTGCTTTCGCTGGGGAGAAGAAGTGGCACAGCAAACTCCCCAGCAGCACAGCTGTCTGTTCAGTTAGAAAATACTTTATTGTATACAATACTACTACAATAATTTAACCATACTAATTATTTTATCATATCACATTGGTTATTATTACACATTTCATTATCATTAATGATATTATTGTTTGTTATTTGAGTTAAATTCATATTTATAATTGTATAATTCTTATGTGTTTGTAAGCAAGTAAAAATATTAGCAAGCCAAGCACATGAAATTATTCATTTATGGAATTTAAAACATTTATACTTTCAAAATATAATTCCACGCAGTTTGCAATTTCCAATAGAGCTTATACGTATTCGCACATATTTAAGGGTCATATCAATACACTTTTAATTCTTTAACAAATCGTCGAACCGGTTTGTTGATGCGGTGCATTCAATAGCCAAGGCTTGGAGTTGTGTACATGTTCCCTAGATGGTGTTGGGGTCGAGTTAGATCGCGCTATCGTTTGCTGCACAGAGATTGACGACTACCAGGGACTCGCTAGCCCTCGTTACCCGACGTTAGACGTCACAGAGCTATATGTTACCATAATCTCTCGTTGTTATACCACAAGCGCTCATAAGCGTATTTATAATATTTTTGTATACTGTTCTCCGTACTGTTCTACGGAGAGAGTAAGAATTCCTATTTGTAATGCAGCAATGTTCAGTGTGAACGTTGTGACATTATTTGTAAATGGCACATATCGCTAAAGTTTAGGAGAGTGTATTCTACGATTTTTAATACTAGCGAGATTTGACTTTTGATATCGGTGAAGATAATAATTCATATAATAAAATCGTAGCGAAGTCAAAACTGTACATTGAGTATTTTTACAAAAGAGTCACAGAACTTTCGCGAACGAGATCCCGGTGCGTATTTAAGTACAAAAATATACCTAAAATACCCTCTATTACGAGTATGTGTTAATAGAACCTTGAGTTAGTCACGTGTTCCGAGCACAACTGTGCGACGATAATGATAGATCTCACAATAGTACATCATTGTACTCGATAAAGGTAACACCTGATAGATTTCCAAAATATGTCTAGATCCATTGTGTCTCGATTTTCGAAGAAGAGAACAAGTTTATTTTATTATTTGATATGACAGACAGCTGTTTGAAGGTTATAGTAACTTGTGTAAGGTCGTTTATGTCATTATTGAGATTATGGAAAGAAAAGTGAGTGAATTTTTAGCCGACTGCGCGACAGCAAATACAGGGTTATGTATTCATGCGTATCTACATAAATTATGTTTCTCAGTATGTGTGTATGTCGGATTGTTTATACGATCGAACCATCCTGAGGGATGGCTGGGTGATACGGGAGATGTCTATCGACTCGTCTGGGTCACGCGATCGTTAAAACGCTAGGTTTAGTTTTTATAACATCAAAATGGCGGATTTTATAAAAACGTCAATAAGAAAGGTCTTGAAGAAAAAATATTATACCATAAGTATACTCGTAGGATATCAAAATAAAGGGCTTGATAAGGTGATTCTAAGAACATGACATAGAAAAGGATTAAAATAAAAACTCACCTGCAACTGCAACCGAGTTTTTCCGTGTAGTTTTTACTTGGGTTGAAGTGTTCATTTAATATTTTTGTCGGTAAATTATGTACGTGTATTGTCGGTAATTGACACCATTTTGTAAATTGTATCTCCTCAAATGTATTCAAAAACCAAAACTGATCCCGCGAGGTGGATTATGGCCCACTCCCTCTCAAGCAGGAGACCTGTGTCCCAGTAGTGGGAACGTTATAGGCTTATTATGATATGATAATTTCTAATTGTATACAGTCGCCGGCACGTAACTTGGCAAGGTTTTGGCGTATTGGGAGTAAGTTAGCGCATGTACACTTTGTGCAACAAGAAAAGGGTCACTTTTATTGTTTGTCATTATACTATAGTTATTGCCATAGATTATTTTTAAACATGCCTGTTTACAAGAAACCTAAAGAAAGGAAAAACACATCTAACGACTCTTGCCAAGTTACGTGCCGGGGACTGTACAATTCAGCTATCAAACCATAAAGAACTTATACCCACATTTTTTCACATGCAAACATTTTTTTTTTCTCTACAGGCAGCGGAGAGCGGCAATGTCGAGGACTTTATGCGCCTGTACCTCAGTGAACCATCTCGCCTAGCAGTGAGGGATGGCCGAGGTCGCACCGCTGCTCACCAGGCCGCTGCAAGAAACAATACTAACATACTGCACTTCATCAACAACTATGGTGGAGGTAAGTGAACAGTGGACTAAAGAATTCTTCTACTTCGTTCCTTTACTGCAGAGGATTGCGACCTGCACATACGACAATGTCGCCCAAGCGGCACCGTAACCTACTTGTTGGCCGCTACGTCGTCGGCTTACCGGCAAAAGCCCTCACGAGCGGCCCCTCCTCGGGTTCCTCCTCGCTTCACCGTGGGTGACCTAGCTACGGCTACTGAGCCCCCCCCCACCTCGACAATGCGAGAACCCACCGGGGGGGAAAGTAACCTAACCAAACCTACCCTCGGGGTGCCCAGCTAGAACTATTGTAATTTTAGACTTAGTTTTTAAGTGTGTACCTAGTATATTTTTTGGTGGTCATTATATTTAACCCCATTAACAATTCTGAACCTGTTGTTTAAAAAACAGAAAAATTGGCTGTTTTTCATTCTGGCCCCACTTAAGAGTTAACTTTAATTTTCTGAAATGTAAAGTACCCTTTGATCTTCAGGTGGCAACCAACGTCTTTGACCTTTTATTGTAATACTAGTACTTCGTCCGCTCGGATTTTGTTATTTCCTCTACAATCTTTAACACCCTCTCCACCCCCTTTCGAAGGATAGTTTTGCAAAATTAATCATCATGATGGCAGGTCACGGGAACAATCTGCAACTCCCGCATTCCTCTTAAACGTAAGGCTGTCTTGGCCCACAAAAGGGATAAGCAACAGGCAATTACATGAAGCCGTCGTAGGTTCGAACCCAGACAGGCGCTTTACTTTGTGTAAATTATTCCATCACCACTGCTCTCAAAACAGTGAAGGAAAACAATGTGAGGATTTTTCGATTCTAGGACATTCAACCAGCATGTCCTAAAATTTAAAGACACGTGACATATACCAACCCGCACTGGGCCCGCGTGGTGGATTACGGCCCACTTCCTCTCACCAAGAGGAGGCCTATGTCACAGCAATGGGAACATTATAGGCTGATGATGCGACATGCAGCTGAGATGAGAATGCTAAGTGGGAGGTGTGGTGGGGTTACGCGAATGGATAGAAAAAGGAATGAATGCATATCAGGAAGTCTCTAAGTGGCACCGGTGACTGAAAAGTTGTGTGGAAATCGGTTGTCATGGTATGGATATGTGATGCGGAGAAATAAGGAAAAAGTCGTGAGGAAAATTTTGATTATGAATGTGGATGGTTACAAGAGTAGGGGAAGACCAAAGAAACGATTCTTAGTTTTTCAAAACTACCCTATTTAAAAAATAACTAAGAACGTAAATTTTTTCTACATAGCTACTTATTTAGAATTTCCATTTTCCTCATTCGTGCTAAGTTTCAAGTTTATAAACCCTAGGAATCATTTTCCTTATAAACGAATTCCAGTTTTTTCATCCTTTTTCGCAAAATCCTTTCTTAGTGCACCGCTTCGTTTTAAGCTAGAACTACTGTCTAAAATTCAAGTTTCTATCTTTAGCGGTTTCGGCTGCGCAAGAGTCTTACGACCATACACTGTTCCTCTATACAAAATAAACTAGCTTCTGCCCACGACTTCGACCGCGTGAAATTTCGTTTTCCCCTGACACACCCCGTGACTTCGTTCTTTCTGACTTTATCTTTTTGCTCGGCTCCTAAGGTTCCTAGCGTGATGTTAACGCCTATAGCGTTCCTCAAGAACTGGCAATTCAAAATATTAAAAGAATATTTCAAATCCGCCTGGTGGTTCCAGAGATAAATGCGTTCAAACATACAAACAAAAAAGTACAGTACAGATAAATTTTCAGTAAACTTGTGAAACAAAGTCATTTTAAATAAGGATAGTTTACATTCTGTCACTATGGTATCACTTAAAGTACAGATTCCAGCACATCAAGCTACCCGAAACTGTCAAATTTTCCCAATCAATTTTGAACCTTATACTTTAGCAATAAAGTTGAAAATCTATTTTTTAAAAATTGACAGATTGTAGTAATTTGATGTGCTGGCATCTGTACGTACGTATTTTTAAGTCAGAACCTACTAAAATAAGTAATTCCTTAGGAGATAGTCTGATATTGGAAACATAATATAATTTTCACTACTGCACATAATTTATAGTCGCAATATTTACGTGATACGATATAGTTAGCCTCAAAATAATTAAATTCAGTAGCGTCCAAATATTGTTTACGTTTTCACCAAAATTATTAATTTAGTTATAAATTTAATTTTAATGAGCGCTAGTACCCGTCTCTGCTTACACCTTAACGAATGGCCGTGAGCTCTCACCGGAGCGCCGCTGGTCATCTCACCCCTTCGCGCGGCGTTACCCCGCAGGCGCAACGCAACCCTAAGCCGGTGAAATAAGCCATTCAACATTTTACAAAGATCCGCGGCCGCGATGACTTGTTGCACATATCTGTAACTCGCTAAAATGTCCACGGTTGTGCATTCTGTTGTGGAGATGTCCATTCGTCTAGCCGGCTTCGGCATTAGAGGTGGTTCCGGCTCACATTGCTTCACTGGGCAGAACAATACGCTAGTTTTGGGATTCCTAGTTAACGGTGGGGCTGGTGAGTTTTAAATATAGTATTTTATAAAATATTTACGTATTGTTGATAAAATATAGAATTCCAGTAGCAAAGCTAATTTAATAGCACGAAATAATATTTCGAGGGTATGCGTTACAGTTTTTCTTTTGTTTTGTTTTCATAACAAAACAATGCGTCAATGTCATGGTACAGAGAGCATTTAATAAGATTCAAGGATACTTTTTAATAAACAATTTTTATTATTAAGTCTTTGCTTGGAATATTAAGAAGAGCTTTCAATTCAAGCTTTTTTTTTATATTTTTTAATGTGTTATTAAAATCGGTAGTAAGTTATATTCGGTTGAGAACATCATTTGAAGTTTATATTTTATATTCAATATCAACTGAATTTATTTGCGAAACAGGTATAATGTTGTGGTATAAGCCGATGCATTGAAGAAAGGAATCTTAAATGGCGGCTTGTACTTGCGTTGACAGATAGTACAGTTAGCATGTAAAATTTCAAGCCAAAGTTTTTTTTTTCCAAAGGAGTCATAATAACTGTCTCCGCACAGTACACACGACCAAACAACGAAACAACAATAAAACAAAACTGAACAACAATAACAAACAGGTAACAACGGAATATATAACAAGGAATTCGTAAAAAGGATCACTGAGCGCGTCAAGAGTTCAAGACAGCGTGGAAGCAAATCAAGACTAATTTTATTTCTGCTTACGGTACGCGCGAGAGTGAGTATAGACGGCACTAGTGTGCGAGCGAGAGAACATGATAAGCGCCGCCATTTAAGATTCCTTTCTTTAATGAACCGGGTTATACATGATGTTATAAAATACAAAGTATTGTATCATTACGCACTGCCTTGCAAGGCGAACAAATATAGTCTACACAATAATAGTATAGTTAGTTATAGTTTAGCAATAAATAAACATAAACATAACAATACAAATTAAGGTAACATTTAAAAGTTAGCTAAACTTAAGTAAATAACAAATAAATCTGAGAATATGGTATAATTACAGTTTTTATTTATCTTCTAAATATTAATTTATAATGTAATATGCTTTCTGTATTTTACTTACGGAACTTGCGGAGTAATCTTAAGGTCTTTTGAAGCTTTTATGGGTTTAGGTAGTTTTTTAAATATTTTTGGAGCTTTTCCTAGAAAACTTTTTGAGAACGGTTTTGTGGGTATTGGGACTTAAGTGCACCGTGATGGCGTTTTGTGGATAGAGTTTCAAAAGACAATGCCAACATGTTAGAACAACCGTGGCCTACAGTGAACACTGATAAATAGTTTATGCAATTATAGTTTAAGTTGTTATGAACATCTTCTAGTACTTATCAGTTAAGAAAATAAGTCGCCATTTGGAAATAAAACAGTTTTAATTTTTTTTATAACATTTATTTTTTCATAAGCACAGACATATTATATACACTTACAATAACTTTTGAATGGTAAGTACATCCAACAACCATCCAGTCTGCCTTCGTTGCAATCTGAAGTAGCTGACAGTGCATCGCAAGCGGGACAACAAAGCTTAGACCCATCCGACAGTATATTGTTGCCTAACTATGTAAGAGCACCAAACACTCAAAATCAATGTTTCTTTCCTGGCTGTAATGAGACCAATCGGCTCACTGTTCCATCAGCACTGCGGGTACATCTATTTTGTGAGTAGGTACAATTATTATGTACCGCCGGATTGTAGAATCTGTTATTACCATATAAGTAGTAACTCCTGGGATTTACTTTTACAATCAATATATAATCCTATTAAAACATTTAGTGCAGCACAAATTGAAGATTTTGCTTCATTGCTAAAAGATAATATGCAAAATCATTTAGACTTTGAAAATATTCTGAGCATACTGTACATTATTATCTAGGCTTAACTAAGCCACAATTTCGACAAATTCTGTCTGAAGTTCCCAGACTGTCAAATAAACATAGAGGTTCTAATATAATAAAAATAAATAATGAGTAGTTTGAATTTTGATTACAGTTTGCTGTCAAATCTATCATTCTGTCAAAGAATAATGTTTCCATATTTTAAAATATAATCGATAAGTTGCATCGATTGTTGGTCTTGATCAATTCATTTTTTATCTAACTACGGCAGTCTTAAAGAATTCAGTGACTTTACCTTTTTATGTTTATGTATGTGTGGACTATGATCTCTGGTCTGAGGTGTTTATGAACATAATTGTTTTGTCATAAGGTCGAGTACGTTTCGTTCAAAGAAAATAAAATGACCATGACATCAGAAAATCTTTTTGCTTACCATAGAAATACATAAAATCATTTCTATGGTAAGAAAAAACTGAAATCCAACTAAGTAACGTATTTAGTAATAGTTCCAGCTTCCCGAAGTCAAGAGCATAAATGCCCAAGTTTTAATAATTAGTAGCCGACAAGTAGCTTTATTTTTCCCTGTTGGGTTTTAGGTTTTAAGTGATTATATTTAATTTTTTTATACCAGTATTTTATATTATTATTAATTAATCCGTAATCGATTAGATTTATTAAATATATAAATTGAAGTAAACTGTCCATTTAATGGCAACCCTAAACTTCGTTTGACAGTGAAACTCGCATTGATATAATAGTTAAATTACTTATTAATTTGCTAAAATCACGGCGTCTTTGTTAGAGATAAAACTTAAATGGAAATTTCCTATTTAAAATACTTATAATTTTTGATTATCGTTCAAAATGTGTTTGACGTGGGCCATAGCTTGGCATTATCCTTTGGCAACTTCATAAATATAATTATATAATGTGACTAGTATTTAGCGACCGATACTTAAACACATTATTGTACTAGTAATAACAAACAACTTTCCCAGAAATACTTTTTTTTTTATATACCAAGCGCATGACCCCGATGACCTCAATAGAACAATGCGCGCGGACTCTACGGTTGCTACATGAATGAAAAGAATAAGGTATTGTAAAAGTGGAAAAGTTTTGTTTGTTAAAAAATAAATTACAGATGGTGATATATTTATTCTTGTTATGTAAGCAATATTATATTGGGGTGATTCGGTTCCTGACCCAAATCACGTCGCTTGGTAAATAAAAAAATCGTTTCTTTAATTATTAAACCTAAACTAATTATTTACTTCATTTTCATATATTACTTTCTAAGTTTTTTCCTATAAATATTATAGTACAGTCATCAGTAAATAGAGTCATGGGGTGTTCACGAAGATACTTTCCATTTCAAAAGAAATCACAGCTAGGTTTGGTGATGGTAAGAGTCAAATCTATACTTAGATAGTATAAAACTAAATCGCTTTTCGTGTCTGGCCGTGTGTCCGCGTTGTTCTTCATAACAACGCATCGGATTTAGTTGAGGTTTCCAACATCATTTAGAGAATTAACTTAATTATTTTTGTTGATATTTTGTTAAGATAACTTAAATAATAGGGGTCGCTTATTATTACCTACTTGATTTAAACATGTTTATTTATTTATTTGTATATTTGAATTTTATGTCAATTGGCACCTTGTTTTTATATATTCATGTAATTTGTTATAATTCAATTGTGACTGAATACATGGTGTATCTATCTATCTACATAAGAGAGATTTATGACAAAAGCTCTAACATATAAATTAATCTGAAACGCAATTTCCAGTGACCCAAATATTGAATAAACGTCAACCAATATTCCAATCAAAGCCAGTGAATATGCTGCATAGATTCTAGATTAACTAATACATTCTTGTTTCCAACAGATTAAAAATTACAGATTTCAATGGAAACAAATGAACGTTCAATTAGTCCAAACTTCAAGGTTAATGAAGTGACAAAATAGATAATGTTTTCTGGTTTGTTTGCACAAATTATACATACATAATCAGTCTATAATGATCCTACTGTTGGGAAAACAGTTGATTGCCCTAGGGCATCTTTTCAAGATGTAAACATTTCTAGGATAATGTTTATTTATTATTTGAAGTCCAGTAAACATCTTTCGTGTTGACGTTCTAAAGCGCTGATTTAAAATTGTTTCAAGCGCTTGATTCATAACACAGTATATTTTTCCTTAGATTCGTGTTATTTAAAACACACGTAGTATGTTCATAAGTTTTCCCATCCATCACAGACTTTAAGTTACGTACTCGTCATCTTCGTAAGAAACACACTATAATTCAATCAAAAACTGCTCCGCATTAAACATGTCGACACATAAATCGTCGCTCGCATGACAAAAGTCCTATCTCATTTTTAAGTTGATTTGAGTTAGGACAACTACAGTTTTATATTCGTGATTCTTGACATTTTTCACTAACCATCGTACCTCTGTTATTTGGATCTCAAAATATAACTATTTTGAAAGGCAACAAAATGTAACGAATCAAGAATAGATAAATGTAGTTTTCCCAACTCAAAGCAGCTAACAAATGAGATAAGACTTTCAGTCATGCGAACGACGAAATTTTCTCAAAATCAAAATATTTGTATGTGATAATTATTTGTTTACCAATTGGACGTATAAACAAAAATACACTTTAGCTTCATTAACTTTCAATATTTTTCATTAGCCTTTAATATCCCACTGCTGGGCAAAGGCAACGCGACTATCTTTCCACCACTCTGTCCAGAGCTGCCAAAGACCAATCTTTATCAAAGGAATCCAGCTCATCCTGCCATCTCCGTCAGGGATAATAAAAAAAATCTATATATATAAAAGGAGAACTGACTGACTGACATATCAACGCACAGCCCAAACCGCTGGGTCTAGAGATTCCAAAGGGAATTGCTCACTTTGTTAGGGTGATCTGGCTAAGCGTGGACAAGATCTTTATTAATAAAAAACTTGCATTTTGAAAACTACTTATCTATAGGAAAGCAAATATTATAATAAAGTTGTAGCAAGATGCAAGAATATGCTTCAACTGTCATGTGAAAAATTGAAACATTGCCGGGTAAAATCGTTGTAATAAGCATATTCTTTTCTATAATATATTATCTGCCAGTAGTATTTTGATGATAATCTGATTATTTACAGATTATAGGGTTGTATTAGGGTGGTAAAAATAAAACTATTAGTTTTTATTTGTTATTTTGCCTTTATTCAGCGTCGTAAACTATTAAAATATTGTCTAAAAACTGGGCAGGCGGTGTAACATTATTTTCGTGCCTAGCCCAGCTTAAATACCAAATAATAGTCATAACGTGAGCACAGCAACCCACCGTTCTTCGGCCGACAAGGCAATTGCAATAATATTCTTTTATGGCGTCTCTGCCCTGTAGATTATTATTATATAATATATAGATGAAATATATTTTTCGGCTTATGTGCCTGCTTTGTATTTTTCCTCTTAAAAGTGTGCAATTGCCTGTCATGGGTAGTCCTTCCAGCAGGTTGCTGGCTCTCTCCATGCACACTTCGATTGTATAAGAACCGTCATTCCTTATATGTTCTCCATAATAATTATGATCTTGCTTGTTTTAATTGGTATGTACCACAACTAAATAATATTAATTCACTGTATGTCAGCCTTGGGAATGATACATTATTTATGCTTACATTTATGTTCAAAAACTGTGCACGCCTTCTATTTAAATTATTTTCAATAACATAATCAGCAAGAGCATTGTTTAGGTACATTCTATCATTTACAATATCTAGAATTTGGCCTGCATCTTCTCTATTACTGTATCTTTAGTGAAACTTATTTATCAATGCGGCAGCCACCCTAAAATCTATTATTGCATGCTTAGATGCTAAATTAAAAAATTCCTGTCTAAATATCTTAAAAGAATGTTTAAATATACCATTTACACATTCTACCACCCATCTACATATTGTCACAGACCTAGATTTATTTGTTGCCAACGTTGATAATTGAGTTTCACCTTCGTGTAAAGATGCAGGCATATGTGTGGAGTAATTGCATGATTGCAAAAGAGGCACACAGTCTCTAAAACCCCTATCCAGTATAAAAACATCTCCTGTACGAAAGTATTGCCGCAATGTGTTTGATTCATTGCTGAATTCATGTTGCATAATATTAGCATCAGATGTTGTTGCTGGATAGGGGCCTAATACATCTATAATATATCCATCAGAACATACCATTAGGAATGGCTTCATGAGGTTCCTATACTTGTGCAAGGAGTATGTATTTTTTTGATATAAATAGTTTGAACTCTTTTGAACATATAAATATGTACCATCCATTATAATTATTGGATTCCTGCCATTTCTACCAAACAAACCATTAGGTATAATTAGATTTCGCTCTGCTATTTCTTCCCTTGTAATATGACCTATACCCAAGTTACCAGGTACAAAACCTTGATTTAGTATATCCCGAGCTTTGCTCATTAATCTTGATAGAGTTGAGCGTGCAATGTTCAATAATGTAGAAATCCTTTCATCGCTGTCTCCAGTTCTAAGTTTTATTAAATATGCTGTGAGTGCCAATGAACCATTGTGCATCTCGGATAATCTAGGCAGCTGTGCCTTCAGATTTATAAATTGGTCTTTGGACAGCCCTATCCAGTAATGGACTAAGTCATCATTCATCACTTCAATGTTTTGGAAATCAAATGTTTGATTTCTTTCTTTTACAAATGATGCAAAATCTTGGATATGTTCTGCAGTAAATGAGTGACAAGGATGTAAAAAAGTTGTTAGGAGCTCATCCCAGTTATTTTGCAGCAAATGAAATCTGCATATTCTGCAGTCTTTAGGGACATAAAAATTAAAATCTGTGAATAACTTCACCCTTAGCCATGTTGGGACTACGAGTCGCTGTGGTGATTCACAATCCGGACAAAAACAATTGGCTTGTGTGTCAGGGGCTCTTGTGAAATTCGGCAAGTTAATTGTAGGTGGAACAATTGCCACAGCTGGAGCAGGAACTGGTACTCTGTCAGCTCGTTGCCAACATGGATGGCAAATGCGGTCTGAGCCATGAACCTAAAACAATTTAATTCTTAGTTAGTGCCATTTCAAAACACTAATCAATTGAGTTCTAACAATTGATTTTGAATTGTTTTTGCTACCCAGAGATTATATTTAACAATGAATTCTAACTAGAGTTTACAACTGACACATAAAAAATAACACATTCTCTTATTCTGTTACATAGTAAATAAAATGTTGCTCTTTCATGGAGTTAGAATAACTTTTCAGTAAACAAGTAAGTGTTATTTATGTAAATACATTTTTAGCAGCATAATTCTAATTCACATATTCTAACATAAATAAATAAAAAGTTAATCTGTCCTTACTTGTTGTGGTGCTATCCATTCGGTGATAACATTTCTTATATGTGTTTCTCTCTCTGAGTTTGTGTTGAGAATATGAGATCTGGTACGCCGTATAGAACATCCACAATTAACACATAGTTCTCTTCGATGACCACTTGATGTGCTTGGTACATTTTGCTGTTCAGGTAAGACATGCATTGCTAATGTCCAGCACGAGTGACAGACCAAGCTATGAGCTGTAACCTGTAAATAAGATATTATTTTTATTCAGTTTATATAGACAAACGACAAGACATAAACTGAACTAAACACTAGATAGAAAAATGTATACTTACGACTTGAGGAGCAGTCCATTGCCGGATTATTGATAATACTTCAATAAGCTGCAAAGTCTGTCTTCTGCGATGCATTAAATCAACGCCACAATTAACACATCGCATTGCTTCCTCATTCTCACTCGAAGTACGTGTAGCAGAGGAGTCCAAGTTCGTGCCGTGGTTATCATATATAGCCGGTTCGAAGTCCATAATAGCGCCAGGTTCAACGTGAGGTGCAAATTCAGTGTCCGAGGGTAGGGCCGGGTCATCGTGAGGAGCGGTATCGGAGTCCATGATAAGAAAAACAAACGTTCGAAGCAGCGAGAAAACAAAATAACATCCACAGCGCACGAAAGCAAAGCGAATAGTTTAATAATTGTTGTCAAATGTCAGATGTCATTTCACTTGACGTTAGAGATATTCGATATGTATCGATATTCAAGGGGTCGGTACAACGAACGGGATTTGATTGATTTCCACATCGATTCAACTATTTATTATTAATTAAAATAGAATTTATATCGATACACGGACCAAAATGATCCATTGCGAAGCAGAATATCGATACAAAGCAACCGGATCGATCATCTCTATAAATAAGCGATACAGTAGGAGTTGTCAGGAAAAAAATAATAATCTGACAATAATCGATTTAGAGAACCGTTATTCTAATCTAAAAAAATATGTTAAAATATTACTAACGTTTTTGATTGTTTTATTTTAAAATAATGTAAATGAGTATAATCATCTCATACAGTATTGATCGGTACGCTCGTTTTGCATACAATCACTTTTTTTTTTGGTTACCATATTAATTGATTATCTAATCGATTACAGACTGAAATTGATGTTTTATTTCTGAGCTGGTAACACTGCGTCAAACAAAATGTCAATGCTTTTTAACGGGTGGATACAATTTGAATACTCTTTATTTCGACTTTTTGTACTTGTACCTGGCTACTATGTGATATGCAAAAATATTTCTTCCAGAATTAATAATATTGTTAAGTAAAAATAATTTTTACCGGGCATCTTGTCCACGCTTAGCCGAATTTGGTGATTCCCTTTGGCACGTACGTTCCTTATGAGGTCTAGGGGTGCACTAAGAAAGGATTTTTCAAAATTAACCCCCTAAGGGGGTGAATGGGGGGGTGAAATTTCACGCGGACGAAGTCGCGGGAAGAAGCTAGTATAATATAAAAATGCGATCGCTTTTCATTAAATTTTCGCATACTTTATTATATATCCCACTAACAAAGTCGCAAATATTCTGCTTTTCGTATTCAAGTAACCACGACGCGTCCCTTTAGATAACCAAAGTCAGCACCTGTCGCGAAATCTAGGCAACTTTATGTAGTTTTTTTGCTGATAAAAGCGATCATCATTGTCTTGACAATACAACTCTTTGTGTTTGCGACCCTTACATCAATACTACAATAAATCACCCCAATGAATTCTGGACTATCATAATTAGATGCTAGAGTCCATAGTTCAGTGCAGGTATTCGGACCGTCGACCCTTGTTTTTGTCACGTCCGGTTTTCGCCGGCCAAAAAGTGTTGCATCTGCTTACGTCGTACACCTGTGAATTATTGAAGCCATATACAATATTGACACATTTTTTAGGTGGGAAATTATCAAATAACTTCTCCCGCTCTGGGCGGAGCGGGAGGGCTTGTCAGACTTTTACTGACTAACACCCACCCGTGTTTCCTTCTTATTGACACCAAAGTGTATGCAATATACACTTTGGTGCCAATCAAAGGAGCATTACCTTATCACAAACAGTTCAAGAGACAAGTTAGTCCTTTTTTGCGATTATTGAGAGTGATAAGGATAATAATTTTATTGCTTTGATGTTGTTTTCTTTGTGTAAACCTTTGTATATACATTATAGAGAAGATATTTTATTCCCTTTTGCTTTTTACTGACTTCGTTGGTCATTCGATGGATGATGCGGAAAAAAACAAATCTATGTTCACAATGCTTAGTAAAATCAGTCTTACGTAGATTATGTTAAAAATTATAAGAATCTCTTTGTGTGTTGTTGTGACCAAAGAAATAGAATTTTCTCGGCCACACTGAACTCAGGACCTCATTATTTGCAGACGTGTTCACAGTTATAATACTGTAGATAACTACGTAGATATGTATTTACATATACAGGATGGAATTTTGGAAGCGTACCTGGAGGAAAAGTACTCTAAATACTGAAGACAGCTTTACTCAAAGGAAACACTCCTTTATTTTTAATAAGAAGCAGACTAGAGACTAGACTAGAGAGATTTGATCCTTATGATTGACCCTATCGATTGGTGCCATAAAAGTACAGGCTGATATTTTTTCGGATTTTAGTCGGTTCGATTCCCGGGTGTGGCAAGCGTATTTTCAAAAATCATAAATACAGTTTTGTTTCTTTTTAAAAATAAAGGAATATTTCCTTTGAGTAAAATTTGCTATCTTCAGTATTTAGAGTACTTTTCATCCAGGTACGCTTCAAAAATTCCATCCTGTATACGTAGTTCTAAGGAGGGCATTTAAACCATTTGCCACTAGCCACTGCTAGCAATCAAGGGACTCATTAAATACGCCTAGATATCAGAACTTTTCAAGGGAAAAACGTGAGTCTGTTTCAATCGTGGTATAACTTTGCTAATAACAAGTGCGCTTATGACGCTGCGTTAAGGGGACATGGACGCAGCCGCACAGGTCGATCATCAAGGTTTTTAGCAACGCTTACCGCGGTCAGGTTGTGGATGGGTGGCCATCTATTACCAAAACCCCTTCGTGCCTCGGATAGCACGCTAAGCCCGGCTGTCAGTTGTATATCGTTGACGTTAGGGACGGGTAGTCAGAAGCCTGAAGGTCTGGCAACCAGTCTTACCAAGGGGTATCGTGTTACCCAGTAACTGGGTTATGGACGTCAGGTAGTCGCTCCATGTAAAATACTGGTATCTAGCTGCATCTGGTAAGACCGGAGGCCGCCCACAACATAGTTGAGAAATGGCTAGGCAGATGATGTCATACATTGCGTTTAATTACCAATACAGAGATGAAGCATTACCGCTGGGAGTATTAATTTCAAATATAGGCAACACAGATCAAGGATGTTTTCCCTTTTTTGTTTAGGAAAGTATAGTAGGTACCTATGTTGGTAGACAAATTCAATTACACTTTGAGGGACGGATGTAGGGATCTCGGTGTCAATCTCGTTTGCCGTCATTTAGGTGTAGCCTGGATCGGACTAATGAAAGAACCGACTCGAAAGTCTCTTATCTTTTTTCTTAGCAATTTATTTTGACTATGTACTTAATTTTTATGAAATGTCGCTTAATTTTAGTTAATTATGTAGGTAGTTTAAGAGGTTTTACTGATTTTCTGCGTTACAAGGCTTTTATTTATTTCAATATGTAAAGGCTTTAATTCGCTTTATGAATTAGATCGGACTCCCCGGCTAGTTTCCTGCCAAGTGCTGTTATTTTTAGTGCTTAGCTATAGTCCGCGCAGAACTAGTTGGCCGCTGAGGTTGGGACAGGGATGAGGCGGCGGTTCGCAACGCACGTACTGAGTAATGCGCCCCCGCCCCTCCATCCCACCGCTCACATACCAAAGGCGCGGCCAACTAGTTCCGCGCGGACTATAGTTTGATTGTAGGGAAGAACTCAGTCCAATTTTTTGTAGGTTTGGATATTTGTTTCATGATTTGGTTGAAATTTGCCATTCGGGTAGATTATGTAAGACCTGGATTAGGACATAGGATATTTGGAGATTTTATCCTAGTAGTACGTGTACGAGTATGTGGGATAATCTGACCTCCACGCGGGCGAAACCACTGGCAAAAGCTAGTCATTTTATGTAAAGCAAAAGGTACTGTTTGTATCCGTTTACAATTACACAGTAAAATATGCTAAGCCAATCTCTTCTGTTAAACGGCAGTTTAATTTCGGTCCGTTTTCAATGAAACAGTTAAAACTATTGGAAAAATGTCTAAAGTTGCCAAAAGTTCACAGCATTCATTTTATGAACAACTAGCTTCTGCCCGCGACTTCGTCCGCGTGAAATTTCACCCTCCCCCCCATTCACCCTCTTAGGGGTGGAATTTCGAAAAACCCTCTCTTAGTGCACCCCTAGACCTCATAAGGAACCTACATGCCAAGTTTGGAATCTCTAGACCCAGCGGTTTGGGCTGTGCGTTGATATGTTAGTCAGTCAGTTCTCCTTTTATACATATATATAGATAGAAGTTGTAGGTATGTAGAAACGTTTTGTGGATTGATAAGATCTATGGATTAGGTATAAGTTGGTATAATTCATAGATATTCCGTGGTATAATTTATATAAGTACCTTTAATTTCAATTATATTTTTAATTAATAATATTTAATATTACTGATTAAATATTATCATATTAAAAAAAAAATACTTTACTGTGCGTCTTATTTGTGCAGAATAATTAATTTTTCTTTTTTCTTTCTTTTTATCGACGGTTGTTTGATTTTGGCCATGCATTGTCTGTTTGCAAGACATGGGGCTGGTCTACAGAATTTTGCTCAGGAATTAAAAATATTTTTTTTGTTCCAGATTTGAACGCTAAAGACAACTTTGGCAACACTCCGCTTCACGTGGCAGTAGAGAACGTCGCATTGGATGCTCTTGAGTTCTTGCTGCAGCAGTAAGTTTCAAATATTTTTGCTATACCTACTACTTTTAAGAAGACGGAAGACGTAGCGTTGGAAGGCCTTCCCCAAGGTGAACTGACGACTTCGTGAACGCTGCAGGAACCCGTTGGCGAGAAGCACAGAACCGGTCGAAGTGGAGGTGCTTGGGGGAGGCGTATGCCCAGCAGTGGATGTCTTTCGGCTGAAATGATGACTACTTTTAAAGGGTATGCCCTATGTAGCCCGTGGAATTCAAATTTCCTTACGGGATTTGCAATTTGCAACTCAGTGTCAGGTTGTATTTTGAACGAAATATGATTCGCGAGCGTAACAAGTATGTATTTACATAATTATAATCATTAAAATCATGAATACAACACTCTTAGTTCATATAAGCCTATTGAGATTGAAATTTCATGAAATAGTAATTTTAACATCGCAAAAAACGTAATAAAATTTGAATTTCTCGGGCTATAATGGCGCTTCGCCTTAAGTGGTATTATTTCGTATCAAACGTCAATAAAGGCGTGATTTGAATTATTCGATGGTTATAACGTAAAAATTGATTCTATTTTACAATCATTGACGCCATCTTTCGTTGTTTACATGTGTCACTTGAACTCAATACAATAACTTCTTTAACTTTAGGAAAAGTGTATCCTACTCGACAATTTAGGCTAACATAGGCATTTTGCATGTCAAAAGGGTGAAGCAGAACTTCATGAAAAAACCGGCATGTCCTAGAACCAAACGATTGGAGACATAAATGTGATGATGATGATATTATGATCTGCCAACCCTCACTGGGCCCGCGGGGTGGGTTATGGCCGTCTCTCTCAGAGGAAGTTGGTTTCCCAGCAGTTATTGTTTGTTAGGCATTCCATTAGAAGAAACACCAAAACGATGTTGGTATGACGTAGTTACCACAAATAGGTAAGGTTTCCTATCTAGTTGTCTCCGTGTTAGAAAAAACAAAAGAAAGAAACAAATTGTCTTTATTAAAAACGTGTTCCTTGGTACTATGCCAAATACACGTTTCCACGTTATTACAAAACAGCACATTTTCCGCATATCTTCTAAAAGAGGGGAGGGGCGTGCGTGTGTTGCGTTTGGTGCGGACCAGTGGACGTTCACCTTTATTAGTTATATCTAAAAGTTTACTATTACTGTCCTACTGGCACGAACATTGATCACCTCCAAATTGTTTAAAAATAAATTATGCTGCCTATTACGCACATTTTGAATGCAATTTTGCAATAAAATTACTTAGGATTTTAGAATTAGGTACAGAAAAAAAAGGAGAGGTTTTTGGGAATTAAATTCTATCGAAGAAATTTAACCCAATTGCGTTTTCATTCAGTCAAAGTATAAATCAAAAATAGTCAACCATAACCAAAAAATAAATCCATACATGCTATAATAGTGAAATGTGAAATAAATGGTTAGGAAAAAAACCCCAATTTAGGTATTTTGGTATCACTATAAGTCCAGGTTTCCTCACGAAGCTTTCCTTCACCGACGTCAGTAATGTCCAAGATAATCTTAGAAAGTACATATGAGTTGAAATAGTCATATTGGTAATAGCCCGAATTTTAACCCACAACCTCTTACATGAGAGGCAATGCCTTTAACCACTTGGCTATCACGACATTTTATATTACAGGTGTTCTATCTAATAACAAATAATGTACACTTACATCCTTAATTAAAATATGAAAGTTACACGGAACGTGTGAATCTGATTTTCCCAAGCTATTTTTATCTCTCTTGCAACGAGGGTTATAAATTGGAACTGACATGTCACGTGTAACTACCAGCGAACTTTGTTTTGGGTAAAATGGACGGAGTGCAAAATAAAACTAAAGCCTTATAAATTGAAGATAACATTTCTCTATTACACAAGCCTTCAATGTATTTTTGTTTGCTGACGGATTAGTCTCGAGTTTTTTAAAACATGCGAGGAAAATTAATAGCTGCACTTTCTGCACAATAAATGTTTTTATTGACGAGTCATCCGTCAATAATTATCTTTATCTAATAGCGTTTAGAGACTTTAATAATTGACGAAAATGCTTTGAGCTTGAGTTTAAACATGCCAGCAATGTACATGCTCATAAGTGATATGAAAATAATTATAAGTTTGCCAATTTTACCAGTAAAGCTAAAGGCGTTATGCATAACGCTCTCAAACTCCAGTGCTAACTGGAGTTTGCTTGATCGACAAACATCTAAACTTTCCACAAGCATAGACGGATGTGTATCTAGTTTATTACTAGGTACTTACTTGCGGCAAAATTCACAGACCGCGCTATGATTTTATTTTGCTCAGTAAAGCGTCGTGAAAACATAGGCCAAGTGAGCTGTCAATAGTGTCAATCTCTGGCATCAGGTGGAATGACAACTCACATCAAGCTCACTTCACCTAAGTTTTCACGGTGAGATTTTCACAAAATAGACTGGCTGGTGCTGTTACTAATCTGTACACCAGTGGGGTTGTAAACACCGAAGATTTAACGATGCTACACTATTTACTAAAGTACAGACGCCAGCACATCAAGCTACCCGAAACTGTCAAATTTCCCCAATCAACTTTGAACTTTGAAAAAGAAATTTGACAGATTGTAGTAGCTTGATGTGCTGGCGTCTGTACATAGATATTTGGTCTATACCAAATATCTCGTCTCGCGGTTGTGTCTATACACAACCGCGTTGCACAGTTGACCTCGGAGCCTTGATAGGCAAATTGGATATATCACAAAATTGTTCCTTCCGCCTCAGTGGCTAAGTGGATCGGGTGTTATTGATTGGTTATAGAGATATAGTTATTTTCAAAGATTTCAATCGTAGATTCGCCGTGCCGCGTCATAAGATGAACTTGTTTCTGTTTCCTTTTGACACCTCTGACACATCATGACGCACAGATATAATTGTCATGGCAACGCCATTACCGTTGTGTGAGCTCACTCTTGTCAGTATGGACTCTTTTTCGCGCGACTTAGTACGGTGAGGACAAATCTTACGATTTAAATCTTTTGTAATTTTTCTTTTATTTTCAAGTACTACTAGAACTACGTAACTTTTTTAATTTTGTAGGTTGTTCTTTTCCCATTTATACGCGTGTTGAATATATTTTTTTAACTTTTTATAGGTATTATTCGTTGAATGTACTCGTATAATGATTTTTCATTAGATGACTGAAATCAACATGGTACCTACATAGGCACTGGTCTTAAACCATTTTATACAACATTTTGATTGTATTGTTCGACTTAACCTTTATACTTTTAACCCAAAGACATTTGAACTCGAAGTGATAAATCTTACAAAACAATCTAAGTTAAATGTGGGGAAATCAAATGATACAGTATTCTTAGTCTACATTAATTTTGTTACAGTCGTGTCGATACCAACATTTTGAATGACAAGAGCCAAGGAGCGCTTCATCTGGCTACCGAGTTGAACAGGGTAAGTTTACTTTATTACTAGCAGATAATAAGTCTTGGTGTAAAAAATCGTATAGTAGATTATTTTAAAAATGTAGTTACCAGTAAATGTAAGTGAAATGGATAGGCTTAGTGGCATAAGCACACACAATGTTATAACATGTCAATATTAGACATACCCCCTTACTAATAAACGTATTATAACAGATGAATAGTTACACACCGATTTCTCCTTTTCAGTCGTCAGTAATTTGACTTTCGAAAGAAGAAGACAAAGCGTTGTGTAACTATACAGACGCTATAAAACGTTTATTAGTAAGGGCGTAAAAGTGAAGGGTCGTATCATTTGCGTATCAACTATTTTATTGTCATCTTGAGCTGTGCTGTAAACGATTATGGTATGGGTAAAGGCCCTGTTGCGAAACCGTCATTTCAGGAAGACATACCTATCAATTATTATCTTTATCCAGGTCTCAGTACTCCAAACCTTTGCGAAGTATAAGGACCAGTTCAACGTGGAGCTTGGCGGCGAGCACGGCCGCACTGCGCTCCACTTCGCCGCGATTCACGACCATGATATCTGCGCCAAAATATTGGTAACGTATACATTACTGCAGGTTTATCGAGAACAACTAAGATTTGGCGGAGAACTTGCCAAAAAATGCAAACTGGCAATACTTTTTGTGTAGCAAACGAAAAACGACTATATGTACAATTTTTCCTTTACTATTTATTAATTTATTCAATGGGTCTTACGAGCTAACAGATTTGACATTCAAAACGTTCATACGAATAATTTTCTTACAGTTCAATTAGGTATGGCTTAATATACACATGCTCGTCACATTATACAATAGATTTTATAAAATAGCAATAATGTCCATGCATTATTGCATGCATGCATAGCAATAATGTTTACATGTTTAATTGATAGATACGTTTTTCAAATCTTTCAGCTTTACCAAAACATCTTTATATTTATGTTAGTTTATATCGATACAGATCACAGACTTAGGTGCTGAACTCAAGAGAGCTTGTAACAACGGATACTACCCAATCCACGAGGCAGCTAAAAACGCCTCTTCTAGAACCATGGAGGTGTTTCTTCAGTGGGGAGAATCCAAGGGCTGTTCCAGGGATTCAATGATATCCTTGTATGACAATGAAGGGAATGTGCCATTGCACTCGGCTGTTCACGGAGGAGATATTAAGGCAGTCGAGCTTTGTCTTAAGTCTGGAGCGAAGATATCAACGCAGCAGTACGATTTGTCTACGCCGGTACATCTGGCTTGCGCTCAGGTATGTTATTCTTCTTTGCTTATCTCTGACTGTCCTCAAGTATTTCCCAGGCTTTTTATGGCATTTTATGAGAAGTCATAAAGGAAGGGGTCCGCTAGGGCCGAAGCCTGCCGGGGTAGCGGGATCGTCCGAAAGGGTTACCGCTGCTCTGGAACATAAAGGGCTAAGGAAGGAACACGGGTGGGTTTTAGTCAGTAAGAGTCTGACACTCCGTTCCGCTCCACCCAGAGCGGGAGGAGTCATTAGATGATTTCCCATCCAAAAAAAGAAAAAAAAGGTTTTTTATTTACTGTTTCTCTATTTTCCTAGGGTGCCCTTGAGATCGTGAAGCTGATGTTTACTATGCAGCCGACGGAGAAGCTCGCATGTCTCACGTCATGTGACGTTCAGAAGATGACTCCCGTGCACTGCGCTGCAATGTTCGACCACCCTGACATCGTGAACTATCTTATAACTGAGGGCTCTGACATCAACCCTCTGGATAAGGAACGCAGGTCGCCGTTGCTGCTGGCTGCTTCGAGGGCTGGCTGGAGGACTGTGCACACCCTGGTAAGTTATCTAAGCAGTTTGGTGGTTTGATTCCAGGTTTTACTAGTTTTTGTTATACGAGGCTTGGACGAGCCTTTATAGCAATTTTTGTAGTAATGTCGACTGGTTGATGGCTCAAATACGAATCATTTTAAGGAAAATAACAAGTTCCTCATTTACTGAAATATTCTCGCAAACTGCAGAAACCACTCTCAGTCTCAGTTGTCTTGGAAATAGCAAACAAGTTACATTCGCTTAGTTCCAACACGATGCCGCCCACTAACGACTAATTGTTCTCTTCATAGATATATGTTTTACATTTCTGTGGTTCTCTTTGAGCTTCAATTACACAAATTTAGTTAACTAAACGGAGAGAAAGTCTTAAAATATTCCGAGAAATCCTGATAGACTTCATGAACTTTAGAGACAAGCGCACATTACAGGCGCAGCGGGCCGCAGCGCATCGCATTTCAGTACAAAAAAGTGCGATGTGCACGCCTGCAATTTGTGACAGTTCTTAAAAATAATATGACAGTGATGTAGGAGGTCTATTGCAATGCGGTGCGGCCCTATCAAATCTGCGCAATATTGTATTTTCGACATATTTGGTTTGAAAAGAGACAAATAACCCGTGTCCATTAGATACGAAAGAACATTCAATCATTTTGGAGCCACTAAAATATGGACAGTTGGACATTTTACAAATGTTTCGATGCTACGACACGACACAGTTGTCGTAACTCTTGACCACTTTGTCTCTGCTGAAGTGCCATCTCCGTGCTCTTGACAGACGACAAATTGGCACTATCATTCATGTGACAGAGGCTCTAGTCTTGTATCGACCAGTCGTATGTTGCATTAATGCGTCCGCAGACAGCCCATTTGTATAAATAATGGTTTACTTGGACTTCAGCGCCAACTCCTTTTAAACCTACTCGTTTCGAGATGCGCACACTAATTATCACTAATTTGGGAATTGGTACTGTCAGTTCAACAACATTTGGTGGAGTGGAGTGTATAACTATTATATCGGCGTTGACCGCATTGACGTAGACCGCCACAGTCTGCTGTTTGCATGCACCCTTAGTTTGTTGTGTTTGGCACGTACATAATGTTCATTGTTTATATTGAATCTGCGAAGATAGATTGTAAGAATGTCTTTTCTCTTTAAACGATGATATGGGTCGGATTTTAATTACAGCCTTCAGCCAAATATTTATCGAACGTAGATACTAATTACGTTCGACAAATATTTGGGACAAATATTTGACTGAAGGCTGTAATTAAAAAAAAAACATAGGCTGAGAAATATTAAACTGAAAAAGGGAGCATAATGATAACGATAAATTATATTTATTGGATGAGGCCTTTGCCCAGCAGTGGTACACGTCAGTTTTCTTTTTAAATCTAGATGAGGTCGGCGTTTCCTCAACATATAATGGCCTTCTAGTTTATTAGGCTAGCATTCGTACCAAACTTAATAAATAAAAATAATATGTTTATTGCAATTACATACAAATGAAAAACACATTAGTTGGAGATCATCTTTTAAGCAAGAAGAATGACCGTATAGCCTTTTTAAAACAGAGAGGGCTAATACAACATGTCCCGAAATTAACACACACCAGCAATTAGAATATGAAGTTATGATCATAATTATTACTATCCTAATTTTTACTATAATGTATAAAACATTGTTTATTTATTGAATTATTAATTATACTGACAGTGGGAGAGAAAATTGTGGTAACATTACAAATCTACGCATGCGCATAGTGGCACACGCATAAGGGTCTAGCGTAGTAGGATTTCGACCATATTTGGTTTGTTTTGACTATACAATAATTTAAGATGTCTTAATTATATTTGGATTAAAAAATTAACTAAGCATATTAAAAATACCAGTAAACGATTCTGAAGAAATTGTGTAGGTACTTTCTAAATGTGCATGGATTAAGTTACACATTGTATATACACATTTGCAGATTAAAAATGTATAATCTCACGAACCTTTTGAGATAATAGGTATGTAAACAGAGGAAAATGCTTTGTTCCAAACCAGCATGATCGATTGTTTAAACGTCTTAGCGACAAAGGACTTGTTAGGTCACCTTCATTTAACCGGTTGAATGCTGTAATTATAGAAACAAATAAAAATACATTGTGTCTCGCGTAATCCCCCTTGTTCCCCTTGATCCCCGTGTTAAAGACACAACCTTTATTACGTAACTCCGAAATTAAGTTCAGTGCACGAAAACACTTTCTTTGATCCTCGCTGAATGCTTTTAGTCGGCTTAGGGCTGATTTTTCCATCGCCAGATAACTTTTATTCGAGGAATAAAATTGACGTTTGACAATTTTTGTATGAAATAAATGTCAAAATTTCAAAATTATTCCTCGAATGAAGTTATGAAATGATTGAAAAATCAGCCCTTAGTCGGAGAAAACATAATATCTGTATGTTGTCTGGTAGCTCAAAATAAGATTGCGCATTTCATTTCAACATAATTGTGCTGTCTTTTAATATATTGCATGTGTGAAATACATACTTTTTCAGCATTATGGTTAGCTATCGTAAATGGATGTACTTATTCAAAAGGGAACCAACCCACACAGTGACAGTTTCGAGAAATAACGACTTTGAATAAAATCGTGCGTAAAAATAAACTGTTCATACAATATAACATAAAAGCTATGGGAGTCTTGAAGAATGAGATGTAGAAGGATCTTAAGGCCTCCTAACTCCAGCTCCTTTAAGGTCCAGTAGATTCGGAGCAAATTGGCTGTGACAGACGTATTTTCATTCGGACGAACGGAACCCTAAAAACAAATAATTTTTCAGATTCGCCTTGGCGCCGACATCGAGTTGAAAGACATCAACTCCAGGAATGTTCTCCATCTGGTCGTGATGAATGGCGGCAGGCTTGAGGAGTTTGCAGCTACATGCAAGGTTAGTAACCGCTAATAGATTAAACACACGTCACTAACCCACAATAACAACCAACCAGGGACCAATTTCAACGTTCTATTTAGTCACGGTGAATGAGTCGTAACTCGTAAGTTAACTGCATCTGTCTACCTTCTAATTCATTTATTTAGATTTCTGTGGGTATAATCATAAAGTTTTTCGAATTATGTGAACAAGATGAACATGACACGGGACTATATTCAATAGTGTGATTATTCGAGATATTATTAAAACATTAAAAAAAATTATCACTGCGCGTAAGATTCGAACCCACGGCTCGCTATGTTTGATTGTGCTTACCGACGTATGATAATCGCTAAGTTATAGCCATACACCCTAATATTTGAATTTATTAAATACAATCAGTTGCCAACGAATATGAGTATGTGTGTCTATGGAATAGAAATTACACAAAAAAGAAGGTAAAAGAAGGTCGTAAGTTAAACCAAAATGTCAATCTATTGCTTTGTGATATTGCTACTCCACTTATGACCGCTACTGTACAACCAGTCTGTCCTCGTTTAAACAGTTAATTATATTATTTTGCATACATAAGCTAATTTTAATAATACCCAAAATAAAAAAATTAGGATCCTATTGACTAAGTTTTAACTTAGTTTATTTGTAAATATATATTTTTTGTTATTTTAATCTGTATTTACATGTTTTAAAAACATTAATAATGGTGCCGATTCTCTTGTCACAAATGCCTTTAAGCTAGACTAAAAATCACCTAAATTTAGTTTATTCCTGTCAAACGACGATTTCCTATTCTGAAATTGACTAAAGTAACACAACTTAACAATATTTTAGTTTGACAGCACTAAGATGGCACTGAGTTATTAACTACTGTTGAAAATAGCAATTTCGCTATTCTGAATTTGACGTTTTTTTAAGTTTTGGTTGTCTAACTAAATCTGACTATTTTTTATCGGGATTAATAAGGAGTGGAATAAAATATTAGTTGACATGAACTAAAATTCACACCAACACCTCGACTTCAAGTGCAAAAACAGTACTGTATCTTTTTTTTCTTTCCTTTTGCTTATATCTCGAAAATGGTGTGTCCTTCAGCAAAAATAATGAAAATTTCGACCCCCTCAATAATACACTAAAACCCCTAAAACTCAACATGTAGGTACCTACTTAATAATTTTTCATATTTTCCATACAAAAAGAGAAAATTCCAAAAATTCACGGGGTAGGGCAAACAAGTACCACGTGAAGTCTCAAATTCGATTTTAGTTGTTTCAAAATTATTTTTAAATTTAGTGATTTTTTTTTTTTGCCAAAAGTAAGGAATTTTGGTTGATAGTTTAGTTTGGTGTACAAGAGAATCGGCACCACTGTGTAATAATATTGATGAATTAGAACATGCTTTTCCATGTTAATGTTGTTTTGTTAAATCATAAATTTGTGTCACTAATTGTGATGTCCAATAACATTGACTAATCCGATTTCATGACCCTATGTTGCACTAAACAGTTGACATTACAGAACCGCTGTGACAAGAGCCTCGCGCAGCTACTAAACGAGAAAGACAGCGCTGGCTGCTCACCCCTCCACTATGCGAGTCGTGAAGGTCACATCAGGTCCTTGGAGAACCTTATCAGACTCGGAGCGTGCATCAATTTGAAGAACAACAACAATGAGAGTCCGCTGCACTTCGCTGCACGGTAAGTGAAGATTGTTGATTGTTATTTATTTTCATACTAAATAATGTAGGTAATTTATTTATAGTCCTACAAAACTCAACGACTCATTTTGAAAGAAATATGAGTTAAATATTATAGATCTAGCTTTTGCCCGCCGCTTCACACGCGTGGATGTCAGAAAATATACCACGGGAACGTACTATCGGGATTATAATAACCCAAACTTTATGTGCGCCAAATTTGATCCAAATCCATTCAACCAATCCGGAACATACATACAGACAAATGGACAAGCATTCTTCGTTACTATTTTATTATACGCATAGATTTATTGTGGAGATTAAGACAATCTTGCCGTAATCACTTTCAATTTCAGAAAACTTCAAAAGTTTGTATTTTATTCTTATTCACGCATTACATTATCTTCTTTATTAATATATCTACTCAATTTTATTGTAGGCTAACTTCCATCTTTAATGATTACAGATACGGTCGCTACCACACTGCTTGCCAGTTACTCGACTCCGACAAAGGCACATTCATCATCAACGAGAGTGACGGAGAGGGCTTGACTCCTCTCCATATCGCCTCCCGTGAAGGCCACACCAGGGTCGTGCATCTACTCCTGAACCGTGGAGCATTACTGCACAGAGACCATAATGGACGCAACCCGTTGCACCTTGCTGCCATGTCTGGGTATACCCAGACGATTGAACTGCTGCATTCAGTTCATTCCCATCTGCTGGACCAGTCTGATAAAGATGGGGTACGTACAAATGAAATTTTTCTTCTGGTATTGGCGATATTCTTAAGAAAAGATCCGTTGTGCAGACGCCAGCACATCAACCTACTACAATCTGTAAAATTTCTTTAATAGATTTTCAACTTTGTCACTAAAGCTTATGGTTAAGTTGATTGGGAAAATTTGACAGTTTCGGGTAGGTTGATGTGCTGTCGTCTGTACTTGTAACTGACGTGCGTCTATGACTAAATGTATTAACGTGGACGAAGCTAAGGAGTATGTAAAGCTTTGGTTTCCTAAAAGCTGTGAACAGTCACACAATAACAGCTGTTCAAATGCAGAGCGGTTTTGACCCCTTAATGTCAAATACTGGTGAAAATGCCAGATTTTTATGACGGTCGTTACAATATGATGGAACCGCTTTCCTAGAAAACCAAAGTTTAAGGATCCTAGCAGGTGACGTTCTTTAGCTTCTGCCTAAATCACGGGAAGAAGGTGTGAGTTTATGTATGTACAGACACCGGCGCACCAAGCTACCCGAAATTGTCAAATTTTCCCAATCAACCTTGAACCTAATGCTAAACGCTATAAAGTTGAAAATCTATTAAAGAAATTTGACAGATTTTTGTAGCTTGATGTGTGCTGGCATCAATTCGTTAATTTATGTTCATCTTGTTTTTTAGACGGATACTTACTTATAATGCTCCGGTGCACATCGTTCTAAGTTTGGAACCGAAAATGAATACCGAATATTGTATGTGTAGTAAAACGCATGGGCGAATTAAAAGCCCAAGGACACCGCTTATTGTCTTGTTTCCTCAAAATCTGCAAACTATCACGAAGTGAAGTTACAAATAATTAGTTTGCAGCTGCAAATAATTAGTGTTTCAAAAAATGTTTTTTTTAATTCTCTTTTACTATCCATTTCAGAACACGCCACTCCACCTGGCCACAATGGAAAACAAGCCGAACTCCATTGCTCTTCTCTTGTCTATGGCATGCCGCCTCAGCTACAACAACTTGGACATGAGTGCCATTGACTACGCCATTTACTACAAGTTCCCTGAGGCCGCTCTCGCTATGGTCACCCATGAACATCGGTAAGTACCAGCATCTTTTAAGTCGATCATGGCAACTGTCCGATAGATGGCAAGTGGATACCGCCTCGTAAAGAAAGAAAAAGTATTTATTAGGACTCGCACAGGAATATCACAAACTAAACTAAACAAGTAAACACACTAGCTTCTGACCGCGATTTCGTCCGCATGAAATTTCTGTTTCCCCCACCCACAGACGGGTGGGTGGGGGAAACAGAATCATCAACATCGCATCGCCTGCCCGCACTATTACTTCGTTTTCGCTTTCGTTCTGACTTTGTTTCTTTTTGCTCGGCTCCTAAGGGTGCTAGCGTGATGTTAAATAGCACATAGCCTTCCTCAAAAATTAGGCTATCAAATGCAAAAATAATTTTTCAAATCCGACTAGTAGTTCTGGAGATCATCCCCTACATACAAACTTACAAACAAACAAATTTGACCTCTTTATTATAATATTAGTATTAGTATAGATTTAAAAAATAAAAACAAAATACCTAAAGCTTCTTTGTAGTACCTATATTAGATAAATTTTCCCGAACTCATTAGTCATATACATATTAGCAATCAAAGGCTTCTGTGGTTTTTAGTATACAATAATTTAAACTCTGCGATACATTTTGAACATTAATAAAAAATTAAAAAAAAACCTACAACACCACCGAGGGTATTCAGTAATGAGTTTAATGTATGGTATGCATAGTATGGGTATTCTGTTGCCGAATTTAGAGTCTAGTCACAGTTGCCCGTAATTTTAATACGCAATAGTGATTGGACGCATAAAATATATTTTTGCCACCAAGTAGCATTTTCATCATCTGCCTGCCTTTTCCCAACTATATTGGGGTCGGCTTCCAGTCTAGACGGATGCAGCTGAGTACCAGTATTTTACATGGAGCGACTGCCTATCTGACCTCCCAGTTACTGGTTAATACGATACACCTTGATAAGTCTGGTTGTCAGACTTCCGGGCTTCTGACTACCCGTAACGACTGTCAAAGATCCACGAATGACAGCCGGGACCAACATTTTAACGTGCTTTCCGAGCCACGGAGGGGTCTTGGTAGTAAAGATTGTTACCCATCTACAGACTAACCGCGGCAAGCGTAGCATAACCTGATCGATCGACCTGTGCAGCTGTTATTATTTAGCCACGGGCCCCTCACCAAGTAACATTGTGTCTTTGGAAAAGTCTTCGTAACGCCTGACTATAAATCCAAAAACATGTGATCTTGTAGTCTGGAACATGATGCAGACTAGTCTAAGACAGCTATTTTTAGCAAAATTAAACAAACGACGACGACAAAATGACTTTTTACGAGATTTATGACCTTATGCACGTCAGGATACCCTACTAGCAGATAAAAACTAAGTTCAGTTTTAAGTATTTTACCTGGTTGGTAATGCATATCGGGATATTGATTGATATATGCAAAAAATAGCAATGTTACAAACAATTCCTCATTAAAATTTTAATCATAACTATGTTTCAGGGCCAAGGAGGTGATGGCGCTTCGTTCTGACCGTCATCCGTGCGTGACCCTGGCTCTCATAGCTTACATGCCTCGAGTCTTCGAAGCTGTACAGGATAAGTGCATTACTAAAGCCAACTGCAAGAAGGATTCTAAGAGCTTTTACGTAAGTTTGAAATTCCATAAAACTGACCATTTAAATAATAGGTAACGAATATTGATTTTGAGACTTAGTTATAGGGTCAAGTGGATGATGATTGTTCATTAAAATGTTTCAATGGTTTATGATAGAGTTTTATTATGTCGTCAGTAATAATTGTAGGTAGGTGTAGACAATAATAATAGGCAGGATAATGGGAAAATAAGACAGTATTCAAGACTCAAGTTATTACTCTGGAAAGTTGGTACAATGCAAAATGATTTTTGTAGTTTTATTCATAACTAGAAGGCTTAATAATCCTGTCTTATAATATTAAATGCCAAGTTCATTCAGAACAGCATAGGTATTCTTAAAATAATTATTCATGTTTTTATTTAGATTTTTCTTTTATTATAATTATTGATGTTAAAATCAAGAGGTAAGATATCATAAAACCTAGTGCTCGGAAGCGTTAGTTTTTTTTAAACAATTTTCAACCAATCTAATCCATTCAAAACCTATTTAGATAAAGTATAGCTTCGATGCCCTGTGTCCACAACTAAAGTTGGAAGATGGCAATAACGTTCGTCGCAAATCGGAGAACGTGCCTAAATCCCAGAACATACCTTTACCCGCTCTAAATGTAAGTTTTAATCTATACATTTTGTTTCTATACATTTTTTTCTTTCATTTGCTGCATCGCAGATTAAGTATTCTTTCAAATTCTACCAACGGTCGAAGCTTGAAGTCGACGCATTAAGGCTGGCCCTAAACGATCCCAAGTATCGGCCAGAACCGTTGTGTGTTATCAACGTGAGTCAAAATTCATTGCAGAGTGGTGCCTGGCTTTTATACACTTACATGCCAGGATTTTGGTGCTCAAAAATCTTTGTTTTGCATAGCAATGCTTAGGATCACTTGCTTTCGTGAAGGGGTAAATATAGAAAAGACAGTAGATGATCAACCTAAAGTTACCGATAATATAATTATAATAGTTGTCAGAAATAATAATGTACGAAAACACTAAATTATGGTTACAAGTATTGTTAAAGCCACAGATGGCTTTCTAATGTCAATAAAAGTAAAAATAATAGTGCATATAGATAATTTCACATCAAATTGGATTATAGTCGAACTATTGTAACTGCTGTCATACTAGTCTCTTAGTACATTACTAATCCCAATTAAAATTAAGTGAATATACTGTAAATACACAAAGCAACAATAATGCTATCTTGTATAAAGCAAACCAAAGCATCAAATTCCTGGCATTACTAAAATAAACACGGCAACACCGACGCTTTCACTAACCTACACTATTTGTATAGGTGGAGGTTTTTGTATTCTTCTTTGTATTAATTTCGCTTATTTTCTTGTTTTGTAAATATATCTAAAACTCACCGCAATAACATTGGCACATATCTTCGACGTATCTATGATAAAGCTTCGATGATCCAAAATTTGGTAATGCAACTTCTTTTCTTAGAACTCTAAATCTTCGAAGCTTCATCACAATACATTTGAAAACAAGCTTAGTGTTAACCCTTTACTTCAAATAATTACAGGCCATGGTAGCACACGGTAGAGTCGAACTACTAGCTCACCCACTGAGCCAGAAATACCTGCAAATGAAATGGCACAGCTACGGAAAATATTTTCACCTGGCCAATCTTCTCTTCTACTGCATCTTCTTGATCTTTGTAACGGTGTACACTTATTTACTAATGATGAATTCCGAGGCTGCTTCACCAACAAAAAAATCTGCTAAATGTAACCTGTCAGAACCAACCAGCTCTGAACGAGAAAATAAAACTGAAAGGAATATTGTTTTTACTCCGGGTAAGTAACTCATACAGCAAAACAATTGTTTTAATCTCATCATAATTATAAAATATTGTAGAAAATAACGCTTATTGTTGTAACTACGAGTATATATTATTACTCATTTATTTTTATTTACATTACAGATTTCGAATCTAAAGTCGCCATGTATACAAGTACAGTAGCGATTTTGGTATACAACTGTATATGCCTGATCCGTGAAGCATACAACGTAAAACAACAGAAATGGCATTACATGGTTGATCCATCAAACTTAGTTTCTTGGATGCTGTACATAAGCTCGACTCTGATGGTTTTCCCAACGCTCTTTCCATATTTTGAAGAAATTCAGGTAGGCCCCATCATTGTTACTTGAGGGACACCTTCCCATATATATTGAACGAAGACTGAAATTATGTGTTACGACTTTATGTTGTTTTCACCTGAATTAAATATGATTTCAAATCAATTGTGTTTCAGTTCTCGGCTGCTTCAATTACTGTATTTCTGTCATGGTTTGAGCTGCTTCTCCTACTCCAACGTTTCGACCAAGTTGGAATCTACGTTGTCATGTTCCTAGAAATACTTCAGACCCTGATCAAAGTTTTGATGGTGTTTTCAATCCTGATCATCGCATTTGGGATGGCGTTCTATATCCTCCTGTCTAAAGTGGGTCCTGACGAGACGGTATTTATGTATATTGCTATTTTTGTAGATTTTTGGTAAGATTTATAATTATAATTTTATAACAAAAAAGTTACCACTGCTAACGCTATAGCACAATAAAGAGTAGCAAATAGTGTTAGTAAGTAAAGCGGTCTAACATTAAAGCAGGTAAGTGAATAATGTGGTAACTTGCACTTTTGAAAGCCCAAATAGCAAAGCGATATTGGGTCCGCCTTTTGTGCACAGGGTTGTGGTTTCAATTTCCAAACTGTTTGTACAGCACACACTTGTGCCAAGTCTGGATGTTTGTGTACGTGATTTGTGTGTGTAATGACAACTTTAACGCAAGGTTTTTGCTGTGAGCCTATAACTGTGAATTGTTTTCCAAGCCTGTTTTAACATGCATCATATGAGATTATACTGACCCAGCTTGCGTTCATGACGTCATGAAAATACCTGATCCTAATGAGACCAACTACCATTTTACAATAAGCGATTTGTACTTCCATTAAGTAAAAAGCACAAAGCGAAAATACTGTCATAGCACAGAACATCTGCTTTCACCTTCATTAACGCGACCGAAGACCATTATAATCTAAATCAAACCAACGAGACATTTGCTCTGCGAAACTCCCTTATATATTTTTAACAATATGCTGACTTATACTTTTCCAGGGACACCACTTGTCATTTAATAGCATACCGATGTCTCTAATGAGGACTTTTGCTATGATGCTTGGAGAACTAGACTTCGTTGGCACTTACGTTCAGCCCTATTACAAATCTGAGACCGATATACTTCTGCCGTTCCCAATGCCCACGTTCTTCATACTTGGTATATTCATGGTACTGATGCCAATATTGCTGATGAATCTCCTGATTGGTTTGGCTGTGGGAGACATTGAAAGTGTGAGGAGGAATGCCCAGTTGAAGAGACTGGCTATGCAGGTAATGTTTTTACTGAATTAACTGTTATTGAAGGACCTTTCCTACCTAGTCTTATTTAATTTTAAATCTAACTTTACACAACGCAAAATCTTCATCGTGTCAGCAAATATACCTAAACGAGCTGTCAGGCAGGATTATGAAGACGTGACGAGAATGTTTGTCAATATTTATATATTTTAACACTTTACAAAACAACTCAAGTCCTCGACATTGATGTTCATTACATTCAGGTCGTACTCCACACTGAGCTCGAACGCAAACTACCGGCCATCCTTCTCGAGAAAGTTGACAAAGACGAACTGATTGAATACCCGAACAACAAGAAATGCAAGCTTGGTTTCCTCGACCTGATCCTGCGCAAGTGGTTCTGCAACCCCTTCACTGATGATAGTATGTTGACCTAAATTAATATTAATATGTATATACTTAAATATAAAATTCTTATATTATAATGCGAATGAAACCATATCAATTGATCATCTGCGACATAACCTTTATGAAAAATATTATCTTTGCTCTATGATTTTCGATTTCAAATCGTATGTATGTATCATTATCTTCAAAATTGGCGAATTTATCATCCTCATCTAAGTTTCGTATCTTGGTGAACCTAGCTAAGCAGGAAAGTTTACTTTTTGAGACCTGTTCATCATCATAACTAAAAGAATGTAATTATCAATTTTGCTTGCTTGCTATTTATCACGTGTATCAGAGAGTCGTGCACTGTAATACCTCGGATCTTATTGATAATAAACAACCGAAAGCAAAGTGTAATCCACTATGTGATATTAATGATACCGCGATATTTTAAATTATACTTTTACTTTTATAATGGAACGCTGATACCAGAACAAAATCCCTAAAGTATTTGTCTTTGTTGGCACGTCATTTGCAGCTGGCCTCGACTTGGTACTGGAGAGCAGTGAGGATTACATTACTGCTGAACTGGAGAAACAGAAGCGCAAACTGCGAGACATATCATTGGTACTTGAACAACAACATACACTCGTGCGCCTTATAGTGCAGGTACGTTTCCTGCTCTTAATTCATGTCATCATTATCATTAAGCCAAAAGACATTCACCGCTGCAATATGGGCCTTCCCCAAGCATTGCCACAATGACCGGTTGCGTGCTTCTCGCATTCTGTGGATTCCTGTGACCGTCACCAACCATACCACACTGCACCTCCACCGTAAGACGCTCCAGAACTTTTCGTCCACATCGGGCATCTGTTCTGCGAGCAATTTTCTTATATTCTTGGGACGCTGTCGGTTTGTTAGTTCGTCATTACTTAGTCATTATTGTTACCAATCTTGACAATTTAAGGCTTTTGGGGTAAAGTAAAGATACATTCTTTAGAATCGTTCTCATCAACTTAATTACTCTGAGTCTTACTAAATATAATTACACATTACTCCACAGTCCGTAACTACATGTTTCAACATAATTTTTTTCAGAAAATGGAAATCAAGACCGAAGCTGATGATGTGGATGAAGGCGTTTCCCCTGGTGACACCCGTGTGATTCCGCGCTGGAGCTCACCTAGGATCCGCAAGAAGCTGCGAACGGCTTCATCGTTCAACAAAGGTGGCTAAACATCACAACAAACCCGACAACCTGGCTAGCAGATTGACCATCACTGATTTTAGATTTAGGTACTTATTTGTAATTTCGTCTTTGAGTAGGATGTCCATTTCTGTGTGTTTTTTCGAAATAGCTATCATTACCTGTATACCTATATATTTTTAATCATATAAAAATATCGGAGGACTTTAATATTAAGTTTTATTTCCTTGTTTAGTACTTAACATATTTTATTAACTTTGTCATATTTAATATATTATATATATATTCATATATTTTGAACTATAATATTAAAGTTAGCTATATATCAAAATGAATTAGCGTCTCGAATTTATTGTTGTAGTTTGAAAAATATTAGTTCTAAGAATAAGTGTCAGTAGTTCATAAAATATAATTAGTATATTCATGATTTCTTGTCAGTACATAATCACTTCAGCCGAAAGACGTCCACTGCTGCATCACTTGCTTTTTAGATTTAGTAGATTTAGTTGTATCAACTTTTATAAGTGTTTTCTTGCTGCATTTTCCCAAGTACTTTCTATCGAGAATACTTTAAGACATTCCTGTTTTTTTAATTTTTATTAAGCAAAATTTCTTACTTTTTATTAATTTGAGGTTTACAATGCTATAATTCTATACTCTTCTTCGTACAGAAGAAAAGAAAAAGAATTCTATACATTCTATATTATATCAATTCCATTTTACACTATGGGTTTATTGTAACGGTTCCGACAAGGCTGTTTGCAACATAGTCTCTAAAAGTAAATTATCATTATTTCATAGATGTTTAAGATATAAAATTTTATGCTACGTCTAACCTATGTGTAGACCTTTTTGAGCGACTAGTGCTTGTTCCTCACGGCCTACCGCAAGGACCAGGTGTGATGGTACAGATAGGTCTAATGTCTAAGATATGGCACAAAGCCTCTTTGATGTAACTGTAACTTAGCATGATAGTATCATAAATGTTATTGAAGGACTACCTTATAATCATTTAATAGTACCTACATTTCTGATCTGGGTTAAATTGCCCAATAGATTAAATCAAAATTAAAAAAACAAAAAATTAACGTATGAAATTGATAGATGTTTCTTCAATAATGTTACACTCATATAGGTAATATCAGTACCTACATTTTAAATGATTCCGGTGTTTTAGTATAGACAGCCTGTGTTTTCGGGTATTTCTCGAAAATTTCTGAATGCATTTTGAAGGAAGGTTTTGATGTAAAACACTATGCGTGCTAAAGAAGCGCTTGACCGCAGTTAAATGCAATTTGGTCCAAGTCACATGCTAGTCGATTCGTAAGATTATTTTTCAAAAAAAGTTTATTTTTAGTTATTCGTAGGTAAATCTAGTCTTTTATACCAAATATAACCATAAAGTTTTAAAATTAATATCACGAAACGAATGTGAACTACTATATATTATATTGAATAGTCCATTACTAAAGAGATAAATTTTATTCAAATTGTATAATTTTATAATCATTATAATCATAATTATTATTTTTGGTTTTATATCGATGAGCTGGTCTCTAATTTGTTTAAGATTATGTTATAATGTTTTTCCCATTTACTTAAAACTAATAAACGTGCAATTAGATTCTCCTAACATAAGTCTTTGAAGGCCTCTTTACACTTTGCGAGTGGTTACACATTTATCCCCTTACTAATAAACGTATTATATCAGATGAATAGTTACACACCGATTTCTCACTTTCAGTCGTCAATAATTAGACTTTCGAAAGAAGAAGACAGCGTTGTGTAACTATACAGACGCTATACAAAGTTTATTAGAAAGGGGTCATAATGTTAATAAAGTATACTCCCTTACTTTCGAACCAAAAACTTAAAAACATAATTTTAAATAACAGCTCTTCGTACAACATGATCAAAAATTGTTTTAGCATGTTGAGGTTTCACACTCTTGATATTTTGTTACTTAGCATTGCTGGCTGATTTTAATTATGTACTCAGTTTTTAATAATAAAGATGAACTCTGGGAAGAGAGAGATGGAAAGAGAGCGAGGCCTTTGCCCAGCAATGAGACATTAATGTCTAACAAAAATCATCAGGCTAATAAAATATCAGTTTTCTGTTAAATACATATACTTCATATTCCTGCCCTTATCTCATGTTACTGGGGGTCGGCGCAACAGGTTTTCTTCTTCCATTGTCCCCTGTCAACCGTCGCGCTATCATTCACACCCTTCTCTTTTATATCATTCCTCACACAATCCATCGATGTTTCCTTCGGCCTTCCTCTCCCTCTCCATCCATCAATATCTATATTTATCACTCTTTTAGTCACATGTGTTTCGTCCCTTCTCATCACATGCCCAGACCAAGCCAAACGATTTCCTTTCAAGTTTTCTGCCCCTGGCGCCACTTTCATACTTCCTCTTATATACTCATTTCTTACTTTATCCATTCTCGTCACTCCACACATCCATCTCAACATTCTCATCTCCGCTGCATGCAATCTTTTATACTTAATATTAAATTGCCAGCGACACAGACAGACAAAGCAAGAAAATTGTCCTTCGCAATATTGAACTTCCATTTTCTTTTTGGAACAACATCTGCAGTAGCCACTGGCACACAATGGCATGTAAAGAGGTCTGAAGTAAGATAAAGTTAAAGTTATATAAGTCCAAGCTTTACTTGAGAGCGAAGCTCTTATATATTATATTACATTTGACTTAGAAAAGAGAAGTTTGCGACTTCTAACGACCATACATCGTATGAAATTTTTTACCTAAATATTTATGTATAATTTTATATACATTTATCGGTAGTGTTTGTACGTAATTTTTATAAGAACGGATTACGGTATTACCATCCTAGTTGTCATTATTTCCAACTTAGCTTATTTTCATACTAACTTTTGGCAAAACAACACCCAATTTATTGTGTGTAAATATTAGAAAAAAAAAATATAGACAGCAAGAATAAACCATTAAAGTTCGTAAGATAACAGTTAAGAATTTAACTGGACTACATTGTGTGTGCTCCGTTTACGCAGACTGCTATGGCTCTAGACAGACGGACCGCATTTCAAGTGCAATCCAACCGCAAATTTGCAGTTCGGATGCAGTTTGAATGAGTTGAGTTCTATTGCAGTCGTGTCAACTGCATTCAAACTGCATCCGAACTGCAATTTGCGGTTGGATTGCAGTCCGTCTGTCTAGAGCCTAAGTTATGAGGGCTTAAAAAAGAACACTTATGTACATAATATATAGAAGACATACATATTATGTATGTTTTCTACTGTTTAGTAAACATAGAACATTTCTTTCATGATATAATATATAGAATATTTATTCCAATCTACTTAAAGTTCAATGGACTCTACGACCTACGTGCTATTAATACTATAATTACTTTATTCTTTCTTTACTAACAACGTGAGACTAGGTTGGTAGTGCCTAAAAGATGTGTATTTTTGGACGAACGTGTTTTAAAAATATGTTAGATGTTTTGGATAATGTTGTTAAGAGCTTGGAACGCGTAAACGCATGTAGGATAAGTTACGAGGCCAGTCCCATAAGACTTTGACTTCGAGGGTATCGAGAAAAAAGGCCAATTTTGTTTTACATAAAATAACGCCGTTTGTACACCTCCACTACAGTCCACAAGATAGTTTGCCAAAAGTACCAGAAAAATATTCAGACCTTTGTCAGTAAACGGCGGTGTACACTCAGCGTAAACCACAAAAATATGGAATAACCCGACTATTAAAGTCGTTAGTCGTATGCAATCACATTATAATCAAATAGAATATTGGTGTCATGTCTATTACTAACCGTTTACTTTAAAATATTAAGATTAACTGAGACTAATGTCATCGTTGCCATCCAGGCCATAGTCTCTATCATGTAACAATTATTTGATGTTATTTTTTTGGAAATAAAGTTTTTTCTGAGTAGAATTTGTTGTTGTTTATTTTTAACCTTTATCCAGTCCTGCCATATACACTGGGCCGCAAAGAAAGCGGTTCAGTTATATAAAATGCTTTGTGTTATTTCATCACAATCCTTCTGATCCCAACAATGCGATAACTTTTAAAATATTTGAGCAATCCTTTTAAAATAAAAACTAAATTAAAATTGATTTCATTACCTAATATAATTAATATTATAATTTAAATACCTAGGACACTTTCTAACCGGTGACCTCAAAGATGACGTAGATATTGATCGAGAGCGCAGGGCGCTAGCGATCAGGGCCAACATGCTGATACACAAGTTCGCTCGTTGCAGTATTAGGGTAAAGATTACGCTATTTAAAGCGTATTGCCAATCGTTCTACACGAGCGGCCTATGGGTAAGACATACTAAGAGATCGCTAGACGCCCTGCGTATTCAATATAATAACTGCTTCAGGATGCTGTTGGGACTGCCGCGCTATTGTAGTGCGTACAGTATGGTTGCATTTGCGCATACCGGTGATTTTTACGCCATAATGCGCAAAAAAAAAAAACTTCCATATTGTCAAGAGCGCGGTCTAGTTCTAACGGCATCCTAAGTATGTTGATGGAAAATTACGACGCACCTTGGTTAGTTATCGCACGCTGTGAAGGTGCTGGTCAGAAGACCCCACAGCTAGCCTTACAATTTTTTTTGTTTTGTTTTTGTTTCTGTGTTTATTTACTAATAGTTTTTAAGAATAATGTTACTAACAATTGGGCCTAGTTGCCGTTAATAAACAAACAAATATATAATATATATTACAAATATAGGAAGAAGTAAAACCTTTTTATTTCTTTTTGGTGATTGTATTAAAAACAAAAACCATAAATAAAAAATTAAGACGATTTTAAAAATTTTAACTTCTTTGAAACGATTTGTTTTACTTTTTTTTCTGTTTATAAGGCATTCTTGTGCAGAAATTCATTATTCTGATCAAATCAAATTAAAAACATGCCACTAACCCCTGAAGAGTGTACCAGTATTCTGAAAATGCTTGAAGACGGGCGCAGTCAGCGTTATGCGGCGAGAACTGTTGGTGTGTCGCTATCAACCGTTCAAAGAGTGCTCCAGCGATTTGAAGAGACTGGACCTAATATTCGCAGACCATGAACAGACCGAACAAGGTGCATGACAGCGCGGGAAGATCGAAATATTGTCTCAACAAAGTTAAGAAATTGATTTCAAACGGCTGTTGAAGTCAAAAATCACCTTCTACGTGCTGGAGGGAGCAATCCGAGCACGTGTACAGTGAGGATCGTGCTGAAGCACACTTGAAGTCATTTAGACCTGCTAATGGCTCAAAACTCGAAAGGCAGCATCGAAAGTCATGGCTCAGTTAGGGTAGAGAATGCATGAATCGGACTCTGGATGACTATTCAAGAGTAATGTTTTCGGACGAGTCGAAGTTCATGCAATACACGCACGACGGGAGGCAAAAAGTCTACAGAAGACCAGGAGAGCGCTATAACCAAGCTTGCATTGAAGAGAAAGTGCCATATGGCGGAGGCTCCATGTTATACGTGTGGGCTGGAATTTCTTCCGAAAGCGGCACCGTGCTAGTGGTAATAGAAAATGACACTTTAACAGCAGAAAGATACGTGAATGAAATCTTAAATGAGTATGTTGGGCCATTTTTAGTAAACATGGGTGAGGACAGTAGTATATCATTAGGTAATAGGTAATACGGGCTGGTGTCCGCAACTCCACGTCAATGTGCGTATTTTGCGTACGGCAGTATAACATTATTTAAGCCAGAGTGGTCCAGAACGTAATCTATGTAAAGCGCAGGAATCTGAATTCAAATATCTGTCAAGTCTACTTCTCTACCACCTCGATACACACGATGTTTGGACGGAATATATTCTCGTTACCATCGCTGCGATGGGCCATTCAGTGCCAATCCTTTCACACATACGCCATACAATTTCATTTTCTCTACACATAAGGTTTTTTTCGAATGGCAGCTCGGTCTTACTAATGAAATTCGGCGATAGATGGCGATACGTGTCTCGTTAGTGCGTTTTCCGCCGACGTTTTCCGTATTGATTTTTCATCGCGCAGCTGCGCAGTTCAAAAATGAACGACAAAACGATTCTTGGAATATCCTTTGTTTGCAAAAGTTCACTTTTTTTCGTACGTATCTGTTTTGTGTTTCAATTTTCACAGAGAATGTCTAATACTTAGTAGTAATTAGGCGGTAACTAGGTTTTGGGAGTGTTTAAATTATGCCAGGAACATTTTCTTTATTATTTGGTTTATAACAAAAACGGCTTCTTCGTTTCTAAGAAGTTTGACATTAAGTAATAAAACTTTTCCGCGGTTGAAAATCTTTGTATGCGAGTAACAGTTTCTAAACAAGATTCAAAATTTAATTTAGAAAAGTGCGACTGTAAGTTAAGTTAATACATTTTTAAACCTGATAATTAAATAGAAATTACCATGTAGCTTAGTTAAGGGTTTTAGACTTTGTTTTGGTCGCGTTCCATCAAAAAAGTTTGGTTTTCTGATGAAGTAGGTAGGTTACGTCACCCAACTGTAAAGAATGTGGTATAGTTGAAGATTACAATATAATATCAAATTATATTTTAATCTTCAACTATTCCACATTCTTGGAGTATGAATGGAATGAAGTTTTATTAGTGAATTTAATTGTATCAACCAAAATGTATGATGTTGGAGAGTGTAATAATTTAATTTATTTCAGGTACCATATAACCCATGTCAGAAAACATCTTTAAATTAAATTATTCAATATTAAATACAAAAACACATCAGTAAATACAAACGAATGAATACAATGCTAACTTATCCTTGATCAAAACGAGTGATATATAAATCGTTTTGAAGCGATTGTAGATTGTTTTAAGATTTAGTTATTGTGTTGATGGTACAGAGCGACGTTATTGATCAGCGATAAAGCCTTAAAATAAAGAAAAAAAGATGCTAGGAAATAAAAAAATAATATTCAGGTTCATGACTTTAGATTCAAATGTGTTTGTAGAACCAACCCGAACAATCACGACTACTGCTATATAATATTGATAATGTTTTTTGTTTCTGCGACTATTTAGATAAAGCAATTGTTAATAATATCTCCCTTCTGATCACAGCGGTCAAACTGTAACTTTTGTGTCCAACATTCCAATACAAAAAGTGCAGATCCAATCCAGACCAATAACATCTGTTAATTTAAATAAATTTAATAGCACTTTAATGTGTAAATTAAGTAATCAGAACCTTACAGTGAACAATGTAGGCCCTTGTTTCGTCAAAAAGATATTGACAAATTATCACTTTCCAAACAATTTTCCGCATAATTTCATTTGCCAAATCATTATACTTAGCAAATAAACTCTTCACAAAAAATTGTAACGCAAACCTAATGTTTGGGAAGTGAACGTTTAAACAATAACTTGCTTACCAACTAGTACTTTTACCAAATTTTAATGTAGTCAAATACTTCAGTTGGCATAACATATTTTACGCAAAATAAAATAATCCAAATATTTCATTTTCATGTGGCTCTTGCATCCAATGTCGACGGAGCCACGCTTCGCGGGGCTCCTATTTTTGTGAAAAGGGTTTAATGTAACCTAACCAAACCAACCTCGGGGTGCCCTTCGCTCGCTCTTGCATCCTATCTATCGTCTATCGACCGACCGCAACATGCAACCGAAGTACGCACGAAACGTACATCGGGTAACATCGGCATCGGCTCAAAGATAATTTCCAAAAAATAATATTTTTGTCTACTAATTTTTTTTTTTTCATAACAAATCATTTGACTAAATGTTTAAGTATTGTCTGAAGATTGTTTGCTGTAATAAATCTGTCTTAATGACATTATCAATGGTAACATTCTGCCGAGTAAAAATTTTACCAAATGAAAATGTGCGTACTAATATCATTCCAAATATTGCATTGGTATAAAAAAAGGTTGCTAAAATTTGTTTGGATAATGAAATTTTGTCAAAATCTTTTAGACAAAACGGCAGGATCCCTAATATTTTCAATAATGAATTCTTTTCGGTAGTCCAAACCGAGTTCAATAATTTTTTTAAGAAGAACACTAAAAGTATCAGCCCTAAGTTTTTATTTTGTGACTAGGCAACTAAAGGACTTGGGAAAAGTAGGGAAAGACTTTTCGAGCTGTATGGCCTTAAGCCTTATATTAACACGGAAACTTTTAATAAGTATGTTGCTACTTACTCTAGAACTTTTAAGAATGCTTGTAAGGCAGCTAAAGCCATATACATTAAGAACAAGGTTAAATCAGTAGACAATAAATTAAAGACGGTTTGGAAAATTATCAATAATGAAATGAACAGGAATAAAAAGCATAATTCTGATTACACACTGCACAGTGCAGACGTCAAGTGGTCTCATTTGCGATACCAAAGAAGTGGCTCAAAAATTTGTAAATTTATTTACTAGCATCCCACTCAAAACAACGGAAACCTTAAATTCCTCGCCCTCGTTCGCTTTTGATTTAGTAAGGGCGAACGTTTCAGCCTGCCCGATTGAACTTAACTTTAGTTGTATTGTTGCGCGCCACAATTAATGCCTGACATTTGTTACCACTAGCGCCATCTAGTATCGAATAGTAGACTAGTCTATTTTGGTTACTTTCATAGTATCATGTCTTACGGTACTTCGGGGACCGACTGCAGACAGCGGTTCTATTTTTATTCTGCAGAAAAGAGCCATCAAAGCCACATGTAATCTCTGCAGGCGCGATTCTCTAAGGGAACTGTTTAAGGATATTAACATCATGACGGTGCCTTGTCAATATATCTACGAAAACATCATGTATGTAAGGAAAATTTATATATTTTTAGTAAAAGAGGCGAAAGATATAATTATAGTACCTATTACTTCAACCAGGTTTCAGACTGGCTAAAGTAGAATCAACTTTTATGGGGTACTGTTTAAAATGTTATAAGTAATAAAATACCTCCCCATATTTTTCAACTGAATGAGACAAAATTCAAGTCTTGTATAAAACGCACACTATGCAGGCAGGCATACTATAAGTTAGGGAATTATATCGCTGATAAAAATGGCTGGCTCAATGCTGGTCCTGCTCCACAACCACAACTAATTTATTAACACTTGAAAATACTGTTGGAGCTGCTGAAGATTGTAAGACTATCTTTGCACTGTATAAACTCAATTTCCTTTGTATTGTAAAATTGCATTGCACTGATGTGAGTTCTATGTACTCTATAGCTACCATTTACCGGGTAATAATATGTCTTTCATTCACTTGAATGTGCCCTGCCGGCTGATAGTATGTCATGCTCACTCAAATATCTCTCTAACGGCGGCGTGTGTGTTGGATCATTTAGCTCCCTTCAAAATGGTTGAGCTGATTAGTGGTGATCTATGCGTCATGTTCGTGAACGGGCGCCGTCAGTTGGGGCTGGTCATCACTTAGCTGCATCGCCTTATTTTTAATTACTTTATTTTTGGATTGTTACTATTTGGTGTGTCTAATTGAAATAAATGCTTTGAGTTTGAGTTTGATTCTGAAAACAGCCATTTTTATTACTTTCTGAAGTATGGAAATAAAGGAAGCACTAATGTGACCTCCCGGATGTAGTTAATATTTTTTCCCATTTATGGAATTTTAATTTGCTTTTTACCTGTATAATGAATTAACTGCATGATAACAAAGGAGAATGGGTAAGATCGTACCCAAACACAAAGATAATTGTAGCATTATAAACTATGTTGTTTTTTGGTGCCCTCATAGAGTAGTTTTTATTATTCCTATGATGACATGTCTGAATTCACTTAGAGAAAAAAGGTATGTGAGGAAATTATATTGATTTAATAAAGGGAAATATGTAAGTTATCTTCTCAAAACTTATTGACCTACTAATGAGGGACGATTTTTGCGGATTCGATCCCTCAGAGAGACTCCAACATAATACAAAAGCAATTTCGTGCTTCGAAATGGAAAACGCACAGGTTAATTAATGTACCTACGTATAACTTGACTGCAAACCGTCGGCACACTATGGGCAGCTGTGTTTGTGTGCGTGCGGTGTAGCCATAATTATGACATGGAGATGATAGGACAGGAGATGGCATCATGGAAAATTACACCTGATATTTTATTTTGATGACCAGTACCCTAATTGCGTTATTCATTAGCAATCTCAATTTGAATAATTTTGAAGTATATTGCTAATCCATTGCTTTATGTGTTCGAAAAAATTGTCTGCTCAACAACGTAAATAACGCAATTTACGTTGAACTGTCGAAATGAAAACCATAGCTACTGATAGTGTGTAACATAATTACCACGCAGATTTGTGCATGGTATGAATTCAATATTGTAGAGTCTGATGTGATGTCCCTGTAGTTATACAGGCTACCATAACCTACAAACCTTGCCTAATCACAGCAATTCAGCGGTGCTATTCTGTAAAAAGATCATCGTGATAACTTAGGTGAAGTGAGTTTAAAGTGAGCTGTCATTCCACCTGATGCTAGAGAGAGGGATTGACACTATTGACAGCTCACTTTAAGCTCACTTCACCTAAGTTTTCACGGTGAGATTTTTACAGAATAGCATTACAGTATATGCTATTGCAATATCATTTTGTAATACCTAATTAGAATCGCAATATAACCATCAAAACTTTACCAAAGGTTTATGTCACTGAAGGTTCGTTTAGCAGAATTTATTGTAACTAGATTTCATTTAAGGGTGCATACACATGAGTGACACGCGGTAACGGCAGAGGCAACTGCGGCCGTCAACAACTTGCCACTTGTGTATTTGAGTACGGCGTGCTTGCCGCGAACGTGTGGCATGATTTCGACACACGCGTTGACGGCAGCCTGCCGTCGACATTAGTCAACGGCGTCTACCGTTGACGCGTGCCGCTCGTAAGCATAAGCTCAAATTGGTTCTGAAAGTAGGTAAGTACCTCAAAGCAGAAACAATGTTTCTCTTTGATAGTTCCAATAAGTACAGACGCCAGCACATCAAGCTACCCGAAACTGGCAAATATTCCCAATCAACTTTGAACCTTACGCTTTAGCGATGAAATTGAAAATCTATTAAAGAAATTTGACAGATAGTAGTAGCTTGATGTGCTGGCGTCTGTACATCAAAACATGACGGTATTTGAGATTAAATCCTCTTTATGCACAAACGTTTTTGATGTACCTACGTCGCATCCTTTACTGACTTTGTTTCGATGAAAGCAAAATAATATGTATAGACGCCAGCACATCAAGCTACCCCAATCTATCAAATTTTCCCAATCAACTTTGAACCTTATGCTTCAGCGATAAAGTTGAAAATCTATTTAATAAATTTGACAGATTGTAGTAACTTGATGTGCTGGCGTCTGTATCATCGCCTCCTACCACCCACTTTCAAACGATAGCCGGGAAAATGAAAATTGAATTATGTTCCTGTGAAACCTGCTTTCCTTTGACGGCTTAAGAGTATAGGTATAATGAAATCACCTCGGCCTGGCCATAATAGGCAACTACTAGGCTACCCTTTGATAAATTTACCTACTATCAATTTACATTTTGAATTGCAGTTCTGAACATCAATTACTTAGTCAGGTTTTTATTATGTCTACCAATGTATACGTACTACCAACAAAATACCAAAAACATGAAATCTGAATGTAAAATAATAATATTTCATTTACAGTAGGCAAGCTTTATTAATTCGGCGCTGTGTCGACACATGGAAATACCGGATTTAAATCGGGTGAGGCAGCCACTCCCAAACTTTTTTGGCCCTTTTGACCGCATCATATTGCAATTTTCATAATTATTATGTTTAAAAAAGTCAGCTGGTTTACACTGGCTTTCTTCAAGTACTTAATTAATATACACATTATTAATTTTTCTTTGTCTGTCACACAGTTAGATAATACTAGCACAGACATCGTCGTTTACTCTATTCTTAAAATACCCAAAACTTTGTACATTGTATTTCTGTTTAGGATAGATGAGTTGTACCCACATTTGTTAATAAAAATATATTAATATTTATTTATTATTACTAATGCTACTTTTTTTTCTTCAATTTGAAAGTTAATAAAAAGGTGACAGTTGAATATATGAGGGAAAGAATAAAGGATTAAAATTATTGAGGATTTAACAACTTTTGGTATGTTTAAACACCTTCACAAGTCAGTAGGTACCCTAATACGCATTTTAGCAGGAGTTTGAGAACCCTTGCCATGGCCTGCCCGTATTGATTGAATACAGTTAAAGAGCTTTTATCAGTCAGCCAGACAGTTGTGCAGGAGCTGGCCCATACTCATTTTATTTTGATTAAATATTTTGATGGTGACTTCAATGAAAAATTAATTACAAGAAAGATAAACTTTTGTTTTAACTGTTATCAAGTATTTAATTTCAGATGGCATCAAAACGATGTAATTTCAGTAGTCAAGGCTTGTCAATGATTGTCCTCCTGCGTTTGAATCGAAATTGATACTTGAATACCATTCTAAACTACGGATTTTTTTAAAATGTTAACAACAGATAAATAACTAAATTAAATCATGCAGTTATGTAACCACTGTAACGTGCTAATTGCATTTTTAAGAGACTTTGAACCATGCTAAATCCTCTAGAGCCAAAATAAACAATGCATTTTCTTGATAAGCGTGATTGTTAGACATATTAATCCGCACCTCCGCCGCAGATAGAGGAATATGAAATGGCGAAATGTATTTAGTAAACTTATTTTTCGTTCGTGCTTCTGTGAAATACAGTTCGTTTAATATGATTTTCCTCTACTTAATCGTTCCGTTTCGATGGCTACCTAACCATTATTTTTTTTTTTATCGTGGAGAAATGCTCATGCATTCTGCACTACCACGGGGAATAGTACAGTTATGTGGGACTCTAACCAACTAAAACTCCACGGAGTCCTCCTCTGCCGCTTACGGCGGCTACACGGGCACGCGTTAGCACACGTCACCGGACCCTCCTCTGGGGAGTATTCCCCATCACCGGCGCACCAGAACACATAGCACGCCGTGACCACCCTAGGGATTAAACCAGCACATGGGCGCCAGACGACCCCGTGTCTGGGCACCCTTGGTCCTGCCGCGACGGGTCAGTTCATTGGCCCCACCGCCTGCAAATTTTCGGCCGCAGATGATAGGGAGAGCGGCCAACGTCATACCAACACTCCTCCTCCCCTGCGGCCCTACCGCGTCCGTCATCAGACGGTAGTGACGTCATCAAGGCCGCGGAAGGTATGGAGAGCGGCGCACCGCAACACCGGCAGTCCTCTCCCGCCGCGGCCTCCAACCCTCAGCCGAGACGCCTCCCCATACGACATCGCGGCTCGCCTCAGTTGCGATGTCGCCCTAGCGGCACCGCAACCTACTTGTTGGCCGCTACGTCGTCGGCTTACAGACAAAAGCCCTGACGAGCGGCCCGTCCTCGGGTTCCTCTTCGCTTCACCGTGGGTGTCCAAGCCACGGCTACTGAGCCCCCCCGCCTCGACAAATTGGTTACAATTGAATAATTGAATTATAACCTGCACAGAGCAAAAATGTGTGATCGATGTCGTGGTACATAGGTAGTCTTATGTACCTATCACATAGTATTTGTTCAATATTTTGTCATCCATACATTTTTATGTACATATTTCATCATCAATATTATTGGTTTTTCATTGAAAATAAAAAGTCCTTTCAATTCGAGAAGGATTAGTCAAAGCCCGAAAATTCTGGTATTCATTCAGGAAAATACATGAAATTTTGTTGTTCTCTTTTAAATTTCCTGTGATATGCAGGAATCAAAGGACTGAGTTTCATTGACAACTTTTCAGAACGGACAAGCGAAATTGGGCTTTCCGGGAATTTAATATTTGTTTCGTGTATTTCAATACGGTATGGTATGAAACACGAATATCTCGTTATGCTTGTTTCATTTGGACGAATAAATAAAAACAGAGAATGATATTTGACAAAGGTATGCAGCTGTGTATGATTGCAGCACGAAACTATATATTTTAATTACACGATATTTTGTTGTTTGCGATATTGCTAGTTTATTGTAGGTTGGAAATGTTTCATAAATAGGGTAGGTACACACTTTTTAGGAAGTCTCTGACATATTGTGCTATAAGACTTAACATTTGGCCTTTCTGGTCCGAATGTTCGTTCGTTAATAGTTAAGCTAAGCTAGTGCATCTTCTGAGGCCTCTCGTCTAAGAAGACGCACTGTAAATAATTCCGCTTAACTCAGCCAGGAAGTTTACATGTGCGGTCTACGGTATCGTGTCAACTTGTAAATGATTGAATATTGTACATGACTTGTAAAAACTTCCAATGTCCAGCTCAGTGAAATATTACAATGAATACAGTTTTGACCTTATCAACGATGAAAAGCCGGAACTACGCAACTAGACGCATAATAAAGTTACCCCAGTTCAATTTCAGCCTTACACTGAAGGGTAATTTTGAACACTAACGCTGAAGCATTAGAGATCAAAATCCAACAAGAGAAATCGCATAAAAGACATTTCACACAATGATACTGAACAGACAAGTTTAAAATTGATTGTCCTTAGCTCTGAAGGCATATACAAGTTATCAGTAATACGGCGATATTGCATCGGACTGCTGGGAAGTAATTACAACTGGATAACACTAACTCATGCCCGGCAAGACTTTGAGCCATGACATTAATGGGGTTGCCAACAAGTGCTTTACATATTAGGTATATAGCCAATAAACAGGAAACTTGATTCATCTCCTGACTTTGAAAAGACGGGAAGTTAGATTACTGTGACGAATTGAAATGAAAATGAACTTTAGCCCACTTTTATAATAATATACAATCATTGCTTTATTAGTTTTAGTTTCATTTGTTAAAATCTTCATGAATTTGAGAAAATTGGTAGGTAAGTATCGTCCTTATCCAATCGCACTGATATTATTTTATTAAGTCTGAAACTTTCTTTGTGTAGGTGCAACTTCTTTCTCAACTAGCTTTTCTTGGTACAACTACCTTTGCAGTAATATTAAGGGCTGATTTTTCAATCGACAGATAATTTTTATTCGTGGAATAAAATTGACGTCTGACAGATTTTGTATGGAAGAAATGTCAAAAATTCAAAATTAGTCCTCGGATAAAATTATCATCCATACTATATTCGAGAATTAGTACATTTTCTTTTGTTTTACAGTGATATCATAGACGACTCAACAAAAGGCATTGGCTATACAAGACAGATGAGAGTGGAACCGTCGGGAGAGAAGGACATCTTATCATCATTCTCCTGCCCTTATCCAAATTTATATGTGGTCGGCGCAACATGTCTTTTTCTTCCACACTTCTCTATTAGTCGTCATCTCGGTAGTCACCCCCTTTTTAACCATATCATCATTCACACATTCCATCCATCGTACTACTATAGCCATCTACATTCATAGTCAAAACTCTCCTCACGACATTTTCCTCATTTCTCCGTAACACATGCCCATACCATGACAACCGATTTCCACTCAACTTTTCAGTTAGTTATCAGGGGCGGGGGCTTATAAGGACATAAATAGTGACCTTATTGGTGATTTTCTTTAGAAAGGCCAGATGCGTAGTATTTGCAACCGCCATGTGTGTATGACTAATAGGAGCGTAAACGAATCAAAAGGAGTATTAATGATCGTAGTGGGTGGCATTCTGTAGTCTCTGTCCTAGGAAGGCGTGAGTTTATGTATGTGTGTATTAATAAAGCCTGGAACTTTCCTTACGTAGGTGCATCTGCTTTCCACTTCAACTAACTTTATAGAAATATTAGAAAAAAGAAAACCGTACCTTTACCTTATATTAATTTATTATTTCCAGGAGTTTCCTCTCGAGAGCTCCCACGCTGTACAGTTGAACAAGCTATTTGTTACACAGGTATCTTTCTACAACACTCGAATGAAAACTTCGTAAGGAAACCAGCATTTCCTAAAATTTTTTCGGATACTAATCACGTGGTCCTCACATAATCTGACCGAGATCTGAACTTTAAAAGATATAGTGAACTCTGAGTTTGTTTCAGTGATTCTTCTCAGAGTAATCGGATAGAAAACTCATCAACTAGTTTTTAAATATTGGCGTGTCAAAGTGAAAATAAAAATAAATTAATTAAACAAATAAACATGAATCATTTAATCAAAAAATTCGAAGACATGTGACATCCACCAACCCACGCTGGGACCGCTTGGTGAATTACGACACCCCCGTCTCATAGAGGGGAGGCCTTACTCAGCACACTCACAACATTGTCTATATACAAAAAGATTTAAGATACTTTATGGAAGCTATCAGGAGAAATGTCATAGAAAAACTGTGATACCATGTCTCAGTGACAAGCGTAATGTTGCAAAATTACAAAATAGCCAAGTTTGACTCGTTACATTTTTTGCTTGGATTATCAACCGTCAGATAGTTTGACACATATAAGAATATTTTTTATTTTTTTTAGTTTCATAATCAGCCTATAATGATCCCACTGCTGGGACACAGGCCTCCTCTCGGTGAGAGGGAGTGGGCCGTAATCCACCACGCGGGCCCAGTGCGGGTTGGCAGAATGTCACATGTCTTCGAATTTTTGGTTCTAGGACATGCCGGTTTCCACACGATGTTTTCCTTCACCGATTTGAGAGCAGTGGTGATGAAATAATTTACACAAAGTAAAGCGCCTGTTTGGGTTCGAACCTATGACCTACAACTCGTAAGTCGCGGCCGTTACCACTTGGCCACCACTGCTCTCAATTTTAACTTAATACTGAGTAAATACTAACGAAAATAAACCGTACTTAGTTAAGTCCAGCCGTTTTATCACTATGAGATTTGCAATACCACAATGTAAGTTAAGTAAAAAATTTTCTTAAAGCACAATATGCGACCTGTCATGTGAGGCATATGAATCGAAACAGAACTAGGTTTAGCAAAGATTTACTAGTTGTGTGGCATGTAGATTAAACTGTTTGTCCTCTTTGTATCATCTATCGTAAGTATAATAATTATTTAAATGTCATTGTTTAAATGAGCAAGTGACATACGATACCGCCACCCCATACAGTGTAACAAGTAACTTGTTTGACTGTACCTGTCCTATTTGCATAATTCAGTAGCAGCCCACGCAGCGCTGTACTTGAAGCTCAATAACGCTCACTGAAATGATCGTAATTTTATATTCAAAATACAACTTTAATTATGTTTGCTTCTTGTTTCCAGGAAAGTTACTTTGCGTTACAATAATAGAAAAATTACTTATATTTTCCAAGAGAACTTGCTAATCAACGTGTATTCTTGGATAAACCCACGTTGCTCTACTTATTTATTGATCCACGTTCAATGTAGGTACATTTCTGACGTACTCAGTTTAAAATAGTTTAAGTAAAGACCGAGGTATATTTCACTGTGTTGTGTTAGCTATTTTGATTGGTTGATCAAATAATCCAGAAAAAATCAAAAACTGTGATGAACAAACTCGCAAGTTCTCGTCAGTATTCAAACTTCATAATTTTCCTTGATGCATGATCAAAAACGGGTCAAAAATATATTAAACTTCGGCTTCCGTGAAGTATGTTTTTGGTGCACGCTTTTTAGCGAATGCCTTCTTAAAACGTATAATGTAAAAAAAATAAAAATAAAAGCGAGACTTATTTCATTCTGTATATTTCATGATTTAATAGAATAAAATATTACAAAGAACGAAAAACGTGTGCAAAAAAAATGGTAAGCTTCACAAAGGTTTGCGACAGCGTGGGAGCGCGGGACTTAAACTGCAACAGAATATCAGAGACTTCGACTTTCAATAGACCGTCCAGAACAAATTCTGGGAAAATTCTTGCTTGAAATGCTTTGCATGCGACATCGGTTATTGGGTTGCAAGAGACTGTTGAAAAAACGAATGAAAAATTGGACGGAATATCCGAGATTATGTATGCAGAGTAAGGCCCTTTGTACACGGCACGGTTTCTTTACCGCGCCGTAAAAAAAAAAACAGATCATTTCCGTGAACAAGCTTCCATAGTGGTCCATACAGCACTGACGACCGTGCTTACACACGACGAATAAACTGTAGTTTTTCATGGTAAGAACAAGGTGTACGGCACGGGATCTTTACGGTACGGCGTATAAACTACGCCGTAGAAAATACGTGTCTGTTAACAAGCTTCGATAGTGTTCCATACAACGCTGACGACTGTGTCTACCTACATACGGCGTATAAACCATTGGTTTTCACGGCAAGTAAAATGTATGTGTACAAAGACCCAGGGGGTTAATGACAAGCTCATCAATTCTTTCTTGTGTAAATTCTTCCTCCGTATTTTCCTTATTAGCCGTTATTCAGGCTATTGACCAAAATAAACATGGACGATGGAAGTTCTTTCAATTACCTTGCTTTGGATTTTTTGTCGATATTTCACTTTCAATTATAAACTTCATCATAGCTATTTTGCTAAACAAAGAACAGCATATTTTGTTTAGTCTCGATTTGAGTTCTGATATAAGTAAGTGTTTTTATGAGGAATCGCATCTCACAGCGAGATCGATGGTAATTAGTGCACCCTATTGGACATTTTGAACTTTAAAAAAGTGGCGTCCGTGCAAGGCGAGTAGGTATGAGTAACCTTTCGCAAATAGTAATTTTGATGCGTAATATTAGCTAAATAAGAGACGATAACAATAGTAAAACACTGCAGCTGGGCACTATTATAATTATGAGAGCAATTTTATTGCACCTGCTCTTCCAATGTAACTTGTTGCTTGTTGAAATTGAATTGTTGTTATTGTAGCACGTATGAAACCAAATCCATTGTGGCAGGCAGTACCTACATTATATACATTTACGTAGGTTTTATTACTGTATGATTAAAATTAATTTAATTTATTATAATTAGCCTATTATGTACCCACTGCCTACTCTCTGTGAGAGGGACTAGGCCGTTATCCCCCCACGCGGACCCTGTGCGGGTTGGTGGAGGTCACACGTCTTCGAATTTTTGGTTCTAGGACATGCCGGTTTCCTCATGATGTTTTCCTTCACCGTTTTGAAAACAGTGGTGATGAAATAATTTACACAATGTAAAGTATCTGGGTTTAGAACGTACGACCTACAACTCGTAAGTAGGTAAAAACAAACACTATATGAATAAAAATACTACCCAATTAATTGAGTGATTACTTTTGATTGCTTCTCTTCTCCCTTTACAATCAAAGCTTTGTCCTAAAGACACTTTCAATACGACGTTTCTCTTGTGTTTTCATATTTCCCTTCGAATTACAAGTTTATTGTTGAGACAATGTCGATGTTTGTATTTATTACAGTTTGTATTATACAAAATGAGAAAAACATTCAACGAGTTAAATATTTTAATAACTAAAAATTATAACATTGTTTTAAAACCAATGTGAGATTATGACCACTCCCCAAAAAAAAACTTGCACAAACACAAATGCCACACTTTTTTACGCCATAAATGCGCATACAGAAAACTTTCATCACAACACACATGACAGCTCATTACAAATATTAGCAATACTTTAACATTTAGCCAAACAATAAACTTAGTACTGTCAATGAAACTACAAAACGATTACCCCGTAAGTGGTATCATTAAGTGTAACAAAGGTGGTCACGTTCCATGCTGCTGGCCAAAAGAAAATTATCACCAGCCTATTGTCACCATCTATGTAATAGGTGAAATTCACTATTGTTTCCCTTTCCGACCACATTATATATATAGAAATAACACCTTTATATCCGTCCCACACTTTTGGCGGCGACAAAACGGTAAAGATGAGAGGTAATTTGGTGATAATCGTGTTGTTGGTCTGTGAAGCCAGTGAAGGTAGAGCGAATGGCAGGGTTCGTGGCATTTCGTTCACTCGGAATAAGGGAAAGGTGCAGGATGTTTCGAAGGACCAACGGTTTTGGCCGCCGGGACCAAAGGAGAGTAGATGTAAGTCACATTATCATTAAATTATATTTTGTTTTTGTAAATTGGTGGTAGAAAACGTTGCGTCCAAAGAAATAATAATATTTTAAAATTTCGTAAATGAAGTTTGTGTTACCTAATACTATTCTGACGATGCAGATTTGTGTTTAAGATGCTGTGTTTAGTTTTGTTTAAAATATGTACAGCTACCGCATGCTTAGTTAATTATGTACGCCAGTCTGGACGTCAACTGTGTAAAGCTTTGCTGGTGAGCACAAATGTGGGTTATTCTATTTAGTCTGTGCATTTCCCGCCAGTTTTCTGTTTGATTTATTATTTTTGCTTTCGTTACTCCATCGAGAAACATATCTTTTCTTTAATTTATGTCATTGTGTTATTTTTGCGCTTTGCTAATTTTGTACTACTGCTATTTTAATATTTTTGTATGGATGTCCATAATTTTGTGACACACTCACCAAAACACTACTGAACTAATTTCGATGAAGCCCACTGAGTCGATATCCGTGGGCTAAACTAACTGATAAAATCTTTGAACGCGAAAATCAATTGCTCCACTTTTATAACGAGCGTGCCGCATACCCGAAACCATACAGACACTTTTCAAAAGCCGAATCTGCGCTACACAACATGTAGCACGCTTCTAATTTTCCAATTCCTTTTGCCGCCACGCTTTTGAGAATAAGCCCTCTCCCACACTATTCAATCACCATTTATCAAAAGGTAATACTCTTGACTAGGACCAAGCTTAGAAAATCAATAGCCTGAGAACTGGGAATTAATAAGGACTCTCCACAACGTTCAAGCATTGCTGTCTAGTACTCAATGAATTTAATATGGAGTTTGCACTTCCATTTTAATAAAACGGAACTTGAATAAGCTTTGTTGACTTTAGTGAAGCGAGGCTTGGTACCGAGAAGTTCTAACCGGGTTTGGCTTTGAGGTTTATTTCAGATCACTGATTCTGTTCCGTGAGACGTTACACGGGAATTATTTAATTTGCAGCTATATCCTATCACTTCAATTGGTTTTCACGTAATGTTGGACACAAATCTCTCTTGGTTATCGGGATTTCCACGCTTAGCTTATATTTAGTTTTTGTTCATCTTCTAATTATTATCAGCTTATAACTAATATTTCATTGTTGTTATTGGCAACCACTGTATCTACCTAAAAGTGAAGCTCAGTGATTAATAATAAAAGTCAGACGAATATATTTGGCAATGCAGTAGCAGTATTTCGTGACAGTGGGCTGGCCATGTCTGTCAAAGGACCGATGGCCGGTGGAGCAGACGAGTCCTGGAGTGGAGACCGCATATCGGCAAGCGTAGTGTGGGACGCCCCCCAGCTAGATGGACGGACGACCTAAAGATGGTGGCTGGGGTAGACTGGATGCGGAAGGCGGAGGAAGGGCGTTGTGGCGCAGTCTGCGAGAGGCCTATGTCCTTGTCCAGCAGTGGACTGCGATAGACTGAGTTGATTGATTGAATAAATTCCCTTTGTTTCCAATATCTTTATATATGTGAGATATTCACATCGATTATCTGTAACTACACACAAGGTCTATTATGACAATATTAATTTCAATCGAATCTATCCTCCATACAGTTCTGTCCCTCTTCACGGTGGTGACATTCCCGAACGGCGGCTGCGCGGGCGCCTCAGGTGACAACGGCACCTGCATGACTGCGCGCGAGTGTACCGCGCGGGGTGGATCCGCTAATGGCTACTGTGCAAACGGCTTTGGACTCTGTTGTATCTGTAAGTATGAAATAAGTACTGCAATTATTAATTTCGAAAAAGTAAAGCGGATTTGGATATGAACTGCATAGTTAGCTTCGAACTGTATCTGTATAGAACATTACTTTTCTATTTTATATAATGAACTGACTTGGAAAATTAGTGCTTTTCTATTTTCTTTACCGACATAATACCGGGTGACGTCTTACCGTCTGGAAAAAACATAAAAGGTCAACCGAGTATAAGCCAGAAATTTCTTTTTTTTTAACAAAATATATTTTTTACCTCTTTTTTTTACATTCAATCCTTTAGTAGTATTTATTGATAGGTTAATTTCATTTTAGGTTTTTGAAAGAAAAAACAAATTTCCATGCCATACTCCGTTCACCTTTCATACCCTGTTTTTGTTCAGTCCTGCTGTTATATTACTTATGTTATGATTACGTTGTATGTATATTGCTTATTTTGAGAGAACGTTATTAACTAGCACTAACCATGTTTCTATTAATCGCCGTCGGACATCATATACTCGTACCTACCTACAATGCTACCGCTCCTACTAAACTCATCAGATAAAACGTCAATACCAAACACACAGGTTACATAGGATGTCATTCCAATCTCGATTAATGTCAGTACGACTCGGTTACCGTTAGAACAAAGCACAAATACATATCTACTATTATGCATTATGTATACTAGCTCATGGTCTTTGTTTAGTATCGCTGGGAAGGTTCACTTCGCCAGATTGGAGGAAATTAGACTATTAAATCTGGGAATAGGATTCATGTCGGTTGATGATCTATTCATGATATGATTCAAAATGGCAGTCTTTTATTTATGAATCTATTAGAGATATTGCTCGATTTTTGCGGCCTATTTTATACCGATTAAATTTCATTTCTAATGGTTGTTTATCATTCAATAGTCATGAATATGAGAGTCAGTCACCGCACCCAAGGGGGAATCCAAAATTACAGCATGTCAAAGTTTTCTATACGTGACTTTTTTATAAGATATTTTACAGCTTTTTTGACATGCGCTAACTTTGGATTCCCGCATTACTGGAGAAGCTGATGTACTATAGAAAAACAATTTTTGGTATGATTTTCAGATGGTATAAAATTACTTTTTCGTACTAACGCCACCACGTACTAATGTTCTAAAAAAAAAGTCTTAAATTCATTCATTCACTGACTGACACCCAATGGGTCTAGAAGCTTGAAATATTGTAGAAGAGTTCCTTTTAGAACGCAAGGCGAAGGATTTTTGAAAATGTATTTTAAAAGGTTGAATAGAGGACGAAAGTTTACATGGATGTACATTTTTAAGTTAAAAACGTGGAATTTGGTACTTAAAGTTCTGTTTTTAAGTAAATGTTAGTTGTTTCCTCGTTTTACGGAAACTGATTCCCATAAATCCCGCGTCCTAACCAAAAGTGATTGCCGCGCAAGTACGCAATCAATGAGATCGTTTGTATGAATGTTGACCAAACGCAACTTGAATAAATCATGCGATTATGTCATCCATACAAATATTACAAATGTGAATGTTTGTCTGTCTCTCTGTTACCTCTTCACGCTTAAACCGCTGAACCGATTTAGATGAAGATAGTATGAGTGCCGGGAAAGGACATAGGATAGTTTTTATCCCAAAAATGATCTCCATACCAAACATAAAATTTGGTATGGAGATAGTTTGCGTTGTGGGGAAGGATATAGAATAGCTTTTCCCCCCGAAATTATAAGAAAAAAAAAACGATAAAAAATTAAAAAAAGCAAATTGTATAAAAAATAAGTGACCCAAATTACTAATTCCATGCGGACGAAGTCGCGGGCAAAAGCTAGTATTTATATTAAAGAGCGCGACGATCGTTTGTGAAAGGTACCTAATAAAAGTCTCCATTTGTCTTTCATTTCCGACCTAGGTCGGATAAGGAAATGACTTCGTTTCAACATAAAACATTCACAAATCTCACCGAGATTTTATATGTAATGTATTTTGTACCCACAGCCAGTGCAATTTAGTAAAATTTTAATTGGTCAAACTTAATTGCAATTTACTGTGGTTTCATATTCTGCCCAAATAATTATGAAATGTTTTCATTGCAATTATTTTGCAATTAATTGCAACACAAAGTAATAATTTTACGTTGATATGTACAGCATAGCGGGTTTAATTTTCATGCAGTAACATGAGAATGAACATAGAAATATTTAACACAATGTTAGTTTTTACTACGACTAATTATGTGTTCAATCTTTCTTTGGTCTTTATTTTGTTTCATTTGTTTTTTTTTTTGTAGTGTAGCATAGTCTATAATAATAATAACCCGCCGCACTGACTAGGAACATAGCTCCCACCTCTTTCTTGTCTTTATTGGCCGGCTTGAGTGTAGATGCTCTAGAGTAAACGTGCTCGGAGGAAGGAAGTATTCCAGTAAAATTATGGTAGGAATCTTGACCGTACTTGCGGGATTGTCTTGATAGTTGTGAAATACCTCTCAACTCTTAATAAGCACCTCAGGACAATACATGTTGCCCCCTTGTCGCTACGACACTATGTGTTAGCGACAGTATTCCGGGGTCCATTATTGAGTCAGCTATTCTATCTGTGTATCATAATATATAAAACATTGGTCAGGCATGGGCCACAGTACTTCCATACTTTTAGGTACCTAATAACCAGTCCACTTCAGCTACCCAAATCCATAGTTCAATATCTTTGTTTTCATGTCCTGCAATAGTCCTACATTGTCTGGGGGTTATCCTTGCGTGCACTTGAATGTTGCGTACAGGGATAATAGACGGTTGGTGCCTCATTTCATTGAAACCGTCTAACGGGCCTCTGCAAGTTGGCTTCTACCCCTCGATAGCCTTTGAAAGGTCTAGGACCCCAGGGTCCTGAGATATGCCAAAGACACAATATTAATAATAGTGTAACAATACAAACCTATTATTATGCCACTGCTGGGCAAACGCCTCTTCTCCTAAAGGGATGACATGAACATTGATCACCAAGCTTTTTCATGGATTGGCGATTTCAAAGTTATATTCACGATTTTTTCCTTTACCGATGTCAGCGGTGGCAACGATAAACATAGAAAATACAAATATAAAAAGTAACTATAATACTTGAGTTTTGGTATCTTAAAACCGAGTGATTACTCCTGTCCTTACGAATATCAATTTAACTAAAATAACTTCTTTATTGTGACTGAAGATATAATTAGAGCCTTAGGGTCAAGTCACACCGAGATGGCAGCGAAGCGGCGAGCAGTTTCAGTGTCATATAATTTTAAACTTTATCTTCATTACTATAATACATAGCATCGCTTGAGAAACTTGAAACGGGCGCGCGGCCGCCCGTGGCACCGCGAGCACTTGAGCCTTATCCGTGAAGAGTGTTATTCAATCAATTCTTCATTATTTTACAGTTGAGTCATTTGAATAGAGAAATATTGAAGTTTGTTTGCGTCATTGTGCGGTCGGCATTGTATGCCCTATATCTATTGTATACATAAAGTAGTTTCTAAAACAGAGTAAAACGAAGTTCGAGAGTAAAAAATATACCGTTTTAGATGTACGGTGTAACTTAATTATGTCCATGTAGGTAATTAATTCAAGGTCGCTCAGCGCGCTATGGAGCTAGCTATGCTCGGAGTCTCTTTGAAGGATAAAATCAGGAATTAAATTATCCGCGAAAAGAGTCGGAGTTACCGACAGCTTGCAGAATAAGCAAACTGAAGTGGCAGTAGGCTAGCCATGTTTGTCGAAGGACCGATGGCCGGTGGAGCAGACGAGTCCTGGAGTGGAGACCGCGTATTGGTAAGCGTAGCGTGGGACGCCCCGCAGCTACATGGACGGTGGCTGGGACCGACTGGATGCAGAAGGCGGAGGACAGGGTGTTGTGGCTCGGCCTGGGAGAGACCTTTGTCCAGTGGTGGACTGCAATAGGCTGAGTTGATTGAGGTATTAGTACGTTCTGAAAAAGAAAAAAACAGCTGCGTGTTTTAAAACGTAAATAACGTTTTAAAATCTTGTATTTTACTCAACGTATTACTTACGTCAAACGATTTTTTGTGAAAAACGTAACATTTATAAAGTTGTGAAGTACCGCTTCCCTGAACAAAGGCGGTACTTTACAACATTATGCATATATTATGTAAGTAAGAGATGAAGTCTTTAGTTGAAACAGTACATCCAAAAGTAGGTGTCTTCTCGTTTCAGTGGGCGTGTCCCTTCATGAACTGAAACAAAGAGGTGTGGCGTCGTTGCTAAGGGGACGTATTTTATACGTCAGTAAATGTTGATAGAAATTCTACGAATAGAAACTATGTCCGCTATCTCCTATACCTGTCTATTAGTAAGACCGACAGAATAATTACACTCTTAATAATTATCTACTACATAATTATAAAAACCAGCGAATCGTACTCACGTACTAAAGGGTCCGTACCACCAATGCTGTTATAGTTTAAATTCATGACTTCCTGTTATGCAAGGTCAAATTAAATTAGCAAGGGAAACTACTGAGACGTGATGGTTATATTATTATCTAGAAAAAATATAAAACAAAACAAAAAAAAATTAAGTAAAACAAACTCATATTAAAAAAAAGTAAGCAGTATAACTTTTAACCGCGTAGTAAAAATGAATGGATGAATAAATAAAGAACCAAATCCTGTAAACCAATTCGATTTTTAACTTAATAAATCTATGCATGAGCAGTGGTGGCCAAGTGGTAACGGCCGCGACTTACGAGTTGTAAGTCGTAGGTTCGAACCCAGACAGGCGCTTTACTTTGTGTAAATTATTTCATCACCACTGTTCTCAAAACGGTGAAGGAAAACATCGTGGGGAAACCGGCATGTCCGAGAACCAAAAATCCGAAGACATGTGACATCTGCCAGCCCGCACTGGGCCCGCGTGCCCCGCCCTCTCACCAAGAGGAGGCCTGTGTCCCAGCAGTGGGAACATTACAGGCTGATTATGTGATAAATCTATGCATAATAATAATATAAACATCCAATGTATCCATCTACACTTAATAAATAAATACATATAATAAATCTGCAGACGAAGTGTTTCTGTACATCATCATCATCTAGCCTAGCCTTTTCCCAACTAAACTATTTTACATGGAGCGACTGCCTATCTGACCTCTACAACCACCCAGTTCCTGGGTAATACGATACCCCTTGGTAAGACTGGTTATCAGACTTTCGAGCTTCTGACTCTCCGTAACGACTGTCAAAGATCCACGAATGACAGCCTGAACCAACAGCTTAACGAGGCGTTTCTGTATATTGAACATATTTCCACAAAAAATTGTTGTGGTTTTAAAGGATATATATCCAACAGATCACAGATGCCATTTCATCAATTTTCGAATTTTTAGTCTGTTTGGATGTGAGACATTTCACATGAACGTACGTACTTAATAAGTACCAAATCAATAATTATTGTTATTTTTTTTTATACTCAAATATAGTGTAAAACTCGGAGTACCTAATTATTAGTTTTTGTTTCATCTTCACTCTATTAAAAGATGTAATCAATGTAATGTGGAAACACGTAACGACATCTATTGGCGCGATATAGTACTAAAGAAAACATATTGTGATATAAATAACATTATTATGTGAATAATCACGTCATAAAGGACGAAATAACACATATAATTATGTCTGTTATTTAAAAAAGTAATGTTTTTGCGTGAAATAAAATTATACAACCGACTTGTTGATGAACTCTGAAGACGCAGTGACTGCAGTCGATAGGGCTGTGGTAGGAAACCAAAGGTAACGCAAAGGTACCAGGCAAAATCGGAAGAATCTTCCTTTTCAATGAAGGAGTGGTTATTACACCTTTCCTAAGCGACACATTATTGTTTTCCGATATCCACGCGAACGCAGTCGCGGGCACAGCTAGTAAGCAATCCCTACCAAATACCTTTTTGTTTTGATCATCTTTTCCCAGACAGGTACGAGTATATGCTAAATAATGACCTTAAAATCAAGTAATTAAAACTAAAAGCTCTTATTTCTGACTCCTAAGTCACAGGATCTCCTAGTCAGTGTTTACTCTATCCGTATGACCTTTATTCACTGAAATCATGCGACCTAGTTTTTAAGCATTGTTGAAGGTTTTATTGTATAAATAAAGATTATTATTATTTATTATTATTTATTTCTTGCAGTCATGACTTCATGCGGTAGTTCAACGTCGGAGAACGGGACATACTTTGTGAATTCGGGCTACCCGTCGGTATATGATGGTACCGGCTCCTGTGAGCTGACTGTCCTCAAATCACATCCCGATGTCTGTCAAATTAGGTAAGCTCATTCACACATGCCATGTTTAAAAGAACTTATAACGCGAAGTTATTTCCAACCGCTCCCGCCACCGCCACATCTGTGCGCTTCTGGCGGAAACATATCACGTTCCCCCTCGGGCAATGAGGATGGTTTGAAGCTTATAGAACATTCTAGAAGCTTCCTTTAAACAGATGCGCTAGTAAAAACACTATTTTCCGTGCTATCCTGACAATAAAAAAAATACCGTAGAGTCTGACCGAATTACGTTAGCGGTTTTCGCCAATTTTCGGCAGCAGTATCCAATTTCAGCAATTTTCGTGTTCGATCAAAAAACACACTCAATAAATTGAGTGTCACAAATTAATTTAATAAATATAATGCAATATTAAATATAATTAAATAAATACTGAATAATTAGATAGACCTGTATATAAAATATTAATAGTATCAGTGAATGAATGGAAATATAAATACATAGGTAATAGTATAGAAAATAATTCTAACTTTATAACAAGGAAAATTAATAAAGCGCTCTTCCTCTCTCTGCTTATTTAAAAATTTACTGTGCCCGACAGGGTCCGTAATTGTTTCGCCGTTTGCACCGTATGCACCATGAACCTGCACCATCTATTATTATTTTTTTATTTACCACCTGTAATTATAAATTATGGATTGCAATAAACCATTTATTTGAAACATACTGTACCCGAACCAAAAAAAAAATTATCTTCGAATACATCGCACTTTGTTTAGAACGATGGGGATTTTTTTTTATATTGCTAATATCATACAAACACCACTTCACTTCATCAAGCTAAGTCCACGTACACCTATATCCATCGCAATAACGGTTAAACTACAAACTAATAGCGTAGCATTATGCTACGAAATTCTCGTAGGCCGCTACGCTGCCTACATAGCGTAGGCCGCTACACCGCCTTTTTGATGTAGGCGCTTTCGCGCTTCAGTGCGCTTCGCAAAATATTGAGGCATGGCCACAATCACCCCAATAGGACCGCGCACGCGGTCCGTACGGTTGATAAAATAATGACAGAGAATAAAGCATTCTAAAAGTGGAATAGTTTTGTGTGTAAAAAAGGAATTAATAACTAAATTAAATTACAGCTGATGGTGTATTATTCTTGTTAGGTACTCAATATTCTATTGGGGTAATTGAGGTCATTCACCTGGTAAATTAAATAAAAAATCGTCTCTTTGGGAAAGTCGTTTATTATGATGAGTATAATCATGTAATTACCAGTCACCCTATATATGTATAATAATGTGTATATTTATTTATTTATTAGCTTTATTTTATCCCTTACATTTAGTTTTTGTGTTGTGTACTTATTTATTTATTTGTTAGTACCGTAATGTTAGTTTTGTACTTAAGAGTGCTATCACAATTTTTCTTGTTTGACTCGAGTTTTGATGTCGGATTATGGTTTGACTAAAGGCACAATAGTAAAAAAAATACATGCCCGAGAAAGTTTCATTCGTTCTTTTGGGAGTGTATTAAATAAATATTTCAGTTTGTTTAAATAAATCAGTAAAAACCTTGTTTCTGCAAAGGATGTTTCATAAAATTTTACTTTCGGGCATCTTCCGATGCTTTGTTACATCGAAGATATAATAGTTTATTCATTTTAAAAAATGCTCATGGTACAATTGTATCTTCTACTTTCGTATGCATAAATCAATTTTTATGTTTCATAAAGTAATACACCAAAAATAATTCCGTAAAACAGGGAGTTAATGATAATCTTTCGTCCGAAATTATATTTTTTATCTATGAATATTTAATAGAAATTCAAACAAAAAGTATTTAATAACTAAGGTCACTTTGTCACCTTGCTTGAAAAAAAAAATTACTCTATTTTAAAGTAAAATAATATTTTTAAACAATTGTTGTATGCAATACTATAAATCAATATAAATCTCGGGACGCACGGTCTTAGCTTCAATCCGCGCCGAGCGCTTCCAGAGGGAGGACGTATCGCTCGTTCGCTGTTGCCGTCACGTGATCTCGCTCGCCAATTCGTCAAGAATAAAGCGCGACTAACAGTTCTTGATTCAAGTAATTTTTTTTTTTAGTTAGTTTCTGATTGTAATGTATATTATAAGTATTTTCCTGTGATATTTCAATGCAAATATTATATCTTGTATTATAGGAAAAAAAAAACACGTAAATATAGTTGTTGTTTTTCTTTTTCTGATTTATTTATTTATTGTAATCTCCAACTTTAATTTAATTAATTAATTTCAGACATAAGTAGTTCACAATAATGGGGAAAATAGAAGTATATGATTCTCAGCCTAATTTGAATAAATGACTTTTGATTTGTCTTTTTACTTTCTTTTTATCCAAACTGAAGAAACAACTCACATTGCATTTATATCTATAAATAAGTACTAAAATGTATACCTACCTGCCGAATAAAAACATATACTTAAAGAAACTTCGTAAAAAAAATAGGTACAAAAAGTATTTATATAAGTAGCAAAAAAAGTGTTGGAAGCTGGCAACGCGCAAGTAATGCTTCTGGCATTGCAAGCGTCTATAGGCTGCGATAACTACACACGGACACACCATCAAGCACGATGCTATTTTGTCACTTTAGTGATATAAAACAAAAATTAAAAAATGAAGTAAATTTTTATGGCCCTGTTGTAACTCAAACCGTTCTTGGTAACATTCATCGGTACAAATAATATTTCATGAAATTAATTTATTAAAAAAAAAAAGTAGCAAAGGCTCTTGTTGGTTTGGTCCTGGCATCCGACGCATAGCGGTTTGCATGTGTGCGTAGCGTACTTCACTAGACGCACACGTGCGCATCCGCCGCCGCGCGCCGTCAAATTTACCTAAAACTGAGCACTTCGATTTTGTAATAGCGCTCTTAAATAAGGTTAGTATTGTTAGGTGTATATGTGTAACTTAAATATGAATTCAGTCTATAATTCCAATAATGTTTTGCTGTGACACAGGCCTCTCTGTGAGAGGCAGTAGGCTATAATCCACCACGCGGTGCGATTTGATAGTATCACATGTCATCGAACTTTGGAGGGTTCAACGACATGCCGGTTTTCACACAATGTTTTCCATCTCCATTTTGAGAGCAGTGATGAAATAAATTATTTATTTTTAATGTGGTCTGAAATTCGCATTTACGGCCTTAATTAATCAGATACGGAATAATCACCGAACCATCTGGTCGATTCTGTTAGATTCTCACCGTGAGAAGTTAGGTGAAGTGGGCTGTCAATCCATCTAATGCTAAAGATTGACACTAATGACAGCTCACCTTAATAACAGTTCACTTCACCCAATTTATCACCGTGAGACTTTTTCAGAATAGAACTACTGTATATTTCCAATAACGTAATATAATAAGTGGCACGAAGTGGAGTAAATATTATATCGTTGCATTTCTCGTTTACGTCCTACAGGATGATGTTTTAACACTTGCATTACTATAATTATACTGCAAATAACCCCTGAACTGCGTTTACCATTATAGGTGCATTAAATGCCAGTGATTTTTGTTTTCGAAAAAATATTAGCTTATTTTACAGTTTTTATTTTCTAAATACACTGCCAGTGAATTTTGACGAGCTCGGTTAGCGGTAGATTGAATCTGAAAAAATCTGAAAAGTGCGAGTTGAACTTGAGTGGAGAGGGTCCCGAATTTGATTAACCCAAGAATAAACTTAACATTATAGTTGAAAAACATGTTCTCCTATTAATTCCAACTGTTACTAGTTTTTTACGCACAATATTGAGAGAGTTACCATGCAGTTTTAAGACCATCTATTTTTCCTATAATCTATACCTAAGAAAAGAACAATTTTCAGAATTTTATTGAAAATTATATGCTCATTAATACCACTTGGCCATCACTGCGCTTATTTTAAAATTATAAATAAATAAATATTATTGAGACCCTCAGAACAGGTTCTTTAATTTGATATGTCACACTCTGTAACAGTTTAATTTTTTAATTTACCCCCTAAAGTGACCCCCGAATTTAACATTAATTTATCTCCGATACACGTCCGTCTTCTGGTTACAGAAATTCATAAGTGTACCGCAAATTGGCTGTGACAGATGGACAGACAGACAGACACACGAGTAATCATACTGAAAAACGGAACCCTTGTACGAGGGTTCCTTTTTTTCAGCCAGACGTACGTAAAAAAGGGCACAAGCAAAAAAAACACAGGTCACGTCAGATTGGCTGTGCCCGCCGGAGCTGCCTCGCTTCCAATTCAGTTACTGGGGTGCCCATCATGCTATCGTGATGTGGCCTGTTATTCCAGTGCACGTGTCACGTTATCGAAGCTTCACTAGGTTTAAAACCGCAATTTTTCGTAGCATATATTTTTTATACAGTTTTTACTCGATGCAATATTCAATATCACTATCAGCAAAATTATCAGCTAGTGTAACAAGACAGACCAGAAATAGTATTAAAAAAGTTAGTGAAAAAGTTTCCAAATAATTCAAGCTGATACTCCTTTGAGAAGACGTCGCCACTGTCCGGTTATGAGAACGGGATATTGTGTTGTTTTTATATTTGGGGTCGGCGCAACATCTCATTTCATACTTCTCTATTAGTGGTCACTTCAGTAGCCACCCTCTTTTTAGCCATATCATCTTTCACACAGTCCATGCACCGTTTCTTTGGTCGTCCCTTACTCTGGCCAATTCTACCATTGCGGTGGTAGGGCTAACGCCCGCCAGGTTTGCGTCCACCCTCCCACCGGAAACCGGCGTCAAGCAGCCTGCTGTGTTTCGTCGATGCGCGGGAGTTCCAGTGCCTTAGAAATCTTCTGGGCTCGCTCGCTCCATCATAGACCGTGCGTGATCGAGGTCAAGAGCGCACCCATTCAGCAAAAAATAAAAAACTCAATACTTTAATTACGACATTTTCCTCTCAACTGCCTCGTTGGAGTCGTCGCAAACACTACTTCTAAGCATGAAGTTCTGGGTTCGATTCTAGGGAAAAAGTGTTATTAGGTTTTTCCATCTAGAATTTTTCAGAAGCATCCCGGAGTCTGGACCTGTGCCCGGTTGATGGCAATAAGCTCGCCCCCTGTTTCATGGGACTTAAACATTACTGGCGAAACCCATCGAGGTATACAGGCTGTTGTTATTGTGTATAATTTCCTCCCATCTAAAAACAACTCAACCTGTATCAGTATCTCCATCTTATTACTTGAACTACTCAAGCGAATTCCATAAGTTCATGATTTCTTGCAGTGACATGGACTTATTGAGTTCAACGTATTGGAAGATAGAGAATTTTCCAGGTAATGCAAATTGCTTGCATATTAACAACGTGATTACATTTAAGACTCAAGTCAAAGAGATAAATGTAGGCATGTACCTATTCCAAGAGCAGTTTACTGGAATGATTGCGAAAGTTACATAGATGTAAAGTTACACGTGATATGGGTTATTGGCAAAAATAATCATCATCTGCCTAGCCTTTTCCCAACTATTTTGGGGTCGGCTTCCAGTCTAAAAAAGAAAGGCTTAGAAGAATTTTACGTTCTCTTCATATTTTACCTAGGTACGAAATCTTGTGTGCGTCAGGAATATTTCGGCTGCGTTAAAATAGCCTCTACTAGTAGTGGATAAATGTAGATACAGTCAGGGAAATTCATTATTAAGCAACTTGACAGCATACGTCAATATACCGTGTTACAGCCACTTCATACAACTCTTAAAGATTGACAGTTGTGATTTGAATATATGGACAATTTATGTTAGTAGTATGCTTATTGCTGAACATTAAAGTTTCCTGACCTTACTTCCACCCGTCCATCCATAGCATCGAACAGCATCCTAAGCAGTCAACTTTGCTAACACATTGTCAATGACCCTCAAAATACAGGTCTAGGCCTAGTTTTGGGGGTTAGGATCAGATTTGTGGCACTACATTGGTGTTTATTTTATGATGACTGGTTTGTAACATGTATTTCTTAGTGTCAAATAAATATTTTTATTTTATTTGTGTATTGACCAATTTCTATCACTATTTTATAAGCCATTCTCGTACACACGAAGAAGGGAAATAAGGTTTTTTTTTTCTATTACACACCTTTGTTTTCTGTACCTAGACTGGACTTCAACCGCTTCACAATCGCTGGGCCGGAGCAGATCAATAATGTTTGCAACCAGGATCAGTTCATTGTCTCTGGAGGTAACCCTGTATCCGCCATCTGTGGAGTCAACCAAGGCAGTCATAGTAAGTAAACATATTTTATTTTATTGATGAACTGCTACGGGGCCGATCAAATATGTAATTATTTCATCAAATCATTGAATAATATTTTACTTGATGACGCACACTTTCAGCTCTTTAAACTAACCCTCTGTTATTGTATATTCCTGTAAAATAGGTGAAATCGAAGTAGTGTTTGTCTCATAATCTTCTGACATCAACTTATAGAATATTCATAAATCCCATTTTCGGCTAACTACATCTTGTAAAATTGTTGAAAAATGAAATAGGACAAAAAATATGCTTTTTAATCGTACAGAAACTAAACGATCTGTAGGGTGGATGGAGGTGGATGGATGATGAGTTTCAACTCAAATAATGCATCGAAAACTATTCAACCAAAATTCGAAGTGCTTTGGAAAATCGAGTTTTATGAAAAAAAACACTGCGTAAATCAATCCTAACTAATATTGTAAATCACACCTAAACCACTGAACCGATCATCCTGAAAATTTACTTATACATTATTAGGAGTACAGAAATGGACATAGGGTACTTTTCATCCCGAAAAAAAGTGCTGTTGCCGAGGAAAACAACAATAACGTTATTATGATAATAGATTTTTTTCTTTATTAATAAGAACTAAAGTTCTTAGTAATTGATTACAATCTAGCCTAATAGACTAATACGCAATTTAACTCTAACTTAATATTTTACGAGATAATGTTATAAGTAAGAATGTCAATTTGCACTTTTACACAGTTTTGTAGCACTTTCTTAGGGTTTGATAAATTGATAATACACTGTTCATGTGTTACCATTAGCACCATTAGCACTGCACTATTATTCATTCACTATGTAAATACTACATGGTTTAGTTCTCTTTAGCCTACGCACCGCACTACATCCGTGTTGTCTAGCAGCTGAATTGCCTCGACATTCACATGTCAGTGAAGTCTGTGTTCGTGGGCTTCAGCAAATTTTTGAATGATGGTGGTGACGAGTTCCATTTTAAGGTCACGGTGGAGGTCGTCATTTCTAATGTACCATGGAGCATTTACAGCATCCCTGAGTACTTTATTTTGGAATTGTTGGATTATTTTAACGTTACTTCGTTTAGTACAGCCCCAAAGTTGGATGCCATACGTCCAAATTGGTATAAGAATATGCTTATATAATATAAGTTTATTATGCTTTGATAATAATAGATGGCGCCACGTGTATTGTTGTTTATAAATAAAGTTTATTGAACTCTTCGATAGCTGAGCTTTGTTGGTACGGACTTGGTTTTGAAGATTTTAAGGTTCTTTTATTACTTATTTACATCCAAAGTTACGTTAAAAATAGCCAGAAAAATGAATATTTGTTTGCTCATAACTTTTTAATGGCTTTTTATTTTACTATTCTGTTTCCGTACAGACAAAATGAATAATAAGTCAAAACGATATCATGTTTAACTTTGGATGCACAATGTCGATCAGTGGAGTAATCCTCTCCCGAAATTTGTATGCAAAAATATCGACTAGTGGCACCTTAAGTAGCTACTATTTCTATCTAAAAACAAAACGATACCTTACAAAGGTATGACAGAGAAGGTACGTCGGTCTCGTTATCATCAGCCATAATTATGTTAGTTGCTGTGGGCGTACTATGGGTAGTGTTGTTGTAGAGGTATAATTCTAATCAATCCTATTCAGGCCTTTGACGAGCTTTGCATGTGTATAGTGCATAAATAGGTTATCATTCTGTGAAATGGCCCTTTGAATTAAACATTCACACTGGTCCCAGAATACATCCATTTGATAATATTAAACTACTCTGAACCGCATTCAATTAATTCTGTACAAACTACACGTAGTTTCTAAAGAATGGAGACTGTCACTAGGTGGGTTAAATTAGTGCACCAATAGAGGATTTATTCATTCAATTTCAGAATTGATTGGATGTATGGATGCCATCAATGGTATGCTACTGTGTTCTGAGTATTGCTCAAAGTGCTTCATGCTTTTGTCAAAGAGAATATTGAGCGCGTTCTGTGAAACTATGGAACAGAATTAATGCTTCAATCAATATGTATTACTGTCGGAAATTTTACCCTCACTACTCAGCCCAATGGAAATGTTTAATAATTATTTATTAATTGTAATACTTCAAAAATATCCAACAGCGGCCGCCTACAGACTGCCTCCGCTCAAGTTTCATTTAAGCTTACCTTTCGGAAATTTTATTAAAGAGAGTTTTTAACTAGTTTTCAATAATACTGCTGCTTTTGGGTGTTTCCACTGTGTAATTACGATATAGCTTTACATAATAAAGATAGTTGGCATGCTTGAAATATCGAGTCTTGTTTAATTAAAATGGAAATTTTCTTAATATAATAGTAATTTGTTTTTTAATTAATATTTTCAATTAACAGTGTACATAGACGCCGGCATCGGTATGACAAACCCTGTGAAGCTGACTTTCGTCACCAGCGGAACTTCATTTGAAAGACTTTGGAAGGTCAAAGTGACCCAGATACCTTGCAGCTCTATTTATAAAGGTAATTATTATATTTTCATGTAATATCCTTAAGAAGGTTCAATAATTCGGCCGCCCATTCTTCTGGCATGTGCGCCAATTTCCTCGTTGATTTCATAATTGTAGTGGAAATAGAGATGCAATAATAATATTGCCATGTTCAGAAAACGTTTCCTGAATATTAACCGTGAAAAAAAAAAAAAAAAATTGATTAAACTTCAACGTTTGGTGGTCTATCATAGTACCTACGAGCTACGCGATTATGGCATCTCCTACACAAAAGTCATACGAGTATATATATAAAAAAGCCATTATATAAGCTTGAAATATCAAAATGTAATAAGCCACCAGCAGTTCTTTTTTTAGTTTAATTTGGATTCCAGACATAACACACATTCGAATTTTATATTATAATTCAGCTAATGTTGGTTTGAATATTGTATTACTCGTATATCCAGTTTCTAGAAGTTGTCAAATTCTTGCAATTATTTTATTCATATAAACCTCCATGGATACTTATGAAACGTTAGAAGCAAGGAAAACGATTCCAATCGGTTGTTTCATATAAAGAGGAGCCGGAAAGAAACCATTTTCACATTGTGTTAATAGTTATGAGAGGTTCATCATCATCATCATTTCAGCCGAAAGACGTCCACTGCTGGACATAGGCTTCCCCCAAGCACCTCCACTTCGACCGGTTTTGTGCTTCTCGCATCCAAAGAGTTCCTGTGGCTACTTAGGCTACTTATAGTTTAATAATAGTCATTTATCTCGATATACCGAGATGAAACCAACCCCAGGTAACTTATAATAACTTCTGATAGATATTGTCTGGATTTGTTCCTGAGGCGACAGTCGACTGTACCTAATCTATTTCACTTAACTCAGTCTCGAAACTTTTGCAGATTGAAAGATAACACCGAGTTTCGCTTCGACGATACTTTTTTTTTAATGTTTTAGTTTTAATGCAACTGTAAATCAATCCAGTTAGCAAAGATTTGCAGTTGCATTTGTACTGAAATATTTATTCAAACTCTTGGTTGAAATCTCTCTAGGTATTTCTAAACCCAAATTACTGGCTAATATTTAAAAAATCTCAATATTTTATGTATAAAAATGCAATAAGATTTATAATGCAGAATACAGATTTATATTTATTTAAATATTTCTATCATAATGTCAGTGTATTTTAATAAAAAAATAAACAACCATGACACAATATGTTTTTGACCAAGAGATATTCGATGTCTGTTAACACATTTAAAAACTTCAGAGGTTGGATATTTATCGTATCGTAACGTTTCAATTTCACACTCACATACACAGGTAAGTTGGCGGAATTTTTAATAAGGTTATACTTGCTTGCAGAAGCAATCGAGCATATTAAAAAATACCACCAAGTTCGACACAAAAGCTAACTCTTCCTTTGTGAGTATTTTATAGCTCCTGATACCCTTAACGTATTTTATTCTATCACATAACTACCCAATAATATTTTCGAGTCGAATTCAACATAACATCACGCCCGTATACCCCGAAACATTAGGCAGATGTGTCGTTATAGTATTTTAGTACATTTCGCCAGTTATGTTTTAGTCCAATAAATAATCAAAACTATAAAGTAAGTCCGGCTGTCCAGGGCATTGCGTTCTATACATCAATACGAGAATAAGAAATGTAAAGTATTTCGTAAACAAAATATTGATATAGATGAGGTTTAGGGTGTATCAGGCCCTTCCCTCAATCACAATACTTATAAAGACACGACAGAGCTAAACATTGTTAAATAAGAATAAATAAATTATGCTAACGAACTAAATAAATTAAATAAAGTTGTTTCCAAAGCCTTACCACGGCTTAGAAGAGTACGGCTCTCTATCTCGCTCGCTCCTATGGTTAAACGTATTCGCAGGGATCGCTGGAGGGAGCACCTGTCGGTCGGGTGGGGGATGTTGGACATCACGTCGTCCGGCTACAACACTGAAACGAATGCACCGCCAGCGGCTTTCTCGCATAGATATAAAAAAACCCCGTCATTGTCATATATGAGAAATTTTTATGCCCTGGTTAGAGGCCTTCATTTATTGCGGCACCCACAGGCAAGACCGTTTAAATAGACGACAACCACCTACGTTGAAATACGAGATGCCGTTCCCAAAAATAACGTATATTAAATTTAACTAGGTACCTACTGAACAACGATGGGAAAAGACTTACCTACATCCTATTCAAGCATCCTACGCGAATCTTGCGACGTTTAAAGTTTGCTTATGTATTTGTTTTTTAATAGTTTGATTTGTTTTCAATAAACGAGATATAATGTACTCGTATTAAAATTATGGAAAAAATGTGTTATGGACACGGCCGTGTGTTGTACTTGAATACGTTTACGTAACGGGGTTGATCCACTCGGCACTGCTTGACTCGGTCATATGGTGTTTTATTGGTACCATTTGATTTTTCTTGAGAAGCCCTTTCCAACCATATACGATCTCTGTATTTGGATTTGGCTTTTTGTCGCGTATACGCCGACATTATATATTTTTGATAGTTTTTTTCTTTTTATTTAACACATTATATTCACTGACACTTTTTTTCTCTAATGTTTTGTACACAATCCATAGATTTTGACAAGAGCTGACGATTGAAACTTAAACAAACGTCGTAGATTTTCCGAGTCAAAAGTTATACTAAGTGGATATACGCAGCAAATTTTTATTTTTATTTATTTATTACAGCATGGAAGACTTACAGCTAAAAAAAAATATGACCTCAAAATGGCAGCGCTTCCCCATCCAACGCGTGCCATGCGTCACAGTCCTCACTTGGCGTAATGAATTCTATGATTCTTTAGCTATCCAATGGTGTAATTGAATTTACGATGGAGGTGATAGATATGGAGCTGCAACACCAAACTGTATCCCGCGATTTTGTTATCATTGGTTTTTTTGACTTGCCTCCCACTATGGTAGCAATTTTAAAGACGTATTGACGTCAAATATGGGTTTAGATTCGTTACTAATGGTAAATGGTTAAAGAGCCATTAACAAAATGGCCCGTAAATGTACTACTCACTTTTAATTTCCAACATTAGGTTCAGGGACTTCGAAATCCAACAGTGCATTAATCAATTACATTTAGGTGTCGCTTAGTGTTAATGAAATAGTGCGTAAAACTATGAAATGATGAAAACAAAACTTACTGCCCGAATATACATAATTCTCTTCGCAAAGACCTCATCCTCTTTTCTTTTCAACATTGTGCAGCGTTTTTCATACAAAACTACCTTTCGGAAGGGGCAACTAGATTCAATTCATCTTTTACTTGTTTTGACATTCAAAAGTGCCTATTAATGGTCCAATTGAAATAAACGATTTTAAGTGGACTTTGAATGTACTAAATAATAGACCCTTAATTGCAGTATTTGTTTACCTTTGACAGTGCATTACTCAAAGCTCTAGAATACCAAATTCCTGTCGTCTGCAGTGGAATTAATAAAGCCTTTGTGGTGGATTGGAATCAATGGCACAGAGGTTTATAGCGAGCAGATTCCTATTAACAATCAATTAGCCTATGCTGTTGACATAACTATTTGAATTTCTGACTTGGTTAGTCGGAGATTAGTGATTACATTGCTAGTCTCGAGTTATTGAGAATAGTTATATTGCTTTAAGGAACTTGAAATATCATGTCTTATCTATTATTATTATTCAGTAACAATTTTTTATGACTAGTTACTATCTACCCCCCCCCCCTATTTTAATACATTTAGAATGACCAGTTTTAGACAATTAATTTATAAATTGTCAAAAGTAAGAAAAATAAATTTATTAGCCGCAGGATTTTAAAAAACGACACCCATGACAAAAAAAAAGTTGTCGCAGCCGTCATGTTGGATTTTCATTTTGACCTCAGTTTTGCCTTCAGCACCATCGAAAACCCTAAAATATATCTCTAAAGAGAGAAAGTCGCACAGCACAGCGCTGATTTCAAGTGGTCACCTATAAATCAAGATTTATTTGTGACAACCACAATGTTGGCTTTGTTTGAAACCCCATTCCATCGTCACATTATTTTATAATAATTCCGAAATACTAACATTCTATATTATATTTGGACTTGTTTATTTGATAGATGATTGCGAATTAATATGTTTCTCGCATTTACGTATAGATATCTTTTAATTTTTGTCATCATAATTATTCTGGACAGAGGCCTCTCCCAAGCATCGCCTCAACGCCCTGCTGCCTGCATCCAATCGATTCCCGCAACCTTCACTAAGTCTTAATAGAAATTAAAGCTCATTTTTCTCTAACAGCTGATGAAGGATGCCTACAGTACTATACGGGAGTATCAGGTCAACTTCGCTCCTTCAACTATGATCCCATATCGGGACTGCAGCTCAGCAACCAAGATTATGGGATTTGCGTCAGGATGGAACGGAACTTCTGTGGGATACAGTACACCGCGTGCCCGGATACAGGTGAGGATTTGATGTATGACGGTTATTGCATAATCAGCCTATAACGTTCCTACTGGTGGAATACAGGCATCCTCTCTGTGAGAGGGACGTACGCCATAATCCACCACGCGGGCCCAGCACGGGTTGGTAGATGTCACATGTCTTCGAATTTTTGGTTATAAGACATGCTGGTTTAGGGTAGCGGGATCGTCCGAAAGGGTTACCGCTGCCCCGGAACATAAAGGGCTAAGGAAGGAACACGGGTGGGTTTTAGTCAGTAAGAGTCTGACACTCCCTTCCGCTCCACCCAGAGCGGGAGGAGTCATTAGATGATTTACCATCCACAAAAAAAAAAAAAAAAAAAAAAAAGACATGCTGGTTTCCTCACGACGTTTTCCTTAACCGTTTTGAGAGCTGTGGTGATGAAATTAATTATACAAACACCTGCCTGGATAGGAATCCACGACCTATAACTCGTAAGCCACCACTGCTTCATCCATGTCTGATATGACACGTGCAAAATACCTCCTTAACAATAACCGACACACAGCACATCGAGTTTTAGAAGAAGTTCGACTTAGTAGAACGTCATCTCTCTTACTCGCATCTTTAGCTGGCTAAATTACAGAAAAAGTCGAACTGGTTACTGATTTACGACCCCAAGGTTGAATACTATTAAGGTAATAAATTGTGCAAAATAAATAAATAAAATATCACTTGCACGCCTTAATTAAACTAGATATGTGATAGCTACGTGCGGCCGATAAGAGAATGCGTTCTTGACACCTTTTTTTTATTGGTGCGCGGTGGTAATCCTCTCGGACTTCCTCCATCGTGGGGTTGACAGAGGAGCATTCCGGACTCTTACCGGCTAAAACCACCGCGGTATTCCATCTCTACCTTTGACCGGGGATACGGGATTCGCATAAGCATTCACCGCTCCCTATGTACAGTCTGACCGACTGTAACTAGTTTCAATTTGCTGGGAATTGTTGTCAAAAGTGGAAAGAAAATTACAAGGTTGACTATACCTACTCTGCGTTTTGCACACAATATTGAGAATAATAAACCTTTAAAAAAAGCAATTATTGCTCAACACAGATTAAACATCTTGCTTGTGTCAAATGGGACACCATTAGATCTTTCGTTTTTTAAACATCTCAGCAAATAACAAAAAAATAATTAAAGGTATAGTATAGAGTAGATATGGTATAGGTAGGTATACTGTATTGATTTGTTATAAGTTATAGAAAGGTCAACTAAGCCATGGCAAAAAGTAATGATATACTTGGACAGTGGACTTGTCTTCTTCAATAGCAGTTAGTCATTGGAAATTTTTCCTTCATTTATTATAAACCGATGATTGCTTGAAAATATTAATATAATTTCTATGTTTAAAAAAATTGCCTTTTCAGAACAGAATACTAGTTCATAATTGAAATACTTTCATGTAGGTACTCACAGTAAAGATAAGTATCCAAGCAAATAAACGTAAGACAAAGCAACCCCAATAAGGCCCTTTGTACACACGTTTTTCTTGCCGTGTAAACTACGGTCTATTCGCCGTGTGTGGGCACGATCGTCAATGTCGTACAGATGATATGGAAGCTTCTACACACGGCTACAGATCAAGCTATACATAACCAGTGTAAGCTGACTTCTGATTGTACGAAAAACCTATACAATGAGAGGTCAGCGAAAACTGGAAATGTATAGCTTGACGTGTAGCCGTGTGTACACAGACACGTTTTTCTACGGCGCGGTTTATATGCCGTGTGTAGGTACGGTCGTTAGTGTTGTATAGATCACTAAGCCTGTTGACGCACACGTTCTTTTACGACGTGGTAATGAATGAAATGCACCTCAGCGTGGTTTGACCAGACACGATCAATATAGGTTAGTGGGTTAGATAGGCATGTATGGTACCAATGTTTGAAGATGCCTTAGGTTGCCATATTGTGTACCAGTAGGTAGCTAAAAACAATATCTGCGTAAAATTTTTGCTGTGCTTAACACACAAGATACAATATTTAGGTGGGTGTACCTGTAAATGAGCACATTCAATGTTCAACACATAAAAAGAAAAATAGTACTGACATTACCTTGAAGAGACAATGATGTGGATATAAGTATGTAGGTCTATTGTGTGTATGTTCGTCGAAGTCCTTAGGTACAGACGCAAGCACATCTAGCTACCCGAAACTGACAAGTTTTCCCAATCAACTTTGAACCTTATGATTTAGCGATAAAGTTGAAAATCTATTGACAGATTTTAGTAGCTTGATGTGGCTGGCGTCTGTACATTAATCCATTGATTAATATTGCTTCAAAGTGTGCTTTTTTTGTTCTTCCTCTTTTAAAAAAGTAAGGACTCGACTGGGTTGCTAAACTTCTGGCATAAGTTAACGTTTGTTATGGTACGAATTTGCCTTTCGTTAAAATGCCACAATATACCTCGTTCCTGAAATATTATAATATTTATCTTTAATTTAGGTTGTAACCACTTGACTGTAACAGAAGAAAAATTTTAAAATTATTTTAATAATTTCACCTCTACGCCTAGACTTTTAAAATACCCCTAATATTGTTTTATCATTGAAGTTTTACACAAAATCACATTCACAATTTATTAAGAAGACTACAACTTGGATTTTATTGAAATAATTATGGAGATTACGCGTTTAAATTCGTGGAATATGTGGAACGGAAAACGATTGCGACGAGAAGCTTGCCTTCTCTATCAAAGCTACTACATATAGTTTGTTTTATGTTGACGTTTCAAGCAAACGGTCGCTTGTCATTTTGGTTACACAATACAATAAATTGACTTTTGCCCAGTTTGTCTTGGCATATCGTTCACTCTTTAGCGTCTCAAACAGACTCCAGTTGGTTTCACACGATAAAGGGCAATAAACTGAATTTAACTGTAGTACCTTGATTCATTCATTTCGTTTACACTTAGTTTTTTTTATTTTACAGAATGTCTAAACCATTTGGGATTGGTATTATCAATTTATAAAATTGGATTATTATTGGCCAATTCGATGTACGATTTATGTAGAAATCACATAAATCGTACACCGAATTGGCCAATAACGATTATGGCTACCTCATTCTATGTTTATCTCCCAGTTAACAACCGTTCCCGAGCCTTCACTTTAAGCGGCAACAGCAATGGTCCAGTCAACGCCATGATAGGCTCAGGAGCTGGGCCTAACAATTGCGCCAACGATTGGCTACTGCTACCCTGTGCCACCAACGTTGGACGAATCCAGCCGGCTCAAGCATTGTGTACAGATAGAATCTGCGGAGGAACCTTTTCAGCGGAACTTTCGATGCAAGCATCTACAGTTTTGAGTAAGATATTTTCACATAGTATATCTGAGTATCATGATCGTACAATAATATTTGGCATACAAGTGGTCAAAACACTATTTATTTATTAAAACTTTATGCACAAGTAAAAAACTCTACAAAGGCGGACTGAATGCCTTGGGCATTTTCTACCAGTCTACCTTAGGGTGATGCAGAGACAATTCACAGCAGGTGCAATAATAGTGAAAAAAAAAAAGAAAATATATATTTTTTTTCACTATTCGAGTGGTAACCCAAGGAAAATTATAAGTCATTTATTTCATAAGAAAATACATTGTGTCGAAAATATTACAGAGATGATAAGTTAAATAATAATAAAAAAAACATTAAGTACATTCATATTTTCATCACACATTTAAAATGTAACAATGTCACTAATAAGTAATAATTAAATGTCAATAATTCAGTAACAATAAATTCACCAACCTTGCATTTAAAAAAAAAAAATATCCAGTATTAAAAAAGGCAGAGTGAAGACAGTAAATCGAACCGATATCACTTACCTTTAACAAAATTATTTGCGTATCTTTGTCACAGTGTAACAAAAGCCTAACATTTAAATTTTCACAATAGGAGATTTCCATTGCAAGAACATATCTTTTAAATGCTATATTTTTACAAAAAAATATCCTAGTTGGCTGGATCCTAATCCTGCACGGGCCAAGGATTTTCATTTCATTTGGCCGAGACTTAAGAAAAGCTCAGAGTTTCCCTCAGTGGAATATTAAACTCGAATCATACTACGTCAAAAAATCTAGAAAAAGAAATGACCTAGTATAATTCTTGCACTGTATTTTAATATCTATTAATTACGGTATCACTCATGCTGCACCAGAGAAAAACAAAAGAATTATACAAATTACCCAAAAAGGAAATTGAATAGAATATTAATAGAATTATTTAAATGTAAGATGATATAACATCAGCTCCAGCGGCCTGCCTACTAACTCTAACTTAGGCAGAAAGAATAAAATTTTGTTTTTCAATTTTGAATACTTAATACAATAAATCGGTGTGGTGTTGCGCGTTGACCAGCTTGTTATTTTCTATCTTTCCGCAGAAATGTTATAAAGTTATAAAACTTTGTTGTTTCAATTTTGAATACTCAATACCATAATTAAATGTGCCGTCCGCCTGCTTGATAATTTCTATATTTACGCAGAATGAATACAATTTTATAAAACTTTGGATTACTCAATTCAAATTAATTGGTGTGCCGTCGTTCGGCCTGATTATTAATGTCTATCTTTCCGCAAAAATAATTAAATGTTATAATACATTAGTGTTTCAATTTTGAATAATTTAGTTAACATAATCCGTGTGCCGTCGGCCTGCTTGCTTCCATCAGAAATAATAAAATGTTAGAAATGTTCCAAATACTCAATACAATATCATTATTGGTGTGCCGTCGGCCTGCATCCTATTTGCGTCACACACTATCAATCGGAATTTGAATCATTTTGAAGCAAATTGCTAATCCATTGCTTCATAAGTTCAAAAAATGTGTCTGCTCAACACGTAAATAACGCAATGAATGTTGTTGAACTGTCAAAATTAAACCAATTCCGATTGATAATGTGTTACGCAATTGCCCCGCTGCTTGATAATCTCTATCTTTCCGCAGAAATAATAAAATGTTATAAAACTTTGATCTTCCACTTTTCAATACTCAATACCGTAATTTAGTGTGCCGTCGGCCTGCTTGCTACTCTCTATCTTTCAGCAGGGCGAGTAAAATGTTAAAACACTTTGTTGTTTCTATTTTGAAAACTTAATAGGTACTACAATTCAGTGTTCCGTCGGCCTTCTTGATAATCTCTGTATTTCAGCAGAAAAAAATAAATATTGAAAAGCGCGTGAACTTATACCGATTAACGATTTTGTAGGCGTAATCATGGAATTTTGTAATAAAACTCTTGAAAAGTTAATGATTTTTTAAGGTGGCTTCTGAATTCAAAAGTCTTAATTGAGGCAGCATAATTAGCCTACAATGTTCCCACAGCTGGGACACAGGCATCCTCCCTTCGAGAGGGAGTGGGCTATAATCTACCGCCCGGGCCCAGGGCGGGGGTGGTAATTGTCACATGTCTTCGAATTTTTGGTTCTAGGGCATGCCGGTTTCCTCACGATGTTTTCATTTACCGTTTTGAGAGCAGCGGCGATTTATACCAACGCGCCAGTCTCTGATCGAACCCATGCCCTACAAATATCGTAAGTCGGGGCCGTTACCACTGGGTCACCACTGCTCTCACTGGGCCACCATTGCTCTCGAATTGACGCCACCTTAGAACTCGCGGACTGTTCCAATGTTGAATAGTCTATACATTAAAAGTTTGCCGACGGCCAGCTTGTCTTTCTCTAACATAATTCTTTTTTTGCAGGTACTGTAAAACCTTTCCGTCTATGGTTTCACACAGACAACGTTGAAGCTCCAGTTGATATGGGCAATAGAGGATTCTGTCTCAACTATGTGCAGCAACCTTGTACTAATAATGTAGTTTAAAGCTTGAAAAGCACTGATAACTTTTCTAGCAAAAGTTATGCTTAAGTTTTTTCTAATACAAATTATAAGTTAAATTGACTGATTGAAAATAGTTCTACACCATTCGTAAACTTTATCGTATTTTAATAATCAAGAAACCTACAAAATGAGCTAAACTTAAACATACGTCAAATAAAGAAGAACTAAATATCTCTTCAGGTGCTGCTGACAAAACTTCAAAATAAAGAATCAATAAATCTTTGGTTTCCTAAGAAGGCGGTGAAGCGAAACGCTCTCTATTTGGACAGTCGATATTGTGTGGCCACACAATAAGGCCCGACGCACTTTGGCGGCACGGCACGGCAGGGGATCCTTCGGCATCCCTACATGTAAGCGCACACTGGCGGTAACTATGCTGCGACGTCCTTAAGCATATCGAAGCCTTAGGCATGCCGAGACGTCCTTAGAAACCGTGCTCGCGCCTAGCTTTTTTCACAATAGTCAGAGTTCGGGCGGGCGCTGTTTTGCCGCGGTATCCCAAAGACTGCCAAAGCGATCCGAGGTATTTCGAAGCGTTTCGAAGGCTGCCGACATAGCATGCCTAAGCATGCCGCGGTATTGTTTTTGTACTTACGACCGTTAACATTGAAATTTTCATTCTATTAAGTTATATTCTTTGCCTAAAAATACCTTGCAATGCCGTGTCGCCAATGGACGCCGCCTAACGATCCAAATACAGCGTTTTTTAACGCCGTAATGTCGAATACTGGTATGACAAATTTCCATGACATCGTTGCAATATGACAAAACCATCACCAAGAAGTTTTAGGAAACCGTAGCTATACAGAAATGATTGCGTTTTCGATAAAGGTCGGTTTGACCCGCCCTCAAGTGCACACTACTCATAAGCGACGTCACTTGTATTTTTTTAAAGTACGCCTTCGCAAATTCAGGCCATAAAAACATTTACTTTCCAAGTCATGTTTACAGATAACAATACTGATTTCAAAGGACTGTTGTAGATGGGTAAAAACAAAGCTTAAAATGTAACTAACTCTTGAGGTAGTACGTTAAAGTATGATTTAATCAGAATCTTATAAAAATGTAGGTAACATGGATCATACACTACAACGCGCCATGCGACGGGGCGTAGATAACGCACCCCGCACTTAATTTTTCACGTGCAAATTCAATCAAATCACTCCATTTCCCTCACCCCGTCGCGTGGCGCGTTATAGTGTGTGATCTATATCCTATGTAGGGACTAGAAACTAAACAAAAAAAAGAAAAGAAAATTAGTTTATTTGCGGTAAACATGCCGTAGAGAGAGAACACAATAAAAGAACAAGTTGGAAAGTATGCACTTCGTATTGTCTTGCTTTTACTAATTTATGAACACCTACATAATTATGAACATACTTAAATGTACGTTTGAACACCTAAAGAAACACAAACAATACATATATTCACCTCAATAGGTACTTTATGAGTGGTGTGTGGGTTTTGCTTTTCGCATAATACATATACCTTTTGTAGCAAGGAAAGGGAAAACATTGGAATTATCCTCGGTAACGAATTGCCATGTGCATTGGTTCACCAATTAATTTCACTGCCAAAAGATTTGGTAGAAATACAGTTTTAAATCATACGAGTATGTTAATTAAGCTTAGCTTATAAGTAAAGGAAAATTTTGCTGAGGTAACCAATAGCTATAGGTGTTTTAATAATAATTCTACTAGCATTTATCTGAATTCTAAAGAAAACGAATACTTTTTATGGGAAATCCGTACGCTTTTCTTATAGTATTTTTGTGTTCAAGGTATGCACAGGTATATTTGGTTTTCTACGTCCAAATTCAGGTAATTAAGTTGTTTTCAACTTATAAATATTTAGGTAACTATAATTATCAAGTATTTAATTTAAGCGTTATAATATAACTGTGTTGTGTTCGTAGAGTGTTTGTACCTTTTTCTAATAAAAACTTATTTAATTATAAAGTTTTTTTGTATTTCTATGTAGGCCTGCACTTATTGGATAGCCACGCAACAATAGCCTTTGTAAAAGCTTAGCCGTCTAAGTAGCCTTTGCCTTCGTGACCTAATTTCATCCATATCTCAATTCCCATAAGAGACTCATAAGGTCCATTCCAAGGTTGCCTGGAAGAGATCGCATAAAGCGATAAGGAAAAAAAAATGAACCTACGGGTAGGTTTGTACACCATTATTATTTTAAAATATACCTGGTAATATTTATATTTTTACCGCTGAAGACGTCTGTATTCCGTGTGTAATTTACACGAGGAAGAAAGACGTCACATACTATCAGAAATATTTATCAGTTATTCCAAGAAACAAACAGATTGTCGAATATCCGTTTGTTTAGTTATTTCAAGTTCGAAGAAGTTGTAATGAATCCCCTACTAAGCACTTGGGCTCCCTATAGTGATTAAAATACTGAGGTAACACTTCGAGTTCTAAAGAAGGCGGAGTCTCCCAACATGAAACTCCGGACCCCTGAGATAGAACGCATTTAAGTGGACCAATAAGAGCGAAGAAACTCGGTCCCCATACATATCATATCGCATAAGAACCGCGCAAGTGCACAGGGCCTTTAGACCCTATAAAAGGAGAAGCAACCACACAGCGTAGCTATTCCGCTTCACGGCTTCTTCGAGTTCTCCATATGCGAAATACGGAGAGCTCAAAAAAGCCGTGAAACAGTGCTTTAGTTGCCTCCGTTCAGTTCACACGCTATATAAAATATAAAAAACTATGCAAAATGGCGCGCTATTCAGGATCCACCACTATGGACGTCAACGAGAACGGTAAGTTAATAATTATTCCATCACAAATACATTATTTATGAATATAATTTCATTAAGACTAATAGTAGTTTCCACCTTTAGGTTCCCACGTAAATGTTTTATCAGCCCGCGTAAGCATGCAGGGTCAGTAAATATCAGACGCTTGCCGATAGCGCATGGTAGTTTCGTGTTAAATGCTAAATTATGATGGAAATGTCTAGTCGACAGCAATTGTATCCGACTATTACAAATAGCAGTGAGCTTTCTACAGTCAATTTAAACCCAGCGATTTGTATATATTGAATATATTTTTATGATGTTTTAATTTTTTTTATGTGTTAAATAGTGTTCTAAATATTTTCGTGGTTTTCAGTCAATGATGCCGCGGATTCTGATGGGAAAACTTGCGGGAAAATCTTAGTGGTTCTGTCATGGATCCTCGTTTGTTTGACGATGCCATTCTCTCTCTTCATTTGTTTCAAGGTACGTGGAACTAATTTTTTGTAATGATATTTATTTTTTTCATTTTATTATGTTTAATTTAATATTAAACTTGCCCTGCAAAGATGCTCTGTCGTCCAAGCGAATGTCTTATTGCGATTTATTTTGCTGGTATTTTTGGTGGTGTTTTGTTGGCTTTTTATAATAATGAAAAGATATTTTTTCACATACGTAAAGGGAAAAAATTGTAGGTACTTTTTTAAAACACGAAAGCGTAGGATTTCTGAAAGAAAAGTCCATTTTATCTTTGAGTAGGTATCAGTCATCGTGCATATAATTATAATTAGACAAGAACTTAATAATTAAAACAGAAAAGTTTAAAATTATATTTTCTATGACTTGGGATCGAACCCTGTTCCCTCAAATCCGATGACGCGCTGCGCACTCGTTATCTAGGACACTCAGTCACAGGAATAACATTTTATTTCATTTCTTGATGATCAAAGTAAAAATATTTTCTTATTTCCAATAAAAAGTAGTATTAAATGAGATGAAAGGAAAATAGTTCTTGTAAAGTCTTTGATTCCAGTTCAGAAAATTAGAAGTTGCTGAGTGAAATTATTATAAGGTCATTACTCGTATTTGCCACCAGGACGGCTAAAATTGTCGTTATTCAGTATAAAACTTTGCGAATACCTTAATCAAAGTTAAATATACTTGACAATTAGTCAAAAAATATAAAAACAAATATCTAAAAACTTCAAAAGCGCAGGAATTACTTTAAAAAAATTCACAGATTTCGTGCCTCACACGACTATCGAGCACATTGGAAATGAATCTACGGAAATCAAAAAAATATTGTCGCTGAGCGACGAGAAAGTCGGGATTAGGAAAAGGTTACAAAATAAAACTACAACGTTGAATGATAATGTCGTTCTGACTTTTTTCAAAAAGGTTAGACTACAGGGCAACCCCTTAACCCCATCGTCTTTGTTTTAGGCTGCAATAAAAGGTACCTATCTCAATTCCAATGCAGTTATCGGACTTCCAAAAGGAGCATTGTTTAACACCTGAGGGGAACGTGGCTATCGACATAATAATATTTATAGTTATATCGATCGAAACAATAAGATAGTAGGTACGATTTCTACAGACACGATAAATCTTCAAAGCATAAAAATAAGTGTGTAACCAACACTTATTTTTGAACAGTAACGTGAATGAAACTTCTTAAATCTAGGATATTTTTCTATAGGCCAAATAAAGTTCAATCGTTTAAAACGAGGCTTATAATTTTCTTATTCCTTCGAAGAAAATACCACAGAAGTTCGTATCTTGGCCGCCATTAAATGTCATCGTTTTATGAATAATTGAGCAGCAGATATCACCTGTCCTAGTTCACACATAAGTTGATTGAACCCAAAGCCAATATGAATATTATGGTCGCTAAGACAAAGCCTTGAAACTAGATCGATAATCGTTTCATTATTAATGCATTGCTACGATTGACTAAATATGTACATTTATGTGTAATCAAAGAGATTTAAGATACAATAGAGAGGATATGCATAGATATGTCATAGAAAACTGTGATCCCATGTCTCAGTGGCGCCATCTAGCATAATATAGCAAAATTAGAGCAGCAATTGCAAATATTTGGAAATATTATATTGATATCTGGGGGCACGACAGTGCCCCCGCCAAGACGAGTCAAGCGAAGCGCATGGGCACTACCTACCTTTTCTCGAAGCGCTTCGTCGGTTACGTATATCCGAGGCGAGGTCCAAAATCCGTAGATCTATGGATAAATCCGTAGGTCTGTCATTGTGGTGTCACGCTAAGTAGAAACTATAAAACCTGAGGTAGGACTTTTACCATTTAGATATAAAGGTATCGCTAATATTGAAAAAAGTTACTAAGACTATTTTTCTTCGCACTTGAATAAATTGAAACAAGTGCCAAGAAATTCGGAAAGCAATAAAATGATTAGTAATTTCAATGCTTACAAGCGATTTTTCTATGAAATTATTTTTACATACAAATTACTAAATTATCGTTATTATGTTCTAATGACACAAGTGTCAGACTGCTGATCACGACGTGGGTTCGATTCCCACAGGACATAAATATTTATGTGCATTTACAAAAGAAAATATAAAAGCATATTATATCCATTGTTTAGTACCCATAGTACAAGCTCTGCTCTGCGAGTTTGACGTAAACAGATCAGTCGACCTTGCGTACGTACAAAATGTTATAAAAGTCAAAAACACTCATACCCCTGGTATTGAGGAAACTACGCACGTTCTACTTAAAAATCTTATACCTGATGATCGATCGAATAATGATAGCGACTACCACCAACAGACCAGAGCATCAGTTGCCGTGCTGCCTTTGTCCCCAACGTCAGATCTATCATCCATTGACGAATTTTTAAAAGTTGTTAACAAACTCACACTTACTAAAGGATTGATAAAATAAATCTTAATGAGACAAGTGTTTACACATCTATTAGATAGATACACTACATCGCTTTCTTATTATATTTTTACTAGCTGACCAAATAAACAAAAAAAAAACATAAAAATCGATCAAGCCGTTTCGGAGGAGTTCTATAACAAACACTGTGACACGAGATGTTTACATATACGTATATTAGATTTGTTCAACTCAAAACACGTTATCAAATATTCGTGTAAAATCAAAATCATAAACAAATGTTTATTTCAACTATACATTTCTGCGAACGAATACCAAATTAAACCAATAATTAAATTAAATTAAAACGAAACTTATTAAGCCTGATCATCTGCATTTATGAACTCATTAATATGTCGGACAAGAACTTTTTAGTGAATGTCATCCTTTGTCCAGTTTCCTTGCTCTTATCTATCACATCTCTTTCATTAGCCTCTTCTACATTTATGTTGTGTTTTTTTCATTCAATCCTTCTCCCTCTCTCTCTTCCTAAGCCATATTCATAACCTTGCGTGACTCCCAAATCTGTAGCTATTCTCTTCCGATATCCGTTTCCCTTTCATCAACAAAAATAAAAACTATTCTTTTTTAAACTGTCTTCCTTTATCATAATCATCTGTCGCAACTCAGACGATTAATATATTTCTATGATTTGGTCTATTATTTATAATGGTCACCTAACTATCAATTTCTTTTTTCGATGTTTTACTATTAGCCAGACGATTGGTTTTACACACATAGTGTGAGAAATTACAAGGTATTCCACTCCTAGTGATGAGAGCATTAAATAAATGGTCGCTTGTCACGATATACCTATTTTAAAAGGACATTTTTGTTTTCATTATTCACTTAAACATAACATAAACGTTACGCCTGTTTTCCCACAGGGGTCAGGCCGAAGTCTACAACATAGTCCACCAAACTTTCGCCAATTATAATTGTGAGTGAAGTCCCATGCAATACCTACTTATGGGCCGAGTCTATTGACATCAACCAAAACACAAATCCACACAAATCCAGACTCCAGGCTGCTACTAACATATCCCTGATGGAAACACAATTAGGCTGCATTCCCACCAGAGATGAGTGAGGATGCGTAGCGAGGGATGTGTGTGAAACCAACCAATAACATCGCTTTATTTTTATAGCTTGAATTAAGTTAGCGTTGGTATTGGTTAGATTTACACACATCCCTCGCTACGCATCATCGCTCATCTTTGGTGGAAACGCAGCCTAACACTTTGCCTGGCCCGGGAATCGAACCCGAACCTCATGCTCAGCAGTAGCGCTTGCAACTACTAGACCAATAAGGCAGATACTATTCTCTTAACGCTTACGTTACCCAATCCATCACAAGTTTAGCAAGTACGAAAAATCCGTTAAAAGCCCCAGACAAAGGACATGAAAACTGCCATAGATAACACTTCCAACTAATAAATTCATCGACAATAATCAATATTTACGAACGCGATCAAAACTATTACGTGTTTTCAAGATATGTACCCAGTACAGTAATAAGCTTACTCCGAACACGTCAGTGCATAAACAGAGGTTTGTTTGCCAATTCATATGCACTCAGGTGTATCTACAAAGTATTTCTGCTCCAGTTTATTTAAATGGGTGGTGGATGTATTGATTTGACCGAACTTACCAACCCACTTCTCGGTTTGCCAGTGTATCAACAACTCTAGTACTGATTACAAATTAATGAGTAGTAATAAAAGCTCCGATTTTTTTTTTTATATAAGCATACTCATGAAATTTACTGCTTTACATACTAATTTTCCGACAACTTATATGCGAATACAAATAAAGAAACGGCCGAATAAAATACTGCAAATTCCGAAAAATCAATACAGAATATGCTGCCGTAAAATTTTTCCACCAGCTTAAATTGCGTTTTACAGAAAACTACAGTTAGTCATTTTAATTGTAACTCACCTATTATAAATTTAGAAATAAACTTACACATTTTATAAACTGTGGCGCTTGTTAAACTATTGTGACATTATAAAATACTTTTCTAAGTAATTCCATAGATACTCCTAATAAATATAAAAAAGTGCTTGTAATCAATATCATTCATTACTTACACCTACTTACCTGCCACTCTAATCAATTAATATATACCTAGGTAAAGGTATTTGTATTCTCATTCGCTCACTCTTGCATCCTATGACGACGGAGCCTAGCTAAGCGGGGCTCCTATTTCTGTTTAAAGGGTTTAAAGTAACCTAACCAAACCTAACGTCTTTGTGCTCCCTTTAGCAGTTCCTACGTCGCCTATCGACCGACCACAACCATGCAACCGACGATGTCACCCGAAGTATGCACGAAGCGCCCGCGTGGGCCGACAGTAGGTAGTTAATGTCGTTAAAATTGAAAATTAAAAAGTTATTCTATAACCAATAGTAAAAATTAAGCTGGTTTCAATAGTGCTTAAGAAAACGATTATTTTAGCAGAACATGAATGTTTTCGGAAACTTAGTATTTTTTTCGGAAGTTTGGTTTTATTTTTGGAAATTTAGTTTATTATTTGAAAGTACATATCATTTTTCTTATATCTATAATTTGAATAAGCTCCTGTTTGTTTGTTAAATAAAGCATTTTTTTCGGTTAATTTGGCTTGATTTTTCGGTAAGTAATTCGTTTCAACACAGGTTAGTTAGTATTACATTCAACCACAGATCGTTAAAGGTAATTTGTTTTTCGGAAGCATCATTATTTCCCATTACAAATTACTACCTACCGCTGATTTCTGATTTCGTTTTGTTCCTCAATTTCTTACAACAACTTTTCCATCCGACCTATTTTTACCTGTAGCTATAAACTAATACGTAATAGGTATATACGTATTTTATTGGGGCCAGTGAAATCGTTTTCTTGAAATAAAAACAAGAAAAACTTTAAAACTTAAGAGCGTTTACGACGTACGGCATTTCATACAAACTTTCAAGCCCTTGTTTTTCGAAACGAATGAACTGATTTTAATGAAACTTCATACGCATAAGCAGGATACAAAGGTCTAAAAAGTTAGTACAAACATTTTCGAAATGACTTATTTAAAAAAAAAAAGATAACTGGAAATCCCTGTTTCTATGGAAAAGCGGTCTAATTTGGCTGTTTTGAAAATGTTTTTAACTAACTTTTTAGACCTTTGTATCTTGCTTATGCGTACAAAGTTTCATTACAATCGGTTCATGAATTTCGAAAAACAAGGGCTTGAAAGTTTGTATGAAATTGCCTACGTCGTAAACGCTCTTAACAGAGTTTTCTTGCATCAATATAAAATTGTAAATGTAATCATACAAACTGATTTTATAGCACAAATCACGTGCATTCAAAGGCTAGTTCTGATTTTCCCCTCTTTACTCGATTCAAAGGAGAAAACGGCAACATACTCTGAGCGAGGAAATATGTCTAAACTGCAAAAATTATTTGTGGCTTCATATTGAAAACTACACTCTAGACATTGGTGCTGTATATAGTAGAAAACCTAATCAAAGAAAAGAAAACCTGTCGAAATCTTCCTAGAAACTTACTCTCAACAGTTACATTAAAAAAAAACGTTTGGTGGTTTTTGGCGACTTTAACTTCAACTTATTGAATACAAAACGTGCAACTAATAAGTATAAAGAAGTGATCTAAGGAAATAGCTATGAATTCTTGAACAAAATACGTGAAGATTACCTACTGCACAAGTGAATCAACAACATCGAAGAGTATTATCGACCATATTTGCTCAAATCTTAAACGGAACAATTTTCATGTAGCCATTGTCGATACCCCTCAATGTTATGAGTCAATAACTAATATTATTGAGAACTACAGTAAACATTAGCGTCATAAACGAATACGTTTACATGGTACCTTGCAGGTCTGATATCTCTTTAACCCGGTATTTCACAGACTTTTTTCTGCTCATAATAAAAATTGATGCTTTCATTTGATGTATATTTGGTTTTTATTGGACATACCGGCCAAAACACCTATCATTCTGTATGGAATTAGAAACATTTCCAAGTAGTCTTAAAATTGCAAAAGTCACGCCTACTTATAAAACTGGAGTTAAATCAGAGCCGGGAAACTATCGTCCCATATCAGTTCTCCCCGTGCTGTCAAAAATGTTTTAAAGGGTCTTATACAATCGCCTCGAAAAATACCTAATGTCATTAAACTTCCTCTACGATAAACAATACGGCTTTCGAACGAAGTCGAATAGGCTTCCGACCGAAGTCGAATAGGCTTTCGACCGAAGTCGAATAGGCTTTCGACCGAAGTCGAATAGGCTTTCGACCTAAGTCGAATACACTTTCAGCGACAATAGACCTGGTGACAACTATAAAGCTTAATATCGATAACAAACACATTTTATTGACCTTAAAAAAGGCGTTTGACGCAGTCAGTCACGAGTTGCTATCTATTAAATAAACTTAATGAAATTGGCATAAAAGGCCCTTTTTTTTTTTTTTTTTTTTTTTTGGATGGGAAATCATCTAATGACTCCTCCCGCTCTGGGTGGAGCGGAAGGGAGTGTCAGACTCTTACTGACTAAAACCCACCCGTGTTCCTTCCTTAGCCCTTTATGTTCCGGGGCAGCGGTAACCCTTTCGGACGATCCCGCTACCCCGGCAGGCTTCGGCCCTGGCGGGCCCCTTCCTTTTTGCTGACATCTCTTTGAGGCGCGCGTGGAACACATACGCGCCGTCCGGCACGGGCCTGGTCCTGATCGGACGGAGAGCTAACATAAAAGGCCCTGACCTTAACTTCTTCAGGTTCTATCTGTTAAACCGTTACCAAGGAGTGAAGATTGGAGACACTCAGAGTAATCCCAAAATAATTATAAAATATGGTGTGCCCCAAGGCTCAATTTTGGCTCCTCTTTTATTCCTCCGTTACATAGCGTCCACCAAATTGGTCTAAAAGAGAATCAGCTGTTCCCTACATTTTGACGAGTTATACGAACATAAATGTAGTTTTATTTTCGCGATTTCAGGTTTGGTCCCATAGTAAAAGTTGTTTGTTATCATGAGTACAATCATGTGTTTAGGTATCGGTCACTAATTACCAGTCACCCTATATATGAATAACCGAAATACATCACAGAATCCAAATCCATAACCGCTTCTAAAAAACTACTCAAACAGCACATCATAAAAAAATCATATTCCCTATAAATAATCTCAAGCCACATACAGCTACACTTTTCTGTGTTGAACGGAGACTTATTTACTTTTGTATTGATGTTTTGTGCCCGTGTATCAAACGAACATTGAATTGTTTGTAGTTTTTTTTTATCTACCCACAAAATCATTATTTTTTCTATATCGACTTCTGTTATAGTTTTAATATTCTCATGTAAGTGAATAATTTGTATTCTTATGAGAATACAGTGATCTCAAACCTAGAGACAGGTTGAAATGTTATTTATTATTCTAGTTTCTACCGGAAATCGAACTGCTTCTTGCACTGTGTTTACCAAGAACCCTTCAACGTAAGGTGGGCCGCACACTGGTCAGGGTTGGTACATCCGATTCGGCAATATTTGATGAAAAACATAGCCGACCCGAAGCAATTACAACACATACTCGGCTTTCATTCGGTTTGAGCCGATCGACAAACCTCGTTCGGTATCTACCCTCGTTTAATCATGTTCAAGTCGTCTCAGCACAATTCGTGCTAAGCCGAGCGATCAAAGTTATATATTATTCGATTTTACCGCTACTAACAATAGCTGGATAGTTCATAATTGAATGACATCAAAGTCTCTAGAGAGCAGAAAAACATAATTGTTTTCTATTAGCTGCTTATTTCGAACCGCTAAGCTGCGCTTATGGCCGTCATACACTGTAAAGTCTCGAAACCAGCTCGACAAATGTGAGCTTTATGCCCGTTTTCAATAACACTAGACGAAACCTAAATTAATGCCAAAATAACGCCCTGTTCGATTTTCAACGGTTGGTTCAGCGCTGAAAATAAAATAATCAAAAACACCGTGCTTTTATTTAGGCATTATATCTGTAAAATTAGTATTGACTTGTTTTGATGCAACGGCCAATATTTGGTGACATAGATATCTAATTTGGTGACGCTATCTTTTAGTTTCTGTATAGTTTTAGTTTAGTTCGGATTTAATTTTGTTATTTTTAGTATTCATTCAATCCTTCATATTTTGCAATAAACCATTTGGTGATGAATAACATCGGCGGTTTTTTTATTACCTACCTACTTTTTGCATACTGGGTTCATTATGATTATTTTGTTTAGCTGGCGAAGTGGTATTGGCATAGAAATGCAAAAAAAAATCAATCTATGGGTATTGTATACAATAAAGTATATTTCTCCAAAACCAATTATTATTGTTGGCTTGTAGAACAGAAATAAAATGTATATTTTCTTTTGTTTGAAGGTAGTGCAAGAATACGAAAGAGCTGTTATTTTCCGTTTAGGCCGGCTGCTATCTGGAGGTGCCAAGGGACCGGGTAAGTACATAGTATTTTAGCACATATAGCTCTATAAGGATATTTTGTCGCGTGACCAAGTTCGGAACTAACACCGCCATCTTGTATAATCAATACATTATTACGAGTACATTTCACAAAAAAAAAATTATTTACAAAAACTTACCTATTAAGAGGACTACATGACCTAAAGCGCGGTCTTTGTCGGACTGCATAGAAAAGAAAGAGAAGCGCGATGCCACAACGCTGGTAATTTATTGCAAAATATGAAGCAATTATCGATTTACGAAAAATCTAGTGTTTGGACAAAAAAACTAAAACACTATAGTTTTAGTATGTTGCTTGTAGAATAATCTGACAAAAAATCATAATGATTGTATGTATATTAGTATGGATTTTGTTGTAAAAAAAAAGTTTTTAGAGGTATCTTCATGATTTTTTTCTATCGTATCATATAAGTTGTATTATGTTTTCAACACACTATCTTCCTAGCATTTATCCTGAAGAATATCATATATTTTTTTTATTTTTTTTACTGTAGTCGATCATATACTTTTATTGTTTCTAAAACTTGCGTTTTTTGCGTTTAGGTCCTGTAAGCCCCTTAAATACATACACCTACAGTCTTTGACATAATTATTAATTATAGATCTCACATGTATATAAACTACATATATAGGAAAGCACGGCTCTATTAATTAGCATATACATACTTATACATTATAGTAACAAAAGAAAATAAATCATAATGAGCCTATAATGTTTCCACTGCTGGGACACAGGCCTCCTCTCGGTGAGAGATAGTGGGCCGTAATCCACCTCGCGGGCCCAGTGCGGGTTAGCAGATGTCACATGTCTTCGAATTTTTAGTTCTAGGAGATGGCGGTTTCCTCACGATGTTTTCCTTCACCGTTTTGAGAGCAATGGTGATGAAATAATTTACACAAAGTAAAGCGCCTGTTTGGGTTCAAACTTACAACTCGTAAGTCGCTTCCGTTACCACTTGGCCACCACTGCAGAAAATATAAATACAATTCATTTTAAAAATGATATCCATATTATGTTTTATAAATATCCAATAACAGTAAACTTTATTATTATTGGATTTATTTATTACACCTACTCATTTATTAACCAACCATCTTTTCAATGCCAAAATATCCTTGTATAGCAGTTTAGTATTACAGTAATTGCATAACATACTAACAGTAGGAATGGCTTTTATTTTGACAGGTCAACAACATTCATTGTGTTATTTACGTGGTTGAACAGAAATTTTATTCGAACTTATGAAGCAATGGATTAGCAATATCCTTCAAAATTATTCAGATTATGATTAACTAGCTTCTGCCCGCGACTTCGTCCGCGTGAAATTTCACCCTCCCCCCCATTCACCCTCTTAGGGGTGGTTAACCCTTTCTTAGTGCACCCCCAGACCTCATAAGGAACCTACATGCCAAGTTTGGAATCTCTAGACCCAGCGGTTTGGGCTGTGCGTTGATATGTCAGTCAGTCAGTTCTCCTTTTATATATATAGATAATGCGTTACGCAATTAGGGTGCAGGTTCAACAATAGACTTTTATGACGAATTCTCTGGGCAAAGTACATGACTGTTATTGTATTGTTTTAGGAATTTTCTTCATTTTGCCTTGTATTGACAACTACGCTCGTGTAGACCTGCGAACCCGAACCTACGACATTCCTCCGCAAGAGGTACTGTTTGTTTTTAAACGCACTCCAAAATTATATGTAGAAATATTTTTTGGTAGGTAGTTGTATCTTTTTAAGTATTTAAAATCATGAATTGTTGAAAGAAAGCACAACATCGAGAGACCTGGAAGGAAGGGGGAAGGCCTTGGCCCAGGAGTGGGATAAACCAGTGAAACAAAAAAAAAGCAGTTTATTATTTTTGCTTGTGAAAAATACTTTTTATTCCGAGCCCACGTCACTACCCAAGAAAATTGTTACAGGTATTAACGAAAGATTCTGTTACCGTATCAGTGGACGCTGTGGTTTACTACAGGGTACACAATGCAACCATCTCTATCGCCAACGTTGAAAACGCTCATCACTCTACCAGACTGCTAGCTCAGACTACCCTCCGTAATACTATGGGAACCCGCCCCTTACACGAGATCCTAAGCGAACGGGAGACGATTTCTGGAAGCATGCAGCTGGCCCTGGATGAGGCCACCGAAGCCTGGGGTATCAAGGTGGAACGCGTTGAAATGTGAGTTTCTTTTCAGGATTTTTTTTTGGCTTTAGGTTGTTGAGCTGTCATCTTCGGGAAGATAAGTCAGAGGGTACATGGTAATCGATATGACACATGAAAATCAAACTTACATCACTACATAGTATAAAACAAAGTCGATTCCCGCTGTCTGTCTGTCCATATGTATGCTTAGATCTTTAAAACTTCGCAACGGATTTTGATGCGGTTTTATTTAATAGATAGAGTGATTCAAGAAGAAGGTTTATATGTATAATAAAAGCCGAGAAATTCAAAGATTTGTAATGTGATCTCGTAAGAATATTATGAATATTTTTGTGCGCTTACATTGCAAACGCTGGCTAAACCTTACGAGAATTTGATGTACTACGGAATTGTATATCTTAAAAAGATCGATAAAAAAGTCCGGGATTGTATATGTTTATCTTCTAAGAATAACCCACAGTAACCATTTTTATCTTTTTCATATTACAAAAAAAATATGGGTTATTTACCAAGCTATTTTAAACAATACGGTATTATTCCTTATCGAATTAAATACATTAGATACGTTGTGCATTTCATGTAAATCAAAATTTCTCTTTATAGAATATCATTAAAATTAATATCTTAGAAGACATCAGAGATTTAAAAAACGGGGGTAGAGCGGCTGGCGGGGCGGTACGAAGCTCGCCGGGTCAGCTAGTCATTGATATTATACACGGTGAATTTTTGTGAGACAAGGAAATATATAGAGACAATTTGCACTACGATTTAACGGATTTAATCCAAATAATTTCAATTTTTTAAATTATCCTTGACATGGAAAATTCTGAAAATGAAAGGTGGAACTTTGCCTTTCTTTCGATCTAACACATAAAGATAAACGCAGTCGCCTTTAACCCTTCGTATGCTTGGCTTTTTAATTTTGTCTGTAATTACGGCATTCAACCGGTTAAAAACATCGAGATTATTTCATGCATCCTTTGATCCCTTACATTAAAACTTTAAGGGCTGATTTTTCAATTATCTGATAACTGTATTCGAGGAATAATTTTGAAATTTTGACAGTTATTTCATACAAAAACTGTCAAACGTCACTTTTATTCCTCGAATAAAAATGATCTGGCGATGGAAAAATCAGCCCTAAATATATCTAAACGTATTTATCAAATAGAACTTCTTCGTTCTATTCAAGAACACTTATCTACGTATGTACCGAATTCCAAAAATATAGAATAAAAGTCTCTCGATAAACGAAAAAAAAATGGTTAAATGTTTCCATAGCTTGAACGGTCAGATACTCCAAAATGTCTTCCTTAACAGAAAAGACGTGCGGCTACCGGTCCAGCTCCAGAGAGCAATGGCGGCAGAAGCAGAGGCTGCCAGGGAGGCCCGTGCCAAAGTGATCGCAGCGGAAGGCGAACAAAAGGCCTCCCGTGCCCTTCGAGAGGCCTCGGAGATCATCAGCGACAGCCCAGCGGCATTACAACTACGCTACCTTCAGGTACTGTACCGTTTTATTAACAGCTCCAGTTTCTATATTCAAAAATCATTTTTGAAACTTCGTTTTCTTTTGTTTGTTGTTTTTTTTATTAACCCTTCGTATTCGAACGTAGATCTACGCGAGACACAATGGCTTTTTAATTGTGTCTGTAATTACGACATTCAACCGGTTAATGCTCTTCCTTCTTCTGGAAAGGGATTAGGTGATCAAAGCAGATTCAGTTAAAAACCAGCGTCAAGTAGTGGTCTGGTACTATGAACGTGAGGTGAACTGGACCTATTTGGCACAGCGGCTCAATGTTTTAATATAATATTTTGTTGTGTAAAATTGTGTCTGTGTTTTGTGCCAAATTAATTGGTTTTACATTTCATCGATTTATAGATATTGTTAAAGTTAAAGTGTAACCGTCATAGGTGTTAAACAGCTATACTTGTCCTTTTTTTATTGTGGCCACAAACACGTGTGACTCATGATGTCGCGGGCAGCAAGCAAAAAATACTGTTACTGTTAGCCTGCATCATCCCACTGCTGGGCAAAGGCATCTCCCCATGACTACCAGCTCTTTCGATCCAGGGCTAAAGTGGACCACTGGTCATTTGTTTTGTCCAGCTCATCCCGCCATCTTTTACGGGGTCTGCAGCGACTTCATCTAGCTGTGTCAGGGCTCCATGTGGTAGTTATTTACGGAACGCGTAAAAAAATTATGTGTAAAAAAAACATAATTCAAAATTAATGTATTTACTTTAATGGAAAAAGAAAAGGTGGTCATAATAAAACTAGCTATACAATACATGACCTTGTAATCTTTATAATAGAAGGTTATCATAAAGACCAAATTTGTAACTCTAGGTGGACCGATCAATCACAAAGGCCCGGCGGGCCACAGGTTGAGTATAGCTAGTGTAGACACTGACAGTCAAAGTCAAATGTCAACGAAGAAAAATAATTCTATTCTATTCTTGCAGACGCTGAACACCATTTCGGCAGAGAAGAATTCGACAATCGTTTTCCCTCTGCCAATTGATATTTTTACATATTTCATGAAGGCGAAAGAGGATTCCCATAATAATATATAACGTGGATAATGCAACATTGTGTTTATTTCGCAAAATTTTAGAATATTATTAGGTATTTAAAATTGTATAATCAAATTACTATTATATTCCAGATTAAAATTAAATTTATATTCCAATTTAACAAGTAGAAATGGATAGTTATTCTTAACTCATAGTACGGTAACCTAGATTTAATTAAGTATTAATTTATTAGTGATTTGTTTAATACATGAGCCCGTATCTAAACAAATCACTAAAATACTCGTAGATCGGCACAGGAGCCATTTTTTAAAAAAAAGTTTAAAAAATCTGGGTTCGTATTTAATCGCATTTAATCAAATAAATTTAAGTGTAGAAGTAAGATTTATGAAAAAAAAAATGTATACCTTATTTATAAGCCGTAGCGAATGTAGATTAGCATAGCTGCTCATCTAGTGAGCGTAGTGAAATAAAATAGAAAACTTACCGTCATGTTAACAGTTCGGGCGATTCTCTACTAGGACTCCGACTACTTAGTATAACTGCTCGGTATCGGATCATAGTTGGAAAATCGCCCAAACAGAACTAGCTATCAAACACCAGAAAAATAGACCAACTTTACAAACCCATCAACGGTGCTATTCTGTAAAAAGATCACCGTGTTAACTTAGGTGAAGTGAGCTTAAAGTGAGCTGTCATTCCACCTGATGCTAGAGAGAGGGATTGACACTATTGACAGCTCACTTCACCTATGTTTTCACGGTGAGATTTTTACAGAATAGCATTACAGATCGTATCATTTAATTTATTGACATTTGGGTTGAAAACTTTTATTTCATATTTTACAGCCAGCTATTCTAACAACTCTTGCCTAATTTAATACATGCGTTTTTTTTTAAAGTATTTTATTTTTTCTCGTTTTCTGACCTTTGAGCCATGAGCTCTAAGGATGCGTAGCTGCCAAGTACGCACGGTGACAGATCAAGTTAATACCAGTATAATGTGTCCTCTCAAAGTACAGAAATCGTATACAACACAAGGTCAGCTTAAACTGAAAATATACATAAACAACTATAACATACAACAAAATATTTTATGTTAATATATTTAAACATTTTAGTTTGTTTTTAAAGGTAATTGAGACGTAGCAATTCTAAATTAAATTAGTTTATTCCTATATGTAACATTTTAATATAAATTGTTCAAATCTGAATAGCGGTTTTCATCGTATGGCTGTGCTGGGATAGGCATAATTGTGTACTTAGTTATAATATTTAGTACATCTACAACTACAAAAAAAAATTGTTAAGTAACTACTTTCCATCGTATCGGCAATAGAAAAAAAAAACCTGCGCATTTGTCTAAATCCGTTTATCCAGACGTAGAAAAGTCATAATTATATAATCGTTTCTAGAAAATAAGAAGTGTTATCTAATAAGACGTTACCGTAGCAGTAGGAAATATTATTAAGGCACTTCTAGTGAGAATACATGAGTTTGATGGGTGCTAAGTAGGTAGCTAAAGGAATGTTGAGTACAAGATTTACGCAAATTGTGGGATAAGATTAATCGCAGCCAATTTATTGAACAAACTGAGAAGGATTGATAAAAAAAAAAAACAAAAACTACAAAAAAATTAAAAAACAAAGGAAATTTTTAACAAAAAAACATAAAACACAAATTAAATCTCAAAAAAAAGTTATTGATGGCCAAATCGTTATCGGTTTCAGGGTGGAAAAGGATAGTTGGCTACTTACAGTTTGAATAACGGGTTAGCTGCGATTCATCTGCATGTCTCTCGTATGTATTTTTTATAAAACATAAACGTTCTGTACCTTTTGTACGAGTTTTGCATGTTGACTGTATCGATACGTAACCATAACTCTACCCTTTGACTGCAGTTAATGTACCATTGGGTAAAGTGGCATGAATCGGTAACAGTAACCTTGCAAAACTCGCACTATGGGTACTTTACATCTTATCCATCAATATTTTCACACTGTTACAATTTGTTGTTGAAATGTATGTAGCTGAGCGAACAGTTCGTAACATAAAAAAAATATATATTATATATATAAACAAAACAAAATACAAAACCAAAAAAAGAAATGGAAAATAAATTGAAAAAAAAAGTAGTTTTAGCTTGGAAACAAAGAAGAAAATGTCAATAAAAAACCGTACAGTTCGCACAGCTAATAATGTTCTAAAGTTTATAAAAACTACATAAATATTCATATACAAATGTTTGCGGATTGAGAATCGATGAAGGTACACAAAACATGTTTCGACTAGCCACAGCTACTTAAATGTGAGAAAAGTACAGTGAGCAACTAACTAAAACACCAAAAAAATAAAAAAAACACAAAAAAAACGTGTGCACGTTGCTTACAAGAAACACAATTAGATAGCTTTGATAAGTTGAGACATGTGCGTATTTTTGTATCGATAGAATTAGGGATGCTGCATAGCGATTTCAACGACTCCTTTTTATTATTTAGCGAATAGCAATGCAACTTAAAATGCACTACAATGCGCGCTACCTCTTCTGTCACACGCACTATGCAACAAGTTGTGCTGCAAATTGGATGACTTACCAAATGAGCCTGGTATTTCAGAAAAGATGCAACACAGAACGAGAATTGGATCGTGTGAACATTTTTAACATCTGGTCATTTAAAATGACCGGGGTCCATTCGTCGTGCGTTTTAAACGTTGGATTGTTATTATTACTGCTTTAAAAGTGGTTTTGTCAGTGCGTATCTAAGAGGCAGTTGTTGTAGAGAATAGTGTGCAACGACCAGACTCTTGAGTGATATTCTTCAATAAACACGCATATCGAAAGCGAACATTTTCGAATTTTGTAGTGATGTTTGGAGAATAAGCACTCATACGTTCGTTGTACCTGTTTCAAATGACATGTATTTTTACAGAATATATTTAAGAATATATAAAAAATAATCTAAATAAAACAACTATATGACTATGTTTTTATTAATAATTAATAAATGTTTAGAATGGAATATACTCAATATAATCGAACATTACATACTCGTATAAGTAATTTAACTAAATAAATAGATAATGGACCCAAAAATGTGTTTAATTTTACCGTAATAGGTACACACCTGCAATATACACACAAACATAGTTTGACAGCCTATTTGATATATTTGATACTCATACAACTCATTAGTTGTATGAGTTGCCTAAGACATCTTACATCATCATCATCTGCCTAGCCTTTTCCCAACTATTTTGGAGTCGGCTTCCAGTCTAACCGGATGCAGCTGAATACCAGTATTTTACATGGAGCGACTGCCTATCTGACCTCCACAACCCAGTTACTGGGTAATACGATACCCCTTGGTAAGACATCTTACATCTATACAAATAAATAAAATTGGAGTGTCTGTTTGTAATATTAAAATAACCGCTTTTTACTAAATGCATGTGGATGTACGAGTATACACTGTACATATACCAAAATAACATTTTTTTTTTTAATTTTTGTCTGTCTGTTTGTTCCGGCTAATCTCTGAAACGGTTGGACCGATTTTGACGGGACTTTCACTGGCAGATAGCTGATGTAATAAGGAGTAACTTAGGCTACTTTTATTTAAAAAAAATAATTACGGTCCTGCGCAAAAAAAATAAAACGTTCTCCGTCATGCACGCAAACGAAGTCGCGGGCACAACTAGTACATAATAATATGTTTGTACCTGATACGGTACAAGTTATCAAAAACCAGAATTCAAGCTACTAGTAATCCATTCAAAATACATGTAGGTTCTAACAGAGTACCTACCTCCAGCCAGGGGCCGACGCTGCGCGCAACTTACTAGCGTAATATAACGCCGCTGCGCCTGCGCAATGTTTCAAAGACTTTTGCAACAAGATCGGTTTAAAAAAAGATCGAATGCTCATTCTATCCCCACTCTACAAAATTATTATTGTATCGATAGAATCAGGGATACTGCGTAGCGATTTCTACGACTCCTTTTTATTATTATAGAACAATGCAACTTAAAATTCATAACTACTAAATTATTGTTGTGAAAACAGACATTTTTTCGTCGCTATACAGTCATTTCACAGTTATTTTACCTTTCACAGCAGCAACTTAACAACAACCTTATAGTAACGTAACTAAAGATTACTATTATTTGAACAGTGATACAAAATGAGAGAAAATTATTATTATTTTAATAATTATTTTATTTATTCCAAATAAAACATAAGTGTATTAATATCAAAAAAAGAATGCTCATGCTTTTGGTTCCGGTTCCATGTTCGTTTAGTCTAAACGCAAACGCCATCTTATAACTGTCACCGGTGTACAACGTAACTTTCAAGAGTAGAAAGGTTCAAAGGCCAAGATACCAAATCAGCGAGAAAACGTTGGTCAGCACCCGAGTGTTCCCGGGAGTTACATCAACTGGTTCCACCATCTCTATTTTATCATTGGATTTAAAAGGTACCTTACTGCAGGAGGATATTATCGGAACTTCTCGTCGACGATCATTTTGCACACTTCACCACCAAAATCTGACAATTCTGTTGACTTTTAAATTACGCGTATTCTGTGTATCTACACTCCTTACAGGAGACCACACCATCCAACCATTGTTTCCACTAGGAGAGATCGAGATAAAGAGCAGATTCTATAACAACGGCTACTCTTAGCCTGCATCATCCCAATGCTGGGTAAACTCACCCCACACCACACTCCGCTCCAAAACATAGACCACTGACGTTGTACTTAAAGTCACAAAGGTGAAGGGCCACGTCTGCCTCATGCCCAATGAGCTGGGAACCAAACTATCCATTATGTGGAGCCTTGACACAGCCAGAAAGCATCGCGGCAGACCCCGAAGAAAATGGCGGCTGGATAAAATAAACCACCAGATCAATAATTATCATAAACAATTGAATATTATTATAGATATAGTAGTACGAAAATATGCGCATAACATGGAGTTGCGGACACCGGCCCGTATTAACTATAGATAATTTTATTATGCAAAAGACGATCCACTTCCTACATCCAACATGCATACACCTCGTCGCGTGACTTCGAATGGGGTGGCTGAACACCCCACGAGGTGGAGCACACCCACCATACCCTCCAGCAACTATTGAAATAATTATCACCCTCAATGACAAATACAGGGCTTATAATAAATGGAGGACCTAAGTGTACATTTAGTTAATTAAATACATGTTGTTTATGCTTCTTCTTTGCGTATCGATGGCAAAAAGTTTAAACATTTTTGGCCCAAATTTCAGCTGCGCAAACTGCGCTCACTGATGCAGTCATAAGATCATCAAGTGCGCAGGTGACAGGGCATGCGGTACGATGTAAGGTTCGAAGTGCTGCATACGCACTTGATACCCGACTTACCCTTGAGCCGTCCGTGAACCCCCATTTGTGGAGATTGTCTTTGCTCCGAAAGGTCTATTGGTAGGTTGTAGGTATTGGAGTAGTAGTTTCATTCGATCAACCTATGAATAGGTTAATATTAAAAATATTAGTTAAGGTCGAAATAAAAGTTCTTATTTTGTTACTTGGAAATCAGTGAAAACTATGGACAAAAATTTTGAGAAATGCTCATTCAATCTATATTATTTTAATATATAAAAACGAAATCCCACTCCCTCACTGACTGGCTAATCATGAAATCGCAAGAGCTATTGAACCTGCCAACTGGCAAATAAGTTCTGTATAGATATGGTAGGTGACTGCAAAGAAAGGATTCTTGAAAATTTCACCCCTAAGGGGGTCAAAGTTGGTATGGAAGTCCAAAAGATTTTAGAATGTTTTCCGTTTTTGGAATTTTTACCCCAAAGGTGGTTAAATACGGGATGAAAGTTTGTAAGGAAGTGTATTTGTTTACTTTCAGGAGTAGAGTATAAGTACTCTATCTCCGAGGTTCTTCTTGAAGTTCATATGAGATTACACAAAAAATGGAATGAAGAACCTTTTGCTTATTTTGTAGACGATGCTATAAAATTAGTCCACCCGCCACAGTCAACTCGGATTCGGATTTCGAATTTTAGCTGGGCTGTGCAGTTAGGCCCTGTCCGTCGAATTAGTTTCAATGTCCACTCAATGACGTAAAGCCCATTTACCGTTGCGAGAATAGTAACGGTTTGGTATTTAGCATTGAGCGACGTTAAGCCTTGAAGTGAAATCCCAGAGTTAAATTGAATGCAAAACTTCTGTGAAAGCTTGTCGAAAAACAAACACCATAATAATATTTTAGAAACACAAATAAAGTAACGTCATCTGTATGTACAAAAATGACAATAAAAAAATTGCCTCCCGACCGATTTCGGTCACGGTGGTCAATCTCAACGAAGATTAGCCAGGTACGCAGGAGATGAATAAAATGAATATGTCTTCTCAGTCCGTTGTGCATCCTGGCTAGCCATAGCTTAGTCTTTTTAGCTTAAGTAAAGTCTTTCTAAACCTCCGAAGCACTTGTTGGACAGTTACGTAGAATGTATCACCCACTGTGCTGGCCGTTTGTCTCTGGGATCTCCCATTGCACCATAATGACGATCCTGGTACATTCCTTGGGTGTATGAGGCATGATGATACCTTTAATTACAAGTCAAGGTCTACCGTAAGCACTTGTAAAAACAAGAATTAAATCAACGTGAATAAAAGTATTCAAATGTAATCCAAAATTATGAAATGTGTCTTCGAATAGGCCAGTATGTAAATTAATAATACAAACCAGCCTATTATTGTCCAACTGCAGGGCAAAAAGAGATTATAGATATAATTTACAAAGTGATCATCATGTAAATTACTTCAAAATTATAGTAAGTCTTAAAAATGTACATATAAACCCAAAATAATTGATATCCACTGCCACTGGCCGTTATGGATCCCGGTAACCGGGCATTGTTGATGATGCAATTCAATCAATTTACTGATGCGTATGAAATCGGAACCCAAGCCGAAGGCCAGTACGGTGCAACGCGTAACGAGTTTTCCTCGAATTCAAAGGATCACTACACTAAGTTTATTATTTTAACAATAATTTCCTCATAATTTCTTAACAAGTAAGTAAAAAAATACACAGGTACATTATATGGAAATGCGTGTCACGGCCCCTGGATGTATGTTGAATGATCAATAAATTAGAGCAAAATATACGGGTCACCACAGACCGAGCAGCAAAATAAAATTGTGTAACATAATATTTATTGAAATTGTATGTTAAACTGAATGAATAAACAGCTTTTACAAGCTTTTATTTAACTTGCCTTGTTAGTTACTTATTATGTATGAGTCTAATCATACTGTTAAAAAACTAAACTAAAACCTCTTCCTCTTCATACGGAGTTATTTTTGGTAGCGTACACTAAACGTCCAAGTTAATTTTAGCGATATAAATATGAAATCGTGTAACAAGAAAGGGCCCCGCTAAAAGTTCAAAAACTAAAACTTAAATAACGCAAAGAATGTCGTTGAACTGACAAAATGAAAGCCACTCTTAGTGTTCCAGTGTTATGCAATTACCCCGCTGGCAGGAATAATCTTTTTAGATAAAACAATAACAACAACACACAACAATTATGAAGCAAACGTTTGGAACAATCAAAAGGTTTCAATCACAAGATTGAAAGTGTGCTACGCAATAAGGGTGCCGAGCACTAAATATCTAATAACTTTTATTTTCGGTATCATAAAAGGACCCGCTTTCATTTAACATAACTCCTACATCTCTTACGTACCTACAAAATTGATAAATGAACTTTTTATTATCAGTTAGTATTAATTCCTGTACACACATAAATACAATATAACTATATACACTAGATACTAAAATAAAAGACTAACTAACCTACTATACAAATAAATTAAGTAGTTAGTTTGTGCTTGTGCCGATTAATGTCGAACAAGTGTGTAGCAAGCCTAATTGACATCAAACTCATGCAGTTTTAATACTGTAGGCAAGTATTGCACTATAAACGGTTTCGATCGATGATGGTCAAAGGAACATGATGGATGGCATAAGTGGTTACGTCACGAAATGTCAATAGTTTGGTCTTGGTATAATTTTCTTTATGATATTGTCGTACTAATATCATTTTGTTCTTGGCAAACATAGTGACTGTTCTTTTAATAAATTGCTTTATTTTCCACTCTCCATCCAATAGTAGCAATTTTAATAAAAAACTCTTTTGCAGTGTTTTGTGTGTGGTGATCCTGACGTTCACCACTTATCAAAAGACTACAAAAATATAACAAGATAAGTGTATAACTGCGTTAAAAAAAAATTAAGATAAAAAATAATATAAGTTTAATGCATTGTTAGGTGATCTGCGACTAATGTCAATTAGCACTTCAGTAAACTAACAATTATGTACATGTATGTATTCTGTTTGAAATATTAGCTACAGTGAACAAGTTTGTAAAAGTATTATGATGACATGACGTTATTCTGGCGTAGCATTGCAGCACCCGTAAAATGTCTCGTATCGCGTCGCTTGTAGCTTTTCTACGCCGCTCGTAGCGTCGTAGCCCTAAAATTACTTTTCAACTGCCGAAAGTTTAATGTATTTTGGTTTTTTTGATAAAAGTTAACAACTTTTTTTTTGTAATATAAACCGTTTTTCAGCTTCATTTAAGAACATTTGATTTCTACAACCATCCCGCCTGTAATCTTCGAAGTACCTATAGTACACCCAATGTCGCCAGTGTCTATTACCATTAATCAGGCACAAATTCAGACTTACGAGTAAGACTGCTACTGAGACATTCTTGATGGAAAAACCCAATAACACTTTGACCGACCTGGAAGTCGACCAGGACCTCATGCTCAGCAGTAGCTTTGTATTGGATTTTTTACTTCTAGTATGTTGTAACTTAAACATAACTGGCAAATTGTGGGTGTACTATTATTCACAGTATACACCTTTGAAAGATTACAGGTGTAGATAACTCTTTTGAAACTTTTCGCAAAAATGTCCTTTTGTGCAACTGGATTCGATTTATTCTTCGTTCGTCCCAAAGTTTTGTCCCACATTCCAAAAATCCGGGTTCGTCCCAAACAATATGCTTCCTTCGTCCCAAAATTCGCGTGTCTTTCGCGTAGGTGGATTCGCGCTGGTGTTTCTGACGCAAGTGTCTTTCGCGAAAATGACTTTTATTTTTGGTGTAAAAATTAGCTGTTTAGGGTAGTGCGCAATGTAACGCACGAAAAACATTGTGCTTCTGGGTGCATGCAACGGTACAAGAATCGTGAGAATATTTAAAGTTAAGTTGATTTAAAACAGTTTTATAAAAAAAAACGTCAAAAAAGTTGGAACTTTGAACTTCAATATTTCCGTAAGCAGACAGGGCAATTCTCGTAATTTTAAGAACGTTCACAGTCAAAAATACCTCTAACTTCCCTACATTTTTGACAAGTTTTTGATATTGATTGTCGCTGAGTTGGGATTGCGACTCGATTTTAAACGTTTTTAATTATGGGAATTGACTTTCTGAAGGTATGGTTCCCATATATGGTCCAGTACATAAAAAGGGACTTTCGGCTTTATATCAGTTGATAGTACAACTAGTGCATAAAAGAAGCCATTGTACCCGGACTCCCCAAAACGTTTACATCCACCCGAGCCGCAGGCGAGGGTTGATAGTTAAGTCCAGGGGTAAAATGGCTCGTTTATGTCCGAGTTATACACTCTGCTTTTCACTTAGATTGCGAGAAAATGAAACAAGCATAAAGTATATAACAGTATTTTTACTGTTGAAAATGTTGCAGTATTGAAGAAGAGAATAGCTAATTCTCGCCACGAATTTTTTTTAAAGTTTTTTTTTACTTGTGTCATTCGACTTGGGTAGGTACTTCATACCGCCAAGTCATAAAATCGTTTCTTTGCGTTTTTAAATAATAAATGACAACTATTTTATCTGATTTTATTAAATTAACGATAGAAAACCTTGGTTGTCCACTAAGCAAGACGCCATCGATTCGATCCATAAACGATGAATAATTAAAACAGTAAGTCGGCATTGTAGCCTAGTTTAAAATTCTTGATAGCGTGTTTTAAAATAGTTTCTATCCACAGTTTGATACATTTTTTATAAACTTTGAACCGAATTTTCTAGTACCTAAAAGGAAATGGGTGGAAATTGACGTTTGACAGTTTTTGTATGGAAGAACTGTCAAAAAGTCAACATTATTCCTCCGATAAAATTATCTGGCGTTGAAAAAATAATCTGGGTGGATGGTTTCAAATATCTGACGAAATGCGTATCTGTCGTTTTGCATGTCTGCCGAACTGCGTGTCTGTCGAGTACCGTTTCTGACAAGTTGCGAGTCTATCCTGCGAGAAGACGAAATGCGTATTTGACCAATTGCGTTTCTGACGACATGCAAGTAATCCAAAAAAAAATACTTTTAATTGAATTAACCTATTGAAAATAAAGAAGGTCCACGAAAAGTAAAGACACAATACAGGCAATAATAAGATTATACTGTTTAAATCAATATTCATGTTTTTAGAATTTAAAAAAATATCTACTTTTGCAGAAAATACCTTTAAAATATCCGCCTTTCTACGAGTGTGTACCGAAAGTATCTGATCTACGTCCTACATTCAATAGCACTTTATTGAGAACTAGTTTCGCCCAAGACCACGTAAAATATAATATTATTGTAGCGTTCTATCAGTGAAATATTAGAAGACCAGTACCTAATTCCAAAGATTAACTTTTACAAACGTAATAAACACACAATTTTACCTTCTTATATATACTTTAAAGATATGAGAATAACTGGATTACTCGTAAATACAGATAATCAATATTCCGCAAAACCAGTTATCTGGTTGGAAGAAAGTTTTGTTTAATTTACTCTTCAGAATAATTAACTTTTTTTTAACCAGATATTAGTTTTACTCAGTCTTGTTCAAATTAACTAACCGTTGAAAGGTTTCACTGGCAGTAATAGTTTAAAAAAACCTGAAGAGATTTTTTAATAGAAAAATTATTTTAAAAAAATTTAATCTCCGCAAAATTTCTAGTGTAAGCCTACCGGCGTTCATATCCTCGGTCCACAGCACAGAAAAGTTAACCACACGAATCTTGATTCCTGCTCAGGTTGACTCTGAAGTGCCGTGTTTGACTGATGCGGTGAACGCCTGGAAGATGGCTTGCCCGGACACGGTACAGCCCGAAAACCCGTCTTCCCAGAGACAGTGGGATGAGCCGCTTTGCAGGTTGGTACGGAATAAACTTATTAATACGTCCACCAATACTGCTGAGCGTGCCCGCCTGCTGGCTGTGGGTGAATGGGAGTCGGGCCTTTGGCTTCAGGCGCTACCGTCACCTAACATAGGCACTATGCTGGGTGACACCACATTCCGGCTCGCTACATGTTTGCGTCTGGGCGCTCCTTGCGGAGCTCCACATCGCTGTCAATGCGGTGAAGCAGTCGACTGCCTCGGACACCATGGCCTATCCTGCAGCAAGAGCGCTGGTCGGATGGCACGGCACGCCAGCATTAACGACATCATCCGTCGGGCTCTTGTCACCGCCGGGGTGCCAGCTGTTTTAGAACCCAATGGCTTGGCACGTGACGATGGGAAGAGGCCAGATGGAATGACAATAATGCCTTGGAAGTTGGGTAGGCCTTTGGTGTGGGATGCAACTTGTGTCGACACCCTCGCGCCATCCCATCTTCCTAGCACGGCGGGCTGTGCTGGGGCGGCTGCTGCAGGAGCAGAAAACCTCAAACGGCGCAAATATAACAACCTTTTTGGGAGTTATATGTTTGAGCCGTTTGGGGTTGAAACTCTAGGGCCTTGGGGCCCGAGTGCTCATCGAATGTTTCGAGACATCGCCAAGCAGTTGGTTGACTCTACACGTGACCAGAGGGCTGGCCTATTTTTAGCCCAAAGAATAAGCATTGCCATCCAACGTGGTAATGCTGCCAGCCTTTTGGGCACTTATCCCATTGACAGCGATGCGGACGATATTTTTGATGCCCTATGAGCTCTTGTCTTTTTTTTTTCCCCTTTTTTTATACACTTGTATATAATATATATATTTTAGATTGTAAAATACTTCCTATAGATCATTATATTAATAAATTAATTAATTATTATATTAATTAATTATTATATTAATTCTTGCGTGTACATTACCAGTCGACACCGATGTAGATGATTTTTTCGGCGCTATATTGTAGTTTGTGCATAGTTTTTGTTATTTTTTTGTTAATTAATTAGGTATTAGGAAAAATTTAATTTCCATCCATCAATTAAACAATTATGAGTTTGAAATCGGGGTGCGAACTAGACAAATATGAAACTACGAATAATCCAATTCTGAAAGTTTGTTTAGGCAATGAAATATATGACTGCACATCATATAACTCTTGTGTCATTGTAATAAGGCATATAAATTGGAATATTGGAATAATTAACATACGTTCGTGTAATGCAAAATTCGGAGTAACTCACCAACAATGGAAGTCTGGTCCGTGGCATAAACCATGTTGAATGTCGAAACAATAAGAAACCTTACTAAAAATTTATCCCACAGAGGGCATTATTGCACTATCTAACAAAAAGAATATAATATGTATGTTCCTAATAATTGTAAATAATTTTAATATGTATGTACATTATTAGAGACCGTATCGCATTAGGTTATGGAACCTAATATACATTATGATGATAGTTCTAAGGTAGAAAAATAAATAAAGTACTAGGTTTCAACAAATTTGATTTCAACAAAAAAACTGTGCAAGTCGAAATACGCACAGTGAAGGGTTCCGTAGGCGGGATGAGTATTTACACGTCATGCATAATATTAGTTTTATCAACAGCAAAATTAACTTTGTATTTCATTAGAGTTCTCAAAGAAAACGAAAGTTATTTCTGGGGTTATGACCCAAAATATACCATATCTCTAAAGTTAGACAAAGTATCTTCTTCAAAAAGTACGTTATTCCCTTTTGTTAAAAGGTTAGAGAGGGGGGGACAGATTTTTTTGCGACTTACCTTGGTTCATAGGAAGTTTTAAATAGTCTTCGAGTAAAATGGCTGTTTGACATACGAACGGGCGGACAGACAGACAGGACGAAATAATAAGAATTCCGTTTTTGCCATCCGGCTACGGAACCCTAAAAAATATGGCTTTTGGCTACCTGTCAATACTTTGGAAACAATTAATGGAATTCTGTTGTAACTGGGTTTGTAAACTGAAACTAAATACAAGTAAAAAATGTGCGAAGCATGTTTTCAATTGAGCGGTGCAAAACAAATGGGAACAATACGACCCGAAATCAAAGTTTCCAGGATAATTACATTTTACACAATTGTTTCTGACTTCTGGCTAGTTATTTTTTGGGCTAGCAATAATTGTGAGCCAGAAATCGATATGCATTATTCATATCGATTTCTCACTTTCAAACCCAATTTTTTTTCTAAAACATTGTTTTTAATATGTAAATTATTGTACGCGTACATACTGTAGTATGTCTTTTACTGCAAGTCGAGATTTGGAATAGAACTGTTTAAAACTCGTCCTTTTAAAAAAACGCTATGATTCACTTCCACTGAATTGGAAAGACCCTTTCTTTTGAACCGACTGTTGGACAAAGAAAGTTAATTAACGTAGATACAAGTACTTTACCTGCTCTTGTTTTCATTATTCAAAGCAAAACACACTCGTCGTTTTGCGCACACTTCATTGAACAAAGCAATGGCTTTAATTTCCCTGCGATGTAGCCACGAGCTTTGATACATATTTTTTAATTACACTGTCAATTCCATAAATTATATTTTAACGCATGGAACGAAAGATGAATTATTAAGTGCATTATAATATTTCCAGACGATTAATTCAGCTCACTACAAAAAGACACGTGAATCGATAGTTATTTTTTACACAAAGAGTCCTTGTTATCATTCGTGATAGCAAGGATATTTTTATGAATTATAAAAGTTTACGTATAGTGCGAACCACAGAACAGTTAATTATCTGTTCTGTGGTGCGAACGATGATAATAGCAAATAATGGAAGAAAACACTGAACTGACTGCTAATCACAGAACACGAAAACGCCTCGACGGCCGCTGTAAGAGGTGGCATGGTCAACAGTTTCTATGCCAACACAGCGAGGCACCGTTTATTTGACACCGGCACAAACATGCTGTCCGGCGTCGCAGCGGCTCCATTGTGATGTATAAAAAGCCTAACACAAATGAAATGTAGAGACTGACGGCTCTGAAGGCAGTCCGTAACAGAAGCTGTGCGCTTAACGGGCTTTGGCACCACGATTTTATTAGTAGACTAGCTGTGCCTGCGACTTTCTTCGCGTGGATGTCGAAAAACAATTGTATCCTTACTAATACTTTTTCTAAAATAAAAGTAGCCTAAGTTAGTAGTTACTCCTTATAACATCAACTACCTGCCAATGAAAGTCAAATCAAAATTGGTCCGGCCGTTTCGGAGATTAGCCCGAACACGGACAGACATAGATTTTTAAAATTGTTTTTTGTTATGTAAACTTATATACTTTGCATTTAATAAAGCTGTTATTTCGACTTTACTTATATATGGATTATTTGTATTGTATAAATATCTGTCTTTAGACACAGCCGCTGCTAGTCAGGCGCGGCGATGCCTGAATAGGTACAAAACAAATCTCCTAATAAATTCAGATAAGGCATCGGTATAATGGTGGAGGAGTCATTATGTTGCGATCACCTTTTCACGCTAAAAGATAAATAAACGATTATACAATAATTACGTTAATAAATTCTTGCAATGTTGAATGGTCATCGTTTCTTGATATTCTCTATTAAAACTTCCATTCTACATAGTTTCGAGGAATCGTAGTTTGTACATTTACGAAATATTGATTTAAGACTTCTTTCTACAGACCAAGCCGAGAATCGATAGCAAAAATATACGGAACTTAACGAGCAACTTGACTGTTACAAAAGCACTCAATTCTTCATTTTCCAATTATTCGTTAAATAAAATATTTTGTTTACATCATAATCAGCCACTGCTGGGACACAGGCTTGAGCACTTGTGATAAAATAATTTACACAAAGTACCTGCTTAGGTTTACCCACGACCGATTCGTAAGTCGCAGCCATTACCACTGGGCCACCACTGTTTGTCAATCACTATTTTAGTCAGTCTCATTTAGTGAATAAATTGTACTATACTTCAGCAAATTAAGGGAGATTCTGCACCACAATACAATACTGCAGTAAGAATAAAAGTGGTTTAGAAAGCTTTTTTAGGGTACTTTATATACATAATTTACCTAGAACAACAAAATTATGGGTACATATAGAAGGCTTTCAATTTCAAACTATATTATTTGAATTGTATCAGCCACGACAGAACCGGTCGAAGTGGAGGTGCTTGGGGCACGCCTATGTCCAGCAGTGGACGTCTTTCGGCTGAAATGATGATGATCAGCCATTGTATTTTGCCAAAACAATGTAATGGGAAACTGCCAGTTGTCATGTCAATTTTACATTGGAGCTCCTGAACAAGCCCGGGTAACCTGATATTTTCATCCCTCCCACAACAAATACAATATGCCTGGATTTAAATCACAATGTTGTGTGTGGTCACATATTTTGAATTCAAATCACGCGGTAATGTTTCATTATGGCTCATGTACACGAGGAGAATTTCTCGCTTTGAGTAAGCAATTGTCAATAGAAGTTAGAACAGTTGACTCATATTTACACCTGTAAAAATAAGTCAACTGTTTGATCTTCTATTCCTGTATGCACTTACATACGATACTAGCAAGTTAAAAGGACTTCGCCTTTGAAATTTCGAAGCGTCCGTGCAAATAAGCAGAAAGCAGAGTGGTGGGCAAGTGGTAACGGCCGCGACTTAAGAGTTGTAGGTCAGGTTCAAATCCAGACAGGCGCTTTACGTTGTGTAAATTGTTTCATCACCACTGCTCTCAAAACGGTGAAGGGAAACATCGTGAGGAAACCGGCATGTCCTAGAACCGAAAATTCGAAGACATGTGACATCTGCCAACCCGCACTGGGCCCGCGTGGTGGATTACGGCCCACTCCCTCTCACTGAGAGGCCTGTATCCCAGCAGTGGAAACATTATAGGCTGATTATGTAAGTACATATGTATGTCCAAATAAAACATCGAATTACGAGGCGTTTCGAAAAGAAAAAGAAAAAAAAAGAGAAATTGTCCTCGTGTAAATGAGCATCCGATGTCCTCCTGTCTGATGTTACTAATTAAGCTCCATTGGATTAATAAATACTGTGGTTCTAGCTTATTCATTTCCTGGAAACAGCACAGAGACTGGTATTTCCATTAAGCTTTAATTAAAAATGTGATATTTGCTGTGAATCAAACCTTCTGGAAAGCTAGGAAAAGAAAATAAGTACCTATTACTCCATCTAGAAATATTTTGTGTAAATAAATGGAATTTCTCATTTTCCTCTTTTGCGCAATGCAAGTGAAGCAGAACGAGTAGAGGTAAGTAATTAAAGTATGGTTTAGCCCTAGCTAAACCATATATAGAAATGAAAATGAAAATGTGTGACCTTTTTAGAAATATTGCTTAACTTTCAGAAAATAGACTCAGACTGATTAAGGGTTTTTGGAAAAGTTACAACATTATACAAAATTGTACAAAGTGTTCGTGGGTGTTGTAGTATCAAGTCTTGGAAATGGTATGTTTTCATATTTTAATTCCAGAATGTTAGCAACGTCGCAAATTGCTGTCAAATATTTCGCTGTTTTGCAATTTCATAAATAGAGCGATATTTCATAATTTTTTTCATCATCATCATCATTTCAGCCGAAAGACGTCCAATGCTGAACATAGGCCGGTCCCAAGCAACGCCACTTCGATCGATTCTGTGCTACCCGCATCCAGCGGATTCCTCTGTTGCCACTGCGCTACCACTGATCCGCCAAACTCAAAAACTCGTATAACAACAATCTAAAAGAAGAAGGATATAGACTCATTAACTAACTCAATCTCATTGTGGTCACCAACCCAGCTCTCTCGCAGAGCCTGGGGGAGGGGGGGGGGCAACAAAGCGCCTTTAATTAATAACCAGAATCATATTACCTTGTTTCCTAGTACCTAGTCAAATAATTATCTACTCCTACGCATGCACCGAACATGAAATTATCAGAGCAGTAATTAGGCGTCTATTTAGGTTGGTCTTATGACGTAGTTTCAGGTTTCTATTGTGTAGCTGTAATTGCCAATCAATATTGGTTAGCACTAAAGTATGTTGGACACACCTTGTTTGTATCAACATGAAGTTCTAAAGAATAATCTTGAGAAATAGTTCCCATACATATTATCACCGAAATTAGTAAATGTTCGTAATAGTAAGTTCATGTACCGTTATTAATTAGTAAGTAAGAAGAGCTTTATCTTAACCTAGATCGAAATATTTTTCAATTAACACATTTGACATTGTAAAAAACGTGATCAAATAAGCCAGTCTTAAGGATTTATTCCGTTCTAATACCAACAACTGATACTATTGGTATTTGTTTCAACTCATATTTATTATCTAATCCGAACGGATACCAATATTCTAAGCATAAACAAATGAAAAACAGTCGTGAGGTGTCGTGAGACAGCAGTATCCTAATTGAGTAACACACTGTCAATCACAAGCTGAATCATTTTGAAGGATATTGCTAATCTATTGCTTCATAAGTTCGAAAAATTTGTCCGCTCAACAACGTAAATAACGCAATGAATGTTGTTGAACTGTCAAACGAAAGCCATAGCATGACAGCTACTGTTATTATGTTATCCGCGCCGGTTGCAACGATGTTCTTTTCGCTTTAGCACATCGACGACATTTTTGTTACATAGCAAAAGTGTAGTGACGGTCTAAATCACAGATATAGATACACCTAGATAACCAAGTGCAACTACTTCGCGTGCCAAAAATCGCACCAACTTACGCATGTGTATAAAAATCGTAAGCCACTACTTTCGCGTTCAGTCCAGCCGATCGATTCTGTAAAAATCTCACCGTGTAAACGTAGATGAAGTGAGCTGTCAATAGTGTCAAAATCAATAGCATCAGGTGGAATGATTGCTCACTTCACCTAAATTTTTACAGGGTCGATCGGCTGTGTACTGCTGGCTGGGTGAGCGTAAGCGCTGGCGCTAGGGGGTGGGGCGAGACGGGTGCCGCACGCGGTGGCGTCTTTGAATCAATTTGATTTTCCCACGGATTTTCCCATCACTAAATAGTGCTTGTGACGTCATAGTAGGGAGTCGAAAAAAGACACGCTTGGTTTTCATAAAGATCGTTGTATATCTGAGGTCTAAATGTTACACTTTTTTCAGTCTAGGAGGTACCCAGAGTGTGCAGATTAAGACGTGCGATAAGGAACTTCGTTCCAAAACTTCTGTTATATTGTGTTTGCAACATAAAAACTTTTCTTTAGGTTTATTAATTTCTTATGAAACTATGTCATAATTCAGATATTCATAACGCCGGGTACAGATTGGTGAAGCGTAATAAGAAATGTAAAACACATTGCAACTTTGCGTAGTTGTTATGTTATATTTTTATGGGTAACTGCAGTTTTGAGCCGTTTGGGGTCAAGAGGACCGAGTGCGCGGAAAATTTCTCGCTGACTAGTCGAATCTTCACGTGACCAGAGAGTTGGGTCGTTTTTTGGCCAAAGAATCAGCATTATAGTTCGACGCCTAAGTGTCCTTTTGTTTTTGTATTTATTTGTATGGTTTGTTAGTTGGTCATTTAATTTAGTTTAGGGCTTATTTTTCCAAAGCCAGATAATTTTATGCGAGGAATAATTTTGAATTTTTGATACTTATTCCATACAAAAACTGTCAGATGTAAATTTTATTGCACGAATAAAAATTATATGTCGATTGAAAAATCAGCCCTTAGTATTGTAACGTTTCACATATTATGTGTACTCACCATTAGTAGTTATAATTTTTATTGAAATGAAAGATTGTTTGGTAGCCTATTTTCGTTGTGACAACAACGACCAAACCACTAGTTTGACCTCTTATTATATCATTCAAAAATCAATGAAATAAAATTATACTCTTTTGTAAAATCGTCTATTTATAAATCGAAAGCACTCTTGTCTTAATACAATAAGAAGAAAGTACTACGTGGTTGCTACGAGGTTGCTACGAAAATGCTACAACGCGTAGCACGCCTACGCAGGAAGAAGGTTCGTTGTCCGTTTTATTTTCGGTGTGATCTGTGTTGGTTGTTCCATAAACAAAATTAAACTTCATCACCTTACTTTGTAAATGCTAATAATTTTCTAATGTAATTATTGCTAATAATAATTTCTGTCAGGCGTTTTGATACACGATTATTTCACTATATAATTTCGATTAACAAACAATAGAAAGGCTATGCAAAGAAATGTCACAGAAAACTGTAACCCATGTCTCAGTGGCGCCATCTAGCATAATTATAGCAAAATTAGAGCGGCATAATATAGCCAACATTAATCCAATTTATTAAAATATATTCAGCTGTCGCTCAATAGGTGGCCAGTGTGGCCAGTGTTGCCAGATCCGATTTTCAATCCGTGGATTAAGCCTGAAAAACCTAATATAGTTCAAATCAGGTAAATAAATAGATAACAAAAACTAAACAAATTAAGCAAAACTTTTCTCAGACAGAAAAAACTATTTTAGAATATTATTGGCTACTATTCATTATCCGTGTCACCGTCTGTGATAGGTATCAGTTTCAGTGTGTGTTTTATGTACCTACATAAGTTTATTACTTACCTAATATTTTATTTTGTTACCTACATATAGTTGTTTCATATAATTGTGTAGTCACCAATTCATTTTCTAATAAAAAATCACCGCCTGTTCACCGTTAACCACTGTGACGTCACATATCTTAAAAACTGTCCAGTGCATATTTAGCCCCTTGTGTATCACGCTACGAGCGACCGCACCTCTCCCGGTCCCCGTTCCCGTCCTACCCCCGCGCCCCTATACCCCGCAGACGAGGACTCAATTAAGCGGTTTGCCTATAGACTGAACGACATTTGACCACTAGGACAAATTGTTGTATATATTCATACTATTTAGTTGTATACCTATGTACAAAATGTTATGGTTTGTACTCTTTACGCTATTGTTGTCAACATATTCTCTATTGTTATAACAGCCGCACGGGTCGATCGATCAGATCTACGCTTGCCTTGGTTGATCTGTGGCTGGGTGACGATCTTTACATACCGAGACCCTTCCGTGCCTCGGAAAGCACGTTAAGCCGTTGGTTCCGGCTGTCATTCGTGGATCTTTGACAGTCGTTACGGGTCGTCAGAAACCCGAAAGTCTGACCATCAGTAACGGGGTTGTGGAGGTCAGATAGGCAGTCGCTTCATATAAAATACTGGTATTCAGCTGCATCCGGTTAGACTGGAAGCCGACCCCGACATATTTGGGAAAAGACTAGGCAGATACGTATGTAAAGACAACTACAACAATTTTTCTCAAAGTGTCGAAGTTACGTATTTTGGAACAAAAAAATATTACAGTAATATTGGCCTTAACCACTTTCTCGGTAATGCCCTATTAACTAAATAATGTAAAATAGGAGAAGATAGCTTTCTTCTTCTATTAATTATCACAGTTTTGCGTTCAAAACGCTCTCCTGTAAAATCATGATTTTGTAGATAACCTTATATATACTTTGTGGCCGTCGAGTACAAAGTTTTCTACTGTCTTTAGCATGACGATGGCGATTACAAACTCTCTTCACTACCTTAGACAACTGTCAGTTGTCAGTATAATTTTGACAGTGGGATAGTAAACTTTCTTCTGAAATAGTCTACATAAAAAAGGACCTAGACAAAGATCGTTAGAAACGAAAGACAAAATGACAGATTGTAGAAGAATTTTTACGACGCGATGTCAAGAATGGAGAAACGAAATGTCACTTTGTATAGAAAGAGCTGTATCTATTCTTCGTAGAAATAGAAAGCGTCATGCTAAGCCTGCAGTAATACAAAGACTGTGGTGAGAATAATGTAATTTTTTTGACATCTTCCTTCAGAGCTTTACGAGGTCGCTAAGCAGTGAATCTTAGCTATGATTATGTGCCACTTCCATTAAGGCCAAGTGGTGTAGCGGAGCGGATAATGTATGTACTATGAAAATGCGCTTTCCCCGTATGTTAGGTAAAGCACATTTAACCATTTTCGAGCAGAATAAATATATTATTAACTAGCTGCCCGCCCCAGCTTCGCACGGGTGCAATGTTTTTTTTCAATTTCCGAAATTTTCTTTCATACAAACCTTTTCCAGGCAATACCGAAGACAACAAAAAACGAATGATCCAATTTGGTGCAGTCGTTCGGAAGTTACGCGCGTACAGACATTTCGGCGATCTTTTTTTATTTATATAGATTTGTCCTGCTGTGTTAAATGTGTTTTTGTATTTCACTTCAAAGTGTCATTTGGCCTACCAAATGACGCTATGTCGTATGCTAGTCTTCGTGGATGCCACTATCTATAATTTATTAAAATGGTATAGCACCAAATATATTTTACAAGCATTATTACATTCTATCCACACTGGCAGCAGTCCGTGGATGGATGACCGTCCATTACATACCGGGAACCTTCCGTGCTTCGGAAAACACTTTAAGGCATTGTCCGGCTGTCATTCGTATATGATAGTCGTTACGTGTTGGTAGTCAGAACCCCGAAAGTCTGACATCCAGTCTTACCAATTGGTATCATGTTACCCAGTAACTGGATTGTGGAGCTTAGATGGGCAGTCGCTCCATGTAAAATACTGTTATTCAACTGCATCCAGTTAGACTGGAAGCCGACTCCAACATATTTGGAAAAAGGCTAGGCAGATGATGATCCACATTGACAGCAAGCTTGACCAAAAGACCATAAAGTGATTTAAATGCAGGAGCGACGCGCGTATTCTACTTTCTACATACCCTGCGGTGCCCGCATGCGAACTGCGAGCGATACGTTTGTGAGTTTAGTTCCTTTTCCGCTGAATGTAACACACTGGTACTAGTGGACACAGTTTGCGAGGTGTAACTTTCCCATTGAGTTAAGAGTTTGTTGTTCAATATACACCAAGTAAAGGGTGTCTTGGAATGTTTTTCGTTTTAGATTTGACCAATACGCGCCAACCGCAGGTAGCACTTTTTTGGCTACAGAAATGCAAAACCAGTATGGCTACAACCGCAACACCTTTTTCCAGCAAGATGGAGCCACTTCTCATGTTAAAAATTACTCATTAGCTGCTCTTCACGATTTATTCCCTGGAAGAGTGATAAGTCGCCGAGGAGACATCAACCTATTCCAAGAGCGATGCTCCAGCGAGTGACTGAAATTTTTAGCTCTAGGTTAAATGAGTGTGAACTAGTGAATGGTGCGCATTTGCAAGCGGTTGTTTTTCATAAATAAACTTCAAGAACTGCTCTTTAATTTAAAAATAAATAAAACGAGTTTTAATTGATATTGTTATTTTTTATGTAACATCTAAAAACGAAAAACATTCTGAAACACCCTTTATGATAGGAACCTGTTGTGCAGTCACGTACATTCTGAAACACCCTTTATGATAGGAACCTGTTGTGCAGTCACGTACAGGGTTATTACAAGGAGTGCCAGGTGGATTGTTTCGGTATTAATATTGCCTACAGAATTGCTGATATGAAGTTTGAAAAATTGTAGAAATAACAGCGGGGCAATTATTATTTTTGAGAAGGTTCACATTCTAAACTCCGTCTCAATCTGACAAAAAACCAATCAATTTTCAAAAGATCAATTTTCTACTATACAAGATGAATTAGATTCCATTGTGTCAGATAGTCAGTTGGATGGGGAACTGCTGGAGAGAGAAACGTTTCAAAATCAGTGTTATGCTATTGTGGGCAAGGTCGCAAGGCTAAAATATGTATTTTAAAAAAGATACTTCCACTCAGAATATCTTCAGTCAAAGTCGCACTTTTAATTGCTTGAAGTTACCCACAATTTCATTAAGTACCGAAATTCGACAGTCCATACGATCAATGGCTTCATACACAATAGTGACAATCTAGATAATGTTCAGAAGTTCCACTACTTATGTTCAGTTGTTACAGGTGATGCACTACAAGTAGTTAAGGCACTAGAATTTTCTTCCGATAACTATATACTCGTAGTTGCTTGGAGTCTCTTAGAGAATAGATATAACAATGACAATTTGCTAGTTAGTAATCACTTCAAACCTTTAGTCCATGCTCAATCAATGAATAAAGAATCAGCTTCTCAAATTCTTAAAATTAGTAGCATGGGGAAAACGACAGCCAATAGTTTAAATGCGTCAACGTGTGTGCGTTAATGTGTGTGTGTTTATTGTCATAGCTCGTCCTTACCTACATATAAAAGGTAAAGTGTTTATATTTCTAATTCCGTTGTTGCGCTTACAACCCGAGGACAACTTTCCGATTTCGATACGTGTTTATGTTTAATTTCTATAAACTTTATTAATTGTATGTTGTTGTTATTGTAGATGGGCCTGTGGCTAAGTAATAACAGCCGCACGGGTCGATCAATCAGGTTAAGCTACGCTTGCCACGGTTGGTCCGTGGATGGGACCATCTTTACATACCGAGACCCGCCCTCCGTGCCTCGGAAAGCACGTTAAGCCGTTGGTCCCGGCTGTCATTCGTAGATCTTTGACAGTCGTTACGGGTCGTCAGGAGATCGAAAGTCTGACAACCAGTCCTACCAAGGGGTTTCGTATTACCCAGTAACTGGGTTGTGGAGGTCAGATAGGCAGTCGTTCCATGTAAAATACTGTTACTCAGCTGCATCCGGTTAGACTGGAAGCCGACCCCAACATAGTTGGGAAAAGGCTAGGCAGATGATTTTTTATTAATTGTACAATTAACAGAGTGTTTGACATTAAGAACTGATTCTTCCAACTGATCCGGGAATAATATTGAATGTTTCTGTATAAAAACTGTCAGACTTGAACATTATTCCAGGGATAAAAGATATCGGGTGCTGAATTATCTTTCATCAGCTGTTTCAACACGTTGTAATACAATGGCAATCAATACATTCAGTCCACGTCACGACGGCGACTAGACGATGGGAAACCCATTGTCCGTCAGTGCTAAGAATTGGCATCAACCGGTAATGAAACGCTCACATTGAATTGACTTTTGTAGATAGCATTTTGTGAAAAACATGCAGAAATGTCAATTTTCATTATTGTTGTGCTGCAAACGTCAATATACCGATATAAACCACGGAAATAAAAAAGGAGGGGGAAGAAACATAGAATTTCGTACCTAGTTAGTTTAGTTAATTCAGTAGTATATTAATTAACGTTAGATTCATATCTTTCGGACTTAGTACATCACAGAGCAGAGATCAACTAGCAAATCACTGAGAGCACCTAGTTCAATAATAACTTCAAAAAGAACATTTTATTTATTATATCAAAATAAAAATCTGGGCAGAGTTGTAAACATAACAGACCTCTTTGTGAAGCTTAAAATGTGTAAAGCTTCACGTATTTTAAATGCATCAGATTTATTCAAAAATCTGAGAAATACAACCACTATGTGTCCATCCGCTTACTAAAATCCGGATGTGCCAGCACGATAACCGATAACACAACCGGATTTCTCTACAGGTTTCAGAACGGAAGGGATAAGAAGGACATGTGTGCCCATTCAAACGACGCCAGTCTTGCAGCATTGCATTTTACTCGTGCAAAATATTAAATCCTTCGCTTTCGTTCTTTTGAGCTTAGTGTTTATTTTAGGTACAATAACAGCAGAGAAAATGTGGAAGACGATATTCTGTGCAGTTTATCGCACACAATATCATTAATAACTTTGAACAACGTGTATTTAAGTACATACTCGTATTTCCAATTTGGCCTAAATTAACTTAGTAGAGGCACTTGCCATACCGCTGTTAAACCCGCGATGGTTTTTGTGGTACCTATGTGTAATTGTTCACAAATATTTGTAAACTGTTTTGATTAATAAAAAATATTAAAAAAAAACTTAAAAGCAGAGGACTCTTATAATATTAGGGACAATTTAATGTAATAAGTTGGCAGAGATTCAATTTTATCTATTGTTTTTCAGAAAGAAACCCAGTAACTGGGTTGTGGAGGTCAGATAGGCAGTCGCTCCATGTAAAATACTGGTATTCAGCTGCATCCGGATAGACTGGAAGCAGACCCCAACATAGTTGCGAATAGAGAAAGATATGTTAATTTATTAGGTACCCAATGGAATGGCAATGAAGGCCATTCAATTTGAGAGTTGGGAGAAAAGTGATATTTTGTGACAGATTCTGGAAAATTTTCAAAAATACATGAATATTTTCTCGAATTCCACGAATTTTCGCCTATTCTTTATGTAGTGCTTAATTGCTCCAAATGAGTCACACTGTCACGTCCTGGAAGGAATACGTCAAATTACAAGTCACCCTGTATATTATTTTGATTGTTTTGTGGGAAATCAAGAAACAAAATGTTCCATGTAAACTGTTAGAAAAAGAATTTAATAAAACAATGAGTTTACGACTATTTAGTAAACAGTAGCCGGTGGCAACATGGCAGTAGGTTATCGATTGCACGGCAACTGGCGCCCAACGTGGGCTTAAGTTGATAAATAGTTACACACTTGTAGCACATCCACACAATACACATGTTCAGGTCAATTTTCCAATATGTGGCCCAACAAAAAGATCAGTATGTTATTATTTATATCATGATAAACGGTAAACGTAGTTTGAAAAAAATTGTATTCTCACATTATGTTCGCATTTTGTTTTTTTTTAATTATTATTTTTATAAAGAATAGAATAGTATAAAAAATATTGTTGCTGCAGGTGGTTAACAAATAAATTTGGTAACAATTAAAAAAAGTATCTCTACAACATACTTCTAGGGCGTACAATATAAAAAAAAAAAAAATATTTTAACATGGATAGGATGAACAGAAACTAAACTATGTACACTGGACTATTCTAAGTAATACAAACATAGCTAGAAATATATCGGAAATAGGTAGGAACACAAAGATGTAGTAAAAAAGAAAGTAGATAAAAATCTTGGGAATCTAGGTAGTTTTCAAAATATTGATTAATGAAGATAACTTTTAAAGGTAAATGCCCATTATTTATGCACATTAGGAAACGCAGCGGCTGCCCGGCAACGCAGGATTTTTTTCAGGTAGATTTAAATTGCGAATTGGAATTTGAACTGAGTCTACTCGAGCGCAATGAGGCTCGCGGACATTGGAACAGGCTGCGCCACAACGCGATGCATTGCAAAATTCCTCCTACCTATATCACTTTAGTACACTTTGTATGAACCATCCCACACTGCATGTGGGCTGGGTAACCTTTGCCAATGCAAAGGTTAGGTGTCATCCGATTATGAGAAGCAATTATTCGGCCCACCTCATGGTTGGTAGTCACCGCTGCCTGTGGACATCTGCTATACCAGACGCATCGCAGGTACAGGCACTTAGGGTAATTACACGCCAAAGATACCTGACTGCGATACATCGCGGGTTGCTTGGGCATGGCAATGGTGCGCAATGATTGTTGACATAACCATCCCGCATGATGAGAACCTCGTGACAGCCGAGAAAGATAAAAAATCAAGTAACTTGACTTGGCTCGCGAGGTTGTCGACATGTGGGATGTGGACTCAGCAATTATTGTGCCGATAGTCGTGACAGCCAATGGATTAATAGCCAAGCGCCTCGACCAACACCTGAGGAGGCTATCGTTGGGCAGCTGGATCAAGGGCTTGATTCAGAAAGCAGTACTTCTGGACACGGCTCGATTTGTCAGGAGGTTCGCTCTCGCTGGAGCCCTGACCGCCGGTAGCTTGGACCCTGTTCCCGATACCGGTGGGCTACTTAAACACTTAAACATTTAAAAATATAATTTATATGTATTTTGTTAAATAAAGGAAATAATAATATATTTATTTAGACACATTTTGATGACATGCTAAGCACAACAAACAAAAGATAGTAAAATAATTAAAGATGTAGTGCAAAAAAGTAGCGCTAGACCCCACACTAGGATACCCTGTGTCGTGGGATTTAGTTACCACGGCGTTAATGACACATTATAAGTGCACTAGTGCGTAGTTCAGTGATCGTTTGGTTACTGAGTCTATACCATAGCTAAACAATATTTAAACTTACTTAACTAAAGGAAACATGCAAAATTACAATTATAAGGTTTGTGTAGAGTGTATAAGGGTGTGTGTACGTATGTTTGTGTTAGGGAGACACCTGGGTGAGTATTTGCGAGGGACTTAAAGTGTGGGAGTCAATCCAATACTTTTTACTTTTCTGTCATTGTTATCGCTGATAGAATGTCCCTCGGAACACGTTGCAATGCTGCTTCGCGTCTGAAATAAGCACGCTAGGAGTAGATACCTACCTACTTTCCTGGCCAATCTCCTTCACAACGAGCTCTTCTACTAAAATCTACCTCTAGAGTCTAGACAATACTATCAATCTTATAACACCTCCTAAACTGTACAGAATAAAATAGTTTACTGTAGTCAAATGTTAATCTATCGTGAACATCCCTCCGTTTGGCCCCTTTCACAGCCTCGGATGATGCAAATTAGTTGACGTCAAGAAAGTTTGTGTCCGTCTGTCAAGCCGTGGCGCGGTAGCTCGTGGCATGCTCTAAACAACTTATTTCATTGGTTTTCCCCGCAGTCGCTGTCGTATGGCGCGTGTCGCTTGAGCGTGTAGCTAGTGTCCAAGCAGTTTGAAAGTTTCGTTGACTGCGCATTAACTCAACCGTCCAACCCATATCAGGTTCGTTGCCTCCAGCAGGCATAAATGTATTACCTCCATAAATTGCCTCCAGCAGGAGTTGATGCCTATCGCGGTTAGGTATCTACTACATATGTAGTTAGATTATAACCGATTCTAATGCCCGCTCGACCGTAAGAGCGTTTGAACACTGTATCCGACCTGAATAGAAATTCGAGATACGAGTTTCATCCCAACTGAAAATGTTCTGAATTCGGATAGATGGAATTCGGATCTAGTGACGGTCCGGAGTGGTTGCGACCATTGATACGAATGGCACTCCGGACCGTCATTTCTCGGATTTGAATCGGACGTAGGTAGTGCGAAAACGCACTAACGTTAGGTACTGAGTCGGAACAACATAATGTTTCGCATTTCACTCAAACTGTACTTTTCGGTGTTGGAATTGAAGGTTTGTTTTTTGTTTATTTATACTAAACATAAACTGTTGTTTTTCTATTAGCCGATAGTGTCCCACTGTTGGACAAAGGCCTCCCGACTCACTTTCCACCTCAACCAAGCCACTGCCAAGGACCAAACTTTATGAAAGGAGTCCAGCTCAAACTGTTGTTTGTAAACCGTATACCTACGTATGAACAAATTTTCCAAGTTATGGAAAATGCAAGGTCAGAAATATTTCATTCATATTGGGAAAACATGCCAAAGGTGATGGATGACATGTGGAAAGTGTGCATAGGTACCTACTTTGTGAAGGGAAATATTTTAAAAAATATTATTCTGTTTTAATTAGCATTTTTTGAGTTTGAGATAAAAATAATTCATTTAACACCTTAGGAACCGTGAGTCTGCGAGTGTTATAATTTTGAAATTATAGCCATTATAAGTATTTGTGTTCCCACAAAATTAAATACAAAAATACGCCTTATATATGGGACTTAGCAAATCTGTTATCCCTACAAAAGCGTCTTGCGTTTTTCAGTTTCAGAACATTACTTAACTGTCGTAAATTCTGTAGGTGTCTTATTTTATATAGATGTTGGTAAGCTATAGGCCTAGCACGACGGCACAGAGTGAACGTAGGGTAAACAATTTTAAAATTGTAAGCACTCGTTTTACAGATAATAATTACTTAATTTTAAGACTTAGAGGAAATGCGAGTGGTAGTTTCTCCATAGAAACGCTCTCGCCTGTTTTATTTCTGGTTAATGACCATAAAGCAATGATTTTTTACAGAATAATAAATTAACTACTTGTATGTCCCTATGTTTTCCTTTTTGATGATACATTATTTTTATAAGCACTAGAACCCTCGAAAAATGCCGATTTAGACCGCTGTAAACAGAGGCCTAGTGTACAAATTTGACAACTATTAATGAAAACAGAAAAACACAAGGACACAGTATACTTCTTATTCAGTTTATGAAATATTTTTTAAATTGGTCCAATATTAGAGGAGGAAATAGGCGAGAGCCAAACCTCTAATTATGACTTTTTACTTAGGCTTTTTCAAAAGTTTCTCCCTCTTACATTTTGGTACCGAGCGCACATTATTTTTTTTTTTTTGTTATAAATGGTATCTCGCAGTTCAAACTATGAGGTTGTCGTCTTCTTAACCCGGATTGCCTATGGATGCCTCAATAAATTAAGACTCCAGCCAGGGCGAGCGCGCATCGCCGGTGCAGTGAAATATAGAGTACTTTTATTTTATTTATTACAAAATCAAAGTATAAATATTTGTTTTTTTTTAATTGATATTGTTTAAGCAATTATTGAAGACTATTTTGGTATAAATACTACGTGAAAATGATGTAGAAGAATGATGCAGACTTGTTTCCAGTAGAAAATTGAATAAGGTCCAGTAAATTTTTCTTTGATTATAAGGCATATAACAAAAATGTATTCTATTATTATAAAAGTATATGATATAAGTGATATGAAACAAATTGTCTTGGTGGATTAGGTATATTCAACAGAATATGCAAATTAGAGCTCCCAAATCAGCTCTCCATGAGGTTTTGCCTAAACATGCATCAGGAGAACGATTTTTGCTAAATAAATAGACAGATAATAAAAAAATCGTTTTATTGTTACTGTAGATGAGAAAAGTAACTATCTTTACCAATTAATTGCTATTTATACTAACTAACGAATAGTATTCAATTTCAACGAGGAAATCATGCATCTACGTGCATTTAATATGGGTGATACTAATTGTGCTGATTCCTGTAAACCAAAATCATATCAAAACGCCAAGGAAATACGAATTTCCGATGCTAAAATTGGTATGCGCGTTCGTGCTAATTTGTCGTTTTAATAGGTAAACTCAATCCAAAATGTTGGACCATCTATCTATACATGGTTCACGACACGACAGCAGCTCACTAATGATCACGTGACAATTTAGTAGTGATTGATATTGCCACACAAAATTATCGATGCTTTCAATGTGATGCCCGTACCTTGTGTCCGCTGTCATGTGTTGACCTCTGCTGTAAATCATAATGTGAACATTGACATTGATCGATTTGTTTGTGTAACAATACTATGCTAAGTAATTGTTTAAGCAACTTATCGCAGTTTATTAATCAGTGACACCTTCAGGATATACAGGTGAACTTCCTGCAGCAATAGGCTGAGCAATATGACCCCATTTCCTATCCCCTCCTAAATTGTGTGAGCCTATTTTTTTTTACTTTCTGGCTACGAGTTTGGTGCCTCCAGTAGCGAACACCAGCTTCTATAACGTGCTAACTAACAACAGGATCAATATCAAGTGTCCATAGCTTGTGGAAGAGCATCATAACCAGTCACAAAAGAACCAGAAAAAAGTTTTATAAACACGTAAATTATTTAAGATGGTGCTTTACTAAACATGAGGGGCTTGTGGTTAAGTAATATCAGCCGCACGGGTCGATCGACCAGGTTAAGCTACGCTTGCCTCAGTTGGTCCGTGGATGGGTGACCATCTTTACATACCAAGACCCCTCCGTGCCTCGGAAAGCCTGCCGTTGATCCCGGCTGTCATTAGTAGATCTTTGACAGTCGTTACGGGTCGTCAGAAGCCCGAAAATCTGACAACCAGTCTTACCAAAGGGTATCGTATTACCCAGTAATTGGGTCGTGGAGGTTAGATAGACAGTCGCTCCATGTAAAATACTGGTATTCAGTTGTATCCGGTTATACTGGAAGCCGACCCCAACATAGTTGGGAAAAGGCTAGGCAGATAATGACGTGATTTACTAAACATCGCTTACGAATTAAAGCATATCAACTGCAATGCGTATACCTGCTACCCACTTGTGTGTAGCACCTACCCTACCTACCCTACCCTACCTTGTGGGGTGCTACACACAAGTAGGTAGTAAGTATATGCATTGCATTGCAGTTGAAATGCTTTGATTCGTAAGCGATCAAGTGGTTAGCAAGTTCATAGTTGTACGTTTGTCAAAGGTAGGTTTGAACGTTAACCTAGTTTCCCTTTCTGCGAATCCCCAGGGATACGCATTGCATTGCAGTTGAAATGCTTTGAATCGTAATAGAAATGCTTTGATGTACCTCTCCATTTCTAGTTTATGTTAGTTGACATGGAATATCGTCTCTTGAGGTAACGTAGTTGACGAAGCAAACACTGGCCTACTAGTCTACGAGTATAAGATATAAAATATAATTTCAAATACACGTATGTACATACATGTCATGCCTTAATCCATGGCAGAGGTAGAAATTACAGAAAGCCACCAGCACCTTAATTGCGTAATGCATTTTCTTTTACAATCCGAAGGATTTGACGGATATTCCTAAACCTTTGCTTCATATTATGTTTAATAAAATCGCCTGCTCAACAACGTTATAATTATTTTATTTATTTATCCATTTATTTCAGGCATCAAGGCCCATATAAACACATCATCATCATCATCTGCCTAGCCTTTTCCCAACTATGTTGGGGTCGGCTTCCAGTCTAACCGGATGCAGCTGAATACCAGTATTTTACATGGAGCGACTGCCTATCTGACCTCCACAACCCAGTTACTGGGTAATACGATACCCCTTGGTAAGACTGGTAATAATTGACTTGGTACCCATATAAACACATACAATACTATATTAATATAACTTAAAAATACTATATACTTTCTCGCCGGCTGGTCGATACTTCACGTGACTATGGCTGGGTCGTTCTTTGGTCAAAGAATTAGCATTGCCATTCAACGTGGCAATGCTGCTAGTCTTCTGGGCACGTTTCCGGATGACAGCGATGCGGACGAGTACTTCGACGCCTGTGTCCTTTGGTTTTTTTTTTATTTATTTGTATAGTCAGTTAGTTAGTCTTTTATTTTAGTATCTAGTGTATATAGTTACATTGTAATTATAGTTAACAAAAAAAAAACATAAGTATAACATTATAATTACACTAAAACTAACACACACGAAGTGTCGTGGTGTGTGTGTATGTTGTCGTATTGTCAAAATGAAAGGCATCGCAATTGTCAGTGTGTCAGTCCATAACCGAACAGGTTCAAAGGTTGCCAGTTGCAAATATGGTCGAAGAAAATTAACTATCAATCAGGCCAGCGTTACGACACTAGAGTTACTTATTTATTTGTCCTTAGTGGCCTCTATAGTGTTGATCAATAAGATCTCGACTTTATTAAATTGACCTTTGGCCTGAAAGACTGAAGCCATGGAGTACAATATACTCACTTGTCGTTATCGTATTACCCAGTAACTGGGTTGCGGAGGTCAGATAGGTAGTCGCTCCAGATAAAATACTGGTATTCAGCTGTATCCGGTTAGACTGGAAGCCGACAGCGTCCCTACCAGGAAACCCGGCTGACGCCCGTTGCAAACTGTTGCAGGATACTCTTCCCCCTCCTTGATCCAGCTACCCAACAAGAGCCTCCTCAGGTGTTGGTCGAGGTTCTTGGCTATATACTATTCCATTGCCTATCACGACTATCGGCACAACGATCGATGAGTCCGCATCCCCCATGTCGACATCCTCGCGGGCCAAGTCAACATACTTGATTTGTTCATCTTTCTCGTCTTTCATGTGGTTGGAGGACTAGTATTACTAGCCGCTACTGCAGCTTCACTCCTAATAAAACTAAAAAGCATGTGAATTGGATAAGTGGTCCTCGAGTTAAAAGTGTACTAACGGACAAACACGGAGACGCTTCGAATATGCTAGGATGTTATATTCAATCTACTGTGCGATCTCTACAATGCATCTGCGACAATAGAATACGTGAACCGAAAATCATAACTGCACGCGACCCTTTTGCCGTCGGGAAGTTCCACCGTCTGTCGGCGTCGCTCAGACAAAAAAAGATGGATATTATTTAATTTTACAGTTTCGTAATTCGGAAAACTTGACAATAGAGTTTCCGATGCATTTTACCAGTTTCTATGATAAATCTTTTACAATTCAAGCTGTACGGTTATGGAATAAATAAGCCCGTGTCGATAAGGCATGCACAGTCTTTGTCCATTTTTTAAATTATGATGAAATAAAATACTATCTCTCTCTTTTAACACCTTTTTTTTTGTTCTTTGCAAGTGCAAAGAAGTTTCATGATTATTATTGTATATATTTTTGGAGATAAGTATAATATATGAATATGTTTTATGAATGTATAACATAATCAGCCTATAATGTTCCCACTGCTGGGACACAGGGCCTCCTCTCAGTGAGAGTGGGCCGTAATCCACCACGCGGGCCCAGTGCGGGTTGGCATATGTCACTGTCTTCGAATTTTTGGTTCTTGGACATGCCGGTTTCCTCACGATGTTTTCCTTCACCGTTTTGAAAGCAGTGGTGATGAAATAATTTACACAAAGTAAAGCGTCTGTCTGGATTCGAACTTACGACCTACAACTCGTAAGTCGCGGCCGTTACCACTTGGCCACCACTGCTCTCAAATGAATGAATACCTATATGTAAATGCCACAACACAGACTACCTGCAGCATTGTCTCTCCATCCCCCTTAATCGATCTAAAGGTTGTCTTTATGAGATCGCTTTTAGCGATAAGACCGGCCGTTGTGTCACCATGTGTAAAATGTCTACTTTTATATCTGTAATTTTTATGGTGTAAATAATAAAGAGTATTCTATCTAGATATTTATATTAGATACTCATGCTAATCTCTTTAATTATGTTCCATAATATTAAACAAAACTTACAACAAAGGTGCAAAGCTAAGGCACAATTACGCACCCTATAGGTTACAGTAAATGTAATAAAATAAAACATTTACAATTAAATTATAACTAATAAAATTATTTTTATTGCAGGGAGGAACACTGACACCTGAGATACAGGACAGGTCGTAGTTTGGGTGTGTGGAGTTTCACAAAATAGCTCTAATTACTATACAGATTTATGTTACTTGAGTAATTCATAATTGAGATCAGCACACCTGCCTACATAATTATCATCAGATATACCTGCAGCGCGGCCATCTCGGGTGCACCTGTATAAACTTTTTTCGCCACCATTCTGATCTTGCGCCAAATGCAGTTGTTTGATATCCATAATGTTCATGCTTGGTGGTCATTGACTGCTCCATAAGACCATGACCGCCGCAATACCTACAGTAATTTTATCCTAAAGTTCTTAGAAAGATTGAAAATCGACAATTTTTTTAAATTATTCTGAACACAGAGGATTTCCCTACCTACCTACTAAAGTATCTAAAAATTTTATGAAAAATACGATGAAAAGCGATCACATTTTTAAGTAGCAAAAAGGAGCTCTGGCAAAATGTTATAAACCATACAAAAGCGAAGCCTGAATAACTTAATTATAATTTCCTGTGGAAAAATACCTTGGGCACATTGCTCGCAGAACAGATGGCCGATGGCGATGGGGCCTAAAGGTTCTGGAGTGGTGACCGCGTACCGGAAGACGTAGCGTTGGAAGGCCTCCCACAAGGTGGACCGACGACCTTGTGAAGGCCGCAGGAACCCGTGGGATGCGAGAAGCACAGAACCGTTCGAAGTGGAGGTGCTTGGGGGAGGCCTATGTCCAGCATTGGACGTCTTTCGGCTGAAAATATCTTGTAAATTTCGTACGTAGTAACTGTCGTAACAGTTAATCAGAAGACTAAAGTTTAACAACCGGCCTAACAAAGGGATATTGTGTTACCCAGTATCTGGGTTATGGAGGTCAGATAGGCAGTCGCTCCATGTAAAATGATTATATCTGGTCTATTCAGTTTCATCCTGTAAGACCAAAAACCAATCTCAACGTCGTTGGAAAATTCTCGATAGATAACCGCGGAATGTAATAAAGTTTATGTACCTATTTCCTTCCATATTTTCAGGATAATTATGAGTACTCTTAGATACTTACATGGGAAAGCGAGTATTTTATTTCATACAAAAATGGGTTTGCAGTTGTCGATTTGTTTCGTATTTACTATGCTGCGAATTAATTTCTTTTGGAGAATGAAAAGCATAGGCGCATCTATACCCACATTCACACACTGGCGTAGGTAGGTGGGTAGTGCAGTTTATAGCTCATTAGGGTTTTTAATTTCTCCAAGTGCATAGGTGGCTATTAGGGATGACGACAGGGTAAAGTAAACGAAATTCTATTTAGTCCGTCACTTAGATTATCAAAAAATAATGGACACATATTTTTTCTTGTGTCAATCAACCAAAAAATTACAAAGATAAAGCGTGTCAAAGTTTGGGAGTGGGGGCTTGTGACGTCACGTTTAGGTAAAAATTGTACCAAAACGTGACGTCATTCGACATTTCAAATTAATATCTATATCTCTGTAATGTTTTGATTATGTGAAAAAAGAAAAAATACGTGCCCAATACTTTTTAATAATCTACCTGATAGACGAAGAAAAAAAAGTTAGTCGTCATCCCTTAAATCTTACTCTATTTATATGGGACTTCTTGGAAATAACTATTTGTGTCTATTTTGAGTCCTAATAACGTAAATTCATTTGCTACCTTTGTACCGTTTGTTGTGAAGTGACTGGTAATGGAGACTTATGCTGAGGGTAGATACTGTAGAAAGTCATTAGCTTTGTTATTTTATAATTAATCTCGAAATCTCTTATCCATCCAATTTGTTATTTTATTTTGTTAATATTGCTATGTGATTGGCATTTTATTAATTTAACTCAAATATTTTGTTTTTACGTACAAACCAAACAAATCTTTCACTGAAAATTAAGTAGAAGTATAAACATATAATATCATTTACTAATCCCCCTGTATGTACGTACCTATCACATATTTTATTTAATAACTGTACTGCTAGCCGTTTTATAACGGATTGGGACTCATACGTTTGAAGTGAATTCTGATTTATATCAGAATTCACTTCAAACGTATGAGTCCCAATCAATATTACCAGTATTTAGACGAGTGCAATTTACGGTCGAAAACATAAACATAGATGCGATACCAAATAATCATTCTATAGCAAAAGCTTTTGTAATATTGTTTGCTACGTGCGTTATAAATTCGTTTCAAATTTCAACACCCTGTCTGCCTCCCCTCGAATACAGTGAAACAGGTATATTTTACTAATGTACCCATACAGCATGTTAGAGTGAGGCAGTGAGCCATCGAGTTCGGTAACCAGGTAACCTGCGCGACTACCCAGTTAATCCTAGCGCGATGTATGCTTTCAGTGCAATGGAATGTTTTCAACGCTCGGATATTCTGGTTTGTATCGATTTTTTATTTGAAATGAAATGAAATGAATTGTTTATTTCTGTATATTTGACGAACGCGTGTAAGTATGTTTGTAGAACGAAGTTTCTTATCGTATGTTATACTCTGTAAACTTGGTGAATGAGAGCTAGACTGCAGATAGAAGTGTACCATTTTGACCGTCGCGACACATTTTTTACGTAACAAAAGTGTGCAAAAGCGAAAGGAACGTCGTGACAACCGAGTGTCCCACGACACCTCCCGTTTCTTTATTTTTGTTATTGTACAAGCCAAACTTTTGAGGAGCAGTGGTGACCGAGTGGTAATGGCCCCGACTTACGAGTTGTAGGTCGTGGGTTCGATCCCAAACAGGCACTTTACTTTGTGTGAATAATTTCATCGCCACTGCTGTCAAAACGGTGAAGGAAAACATCGTGAGGAAACCGGCATGTCCTAGAACTAAAAATTCGAAGACATGTGACATCTACCGACCCGCACTGGACCCGCGTGGTAGATTACGGCCCACTCCCTCTTACAGAGAAGAGGCTTGTGTCCCAACAGTGGGAATATTATAGGCTGACTATGATATGATACTTTCGTAAGCTCCAAAAACATCTCACGTGAAGAATATTTTTATCTTCTGGATATTGTGACATGCTAATAAAATAGTTATTTAGTACACAACAGAGCATATTTTTCTTTGTGTCAATAAATGTCCCAGCAAAACAGTAGTAGATTGAAACATAAACTCGTACACATAAATATAATATATGTAACTTCATAACTACGTATAAGTTCTCATAACGATAAGTTCTTATAACATGAGTAATGAATTAATAATCATACCAATGCCAACTTAAACGAAAATTTAAAATACCTAAAATAATTACGAAACCTAAGCTTTGAAGGTATGCACTTTAGCAGAGCGCACAGTCTTTAGAATCTTTTTAATGTTCTCTACACTCTCAGTCTTTGCGGGACAAATATCGTAAGGTGTAAAAACATCTCCCAAATCTGAAGTAACAGTGTCAATAATCTCATCACTTTTCAGTAGCATCCCCAAGTTCAGCTTCAACCTCGTGACTCCGTCTCGGTAAAGCAAGTTAATAGTCGCCTGATCCAAGATTTTAAGAGAGAACTGTTCATTCAGCTTCACAGTTTTGATTCTTATCTGAAAAGGCCTGAATTTCTGCTTTAGCTTATTTTTTTTTTCTTTCATTAAATTATCTAGTTCTATCGCAACCATTTTGGAGTTGACTGGCCTTGCAACTCCGGTTGTATAATTACTGATAGTCGATTTTTTTACTCGCTCAAGTTTAGAATCCCGTTCTTTTAAGCATTTGTTGATGAAGACTCGCTGTAAGAACGGGGGGTCGTTTAAAATGTGCCACTTCCACTTGCTTTGTGGGCCAATTTTCGGGTCCACTACTACACCTTCTGATTGGTTGTATTTTAGTCTGTTGAATAAAGATTTTAAATTATATTACTTTTAAGGGCTCCTACAAGACCAATCCATGTAATATGGTATAAATGTATAAATCAACGCCATTAATCACATAAGAAATAATGAGCATATTACATGGACTGTAACATAACTTGCAAAATGTGGGTGTGGGTGTGTGTTGCACGTCTGCTTTAACCCAACTCTACCCTATAATACTTATTTCAAATCATATTTGAAGTTATAGTGATACTGAGGGCACTTAAGATAATACGTCACATAACGTAAGATATAATGTCTCCCGGCTATCGTATATATCTAAGAACCGAGTTTTTTTTTTGTTGTAACTAAGACCATATACTTCAGAGCCACCTGTAGACACTGAAATTCAAAGCGCTGCCTCTGAATTTCAGGAAACTAGGTTACCGTGCCAACCAATCGCACAAAAGCCACGCCTCCCTATTTCGTAGCTTCCCGAAAATTGCGTATTTTCAGCAAGAATACCTACGTATAACAACATATTTCTTCACGCGGTCGGTCCCTGAACAGTTGAAACGAGACACCAATATAATACCCAACTCCGGCTTTAAACCACGTTTTAGAATTATAAAAAATTATCACCTACATACGTGTTCTAGAAACTTATTACATAGTAATTTAATATTTATTATTGGGATAAATGTAAAATGATTTTAAAACCTATTTACAATAGACAATCTTTTGTAACGTGTACCCTTTTCTAAGAGAATTAGTTCAGGAATTCATGTCACAAGAACGGGTTCAAAATAATAATATGTGAATATACCTGACGTTCCCGTGAAGATCGTAGATAACACCATGTCCTAGAACGTCAAAGAGAGCGAGTATAGTGCGTGGTCTGATTTTACCGCACTCCGTTTCTGTTCCGGAACTGTACACAACATACCTTTGACCAATATTGGATTCTGAAACGAAAATAAGATAGTCAGTGAACATTGTTTGTAATCGGCCAAATTACCCTGTATAATTACGAGGCCACTCAGAAAGTATTGCGAAAAAAAAATGTTCTATAGGTAAATATCTTTTTATTAAATATTTTCAAAGTACACTCTACTAGCCTCTATACAGTTTCTATTGTTGTCCCACTGGAAGGCAAAGACCTCTTCTCATACAAAGATGACCGCCGCGAGGATTGACCACCATGCTTTTATCAAAGTGGGCGATTTCAGACTTGGTTTCCTCACAATGTTTTCCTTCAACGATCTCAGTGATGTCCAAGGTAAACTTTAGAAAATACATAAAATATGTTTTGGAAAAATCAAATTTTTATACTTGCAGATTTGAACCCAAAACCTATGTATGAGAGGCCAATGCCTGAACTATAGGCCAGATCGACATTAATCATTAAGAGGCTAAGCATTGCCATACAACGTGGCGATGCCGCCAGACTCTTGGGCACGTTACAAGTCAACAACAGTCGGCAGCGATGCGGAGGAATTTTTCGACGATATTATTTTAGTTTGTTAGTACTTAGAGGTTATCATATTTTAATATTATGTTATTTCATTTAGTATAAGAAGTTTATCCAGTGTATATATTGCCATCAAATTAATTAAAGTAAGATTGTACAGACCTTGAGCATCATAATAATCCAAAGCTACAGTGCCGTTCCGGTAATACCAATGGCCACGGCCGTTATGATCAATGTCAGCCAACTTCTGTCCACTGTCGTAGAATAACTCCCCATCTTGCTGATGCTGCTCAAACCAACAGTTTTGTGAGTTAGCTGGTTCCATCCTGTATATATTCATCTGGAGAAAAGACGACAAAAACATGACAGTTGGTGGTAGAAGTTAAAAGAGTAAAGTGTACCTGTAACTGCATTTTCAGAAATACCTAACCTACCTGTAGCTAGCATGCGGCCACTACCACTACAATTATTGCGCAATGTCAAATATGTCGTTTTTGACCGTTTAGTGTTAATATTGAAGATAGCACAATGATTGAACTAGAGTTTAATTTTTATTGCACCGTGTAACATAAGTATTGCGCAGGGCTTACGCGAAAATATTGAAGCTAAGGGCCGTCAATGTTATTGCGTGAAAATTATAGATCGTTTGAGTGCAAGAGTGATTCAAACATATTGCGCAAACTTTCAATGAAATTGTAGTCTATAAAATATAATTATATAACCTTAAATAAAAAAAAACCAATATTTAAATTCAAAATGATCACGGCTTCAGGACGTAAGCAGTATGAGATACACACCCTTCGCATTATTTTTTCTGTGGGTAGTATAGTCCATCCCTTGCGGATAAATTCTTCATTAGATAATTGGTATTTGACTGCACCATCAAACAATGTCTGAAAACATTATTTAATTATGTTTGGCATAGCTCTGGTAAATAAATTATTTAAGCTGACTACCACCAGAGCCTGCAGTGTGAGGAAGCGGCCCACAGAGCGAGAAATAGATCTAGCAATAGAATAGCTTCATAGGAAATATATCCCAATTTTATTAGAGGATTCTTTGCTTGTTTTGTTTTTTATATTTGTTGATGGCAAATTAGCTGGCGGCGCACCTGATCATAGATGGCCACCGCCACCCATGGACATCTATAATGCTGAATCCCAGAAACAAAGCCGGGCATCTATACCCTTCAAACCGAAGCACAGCAACGCTGCTTGGCGGAAAAAATATGTAGGTATGGCATGTATTAGGAATCATTGTACGAACCTATGATATTTCTAATCTACCTACATGATGTCAGTCTAGTAATGAATTTAGAAAAAGCACCCATACACCATATTAATAGGTTAAAATAAAACTAGATATACGAACTATCGAGCAGATACATATATGTATAAGGTCCCATTAAAATAGATGGACAAACTTATAGAAATTATTCAGACCACCAAAATAAGGACGATGGTAAAAAAATATATAAGAAAAACTAGATACTTACAAGAAAAATAATCAGCTAACGAAAATAGATTAATGTGCCGGCAATTTATTATTTTAGGTCAAAATAAAATCACTCTAATCAGTGTTTTTTTGTTTGGATATCTTTGGTTAGACGTACTGAGCGCTGTGTTAAAATTTGTCCATCTATTTTAATGGAAGCCTGTATATATAAACCTTGTAGTCTATACGTACTTGATACTTTAAACTACCTCTGGCAATCGAATCATCTGCGGATTGAAGCTGAGTCTTGGAGAGCAGTGGTTCTATAGGTTTTTTCTCTATGTTTTTGGTATCTAACGGAATTGTATCTTCAAATAGCTCTGTTACTTCATCTCGACTCGAAGGAAATGGTATTTTTTTCTCCATTTTTGTTAAATTTTTCATTGTCAGTATCTCGAGTCTTATCATCTCTTTCTCAGTCAGTTTATCTAACTGTCTCTGTTTACTCAACTTAAACTTTTCTTCTTTTATTTGATTTTTGTGTAACAGAATTTCAGACAATTCTTTGGCGCCTGTTAGTGTTGGTGTCGACTGTTTCGATTGACTTTTCAAATACTTTTTTTTCTTTTCACCTTCAGATCTAAGATTTCCCTTTTCTTTTACAAGTTTTGAATTTTTTTCTTCCTTTTTTAAATTTTTTGTGTCTTTATCATCAGATGAATACTGTCCCAAACCTCTCTGGTCAGCTCTTTCCAGCTCCGACTCTTTCCTCGACGTTTTGTCTGACGAAGAATCTTTTTTACTCTGTTTTTCTGACGTTTGTTGTTGTAGTTGCAGAGGTTTTTCGGATGCACTTTTTCTAAGTTTAGCTACTTTTTTAGCAATACCTGTTTGAGAATCAGACAAACTCTTATCTATGACCTCACTAATTCCAGCTATTTTAGTACTTGTTTTTTCATTGAAATATCTTGAACGTAAGTCTCTGCTTACTGCTTTCGGTATCACTTTTTTTAAACCTATAGATAGTCTTTGTACTTCCTCTGTACTAGAAGTAAGCGCTTTATTCAGGTTGTTAACTAAATCATGGACCATTTTTTTATTTTGATCGTTGGACAATCCTAAGCCTAATGCTTTGCTTGCATCGCTAATCAACCCTTGCACCAATTTCAAATTTGCTGCCTTGGGTATTCCCTGTACTGCTAGTTTACATAAATCGGTAAATTCCTTTATTGTTTTGATTAATTCATCTAATGGCATTCGACCTATTGCTTTATTTATGTCACTGGACAATTCTTGCACAAGATTTTTATCTAAAACTCCTGCAACCAGCGCTCTATTAAGTTTGGCAAATTTTTGGACCAGTGCGTTAGTTGAATCAATAGATAATAAACCATTAGATAGTTCGCGGATGAGAAAATCACTCAGATCAAATAATAATTTAATCAAATCATGATTTAGGTCTTTACATGATTCCATTGTTAGTAGATCGTTTAAATCATTAAACAATTCTTGTGTAATTATTCTATTCAAACCCATAGACAAATCTCGTGTTACAGTTTTGTCTAACTCTGTTAATTCGTTTATTAGTTTTATTACAATATTTTTAGGTAGTTTTTGCTTTATAGCTGCATCTATTGTTGCAATGATCTCCTGTGTTAACTCTTTATTTAGATATAATTCTTGGGATAAAGCTTTGCTTAGATCTAGTAATCTTTTAATTAAGCTCTTATTTGCTTCTTCACCACGTGGTCTACCAAAATCGTTCATTGGTTCCCTAGTTAGTACCGAGGCTTTAGATTTTCTAGAATCTAAGAAAGAGATTCCTTTTTTAACTTTCTCTTTGTCTAACAAGGAATCTTTTTCCAACGTTTGCTGTTGTAGTTGCAGAGGTTTTTTTGATGAACTTTTTCTAGGTTTAGTTACTTTTTTAACAATACTTTTCTTAGAATCAAACAAACTCTTATCTATAACCTCACCATGTCTAGCTACTTCAAAACTTGTTTGTCCGTTAGAAAATCTGGCACGTAAGACTTTGCTCACATTTCTCGATACCGATTTCGAAGTTTTGTCTGAAAAGGAATATTTTTTACTGCGTTTTTCCGACGTTTGTTGTTTTAGTTGCAGAGGTTTTTCGGATGCACTTTTTCTAGGTTTAGTTACTTTTTTAGCAATAGCTGTTTGAGAATTAGATAAACTTTTATCTATGGCCTCACCAGTCCCAGCTACTTTAAAACATTTTTTTCCTTTGGAATATTTTGAACATAAACCCTTGCTTACATCCTTCGGTAACGTGTTCTTGAAACCTATAGATAGTCTTTGTACTTCCTCTGTACTAGAATTAAGCGCTTTGTTCAGGTTGTTAACTGAAGAATGGACTATTTTTTTATTTTGATTGTTGGTTAGTCCTACACCTAATGCTTTGCTTGCATCGCTAATCACCCCTAAACCAGCGATTCCTCCTTCATCTTTCTCTTTTAGGTATTTGCACAAGCATATCTCTTCAGAGCCTGATGGGTGGAGACTTTCGCTTGACCAATCACGGTTTTCCTCTACAAATTCGAGTTTAGATAATAATTCTTCAAGCGTTTCCTTGTTCTCTGGCATACTTTGAAGAGGCATTACATTTTCTTGATCCAGGTTTGGAAATACATCTATGTCCGGCTCTCGAACAGTTAAGGATTCTTTTATTGCATGCAAGATTCTCTCCAATTCAGTATCTCTATATACTCTGTGCTCGCACACACTCTCTCCATCAACTATCGCTTGCAACAAATGGTTGACTTTACAAAGCCATAATTTGAAGTATTGTTGTCTTTGTCGTATTTTCTCATGCGTGGATATAAACTCACCCACTATTATGTCGCATCTTTTACATGTTTTGTTAAGGCTCGTTGCTCGTTTGCAATGTTCGCAAACTCCAATAACTTCATTCTCCTTTATAGTTCTTATTTCGTCTATCAATGTACAAACTTTTTCTACAAATAATTTACATTGCGCACATTTTATCTTGAATCGATCTGTTGAATTATAATTGAGGTAAATAGGCAGCACATTATCGCTTTTTGATTTACATAATAATAACATAACTACTAGTGTCTTTCAAAAATAGACAAGACAAGGAAGTCGAAAGACGAGTCCAAAATGCTTGGAAGACCTACTGATATGAAACGTAATCTTCCCATAACACTTAAAAGGAAACTAATCGACATGTGCATTCTGCCCGTCCTAACCTACAGTGCACAAAGTTGTTCACCAAACTCAAGATTTACCAACGGGCAATGGAGTGCAGCATAATAGGTGTCAAGCGCACAAATCGAGTCAGAAACACCACGCTGCGTTCCATAACTCAAGTAGCGAATGTTGGAGAAAATTCAGCCAGGCTGAAGTGGGAGTGGGCCGGACACGTCGCGTGAATGCACCCGGAGAGATGGGCAAAGATCGTCACTCACTGGAAGCCTGAGGGACATCGCCGTCGAGGTAGACCACGGCGAAGGTGGTGTGACGATGTGACGAGATTTGCAGGGCTAACATGGCCAGAGATCACTCTCAAGGAGGTTTGGGAAATAATGGGGAGGCCTTTGACCAGCAGTGGGACACAATAAAGGTTATGAAAAAAAAAACATAACTACAGAATTTGTATTTTTCAGTAGAAACCTGATTTTCCTGAAAAAAACAACTTTACTTAACATTATTTTTAATAAGTAGGTTTTCAATTACAAGAAACGGGATTTTTTTATAATACAAAGTTTTACGAAGCTATCTTCTTTGCGTCAAAAATTGAGCTGAGAGAATCAATTTAATACCCACATAATTAATTACTTTTAATTTTACTTACGTAGTTCACGATTGTACTCGAGCTTTTTAATCTGCTTACTACCAGTGTTGTGCAGTATAAAAGAATCCTCATATTTCGAATAGTCCGCCTTTTTCTGAAGCCATTAATGATAAATGAATTACTTACTAATTTATTTATTTATAGGAGAACCAACAGCTATAACAGAAGTATAACAATATTATATGAGACATAAAGAAAATTACAGGTTCTCACGGGTAAAAATAATTATTATGATATATCTACTCAGAGATTTTGAATGCCCCTACCCTTAACTCTATCACAATCCAATGTAGTACATTTAATTTATGTTATTAGGCATAAATAAGAGAAAATAGGAAGACCATTTCAAAGACCTGTAAACTACTGCGGGAGGGACATCGAGGAGAAAAACTCACGATCGTGAGCTATGGAAAACCCTGGGGAAGGCCTATGCTAAAGGTAAAGAGCAAAGCAATCTGGAGATTTCAGATGTCTAAACTTTTAATTTAAATATGTTGTTAAACTAGTTTCAAAGATTGTTAATAAAGGCTATCTGAAATTGAAATTTCAAATAGGTATAATAATAATAATAAGTATTTATTTCACAAAAAACATAGCACATTGCACTGTATGAATTTGTTTGAAAATAACATTTACATTATTATGCAATAGGATACTCTATCTTTTAAACTAGGACTAGCCTGTATCTTAAAAGATAGGGTTCAGCCAAGTGGATTTAGTCAATTTTCACAACCATAAACAGGTGAATACAGTGTCAATGATGTGTACTAATAAAAAAATAACAAAATAAGAGTGAAAGACAGCAGACATACATGTGTATGTATGTATGTGTGTGTGAGGTGTGTGGGAGGGTGTGTGTGGTGTGTGGGAGGGTGTGTGTGGGGAGTAAGTGGGTGTGTGTGGGGAGTAAGTGGGTGTGTGTGGGGGGAGTGATTCCGTGATAGTAATAAATATATAATAATTGGATATAGTTTGAGATGAAATCTTTTAGTATGTATGTAATGTAAGTAATATTATCTTAAGAGATGTAAGTTAGCAGATTCTCTGTTGCCACATAGTCCTGTTTTAATAGCCATTGTCTTATTTCTTTCTTCAACATATATCTATTTAAATCTAGTATGTTTAGCTTTTTATGCAAATTCTTATATAAATGTTTACTTAAAACGTAAAATTGGTGTTGGGCAAAAGACGTTTTATGTTTAGCTCCAGACGGGATATTGGTGCGCTTTTTAGGGTTTGATTTGGGCATGGATCTATGAGTCCTGAGGGTTGACTGCAGAATGAACAGTTGTCTAACAGTGAGGACCTCACAGTCCTCGTAGAGTTGTTTAGTTGGATATCGGTATGGTTTTTTACACATAACCTTTAGTACGGCTCTTTGAGCTCTCTCAGCTCTCAGCAAGCTGGTTTTTGATGCACCACCCCACGCAGTAATACAATAACCAATTATAGACTGACACAGTGCAAAATAGACCATCCTCAGTGTGCCCATATCAGCGGATTCTCTTAGCGATTTGAAGACGTATATGAGCCGCAGCACTCTGAAAGTTATCATATCGAGCTGTTTGTCCCATCTAAGGCATTCATCGATTTGCAAACCTAGATATTTGACACTGTCGCGTCTGTCCAGAGTAGGGCAAGTACATGTATTAGATGAGCGCTGGCATGTATGAGCAATTATTGTAAAGTCTTTAGGGGGCATCGTATTTCGGCGGATAGCGAAAGGAACGTAACAGGTCTTAACTAAGTTGAGAGTTAGTAGGCTATCCTGGAACCAGCTCATGCTCCGACCTAGAGCGTTTTCTGCCATCTCTTTAACCACATCCCACGTAGGTCCATAAATGACGATTGCAGTGTCATCGGCATACGCGTATATTTTGCAGTTAGGGAGAATCATTCTGCAAAGGTCATTCATGTAAATTAGGAACATAGTGGGCCCCAATATGCTTCCCTGAGGCACGCCATAGGTCACAGTTTCCTCAACACTGAGATAATCACCTATCCTAACTTGCTGAGTGCGATTTTTAAGATAGTCTTTAAACATTTCCAATGCCGTGCCCCTCACACCCAGACGCTCCATCCTCACCAATAGTTTGGGAACAGAAACTGTGTCGAAGGCCTTCGAGAGGTCTAGAAATATGCCTAAGCATTTAGATCCACCATCAAGCTCCTTTGCCACAAATTGAGTAAGGTCCAAAACAGCATCCTCTGTCGATACCCCAGCTTTGAAACCGTACTGGTTTTCCGCAATGATGCGATTTTATATAACATAGGTGCGTGGGCAAGGTCATTTGCAAACTTTTTAACCCTGAGAATGTCGGTGAATTTTTTGACGGTTCAAAAGTTTGGAAATGATCTTGCCCACGCCCCTATTAGATTTGATCCATACTTCCAGGGACACCCTGAATAATATTACTAGCTTCTGCACACGACTTGACGAAGTCGCGTGTAATTTCTTGTTCCCCGAACCACCCCGTCGCATCGCATCGCCGCCCACGCCATTACTTCCATTTCGCGTTATATAACTTACTAGCAGCGCCCCGCGGTTTCACCCGCATAAGTGTCAATCCCGTGGAAATATCGGGATAAAAAGTATCCTATGTCCTTTCCCGGGACTCAAACTATCTCTATGCCAAGTTTAATTTCATCAGTTCAGCGGTTAAAGCGTGAAGAGGTAACAGACAGACAGATACACTTTCGCGTTTATAATATTAGTATGGATGTTAGGTACTGCAAAGTTTCATCAACGTTTTGCGTGATGAAAGAGTAACAAAAATCCATCCTCACAAACTTTCGCGTTTATAATATTAATATTAGTAGGATTACTTCATTATTTATTACTTTTGCTCGGCACATATTGGTCCTAGCGTGATGTTAAATAGCCTTCCTTAAGAATAAAGGTTATAGCACATTATACCGGCACCGCAACTGCGCAGCTGCAGCACGGCGTCGCCTCGAATTTAGACTACGGCTAGCTGCCAGCGCGCTAACTACGCGTTGTCCGCAAGGTGCAAGCTCGCAGTCCGCGCGCCGGCCGCGACGTGTAAGCTCACAGTCCGCGCGGTGGCCGCGAGGTGCAAGCTTGCTGTCACCGCGAACTCAATATTGTTATATGGCATTTATGATTGAACACGCCTAGGACTTGCACGTTTTCATAATGTCTCGGTTTACGTTGCGCGAACTAGCAACGTTTCGCTGCCGACTCGGAGTCGGCGCGTAATAAGCATGCCGTCGGCGCGCTGTACGCACAAAGTCCGCTCGCTTGCAGCACGCGGGCTTCGAGTCGAGTTGTGTGGTAGCGGCAAGCGCGCTGACTGCCCGCCGTTGGCTTTTTCATATTGACATTATGAAATATATTATACTAAACACGATTTAATGCTCTAAATTGAATGACAAGTTAATTGCTGGTTTGGAGCGGTGCTGTTGCGGTGCCGGTATAATGTGCCATGACCTTTAGGCTTTCAAATGCAAAATATTTTTAGGGTTTCGTACGAAAATGCTAAAAAGGAATTATAGTGCGACTCAGTCTGTCTGTCTGTCTGTCACAGCTGGATATCTCAAGAACTAGGTAATAATGCTGTCAACTTGAAATTTAGAATAGTTCTAGATGACGTTTGCCCAACTATTTTGAAAAGAAGAAAAAAATAAATGTATTTTTTATTTTTTGCAACTGGGACTGAAAGGGCGTCTAAAAAATTCGAAGTGGGGCTACTAGGGCTTGTGGGGTATCATATAAAAGAGCGCAGTTTGCACATTCTCAAACATTTTATCTTTTTTTTTAGGCCGCATAGTTTGCCACTTTTGATCAAAAATGTAAAAAATACCGTACCCCCCGCCCCCCTTGTCCCCTTATCAAAAGAGAAAAATCTGAAACAATTCTATGTGATAGATGTTTAATGTAAAGATTACAGAAAAATGAATGGAAAGTGTACTACACGTTCCATTCGTTGAAATGTCTCCAGGGCTTCTTACCCTTGAAAACCAAAATCTCTGTAGCTCAAACCCTCATTCAGCCCATCATTGATTACACCGATGCCTGTTATTTGGATGCCACCGAGGAGCTTTTAAATAAACTTGAGCGTTTGCAAAATATCTGTATTCGTTTTGTTTTTAATCTTAAAAAGCATGATCACGTCTCCAACTTTCGTAAGATAACCCTCGGATATTGTGTCTGCTTTTCAATCCACTTCACAATCCCAAAACACCATCCTATCTGCGGGAGCGTTATTCCTACGCCCGTCCTTCAGATGCGTCTTGCAGGTCGCATTTTAAAAAGCTTCTTAAGTCCCCTCCCCACTCCACTGACTTCTACTCCTACTCCTTCACAGTGCACGCGGTGCGGCTGTGGAATTCACTACAGCCTGCAATTAGGGACTGCCAAACTGTTGCAGCTTTTAAAAGAGGAGTAAAAGATCACTATCTTTCCACTTTATCATAGTTGTGTATGTATTTATTATTTTGATTACGTTATATTTATTTTAGAAGTATGTATGTTTATTTGTATGTATGTAAGTATTTTCTCATATTATTTGTTTAGTATTATTAAGCTTTTAGATTTTAGTTGCTTTTAGATTTTTTCAAAATATGCTGCGCTGCGCTTTGTATGGTTGTCATTGCAACGCTTTGTTTGAAAAAGCAGTAGTTAATCACGCGATGCGTGCTGACAGTGCTGTCACTGCCAGCCAATCCGTTTGTTCTTACAACTATCTCACTGGTTTAGTAGGTATCATAATAATATCACATTGACGACGTAATCGTCGTGCTGACTCGCAAAGAACTTTTCACCCGCACAGCTCAGTCGTTAGCTTACAAAATATAGTCAAGATAAACAAAAAATTACTTTTCTGCGCTATGCTGTCGTGCTTTTTCGCTTTAGCTAATTCTCTCCCCATAGTAATGCAACTAACTAAACGTGCTGCGCAGCTTTTTTCTTGACGAATTCTTCTTCGTGTCGCTGGCACGAGTGTAGGTACCTATTTTAAATCTTGTTTTCCTTGTTTACTCAATTTAGTCAGTCGCAATACATATTATTATCTAGCACAGCTTTAGAACGAATGTGAGTCCTAAAAAAGGATTTTAGTGAAGTAGGGGACCAAAGTTTGTATGGAATTTCATCGTCGCGCCGATGGAAAAACCCACCGGGCGGGCGCATAGCATGTGCGTCAAAAATAAAAGTAGCTAATAAACTCCGTAGACGACTACGGAGTTCATTAACTACTTTATTTTTTTTATGCATTTGCCTTTGCATTTTTAGAAACGAAACCTATTTCGTGGAATTGTATTTCTGTATCTAAAAAGCTACAAACTGAAAACTGAGTATTTCTTTCCTGAAACTTATTATTTATTTCAAAATATTATAAACCTTTAACTGGTTTGGTCAAGTTTCTTATCCCAATAGTTTCTTGTTCCACAAAATTTTAGTTTTTAGAAAAAACATAGTACGAGAAAGTTCGCAGTAAGCACAGCACAGCTTATAAGTTCATTAGTCAATATCCACAGCGAGCAACATGTTCGTTAATTATAGCGATCATGAGGTAGAATATACTTACTTATGTTTAGCAGGTGAACTTAAGATGGCAGAGGTTAGTTAAAACAATGGTTTAATATTTACAAACATTTAATAAACTTCACAACATTTATAATCATGAAAAAGTTATCATAGACATCAACATTAAATGTGTCAGTTCAGTAACAATTTGCTTAAATCTAGGTAAATACTTAGTTCGATCAGAATAGAGACATCAATAATTTTGTTTAGGTATCATTCTATTAATATGATTACAAATGTAGCACTATTAAGCCCTAATATTTAATTAGCTTAATATTAATATAGGTCTACTTACCTATACCTAATTACTACATTTTTTATTGTATTTTTCTGTGTACCTATTTAAGATAGGTACATTTTTTTTTATACTACTAACACTTTTTTTGCGTTTATTTACTTTTATGTTAATGATATTTTTGTGTATTTTTTTTTTATTTTTTTTTTGTAATATCGGAATATAATTATAATAAGTAAGTAGGTACCTACCAAAGGTACCTACAATAATATTCGGAATATAAACAGTCTAAATGCCCCACAGGTGATTTGTGTTAATACGAGCTGTTAATAACTGGGCTATTTTTTTTTTTTGTAATTTTTTTTTGCATTTTTTACTTTTTTATGGCTTAATTAGGAAGCAAATTTAATTTGTAAAAAAAATAGTACCAATTTCAGCTCGATTTGTAATCCAAACATAGGTATACATACATTGATAACATTTATATAGACATAGTAATATTAATACAATTAATAATTAATTAAATCTAACACAGCACGAGTTCTTCCCCTAAGAGGAAAACACAAGCGTAGCCCGCGAAATTAAAATTTTCTTACAATTTTTTTAATTTGCAGGTCTTTGTCAGGTTGTATGTTGAACAATATATGATTCGCGAGCGTAAAAAGTATGTATAAGAATAATAATTATTAAAATCATCAATACAACACTCTTAAGTTCATAATTATAATGCTATTGAATGACTATTTCATGAAATATCAATCAATAGGATTTTATGAGCTTAGAGGGTTGTACCTATTGATGATTTTAATCATTTATAATTCTGATACATACTTGTTACGTTCGCGAATCATAATAGTAGGTATATTGTTCAACGTAACCCGACACTGACCTGCAAATTGCAAAAAGCGCTTAGGAAAATTTAATTTCGCAGGCTACCTAGCGCATCCCCCTTATTTCTTTAAAGCATTGTTGTTACGCTTCATAATCTTACCGTTTTCGTGTGTATCTACTGACAATCAGTTCACTTTCCTAAGCTTTTAGATTTTCTCACACCATATTTTTATAAACTTACATCTAGTCTATAAGGAAAATAATTATTCTACTTAATAAGTACCAATTTTTTTAAATAAACATAATTTTAAAGAAATATGAACACGATAGAGTGGAGTGTGATTTAAATAATTTTGATAATATTTTAATATTAAAGGTATAAGCTCGAAATGGTAGTAGGTACATAATAAATAGGATTTTACTAACTTATATTAGGTATACAGGTACAACGTTTATAACATTAATTGACTTTACATCGAAATATCACATCCAAAAAGTTATTTTTTCTTTATTAATTTGAGTACCTAATTAAAACAAAGGGAAAAAAAAGAGTATAATGGCTGTCATTTACATTTCAATAGGTAGTATAAGGTAATTATTATTGAAAGTTATAATCAATATAAGTATGATAGTTTCAGGAAGTACCTACTAGTGCATACTTGGTACTTATTATTAATCTTAGGTTCCGCAACTCTTTCTGAAGCACTGACACATTTACTAAGTATTATTACCGTTTCACTCTGGGCGATCCATCCGACGGGGTCGTTTTGAGCAAGGCGGAACCAGATCCGAAGGCGGTGACTCCTCGTCGGACAACCAATCTGGCACCAGACGAATGGGTGTCGGGATCAGGATCGGTTGCGAGGGTTCCGGCAAGCCTTCAAATTCAAACCGTTGAGCTGGTGGCGCTATCGGTCGCGGCAGTTGTACTTGTACCTCGACTTGTACCGAAGCTGTCGTAGTACCGGGATTCGTCATCGGTAGTAAATCCTCTTCACTAGTAATTGAAACTGAAGAAGCAGAAGTGAGACTACTCAGACTACTGAGATCGTCTTCGACCGGATCGTTGGAAATATCATCTTGTACTTTCGGGGTGGGGGCGGCCGGGGCATCAACTATAGGTTCTGGTTTGGCTGGAGCCTGATCTGTAGGCAGTTGGACAATGGGCGTCCTTATGGCAGGCAGGTGCCTACGCCCAACCAACTCAACCCTTACAGAAGCAACCCGAGCATCTTCGTTCCTCGTTGAAACCATAAGCTGAATTGGGCTTCCCCTTAGTCCCTCTTGGCCCTGATCGGGCAGAGGAGCGTTCGCCCTTACTTCTTCTTCTGGATCCAACATCGGTGTAGGTGGGTTTACAGATAAAGCTTGCAACTCAGCACCTACCTGGTCTGGTTCATCGTGGATGTCTTCAATCGGAAATTCGCAAATCTCTTCCCGATTTTCAGCATACATTTGAAACATAGGTTCGGCAGGTTCTTGCATATCCATATCCTGATTCATAGGCATTTGTTCGAGTTGGGCAAGATGATTATCTTGTTGTTCAAGCTCGTGATCATCTGTGTCGGGCGCGTTTGAGCACTGACCTGGCTGGAGGTTTCTGGACGGCATGCTTTCTTCGGGTTTCTTTAGCATATTACACAAGCTGGTGACTATATGGCTCATGCCATCCAGTCGTGCCACGAGCGCTCTTTTTTCTATATGTTCGGTGTACTCCCGCTCTTGTCCTACCGCACAAGGAAAACGTTTTAAATAATCAAAAATCCGAAACAAGTCCCAGCGGAGGTTGTTTGTAGTTGTTGTACGTGGTAGAGTGAGGTCGATAGTTTCTTCAAAAGCGTCTATTACAATATATTTTGTATTTACTATATCCGAAGCCGAATAAGCAACTAAACAGACATCAGCAAGCACGTCTGGTGGTAACGTCTTGTATTTAAGTTGTTTACCAATAAACGATATAATATTAGATCGAGGTCTTTCCATCTCCTTGTGTAAGAAACGGTACTGAGGAATTCACGACAAGATTTAAATTTTATGATACACAGGTCGACACGTCCGACTGTTATAGTAACTAGCCGTTAAAGCGCAACGCGCGCTCGGGCCGACGGTGTTGTCTCGACTGCATTACTGGCCTGCGATGCGCCGGGAAACAAATAGGCAACTCGGCCGACCACGCAACGATCTCATTGTTCGAGATGAAAATCACTACAATGTATTAATACGTTACTGAATTACAGCGGTAGACCCATACTACTATTTTAATGAGGAATAGATTTCATAAAACATATAATTTTAATCATAAGTACCTACCTAATTAACTGTACCTAAATAAAAATGGGTAGCTTTTAGGTACCTACCTGATTATCATTTTTGATGTGAACATAATTGACGAGTCCAGAATGTTGAAGATCGATTACTTTCCTGAAGTCTTCCGCTCTCAGAGCCTTACAGTTTTGGCAATATCTGAATAAATAAGCTTAGTGAAAATATTAATATCGGTACTTAACGGTTTTTTTTTTGCAAAATACTTAATTCATACCGAGCTATGCCTTCCATAATTTTCCCATTGCACTATCTTTGCCTACATTGACAGATTTATGCAGCATCTTTGAACCTCAGTCATACACTTATAAAGTCATAACATATCATCATCTCAGAATATCAAAACAGCTACGGAAATAGCAATCCACAAAAAATATAGGTAACAATTTGGACGTGTCAACGAAAATTATGTAGACGTACCTACCTATTCATATTCTATGGTAATCTAGTAGGTCGTAATCTTCGATCAACAATTTGATCGAAGGTCGTAATCGTAATTTTTTGTGACTAGCTTCTGCCCGCGACTTCGTCCACGTGAAAATTCTTGTTCTCCCGACCCACCCCGTCGCATCGCATCACCTGGCCGTGCTATTACTTCATTGTCCCTGAGCGTTCTTTCTGACTTTTGCTCTTTTCGCTTGTCTCCTAAGGGTCCTAGCGTAGGTAATGTTATTTAGCCTATAGCCTTCCTCAAGAATTGGGATATCAATGAAAAACGATGTTTTAAAATCCTACCGTTAATTCCAGAGATTAGCGCGTTCAAACAAACAAACTCTTCAGCTGTAAGTATATAATATAATATGTACTTGCTCACCCGGCGAACTTCGTACCGCCTCAGAATTAAATAATGTGACAACGTTCAATAGACACGTGGCGCCATCTATTATCATAATAACGTTATTGTTGTTTTCCTCGGGAACAGCACTTTTTTTCGGGATGAAAGGTAGGTACTATGTCCGTTTCTGTACACCTGACAACGTATACGCAAATTTTTAGGATGATCGGTTCATTCCGTGAAAAGGTAATAAACAAACAAAAAAACTTACTTCCGCATTTATAATAATATTATATTAATAATTAATAATTATTATTAAATATTATTATATAGTTAAGTTAGGATGATATCGTTGCTATTATATACGCTGCTTTCGTTTTCTGGGTTTTCATAACGATATACTTATTATTTTTGTCTGTGATTTAAATAATCCCGCCATTCAACAACAGTGAACATTGTATGTACGGTACGTTAGAGACAGTGAACGATTTTGTGATTGAATGTAAACTGGAATATGCCAAACGTAAGATGTTGCTATAAACAAATTATAATATTGTTTAGGAGATGATTTATTTTGTTTTGACTTGAAAAAATTGCTTCCATAGTGGGAGGCAAGTCAAAAAAACTAATGATAAAAAATCGGGGGATACCTACAGTTTGGTGTTGCAGCTTCATATCTATCATCTCCATCCTAAATTCAATTACACCATTGGATAGCTAAAGGATCAAAGAATTCATTACGCTAAGTGAGGACTGTGTGTGTGTGGGAAGCGCTGCCATTTTAAGGTAATTTTGCTGCGTATCGAGATTTCCACTTAGTTTAACTTTTGACTCGAAAAAGCTACGGCGTTCGTTTAAATTTCAATCGTCAACTCTCGTCAAAATCTATCGATTGTATACAAAATATTAATATAAAATAGTGACAGTGAATGTAATATGTTAAAAGAAAAATAAAATCAACAATAGGTATATAATGTCTGCCTATAGTTCTTCAAAAAGCCAAATCCAAATACAAAGATCGTATATGGTTGGAAAGGGCTTCTCAAGAACAATCGAATGGTACCAATAAAACCCCATTATGACCGATTCATGCAGTGTCGGGAACGTAAAAGAATGAATGCCGCCAACCGGATCAACCCCGTTACGTAATCGTATTCACGTACAGACGCCAGCACATCAACCTACACCTAACTGTCAAATTTTCCCATTCAACATTGAACCTTATGCTTTAGCGATAAAGTTGAAAATCTATTACAGAAATCTGACAGATTGTAGTAGGTTGATGTGCTGGCGTCTGTACAATACACGGCCGTGTCCATGACACAGCCACACCAAATTTTTTGTCCATATTTTCATCCTCGAGCTTTAACTGGAAGTAAGTATAATAAATAAACGTAAAATTCAATCTCTTAATAAAAAGTCGGAACTACCGTCGCCATGACGGTTTTACCCGACTACAATAAAGCCAAACGAGAATTAGGTATGATTTTATCAAGCAATGTATGTATGTTCATCTGTTCCCTTCCCTCATAACTCTTAGACTACTCGTCATATTATGACAAACAATGGATCATTGGAAGCTCATGTTCTGCCTGATAAAATTACAATTGTCTTTGCCTTTGTTGGGAGCACTTTTTGAAAATAATTATATAATATACCTATTGGACATCGATTATCTATAATATAACAAAACGCCTTGTTTCACCGAAGGGTTAGGCAAAGGTGAACCTACGGTAGGCACACAAACATTTCACTAGTTGTATCTATTGTATCTATACATACATAAACCCCAAATATAAATAAAACAATTATGTTTCAGTACCTACTTATGACTATTTTCAATAACACTAAAATACTAAAATGTTATGCACTTTGGGTGCTAAACAAGATATAAGTATCATGTTCCATTTGCTACCAAAACTCAGTCTCAATGATTGTGGTAAAAATACATCTAATTTCCTTACATTTTTCACAAGTTTTTGTCGCTTAGTTGAGATTGTGCCTAGTTTTTTAATGTTTTTACTTACGGGAATTGGCCATCAGCTATCCTCATTGATTCCTAACCTCAAAATAATTAAAAATTTAAATTTTTAAATTATTTATTTTGGAACAACTAGACCCACCGGTTAGTAGGTATAGAAAAACTTCGAAACTATTGTTAGTACTTAAATACAATAACAAAGAACAACACTCATCCATCATAAACCACAAATGCCCTGTGCTGAGGCTGAGACACCCCGCCCCGACAAGATAAACAACATGAAGATATCTCCCTAAAAGATCATCAGACGAACGAAATGCCTCAACACAGGTGCACGCACATCTTCAGCTATAGTTTTCAGGATGCCGTTGTGACTCCCCCGCACCCTCCCCATAAGTGACAAGACTTTTTCCGAATGACGGCATGAGAACCGTCAGTATGAGCCACATGAGCCTGCGCAAATATCTCGGAGATACTGCAGAAACGAGGAAGTCCCAACATCATAAATGAAAATGTTATTGTATTGGGCGCGCAGTGTGTCCAAAATAATGGATAAAAAGAAAGTTAAAAACTAAAACTCGACGATTTTGACGACGACGGCGATTATACGACAATTTATAAAAATTAAACAAATAAATTATATTTATTCAATAACAGATTTTAGTGCAGGCAACCCTTTTTAGGACTGACTGAATGAATGAGGTATGAAAATACAATATTTAATAAATGTCAAATTGACATTTTAGAGCGACTGAAAAACGGGAATTTTCTATAAAATTGTGTAAAAAAATTAATTAATTATTTTTTACAATGCCTTTTCAACGAGTTATAGCCTTGTCGAACATACTATATCAAACAAGTCGCTCCAGTTTTATATTAAATACGAAATATCAACTGATAAACAAGTACAAGTGAGTATTCCATTCGGAATAAATACGCAATTAGTCGTAAACAACATGCTATGAAGCCAAAACTGCTTTATTTTTAACTTTTCGTATGTTACAAGGGAATGTGTGAATTTGGATCGTTGTAGCGTGTATCTAGTTTTGTAAGGCCGTATCAGAATGTCGACAATTTACTGTTTCACTTTCTGATAAGCATGATTGTTTCATGACAAGCGGTAAAATTAATGGCATGTTCATTCAGTTCATGTGCTAAGTCAAACCTACTGATTGCTGCTGTATGTGTATTTTTCATAGGAAAAGCAGAGACTATCTAAAAGTTACCACATCACACCTTATAAGGATTTTGTCATCATTGTAATATAAGATATAATAACCAACATATTGTTTCATGATTATTTCATCATATTTTTGTAGAATAAATTAAAATAGGGGTAAATCAAAAGATTAATCATTGTTATTAAGTCATGTCAGTTTGAATATAATTTCAATTTTTTTTTTTTTTAATAAAATATTTGTTCAATTTATTTACAGATGTTTGACAATAAACAGGCTAAAACACACAAAAGTCCTAGGAAGCGAAAAAGAGAAAATGCGGACGTATGTCATACAGCGGTATATTGACTATGTGAAGAACTACACAAAAGTCTTAGAAAACAGATTCCCTACTGCAGTGAAAATGTACAGAGTTTTCAGTGTGGGAATTAAAGATTTTCTTAGGGATCTAAAGACATATATATCTTTACGAATAAAAGTCACACGGGATAAAGGATTTAGCAAACTGACCAGACAAGAAATTGAACTGTTTCAAAAGATGCCATCAGATATGTTGAGAATAGCACCTGTTCTATTATTGTCTGCCATACCTTTTGGCAATTATGTCATTTTTCCATTAGCGTAAGTATACTCTATTATTTATCATATTATACAATACTAATGTAAAAATCTAAATTCCCTTCTTGCATTATGCTTTAATTAGATATAAAAGCTAATAACACTGGACCTTATTAGCTAATTTGAACACATAAATCATTGCTATAAAATCAACCAAGCTTTCGAGCCCAGTAAACATGGCAATATGATATCTGTACTCATAAATAAACAATTATTCTAATTTGTCTTTCAGATTCTTAAAACCAAGGAAACTCCTCTGTTCCCATTTCTGGTCAATACAACAAAGACTAGAATACTCAACACAAGATTTAACTGAACGCTTAAGAAATAATAAGCCCGTGTTCCGAGCCCTGCAAGCGAAACTAGACTCTATACCCGACAGTGATATTAAGGATAAATGGAAAACAATTTTAGGATTATTAGGCTCTGGGGTGCATCCTAGGGCAGAAGATATTATAGCGTGCAAAGAACTGTTTGTAAAAGAACCTTATCAGCTCACCAGCTTGACCTATGCACATATGGTAAGTTTTAATGATCTTTTATACTTCACACTTGAAACTTTTGTTCGACATTAACTAAGATGGACTAAATGAAAAATATTTGTATCTCAGACACAAATTCATTTAATTAATATTTCGATTTTAATTTAAGGCTGTATGCTGTTGTTATTGTGTACAATAGTACAATAAAATAAAATTTATGTCTGCTCAATAATTTTTAATTATGAATTATCAAATATTTAATTAAATATGCATTTAATAACATTGCAACTACTTAAAAATATGTTGCTATAAGTACTATTAAAACTTGTCTAATATTATGCGAAATTTAGCAACAACAAATTGATTATTTATTTATTTATTTTTGATTATTTAATTTATTTACTTTGTACCAGCTCTGCCCCTGACTCTGCTCGCGAGGCTATACATATACTCAAACCTGCACCCGAATTGCGTAACACACTATCAATCGGAGTCTGAATCTTTTGAAGCAAATTGCTAATCCATCCAAACTAATATTATAAATGCGAAAGTAACTCTGTCTGTCTGTCTGTCTGTCTTTGCTTCACGCCTAAACTACTTAACCGATTTGTGTGAAATTTGGTACATACATAGTTTGGAACTTGAGAAAGGACATAGGATAGTTTTTATTACAAAAAATAAAATAAAAAATAAAATTTATTCCGGACATACATCAATCATCATCAATTCTGTACTGAAAATTCATCGGAAAAATGTAAATAAATAGTAAAAAGGTATGAAAATATAATATAATACAACTTTTAGTACAAAGAAAATGCTCTAACGGAGTATAGATAATTCTATTAGTACTATAAATGTCGAGTTGGTGATTCAAACGCAGAGCTCATTATGTTGATTTTTGAAGAGTTCCCTAGAATATCTTCCACATTTCATTTTTGAAGAGATCCCGCGAGATCGGGAACTATGTGGGTAAAACCAAAAATCTGCCGGAAGTCACTATTCCACGCGAACGAAGTCGCGGGCAAAAGCTAGTTGCTTTATAAGTTCGAAAACTTTGCCTGCTCAACACGTAAATAACGCAATGAATGTTGTTGAACTGTCAAAATCAAACCGATTCCGATTGATAATGACTACGCAATTGCCCCGCTGGCCAGCAAACACATCATCATGATTTTCATCTATTAATTAAAATCAAAACCACTTAATTTGGATATATCGCTCATTTGGAGAAACATCGACGTAAATGTATTTTTTCCCAAAAATGAGTTAAATATGACAAAGCACTTAGAAAGCGTATTTACGTTAGGAAAACAGACTTAAAAAAAAGTCGCAGTTATGTCGATGTTTCTCCAAATGAGCGATATTTAGTTCTTGAATTATAAGTACATTTAAAGATGAAGAGACATTAAATTGCGATTTATAGTAATTAAACATAAAGGCGGATACTGGCCGGCGTTACGGGGCGTAATGAAACGTGTTACACAGCGAGCTTTCGTGCAGTCAGTACTGGGAAACAAAGCGCTCGCAACCTCGTTTCCTCATACTGACTGCACGAACGCTCGCTGTGTAACAAGGCGCTCGCAACCTTATTTCCCCGTATTGACTGCACGAACGCTCGCTGTGTAACACGTTACATAACCATTACGGCCCGTAACGCCGGCCAGTATTCTCCATTCGGCTTGCGTTTTTTCCACATCAAGCTTTAAATTAAGTGCCTTTGCTGGGTTGTTTGTTATTAATTTATGCTGCATTTGTTAACAATATTTTTTTTGTATTCCTGACACCATTTCCTGGCGCTTTAGTTCTACAAGGTTCTTTTGGCACCTGACAGGGGGCGTTGTAGGTGATTTTTATATAAATTGTCACAGAAATTGTATTGAAAAAACAAGATGCTGGTGTTACAATCCATTCACAGTTATTATATCTCAGACATCAGTAAGCCACCAACAACCTTCTAATTCCAATTTTATAGTAATGGCTCCATTGTTTTATCGATGATTCTGCCAATGTCAAGGTTGTAGGAAACAAAGTGTATTCGCTGAGGTTATCCGGTTATACTGCCTTTAGTACGGTTTAATTACTACTGGAACTGTTTGAGTAGCCTGTAAGCACAATACAATATATTTATTAGTATAAATTGTTAATAATCAGACTTCACAAGTTAATTTTATTATGGAACGAACACAATAAACCACCGTTATGGAGTTGCTATGTTATAGCTTGATGTTATTTAAATAATATAAATTTTTTAAGTGTTTTTTTTTTAATGGGGACTCAACGAGTGTTAGGAGGAATGCATGGGATATTAATAGGTCTGGGGAAATTAGGGGGGAGAATATCATATAGCGGGACTAAAAGATTACGATAAGAGAAAAATATTGTGCTCAAGAGTACCCTCTTCTACACCACACTCGCAAAGGGAATGGACTCCGATTGCGTAGTTTAGCCAGAAACACTGGAGAGCAAACATGACCTAGTCTGAGACGTATAATGATAGATGTGGTAAATTTATTCAATTTCTTATTTTTGACGAACCAGGGTTTAGCTGGGATGTTAGGTTGAATATTGCCATAATATTCAACAACAACCTTTATTCTAATGAAAATACAGATCACTGTGATTTTGACAGAGCTGTCAGTGGCAGCAACCCAACAGCAACCTCATTCTAATGAAAATAAAGATCACTGTGAATTTGGCTCTGATGTGAAGTCATCACTGTACGATCTGTAGTTCTGATTTTGACCACGCACCCTTGAACCTTGTAGCGTTGTAATCTTATATGAAGATGTTTGCTTACATGAACATTGCATTTGAAACTATATGTTTGCTTCATCTGAATAATGTGAAAAAATATTAAGTAGCCTTTGCTATTGACTGACAGTTGTTTAGTTTTCGTGGACGAGTTGAATTAATAATTCGAAATGCTAATTTAGAAAATGTGTGCTTTCTGCATTACTCCCTACCTAACTTCTATTGCATGGCAAACATATTTAATCATATATTTTACTTTAACAAGAACGGCTACTAGCGAATAATAGCATTTAAAACTTACCACTGCCACTGTAGAAAAACATTAGGTTATAAAAGTTGTCATTGACAAATTCTCTAGGCTGTGCCGTTATCGTTTGCCCTGAATACTTCATAGGGTATTTATTTGGGTATAGAATAGTTCCTCTATGTTACGAGTAAAACCGCGGGTATCAACCAGTCTTTCTTTATAAATCAAGACCTGATTCCAGTCTTAAAACACATAACTGTAGTTTTAGACGTAGTTAATATAAGTAGCTACAGCAATAGATACCTATAAAGTAATTACAAAAAATATTTACCTACATTAATAATTTTACAAATCACATTCCAGGGTCACCTTCTAAAAATGCATGGTCAAAGAAGAACAATGTTTAGGAAGAACAAATTAAAGTATCGAGCATTCTTAATAATGGAGATGGACAAGGCAATCCTCAGAGAAGGCGGAGTAGATACTCTAGCCATGGACTCGCTAAGAAACGCATGTCATATAAGAGGCTTAAATGGCAGCCACTTAACGAACCAAGAAATGAAGAATTGGCTTACAAAGTGGCTACTAATATCCGAAAAAATGGATAAAACCTCATACTCACTATTGTTACATACTCCAATATTTTTAGCGTACAACCATCCTCAAAATTGGGTATTGATATATTAGATAAATATTTCGCGCTCATCCGCGGGTGACGAGCCTTTGTTACGGTTAAATTATATTACGTTTAACAATACTAATGTTAAGTATTATGATATTCCATTTTTTTATGGAGTACTAACACCCTTGTTAGTGCTCCATTCAACAATGGAATATCTTCCCGATCAAAATGTAATGAACAGCGTGAAAGCAGCTGTTTTTCTCTGCGTGAGTTAGCCCCATGGCAAAAGTTGATTTACATTATTATTGTTAATTCAAAAAGAATCATTGCAGTTGTGATATAAGTATAGGTATCTGTAAGGCACAAACTGAGTGCAGCTTGTATCTAGAGGCTCTAAACTATTCTAAAGCATTACAATGTGTTAGTCACAATATAGTCAGTAATAAATAGTTACGAATGTTCAAATAATAGAGTGGTATATTATAAATGATGTTTTTATTAATAAAATTTTCTGCTTTCTAAGATATAAAGAGATAATTTTATGCTTTCTAAGATATAAAGAGAAGGCAGTATGAAGACTGAAACTGAGACACGCCCCACACCTATCCAGTCAATTTCATTATACAGGAGGTACATTTTAGTTTCTAAACTTCAGTAGGACCAACAGCAATAACATACCCTCGGGACCTACTGGTAGGACGAAGTAGTAGGACCACGAGAAAATACCCGTTAATACGCACGGTTTTAATATTTATTTGAAATTTTACCATCGATGTCTACCCTGTTAACGAGTACATTGACCTACAAAATGACCTTCCTGTTTACAGTTATTGCAACGAAGGACTCTGTCTTTGGCGCTTGGATTATTTGCTTTGTTATCCGAGGAGTTTGTACCAGGTTGATTTTTAATATTAGATTTACGGTCAGAATTTTGTTTCAGACTTTTTGAATTTCTTAAATAAGTGAGCAAATTATCCAAGTCCTCATACTGAGCCGCTTCGGCACCTAAGCTTACAGCGCGATCATCTATGCCGTGTAGAACACTCATTCTACCGCTCGTTTTCCACTTATACTACATCGGTTAATAAGAGTAATTTGTCATAAAAATAATCTTCAAGAGAGTCCCCGTAACGTGCACGCCTAGCCAACATATCTGCTAGCATTTGACCATAGTTCTCTTCCGAGGGAAAAGCCGTTATTAATTTTGTCTGCCATTCCTCCCAAGAAAAGAGCACCGATGGTAATCCTTCATACCAACGTTTTGCTATGCCTTATGGTTTAGGAAGTGCATAATGCACTATTTGTTTTTCATTCCATGAATAAATGACGGCACACTCATTCACTTTGTGCAACCACATACCCATTGTTTGCTCTTTTCTTGTAGGGTCAAACTCGGGTAAAGTATTGTTGAAAGAACCTATGTTTTCATGACCCCCGGAAAGAGACCTCAATGCTTGCACTAAAATATTTAAATCACCACTGCCTCCTTTCGAAGCAGCAACCTGTAGTTCCTTGTAATGCTGCGGGAAGATATTGCTCGTTGCGATTCGTGCCGTGCGGCGGGCTGCCGTGCTGCGGGCTGCGGCGTCGCTGGCTGCTGCGCCGCTGGCTGCTGCGCCGTTGGCTGCTACGCAAAGGGCTGCGCGATCGACTGCTGCTTGGTAGATAGCCAGTTGGGTCAATCACGCGGCCTCGTGTCTGCCGTAAACTCAGTTTTTGAATCTTGTGCCTGCCGCTCCAACGAGTGATGGTGTCTGTGGTCATCTGTTCTTTCGATTGTGTCCGTTTGAACACTTCCAAAAATCGGAGAGACAAGTACTCTTTGTTTATCCATGTTTCTCGACCGAAAAAGAAAAAAAAAACACATATTAGCATAAGCTACTTATCCCACTTCGGAATTGTTAAAATAATAGAGTGGTAGGTACTATGAATGATGTTTTTATTAATAAAATAAAAAAAAATCAGGGTATTGCGAAGTAAATTACAAACATTTTCATATGACAACATATTCAATAATTATCAGCATCAGCATACATTTATACAATTACAATCATCAAAAATAAAATATTACAAGTTTTAACTTGCCAATATCGGGTGATGATAACTCCACGAACGTTGCACACAAACTGTCCTCGCAATGGTGGCGGCACGCTCTTTTATACAGTAAAGGTGGGGATGGCGCCATCATTGCGGGTTTGACAGTTTAAAATTATTATAATGTTTCTTTGCAGCTAAATTACGATTTAAGGTCATTAATCATCTGTAATTATTTAACAACAAATAATGTGATATAAAATAACATAATATTACGAGGCATAAAATGACACGTGAGGCTAACCTGCAACGCGTATATTTGAACACGTGTCTGAGCACTTGTGTGCACGTGCTTACACGAATAAAACAATTATCCATCAGTAATGTATAGATATTCAAAAACAAAAACGAACAAACCGAGAGGACAAAACAGAAAAGTCTAACATTATACCCTTTTGGGGCCCAGGGCTAATACTTTCTGATTGTGTTTGAACTCAGAGGAGATCAAAGGGGATTGAATTTTTTTTATGCAGCCTGGCTTACCTACCTACTTGTACGCAATTTTGTTTTTTCAATGGCGGCTACGCATTTTAAATAAATAAATAGATAGCTGACATCAATGTAGATAGAAAAAAAAAATGAAACCCCATAAAATGTCACGTTTCCGATATTGATGTCACGTGATCATCTTTGAACATTAATATATATATTAATGTTCAAAGATGATCACGTGACATCAATATTTTTTGAACTTACGTATATCTTATTGCATAGATGTTGGTTTAATTTAAACATTCAAGAGTGATTATTTCAAACATATAGATGTTTGAAATTAGATGTTGCATTGGCAACAAGATGTAAGTAAGTAGGTGTGCCACTGCCCAACAAAGCCCTATACCAGAGCGTTTGCATTTCGCAACAGACCATACACTGTGTCACAGGCCAGTCCATTCCCGGCGTTTTATTATTGTAACGTTCATTTGTTTCAGGTAATTGATAATATTTCTACTGTTTCATAATTATATTTTTGAGTCGTGCCTTTGTGCCTTTAATTGTCTTCTATCAACTTAAATTCTGTCTTACATTCTTCATTTTTTTTTTTTAATTCTGTCGTTCCTCCAAGCCAATCAGAGTTATTTCATCTAAATGGACTGTCTCGTCACAGACAATAATAATGTTATTTTTCATTTATTTTTATTTGTTTCAGAAAAGTTTATAAGTTTGAGACAAATTACCTATTACCTATAACAATATTTTGAGATACAATACATGGACTTTCTCCAATTTACTTAAATTATGAATGCTCAGTGCCTCTAGGATATATCATTATGTTTAGGCAGAAATCGTTGGCCTGGTGCTTGTAAGTGTACCAATACAACATAATATAAATATTTAGTGCTTTACACTTTTTTATGTAAACAACTGTGAAATGTGTTTTGCACGTCATGGACGTAGCAAACACATTGAATAAATTGGCTACGTTCCGTTCACAATTATTTTATCTCTGACAGCACATCTGGCAGCTCCTTATTGTAACGAAAATAAACATAACAATAATTTTGACAGACTTGTCTGTGGCAGTAACCCATCAGCATCCTTATTAGAATGCGAATAAAGATCACTTTTGAGTGTTTTTTTTTAATGTGATTTGGACAGTGATGCAAAATCTGAGGTAAAATAACTGAAGGTAGTGCCAATTTGAGTCGAATGAATATCAATGTGTCTTGATTCGAAACGAAAATCCCTTTCTAAAGGCTCTCCTTAGCTATTAAAGTTGGGGAGTGTTCTAACCGATAACGGTTGGTAAAGAAATAAGAATCTGGAAATAGATTTAAGCATTGTCATTTTATCGTTTATTCAGAATTCGCTATCCTAATAATTATAAACAATGGGTCAGAATTGTGAATTCTGATAATATGCGAAATTATATTTGTGATAACTTAAAAGTGTAAAAACATGCTTGATTATCGCCGGTACCGTTCGGCTTAACTTATTACTAATAATAAGCACAACATCTATTTATAAACAACACGCTATCTTAAAGCTTTCTGTCCACCAAAGTTGTGCGAACTGAATTAAAAAGGAAACAATACAATTGTTCTAATATGAATATTTAGCGCTCACCACTCTCTTTCTAGCACAGCTGTGGTGGAGAGCCAGCCTTAAACTGAGTGAAAAGCACCTAGTGCTGCCACTCATAGGACCAGCACCTTAATTGAATAACACACTATCAATCTCAATCTGAATCATTTTGAAGGATTGTGCTAATCCATTGCTTCATAATGTTCGAAAAATTTGTCTGGTCAACAACGTAAATAACGCAATGAACTGTCATAATGAAAACCATTGCTACTGATAGTGTGTTACGCAATTACCTCGCAGTTCCAAGATTCTGATAGTCATTTTATGAGTTTGAAACTCTTGAAGTTGTATAATCTTAATTGTAGCAATAATTTCATGTAAGTATTAGCAATCTTTAGTTCCTAAATAAAGTACACAGTAGGTACTTGTTTTTGGTTCTTATAATTTGATTGTTTTTCACTAACAGTACAGACCTATTGTCTAAGTATATGGATAAAATATTGAAAATTCAACAATTTCGTGATTTTTAAAATAGCTAGGCTGTTTTAAGAGATCTTAGGGGACTTTTCTATTTGAATTTTTCATACATTAAAATAAAAATTTTAATATTATTATGTCGATTTAGTTCTGTTACAGTGGGTTTATTTAATACTAGCTAACCCGACGAACTTCTTACCGTCTCAGAATCAATAAGAACGAATGTAAGTATGGAGAAAATTAATTATCTTAATTTTTTTTTTGTGAAATTTTCCCATCTTTTAATAGTTATTTTGCTATTCGGGGCGGAGACAAATAAAACAAATCAAAGATCATAAAAATCGGTACAGCCGTTCTTGAGTTATAAATGGTGTAAGTAACTAACTCGACTTTGTTTTATTTTTGTGGTGCTAGTTAAAAATGAACAAGAAATTGTCATCGTTAAGTAGGTAGTTTTACCACAGTTTCACTCCACTAATGTTATTTTTGTTTTATGTGTATTTTATGTAAAATACTTTAGTATAAAGTAGGCATATTTGAATAAACTTTGAATTTAATTTGTGTCGCGTTTGAGCTTTTTTTTTCAAGCGCCTGTCTTGCGATGATTCATATGTTTATAAAGGTAGTAGCCATGATTCCGTGATGTGTGTAAATTGCTGTGTAAACTTTAGGTATGTAGCTAAAGCCATTGTAAAGGACATCATTCATTTTGGACCAAAAACTGAAAGTGCCGGCCAGGATAAAAATGTGTAATATTCGGATAGAACTCACAATTCCTATCATTTTTTACTACGACACCAAATCTGTGCGCCCTTTGGTTACGGTGTTAAACACTTTTAAAATACAATAAAAATGTTATTATGAAGTTGTTATTTTCATACATTTGATCATGTATATTTAATTATTCATACTGTGTATGTCCTTTTGATGTGCAATAAAATGAATTCTATTCTCTATTAAGAGAGTATTTTCATCATTGATACTCTACGCACCGCACAGGCACAGACAGAGCGTCACAATTCACAACAAGTCCAAACCTGTTTTAAGCAGGTACCTGGAAAATCACCGGTTTGTCCCTCCCCGCCGCCCGCAACTACTGTACCCCGCGTCACCCGTCTTTTGTTTTGTTCAGTTATCCATGCGACTCTTGTTACATCGGACGGCTAAATCGCGACTTGCACTCCTCAGTTAATATTGTTATTCTTGTTTGTTGTTATTTGTTTATAGTTATTTTTTGTTATTGTTATTGTTTTAACTGACGTTATGAGTGGACAATTGTGTATTTCGTGTCGTACGCCTGTCGGTAATCGTCGAAGTTATACTTGGACTTCCCGAGAATCACAGCATACGGATGTTGCACAGTTTGTTATTGAAGATCTATTAGGTCGACAGGTATGAATCATTATTATTTTATTTCATTTTATATACAGACCTTTACCTACCTAGAGTTTTATATGATTTTGACTAAGTCTTTATTTCATCATTTCCTTGTCTGTATACCAGTTTATCTGATGTCGGCGCAGTATGTTTTCTTTTTCCAAATAATTTGGTCACTTGCCATCAACTCATTCATTTTGACCATTTATTAGAATTATTTATTTCACACGTTTTTGTTTCTATATATATAAGTACTCCTTTGTACTTAACTAATCATTGTATCACCTTGTATGTATATACCGTGAAATAGAACCCTTCTTGCTTAGGAAACAAAACGATTAGAATATCACGGCTCATGTATGTACATGTGCAACGAATAATACATGTTTCTTGTTTTACAGGAAGAACCTACAGAGGTTATTTGTCGACCCTGTTGGCAACGGGCTGAGCGTCGGTATCTCCGACACCAACGTGAAGTGGATCATGATGTTGCAGACGAAGAAGTCAACGCTGAACCTCATGCTTCACCAACCGTTTTACCCGGGTTCAGCCGTACCGGTAATTCGGCGAATACGTATGTATTTCAACACTGTCAAAATGCAACGAGGCACAGAGTACCCGAAGATATCATACTACGAATGTTATGCCGCTACAGCCTATTTATAACCGAAAATAGCCATGTATGCAGTGAACACCTTGAGCAAGCTGAATGGCATTCACTTGCTTTGCAAGACAATTTAATCGGAGGATTCAGTGCAACTCAAATTGTTTGTGCTCTAAGATTATTAATGAGCCATATCAGCACAGAAGTTTTAGATTTTGAACATTATGAACTAATAAATGATAAAGAATTTCATGACTGGACTGGCCTGACTATAGAACAGTTTACTGATTTATTAGCCAACACACCTAGCCTAAATCAAAGAAGAAACAAAAGAACTATTCTTGCAGCTTTGTTAGCAAAACTCCGAACTGGCGAATCAAATGCACGGCTAGCATCGATTTTTAAAACCAGCGAAGCCACTTACTCGCGAATCCTCCATACTGGCAGAGAAGCACTACTGTAGGACTTTGTTCCTATTCACTTAGGCTTTGACCATATGACCCGGGAAGATGTAGCACGGAGGAACCTTATGATTCCTGAAAGAATTTTTGGGAACCCGGAGAGTTCTACCGACGAAAGAAAAGCCATAACAATTGTCGATGGCACTTACATATATATACAAAAGAGTTCAAACTACTTTTTTCAAAGGAAATCCTATAGCAGCCACAAGTTCAGAAACTTATTAAAGCCGTTTCTGTTTGTCTGTTGTGACGAGCACATCATAGAAGTTTCTGGTCCACACGCTGCTACTTCTTCAGATGCGCAAATAATGCTTGATATTGTACAAAGTGAAAATGATTATGGCGACGGATTATTTCAATGGTTTTACCGAAATGGGGACGTATTTATTTTGGACCGTGGCTTTAGAGATGCAATTTCCAGCCTTGAAGGATATGGATACACCGCTAAGATGCCCGAGACAAAGCTCCCTGGGGAAACGCAACTTACGACAGAACAAGCTAATAAGTCGCGACTTGTTACTATTTGCCGATGGGTCGTAGAAGTCGTAAATGGCCGATTTAAAAGAGATTTCCATCTGCTGAGACACGTCAACATCAATATAACACTGCACAATATGATGGATTATTTTAGAATTGCTGCCGCATTAATAAATGCCTATCACATTTTGATAGTGGATAACGTTCACGCTACTGATATCCTTCAAATAATAGGTGAAAGAATAAACACGCCCAATACACTGGGAGATCTTGTGAATAGACACAATTTAAACCGAAGGCGAGCACAGTTCCAACCCATGGCTGCGGATATGACAGATTTCAATGATTTTCCAACATTGACAGAAGAAGATTTAATATTATTCAGCCTTGGTGTACCTATATCAGCTCAAACAAGCAAAAAGTTATTACGGAGAGCACCTTCAATCCGACGGAGTTTTTATCATTGAGCTCGGTGGTGGGATTCCTCTGGAAATAGTCAGGGAACTTGAAGGGGAAGACTTGTGGATTATAAGAGGACGAATACAATCCCGCCACATCCAAGCCAAAAAATACCATGTGTACATTGCACTAGATCGGGCAGCAAATGGTCGTCGAGCATTAGCTCATTATTGCATGCAATATCGGCAAGAGGACCATTGGATGCTGCTCACATACCATGACCATAGTCTGGTACATGGGTTATGCTAGACATGACCCATACCTCACCCCACCTGCAATAGGATTAGATGATGTATATGTTAGATTAGGACAAATATAAATGAATTTATACAATTTAATGTTGTTTCATTTTGCTCTTTTTTACCTAAATGAAAGGTACTGAATCTAAATGAGGTGCTGTTGGTATTGTTGCTTGTTTTTTTTTCATATTTACTATATTTGACCAAATGTATTAAAATAACACACATCTTATAACATTTTATTTCACATTTTTTTTAAAAGCATATAACTACATAACCATAGGGCGCACAGGTTTGGTGCCATAGTAAAAAATAATAGGAATTTGGTGATCTATCCGAATATTACGTTTTTTTTTTCTGGCCGGCACTTTCAGATTTGGCCCAAAAATGTATGAAACGTGAATGATGTCCTTTTATTTACCCCAACACAAGCTAATCCGACACTCATTGTCCTTTCCAATTCATACAAGAATCCTATAGAAAAAAGAACGTTCCGTTTTCTAGATTTAACGCTTAGCACGAACTAAGGTAAACTACAAAACAGTAGATATAAGTAATACACCGTAAGAGTCAGTTCACACTTAGGCTAGACACAAAGAGCCGAAGGGTTAGGGTGCGTCCAGATTACTTATATCATATAACACACTAGCACTTTGCCCGCGACTTCGTCCGCGTGGGTTTCGTACTTTCCTCAAAAAATTTAACACCCTCACCACCTCCCCTTGAAAGGTAGTTTTCGAAAATTAATGTTTACGATCTTTATAATTTATAGCTTCTGCCCGCGAATTCGTACGCCAGAAATTTGTTCCCCCAAACCACCCTTTCGCATCACATCGCCTGCCTACGCTATTACTTCGTTTTTTTCTTTTTGCTCAACTCCTAAGGGTCCTAGCGTGATGTTTAACAGCATTATAGCCTTCTTCAAGAATTGGGCTATCAAATGCAAAAAGATTTTTATAAATCCGACCGATACTTCCGGAGATTAGAACTATCAAACAAACAAAGTCTTCAGATTTATTATTAGTATTATTTTAACACTATGATATCTCCTAAGATATTCATTGAAATCAAATGATGTGTAAAGGGCAATTTTGTTCAAAGTTAAATACTTGTTATGAATAACGTGTTTATTTGGATAAGGATTAATATCATGTTTATTAAAACACCTTCTCAAGTAATGCATTATTTTAGAATAAATTTGATTACCATAAAAAAGGTCAACCTTAAAAGATAGACATATGCTGTCGCGGACTTTTTTTTAGAACTTTTACAGGGGAACAATTCCATCATACATGATTTTTGCGTAACTTTAACCGTTGACGCAGCGTACGCAACGGAACTCTCAAAAGGAATAATTCTTCCCGCTTTTGCAACATTTTTCATTGATGCTTTGCTCCTATTGGTCGTAGCGTGATGTTATATAGCCTATAGCCTTCCGCGATAAATGGACTATCCAACACAAAAATAATTTTTCAAGTCGGTTCAGTAGTGTCGGAGCCTATTCAATTCAAACAAACAAATCTTTGCTCTTTATAATATTAGTGTACTACCTAAATAAACTTTTGTCATATAACACATCCACATAATTTAACATTGATAATCTCTTTATAGAAACATGTTATACGACTATGTTTTATAACATTTTATTTTATATAGTGTGGACACAATTTTAACCTTTTAACCGCTTGTGTCGCATCGCATTTATGCGACACATACCTACCTATTTCCGTGCCCCTACCGCTCGTGTCGTATTTATGCGACAGAGACATGCATGATTTTTTCGTTTCATTTTTGTCCTATTAACTGCGTGGTACAACTAAAACCATTATTAAATAGAGAAAAAAACTTTTTGACTATTTTTTAATCAATACAACGGTTTCTCCTTCTTATTTATTGTAGGTATTATTTAATCGATTTGTAGCCGGGCGCTAGGGGCACGGCAATGAATATTTAGCCAATCGCTTAAAAGGTTAAAGTGACAAACCTATGATGACAATAAGAAGTCATTTACGGCCCCTGGTCCTATTCTTCAAACTGAGGTTGATCATTTAATTGCCGTCCCAAGAAGAGCAGACAGTCTTCCATCGATAAAAAATCGTCTCGGCGCAGTGGGACGGCTCCTTAATTGAGAGTCGCGGGATTAAATTATCGCAAGTCAGTCTTGCTGTAAACATTTACGCCAAATTATAGCTAGCATTGAAAATATAATATGATATAGGCACACATAAGTCTACAACGGCGATATCACTATTTTATTGTGCATTTTAGCCCTTGAGATTTTATAACAGCCACTGCGCATGCTATTGCGAGATGTGAATTTTATAGACACGTTTTTAATAAACACTTGTGATGCTAATAAATTGTTATTTATTTAATTCCCTGCTATGCGATCTCCTTTCTTGAACACGGCGAATTTTTATTTGAAAAATGGCACAGGTTGTCATAACATGTCAGACTGTCAGTGTTTGAGAAAGCGCTGGTGTTAGGCCTCTATACCTATTACAAATTTTCCTCTATGCATATTATTGTACTCTGTGGTGTTAGGTTTGGAATTCTGGAAGTTACATTCTTCAATTATTGTTAAGTAGCTCTAAAATGCCTATTAACATACACAAGTATTTAACTGTCTGGGTGGTGTGCCTGCTTATGATCCAAACAAGGAAACCGGTCGGCAAGCGGCAGCAAGCTGTATGGCGTCTCGAATGTGAACTGGGCACGATCACTGACCCTGACTGCCCTATAGACGGAGGGTGGTCACCTTGGAACCCCTGGTCCTCTTGTCAGGGTACCTGCGACGACGTAGGACACCGCCACAGGATAAGGGAATGCATTAACCCACCACCCTCACAAGACGGCGCATCTTGTGCTGGCTCTGACGAACAAACCGACGTCTGCTACCTCACTAACTGTACTGTCACTGATTTCCGCGAGATTGTCAAAGGGGACGCCGCTAGAATGGAAGCCCTAAATCAACTAGAAGCCGTTCCCGCTCTAATGGAACGCTGTCTAAAAATGGAATGCCCTTTTGAGGCAATCGAAGCCGCCCTAGCCTTCGACAATACATGGCAACTTAATTCTGAATCTCTGTGGAATTCATTACAGTGCGTCAAGCGGAATCTAGGTTGTCCTGTGGCAGGCGAGTGGGGGGCGTGGGGCGCATGGTCGTCTTGTGGTGCACGTTGTGGACGAGGCTTGAAGTGGAGACTACGAAGATGTGACACGCCAGCACCTTCTGACGCTCGTCTTGCTTGCGTCGGCGCCCCCCTTTTGGTTCACTATTGTATAGGTGAACAATGCGCTATCACAAACAAGGACTCCGGAGGTAGTTGGGGAGAGTGGACCTCATGGTCTCAGTGCTCAGAGAAATGTGGAGCAGGAGTCAGAAGGCGAAGAAGAGTCTGTGAGGAAACCGACACACTGCCCGCTTCGGTAACATGGGGAACACACTGTCGAGGACAGCATGATCAATTAGAAGTTTGTCAAAATGATAAGTGTTCGTTAGATGGTGCATGGACAGGGTGGGGGAGTTGGGGGCCATGCTCACAAACGTGTGGAGCCGGGAGACGGTCTAGAACGAGGACTTGCACCAGGCCACTACCTCAAGGATCGGGAACTCTTTGCGTTGGCCCAAAAACTGAAGTCGGAGCTTGCAATTTGTATCCTTGTGAAACACTTTCTCACATGGTTTCCATTTTTCATGGTGATTCATCTCTTCGCTACAACTTCGAAAATAAACCTGCATCTCTATATCATTTTTACATAAGGTTCATGCCTTTGTCGCCTCACGGGACGTTGGTCCGTAGAGAAGCCGGGCAAAATTCGTTCGTTCGTGTTAGCCTACAAAAATGGCATATTTGCCTGGACGCGTGTGGCTCTAGTCGGTCATGTTGTCTGCCTAGATCTTGTGCACATACGCAAGTAGAACCGGGTGCTTGGCACACTGTACTCATTACAGTAACAGGTGAAGCTGCTGTTTTAAGATTAGACGACGCTGTTACAGGTTTAAAGGTTGTATGGCCTTGCGATCCGGATTTGCCTGATGATAAATTGAAGATTATTGTCGGCGAAAAGTATCAGGGACAAGTGCAGGAGTTAATTTTAAATTTCATTCCCTTAAATATGTTTATAAGTAGAAATCAAAGATCTAGAAAGGCAGAGTTCCATCCGACCGCCGCCTCAAACATTGAGTACGAAAAAGCGGGCACGGAAGAAGCATACCTGCATGTTAGTAACGATCACTATTTACGTTTACCGTGCTTTCAGGACCAACTAAACTGGCAATTGGAATTAACTTTGAAAACCAAGGAAGAGGCCGGAACAGTTCTATTTCTAAAGAATGACAGAAACACCAATTGGATATACTTATATTTGCAAAACAGGAGATTAAAGATGAAGTTAGCACTTGAAGGGTCCCGGTCAGAGAGCAGCAGCACAACCGATTGTTCGCCCGATCAGTGGCTTGACGTGACTCTTTCAAAAAAGCAAGACACCAATGCTATTGAAGCGTCTATCAATGGTGGAGAACGTTTGCATGTACTGTTTGACGAAGAAATAAATCGAAGAAGACACTTTTCGTTTAACGTACCTTCAAACACCAGAAATACAGAATATTCCACCAAATTATTAACAAAGTTACATACTAATGTTAAGAATAGTTTCCTAAAACAACCAGTCGCATTTTGCACTGATGAGTTCTACATTGGTGGAGTACCTAATCACATAAAGAAACATATTAACGATACATTTGTTCCGTTTTCTGGAGTAATAGCATCCATTAGACAGAATGGAGACCTTTTAGATTTACATGAATACAGTAGGGAAAGATATAAGGAAGACAAAGTTCAGGTATCTTCAAAGACTGCGAGTGTCTCTGGATCTTACCATGAAACTGCTTGGGGTAAATCTAATAGTCTTAACTTAACTTGCCTTCATGCAAGAACGGCTAGGTCTCCACATGAAGCTAGTTGGTTTTTCTTAGACACCGCTGTTACTGCTATGTTAAAGGATACCGTGAGATCGATCGACGACGGCCGCGTCCTGCGACTAGTAGCAACAGCTGACCATGACTTGCGAGGATTTTATACGTGTCGCGCGCATAGCAATAGGCACACTCAAAACATCGTGACGTATGGTGTTGTTGGCAAGATTCAATATAAACTGATCGGTCCTGACACGACTACTGCCATTGCTGTTGTGACAACGTTAATACTTGTATTAAGTACTCTAGCTTGGCTAGTCATCGAATGTTTTCATGACATTCGAAACGGTTATGGCTTCTTTAGAGATGCACATTTGTCTCCCAAGGAAGAAGCTGAAGCCGTGTGCAACTATATTGACCAAAACATGAACTTGATTGGTTCAAAAAGCGCTGCTAAATTAGCTAAGGCTCGTGCAAGGAAAAGAGTTATGTTAGCGAGTCGATCAAATTTCGCTGCTCAGGAGCCACAAGGATTGATCCAGGAAAGACTACAGACGCAAGAAATTGAGAACTCTCCGAGCGAACCTGAGGGAGTGTTGCCAGTGTTGCCTGAAGCGAGAAGTTCTATTGCTGAACCTCCTTACGACGTATTCAGAATGGAGCCATGTTACGTTAGCTCCCCTCGTAATGGGTCAGTGTCGTCACCGAAGGCGAAATGCACGTCATCGTCATCTTTCGATCTGGTGTCACCAAGAGTACTTTGCTCTCGGCTGCTAATGTCAAAACGCAGTAGCTCCAAAGATAGTTTCGTTTCTAAAAAGATGTCGGCTCGTTGCTCTGTGTCACTTCGAAGGACTCGGGCTGGCTTGAAGACTATTAAGTCTTCATCTTTCATATCTCTATCTCCCGCCCAAAAGATCCTGCATAAGTTCCAGCAACTGAAAAAGGACGATTTTTAGTCGTTATCGATATGTATACCTACTACTCTGTCAAAAAAGTACCGGGAAAAGATCAATAATACTTACCTACACAAAATGTTAGTTATTCATCCAAATTTATTTTATCGCCTTTAAAGTATGCTCCTTCAAAAACGATACACTTAGGTAGGTACGCCAACGAATAATCCAATCATCAAAACATTTTTAAACGCTTTTTCCGGAATTGAGTTTAGTTCTCACCGCGAATTTTCCTTTATGTTTTCTACCGAATGAAAGCGGGTGCCACGAAGTGGTAATTTGAGTTTAGGAAAAAGAAAGAAACCGGCTGGAGCTATATCGGGTGAATAAGGTGGTTGCTCGGTGGTATTTGTTGAGTTTTCGGTCAAAAATTTGTTCATAATGATGCCCTTGTGCGAAGGCACGTATCGTGGTGCAAAATCCAACAATTTTCTTTCCAGAAATCTGGTCTTTTTCTTCGAATTTTCTCTCTTAAACGCCGCATAACGCTCAAATAGTATACTTACTTTATTTACCGTTTGACCTTCCGCTAAGAATTCCGAGTGCACAACACCGCGATAGTCAAAGAAAACAGTCAACATGTCTTTGACTTTTGATCGACTTTGGCGTGGTTTTTTCGGTTGCGGTTCAGTTGGAAGGCGCCACTCCGAAGCTTGTTGCAAGACTAGTTTGCATGTCAAACTCATAAACCCACGTCTCGTCACCAGTAATAAAGCGTTTCATGAATGTTGGGTCGGAATTGACTCGTTCTAGCATGTCTTCAGCGACTCTTATGCGATTGAGTTTTTGGAGAAAATTCAGGTCTTTTGGGACTAGCCGGGCGGCAACATGTTTCAAACCCAAGTGATTATTTAAAATGATATGGATCGACTCGTGAGACACATAAAGTTCAGCGAAGATTTTCATTCACTATTTTCTTCACTTTTGCGATGTTAACTTCACTTGAAGACGTTGATGGCCTACCAGGGCGAGATGATGATGGGGCTCCCTTTTCCGCACTTAGACTCCCATTTGGTCCGTTGTGCGTACTACCAGGGCGAGGCAAATCTAGCATATCTCGACCGCTTTTTAACGCTTTGTAGGTAGGTACCTACCACTCATAAGCACGTGTTTTTAATAAAGTCGATTCACCGTAAGCCTTAAAATTCTGTAAAATTGTCAGTGAGGTCGATGCGATTCGATGCAAAAAAGACAAACTCTTTGTTCGATGTTTTTGTCCATTAAGAAATTCGCAATACACACAAGATAATTATGGTCTAGGTAGCTAAAAACAGCACTGTATTTAGGTAATCTTGACATGCAAATCAAACCCCGAGCCAAACTGGAAACCTTTGCCAATCTAACAACAAATAAACAAAATATTGAATTTGGAACCTTACACAAATCATCCACTCCCGATACTCTTTTGACTGAATGATTGTATATTAAGAGGACTACATGACCTAAAGCGCGGTCTTTGTCGGACTGCATAGAGAAGAAAGAGAAGCGCGATGCCACAACGCTGGTAATTTATTGCAAAATATGAAGCAATTATCGATTTACGAAAAATCTAGTGTTTGGACAAAAAAACTAAAACACTATAAGTAGTTTTAGTATGTTGCTTGTAGAATAATCTGACAAAAAATCATAATGATTGTATTTACTTAGGTATATTAGTATGATTTTTGTTGTAAAAAAAAAGTACTTATTTAGAGGTACCTATCTTCATGAAGTGAGTCCGCGTATCACTGGTCAGTTTCCCTCAGTCGTCAGTTTATTTAATTCGCCAGTTTCGTTGATTAGCCAGTTTCACTGATTCGTCAGTTTTCCCGATTAGACAGTTGTGTTTACTCGACAGTTTCCAGTGTTTGCCAGTTTTCGTCGATTCGTCAGTTTTATTCAATTCGTCAGCCAAAGTACAGTCGGTAGAAAACTGCACACACGACTGCTAATTTAGACATAACAAGCAGTGCCCCGCGGTTTCACTCGCATCAGTGTCGATCCCGTGGGAATATCGGGATAAAAAGTATCCTATGTGTTATTCAAGCTATATTACTGTAAAGATTCATCCAAATCCGTTTGGTAGTTTTTGCGTGAAAGAGTAACAAACATCCATCCATCCTCACAAACTTTCGCCTTTATAATATTAGTGTGATAGTAGGATTAAGATCTATTTGATAACTTTTAGCCATATTTATGGAATATTATACAAACTCATTGTTTATTCAACATTTAAAAACCTTTTCCCTTGAGTGTACCAAACTGACGAATCGACGAAAACTGGCAAACACTGGAAACTGTCGAGTAAACACAACTGTCTAATCGGGAAAACTGACGAATCAGTGAAACTGGCTAATCAACGAAACTGGCGAATTAAATAAACTGACGACTGAGGGAAACTGACCAGTGATACGCGGACTCGATATTTTTCTATCGTACCAAATAAGTTGTACTTATTATGTTTTCAACACACTATCTTCCTAGCATTTATCCCGAAGAATATCATATATTTTTTTGATTTTTTTTACTGTAATCGATCATATACTTTTATTGTTTCTAAAACTTGCGTTTTTTGCGTTTAGGTCCTGTAAGCCCCTTAATTAGTAGGTATAAAAGAATATAGCCCCAACCACTAAAGATAGAAACTTGAGTTTTGGATGTAGTCCGAAGCGTGTAGGTAGGTACTAAAACAGGATTTTATGAAAAACAATCATGGGGGTGAAAGGGGTGTTTTTTTATGAAAAAGTGTTTATGAACTTCAATTTGGCACGAATACCTTGGGTTTATGAACTTCAATTTGGCACGAATGCGAACTTAAAAAAATTTGAATACTTATAAGTAAGTAGTTTTCTATGCAATAGTCTACTCAGTACCGTAGCTTTAAAATGTTATAATAGTATGTACTTATCTTGCCTTATATAAAGGAAAGAATTTGAAAATTGACGCTGGTATAAAATATCTGATCGTAGGTATACTTATCTACATACTTACCTACTATATTTATACCAATTGATCAATCCTTAGTTTGTAACCATTGATTTATTTAGCTTGAGAACTACACCATAATCCGTCCGGCTCAGGTTACACTGGCCTATTTGATAAGAAATTAATCTCATCCATTACCACATCTCTGACAATTCTAACAACAAGATCTTTAAATTCCGTTTCTGTGATAATCAACTTTACCTCCAGTTGACATTAAATTCTGCCTAGCTATAGCCCGCGACTTCGTCCGTATCAAATTTACCCCGACCCACCCCGTCGCATCATCCTCTGCCCGCGTTATTATTTCGTTTTCGCTCTGCGTTCTTTCAGTTTTTTTTTTAAATATTTGCTCGACTCCTAAGGGTCCTAGCGTGAAGCTATAGCCTTCCTCGTGGATTGGGTGATGTAGCTTATAAGTACTTAGCCTTCCTCGTGGATTGAGCTATCAAATGCAGATAGATTTTTTCAAATTCGACTGGTAAGGGGCCGTCCATTAATCACGTGGTTTTTTTGGCATTTAACCCCCCCCCCCCCCCCGATCCCTCCCCTTGGCGATACATAATACGCGTGTATTTTTTAGTACTTACCTACAAAGAATCTTAATTTTTTTTTCTTAAATATTTATAAAATACAGGTATAAGTCCCTATCATCTAATTTTATTATAGAAAATAAAGACTACAATAATAAAGTTTGGAGATAGACAGAAAGGTTGCAGGTTGTTTTTGACTGACATAAAAATACTGAAAGAAAAATCCTACTAATATTATAAATGCGAAAGTTTGTTTGGATGTTTGTTACTCCTTCACGCAAAAACTACTGAACGGATTTTGATGAAACTTTACAGTAATATAGCTTATACATCAGAATAACACATAGGGTACTTTTCATCCCGATATTCTCACGGGATCGACATTTACGCGGGTGAAACCGCGGGGCACAGCTAGTACTGAAAGAAACAATTGGACATTTTGACACCGTTGGACATTTTGAGAATTGGACATTTTGCCCCTGAACGTACAAGCCGCTTTCGATTTTGTACGCGTTTGACGAAAAAAAAATACACATAACACCGCTTTTCGGTTGAGTATTGCGCGTTTGATGAAAAAATAAATCCTACACGTGATATATTACTACACCCCCCCTCCCCCTTGTGATATTTCGTGATTTTTTATGGACCCATCCCTTTCGAGCCTCACGTGATTAATGGACAGCCTCTCGCTCGTAGAGATTAGCGCATTTAACCTTTTAACCGCTTACGTCGGATTAATCCGACAAATATTTTCGTGTCCATTCCGCCAGGGTCGTATATTTACGACCAAATAACACATCTCGTTTAATCTGAATTATTATTACATCATCACAGCTCGTTTCATCGGCGTTTATTTTTCGTTTTTTTTTTTTTTTTGTTCGGGCGCTGGGGGCACGACAACTCATATAAAGTCGGGCGGTTAAAAGGTTAAACAAACCAACTCTTCAGCTTTATTATTAGTACCTACCTACTTATAGATAAGTAATACTTAGATTGTACGGGCAGGTGTCCACAACTCTTGCGGACTATGTATATTGCTCCTCTTTTCCTGATAATTCAACTGCTGCCTCAAATGAACAGTTTGTAGAGAGTCTTGTTTTTGTTTTATAACGTAACATTGTTTGTGTAAAACTGAGCATTTGTGGTCAGACTTTTAAACATGAGCCTTGAGTTTTCTGCAACCCTTTGTACACTCTTATAGCCAATATGGTTGCATGCCCTTTACTGCTTAAGTACAGTAGGTACCTACGCAAAATACGAGCTTGGGCGTGGAGTTGCGGACACACGGGAGATTATTTTGTATTAATAACTAAGGTGGATCAGTCAGTAAGAAACTTTTAGAAAAGGTTTTGCTGTCTTTATTGTATTTTTGTGAATTACCTTACGTAGATACCTATAAGTACCTACTTACATATTTTCCATTAGGTATTTTATCATAAACATATATCTACTTACTTAAATATTTTCATAATCTCACTATTTACGCTAGGTACTAAATTAAAAGACTGATTAACTGACCATGTAAATAAATACAAAAGGGTATTTAGACGTCGAATTACCTAGGTACTTGTCGGCATGGCTGTCATCCGGAAACATGCCCAGAAGATTGGCAGCATTGCCACGTTGAATGACAATGCTAATAAATTGTATGTAAGCCTTCTCATGCTGATGCATGTAACTGGAGAAACTTATAGATGTCCTAGTTCAGTAGTGTTATTCTGTAAAAATCTCACAGTGATAACTTAGGTGAAGTGAGCTATCATTGCACCTAATGCTAGGGATTGACACTACTGACAACTCACTACTGTAGTGCTATTCTGTAAAAATCTCACTGTGAAAACTTAGGTGAAGTGAGCTTAAAGTGAGCTGTCAATAGTGTCAATAATCCCTAACGACAGGTGAAATGACAGCTCACTTTAAGCTCATTTCACCTAAGTTTTCACGGTGAGATTATTACAGAATAAATCGGCAGGAGTCGAGATCTCATTGTTGTAACGTGTATGTACATACTGAAGTTTTCGAAATAAATTACTATTACTATCCATACTGTGTCTGAATGCTACCTTTTCACGCCTATTTTTTCTAAACTATTGAAAGACTAAAAGGCAAGGAGATAGAGTGCATCCTCGGGAAGGACCTAGTGCGACCACGTGGGATAATTTCCGTCATCCGCGTGGGCATAAGTTAGTATTACTATAATTTTAAAGGGATCAAGGGAATGGGGAACCACGTATACAATTTGTTACTATAACGAGTAAGAATCTGAGTGACTAAAATAATATAAACTTGTAAGGGTCAGCGCACACCGAACTGCAAAATGCTTGCGTATGGTGGAGCAAAATTTTTACTGCTCGACCATGCAGGCGGCATGCTCACGGAGGCAGGCGTGCATGACCGGTTTGATGCCAAAATCCGACGTTGGCGGACGTGTTCAATATGGTTGATTGGGACTTTTGGCAGAGGAAGAGGAACATGAAGAATATGTAAATAAAATCAACATTTTTTCGTCCATGATTTCCAACAGACGCCGACGCGACGTAGGTAGTAAACACACGTCCAGACAGTAAATCTCGCTGTTGCAATACTGAGCGCGGGCGGCCCGCGGCGGCGGCGTGTATTTAATTTTGCAATGTATGGAATTGCTAAGATTAATTTTTCAGTCTCAGAAAATGCTCTGCTCTTAGTGTGCGCTGACGCTAAGGCCAACTGACAATAATGTAACAAGTGAAATAAATAAAAAATGTGCTGTTCTATAATTATCATTTATTAACATCAGTGACATAATTCAAATATAAATTAAATCGGCTAGGACCATTATTTGGCACTTAAACTATTTTACATGATAAAATTCATCATTTTATAAAAATAAATGGCACCAAATACTTTGTAAAAAAATAAATATTATATGTTTCAAAATTATGCTAGGCAGCATTTGAGTTGAAAAAACGTCTTGATATAAATCATTATCAAGAATAAATAAATACGTACCTATACACGAAACATTGAAAAAGATGATTGAAATTAAAGATAATGAGTTTGTCTTTTAATGCTAATTTCACGCAAAATATTGCAAAACAATGACACCTTTTAATGGAAGTTTCTTTCAATTTTGTACTCAATATTAAAACAACATCTAGCTGCCGATCTTGGATTTTAACTTAGAACACGTTATATGCGTCACAAGACATAATGATTATAATTTAAAAACACGTTTAAAGTAACAAGCAAAAGTCATATCCTAACACGGTGGAAAATTCTCTTCGCGCTGAAATCGGTATTTCATTCAGCGACAACTGACCCATGTCGATCGATGACAGCAATCGTTAAGATCGATCCCGTCAAGATGGATAACGGTCGATAGCTGCTATCTAAATAATATTTAGATACCAGCTTACCACGATGGGAAAATTAGTCACTGATATAATATTATTATGACTAATTTTCCCATCGCGGTAAGCAGATTCGTTCTACGGTCACTTTCTCTATCTAACCACTATTTCGTGACGAGTGTGCATGCAAACGTTCGGTGACCGTTAATCATTATAAGTGCGAATATTCCCTAAAATCCATTTTGTGGGGTTCATTTATAAACGTTGCTTTAAGTTAAGATACATTTACTTAATTTATCGTTACTTTTAAGCAACGTTTATCAATACGGCGATTTCACATGAGTTTTTACAACTCAATGATTATGGATCGTCTGATCGGTTGATTGACTGGTTAGTCACAACGGCTATCATAACAGCAGATTAACCGATCAGATTGGTGAAAGAGTCAACCACAAAGTTAGAAACCTTAAGACTGGCTGTGTAAAGGCTTCTATTGCGAGAGCGGTGGTCGCTCTGGTTGAAGCGACCAAACCCCGTACACTTGCATGGACGACCGTCCCTTTGTTAGAGCGACTAAGCAAACTACAGTCCTGTACTAGTAACCGCAGCCGCAACATTTTTGATTTCCCATGAAGAAACAGTTCCCAAAAAGGCGATAAAATCAATTGTACAAGTACAGGGAAATTCATTGTTAAGTAAATTGACACCCTACGTCAATTTGCCCTGTTATAGACTTTGCTTACAATTTTGAACAAATGATAGTTGTAATTTGGCAATACGATCAATTTAAGTTGGTGGACCATTTGCTTGATTGCTTTTTAATTTCTCCGACATTATACACTGTCTGTATAGAATCGAAGACTTTTTAGACAGGACCGCTGATTTGACAAAATCGAGATAATTATGTAACCGGCTAATGCCCGGTTTCTGAGGTTTTTAACGGAGTTTATCCTTTCGATAGTGATTATTGGTTCGATATCGTGTTTATGAACACGTCATTAAGGAAGAATTTAGGTTAAAAGTCGAGTGAATTATTATAGAGGGTTTATCTGAGAACCTCAAAAACTGAGCATAAGGAAGGAATTCGCTTAAATAGATAATTATGTCGAATAAATAGCTGTTGAACGTTTAAACTCCGTTTAAGAATTCGTCAGAAACCGGGCATAAAGGCAACTACTTAATTCATTTTTTGTTGTTACAATAAACGCAGATACGGTTGCCACATATTAAGTCTTTGAGTAATATTTAAAATGAGTTAATGGTGTCTTAAATAAATAACATATTCAAAATGGTACAATAAATACCACGATTAAAATGACATAATTCTTTTATTTTTAGTTCGACATAATTTGAAAATTTATTTCTCAATACTAATTGCATCAGTGACTAGAATAAATATAGATTTCAAAGTGCTCATAGACATTAAACTACTATTGTTTTATAAACTAATACTAGAACAACGCTAATTAATTTAAATATCAAATATTTCAGGAATATATTATGTAAGTCAAATATTTTAGGAATATATATATAGTCCACTCAATGAATAACCCAAAAGGAGGTGTAGAGTGCGTGAGCTGGGCCCTAAGCGGTTTCTTCAGAAGGTTGTTCAGGGTGCTTAGGGAGTAAACATACTAACAGTCCCCGCGTCCAGGAGGTGAGCCGGAGTGGGGGAGGGGGGGGGGATAAAAGTTCCCACTTTTGAGTTTTTCGCTAATATCTTTAAAACGGTGCGTCGTAGAGAAAATACGTCTGGTACGTAATGAAAGCTAATAAAATTTTCTACAACTTTCATCTGAACACTCTTTTCGAATTTCTACCCATTTTCGATATCTAAATTCTAATCAGTTTTACGAGCATCACGCTCTGAAAAGCTCCGCTGGTGTCTGTCTGTTACCCCTTCCCTTCCCTTTAAGATATTTTTTCTCTCCGACGCACACATTTAAAGATATTAGCGAAAAATTCAAAAGTGGGAACTTTTTTCCCTCCCCACCTCCTAGACGCGGGGACTTTTAGTATGTTTACTCCCTAAGTACCCTGAACAACTTTAGGCCCAGCTCACGCACTCTACAACTCCCTTGTTAAGTGGATTATATACACTGGTTTATCAAGACTGGCATGGCGAGACCTAATATTAATATAATATAATAAGATATTATCTGTACTTTATCCATGATAGTGATGCCTGAAGGCGAAGGCATCTAGCCTAACTATAATTTTAGTACAGAGGTTGCATTTCGCGAACACGCGACAATTATTCTAATGTATGCCTTATTACAATGGCATAAGCTGCAGCCACCACATCACTACTGCAGCTGCAGTAGCGATGTGGTTGGCGTCTTGCATTTGTTTTAGATTCCCTTGCCATGCATTCCGTCTTAATCAGCCAGTGAATAAATTCATAACTAGATATACACTATAACAATTCGAGCTAAATAAAACTATAACAATGTAATTTAATAAAATCATTAAAATTAAATAAATTATCTAAAAAAAAATATTTCATAATAATATACTTTTCATAGGAGGTAAGAAGATTCTAATATCATTTAAAACTAATATGTACATGAGATACATAATAGGCAATATATTGTGCAATGAGTTAACAATTTTACCAACTCCTTCATTATTTTACATTGAAGGTTCATAATATATCAATGTTATTCGAATAGTCTGGTTTTCCGTGCATCGAAAATAAATTAATAACGCAATGCTCAGGTGTAATCTATACACTATCGTTATAATTAATACGGCCTTCTCCACATCAGGCAAGAAACATTGATATTTACATACATGAAACGAGCCTCTGATTATATATTCAAGTTTATGTTACTGGCAACATTTTGCATAATTTATGACTATTGTTTACAGCTTTTTCTATTTACACTTTTTTCTTGTTTACACACAGTTCCGACTAAGGCCCTATATTCGGATAGACCTTTATTTTTCTCTATTTATGTTTAATGCGCAGTCTGCACTTTTTTATACAGGTGATTTTTTTCGTGGGCGTGGATTGCCAAATTCGAAACTATGAGGAGGAGCGAAATGTACTCGAAGGTGTCACGGGCTCGATTTTGATGAAAACTAAAACTGCATCAATGGATTTTTGAAAAATCAATATTTGTGAGTATATAATTCTACGTATAGTACGGATAGCTCAAACTACTAGCATTTGCAAGTTAATAATATAATAGCTTAGCGTTAGCTAAAAATTTTGCAGTTTAATATTCAATTGGTGCAATCCTATGAAATTTTCTACGTGTAATCAGCAATGAATCACGCGGGACCAATCGTTTAAAAACATAATACTTCAATACATTTTCTAAAATTTAGGCAATGTTTGATGGTACCGCGATTATGTCCATGCATTTATACTAAAAGCGCTATATAAGCATGAGTCAAGACGCGATATGCTTGCTTCGTCTGCATGAAATGTAAACTATGTATTAAATCACGCGTTAGCGTGAAAATGCGCTGCGAACCGGGTTACGATGTTTACACAGTTTTTTGTCTTTTGACTCGCATATTATACCTTGAATGCTGTTGAGTTTTAAAAATATCTTCATTTACATAATCATTTCTTAATCTACTACAAGTCTACGATATAAATTTTAAAATATTGTAACAATGAGTATGTTCGACGAAGTATACCACGTCCAAGCATAATGAAAAATAACACATAATTTATTATGGCATTTCTTTCTTGGATTATAAACTATTTCTCACTATCAAATTACGGTCTTATTGTTACGTTAATTCTTAGTGCCCTAAGGACGCTAAATGCTTTGTACGTTTCCCAAATTAAAATTTCAAATTTCCTACACTATGAACTATTTCGTCCGAAATTGAAAATTGTATAAAGGTACACTTCCGAAGGCGACATGCAACCGCATAGGCAGCGGCGGCATCGTGATTCAAAATTACCGTAAGCGACAGTGTCGCTTGCGAACGCGACATCGCTACTTCGACAGCACTTCTCTTCTTCAGTTTCGCAAAAAATATTTGTCAAACAACCGCAGCAGCAGGCTGCAATGTAATCTACCGAAGTTTTTTCATTGTTACATATAGCACATTCTGTTGTTTTACCTCTGAGTTTGCATCACTGTCAAAAACACAGTTATCTTTATTCTCGTTACTATAAGGTTGCTTTTGGGTTGCTGCTACGGACAAGTCTGTTAAAATCACTGAAATCCTTTATCTCGTTGCAATAAGGTTACTGTTGGGCTGCACTTGCCAGAGGTAAAATAACTGTGAACGTACTAAACCAGAGCGTCGCTGCGGTCTATCGTTGCTTTTGGGCGACTTCGCCGCTGCAGTTTGCCTCTGCCGTCGCCTTCCAAATTGTACCTTAAAGCTGCCATGTATTCCAACCACTATCTACTTGGCCACAGTTGAATTTGACCGGGCGATCATTTAACTTTACATTTGCGAATTTATTATTAATATTGCTAAGGGCACCTGAAGAGAATAGCGAAGCGATTCTTTTTTAAATAAATAACTACTACCAATAGGATTGATGAAAATTGATAGAGAAGTCAAAAGTTAAGCAAATGCTATACGATTTTGCTATCTTACAAGTATTAACTAAATTTATGAATGACTAATTTTGTTTTCGAGGCAGACGTAGAATGGTGGGACCATTCTATATCGAAATAAAGTCGGGTTGTCTATGTCAACAAGTGGAACAAAAGAGTTGACCGAACTGAGAAAAAGATGGTGGTCCGATAATATCATTTCTCTTTTTACCTTTAACGGAATACTTATTGGTTGTTTAAGAGACATCTGTCTACTCCGTTTTAGTGGAATCTGGAGCTTACAGTGGATTCTCTAACATTCGACTATCGCCGTCGTATAAATAAAGTGTTCGTCGGTCGTTCTCAACTACGTGTTATTCAGTCACACCCGCATACGCCTGCATGCAGGGCGTAAACTTTCGTAAAATGAAAAATGTATTTTCTAATTTCATTACTTATGCTTTTTTTATTGCAACATCTGAAGTCTTATTATTTTTACCGCACAAATTGAGATCTTTTCTCGCGGTACAGTGGAATAAACCCAGAGCTCCCTGCATGCGAGTACACGATAATATCGCGTAACGAGTTTTGCCTCTAAGCAAGACTTACTACTGCGGGTCGATCCTTAATACATCTTTAAACCCAACACTACACATAATGTATCCCTAACTACAATAAATAAGCGAACCTAATCGGAATGGCTGTGTCTTCGGCCGCTTGATTTTTTTCGGCAGCGACACGGTGGTGCTATAGCGGGGCGGAAGTTCTTGTAGTATAAAGCCGTACCCAACACTGCAGAGCTCAAGATCGTCGATATCATGAAATTTATCATGAGCTTCTTGTCCCCTGAGTCCATGTAGATGGTGAATATGCGTGCTGAAATGGTAATAATGACACATTAGTAGGAGCCTTTGCTAGGGCCTCTGGCCTAGCCCAAAGTGGCGAGGACTAGCACTGAATATGCCATGCTAAAGTCGCCAGGAATGGTGACGGTCAGCAGGCTTTAGAGGCAGACCCGATGTTTGGCAGATAGCACTCGGCACTAGGTGGGATTATCATTTTTCTGTTCTTTATCTCTTTCTGTGACTAAGAGGGGTCATTCGCAAGAACGCGAAGTCCGCTCGTAAGCATCCGCACTTATCCACATTCCAGGCTAGCGCAAATTAGGGCGGGCCGCCAAGGAATGCAAACCATAGCAAAAATCCTCCTTCATTTTGTACATTTAGGATGAACCATTAAATACTACAGGGCCGCAGCGGAACGCACTGGCGGATCGCTCGTCAGACGTATTTTTGCAGCCGCTGTTATGCGTAGTGTGCGATGGTTCATACAAAATTTAGGGAAGTGATAAAAGAAGATTTTTGCAATGTGATGCGTTGCAGCGCGGCCCGCCCAAATATGCGCGAGCCTCATTGCACTGGACTAGATAAAGTTCGAGATAAAATTCAAAATTTCAATCTGGCTGACACAATAAATGCGTTCCGGCACGACCCGACTCCTAATGTGCTTAAAAGCAATTATGCAATGCATCACGCTGCGGTCCGGACAGAACGCTCGCTCTATCGAATGACGCGTCTTAATAGGAGATACGAGATGCAGAAAAATGATGTAGGTGCGAGTTCACCCAAATACCTGGGAAGGTGTACAGGTGCAGAGATCACGATATCACCGCCTCGGCAGGGTTTAGAGACGGCATTACTTATAAAATTGGTAGCACTGAAAGAACGTTGAGCCCACAATTTCTGTCATCTTCGCCATTGAAGGCAGTCAGTCTATACGGTATTTGTGCCGTAGAGCGGGTAAACTGTGATTCGCTTGGTTCGATTGGTATGTGACGACAGTGCTGATTCTAGAAGCGGCTGCCGAGGTGTATCCGTGCTCTTTGGTGTAATGTTAGGCCCTTTGTAGCGACACGATTTATTTACGGTACGGGGTATAAACCACGCCGTAGAAAAACGTTGCCGTCAACAAGCTTCCATAGTGATCCCCATACAACACTGACGAACAGTACCTACACACGGCGAATAAACCGCAGTTTTTCACGGCAAGAAAAACGTGTGTGTACAAAGGGCCTTATGGTGGGTACACATGTGAAACGTAACATCAAATGTAACATAACAACAAAACAAATTCGCCTACTTCGTAGTTGTGTTACATTTCATGTTGCATTGTATACCTATTTGTTATTATTATGGAAAACCACTGAACGTTGTTCAGTTGTTTTACATAACGGAGCTGTTTTGTAAAACAGCGGATTCTACAATCCATCTGCGAAATATCTACCATTACCCGTATGCCGAAGAAAAAGTGGTAGATGAAACTAGGACACAAGTTTGTCCAGTAGATACTTTATTCATATAGCGATATGAGCAAATTCTTACATAAGTTGGTAGCCACGGAAATGACCCACGTGGTCAGCGATATTGCGTCAGCATTCTTTTCGCATACGATCCCGTAGATGTAGGTAACCTTCGCAAAGCTGCTGAGAGGAGTGCAGAGTGGCTGAAAATTTCAAACGAAAAAAAAAGTTAGTTTTGATTGTGGTGACTTCTATGCATTGTTCAACAGGCTTCTTCTGGGTAAGCTCAATCCATCGTCGAATTTGTCTCTGTCAGCTCTGACTTAGATTAGAGTCAAGAGCAAACCAATTTCGAAAAAAAAATGTCATAATAAAAACCTTTTCATTCATTCACTGGCAGATAATGTTCAACGTAAACCGCTGGGTATAGAAGGATGAAACTGTGTTCCTTATATAACGAATATGAGCACTGGAAGGATTTATGAAAATTTATTCACTAAACGGGTTAAATATGGGATAAATGTTTGCATGAAAGTTCGAATTTTTGCCGACGGAAAAGTCTATCGAACTCATTGCTTGACTATTAACAATTTTGAGGAACAAATTGGGATGTCCCTCCGAAAAGGAATGAAGCTTCAGACAGATGAATGCGCATCTCTATCAGAATCTAAGTTCCATTTAAGGAGGATAAGCTTATTAATATTAGTCGGGCAAAAAATATCTCAATAGCCTACAGCAGTCTTAGCAGCTACACTTGCAAACACTAAACCAGCGAGTCAGTCAGTAATTTACACGTAGTGACGTTTTCAAACTCAAAACATAGACAACAATTCTGTAAAACGGCTAATAAGAAGTATGGTAGATGAAGACATTCTTCGCTGTCCCCAAATAAATTGAGGTAAGGGCAAGATTTCAATTTAAAGGTAAGGGCAGGACCAGTCGGGGGTGCGGCGATTGTACAAATATCTCCCGGGCCCCCAGCTCATGGTACTAGAAGGAACAGTGGGGTTTTAGTCGGTAGGAGTCCGACATAACCCTCCGTTCTTCTAACAATGCTTGTACAGACGGCAGCACATCAAGCTACCCGAAACTGTCGAATTTTCCCAATCAACCTTGAACCTTATACCGTAGCGATAAAGTTGAAAATGTATTAAAGAAATTGACAGATTGTAGTAGCTTGATTGATTGTTGTACCTAAATTCTACCATAACTAATTATACTTTTATTAATACCCCGTGTAGGTGCGTAGTACTTGTAACCGGCGGCGGCGTGCGTATATGACCAGAAGTATGAGCGTAATCGAGGCAAACGGAGTATGTAAGGATCGTAGCAGGTGACGTTTTCTAGTTTCTGCCTACCCCCATGGGAAGAAGGGCTGAGTTTATGTATGTAAACTCTATTCAAACTTATGTTTCAAATCAATATTATTTCAAGTTAAGCAAATAACTTTATATCAATGGTTATTAAGTTGATTTCAGAGTGACTAGCACTATTGAAAAAGTTATAAAATTTTTTGAAGTTGTAACGTAAACTGAACTTTATTGTGTAGGATTTAAAGTTATTTTTCAAATTTATAAACTCATATTTACAAAATAAATCGCGAATGCAGTTTATGTGTACTACAAAGGAAAAGTTACACAAGCAATAAAATCGGTCCAGGAATTGGAAATTACAGGACGATACTATTAACACGCAAATAAATGTCAGCGGGTTTACGGATATAAATCCCTCAGGATGTCGACGATACAGAACCCCGGCACTCGATCAGCATCGCATCATCTCGTTCAGTGCTATTGTTAGCCCAATTACCTTCACCGGTTCCTCAGTCAGACACATGTCGGAACGTTGTAATTGGCCTTTCGCCTTTGGGTCTGAAATGTTTCATGCTGGAAACACAATCGTGATTTGAATTTTGACCTTTGATATCGTCGTCCTAGTCGAATTAATCGTGTTTGAATTTACGTTTACATCGACGCTAGAGACCATATAGGCGCACTTCTAAAAAGACAAGCAAAATTAATGGTAGCACAATTTTATTCCGATGTAATCTTTCTTTATATAGGGTGTAATCATCATGTGACATCGACGCGCAAACTGTTACATCGGATTTAGCACATTATATAGTAGACCCCAGAACAGATGATTTCTTTTAAATCAATATTAATCTAAAAGTAATTAGCTGTTTCATACATTTTGACCGTGTATGCACAGGTATTACACTGTTGTATGAAACTTTTGTATGAAGCTGATTTCTTTTAAATAAGCGACGAAATTTTTTTAGTCATTGTATATTAGGTTTACGCATCGTACCTACAAAAGCCGGTCAAGTGCGAGTCGGACCCGCACACGCAGGGTTCTGTACCACAAGGCAAAAAAACGCCGAAAAAACACGTTTCTTGTAACCTTGTAAGATCCCCTTTAATTTTTAACTAATAACTTTTTTATTTTAACTTTATTTTATTTCTTGTTATTGCGGCAATAGCACACTGTGTTTTTTTTTGTCTATCTATGACAGTTCATGAGATACAGCCCGCTGACAGGCACAAGGACGGACAGCGGAGTACGTTGGCACCCTTTTGGTACGGAACCCTTAAAAATTAGTTCAAAAGCAGATCTGAATCAGAAAACATGCTTGCCACATACAAGGCGATAAGCCATAAGTTCCTCGTGGACCAGTTCTATGGTATCAATCTACAGGGTCAACGATGAGGATCAAATGTCTTCAACAAAAATTGTTTCTAGTGTTCAACTCTTCGGAATTACAATGTAAAGTATCCAATTTAAACAGACAAGTGCACGTTATTGACAACTGATTAACATATGTAATCGAGACATTGACTGTCGACTCGATCACTCGAACTCTCAATTGGGTGCAACTAACGACGCCAACATTAATAATATGCAATTGGAGTACAGAAACAGTGACAGTGTTGACATGTGCGTCGAATTGTTTCCGTAAATGAAACATAGTACCGTACCTACTTGCCCTATCTATGTTCTATGTTATGGGTTTGGTTTCCGCACTAATGCCCGTTTTCACCATCGTTCCTTAAATTTAGGGAGACCTTAAGAAATTTTAAGTGTTAGTTTCGTTTTCACCATCACCTAAGGGACACTTATGGTCCTAAAACATATGGGTAAGGGGCTGATTTAAGGAGTCTCTTATGTTAAGAGACTCTTAGTTAAGGAGTGTTTGAGGGAACGATGGTGAAAACGGGCATTAGTCCCTCAAATGGACCATTGTACGTGGGCCATGGCGGCCGTCGTTGGTTATTCCAACCAGCCCAACTCCCTCCAGAAGCTGACTAAGTCTCCTGGTCTATTAAGAACGTCTGTGTATGATTTGGGTGTCCCGAGGGTCTCTGATCTAATTTGGGTGACGCCTGTGCACTCAAAGAGCACATACGCAATGGTTTCCTCAGCCTCCATGCAAACCCTGCACAGGGGACTGTCCGTTATGCCTATAGTGTGGAAATGTTTGTTCAGCGAGCAGTGTCCCGTGATGGTCCCCGTCACCAGGCGCAGACCTTTCCCGTCCAGTCGTAATAAACGCCTGCTAAGCTTGCCATCAAATAATGGCATAGCTTCCTTGGATTGCCTGCAGCCTGGTGACTACGACCACCATCTTTCTGCTCGTGTGTGAGTGTCCTCCTGTAGCCACCTGCGTAGTTGATTAAAGGGGATGGGCACGATAGGTTCCAGTCCACAAACTAACATACTGGATGACCTACTTTCCCTTAGGATGCGTTTCCACCAGAGATGAGCGGAAACGCAGCCTTATTCTATTTTGTTAATTGAGTAGCTGTGTCCCAGGTGTTCGCGTGGGCAAAATAAAAGCTGACAGAGAAAAGGAGTTCTCAGGTGGTAGGCCAACTATGAGATAGACAGACATACAGAGAGCTGTTACGCTATAAATAATGTAAGGAAGATAAGAGTAAGTACTTATTATGTTTTAAAAGATTATTCTTCTTAGCGTGTCTATGGCAATCTTAATGGACTCGGCCCAGAATTCAGCGATGTGTTTGGCGCCATACCTAGCATCCATCAGTTCCTGTAACATGCAGCTGACAGGACACGCAGGACATGGTGTCCCATAGTTTGTGGAACAGCAACACATTTACACTCCAAGGTGGAGTTGTCTATGAATCTCCACCTGAACAGGCTTTCCTTGATTAACGTAACAATGAGTTTTACGGACTTTCAAAAATTAAATACCTACAGCTTATGAAGGTTACAAAGAGATAATATGAAACAGAAGATCCATTTCCCATCCATTTTTTAATTTTTGTGAATAGTACTAGTCATTATGAAATCTACTTAATTTGCACTGACATAAAGTTGAAATAACATAATTGGAAACATGAATGTGAATATACCTTGTCTGAATGATGTAGAACATTATAGTAATAATATTATATTAGGAACCAAACAATAATAATGTATTAACGTCACGGGCACTTGAAAGAAAATCCATACTAATATCATAAATGCGAAAGTGTGTCTGTCTGTTTGTTACCTCTTCACGCTTAAACCGCTGAACCGATTTAGATGAAATTTGGTATAGAGATAGTTTGAGTCCAGGGAAAGGACATACGATATTTTTGATCCCGATATTCCCACTGAAACGCGGCTGAAACCGCGGGGCGCAGCTAGTTGATAATATGGCTATTTTCCAATATTGTGCAGGTGTGTGTACCTAGCTAATTAATTACGTTTCAAATGGTAGAAAACAACGCTAATATTTTTGGACTAAGACCAAAGTCGTAGACAGTTAATTATTGTTATTAATTAATTACATATTTGACCTTAAGGAGATTATGGGCTCATGAGTGCTCTATGCATCTTTGCTTTTTTAGATGACAGAGAACTGTAGATATCGCGATTGACTCCAGCACGGCAACAATATCGGTATGGCCCACACCTGTAGGTCATTACTTTATATGGGTCTGGCAGTCTGGCTCATTTTGTATTTGAGATTTGTTCAATTTGAGCCTGCACTTGTACTACTTAATTTAATAAATTTTCTATTTTTTTTTAGTTGCTCTTATAACCTTAAGGGGGAAGCGCTAAGGTAGCCCGCGAAATTCAAATTTTCTTACGTTTTTTTTGCAATTTGCTGGTCAGTATTAAGTTGTACGTTGATTAAAATATGATATAAGACCGTAACAAATACGTATTTACAGAATTATAATCATTAGAATCAGTACACGGTGCTAGGTCAGGGCTGTAAGGAGGGTGACCCAGGAGTTTGCCCGGAGTGCTGTCCAGGAAGACCCTCGTTTTGAGCGCGGTGTGCGAAGGCGCGTTGTCGTGGTGGAGCAGTAGCCCGCGGAGCCCTGTGTTTGGTCTCTTGTTGCTCACAACAGAGAAAACTTCTACCAAGCATTTGGTAGTATACCATTCAGCGTTGATGCTTCTTTGGTTCCGTAAAGGAATTGACACCAAGTAGCCAGTCAAATTGAAATAGCTCGCGATCAAAATCTTCCCCACTCTTCTAGATCGCTTCATTTTGGTAGGCGTTGATTCGTTTTGAAACACCCAAACCGTCCACTGGCGCTTCGTTACTGGATCGTATTGATAAATCCAAGACTCATCACCTGTATTGATGTTGTAAACACGCCGAGACGAGCCTGCTTCAAATTTGTTTATCATATCAAGGCACCATTCCACCCGGGCCTGCTTCTGAGCATAGGTGAGGTTGTGCGGCACCCAGCGTGAAACTATCCTTCTCACGCGAAGATGCACGTGTAGAATTTCGTGAAGGCTTCCCGATCCAACCTGCAGTATGTGCTGAATCTCTTGATACGCAACTCGCCTATTGTCTTAGATTAAATTTTTTAATGATAACACGATAATTTAAATTAACTCGCAAACAATGTGGAGGGAAATTTTGAAATTGGAACGTACCTATTTTTACTTACAGATAATCATATTTTCAAAATAGATTATAACTGGCCAGTCTCTCATACATGAAAACTTTTTTTCGCAATACTTACTGAGTGGCCTGATATGTGTTAGCCGTTTAGGCACTATAAGCCCAGTACCCGGAACGGCGCAGTAGTGGAGTTTTTTTCTCGACCTTCTTCAGTTCTTTACCCCAAAACAGTCTAGAGAATAACAACTCTTCAAGGGCGGGTGTTATTTTAGGAACGATAGTTCCCATAAACATTTCATAGAATTCCTCCCGTGCCTACGCGTCAACCAACCAAGTGTGAAACGCAACGCACTTGATCAAAACAAATGGTGTGTTTCATGGTAAATAAACATACGAGAACTACATACGTCAGTATAATGATGGGGCCTACATTTGCATATTAAACAAATCGATGTGATTGGAAATTCCTACGTCGCGTCGCAGTGTTGATTGCACAAATGTACAGCCATCTCAGACTTAATTAAATTGTTGAATGTCAATGGAATTTTTTTTGTTGGTACTGTTTTTGGTTCTTGGTATTGAAAGCAGGCAGAGAAAATAGAGCAACACAAATCGTAAGCCGTTGTGTAATGTGTAACGGGTTCAATACCCAGAAAACATATTTATCAAGTCTACACATAATTAACGGGTCTAACTCATTATTTATGAGAGCGACAACTACATTACAGGAGACATTCCTAGCGTGAGTTTCCTCACGTTATGAAAACGTAGGGATTTCAGACATTTTCAGAAGACAAGCAAACCTAACGAAAAGATGAAGTGAAAGACAAAGTTGATGCAAAAACAACTTGCTCATCATCATCTGCCTAGCCATTTCCCAACTATGTTGGGGTCGGCTTCCAGTCTATTATTTTACTTTAAATATTGTGAATGTGAGGACTATGTGGGTCATTCTTTTTTTTTCCTTTCTCTGTTAGTTTTAATTTTGGTCTACCAGTTTTGAGTATATTATGCTACCTACCCAAATGTCCTTTCTTTGGTATTGTTCGTCGAGTCTTTGAGCTCCTCAAATTTAGAGTTGCGCTAAAAGATCACTGACAAATGCTTGCACTGACTGGACTGTTCCGCTCAAATCTGAGTGGCACTTTCCTCAAAAGATCATTTCAGACATCAATCTACATGGTCTTCACATGATCTGACCAAATTATGTCTGGACTTAATGATATATATAATGACTTATGACTGTGACCTCTGAGTTTGTTTCGGCCTTTCTTCTCAGAGAAGTCAGATAGGAAACCCCGCCCTCATCTAGCTTATTTTTTTATAATGTGACGTGTAAAAGTGATTCCGATATTCTATTTACAGAATAAACATTTTCATTTCATTTCACCCATCCACGGACCGGCCTCGGCAAGCGTAGCTTTACCTTCGATCGATCCGTTATTATTTAGCTAAGACTACTTGCTCATCTCTATTAAATATCGTGGTAAGTTTGTAAGTAAAAACAAATGCCTTATACACATACTGACACATATTTCCCTGATTCTTATGCTAATATAAACGGCTAACAATTTGTGCTGTCTAGCTAGACCGAGTTAATCAACTCAGTGAAAACAATACATCTTATCTTACAATTTATTTTTAGTGTTCACTGTCTAACTTTCGCGGACCTCTAGCTTTTTGTGATTCTCTATGGAAAGACTGCCAAACCGATTTTTTTTATTGACGATTTTATTATAAGGTTGGGGTTTTATTTCTGTTCCACAAAATTGAGAATCTCCCATACCCTAAAATATGTGTAATGTTCCAAAATATTAGATAAAACAAATAAACAATCACTCAGATTAAGGAACATATCGTGCTAAAACCATAATTTTGTCTAAACGTGTTTAAAACATAACGTTGTCTATACACACTATTTTGTGTAAACGGATTTCGTAGATTTGTGGAACAAGAAGGCCTAAGAGTATTGCTGATATTATGCGTCGCAATCGTAATTAAACTTTATGTTAAGAGTGTTAAGGTTTATAATAACCTGAAGTTGTTAATATTATTTATTAAACCTTTTTCTATAGTTCGTAGTAAGAAATATAAATATTTATGTGTATGCAAACGTGGCCACTTTAGCGACTTATTTTTGTTAAAAATCATTAATCTAGTGCTATTATTGATCGAAGACCACAAGGTAAAAACGCCAAAATAAACACGTCTCTTGTATGGAGACCCCCTTTAATTTTTAACTTTATTGTAATTTGTATTATTGCGGCAATAGCACACGCTGTGAATTTATTTTTTGTCTACCTATGACAGTTCATGAGATACAGACCGGTGACAGACAGACGGACGGACAGCGGAGTACGTTCGTTGGCAGTTGGGACCCTTTTGGTACGGAACCCTAAAAAGTAATCAGTACGCGAGTCCATATAGTGCAACTTTGGACCTACACGTACACACAGAGAACATCACGTCTTATATCCCCGAAGATTTAGGCAGGAGGTGTACCTATAGTAACCTATTGTAACTTTGCACCTATCTCGACGAACTATCGTATGTCTCTTGACGTTGTCGGGTAGTTACCGCATCATAGTAGAGCTAGCCTATAATGTTCCCACTGCTGAGACACTGGTCTCCACTCTCCGAGAAGGGGCTGTAATCTACCACGCGGGCTCAGTGCGGGTTGATAATATGTCTTTGAATTTTTTATTCTAGGACATGCCGGTTTCACGTTTTCCTTCACCGTTTTGAGAGCAGATTATCTCAGATTACCTCAAAATATGTACCTACCACCATCTAAGAGGTGACACATCTTTTTGAAGCCTATGCAGTATCCTATATTTTGGCTCATCAGATAGTTTTGGTGTTCCTTCGATGGCTGCCACTTGTATATGCTTCCCACAAATGGTCACACGTATTTTCCGTCAACTCGACGATGGATAGTTAATGGATGAATCATGAAATCAGATAATATTGCCGAGCTGTCCAATGTCCATAGTAATTATATTTATGCTCGTGAAGTCGTGACTTTACCTATCGCATAGTGTTCAATCACATTTCGCCAGTTATGATTAAGTCCCACGTACACGTAGGTACTCGTAATAGGATAGGCTATCTCACAGAGAGGAAGCCTGTGTCCCAGCAGTACGGAACATTATATGCTGATTATATGAATATGTAATAGGGGGCGAGCCTATTGCCATCAATCGGCCACAATTCCGGAATACGGATTACTAATGATACTGAGAAATTCCTGATGAAAAAACCCAATAACACTTTACTCGACCTAGGAATCAAAACCGCTAGATCAATGAGGCAGTAATCTATACCTATACATCCATATTAATATTATAATACAAAATTCAGTTCTACAAAATTAATCAAGTAAGTGTGGGCGATTCTCGTCGATCCGATCCGATGTTTGTTTGTAGTAGTATGTACAGTCAACAAAACAGATAAGTACGCAGGATCGTCGGATATAGTTGAAGTTTAGTAAGAAACCGATGGATGTTCTCGAATAAAATATAATTTTATTAATAGAAAACAAACAGCTCATTATCAAATTAAATTTCAGTCGACAACATCCATTGGTTTCTTACTAAACTTCAACTATATCCGAAGATCCTGCATACTTATCTCTTTTGTTGACTATACCTCTATGTCAAAGAAAAGGATAGCAAGCAATTTTCGCAGTTAGCTGCTCTTCAGAAAAAAGTTGGCTGTTGTTGGATAAGAACCGGACATCAACAAAAAGCGGATCACTGCGTCCGATCTAAGTACAATATATAAAAAAAAGAAACTCACCACCAGGTAGCCAAGCATGGTCTTCGGGATAACGTCCATCACAAACCCAATGACCGTAAATGCGTATGCTATAACACTTATAGGTACTATCGGCTGGTCCAACAGGTTCTTAAACTTCAGGACGTAGTAGAACATTATGTAGACTTGTATCAATATTATTGGGTATTCCATGTACGTCATAATGCCGTAGTTGTTTTTAAAATTGTACAGTACCATTATTGAGAATCTGGAAAGAAAACATTAACATTACCTATTGGATCGAAGTTCTTTAACACGGCTTGTGGTAGGAGTAAACTGGTATTAATCGTCACATAACAAATAAGCGTTATGCGACTTTCTTTCTCTATCTAGAGATAGTTTTCAAGGTTTTCGAGGGTACTAAAGTCGATAGTGGGGTCAAAATGAAAATCCAAGATGGCGACAACTGTATGAGAGCTTCTAAAAACTTATTCTTGGTTCTTTAGGCACGTTGGGCATATTTTGAGATGGAAAAAAACAATTGAATTCGCGCCACTGTTACCGTAACCGACACCGCTTCGGATGTCCTCGGTTTTAATGTATATCCGATATGTCAGAGAGTGATGGCAAAGTATTCTGTTTGTGTTTTGTTTTCACTTCGGCCGGCAGTGCCACAGTTATTTTTTTCTACTGTACCTACTATACCAGACTGTCTCACTGCAGGGCAAGGGCTGTTTCTCACAAATTGATCACCACGCTTGCTCACTTCGTGTCGGCCGTTGCAGACTGTTAATTGCAGTTTTTCTCACGTTGCGGTTTCCTTTACTGCTACTGTTACCCTGTATCATACCACTGCTGGGCAAATGGCTGTCCCCATGACTTCCAGTTCTTGCGAACCAGAGCTAATGTGGACCACTGCTTGCTGGTTTTGTCCAGCTCGTCCAGCAATCTTTTACTTTTTTAGTCTGACTCTTATTTATTTTACTGCATTATAGGTATGGACATCAAAACCTACAAGTAGCGACCAACACCTAGATGTGAATTGCGCAGGATCGAAGTGGATGGTGTGTGCTCAATATCTTACGGAGGAGGGTGAAGATATGACGAATCATAATCTGCCTAGCTATTTCAAATCCTTGTTAAAGTCATCTTACTGTTTAACCAGGCTAAATATGACGAATATCGACAGATGTTATTTTGGTTTGTTTACCAGGTTCAAAATCCTAACCTGTTTAAGTAGAACAATCTATATTTCATGAACTTGTGAATAATTTTCGGTAATAGCTCTAAATATAGATAATACTCGTACAAACCCTAGCCGGTCATCTGCATTAAGTACTATCACACAAGTTCGATACCCAAGTCAATCTGCATAGCCTTTACTCAACCATATCGGGGTCGGCTTTCAGTCTAACCGGATGCAGTTAAATACTAGATAGTATTTTACTGGGTAACACGACACACCTTGTTAAGACTGGTTTTCAGCTTTTGGAGCTTCTATTAAGATCTCCGAATGACAGCCGGGTCCAACGGCTTCACGTGCTTTCCTGGTCACGGAGGGGTCTCGATATGTAATGTATGGTCCCCCATCTACGAACCGAAAGGGAAAGCGTAGCTTAACCTTTGATCGACATGTTCGGCTGTTATTATTTAGCCACGAGCCCCTCCGTCCCCACAAACAGAGTATATTAACAACAAATGGATATTCAACAAAGCATTGCTTGTTCATAAACAGCTAAAGATTATGATGATTTTACTTCATCTTCTTAGCGTGTTGATAGCAATCTAAATGGACTCGGTCCAGGATTCTGCTAAGTGTTTGGTGCCATCACTAGCGTCCATCAGTTTCTGTTACGTGCTGCTGACAGGACATGATATTTAAGTGTCCCATCGTTTGGTGAAACACAAAGAACAGTGTCTGCTGTTCTGTGGTGAAACAGCACCAGATTTACACTCCAAGGCGGAGTCGTCTATGAATCTCCACCTGAACAGGTTTTCCTTGCTTCGGCCAACCGGGGTTTGTTGAAACTTAGATTTTTATGTTAGGTACTTAAAATTGTTCATTAATTACTTTCTACACAATGGTAAATGTGTCATATCAAACAAAATGTAATAATTCTTAGTATGCATACGCATGCATTTATGCTATAGTTATGTGTGCCTAGTGACGATGAATTTTAAATAGGTTTACATCATATGATATGTAAAGAATGTCACACGTACATAATCTAGTTCATACATTGTATTCCAGTCGACTGTTCAAGATAAGCACTAAACTTGTGACTCAACTTTACAATATTTAGTGTATTAGATATACTATTACCCCATAGAAAGCGATAATTAGTTACTGTTATCTTGAAGATAGAAGGTCCGGCGTTTCTAAAGCCAGAGATGAAAACAACAATGGCCGCTCGAAATTGAATAAAATCGTTATACAAGAGCATTTATTTTAAGTAATGTTTGTTTTCGTCTAAATCTCCGAGCTAACTAGACGAAAACAAACATTACCTACTTATTATAAAAAAATTACTAATCTATCAAGATAAGTGATTAAAAATGGTGATGCTCCTGTTTTGGGTATACCTAACAGTACAATATGTTGGATTATGTTGTATGTTATAATATATGTATTGGGTAACATGCATTATCAGTCTATAATGTTCCCACTGCTGGGACACACGCCTCCTCTCCTCGAGAGGGAGTAGGGTATAATAAAGATATTCTTACCCAGTAGGGTAATATTTTTGACTTTGTTATTAATGGCAATGTTTTATTGTTTTCGTTTTTTTTTATCATGATAGGTATGTACTGGATTACTAGTTTATTTATTTATTTATAAGTATAAACAGTATGTATTAGGTATGTTGAAACTGTGTGTACTCCCCGTCACTTTTCCCTAAAGGGTAATTAGAAAACCAGCGTCAGACAGCATCTGTCTGGCGGTAATGTTTCCATGAACCTTCCTTTTTGGCGCAGCCGTGAGGCAGACATTATTGTTGTTTGAAACATTGTTTTTATTTTGTTAATTTTGCATTTCACGAACTGTGTCCAAATAAACTTTTTCTTTTTTTATTTAATTTTAGCGCCACGAAAGATGAGACTTGACCCCCCCCCCCCCCTCCCGTGCTCTTTCCACCGCCCCTATGACGTCCGGTCCCGTCCCGCGCTCAGACCTCATACCGCTAAAGAGACTTAAAATCGTGTACTGCGCAATTCAAACCACGTGGTGTTTCAAGTCTCATCTTTCGTGGCGCTAACTACACGAGTCGGTCAGCTTTCTCTTTGTATGCAATGAATGGCCTTATAGCCTTATCTTTCAAAAACCATTTTGCACCAGTAAGTGCTACCCACTTTTCCTACGGTGGCACTAAGCCTAGTTCTCCTGAGAACAAGCACGGAACAGCACCCAATCATTAACTATTTAATAAAATCGTTACAGCAGCCATAACTGGCCATGGGTCATTTAACAAACACCTCTTTGACATAGGAGTAACAGACAGTACTCTGTGCAGGGCCTGCATAGAAGACGACGAGACAGCACCTCGTGTTCTGCTAAACCGCCTGGTCGATAAACATTGTGAGGAAACCGACATGTCCTAGTTCCAAAAATTCGATGACATGTGACATCTACCAACCCGTACTGGGCCCGCGTGGTAGATTACAGCCCTTTCGAAGGGAGTAGGCCTGTGTCCCAGCAGTGGAAACATTATAAGCTGATTATGGTATGTTCCCATAAGATAATTTTCGACGTCCACGCCGCCGATGCCGCTGGCAAAATCTAGTAAGTATTCCACAGCGCAAATCATCATCTGCCTAGCCTTTTCCCAACTATGTTCGGGTCGGCTTCCAGTCTAACCGGATGCAGCTGAATACCAGTATTTAACATAGAGCGACTGCTTATCTGACCTCCACAACCCAGTTACTGAGTAATACAATACCCCTGGCTAAGACAGGTTGTCACTTTCGGGCTTCTGACTACCCGTAACGACTGTCGAAGATCCACGAACGGCAGCCGGGACCAACAGTATGTAAAGATGGTACCCCATCCTAAAGACCAACCGCGGCAAGCGTAGCTTAACCCGATCGATCGACCTGTGCGGCTGTTATTATTTAGACACGGGCCGCTGATTCTACAGCGCAAATGAGTCTTATTAATAAACTTACCCAAAGACTTCCATAAGCAATGCTTGAATAAAGATCCCATCTGCGGACTGCTTCTTCAGGATGTAAAAAATCTGTGGTACTTTTAGGAACATACATGACAGTATAGTCAGTGTACTGAGTAGGTTTGCAATGTTTTTTAACATGGCTCCTTCCATTTTTATGAGTATTGTGTTGTCTGAAAAGAAATAATTCATTCAGATTTTGAAAATCAGATTAAATACATAGGTAATAAGGGCTGGTGTCCACAACTCCATGTCAATGCGCAAATTTTGCGTACTGGTGGTAAAATCGATTATTTGAACCAGCCCAGCTCCTCAAGGAAGGCCAGCAAGAAAGAAAAAAAGAAAAGAAAGAAAAATTGTTGTTGCAAGGCCTTGGTGTTACTGACCATCTCATGGAGTAAGTACATGAAAGATAGTTATCCAGCCAGATTCAATTGGTAAGGGTGCCTATAATACTGATTGCAATGGAACTGAATTTATTGAAGAAAATTTGTTGTATTTAGCAGAGAGAGAGTAATGGAGAGAGTAGGTACCTGTAATAGTTGTACTAGAAGTTGGTAAATTAAAATATGAAACAAAGGTTCAGACACTCAGTTTTTAATAAGAGAGAATAAAGTTTTGAGCCAGAATGAACAGGCATCTTCAGGGAATGTGCGTTCTATCATAGACCTCATCCATCAGGCGTAATCAACATCAGGAGGGGGCCCATTCAGCAATAAAAAAAGTACTTACACAGAAGATTTAGTACTTACTTAACAACAACAAAAGATTATCATAAATAAACAGAAATAGTAGTTAAATACATATAACTATTTGCACAGGTGTTGAGTAGTGATAATATAATAGATTTGTATTAGTTACTAGCAGCACCCCATAGTTTCACCCGCATAATTGTCGATCCCTTGGGAATATCAGGATTAAGCTATCCTATGGCCTTTCCCGGGACTCAAACTGTCTCTATATCAAATTTCATCTAAATTGGTTCAGCGGTTTAAGCGTGAAGAGGTAACAGACTGACAGCCAGAGACACTTTCGCATTTATAATATTAGTATGGATAGTATATTTTTAATAATGGAGAGAATGAACTTGTATTTAAAATGAAAATAAATTATAGAGTAGCGGGACTAGTCAAAAGATGACACATAATATGTTTCGATTTTATTTCTGTATGTAGGTTTGTACAAACACTTTTACACGTCAATAGATTTGATTACTTACCTACATATAAACACAGAAAAATAATAAAAAAAACTTTTTGTACTAAATTTGTTTTAAAAAATGCGGCTTTTTGAAAGCGCAAATAATACAAATAATATATAAACACAGGCCATTACTTATCACTCGCGTCCGGCACTATCATGAACAACAAAAATAATTGGTGTCAACTCTCAGGTTACCGTACTAAATGGGAACGTGCTATTTGATGCAAGATGTTGGCCACTACTGTTGCCAAAGGTGTTCGTGTACCTCCGGTCCTCAATTAAATCAACCGCTGTTTTACACTTGATATAATGCCAAGGTCAGATCGTTTTTATAATTTCGTCCACATTACTTACCAATGGAAGAATAATAATGTACCCGTTTACAAGCCAAAGCTGTGGAAGAAATTCTCCCGGATGTATTCAGAGGTATCATGTACTATTTTTGGTGACATTGTAATTTATAAACCAAAAGAACTTTTAATAAAATCGAACTTTAATTTAATCTAAATCGGCAAACTTCTTTTTAACATCGTGTTGACGGTGTTGACCGGTTGGGTTGACGTATGTGTTTGATGTTGCCAGCTTTAAGTACTAAAATATATTTTTTTAATTATATTTTGCATTATTTATTTTATTACTTATAATAACTTTTGTATATTAATATTGTAATCAAAGCATTCAATCATTTTACCGAAGTACTCAATACAATATTTTTAAAACCTTAATAAATAATAATATTGCAAAGTAAAAGTATCTAGCATGACAAAGTAAATTCTTTGAAACTTATAGATCTACAAAATAAGTAAGTGTGCGATAGAATAATGATTCATTTGAAACTTAAAAAGTACTCAGTAGATCTATCTGAATGTGGGTGTGAATGAATATGACAATAAAATGTAATCATACACAAAAAGCGAGGGTAGATTACAGTAACACACGTGATTTTATATTAACAACTGCAGTTTATTTGGATTACCCATAAGAAAAGTTGTGGCGCGAAACTTTTTGGCAAGTAAGATGAATAATTATTTTTTATGATGATTGTTTTGCAAAATGATTAATAATGATTGAAAAGCTCATGAATTTTTTTTATTGGAATATGCGAATTACGCTGCAATATTCTCGAATGTAACTATTTGAAGTCAGTGTAATTTGTAATAATGATTTTTGACCTATTATGTTAGACAGATAAGCGTTTTTTTTCTATTATTTCAATTGAAATATTACCATTCCTTTGTAAGTTTTATTTGTTGGCAACCCAAACAATTGTCCGTCATTCGGTTTACAGAAAAATACACTAGATGTCGCTAGTCACTGCATAATCTTATTTATAAAAATCTCGTTTCACAGCAGGCAGTCACAGCCACAGCACAGAGTACTTTTTGATAGACTGAAAACTTTTAACAGTGTTTGTTCGAACTCCTCCGGAACGGCTTGACCGATTTTTATCACATTTTTTTGTGTATATTTGGTAGGTCTGAAAATAGGTCGTAAGCTATTTTTATACCCTTATCTCCGGAAAACGCGGGTGAAACCGTGGGGCGCAGCTAGTATTTTTATAGTTTGTTAAGGCTACGTAAACTGAAACTTGCAAATTATTAAGTCCTACATAACATTTTCGGTGTCTATCAATAATTATGAACGAAAATTTAGTAAAAAAAATCTTTGAAGCTCACAATTCATTGGGAATTGTGAGCAAGGCTTTATTTTGAATTTTCCACCTAAGAATATGGAATGCAGTAAAAGTATTGAGTATTGTAGGTAGGACCTACATATTATGTAGGTCGTGGGTCGAATTCGGACCCTCGAAGAGAGGAAGAGGCATGCACAATGCCTATCCTACTTAGGTACCTAGGTACTTTGCTCATTCTTCTTCATCACCACTTCTCTAAAAAAAAGGGTGAAGTACCTAGGAAACTGGCATGTTCTATAACCAAAAATTGGTAGACTTGTGAAATCTACCAACTCGTACTGGGCCCGTGTCCCAGCAGTGGGAAGGTTATTGGCTGCTTAAACCTTATGATAGACAGCGAATCAGCGATAACTGCAGTCACTCCATTGATGGGCAGCGATTACTTGCGTACCTACCTACCTTATACCTATGTGCCTGAATTCGAGTTCGAACCCACGATAGGTACCTACCTACCTCCTACCTACCTACTCGTACCTAAGTCTCTGCCGTTACGTCAAGAATTAGGGCGGTTTCGCACTACGTCCGATCCGAATCCCAGAAATAGTCCATAGTCCTATTTGTTCGGATCTAGTGCGCAACCCCTCATACAGATAGGACAATGGTCACTTCGGACCGGCATTTCTTGGATTCGGATCGGATGTAGTGCGAATCCGCTCTTAGTCACTAATCCAAAAAAGTGAATTTAAAAAATATGCAAAAGCCCGCCTTTCATTGCGGCTTAGGGTGCTTACAGGGTGTGGGATTGGAGACAAAAATAAATCATCTTGTTTCCATCTTTTTTAAAGTTCACCTTTTATGCAGTCGGCTTTTTTAATTTAATTAATTACTTTTTTATTTTAGACTTTTTAGTTATTATTATTTATTTCTTCTTACTTAGGTTATACTTATTTCTCTCTCTGTATCTATTACCTACGTAACGCTTTAGGTAACGGACGTTAAAATTATCTCTCAAATCAGTAAAGTTCTGGGTTTGTCAATCGATTTTAAGAATTATTATTATTGTAATAATTATTTCACTCTAATAAGACCTATTACGTATACAAGAACTATAAGTATATAGACATTTTATCTCTCTTTACTGTACTTAGGTATATAAGAACTTTATCACAGCTTCATTCTGAGTTTTGAAAATAACCAAATTTTAATTCGATCCTAAATGATCATTCAAAATGACAAATGATTATAAAACCTAAGTAAGTATCCATTGATTGACATAGACATTGACATTTTTTTTTCTCAATATGGCGTCTGGTTGTCGCCATATTATATTTTGTCTTTTGTCTTGTCTGGTGACACTCACAAGATTGAGACAAATCGATTGACGTAAGAATCATCAAAATCGGCCCACGCATTTGTTCTCTAGAGCGCCACAAATGAACAAACATAGTTAAGTACATACATACATACATCTGATAAACACATTAACCACCTTTGTGTCGCGCAGTCGGGTAAAAAATAAAATGTGAGAACATTATTTCGATTGGCACTTTTACAAAAGATTATTAGTAGATTGTGATTATTAACAAAGCAACAAATCAACAAAGCGACATACGACTCCCCATTGACACCGTTTCTGTATGGAACCCTACATAATTTTACCATATAACATGCTATTTATGTGTTGTTACCGTATTCTTAACTGCAACTATGCATGAGAATAACGGATACAAAATTCACAATGCAAACCTAGCGTTATATAAACCACTCTGAACGCTGCAAGCACCACGCGCCAGCCGGTTCGAATTTTCAGCTTCAGGACTATTAAAAACCCTTCAAACACTAGTACGTTAAAGATCTTGGCACACATATCAGCTCAGCACCAGATCAGCTCCGCCTCACGTCTTTGAGGCACGTTTTTTAAAAAAATTTGAAATGGACTTGCTCTTGACTCTAGTCTAGGTCAAAGGTGACACAGACAAAGTCGACGATGGAGCGAGCTTATCCAGAAGAAGCCTGTTCACTCTCACTTTGAAGAGATTTGGGTTGTATGCGCTCGGAAAACGTAACCGAAGTGGCACAGCACAAATTAAAACACCTTACGTCAATTTAGTCATGTTACTTTTCAAACAAGTGGTCAAAGAATTATGACACATTATTTACGAAGGTAGTCATTTTGCTTAACAATTAATTTCCTTGAGTTTGGAATGCTAAACGGCTCGAGTTGAGGCGGTGCTGATCCTGCGCCGAACTGATAATTGCGTGGCGAGCTTTAACCGTATACTATCAGTCACGGTTATACGAATGTCTACTATTCTAGTCGGGGCGTAGCGATAAGTCTGACAATCGATCCAGATTAGGGTATCAAAGTTGTAGGTAGTTTTAAATAGGTATGTACTTTTCGTGGTTCCTGCAGGTTATTTTAAGTACCGCGTTCGCCGATATAAGTACTTCAATTGCGCTGTTTTACATATAGGCAACACGCAGTTGTAATATTTGTGTCTCATATTACATTGACAAAATCCTAGTCTCAATGAGTCATTCGCTTAGTATCTGCTTACACTTTTACTCTAGTATAAGTTCAACCTTCGAGCATGGGTGAAGCTTTAACTTCATAACTTATACGTTTAATTAAGTAGTAGCTAGGTAGTAGCCTGTTTCTGATCTCTGTAACGTGTTAAAACGTTTTCGTATTACAGGTGCATAATTATAAGTTTCGTGCATCAACTATAGAAGGATGTGAAGTTGTGGCTTCTGGCACTAAGCCCGCGAAATACAATCGTTTCTTTCTGAGTCTAACCCGTAGCTATGAGCTAAAAACTTCAAAAAGAATATAACCCATGTGAAGGTATATGCTACCCTTTTTACTGCTGACATACTTGACAAAGGATTTCGTCATATTAACTGTCTGTTTTATGTCTGCCTCATCTGTCGTCATCCGTCTTTCTGTCGCCATTGTTGGAACGAAGTTTGTGCTAAAACCTGCGCAGACGGATGAAACTACCCTTGCGCGCAGTTTTCTCCCCGCCCTGTCCTTCATACCTCTCCTGGCTATAAAACCGGGTGGACCTCCACTAGAGTTCCACTTTGTTCTCAACGGTAGGGCGGCCTACTAGTAAATCGCGCGCGAATACCGCACTTCTGCCTTTGGTGAATTAAGTACTTACTTTTCCAAATTTCTAAGTGAATTCCTTCTGAACTTTAATCCTCATTTACTTTATAGTAAATTTTGAAGCTGCAGTCTATTTGGCAGAGTTTAAAGTGCGACTTTTAAAGTTTACCGAAGTTTTCCTTTACCGAACTTAGTTACGAGCTTTTCTTCGTCCGTTTCGCAAGCAACAAATTGGTTTGCATACAGGTGAGTAGACGATGCTTGTTTGTTTTTTTTTAACCTATGATTTGCGTCCGAGGATTTTGAAAATTATGGGGAGAACTGGAGATGATACAGTTGGTGAAGCTTTTATTGTTTCTTCGTAGTTTGCAATGTTGTCGTAGCTCCTTTTCTAGCCAGCAGCCGGCAGCAGACGTCTTCGTGTCGAGGCAAAAATTGTGCGTATCTTCAATGAGGTACGGTAGGTTCTTGGTTTTCTTCAAATAAATTCTAGGTTTCTTCAGTCAACTGTTTCGATGGGAATCCATGATTTTTCCGAGTACTTTAGTGCGTTTTTTTTGTGCTTTATTTTCTCGCGCTTACTTCCCAGATTTTAGCGGATGCGGAAGGAGAATATATTTTAGTTGTAAGATTTTTTTAAGGAACTTTACGGAATGTCAGACAATGCCTTTGCATTACAGATAGGTATCGGATACATTTCTACGTTTATAAGATTAACGACGAATCGTTTAGAAAGACGTATCATGTCAAAAACTTTAACACGCCCCGGGAAATCACTTATTCGCGATTTACATTAAATCGAAAGAAAAATATCGGCCTTCTCTTATAATTTTACATTAGTTACTAACTAGCAATAAAGTCATTATTTTCTAATATTCAGTCCATTCCACGCATCAAAAAAAATTATTTAAACAATTCATAGAACTTTTCGGGAATGTATATTCAAACTACGAAACAATGTTCATAACTTCTGTAAAAAAATTCAAACAGATTTGTATCCGGAACTAGATCCGGAAAAGCTAACTATTGGATACTTCTTCGGACAATTTTGTCATTCCTTTGTTACCGTACCTAACTGTTTTGCAGTAATAAGTGGTACTACATAGATTCCCATTTATTTTCATAATTGTCTTATCACTTGGTGTACGTACTTAATTACGCCACTATAATCCGAATTGAGTAGAGGAGAAAATGTAACCTTTATTTAAAGCTTTACCAAAAAACTAACTGTAACTATGATGTAAAAGAATGCAAATGTCACAAGCAGTTTTATTTGACCCAATGAGGCAGTTAAACAGCTTTGGACACTAGGTATTAAAGATTTTAGTACCAATACGTCGCACTTTAGGGTTTAGATAAAGTTTGCGGGTAACTTTCCGGACCTAAAGTAACGCGTAGCTCTTTCCTTCATTTTGAAGGTTAACTACCACAGACTTTACCCTGACTTTCGGCTACCATACATAAGGCCGCGTCTTGTGCTGCTTTGTCTTATGCAGCAATGCAGCGACGCCTGCATCCTTGCTAAGTTTAAAGCTTTGGGGGTCAATTCCCGTATTTTTAAGAAAATTGATTATTGCCGAGGTAATTTTTTTTAACTTTAATGCGGCATTAAACGGGAAAACGGTCTTATCGCATTTCGAACACGAATTCGAAATCGAATGGAACTTTATGAGTCTTTTCATCAAACGACTAAGTCGGGAGTCGAACTGAGTACGCTCCGCGCCTTTAGGGCGAGCTCCTAGCACCTTTGAACGTTTTAGGCGCGGTCGTGACGTAATTACAAACGCATTGACTACAATACTACCTACCTTACGAAGCTGCCGTTGCAGGTGGAACTTGGAAGTCACACTTACAAATAGAGTGCGGTCTTGTCAGAAATTAATTTATTAGTCATTAAAATCTAATTTAAAGATGAACGAATTGGTCCCTAAAAAATAATAATTTTTACACAGCAATTAATAAATAAATTACTAATATCATTATGATTATAAAAGTCTGATTATTATATAATTTTTTTATTGATTAGTAAATCATCCCAATACCGATGGCTGTTTAAAAATGATATCATATATATTATACTTACGGCTTCAGCTCTAAGTTTGATATTTATTTTGTCAGCTCTAGCAATACCTACCTATGATCGAAAGGACGGTATTTTTTTCGAAAATACTTGTACTCTCTCGTCAGTAACGGATAGTCGTCGGAATTTTCAAAATCCGTTGAAACTAGATTGTTGCTATGATGATGATGCTTCTTGTGCAATTGAAGGCGCGGACGGAACGACTTATTTCTGTAGAGAAATATACAGTCTGTAGGTCATTCAATTATTAGGAATATCGTTTAAATTAGTATTATCACTTTGGGTAGTCATCAATAAAGTAGTTTTTCGTCTTGTCTTGGCACTTTTATTTCGCAACAGGGCTTAGATAATTAAACTTGAAATCTCTTAAATCTGAATCCTGATTTGGGGCTGAAGGAAAATATTTTTTTTTTGTTTTTTGGGATTTTCCGTAAAATGACTCTTGACTTTTTAAATGTAAGTAATTCCACTCATATTCGGTTCTTTGTTCCTCTGAGATACTTCCGCCTACTTTTGTCTGTGGGGAAAGTAAGTTTCTAAAATCTGAATCCTAATTTGGGGTCGAAGAAGGAAGAGATTAGGTACCTACTTTTGTTTTTTTTTGGATCTTCGGTAAAATGTCCCTTGACCTTTTAATTGTAATCCTAGTCATATTTGGTTCTTTGTTCCGAGATAGTTTCAACTTGGTACTTTTGATTGAGCGGAGGTTCGGAAATCATCATTCATAGGTACCTACTTGATGGTACTTCGGTAGATTTTTTGACACCTAAATGATGACAGTTTTTTTTAGATTCGTTATATGACATCAATCATGTAATGCTACAGCGAACAACTATCAGCTTTGATGTTATCATTTTAACGGAATGCTGGCTTACTGACGGCAGTATTATAGACCCTCTGCCAGGATATAATGCATATCGCACAACAGTTCAGCAAAATAAAAACGGAGGTGTAATTTGCTTTGTTAAAACTAATTACAAGACTGTAGCCTTCGAACCTACAATACTAGACGCAGATCGACTTCTCATAACCATCGATGATAAAGTCGCAATACTAGGCATTTATAGATCTCCTTCGTTTAGTAATCTTGAACCATTTTTAAACTCATTGGAAACCTTACTGAGCTCACTGGCAAATAAACAATCACTGATTGTCACTGGCGACATTAATATTGATATCTGCAACACTATCAATAGTCAGTCATCAGAGTACCTTTGTCTAATGTCTTGCCATGGGCTACTTCCTGCCATAACCAGCCCAACTAGGGACAAAGCGTGCCTAGACCACATATTTATAAAGTGTCAGAACAAATGCTTTGGAGTCGTTTGCAAGTCCTCAATCACTGATCATGATATAGTTATTGCCAATATTTCTTCACGTAAACCTCCAACTAGTACTGCAAAGAGATGCATAAGTAAAACAGATACCGAAGCAGTTATTGCTGACCTAAACAGTACTGACTGGTCTGTCATCACAGATGACACAAATGTAAATACAGCAACTACTGAATTTACGAACATTGTTACTTCCACTGTAGACAAACACACACGAATTGTAAAAATTGGTAGGAAATTGGCATGCATAAAACCATGGATCACCCCGGGATTAGTAAGATGCATGATCCACCGGGACAAGTTGCATAATGATTGTAAATCTAACCCTGATGATCCTGTCCGAAATAAAATATACACTCGATACAGAAACTTTTTTTCCAAACTCCTTTCAAGAATCAGGTCTGACTACAATAACCAACAGATTATTGATAACAAAGACAATCCAAAAAACCTCTGGAAAGCAATAAAATCTATAGGTCACATATCTCCTAAAAGTAATGAAACTTCCCAACTACTGAGCCCCAATAGAGAAAAAGAAACACTTAACTCCTGTAACTCACACTTCACCTCAGTAGGAACCCGTCTGGCAGACAAAATACTAGAAAAACTTAACCTATCTCATGAATCTTTAATAAACACTTACACCTCCGACGTATCCAACCCACACTCTCTTCTCCTTGAACCGACAGACCCTTACGAAATTATTAAAATTATATCTGACCTCAAAATCGACAGTGCTCCAGGACCTGATAAAATTTCGGTTATTCTTATCAAAAGAGCATTAAAATCCTTACTTGTACCAATGATGCACATCTTCAACCTGAGCCTTGAGACCGGTACCTTCCCAGAATGTTGGAAAATAGCTGCGGTTTCCCCCATCTACAAAAGCGGTCCCAAACATGCACCTGATAACTACAGACCTATAGCACTGCTAAGCTCTGTCTCTAAAATATTAGAGAGGATCGTTAACTCCCGTCTCACTTCTTTCATTGATAAAAATCATCTCATCTCTGATAACCAATTTGGATTCCGAAGGAATAGGTCAACCGAGGATGCTGCAACTCTTCTTGCCAATTGTGTCTCCTCTCATATTGAGAATAATGAAAAATGCCTAGCCATCTTCCTTGATCTTGCGAAGGCATTCGACACGGTTTCTACTGGCCTTCTTCTTAAGAAACTAGAATGCATAGGAATACGAGGAATTTGTCTTGAATGGTTTAAAAGCTACCTGACAAACCGGAAGCAGTACACGAAAGTAAGCTCTTTCACTAGTGATCAACGCCCCATTGATTTCGGAGTTCCACAGGGTAGTGTACTTGGTCCCACGCTTTTCATTGTATATATTAACGACATATTAAACCTTTCCGTAAATAATGCAGAAATTATAACTTATGCAGATGACACTGCTGTAATATTTCACGGAAAATCGTGGGAACATGTACACTCTCTAGCAGATGAGGGATTATCACTAATCGCAAACAAACTGGACAGAAACCTGCTCACGCTAAATGGCAGTAAAACAAAATATATTGTATTCTCCAAAACCGCCGCTTCAAACCCACCGGAACACCTTAAACTCAAACTACATCACTGCTCTTCTAACATTTCTACTTCCTCTTGCGACTGTCCTCCTCTTGAACGTACTTCTTACATTAAATACCTTGGTATTCTTATCGATGACCACCTAACATTTAGGCAACATATATCCAACCTTTCTGGCAGAATAAGGAAACTTATTCACACCATGCGTAGATTACGAGACTGTCTGCCCACAGACACACTACAACAAGTCTATCTAGCGCTATGCCAATCGATAATTCAATATTGCATCAGCGTGTGGGGAAGTGCTGGAAAAACTTACTTAATTGAAGCTGAAAGAGCACAGAGGGCGCTTCTTAAAGTAACTTTTAAGAAGCCCTACCGGTTTTCTACTGATTTACTCTACCGCGAAACGAAAGTCCTCAGAGTCCGCCAGCTTTTTATTCTTTCTGCCTGCACAAAAACGCACAAAAATATTAAAAGGAGACCCGACTATGCAACTCTCATAAACAAAAGAAATTACAGAATCCCAACACCTGACAGCACCTCATTACTAGCAAGACGCTCTCCGGCCTATTCTCTCATTAATACATACAATAAAGTCTGCAAACTCTGCGAAATTAAAAATACTACTTCATTCGGCTGCAAAAAAATTGTTAAGGAAATTTTGCATAACACTGGTTATGATGACACGGAACAACTAATATAAAGACCCTGACCTGACACCAAATCAAATGAAGCACAATGGAACAAACACGCATACACACCAGACGCACACACACCACTCACACATCACACACACATCACACACACACCACACAAACATCACATATACACACGTAAGTACACCTGATAATATACCTGAAATCTCCACTCTGGAATTCGTACTCCGAGCCCCAAGATACAGACTAACTGTCTAGTTTGGGGCTCACTAGTTAATAATATACTGTAACCTAGCTATAGGTAATATTTTTAAGCTACTGATATTGTCTTAACTTGCTGTTAACCATTAAACCTGCTTATTGTATTACCTGGACAATAAATATTTTCTATTTCTATTTCTATTTCTAATCCATATATCGTCTTATCGTTCTTTGTTCGTCCGAATTAGTTTCGCCTGCTTTTGACTGGATGAAAATTCTGAAGCTGCCATCTTGATAGTATTTTTTTACATACCACGGCATCACGCTTGTACTTACCTAAGGGGTAGGTAAAGATGTAAGTAGGTCGGTATGAGATAAATCTAAAAGCGTCTTTTTTGGACCTTATTAACATCACGCCTGTTATATTTGAAGGGGTAGGTAGAGATTGTTGTATACCGATATTGGGTAGAAGTGTAAGTAACTGGCGAAGGTGGGTAGGTACCTTCGCCAGTTATTTTATTAATTAGGGGGGAAGAAGGGGGACGAGGGGGAAAGGGTAGGAGTGGGGGAAGGGGGGAGGGGAGCTGGGGGTTATATTGTTATGTAGGCACCCTAATTAAAAAGTCTAATTTCCTCGACCTTTACAATTAATAATCGATAATAAAATGATATAACATATTGCTTATTGGTCATAGCTTTGCCTCTTTTTCGCTGGGAGAATAATTCTGATGCAACCAGCATTTTTTTTTTGTAACTAAACGTAGGTACTTCACGTTGGTTTACAAGGAGAGATAGCCAGAGGCACCTACCAGTATATTATAGTACCTACCTGTTGGAAAATTCGTAAAGCTATCACTAATAGATTTTCTTTGTGAGTGGGAATAAAATCACGGCTGTTAATCAGTAAGTGGTAGACAGAGGCCCTTAGTTCGGTTTGTTCCCACTAGTATTTCGACGCTTGTTTTTTGACACTAAAGGAAGCTGCTCGGAAGAGGCGGTTGGCCTATCATTGCCTGTTCATGACCATAAAAATATCTTGTGCTGTATGTAGATAGCACTTTCGATGTCGAACAACGGGTGAATATACAGGATCGCGATTTAGTCACCTGTAGGTATCCTTCAAGAGATTATTACTGTTATACTGCACAACTTTCTCTATGAAACTCATAACCGATTCGCAAAAAAAAAAACAATAATACATGCATACTAATACATTCTTATAATAATACTAGCTTCTTCCCGCGACTTCGTCCGCGTGAAATTCCCCCCCCCCCCCCATTCACCCCCTTAGGGGATGAATTTTGAAAAATCCTTTCTTAGTGCACCCCTAGACCTCATAAGGAACGTACGTGTCAAATTTGGAATCTCTAGACCCAGCGGTTTGGGCTGTGCGTTGATATGTCAGTCAGTCAGTTCTCCTTTTATATATATAGACATTCTTTTTTTCCCGGGTCGCATATATATGAGTTTCATTGCGAAAGTTGTTTGTTATATGACGGGTCCTCTTGACGGATGCAGTAGACTAAATCGCCATCCTGTAGAAATAACTGTAAGTAATTATACTACTATTACCTAGGTAGAAAATTGGCCATGAGCTTTTGAGTGTATTCTAAATTCACCTTTGATTTAATAATCAAGTGTCTAAAAATAGTATTCTGGTATTCAACAGCATCCGGTTAGACCGGAAGCCGACCCCAACATAGTTGGGAAAAGGCTAGGCAGATGATGATGATGAAGTGTCTAAAAATAACGATTTATATTTTTGACTTACACTTTAAATTTTACATCAGAATTAATAGCAATTTGTTCGACACAGGAAATCAATCCCGTATGAGAGAGGTCAGTCAAAAAAAAAAATTGTACTACATACGTAGTCTAGCTACATATGTACACCGCAGAAGAAATCTAAATACCGGGTTTCAAACTAGAATATGCCCAAGTAGCAAACAAGAATAGTGATTAATTCTTACATATCTATACTTTATCTAAAGTTGGATTTAGCTAAATCAAAAAGGATTTCGTTAAGTCTTTTCTTTCTTTAATACTAAATCGTTTTAAACTAGCGCTACTTAAGTAAGTTAGGAATACCAAAAACCAAGTTAAGTATTCTTAAAACTAGTTTGTATTAAGTATGTCTACAGTTAAAACTAAAAATATTTTTTTACTATACTCAGAATATTTTAAAGCTCACTTAAAACTCAATTGAATAATTGAAGTACCTTTTTAGACAAACAAAGAAAAAATTGATTTTGTAGATAGAATTAAGATAATTATAATACCAAATTCTAGAAACTGATTTTCCTGAGTATATTTTATTCCTTTTTGACTAAAATTAGTAAGTTTAGAGTAAAAATACATTTAACGGGACGTTCTCTTCAAATAGAACCAAATAGAAATATGGATTAAGTGGAAAAATTAAAAAGATCTGGTGGCTTTAGTCGGCATGTTATAAAATATAAAAAATTAAACTTAACCAATGTGCCTATAAGTGCTGCAAACGTTACTAACAATGCGATATCTTCGAGTCGGTCCTCAGTGACGTTAACGGGTTACGAGGAAGATGATACCGCGGAAAATTTGGAAATCGTAAAGTGGACTGTGATTCCGACTCTAATGAATCGACAGCTGATTGTAACACATCGAAAGTTGTCGTGATTTAGAGTCCAATTAAGAAACTGGTCTATTGATCACAATATACCACATAGGTACTGCAATCAATGGCTTATTGCAGATTATTTACAAGCATGATCCGGGTGTTATGCCAAAAGACGCTAGAACACTTCTGAAAACAGTAAAATCTGTAGATATTGAACCCTGTGGCAGTGGAAAATACTGGCATAACGGATTTTAAAAAAATATTGTGCAGTATTTTGAAAATTTGGACAAAAATGTCAATTTATGTACTTATAAATGTAAATATCGACGGGTTACGGGTTAAGTAGAATTTTGGCCAATTCTATGTAACATTCATGAGATGAACACTGTGCCTGTAATGACCATTGGAATTTACTGTGGTATTGGAAAACCTCAGTCTAATGAATTTTTAAAACCTTTCGTAACTGAAATGAAGGAAATTTTGCAAAACGGCATTGAGATACCTAAATAATTATTTAATAACAATAAAATTGCGATCATTTATATGTGATAATTAATTTTCCTTTTCTTATACCTACCAAATGTTACATCTCAATTATTTTTCATTCAGTGGTAGTAAGTGGAAAAAAAATCTGCTGTTCCCTGCTGACAAGTCCTATTTATAATATTCTTTCGACTATCTTGCATAAACCTGTTTTCACCACAAAATAACCAAGAACCACACAAGGACGATGAAATGACAAGTTAAGAAAACATTAAGACGTAATCTGGTTTTAACTAAATCAAACTATAGAATCACTTAATACCAAACAAATTAAATAGTACTTCACCAAAACGGTTTTTAGTATAGGTTAAGTAAAATATCTCTTAAGTAGTACTACTTCAAGTGTAACTTGTCTTTACTTTGTCTGAACTAGCCTTACAAAATCAGCATTGTCTAAAATCTTACTTCGTTAGGAAAAATAAGATTTAACGCCATTTTGCACTATAAGTGAAAAAATTATAAAAAATTTGCCGACAACACTTCATCAAAAACTAGAGTAGATTGAACTTACATTTTTGTTATAGTAATTCTAATTACATTAATAACTCACACATTTATAGAAAATGTAGTAATCTGCACTAAATGCCACATTTTTTTTAATTTGCAATATTATTATACAACATTTTATTGTTTGTTTTCTAGTATTTTAAAAGCCCGTCTGTTTTATAGCACTATCTATAGATTTTACACGAGAAATGATCATGCGTTTTAAATTTCTAATGCATTCAACGACATAAGAAAGCATTTTCTAGTCATAAAAAATTGTTGTTTAATCGCCATTTTCATAAGTCTTAAAACAGTTTTTGTAATACTTTAAAAGTTCACCATATTTTCTAAAGTAATGTTACTTAAAGCATTTTAAAGCAAAATAAGTTTTTATTTATACTTCACTAAGATAAGATTGAATATCTGCAATTCAATATTGATAGTTTTAATTCGGTATTGTAGATATCTTTAAGTCTATTTCTTGATCTTAAGTCAACCTACAAGATATCTTGAAGTCAGTGCTTAAGACTTCTGCAAAACCACATTCTTAAGTAGGGTTAAAGTTTATCTAAACAGTAGTATTAACTCTTTCTTAACATGTTCTTAAATGCTGTGCCCACTTTTACTTAACTCCCCCTTGGAGTGTATCTAGAAGATATCTTGAGGGACATAATAGTTTTAGCCAAGACAACCGCTGGAATTCGTCTACTTGCCTTCAAGATATCTACAATACCTTTTTAAGACATTTGTTTGCTACTTGGGTGATTACAGAAAAGTCAATCACACTGTCTTTTTTTTTTTTTGTGGATGGGAAATCATAATCGCACTGCCTGACTTGGACATCGAAACTCTGAATTACCGCGCTAAACCATCAAGCTTACGGAAAACGGACACATCATGAAAAAAACGTATACTATAAAAGTATGATGCAAATTCTAACTCTTATTTAAGTACTACTCAAAGTTGATTTGCAGAAACAACAATATCGGGAGGGAAATACACTATATCTAAATATGCAAAAACTGCAGGCTCCTAACTAGAATAATTATATTCACACAAAAATCAATAACAGTTCGTCCTACCCAGGAATCGAACGCAGGTCATCTTCAGACCATCTAAAGCACTTGCGGGAAAGAGACACAAGTAAAACTATTACATTCAGCTAAATAATCAATAATAGCTAAATAATTCAAGATAATAATCGCACTTGTAAAAAAAACAATATCTACATGAAATAAAACTCCAATTACATCGTTTATGTATCTTCGTAAGAACTCAAAAACACTGCCCCCCATCCCGTCCCCCAGGACCCAGACCCAGGACCCAGGACTTAGCGCGCGTAAAACCTCAATTTCTTACGAGTAGTTTAAAGCAAGTACTTAAATAAAACCCAAGTTCTGAAATTTAATCGGAGCGAAAAATAATCGCCAATGTCTTAAAAATACCATTAAAATAGAGTCCGCCCCCTGCGGTAAAAATCGCTTGCAATTAGCTTGAAAAAATTATTTGTGTTTGCGATTTTATTTCGCATGAACATGCGATTAAAAAAATCGCATCGCAATGCGCGCCACCTTACTATCACTGTATCACAAAATTACATAGTAACTTTAATAGCTGAATCTATTTTAGACCCGTCAACGTGCCATATTTTGGCGAAACTCTGGCTGTATGGCAACTAACTTTTTTTTACTATTTTGGTGTTCATTTCAGTCAATTTCAGACACTGTCCGACATCGTCATTGCTAGCCTTCAAGCTGCGGAAACAAGGTGCTAATATTAATGAAGTCTGCTAAAATATTAAATGCGGTTCCCATGTCCACAGCAAAATTCAATTTCCGTTAGATATTAATTCGGCACTTGGCGTGACATTCCACGTCAATTCCAAGAATCATTCCGCAAAAGTTCGGACACTCTATAACGCATCCAAAAATGGGGACAAAAGATAGAAACGTTTCAATTTTATTCCCATTTCTCCGTGTTCCACTCCAAACATTATCATACTGACAGGTAACAATGTAATTGCGATAGGCAGTCAAACAAAGGTTTGACTCTAATCAAAACGGCAAAAAATTGAGCAGTATGCTATGACGGCTACCACACTGAAATACTTCAAGAATTGACGGGACAGATTAAATATCTCCAAGCTATTTGAAACACACACATCAGTTTATTACGAGTTACCAAATAATAATAATAATGTCAAATTTTAAAACTTAAAAATGAGTTAAGTGTACTACCTCAGATTACGAAAATTGTCTTAGCATATTGCCTGCATATTACAGTTAACTTTGGTAATTTTATCTCCCGTAACGTTATCAGCGAGCAAGATTACAAAGCCCCAACTCGAGCATAAAGATACTACTTTTAAACCTGAAATGTCAAATTTGTTATAGGTACTTTGCTCGAAATTGTGACATAGAAGCGTTAAGTTGAGCGCTCCGAGGCAGTGTGTCAACAGAGTGGCTGCAGGAGGTCCAATTAACTACTTACTATGTACAGTCAACAAAAGAGATAAGTATGCAGGATCGTCGGATATAGTTGAAGTTTAGTAAGAAACCGACGGATGTTCTCGAATAAAATTTAATTTTATTAATAGAAAACAAACAGCTCATTTATCAAATTAAATTTCAGTCGACAACATCCATCGGTTTCTTACTAAACTTCAACTATATCTGACGACCTAGCATACTTATCTCTTTAGTTGACTGTACATTTTATTTACTTACCTGCACGGTTTTATTCAATTGTGCTAGTGCCAGTACACTTCTCGGTCGGTACAAATAATGTAGTAATTTAGTTACTTGTTTATTAAACACTGACCTTATGGAAACATTTTAATGTCATCCATCCGTGAATATTGTCTCCTGATAGATGCAAAATTAACGAAAATTAAAGTACATAAATCATTATTGCGAATCAAATACAAACTTATGTTCGATAATTTCTATGATGCTTTTTTCACTAAATGAGTAGAAATGAGCGGAAAAATATTGTCAATCGGCTAATATTCGAACAAAGAATATCAAATTAATAAGCCTGATTATCAAGCAATAAAAAATATTATCTGAGACAATTCGTAGTTTGAACAAATCTATAAATTAATTTCGTACCGCATGTACAATGCATAATTAAATTAATTAACATTTCAACAGTTAATTATTACTGTCGTAGTCGTCTTTATCAGAGGCGTAATTAATGAATTATCTTCATCACAACAAACTTTATTACGTTGAAAATTATTTACACTATTAGGATTTGGGCCAATAGTTTCTGACAAACGCCGTACATCTGGCCGTACTACCGTCAAACTCCCATAAAACTGGACAGTAAATGGGGAACAAACCTAAATACGCCATTGTCAGGAAACAAACGAAGGAATTGCAACCTTATGTTAATTACAATAGAACAGTATATAAACTCTGTAGGTATGCGGAATTTTTTCTTCGCGGAACGCGTTAATTTCGCCTGGACGTGACTAGTGCGGGACCATATCGTGATAGTTATTCCCGTTTTTTATAACTCATTTGGATTTTGAAAATACTTTGTTGCGTTTGAGGTATCGGATTACTTTAGTGTTTTATTAGAGGTAATTAGAGTATACCTCTTAACTCCTGCGGTTAATAATAAAAAACATAGATAGGTATTAATTCTTTTTTTTTTTCACAGCTTCTTACAGCAGCCTGTGTGCTGCTGTTCATCGCGGAGACTATAAATTCTTAACGCCGGAGATTATATGGCAACAGTAAGTGCAACCAAGGTGCAACCTACATTTTTATTTATCTTACTTTCGTACAATTTTGAGGTAAAAAAACGTCACTTTGTATCTACTTTACTAAAAAAATACTACTTAACTGCCTAACGAGTATAACTGTCAACATTCAATAAATAAAGCAAATATTTGAAAATTTGTAATAACGCCATCCCCTAGCATGAGAGGAAATCTTCTTGTTTGCGTTTTACATCCTTTACAAAGAGGAATAACGGCATAATGCTACTTATTTATCCAACCCTATCCAACCTAACTAATAAATAAGTAATGTGCTTGTTTAATAAGGACAATAAAATAATCAGAATTCCTAATAAAGCAATGGTATTTGTAAAATATGAATCTAATCACGTCGTGTCGTACCGTAGTCTCATCACAACTTTTTGTTCTCGAACAGTTACATGACGTACCAGCCTCTTCTCCTAGATGGCGTTACAATACGCGAAATGAATGTACACTGTAGAGCCCTGTAATTGTATCACTGCTGCACTGTATTTAGTTACTAACTTTGTAAACTTTTCCATTTTTTTATGTGAAATACATTGTTGAAATTAGCAATTCATTAAAACCCAGATTCATTACAACCCATTTTACAGCATCTTCAGACATTTCATTTAAAAAATAATGCATTATTACAATATTACGACCACATAATTTCAGTACAGTTGACAGGAGATTCTTAAAGATCCGTATGCAAAATACGCGCATTGACGTGGAGTTGCAGACACCACCCCGAATTACAGTATAAGATGAAAGAGGTTTTTTTTTATTAATTAAAAGCTTTAAAAAGAGCTGGAGCAACATTCCACAGGCTTCATATTTTTTATATAACCAGCATTTTCCAGTGCAAAACTCATTAATAAATATAAATAAACCAATTATTAGAAAAGGTAGTAAGTCTTTAGTTAAAGGACGATTCACAAAGCGAACAGAACCCGTAACTCCAGACTATATAAATCGTATAAAGCAACCAGCGGGTCAAAGTTATTTTTTTTAATAAACAGGAAGTTTGCTGTACCGCTTTCTCAGAACATTGTCAGGAGTTATGGTTTGATAAAAGCTAAATGGAGTATTCATTGGGTTGCTTTAGCCTGATAGTTGTGACGTCCGACTGTATGTTTATTCCTAGTAAGTAAGAAGATGTGACGTCGTCCCGGGCAGGAATCTGGAATTAATAGGTCAAGCTTTATGTACATAACATTATCTAAGCTAAGCTTCATGAGATAAACCAGGATGGGTTTTCGCAGAACAGGATATTTTTTAAACGAAAAAGATTCCTACTATGTTCTATGTTAGAGAGTATGGTTTCCGCGCTTAGTTCTACAAGTGGACCATTATGCGTGCGAAGATTCCTACTATCAATGCCCTTGAACCATAGATATCCGAATGAAAATCCGATGTCATTGACCTGTTTAGTTCCGGGAACGCTCACGTGGCGCTGCGCTGTTATTTTCATTCATGAATTATTTTATCAATGGAGCCATTCTAAAAAGCTGTGACTGTATTCTTTTGCTAGATGAACGTTGTGGTGCGGGGTTTTACATCTTAATTCTTATCTTCAATACTGTATGTAAAATTATTAACCATATTCTTATTCAGTAGCTTTCGCACTGAAACTTCGGGAGTTCTGAATGAGTTTTGCGTTTCTTGTTGATTCCACAAAATTCCTATAGATGGAGCGCGCAAGTTCAAAAGATTGAATTTCTAATATACTAGCTGACCCGGCGAACTTTGTACCGCCCCGCCAGCCGCTCTGCCCCCGCTTTTTAAATCTCTGATATCTTCTAATTTCCCTTTAATGATATGCTATAAAGGACAATTTTGATTTACACGAAATGCACAACGTATCTCATGTATTTGATTAGATAAGGGATTGTTTAAATAGGTTGGTAAATAACCCATAATTTTTTTGTAATATTAAAAAGATAAAAATGGTTACTGTGGGTTATCCTTAGAAGGTAAACATATACCATCGCAGACTTTTTTATCGACCTTTTTAAGATGTACAATTCTGTAGTACATTAAATTGATCTATCTCGTAAGGCTTAGCCAGCGTTTGCAATGTAAGCGCACAAAAATATGTTTATTACGACATCACATTACAAATCTTTGAATTTCTCGGCTTTTATCTACTATAATATGCATGTATTATACATATAAACCTTCCTCTTGAATCACTCTATCTATTAAAAAAAACCGCATCAAAATCCGTTGCGGAGTTTTAAAGATCTAAGCATACTTAGCGACAGACAGACAGCGGGAAGCGACTTTGTGCGACTTGAAGGATATCGCTTATCCGTTGCTTTAGGTATATGTTCGAAAAATTTGTCTGGCAACAACGTAAATAACGCAATGAATTTTGTTGAACTGTCAAAATGAAAGCCATTTCTACTGTTAGCGTGTACTTCCTATTAGATAATAGGAAGCTGTTGAAACTTCTGTGGGTAGTCTGTAATTATTATATACGGAATTTGAATTAGGCCATCCTCAGCTGTATGTAGGGCAAACCGGGTCTAGATCCTAATTGGATGACGTGTTAGATAATACATACAACGTGTTTCATAATTCATAATAGACTTTACTGAACACATTGAAATGTATATGGGTGCCGCCTGCTTCCCTCTTTTATTTAATTTATAATGGACTTGTTTTTAGCTTTCAGTTTTTTTTTTATTAACTTAAGCTTTTTACCGCAGTCGGGGTTTTAAGTTTTTTTAATTACTTTTTTTTTATTTCCAACTTTTTAGTTTACAAATGTGAAAGATTTCGCAGACGATTTAGTTCTTGGGACGTGTTTCCTAGATACGTTGTTTGTAATAGAGGCATATGGAGAGTAATCCTGAAGTGAATACTGCTACGACTACTATGTTATTAGTTGAGTCTTATAGTATTAACGTAGCTTTGTTTGTTAATTAGTTTAATAGAACGCTGAGGCAATTCAGCTGTTAGACAACACAAACATCAAAATGGTTGAGCTGAATGGTGCTGATCCATGCGTCATGTTTGTGATCAGGCGCCTTTAGTTGGGACTGGTCATCTCTTAGCTGCCAAAGCTTATTTTAATTATTTTATTTTTAGTTAGTTTTTTTTTTTTGTTTCGAATTGCTGTTCTCTGGACGCTTTTAACGTGTACATCTTTTTACATCGCTCTCACATATAATTATTAATTAAACTTTAATGATGTAACTAATATATTTAACAACTAACTGCACCCCGCGGTTTCACCCGCATAAGTTTCGATTCCGTGGGAATATCGGGATAAAAAGTAGCCTATGTTAATCCAGGGTGTCAGCTACTTCCATACAAAATTTTATCAAAATTGGTCCAGCCGTTTGAGCGTGAAGAAGTAACAAACATATAAACACACACACACACACACAAACTTTCGCCTTTATAATATTAGTGTGATATAATTTAAAAGAGTGTCTATGGAGTTCTTCTCATAGGTACCTACTACGCTTTGCATGAAGATCTATGATTTTAGCTAGGAGCTGATACCTAGAGTCCTGGCTACCGGTTTATATTGGAAACTGGGTCACTCAAGTCAATGAGCGAGGAAGTCACAACGTCTTACCACGGTAATATTATCTATACAGTATTCTATCTTCATACAAATGGTCGGAACGCGAGACATATCCAAGCGCCTCGAGTTCGGTTTACACTCGGTTTACAGTCTCAAATGCTCCACAGTGACGAACGGACGCCGGTCGGTGTGATGGTTTTGTAAGCGGTAAGCATGCGATTTGTGAAAAATATTCATTTAAATAAGTTCAAGTACTTACTTAATATGGCAAAGAGCAATTATAGACTATATTGTGCTGTTTTTGGTTGCTCGAATTCGTCAATAAGCTTTTTTTATGAAATCTACTAATCAAAAAACACAAATGTATTTTTATTGAACTCTTCCTATTTCATTCACAACGAATTTAATATTTTTAATTAAAAAATATAATATTTACCTATACAATCACAAAACTAGAAAGAAGTAGGTTGATGAAATTAAAATACTGTAGGCGAGCAGCCTTCTCGCATGTTTACGTACCGCGCGACTGTAGGTAATTATTTCTAGAACAGGGCCGAGTCACAATACTGTATAGATAATATTACCGTGGTCTTAGATATTTATTCTGCGTTATTATTCTGTTAAGATTGAAATACGACCCAAACTTTGGAATATGGGGCTTGTGGCTAAGTAATAACAGCCGCACGGGTCGATAGATCAGGTTAAGCTACACTTGCCACGGTTGGTCCGTGGATGGGTGACCATCTTTACATACCAAGATCCCTCCGTGTATCGAAAAGCACGTTAAGCCGTTGGTCCCGGCTGTCATTCGTGGATCTTTGACAGTCGTTACGAGACGTCAGAAGCCCGAAAGTCTGACCACCAGTCTTACCCAGGGGTATCGTATTATCCAGTAACTACTGGGTTGTGGAGGTCAGATAGGCAGTTGCTCCATGTAAAATACTGGTATTTAGCTGCATCCGTTAGACTGGAAGCCGACTTTGGAATATGGGCTGACAAAAGCCAATTGAATTATAATACGAAATTGAAACAAAATAAAACTTTTTAAATATAATTTTAGTCGGGTATTAGTAGAAATTAGGATAAGATAGAAAGAAAATACTTTGTAAAATAATAGAAATGTATTAAAGCTCAATAAACGTTTTATCAGGTGCACCTTTAAACGCGTTGAACTCTTTCACAGGGAAAAACGAATGAACTAGAGTTCGTACTATATAAAGAAATATTATGTTAGATTAAATTATCACTTTTATCATTGTACCTGCAGAATGTTAGTATCCAGAACAAGTCTTCGAATAATTAGTTTCGTAACATTTTCAGTAGCTCCAAAGGGATTTTAATATAATTACAAAATTATATACGAATAGAAACAAATATACATGTTATTACTCTATTAGTAAAGTAGATGCAAGAAACTGCTGTAATAATTCAATCGATCCTAATTTCATATTTGCGAAATTAGTCTGTTACCTTTTCACGCTAAAACATCGAAACGGATTTCGATGAAATTCAGCAAACGTATACTAAACGGGATACTTTTATCCAGGAAGTACGTCACCGTAGCATAATTTCAGGCTAAAGCCGGGAGCAACAGCTTGTTCATCATCTGCCTAGCCTTTTCCCAACTATGTTGGGGTCGGCTTTCAGTCTAACTAGATGCAGCTGAATACCAGTATTTTACATGGAGCGACTGCCTATCTGACCTCCACAACTCAGTTACTGATACCCCTTGGTAAGGCTGGTTATCAGACTTTCGGGCTTCTGACTACCCGTGACGACTGTCAAAGATCCACGAATGACAACCGTGACCAACGGCTTAACGTGCTTTCCGAGGCACGGAGGGGTCTCGGCATGTAAAGATGGTCACCCATCCACAGACCAACCGCGGCAAGCGTAGCTTAACCTGATCGATCGACCTGTGCGGCTGTTATTATTTAGCCACGGGCCCCTAGTTAATTCTATAATATTTTTCTTAATCAATCGAATAGGTCAATAATCAACTTCATTTTTTGTGATAAGTTTTTCTTCCACAGGCACAGTAATCATGCAGGTCGAGAAGCCGGTGTTCCCGGGGCTTCTCAACGGTACCCGGGTGTACTCCCCGATCACGCTGAGCCGTGAGTGGCCCACACTCGCCCGGCTCGTGGCCGTCGTGTTCGCCTCCTGCTTCGGCGCAACACTCAATGGCTACTTCGTGTCCTCCTTCTTCATTGACCACGACCTCAGACGCTTAGGTGAGTTGCCGATGCTTTTGCTGCTGCATGCGAATTTTAAATGTGACTAAGTCTATCAACACATTTCCTGAAGTTACGCGAAGAAACGCTGTGTTAATATGACTGCAATGCTTTTTAAATGACGTTTGGCTATGTACAGTCAACAAAAGAGATAAGTATGCAGGATTGTCGGATATAGTTGAAGTTTACTTATCTCTTTTGTTGACTGTACATATATAATTTTTATATTTTAAGCGATGCATTCAATGTAGCCTGTGAAATTAAAAAAATTAAGGGTTTTTTTTTGCAAATTGCAGCCCTGCTTTACGTTTTATGTTGATAAAAATTCTTCGCAGGGGTGCAATTTTTTTTTTCAAATTTCCGAAATTTTCATAAAAACCTTGTCCTGGCAATACCGAACACAACAAAAAATACGTGTGGCACTCGGGGACTGCCGCGGTAAAGCTATTGCATAGCATACGTCTAGTCGCACGCACACAAACACCGTGCCGAAGTCTGCCGAACTGATACGACGTTAGACGATGCACGGCTTTCAACGCTGCACCGCTGTGCCGGTCGGAGTGTTAGGTTTATTTTCGTTACGGAATTTCTTCATTCGGTCGCCGCGCTCAAAGCCCAAGATAAAAGCTATGCAATAGCTTAAAATAATTATGCAATTTGGTGCAGTCGTTTGGAAGTTATGCGCGTACATACATTTCGGCGATTCATTTTTATTCATATACTCGTATTATAGATAATTAATAAATAATAATTAGGTTACCGTTACTTTAAAATTAAAATTAATAAAATGTCATCTCGGATTTTTACAATTTTCCATAAATTCATCGACTTCATAAACAAACGAAATTGTCTAGTAACCTAAACGTAAGCTTTTTTTTAATATAGGGACGGGAAATTGAGATCAGTAACTTCTCGTAATTTTTAAAAGATAATTTAAAATTAATTAATTATTTAATTTAATTTATTTTATCATAAATTATTACTACGAATTGAATTATGATCAACATTAATGGAAAACAGCGTTGCAATTTGTGAAAAAAAAAATATATGTCGGATTTCGCAGATTACCTTGATGGATCCTCTTTGGTAAAACAACACGCGGAATTTCGTCCGCCACCCGAATTATTGTTTAAGGTCTTAAAAATTAACCTTACAAACTTTAAGAGGTGCTTTAGACCATCGAAATGAACAACTTTCACTATGGGACCAACGCTGAAATCACGAAAAAAAAATCAGCTGTTTCATACATTTTGGTCAAGTAGGTAATAGGTATTAAACTTTTGTATTAAACAGCTGATTTTTTTTTCTTGATTTCAGCGTTGGTCCCATAGTGAAAGTTGTTCAGTTCGATGGTCTAAAGCACCTCTTAAGTTTGTAAGGTTAATTTTTTAATACTTTGTATATTGGCCACATCTGCGTAATGTCTTATTCTACACGATAATACCATAATTACGAGATGTGTCAGAAGCATTACGATTATTAAAACTTAATGTTGGTTAGATTGTTTGAGTTACTTATCATCATTTTCATTTGTCAACTAGGTAACGTGTACCACGCTTGTGTGGGTCTGGCTGATATGCTGATCACCGCGGGCGTAATGCCCATATCTGCCGTGGTGCTACTCTCCGGGGTATGGGACTTGAACCCAGTCTGCCACGTATTACAAACTCTAACGGCTTGCTCAACATACTGCTACTCAATGTATTTTCCCGTAAGTAATCTAGTAATTTTCTTTTTACCTTACCCTAAAGGCTAATTTATATTTGCACTAGCTGCGCCCCGCGGTTTCACACGCATAAGTTTCGATCCCGTGGGAATATCGGTATAAAAAGTAGCCTATATGTTAATCCTGGGTGTCAGCTACCTCCATACAAAATTTTATCAAAATTGGTCCGGCAGTTTGAGTGTGATGAAGTAACAAACATATAAACAAACACAAAATTTCGCCTTTATAATGCTAGTGTGATTCGTTGTGTAGCGAGTCAAGTCTTTGACGTATATACGTGACGCTTCATATCGAAATACTCTTGACGTTTGGACACATTTAAACTGGCTACTTACTTGAACTAAACACGCGACTTAACAAATCCAAATGTAAATCAGCCTTAATGACTACGAATTATTATTGCACTATATGAAAATTAGTATTGTTATTGTTTTAAGAACTGTGTGGTGCGTGGTGTGCGATGCGATTATTACTATAGTCCGCGCGGAACTAGTTGGCCGTGTATTAGGTATGTGAGCGGTGGGACGGAGGGGCGGAAGCGCATTACTCAATACGTGCGTTGCGAACCGCCGCGCCGCCTCACCCCTATTCCCACCTCAGCGGCCAACTAGTTCCGCGCGGACTATATATAATAAATCTTAATATAACAGCACAAATGCGAAGTGAAAAGTTTGCCTGATAATTGCTTTATTTTTCCTCGCGCTGTTTTCCTTCACCGTCTCCAAAAATTCGAAGATATGTGACATCTAGCAACATGCACTGAGCTCGCGTGGTAGATTACAGCCCACTCCCTATCAAAGAGAGGAAGCCTGTGTCCCAGCAGTGGGAACGTTATAGCTGATTATGATAAGCTTATGCTTTATGTTTAATGTGCATTGCTGTGTTGACCACGTTCTATAATAGCGAACTGTAATAATTTCGTTGTCACCATTTACCAGCACACAATTTGAGTTACAACCCTTAGGATCTGTAATTTGGATCATTATGTTGTATGTTACTTAATAGACATTGTTTCACAGTTCGTTTCCGGAGAAATATACTTCCGAGTCTGCCACTCCCTAAAAAGATTCAGAAGTAATGCCAACGTAGGCATCGCGGTGATTGCAATATTAGTGTTTCTCGTCGGTATTACTTTGGCTGCCTCTGGAACCTACTTGGCACTCGACTACGACTACTGCCAGCGGCGCCACTTCGGCAACTCCTATTTCCGACACAGTACTTCAATTTTCATTCACGGGATCTCGTTCGTCTTTACAATGTACACACTGATTGCTTCGTCTATCCAAATCCGTCAACATCACCAGCTTCAACCCAGGTACAGAAAGTCAGTTCAGTATCACCGGGATGTTGCGATGATCCAATTGAACCTAATGGCGTACCTCATGTATGTCGCATTTTGGATGCCATACCTCATTGTCGTCAACGTGTTCCCAAATGCACCCGACTCGTGGTATTACCAGACTGCCTGGGCGGGAATTAGCCGACCACTATTCACAAGCATGTTTTATGGCTCTCTGAATAGTATATTTGGAAGAGCGTATTCCAATATATTTAACTACTGCTGTTGCAAATCTTCTATGCATAACTATCCACGTCGCCAGAGGAGAGCGATTGAGTATTTTGCGCGGCCCGCCAACGTGGACGTAAGAATACATATAATGCAGCAGGCGGTCAATCTGCACGGCCCTCAGCGCGCCACTTCTTCGACGCGGGAGACTATGGAGTTATGAGTCCTAAACCAGCCAAAGTCCTCGGTCAGGGTCGTCTTCGGTATTGACAAGCACAAAAATAATAATCTCAGTATGTGTATGAATAGGACCCGGGCGAGTCGACGGATGAATAAACAAATCCGTAAAATTGCGAAAATGGAATCGAAGCAACGCCGGAAAGAATTGTAATAAAAACTTTTTATGTACGGTCTGTGCCTTAAACTCTACGAATAAGTAATAAAAACTAGACAAAAACCTGTGATTATTAGCAGACTAACGTTTGACTTAGGGCTGATTTTTCAATCATCTGATAACTATGAGGAATATTTTTGAAATTTTGACAGTTATATCATACAAAAACTGTCAAACGTCAATTTTATTCGTCGAATAAACGTTATCTGGCAGTAGAAAAATCAGCCCTAAGTTTTCTAAAATAGGTTTTAGGCATTTTATAAATGCCTTAATTACAAATTTCATCGGCAATGTATTGGAAATGTCAATATAAAAAAAAATACATTTCTAGTCGTCTACTCATGAATGTTGTATATAACTTTGTACCTTCCTTTTATATATCACCGTTATCTTAAAATTAACTTTTATATTTCTTAAATTTATATCATGTATTTATTATTCATTTCGCAACGAAAAGAATACGCAATTCCTTAGTACTGTTCATTTCATAAAGATGTCTACATCTGATAAGCCGTCTGGTAATACCATGGGTCGGGTGCATTCAGAGAATACGCGTTGAAGTGCATTGCTGTGTTTCGATTGTTTTTAGGCGGGTTATTGTGGTCCATCTAAACGTACGAGTTAAATGTCCTTAAGTGTCTATTTATTACATTAAGGCCAATATATAGGCCATGTATGTAATATACATATTTTAGTACAGTAGTTAGTTAATCGGAGATTATATTTATTGTAATTTTAATTATTACTGATTATAGTAATAAAATGTTCAATCAAATAGTCTGTTATATAGACTATTTGATATTCCTGTATTCGTAAAACCTTCTTATTTTAACATTGTATTTCCGTCCTTAAGTCTTTTGCATAAGGCATAGGTAATATAATATTTAGAATTATTAAAGGGACTAAGCAGAGAGGGCACTTACAGGAATAGTTATATATACGAGAAAGGATAGTCACGGAGACAGGCTAATTTATATTTATATTGTAATTTATATTATAGTAACACGACAAGCCCGTCTCCGACATATATCTGTTTACCTATACAAAAAACGTTAGATTTTAAAACGAAGACTGTTTTTAGAATATAAAACTTAAAAAGTTAAAGTTAAAGTTCGCGAGCACATTCGCAAGAAGCTGGCAGTATCATCACAACGGTAATATTGTCTCATTGTTTGTCTTATTTTTTTTTAGTTAGTTAGTAAGTATATTCATGTATTTATGTATATTTATTTGTGCTTATATTTAAATGTAATTAGTTATATATTATATTCATAGTTTTAATAGGTTTATGCGTATCTTCATATTTAAAATATGTATTCCTCAATTTTCATGATTGCACCTACCACTGTTTGTCTCTGCATCACCCAAAGGTTGACTGGTAGAAAATGCCTATGGCATTAAGTCCGCCTCTGTGCACTTGTGCTTGAAGTATTAAATAAATAAATAAAAAAGTAGGTATTAAAAAAAACTGGTGTAAATTTAACATTTGGAATAATGTATAACCTTTTGCACTATTCAACAAAATAATGTATAAATTAAAACTAACGAAATTGTATAAAGCAATGTCCGTTAATGCTCAACGCTGAATGCAAAAAGCAAGGTCTTAACTGTTCTTAAGCCTACAACCTAACTTAATCCTACCTACTTCGACCTTAAAGTGTATGTTTGATAAAACTACTTAATTTAAGCCAGTTGGGTAGGTTATTTAAATTGAGCCAAAAGTAATAATTGTGACCCTAATGTATATACGTTAGCCGGCCAATTGTGGCCATTGTTCTTACACTGAGGAGGTCAAAGTGTACCGAGCGGCACTGCACTGCGAGCCACGCTGTGGCCGTGTAGATCCACTACATCGTGATGCCGTCTGTCTCATACGAAACCATAAATAGTACGCAATATCTGACCACGTCGGTCGCTGTAGTGCAATGCTGTTCAGGACCGTCTCTATACCTTTAATGTTATTAAGTACAATCTGTATGTACTCTGAAAGATGAGCCTATTGAATTTGTCCGGAAAATGGGCACAGAGGAGGAAAGAAGTAAGACTGTCTTCCTGTGTATTTGATGGTATCCAGCAAGCTAGTAAGGAGCGTCTCTTTTTGATGACGTAGTAATACGTTATAAACAACACATATCTAGATTGTGACCAGTTTTCTGTAAAACCTTTAGACCTTTACCTTAAGGTCTTCTTTTAATCGTTTTCTAAGTACTTTTCTCTCCAACTACGCTGTTTTTCTAGGGATGTAAGAAGTTGGTAGTATCGACGCCATTGGATATGCATAGTTTTAGTTGCAGTAAAAAAATGGTGGCTGCTAGGGTTAATATCTATGTAAAATCTTGATGTTTAAGAGACAATCTTTAAATCCATCTTTAAGTACTTAATTTTCATACTTTATTACATTGATTCTGTTAAAATTGCGGAAATTGTAACTTTGCCACTTCATTCCCTTCTTGTTCTTGAAATACATATCTCGTATATTCTTTCTTTCTTTATCTATAATTTTCTTTTTCAATGTCATATAAAACGTTTATTACGTTACATCAACTGCATATTACTAACAAAAGTAATACATTACACCAATTTTGACAGTACCAATGAAATACAGTATGAAGATTAGACTCTTATGTACCTTTTATATACTCTTTATTTATAAGGGTAAGTTTTAAATGAATCTCAAAGTGATAGTATATTAATACAAAGTGGAGACGAAAATAAAATAACCTTCATATATCTAATGCCGTTCCTAGCCTCCATAAGAAAAGGTAAATCAAAGATATCCAATAGCTTAGTCACTATAGCCAGTCAAATATTGGCAAAACCTATAGTCAGCCCCTCACTAAAATAAACAACTAAAAAAAACAAATTATTTGTTTAAAAAACTTCACGTTTTCAATTTCGGTGTTAGGATTTATTTGATAGTTCCAAAATACTCTTATGCATTAGTATTGTCAGTATTTTCATTTACTGTCGTGTTGTTGTCTCCAAATTTTATATGTTAAATATAAGATAATATTATTAACTGCAGGTGTTAGTATTAAAGCGGCAATAGCCCATCGGTTAAGGGTCGTTCAGGCAGTGAGAGCGTGAAGGTTCGAGTCCCACCCGTTGCACTATTGACGTGAATCCGCTCTCAGACTACTAGTAACAGACATGTGGCTGGCCACATTGCTAGTAGTATTTTATTATAGTACCTAAGTATATAATATGTATTTTTAATCGTAATAAATTTGTACTTATAAATGGAAACTATTGTTTTTTTAACTCTTCTGAAACATCTCATACTCACTACACTAAAACTACAAAAAAAAAAATACAAAGTATTTTTTTATAAGTTGGCTAAACTTCACAGGCCTTTTAATTTTTTACCTTTACATAGCCAAGAACACAAGAAAAACTAAAATCATAATCAAGTACATAACTATAGTCCGTTCATAGTTATTTTACCTCTGCAACAGCAACATAACATCAACCTTATTAAGACGTGAATAAAAATCACAATGATTTTGACTGACTTCTCAATGGCAGCAGCCCAACAGAAACTTTATTAGAATGAGAATAAAGATTAGGTACTGTGATTTGGATGTGACAGTGATGCAAAATCAGAGGTTTTTTTTATCGTGTGGAAATCCTCGTGGATGTCCACCACCCTGGGGTGGGTGGAGGGGTGTGTCAGACTCTTACTGACTAAAACCAAACGGTGTCTTGCTGCTACCTTTAGCCGGGGTGCTGGAGTGTTTGCGCATTTCGTCACGCTCCCCCGGCCAGGTGTTGGGCCGCATGAATCCATGCGGACCCCGTCACCCTCAGCGGCCGCAAACGGCAACCATTCCTCTAGAGAGAGGCGCGCGCGGAACACGGCGCGCCACCGTCTTGGGCCTTTCACTGTTCAGACAACAAATTAGTGTCGTGCCAACTGCCTGTAATTCCACTGGCACCCAATCCCCTTAAACCAGAACACAACAACACTGCATGGCTGCAGAAGTATATATGGATGGAGATAGCACTTTTACAGATGAGTTTATTCACAAGAAGCTCTAAATACTACCTGAGGGTCTAAAGAAAGTGACATTTTATCAGCAGTTATGATAATAGAAAAGTAAAATATGTATTTGAGTAACATATTTTTAGACTTTTCGATAGCTTATGTCACCTCAATTCAATTTTGCTCCATCAATCGAAAAAAACGAAACGCTTGGAAAGCAATTCTCACTTTTCTAAGCCTTCTGGAAAACAAAGAGATAAAGAAAGATTAAAGATTTATTGCCAAAAAGATATGCACATACATCTGGTTACAGTGGTGTCTGCACCAAACTCAAGGCTTGTATCGTAGAACCCAATCAATAGTGACAAAAGAGAAAAAAGCTAGTTACTGTAGGCGAAACCCGTCGCACGCGTCGCGTGATGCGAGACGAGAGACGAGAGTCGTGAAGCGCACACGCGCGTTCTTCCGCTCAACGCAGCACAGCCATCAGCGTGATCCTGAAAAAGCATCACATCGTGAAAAGTTGACGCTGTCTCATAGAGTTAAAATGAAGTGTAAGTATGGTATAAATAGATTCAGAAGAAGTAAGTATAAAATACTAACAGCGACCCGCCGTTTCACCCTCATAAGTACCCGTGTTCCCGTGGGAATATCGGGACAAAATCTATCCTGTCTTTTCTCGGGACACGATCTATCTCTTTACCAAATTTCATCTAAATCGGTTCAGCGGCTTACGCGTGAAGAGGTAACAGACAGACAGACACACTTTCGCATTTATAATATTAGTATGGATGTATAAATTGGTGGAATACATTGCAATAGGCTGTCCCCAATTACTTATAATCATCATCTGCCTAGCCTTTTCCCAACTATGTTGGGGTCGGCTTCCAGTCTAACCGGATGCAGCTGAATACCAGTATTTTACATGGAGCGACTACCTATCTGACCTCCACAACCTAGTTACTGGGTTAATACGATACCCCTTGGTAAGACTGGTTGTCAGACTTTCGGGCTTTTGACTACCCGTAACCATTACCACTGGGCCACCACTGCATTGTAGGATAGCGTTTTTTGTACAATCTGATATCAACCGGTATGGTAAATTTACTTTTAAAAATATATTTATTTGCTGTGATTTGTCAATATTGAAACATGGAACTCTATTTTCCCCGTTGTTTGTGATCAAATGAATACCGACGGACAAAATAATCAGAAAAAAGATACAACATTTTGAATACACATTTTTGCACGTGTAAGTAGTGTTTTGCTCGTGGGTGGATTCGGACGAAATGGCACGCAGCGAAAACAGATCATGGGACTTTGTTGAATAATAAGAAAACAAGGAGATTAGACCCACATCGTTAAATGAACACAATTAGCTAAGGATTCTAGATTTCAGTAGGTATGTGAATCAAACAAGCAACCTTCCGTGGCCCACTTGGAAGTCCCTGAACTGTCTCCGAACCCAAGAGGGAAGTAGTAAGTCAAACTTCGTAATGTGGGGCTACTTCGACGGAACGGCAGCAGGGTGTAGATGTGGAACTGAGCCACAAACTATGCTCCACATCCTATCCTGCCCTCTGTGGCCAAAAACATGCAGCCAAAGTGACGTCTGCACTGTCCCCGATAACGCCGTCGAAGTGGTGCCGTCGTGGCGAAGTTATAGGCAGCAAAATTTGAATAACTGTCGTGCCGTGCCAGAAACACGAAGAAGAAGAAGAAATATATATATTAGTTATTACCTATAAATAAGTAGTCATATTCATGAACTCACACTTTTTTGCCAGTAGAAGAAAACTGTTATACTTGACAACGAAAGGCAGACAATAATAATATAATACATTATCTTAGGAGTACTTATGTCAGCTTTACATGTAGTCTGACTGCCGTGTTAGTTATTAGTTTGTCTAGTGGGCAGGACCTGGCAAGGCGCAGTGAAGAGAGGTAGAGTAAGGCAACAAAGTGGCGTCCAAGGACTGGGAGACGAAGTGTCGGTCGTCCGGCGGCGAGATGGGCGGACGACATGGTTAACATCGCGCGTAGAACTTGGATGAGGCTGGTGCAGGAGCGTTAGGATAGGCATATGCAAAGAGAGGCTTATGATCAGTGGTGGGTTAAGCCGGGCTGTGGATGAAGATGATGCAGATGAGTGACGAGAATATCTACACGGAGAGTGTTTTCCTCGTATAGAGTATCTACACGAATTGGGTTGAGGATCTCCCTGGTGTTGGTAGAGAGTGTCTGGTGGCTGGTATCTTTCAATGAAACGAATGTCTCTATCTTGGAATGAAAACTCTTGACCAGGCACTCAAACTGAAACTCAAAGCATTTAATTCAATTAAACCAGGCACTTTTGAATTACCAAGGAGTCAGTCAGTCAGAAAGATGAAGCTAGTTGCCCATTCCAAAGCGTAGTAGGTTCCTATACAGAAGAACGGGCAAGAAACTCTATGGACACTTGCAATCTTTAAAATAAAATAAAAATTGTTATACTTAATATAAAGCATTGGTTACATCATTCATGTTGATCATTTTCGGCACCAGGGAGACGAGTGCCACGGTATCGAAACTGTCTCTTTTAGGTCAACGCTATGTTTGATAATACTAATATTAGGTATTGTTATTCTGTAATAATCTCACCGTGAAAACTTAGGTGAAGTGAGCTGCCAATAATGGCAATTTCTAACATTAGGTCACTTGGGAATGTCAGCTCACTTCACCTTAGTTTAATATTTACAGAATATTTATTGATCGGCAGGTTTTGAAAGGATTATGACTATTACCAACAATATTAATATTTATTGATCAACACTAGCGAAAAATAATTCATTGTGTAAAGGGTTGAATCCAACGCGGCCGGTTCGAGTAACATGATAATTTAGGCATATGTCGCACCCCTCGCAGCAGTTAGGGTTACAGAAACAGGAATACGTGGTTATAATTTAGTCAGCTAGGGTGGGTTGTAGCATTCAGACCTCACAATTACGAGCAGAATATAGGTACTCTGCTAAGGAAACTATTTGAAACAATTCCCAAATAGTCACAATCAACCAGGAACAGATTTGGTATTAGCATACCTTGCAGAAAGTTAAACAAACCTAAAAATAGAGGTGTTAAAATAGGCCGTTAATTTTTTTTGTTTGTGAAATTTTTCGTCGACAGTTTCGATTAATCTCCTTATAGAAGGCCGTATTAGGATTTAACAACCAGCCCATGTATGGACCTGTTACACTAGAAGTAAACACACTATTTCCGTGTAGCAAATGGGCCGTTTTTGTTGAATGTCAATCGTCATATAGCCTTGCTCAACGCAGTCTTTCGAGTTACGAATTGTAACGGTGAAAGGCGTCTCGTGGTGGGGGCAGACGGCAGCGCAGGCGCCGATTCAGTCCGACGCGAATACCCGAGTGTGTCGTATTACCCGCGCCGCCCCGAACGTCGCGAACCAAGTGCTAAACTTTCGCGCCATCATTTGAATTTAGAATTTTGGAATAATCATCTGTGCATGTGTGTGTGACGTCATGAACAAGTGATGCTCGTCAATCCTAAAGACGATTGCAAAATGTTTCTGTGTTTTTGTCTCGTTATTTGGAGCGCTCTTTCGCCGGCTCTGGCCCAAGGTGAGTTGAACAATGCACAATCCGTTCCTTTATTAAAGCGAAAAACCGCGGTTGTAGTGAGATACTGATATAAGATAGGTTTAGCCTCCGTTTATATTGCTATCATATGTAATAGAGAACTTTACGAAACTGAGGGAACAAAAACTCTGTGTTTCTATCTTGCAGCCTTTGATTTATGATACTACATACTTACAACAGACATTTCAATATAGCTGCTTATATCCTTATAGAAGCCTGCTCAGTGGTCAGATAGGTTTCGTCAACTTATGACTCAGGCTGTTCAAAACATTTTTATGCGGCGCATGCGCGAAAACCTTTTAATATTAAATCTAATTTTGAATGTTTTACTCATTTCAGTTTCTTTATTTATAAAGAATGTATTTTTGCCCATATAAGTGCGACAATGCCAGTGGTATTTTAAGTGGCACAAACTCACAATTTATTTTCTTAGAGCTTTTTCGCCTAACGCCAAAATTCGGCTTTGTTTCGAGACAAAAAATAGTTCTCGAAAAAGCACATGTTGGGATCCAAAATAAGGCAGGGTTCCACACTTGAGCGAACCGGAACTCATGTGACTTCCTGCTCCTACCAAACAGCAGTAGCAAAAGCTCAAAAAACGAACAAAGCAAAACTTTACATAACGCAATTAAGTTTAAAAAAATTCCATAAAAAGGGAAACAATTAACAATTAAATATAGTTTACCCACATTGAAGGTGTGATTTCGAAACAGCATGACGTAAGCTCTATAGATATATAACTAATTAACTGCAACTGCCATTGTCCACTAACGATTATGTTAATTATGTCGCGAATTACGTCGAGACGCCGTCAACCGTGACCCGTCTGTGTCTGTGGTTCTGCATGGTGCGGTCTTTTTGCGCCATAAATATCAGCTTTTACTTTTTATATGGCAATCAGTCACACACCAGCTATAAATTATGTTCGAGGATTGTCTATTGTCTACATCCATTATGAATGTTTTTACGGTCCTGTCCCAAATTGAAACCACATTCTAAGACTGTGTGACCAATGTGGCTAACTTTTAAAGCAAAACAAATCAGGCAAATTGCTTCAAAATTTATGATTTCTTTCATATTTTAGTCTCTGATTGTGCATAGAAGCCACTCCTTAAAAGTCCCTTCGAAAATGGAACGAAAGTCTGAAACTCTCTACTAAACATTTAAAAACAGGAACAAAATATTGACCATGTGGGTCCTACACCATAGCAGAACTTGCCACTTCCTACAAGAACCTTATTTTCCTTCAATTCCGCAAGTTTGACCAACAATCTAGGCAAAGAGAAAAATAAGTAAAGTAAGCACTTCAGCAAACGTTATTTGATTGCAGTTGATCTTGTAAATCCACTTTCTAACATAAGTTTGAAATGAAATAGGAAGTTTGAAATGAAATAGGTTTACTTCAATAACTTTCCTCTGCAATAACTTACTGTTCAATATCATAACTGCCCCTTCAATGTTTCATATCCTTTATACTTCCTACGGATACTTCAATGCCAATGTTTTTAAGTTGATTGGGATCCTTTTGGAACAGCAAGACTGCAGATTCCGTAAGGTTTATGTGTGTTTATGTATTTTTATTTTAAACTTACATTTTATTAAAGAGATCTGCATGATTGATCAACTCGTGCGAAGCATGGGTGGGTCGCTAGTTTAGAATAAGTACACGATGCAAATGCAAGAAATATTATCGTCATCGCAAATATTTCAAGCTATGTCATCTATATAAATAAAAATTAAATGTTCGTTGGTAAGCGCATCACTTGTTCATAGCGGCTGGACCAATTTGGCTAGTTTTTTCGTTTAAAAATATTTGTACTTAATTCGATTTTTATGAAAAGAAAAATTGGAAATGTTCCCCGAGACATTTTCAAATTCGGCAAATAATAAAAGTACTTTTTTCTATGGAGTTTTTGGATGAATTTTTGAAATTCGGGCTGGACGACGTCTATCGGGTAAGCTAGTCTTTAATAGGAATGTGACTCACAAACGGATTGCACTTCAATTACAGCTCAAATCTCAAAATTTTCTACACTTAATGCGAATTTAAAAGATAACTATGGTTCAATTTCATCTGAACACCTGCAGATCACGATAAGAACATCTATTTTAGAGTAAACTCGTTGATTGTGCTAGTTGTCCTCGATTTGAGACGAAAAAGCTATCTCACGGGTCTGTCATGCTGGCATTATTCACAAAAAGTTGATTGCAAAACGGATATCAAGTAGGTTTGGTTTTTGGTCCCATGTCGTCAACTTTGGAACTTACTTTTAGAACCTAATTGATAAATTATGAAGCAAGCAGCTGCTTGCTGAGTAAACGATAAGGTTATCGTTTACTCAGTAAGTCCCTTTCTCTGACATACTACTGTTGCTGCTCTGTGGTCCGGTATGGAATCAGGACTTCTAGGGCCCCATTAAAATGTAGTCGTTGAGTGACTTAAGCTTAATTAGAATCAGGGTCTAAAATAAAATTGTCATCTCTAACGGGATATTTGCAATAAATGTTAACTGTTCTAAGCGATTAACTTTAGTGTCTCGATATTTGTTTTTGTTTAGTTTTGGTGGTGTTCTAGATTTTACTTTTATAACCTTTGTAAATGATCTATTCATTTTATCTCCTCTCTTAAAAAGTTTTTTTTTTTTTAAATGCTATTAATCTTTTTCAGTTGACGAAATTGTCAACTATTTTATTGGCCTTTTTAATAACATGAAGTTCTAAAACCCTATAAGCTTGTAAGCCTACTTAGGCTGCTTGTAGGTTCACTGACAGTCCACACGTTCGCTGAATGTTTGCGACCACCTGTTGTCCTCGAAATCCCCTTTCCAAACTTTCATTCCGCCTGAGCGCTCAAGGCCGATTGGTGACGTATATTTTAGTTGTTTTGCGAACGAGGTTGGCAGGTAGGCTGCGTAAACAAACTGTGATAGTGTTTGAATTATATTACACACGTAATGTACGTATCGATTTTAAAGTACCTGATTGGACTTCACAGATTAGCCCAATCACAAACGTTGCAAAGTGGAATAGCCCAGCGGGTCACAACATTAAAATAATATTACAAATTATAACAACCCACCCCTAACGGAGATTAATACTCGGCGCTGCATTCAATATAATGCAATCATTAGAGATTGGATATTGTATTATGTAACCTAACTAGGTACTGTATGCGGCTATTTCGATTCATAATTGTTAATGTTAATCATTTATATCGCTAGAGCATTTGAACAGTAACTAGGTTTTATAATGTTATGTATTAATATATTAAAAGCACACTAGACGTTACATTTTATATGTATTATATGAAACGTAACGTCTAGTGCGCTATTAATTCAAGAATATAAGTGATTTACATGTTTAATTTTTAAATTCATTTTTGCATTGTTTTCTTCAGTGACAAGGGATTCTCGTAACTAATGAATCCGAAACAGCTTCGTATAATAAAGATCGCACATGTCACTGCAGTCCCTTTCAGCAGGATTTCTATATGGACGAGTCTTCTATCCATATCCGTCTAGTTCACACTAGCCTGCACTAACTGGTAACGTGTCTTTGGCCTATTCCTGGAAAATGCCAATCTAATACCAGCGTACCAGATCTCTCTCAGATTGTCAAAGGAAGTTCGGTGAACCGTATGTTAGTTATATTGCACTACAAGCGTTTTGTACCAAATATGCTTAAAACATTATTCTCTCTCTCTGTTATCTTCAAACGATTGACAGAAATAGAACGACGATTTAAATTCGCTTACCGCTAGAAGAATTTAGCGATTTGTAATGATTACTATACTACTAACATAGCCTTAGATTACAAAAAACAAACACGGCGATGAAAAACGCTTTCAATGTCAAACTGTTACCCTTGACGCGCGTTTGGCACCAGTGCGCCAGATCCCTAAATAATGTTACAAAATAGGATCAGTGGGATGTTACAAAACAGGACCAGGATGATCGACACAGCTGTTTACGATTTTTTTTTTCTAAATTTGCCTTCTCTGGACCTCGAGCATGCCTGAACGTTTTCATAACTACCCGTCGACTTCACGACGGGTCGCAACCCCGGATCATGGATTGCAAAGGGTCAGTGTGCTAGTGTGCTCCCGGCAGTCGGAGCGAACGGACGCTGGAGTATTGATCGTTCTTTCATTATATACCTCGATAACTTGCTCGATTACGGCTAGGCTTGAATTTTCTGTGGATAGGATATCTTATTAAATATTTTTGTGTCTGAAAGCAGCGAAAGTTTATATTTTACTTCTTTTTTTATCATAAAACTCATTAATTTGCCTAAAACCATTTTCCTGTGTCTTTTTTATGACTACCCTTTTTCTTAATACATTGCATTTGATTCCCCGTATATTCACGACTCCAGTAGTCTTTATTTGAAAGAGCAGCAGCCCTTACGCTGTAGAGTATTTTATTGTATTGCATTTTACTTTCTTCGAAGCAGAAGAATCCTTAAGTGGCAGCAATAAGGTTATATTTTATGTGCTTAAATCATCACCTGCCAATGCCTTTTTCCAACTATGTTGGCGTCGGCTTCCAGTCTAAACAGATGCAGCTGAATACTAGTATTGTACACAGAGCCACTGAATACACACCTACACAACCTAGTTTCTGGGTAACACGATAACGTTGGGTATGTCTAACTCTCAGACTTTCGGGCTTCTGTCTACCTGTAACGACTATCAAAGATCTACAGATGACAGACGCGTCCAAAGGATTAAATTGCTTTTCGAGGCACAGAGGGGTGTCGATATATAACCTAACTAGCCTGGTTACCTATCCACGGACTTTTGTGGCTGTTATTACATAGTCAGTTGCTTGTTTTCTGTGGAAGTGTCACATCTTTTTATATGTGTCTGGCTACTCCTTGGAAAATACTTCGTTTCGCAGGATTATCCGGGCTCTTCATTGGAAACCAGACATCGCATTTATCCTGGTCACTATTAAATACAGCAGTTTTATTTCGCACTCAAGGGATTTTAGAAGCTTTTGTTTCGCTAAATTTGATGTGTATCTCTAGCCGTAATGTTTGTCGACTTCGTTGGAATCATGCAAACCAATTTTAAACCAGTTCCTGTTATTCGAACATGATGAAATTTTGCTCACGTTTTTAATGGAAACATGAAAGTATTTGTGAAAAATACATATAAATCTCTCTCTTTGCCAAGCGTTACCCCATTTCATTTGGGGTCAGCTCTCTTCGTCATTCTTCGCTAGATGTTTCGGTTCAGGGTCATTGAGTCATTCACTTGGCCTAGCTTCAGGTCGCTGTTGACTGCAGACAGACATCCAAGTGAGAAGGGGTCTACCTCGCTTTTTTGGACATGTAGAAGAGGACTTGCTCAGTCACATGTTCCTCGGGATTTGTTATTACATGGGCATACCACCTCAGGCGCGCTTCAGAGAGTTTTTCTTCGATTGGGTGGATCTTAAAACTTCGTCGAATATGCTCGTTTTTTACACTGTCCTTAAGAGTGAAAAATACTTAATAAATAAAATAATTATTTATATAAATATTTCTATACAGGTGGCATGGCTGGGACCTCGACGCGCAAGGTGTAACCATGAGTGCAGCACTTAATTCTAGCGTAGAAATTTTTCGTCGGTTATCAGAAAAATATCAGCTGTTTCATAGAAATGTGCAATACCTACGCGATCAAAATGTATGGAACAGCAATTTTTTTTAAATATCCGTCGACATATTTCAGCCCCCTGCGTTGAAATTTTTCGTCAGTAAAAATAACGATGCTGAATTCATGGTCACAGGATGTCCCTGCCACCCTGTATAGTTGTAATAGATTGTTCCATAACGGTTTTTTTTATTTTTAAATATATGAGTTATCTTTTTGTAAAAATAAAATCAATTTGGCATTGTAAAAATAGAATTGATCTTGAAAATATGTGAATCAAAACTCATAAAACCGATGATGGATGTATAAGATTTATCGTTCTAAACAAAAAAATCTCTTCATGGTACACACTTATTTTTAGTTTTGGGGTGAATAGACCGATCGTTGGTTTTAATTTTCATTGTAGTGGTAATTTTTCTACTGTCAATCATTTTGAGGGTTCCGTACCTCAAAAGGAAAGAACAGAACCCTTCTTACAGGATCACTTTGTTGTCCGTCTGTCTGTCTGTCAAGACTCTTAATCTCGGGAACGCGTGGAGTTATCGAGTTGCAATTAAAACCATATACCTGAGTATATGGTTTTAATTGGAACTCGATAACTCCAAATCCTCCTGCTCCTGCAGCCCTGAGGCTACAGTCCCTTGAAGCTGTGAAAAAATCGAACTTCTAAGTTAACGTAAAACAAAGATACGGCCGTTTATGCCACAAAAAACATAATTTTCGATCAAGGGAATCAACATGTATAGGGTACTTCCCGTTGACCTAGAATCATGAAATTTGGCAAGAAGCAATGGCATGTAGCACAAGTAAAGGAAAAAATCCGAAAACCGTAAATTTTTTGTTACATACCTACTTTGTACGGAATCCTCAGTGCGCGAGTCCGACTCGCATTTGACCGGTTTATTCACTGGAAGTAGGTAGGTATTTTTGTGAGATAAAATATTTTTGAAGATTTGAAAACATAGTCCGTTTAAGCCTAATTACCAACCCGCACTGGGCCCGCGTGGTGGATTACGGCCCACTCCCTCTCACCGAGAGCAGTCCTGTGTCCCAGCAGTGGGAACATTATAGGCTGATTATGTTATGTATGTTAGTAGGTAGGCCATTACAACTTAGTAATTATTATCAAAAGGTGAGAAAGAAAGCAGAAAATATGAAACCCAACAAGTAACAACGCCTTCTATTTCCAGTATAAGTTGGCCTCTCATTGTACGGAAAGCCTATACAATCCGAGGTCACCTTATACTGGAACTTTACAGCTTTGAGTCGTCTTGTGTGCCTTCTAGTTTATTAACTATGTAAATACAGGAATCGTTCGCGACAGTTGGTCACAGAAGCATATGCTGCAAGTCCTGCAGCGTTTCAGTCGGTATAACGATGTCATCTGCAAATCTCAATTGTGATTTCGGGGAAATTGCCCTTATCTCACCCCCTTAACGCAGGGTTATATTTTGGTTCGCTGCTGAGTGTATCTTTAGGAAAACGCGACAATGATCATCCAAATTATCACGTATCGCCAGTCGTCTTGGCATCGCTGCAGAGATTCCAAAACAGACCAGGTCTTGATAGAGTCAAAAGCCATAGCATAGTCCACAATCGCAAGATATAGGAATCCGCTCCAACCAGTATGTCAACCAGTATGTTCCGTGTAGCATTTGTATAACCCCTGACACTAAAGCAACGCTAGTACAAATAAATTGAACATCGCGGTCACTCTTGACCTTTTATAAATGTCAAATAAAACTTTCTATCCAATGACATATCTGATTGATGGTTACCGGAACTTGAAAACATCAGAATTTTTACGCAATTATAAATATTTTGTAAAAACGTGTCATTTCCACTAAAGTACACTGTCCTTCAAGATACAGGATTTTCCTAGTTTGGGTACTAAAAGCCAGATTTGTCCATTTTTATCCGAGGAATCATTTTGCATTTTCGACTGTTTTTAACTGACCAACTTCAAAAAAGGAGGCAAATTACTTTGATTTCGGAAGTTGGTGGTTAATAAGTTAGGCATTTAGTCCGTAGTCCGTAGACCGTAGTCCTATTTGTATGAGGGGTTGCGCACTACATCCGAACTCTATCCGTCAGAATTTAGAACAATTTCCAATTCGGATTGATTTGTCGGATTCGGATCGGACGTAGTGCGAAACCGCTCTGACAGCGCATCCTCCGGCGACGAAAATTGTATCCCTTTGAACAGATTTTTTATTTTCGTGAATAAAAACAAGTCACACGGTGCTAGGTCAGGGCTGTAAGGAGGGTGACCCAGGAGTTTGACCGGCGTGCTGTCCAGGAAGTCCCTCATTTTGAGCCCGGTGTGCGAAGGCGCGTTGTCGTGGTGGAGCAGTATCCCGCGGAGCCCTGTGTTGGGTCGCTTGTTGCTCACAACAGAGAAAACTTCTGCCAAGCATTTGGTAGAATACCATTCAGCGTTGATGCTTCTTTGTTTCCGTAAAGGAATTGACACCATGTAGCCAGTCAAATTGAAAAAGCTCGCGATCAAAATCTTCACCCCGCTTCTACATCGCTTCACTTTGGTAGGCGTTGATTCGTTTTGAAACACCCAAACCGTCGACTGGCGCTTCGTTTCTGGATCGTATTGATAAATCCAAGACTCATCACCTGTAATTACGTCGTAAACACGCCGAGACGAGCCTGCTTCAAATTTGTTTATCATATCACGACACCATTCCACCCGAGCCTGCTTCTGAGCATAGGTGAGGTTGTGCGGCACCCAGCGTGAAACTATCCTCCTCACGCGAAGATGCACGTGTAGAATTTCGTGAAGGCTTCCCGATCCAACCTGCAGTATGTGCTGAATCTCTTGATACGTAACTCGCCTATTGTCTTGGATTAAATTTTTCACTGCTAGCACGTTTTCTTCCGTAACAGCCGTCAAAGGGCGACCACTTCTTTCTTCACCCCCAAAGTTAGTCGACCGCGCTTGAATTAGTTATACCAACGATACACGGTTGCCGTAGAAGGGCCTTCATCCATGAATGCCATTTGAATTCTATCGTACGACTCATCCGTTATCAGGCGACACCTTGAAATCGTAAAAAATCATAGCGCGAAAATGTTCCCGGCGCACATCCATTTTTTAATGAGACACGATAATTTAAATTAGCTCGCAAACAATGTGGAGGGAAATTTTGAAATTGGAACGTACCTATTTTTACAAGTACAAATAATAATATTTTCAAAATAGATTATAACTGGCCAGTCTCTCATACATAAAACTTTTTTTCGCAAATTTCTGAGTGGCCTGGTAATAAATATGTCCCGTGCACTACCAAACACATGTCACTGCTGAAAATAACTGGGTCGATAGAGAATACGAATCCATTATTTATTTACATATTGCAAACGTCTCACATTTACGCCAAGACACCTTGCATTGATTTTTAACAATATAGGCTCTCCGTACACAGACCTTTACGCAACACACCATACATTAAGAAAAACGTACACGCATAAATGCCAATGTTTTTATTAAGACATTAGCTGATAAGACAAATAAATTAAAACATAAGGAGTGACATAATATACACATTTTCGGGTCAGTATCACTCGGCACAGTCAGGCGGCAAAATCGAACATCAACTATGAAACAAAGTCGCCGAAATGTCTGTTCGCGCATAACTTCCGAATGACTGCACTAAAGTGGATAATTCTTTTTTTGTTGTATTCGGTATTGCCAAGACAAGGTATGTATGAAAGAAAATTACGGAAATTCGAAAAAAAAATTGCACCCGTGCTTTGTTGGGGCGGGCCGCTAGTATTTCGATATAAATGTTAGTATATAAAAAGCCGATCGGTTTATATCGGAATGTGCCAACCTGACCATGTTTCAGTTAGCCGATACTGAAAGGAGTTTGCCAATAGTTACGAATGAGAGCCGAATATGTTTAGTGATTACTTCGGGCCAGTTTTGCTGTTCAAACAATACTGCCGAATCGACTGTGCCGACCCGAACATGTGTATAGTACGCCAAAAGGCTTACATTATGTGAGACCACTTTTTTGTAATACACTGTGTATTACAAAAAAGTCGTCCCATTTAAAGTAAGTCTTTTCATAGTTGTTTGTTTCATCCCCACCTCATACATACATACAATATGTCTGTGAAGCGCTCGGAGCGCACGAGTTAACTGATTTAAAGACTTTATTGAGTTTCTCGTCGTTTACTGTTCTATCACGTTACAAGAATTAAATGAGAGGAATATATTTTAGGCACAGTCAACAAAAGAGATAAGTATGCAGGATCGTCGGATATAATTGAAGTTTAGTAAGAAAACGATGGATGTTCTCGAAAAAAATTTAATTTCATTAATAGAAAACAAACAGCTCATTTATCAAATTAAATTTCAGTCGACAACATTCATCGGTTTCTTACTAAACTTCAACTATATCCGACAATCCCGCATACTTATCTCTTTTGTTGACTGTACATACTTTTACTTTAATAATGTTGAGATTCTTGTGATGTATTTGTACTTACGGTCCATTGATCATCGTAAGTTACATAAATGTTTGCTCTACTTTCCGGTGTCTGTGATACAATGAATTTTTTATTAGTACAGGCACAAAAGATACTCTTTTTGCTGTTATGTCCAGTTTTTTTTTGGAAAATTGTTTTTGTGAAGCATAAATTATGTGTTTTTGCTGAAAAATAATATAAAAAAATCAATGTACTGCTACTTGAAAAATGGCAAGTCCAAAAGTTGAGACATAACGCGCATGTCACATATTTCCTGGTAGCTCATGCAGGTGATACAGTAAAGAATATTATACAAAGAACAATTCGACTAGCCTACCTACTGGACTACCTAGTATCTAAGTATTCGAGTGTTGTCTAAACAGAAAAAGGCTAAGGTGGATCACACACTACAATGCGCCACGCGCCTCCGCAAGTGATTTGTTGGGTACGTATCAAAATCCCGAATTTTAAAAGACCGAATTTTAAAATACCGATGGACGAAATCCTGAAAATTTAAACGCCGAATGGTTGTTTGGTCGAAAGTTTAAAATCCCGAAAGTTCATTTGCCCGAAAGTTTAAAATCCCGAAGTTTAAAAACCCGAAGTTCAAAATACCGAAATTGTCACCGTTTCCGAGAAAAACTATTTTTTGTAAACCTAACCTCAAAACACTTAAAAGTTGCCTAATTTTTTTTAAATAATTAACCTATTCTAACTAGTTCGGTTTCAGGTAGCCTACTAAAAATAATCTTTTTTTTTCTATTAGCGCAAGTCGTTTCTGGCGCCCATATTTTGTGTAAAAGTAATTTTTTTCTATATATTCCTGTCGTTTCTGGCACTCGCCGGCCGCTGCCGTGGCACCGCTCGCTTCGCTCGCTCGGCTCGTGCGTAGGGGTCACAGTTTTAACCAACCTAACCCAAAAATTAAAAAAAAAAATTAACCTAATCTTTCCTCCATCCGGGATTTCGTCCATTCGGGATTTCGTCCTTTCGAGCATTTGAACATCGGTATTTTGTGTTTCGATATAACGACTATCGGCATTTAAAACTTTCGGTATTTTGAATTTCGGTGTTTTGGACGTCGGTATTTCGGAGGGGTCCGTGGCTAAATAATAACAGCCGCACAGGTCGATCGATCAGGTTAAGCTACGCTTGCCGCGGTTGGTCTGTGGATGGGTGACCATCTTTACATACTGAGACCCCTCCGTGCCTCGGAAAGCACGTTAAGCCGTTGGTCCCGGCTGTCATTCGTGGATCTTTGACAGTCGTTACGGGTAGTCAGAAGCCCGAAAGTCTGACAACCAGTCTTACCAAGGGGTATCGTATTACCCAGTAACTGGGTTGTGGAGGTCAGATAGGCAGTCGCTCCATGTAAAATACTGGTATTCAGCTGCATCCGGTTAGACTGGAAGCCGACCCCAACATAGTTGGGAAAAGGCTAGGCAGATGATGGACGTCGGTATTTCAATCATAGGTATTATGAACTTTCGGGATTTTGATACGTACCCGATTTGTTACATACAAATTCAATTAATACACGTTTCCGCGCGGAGAATTTAGCTCCTGTTCCCGCGCTCCTTCATGTACCGCGTTGTAGTATTTGATCCGCCGAAAGAGAAAAATGCACTCTCCATCCCCAATTTTGTACGTGCGTGAACACAAATTCGTGCAAATCCCATAAGCTCATTCTCGATAATAACCTGCGAGGCCGCGACCTGAATCGCAAAAATTAGTACTCTGTTATTTGCTGTAAAAACGGAGATATAGACAAAATAAATAATCAATTTCTACTGTAAAGTGCAGCTTAGTTCTGAGAAAAGAATCAGACTAGTTATTTTATACAACAAACCATTTGAGAAGAAGCTACTAAACATCACTGAACTAATTCTGAAACCCCAATTAGCATAGCAAAGTTAAGATAAAGGCAAGGCATGATTTCCTAGACCGTCTCTCCTTTCTTCTAAGACTATCTCACCAGGGGAGCGCCTCGTTAAGCCGTCTGTATTAACTTACGTCTGTATCAATAACTTTCTATTCTAATATGCATTACCTTCGATTCTGTGAAGTTTCGCTATAAGTAAGCGATCGAATCTTTGACGAGTCATCGCAAATGTCAAGGTTGTCGACTGATAATGAATACTTGTATCCTATTGGCGTTAGTTTTTGCGTGTCAAAGTCTTTGCTTAATTATTATCACTAGTAAATATCCCATGCTAAATAATCATCACCATGGGTGATTCATTAAATAACATTGATCCAGGAAATAGTGGCCTGGGACAACTTTCAATGCAACAAATATTTATGACATGTTTTATTTGTATTCGGTTCTGTAATCGCACTCATAATCAGCCTGTAATGTTCCCACAGCTGGGACACAGGTCTCCTAAAACTTCGGGACGAACGAAGAATAAATCGTTCTCGGACATGCCGGTTTCCTCACGATATTTTCCTTCACCGTTTTTAGAGCAGTGGTGATGAAATAATTTACACAAAGTAAAGCGCCTGTCTGGGTTCGAACCTACGACCTACAACTCGTAAGTCGCGGCCGTTACCACTTGGCCACCACTGCTCGCAGTCGCAATCGCACTGCATGTTGGAAATTATTTCTTACTATTTTCTCTGGAGGCAACCACTTGAACTCGAATAGATAAGAGATTCACAAGTTGCAACTCGCTTCCAGTAAGTGAAATGATAAGTAGGGGTCAGTATAGGGTCATAATTGGACAAAAGCTAACCCTTCATAAATGCAAATTTTAGTAGCCGCATTAAATGTTGGACTTTCGCATTTTCTATCTCTTGCATACAATTCTAGTTGTATGCAAGAGATACTAAAATTAAATTATGGTTATCAATTTCAACGAACTGCAAACCAATATAAAATGGTAAAATGTTCATTAACCCTGAAACTGATTTTATGCACAAAACGGCGTTTTATTTACGGAAAATCTATGATTCTGCAAAGGACATTCAGTTCTTCGTTGAATGAATACAATGGATAATATTTGGTTTAGTTGAGGGTTGCAAATAGCTGCATTTCATATTTATTTATTTTATTTTTTATTAAAACTTTATGCACAAGTAAAAACTGTACAAAGGCGGACTTAATGCCTTGGGCATTTTCTACCAGTCTACCTTAGGGTGATGCAGAGACAATTCACAGCAGGTGCAATAACAGAAAAAAAAGAAAATGTTTATAAAATATAAAAGGATAAATATATACATACATATATACATACATACAACAAAATATATAAAAAAAGTTATGAGACATAAACAAGAAACCCTACGACAACTCAATTCTGAGACGAATATGTCAACTTCTTGTGTATGTGTTCTCGAGCTTTAAATGTGAACCGATTGGTTACCGTCCTGATATTCTGAGGGAGCGCATTCCAAAGGGAAGCCTATACCTATCATATGATACTGCGTGTTTCTAAAGGATAGTTTCCTGTCAATACCGCCCACGCGGCGGGTAAATGCACAGACATATATACATCAAGCATATCATGTTGCAATAACCGTACCCTTGTTGCGACAATATCTTTGATAGGTTATTCCTAGAACGCTACAGTGACTAGTAATTATATTACCTGCTGCGAAGGGACACGATGATACTAGGTGCATATAGGTACGGGATGGCCTTTTCATGTTAGAGTGGATCTCTAATGAAGAACACGTGTAGGTAACTGGGACATAAAAGCGTAGATCAATCAAAAGTCCGTCGCATAGTGCATTCCGGCGAACTAATGGTTTAGTTCGATTCCCGTGGAAGTGTTGACTCAGTTATTTTGCAGAATTTTCGTGTGCACAGCAAAACTCGGTCTTCACACTTATTGTTCAACGTATGTGCACTAGACCTTCGTTGATGTAGCGTAGACGCCGTGTGTAAACCACGTAGACGACCGCGTGGATGCCGCGTGGACGTCGCGTGGACGCCGCGTGGACGTCACGTGGATGCGCGTAGACGCCGCATGTACGCCGCGTGAACACTAATATATTTGATACGATCCGGACTACAAAAAAAAAACTGCTGGCTAAAATTAAAATACGATGACAAAGAAGACCGTGAAGATTATTGTCTGACATGACTACTTTATGTATAATATTTTAGTACATGCGTTCTATCTAAATTGCCGTAAAGGTCAATGCGAAAGCACCCTTTGTATGTACCAAAACGTTACGAGTTTCGAAACGTGGGGCGTCCTTTGGAGGTAGCAAAAAAAATTACCGGAACATCATTCGACTACTGACGTTCGTGATTTGGCAAGTGTTTTTTTTTTATTTGGAGGTGTTTCAGTGTTGCTGGTGTTTCAGTTGTGACAAAAATCATTACATGAATTAAAATAAGTAGGTCTGTAGGTAGGTAATACCTACACTAACTTTAAGAATATATTTCAAAGTAATGATAGCATTTCTTGCTATACTGAAACTTACATACTAAGTAGGTATCAACGTCCTGCAGTTAGGTAGCTTGAGTATTAAGAAACTTCATTAGAGTAATAACAAATAACTTAATCTAGAAAACTGAGTATTATCGGATGATTTGTTACAATAGTTATACAATCAGTAAGTACGAGTATGTAGTATAGAGCTCATGTATGTATTGTAACGTCTAAGGACATGGCACGAAGATGATGTATGATTTATTTGACGTCTGTTGTGGTTGAGCACGACGCAACGCGAGGCAGGCGTGCTGGGTTCGATCCGATGACGGTCGGAAAAAATGTGCAAAAGTCTTCAGATCTTCAGAAAAGCTGACACTGGTAGGTACGTCACTGAATCAATCATTTTGTTAACATAATTTGTCCTCTTTTACTACGGACTCATTACTGGGTACAAAGAGGAAATGAAAACGTGAAACATTTTAATAATTTTTGTTTTTCGCGATACCGATGTGTGGGCTCTGAATGTCACATTGTCGTTCTGTTGAACAGAATGATGCATGGAATATCAAAACTACACGCGTCGTAGTCGAGTGGTGCATTCGAGCAGTGGTGGGCCAATAGTGACGGCCCCGACTTACGAGTTGTACGTCGTGGGTTTAAACCCAGGCGGGTTACTTTGTGTAAATTATTTAATTACAGCTGCTCTAACACCCACCCACCGTTGCCCATTGTGTCACCCATTGTCAAGTTTCTATATTTATGTCTGTAATTTATATGGTGTACATAATAAAGAGTATTCTATTCTATTCTATTCTCTCAAAACATTGAAGGAAAGCATCGTGAGGAAACCGGCATGTCCTAGAACCAAAAATTCGAAGACATGTTTGTGACATCTACCAACCCGCACTGGGCCCGCGTGGTGGATTACTGAGCACTTCTGAGAAAGGAGGCCTGAGTCTCAGCAGTGGGAATATCACAGACTGATTATGTATGTGTACGCGTCATAATTATGTATGAAAAATAGTTGAGTAAAATATGAAGGTTCTATGTAGTGTCTATCAGTGTCACAGTCTATTGTGTTAAGAGTTACCTTCAACGGGAGATGAAAGAGCAGGGAATTAGTTTAGCTATGGTAACAAATAATGTCAGTGTATAGAACACTACGAGGTTAAGAAAATGTGATATTCTTCATTATTTTGTTAACCTTGTAGGAAGGAATCCATACTAATATTATAAATGCGAAAGTGTGTCTGTCTGTCTGTCTGTTACCTCTTCACGCTGAAACCAGACGGATAGTTTTTATCCCGATATTCCCACGGGAAACTTATGCGGGTGAAACCGCGAGGCGCTGCTAGTACTTAATATTATTTTCTGTTTATAAAACTCGTTGGTTCTTTTCTGTGACCAGTTTTCAAGTTTGTTGTGACCGATAAAACCTGTTCGGGATTTTTATTGCAAGACAAAGCGACAGTAAGTTTGTTTGGAGACAGCAAAAAACTGACTTGGTGTTCAATGAGGAGACTATTTTAGTTTTTTTTAGCTCCCAGAAAACGATGAGGAAAGGTTTCAGAAATAGTGCTTTCTTTTATGTATTTAGTAATACCAGTAGTTGTATAGAAACAAAACTCCCACTTCATACGGTACAATTTCTATGCAACATGTTTTAAGTTGGATGAGCGGTTTCCAGGTAGTGTCTAGCGGTAGCTGATATTTCAGTGGCATTAGTGCTCGCACCAAGAATAGTTCGTAAGTTTCGTTTCAACAAGATATAATTAAACTGAATCGCGAATCACCACAACATACAACAACACAAACACACAAGAACAGCTGTTCCATACATTTTGTCGAGTTAAATACGAACACAGATTTTTTTTCGTGATTTTAGTCTTTGTCCCGTAGTAAAAGTTTGACCCCTATGCAGATCTTCAGTTTGGATATTCCTTATTCTATGGATTCAGTCGCCTCTATAAATAATGGGTTGTATCTGATGATATGAGCGGCGAACGACCAGCGAACCAGAAAGTCGTTATTGAATGAAGACAATGTATCTGTTTTTTTAAAGAAAGAGATGGCGACACACCGGGTATTGCTACCTCTCACTTTTTTCATGGTGTATATCGTAAAGCTAATATCGAACTCCGTCATACTATTTGCATATTTACTGGTAACCCAGATTTATAAGAGGCTCCGATAGCGGGAAACCGATGTGAAGCATACTTCGGTCTCAGTATACAGAAACTTTGGTTATAGTAATTACTTCCTGCGGAGTAGTTTTCTCCCTGTTTCCTGTATATATATGGAAAATATGGGTAATCAAAGGTTTCTTGTGTTTAGAACATGATGTTTTAAAATTCAGGTTCTTTTATGACAGAATACCATAGGGCCAGTTCTCGTAATTTTAAGAACATTCACATTCTGATTTCAGTCTCAATCTGTAAAAAATATCTCTAATTGCCCTACATTTTTGACAGGTTTCTGACATTGATTGTTACTGAGATTGCGACTAGATTTTGAACTTTTTTAATTGGCCTTCATATCAAGAAGTTTTAAATATGATTTATTATTTATTTATATTGAACATGTTTAACGTAATACAAAGGACAGAATTTTAATTGTATTAAAAAAATATGTGAAAAGGCTAATGTTTTTTATTTCGAGACCATTTAAATAGATGTCAAGTCACGGTACAAGTGCGGAGCGTGCGCACACTAAACAGCTACCTTTTAAGACACGTCGTAAATGATAAAAGTAAACATAAAATGGGTGACACCTGTACTCGTGGGTTGTTGAATAGCAACCGGTCACTGTGATGCCCGGGCCACACTAACGGGAAACGCCGATAATTATCGCGATGTCGGGCGTTAATCGTAGGTGCAGGCACAACTTATCGCGATAATGTTTCCCGTTGGTGTGGCCCCGGCATTAGTCACTTTTACTCTTGAATGATCTTGTTGAACGTGACTTAGAATAAAAATATTAAGCTATTATTCGGTCGTGTAGCGGTAGGCTAGGATCGTGTTTTGGCGATCTCGGGCACTTTGTACACAAAGTGGATTCGGCGCTGTAGGTACAGTCAACAAAAGAGATAAGTATGCAGGATCGTCGGATATTGCATCAGTTGCGATTAATAGATGGCATTTTCGTGTCCTTGATGACAGTAGTCATATCATAACGAACGTGCCGCGGGCTCAGTCCGAAGCTTTCCGTCTGTATTAAGTTGTTTACTACCTGGTTGCTCAAATTTTACTTATACATAGAAAAATGGGAAATGTAGTTTCAGCTAGACTCTAAATATCGGAGAAAATAAGTTTTGATTTATGTCTTGAAATCTTCTAATGAGGCACATAAAAGTAAAAACAACAATACATAATCAACTTAATTTCGTTTTCAAACTAAATACAATGGTAGTACAAGAAGTTCGATCGACTCACAGTGCTCAGAATCGCGTGCGACTCAAATTGCTTTCACTTATCCTCAGCGGCTATGTGTCTGTGTCCATATACTTACATTGTGTGTCTATGTGTGAGCGTCCGTGTCTGTGCGTATACTGGTGCGTGCGTTGAGCGATATACCGGTCTTAAGGCCAGGACACACAATCACGGTGCCAACTCGTGACCGATCTGACCGAATAACTTGAGCTTTCGATGTAAAGACTCGTTTGGACCGGGAACACACGTGATTGTTCAGTCGTGATAGCAGGATTATTTCTTGGCTTTTACCTTCCTGGTGAAATGGATGTGGGGGGGGGGGGCGTGATACAGCTTAAGTCAAATCAGATAGAATAGTTTGAGGAAACACACGTTTGAGTTCGCTTGAGGCAGCTGTCGTCATTTACTGAAGTAAAAGACTACCTACGAGACCGCAAATAAGTATTTGTAGCTCAAAAACTTTAAAATGTTTATGTTTACTTATTGCGTGGGTTTGGATTAAACTGTTCAAGCGCGGATTCAAGTAAAAAGTAGGTATCACTAATTTTTAGTCAGGGAAATTAATTATTAAGCTAATTGATTACCTACTGAAATTGTTCATATATTCAAATCTCAACTGACATTCTGTGACAGTTTTATAATCCCACTATAACACGTCAAATTGCCGTAGGGTGTCAATTTCCTAACATACATACATACATAATCAGCCAATAATGTTCCCATTGATGGGACACAGGCCTCCTCTCAGTGAGAGGGAGTGGGCCGTAAGCCACCACGCGGGCCCAGTGCGGGTTGGCAGATATCACATGTCTTCGAATTTTTGGTTCTAGGACATACCGGTTTACTCACGATATTTTCCTTCACCGTTTTGAGAGCAGTGGTCATGAAATAATTTACACAAAGTAAAGCACCTGTCTGGATTCGAACCTACGACCTACAACTCGTAAGTCGGGGCCGTTACCACTTGGCCACCACTGCTCTATTATATAATTTCCTAATAACCAATTGGTAATCTAACTTAAATGCAAAAACCGTGTCGTCTTTGTCGCTGTAAAGTTTATGAACGTCATGCATGACTGGTATGTCCATTACATTGCCATTTGGCATGTACATTATTTTAATTAAAAGTATTTTTTTTAATATGCCAAAGTTACTTTAAATAAGCCGCCGCCTACGCAAATTCAAATTCGGCGGAGCTTGCAGCGCGCAGATCATAATTTTATCATCATAATTTTATTTGTAACGCCACGGCACGCCACCGAGTTGCCTCCGGCTCCGATTTTGCATCCTAACTATAGGCGTATTTGATTACCTTTGACCTCGGCCCTGGCATTTTCAGGAAAACTCAAAAGTCAATGCAATCCACAATGTGTACTTAGGTGGTAACTGGTCGGCTAAACCTGAGCTGACTAAAGTAGCTTCTGATAATGCCTTACTAAAGCAATTTATATCTCTTTAGTCGCAACGCATTATACCACCGTAAAATTTATGAAAGCCGGAATACATTGTTGATTTCCATTTTTCAGGATGCTCTCTCTGTGTCCTTAAAATATTTTATTTTGAGGATTTTGAATAGATTACAAATATCAGCCAGTCTGTGGCGTTGAAAAAGATTAAGTTTAATGTTGAAGAAAAAAAAATATCAAGCTATTCATTTCCTGTTTTAGCTAACCTCGCATTTTATAGAGTTTTCGTACATTGAGAAGTCAGCTTATACTGAAAATGTATAGCTTGATATGTCGTGCGTACATGCAAAATGTGAAAACCCTAACTTTTCCAGTAAGAAAAGATTTGCAAAAATTTTGAATGTCTAGAATGTATTTCCCAAAGTTTACTAATTCTTAGAACTAGAACAACGACATCGAGTGAAAAACATTGAAAATCGATTGTCCGCATCAATTACATACTATGTTATTTAGTACCTGCATTGCATACGCAGGCGACTTCAGAACAAATAATTGTCGATACGACGACGTGTTTGAAGTAAATAATTACTGCAGAGGTAATTAAGACCTTATTGGTGATGATTTTCAGAAAGGTCAGCAGGGCATTGCGTAACACATTATCAATCGGAATCGGGTTCATTTTGACAGTTCAACAACATTCATTGCGTCATTTACGTGTTGAGCAGACTTTTTCGAACTTATGGAGCAATGGATTAGCAATTTGCTTCAAAATGATTCAGATTCCGATTGATAGTGTGTTACGCAATTATGGTGCAGGTGGGTAGTACTCGCAACGGGTGTGCGTATATGACAAGATCTATGAACAGAAACGAGGCAAAAGGAGTATGTAAGGATCGTAGCAGGTGACGTTCTGCAGACCCCCACGGGAAGAAGGCGTAAGGTGTAGGATGTATATGTATGCAATTAGGTAGGTATGTCGTTGGAGGTGCAATTATATAAACCCTTTGATTTCCTTCCGCCGTATCAGTTCGTCTCGTGTCTTAGATAGCTCTGAGAAGCTGTATAATTATGCGACACAAGATTGGCCTTCAATATTTGATTAAGGTTAGTAGTTTGTATCCTGGAATTGCCACCTATGTTGACGGTTGCACATTGTACATAATACGCCTACTTGATTTTGATGTTTGTAATTATTGAGAAATCATCGAACCATACTAATTCATTGGAAGGATATTCCATTGACGACCATTGGGTGTCAACAATGTTGAGAAATCGATTTCAAACGGGTGTTGAAGTCAAAAATCACCTTCTACGTGCTGGAGCGACCAATCCGAGCACATGTACAGTGAGACGGCGTCTTGCTGCAGCAAACTTTAAGCCATTTAGACCTGCAAATGGTTAAAAACTCGAAAGCCAGCATCGAAATTCAAGGCTAGAGAACACATGAATTGGTCTCTGGATGACTTGTCAAGAGTAATGTATCGGACGAGTCGAGGTTCATGATATACATGCACGATGGGAAGCAAAAAATCCACAGAAGACCAGGAGAGCGCTACAACCAAGCTTGCATTGAAGTGAAAGTGCCAGACGACTGAGGCTACATACACGTGTGGGCTGGAATTTCTTCCGAAAGCCGCACCGTGCTAGTGGTAATAGAAAATGACACTTTAACTGCAGAAAGATAAGTGAATGAAATCTTAAATGAGTATGTTGGCCTATTTTAAAAGAAGCACTGATAAGGAATGGGAGAATATTCCTCAATATCGGCTCAGAAATCTGGTGGAAATCATTATATGTGTACATTTCCTCTTTTTTTAATTTGAGCTGTATTAAAAAGTCTTTTGTCGATGACTATACCAGTTTCCCGGCCAAGAATAGCTCAAACGAAATTTTAAAATTAAATATCAAGATCTTTAATTTTTATTTTCTTTTCCTTGACTATAGTCTGACTATTATAATAGTCAGTTGCCTGATTAGTTTTCTATATGTTGTCGTTGTAGGAGAGCAAAATAGGAAAGTTTATTCTTAGATACTATTACCTACTAGTCAACTACAACAATTAGATTTTTAGGACAGAAGGCTACGATTTTGTAAAGTAAATAAAACTTCTTTCAACTTGAATGTTTAACAAAGTCGCAAACGCACGTCACGCTTGTATTCCTAGGAGGTTTAGTTAGTTGTAGGTAGTGTGTAGACTAGGTTTTTCCAGTCATGTTTAAGTCCCGTGTAGGGATAGAGACTATTGGACTATCTCAGTGTCTGAATGTGTGCCCGGAAAAACACAACATCCTATTACTATTTTAATCCCACCCCTCACAGCTCTGACCTAACCAACAGCCGCTTAACCTCACGAAGACTTCGACCTTCAACGCGAACGCTATTAGGTACAATATTTGCGGTATTTTTTATGTCAAAATTATACAAAGTTGCTTTGACCGGCTTTCTCTAGCTATTATTGTTGACCAGAGGTTAATTAGCAGTGACACATTGAGCGGCGGGCGCTGTAATGGGGTAAGCAGAGAAATGTTGGGTTTATAAAAATTATACTTATCATACAAGGTCAAATTAAATTTGCCAGCGAAACTACAAACGTGATGAGTATCAAGATAAAATAAATAGATTTCATGTTGTTTGGGGTCCGCTGATAGTTTTGTTAGTTGAAGTACGAGTAGAGAAAAAACTGTTTTCTTTTGTTTCACCGTGTTTAGGCATCGATACCTATTCTGTGAACTTTAAAAAGCTGAATGTGTGTCATGTGGCTTCTATATAAAAAAATTTGACGTATTACGACTTGAATTTTTGAGCTGGTTTTGGTTAAAATTTAAAATTCAAAATTTTCTTACGTTACTTGCAATATTGCATGTTGTGTGTGTGCATGTGTTGCATGTGGAGACCAATGCTCAATTGCTCATGCCTACTGTACATATGAGAAGAAGCCTTTGTCCTGCAGTTGGACAATAATAGACCGGTATTATTAATTATTATTAAAGGGGAGCTTGGAACAATTGATATTTGTATAGTTAATTGATGTGAGTTATTCCGGTCTGATCCCCTGAACCACCTTCCACCCCCACCTCGATCCCCTGCTAGTTCTTCTTCTGTTTTAAACTCTGTCTTATCCACAATAAACTTTCTCATTCCGGTCTGATCCCCTATTTCTTTTGTTTGTATTCCTGACGGTTCGTCATCAACATAATTGTTTGTATGTTGAAGGATTGAGCTCGAGCTGTGACTTGTTTGTTATAATTAATAGGCATGACGATTGCCTCCTGCGCTTAATACACCTACATCAAGAACAATTCTAACCGTAACTCGACCTGTGATGGAACATTTTATTTTTTACAAACACTAATACTACTTTTTTAACCTATCCTGTACCACTGTTGGGCAAAGGTCTCCCTTTTCTATTCATCTTTTTTTGCTGCCATTTCCGGCCAATCAGTCAAGAACGAGTCTAAGTCGCCGCGCCAGTGTTTCAGAGGCCACCCGGCTTCAGGTACCCATTGCGTGACAATCCTGGCCCATCTGTCCTGATGGATTCTATAGTTGTGGCCCGCCCAGTCCCATTTCAGCTTTGCAGTCTTATCGCCAACTAACGACATTCTAATAAAGTTATATAAAAAGGAACAAGCAAAAACTGTTGTATGGTCGATCTATTACAAAATATGAATAAGGTATACTAAGCACATTTTATTGACATTTAAAGTGCTTGTAATCGGCAAATTGGATAATAATTATATAAAGAGATTATTCGCAATGCTGTGGTTACCTACTGATGAAATTGGGTCAGTGTATTCAAGAGATCAAAAGCAATGTTGTTGAATACTTGTTTTTTCAATTAAAGCTGAAATGAATGTAAGTAGAGAGCAATGGTGGCCCAATGGTATCGGCCCCGACTTACGAGTTTTAGGTCGTGAGTTCGAACCCAAGTAGGCACTTTACTTTGGGTATATATTTTTTGAGAAATTGGTAGAGAATGCCTAAGGCATTAAGTCCGCCATTGTACCTATTTGAGTGCAGTTTAAATAGATAAATATAATTTCATCACCACTGCTCACAAAACGGTGAAGGAAAACATCGTGATGAAAACGGTGCATTGGGACCGCGTGGAGGATTATGGTGGCCGACATAGTTGGGAAAAGGCTACGCACCAATGTGCGTATCAATATATTGGGCGGTTGGAGCAGAAAAAAGGCCGCTACTGATGTCATCCTCTCGGTGTCATCGTATGACACACTGCTTATTTATTTATTCGAGAACCAAGAACCACGAAAAAGAACAATTCAATAGAACAAATAGCGACTTTTGTGTCAATTCAATAATAGAACGTAAACAAAAGCGAATCTATTGTTTTGAATTGAGAGACGTAGACTCAGTTTACTCCCTCAAGACGTAGGTTACGAGTTTCCTAGTTCATGTTAAGTTAAACTTGAATGTCAATACGATGTCATTGGAGCAGTTTCGTAATGCAAGCGAACTTCCAAGTATTGTTGATAGACTGCCCGGTGCGGTGGATAGTTTGATGGATAGTTTGGTGACATTCAGAGGTTGAATTACATGTTCGGGAACTGAAATTCGAGGTAGGACTTGATGTTTTGGTAAATAGCTATAATAATAATGTTAGTGTGGTCTGTCCAAAAAGTCTCTTATGAAAATGTATACAAATGGATCAGAAAAAGTACCAGTTCATGCCAGTTTATAGTGCCGTTCACCAATTGAGTGTTTTGATTGAATTATTTGAATAAATTTTACAAAAAAAAAAAGATGTTTTCATATGATAATTAAGGTCAATTTTATAACCATAATTTTCGTCGATAATTTTTCAATAACAAACAATAATTTTAATAATTTTTGGAAAAAGTATTGAGATATAAAGTTGGAACCTTCTAAATACAGATAAATGTGTTGCTAGTGCCCTTAAGTGAGTAATTGGGTAAGAATTTAACCTGAACAGGGTTTGTTTATACTTTCATCTGATAATTTTGGAACAGACTATTTATACTCATTCAACTTCAACAACAAGAATCGCTTTGTTATTCCTGACAAGACTTAGGTATTCGCTCACCCTTTACCGAGAGGTAACTTTACCTGTCGATACAGGATGGGCAATACTTGAGTGTACAAAGTCAGTAAGCTGCAACAACAGTCTAAGCTTGACCCACGCACTGCTGCTTAGACTGTTTTAGCTGAAGAGTTCATTAAAGTTAGAAATTATAACTAACGGTGTTCACTGACTTAATACTTGATGTTGCCCATTATTTAGCGACCCGTGCGGCTGTTATTACTTAGCCATAAGCCCCCTCAATGTTATGAGTCAATAACTAATATTATTCGGAACTGCAGTGAACATTAGCGTCATAAACTAATACGCCTACATGGTATAAGCAGGGTCTGATATCTCTCAAACCCAGTATTTCACAGCCTTCTGCTCATAATGAAAATTGATGCTAATGATATAAACTTTCATTTGATGTATATGTGGTTTTTATTGGACATACCGGCCAAAACGTCCATCATTCTTTATTTGTGGTTCGGCGGAACAGGTCTTCTTCCATATATAATATTGATTGTAGTTTCAGTAGTCGCCATGTCATCCAGTCTACAAGCGAATATATTATATTTAAAATAATAGAAAAGTCTCATCATCATTGTTGCCATCATCAGACCACGTTCGCACGGATTTTATCGAGAGCTGGATTTTCAATTCTCAGTGTTGAACCGAACATTGAGAATCCAAGAGAGTGCATTCCAGCGCGTCGAAAAAACACCATGTTAAATTTTCAACTCTTGGCTCTAGCCGTGCGTTGTAGATCCAGAGTGCGAAAAAATCCCACCACGATATTTCTACGTCCATGGACGTGGACTAGTTCTCCAAAAGATATCCACTGCTGGACCCTGGTGGCCTCTTATAGCAAGCATCGCCACAACGACTGTCAACTCGGTCAACTCATTAGAACACAAAATATGAAGGAGGCAGCCCTCGAAATAAAAAAAATCATACGCTTTTTGCAGTTGCAGCGCTCTTTCACGTTGTAGGTATGCTGATTAAAATTCGATTCACGGCCATTATGATAAAATAATGACTAAATTATAATAATTTAAAACATGAATAGGATAGCTCTTGAAATTATATTTGGTAACGTCAAATTTTCACGAAATAGTCTTATTTGAATCGAATATAAGTTTGATCAATTGACAAAGTACGTAGGTACAACGTAAAAAGGCGCTGATACTGGCAAACATTGTAAGAAATTTGGGACTTGGTGAGCTACCTTGACGGATCCCAGTCCCAGTTAGGCCCAGTCTGCCTAGTAGGTACTTTATTTCTGCTCGTTCCACCGCTTTCGTCTCAGCGCTCGTCTTACGGCTTCCAATCAGCTGTGAGAGAGAAAGTTCTACGTTTACCGCCGGTACACCTACATAGTGCTCAGCTGCCGGCTACCGGTTCTTGGCTACTTAGAGATTAGAACCGCTCTATCAGAATATGATACGCGAAATTGGGTCCCGCTGCGATGAAAATATTTTGCAATAGATAGATTAGATGAGGTCATGACTAAGAGCCCCGTTTGAACTCAACAGTCAGGAAAATCCGACATAAATATGTAAGGAATAACCGTAAAGTATAGTAAAATAAAATTATTAAATTTTCTCACAAAAGTATATCAAATTCTGTAATATCTTAGAACCCGACTTTTTAAATTTAATTATTGTAGCAATAAGATGATAATATTAAACTGTTCTTAACTTCGATAAATATATAAAAAAAATGAGTTGAATTTAATAATATAATTTTAAGATTCACCTGACTTTCTATTATGTATCTATAGTTTGATAGGAAGCTCTGTGCTGACGTGTTTTCGCCTTATCTGGAAAGGTAAAAACCTTACCCATAAATATCCACGTCACTCTGTAATGTCATAATCAAGTCGTAAGTATTTGACTAATGGAATGCTATTTCATTATGACCTATCAATTAATTAATATATACATATTACAGTATAATTGACGCAGTAGTCTGTTGTAATTAATTCCAGCGATGTAATAACTTCATTTCTGAATGCATTTTAGTCCAAAACAAAAATGTCAAAAGGAAAAGGACGTACAAGTTTTGACTGCGCAGGAGTTCATTAACCGGTCGTCACACCTAATTCGTGAAGCAGGTAGTATTTACACATATAAATATCCCACGTACCTACATGAGGATGTCCTGCAACGTCTAGTTGCAAAGTAAATACAAGTGGATGGTAGGGCAAATAAAAATCGGTATTCAACTTAGGGCTAATTTTTCAATCGACAGACAGGTATTTATTATTCGTGGAATAAAATCGACGTCTAACAGATTTTGTATGGAAGAACTGTCAAAAATTAAAAAAATAAAATTATCTGGCGTTTGTAAAATCAGCCCTAAAACTTGTATAATATATATTTAAAAATTTAAAAAAAAATTTGGTACGTAAAAGCGAACACCCGACCGATCTACATCCATCTTCATAAAAACAAAATAGCTGGTCTATTCTGTAAATTATCACCGTGAATATTTTGGTGAAGTGAGTTTGAAGTGAACTGGCCTGGTTGTCAGACTTTCGGGCTTCTGACGACCCGTAACGACTGTCAAAGATCCACGAATGACAGCCGGGACCAACGGCTTAACATGCTTTCCGAGGCATGGATGGGTCTTGGTATGTGAAGATGGTCACCCATCCACGGAGCAACCGAGGCAAGCATAGCATAACCTGATCGATCGACCCGTGCGGCTGTTATTACTTAGCCACAAGCCCCCTTAAATTTGTCAGCGATAGATATAAAAAATAAAGTCATCATCATCCACAGCCCGGCTTCACCCACTGCTGAACATAGGTCTGTCTTTTCATGTGCCAATCCCCAAGCTACTGTGCCAGCCTCATCCAGCACCCTAATTCAATCTGAATAATTTTGAAGGATATTGCTAGTCCATTGCTTCATAAGTTCAAAAAATGCGTCTGCTCAACAACGTAAATAACGCAATGAATATTGTTGAACTGTCAAAATGAAACCCATTGCTACTGATAGTGTGTTACGCAATTACCCTGCAGGTTAAAAATAAAGTAGAGACTGCCTATCACCTCTTTCTCTTCTTGCCAGTCTTGACTTATGATCGCAGTATATTCTTAAGCACAGAGGAAGTTGGTGATGAGAAAATGCATTACAATTTCTTGTCCCAATGCACAGGGACACAGGGAATTTAATTGTTAAGAAAATTGACACCCTTAGTTAATTTGTCTTATTATAGCCATTTATTGTCATTCTATAGTAGTATAGACATAAATACTGTCATTCTTTGATAGTAGTATCAAAGAATAAAAGTTGTGATTTGTATATTAGAAAAATTTAAGTAGGCAGTCAATTGGATTAACAAATATTTTCCCTGCCATATTTTTCAATACGACCTTTTCAGTTCAGGAACTTTATAGAACTTACACTCACGAAGACAGGACGAATAAATTTCAAAGAACACGTGTAAACATGAACTTTTCTTCGACGTTGCACTGAGTTTTGAGTTTTGAAAAGGATTCTTGTCGGATGTCGGTCACACGTGTCGGGTTTTGACATTCCTTTTTAATACGCCCTCTTATTTTCACGGAACTGCATATATTTTGTAGGAGGTCCAAGATGTCTAGGAAGGAATTGCCGTGTGAAATTATAGATCTTCACCATTCTTAGTAGCTTAACATAACATGAATGAACAAACTGTTTATATTATTATATCAAAGTATAAAAACATGGAACACACTTGTGTGTATGTGTAAAGATATAAAATATTTAATCTAAGTAGATTAAGTATTTTATAACTTAGACTAGTGTCGATTTGTACACACGGCTACACATCAAGCTATATATAACCAGTATAAACTGACTTCTGATTGAAAGAAAAGCCTATACAATGCGAGGTCAGCTAAAACTGGAAATGTATAGCTTGATGTGTAGCCGTGTGTACTTTAATTTTGATCTAATAACTTTATTAGATAAAAAATGCTTATAATAGGCTAAATTGTAATTACTAATTGTGTAACCCAGTAACTGGGCTGTGGAAGTCAGATAGGCACACGATCCATATGAAATACTGGTATTCAGCTGCATCCGGTTAGACTGAAAGCCGACCCCAACATAGTTGGGAAAAGGCTAGGCAGATGCAGATGATGCAAGCTCAATTGTAATTCATTAAGAACATGGTTATTTTTAATTAAGCATTTGAAAAATGCTTGGTAGGTTGGTAATCAATATAATGGTTACCCATTCTCATTCTTTTAAGTTTTTTTTTAATTTTTAGTACCACGCTCTCACAAAAAAATAAGGTTTTTTTTTGTTTTTTCGCTTCTGTGACCTTTGGCCTTGCGAATAAATTGAAACAGTTAAAACGAGAGACTAAACTTCATGTTCACATTTAAATTGAGAATTTAATGTGACGTCATTATTATTATTGGTGTCTGACACATACGTCATGAAAGAATTGTATTCGCCATATTATCATCATTGTCTTATATTATTGTTCAATCATAAAATTTAATTTTGTTATTTTTAGTATTAGATTTGCCATGAAATATATATTTCGGAAGTCGGAAAAAAAAAACTGAAAAAAAAAAAAAAAAAAAATCATAAAATCGCCAATGTCATCCATTGAATATTTTGCTAGTTAGAGCTCAACCGGAATCAGCCTATTATTTATAGTTTTTTTTTTAGTTTTTTGTAACGTGATCCGTTTTTAATGACCTACTTACTATCTGTCGCATCAGTGTGTGAGATTATAAGAGCCGACCCGAATATACTTCAGAATCAGCCTATAATGTGCCCAATGTTGACACACAGGCCTCCTCTCTGTACGAGCGAGTGGGCCGTAATCGCCATGCAGGCTCAGTGGAGGTTGATGGATGTCACATGTCGGTTCTAGGAAATGCCGGTTTCCATATTTTCCTTTACCGTTTTTAGAGAAATAATGAAATAATTTACACAAAGTTAAAGTGCCTAGCTGGGTTCGAACTTACGACCTTCTAGTCATAAGTCGCGGCCGTTTGGGCTAATGGGCCACCACTGCTCCACATACTTACTCAAGCAAAATATAAAGAGATAATCTAGTAGGTGTCGTAAGACTTAGGTCAACACGTACCAACTTTAACTAAGTACAGTGACAGAAGTCTCGTAGAAACCACATAATGATGAAAACAAGTTATAGTAACTATACATATAAGATACTATGGATAGATACTTGCTTTCCAAAATCTACAGCTCTATGAACTTTAACGTCATACAATAATTACAGCGTACAGTGCACAACCCAAAATGAAAAAAAAAAAAGAAATGACTGGAGAAAAAAAGATCCCAAAAAGCAGAAAATTCTACAAGTGTAACTTTAAACTAAATAATAGCCAAAAAACACCGTTACACAGGTCTCCTTAAAATATACAATATCAACAAGTTTCAAAATATGAACAATGACAAACCCACGCCATATTCCGAATCTCACGGACATGTCTAAAAACTCTCAAACATACTTGTGCCACTTACAAAACGAATGTTTTTACTGTAAAATACTTCGCAGGACTACGAACAGAAACCGATCTACCAAACTAGGTAAAATACAATAAACATGAATAAGATACTGCCTGTTAAATGATAGAGTCACTATCTCGAATTAACACAGTGCCGGGTGCTGACAGAAAATGTAAGTGACAAAACGACACTGTGTCATTGTTGGAACACGAACTGACCGATTTCGACCCACACGTTGACGTCATTGTGCCGAACCGGTTTCAAACCACACTGCATTCAATTTCATAAAATGAGCTAAAACAGACGGCCAGGTTTGCATTTATGGAATGCATCTGTGTTAATGTTAATTAAGGAATCGGCTAGTTGACCTTATGGGAAAATTTATAGACTGACGAAGCCAAAACGGTCATTGGATGGATTGGATTGGACTTGCTAAAATGGATTCACTAAAATTATTAAGTCATTTCCATTCAATGTTTTGAACTATAGTCCGCGCGGAACTAGTTGGCCGCGCCTTAGGTATGTGAGCGGTGGGACGGAGGGGCGGGGGCGCATTACTCAGTACGTCCATTGCGAACCGCCACCTCACCCCTGTCCCCACCTCAGCGGCCAACTATTATAGTTCCGCGCGGACTATATCACCAGGATACCGGCTAGCCTCCGTAGTAAAAGACGGCCTCGTTCTAGAACATGAGTGCAAGATTCTTGATCCGTGAATGTCCGCGTTGGAAGCGACTTGGTCGCTGCGCGCTGTCTGGTTTCACGCAAACCGATGCACTCCTGTTGACCTCTATGCCATGACCTGTAGGAAAGTAAAAATGTTAATGGTCAATAAGCAAGGTCGAGAATTAATTGTACAGTTGCTAAGGGAAAACAGACTTATCATTTCAATTACATCCATACTAATATTATAAATGCGAAAGCGTGTCCGTCTGTTACCTCTTTACGCTTAAACCGCTGAACCGATTTAGATGAAATTTGGTATAGAGATAGTTTGAGTCCCGGAAAATGACATAGGATAGTTTTTATCCCGATATTCTCAAGGGATCGACAATTATGCGGGTGAAACCGCGGGGCGCTGCTAGTTCATCATAATATAGTTCCATAGGCAGTACCTAAACGGCACTTCATCGACATTTTCTTGTCCTTATCCCATTATATTTGGGGTCGGCGCAACATATATTTTTCTGTAGTCGTACTCGTACCCTTTCTAGCCATACCATCTTTCATACAGTCAATTTATCGTTTCTTTGATCTTAACTTTAGTCAAGACTCAAGAAAAGGAGCATCGCGTCTTAGCTCTAAAATTCTATAAGATCTTCAACGGGTTTAACCTTTACGTCATCCAAATTATCTCTCTGCACCTTTTTGTGATGATATTCAATCACAATAATTGCTCCAGTTTTATCAGTAGTAACTAGTCTCCGCTACCTATATGCAATTTTTTCAAAAATATGTAGAAAGTCTACGATAGTAAGTTAGGAAGGTACTCAAATTGAACTAAGACAAGTCAAAACTTGTGTCAACTTTGATTATTCACGTTGTTGAGTGATTCGTCAACTCGTCCTACATGCCAGCTACGGCCCATTTCGGACACCTTGACGAAAATTTTGATTTTCGTCAAGTCGTCCCAAATGGGCCGTAGGCATGTAGGACGAATTGGCCAATCACTCGAAATATCAATCAATAGGGTTATATGAACTTAAGATGGGTTGTATTGCTGATTATAATTCCGTAAATACATACTTGTCACGGTTGCGAATACACTAAGCAGTTTTCCATAAGAGATTTGTTGTCGTGGTACAAATCTAACTTAGAAAGATATATTAATGATTCTAATGATTATAATTCTGTAAATACGTACCTGTTATAGTCGCGAATCAACTTTTGATCAAAATACAACCTGACACTGATCTGAAAATTGCGAAAAACGTAAGTAAATTTGAATTTCGCGGGCTACCCTGGCACTTCCCCCTTAAGCATACAACAGGACTCAAACAGTCTGAAAATCAGTATTAAAAGACTTTTTATCCTTAATCAGAAGCTTCATTACCTTAAGTATCAAAGCAACATAATATGATATTTATAGATAGGTATTTGATATGACAACGAGCTGCGACCGTACGGCGAGGTCAACTACTTTGCCGAGTTTATAGCGGACACTGCTGTGACCCTTACTCGAATCAGAGCTCGTTTTATTATAAAATTATTTCTTCTCATAAATATGTTTGTGTAGGTACTCTACAATGTACTAGAGAGCAGCTATGGAAGTCACGTAGATTTTGTTTAAAAGTTTTAATCAAATCGGTAGGCATTTATTTTTGCACATTTTTTTGATTGCAGTACCTATTTTGATTTATTATTGAAAACTTGTTTTTGATGAGGAAATATCAACTTTTATTAAGATTTTTACGATGAAAGATTCCACTGTTGAGATGTTTTGTGCACAACCTAGTGAAAAACAAAAACCTAGTTTACAGTATGTACCTACCTAGGGCTGCCATTACCTAAGTTACGGACCCCGAATAAAACCTTTAAAATAAAGATATTTCCCGGAATTATTGACCTATACATTACTCTTTTGAAACCATTGCCGGAATACCTCGAAAAAAAATTTACAAGAGTTATGTTGAATGAATGGGTCTTTCTATTCATCCCGAACTATGCAGTATTCCAGTACGATATGAGTGAAATATCAATTAAATTCCTGGAATTCTGGAAAATAGATTATTATAGAACTAGTTGACCCGGCGAACTTCGTAGCGCCTCAGATTTAATAAGAACGAATGAATGAGAAAATGAATTATCCTCATTACTTTTTTTTCGTGATTTTTTCCCGTTTTAATAGTTATTCTACTATACAAATCCAACAAATCAAAGATCGTACTAATCGGTACCTACAGCCGTTCTGGAGTTATAAATGGTGTAACTAACCCGACTTTGTTTTATATTGATGTGGATTGCAATGTGCGGGAAACGGGACTTCTGGAATTATTTTCTAGCTGCATGCGTTTGTATTATGGATTTTGTAATCCTTTACGTTTTATGTTAATAGAAGCCGCGCGAATAGATTTCCCATAAAAAAAAAAATGACGAACCTTTGTCACCTATTTATGAGACGAATTTTCAAAAATATTTCTTAGTAGTCACCTTCCTTGTAAAAGGAACTCTTGTGCAAAATTTCTTGCTCTTAGAGCCAGTGGGTTAGGCTGTGTTGTCTGAATGAATGAGTTTAAGACTTATATAAAGTAGATACCTACATAACTTTAGGGTCAATCCCCACTGAAAGAGCAGTGGCTACTATCCATAGTCATTTGAAGGTAAAGGAGGGGCAGCGCGGCGCAGCCGCGCCGCGAGGCTGCATGAGCCTTCTAGCGACTAGTCAAAAGAGGAAAGTCACTTGCTCTTACGGCTGCTGCGCGCCACTCCTCTTTCAGTGTGGATTGACCCTTATTCTCAGGAGGTGGACAGTTACTTACAGAAAAACACGACAGACACAGGAAAAAGAAGGGTGCACACCTTCTGTGATGTGTCTGTTGTACACCAGGGCAGTAATTCTCTGACACATTGAACGAAACCTCGCGAACTCAACGCGAGACTGGCGGTATTAACTATGGAATTGACGTGGTTTCAAAGTAAGGAATCGTTAAGTGGTCATAGTGAATTAGGGTCCTGACGTGTTAATTGCCTGTCAGTTAGCCTTGCTTAACAATCATCGTTACTTTGTCTTTCCCAAGTAAATTAGTGTGCAGTATCGACAACATCGCTGATCGCCTACACAAAAATGATTTGTATACTGCCCAAGATTAAAGCATATCGTCCAAGGTTTTAAGGCCCATATAAAGAGCATTCGGTTGTCCATTGTTCATAGTTAAAGGTCCGTTTCCAAACAAATCGTTAAAGGGCAAAGGCCCGCGCCCACTTGCGAAATGAACGAGATCTTAGTATTATAATGAGATTATTTTGTTAGAAACTGTTTTATGTGACCGAGCCTAACCGTCGAGAAATTTTGCCCAAGTAAACCAAATATCCTCATTTTCGATTGAATAAGTCTCGGGCCGCGGCAGACCGAGAAGGAGAGGGCGCGGGACGATTTCGATATCTTCCTTAAAAATTGGAGAGAAGAAGCGCGAAATCGTAACTGATGGAAGGAATGGAGGGAGGCCTTTGCCCAGTAGTGGGACAATTCGTACTAGTAATAATAACAATAATTCGAACCAGTAATTTTTTTGCAAAAGCATTAGTTTCATAGTCCTAACCCTCCATAGCATCGTTTTGTATGTTACAACATCTGCTAAACAGTATTATCAAAGAGAGCAATCATTGGTCTTGCATTGGACATTTCTAACCCGGCTATTCCTAAAAACAAAAGAGTGCTTTTGTAGTAATTAATCAAACTTTTGTAGAGCGTAAAAACTATGAAGCTATTCACTACCGAACGTTTGTGGCTTATCTCTCCTACACATTGTATTGCAGGAGTATTGTGAATTTTCTGGTTGTGTTATTGGGGTTTAAGTATTTAAAATAGAAATAGACATCGGTAGTACGACTGGACGCACGTCAGTGATAACAAAACTAGTTAAGAGGGATGCGCTAAGGTGACCTGCAAATTGCAACAAAACGTAAGAAAATTACGGACATAAACGCAAAAAACGCAAGTTATATAATGCCTAAAAGAATATGATCGACTACAGTAAACAAAATCAGAAAAATATATGATATTCTTCAGGATATATGCTAGGCAGATAGTGTGTTGAAAACATAATACAACTTATTTGATACGATAGAAAAAAAATCATGCCATCTCTAAAAACTTTCTTTCTACAATAAAAACCATACTAATATACATACAATAATTATGGTTTTCTGTCAGATTATTCTACAAGCAACATACTAAACATACCTACTGTTTTAATTTTTTAGTCCAAACAATAGATTTTTTGTATAAATAGATAATTGCTTCATATTTTGCAATAAATTACCAACGTTGTGTCATTGCGCTTCTCTTTCTTTTCTATGCAACCCGACAGTGACCGCGCTTTAGGTCATGTAGTCGCTAAGGTGACCTGCAAATTGCAAGAAAACGTAAGTAAAATTAGAATGTCGCCTTAAGCTGGCCTCTACTTCTATTAAACCTCCGTACTACGCTAGTCCAGCTCAAGTTGTGTTCCCATAGACTTGTGATCGACTGTAATTCCCTAGACGAGCTCATTCACAAAGAGCTCTAAGTACCAAAACTATGTTCAACTACTCGCCACAGTCGCCACAGTAAGCCAATGTACCAAACTATCGGTTACATGGCAACCTCAATTCACACCGCGAGGCCACCATAGCAATTTCGTAGAATGTTTTCTAATCACATTTTTTTCCATTCCGCAGGTGTTAATATTGAGAATGGACCGCTATGTAGCATCAATTATAGTTGCTCGATGCGAATTAGTCGGGTTTCTTTTTATCTTTTCTGAACACCAATAAATGTTGAGACTTTTGAGGCGGTTTTTAGAAGTATTTTTGTAATAAAGTTTACTGGAAGTGGGTATCTAGGGCGATTGATGTTGATTGCAATTTTGAGTATTTTCTATCTTCAGGATTTTAATAATATTATTTATTTATTTATATATACTTTATTGTACACCAGAAAAAACATTACAATAAAACGATGGTTCACATAAAACATACAATGGGCGAAATGGGTGGGAATATTTTAAGTTTATTTCAATAATTGTTTACACATATCTTATAGGCTATATCAAAATCAAATCAAATCAAATCAAAATATTTTTATTTCACATAAACCAACATGGGCACTTTCATAAGTGCCCATGTTGGTTTATGTGAAATAAAAATATGACGTCAGATGCTAGGTGCACGGTTCCAATTGGTCGTTTCCTATGGAGAAGAACCGGCAAGAAACTCCATGGTTACTCTTTTAAAAAATAATTGGCTTTTACAATGTTTTCAAGTTACAGTAGGTATGGGAGGACAACGTAGGCCTGTCAACAAGTACAGGTAAGTACTTGATACAATAAAAAATGGTCTACAGATCTAAAGTCTAGGTACAAGGCTTACAAAGTCCTCACATTTACAAAATAAGAATGTATCAAAAGGATAAATAAAATATAAAAAACTACTAAAATTAAATATAATTTCTTGTTACAAATGAATTAGACATTTGTAGCTGAACTAGAGGCGTAAGTCTGCACTTTTTGGATATTTTCCGGTATTGGAAGCTGCAGGATTTTTTTTTCCTGGATAATATAAATTTTTAATTTACAAGTAAGGCGATGCATTAAGTCGTGATTTGAAGGAAAAAGCAAAACAAACATGATTATTCAACAAAATTTGAATATTACCGACAAAACAATCAGACAGGTTCCTAAACAAGCACTCAGAACCAGTTTCTTATAAACGGTAACCTTAACATTTACATTAGTTTCACTTATCGAAAAAAGTACGACAAAAAGTGCGATTAATTTTATTAAGTCTGAAGAGATTGCGACATCCCAGTCGCGTTGCGAAAGATAGATCGGCGTCGGCGCAACTCTAATGGCGGCTTGTCACGAGTTCACGATCAACGTGCGTTGTTGTAAAATAAAAATAGTGCAAATAATATGGCTAACTTTAAACTTTAGCCGTTAGAGCACATAACACATAATTTTACGTGGTGTAGGTGTACCTACCTATAGTACATCCAATTTTCACCAGCTTACTATATAGAAAGCTGCTATCCTGAACACTTGCAGAATTGTCCAGAAATTCCTGCAGAACGATAATGCTGTCACACCCACAAATATCATTCACAACCGCAACACGAAATCAAAACATTATATCATCAACTATCACTTAGGTTAGTACTCTCAGGGGAAGCATTTGGTGTTACCCTAAAAAACCGGCAGATCAGCAGTGCCGAGATACAAAAATGTATACCAACAAATAATTAATAATTTATTTAAGTCAGACACAGTCATCCATATTAATGTTAGCTATGTTTAAGACGCACTTGCCATCAACAGGGCACTAATCCAGACTGCTAGCTGTGATTGTAGATCTCCTGATGGAAAAACCCTATAACACTGCCTGGTCTGGGACCTTTTTTTTTGGGTTGGAATTTATCAAATAACTTCTCCCGCTCTGGGCGGAGCGAGAGGGCGTGTCAGACTTTTACTGACTAAAACCCACCCGTGTTGTTCCTTCAGTTGCCTGTGCCAGGGGCACGGTATCTCTTTCGAACAAGCCGCGACCCCGGCAGGCATCGGCCCTAGCGGATCACGTCAGTTAGTGCTGACATTTCTTTGAGGCGCGCGTGGAACAAAACGCGCCTGGTCCTTTACGTCCGCAAGCCCGCGCCTATGGTGGACGGGAATCGGCTATCGATTCCCGACGCCTAGGGCGTCTCCTGCGGCGACTGGCCTGTGACCTCATGCAGCAGTAGCGCCTACGACCCAGTGGTCGTTGGTCTAGTGACCAACGAGGCTGTCTAATGTCTATCCAAACTTATGTTTCAAATTAATATTATTTCATGTGAAACAAATATCAACTTTATTTTAATCGTTATTAAGTTGATTTCAGAGTGACTAGCACTACTGAAAAATGTATAAATGTATAACCTAAACTTTATTATGTAGGATTTAAAGTTATTTTTCCGTAAACTCATATTTATTTACATTTTTGGCAAATAAATCGCGAATGCAGATTAAATAACAATACTTCATGCAATATGGCTAACTTTAGTCAGTAGAACCAACGTAAAAAAAGGCTGTACCAAGAAGTTAGTACTTCAACAAAACTTTGTCTCAAAGATTATAACATCGTTATGACCATTTTTATATATCGGCAAAAGGCAGAACTTGTTTTCTGTATTAGATAAAACAAGTTATAAACAACTTACTCCTCGTCGTGCTTAGCTTCTGATTAAATTCGTTCTGATTTCTTTACAGACATAGTAAATAACTTGTGGGAACTGCTCCCAATATGGCCGTCGCCTGTTATATAAATCGCCCGCAATAAGCGCCGGTCGAAATGAATTGCATACCGCGCCGCCCGCTCCGTTTCTGCAAACTCTTGATCCGTTTTGCTTTGCCAGTCCATATTTCCGTAATTATTTTCCCATCATTTCTATCTGGGCAGTACTTAGCTGCCAGTAATTAATATTATTACTATGCAAAGAAATGAAGTATCAGTCCCGCAATACGGAAGGTGCACAAAGAAAACTAAAACCAGGTGGCCTACTATGATCTAATTAAAAACGATTCAAAAACAAGACATTTCAGTTTAGGTTCCTAAACTGCATCGCTTGAGCTGCGCTGCTTGAGCTCTATGGACGTCATGGTACCAAAAAAGTATGAATGAAACCAAAACTTGCGACTCAGTTTGGGACAATCGCTGTCAGCAGTTGGTAGGGCCTAAACTGAATCGTTAAAGTGACGTCATGGTACGAATTAGAAGAACAGTTCAGTTTAGGTCCTAAAATAGATCACGTTAAGAGCTTGTGGTAGACCTCGAGGTCGTTCCTTAATAACTCGACGTTCCACATTTCCAGACCCGGACATAGCAGCTCTACCTAACACATGTTTTTCCTAACAGCATAACAATTAAAAGATTAATTATACAAAACGCATCTGCCGCCAACACGAAAATTCCGGTCTCTAAGACCATGGATACGACAAATCTTAAGATGTAATAAATAAGGTTTGATTTCGGCTGGCATAAAAGTTTTGCTTCAACTTGAACTTGAAAATAATAGTTATGTAAAGTTATAAATAATGTTCTGTCTCTTTGTTGGGTAGGCGACGGTGTTATGTTGTAGGTACCACGAGTATTTTAAGTATGTTGATTGTCTTGAGTTAAAAATACCCTATCCTATCCTAATTATATTATTTTATAATATTATAAATGCGAAAGTAAGTTTGTTTCTTTGTTTGTTACTTTTTCACGCCTAGACCACTGAACTGGTCATCCTGAAAATTTGCTTATACATTGTCAGGAGTACAGAAACGAACATAGGGTACCTTTCATCCCGAAAAAAAGTGCTGTTCCCGAGGAAAACAACAATACACGTGGCGCCATCTATTATCATAATAACGTTATTGTTGTTTTCTTGTGAAAATGTAGCAAAAAAAACTTACTTTCGCATTTATAATATTAGTTAGGATAGGATTTCACGCGGACGAAGTCGCGGGCAGCAACTAGTACATAATATGGCTGCGTTGAGTTGTTGTCACGCTTGAGGTATTGTCGCCGCGAGGCCTGGGGAACGATGCGTGACTTTGGCGTGTCAACTGGCTGGGTTAGTATCACGCGTTAAGTCTTTGAAGGATAAAAGAACGACTTGCCTAAATAATTAAATATACCCAGAAAGATTTAAGATTTACCTATCTATAACATCTGTTTTTCAGTTTCAGTTCTTCGGCATAATAGAAAAGCCAAAGTCTATTTCCTTCATGTTATCTTGACATTATGTTTCTTTTTTCATATTTTTCTGGAGGTAAAAATACTCAGAATTTTAGTTCTTCAGAAATTTTAGTGGCCAATTACATCCTACTAATAGATATTATGCCACGGCGCGCGGCGACCACGTAGGAGCTTGGAAATCATAACATCAACGATCCGCGAAAACATGATTGGATCAGTGGTTACATAGGTCGCGGTTCGATTTCCGTACGGAACTCATATTTTCATGAGCTACAAATAATTGTATCAGTACCTTTTAGCAAGCTAATAGATGTCTGATTTAAAAAAAAGCCTCGGAACCACCAAGATTTTTTCTACGAAATGTCGCTTAAAATCACACTAATATTGTAAAGGCGAATGTTTGTGTGTTTATACACACATCAAAAGTGTCTAGGGATCAAGCATTTTTATGCGGATTTCTTGAGATTGAGATGTGGCTTTGTAATAAATTTATGATTTTATAAATTTATATGGATCCTTTTTGGTGCATTTCATAATTTGAATCAGGAACTGTGAATCAAATTCGAGTAAAAGATGAAAATCAGCTGTCAATATTTTCCCTATAAAAACATACAACGCATTGAAGACATTATTAGTGCTACTGTTTCCCTACTACTGATTAAAACCAACGTTATTATGGAGCGGCGACGTCATTTAAGCAGGGAAGAAATGCTCAGAGCCGTGGGAATGATAGAAGCTGGTTCCCGGCAACGTACTGTGGCTTTAGCTCTGAATACAAGTCAGAGTGTTATCAGTCGACTTTGGACACGTTACCGAAGCACTGGTACCGTGGCTGAGCGCCAGAGGACGGTATCGCTGCACCACACGGAGACAAGACCGATACATTCAAATCTTAACTCGAAGAGCTCCAACAATAACCGCCATGATGTTAGCCGTGAGGCTTCATCACTCTTCAGGGAACTTAATTAGCGACCAAACAGTCAGAAACCGCTTGCATGAAGTGAACCTTCATTCCCGAAGACCGCTACGGGTACCACCTATAGCAATGCACAATCGTAGGATTCGATATCAATGGGCTCTTGAACACAGAAATTGGGCAGAAGAACAATGGCGTTTCGTGTGCTTTTCTGATGAGTCTCGTTTTGGTATGAGACCGGATACAAGACGTATACGACACTGGAGAACCCCTGGACGCCAACAGCGATTAAAATCCTGCCAGGAAGTCCATCCTTATAGTGGTGGAACCATCATGGTATGGGCGGGTATTTGGATCGGCGGAAGAACTGAGTTGATTTGGATCAGAGGCAACCTCAACGCTCAAATTTATGCTGAGACGATTGTATCAGACGTCATCGTTCCTCTACAAGTGCAAATCGGTCCCTTATTTCAGTTAATGCATGATAATGCACGACCGCACACCGCAAGAGTTGTAAGACAGACTCTCGCCGCAGCTAACATCAATGTCCTGCCCTGGCCTGCTCAGTCGCCAGACTTGAACCCGATTGAGCATGCATGGGATATGCTACAGAGAAGAGCTCTGCCGAATATGGAGGGTATCCAGTCGCAAGAAGACCTTTTTTTGTTGTTGCAACGAACATGGGCTGCCATTCCACAGCGTGATTTGGATGAACTCATTTTGAGTATGCCAAACCGATGTTCTTGTGTTGTTAGTGTTCGCGGTAGAAACACGGATTATTAATTGTTTAAGTTACCCAATAAAATTTTAAAGAAAACTGTTATTTCAGTCTTTTTTTCGAACTTTTGTGTTAGTGGTTCAAATGTCAAAAATCCCTTTATTAGGAAAATGGCAAATTTCTTTATTAATGCAAAGGTGACTTCGTTTATCGTTACTGTGACAAACGAAAACACTTTATTTGATGAATCCTTAAAGAAAATTTTAATTAATATCAATCAGGAGAAAAGTTATTGCAAAAATATATGTTGATCCCTAGACACTTTTGATGTGTGTATGTTTGTTACTTCTTCACGCACAAACGGATGGACCAATTTTGATAAAATTTGGTATAGAGGTAGCTCACACCCTGGATTAACACATAGGCTACTCTTATTTCGAAATTCCCACGGGATCGACACTTATGCGGTTGAAACCACGGGGCGCAGCTAGTACTACAATAATTCTAAAATAAGTGCTAAACGTCCTTCTGTTTTTAGTTAACTGCCGTCGAAACAGAATGTCCATTCAACAGTGTTAGGCCGTGGGAGAATAGTCAAGGTTAAATATATTAACAAGAAATTATTAGTACCTACTACCACAGTCGCAGTGTAATCTGTGGTGCTACTACTGGGTTCGTTACGACATTCATTATTGCGGCAATGATCAAACCTAGGAGCCGCAAATCATAAATAACCAACCATAACATCTTCACCCCATGCCCAGTGGGACGGAATAATCCAGAAAACACATCACTCGCGTGTCTTAAGGTAGGCAGAACTGTACTACAGTAATATTAGGCCAGTCATTTTGTCACACCGGGTGAGCCCATTTGCCACCAATCTGGCACAGACACCGTACCTACTCCAGGCTATTGAAAAATTCCTAATCGAAAACCGAATAATACTGCGCCCTACCGTCAAGGCATACGAAGCAGTCAATTAATTAAAAATGTGGATAAGCTTGGTAATTAAATCAATCAAATCAGGCTGTCTGTATTTTTTACCATGAGAAACTATGCAAAGATTTGAATCGTCAGACTTGCCCTCACCATAATAAGCCGCGCGAAAAGTTGTCCATACTGAGAATAGTGAGCTGACACAATAATAATTAATAATGGTGTTTCCATGAAAATCTAGTTAAGTCTCTGCAAAATTGAGTGTGTCAGACATGTCAAAACCAAACAAGAAAGCGACCATCTTTTGGTACTGTAGGGCGAATCGACGATTTAATTTTTTGAAATTATGGTGGTCTTACTAGACTATAAGTACCTATAAGAAAAGAAAGGAAAAAATACTACTTAAATATTTTTCCAACCGCTACTCGTAAATGCATGTTCTATTGGTAAATTAAAATAAAACAAATCTTTTTTGAAGAAACCTTTTTAAATATTTAAGCGCCTCGTGTAAAATGAGGACAAAGGCTGTTAATGCATCGCCCCATTCGATAACGTCCATCACGCGTTCGGCGTTATAGCTGAAGCTAATCGAATATGAACGTTGAAGAGACCTTTACGTGCAGCACTACATTTTAAATGCATTACATGTGTTTCGTTAGGATATAGCTATTACTATCTACTTTATGTACTTCCACTGCAAAGTAAATTATATATAGTCGCCACAAAGGTATTTCATGGGATTTAAACTTCACTGACGAAATGTGCATAACTTTTGTAGTTTTGCCTACCCCCATTCGAAGAATACATTACAGACTCATCATTTCCCATTGTCACTCCCATTTTTGCGGAGCGACTGACATGCTGACTGATGGCGGATACGTCTCCAAGCCTTATTTCACGTTTTCGGGCGTGAGTCAGGGTAGCAATATCGGTCCATTAGGCTTCATTCTGATGGTCAATGATCTCCATATTCTCCATGCATCGCAGACGACCTCAAGTTGTTCCTATCGGTAGCCAATACTTCGGACTGTGAACGGCTTCAACAGGATATTGATAGGGTGGTGCAGTGGTGTGTAGATAATAAGTTAGGTTTTAACGTTTCCAAATGCGGTATAGTGAGCTACACTCGCGCGCAGGAACCTCTGGTGCATCAGTATGGGGTGGAAGCCGCGGTTATGTCACGCATGTGAAATGTGGTGGAGATGGTTCTGGAATTCATGTTTCGTGAGCATATCTTAGACATTATGCGGCAAGTCCTTCCAAAATCTTGGATTTTATACTCAGACAGTGCAAAGACTTTCAGAGTACAGCAGTGGTTAGAATTATGTACAATGCGCTGGTACGGAGCCGTCTTGAAACGAGTGCTATCGTTAGGAACCCCCATGAGGCTAAATACAGTATCATGGTGGAAAGAATCCAGAAAAATTCACTCGTTTTTTGTTTTTTAAGCTGTACGGAGTCTATCCCTTCTTCCTACTCATGTACCCGAGTTTCTTTGTAATAGGGATGGTAGGGCAGCAGGCTGACAGTGCGGAGGGACATCGCTCTGTGTAGCTTAGTGTTTCGGGTGCTGCGCGGCTGGCTTCACCACCCCGATTTGTTAGCGGAGCTGGAGCTGCGCGCGCCGCCCGGCTGCGGGAGCGCGCCATCCTCTAGGAGTTAGGACTAACCTGAACAAGTTTGCCACCTTGTCACGCGCCATAAGATTGTTGAATATAATTTTAAATGAGGTAGATGACGGTGCGACGCGGCGCCGCAACGTCATCCTACATACAAATCACTATGTCATGTCACACGATGCGTTGGGCCGCCCCGTGCGGCGTCGCACCATAGGCGCGCCGCGCTTGTGACCTGCGAGACAAGGCGGGGAGGGGTGATGCGCTGCGGCGCGCACCACGATAAACAGCGTTCTATTGCGGGGCCGCACCGCCCATGTGGCACCCTATAGCTCGAATTAATAGCGGTGCAGTGCCGCACCGCACCGTTAACGCATCGTGTGGCCTCGCTCTTACGCGGTAAGAAACGACCGTAACTTCGGCCGATACCACTTTATTCTGCCACTACAGATACATTAGGCGTCTCGAGATGAACATCTTAGTGTCTGGTGACGTTTTCTTCTTACTGCATATTTCTTAAGGTCCTACCTTTGTTCGGCGCCTCATGTTGCTAGATTCTATTATCTTTTGCTGCATATTTTTCTTATTTAAAGGACAAGGCTGACTTTTTTGTAAGTGGCATAAATTATTTTTTTATGTCAACTAAAAACAAAGGAATTTTAACTATGGTCCCACACCATGACTCAATAATGGAAGTACCATAGCAGACATGCTGATTAATTTTGCAGATAGGTACCAATTAACCACAACGGCTGGTCTTTGAACTTCTACATTTTCGCAAGTCGCGCGGGTCAAGTTGTTTTGGGTATGCTGTTGCGAATAATTTGGTTGTCCGACGTAAGTCATAGAAGAATTGTTGTTCGTATTGCAACGCACATTTTTTAAGAGACTCATGAACTCATGAACACGATGAATAATACCTAAATTTTATTTAAAAAAACCGGTACGAATCGTGTCGCTTGCCGTTGAAAAGCAAATAAAGAAGGCGTTCCGTTACCTACGAGATGGGTGAGTTGTCAACAAGTTATTAGATTGGATACGGTATATTTTTTACTATAACATCGTAATAATATTTAAAATCATTCTAGGTAGTTGAAAAGCCCACCAAACCAACATCAAGTGGAAAATCTTGACGCTTAGAGAAAGCTTTTTCTGATGAATAATATGTATCTCGTATACCTACTGCTATTTCTAGATATATTTAAATACATCTACATGAGACTTTTGTACATGGTCATCGGCCAGGAATCAGCGGCTTATTAGTCGATTCGCATGAATTTATACAATGAAGTTAAGGCGCAACCTCGAAAATCTAAAATCCTCGAAAACCTACTAAGCGAACGAAAGTGATGCAATTACTTTTGAAACGCAAGAGTGATGGCTATAATGTGCATGCGCTTGGAATCAAACGACGTATGTGCCAAAACGAACTTACTTCTTTTTGAAAAAAATAAATGAATTTTTAAAACTACTACTATGAGTAAATTTTGATATGATAATTCTCTGTTTTAAAGTAAATTCCATTGAATAACTCTTAAGCGTTACGCCGTGATGTCGAAAAAAGTAAAAACAGTAATATAACTGCAATTTTTTTGTATCGAGAAAAATCTTTGACTCGTGTATTCCGTTTTCATGATGACCAAAGAGTCAAAAAACATATACTTACCACAATGTTAAATCCCTATTCCACATACCTATTCAACAAGTTACACTAAATACAAAAATCACATTCTATTTAATATATCACCTTAAGAAAAAAAGTACACGTTTTATAATATTTAATTAACTCTCAACCTGTTTTCTATACAAAATTCAAAATGCCCCAATTCATGTGAATCGCCTATAGAAAAAATAATATTAGTTAAAAGTAACGATTCGCCTGTTAAGTTCGATTAAATTCGTGCGAATCGACTAATAAACCGAATCAGCAATCCCTTTGATGCTGCTGGTAAGAAGAAAAATAATAATCTCATATTGTTATCATCAAATCGCTTAATGTTCATCACTTGTCCCTCCCATCCAGGATTAGCGACCTCATTCTTATCTTCTCATGCTTAGTTCATGAAGGTCTAAGTACCTCGAATTAGAAGTTATAAGTACCAACCAATTGGTACAATTAAACTTTTGTTGGCACAACCATTTATTTTTATGGTTGCCGCGTGATGGATGGCCTGACCGTTTGACCCACAGAAGACAACCCAGGCCTAAATTCGGCTCTGTTTGATGAACTACTTATTTTTGCTGTTGTTTCAGTACTTTTACAAAGTAAAGACCATGGAAGGGATCCCTCTACTATGGTCTTCGGTCTTATGTATTACGAACGCTAATTGCTAATTTCACTAGCCAAGGTTGTTTTCAGATTTCACCAAATATGAGAACAAGTTTGGAAAAAATAATGTTAACGGTTGTCATGATCAACCTATTATGTTCCCACTGCTGGGACACAAGCCTCCTTTGTCCGAAAGGGAGTGACCTGTATGTATCTACCACGTGGGCCCAGTGCGGGTTGGTAGATGTCACGTCTTCGAATTTTTGGTTCTAAGATATGCATGTTTCCTCACGATGTTTTCATCATAATTACCTCTACAACAAAATACCCTCATATAAAGAAAAATACACTCATTGAATGCATTCTAAACTCATTAGCTGAATATTTAATCACAAATAACACTTCCTAAAAATTTAATGCATTGGGTGAGCGTATCATTATTGATCATCTGCCTAGCCATTTCCCAACTATGTTGGGGTCGGCTTCCAGTCTAACCGGATGCAGCTGAATATTAGTATTTTACATGGAGCGACTGCCTATCTGACCTCCACAACCCAGTTACTGGGTAATACGATACCCCTTGGTAAGACTGGTTGTCAGACTTTCGGGCTTCTGACTATCCGTAACGACTGTCAAAGATCCATGAATGACAGCCGGGACCAACGGCTTAACGTGCTTTCCGAAGCATCATCAAGATCATATTATTGATGAAGTGACGATTGTGACCAACTTAATTTAGCTTTGAAAATTGTTCTCATGTACGTACCTTTGTGTCACTTTTTAGAATAAACTAGCTTCCACACGCGGCTTCGCCCGCGTGTTATGGCCATAAAATGGTCCAATAAGTTCTTTCCCAGGGTTCAAAGTATCTCCATAAAAAATTTCATCAAAATCGGTCCAGCCTTTCAGAAATTAGCTGAACAGACAGACAGAAAAACATTTTAAAATTGTTTTTTTTTTAATACCGTATATACTCGTAGGCTTCATATGCATTTAGTAAAAAGCTGTTATTTTGACATTAAAAATTGTTTTTATTTATTTGTATAGATATCTTGAAAACCTGAACTGTCAACCATTTAAAAAAAGTTAAAATCAAGAGACCTTTTCGGAATTAGGGATGACTCATAAAATTTAAATTAAACTGCAACCGTATTCTAATTTGAATATTTTAAAAAACGCGGAAATTTAAATCAGGCATTTATGCCATCGAATACATTTGTAATAATAATATTAGCCCCCCGTCCGATTTAGAAGTTATGGTGGAATAAAGAAACTCACAAACATACCTGAATCCTGAAAACATAACACTCCTTTTTTTGGGCAGTCGTGTAACAATTAGAGTGCAATAGTGGAAGAACCCCACTGTATTATTCACACAATTCACTGAAAGCAGGCTAATCTGAGCTGGGTTGGATAATGATTATTTCATCGAATCGGATTTTAGCTGGGCTGTCCGTCGAATTAGTATCAATGTCCACTCAATGACGTAAAGCTCATTTATATACCGTTGCGAGAATAACGTTTTGGTATTTAGTCTGGCATGGTGACGTTATGAAAGCTTGTCGAAAAAGAAACACCATATTTTAGAAACACAAATAAACTAACGTTATCTGTATGTACAAAAATGACAATAAAAAATAATAGCCTCCCGATCGATTTCGGTCACGGTGGCCAATCTCAACGGAGATTAGCCAGGTACACACGGCTACACATCAAGCTATACATAACCAGTATAAGCTGACTTCTGATTGTATGAAAAACCTATACAGTGCGAGGTCAGCTCAAACTGGAAATGTATAGCTTGATGTGTAGCCGTGTGTACGCGGGAGTATTGTGCTCACCGCACTATCAATTACAATTTGATTATTTTATACCTATTGAAATAAGTCTTATTAGTCTAATGCCATGAATACAAGTTATATTATTTTGTCTAAACCTTTTGTTAGTAGTAAGATAAGCCAGCTATTGTAAAAAATGTAATTTCCTCTATGCAATACCAGCGAGCTCCCCTGACTGACGAGAACAGATATTATCATGCACAAGTGTGCGCGTAAACACAGGTGCACTCTCTGTTCCTTTACTCTCATAGTCCGATGGAACTGCAATTCGGCACGATCGGGGACAGATCAGGCGCAAGACCAATGGCTTTCCGTGTTTTCCGAAGCACGGGGTATTAAACCGCCAACTTCTAAACTCTTGGCTGCTAATAAATTCCTAATGGAAAACTCAATAACACTTTGTCTGACCTGGGAATCAAACCCAGGACCCCACGCTCAGCAGTCGCGCTTGCAATCACGAGAACAACGGGGCAGTCAGTACATTGGTATTCAACAATTAACGAACAAGGCAAATTGAAAATGTCGTACTTCGCCTCCACGAGGACAAACAACAATTAGCAAACTATAGTTATGAAAGAGAAGCACGCTTTCAACCGTGCTCTTTTCTACTCACCATACCACGATTCGAACAGAAAACGGGCTTTGTTACTCCGTAAATACGCTTCCCAAAGGGGGAACTGAGTGAGTGCATCCAACCAGTAATATTAGGACTTCAAGAGCAAGCCCACGCTTCGCGCTAGGGACTCGACGTACTACGATTTTTGGAATACGGGTGTAGGTACTCCGTTAATACGCATCTCAATGGTTCTAATCTGAGTGAGTGCAACCAACGAGTAAATACGACTTCGAGAGTTTAGCGGTTCTATCACTTATATGAAGATATAGAACTTCTGTTAGTTAGAAGTAACTAACAGAAGTTCTTGCTCTCAACTAATTAAAGTTTCAAGAGAAACGGACTACGCAAGGCGCCTTAACATAAAAAAAAAACATTGTGAAAACGTGTTTTATCAGCGAGTCGGTAAGCGTGACTAGTACAATAGTAGGTACACGACACTATCATAGACAATCTATACTGTTGGTCTGTCCAAGTGTGGTGACGTCACTTCAGGAACTGTCAGAGCAAAACAAGCAATCCATAGGCCCCAAAGGTGACGACTTCAGGGCTGAAACCTCAAAACATAAAGCATTTAAGTATGTCAATCTATTACAAGCACATTTTTATGGACAAGGAGTCGTTCAAGTTCAAGGAGTTGTAAAGTTTTTTTTGCCTTTACCCAGGTGATAACCCTACTAGTTAACTACCTTTATAAGGATATAGAACAGTAGTGGTCCAGTGGTAACGGCCGCGACTTCCGCGTGGTTGGTCGTAGGTTCGAACTGCTTCGTTTGTGTCGATTATTTAATCACCACTGCTCACAAAACTATGAAGGAAAACATCGTGACATCATGTGATATCTCTCAGAGCGGTTTTGCACTAATTCCGATCCGAATCCGAATTAAAGATCCGACTTCAATCCGAATTGGGATTGTTCTAAGTTCTGACGCATAGGACAAAACCCTCATACAAATAGGACTATGGTCACTTCTCGGATTCCGATCGGACGTAGTGCGAAACCGCTATGGAGACATGTGTCCCAGTAGTGGGAAGATTATAGGCTGATTATACTGAGAGGGAAATATGATGTCCATTTCTGCATTATGTATATTTTTGACCCAGTTTCCTTCATGAAAACTTTCGCCTTTTACCTCTGATGACACTATCTCACTACGCAATGACATGATCATCGTAGACCGTCTCCCCAGCTCAGTACCCACACCCGCAGGGGCCGTTAGGCGTGACGATTCTTATATAACCTAACTATGCAGCAAGATAATACAATATAACAGAAGCTAGCAGCTATATCTTACATCTCAGTATGCTTGGAATGCGTAAGACGGAAGACGGTCAATGCTAATCGTAGACATCCCCTGCAGAAGGATTGTTGTAATTGAGACGCGTGATAAATGGCTTGCTGGCGTGTGCGCAGGAGGATACTAATGTTGTTCACTGTCGAACACATGCTGTATACCTAGCTAGAGTTTGTGAAAATTTGAGCACTAGGTAAACGTAATCGGGCTGGTGTCCGCAAGTCGACGTCAAAACGCGTATTTTTTAGCACTAACGCTACACTCGGGTAATTCGTCGAAAGTTTCCAACAACGCTGTATGTAGAGAAAAAAATAGACTTATCATTAAAACGTACCTGTATCGGCAAAAGCCAATAACGTCTGGAATCTAACCTAGGACTCTAGAAGGAGTTTCCAAACTTTAAATATGTAAAAGGAAAATGCTTAGAAAAAATATACCAGACCATTTGGAAAGTAGACTAAGTAAATAGTTTTCCTTAAAATTAGTAGACATAATATGAGTGAAACCGGATATCAAAGCTAATATGTCATAGCATACGTCACAACAATCTCAACTGCACCTGTGTGTGTGTGTCAATGAACACGCATTAGTGTGCCTACGCACATACCACTGAGAGCACTAAAATGCTGCGTAGAAACTAGTATGTAAAACATTAGTTTATTTGAGCTATTTTGTACTAACTATTTTATTATTGTTTCAGGTAAATAATAAGCCAGCACAGCAACAGTGAATCGAAGGCCCAAGTAATCGGATGTATCCAAGTAATTAAAAAATTAAGGCAGGTTATAAAATGTAAAGTAGTCAAACTCTGCGCGGAATTCGGGAAAGAACGCAACCCGCGCGCGGGGGGTCGCCTCAGGCATGAGTCCATCATTCAATTTCACAGAATTTTACCATTCCCGTAAAAAACAGCAAGTGTATAAAATTAAAAGAAACTCTTACCTACTTAATTAATTTCAATAAAGTTTTCATGAATAAAACGTACTATTTTCAATATTCGGAACGCACGCGCGTTAACGCGAATTAGTAAAGTTATTGCAATTGGAACAATATTCGGAAACATAACAATTTAAAATTAATTCACTGACGATACTGACGCCCACATTTTAGCTGCCCACAGAAGCATGGGGAACTGTCTAATGTACGTAGGTGGATGAGTACGTTGCACTCGACTCGCAAAAATCCTTGACTTTTCACTCAAAATCACGTCTATTAGACAACTCAATCAACAAATCGGAGTTCCTGACTTCAACAAACATACAAAATAATAATCCCTTCGAGAGAATTTGAGAAGTAAATTCACAAGGAAGAAGCGTGCACAGTGGTATGGAAGGAGGAAGCCAATGCTTGCGTACTATTATACCAGGGGCACGTGTGTATCAAATGAATACAACTGATGGAAGGACACACATTCCAATTCCATACCTTTGAAGTACACGTGTTGCCTGTGATGTACAGCTATTGCACAATAGTGAGGAAAATATTTCTGAACTGAATTTGAGGGTTTCTCTTTAAAAGTACTTATGCTTGTATTTGTACTGCTGACGCCGTTGTCTACAGTTAGTGATAACGAGCATGAAGAACGAAGGTTATGATAACGTAACTTGTATGTTATTGACTTTGTTCTTCTAGCCAGCATGCTGCACTGCTTAGCATTATAAACGAGTGGTACGCAAGCCTTAGTCATCCTACCATACTACCCCATGCACTGGTAAATTGCTTGTCGAAAACGCATACCTACCGTTCACACTCATCATCGTTGAGCTCCTTAAGTTCTGAGTTGAGCTGTACGAATTCTGACAAATGCGTGCACTGACTGGACAGGTCCACTCAATCTGTGTGGTTCTTTCTTCAAAAGACCATCTCGGACTTCGATCTACATGGTCTTCATATAACCTGACCAAGATTATGTCTGGACTTTAAAAGAGACTGTGACCTCTGAGTTTGTTTCAGCCTTTCTTCTCAGAGTAGTCAGATAGGAAACGCCGACCTCATGTAGTTTTTAAAATATGATTGACGTGTAAAAGTGTTTGTGCAAACCTACTTACAGAAATAAAATCATTTATCATTATCATTTATCATCATCTGCCTAGCCTTTTCTCAACCATGTTGGTGTCGGCTAACCGGATGCAGCTAAAAACCAGTATTTTATATGGAGCGACTGCCTATCTGACCTCCACAACCCACTTACTGGGTAATACGATACAGATTTTCGGGCTTCAGAAGACGAACTAGCAGGGATCGAGGATTGCTCAGGGGATCAGACTGAAATAAATCCTTCTGACGACCCGTAACGACTGTCAAAGATCCACGAATGACAGCCGGAACCAACAGCTTAACGTGCTTTCCGAGGCACGGAGGGGTCTTGGTATGTAAAGATGGTCACCCAGTTCACACTATTCCAACGAATAAATAAAACAAGCGCACATTGCACCGGCATTGGGCCGCAGCGCATCGCATTTCAATTCAATTCATAGGAGTACTTTGCGGCCCGATGTGCGATGGTTCAGACCAAATGTACGAGAATGTATAAGTACAGAAGATTTTTTGCGTTTTGATGCGACACGTTTATAGGATCTCTATGCGCGTGAGCTTTTATGGTCCAGCTTCCCAATTTCGTCAAAACACAACACCAGTTCTTCAAAAGTCGCGCCGAAAACGAACAACAAAAATGACAGCGCCGAATCTAACCTACTTTACCATCCGCAACGAACTCCCAACTAAAGAAAAAACTAGAAGGCTCCACAACAACATGACCGATTTCTGGATCCTAAATTTCCCTTTGATACGTATTCGACCTACATTCGAAGCAGAATTGCAATAGACAATGCCAGTGTTCATTTAGTCGAGTCGAAGTATCGTTTTCCATACAATTCGAAAGACAATTGTTTAATACTCAGAAACCAGGGCAGATGAAAATAAAACCAAGAAGCGAGATTCTCTTTACTGATTTTTGGAATTACTGTCCAGGTCATCTCTGAATAATCTCATTAAATGCCATTACACCTACGAAAAAATGGCTCTGATTCGGATGTGTAACGTCTAAATTAGTAAAACAAAATAATATCGTTATTAACTCATCATGGCACCTGAAAAAAACACCCAAAACAAACTGCACTCCCACAAAAAAGTTTGGCCTGAAATACTCAACAAATACGACAGTCCCTGAACTTGACCTCCCAAAAATCCGTTCCATTTACAAATTACATTTTTCACTTTTAAAATCTACGTCGTGGATTTTCAAGTTCACCCTTTTATATGCAGTACCTAAGTTTACTGAGTAAACCAGTTACCGTCAGGATAATTATGTTACGTGTTACCTGCCGATAACGACCAGCACGTGTAAAATTATCCCCTAATCACGCAACATTGCACTACACGGTTTCAACGTATCAACATCCTAGCTCTAACCGCAGCGTCCGTAGCTTAGTTTATCAAGATATCCACCTAAACTAGAGTTTATTAGAAACACGATCAAGGTTTGAAGACGAGTCTAACAAAGCGGTGTTTACCTACAGATGAAACTTTTTCAACCCCATCGCATTAAATTTTGGAGATGGAAAACCAGCGTGACAAATAATTGATTTTGCAATAGGTGGTCAAACTTTAATCAGTGCTCTTCTGTGCATGAGAAATACAGTTCCCTATAACAATTCCAAACAACTATAACAGTTCCTATAACATACTGTATTTTGTACGGCTTGATCAGTATCTACCCCAAACGAATAGGTTCAATGCTATGATTTCTCCATTACTAGCAAAAAGACCCAGCTAAAATAATAACTACACAACAAAATACTTAGGGTTTTGTGCTATATCAAATTACCAATAAAGTTCCAATAGGGTGCATATCGTTTCATTCTTAAAAAACGCGGTAATCATTCATTTACAAATGAACAAACTGGACACAAATCAAGCAAAAAGGAACTTTTGTTAAACCACAGAATAACTAATAGTACTAACATGGTTAAACTAGATTTCACGGTCCAAAAAATCACAAATATGTATTTCCTAGATCATAATAGACATTCTATAAAACGTTGAACTAAATTAAAACCAACACTCTTGTTGGTTTACCTTAATTTATTTTATTTTACTCTTAAAATAAAATAAAGTAAGGAACAGAATACAAAAAAACAAAGTCAATTTCTATTATTCAATTCAACGTTCTCAAAAGCAATACCTTATGAAACCTTTGGTTTGTTTTCTAATATGTCTATGGAAACCTATGGTTATCCAGTTGGAGCAAAAACTGATTGATTTTATCGAATAGTTTCAATTTATTGGAATGTAGCTATATTATTAGGGTGATAGGAACACTATTCTAAACTAATTACTTTATTCTTACAAAACTATACTAACTTACGCTCCACACAAGGGTCTAGAAACGTCATTAAGTAAGAAACAGACAAAAAACTTTTTTGTCTCTTTCTTCGAAGATCACGCGCATCTAATTTGCAGGTGGTCACTTCACAAGATAAGCATGACATATGCCTTTAGTCATGACCAATACATTTTTTTGTGTTGGCCCGTCCAACATATGGCTAGCATAGAAACAGTGATTCTAAAAGTACCCGACCGACGCAAACTTCGCAGATAAAGGCAATATTTGCCACTATTGCAGACAAGATAAGCCGACGGCATTACTAACGAGATGCGGTGATTGAAAATTATCTTGGCGGGAAGAGATTTCTTTCCTGAATTAAGGATAGTGGCAGGGCAGTTCGTAATCTTGCGGAAGACGTACCGGCTTTTTTTGTAGTAATAGAATCGTGACCCACTCGGAAGGAGGACGCGATGCTAAGTGCAACGACAGTTTAATCGCTTTCCATTTAGGTATTTCTACCCACAAATACGTGGAAGGAATCTTCAGAGGGAGAAATTAACGAAATTATCAGAGTTTACTCAGAATTTGCTGATTGCCGACTCTGAAATATGAAAACTTTTTAACAAAAAAAACAACCGACTTCCAAAAAAGACACTGCAAAGTGAAAAATAACTTTAATTTCGGAAGTCGGTGTCGTTGGGTTCGCATTTTCGTTGTTTGCCACCGACTTCTTTTTGTAAAAAAGTTTTTATTTTTCAGTTTTAAGTTATACCTACTTACCCCGCACAGATTCGTATAACACTATTTGCAATGTCAATATCAGTGACAGGAAGTTATTATAACATCATCATTATAAACTAAGTGCCAAAAATACGTATTATTGAAGCTAACTCAAAAACTACCCAAGCAAAGATAATAAAAATTTATATGGGACCACCCCTGAGTGCCCTGAGGCCTAATTGAAATAAATGATTTGACTTTGACTTTGACTTTATACCCTAATCCATTAAAAATATTTTTAGAAATCGATTTACAATTGCCGGATATATCAAGTAACATACGTATAAAAACTATTTCGTTTACTTGAATTTTTACCAGTAATTTTGGTTTAAAAACCAAACTACTAAACCAATTTTGATGAAAATTCAATGGGACCAATCTGAAAAAGACGCAATCAAAAGATCGGGCGTTTATGTTCCGGAATCAAAACCTATAGGGTACTTCCCGTTGACCTAGAATCATGAAATTTGGCACTGTCATGTAGCAAAAGTAAAGGAAAAAATCCGAAAACCGTAAAGTAGTCACATTACAAAAAAAATCGTGATAAACTATTTACATACACCTACGTACGAAACCCTCGCTCGGCCTCGGTGCGCGAGTCCGACTCGCACTTGACCGGTTTTTTTTAAATAACTTGCTTTGTAAGTTACTTGTAATACTTAATAAATAGGCCCAAGTCTTAGTTAACCTGCTTGCAAAATAATTAAGCGGAGACAAAATATTGGATTGGAAAGCAGTCTGCAGCGCCGCTGACGTCATAATTTCGGGAATCACCCACTGGGCCACTGCTGGGATTCTTCTGCAGTAATTCCCGGTTCCTAGCGTCCCTCATAATAATCCACCTATAATTCCCACTGCTGGAACACAGGCCTCCTCTCGGTGAACGTCCCTCAACCAGAGTTTTTCTGCGACTTTGACGATATCGTTAACCCATCGTAACGTCACCAGAATCCGAATTGATAAAGCGTGATAAAATAACAAAGTCACAAACATCAAAACTTACCCATTTCTAGTACAATTAAGGAATTTTGTCACACTCGTACAAGCAATGAGAATAATTTGTCTTCTCTTTAAAATTTGCAATTTTGTATTACATTATACCTCCGTCAGCATTTTTTCAAATGATATTTTGCATAATTTCGTTCACATTAAACTTATGACGCTAGTAAACTAGTACATGCCTCAAAGTTTTCGTTAGTGAGTTAATTAACCTTGCTCTTATTTTTAACTTTATGAAAGTATCTTAAGCTGAGAGGAACTTGCGCAATCACTGCGAACTGTTTTAAACAAAACCACTCACTTTTTATTGTTTTTGTATCGAAGTGCGCGATGATATGGGAAAGTTTGTATCATTGATCAGAATCTTTAAGCGTTGCTGCTGGTAAATTACTTGACTGTGCCAAGTTGCGAAATACAAACTATCTTAAGTTTTTGCGTTTTCAGGTTGTATGTTGATTCTATGATTACAATACATATTTTTATTACGGTCGCAAATCATAATAAGAACAACGTTGCACCTGATACTAAACTGCAAATTGCAAATAAACATAAGGAACTTTTGTATGTCGAGGGCTACCCAATTTATGTAAGCTCTTGCTTTCTGCGTAATTCATGAAGGAATTGATGGCTAATTTCTGTAATGATTTCTTCAGTGTGGTCCAAGTGTATTATTGTTTGTAAATAAAGTTTATCAAGAACATGTGTACAGGAATAGTTATTTACGCGCGGGATACAGTTATTTAGGTTTACAAAATTTTCAAAAAATATGACTTAGAAACTAGGTGGGTACGTTGGTTGTGTTTCTGTGATAGTTTTTAAGCTCCAACAGACAGGCGCAACGCGAAGGTGTGGCGCGATTCTGGTCGAACAATTTCCATGGAGTTTTCATACAAATTGTTCTACTTGAGTCGCGTCGCACTGTGGCGTTGTGCCTGTCTGCGGCAGCCTTTACCAACTGCCAGAAAAATCATGACCTCAAACATTCTTAATTCAATCATTTGAATTATTACATCGATGTTGACATTTGTTACAGCTACGCACTAAATACGTGCTCTGGGCATAATCAAGTCACAAATATCTACATACCCAAGCGAAATGTCTCTCTTTAACATTCGTAACAAATCGCATACCACCATTGTCCGTAAGACACGGCTATTATGTTTCAGTCTGTCGAAAATCTATTTCGACACCGGTCGACTCAATCTACGTAACAAATAAGCAATAAAGCTTTGTACTAACAATTTTAAACAGCTGCCGAGTTGGGTAACGCGTATTTTTGGGAAAATAATAACCCCAAGGCCGGCTTCTTTCGAATTGCGAAGTTAAAGTAAAGGAATTTTTGAACACTAAAGTCTTTCTGTTTGCGTTTTTGAGAACAAGATTTATAAATGTTTAATTTTATAATTTTGAAAGCTATCCTAGATAAACAAGGCCCAATTGCATAGCGCCATATAAACCTAATTAGAGTAACAACATCAAAAAAAAACTTGATGTCCATATAATTATACAATTTTTTTTAAATTCCTGGCTACGTTTCTTAAAAGTTTATAATAACGATTTTGAAAGTCTGCTGGGAGCTAAAATTTAATCACTGAAAAAAGACTTACCTACCTATTTTTCATGTTCAAACAGTCCGTGCTAAAAACTCCTGCAACAGTTTTTGTCAAATGTAAATTGTTCGAATGTACTCAGGGTGAATAATATATCTATATTACCTGCAATACCCTATCCAGTTGCAGGTAAAATAAATAAATTAATTCTACGCACTCTCCACCTGAAAATCTGATAGCTGAAATCCCAAAGAACATGGCCAGTTTTTATAAGGACGTCGGCATAGTTATCAACTTTAAAGTACACCAATGATTTTTGGTGTTTTATATTCGTGAATATTGGCCTATTAAATTGCTATAAATAAAAAACTCTGAGAACTTGTCATCACAACATACTAGACAAAAAACAATTTCATTAAATCTTTTAATCAAAACGCTAGCAATAAGGTATATACTTATATAGATTATAATTTCGCTATTAAAAAACTTAAAGACGCTTTAAAGTAGCGAACAGTTGTGAATTATTACGTATAACTGATATGGTATGGTTGGTGATTATTAAGCATTTAAACAAAGTAATGGCCACCTAAATGAAGGATTTTAAACTGTGTATTGATTTACATTTATTAAACTGGGTAATAGTCTCAAAAAATGTGACAATAATAACAAACATAACATCGCGCCTGTATTCCCCGAAGGCATGGGCAGAGGTGTACCTATAGTACACCCACATTTCACCAGTTATGTTTAAGTCCCATGTATTAGGGGGCGAGTCTATTGCCATCAACCGGGCACAAATCCAGACTCCGGGCTCCTACTGAGAAATTCCTGATGAATAACCCCAATATCACTTTGCTCGACCTGGGAATCGAACTCAGGACAGTAAACCAACGAGGCAGTCATAATAACAATATTAACAAAGCATATTCAAAACTAATATTTTTCTTTAAAGTACATTTTTACAGGGTGCCCTTATATTTTTTTAAATAGTTCAATTAACAATAAACAAGGGAAGCACAAAATAAAACAAGAGTTAAAAAAAATATTTATTTATTAAATAAAAATATTTTGCTATATTATAATTATTATATCTTAAATGCCTACCTAGGTAACATACATTACAGCAATGCAGCAATAGTGTTAATAAAGAGACCGAGGGAGGTCAATCAACCAGCTTTGATAAAACAGAGCATTTTTATTTCACAAATACACTAACCTGGATAAAGTGTAAGTATAGGGCTTTTTTTTTAGATGGGAAATCATCTAATGACTCCTCCCGCTCTAGGTGGAGCGGAAGGGAGTGTCAGACTCTTACTGACTAAAACCCACCCGTATTCCTTCCTTAGCCTTATGTTCCTTATGTTCCGGGGCAGCGGTAACCCTTTCGGACGATCCCGCTATAAGTATAGGGCTTCAGTAATTACATAAATAACAAATGTAACAATCTGTTTCTGCATTGTTGAAATATACAGTGAACAGATGTGATTGAAGCTGGCTTATAATTAGGTAATGATATCGTATTACTATCCCATTGAAGTGGCCCTCTTTGAACAGGCGGCAATGGTGATGGCTCTGGTGGGCTAACAACTTGAACATTAGGGGCTGCTGCATCATTGTTCAAAGCCAATTCCTGCATGTCTCGTGATGAGTCATGCACTGCCTGTCTATTTGCTCGCATCCAACACACATGGCAAACATAGTTGTTTCTTGAGGGCTGAAAGTAAACCAGTTAGAATAAACACAGATAAATGCTTATGTTTATATAATTTTTAGTAACAAGAGTATCTTTTGTATACATCTCTTTATGTTTTCAAGTATTATGTTATTGTTACACATGCCTTGTTTAGGCAAGTATATGTTAAAGATGGAAAATATATAAAACGCAGATATTACAATCACAGAAACATAGTATGTGTCTACGACGATAAGGTCTATATCAGCTTGTTTGGTGAAATAAAACTTTTTAATACGTCTTTACGCAAAGGGTATTTATTGCACACTGCCTTCTTTACAATTTATTTTTAGATGAGTGGACTGTATGAACGTAATTTGAGTGTGTGAAGTATGACTGTGTGCGTGAAAGGTTGCTACTAACGTAATGTGAACTTAATCTATTTAGACAGTATGAAAACTCCTTTTTTTATAGATTAATACAACTAGGTATTTATAATAATGAAAAACAAAATGCTTATCACATAATTAGTATTTTGTGATAAGGACAGCCAGCAATGGACACTCCATACTGACAGTATGGTGTCTTATTTTCCTCACAGATTTGCCACAACCAAGGCAAACCATGTTATTCCCCAGTAGTCTCTCGTGTTCACCAGCTTCGGTATTTAATAATAATAAGCATGGATGCCAAATAAATGTATCCATAGGCAACTGAAAATAAAATACACTGTAAGTTAATTTCGCATACCAGAATTATATAAAAACATTGAGGTCATAATATGTACTTACATAAATTACCTCAATGTATAAAAATAAATCAGAAGTTTTTTCTAGTCCAACTTTTTACCTGGGTTTGAGCATTGGTTATCCAACGCGAAAGTCTTGTTTGATGGTGTGCAGAAAGCGAGGTTATGAGATGCCTCTGCAACCTTTGCATGGCTATTCCCACAGAGTACACTATAATATACTGAAAGCTATTCCGCAGTTGATGCACCTCATATTGATCCACAAAACAAATCCAAAACGCAATGCAAATCAGAGTCCAGTGTTAATAGCAAGGTAATCGAGTGGTAGACGGTATCAGTCCGTAGAAATAAGCAGGGGTAAAAAATATTAGAAAATAATCGCAGAAACAAACACAATAAATACGCAATGAAGAATCTGCAATTCTGCAATAACATTACATTGACATAGACAATGACACATTGTCAAACAAGTAAACGCGTTCCGTTTTAAGTTTTTTTTTGTGTGAAATATAAAAAAAAAACTATCTTACGCATCAACATTATGGAAAGATAAGTTTATTAAATGCGACAAATACCGATGAAGCCAGTTTTGTATGAATAAAATGTTCCTAATAAAAACATTTTGTCGTCCATATCACATATCTACAAGTAGTATGCATGGTGTGGAACGCCCATTATTATATTTATCTTTCTCTATGGTCCATTATGGCAGACGTTGACAAATGATACTTTGAATTCATCTTTCATTACTAATTATTTTGAAATAAAAACTGACGAGTCCAGAGAGGTTAAAAACTACGAATCAATTCATTTTTCTATTTTTAATATCCAATATTATTTACTATGTATGTGTAAATGGAATGTACTTTTTTGTCCATATCATTTCTATGAAACGGTAATACGTTCGGCCAAACAGTTTGCAGCACCGAAGAGCCAGGTCAAATTTCCGAGGTAATTGGTTGGGTTAAATACAAACATTTTACCAGAAAAGTGGAAAGGCTAAATAAATCTAGATTTTTGAAAAAAATAATTGTAGATTTGCGCAGTGAGTACATGTACTCAATGTAATATACACTGATTATTGACGTTATATTATATACAGCAAATGACACCGAAAATTAAAACGAACGACGCCGACGGTGGAATGATGCCGACCCATCCGACTATTTATTTATTTAATTCAGACACAGTGATCCATATTTATGTTAGTATACTTAAAATCACGGATATCTATGCTTAAAATGTATGTTAGTAACCAAAGATTAAAATACCACCACAATAATACTATTATAACCACATATATATATATATACATATATGATTATAACCATTGTAACTAAACCTAAAGCAAACTAGAGCAGTGGTGGCCCAGTGGTAGCGGACACGACTTACGAGTTTTAGGTCGTAGGTTCGAACCCAGACAGGCAATTTACTTTGTGTAAATTATTTCACCGCCACTGCTCTCAAAACGGTGAAGGAAAACATCGTGAGGAAACCGGAATGTCCTAGAACCAAAATTCCGAAGACATGTGACATCCACCAACCCGCTATGGGCCCGCGTGGTGGATTACGGCCCACTCCCACTCACTGAGAGAAGGCCTGTGTCTCAACAGTGGGAACGTGATTATGATGAACTAAAACTGACATTAAATAACAGAAAGACATAAAATCAAATTATAAAATAAAATTAATTCGTTAAATCGTTTTCATCAATAAATTAATTAAAATCAAGAAAATCATAAAACAAATAATATAACTAGACTATGAGAGGGAAGAGTGAGTGCACCTGTGTCCGCGCACACACTTGTGCACTGTCATATATATTCTGCGTAGATGGCTAGTCTCCGCTGAGATTGGCTGCCATTGCTGAAATTCGGCTTGTAGAGGGGTCTAAAGTGCAAATGACACTTGATTGATTGATTTCCTAACTTAAGTACCACGTGGGAACCCCTTCATGTCCTATAACGTGCTATTTTAAGCTCCTTGCCTATTTATTGCCTGAATAATGTAATATGCAGGACGACTTGCATCGTTCAGGCGGTGCAGTGCTGCCTATAGTGTCGGGTTCTTTACTGTGAAGGGGAAGGAATGGAGGGGGCGGAGGAGGAGTGAGGAGGGAAGGTATGTGTTCTAGGGAATTGCTTTTATCGTTATAACGAATAATAAACGAGGTATATTGATTTTAAAGATATGACAGGACAACAAAAACATAGTTAACTTATAGACTATAATTGTTGTTTGCAGCTAGGTAGCTAAACTGGTACTCATTTAATTGGTAGGTAACATAATTGTTATAACATAGCATAGCCATTCAATTAAAACAGTAGTTAAGCAAAAATGCAGGCCTTCTTTATTACATATAACTCGATATCACCACGTTCACCACACAACGTTGCTCTATATTTCTGTCATTTAGTTCCTTTGAAACGTATGATGTGCTAAATATTGTGTATGAGTGATTGTACCTTGAATTAATAAATGAAATAAAAAATATTAAAAACCCCCGTTTCCGATTTACGTGATTTTTTTTTCATACTTTATGTTTTGGCCAGGTTTAAGTACGTTTAAGTAATTACACGCTGGCAGAGCTTTTTCTTTGTTTTTTTTGAAATTATCAAATAACTTCTCCCGCTCTGGGCGGAGCGAGAGGGCGTGTTAGACTCTTACTGACTAAAACCCACCCGTGTTCCTTCAGTTGCCTGTGCCAGGAGCCACGGTATCTCTTTCGAACAACCCGTGACCCTGGCAGGTATCGGCCCTGGCGAACCCCGCCAGTTAGTGCTGACATCTCTTTGAGTCGCGCGTAGCAGAGCTGAGAGCTAAACTAATACTGATTCAAGGTTCAGATTAAATGTATAGTGTGAATACCAAAGTAATCTAGATCACACAAGCATTAGCTTAATGGAGAATAGAACAATAGCTCACAATAGCCAGTACATGCGTACACTGCAGCCAACTAGGTAGCTACTAGGAGTAAGCCGAACCTTCGTCGCAATTGATTAGGTATAAAGGCTCCCGCAGACAGGCGCGACGCGACTCTATAAGAATAAGTTTTATGAAAACTTCCTGGATGTTTTTCTACCTGAATCGCGTTGCACCATCGCGTCGCGGCTGTCTGCGGAAGGCTTCATGCGGTTAATAAGTTACATACGTGTTGCAAGTAATTTTTTACAAGTAATCAATTTTGAATCAATACACTTTATAATGAGATTTATCAGCAGTTTAATAAACATACTTTCGAAACCTTCTGGTTAAAAAATATGCGTTAAGATGCGTTTCTATGCATCTTAAAGTATATTTTGGATATGTTAAGATAATTTAAAATCAAAAAACCCGAAGCTAAAGCACAGCTGATTGATTCATTCTCAACACGCACAGCTTCCGGCTGAGTCATCCCGTCAGGAGTAACACAACTCACTCATTACTGAAATAAAATGGACCACACAAACCCAGTATTTGTTCAGTGAGGGTCAACTTTGTCGTAAACTAATAGCCAATGGGTACAAAAACCTGCGGCCGCGACCCGAGAGGCTGTAAATCAGTCGGCAAGTCATCTTTGACGACATCTGTTGAACAGGCAACGTGCGCATGAGCAAAGGCGCCGCATGCGTAAGTAAGCTTTGTCGCGGACTGTCATGATTATATTTAAGCTAATTCGTTTTCTTCTGTTTATAATCCATAACGATATTTTTTTATTATTTATGTGTTATAACTTTATTTATTTTATGAACCAATACCTACAGGCTCTTAGAAACATTTTAAAGCGTTTTTTTTTTTATTTTTTGTCAATATGATATATTATTTCAGCCATTAACAATAATCTATCAATAGTTTTAAACAACAATTAGATAGTGAGTGTCATTTCGGGCATTATGAAACAAGTGTCGTTTCATGATTTCAGTGTAAGAGAGAGACGGAGCTATACATGACCGATAACACCATCCCTTTTTCAGACTGGAATCATGATGACATTAAACATCGTATTAAAACCCCAGGCCCTAGCCCTACTGACATCTATTAACACGCACTGGGCCTGCGTGGTAGATTAAAGCCCACTCCCTCTCGAAGTGAGGAGCCTGTGTCCCACCACTGGGACATTGTCTGATTACCTATGCTAATTAAAGCAAAGTAAGTACTTTGGCACTGCAACACGCTGGGAATTTCATATTTGCATTAAAGATGTTTAAAGAATAATTGAGTATCAGTCATTATCATTACTAGCTGTATTCACGTTTAACTCTGTAGGAGCAGTGGTGGCTCAGTGGTTACGACCTCGACTTACGAGTTGTAGGTCGTGGGTTCCAACCCAGACAGGCGCGTTACTTTGTGTAAATAATTTCAACACCATTGCTCTCAAAACGGTGAAGGAATACTATGAGGAAACCGGCATCTCCTAGAACCAAAAATTTGAAGACCTGTGACATCTACCAACCCGAACTGGGCCCGCTTAGTGGATTACGGCCCACTCTCTCTCAAACAGAGGGGGCCTGTGGCCCAGCAGTGGCAACATTAAAGGCTGATTATACTGTATTCATATTATAAATCTATATTTAGAATAGGTACAAAATTACATGAACTTGAACCTTTGTAAACTATGTAGAACTAATGATAGTTTACGTTGAAATACCTACCAATAATTTGTGTATGCTATTTTCTAATTATACAATTTTAATCAAATAAATGTTTTTGCTGTAAATTCGCAATTTTCGTGTCTATGAAACAGTTCAGAACGTTTACTTAGTGGTAGTCAAATCACGTTTATTTTGGGTATGTTCTTGCTTTCAGTATAATTGTTGTATTTTACAATCAGTCGCCAAAATTATTATTTTTTCATCTTTCATTTCACTTATTTTGATATGAAAATAGATGACTCGTAACGTAATCTCAAAACAACAATAAATTATCCAAAAGAAGCATGGTAACCCTACTTGCGCAAGAGTCGGGAAATGAGGGTTTGTTTAAACTGCCTATGATAACGTCATCCGTGTCAATGATAAATAATGTTAAACAGATCACTATTGACGGACTAATTTATGACCGATGACCGAATTCTTTACAATACCAGCATTGTGTTAGAATGAAACAATGGTCAGAAATTGCCAGTTATGTTCCAAATTCGTTTCACAGGGCAATTAAACAAATTGAAAACGACAAGAAGTATTATTAAGGGAGGTCAATTGATTGCATTTAAGAAAGTGCTGTAAAAAATTGAAGTCACTATTGTTTGTATAAAAAAAAATTGTTACGGCCTGTTTCATATCCTAGCACCATCTAGCACATCTTTTCTAAAATTGAACAGTAGGTATCTCTATCTGCCACACAAGTTCATCCTCCCACTGACTTATTAGACTCCGACATTGTCTAATGTTTATTTTGTAGATATCATGAATAATCATGAATTCAGCACATGATTCTAGACCCCTAGAACTATGTGCTGAATTTCGACCCAAATTTTAAAAATTTTGCGTCGTTTTAAAAAAAAAACTGCTATTTTCATTGATTTATAAAATAGGGGTTATTTCATAGAAACGTACAATACCTACGCGATCAAAATCTATTATATTTCAACGCAGGGGGTCCAGAATCATGTACCTACTGAATCCATGATAACAGGATGCGCATTGTTGTCGTTGTCACCCTGTAAAGAATATGTAAATAAATTGCTATCTACAAAAGAAACATTTCTATCGACAGCACGGCGTACTATTAGAAACATTTTTGGAATCTTGTCTCATTTCCTTATCTTCTCGAAGACACTTGTTTGCTCCCGAACATGTTTTAAAACAAGCCAGACGTGTCCAGTTTTGTTTTCGTTACCGCATCAACCCAGATGTTGTTCCTTTGAAGAAACTTGTAAGACTTTTTTTTAATCTTTAAAAAGTATTTAAAAACTAGAATCTAAACTTAATTAATTTATCAATCAAGTAATTATAACTTAATAGCTAATTTGGATGTAGGTTTAGACAAGATCAAACTTGTAAGTTGGAGGTTGTTCGCGCCTTTCTATTTAGGTTACCTGTGTTACCAATAAAGTGGCAACAAGAAGAGAAGTTTGTAAAACGATGTTAACTTCTACATCCAATCTATTTTGAGATTTTATAGCTATGGTTTCTCCTGTAAGTTGTAATTGAACACTTGTGCCTACCAGGGTAAAATGGGACAGTAGGAAGCTCTGTATAATAGCTACTTACTGAGTGGGTGAAACAAGGCTTCCAAAGATGATGATGAATTAATTTGACCAATGTAGACGTTAATGAGTATTATTATGTGGTAGACCTACCTACTTAAGGTAATAGGGTTATGTGTACATAACTATGACGTGCACACGACATTTATTTTCATCTCACCTTTTTAATTCATTTAAGCATACAATAATAATTAATAATTCGAAGTTTGATTTACTATTTCAATAACCCCAGATTATACAGGGTGGCAGGGGGACATCGACGCGCAAACTGAAAATATTAATTCAGCACAATCATGACAATTGGGGTACTTGATCTACGGGGTCAATGTATTTAACAGTTTTTTTGTTAAATAATTGACTAAAAATTTCTACGGGGTGTCCAGAATCTTGTAATGAATCCATGGTAACGGGTTGTACGTCGATGTCCCTGCGATTCTGTATTATTGTCTCAGAAAGGCTGCTTCTTAGGAAGACACGAGAATTGATGATAACCACGCTTATTCACCACGCTTGTGCAAAACTTCAAATAGGTATCAATATTTCTTGTACCTACTTTAAAACAGGTGCAAAAGATATATAAATAAATATGAAGTTAAAAGTCGCAGGTATGATAATTTTATCCAGTGTTTTTATTTGACCAGCATTATTTTATTTATGAGGCGTTAAGATTGCTGTTGATAACAATTAATACCTAAGCAATGACAATTATATTTTTATTTAAAATAATAATATGTACCTATGTGAATTAATTACATAATTTCGCAAATCGGAGGCTAAGTGCCCATAGCAACTGAGAAACAATTTACTACCATTTTTTTTCATTTTAATGTATAAGTAGCAATTATAAATCACTAACCGAGAAAAAATAACAATAAAACGATATCCTGTTAATTATAACATCATAATATTATGTTGTGGGAAAATATTACAATAGGCCGCCATCTTGGATTTATCCTTGACTTAACTAAGAGCTTATTAACTTAATCACATGTGTGTGTTTATAATAGATGTTACATGCTAGTATTACCTTGTATTATATACCAAACAAACCCTTCTCTTGTTCAGGGTTTCGTGAAAGAATTGTAAAGGATCATGCTTTGACTTGTAAGCTCGAAAAAATAGTAATATTGTTTCTTAAAAGGTGGTAATGAACTTTAGTAAAATATATTGTGTAGTATCAAGTTTGTCAATTGAAGTTTCTATTCTACATCAAAAAGATGTATATCTACATCGACAAGAATTCATTAGATGGTCTTCAATTTGCGTTCCTTTTTTATACTGCATCAATGTGTAATAAAGTAATTAAGTAGCCAATGAGTAATATGTATGTTTTGTGGCTTCACATAGATACGACAAAATATACCTAAGAACAATTTTTTGGAACAAATATTAAAATTCTAATTAAGTAGTCGATTATCTTCTTGAGGCTGACTGGCTGACTGACTTGACTGTATCTATAGAGAAGGAAGAGGTAAATTTTCTTTAAAAACTACGGGAGCGCCTCTAGCGTCATTCTAGGGTAAGTAATGAGTAAGCTCGTGTAATGTTACAACGCATGTGTTTCCCGCGTTTCTCGCGACAAATTTCATTAACAGCGCGTTTCCTACACTAATATTATAAAGTAAAGATTGTTGAGTGTGTAAGTTTGAATGCAAGAGGAAGTACTGATCCGATATCAAGTGCCATGGGGTATGTTTTATTGTATAGTTGACTACCAAATGCTAGTCCAATATAAAATTAGAATTCGAATATTCTAGTAGATCTCTTTTGCTTTTTTCACCTTTGCTACGTTGCGCAATTCTTTATTATTGTTTGATTGGGACTTTAATAAAGGCCATAAAGATCTTTATTATATTTTTTTAATATACCTATCGCCACAGATCAAATCAGCTCAACAGTATCACTATAACATTATGCTCTCCCACAGAGTACTGTGATAAACCTAAATGATTGATAAATTCTCTGTTATTGTTGTATTAGGTTTGGTTAGGTACATTGTGATTTAATGGTACAATTTTCTATGTTAATCTCGAACCTCCTTACTAATAAACGTTGTATAGCGTCTATAGTTACACGACGCTGTCTTCTTCTTTCGAAAGTCAAATTACTGACTACTGAAAGAGAGATATCGGTGTGTAACTATTCATCAATATTTTATTAGTATAATCAATATAATCAGGTATTGAATTACTATTCTTTATTTTAAATACCTAATTATAAATGGCTTTTACCTTGGCCAGAGGCTAAGCATTACCACAAAACGTGACAGTGCCGCCTGTCTTTTGGATACATTACCAGTTGACGGCGAGGTGGACTAATTTTTTGACGCTAAATTTTAGTTTGTCAATAGTTTTAGTTAGGTTAGGTTTTATATTTTTATTTTAATAGTTTATTAGAAAGCTTTAAACATAAATAACAATAATATTATTATATGATTTTAAATAAAAATCTTTTGCGATTATCTCCATTGATAGTGATATCACCGTTACTTATAGCCATATACGGTGAGGAGGTGTGAACATGACAGACTAACATTCTTCGATGCCATAGCTTTTTTCTCAAAATGCGAAGGTGGGATATTTTGCAAGTTAATTAGATAGTCCCATTATACCATTGTTAATTGTAACTGTTACTAAAAGGTGCTCGACCCGACGATGATTCAAAGAAAATATGCATGTCATCTTTGCACATAGTAGGTAGGTAGGTACTGTGAGCTCTTTACGAGCTCTCACTAAGTACCTTGATGGGTGAAATAAACAACGGCTTGTCATATAACTTCGATACTTATTTTTAGGAAACCGTACTGAGTACAATTTTCTTTCTTTCATTTTGCGTCATATAGTTGACACTACTGTTTTTTAGTTTTTTCTCTATTCTTAATACTAATTAATATTTGTTTCTTATTTGTGCCATCTATTTATAACGCGGAGATTGCATGCTACAACCATGTCAGGTTACAGCCTCTACAGTATATAATATATCAACATATATATAAGTACATAGCGTATCTCAAGACTGAGTTCAAAAATGTTTGAAAAGTTAAAGAATCTAATTTGGAATAATTTTCTCAAGCAGAAGCAGAAAAAAATACAAGGAGAAAAAAAGGAAGAAAATAAAGATTCTTTAACCGCAGATATTTTCAATCTATTCTTATTAACAATATTTTCGAAATCGGATGTATGTAGCAGCACCAAATATTGCCAATTGGTACAATTTGTATATTCATCACGTTTGTGATAGCACAAGGGTAATCTGTACAGGTTGGCATTGGCATTGACGCGCAACCTATTACCATGGATTCAGTATACCTAATTATAATTCTGAATAATAGAAAAAAAAATCTGCTGTTTCATAGAAAAGCGCATAACCTACGCGTTCAAGATGTATTAAACAGCTGTGTATTCTTTTTATAACCAACGAAAAGTGACTATGCTAGGAGTCTAGAATCATGTGCCGAATTGATGGTTTCAGTTTGCGCATGAGTGTCCCTGCCACCTTGTAATATGTATGTAGCATTTATAGCGCATAATCCGGCGACAGCTAACCCACACAAAACAAAACCAAATAGCAAAGATCGCTAAGAAAGATGTTCTCAAAACAAATATAGATGCATTACTGATCGCATCTGCTGATTGAGATTCAACGCAAGACGTCACCTAGTTATAAATAGGTCGCTGTCCTACCAGTTAGCTAGAAAGTCACTATCTGTTTATGTAATATATGTTGGTTTAAACAAAAGAATACCTATCGTATTGATTGTTATAGGTACTTTTAAAAAAATATATTCAGCTGCATCCGGATAGACTGGCAGCCGACCCCAGCGTAGTTGGGAAAAGGCTAGGCAGATTGAGATCCTTTAAAAAAACTTTTGTGATGAGAGCTTTGAGTTTTGCAAGTCAATTTCTGGACAGACATAAACATAAGTAATGGAATTTTGAGTTACTAACTATTATTTATTTCTCTAAAATCTCAGGTTGGTCACGATCGTTAGGAGCTTTACTGGGTAGTGCCCGTCGTACAACTCGGTAAGCTGTCAGCCAAGTTACGTGCTTATCAATGATGGTTTCCAACGGCACTCGGACCTAGAAGATTGACAACGGGTCTTAATTGAGAAAATCTGCGTAGGTACCCTAATATTGCGAAAGTCAAATGGACAATATTTAATACTTCAAACATCTGATATTCGCACCTTTTTGGATATATGGCAAATCTGCAACTTCTATATTTCTTATACTAAAAAGAACCTTATTTTACGAACTATCGAGTCAGATTTTGATGACGCCAGCATTTAAAAGTGATCAGCCAATATATTTTTATACAAAAACCTTAAACACATTTTTATTTATTCATAGAGCAGAACTGCCCAACATCCTTTGACCTCATAAATCAGGACAGTGCTAGGGACGCCATGCTTATTTTATTAGTGGCTCGAGCTCGAAGTTGGCGCAGTACTAGTGGGTCAGTTTGACAGTTTCCTAGAACTCTTCAGTTCCTGGGCGTCGAGTACGTTGTGACACTAATATACGAGTGCCGTGGCTTACTGGCCCAGCGTGCGCCCGCGACGCCTAGCTACTGCACGCACATACTTGACCACAGATGGTGCTGCAAGTTACAGGCGGCAGCGAGTGGAGAGTAAAAATAATATGGCGATGTCTCAGTTCCAATACCAATTAAGTATTTAGGAGTTATTAATATAATTTCAACAGTTGACGGAATGTATTATGAGTGTCAATCAATGTTTAAAATTAGTTAGATTCGTCTTAAAATGTTCCCTTCCTCTCGCTAAATTTTGTGAGAAAGTTATCAATCGATCAGCATACGATCAATACTCATTGCTGATAAGTAGGTACTCGGTACATTTTAAACCATGTGCCAAACACTAGTGCCAAGTTAATGGGAACCATTACAATAGTAAAGTAGAGAAATCCGCACGTTTAGGGATTTGTGAAGCTAATGAGAGATAGCTTCGCTTGTGTAGATCGTAGAATGATTATTTCACGCCAATAATATGTGAAAATGCTAACTTTTGACTGGGAATAGACTACTACATATAATAGCACAATGAGACCTGAGATTTTGATTGAGGCATTAGTTCATAGACTATTGGTTCTTTATAAGAAATACAAATTGTCAAAAAAACCGCTATCACTTACAAACAACACCTCATTCTTAAGTAGGGCACACACGTCTCCGCATATAGGTATTTGCGGCTAGAACAATCACACCGTTAGTCGGTATGTCGGTCGGCGGCCCTTGCGTCGCATCGTGAATAAAAATCGACCGTTTAAGTGTAAACATGTCTATCAGTTTTGGACGAGATACACGCTTGAGACGTGGATCAAACTATTGTTCAACGAAATGGTACAAACGTCGAAACGAAACGTCTGTTCAAAAAGTATACCTAACGAAAGTGTAAACAGATAAACAGAAATCAGTGGGGTAATTCTTGTAATTTTAAGAACGTTCACAGTTAGAGGGGCAATTCTCGTAATTTTAAGAACTGACCTGTCTCAATCTGTCAAACATTTTTGACAAGTTTTTGACATTTGTTTGTCGCCGAGATGAGACTGTGACTAGATTTTGAACGTTTTAAATTTCGAGAATTAGCCTTCAGAAAACATACCATTGGATACTAATTTGTAGTGCCACTTTCAAATTGCTGTAATTAAAAAATCTAGTGGCATCTCATCTCAGCAACAATCAATGTCAAAAACTTTTCACTAATGTAGGGAAATTAGGAGGGTTTTTTTTTGACAGAACGGACGGTGAACGTTCTTAAAATTACGGAAATCGGTCGCCTGAGTTTTCTTGAAAAAAGGTCGTTGAAAAAACGGTTCAAGACTAATCATTCATGTTATAGAGGTAGACGTTATTACTGCGCTTTTAAAAGGCTAAGATTTTAGTTTCAATACTTTTCTTTGGCTCACTTTCTAAGATGCACTTTTAATGATGGTTTCCTACCTTCATGATTTCCGTACGTCCGTAAAAATGCCAATGTTAATTACTTAAATTACGGAGAGGCTCAAATCAAAATGAAATGTGTACCATAATTAAATATTCATAACATGCATGTTAACTATAATTTTCGTTATCAACCTGGTACTAATAAATACAGCAGTGCAGATAACAATTACAATTAATGAGACCGTGAAATTGTAATTTAAAAACATCAAATAATTTTGCGTCATTCTATACATCATCATCTGCCTAGCCTTTTCCCAACTATGTTAGGGTCGGCTTCCAGTGTAACCGGATGCAGCTGAATACCAGTTTTTTACATGGAGCAACTGCCTATCTGACCTCCACAACCCAGTTACTGGGTAATTAAGCTAGTTCAGTATAATCTGCTTTTCCACGAACTGGCAAATATATTTGTATCAGTATATTATATTTACGGTACTCACCATAGAATTATTATTTGCCGAACTAGATTTTAGATAATAGGTATAGGCATAAAATTACAATTAAAAAGCCTTAGGTACTTCGAGTTAATTAATACATTAATATATTGACAGCGACCGTACCGTAACTGTAATAGATCTAAAATTCAAAATCACGTAGGTACTTGACGTACACTCGTATTAGCCAAGTGAAGCATGCACTGTTACCTAATGCTAACTCCACCACGCTGCCGCGCCGACTGTCGAAGTGTCGATATGCCGACGATGTGCCGAAGCGACGATGTGTGCTTCGGCGCTCCGTCGGCGTCGTTGTCGTCGGCGTACCGTTGTGTCGAAATCTACGTAGTTTTAGTGCCGATGTAAGCAGGAAATCGGTCTAGTTCTACTTCGAAGTAAACGGCGATATGGATTCATTGCAGAATGTATCATGAAGCTATCTACTAAATTTAATTGAAATCTGGGGCAATGCTACAAAAACAAAACTGTCAGAACTTCAAATATCCCAAAATAAATTGATAAAAATGCTTTTTAACTATACATACTTAACATCAACCAGTAAAATACATAATGACACAAAAATAATGAATATAAAACAACTATATATTTATAACACATGTATCTTCATCAAAAAAATTCTTAACAAAAGCATTCACACTAAATATAAACCAATTACTCAACGGAGCACAAGACGAGCAAGCTTACTGGTGTTACCAAAAACTAGAACCAACTATTGCAAAAAAATGCTTACATTTGAAGGAGCACAACTTTATAATAAAATACCCTCACGAATGTACACTCATTCAATGCATTTAAAACTCATAATAATTTCAGATCACTAATTGCTTCCGTTAGGGCACAAACATTATATTTACCGTTCTATTATTAGATACTGCGCCTTAAAACCAATTAAATCGGTAGTTATATGGTTTTGTTAATTTATTCACTAATCCATCCGATATTTAAATCATTATAATCGTTTCGCAACCGGAACCCTTTGACATTAAGCTTTAAATGTCAACGATGAAGTGTGCCTATGTAGAACCGACTTGTCTATAAACTTAAAAGCTAGGCACAGATTTCCTGTCCACTTATCTAAAAGTTAATTACAGGAAAACGATAAATCCGCTTCATCAAAACGCTCCAAAGCAAGTTGTATTATTTCTTATGCACTGCCACCTCTTCAATTAAACTCATAAAATAAGTTGATACAAGTTTAATTTGTAAGAAGTCCTTAAAGTAAGAATTTTATTCCTTCAAAACATCTGAAAAGTTGATCGTATTCTGTGACATTTCGATTTTGAGCCTCTATGGTTCGAAATCGAAATGTTAGAATGCGATCAACTGTAAGACCAAAAAAACAAGGTAGCATTTAGCAAATCAAACTTAATATTTGGTCCGATAAACGTAACCGAATTATTAGCCCCGCGACACTAAACTACGCGCTTAAAATTACCAGGATCGGACGAGATTTAATTAAGTACCAGCACGTGCGGTACCTACATTGCATCCCGAAATCGATCGGCATTGCTATTTATAACCCAGTTGGACCTCATTCCTCTGTAGCAGTGCAATTAGTGAAATAGCGTATCCATTAATTATGTGAGTATGATAACTTTCAATTAATAACCCTATGATTATATTTATTATTATTTATTAGGGCATACAAACATCATTGGTTGAACTAAAACTTAAAAATAAAAAGCTTACGTTGTAGTAGGTTCATTGATGATAACAGACCTAAAATTTAAGAATAGAAAAGGTCCAATTTGGTCCGAGAATATCACCTGGAGATAACTCAATATCAGGACCAAACTGCACACTAGTCAGCCACTTCACATTACACACTGAATTGTACCTAAACTGATGAAAGAGAAGCATTAAACACAAAGAAATCACATAGTTTAGCAATCGACAATCAAACAATACGATAGCAAAACAATGATACTCTCGACTCGTGCCGACCCCCTTTTGAGCCGTCCAATCCGTCATGGCAAGTACGTGACTCAGGCGACACGGTTACAAGGTAACAACTTATGGGATGCAGCGAAATTACAAAATGCATGTTTATTAACATGTTCGGCAGTAAAAACTGTGCAGTAATCTAAATAAAAATAAGTCAGATAAATAACAATTTAAAAATAAAATGACTGCCCGTTATTTTTTCAACTGATAATAATAACCTCCCTAATGTTTATATAACATTTGTTAAAATGATTACTCATTTAAATTTAGTTCCATTTTTTTCCCACACGTTTTCACCCTAATACTTATATAAATGTCCTAAGCATCAGCCAGACAGTTCATTAAATGAATGCTGAATATCCTTCAGGCCGCTAGTTGAACGGCGCCGTTTAGTTAAAAGGCTAGGCTGTTAACTGAATGACTGATTAAGACAGTTAGCGGCGACATATGTATATTATATTTATAGTTTTAATAGCACCTGCCACTGTTTGCCTCTGCATCATCCAAAAGTCGGCATTAAGTCCGCCTATGTACATTTGTGTGCTTAAAGTATTAAATAAATAAATAGGCCGTCCATAATAATCGGTACAACTTCACACCTGCACAAACTTAATTGACAAAAATAATGTGCTCATGAATACCTCTTTCCGCTGGCATTCGGTAACTTAAACCATTCAATAGTTTTTACTGCACTCTACAACACTTGAAAATTGGATACAAGTTATGAATGTCATAGCGTACAGTTGGAGTTTTCTGTATTTATAGATTGCACGTAGCGAAATCTTATCTTATTTTAGCAAAAAAAAAAAAAAATTTGTTAGTTTTCCCAGAATTTCCTGTAGTTGGTAAGCAGTGTTGGGCTTTGGTTCGCATAGAAATATGGTAATAAAACGTCCTATGGTTTCGATTCGTACCAATTTTATCCAAACGAAAACGTTCCAAAACTGGGAAAACGGAAAAATGTCTGCAATATCGATTATTCTGTGTGTGTTCTGTGCAGAATGTCCCAATGCACAGTTTCTGGACACTGAAACTGTTAATGTAGATTTATACAAACACAATTCGGGTTTGCACGAAAAAATTTATAACGCTATTCAAACTCAATGTACAATTGAAGACTGTCGTACCGTGACGAGTGCAGGCTATTGATAAAAACAAGGCAACGGTTTCAATATGTAACACTTAACTTACATAACGCACGTTTGCATGCGCATCCCAATTTGGTCGCTTTTATTATTTTCCTCGCGTAACATTACTCAATTCCGTATCAAGGCTCGGTTATCTAACACTAGCTCTACCGAAACAAGTGGCCAACGCGACAGGCGCACTGTTGGGGCATCGTCGATGTGTCCCTTTGTTTGGGAAGCTAACCGCAACCTCTAAAAGTGCGCCGCCATCGGTGTCGCCTCGCCTCGCATCCCCTATGACGTCACTACCTCCCAAGTTCCCAAGTTCCCAAGAAGAAGAAGAAGAACCCAAATTTTTAGGCGTACAGCTTTGTATATTAAAAGAAAGACGCCTTACATACCTACGAATATAGGCCTTCGTACCGAGGACGCTAAAGCACGGATCCGGTCGTATTTTTAGTATTAATAGCGAAGTTAATTGGCCATAATAATAATGTTGTACGTCAAAATGATACATTTGAGTGTGATTAATTAATAGATGGATTTTAGTTAGTTTATTCATTATTAATTATGATCCAACCATTTCCTCTGATTCGCTATATATATACAAAAAATCAGCTGTTCCCTACATTTGTGTTCGTATAACTCGTCAAAATGCAGGTAACAGCTGATTTTTTTTTGCGATTTCAGGTTTTGTCCCATAGTAAAAGTTGTTCATAATGATGAGTACAATGACCTCTTAAGAGGTTGTTAGTGTTTTTCCAATAGCCCTGTATATTATTAAAGCAACATCACGCAGCGCTGGTTATGTATTAGATATCCCTACTTGTCGATACCTTCTTCTGCCAACAGTGCCGTGCATCAGAAGGGGTCACTTTTATGGAACACAACTTAGCCCGGATACTCGCTTTCTCAGTTTTCTGGATTCTAAGAATCGAAAGCCCGGGCAAAGCAACAGATATTGGTTCAATACACAATTTAAATGTTTCCTACAACGTGTTGCCGTAGTTCTGTTCCTGGGAAACGTATTTTGCATTGCTGATAGAAATTCTTTTGTGGAGTTGTGTCCGATGAAGTTGGTACCCGTTCATAACATGACAAGTAAGTGTAGGTACCTATTCTGATAAGAAATTATTATTAGATGCAACACAACTATACTTAATTGTCATCAGAATTGGGGATTACATACATAATATAATGTTCCCACTGCTAGGACACAAGACACAGGCCTCTTCTCTTCGAGAGGGAGTGGGCTTACCTACTGGCAAATAATTCTTTCAATTCTTCGTAACCTAGCTGTAGGTACTATTTGAAGCTACTCTTGTTGTATCATCCTGTGTTTAACCTATCCCTGCTTACGGTATTACAGTATCTTTATCTCACGAAGCGACGCGTGCTTTACATGTGGTAACCAAGTGTGCAAACACGCTGTGAATGTATGCGTGAAGACGAGTAGAAAGCACACAATACACACACACTTCCGACTTCGCCCGTGTCTCGGACGCTACCGAGAGCTCCTGCAATTAGGCACACACACATTAACAGCGTGTTTGTATACCTGTTTGTTTACCACAAGCGACACGCGCTTTGGGCGTCGCTTTGTGAGATTAAAATACTGAAGCGAGGTACTCGTAATAATATATTATATTTCCATTTATTTCATTAAATCATCTTTTACAGCGTTAAATTTACTGTCGGTCTTTTGAAATTATAGTCTTGCTCTTTTGACAGTAGCTACCTTCGGTTCATTAGATTTCAAAGATGCAATATTGCGTTTTTAGTACCTATATGCATAGGAAACGCAATATTATACATCTTTGAAATCTAATGAGCTGAACGTAGGTACATCTTACGAAACTCAAGTCGCTTAAGATCTTAAAATTGGCTAATAAGAGAGCGGTTTGCAGTCATCTCATGCAAACAGCATTGAATCACTATTACCTCAACTGACCTGAGGCTCGGTTCTAGTTTATTTTTGAACTAAAGCAGTAACTGTTAAAACTTCCGGCGGTTATGGATCGCGTTTTAACTGTGGAAATCGATTTCACAGTTAAAACTATTACATTTTGTAAAATGTGGATCACGGGCTAATTTTATAACATAGATGTTTTTATTGTTTTAATTCTTCAAAGGTAATTTATTATTTAATTGAATTGAAGGTTTTTCTTGGAGTTGGTTTTACATCACATCATAACTTTTCCTATATAAGTTTACATACATACAAGTTCACATCACTAATTGATGGTCCAAACTTAGCCGTTTAGTTGGATGGGTACAGACAGCTAGAACTCTTCTTCAATCTCCAACTGTTGTTAATAATAATCCGTCGCTTGTCTGCGGGAGTCCTTATATGTAAATGTTTCTTCAAAACAGCACACAGCCTTTCACAATTGAAAGTACTTGCGTACTAATTTCGCACGACATGTACTCTTCCTACCCATCCAATTTAGTTAAAACTGCTTTTACAATTACATAAAGCCCATTATAATTTACGTTTTAAATTGCCTGATGGCCGTTAGAACATATTTAAGTATGTTTCCTAGAACGGTCGTGTAAAGCTGCGTTTCTAAATGATTGCTGCTGCGCACACGCAAGTTCCGCCATCTTGGATGGATCTTCAGTTTCATCAAACAATTGTGTAGTGATAATTGTGTAATAAAATTATGGTCGTCAATCATGAAATTGCATTGAGGTGTTGAGCAAAAATTCTTGAGTCAATTATAATCAGTAATAAATTGATAGATAGGTACTAATTATGTTGTCAAGCTTGAACAGTTATAGATTCACCTAGGTACTCGTATATCTCAGGCTGCGATATTGGTCCCTCAGCTAATAATTTCATAAACGAGCCCATTACATTGATCACTTGTCAAATTCATATTTTTGACACTAAGAGATCTTATCGATTCTTGAAACCGCAAATTCTGGATACCTACCGCATAATCCTTATCCTTACATAGGTAGTATAAAACAAAGTCGTCGAAATGTCTGTAAGCGCATAACTTCCAAATGACTGCACTAAATTGGATAATTCTTGTTTTGTTGAGTTTGGTATTGTCAGGACAAGGTTTGTATGAAAGAAAATTTAGGAAATTCGGAAAAAAAATTGCGCCCGTGCGAAGCTGGGGCGGGCCGCTAGTTCGATATATACCTACCGACGACGTGTCAGTCAACAAGCATGTTACTAAAAAAAACAATTAAACCAGATTTTTTTCATCTCATACAATATTATGTAAAGTTCGACCGCGCCAGATTTGCCAAAGATGTAAACAATAGAAATTGAATAAAATCGATAAACAAGAGTATTTATTTTAAGCAATGTTTGTTTTCGTCTACTTAGCTCGGAGATTTAGACGAAAACTAACATTACTTAAAATAAAAACTCTTGTTTATCGATTTTATTCAATTTCGAGCGGCCATTGTTGTTTAACTTTTTCAACTTTGGCGCGGTCGGACCTTAGGCATAATTATTATACACCGATCACAAAACAAAAAAATCAATTCTCCATTGTGTCATGCTTTCACGTCTTTCATGTCTTTGACCTCCTCGTCGTTCATGTCATATTATTTTTGTAGTCGTATTTCATGTCTAGCCAACACAACACAACACTATTTTTGTTCAACATAACTATAAAGAGTAACACAAGTTGCATAAGGTATCCATTATTCATAGAACATAAACTTTGACTTTCGCTGTGCTATAAAGGCAAGTGTATGTTCTACGAACGTGTTATCGCATCAATGTTGGCCAGGCTTACCTTGGTCCTTGACAATCAATATACCCAACAGATTCAAACGTCAACAACTGGAATTGATGTATCAATTCCGGTTACTGACGTTTGAATCTGTTGGCTATTGGCAGAATGTATTCTGAGTGACGTGATGACACGATAATTATCTATTATGTCCGCCATAGACCGTTGCCAATCGTACCTAAATACATCTGTAAACCAAATAAATTACTTACGGGTTAATTCTATCTGATTAATGCCAAGTCAAATCATGAGCAGTGGTGGCCCAGTGATAACGGCCACAACTCACGGGTTGGTCGTAGGTTCGAACCCAGATAGGCGCTTTACTTTATGTAAATTACTAGCTTTTGCCCGCGACTTCGTTCGCGTGGAATAGTGACTTCCGGCAGATTTTTCGATCCCAACGCCATCTATCGAGCATAGTGACAACTCGGATTATTTATCTATACTTCGTTCGGGCATTTTAGTTTTACTAAAAGTTTTATTACTTATATTGATATTATTTTTTTCATACCTTTTTACTATTTATTTACTTTTTTCCGATGAATTAAAACAATAACATGAACCGAACTCGTGTAACGATCGACACCATTGCGCGATCACCAACTCGACATAAATATATAGTACTAATAGAATTATCTATACTCCGTTAGAGCATTTTCTTTGTACTAAAAGTTGTATTATATTATATTTTCATACCTTTTTACTATTTATTTACATTTTTCCGATGAATTTTCAGTACTGAATTGATGCCGACTCTTGACCAATAGATGGCGCTGTATGTCCGGAATAAATTTTATTTTTTGTAATAAAAACTATCCTATGTCCTTTCTCAAGTTCCAAACTATGTCTGTACCAAATTTCACACAAATCGGTTCAGTAGTTTAGGCGTGAAGCAAAGACAGACAGACAGACAGACAGACAGAAAGACAGACAGACAGAGTTACTTTCGCATTTATAATATTAGTTTGGATTTCATCACCACTGCTCTCAAAACGGTGAAGGAAATTATCGTGAGGAAACCGGCATGTCTTAGAACCACAACATCGCAGAAATGTGACATCTACTAACTCTCACGCGTGATTACAAAAGCCTATTGATTTCGGCCAGGTATTGGCCCAACCGCTCGGGCTTTTAAAGCAGACACCCTCACTTGTAATCCCCAGTGTTTCGGCCACTCAAGGGACCGAAATCATCATGCAATTAAAGTCGACGTTTTATAATACTGCCACTATAGAACTCTGAGAGGCAGGTGCAGACGGGAGATTTAATTGAAAAAAAAAAAAAACTACAAAACAAAAATTTCTGCAGATTTATTTTAATGTAAGTCATCAAGTCAAGTCTACGTAAATTAAGAATTTTAAGTTTGATGTTTATATGTAGGTATATATATTTTTTATGTACACACGGCTACACATCAAGCTATACATTTCCAGTTTTCGCTGAACTCGCATTGTATAGGTTTTTCGTACAATCAGAAGTCAGCTTATACTGGTTATGTATAGCTTGATGTGTAGCCGTGTGTACATCATTTATAGACGGATTTGAAAAATTAAAATTCTTTTTTTAATAGATAAGGTATGCCTCAGAGGTAGTCCCATATACATTTTATTAACTTTGCTTGGGTAGTTTTTGAGTTAGCTTCAATAATAAGATTTTTTTCCACTTTATTTTATAATGATGATGTTTTAATAAATCCTGTCCACCACTGATATTTACATAGCAAGTAGGCTTTATATGCTTTTGAGTGGGCTAGGTACAACTAAAAAGTGGAAAATAAAACATTTATTACAAAAAAACAACCGACTTCCAAAAAAAAAACACTACAAAGTGAAAAATAACTTTAATTTAGGAAGTTTGTCAAAAAACAAAAATGCGGAATCAATGAAATTTTGCACTGTAAATCGACTCTTGCTTAGTGCATTAAATTTTGCGTAACGCTCTGGGTTTTAGAGTAAATATACCTGCACTACAATTCCCTGTTAGAGACAAACACACGCTGGTGGAGTCACTCGGGCTATTGTAGTTGCAGTAAACCGATTGATCGACTCTAATATCCTGTTGGTTTGAGCCATAGTGAGCGTTTGAGCTGGCCGAAATCAACAGGCTTTTGTAATCACGAAACCCGCACTGGACCCACGTGGTGGATTACGGCCCACTCCCACTCATAGAGAGGAGGCCTGTGTCCCAGTAGTATCGGCTGATTATGCAAATCCTTTATTTCGATAAGACCATTAAAAGGACTTTTGAATGTCTTGCCTATTAGAATGCGTAAGTTAATGTAATTCAATCTATTTAGGAATCCCTTGATTGTATACTCAACATATGGGATCTACCAGATAATACACATTACCAAGTTCTCTCATGTTTAATGAAGTTAACCCTCTAATACGTGTACCGACATGATACTATAGTGAAACTCACAACAACCTATACGACGTAACTGGTGCAAATGCAATTATTGTTGATCAAATTAGTCCACTACATCAGGCTGAAAGTGGCCTCGTATGATATTCAACTGCAAGGACAAAAGGCGTATCTATCTACAGTCAACAAAAGAGATAAATATGCAGGATCGTCGGATATTGTTGAAGTTTTGTAAGAAACCATTGGATGTTCTGGAATAAAATTTAATTTTATTAATAGAAAACAAACAGCTCATTTACCAAGTTAAATTTCAGTCGAAAACATCCATCGGTTTCTTACTAAACTTCAACTATATCCGACGATCCTGCATATTTACCTATCTCTTTTTTTGACTGTACCAAGTAAAATTAACCGCGCTCGTGTAACCAGGGTGGGGTTTCAGACAATTTGGTTTAGGACCACGTATAACACAAACAAGTTGTTAAAGAAACACTGATTCAGCCGCATCTAGGCCTATAGCGTTAAATCTAGGCCTTTTAGACTGTTTTCCGTTATAATCCTGTATTCTATTTGACATTGATTGGCATTATACAGTTTATTTTTTATTTTTAATAATAATTTAATAGGAATCACGAACACGCTGCTAAGTTTCTCCCTCCATTTTGTCAAGTGACTGATGACAGCTGTCAAACTCTTGACAAAAACACATGACTTTAAATAACATTCAGTGTTGCAAATTTTTTACATTATCAAACCTCAAATGTGCTTGAAATAAAACGAAGAATAGACATCCTGTTGCAAAATTGGGAATCATCCCTAATGGCTTTGTCTAGTAAGAAATGCATGCATCAGCACAAAATACTAGCATAAAGAGTGATCTAAGTGTCGTGTTAACAGCCTGCAGCCAAGTGATTTTCACAATAAAGGAAGTATCTTTTAATGTGAATATCGCTCGGCTGGCTTAATAACACGATCAGCAGTCAATCACCTTCCACAAAGCACAAAAATGCCATAACAATAAAGTGAAAAGAGCCAAAAGAGCAATTTATTCAGATTTTTTAAACAGTAAATATTTATAGTTAATAGTATACACTAGACCGCGCATTCTAGGTAAACATTTCACCTCGTCGAGCTGGCCTAACACAGAACGGAGTTTCAATATAATGAGAGTCCAGCTTGTACTGGTTTTGTCACTGACATGCGGCTTAGTGGTTTATTAGTAGGACAAAATTAATGTTCTTACCCATTAGACTGTTACCCACCGCTGATTATTAGCTGCGACCTACAAAGCGTCTTGCGGCTTGCGCATGATTCCACCTAGTATTTAAGCAGGTTTACAGCCATACTCGCTCCAGATTATTTATATTCTTCTATTAATAACAACCACTGTTGAGGCAGCTTTGGATTTAAATTAGGAATGTAACGGACATCCGCTTCCAATTACAAAAGGTTCAAGTCCAATCGAGGTCAGATTAGTCCAATTTCTGTTTCGATTTCTCAAGGCAGATTCTGCCGAACATTTGAACAGCTTGCATGTAACAATCTTGTTTGCTAGTGATATGTCTGTTTCCTCGTCCAAAATTTTGAAACTTGCCAAACGGCAAGTTTATATGGCAAGATATTAAGTAGAGATCTACTTAACATGAAATTAGTACCTACCCCCGAAATTCGGAAAAAGTTGCTAACAAACCACTCTAGTCCAATCTCTAATATCGTGTGAGCATTGATAAGCTGGTCAAGCAGCCTTTCCTGAATTTGCGCCGCCTGGGAGGTATATACTATACGCACAAAGCGAAACATTTCATTGACCAAACCGTGTTCAGTCGGTGTGCCTATATAAGTATCCACATTATCAAGTGGATTAGGCGGAGTGGATAATCTATACACCGACCATACGCCGAATACCTACGTATTCATATTAATATTAGAATATTGGACGTCCAACTATCCACATGTTGTGATCAAGCACTGCTCGCATTCAAAGATTGGTAGGTAATTCAGTTTTGCAACGATTAAATAGAATAGAATAGAATACTCTTTATTATTTACAAAAAAAAATAGAAATAGAGGCATTTTTTATTTAATATGAAAACTCAAATAAGAAAAACCGTTAAATGTACCTACTGCAAGTTTTGGTAATTTGGTACAGTACATGAAATTGTCCTGAAAATCCTTCTAGGGTATAAAGTTTAGCTACCCATCTAACTAAAGGCACTGTTCTAAAAGCACATAAAAGTTCTGTGCAATAAGAGGCACGAAGCCAAGCCGATACTCGGGTAACAAAATATCCCAAGTTCTAGTTCGTCTCAGAATTCTCCTGAAATTGCAATTTCCTTGCGTTCATTTCTTTTTTTTTTTGCAAAGGTCAGAAGATACTTGAAGCGGAAAGTATTTCATAGAACAGATCAGATACTATTTAAAACGAGTTGTAGGTCGTAGGTTCGAACCCAGTCAGTCGCTTTACTTTGTGTAAATTATATCATCACCACTGCTCTCAAAACGGTGAAGCAAAACATCGTGAGGAAACCGGCATGTCATAGAACCAAAAGTTCGAAGATATGTGACATCTACCAACCCGCACTGGGCCCGCGTGGTGGATTACGGCCCACCCCCTCTTACAGAGAGGAGGCCTGTTTCCCAGCAGTGGGAAAATTATAGGCTGAGTAGGTATGTATGTATATTCAGCTGCATCTGGTTAGACTGGAAGCCGACCCTAACATAGTTGGGAAAAGGCTAGGCAGATGATGATGTATGTATGTACATATTTAAATCGTTAGATGTAAGCAATAAAGTATCCGCACTGAGTTTGCGCATTAATAATGGCTTTTCCATGACAATGAAGCCAAGTTTCAGCGACATTGTGTGTGTCAGGGGAGTCAAAACGAAACAGAAACGCGGGGCTAACGAATACGATTAACTAACTTACGATTTAAATCATTGATTAAGAATTTTTCGGACTTACTCGTATCAAGTAGGAAACGTGCAAGTCTATTAACATGCATGTTTTGCTTGACGTGTCCCTCTGACAGTGGCGCGCATTGGTTTTCAGAATAGGTAGGCACTAGGCCGGGTCTAGTCTAGGCAGACGCGGTCACTAATCAGAAAAAAAGTGTGGTTATTTGAGTAGGCATGCCTACTTAAGGGTGATAAATTGCGAAGGTCGAACGTCATTGTATTACGCGTGAGACGTACGTATTTTTAATTTTGTCGTATTAACTTGAACGAGTAAAGACCAATGACAATGTGCGAATAGTACGGGAGCCGAGTAGGCCGTCCGGCGACTGCCTACTGCCGCGCGTGTTTGTATGAAGATTTTGTTTTTTGTTAGGTAAGTATGATAATTTAGTGAGTTTCTTAATTGTGGGGCACACACTAAAATGTAATTGACAGGCTTAAGTTGATATATCGAGGTAGGCACTGCTTATATGCCTTTAAACAATGCACGCCACTGCCCTCTGACTAGCTATATATATTTTATTATTTATTTGTGAATATAACAGGTATTAATTAATAACAATATTAAGCCAAATGACCTCCACCGTACTGACAAGTCAGGTGTCAGACATACCTACGTATAATTTATAACCTGGTTTAAAGGTTACACCCGTATTTGTATATTAACCAAAATCTGGCGTCATTTATCTCTATTTTATTTCGGTGCAAAGCTATTATTAGTTTGCATCATGCATGAATCGTCAAAAAGGACATTACAATTATTTTACTCTACACCATCGGTACATCAAATGCATTCCTGAATTTGAGTTGTTTCGTCAAAGAGATATTTATAGCGTCAAAACGATCTACGATAAATTTATAAAATCAGGTGAAATTTATTTTTGGTAGTCAACTCTGTGAAAATTTTATTAAAATTCGTCCTACGCATGTTTTTGTCAACGATTTCTTACATCAATTTCATACACTGACGCTCAACTTTGGTTAACGAAAGAAAGTCTAAAAATACAGCAAGCAATATACAGCGTTCCACAACTTTTATCACAACGATCGTTGGAATACAGTATAAATGTTTTTTTTTTTTTTTGGGTTTTTAAAATAAATACATGCTGAAGGTTCCATTGGAAGTTTTCTGGCATTGAACTGTTGTAAAGATTGCACCAAATAGCCGTCAGCATCGGCGTCAGTGATCGACGTAGATATCCAATATCGAACTCTCAACAGGCACCACTTACCTACAAATGTCGTTATCACATCACCTTAGTTGTGAAAACTTTTTTACATTACCTCAATTGCTCTGCCCGTATCGACGCCCCTGTTTCATATGGGCTCCATAAAACATCCCCCTGTCAATTAGTTTTTCTCAAGTTCCTTTATCAGTATTGCATTCAGGTCACTTATTACCTAACAATCGCATCCGTGAAGACGTTACGATTTGATCGCGTTACATTGCGCCACTACAGAGAAATGTATTCCAATTAGCTGGAACATTACTAGCAATGTATCACGCATGTTACGATATAATTCAACTAGTCTGAATTGTAAAAATCTATGGAGTACGTGATTGTGGCTTCCGCGTTTCTTTTTGCATGGCATTAGTGTATAAACGAGCATTCTGCAAGATATTTCTGCAGCTCTGTAAGACATGCGTATTTAAATCTAGACTCTAGACTTAAGTTATAAGATTTAAAATTGAATGTTTTATTGTTTTTATTAAAAATTAAGTTTACATGTAATGCCTATTACATTTGTCTGGCCTCGCGTTAGTAACAGAACAGCGATAGTAAGGCCTTCCTATAGGTCGATGTATGACCCTTGTTTGTAACCTTAGAGAAGTCTCAAATTGATGGATTAGTCTTTTATTTTTGTTGCACTGAAGTAGTTGAATTAATTACTATAGTTTTGTGTTTGTGGTCTTCTACAGTTTGCTACTTCGCTTGTTAAAAACTGACACTTTTTAATGCTTTACCTATTTGGACAGCATTTTGAGTGGGAGTATCATTATACTCCTAGAAAGTGCAAATTTTAAAAAACAGCAGATCCGTCAGTAACATCACCATATGAAAAATATCAAACAAAATGCAGATTTTTAAAGGAAGACCTTCAAAATATTGATTATTTTGCTTTGATGTTTATAACGTTCTTATTTATCATACATTTACATATTGTTTCGCTTGGTGAATACAATATTATCGTGCTGATTCTTATATAACTTTTAATTATTATGAGACTATTCATCACCTTCATGTAAATTCATAATATCTGCTAGCTAGACGATGCACCGTTGGCCTAAACATAGTGGTTGCAATTTCCAGTGTCCGAATACCATGTCGAGTAGTTTTACTTAGTTTTTCGGCCAGTAATCATTATCAGTAGCAGCACGAAGGTTGACTATAAGGCCATAAGTACTTACGTGGGGGAAAAGCCGCAATCCGTAGCGTAAACGCCGATTGTTACAGTAATAGCTAAACTAAAACGTCTGTTTCTTTTCAGGTGACCGACGCTGTGGGCACCCGGCCGTGCCTCCAAACGCCAGGGTATCCTTACCAACAGCGGACATAGTACCAGGAACGATTGCCACATACGAATGCGATGACGGATATGAACTGTTCGGGGCTCATCAGAGGGAATGCACACTGAGGGGGGACTGGACTGCAGACTCTCCTTTCTGTGGTAAGAAGTTTATATAACGCCAGGAACCTTGTATTTATACTTTGGTCCTTTACGCTAAGCCATTTTTCAAACACTTACGGGTAGCCGGCGCCGAATGCACTGTGGTGAATATATGGATACCGATACCAGATGAATTGTGCCGGTACCCATGTACTAAGTCATAACTCGATACTTAAGCCTGATTTACAAGGTAGGATTCTATTGCCAACGCTATAAGTTGAAGCAACACTAAAAGTTGCACCGTCTAAACAGTATTTAGGTCAAGATGATGTAGTCATTTGTTGCACAAGCAACTGACATCGTGTAAACGGGCCTTAATTCCTATGGTTTTATTCAAATTCCGATCTTTAACTCCCAATAATTAAATTAATAATATCTCACATTCTAGGCACAAACGTGGCGTTCAGAAAGCCAGCAAACCAGTCGACAACAGTCCGTGGCGGTGCCGCCGCCAACGGCAACGATGGTGAGAAAACAACAGAGCATGACGGCAAGCGGTGCACCGAGACACAGCGGGAGGCGTCGCCCTGGTGGCAAGTTGACCTGCTCAGGCATTATGCTGTCAAAGTCGTCAGGGTAACCACCAGAGGATGCTGTGGTGAGAACACACTAACTACATTACCGTATTTTATAACAATGCTCATGTAGGTATGAATCTCGCCACAAATACAGAATGACAGTGGCAGTTTCACACTCTGGTGTGCAGAGCATATTTATGAGTACAGACGCCAGCACGTCAAGCTACCTGAAACTGTCAAATTTTCCCAATCAACTTTGAACCTTATGCTTTAGCGATAGTTGAAAAACTATTAAAGAAATTTGACAGATTGTAGTAGCTTGATGTGCAGGCGTCTGTACAAGATTTTACATAGGTAGGTAGTTATGTGATTTAAGTTTTATTGTTTTTACTCGAATTGCTATATCCCCTGCAGGCTTGCTCTTTAATTCTAGATTCAAGAAGCCTTTTCACAAAATCATTAACTTCCCTGAGCTGATTCGACGTGTGAATCAATCAACAAATGAAAGAAAATTTTCACCCGATATACCTAAGCAGTCTGCGCTTTATTTCTATACCAGGTGATAAATAAACGTGCGCAGGCGTCAGAAGTTGTAATGCCATTTTACTTTAATAAATATTTGGCAAATGGTTATTGCCCCGTCTAGGTAAAACTACCGGAGCCACGGATATCTATGAACGGAGCCGAATGTTTTGTAAAACTTACCCAACGTTGCAGTTATTGGTAATTAAATAGATAATTTGCGTGAAAGTTGCCGTTATGACACTCAAATAATACCGAGGAAATCAGCGTTAAAGAAACATGTTTTAGGAATTTATATTCACGGTTTAAATATGCATTGTTAGGGGCTACTGAACTCCCAACATCTCATTGTGAATATTTCATCTCTCTTCTCTTTCTCTTTCCAATTCTAATATTTATCGCTCACTTATGGTGAGTATATTTATTAGAATTTTAAGGGCCCAGTACTTTTTTAATTAACCTTTCCTTCTTTACCAGGTCATCAGCCGCTTCAGGATCTAGAGATCAGAGTGGGCAACAGCAGCACCGATTTGCAACGGAACCCTCTGTGCGCCTGGTTTCCTGGTACAATCCGTAAGTACATACTTCCTATTGTCGTATAAAAATCGATTTTTTACCTGTAGTTCGTGTAATCGCAAAAGTCATTTTATACATTTGCGATTTATCATCGTTTTCTTCAATTTGTAGTTTTTAGTGTTCCGTACCCAAACGTACACGTAACGTACGTGACTGTCAGCGGCCTGTATATCGTGAACCGTAATAGGTAGACAGTTGAAATTTTTACAGAGTGTGCCGCTATAACAACAAATAACAATATAAGGTTAATATAAATTAAAGGGGCGGGGGTCTCGTGATTTTTCGGCGTTTTTTGCGTTGTGGTACGCTACGTGTTTTGTGATGGTCGGTTTTGTGAAGAAGCCACAACTATTTGCGATTTAGAAGATCTAAGGCTGCTTTTCCACCAGAGATGTGATATGCAGCTATGCTGCGAAGATGTGAAAGCTATGCTACAAAACTATGTAACCCTTTCCACTAATCTTGCTATGTAGCGGAGCGAGTAAGATGTGCTATGAAGATGCGCTGTCGCGAGGTAGCTGTGTGAGGAAGATGCGCAGCTCGAGCTATGCGATGCATCGACAGTAGGGAAGACACGGAAGCAGCTGCGGCGCGGTGAGGGGAGAGGTGAAAACGTTTTAGGTTTAAATAAAGAAACTTTATTCTCAATAAAGACAAATGTCACTCACTTGAGAACAATACTAAAACATACATATAAATTACACAAAGTTCGCCGTCATCAGTTACAAACTAGACTCTAAACTAGTCTAGACATACTGTAGGTACTTTGCTCTGCACATAGCTAAACCAGTCGCGCATTCATAGCTCCCATCCATAGCATGCTTCCATAGCACGCATACTCCATCCATATAAAAAACATAGCTTAGTTGAACTCGTTTCCACCAGTGCTATGATATGTGCACCAATGAATAAGATTGGATATCAAACGCATCCATAGCAAAGTAGCATAGAACATCTCTGGTGGAAAATCTTATAATAATTTTTTCGTTCGCCAATAACAACAGCTAAAATGAACTCTAACATAAACTAGCGGGTCGACATGCTTCGAGTTTCCACTGCCATGGCTTCGATATGACCTATTTACCCTTATCCTGAAATATCAGCGCCAGTAACAAATCTAAAGCATAACGATCGCCATACGTGTATGACGATCGTTATGCTTTAGATTACTACACCTCGCCAGTGTATGGAAGACTAATACGTTTCCTAGACTAATTCGAGCTGTCTAAAGCTATTTTTCTCCAACTAGGTTTGAAGGTCTGACCTGCGGGGTAATTGCGTAACACACTAACGCTAATTTTGACAGTTCAACAACATTAATAATTGCTTTATTTATGTTGTTAGGCAGACAATTTTTTTAACTTGTGAAGCAATGGATTAACAATATCTATCCTTCAAAATGATTCAGATTGTGATAGAAAATGTGTTACGCAAATAGGGTGCTAATAATCCTCATATTAGTAGACTAGCTGGGCCCATGGTTTCAATCCGTGAATCCGTAAATGTCGATTCCGTGGGAATATCAGGATAAATAGTAGCCTATATGTTAATCTAGAGTGTCAGCTACCTCCATACAAAATTTTATCAAAATTGATCCAGCCTCACAAACTTTCGCCTTTATAATATTAGTGTGATCTACGATTGATAGATGACCTGAATTTATTTACACTAGGAACAGTAACCTATTATTAAAAAAAAAAACAATAATTGTAGTAGGTATGCAGGATCGTCGGATATAGTTGAAGTTTAGTAAGAAACCGATGGATGTTCGCGAATAAAATTTAATTTTATTAATAGAAAACAAACAGCTCATTTATCAAATTAATTTTCAGTCGACAACATCCATCGTTTTCTTACTAAACTTCAACTATATCCGACGATCCTGCATACTTATCTCTTTTGTTCACTGTACATTCCATAATAATTATGAGTGTTGTTTAGTTTATTATGCACGTTATAACAACCTTATTATAATGGAGAGGAAACTAGCTCAGATTTTAATAATATGAGTCCCTTATGAAATGCTGGTGGTATTTAATTGTTCTACCAGTTTGCTTCTATTCATAAAAGTCTGTTATGTTTTTAAATAATTCCATTAGAAAAAGATTGTAAATTGCATTTTCTTAGAGCTAACGTTTAGTAAGAAAAGTGTTAAATAAAAGCTTTTACTTTAAAAATAAGTAATAATCGAGTTTATGCACATAAATAGTCCAGATTTTGCCCCTAACTGTCTAGGAAAACAGCTGAGAGTCCCGTACGGTATATTAGAATTACCCTTGAACGATATATAATTGTCTGCAAAAAGCATGGCTCACCGTTGAACGGAAAAAACTATTAGTCGATACTACTATTATTATAGAAACTAACTCACTCTACCGTCTTGAAAAGAGGAAAAACAATCTAGCGTCACAAAAAAATCCTCGCAAACAAACCACTAACTAAAATCATTTTAGTGACACCATCCTACGATCAACTCACCCTTACTCAAAAGTTATGCACTACACATAACTAATTTAGTAGGTACAGTTGCATTTGTAACTCTGTCAGTCTCAGACAATAAACGTATCCCACTTTACCAGTTCAACATTAAATAAAACATTTATTTATCTACTCAACCATTACAAAATTGAAACTATATATAAAAACAAACGAGGTTAGTAAAGGGCTCCACGATCTTGCTCCATCGGCCTTATTTCGTCTCAATATAAATAGAGTATGCAGTTCAGTGTTTACAAGATCCATAGTTCATTTGTTAACGGTGATGTTCTATCAAGTCGGTCATGGTGAACTGTTTATGATGTGCGAGATTTATACAATGTTCATGGATATTGGGCCATCTTACATAATTATATTCGTGTGATTCAACCGATCTAGGTTCCTACCATCGCACATTTTTTCGTATAAATTTTTATTTTGGGTCGTATATACAATTATTAAGTGCTCGCTTGCCGCGGTTGGTCCGTGGATGGGTGACCATCTTTACATACCAAGACCCCTCCGTGCCTCGGAAAGCACGTTAAGCCGTTGGTCCCGGCTGTCATTCGTGGATCTTTGACAGTCGTTACGGGTCGTCAGAAGCCCGAAAATCTGACAACCAGTCTTACCAAGGGGTATCGTATTACCCAGTAACTGGGTTGTGGAGGTCAGATAGGCAGTCGCTCCACTTAAAATACTGGTATTCAGCTGCATCCGGTTAGACTGGAAGCCGACCCCAACATAGTTGGGAAAAGGCTACGCAGATGATACAATTATTAAGTGCATTTATTAAAAAAAAATTGTTATAATATAATAGGAGGCTTTTCATTTTCCATGTAAGTATGTAACCTAGTGTCCGTTTGAAGAAAAAAGTCCCGCAGCCGTGGCGTTCTCAACATCATAATATGTATTACAGTCACAGTCTTAAATAGAGAAAGATAACTATGTGTATAAAAATAATTAGTTCCACTTATTGCCACGGGACTTCGTTCTTGAAACGGATTTTACATGGAACTTGAAAAGCAAACTTATGAAAATTAAAATTGCATTCGAAACGACAGCAAATTAATTAAAAGTTAAATCTGGTTTTTTCCTATTCGCCGATACTTCGAAGAGAATTCACGATAAATGAGTCACAGGCCTAGTATAGATACTCGATTCATTCACGATCGGTGGGGTTATGATTTCCACCACCCTTGTGCAATAACTCCACACCTATAGAAATATGCCTGTCAAGAATTGATCGGGCTCATTGACCCTTTGACATGTCAGTATGCGATAACAAATCAATAAATCCGTATTCAATTAAGTCAGATTTATTTTTATTGATGACGTCAGCATTTTCGTTAATATGCATAATTATCAATCAATATATACTAATAAATAAAACTGAAGAGTTTGTTTGTTTTTGTTTGAACGTACTTTCTCTGGAACTACCTATCGGATTTGAAAACTCTTTTTGCATTTGATAGCCAAATTCTTGAGGAAGGTTACAGGCTATTGAATATTACGCTATGACTCTCTAAGTGCTTTGGCATATATAACTCATTTTTGGGAAAAAATACATTTACGTCGATGTTTCTCCAAATGAGCCATATCTACTTTGAAATCATGGGTTAACTTACTTAGGTTGAATATAGCTCGTATTAAAGGACGTATGTTAACGCAAATAGTTCGAGCCTGGCATAAATGAAAAAACTGTTTTCGGACGTAAACTAAATACGCCCGCCCAGATTAGCTTCAAATATATACAGTATTTCTTTTTTGATGTGTTGTTAGCTGGTGCCCCAAGTCTTTTTACTAACTTCAGACTACCTACGAAATAATTAGCAAAACCAACACTAATTAATGCAAAACTAATCATTGGATCAGTCACATCACATACACGCTCATCGAGGCATCAATCATAAGAAAGTTGAAATCGTGTCAGTTAGTTCACATGCTCTCTCGTGATGTTGGGAACCGGTGTGGCGCTGTGGAAGCGGGTCAGCGGAATGATGTCATTACAGCCGCTTAACGATTGTCTTCAAGCGTTTTATTGCTGATGGAGATCAGCTGATCAGAGATCTTAGAACATAAAAGTTACTGTCAATTGTATTTTCTTTCTGAAAATTCTCTGTAAGTTTCTCCGTCTCGGGAAAGTGGTGGGGTAAGTATATCGATTTCCCACTGATTGAAACCGTGAGTGGTCATCTTTAGCTATTTTTATTACTGTTTAAAGTGCGCTCGCTCATTTTTCACTCGTGTATCGACAATGCGCCGCAGCCGCACGCGCAATGTTCTTCCGCGGTAAACCGCCATTTTTTTTAAAACGGAAGGCTGCAGCAATGTCCGAATTATTTCGCGCGACAGTTGGCTAAAACATAGCAGCTGACTATTCAGGGGACTTTTATTTATACAAAAACATAGCATACAACGTTAATCCATAAAATATCGACAATATTTTGTCAGGTTTCTTCCGAGAATCCGAAGTCCTTAGAGTTTAGATAAACTCAAAATTCGTCAATGTTATATATTTCAGCGAATTTCTTCCTCAACTTAATTTTCAGAAACGGGATATGGACCCAATAACACTGTCGAATAGAAAGCTACATCAAAAACCGGGTTTAAAAGAATCTACAAGCAAGTAGCCCGTATTACCTATTAAGTATAAATTCATATATTCTAAAATAATCAACTAGCATTTATATGTAGCCTGTATTGACACATTGCAATTCGCGGGGCGAAGGGCCTCCCTCTCACTTTTCCGTTAGTGTTCGCTGTCTGCGAAAAAGAGAGGGAAAACTAATAGAGGGGTCCCGTCACGCAAAAAGAACGCTGGCGTTTACCTGCGCACTGAGCGGTTTAACGATCAAATTGGTTGTATGAAGGGAGCGCGATGCTAGTAATTATGATTCAACAATAAAACAATTACACTTATATAATATACAGGGTGTCCCAGAAATAGTGAATCAAACTGCTATGGGAGGTAGCTTGACTAATGTCCCATCCATAAAAAATATGAAACAAAACAAAACGCATATGGCCATCAAAAAAAAAAAGAATATCGGAGAAACGGGAAAATCATCGAATTCTCCTAAGTTTCCAGCTCTAATTATTTCGTTTTGGGTTTATTTGTACATTTTTTTCTGCCAATTTTAATTGTTAGAGTTCGCTCCAACTGATTGTTAACATTTTTCAAAAAATAATGTCTACTATTGGAGTACAGACTTAATTTATGTGATTTTTTTAACCGAAAAATTTTCTTGCTATTTTAACCAGCTATGGTATAAAAAAAATTGTTTTGTTTCATATTTTTTATGGATGGGACATTAGTCAAGCTACCTCCCATAGCAGTTTGATTCACTATTTCTGGGACACCCTGTATAAAACAATAGCCTAGTACTTTAGGACACGACTGTACCCGTGCGCAGACACACCCCCTCCACTGTAGCTTAGCGTTTTTTTATTATACGTGACGTCAGCTTGTATTCACGCGTAGACATATTTATGTATGTACAGACGCCAGCACATCAAACTACCCGAAATTGTCCAATTTTCCCAATCAACTTTGAACCTTATGATTTAGCGATAAAGTTGAAAATCTATTAAAGAAATTTGACAGATTGTAGTAGCTTAATGTGCAGGCGTCTGTACCAAGATACTATAATAATGATGAACGTCGCCCTCCTAGTGACTGCTACAACGAACGTAGAGAAATAAATACCGCATACGCTTTCACGCTTGGCGAACAGATTGGTGTGGCATCAGCAGATCCGTTTGTTGTTTTAAGACTAGCTGTGCCCGCGACGTCGTTGGCGTAGATATCGGAAAACAATAATGTGTCTCATTACTTCTTGTAACATTAGCTATCTGCCAGTGAAAGTCCTGTCAAGATTGGTCCAGCCGTTTCGAAGATTAGCCGGAACAAACAGAGACAGAAAAAAGTTTTAAAAATCGTTTTTTTTTTTTGTTATAAGTACTGCTGTGAAGCTCTCTACGAGCTTTATATTTTAAATTCGTTGAGCGTTAAACGTATTAAGTGGTCTATGGTGTAAGCTGGCCTAAATATCATAGAGAGGATAACAACCCCGTCTGCCAAACAAACTAAAAAAAGTTTAGTTCGTTGTAGAACTGCAAATGCAGCTATACTTCATTTATTTTGCTGTGAATAAATAAATCACTGCAATCGATATGAAATGCGAGCATACATTTCATAGAAAGGGCACGTCCAGCAAGGAACGTGTTTCTTCTATTCTAAGTTAAAGAAGATAAGTAAGAGCTAAAAATAAATAAATCAATCTAAGAAGATGTCATGCGCCGATGATGTGGGGGCCTTTGCCCAGCGGTGGGTTGATGCACGCTAACAGTAACCAGTAACCAATAAGAAGATGGAACTTTTGTTGGAACCGTCGATAACGAAGAAGAGGCAGTATTATTTATCTTCTTCGTTTTTTTCATATCGACGGTACATCTATTAAACCTTATAGGTATTATTAAGGTCCAGTAGATGGCCATGGTTAAAGATCTAAGTTGTATAGACTAGACTTGCTTTGTTTCCCTCTTAATAAACATGGCTATAAATAGATTTCATTGTTACTGCAAGCTTTAAGAATCGAGCTCTTCCGCTAATTAAAAGGAAATGCAATTATTATAATTTACTTTAGCTTCCTACGAGCCACCTCGTGTACCTACTCGGAATCAATTTGTACTATTATCATGTAGCTGGTAGACATGATACAGGATACTTAATGGAATGTATTTCGTCGTTGAACAAAGCAGCATTATCATGTTCTATTGTGATGATCAGTGATAACAGTAGTTTATAAAATTATCGATTTAATACTCGTAAAATATTACGATATATTATGGATATGAAATTAAAAGTGGGTATATATAACTTAACAAGTTATATCTAGTTTTGTTCTTGTTCGCAAGTTTTCACAAACTGGGTCAGATTACGCCCAATGACCTTTAAAAGAGTATGCTTAGATGGTTTGGTCATGTTGAGAGGATGAATGAAAGGCGACTAACAAAAGGTGCAAGGCAGATCGTGGATGGTAACGCCGGGAGGAAGCCCTAGGTGGACGTTGACCTTCTTGGTGAAGTTCTTTAGAAAGGTCAGGTAGTACTCCCAACCGACGTTCGTGTATGACCTGATTTATGAACGTAAACGAAGCACTAGAAGTATGTAAGGACTAAGGATCGTAGCGGGTGGCATTCTATAGTTTCTACCACCATGGAATTAAGGTGTCAATTTAAGTATGTATGTAACAAGAACATGAAGCTGTGCTCCGTGGCTACACACTGCAAAGGATATACGAGACATAAGAAAAAAATTAGAAACACTCACCAATATGCAAGGACAGAAGGAAGGAACGTAACATAATGTGTAAAAAAAGTTTTCCATCCTCATATTTTTTTAATTCTACTCTGCTAAAAATGCGGACGAAAATAACTATGAATATGTGCATTGAATATTATTAAAACGTGGTATTCATTGCGGTATTTGGTGTATAATAAAATTGAGGGTCAACAATAATTAATTTTATGTTTTTCGGAAATCAAAGGTGCGTTTTGTTTCATAACATTCTCGTGGCTACATTCTTGAATGGACAGTTGATTTGTTGAGCGATAATAATGGCCGTTCGCAATAGTTCTTGGACTAATTATCCAGCATGTGTGACGTGAGGTTGAGGTTTTATTGAAAAGAGGAGCGGGAACGCAACTGAGAGCGATTCTGAATACAAAATACATTCGGCAGTGAGACTCGCAAGTACCAGGGAAGCATGGAACAAAAGAGAGGAGTAGTATACTTAGCACTGGGTGGAAAAAGGCTATGATAATGATGATGGTGCGATATCTTGACACATAGCGTTAAGGAAAAACTTCGTTCTAACTGACTATTGAGAGTTTTCTGTCGAACTAGGAAATGCAGCAAGAGTCTGGCAAAAGAAAATAATATCCATACGTCAGTGGTGTCACTACTCTCTACCTTCCCTACCTTCCATGAATCAAACTCAAACTCAAAGCATTTATTTCAATTAAACCATTTACAGGCACTTTTGAATTGTCAAGAAGTCGGTCAGTCAGAAAAAATGAAGCTAGTTGCCCATTCCAAAGCGTAGATACCTATGGAGAAGAACGGGCAAGAAACTCCATGGAAACTCTTTTAAATTATATTTTTACAAAAATATTAGAGAACGATGTAAAAAAAGACGTACGCGTTAAAAGCGTCCAGAGTACAGCAAATAGTAAAAAAAAACAACAATTCAAAAATAAAATAATTAAAAATAAGCCGAGGCAGCTAAGTGATGACCAGCCCCAACTGACGGCGCCCGTTCACGAACATGACGCATAGATCAGCACCATTCAGCTCAACCATTTTGAAGGGAGCTAAATGATCTAACACACACGCCACCGTCAGCGAGACATTTGTGTGAGCATGACATACTATCAGCCGCCAGGGTACATTCAAGTCAATGAAAGACATATTACCCGGTAAATGGTAGCTCTACAGTACATAGAACTCACATCTGTGCTATGCAATTATACAATACAATAATAACAGTTTTGTAGACTGCATCGCAACCTAGCGTGGGGTCCTGGGTTCGAACCTGCCGATGTTATTGAGTTCTCCCATAAGGAAATTCTCTCTTAACTTGATTCGTGGTAACTATGTTTAGGGACTGATTTTAAATAAGCAACGATATTGATTTTTGATAACCACCAATGGCCAAATATATTTGATTCCGTGACTGCTCATAAATAGAGAATTTTCGTAATTACTATTATCTCACGAGTTTATACGTAATACGTAAGGCTATTAAAAGAAAGGTCTAACTCAGCAGTGGGATTCTGATGATGGAATCGTGCGTGAAATCACATTCATTCCGCATAATGTTTTAAAGTCGCCTTTTGAATCAGCTAAGTACCAATACTTCTTTTCTTAAAAATAACTCGTTTATTTCTGATTGAAAATTGAATTGAACTTGAATTTTAATTGAACTTCATCTTTACAGGAAAGGAGAAAATGCTAAAGCGCCATTTGGGCCAAAATGAGTCACATATTGAATTAGTTTTTTTTTTTTTTAATTCAAAACAATTTTTTTTTTATTGAATTAAAATTGGCTCAGATAATCTTGAAACTTAAACAGATCGACGCAGAAAAAAAATCTAATCCAACGATATATTATATAACTCATTTTGACCCAAATGGCGCTTTAGCATTTTCTCCTTTCCACTAACGATATGTATCTTTATTTCATCATCGTTTGTCGTATATCAGGCTGTTCAAATATGTTTCCCACGTCGCAATCGCAGACCGCGTAAGCAACCGCGCCCGCTTTCTGCACACCACTTCCTCGCACATTAAAATAATTATGTAAAATTAACAACATTGTTTATTCATTACATAAGCTATAGTTTTCACTTCACTGCGTATTGTTTTTAACATCGGCTGTGAGGACTACACTCTTTTAATGTATGGCTTATTATATAATGAACAAAAAAAAACTTTGTAATACATGGCGTTGTTGTTGTTAAAAAGAACTAGTCGTGGGTAAAAGTTGCTTAATCTAAGAAAGTTTGTCTACTTGTTTGCTTTCTGTGAAACTTTCCTCATTCTATTGTTTTTATAGCATAATCTGCATAATAATGTTCCCACTGCTGGGACACAGACGACTGTGTCCCAGCAGTGGCGAAAAAGGAGGACCTCTCTTCGAGAGAGGATGTAATCTACCACGCGGGCCCAGCGCGGCTTGGTAGATGTCGCATGTTCTCGAATTTTTGGTACTAGGACATGACGGTTTCCTCACGATGTTTTCCTTCACCGTTTTATGAATTCAAGGTTTGATGAATGCGAGTAATTAGAATAGATTAGGTCGGTCCAACAGACTTCAGAAGGCCAATTCTCGTAATTTAAAACGTTCAAAATCTAGTCTCAGTCTCATCTCGGCGACAAACAAATGTCAAAAACTTGTCAAAATGTAGGGAAATTTAAGGTATTTTTGACAGATTGAGACTGAGATCAGACTGTGAACGTTCTTAAAATTACGAGAAGTGCCCCTCTTTTGTTAAGCCACTTGGCTTCACCCATATTTTAATTAATCATTTTGCCTTAATTGGAAATTGCAATTTTTTTTTAAATAACGTCAAGATCGTATACGAGTATACCCCGAAAAGTGGGGCAGAGGTGTACCTATTTATAGTACACACACAATTTACCACTTACGCTCTGAAAGTACCTACTAAAATCGGGTCTCTATCGGAAATACATCCGGTTCATCAACAAAAATACTTTTTTAACAACTAGCTTAGGGGCTAGAGGTGAGAAGTGAGAGGTGTGCCTATAGTGCACCCACATTTAGCCATTTATGTGTAAATCCCATATAATAAGGGGCGAGCCTATTATCATCAACCGGGTACCAATCCAGGCTCCGGGCTTCCTAAGACATTACAGATGGAAAAACTCAGTAACACTTTGCCCGACCTGGGAAGCGAACCCAGGACCTCTTAGCTTAGCAGTAGCGCTTGCGACCGCTATACCAATGGGGCAGAAAATTTTTGTCTTTTTGAAAGGTCGCATTTGCAGTTTTCGTATCTTAGAATAATTAATCGTGGTTATCGTTCTTGGAATCGTAAAATATGGACAAGTTTAAAGTTAGCCGTTACCAATTTCATTTACATGGAATAATTAATTTATAACGAAGCACGTAAGAGCTACCACTCTGCTGCTCGTTCCAATTTACGAAAAATAAATACACAGCGCTTCATTTCGTAATACCTATACCGGCAAATGAAATTTTCCCCCATAAAGTATAGAGATTCAACTAGCGAAAGTAAATAGAGGACCAATAATCACATGGAAAATGCAGTAGTCAACAAAAATTGCTCAAACAACCACCATTTATAATTACCTGATTTAAAATCTCTAACATACGATCACACGCTTAACACCCAATCCATTACCTCACTGTTTCAAAAGATTGAGTCACAGAGTTATAACAGAGGAGCAATGTAAAAAATCCCAGTGGAATAAAACGGGAAAGTGACTTACACTTTCTAAATCATAGTACGGTTTCTATTAACGACAATGAAGATTCCCACAGACAATAAGTGTTTGTAAAGAGTTATTTATGGCTGCATGTCACACCGTAGCAGATGTTACATAATTAAGACCGCGACGGAAACATATGAAAATTGTGTAATTGCAACTATTGTTAGAAGCAGAGGCAATGGTGTTAATGAAGTCATTAAACTAACAGGGTTTTTGTTCTTTATGTAGGTTTATGGCATTTTGATTGAAACTAGGGCTACTGATCAGACAGGCTGACGTTGCAACTTCGATATTAATACATTGAAGTATTCGAGAAGTGCTATAGTTATGTTAAAACTATAATCCTCCATTAGAACCAATGATAAACCTCGAAGTCCTTGTGGTTACTTCTGAGTGCAGGTCTTGTTCAGGTTAAGAATCAAAGAAAAACAACTTCTATAGTTCTGTTACTAACATATAAGTCAACAGCTATGAAAATGAAAGAAAGAAACTCTGAGCTACAATATTGCAACTATTGTCAACAGCAAAACTAAAGTAAAATACCGATAGCTTTTAAATCAGACCGTTCAATCAATTATGTTCAATTTACCTAACGATACACGTGCCTCCCAAAAGTGCCAAAACAGGTACAGTGGCAGTTACATGACCACTGTTAAGAGGAAATGAGGTCGGAGAGACTTTTTGAAAACGCCTAAGTAAAAAGTCATAATTCGAGGTTTGGCTCTCGCCTATTTTCTCCTCCAATATTGAACCTAATTTAAAATATATTTCATAAACAGAATAAGAAGGATATATACTGTGTCCCTATGTTTTCCTTTTTGATGATACATTATTTTTATAGGCACTAGAACCCTCAAAAAATGCCGCACGGATGGGTTTTAGTCAGTAAGAGTTTGACACTCCCTTCCGCTCCACCCAGAGCGGGAGAACTCATTAGATGATTTCAACATCCAAAAAAAAAAAAGTGTCCTAATTTGACAACTATTAATGAAAAAATTAAAACATAGGGACAGTGTATATATCCTTCTTATTCTGTTTATGAAATATCTTTTAAATTGGTCCAATATAAGAGAAGAAAATAGGCGAGAGCCAAACCTAGAATTATGACTTTTTGCTTAGGCTTTTTCAAAAAGTATCTCCGACAGCATTTCCTCTTAAAGCTTTATGTTGTATGGTACATTACATAACAAAACGTCACGACTCACGCCTGTAAACTCCGAAGGATTGGGCAGAGGTATTCGCCAATTTTTATCGCACAAAGCAATACGCGATTTACTTGTGGGTACCAAGTGCACAAACACTCTGTGGATGCGTGTGTATTAGGATATTTCGGTACGACGGAGTCGCGTTACGTCCGCTACGCGTAACGTCCGTTTATGGCCCTATTGTCACCTTTTATTAGAAAAATAACACGCAGACCAAATTAACATTTTGTGCAGCATAGTACTACGCGAGCAGACTTTGACTTTGACTGATTTCGTTATTTCTTTAAATTTAAGATAATTTAGTGATCTTTGTTCATTGGCTGTTTGGCGCCGACTCAAAATTACTTAGGTATAACATTCGTTTAAGAACTATTTATTAAGGTTAAATAAAAAAGTTTTATTATTTTTTGCTTTTCAGTTTTTTCGGAGGTTTAATTTTTTTGTTAAAAAGTTTTTATCATCTAGGAATACAGGTCTGATAATATGTTATGTTTAGTTACAAAACAGTGTGACAGACGCCCATAGCGTGCATTTCTCCTCTCGCCAGATACCAGCGAGCGCAACATGCGACCGGCGCGTACGCGGTAATCACTGGCAATTGTCTAGTAGGAAGAGATGGCTCTATAAATAAAGTTACATAAACAGGCTGTTTAAATTAACTTCTTTCTGAGGTTGTTGAAAGTCCAATTCTGTCAATTGATGCTGCGGAGCAGCGCTTTGATACAATTGGCAGCTGTACTAAGGAAGTGTTCTGAGATCGCACTTTGATTTATTAGGTCCCTACCTACATATTAAATCGGCATTTTGTCGAACTGGCCACTTTTGGTTAGGACTTCCAAATTCTTTATTTTTAGGCTTGTATATATTTTGTGTTCCGAATTTAGTGATTCATTTGTTTTCGCGCCACATCGGTTTCGACAACAGACGGTCGCTAAATTAGAGGAGCTGCGATTGGAATGTCTTCCGACACCCACCTTAGGTGCTCCCCGGACCTTGCTTATTTATTACCACTTTTTCCGGAATATGGACAATTTCTTGCAAGGAAAAATATTAAATTATGATGAGGCAGTCAAAACCGCCTTCAAAGATTTTATAGTTTTTAGATTTTTTAGTTTTTAGCTTTCACATTTTTTTCAGCGAAAGGATCTAAGTATGAACTACCTATAAAATGGCGAAAGTTCATAGATAACAATGGTACATACTTTGATTGATCAAATATAAAATTTCATAAAAAAATCGGTTCGCTTTTTTCATATAAAACGCCAATTTTATATGTAAAGACATAATACTTGTATGTTTGATAATAGAAGTAATATCGTCAGAATGACTACTAAATATACCTAAAGTGTAGTATTAACTAAACTCTTTGCATCTTTCAACCTACCCCCGACCTTTTTTATATTCATTTGTTTTACAATCAACTGATTTTCTTAATATTTGTTTGACCTGTAATAATAATAATTAATAATACCTATAATTTTATTTCGAAGGCCTAATACATAAGGGTTACCAATGCATTACCCAAATAAAATAGATCCTTATTGAAAATTAGGCTAAGTATATGCTATACAATAAATTAGGCAGCAAATCGATGACAGGTCTTTTAAGTATTTCCTAGAATTTAAACATTCTTCTTTTGTTTTAGACGAGGGAATAACGAAGACGTTCACGTGCGCTCGTCCTCTGGTCGGCCAGCACGTGTTCCTGCAACTGGTAGGAGTCGAGGGCTCCTTGTCTCTCTGTGAAGTGGAGGTGTTCACTACTGAAGGTACGGTTAAAACATCGTAAGTTACAGGTACAAGGATTTTTTGGCGCTCAAATGACGTTATTGGTAAACATTTGCGCAATTGTTTTGGAAATGTATTGAAAAATCAACATCACAATCGGAACTAGCGCCACCAGCTAGTTCCGATTATGACCACACGCCAAAAGATTGTTGTACCGTTGTAATGCTATCAAGGATGGTCCTGAGGTGGTTGGCAGAATTCTATAAAACAACATCATGCCTTCGAGAGAAGGCAGAAGCGAAGGGCTGAGCCAAGGCGATAAGTATAGATACGGTTACGCTTGCGACCAAATGAGGCATTCAGAATCCCAACACTCCAAATGATATAACCATATTAAAGGCATTTCTCAGGTCAGCACTGATTTCGAAGTGCAAATATCAAATAATTAATACACACTGAGCATAGGAAATTAATTAAATAATCCTTGAAAAGGAGGTCCTTTTCTTTTCTTTTAAGCGATTTGTATACAACGGCCCGACATGATTCATCGGGCAGTTGCCCGCCAGACACAACACCCGCCTGGTCGGATGATCCTCCATTTTCTATAAAGTATGAGTGAACTTTGCACCCTGTTCCTCATACCTCTATAATATCATCTACGCTGTCGTTTATAAATTGATTCTTATTCAGTACCCACATGTCAAATATTCTATTGAATACATCCATTTTGTATTTATCTCCAATCACGTCTTACCATCTTTGTTCTTTTCACCAGAATTCTCCAACGACCGCTGTGCCCCGTCCGGTGCTCCCGCAGAAATCGAACTAGCTGCGTTCTCCAGGAACTGTTACGAGTTCAACGTTGCCAAGGGAATGTCCTTCGATGACGCCAGGAAGCAATGCCAAGCGCAAGGAGGTGACCTGATACATGGGTTCCAGGTACGAGCTTTAGATAGTAACATAATACCATCCTTGTTTTTCCAGTTGACATAGACAAAGGCGTTCGCCTCTGTTAATAGCATATTCAGCCTATAACGTCCTCACAACTGGGACATAGGTCTACTCTCTGTAAGGTAGGTACGGGTTGGAGGATATCATATGTCTTGGGTTTCATCACGATGATTTTTTTTTTCACTGTTTTGAGAGCAGTGGTGTTGCAATAATTTACACAAGAGGCACTACTACTAATATTTAAGTCCCATGTAATACGATGCGAGCCTATTTAAGGATTTCAAAAAAATGGGCATTTGAATTACCGTAGGGTTGACGCCAACGTTATCTTATTATTAACATTTTAAGAAACCTCTAGGTATCTACTTTTTAAACTCCTCATGAGCAATGACAGGTACCACGGCCACGGAAGGCATCCAGATGCGAAAGTCAAAACAACTGTAGTAAAATAGCATCATAAGTTACGTATACGGCATACACATGGCCTTATGAATGTACTTTCTACACATATACCTACCCGTTACATAGCCAACTTCGAACTCAATACCAAATTAGCACATAATGTACAGTCAACAAGAGAGATAATTATGCAGGATCGTCGGATATAGTTGAAGTTTAGTAAGAAACCGATGGATGTTGTCGACTGAAATTTAATTTGATAAAAGAGCTGTTTGTTTTCTATCAATAAAATTAAATTTTATTCGAGAACATCCATCGGTTTCTTACTAAACTTCAACTATATCCGACGATCCTGCATACTTAAATATTTTGTTGACTGTACCAACAATGCACTCACATCATAATAGATACCATTCCGTCCCAAGGGAAATCAGTGGTATATAATATTGTCATCAATATTGATGCGTTCGCCTTCCTTGTAAATCTCTAATCAGTTAGAGATTTTCATGAGAATGGCTGACAAACTTAGCTAACTGTAAACTTGAGAATCGCGTTATGATGGAGCTTTAGTGTAGGTAGATCAAACCGTTAAAGGGGGTATTTCCGTCGAAACGTAGACACTGATCTCATTATAGGATTGTACTTATGATAGGATTGATTGACCACAACAGTAGTCACTACCGAAATTAATAAAAAAACTTCTTACAGACTTTTTTAATGTAAGTGATTGTGTTAGTCTCGTTGAATGTCTAAAAATAACAATAGCTGCACAGAAAAAATCCAAGAGATTCGACAACCTCATAGTTACACAAGGTGGCAAGGACATCCACGCGCGAACTGTAAATATTAATTTAGCACATGATTCTAGACCCCTTAGAGTAGAAATTTCTCGTTGTTTATCAAAAACAATCGGGTGCTTGAAAAGTGCAATACCTACGCGTTCTGAACAGCTAATTTATTTTTTAATAATCGACGTATAATTTCAACGCAGCGGGTGTAAAATCATGTACTGAATCCATCCTGTATCAAGGACGTCATGAGTTAGACATGCACTTATATTTTAAGTTCCAATCAAACGCAAATTGCAATATGACGACTAGTAACTACAAACAATAGGTTCGTGCACCAGACGCTTTCATTTCAGGTTCATCCCGATCGTACAGCCACTGTTGTTTGCCTTTAGGCATTCATAGGCATCTATATGGAATATTTACACACATACGACCGTCAATCGCAGCGACCTATACACATCTTTGTACATTAGAAGTTTGTAGGTTTATTAAAATTTTGTCAAAATGTCACAAATACAGAGAAAAGCCTAAGCCCGTTAAATTATGAAGCACTTTTTCGGTTGTGATCGAGAGAAATTTATGGATAATGCTTTTAAAGGGATAGTTCACGCCAATACCATGACAAAGGAAGAATAGAACGGTAGTGTTATTTTCCAGCACGCATCAGATTCATCATGAATGGTATATTAGTATCTAGATGCGTGAGTCATAAGTCGTTAGTCACAGTTATTTTAGACTATTAACCGTTTTTTGCTTTCATTGGCTTGAACAACGCAAGGGCTCTTGAAAAGTTAGAAAGAAAATCATGAGAAACTGCGCAAGACCCAATTGAAAGGTTTTTACATGGTTTCAGCAAAAGTTCGGCTAACTATTGCGTAGGAAAGATAGAAACCTCATAAGTAGATAATTCTTTGACTGTTTACCGAAACTGAAAATACTTTAGGTATTCCGCAATCAGTGTCTTGATCGAGCGTTTAGCAAATGTTAGATGAGTGAGACAATAACATCACAGAATTCTTTGTCTATTTCTATAAATGGGAATGTTGTTATAACAGCTTGCAAATGTGGGTATTGATAGAATAAATCTCTTCTTATTGCCAAGTTTTTTCGGAATAAGTATTGTATACGAGTATAATACATAACTTCTTTAAAACCATTATCTCCTGGTACAAGTAAGTAATTATAGTTTTCTTATCATCAACAGGGAGCAACATTAAGTTTCTTGATTCAAGAGTTGGAACGGAGGAAACCTCAGCTGAAGACGCAACTGGTATGGATCGGCGCCCAGAAGGAACCAGGACTTACCTCCAGAACCTGGAAATGGGTTGATGGTAAGAAACGGTAGCACTTGATAAGTATTATTAGTTTTAACTTGGTGGTGTTACTTAAAAGGGGCTGCTCCAAAAAACGCGTCAGCAAAAAGTTGGCTATTATAAAGTCACCCGATTTTTACATAAAATACAAAGTTTTCCTAACGTTTACAACAAAATAATACTATCTGGCTACGATGTTTTTAGCTAACTAACAATCAAACTCAGTGAAATGGAGTTTTATTTGTTTACTTAATGCTACATGCTCAAATAAAAAAACTGCAACACACGACCAATACTTATTTAACACACACGTGGAATATTTCCACGTTTATCTGCACCCCTACGCTACTTTTCATATTTTTATTAACTTGCGAACATTTCCATGGTCAATAAGTAAGTAATAAACATACAAAATTAATATTTCAAATCCTACAGGCGAACAGGTGCAAAAGCCGACTTGGGGCAAGGACCAACCAAACAATTACAACGGTGAACAGAACTGCGTAGTCCTCGATGGCGGCCGAGCGTGGCTATGGAACGACGTGGGCTGCAACCTGGACTATCTGCACTGGATCTGCCAGTACCGTGAGTGTCATACATAGGTACATATCCCTTTCTAATGGTTGCAAGCGAATGTGCTGCGCGAAGGTACGTTGCGAATTTTAATTTTAGTTCATGTGAATAAGTATCATCTTATGAGACTTCCCTGGTATCGGATCGTGGGCATAAAATAGGTCATGACAAGGTAAAAATATTTGCTAGACACGAGGGTGGAGCGGGGCCTGACTTCAGGTCGCGCCGGATGTATATTTTAGTATCTCCGCTCGTAGGCTACCTCAAATACATAACTGATAAATATTAAATTAGCCTGCAGACATTGCTGCTCCGGGCTCCCAAAGTGTCCGGATGGAAGCACGTGCAGTTCGAAACTGTAACTTACTTTGTCGATAATTTAGAAAACTCGCAGTGCCGCGCGCCAATTTAAAATAAAATAGGCAAGGAAATTGCAGTTCTATTTTTGTTTCTCAAAGCAGCCCACAAGCTGTGAACTTGCAGGCTTGGGTAAATGCATTTCCGGCAAGTTTCCGTTTCCGCCAGGAAAATTTTATTCATAACTCCGACTCAAAGATAAAATTTAGATTGCTGCGAAATCTAATAATAGGAAGGATGTTTTCCTAGGAGTTCTCCAAGTGCTGAGCGATACTTATTTTAAACGTGCAGAAAATAAAACGGCTTTATTTTTGTTGTACCAATTTATTTTCCATGATTGGTTAGGGGTTCACGATTTCCTGGGAATAAACAAGGCAGGTCGAAGTCCTGCTTGGCGCTTTGGTTTATGCTTTGCTTACAACGTTGCGCACAAAGCCCAAAATCGCTTCGCAACGGGAAAGCAATTTCGTTGGACAATAGACTAACTAGAGGTCGCGAGCTTCGTCTAGCACATGCCGAAACCCTTGCCGCTTGCCTTTACTGTGTTTAGCTAGCATGTAACCATAACCTGTTTCGTCAGTCTCGGGCCAAGAAGATATGGTTATTATTTGTCAAGATTCGAAGTAATCATATTCCCATGTACGTAACTATTTGTGCCAAAATAAACATTATTTTGCCCGAACCGATGACCCCGCGCGTGGCAGTCGCGCTGGCCACCACTAGATCAACGAGGAAGTAAAGTAATTACTAATAATTAATATTCATAAAAGCGAATGCGTCTAAAATGTTCTTGCACCACGCAATGTTGTTAGTAAGTACATTTAATTTGCATACAAAATGTGTTACCTATTGCAATATTAATTCAAATTGCCTACTTATCCTGTGCCTACCTACATGTAACGCGGATGCAAGTCCTATCTGGTCGAAAGTCTGAGGGGTTAACTTGCGTAAGGGGTCCTACACACTGGTTCAGGTCGGCACATTCTATTCAGCAGTAAAGCTTTGTTGAAAAACAAAGCCGACCCGAAACGATTACCTACTGGATATATTCGGCTTTTGATTCCATCGACAAACTCCGTTCGGCTTCTACCATCGCTGAATCATGTTTCCTCGGCATAATTCGGTCTAAGCCGAGCGGCTTTTTCACGAACATACGGCTATGGCGAATCATTTTGACCCTAACAAGTATGTAGCACACCTAAGCAATATTACCTACTTCTATAAGATAGTTCCATATTCTAGATATATATTGTTACATTTGTTCCAATGATGACCAATTTACAACTGCAATAAGCGATCTGATTGGAGTGGGCTCCGCTGTAGTTAATGCGATTTCTTAGCGTTGCTGGGCTCTTAATTTACACTACTGTTTGTTTTCCCTATAAAAATAAATAAACGTGTCACCTCGTGGGTAGACTGTACAAGTGCACTTGCAACACAATTATTTCTGTACCTAAAGGTTCCGTCTTTAGACACCTGTTTGTAAAGCGAAATTGCGCGGTCATGCCTTCTCTCTTTCGTCTTTGTAAGTTCAAGGTTTCGTCGTTAAGTCATGAAAAGGACGACTTTACCACGTCGTTAAAATTTTTATTTTGGTGTACAGTTGTGTAAACCTGAATTTAAATTTTGAATGCAAGCAGTCCACACGAGCGGGAAACACGAGTGACCTTCGCCATGGAAACTCGTCATTGTGAAAATGCAATCTAATACTTTGACACGTTAGAACTGTTTGCAGGGACGCAGATTGAGTTGCGATATTCGAGCCAATGTAAAGGTTATACACACGAGTTGTAAAGTTAGCACACGCCGTATGATAAAATCTGCATGTAAAATATTTTCTCATTTTAGTAGCGGACACGGAGTTTTGTTCACGCTCGTGTAGCCACTGTGTACTCTTTACTGGAATTATGTTTGATTCACAAACGAGTACATAGAAATATAACTGTATTCTAGATTAAAGGTTTTTGGGATTGTACATACAATATGCAAACCAGCATGGATGGCCAGTTTAGTGGACCTTAGTGGTAAACATGTTGTGTACAACTTATCTATAAAAAAAGGAATAGTAGATTTATGCCGCGGTACGTAAGTACACGTAAAATACATCACGTGTGTTCCCCGATGGCTTGTGCAGAACACCTTTCGTACACTCACATTAGCTACATAATTAACTATCTACGTATTCTTGTCTTTGGTACTTTGCTATTTAAGAGCTGCATCGGCAAGGCCAAACGGGTCGTTGAACTCTTATCAAAGAGCCTTGACATAGGTACCTTTAGAAGAGAAAATAATAATCAGTTTATTTTCAAAGTAGTCGCAGCCGTACAGTGGTCGGTACAATCAGGCTCAGTTCGCTGCCGGTATCCGAGCTCCGTGTGCGGTTGTGGAACAATATCGTAGAATGAAATGATTAATAAAATTAAATATGTTTATTATTGTACTATATGTTGCCCTCGACTTCATCTGCGACCCAGGTTAAAAAGTACACGTTATCTGTACGCCAAATCCGTGCTGCCTTTTTAGCGTGAAAGCGTAAGAAACAAACGCACTTTCGCATTATTATATTAAAGTTGGGATTATTAATCCATATTGTAATGATCTAACTGATTAAGTAACTAATATTGTGTTGCATCGACTGTTAACGAATTGCGATTGTTTTCAGTAGTTAAGTTTTTTATTACATGTCATCTGTAGGGATATTTCTTACTATACCTACCTATAGATAGGGTTGGCTTGAACTATGCTCAATATGCGACTGTCCCAAAACCTAACCTAGCTTTAACTAGGCTTTACTTAGTCCATCATACAGACCATAATATCCAATCTATCTTCTCCAGTGCCTCCCTCTTGTGGAAGTCCAGACAAACTGCTCAACACGACGATCGAAGGCAATAACTACCAGGTTGGAGCTTCCATCGGATACCGGTGTCCAGAAGGGCACATGCTTCTGGGAGACAAGAGCAGAGAGTGCAAGAAAGATGGCTTCTGGTCAGGGGCTGCCCCGAGCTGCAAATGTAAGTTCATTTTGTTTTTCTTTCTTTTTATATGAACTCCTAGTAGGTAGTAAAGTATTTCTTTTTGTTTTATTTTGATAGCCTTTAGTTGGTCCATCCATACTAAAATATCAAGAAAATAATGCTCTTGTTCTGGTTCTACAGAACCCGCTGAAAAAAAAATCCGCTGTTTCATAGAAAAGTGCAATACCTACACGGTCAAAATGTATGGAACAGCAAATTTTTTTTAATAACCAACGAAAGTTTCAACGATGTTGGGTTCAGAATCATGTATTGTGGTGACAGGTTGCATGTCGAAGTCCTGCCACCCTGCATTCGTCGATCAAATTTAAGGCGGCATATCACTAGGTGCAGTGAGATTTTCGACGACTGTTTTTATCTGATGGTAATCAAGAGGGTGATCGTGATCGCCGTCACCGTTACTCGATCGAATTACGTAGATACATAACATTGTGGATGGTGGATACATCATCGAGCGACCTCTTAGCTCGCGTAACTGCCAATATCGTTGACTGTTTAGTTAAAGGCGGTTACTGTTTATAGATCGTGTCGAAATGAATTAATTGGCGTTAGATTGTTTGCGACATGACACGGTAATATTTCCGGCACTCATACCTACCGATGACCGACCGATGATGATGAGTAGGTACTGTATAAACATGAAAGCTATTTTTGTCCACCATTAATTTGCATTGTTACCGCGATACAATCCTGAGGTCTACTGGCAAAATTCTCTAAACCTAAATAAACTTTCAGACGTTAACTGCGGTGGACTGACACCAATCCAGGACGGAGAAGTGTCTCTAGTCGACGACAGGACCACACACGGAGCAAAAGCAGTGTACTCCTGCCGAGAAAATTATACCCTGGTTGGAGAGCCAGTACGAATGTGCGCAGACGAAGGCATATGGAGTGGAGAAGCTCCTAAATGTTTGTTCGACTGGTGTCCTGAACCACCGCCAGTTACTGGAGCTATTGTTGCTGTTGACGGTCACAAGGCTGGATCTTTGGCCACTTACACCTGTCAGAATGGATTCATACTGTTTGGACCACCGGTGAGAGAAAGTTAATAAAGTATTTTCTATTCTATTCTCTTTGTTTCAAGGCTGCTCTCGACTCGATGGCGCGGCGATGCTATGTTGCCGCGACTGCTTGGTATAGTCGAGTTTTTTGGGTCGGAATCACATAATTTTTTATAGAGATTTTGCTTTTGCCCGCGTCTTCGCCCGCGTGGATGACTTTTACTGGAGTAAAAAGTTAATCCAGGTGATACACTCTCTGTGTGCCAAAATCCGTTCAGCCGTTTTTGCGTGATTGAGTACCATACATCTAAACATACAAACTTTCACATTTGTAATATTAATATTTAAAATAACAATGTCATTGCACCTACTACCTGCTCCTGAGGCATTGACCCTTTCCATATTTATATATTATTAATTCGAAAGTAACTCTGTCTGTAAGTTCCTTTTCACGCCTAAACCGCTGAACGGATTTCGATAATAGCAAGCCAAGGAGATAGATGGCATCCTGGGGAAGGACATATAGACGACTTTTGGTCCTGGTAGCACGTTCCCGTGGGCTTTTTTAGCTGGTTCTTCATATAAATACCTATTTTTTCTGCACATTTCAACAACCCTATTGAAACAAAACATTTAAATCACCTGGATTCAATGATTACGAGCGTTTCCTGGTAACATTCTTGTCACCAATAAATAAACTCAATTTGGAGCCATAATGTAGGTATTGCAAATATTTTCAGTGACATATTTAATCAATCCCGGAATTCCCGGAGTCTCAATAAGTCGTCCCGTTTCCCGGGAAATATACCAAACGTCACCTAGATATGAGTCAGTAGCATTTGCAGCAGGTATTCATTAAATAGGAATGCCAATCGATTTAGTATTCAAATAGCGTGCTATTCCAGGACTAAATTGATTGGCATTTATTTATTATGGTACTTATAACCACATTATAACGTTTGCAGTCGACAAAATTCGACAGCGAGTATGACACCCGTTTGCATGAATTGAATGTTGTAACAAGGGAATATGTGGGTATTCCTAGAACATTGCCTACAATAATTATTCTCTAAATATTATTATTATAACAAAATGAAGTCATGACGTACAATTACTGGACACAAGCTTCCCGCGACTCCGTTCACGTGGATGTCGCAAGACACCAAAATATACAAAAATAAAAACCACATTTTTATTAAACTTTCCTGTATACTACTTACGTTTGTAGTTTTGGCCCCAGTAACCAAAAAACCAATACTTCCAAGTGAACTCTACACCCGGCTAATCAACTTTTTCGGACGGGCAAAATCACATCGTTGTCATTCGTTCTTAGTTCGGGCCTCAAACTGATCTTATATCTGTATGTGATAGAAGGTATGGCATTCCCGTAACATCGGCCGGCACAACGGATTTCGTACCTAAAGAGTATAGACCCTATGTACTGCCACTGCTTTACTAAATCATCATCTTCCTGCCCTTATCCCATGTCACTTGGGGTCGGCGCAACACGTTTTCTTCTTCATTCTCCCCTGTCAACCGTCACGCTATCATTCACTCCCTTCTCTTTCATTTCATTCCTCACACAATCCATCCATCTTTTCTTCGGCCTTCCTCTATCTCTCCATCCATCAACATGTATATTCATCACTCTTTTAGTCACATGCGTTTCGTCCCTTCTCATCACATGCCCTAAATGTTACTGATAATCTATTGTTCGCCCAAGACAAAGGAATGTGTTCATTGATAGTCTTGCTAGATTTTTCCCGATTATATTCCGTTATTACTGCCGAAGCAAAATTATTATGGCTTTGACCCCAGCGCTGCGTTATGGTTCCGCAGCTACCTTAGTGATAGCAAACAACTTGTGGATCTACGTTTGGGTGTGACGGCTGCCGTCACATCGACTCTTACTTCCAATGAGAGAGAATTATAATTATTAAAGTAGTCTATATAATCATATTTATATAATTATTTTTAAACAAATATCTAAGTGGTTTTATTATTATTTGCTACGTTTTATTTAACGTAGTATTATATCAGATGAATAGTTACACACCGATTTCTCTCTTTCAGTCGTCAGTCATTTGATTTTCGACAGAAGAAGAAAAAGCGTTGTGTAACTATACAGACGCTATGCAACGTATATTAGTAAGGGGGTATGTGTTTACAATCACTATAAAACTGATTTACATTCGTAAGACGTGTTACGGGTCTGGCTGTTTAATTGTTTATTTTAAAACGAGCCCACGGTACCTACATCAAAATACAATTAAACCTTCGTGAGTATGAGGTCCTGGGTTCGATTCCCAGGTCGGGTATTGTTATTGGGTTTTGCCATAAGGAATTTCTCAGTGGCAGCCCAGAATCTGGGTTTGTACCCGGCTCGCCCCTATTAAATGAGACTAAAACATGACTGGCGAAATGTAGGTGTACTATAGGCACGTCTCTGCCTAACCCTTCGGGGATTACAAACGTGATGTTATGTCATGCAGTTGCTAAAAGAAAAATTATATGAACCGGATTTTATGCCTACTTTCAGAGCGTAACCTGTACTCTCGGCGGATCTTGGTCGGGCACTCCGCCATCTTGCAAGTACGTGGACTGCGGCACTCCTGCACAGGTGCACAAGGGCTCCTTCATCCTGCTCAACGGCACCACGACCTACGGCTCCATCGCTCGGTTCAACTGTGAGGCTGATTACTGGCTGGCCGGTGCCGAAACCCTCACGTGTAACAGAGACGGAAAATGGTCCCATGACATACCATCGTGCGAATGTAAGTCAACGAGAGTAGTTTAGTTTATTAGTGTACAAGTCGTGTGCCCGATGGGATTTCATTCCCCTCGCCAAGAGTGACAGACTTCCTTACAAATATATGCATAGGGAACACTTATTTTAGATCCAGCGATTTAGGTTGTACGTTGTCTGTCAGTGAATTTAAGATTTTTAATTAAGTAGGTAATAGCCTAAATAACTGCCCAGTTTAGTTTCTAAGCAAACTTTTACAGGTACGGTCAGCTAAAAAGTACATTAAAACTGTCACTTTTATACCTACCTATATCATCAAAATTTACACAAAATTATTCACTTCTCATTAGCAGCCCGGAGTCTAGATTTGTGCCCGCTTGATGGCAATACATGGCTCGGCCCCAATTTTACATGGGACTTAGGCGATTGACATACTGCACCGCGTTACGCTGCGGCAACGACCACGTTGCGCTGCGGGGTGCGTGAAACGGAGCCAAATTCCCCTCACGGAAGCGCATTTTTATTGAATATGTATGTAAAAAATCACGCGCGGGGGCACGTTATCTGCGTCCCGCTGCGTATGCGGTGCAGTGTGCGAATCGCCTTAAACATAACGTGGATGTACTATAGATACGCCTCTGCCTGACCTTTAGAGGAATGATGTTATGTTATGATTCGATAAACTAATTTTTTGCATTTCATAACAATATATCTAATAGTTTAAAATTAATATTCTTTAAATTTTACTTCTGTTTCAATTTAAATTCAATATTCTGTTTAATGATTAATTCAGCTTAAAAAAACTCGATAATCAAATTCTGTTGCTGACTGTGCCTAACTACCAGGATAAAAAATACTTATGGCGATAATCCAGAGAGCACAAGGACTTTCAAATGCTCAAGAACTGGCACATTTATATTATTAGTAGACCAGCCACCAGCTAACAGTATCCGTTGATTCTCTTATTGCAATACTTTATGTAGTTTTCAGAATCGTTGTGTTACCCCAGTAAACATTGACAAGAAATAAACAAGATACTAGAAATAGAGAAACACTTCCTGTAGACCCCTCCCAGTATAGCACATTGGCGAACACTCATTAATTACGCTCCTATTAATCCAACTAAGATACTGGACAGTTTGTTACTAAATTGCACCTTTTAATGAAAATAAACAACGAGCTTACAACCCAGAAAGTTTTAGGCCAGTCTTCATTTAAAGCTTTCACATAATAAGCCAGAAATGGCTGTATTCAGACCGAACTTAATTTTAAACCAAATTAATATCTTTCTCGTTATAAAGTGTATGAAAATAGACGTATCGATAATTGCGTCAGAGCTGTTTCACTGGAATAACAACCTTAACAATGTCAGGTGGATAGGATTGGACAAACTAGATAACACGTAGAGCAATTATAGGAATTAATTAGTGACACAATTAGACCCCTCATTAGTTTATGCGATGCGGCGAAATGAAGAGTCATTGTCCTATATTGATACAGAAATCTGAACCTAAACAATACAATTAGTATTATGCAAACTAGCGATGCTGCATGAAAACCTTAATCACACTAATATTATAACGGCGAAAGTTTGTGTGTGTTTATATGATGTTTGTTACTTCTTCACGCTCAAACGGCTGGACCAATTTTGATAAAATTTTGTATGGAGGTAGCTGACACCCTGGATTAACATATAGGCTACTTTTTATCCCAATATTCTTACGGGATCGACCTTTACGCGGATGAAACCGCGGGGCGCAGCTAGTTTGATCATAATTATAACTTAACCTAACAAATTCCAAGGGATTGTGTCCGAGAAAACATCGTTTGCGTCTAGAACGAGCCCAAGCACTCCTGTCGTTGTGAGAAATATTATTGAAACATTACACTATCGTTATTCCTCTCTTATAGTGATATCCTGCGCCGACCCCGAAGTCCCTGCAGGCGGCTACATGGAAGCCTACGACTACAACGTTCACTCCACCATCGACTTCCACTGTGAGAAGGGTCACAAGCTGGTTGGAGAGGCCAGCCTCATGTGCCAGCAAGATGGAGAGTGGTCCGGGGACTCACCCAAATGCGAATGTAAGTATTTCTGCTTACAATGAAAGATCTAGTTTTAAAAACTAATCATAAAAAAGTCACGCATAACACTAAGAAACACATAATTATGTGAGAATCATCCGGAGCCCATAACCATAACAAATTATCGTGCTGATGAAGTCTGAACCGGTCACTGAGCTAGTCAAAAACCCCGATATAATCCACGTGAGTTAAGCCAATAACTACTCCTGACTCCTGAAGATGAACTTCAGTAAGAAAGTAATTCATTAAAATATCTTTTACTTCTTCCAGATGTGGACTGTGGCAAGCTTCCATCTCTGACGTACGGTGCAGCGGAACTATTGAACGGAACCACTCACCTGGGCAGTGTCATTCAGTACTCGTGCACCACAAACTTCAGACTCGTCGGCCCCGTCAGGAGGACTTGCACTGAAGACTTCCAATGGAGCGATTCTTCACCTAGATGTGAAGGTAAGGAGCTACACCGCATTTACTAAGACCTTATTTATGGGAAAAACTTATTGAACAGACTGCCATTCAACACGGATTTTATGGACGAATTACTTGGATTAGATTAAGATTTGCAAATAATCCTCAGCCTACTTAAAAAAATATTACTTCTACGCAAAAACTTACACCATTCTCTATATTTCCAGAAATCCGCTGCTCCGACCCGGTTGTACCGGAGAACAGCATCGTATCCGTGACTGGCAACGACCGCAACCACGGACGCACGCTGATCAGAACCGCTGTCACCACCAGCGTCGGCAACAGCTACCGAATCGGTGCCCTGGTCAAGTACCGCTGTGAACGAGGGTACAAGGTTGTTGGAGAGAGTATCTCAACCTGCGAGGATAATGGACAGTGGAGCGGAGTCACGCCAAGGTGTCAATGTAAGTTGAGTTTAGAGTGACATGTGTATCACAAATCCGATCAGTAATCCGAAATCGAAAGCGGGAATCCGCTGGATGCGGGCAGTGCAAGGCCAGTCGGTGTGGAATTCCTTGGGAGCGGCCGGAGGGGTCCTAGCAATATGGACTGTTTCGGTGAAAAAATTATAGTCACAAGAAAAGCACCACTCGTTATTAGGGACGCAGAGCTAGTGATTTGAGTGTCCAGAAGGAACTGCAAAGGTACACTAAATGCCTTTTCTAAAATCTTCTCTTCCTTTCTCCCCAGACGTGGACTGCGGTAACCCAGGTCCAATCCAGAATGGCGTAGTTACGCTGGCGACGAATGCGACGTACTACGGCGCGGCTGTGCTGTATGAGTGCCATGAACACTGGCAGTTAGATGGCGTGTCCAGAAGACTTTGCCAGGATAACGGCACGTGGAGCTCGGAGGCACCAGTGTGCAAAGGTGAATTTCTTATAATATAAAGTATGACGTAGTTAAAATCAGAGCGGCCACTGTCTTCTTAGGAGTTGTTTAGAGAACTTTGACGGGATCAGTGTAAAGGAAATCGATCATGTTTTAAGTACAGTGAAGAAGCAGGAACCGTGTTATCAACTGAAATTTAATTTGATAAATGAGCTGTTTGTTTTCTATTAATAATATTTAATTTTATTCGAAAATATTTATTTATTTATTTATTTATTAATACTTTATGCACAAGTAAAAACTGTACAAAGGCGGACTTAAAAAAAATAAATAAAAATAAAAAAATATCCATAAATAAAAATAAAAAATATCCATCGGTTTCTTACCAAACATCAACTATATCCGACGATCCTGCATACTTATCTCTTTTATTGACTGTACACATCTGTCTATACTTACCTACATAATAATTAGCCCATCATTTTCCTACTGCTGGGACTTAGGTTTAGGTCTTATATGTAAGAGCCGCGACGGAGGTTAACTTTTTTGTACTTCCTACAGAAATAACGTGCACAGACCCGTCGATCCAGATCAAGAGCAGCGTAGGACTATTAGTAGCCACTTCAACACTAAGCATCGGAGGCGAAGCTCACTACCGCTGCGAGCGAGGGTACGGGCTGCAAGGAAATCAGACCAGGACCTGCAAACCGAAGGGAGTGTGGAGTGGGACACCGCCAGTCTGTATACGTAAGTATTTGTTTAACGTGGCCGTTAAGCAGGGCTTTTTAATTATAAGATCTTGTACAATAGCCGCAAGATGTCCATCCGACTATAAAGATCGGTTGAATGTTAGTACTTTTTATTACCAATCTCTTCTACATAACTTCTTTCCCCTCAGCAATCGACTGCAAATCTCCGGGCACGATCGAGAATGGTCGCATCATCATCTCGAACAGCTCCACACTGTTCGGCAGTTCCATCGAGTACCACTGCTTGCCACAGTTCCAACGTGTTGGGCCATTCCTCCGCAAGTGCATGGACGATGGCAAATGGTCCGGTGAAGAGCCCAGCTGTGAGATAGTCAGCAACGAGGCTGCTGAGAACGGAACATTGCCGCTCAGTGTCGGCGTTGGATGCGGCGTGGTCCTGTTCTTGCTGATGCTGCTTGGAGTTATTTATTTAAGGCTGTGAGTAATTTTAAAAACTTTACCAATAAGTGCATGAGTAGTAATTTCCTAGATTTATTATTAAAATGTCAATCTATTTCCCTAGTCGAAAAGCTACGCCAGTAAAGAACACGGAGAACATAGAAGGCGCCGAACGGAAGGAAGACCAAAACGCTGCAGTCATGAGCTACGCGACTCTCCACGACACGAATGGACGACATATCTATGACCACGTATCAGACAACGTGTATGACTCACCCTACAGTGAGAGGATCACCGACAACGTTGCGTATGGACGGCGCAGCGAGTCGGACGCGTACGAGCCCGAGCCGACGGGCCCAAACGCCGTCGTCACGATCAACGGAGTCGCTGTGCGCTGACCGGTGACCGATTCTTAGTGGCTCGAAAAACTTTTTAGGTAACCAAATCCGACGCTAAATTGGTGTTCCTCAGTGTAAATGTTACCTGTAAATTTTCCCTTTCAAGTGGTTACCATTGACTCGAGTGTTCAAACGATACTATAGTTTTAGGGTTAATTATGAATCCCATTTGCTAGTTGATCACCAACCCTTACTAGGTATTGTACCAAAGATGTAAATGTGTTGGATTCGTGTGGAATATTTAATTTAAGACTGCAATTCTCATTCACCTCCAAAAACTGGTTTATAATTAAGACTCTTGTTCTCAGGATACATTGTAACTACGCAAATGCTAAGCCTAATTACTTAGCATAATAGTCAAGACATAGATTTCCTACGCACCTAATACCCTGGAAAAGTCTAGTCTGTCGTTCGAACGGTTTCCAGAAACCAGTTTGACTGAATCTTTCGAGAAGCACATAAGAATTGCAGTCTTCAATCGTGTGTACTTTTTGTTCATAATTATTACACAAAAACCTTACAATACGAACAAAGAGTATTACGAATACCTACTTTATGTATTTAGATATAAAATGTATTTATTGTTGTATATCGAATGATTAGAATTTGATGCCAAAATAATTCTGCTGATAAGCTTTGTAAACGCGTTAAATTAAGGAATATCACTTAGTTTATGTTCTTATTGTTCCTTTCGAATTATTTAGTTTCTTTATCGGGATACCTAACCTAAGTAATTCTGAATTATTTAAGGATAACCATGGTGTTGAATGGTGGAGTACTAACCTAACATATGTCTATTCCATATTGCTTTATGTTTCATTTATTGTTTTGTAAATATTATTTAAGTTAGTAGTAATATTAAATAATACGTAGATACCTACCCAATGCCTGTAAAAATCTATATTACCTGCTACGAACTGTAAATTATTCGACTTTAACTTACCTAAAATAAAATGTGTGGACTGCACGATGAATTAGAGGAGTTATATAAATTATATTGTATGCTTTTTATACGAACAACTAGATAGGAACCTTCTCATAACACTGTACTGTTTATACTTTCACAAAAAACTAATAAGTACTAAATATTGGACTAATATAAAGTAAAGAAATGCTCAATACCTACAGCAGCAGTTAATAATTGGATGAAGACGATAAGACCATGGCCTGTACAAAGGTCTCGATGATGTACCTTCCATTCCTGAAACCATCCTTTAACTATTTCTTGATAATATTGATCTCGATACAATACATCACATGCTGGTCTCATTCTAGGCCTGCCACTGCCAAGGCCATGGCTTATAAAAAAAAACTTATTTTTAAGTGGTACTTACGTAGTACCTACACAAGCAACGACATTATAAACTAATAATATTGTGATTAAATATTAAGTGTTCATCATATTATAAGTACAGTAATATTTTTGTTATATTTTATATGTACAATTTTTTTTTATTTAGACAGATTCGTTAAATAAATGTTCTGAATGTGGACTCTTGTATTCATTTATTTAAACTTCGCAAAAACTCTAGGTACCTTAGGCATTAGTGTGCCGCCGGTAAAGAATTAATTGAGGTTGTTTTGCAACAATTTAAATATATGCTTTTTAATATATGGGGCTCGTCCACAAAGAAGGTCAACGTTCCTGAGTGCGTGTTGTTCAACTTAAACTGACAAGGGCCTACGAACAGCGCGCTCAAGCTCGCGAGTATTTGAACTGGACAATGGATAACTGGACGGTTGAACTCTTTACAGACGACTGTAGGGTCAAGTTTTTCAGTTATGATAAAGGAGTCCGAATGTGAAGAAAACAAGGTGAACGTTTTACAGAACCAAGCATCCATAGAACAGACCGTTTTGGTTAATTGTTAAATGTTATGGTATGGATGGGAATAAGCTTGGTAGGCGAAAAAGAGCTGGTTATTCTGGATGAGGGTACTGTAAACGCCGCTTGTTACGTTGTGCAGGTAATCCAACCTCATGTCATCCCATTTTCGCAAAGAGTGGGTGCCGGCGTTGTTTTAATGCATGCCAATGCTCGCATACATTCGGCCTGTGCCACACAGAGTGTACTTCACACACACAGTTTTGGCAAGGTCAGCTATGAGTCCCAATCTCAACCCCATCGAGCATTTATGGGATCAATTGAAAAGAAGCCTTTAAAAAAACTACAGCCATGTTTACAGTCAACAGAAGCTCGTAGATGCGCTAAAACTCTGTTGGGAACGAATTCCGGGACAAAATGTTACCCATCTTATTGAAAGTGTACCAGATAGGCCCAGAGAGTACATACAAAGCCGAGGAGGCTTCACTCGCTGATAACCATAACATTTATCATCAAACGGTTACAGGAAATGGGCGATAGACTGAGTAGATTTTTCAAGTTAATGAGTTTATTTCCCTTACAAGTGCTTTTTGTGTAAATCGATCAAAATAAACAAATTTTACCATCGACTATGTTTAAACATTTTTTAAATCCCCATTCCATCATAAAAATCACTTAATCATTAATATTTTGAAATAACAGCCTAAAAACTTGGTGAGTCCTATTTTCATTTGAGTAGTTTACTGCCCAGTAAATTTTGCATAAATGAAAGCAGAACTTTTATGTTATAATAAATTTTGTGCTTAGCTCTCCTTATGATCTTAAACTATGTACGCTATAGGCCAACACGTTAACTGAGACGTTGCCTGAGGTAGCTGCGCGGTTCGGGAGACTGATAGTTGTCACCAGTTGACGAATCACTGAGCTCTCCCATCACGTCACCACACCCCTCCCGCACCGTGCTGCTACCTCAGGCAACCTCTCAGTTAAGCGGTCGGCCTATAACTTACTTGCTTATAATAATCGCACGAGTCGAAATGAGTACTTAACTAAATTTCTTCAGCGTTTTATTTAGATACTCCTTTATTTGTATAAAATTGACAAGACATCGAGAAGAACGATACTATATAACACAGTAGTTATATGTTTATAAATATCATCATATAATATTCACTTAGTAATGGTTATTTACAAAACATAATATATTACCGATGTTAATTCCTGTTTTAACGATACCATCTTAATTAACTGTGATATTATTATAATAATTGTAATAGCAAATAATATTATATACCTATTAGTAAAAGTTATATATAATATATAGATAAGTCACCTCGCAGATAGTTCTGACAATTAATAATAATCTAAATTAAACAAGTTTCGAACAATTAGTTTTGTATCAAGTAAGTATTGTTAAATTACTCACAATGCAACAAAACTACACAAACAAAAAACATATACTTACTTAGATATTTAATTAACACATGCGTTAGGTACAACCAAAATATTTCCAGTATGAGAATGTAGAAGATCGGATTAGTATTTTCTCTACCATTGAGTTGATAAAAACTATTATTAAATTTGACCAAAACATTAATGTCATGAGATGAATAATATATTTAGTTAGTATCCAGATTAGTGTTAGTGTTTCTTTTATCATGCATACATAACTGCTTACACCTAATTGTTAATAAAAATGCTTACTTTAACTAATCAAACTGTTCTAAACAATATATAATGAATTATACATCAATCAAGCTCTCTCATAAACAAAACTATAGTTGGCGCCACGAAAGACGAGACTTGACCCCGCCTCCCGCCCTCTATCCGCCGTCCCTATGGGTCAGTTCACACCGCGCCGCGGGTCCCGTCCCGCGCTCAGACCTCATACCGCTAGAGACCTAAAATCGTGTACTGCGCAAGTCAAACCACGTGGTGTGTCAAGTCTCATCTTTCGTGGCACGCATTATACAAATATTAGGAATCGTGCATAAGTCATCTTGTATTGACATTATAATGTTTATGTTGTTATAGTAATATCAAACAATGTCCTAATTCATATGTACAGACGCCAGCACATCAATCTACCCAAAACTGTCAAATTTTCCTAATCAACTTTGAACCTTATGCTTTAGCGATAAAATTTAAAATCTATTAAATAAATTTGACAGATTGTAGTAGCGTGATGATATACTGTGAGACATATTGGTAGTTCGCAAATACCCTGATAGGTACTTGCGAAAACCTATACGAGTATTCAATACAAAATGTCTAATACATTAACAATCCTTACCTTGAAGAACCTAAGAATCGAACCTAAAAATAGGTATATTTAAGTCTATGATATTGTATTTTTATTGGTAACAGTACGTAATTTAAAGATACTCAGTTAATACATTTATTAGTTTTCTTCGTTTATTCTATAGGTATTTAACACGGTTGAACTTTATATATGGAACGATTAATTCAAGACGTAAATAAACACAAATATTTACAAACCGCGTAGGTACCCAGACACAAAACATTGAGGATACGACTTCAAAAATATTCGAAGGCTGTTAAATGGTATCTAAAAATATCAGAATGAATTATCTATACACATACATAATTACGACTAAATTCAGGACAGGATTGATAATACGTACCTACATACAAGATTACAGCCAAAAAAACAAGGCCATTTGTTTATCTATTCGCAAAACTGCACAGACATGTTTCACCAATCATTTAAGGCCCTTTTTCTGTCATTGTATTTCCATTAAGGGGACTACATAACCTAAAGCGCGGTCACTGTCGGACTGCGTAGAAAAGAAAGAGAAGCGCGATGACACAACGCTGGTAATTTATTGCAAAATATGAATCAATTATCTATTTTATTGTTTGGACTAAAAAATTAAAACACTAGAGTTTTAGTACACTTATTGCTTGTAGAATAATCTGACAGAAAATCATAATGATTGTATGTATATTAGTATGATTTTTATTGTAAAAAAGAAAGTTTTTAGAGCTATCTTCATGATTTTTTTCTATCGTACCAAATAAGTTGTATTATGTTTTCAACGCACTATCTACCTAGCATATATCCTGACGAATATCATATATTTTTATGATTTTGTTTACTGTAGTCGATCATATACTTTTATTGTTTCTAAAACTTGCGTTTTTTTGCGTTTAGGTCCTGTAAGCCCCATAACGAAGAAGGGTAAACATAAAAGTGAAGACCGTTCGGCAAACGGCAGGCGTATAATATTTCTAAAAATAAAATCAGAAGATTCTGATAAGCAAAACGTCAAGGACTAGTTTCGGGAGCGAATATTATCGCAAAACTAACACAAAATACAGAGAGCTGTATTTTGTGAAACATGAGACAAATTGTCAAGCGCGCGTAAATTGCAGTGATTGGTTGAATGATTTATCAAAAGCCAATCGCAGTAGTTTACGCGCGCTTGACTATAAAAAGGCCCTTTTATAGGCCCTAGTATCATATTTATATCTAATTACACTAAGGTTACGTACATATCACCCGAGCTTTGTTTGTGCATAGATCCGTTTTTCTTTCAGGTCTGCAATTTTTAAAGGTTTGTAAAACGGCTCGCGCACAGAATCATACGAGACATCACCCAGGTCGGTCCTGTCAACTTTTTTTTAAATACGCTCTCACCGCCTTTGTTTTCGAAAAAGAACAACATCAGATTTTAAATTGCATCTCAGTGTCGAGTAGGTAGGTATTGTCATTTTTTGCCCAGCCCTTAATATTAGCCAACGATTTTATAAACGCGCCTTATCTAAAGAAAATATAGTCCATTCCGTAAGCCACCTATGTCCATAAGGCAGTGATTCCCTATATATACAAACTAGAAATTTCCTGTTCTCCCGACCCACCGCGTCGCATCGCATCGCCTGCCCGCGCTATTACTTCGTTTTTGCTTAGCGTTCTTGCCGACTGTAGACCTAGAGTTTATATTTATTATCACACTAATACACTTGCGTGCAATAAAACTGACCCACCCCATGCTCTTCGATTTGAAACAATATAATTCAAGAAGTTTTACTAACAATAACCTAATATATTGTATATTAAAACCTTTCTGAAAGTATGTAGATTACATTAGTGAAAGAATTATCAAAACAGATTCATTAGTTTTTGAGAAAATCTCGAACTTATAAATATACCCCATATTTATGATGAATAAAGAAGCTCCATTTTTTTTGAAGCCCGTTAAAAAAATCAAGTTCAATTTTGATTAAACAAACAGAAATACACAAAATTTAAAGTTTGTTAATTTCATTGACAAAAAAAGTCACACACTTTTTCCGAGCAAAAGTGAGTAATGGGGACATCTGATGAATCGAGTCGATCTTATCAAGAATATTGCTTTGAACAAAATATAGTGTATGTTCAAATAAACTGTACCTTACCTACCTTCACATAGTATAAAATAATAAATTATATTCATTACGATTTTTGTGATATCGTGTCTCAAATGGAGAGCATGGGGTGGGCCAATTTTTTTGCACGCAAGTGTATTATAAAGGCGAAAGTTTGTGAGGGTGTGTGTGTGTTTATATGTTTGTTACTTCTTGACGCTCAAACGGCTGGACCAATGATAAAATTTTGTATGGACGTAGCTGACACCCTGGATTAATATATAGACAACTTTTTATCCCGATATTCCCACGGGATCGACAATTATGCGGGTGAAACTGCGGGGCGCAGCTAGTACAATATATTTTTCTTTTTTAATTCCACTGGTCTCTGTTTTAGGTACTTATATTTAAAGAATGGGGCAAACTTCGAGTCCTATAGACCAGAAATTAGTTTATTTTGAATCTATGGGTCAGCGCACACCGAACTGCAAAATGCTCACGTATGGTTGAGCAAAATTTTGACTGCCCTGACCATGCAAGCGGCATGCTCACCCCTCCGTGAGCAAGCTCCGTTGAAAATGCTCTGGGTTGCCAGACGACCGTGCATGACCAGTTTGATGCCAAAATCCGACATTAGCAGACGTTCAATATGGTTGATTGGGACCTAAGTCCCAATCAACCGATAATTACTAATAATTATCGCCCTTTTGGCAGAGGAAGAGGAACATGAAGAATATGTAAATAAAATCAACTTTTCTTCGTCCATGATTTCCAACAGACGCCGGCCGCGCCGTAGGTAGTAAACACACGTCCAGACAGTAATTCTCGCTGTGGCAACATTGAGCGCGGGCGGCGCGCGGCTGCGGCTCGAGCGGGCTCGCGCATGTAGAACGCATACTCGAACACACATCTTGCAAGCTCGAGAATGGTCAAGCATCAAGTTTGGACGTGTAAGTATTTAATTTTGCAATGTATGGAATTGTCATAAGATTAATTTTTCAGTAGTCTCAGAAAATGCTCTGCTCTGCTCATGGTGCGCTGACACTATAAATGAATTTCGTGTACAAAGGCACGCGTCAGTCATTAAAATGGCAGCAATTTTTTATGTGTTTTTTTACTGCCATTTGAAGTAGCTATAAATAAACAATTCGTTATCAAAGGACGGTTGGACAAGCGGAATAGCAACCTTATAAAGCAGCTATGTTATTGACAATTTTTTTACCAGACTATAACAGTTCTAAATAAAAACTTATAAGTTTATAAGGACGGCGAGTTAATATGTTCTAAATCCAGTAGTATGAGCATATTACTTTTAATCAATCAGCATACTTTCAGCACCGATTTTCGGTTTACTCTCTCGTACAACGCAATGCGAATAAAAAAGGGTGAATAAAAAAGATGTATGGAAAAAGAAAAAAGAAGAAAAACCAATACAAAACAAAAATATAATGAAGAACTGTTTATTTTAACTTTCTTTTCAAATAAATAAAAACTTAAATGAACAAAAATTTTCTGGGTCACTACATAAAAGAAAATGAAGGTTTACAAATTTTATACAGAATATAGTTAATACGAATATCATTTTACCTCTTTAACAAACTTATAAAAGTCCCTTTAATCTTTATCAATGTTCACGACATTACTTTTAACAAGCTTACATAAACGTTCTTTTTAATAATAATTAACGTTAATTTTATTACAGCTCGGCAAAAAAACTGAGATAATAAACAGCTACATAAACATACGAGGTCTTTCAAACCTAGTTACGTATTTATTGTCAAACAAATGAGCGGCGAGGCCGGTTTATGCAGGCCAGAGCCGGCACATCGACCACAATCTTTGACTGGATAGATATGAAAGCCTCAAATAATATTATCAATAACTGTTAACGGTACTACATAATTACAAACAACTGCTGGGAACATGGCAATGATTTAATGCAGACAAACGTGTTTGATTCGTAGGTACGAGGCCGTTTGGACCGCATCTAACGCGGGGAAATATTCTCCGCTAATTTAGACTACCATTTAAGTGCCCTACTGGGGCCAATGAACTCGACAGTATTATATAGGCATCACTAGTGACTTAATACGTTGAATAGATGTATAACACACATTTCATAGGCCGAGTCACTTTGTGTCAGTGTTCGAGTCCGTGGCCTGGAGTCGTGAGTTATGTTATCAGACCTAGATATTTGAGAAACTCGCCTCAATGACAAGGTGTTCACTAGTCATTAGAGCGTACGATATAGTTTTGGTCCGTAGAGGAGCTAAGCCTTATTTAGTAGAGGCAAAACATATTATAAACATTCACTTTATGGCCCCGATAAATTCATATTTTATAGGTAATCAACAGTCTATTTCGCTAATACAAAAAAAAAGTTTCTATGATTGTCGTACAAAATCGATATATCACAAATCAATCCAATCGGCTATAGACTATTGCCTAGAAAAAAAACTATACATTAATATATTAGTAATTCGAGATACATATGTCGCGAAGATATTGATTTTTTATCAATTTTGAGGTATATCTCAATGAGGAGATGTTTCGTCAATACAATATCTAGGCGACATACATAGCTATATATAACATTTATGTCGGGTGAATCAAGCCCTCTACAAAAAAAAAATCATAGTAAAAACTAATCTACTTTACACTTATTTAGGAATATGTCAAAAGTTATCGACAAGAAATACACCTCGAGAAATGTGGTATTTTAATGCAATGTCCCATTTTAATAGCAGGTTCAGAGTTTATAGGTAAACACTGATAACAATATAATTTCGGAGTATGTATACAAAACAATTTCTACAGTCGTACAGTTATGTACAATTTTTTATTATTTTATTTATATTGGTTCAACATTATTCCTGCAGTTCAAAAATAGCTCATCTAATAATTGAACGGTAGGCCGTAAAAATGTTCTGGAACCAAACATAACTATTAAAATGAAACAGTACACGCATACACAGTCCATGCGTCCAAGTTGATACTGATGACTCCGCGGCGTCACTAAGTACGAATGACGTTCAATAAGTACATAATACTTTCTCAAAAAAAAAAAAATTAACAGATGCGTTATATATTTAAATATAAAAACACACATTCAATACAACACACATCTCAAGTCAATTTAACTAAAGCAATCTGAATGTAGGTCAATGTGGAGAAATTCATGTTGACGACTAAAGTGAAGGCGGATTACCAGATTATAGGATTGATATAAATATTGTGATGATAGTTTAGTTGTATTGTACATAAGCGCCCAGGGGCAGAGGCGCAAGGTGATTTATCTCTCGCCAGGACAGGCGCTTTCAATTACTTAGTAGTGTTCTGTATAGACAGAACACTACTATGTAATTGAAAGCGCCCTTTAAAAAAATATGTGCCCATGTAAATGTATACACATTTAGGCAGCTCTGACGCGGCAAAGGCTGTTTACAAATTTTTGTTTACTTACAAAATTAAATTATTTTCACTTATAGCTGTCGACATAAAAAAAAAACATTTTACGATATTAAATAATATGACACAAAATATATGTCAAACAAAATATATGTCAAACATTATTATGAGAGGATTTTTTATTACTAAAAGTGAGTGAATCTAAAGGAAGTGATATCTTGAGGGGAATTGTGATTTGATTCTTCCCAGCCTTTATAGAATCACAACGCTCATGGGTTGTATCATAAGAACAGTCTTATGATACTCATAAATGTGATTCAGGAAGCCACATTAGTCTATTGCTGTTGGACAAATTATTATGGTTTTATAATAAAAGCCAATTGAATTCAAATTAAAACAATAACTTGATGTTGGTCAACGATTTGACGTAATATAACTATTTCGTTCAATATCATGCCTTAAAATCAAGTAACTTTATTATTTAGATGCTTATAAGTAGGTATACAATATTCCAAAAACCCAAATATCTGTCAGTATTATAAAAAAAGACGCACTCACTTTTGGTAAAAGAAAAAAAATAATAGTGGGTTCTCAGGATCAGCTTAAATAGGCAATCGACTGTCGGCTACATTTCCAATATTTAACTAGTTTGTTGGCATAAGGTTTTGTCTGCCAACTGGTTGTTGAAAGACGAACAAACTTTTGAACTATAGATAAGAATCCTCTAATATTGATATTATTAGAAAATTATGCAGATCTGTTATTTAAATTTTTCTGTCCCTCTTACTAATGTTATTTAGAACAACAGCAAATGCAGCGATGTCGATTATGAAAAACTGTTTTCTGGAACCTCACTATAGTGAAAAACGTATGGAACGGTATTCAAACCTAATGTCAGGAAAAAATAGTCATATACATGACTGCTATATAGAAGCATAATATACAGATTTTGTACTGCAGTCATTCTCGTCAGATTGTGAATATATTGCCCGATAATCCGTTATTAGAGTGTTATTCAGCTGCATCTGGTTAGACTGTAAGCCGACTCCAACATAGTTGGGAAAAGGCTACGCAGATGATGAATCCGTTCGACTTTAGACTAAATACATTAAATTTAAATGGCGAAAAGATCATTAATAATTTATACTGGCGTAAGATTTTTCGTAATTAAAGGGATAAATAAATCATGTCTCTTTAAAATAACTTACATTCATAAATATCATTTTAGATAGCAGCAACAGTTTGGCGGATCGACTATACACATTTGATTCAGAACAATTTGGGCGATATTAGATAAAATACTCCCAAACTAAAAAGATGACTAAAACATGTTATTGTTTAGTTCATGTGCCTATCAACATTAAATAAATAACACGAAATATATATGGATAAACCTTTGAAATAACAGACTAAAGAGCACGTCGATAAAGGACGTAGTTGGCGAGCTATACTATGTTATGTTACTATATGATTGTAGGAGACGCGAGACGCGCGGCGCGAGGTGGCGACCGTTCACTTGGATAGTTTGCTGATCACCCGGATGAGGGCCCCGTTCTCGTCCTTCAGCCGCTGGTTTTCAGCCTGGAGCGTATGTTGATACTGTAGATGTTATAAGTGGTATGTCAATACAATGAGTAATAAATACTAATGGTGTGATGCGTATTCATTCATTATAATTATATGAGTTTGAAATATTTTTTATCATTATTTTTAGGTATTGAAGTTGGACAAACCTTTTAAAGCTTCTCATACACAGCTTCTGAATGAATACGCAGACAAGGTTGCCAAACAGAACGTACAAGATACAACGGGGGTACAACATGGGAGTCTCACAACAAATCCTATGATACAATGACATAGAGCAAACCAATGGGAGCGACACAGCTGTACTAGCTGCACATTTACTTAGTCACAATTTTGGTAAAAAAAAAACAATACGAACATTTCTCTTAGTAAGGGGAACAGTTCAAAATTGAACTTTTATGTAATGGAGTACACACGATGCGTATGTCAAATGAAATCATTGATACCTACAACCTAACAATATATTTTTGAGAAGAACGGCTTTACCCGTATTTTAGGCACAGTGTCAAATCAGCAATTTTATACCGTATCTTTGACGCCTGATTTAAAGTAGAGAAGCTTTCATAACGGAAAGACATTACTTCTGGTGCAGTCAGGTAAAAAGTTTAAAAACGATTAAAATGTTAAATGAAGGTCAGTCTTTGTCACTGACTTGTAGACCTCGCTGCGTTGGTAAAATAGCATAGCCTATGATGTTCCCACTGCTGGGACACAGGCCTCCTCTGGGTGAGAGGGAATGGGGCCATACTGTAATCCACCACGCGAGCCCAGTGCAGGTTGGGTGGTACCTACAATGAATATGCAAATTCAAACAGATCTGTGGCATTACATTCACTTGACATTTCATCATGTCATGTCATCGACCAAGGGGCTTAATGAATACAGTGACGAGCATAAATATATTACTATGGACAGTTTGGCAATAATATCTGATTTCATTCTTCATGTCTGTTCTCAAGAAGTGAGCAAATATATGTAATCATCGGTGGAAGGCAGGAACGATGTCATATGTTTGTGCCGCTACTTGTATATGCAGTCCACAGATGATCACTGATCTTCTTGGGAACAGATATCAATAAAATAAATCAGATATTATTGCCCAACTGTCATCGGTAACATATTTATGCTCGAGACTATACAGTAACTCTATACTAGTAATACTAAAAGCTGTATCACATATTTACAAGTGCACAACGCTGTGGATGTTAGAGTCGTTCAAACCTTATAGTTATAAAGCCTTTTGATGTCATGTGCTGCATCTATTTATGGCAGCCTAGTATATTCAAACTGAGGGCTTATTTAGGTGCTGCTGTTAATTAAATACTTTGCTAATTTGTTTTAAAACGCCATTCAATATATTAAACGGCAAACCTGAATTATATGAAAGTGAAAGGATTAAAGAACTGTTGGTTGGTGGTAGATCCTAATATTTTAACTAAACCCAGTGTATGACAATGCGGAATTACTGCAAATGTTTCATTGATGTTTTTTTTTTATGAATACAATACAAGTAATGTAAATTCCTTGCATCACAGGTCATGCAACACACGCTAGCCAACGGGTTTAAACATTGTGTTTTAGTCAGACTTTCAACATTTTTGATAATGCCATTCAATAAATATGATTGAATTAAGATAGTCTTTACTCAGAAAAGTTAAGACTTAATTCTTCCTTACTACGTCACGTAATTTATCATTTCATTTTAATAAAACTTATACGTTGAAATTATGTAACTTTTTATTATCTGATGGATCTGCTTGTGACTTCAGTCGCACCACATGGTAAGCGATGATGCGGTCGACGATTCATTATCAACAGTAACGAAATAATAAACCTGTTGAAACATTATCTAAAGAAGAAATTGACAGCCTAATAGCAAAAAGTATCTTATTGAAGTAAAAAAACCTTGCGTCACCATAAATAGGTTTCATTTTCGCGTATAATAGTTTTGGCTTTTTAATACATAATTGAATAAAACATTATCACTAATAAGTAGAGCTTCTGATAAAAACACAATGGATGAATGCGCGTGTATGTAATACATACATTACGCACACACGACGCAAACGGTACGCACACTAAACTTTTCCATTACGTAGACGACACATGCCGGTGACAATATTCACAACTGGGCAGTTTACGTAAAGGTTTGTGATAAGGTGATCTAAACTGCAGTCGATCGAAGACACTGGTTCAATCAATTCAGTGTTTGGTCAAAGGATTTAACATGCAGGTGAAAAATAAACAACTTTGCTGTGCGCACTTTGTAATTCCGTACGTAATCATTTGACCATTGCACTCGGACAAGCAATCACAAAAACGTAGTTTCAAACGAAGTAGTAATTGGCTGCCTGCATAATTTTCTTATTAAATAGTTGAATGTACTTGTGGTTTTATTCAACAAAAACATTCTATGATCTATCATAGTCAAGCGACCTCTTACATCGTAGTGTGAAAAGTCGTTGAAAATACACCACACAAAATGACATACAATAACCGTCCCAAAAAAAATCGGTCATACAAAAAAAAAACTTAGGTCAAAAATCGATCACAAAGAAAAAGCGGTGTCATCAACTGATTGAGTCGTTACATATTCGTCTGTTCTATATCGATGGACGGCAGTTTGGTTGCACCTTATCTACAACGCTACGTGTGCGCTAGATGACGTCGCGTGAACGTAACATGGACGCAATACACGCGCCACAACTTCCGCACGTAAGTTAGACATGTACCAAAGCATGCTCGCCATAACACACTGTTAATCATAGTGGGGCGGGGGCGCGACAAATACCGCGACGCTGCGTGACTGTGCTCTGGCCATCGTGTCGTCTCGCTCACACGCCTGTGTCATGAGTGGGATGGATGGAGTGGTTGAATGATGACTTTTTTGAATGGCCCCTGCATCAATTTCTGCTTCAAAGCAGCAACTAATGCAACACAGCCATGTATTGGGCACCCTTCAAGCATTTGTTACCCTCTTTAGGGTACTTATTTTGAACAAGTGGTGGAAGTACTTTCTTTATTTATTTATTTTTATTGTACAGAAAAGGGCGACATTTTTAATAGCTATCATTCAACATTATCATTTATTCTCGTCCAAAAGGGCTTTTTGGAGTTTCAATTACAAAAATTATGTACCAAACTTGCTCTTTGAAATATTTTGTAGGTCATGAGTTTATTTTACACAAAATACAACTTTGTTCAATACCACTAGCATACTGCACTCAGTATACCTCAGTTTAGTTAAAAAGCCAAACATTGTGTAAAGTTTGATAAAAAAAAGTAAGTAAATTGAAAATGTCACTCATATGCAAGTTAGATCACACATGTTCTCAATTTACCACTATGTATAAAAGTTAAAAAGCGTGTCAAAGCGTATGTATTTAAATAAATCGCTTATGTCACTGATATTTGTAAAATTCATGCGATGCCACTTGAAGTTCATTTGCTGTGGTAAAAAGAGGACGTGTGAGATTGCCTAGCGAAAATATCAACAGTGTTTGTGTGTGAGAAATGTGAATATATCAACGTGTAAGCGAGAGCGACAATCGGTTTAGTTCCGGCGCAAGCCGCACGGTGTCGCCACTGAGCTGAGAGCTCAATTATATACACATTTACCTATTTGGCGGCAGAGTTGGTCAATTTGCTCACGACCCGCGTAAGGGCACGATTCTCAGCCCTCAGCCTTTCGTTCTCGGCTTTTAGTTTTTGCAATTGCTATAAAACGAACACCAACATGTCAATTTTATTATTATCTCTTTTCTTTTCTGGCGGCAGCAGCTATCTTGACGTCCGCCATTTTGGTTTAGATTCAAACTTGATAAGCTAACGGTTATGCTATATTTTTATATCAACTATTGTTTGCAGATATATATAATGTGTTGTGTATGTGTCTGCCACGATCATGTTTAAGAATGATTCGAAAGTTACCTTTAATTCTTCCTCCATCTCTGAAAGTTTCCGCTCCATAGCCCTTTTTTCTCTTTTGTCCGTCTCGGACGACGAGTTCTATAATTAAGAAAATATATTCTTTTAAACACCTACTTGGTTAGATAGTATCTAAATAAGAGCCACAAACATAAGTCAACATAAATTACAATTAATCGACAGTAAACAAATCATTAATCGAAAGCAACACCAATAATAAAACACGATACGTACTTTCGCTTTGCAAATGTAGTAAAACAGCAATGCATATGCGCACATAAATATAAATGTTAAGGTTGGAAACTCGCGCCAATCTGTCAGCTGTCTATACTAATAATTAGTGTTGTGTCGTAGGCGAGAATTAGTCAAACTATCGAAAATAGTCGAGCTACAAAAACACGTAGTCACGGTGAAGGTGAAACTCACGTTTGAAATATTAATAGATCAATGTGTCAATTTCTGGGTTCGCAATGATCTAAGAAAGGTATAGCCAATCGAGAGTATGGAGGCTTCCGATGTAAATTAATAAATACATTCAAATTGGACTGGGAAGCAATTTTTAGTCATCATAGTAAAATCGGATATATGATTCATCACTTGAAAATTCAATAACTACGCGAGCGAAAATGAAAAATAATGTTCAAGATCTTGTCGGGGTGATTTCCATGATAAGTCAAATAAAAATATATGCGAAGCAAGTGGTTCGGTACACGCCAGAAATAATACATTTATCAACAAATCGCATATACAAAACAAACCTGTTTAACGTTTGCAAAGGCATGAGTACACAAATGTTCGCTAAATTTTAAACATTGCAATTGTTAGCACATAATATGTAGTTTTAGACATCGTATGTGAAATACACAATAATTGAAGTTATCGTTCCTTGTTAGTAAATAATAATTGATAATGGTCTTTATTGTGTAATAAACATACGACTTTACTGACACAGACTGAAGCTGTAACTATTCTTGGGATTCTTAGAGCAAAACAATAGATTCGAAGAGAATGCTTATAAGGTATAATGTCCCTGACGTAATACTATACACTACGCTGTTTATGGGACCATGGCGGATACGAAGAATAACTAGTGCAATGCCACAATACCACGAAAGGAAGCAGAAAGCTTTTGTGCAAAGGTGTAATGGCACACTAGAGAATCAATGATAAAGGCATGCACACATACTTGCTGAAGACATTAGAAGAAGACAAGACACGAACATTACGAACTGTATTTACAACTACTCAAAAGCGAACTTATGCAGCATTATGAATACAAGAGGATAAATAACAGCCAGGTTTTGCATAGCTAAAGCATCTGCTGTCAAAGATTGGATTCTAATTCATTTTGAATTTTGCAACAATGCATTTGCAAGTCCTATTGTCTTTACGGCCATAGTCTCGGACATTTTAATACATACATTGCCGGGCAAAAACTGTTGAAGGTTAAACCTGCACTAGCGTCAGGCAGGGTGGCAGCTATCGGGTTAAATAACTAATACAGAACAAAAGAAAGAAATAGACAAAAATACATGTGCTCGCATAGCGCAACCTTTTTTTTTTTTTGGTGCGGTCTTAATCCTCATGGACTTCCTCCATCGTGGGGGTGACAGAGGGGCATGCCGGACTGCCTATGGCCGGGGGTGCCGGATTCGCATAAGCGTTCAACTACGCATAACTAGTGAATGTGACCGTACCACTTGTGAGAGCCTGGTGATGGTGGCGTGTGCCTCGCGCAGCTGTTGCTCGGAGGTGTTGAGCAAGGCGCGGAGGCGTTGCACTTCGCTCTGTGACGCCTCGTACAGCGCCTTGTAGTCCTTTTCTTCGCCCTCCTCTGTGCGTTCGCTGCCAGACTGGAATGATACAGGGTAATTATGTTAGTACTAGGTAGACTGATGAATAACGTTTCAAAAATTGATCGCTACTGCATTTAGTTGTTCTGTAAACTTTTAGCTGCAGAATCTTTTGCAGTTCCACTGTATAACCATTGTAAAGAGCAGATTCATCAGTAACTGATGGATGGAAGTTAATACAGTAAAATTTTATGGATCATGACAAGTATTCATTGTAAGCTTATAATAGCCAAGTTAGAAACTGGTAACATAAAGCAAACTTGACATGAATCTAAGGTCGTAAAATACGTACTTGGACGTGAAGTTGCGGACACGAGCCCGTTATAAAATACAAAACAAGGTTTATTAGTAACTACATAAATATGTTTTAATAGTATTCTAACTATCTGTAAAAGGTGCAATTAGGATTTAAGTCAATTTTTTCTCAAACTGCTTGATAACAATTTTAAAAGTTCATACGAATAAAATACATTCGATATATAATAAAAAGATCACAAGCTTAGCTTAGCTTAGTTTTATCGGTAACAAATAATTACTAAAAACGAAACTCCTATAAATATAAATGATGAACTAACACCAAAGCTGTAAAAACCGCGCGATTGTTCTTGATAGCGTTCATGTGAATTCAGATACTTTCCACAACACGCTTTGAGAAAACAATAAGGTCATTTATCCCATAGTTTCCGAAACAAAAATAGACATTTATAAGAAGTTTTATTTATATAGACAAGTCCGGTGTCCTTATTCGAAATGTGAAAGTTTTCTTATTAAATTCCGAAATAGAAAAATGCGTAATATGTAAATCAAATATTTTAAATAGCTTTTGCCTACGAACCCAGTTGTTATGCAACATTAGCGACTCTCCTTAAGCCCACCACTACCGTCCCCATACCGTTGAAGTGATTCTCAACATGGACACAAGTTCATAAAAAGTTTCTAAACCTCATCCATCATATGAACAATCCGTCGTTATATTCTTCTCAGCACTTGATATTCGTAAACAGATTTATTTTTTGTTATGAGGTCTTTAAAACAACAATAAACTACTAGCAGCAGCTAACAGATTGTTTGTACGTCATAACTCCAAGGACATATGCCTTGGCTGTGAGAAACTAGAAGGAGAATAAGTCTATCCATAAATCTAGGTGAATTTTAATAATAAACACTATAAGGTTTCTAGCTTCACAAAACATAGATATTCAACGAAGCAGCACGTAAACAAACAAAGCAATTCTCAGAATATTTTAAGGACTATTCTAAGGAAGAAATCATTGACCATCAAAACTTTATGAGCTGCAGGGCATTACGTACACAGTATCCATCCGAAGCAAGAGAATTTAAGCTGAGGGAGCGGGAGCCAAACGCGCCCGCCGTCTCTAAGGAGCTGAGCGAGCGCGACCGCTCCTTGTCCAAGTTCCCGGCTTTGTTCGCGCGGGATTTGCGCTCCGGCCTCACGGGCGGAACGTCCGGCACCTCCGGCGCAGCCAGCACCACCGGCACATCCGCCGGCGCCTCTGTAGGCTCCTGAACCTTCGCCAACGGCACAGGCTTAGGCTTAAAGTCCTTCTTACTCGCCAACAACCTTTTGTCCAACTTTTTCAACACTGGTGTCATCAAATTCAACGATCCCAAGGAAGAACCACCTAAGTACACGCCCCCATACCCTGAACTCGTACCACCGTATATACCGAGATTAGACGACGGCCGCCCTAGACCCGCACTGTAAGGATTGTAGTTTCTGTACGCGCTAGAACTGTAGTTGGAATAATTGTTAGAGTAAGGACTGTATTGACTACCGAGCATCGTACCCAGCATGCTGGGAGACGAGCTGTAATGCGAAGTAAGGCTTCGCGGCCTCGAAGGGTACCTATCTTGTTTACGACTCATTTTTGCACATTTCACCGGGAGCGACTAGTTAAATAGTCGGCGGGCGAACGCCGCGCGCTACGTAAACACACTGACCGTTTCCCGAGTTTTATTCTACGCGATGTGAAAATATTGTGTGCGCCCACGTCGCGGGCGGCAGGATCGCGCGTGTTTGACGCTAGTGACGCACTGACATGTTCAGACGAGAGGGCGATATTCACGGGACACGTGAGACAGACACAGACCATCACCTGTAAATATAACGGCGTAGCGCAGGGAGCGCCGGCCGGTGGCGCGTGGCCCGAACCCGCCGCACCGCAAGGACGGCGCTACGCAAATAGAGATTACAGCCCTCTATTATTATCAACAACGCCTCATCAATCAGTCGACAGTTTACTTCATAATTAGTGCGCTGATCGAAGGCCATCTGCGACCAACTCGCGCCTCCGCCCTGATCGTACAGGTACACTACGCACGTGCTAAAAATAAGCTCACACCTCATAAACATTGTAGAAAACCGAGTGCATCGTAAACTGTATACTTGGGTGTTTCTGAAAGCTACCGCATCGTGCAATCGAAGTGCTAATTTATGAAACACACATCAGTGTCTTGTCTTCGTATTATATGCTATATTTAAATTCTATTTTCAAGTTTACGCGTCTCGGATTCCGAAAGCGATGACCCAAATAGTATCTTGTTGGGAACTATCTAAACATTTCACTGAAATTTTGAACCACTTGCCTATAATCATCAACCGTGACGCGTTCCAAATCTTGAAGTTTTTATCTCCGAACGATCCGATATCCTCAAGATTACAAGAACCTATTCTTAGAAATCCTGCAATTATGTGGTCAATTCATTGAGACGGTGGCCTAATTCTATTTCCCACGGTGAAGTCATATCAACAGGGCCAAATCGTTTTTCAAAATTTCGTCATTTACTCCAACATTTATTTCGAAATTGTCTCGGGGAAACTCGGCCGTTAACTCCACGTCTCCCGTGGGCGATAGACGCTACGCATACGACACGATGTCTGTCCTACATTATGGACATTGACAAAGTAGATATAAATTGTTCGTGAACCATAAAATTTGCGTTTTAGCACTTGGCTAATGAAAACGTTATAGCAATGACGCCTTACCTAATTCTTGGAGTTTCCGATGCAAACTAGCTGGTCAAGGGTATGTTTCACGTGTACCCAGTTTTTATTTTTTGTTTTTACGAGCGCCTGTTTTTGGCCCACTTCCTGTTTTTGATTACCAAAAATTAAAATTTTATTTTTCAGTAAAACAATCAGGAAAAGATTTTTATGATTAATATTTCCCGTGGACTTAACATGATAAAATATATGCGTCGCATTGCTGTGATGTTAAAGCCGCCCACGAACAGCAGTTGATATTACATATCGTAATAATGTTAGAGCGTTTACATTGTGAACGGGTTGGCGACGTCATCGGCCATGTGTGCTGTGGAGCCGGCGTCACGGACGGATACGCTAAAAATAATAAGGCTTCAGATCAGCATTCAATAGTAACTACGATGATAAATACTAGATTTATAGCTTACAAAATATTGATTACTTGCACTAACAGGCGGATTTCCTTGATAAAAATGACTACGGCATGGAACTGAGGAGATGTTGCTGACTACACATTTACAGAATCGACTAAATTCTTTACGAAATCAACGGGTATATAAAATGACTGAACTTGCCTTGCCAGAATAGCAGATATGTTTTTATCTATCCGCTATTCTGTCCAGACTTTTCGATAAACATTGCACTGCATATGCTATCAGCAGATAGTGTCAGCTTCCTTCAATCCTACTGTTTTAAACTGCCAAAACATAGAGTTACAAAACTGTGGATAAATTGGCATTTGGCAAGTAAACAATTTAATGCAAACTAGGATAACAGGCGGACTTCCAAGACGCATGAATTGAATTTACGCATATCGAGCATGTTAAGGTCCGCTATCTTAGACAGTTGACTAGCAAGTATTAAAGTTAGCTAATTCTACCCGGCAGTGAATTGTTACACTAACATTTCAGCGCGTTTCATGATTTGTTCATTAAACATTTCATTCCTTTCAGTGTTTCAAGGAATCCAATTCGGTTCATTCTTTACTTCCTTGGTATTGAATTTTAGCCACATTTACAGGAAATGCTAATTGTTTTAACTTTAATCAAATTCTGTTCACACTTTAAACCGTAACATTTAAAAAGTTAGTCAAGTTAAGAAAATGGGACAGTCTGTCCATATAACAATAATTCGTTTTGTCCTGAGGGCTCTCGATTTGGCTGTCTGTGTTCCTATTTGAGATGGCTTTCTTATCAATTGAAAATGCAACGTAAAACCAAAACCGTCAAGTTATTCGCGTCTAAAACCAACTAAAATTACCTCTTCTTGCACCTTAATTACTGGCAAAACACGTGAAAACAAAATTCATAGTTAGATAAATAAACAAATGTTTACAGAATCAGTAAACGTGGTTGAGTAGTGACCACTCCAACGCAATTTATGTGTCGTCCATAGCGATGTTGGAATTACGCCAGTTCTTGCCACGTTGACCACAAAAAAACCTGAATATTTATTGTGGAGCAAAGACATACGTACCTACTTACATTGATTTATAAATTTCTTTCGTACTTGAAATTAACTTCCGGAATTCCGAAAACGTTAATGGACGCTATTGTACACATATTGAATTTAATAGATCAGATGTATCAGTAATGGTTTTTGTAAAGCAGTGCCTCAACTCTAAAAGGTGATTAATAGTTTGGCAAAAAGCATTATGGTCAAGGGTAGCCTGTCTAATAGAGTTAACTTTGAAAATGGTCGCAGCACGCACGATATATGCTTCACTTAAGACTTCTCTTAGCGGTCGACATATTTGCACTGAAAGACAATCAAAGCCATTGAGACCTTATGATCCATGATTTAATTAGCAATTCTAGGATAATTGAGATTGGATAATTATGTTAAATTTCGACGGCAGACGGCGTTTTGAAGTGTAAAAATTGAAGTTTGACGTTTTTTTTCTTGGCATAGCTTCATTGTAACTGTCGACTGATTCTTCAGTCAGCATGCAGTTCTATCTTCATCATTAGATTCAACAAAGTTTTGTCAACTGTTAAAAACCACATCCAAACAGTTGGTTCGCCATCGAAATGCACACCGTCTGCATAGACCTTTACACTACATCCGAATCTGTTGATTTGTATGTATGACGTATTAAGCGGGACCTATCGATTAGATCGAGTATTCGTATTCGTAAACTAAAGTACGACACTACGCTTTTTATTCCACACTTCGTATACCACACACGCGTAGGTTTTCTTCGGTAATACTTTAGTCACTTTCTCTACTAACTAGATATACAGGGCCATGTCTCCGTTGACACTGAACTAAAACTGTGGTATGATGCAAGCACAGTTATCGTAGATTACTTGAAGATACCAATAAGAAAGACCTCCTTTTTTTTAAAATCGGCATCGCAATCTATCACTCGAAGACTGTGTGACTAGATGTAGTGACAAGCTGTCGAGTTATCTTCAACAAGAAGTTTTTTATCGCATGTTCTCAAATTTGAACTGCGACGTAAGACTATTGATCTCTTTGTATGCTCGTAGGTACTCGTATCTTTAATTCCAAATAGTATTGATTTTGCAATAGAAAGAAATCTTTAGCAGTTGGCAGTGCTACTTACTCCCTTATTTTACGTGGGCTAGTGATTTTGTTACTAATATCTTAGGTTTTGTCGTTGGACTACAATGGGAAGAAAGTTGAACACAACCATAATTTAACTACCTCCACATGAAAGAAAACACAAAAAAAAAGGTGATGTGTCTTGTTCCACTCTTGGGGCAAACCCCACTCATGCGCAAATAGTTATTCCAAAAGAGACGTCAAAAATAATATTAGCACCTCGTCCGTGCTACATTTTAAGACGAACATAACATTTTACTACCAGGAAATTGGCTAAATGACAGCTAATGCATATATGTGAAACTACTTGACATGGAAAATCACCGAGCCATAAATTTTCCAAGGAAAAACCGACCATTAACATCCCTTGACGCACGAGCCTTTCACCGGAACAAATTTATTTTTCAGAAAACACATGTTAGAGTCGGTGACGTCGCGGTCGGGACATGAGTTGCCAAAATCGAGTTCCTTTTAAAATTGTCGTATTTCACCGACCTTGCACATGAGCCCGTAAATAACGCGGTGTCGCTCATATCATTAGCGTGTGAATCATTGCAGAGAAGTGCACTGTGGCCGAGAACCGACATTTCTAATAAGTTCATCATCGTAGCAGCCCCTACCTACATTCAGAGCTGGCGATCCATTCAACAGGTTACTGTGACAAAATCTCATAAACTCCCCATATATCGATAAAGACAGATTTTAATCAGAAATTTTCTACAGGTTGAGAAAATATGGGCGTCTAAATTCTACATAGGTTTTTAAAATAGCAGACCTTCTGTGCATCTTATAAGTAATAACTTTTCAAGAACAGAAATAAAAAAATTGCAAGAAATATAGATATGACATTCACACATAACATTGACATGGTTTCACTTCCGTTATAAGAAAACGGACTACGAACACGCAGTAGAAGTTTGATTACCAGTCGAGGTTAGTCATAGTTAGATGGAGCGACTGCCTGTCTGACCTCCACAACCCAGTTACTGGGTAATATGATACCCCTTGGTAAGACTGACAACCACGCATAACCACGCATAATATTACTTATAACAAAATGTTATTATACCATATATCTACAACGTTTAGAACTTGCCACGCAATATTAAGTTCAACGCTTTCTACTCAATTAAACTGAGTCGGTGAAGTGCGAAAACTTGACTCATTTTAGGATAATCAAAAATGTTTTATCTGACTGTGAAAGCAACACTATATCTTACGTTGATTGAAATATTTATGTCTTTGTGTGAATTTCAGTTCAAATAAAATTGAAAAACTGGGTATTGAGAACGTTGAAATGAGAATTGAGATCAGCGTTGAGAACTTTGTTTACAACTGAATATTTAGGTATGCGTTCAATTTGTGTATTTATATAAGTACTGCCAACGCCTTCATTTTCTGTAAAAATACCTTGAGAATCGCATATCAAAGTTATGTATTTTCAGAAATAAATCACCGCAACTTTCCAGTATCTAGGCGTTAAAATGTTTTATATCTGAGCTAAACGTGTAACATTGTTTACGTCGACCTTATGAAGCAAAAGCTTCTCATGAGAAGTCTATTAGGTTTTCAGATACTTCGACTGCGTCGTACTGACTGATAGTCACGTAAGTAGAGGTATGCCTACACAACAACAACAGATCTACCAACATGTAATTCAAATTGTATCTGCACTTGCAATGCCTATTCATTTTCTGCGCCACCCACGTTACATACTGCATAATGAAATAGCACGATAGAGTTATCAAATACTTCTCGTTTAACAAGCATATCAAGAGTGGTAATCGGTCTATACTAATGGAATTCTTACAATCGTGCCAAAACATACTGGAATACCATTACGTTGTATGCAAAGAATACATTACATTACGTTGCATTGCATTACGTTTTTGAAACAGGGTTATCTTCTATACTAATAATAAAGCTGAAGAGTTTGTTTGTTTCTTTGTTTGAACGCGCTAATCTCTAGAACTACCAGTCGAATTTGGAAATTTCTTTTTGCCCAGTTCTTTAGAAAGGCTAGGTTTTATATATATTTAACATAACGCTAGGTCCCCTAGGGTCTGAGCCAAAAGAAAATAAGGGTGATTTTACCAACGTCAGATATCTTTTAAAATTGACGTCTGACAGTTTTAGTATGGAAGAACTGTCAAAAATTCAAAATTTACTCTAAGGACTTATCCTGAGAATAAATTTTACAATAGGTGACTGACTGTTCATTTAAACAAACTTTTATACCTACTTAAGACTAGGTATAAAAGTTTGTTTAAATGAACAGTCAGTCACCTAATGTCAGAAAGAACGCAAAGCGAAAACGGAGTAATAGTGATGCGACGGAGTCGGTCGCGGAACTAGACATTTCACGGGGACGAAGTCGCGGGCAAAAGCTAGTCAATTAACAAAATTGTACGTGCACGCACTTTGTCTTCCTTTATCGAGTCGGCACGTGTTTTACAGGAATATCTTCTGGCAAGATAAAACTGTTAACCATTCAGCAAGTAGGTATAGTTTCTTAAATATTTTATGAATGAAGAATAAACATTCTTCGTATTCGATCAGAAGGCCAATTCCCGTTATTAAAAACGTTCAAAATCTAGTCGCAATCTCATCTCAGCTACAATCAATGTCAAAAAGTTATCAAAAAAATGTAAGGAAATTGGAAGTTTTTTAGCAGATTGAGACTGAGATCAGACTGTGAACGTTCTTAAAATTAGCATGGAGCCTACAAGATCATTGAACATTTTAAATTAGCTGAGTAGCAGAATAAAAATAATATCGAAATAAATTTCTGAGTAGGTGCAGTGACTTTTACATGAAATATTTTCTCGAGAAATTCTACGAGAGAAATCGACGTGTCAAAAGTGAAATTACGTTGTTAATGATTTTCTCGTAATGTCAAAACACGGAAATCAGGAGACGTGTGATGTAATTTATTAGCATCATTGTCACATAACCAGACGATTGATGATCGGAAACCACAGAGTTGGAACTAAAACCGTCTTTATTTGTGTTTGAGATCATTGATTTCGTAAATGTTGCAATTTTCACTAAAACCGCTAAACTAAGTTGAAAATTTTGGCCAACGAACGATTTAATACCAAGAGAGCCCGAAAGTGACGTCCCATGTAATTTTCTATGTATGGACTAGTACTCTAGTCCTACCTATATGTGTATTTTGTAAATAATACTTTCGAAACTTAATTTTTGAAATCTGGGTAAAACATCAGTGATAATTTACGTACACACGGCTACACATCAAGCTATACATAACCAGTATAAGCTGACTGCAGATTGTATGAAAAACCTATACAATGCGAGGTCAACTCAAACTGGAAATGTATAGCTTGATGTGTAGCCGTGTGTACCACTTTATTTAAAATTATTCCCAGATCAAAGAACTGGTATAGAGAAAAGCTTTTATACTTGAGAAGTTTGTGCTTCTTGAAAAAGTTGTATTTATTTTTGTCTCACGCGGTCTATCTGCTATGGATCAAACAAAACTACCGAAATAAACACTAGACAACACCTGTTATGATCAGATGCACATAGCAACGGAAATAACTACTTGTACAAGATATCGAATAGCTTGCGCAGAAATAAAAGCCCCTAAAAATAGTTTCACTCGAATTTAAACGATCGATATAAATCATATGGACCAGCTGAGTTCATAGCATTTGACGAATACGAGTTACGATATAACATCCAGAAATACCCCGCACCTATTGTTCGGTGACGTTAGCCAGCGAGGTGAACGCCGCTAAAATGACGCAGTAGCAGCGTATCCCAAAGAATATTTTAATAAATATGAGGGTCACGTATTTTGTGCAATTTTTAAGAATTTCAAAGAAAAATTATTTATAAAATTATTGACATTTTTCCTGACAATTATTTAAATAACACAGCTAATATTTTTCTTGAATTTTTATATAAAGCCGTGAGCTAATTCTTGATACCGCATTATAAAGCGCAAATTAATAAAGCTTACTCTGTTGCGTAGTTACAAATATTGTGTTACATGTAGCATACAGTTCCCGAGTGAATCTATTAGTCAGAAACTTACAATTGACTCATGATTTATTTCAGAAATTAGCTTCCGCCGCACGCAAAGAACAGAATGACGTCGAAATTGTACGTCCCATTGAGAGATCGACTGTTCTATGTATAACGTTCTCAAGAACTCTTCACTCAACGCAGCATTTTAAGACTCTATCAGCTAAATACAAAAGTAACAGGTGTCAGTAAACTATAATGAGTGTTGTCACAAGGAGTCTCGCGACCTAATGAAACATTGATATGATAATTGCAAGCGCAAGCATGAAAATATTTAGTGCATCTAACTACTTTCATGGCCTTCTAATTCTGGATTTCTGTTTTCAAGAGTAGAAAATGTTGTGTGCGAAAGCTGTCAGCCCCGAGTCGAGTAGAATTAATAAGAAGAATTAAATACAAATAAACTATGATGACTAGGATTTTGAACTTCAAAAGAAGCGTAACCAAATAATTAATTACATTGAATGGCAGATCATTTGTAGTGGTGTCATTTTAATCACGTCCTAAATACCTAACTAATGCTAATGCGTGAGACTATGGCCATTATTACTGTCATGTTTTAATAGTTCCATTATATAACATTAGTATTTTAAGAGATTCCTGCAACACGACATGCAACAGTCCGACGGTCACTGCTTTCAATTTTATATAAATTGTGACCTTTCTTATTTGTTTCACTTTTCATGTTACTGAAGGATTTGCACAGTAGCAGAAGCACATTGTAAATCGTAATCGTTTTAGGTGATTTTTTGGTTGTGATTTGAACTATTGCCATAACCTTTCCACCATAAAATTAGCCTTGTTAAACCTAACTCTTTCATCTTTTTCTTGTTACATTTCAAAGATAGATTTATAGCGTCATTTTAGTCCTCCTCTCCCAAATCCGTCATCAACGGGTGTCTCAACAGTCACGCGGTCAAATGACCCTATAAACAACAGTACACGCTAATCGTGTACTCACACGTAATTAGTAAGGATTAGGACATTATGAAACAAGTCGTTGGGCGCCAAGGTCCGTGTTAACAGAAAACCGTTTTGACATTTTGATATTAGATTGATTGCTTAAATAAACTACTACGAATCTAAATGCAATTGAACCTTGACGCGTCATGTATTTGCTGCGGTCTTGAAAAATTAACTATGAATTTCTTTTCTGTTTTTCCAAACTGCCCAATTTTTCAATTTCAGACTAAAATGATAAATCTCTCCAAAACATTGAAAATACAATATTATTTAAATTCTTATATCAATATGATAAAAACAAGCTTAGGGCAGTGTGACTGTATGATATATAGCAAACAACAAAGTCATAATTTCATACGCCCCCTTCAGGCGTTGGCAGCGAACTCCGGTCATTGAATTAAAACACATTCATTGCTCGTCTCACATACTAACTTGATTAAAGTAGTGAGTAAAGACGCCAATGGATGTAATTCGTTGGCCTTGATCTGCCAACGAGTGTAGAGGGTTCGGATATATGCAGCATCAAGACTGATGGATATACAGCCGACATGAATAATACAAACATTGTTTGCAAGTAGCAAAGTGCTAAAAGTTAAACGTGTCTACGTTTTTCACGTTGACAGGTTGTCACCAGTCATTGACCGACGAACAAAACATGAATATTTTTGTTATAGATAAATTTACTACATACTAGGCCCAGTTTTAAGAACTTTAGGTGTCATTACCCAGATTAAAACTCATTCATGATTTAGCCAGCTTTCTTTTTCATAAACTAACAAGGCGATAAAGTCAGGGCTTCCCTATTGGCACTTGCCAGTAGGGAACAAAAGGGAAATCTGATGTTATTTTTAGGGTTAATGGTTGAACACCAAAGGAAAGACCGTTCTAAGGATTTCAATAATACGTTTATTATCCTTTTATTTATATATTGGAAGGTGTGTCTACTAATATTATGTGAGACAGGCTAACAGAGTAGTAGTGTCACTATGCGAAAGTAAGGATTTCGTTCAAGTGCTAAGGGCTGGCTCGGATACTTAAATACTTAATATTTATGAGTTAGAATGAGAAAGACGATAGTGTTGAAGTAGGATCGATTTGTTTTTGCTATACTCCAACAGTTATCATAACCCTTTCTGGACTCACTAAAAAGACTTGCCCAGTTCTTGACCTGAGAATATGCAGCGTAATCGTTTGTAATGTATTCCATAAACAATATGGAACTGCACAACTAAACATTTCGTATCAAAACAAGATGAGATTAGTCCAAGGAAATGAAATAAAATGATGGTGACTAACAGGATTCATTAAATTAAATTGCTGTACGTGTCCAAAGGAAGCTATTTTGAAGTTTCTCATGACGCATTATGCATGATGAGCGTGTTCATATCTATATGACTATTTTAGTTGTTCACGTGGGTTTAATGTATGGCGAATATCCACCTGTTTTGATTTGAGATTACGTGCCTTAACTTTTGATCAACATTCCGATATAAATAATTATTTCAATGGTATTGGGGCACAGGCCAGTGATACAATAGTCGCGGTTTGAGTAGTAGGCGTGGTAACCGAAGACGAAAAGTACGAATTATTTTATTTGCTTTCTGATATCAACAAAATTTCGAAACATAGTCTTAATTCAGCAAACTCATTAATATCCACCTACTATGGCGCTATCGTCACTTCACTATAAATAACATGAGATTTCAAGCGATCCCTTCCCACACGAGTCAAACATAACTAGCTAACAAACTACTGAGTAAATAATGGTTTCATGAAAACATATAAAAGTGAACTTTCAACCAAATCTTAGAAACTCGTACATTAGTTTGTAGTCGACATTATCAGACTAATCTATCTATCTATATAAATAAAAATCAATGTTTGTCCCCTATGCGCTCCGAAACCATTGGTCAGATTGTGATTAAACTTTGGTAGGGTGTTCTGGGGACTTCCTTAAAGCAGGGAAAAAATTACAAAAATAATCTAAGGCGGTACGAAGTTCACCGGGTCAGGCAGTAATAACCTATATATGTATATAAAATTCAAAGTCCTGACTGAGCTATCAACGCACAGCCTAAATCGCTGGTCCTAGAGACATGAATTTTGGAAGGTGTGTTCTTTGTGAAGAGTAGGTATCCACTAAGAAAGGGTTTTTCGAAATTCCACCCCTAAGAGGGTGAACGGGGTAGGGTGAAATTTCACGCGGACGATGTCGCGGGTAAAAGCTAGTATAAAATAATGTAAGAGCAAGCAAACTTGTTTGTATGTTTGAAACTCTACAACGCATAAACTGCCATTCGGTTTTGAGTGGAACTCGGTACATAAATAGACCATGTCTTGGATAAACACATAAGCATGTCAACACATAGCGGCCTTTCACACGGCGCTGTCCTGTACGATATTTTACGGTAAAAGATTGGATCACACGTTAACATCCCACTGTTCATACGGATAAAAACAAATACGGTATGAAAACGCCACGCAAATTATAAAGTAAATAAAATAGCGTACTGATCACTGCCGTGTGAAAACGGCCATACAATACTTTTTATCCGGGTGCATGTGCAGGATCGGAGTGGCCTCCGGGCAAAAAGTTTTATTAAATGTAGGTAGGTAATTTAGGTATGTAATGTAACTTACCGTCGGTGCCTCGTTATCCGCGTCACAGCCTTCACCGCCTCCGCCGCGGTCATTTACGATATCCTGAGAACAGATAAAGGAGTGTTAATGATAATGAGACGCGAAAGTTTTGGTAGCGTGATCAGACTGAGCTCGTGGTGTAAGATTAGACGTAGAATACCAATCTTTAAAGGTAGAACACCAATTGTTTTCATTTTTGGGCCCTTCATTTCTTTGAGAAAACCTGCGAGTAATGCGGTTGGGGATGCCATCCTAATGTGCTGGCGACGTCGGCAAACCTGAGCATAAATTTTTATTACACTATTTGTACACACATAATCAATTTGAAATGTCCTTTGAACCCTGCCCTGTACAGTACCTACTACAGGCACACCTCTACCCAACCCTCCGGGATTAAGGCGTGATGTTGTGTTAAATACATGAAATATATGAAATTGTTACCTTGGTCCGGCCATCTAAATGAAGAGAGTTTTACATTGTTATTCGACTTAACAACTAGATGGGCGAAACAACACGTAACAACAAATGGTGCGATTTGTTGTAACACGTAAAGCAGACACTGACAACTGTCGACATGCCGTGATACTGGTCGATGGTACGTGCCGTCGAACACGGATGCTTGAAGAAGAAGATGGAGAGTTGTGTCAATGTCGTAAAACTAAGTATTAAAGATGGTCGTGAACATATAATATCAATAATCTCACACAATAACAGTTTGTCCTGTGAGTCATCCAACAACTGGGCCGCAGTATGCGCGTGACATTTTACAAAGCCATGGATCGTAAATACGGAGTACGGCCGTTGTCATCAATTTCATAACAGATATTTTAAGTCATTATTATTGCCCGACTTCTAGTAGGGGAGGTACTGCTCAATTTGTGCGGTCAATTTTATACCGAACTAGATGTTACCCGCGACTTCGTCCGTGTGGATGTTTTTTCATGGTTCCCTGTTTTTTTTCTAAAATAAAAAAAGCCTAAGTTACTCCTTATTACATCAGCTATCTGCCAGTGAAAGTCCCGTCAAAATCGGTCCAGCCGTTTCAGAGATTAGCCGGAACAAACAGACAGACAGAGAGACAAAAATTTTACAAATGTTATTTTGGCGTATGTACCGTGTATTACATCGCATTTAGTAAAAAGCGGTTATTTTAATATTACAAACAGACACTCCAATTTTATTTATTTCTATAGATAAATGTTTTTTCTAAGAGTTATATAATATTAAAGGGAGAATCCAATGTTACAACATGTACAAGTTGTTAAAAAATAATTTCATGACGATTTTTGGGATCATCTAAAACCCAAAAAAATTGTCAGCTGAAAATCATGTTCATTAAAGGTCATAGCACACATATCAACTCGGAAAGGGATCATCTCTGTATCGCCTTTCGCCTCGTCGTCAAACAATTGTCCCGAGGCGAGGCGATTACGTTACGATTCCATTTAGCGTGGGTTGCAGTAGGCAGTTTCATACAAAGAATACTGAATGGCTCGAGTTGATACGGTGACGATCCCTTTCAGAGTTGATACGTGTGCTATGACCTTTACGCACCAGGGGGTCTACTCCCTAAGCACGAAGTCCGTCGCTTCGGGCTTCGTTACGGGCGTTTCCTACTCCCTATGACCTACGAACGGATGAATCGTTCGGGGCCCGAGCGAAGAATGAATGACAACGCGATTTGACTGTTGTCCCTACTCCCGATGTGTTTTTCCCCGTCCGAACAGTTGAACATGACACTGGTTTTGACGGATAGTTATGTCAGTTGATACGACATCAAAATAGTTCTCGTGCTATCGACGAAAGTTACTAAAATAAAATAATTTCAAACTATGGCTGCTTTTTTATTGATTGAAGCTTTACAGGAAGAGCGGAGGCAACGTCGGTATCATTTACGCCGAAACTTTAGGTTGGCGAGTATTCCCGACGTTGAGTTCATAGGGAACTATAGACTCACTCGGGAATTATTCTAGGGCTTATGTGCGGATTTAATACCTCTTTTGCCTCAACATGGCCTCAACACATATGCCGAAGTGGTGTTGATCCAAGAATGAAAGTAAGGACATATTAAAGTTTCTGCAACTTATTGAGCTGTATTACCAATCCGTCCCACCCATTTACTGTGGTCTTTGTTTACTTTTGGATCCTCACTCTTTGCCACTGCTCGACGGACTCAGTGCAACTTCCCATTGAGTTAAGGGAGTTGCACAGGTTTTCCCACAGCCATTTTGAGCGAACTCTCCCGTCGGCACCCCTCAATAATCCGCGAGCCAATTCTTTGTTCTCACCCATAAAATCGAGAAGGGCCTCAATTTGCCAGTGAGTTGCTGCAGCGGTTGGGGACATTGTACACAATTAACCATGGAATGGAAAGCTAATTAGAATACAGAAAACTTCCCGGCTGACAAAGTATATGAACTTTTTTTAAATCAACATCGTACCTACTATAGCCATAGAAAAACCCGTGCTATACTTTGACATTTCATTTGAAAATTTCCTTCAAAAAGTAAACAGGCAAAGGTATCAACAGGATGATGCCGGTTTCCGGACAAAAATGGCAAAAATAATTCAATTCTATATTTAAGACATAATAAAAAGTATATTTTAAAATATATTGTCAATTTCTAACGACAAAAGTATTAATTTTTGTTTAATAAGCTAAAAAACTACAAAATAAGTAAACCGTTAATCGACCGGTAAAATAACGCAACTCTATCGCCATGCGTCCTTCGTTCACGAATATTGTCTATGATTCCTTTTGAAACTGATGAATCCGAAATCGTTAGGGAGTAGGGTTCAGTCCGACGTATCGGGCTACTGTCGGACGGGCCGTTCACTTCGTTGACGGACTTAGGGAGTAGACCCCCTGATACAATATATTCCTCCCACTTCCAAGCAGCGCACATTTTTATTGGGTGTATGTAAGATGATCCCAAAAATCGTCCCATAAGGTTTTGACGCGGTTTGAAATTCCTTTTGTTTTGTAATTTTTACAACTTTTTACACGCTTGGGATTCCCTCCACTGCTGAAGCAGCTGACGCTCAGATCTCTTAGGGCTCCCGCACACGGGCCACGGGCCACAACCACAAAACGCCGCCACTTGGCATATTTCCTGTAATTTTCATACATTTTATATGAACTCGCCGCACACGGTTGGCGCCGGTGGCGGCCACACGCTACAAATCGTCGCAGCTTGCTTCTTGTGGCCCGCACCGGCCACTAAACGCCGACACAAAAAGCCGCCACACGCCACTCGCGCGATTCCGCGCCCCTCTCTCCCTTACCAAACCTTCTTCGTCCGAGTCCATTATGATACTGCATGCCTGGGTTAAAAAAAGTAGCAACCACCGACCGCAAATGTCGACCATCGGCCACAAGTGGCTGTCGCGCGCTTCAGCTACTTTTGTGGCAGTTTCTTGCCTCTTGAGGCGGCGTTTGTGGCTGTCGCGTGTGGCCCGTGTGCGGCAACACTTATGCACTATGGGGAAACTACTATTGTTATGATTTTCAACCGGTATTAAATAACTTGTACAATACTAACGCAACCGTACTATTCGGATCCAAATAGCTGTAAAGATGATCTATGTTTTATCGATACTTGATTATTCAAATCCTGGATCGGTCTGATTGATGGATCGTACCACTTAAAGAGTCGATGATTCGAGTTATTTTAACCAAAATGGTCTGTGTGATGTGACCTGTGTATTAATCCTGTTATGATTATTCGGTTTCATACAGAAGATGTTAATATGGTGTGAAATGCGAATGTGTTAATGAAGGTGCGAATGTAACTTTGTGGTGTTCTGAAAGCATATGGATTATGAGTTTATGTTTCCTTGACAAACGTTTAGTTGTTACAGTAGAGTTCGTTTTCTTTCAACGTAACTCAGAAATTACAGTGAAGTAAAATATCATGTGGAAGCCTGGACTTAAGTCTAATATCACCAAAGCATGCGCAACTGTAGTCAATGGTCGATACTAATGTCTACGATGAAGTCGTTTCTAAGTCTACAATGAGATCATAACATGCTTGTAAAGTCCAGACTACTGACAGGTTCGCAAATTATCAACAAAGATATTCACGATTCAGATCTGATTGTCAACGCAAAGCATAGACCAGAGAATATTGAAACTTTAATATCATCAATATATGGTTGAAAGTGTAACATAGTTTTAGTTGAAACAGTTAGTAATTGACATTCATTGTGACTTTTGCTAACTTCATTTTACTTTCAATATAATGTTTTACTTGAATGTATGGACGATGAATTTACTAATCTAGAAAAGCTAAATATATCAAATGAAGCTTCGATTACAATTTGCACCTGTCATTGCCCCGGACAATATCACAGTAACTTGAAACTAACGACTTGCATCGAAGCGCTTGGCAGACGGCTTCAAAAATAAATGAATTTCGGAGTCACACCTTACACCGAACAGAACGCATGGTGGTCGAGCGCGGTAGCGGTAGGTGGTGCCTCGCGAAGCGTTGCGCGTCCGTAGAAGACTTCCTCGTACTCGAGAGCGCTCGATGTTCCCGCTCCGCAGCCACTAGCTCGGGCAGTAACGTAGGCACCCGCTCGCCCCCGACCGGATGCCGACGGTGCCGCAACCTTCGCGCACCACTCGGCAGCCGGTCGGATGCGGACGGATCCAGACGCATGCACGTACAACCCACCGCATTCGATCGGCGCTTTAGATGTTTACAGAACAGATCGCTCATTTGGAGAAACATCGACGTAAATGTATTTTTTCCCAAAAATTAGTTAAATATGCCAAAGGACTTAGTGAGCGTATTTACGCTAGGAAAGCAGGCTTAAAAAAAAGTAGCAGTTACGTCGATGTTTCTCCAAATGAGCGACATTGTGAACCAAAATATTTATAGACAAACATGTATTCTGTTGGAAAAAATAGTGAATAACACACCAACTGGTTCCATAATAAAAACACATAACAATGGCGCTTATTCCTATTAATCTATTGGTTTATATTTTTTAAATAACTAATATAGTTTTGATAATTGGGTTGCAAAGGTTCGCGACATGGATTAGATATTTGATTGTATGGTTCAAAATAAACCAATTTATTTTATTTTACATTTCATATCAGGCAGGGTTACAATAATCACCATCAATTGTACTCATTTTTGGAATAAACGACTTGTATTATAAAATTTCCTGTTTTACTAATTCAATGCAAATTGGAAAATTCGCGCTCCGTAAAGCGGGGAACGGGCAAAGGCAGGTACACACACGTTATCGAAGTTAGTAATCAGAGGGGCAATTCTCGTAATTTTAAGAACGTTCACAGTCTGATCTCAGTCTCAATCTGACAAAAAATACTTCTAATTTCCCTACATTTTGGGAAGTTTTTGACATTTGTTTGTCGCCGAGATGAGACTGCGACTAGATTTTGAACGTTTTAAATTACGAGAATTGACCTTCTGACGTTAAACATATTATAAGACTAATATCTCGGATGAAGCATCCGTAAATGTCAAAAAAAACAAGAGCCAGGCTGCCAAAGGCGAAGGCAATCAGCAAATAACTAAAATCTTAATTAACATAATTAGATAGTGAACTGTTACTATAAAGCCACTCTTGAATTGCAATCTAAGAAAAACTTGTAATTAAAGCTACACATACATGATTTTAACATGGAATAAAATTATAATAATTAATAAAGATAAAAGTATAGTAAAAGTTATTAAAACGGTAAATAAACAAAGAGCAGAAGAGCGCGTGTTGGAGGGACGGGGAGGCATTGGTTGGTTAGTTAGGGGTTCGGGACGAAAAGCGTTTGTGCGGATATTATGATATTAATGATCCTTTATTACATTTTCATACATATTATTATTACATTTTTAAATAATTTTTATAAAAAAACAAAAAAAAAAAACATTAAAAAAATAGTGGCCCATCGGCATCAGGAACAAGGTCCAGGCTGCCGGTGGTCAGAGCATATTAATGATTATTATTATAGACAAGGCATCTACTTTACAAACTCGTAAGCATTTTTATACAACGACCGCATAATGTTATTATTAATTAACTTTTTTTACGGCCGCGTCTAAACCCACCACAACACAAGCAAAATGACGTTACACATTCCCGAACACAACCCCTCTTTTGAACCATGGACCTTACCGCCAATAATGTTGATGATGATGTTATATTTTAGTTTACTTATGTGTGTATTTTAATTAGACTTGCCATCTACATTTTTTTCATACATTTTACATGAAAAGAAATGTTGCGCCGACCGAGGAGAAATGGGATAAGGGCAGAGTAGAAGGTATAGAAAAAATAGGCAGCCCTGGGCAGTAAGTACCGCTGCTCGCTTCAACTATTCTCGTGTTTGTACCGATACAAGAGAAAACGATAGTCAGTATACACGGGGACGATCTTTTTCTCGTGTAGGTGTCAGGCAACTCCTTTTATGGAGTGGCCGTTCCATACTTATTCTTATGCCCGTTTTCACTAATGTCATGCAAAGTAAAGTCTAGTTAGGTAATGACAAACGTGAGCAGTTTACCAAGCTACAACTCCCGTTTCAACATTTGTTTCTCGATAGACAACTCATAAGTTACGAAATCAATCTCGGAGCTTATTTTAGAAATCTGTTGCTAGGTAACCTGTAGAGTCGTAAAAACATAAAGCATAGGAGAATCGGTGTCGTAAGTTGAATCACCGCCTTTTAATTATACTTTATAGCGCAACGTAACTGTTTAATGATGCCGATTCTATTGTTCACAAAGTAAACAAAATTTAAGTTCAGTGCATCTTTTTCTATTTCATTAAGAAAAGGACAGAAGATACATTTTAGTTTATTACTGTCAAATTAATCAGCGCCTGACATAAATTGACGTAATTTTAGTAGACAAGTTTTTAATCACGTCTAAACTTGTATGGAGTAGTGTCAGGCGCTAATTAATTTGACTGGACTAAACTAAAATTTATCTTCTGACCTTTTCTTAATGAAATAGAAAGAAAAAGATGCACTGAACTTAAATTTAGTTTAATTTGTGAACAAGGAAATCGGCACCAATGTCAACGCATTAGATTTTTTTATCGCACAGTGTTAGTGAAAACGGGCATTTTTTTTAATATAGTGTAATAGTAAAAGACGTCTCTTACGTCCATATCGACGTGTCCGACGCCGGTGGAGCGTCGCTTGGGCCTGCGGCGGCGCTGTATGACGTTGAGCGCGGCCTGCGTGCTCGCCGGGGACGCGTTGCTTGAAGATTTGCTTTCTGTACTACTCTCGCGCTCTTTCTCTTCCTCGACAGCGGGTTCTGGGGTAGAGATACAAAAATCGTCTTAGCCTGATTAACACAGGATTTTTGAGCCATGCTTGTAAATTGTTACAAAGAGGTTTTAAGTTGCAACTAGATTGTAATCGATCGATAACATCGACCGTTCAAATCGAATTAGTGTGGTGCGAAGAAGCGAGCGGAAGATCAACTTTAACGTCCACCGATACTGCGGAATTGATCAAACCAAGCAGTCTGTTTCAAAATGTATACCGGTCGATGGTCGGTCGTACATCAATCGCTCAGTTCGCTTGATACAGAAAATTATGTTTTGGGACGATTAAAATCCACTGATCGACATCAACCGTAAGTTCATCCTTTAAATACAAAGTCTGTATGTACGGCTGACTCATGAAACCCTTCACCATACTTAGGACATTATTATACCATGCAAATGGGGACGTCACAAATGTGGCATTACTTACATCAATTTGGCATAACGAGTTTCATTTGACAACGTTCAAAAGTGTTCAACGTTGTCGTAAGGTGATATTACCTGTCCGATTGTCGTCTTTCGCTGATATGGAGGTGGTATTGGCGTTGGACCCTGTGGGAGGGCGGCGGAACGGCAGCGTCACAGTCGCCTCGGCTGCCGTAGTGACCGGTCGCGGCGATGCTCGCCCAGCGTCCTCTAACTCAAACTGTTACAACATTACCACTTATTAGTTTACGAAGAGGATTTTTTTTAGGAGGTTAGTTTGGAAGCTCGGAGCTATGCAAGTGTAGAAGTTAATGTCGTATTTTCAACTAAAATCTCTCAGGAACCTGTCCTTTTAATGAATTTTACAGGAATGTTCCAATTACTCAGAAAGAGGAGGTATAAAAGACTTAGCAAACTGCTCTCCCTCACTGTATTCATGAGACATTTGATTCCGATCATGTTGATTGTAATGTAACCGCTTCATAAATTATTGACTGAGAATCAGAATCGTTTCAATCGAGCAAGGATACAAAATGTGTACAAACCATTGTAAAAACAATTATATTCCAAAGTTGCACCTTACGGAGCATTCAGACATTCATGCATCTCATACCAACATAATGGCGGGTACAGATTGGTGAAATGTTACACACGTTGAAACAAACTCGCGTAGTTGTTGTTACATTTCATGTTGCATTGCATAAGGCAAAAGGCGTTGTTGCATTTGGATGGCTCATTTGCACTTGTTATATTTCATGTTACGTTTCACCAATCTGTGCCCAGCATAAGAACAACGTGCGTAAAGCAAACATACAGACTGCTTTTCAATTTGATTTAATCCTTCCCCAAAATGGTGTACTGAGATTATAAGCTGTGTCGTTAAACAAAACATGTACCTAGTCATTTTAGTAAAATTTTATGGCATCTTAAAATTATAATGCGAATTTCAACAACTGGTTTGTTGGTGTACTAAACCTGGGTGTGTGCAACTACATTCCCGACTCCTAAATCGAACCACTCTGCACTTTTTGTATGGAAGTCTATAACTTTAAAAATGTATATATTATAAATGTCAGTCTATAACGAACTCGGAACAATGACAACACCAAAATGATGGCCAGTATGTCGGCATCAAAACTGCATAAAAACTTTTTTGACTCATCGTAATTTGATGTTTTAGGCCTTTATACCTCACATGGGATTGCACGGTAGCTCGATTCAGGAGTCTCAATAAAGTGTATAGTTCTAAAAAGTGCATATATCTATCTAAAACAAAAATACTCTATATCTTGTTAGTAAATCCGCTAATTTGTATTTCTACAAGCACATTGCATTTATTTAGTGGCATTAATAAAGCACGGCATAATCAGCCTATGATGTTCCCACTGCTGGGACACAGGCCTCCTCTCTTCAAGAGTGAACTATAATCCACCACGCGGGCCTAGGGTTAATAGATGTCACAATGTCTTCGAATTTTTGGTTCTAGGACATGCCGGTTTCCTCACGAGGTTTTCCTTCACCATTAATAAAGCATGCAAAGTAAATAAACTACATGAATTATAATCTAACTAGATAACAGGTTTTGCATTTTTTTTTGCAACAATTTTATTACTTACTTCATCTATTGAAAATCTAGCCTAAAGACACAACTAATCTAATGAAACGTATTTTGGATTATTCAGTTATTTCTAATCCATAAAATAGTTTCATTCGTTAACCTACAAATAAAAAGTTATATGTATCTTACTTTCAAGTTAAAGCGGTAAGGGTTCTAACAATATTTTCATACCGGTGTGCAGTGGAACATACATGCAAACAGATAAGAAAGTGTGAGGAGACATCACGGAGCAGAAGACAAGAACAAAAGATGTGCTTTACAGATACTCGACCTACTATGTCCGTCACAGTCACCCTAAGGTCCAAATTCCTCTGACGCAGTCGGTTTTATACAGGCAACCGCACATCAGTGTTAACAATTTGGCAGTGATAGCACCTTGTATGTCGTAGCAGTAATGGCGGCCTTCGTAGTGCAAATTTTACCACTCATTTGCGGGTTGACTGTACAAAAATTGACAGATCAGTTTAGGTCTAAATAAGCACGCGCGAAGGCGCCAAAAACGTCGAGAAGTGATTAATTTAATCGTATAATTTCGTGTAGGCAAAAAGGACGTCAAACACATCGGGCGACGTCACATGTCTGGGAAGTAAGTCGAGTGTCTGTGTAATACGTAGTTTGTGCAGGAAGTTTCACACATGGCACGCTAAGAATATGGTGCAGAAACAACTGACAGAAATGCTAAGAATACGCGAATTCTGATATTGGGAGAGAATGACACGTAATGATGACAACGATATCGTATGCTATGTTATTATGTCAATTTAACCTTTTCACCGCCACGGACGTTTGGGCGCGAAGACTTTAGAGTGTCGTGAAACAAAAAAAAGATGAAAAGTAAAATTATGGATTTATAAATGAATGATGGATTATAATCATCACCAATCAAGTATTGCTCTTTTTCTTATTATACGTTCCTAAAAGTAAACGGGGCACTGTAATTAAACTTTGGGGAAAATAACAAATAAACATTTTCGAGTTTATATATTGGTGTAAGGTGGCAATTTGTGGTACGAGCGTGGCGGTCAGAGGGTCAAAAATTATATTTTTGAAATACTGTTGCATTTTATTCTGGCTTATACCCTCTAAAAACGGAACTACAAGCTTTACCAATTCGGTAACACTTTTAGTTTACCGCAAAAAGCCATACACAGCAAATTAGTCTTTAATTTCTACACATAGTGACTAAAGTCCCAAAATCAGAATTTTAACACCGATTTGCGAAAAAGAATTTATTTCACACCATGCGCGTCCCGTCCAGCGACTGAGTCGAACGAGGTTGTCGACAGATATTATATGCTCTACGATGATTTAATAGGATTAACTAATGTTTGTTATGTTCTATTAACCTTGATCTTTTACGAATCGTTCAAAAATGTCAACAATATAAAATTATGAGTACAAGTACTAGCACGATTTGTTATCGGATTTTTTTAAATCTAAGTGAGAGTTCAATTTGGCCCAATAAATAGAAAAAAATGCGCTATTAAGATGCAAATGCAACTTAAATAAAACAAGGTGTTTGATAACGACAACACATTTTATAAAGCAATGACATGAAAACTGTAAATAAACTCTAAAGCGATCGTCAAAAACCGGCCATGCTATTGTTTGCTATCGACAATCTCATTCGGCCATCGCGGTGCTATAGCCACCTTATTAGTGGGGTCGAGCCTGAGCCGCCATGAGGGGCGGCGCTCGCTGTTGGCGGCGATGGTAGCCGTCGCCGTCGCGGACGCGCACGCCAGCGCTAGCGACACCGCCACGTCGCCGCCCGGAACTGACGCACGCGCCTATACACACCTCACAAGTCAGTTAACCTTTATGGTGCTATTCCGAAGGCGACGCCGAGGGCAAGGCCGCCCAATCGCAATATAAGATTGTAGCGGCACCACTAGTTTCTATGTGACTTTATGAAAACGTTGACAGATACAAGGAGCTTTTGGCGAGTGGCCAAAATCGGAACTAACGCCGCCATCTTGTTTTTTCAATACAATTTCCATGACAATTTTCACAAATATTAAGCAACAACCTTGTGTCATGTCATTCAGGCGCCAAAAGATCCATGTAGCACTCTAAGGAAGCGTTTTTATAGAGTTACATAGATACCAGTCGTGTCGCTGCGGTTTGTCATTGCGATTGGATGGCGTTGCCGCTGCGGTTTGCAGTCGCCTTCAGACGAGCACCTTTAGAGACCCGACTCCCAAGAGAGAATTAATATCTCAGTCGATGCTTGATAGGTTTAACATGGATTCACTAAACGAATTCGCAACGAATTTTGTGTGGTAATCAAAAATGCATTTGGTCTCTTCTTATTTTCTCTTCGGTCTTTTCGTTTTTTCTTTATAAAAAAAAGAAATTGAAAACATGCGACAAACCGAAATTGGAGATTGTTTGACCAAAGCTGCAATTGCGAAAAAAAAATCAGCTGTTCTCTACATTTTGACAAGTTATGCGAACATAAATGTAGGGAACAGCAGATTTTTTTTTCGCGATTTTATGTTTGGTCCCATAGTAAAAGTTGTTCACAATGATGAGTACAATCTCCCATTTCGATTTATAGCATGTTTTCAATTTCACCGTGTATATAATTATAATTCTTCTGTACGTGTATATAACTGAACTCCTCCTAAACAGCTGGACCAATTTTGATGAAACTTTTTGTGTGTTTGTGTGGAGGTTCCTGGATGGTCTAGACTAGATTGACAATTGGACCCGGTAAGTGGCGCTGTTCAGGAAGGACAACGTCTGTTAGGTCCACTAGTTTATAAAATAATACTAGTGGTACACCTGAACTTTTAGACATTAGGAAAATGTATTGATTTCTAGATTCTCATCGTCAAGAGAAATGGAATTCCAGGTTTTCCTTTTCGGTACCAAAGCAAATTTTACTTTACAAATTATCTTGTTCGTCTCAAATAATTAAGTTACATTATACAATTACTTGTTTTCAATTCCGTTTATGGGACGATCTATGAACATCATGATAATGTACCGGATGGTCGAATTAACAAGAGACGACAGGAAAATAAAAATAAAGCAAACATTGGACCAATGAGTGGAGGTGTAAAATTACAAAAAGAAAACTCAAAAAATACAAACTCAACGTATGTACAGGTATTGCAGGACCAGTGTAATTGTATGTGCATAGTCTAATAAACAAATTCTGCGACTTTGCCTGTCTTCTCAAGTGAAGTACAAGATACGCATTTTTTTTTTTAATTAACGTTTTCTTGCCACGGCCAATACTTGTTGTATATTAATCTAACTAATCCTCAAATCACCCAATTCAAATAAGACTAGTCTACATTAGGTTTGTTTTGAAACTTCGCCCAATAAAAATTTACATGGTAAAATAATTTTGTGTTATACTTTTTTCAATAGTTAATAGCCTTCCCTTTTCCGATTAGTCACTTTGGTAAGCAAATTCTTTTGAAAAACAAAATTGTTTTAGTATTTTTCTAACCTTCCTTATATCCCTCTACTACCGAGTATAACTCGGTAACTAATGGGTTAGTTCTTAGTTCAGGGAGGCAATTCCAGTCGTTTCAAGAACGTTCTCATTCTAGTCTCAGTCTCTCAAAAATACAGAGATTTTTTTTAAAAATGTAGGATATTTATGTATTAGAGAATTTTTATACATTTTTGCCAAGTGTTTGACATGGATTGACGCCGAGATAAGATGACAACTAGATTTTGAACGTTTTTTGATTACAGGAATTGGCTTTCCAATATTTTGTGTTAGGTACGTACCGAGCCGTTATCTGCTGTGGGTGCTACGGCAGCAGCAGGTGCGGGTTCATCTTTCTTTAAGCTGCCGGGGGAGGCGCTTTCTGTGGTCCCATTACCAGCTTTCTTTTTGACGAGTTGTTCTGCAGACTTGATCTCGTCCAAGGTAACGCCTTGGGTGGAACGCCGTGTCTCACGCACGCGCTTCGCATGAGCTTTTCTTTGAGTTTCACTCTCCTCATCCCGGACCGGTGGTACAAATGACCTGTTGTTAGATAAACTGTGTTATTCTTTGCTCCTCACGTAGGACTACACAAAATAAAGCAAAAAAAAAAGGAATTATTGCAAATTCTCTAAACAAAGACTCTGTTAGACATGCAACACGTCTAAAATATAAATATCAAACTTGACATGCTTGATATTATTGAAATCATAGTATCAATAAAACGTAAATAAAATCGCCTAAGCACAAAAAAGACGAAGCGCAAATTATAACTAACACACAAATAAAACCGAGTTTGCTTGAACACGAGAACTGTCTTAATTTTAACGGAAATGACAAGATATCAAATGTTTTTTTGTTTTCTCAAAATGTTCATCACTGACATTGCAAGACTTCTTGAGTGCCAATATAAATGATGGACTCGCTACAAAATTGCGTTGCTATCGGCACCATAACTTGCTGCATAGATATCCATTTGCTCAACGAAAAATGAACTTTAATAAAACGTAATAAGATCACAATTCCCGTGTCCAAGCATTGTACATAACATCACGGTTACTTGAAGAAGTTCTTGAATATGTTCCCGGGCGACAATTTGGTTGGCGTGGCAGAGCTGGGTGTCGAATTGCTACTGTTCGACTCTACGCTCTCCGGGGAACTGTAGTAATACAATACTTTACTTTGTATTGAAAAGTGTAACACAAATTATGTGAGGTGTTTAGTCGAATAAGTCAAAGATGCTTATTTTCCTTTTAAACAATCGGCCAAACTTAGACAGCCGACATTTGCAGTTATTTTAAATACAAAATTTAAATTCAGACATTCCCTATTATTTTATTTAATAGTCCTGTATATCGGTTTCCTAAAGTTATTCTAGAACAAACACCAAATACCTAACACAGACACACTGCAGTAGTGCAGACTTTCTGCTTATGAACATACTTTCGAAATAATTACTTGAAATACATAAGAATTATAATAGTACACGTATTAAACAAAATTCTAAGTGTCGATTGAAACTAATTGTAAAGAAAATGGATAGTCAGATTCAGTAACGACTCGCAGAAGCGCAGAGCATCAAAACAACCTTCCTAGGTACTATCTGACCAAAACAACCTGTACAAGCGCACTTCTTTGTTGTCTGCGCCTAACTTTGATCAAATTAGGAATTTATGACACTAAAACCAAATTTATTATTCACTGGGATCAGACAGTCCTCTGCTCTGCGTTGCTTGGTCTGCGCAAACCATAACGTATACACATATTTGTACCCACCATAACGGTTGATGGTGGTGGTAGACCGTGCCGTCCAAATATATAAGTTGCTATAAAAATATCTGCCACCGCTGCAATGGGAGACAGTATTCTGTATATAGATTACAATAGTAAAGATACATTATTGATCTTATGTCATAAATTTTTTCATACAAAAATAGGTGCGTATAAATTTGAATTGATTTAGTTGCATGAAACCGTCCCATAGTAATTAGCTGTTGCCGCACCGAGAGATAGTAATTGTATTCATTGACGAAGCGACACATCGCGTGTAGTTTGTGAACCACGTTATGCAGAATAGAGCAAATTTTGATTTAATTACTTTATTTTCTCAAATTGATTTAACTATTCCGGGCTACAAAATTTCTTCACTACTGTAATCTATACACAAAATACTGTCTCCCATTGAATCCGTGGCAGATATTTTTATAGCACCTTATATACAAATACAACATAAAATGTAACACAACAACTAGGCAAATTAGTTTCAATGTGTTACATTTCACATAATTATAATTATGTATTGTGTACCCACCATTAGGTCGAATTCTCTTAAAAAAAGGTTTCTCCCAGACGTGATTATCAAAGCACACGAGTACAACTCTACCATACCTTCTGACTGTGGTGGTCGTGGTGGTGTTAGTTGGGCTGGCGCTTGGCGTGGTGGTTGTAGGGCCACTCCACGTATTCACCTCCCTCTCCCGTCTCTCCGTTGGGTTTATTCTAAGCACGTAAAGGAATACACTGACTATGACATAGAGAACAATGATTGGCTACTCTATATTATGATCAGTGATCGAATTTTGGCGTGCAATTTCTGGGATTTAATGACGTTGTCAGAATATGGATAAGCCGTATGATCCCTATGTTCCGGGAATATAGAGTTTGTTTGGATATAATTAAGTTGTAATATCGATTGAAGAGGTCTATCTTATCACATGAAATCCCAGTAATTGCACGCTAAAATCCGAACACTGATTATGATATAGCTATATAATTGTTTGTGTGTATTTAAGTTCTCGGCATAAAAAAAAAATTCACATGCATTGTTGAATAACTTATTGGTTTTGTTCAATGAGTGGAGAAATATTCAATAACTAGCAGTGACGACTCTTCGTTACGTTTTAAAAAAAACTGTGTATCTATCAAGAAATGGGACAAGTTCTGACAGTTTTACAGATTGCAACTGAAAAAAGTTGTGGGTGTGTAATGTATGTGTATAAAATAAAATATATACAAATAATATAAGTAGCAACATATAAACAAATACACATATAGAACAGTAATAAGCATACATAGCGAGACATAAATAACAGTTATTTAGATGAATATTAAATATTCATGTTTTCATGAATGATAACGATCGTTGCGGTTCGTTCATAAGAATGTAAGTATTATAAAAACTTTCTGAAGTAACAAAACAATTCATGTATTCAATTAAGCAAGATATGCGTTATCATCTCAGAGACAGAGCTGTACACAACAATGCTGCTTTGCAGTACAAATAATAAATACTCATAGCAAACACTTTACAAAAGCACTATAATGTATTGAATTTAATACCGCCAACATGAAAACAAATTCCGACTTGATTTTAAGTTCAAGAAGACTGCACAACTACTCGGTAAATAAAGTATTACAGCCTTACCAATAAAAATTTACACACACGAATTATAACGGAGTTATAACGCTTACTCTACCAATAAAAGATATTTGACGGTTCAGTTGTACAGTCACGAGCATAAGTATGTATATACTTGGCTTTATTCAAAGGCGATTTTCTCCTTTATGTTTGAATGAAATTGTATGTTATTATGAACATGGTATTTTCGAACCCATAGGTTTATGTAAAGTGTCGTAATTCAACGTTACATTCGCTATTTCACGAAAAAATCGCAATTGAAAGTTGCCAAATGTTGACATATTAGTGCTCATGACTGTACACATCTGTTATAGCAGGAGTTTTTATTGTATGAGAAATGAAGAAACTGTTATTCAGTCCTCAACCTTTGTATAGTGAGCGCGTAACCGTAGTAACCGGAGAACTGGCGGGCAATTTTACAAATTAGGAACATTCGCACCCAAATGTCGGACTCAGTGACGGATTATTTGCATTATTTCGATGTTTTTGATGAAATGGACCGTGAAGAACCACCAAAAGAAGAAAATGTTACAAAAATCGTTTCGATCCTTTTACTTTACAGACGTTCGAATGAAATATAGATTCAGTGAAAGATATGTACGGAAAATAGTTGAGTTAGAAGTGATATCGAACTGCAAGCTCGTGGTGGCGGGCTGGATATAGAACTTCAAGTTTTTACTGCTCTCAGGACTTTGGCTACGCAAAAAGTTCCAGGTGACGCAGCAGACATTCATGGACTTAGCCAACAGTCCATTACGAATGTATGCTGAAGAGTGGCTCTCACTTTGGCAAATAAAGCGGCACAATTAATACACATGCTTGAGACTCTTGAAGAGTAAGAACGTATTATTATTTATGGCTTTAGAAATATGATTGGCGTGATCGATTGCACACATATTAAAATTAAAAAAGCTGGTGATGATAGTGCTCAATAATATATAAACAAAAAGGGATTTTCGTCCTTAATTATTCAGGTAGTGCGCGATTCCCAATTAAAGATAAGACAGTAGCACTGAAACGGGAGGGGCAGAACACACGATGCAAGGATTTTTTATTTGTTTACTTTTACCGTAAAAAGAACATACAATTATTTTTTTAAATACATTTCGAAACAATATTTTGGACTCAATTTGTATTATTTATTAAAACAACAACAACAACATTTTTATATTGTTTACAAAGTTTTCTAAATGTCTCTACAATTTGATAATCTAGTTTCAGAATAATGTTGCCAGTGACTTTTGTTATAACGAATTTATGACTACCGTAAAACGGGGTGAATAGGGATGCACGAGTGAATCGGGACGAAACTTTAAAATGAATTTTAACATTGAAATAATTGTTTGTTTTTTTGCCAAAAAGGACTAGAGTGTCCTTGTTGGCAATAAACTTTATTACATCAACGTTAAAATCCATTTTAAAGTTTCGTCCCGATTCACCCCTGCATCCCTATTCACCCCGTTTTACCGGTATACAATGTTCACACACCCATCATTGGTAAAGGGAGTGTGTAACTCTTATCCATAGCTTATACAAAGTATACTTATACAGTTGTTAAGGAAGTGTTTTAAATTTTTTTGTTAGTAAGGCTGTTATTAGGCCCCTGTATTTTTTTTAATTCATAATTTTAGTGAAAATGTGTTGATAACCCAGTAGTTAAGGCCTCGCCTCTGGGCGAGGTTGTGAGTTCAAATCCGAGCAAGAACCAATGCGACTGTTTCAATTCAGATGCTTTCTAGGTTTATATTGGACACCACTGCCATCGGTGAAGGAAACCATCGTGAGAAAACCCGACCTTATAATTAATATAAGTCTGAAATCACCAATCCGCATTGAGCATGCGTGGTGAAGAATGCTCAATATGCTCATGCCTTCTTCGTATGAGAAGCCTTTACAGTGGGACAATAATAGGCTGGTATTTTTTTATAATTTTAGTACTACTCTATCAGCTTTTATATGACGTATGCACATATTTCTGACTTTCTTTTTGAATAACCTTATTAAGAAATTCTATATTACTTAATTCTTATTATTCTTTTTTTTCTTTTTGAATAGTTCAAAACGAACCGCAGCGATCGCCAGCTTATATTTAACGAGCACCTTGTTTGTACATCGTCGTTAGTACTCTCTGTCGCATTGTTAGTGTGCTCTTGAGTTTTTTTCCTCTCCGCTGCTGGCTGCGACGGCGGTATTGAAGGACAGGACGACGCCTTTATACGTGCCGTCACGTCTCGGTACCGTTGGTAGAAGCTACAATGCACACAAGCATGCGACATGTACGTAGCGTATGCGATGTTAAATGTTAAAGAGAGTTGAAGACTTCGCTGGGCAGTCGACACTGCGCCGGCTGAGAATTTTGTCAATGATATCACAAAAGTGTATGGTGAAGTTTAAAATTATTATAGTATGTTTGACGGACCCCTTGATCGATATGTTAGGATATAACTATAAGATCTATCTTTAACAAAGAATTTGTAGTATCGATAGGTACTCAATTTATGGTGTATTTTGACGTTTCATCGAAATTGACGTCATGCTGTACGAATAATGGTATTATTGATATGGAAAATTAAAGCATTTTACTATGACAATATCGTTACAGTGTGTTATTATCAAGTAGGTATTAGGTAAGATTTTGTGATAGCAAATAATCTATATCTAACCGTAGTCTCGTCATTTCAACATACACTTTTGATGGAAATTCTCAAATATAGAAGAGTGCTTAAAACAGTATTTGTTTGTTCTCAATTTAGAATGAATATTATATTGTTTTCAGCAGTTACTCATACGTTAGCACATTGTTAAACGTTATTTTTTTATCTCTTCCTTTATATTTTTGGTTAGTGCTAGCATAACAAAGAGAGCTTTGCATAAACATATCGCCAATTTTCTTGGATAACTGTTTTATTATAAACACGTCCATTAATAGACGGGACACAACATAAGCTGTTAAACATCAAGAGTTCCAGCATACCGCAAAAAGCCAGAATAGCCATCCCGTAGAACCTTTCCGAATTTAAGCCCAGGGTCATAATTATAGAAATTCGACGAAAGTTCGCGCTATCGCTGGAAAATTAAAATTACTTGAAACATTATGTGTTGCTATACCAGTTGCAACATCGCGAATCTTTGTCGAAAAACAGAAATTAGGCCAAAACATCACATTACATCAATACACGCCATTTTGTATGCCAGCACTAATCATAAACCCTCGATCATGACTTTACAAAAGCTTTTAACATTTCTAAAGAATTGTGAGCAAAATAATTGAAAAAATGTCGTGTAGCAACAAAAAATTAAAGTGCTTACTAATTTGTCTGACATTTAAGACTCATTCCTCATCTATTTAGGTACCTAAATAGATGAGGAATGAGTTACTGTTATTTTGATATCCTTACTTTTTAATTTAATAACAAATCCGATGCAATTAATTGTATGTATTGAAACTTGTCATACAAGTATCAATTAATTAGGATTCTATTAAATCTTTTCATCGCATCAGCGTAAGATGTCCTGTATTGGACATAGGCCCCCTTCAAAGATTTCCATATCAAACTGTTTTGAGTCGCTTGCATCCAACGGCACCCCGCGACCGTCACCAAGTCGACTGCCCATCTAGTCAAAATCGTTCAAAGATATAAACTCCGGGCTCACAATTCTCTAAGAATGTTTATATTTTAATTGATATTTTAGTTGTCATGCCAAATTTTAACGACATACAATTAATCTTGTATATACAGCGATACTTTTAACATTGCACAACAGTTTAGTTTGTGTAGACGTTCAATAAAAATAAAACCTGGCCGTCTGCCATTTGCGGCATCCTACATTTATATTTATAGTATTCTGTTAAAGATTTTTTAAACATAATTAATTTGATAAATCAGTCTGTCTTTACTACTGAAATGTTGATTTTAAATCGAATAGTTTGATCTTTATTTCGGATCAGGATCGATTATAGGGTTCGCTGCGGCTTAGATCCTGTGCACACAACGTTTTTGGCGGCAGAAATAAGTTAAGTGTTAGTTCACCGGACGAGCTCTACAGTTTTTCTTTTTACGAAACGCCTTCGCAAAACAGTGTGCACTATTAAAGTATGAGATAGGGTTTGACGCGTTACATCGAATCGGTACCTCTTATCATTTTCAAAGCTGTGTGTCCTCCTCAGTATGGTGTCGCTGTCACTGACTGCGTTGTTAGCAGTCTTGTTGTTGTCCCCTGAAAATGTACGAAATGTGGATTTTATTAAAGCGATTTTAGATGATATTTGTAACAATCTCGACATAAAAAGAGATAACACTATAGAAACCGCTAGCAATCTGTCCTACTTAATAACCTCGTCTTCCAATAGAGCTTCATTTGTGTTTCGTGGACCCTACGCCCTACGACCCCCATTCCCTAAACATACCTACTATGTATCTTGATACGCGTTTTGAAACACTTTTTTTACGGTCAAATTCCTAAACCATTTGCAGATAAAAAGTCACTTATAAACAAGGCTACGACTAGTTTGTGGTCGGTCGACGATCAGATTGGAGGTCGATCTACGGCGATTGTTTTAATTCGACGTTGATCTATTGATTACTACTGGCAGGGCAGAGTTTCAACTGTAAATTGATAAATTGTTTGAGATCAAAAATATTAACTTAAGTCTATTGTCGATCGACCGCAATCTAGTTGCACCTAAGCAACAGATCGAAAGAAAAGAGCACTCTTTTACTCGGCAAATATGGCAAATTGACGTTCAGAAAACGGTTAGCTTTGGTGAGCGTCGTGTGTTCAACTCATACCTGAGTGTCAATCTCTTTCTAAAGCTGTCATATTGACGTTTAGGTGCTGCAGTCATCCTAACCCACTTAATAGCCTACAAGCCATATACCCGATACGGTTTCCTATCGGCAAAAAAAAACGAACTTCGATACAAACTTTCATGCCCAATTAACCCTTTTAAGAGATAAACTTTCAAAATTCTACCTTCGTTACAAAAGGAACTCTTGTACAAAATTTCATGTTTCTAGACCCAGTGGTTTAGGCTGTGCGTTGTCTGTCAGTGAATGAACAAACTTACTAGGCGAGTCAGGCTGCCTGTTACGGAACGAAGCAGATCGGCGCCATGACGGCGCGTCTTCGGGCGAGGACTCCTCCGTGGTCTCGGGTGAAGGCGGACGGCCGCGCGGAGGCTTGGCGTCCGTCTTTAAGATCTCCGGCGCTGGCGGCTTGTCTGTCGTGGTAATGAATGAATGAGTGATCGGTTTGAACAACATTTTAAAGGTACTGGCACTTTAAAACCACATGTATTCTTTATTTGAAGTATTATCACTATTCAATTGTTTCTGGTTGTTTGATGTTGTCCAAACCTGATGTATGAAGTTAAATGCGACCTCGGCCAGCTCATAGGGCGAGTGGCAGTTAGCACAACAAACACTCATACCGTTAACAATAATAATTATGATTTAATTTAGTATGTAGCAGAGTCATTTCATTTTGAATATTTGGTCTGTCACTGTTTTGGAGACATTCAACATGATAGATAACCGACTAAAGTTGGCAGGGAAAATTAGTAGGACCGTCAAATTGCGATCTCGTAGGACAGCACCTTTCTCTAATGTGATGTATAAAACTCAACAAAACTACACATATACGGCTGTCATAACCACATTTATTATAGCGACCTGTCCCATTTTCAAACAAATTGTCTGCAAATTGAACATGCTACATGCGCGAAACTGAAACTAAATGCAAGCTCACCATTCAGACTATTTTTTTGGGAGCATTATGGCCCTGTTCCACCAGGGCCTAATAAATAGCTGGATAGCTTAACCACAATTTATTAGATGGAAAGCGTTCAAATTACTGTCTTACTTGCACCAATATAACACATCACGAGCCAGACGTGGTGAAAGAAGCCATTAAGGTCTTTGTTTGTAACCGATTCACAGGAAGCGTACGAAGCTTGCCGTTGACAGTAAAAACTACCACCTCCAAACGTAGAGACAGAAAGCTGCGTACGGGCTTGAACATTCTCGAATAGTGATGAGAGTGTGATGACTATAACAACACTCGAAGCCTTACCGTTATCGACGTCACACAACAGCCACATATGGGAGTTTGATCTAACTTACAACTATGGCACGATAACTATTTGCAAGTTTAATTGCGCAAGTGGACTTTCTTCCATGACTGTTAAAGTTAACCGCTATCATTATGAGAGTTTTATAAGTTAATAATATTTGTAGCAAGGTATGCGTCTCGCCAATCTTTTGTCAGTCCAGTCTGAAGTGTACGCTCCCATGTTCTCCGTACCTTGTGACGTCAGCGCACATCAACACTGATTCGCCTCAGTCCAAACCAACCATACGAGTTTGCCGATAGTTGCACTTGTGTAGATGTTGGCAAACGTCAACTTGCACAACAAAACCCGCCAGTAGTCATCGCGTTTTGAGTAATAAATCAATGAAAGCACCTTCTGTCTTACCGTTGACGACTTTCTCTGGCTGCGGCGTGATCTCGATGTCAACCCGTTTGGGTTCGTGCTGCGGCGGGCTGCGTTTGCGCTTGTTGTTGTTGTTGTTCATACGACGCTGTGCCTGCATCGCGTCGTGGAGGAACGACAGCATCCCTGGGTCGACCAGTTCAAGGCAGGTTTGGCCCTGGAAGAGAATTTCGTTTGTGAATGGAATGTAGTAGTAACGCTATGCTGATTATTGTGTGACAAGCCGTATGTCCGATGGGATTTCCTAGCGACGAAATTGACGAACTTTCGTACAAACTTTCATCCGCTATTTAACACCTTTAGGAGACATTTTACAGAATCCTTCCTTTTATAACTTTGGTTATAATAAATATCTCTTGCGCGTAATTGAATGTTTCAAGACCCAGCGGTTTAGCTGTGCGTTGTCTGTCGGCAAAATGTAAGATTTATATTAAGTAACATATTGCACATTACCAATTATCCGAAGAAAAGGTGCATTATTTCAGTAACCTCCAAATACTAGATGCCATATTTTCCATAAACAGTTTATATGCCAATCCAAGATTTCAGTCAGCATAATTTTTATTTATCTAAACCCGCTTTGCAAGTGCGGTAATAAAAGGTAAGACACCTATCCCACCACGAGGAAACGACTAGTATATTAATAGCTGATCGCTGATTGTTCACACCGCCGGCGAGTACTCGTTTGTAGCAGCGACAAGAGCTATCAAAGAGAGTGCTCGCTCAGCGACGACCAGCGAGTAATCGTTTTTAGTTGCTAGCTCCACTCGCTTTTCACTAACCGCCGGCGGTGGAAGTGCCTAAGAGCGAGTCGACACGATGCACAGTACAATTTTTTTAGGAATCCCTTTGTCAATATTCACCGTACTTCTTGTACATTTAATGACGGCGACTAATGAGAGTCATGACATTTAGGATTGCACCACAACTCACTAAATGCATTTAACGATAATCGTATTTAAAACATCGTAGTTTGAAAATTACAGAGACAAAATGATGGTTAAATAGGCATTTAGTGATTTGTGGTGCAAGTGGACCGTACTGTTCGGCCGTCGAGAGAATGCATTCCTGACACCTGACAGTGCGACAATTCCAGAAAATTCTAGTAGCTAATAAAGAACAAATTCGCAAAACACGTATTCGTTTTTATGAAACTGACAGGTGTCAAGAACGCTTTCTCTAGTCGGCCGCAGTGTAATATTGAATAGTACTGTGGTTGAGAGCCAGTGTGCCGGTACTTACTGAATAGTTCTTGATCATCGGGTCGGCTCCGTACTTGAGAAGCAAGACGGTGGCCTCCTTCTGTCCCCAGAGAGCGGACGCGTGCAGGGGGGTCCAACCCTCGAAGTCCAAGCAATCAGGGTCCGCGCCGCAATCCTCTAGCAGGATCTTAGCCACCTGGAGACACGATACAGGTAAGATTGAAGCATAATATAACACAGCGTAAGAGCTGTTAAAACAAAATGCTTACTTCCACGTATCCTTTAGCTGCCGCGACGTGCAGCGGGGTGCCTCCGTTTGAGTCCCTCACTTCCACGTACCCGTTAGCTGCCCATTTGCGAGCATCGCTCATCAGGCTGTCAAATTCAGCGTTGCGATATTTATCGCAGTCCACGCCTGCGCAACAAAAGAATATAGGTAAGAGATTGAAAGGAACCTATTGTAAATGGGTATCCTAATATTGCCAGGCTTAGCAAATATATCAGCGATTCTAAAATTAATGGGAAGATAAACTGGATTTTTTATTTAAAAACAAAGGAGAAGACGTTTTTTTAGCCAGTGTCACATAGTTCGTGATGTATGTATGTCAAAACTTGGCCACAAAGAAAATGAAACATAAATATGTATGTCATTACAGCCATTTAAGTATATCATAGGTCTTACAGTCATTTTAGTATATCATCGGTCTTACAGCCATTTAGTAGGTATAATAGATTTTACAGCTATTTAAGAATATCATAGGTCTTAAAGCATAAACAGATGTATTTCGTAGTACTAACCCTTATCATCGATGATTTTCTGAAGCATGTCGGCCATGGCATCGCTTTCGGCGATGTCCACAGGCAGCTCTCCATCGTAGTTCACGGCAGAAACGTCGGCGCCGTTTTCTAAAAGGTATCTGAAACATAAAAGAACACGTTGTTAATACAAAAACTTGAAGAGTGATCCGTGCTAGGATGGAGTTTTTAAGAACTGGAGTCACTGACATTGTTTTCAGAGCTAACAAGGTATGGTGGGACGGCCTGTAGGAGTGATGCCTGTTAGGGCAGGGACGTTACGAGTCCTAACGAGTGTGGAGACAATGAATCGGCAAGTGTAGCGTGACACGCCTCAAAGCTAGTGGCAGAGCAAAGACTGGAAGTAGAAGGCGTATATAACCAAGTGTTGTGGCGCTTAACATGCCCACTAGAATTTGAAATTGAATGCCACAAAGAGAAGCTGGCAAACCCATCCAAGTCAGCTGAATCATTATAGCAATAAATACCCAGTATTAGGCGCCAAGAATCTATCATTCAAATACATTATGAAAATATTCGAGAAGTCGAGAGTGGCCTAAAGGTAGGTATATAAATAAGTACTACGCAGATGAAGTCGTAGGTGGTCACTATATTTAAGTGTAGTAGTAGTAGCATTCTTCTCTCCTCTACCTACTTGATATACCTCATCTTTGCTGTAGATTTTTCTGGAGCTCGATAGACCAGGTAGATCGCCTAACATTAGTTGATAACACATGCATTTATTGCGCGATTATTTGTTACATGAATCAGTCACATGCTCTAAGAGTTAAAAATAAAATTACATAATAATTTACGTAACTAAGATTTTCTCGTTACGTATGCTATATTGACGTCAAACAACTATTGTAAAGTAATAATTTTCCTGATGATTCAGATTCATAATGATAAACAATGCTGTTGAAAAATAGGGTACCAGCGTCAGCGGTAGACGATCAGCTGAACTGTGAATAATAACGTAACATATTATTCCATCCGGAGCACCGAGCAAACAAAAATAATTGATATAAATTATATTAAAAAAACCTATTTATTGCCCATTTCACCACCCCCTGATATATTTCTGTAATTATGTGGTTATCTACCACAAAAATTAATTTCACACACTTTATACAAAGAGACTTCTTCGGAATACACAACAATTATATTAAGAAAAAATAACAAAATCACCAAAATTTACACAAAATCATAAGATTACTATTAATGGTTTTGAGCCGGGAATAGAATAAACAACATTATTTCAACAAAGTTATTTTCACGAGAGAAACTCAGTACAATTACAATTTTATTGTTTGTCAGTACAGCAACAGTAACAAAAGATAGATTATTAGGAATACTAACAGGAAAAACTGAACAGTTTCTTGGAAGATGGTATAACATTCTCAAAATGCGTTGTGTATTACTCCGTCTAATTGAATGTCCCACATGATCGAGAATATTCTGAGCTTAGAAACTAATATATTATTATGCGTAATATATTGGTTCATATTACTATTTTAGACATACCCAATGCAGTGTTCAGTAATGGTAGGAAAAATAGCTGTTCACCGAGTGCAGCAAATAGAATGCGGCGAATAAATAAATTGAAATGTATCCTCATTTTGCATATCAATGTAGGCAAAGAGAAAATGACAAATAAATATCAATAATTTGCTAGTCGGGCAGCGTTTATTGAAAGTTGTATATTATTGCACTTAGGTATCTAAGTGACAGACTGCACGTCATACCACACGGATCGATTCCTCCAATTGATCACAATTTGTAAGGTTAATTGACAACTGCAATTTTTATGCAGTTTATTTATTTATATTACACTTTGAAACCACGCGACAGAACGTAGCCATTACGCCAATATGAACTCGACGCCCAGTTTCCAATTCTAGTTTGGCCAACGATGCTAGAATTTAGCAGTCATTGCAGAACCATCTCAGACATACCTGCATGGTCCTCGTATTAACTGACCAAGATTATGTCTGGACTTTAAAAGAGACGGTGACCTTTCGAGTTTGTTTCGGTCTTTCTTCTCAGAGAAGTCAGTTAGGGAACACCGAACTCATCTACATAGTTTTAAAAACATAATTTAATATTGACAAGTAAAAATGTTTTTTGAGCCAATTTACAGAAACAAACGTAATTTATCCTATACAGGTTGAAATTATAATCATCGTTTTCCTCGTAAGGGATTATTGTACTCATCATTATGAACAACTTTTACTATGGGACCAAACATGAAATCGCGAAAAAAAAATCTGCTGTTCTAGGGAACAGCTGATTTTTTTTTATGTTCGCATAACTCGTCAAAGTGTAGGCACTTTGACGAGTTATGCGAACATAAATGTATGGAACAGCTGATTTTTTTTCACGATTTCAGGTTTGGTCCCATAGTAAAAGTTGTTCATAATGATGAGTAGGTACAATGACCCCTTAAGAGGAAAACGGTGATTAAAATTTCACCCTGGATAAACCCACGCCATTCAACTCGATCCTCGGCCACTCTCATTCAGATGCTAATAGACACCCTGCGAAGATCATCGCTCCATCTAGCCTCCCGATTTAGGAGCCGTCTCCACGAGCGAGAGAATCGCATCGATATTATCGTCGTGCCACGTATTTCTATACACTCTCTTAGAACGTGTCTCCCTACTGCGATATCATCGCGGCGAAAATTTGTTGGCATGGCGAGACTTTCGCCGCGATTCTTTCGCTCGTGGAGACGGCCCCTTACGGTCACTACTTATTTAAGAAGACGACTACCCAAACGGTTATCAGTTCTAAAACTGATATGGCAGGCACCTTCATCATACGTATTCTGCTGGCTATGTCGACCACTCTGGTTTTCAGACGGATGCCCTCATTTCGGATCATTATCCGAACTAAGCATGTAGCCATTTTGGATGGTTACGACTATCTAAACGCTCGAAGGACACTTACTCATTTTGGACCACATGACAGTTTAATAGAACTACTCACTATGCGGATCCAATCCAATAATCCATATTTAATTAATAACTTCAAATTAATAAACTTCAATATGTTATGGTTCTTAGCTAAATACAATGAATGGCATCGTTCACAGAAAACCCGAAGCCTATTAAGTCAGTGTGACTCAACCTTTTGTTTACAGCCGCCTACCGTGTGTTGCACGCTGCGGCAATGTTGTGTTATTCATTATTGATTGATAGGAAATTATAATTCAGGGAAGTACCGGAACTATCCTTCTCTGGGGAGGACGTTCTCTTTTCGCCTCCAGCCAGTTTAATCAAGCCCCTTAGACTCCGTACCGATGGGTTGACCAAAATAAATCAACAACAAATCATATAAGTTTACACTACATTTTATAACTTTTCTAAGGTGCAATTCCAAAACATGGACAAATATCTCAACTGACTCAATGCTTTCTAAAAAATTCAATCGCATGTTAGTTTAAGTACATGATGATCTAGCTAATAAAATCACTTACGACATGAATGAATCGCTGATGAATTAGCAACAGCGTGGAAAGAAACAGTAAGGGAACAACACCTTATTTAGCAATACGGCTCAAACTACTATGTGTAAAGAGCATAAATACTAGATTTTTGTTTACCTAGCTATGCTGACAAAGCCGCACGATGCGGTGGCGTGCAGCGGGGTCCATCCCTCGTTGTCCCCGCGATTGACGTCAGCGCCATGCGTCACAAGGAACTCCACCATGTCCAAGTTGTCGTCTATGCATGCCTGAAAAAACATGTCGAGGTTTTGCGTTAAGAGGTTTTATGTATGAAATAAAAATTAAGTCTACAAATTAAGAGCGATACGCACAACGTTCCTACAATCTATATCATTAATAATTAAATCTCGTCATTTACTTAATTCAAAAGTGGCAGAGGTTTTCAATTATTTGCCTATAAGACACATTTAAAAAGCTAGACACAATCCAATTTTACCTAATAAATTCGTTTGTAAAAGTTACTGATAACTTAAAATCGGTAACATCAAACGCAGCGCCGAAAGTGAAAGATTAATGTCACGCATACATTATTATTACTACATCTTACAAAACTAAAAACAAAGAGAGGAAATATCGCACAGCAAGAGATTGTTGCAAATAAAAGCTAATATCATCCAGATGACTTAATGACTCTTATAAAATAAGGAGAAAGAATAATGAGTTAATTAAAAGGTGATGGTTCAAACTCAATATGTTTTTGTATGTCGTGACCTGTCACGACGTACCAAAACTCATAATGCTCATAACTGCGTCTGCACAGTTCTAAGATGGCTGCACAGTTCCCAACTCAAGGTCATCGTCTAAGACCATGACTTGTTTCTTTCCGTTGCCTCGTAACTTCTTTTACGGGACAGTGAGCACCCTTCTTTAAAAGACATCACATGTGAGGAAAGCAGAGTAAGTAAATGATCTGTTTAATTAGCAAACGTAAAAAGTCAAAATCATTTCAAGTACTTAGCAGTTTTGCAAAACGCTCAGACATACGGAAATTAAAAATTCGCATAAAGAATCAGCCTCGCAGGTCTTAAGGTTCAACTTAAATCATTAACATTGGCTGGGAAGTGATTTCCTTAATGAATAAACAATGATACGCAAGCATATTACAGTTGGAGTCATTTCAATGCATTACATTGTAACAGTTGCATGAATGTATTTGTAGTAATTATTGAAATCATATCCGATACGGAACGAGTTCAGATTTCACGAATACTGAATTAATTATAGTAAAATGTATTGCAGCATTCTGTATCGACCACCCTATGACATCCAGTAAACATCATGAGTCAAGGGGATTTACAATCCACATGCGTAACAAATAACATTATACTGCGGTCACCATATCGTTCACTAAGCGATAGCTCCTCCCAACACTTCTATGGGTAAACCCAATTTACCCCAGTAAAATTACACTGTCTGTTGATGGCAGGTCATGACAAATGCACGGTCGCACTATTTGTGGATTTCCGTTGTGGTGTTTGCCATATCGATAACAAGCTTACAACTCAATAATTCAGTCCTAATAATAGGTTTATTGGCAGCACAAGTTATTTCAGTAGAAAGTCTATTAGTAACGCCTGAAACCATTTCACTTACGTATATAGATGGAAATTCGCATCAAAGCATAAAACGTAATAGGTAATTTTTCCGCCGGTGAGCACCGTAAAAAATACTGTCGCGAAACTAGCGGAACTGCATTGGCAAGTAAAGCTGTAGGAATAAACAAGGATTGCGCTTATATATCCTTACTGTACAAACTTAAAATTCGTATGGAGACGCCGCTGTAAGTTCTATTCTGGAACACTAGGGATTATCAAAATTATAATGCCCATGGTGGTAATTTGATGCAAAAACGAATTGATGCCCTATCTCCCAACTATACGCGGTAACAACTTCCTTACAACTTTTACAAGCGGAACGACTGCAGTAACAAGCTGAAATGAGTTGTTTTTCTTCGCCCCCAACAGCTAGCATGACTCCGAACAATAACACGTTATGTTAGCAGTAACTGAAGCTGTATGTGCATCAGTTCGGAACCAGTGCAGGGTCAGTGCCGCGCTCACTGGCGCATGCAGTGCCGGACCGACGAGCTGCCAACGAGAATGAACTGACTTTTGTGAAGAAATTATAGCTTTGGGGTTAACGACAAAGAGGGCAAAGGTTACCTAGTTATTAAGGTATTCAATGCTATTGATAATATGTCGCTAGCTAGAATTACTAGTAAACAAACGCTGGGTATAGGTTTTGCAATTTCTACTATTAATTCAAAATAAATTTTGATATACAGGACAGTTACTTATAATTCAATCGCACAGCCCGAAAATTCTTTATACAAAGAACAATCGTTTACTTTTTGACATTTATACCTCATAAAACATGGCGGCTCTTGGCAAGTCATTGGAAGTTATTAGCACAAGGGAGCTGGCATAATTACTGCCAGATACCCAGATACCAATCATTTGTGCCATTTTATAGCATTTTACGTTCAGCACAATAAAAAATAAATCCAATATATCTCGGAAATTATTAAGACAGCACAGCCGATAAATCTACTGTTCCCGATTTTCGTCGACATTAAAAGAACGGCTCCACTTGGTCGCAATCTGGATCGCATGGAAGTATACTTGCGTACAACAATGTTAATAATAAAAATGCTATTGGGAATAAATAATGTTACATGACCAAGACCAATGAGCAGGACAACAAGCAATTTCCACCAATTGACCCTTACAATTAAAGTTGATAACAAGCAGCGGAAACAAACCACGTTTTTTTTCTTTGATCAATATCGATGCAGACAGCATCATTTTCAAATGAAGCAAATAACATCGATGAAACACAGGAATCCGTAATTTAATAACCGCAAAATGATCACTTTCGCTGTAGCAGAATATAAAATCGCGTTGGTTAGAGCGTTCTGCTCAAACGTTTGCTATGCAGAAACACAGTAGCATAAAAAACGATTGACATTGGACTCAACTGCCACCCAGTGTGGCAGTTGAGTCCAATGTCAATCGTTTTTTGAAACAGCGTTTATAGGTGTGTTGTGCTTGTGACCTAGTGGATTTTTAAGTGCACTTGGATACATTTGTCGTTATGGGATGTGCTCTCGTGGTACAGTCCACTCCACCGTACGTCATTGTTAACACTTGGACCTTGGGCTGGCATAGCGTAGTACGGAGTTTCAATACAATACGAGGCTAGCTTATACTGGTTTTGTTACCACTGGCGGCCGCCTGTACAGGGGTGAGACAGAATTGATAATGGATCGATGTGATGTGGGTATGTTATGTGAAGTTATATGTACTCCGGATGTGACCGATATTCGAGTTGTGGACGCGTACCGTATAGTGCAATTAGCTTTTCATTATGTAATTGTGTTAATGATCACTTTCGTAGCGACACCACAATGGAAAGACTGACATGATATGGGCAATGAGGACATATTTCTATAGAACACTAGGCTTTGAAAGGGAAATGCTATAAACAGGTATGAATAGAACAGATTGCATTATTTCATCGCTAGACTGGGAGCTGTAACAAAGGTGTGTTTATCTTGTCGATATCACCATCAGAACAAACGGATCACAGATAAAAGTTTAACTAAAGCGTCACGAGATTTTCATTTTGACGCAACAACAGCTTTTACAAACTACTGTCTCTTTTGTAGTGCTAAGGCACCCTTATCACCTACCGTAGACATTCGTCGAACATATACAATGCGATAACGCGACGACGACGCTATCAAGAGCAGCGACTACGGGGCCACAACCAGCGCCAGTTAAAAAAAATATATAATCGCATCTTGCACTCGCAGGTCAACCTAGGAGGTTGTCGGCTGCTTAACCGGGCTAGCCTGTGGTTGCCTCAATAAATTAAGGCATCTAGCTTAAAAACTTAAAATTAAGCGACTACACGCTAAGGCCCTGTGGGGTACGGACCTCGGCTTAGAGCGCCACTGGGAAACTGGCAGCAAGGTACAGGGTGGATCGGATTAGTTTGGGACGAATTTAAAACTACAGGCTCAGCGGCGCGTGCTAGGTCAAGCAATGTTCGGAGACCCATCGCCAGATGCGTGGGCCTCTCTCTAATACAAGAGAATCTAGCTGAAAAGTGTGAACGGTCACTTAAACATGGTTTCCGTTATCGTAGGATGGACAATAAACGAAGTTACAGTAACATCAAATAATAACACACGGTAGCAAGTGAGTGTTATATAATTTCATCATTATGTACGCTATTGGTGTACCTGCATGGTACAAAAAACCCACTGATAGCTATTTGAAGTCATAGACTCTATCACGAGTAAGCAGGTTTCCTATGTGGTATGTTGTTACAAACTTACCACAATATTTTTGTTAAAATAAAATAACGTTTTTTTTTTTTTTTAAGAACTTATCTCATATCAAACGGTAGGTATATTATGATAAAAATACTAATTTTGTTTTATAAATCTAAAACCAGAAATACTACAATTAATTATATTGAACATGACAAAAATTATCTGTTAGTGTGCATTCAACGCAAATTAATACAAAAACCTAAAAGCCAAAACGCCGTAAAAGTATTTCATACGAGCCAATTATGCGCTTATTACCAATTTAGGGCAATCTTGTTGGCAGCTTAGCTCAGACCTCAGACTGACGACGGAGTTTTGGGCAATTGTTATAAATGCCCTGTCCGCTACAAAGTTCGAAATCAGAACTGTCGAAACTTTTAAAGGAAAGATACGAAACTTTAGTAATCTAATTTTTGTAGCTTTATACGATTAGATATGCTAGGTAAATAAAATAGTACCTAGAGGTAGTATTATATTTCACTTGAGAATATATTTTACTAGGCATTCATTTAATTACATTCGCGGCATAAATCAATAAAATATCAGCCAAATTAATGAAGTCTCGTATTTAATAATACTGACATCATCACAATGTGTCCCCAGTCTTGATGTAAGTATACCTACTTATAGGCATGATTCATCACATGGCAGGACCCATTAAATATGAATTAAAATAGAAATAATCTGTCATAAAAATTCTCGACAGTCACCCGTTTGTAACAGTCCATAGTTTGATTTTAAAATGCAGCCGAGATTAAATTTCTCTTTCGAGATAAGAGTAATAAACCAACATCATTAGGTATCGGATGGCTGAGAGTACACAGGCGGTAACGACTTCAATTACATTCAGGAGTCTAAATCTTTGCCAAAAACTCTGCGCGAATACCAAAATAGGCAGTTTAAAAAAAAATTCGCGTGCGCAATCTATGACGTAATAGTTATAACTCCAACATCAACGAATCTCTGTCTCTGATGTGACCTCGAAATCAAAATTTCTCGCCCAATTCTAAAATAACGCGGCGCTATGTCATTCAGTTACGATGTTACGAACGTCATACCCCCTGAAAATTTGGGTCGGTCAATGACAGCGCAGCATATCGTATCTAGACTGCTGCTACCTATCTAGAAACTAGGACAATAATTGGTGCGGCGGCATTTTTAGCAGACGGAGCGTTTACGATTCCACCATAACGCTAACACTGGAATGACAACAAAAAGTACTGTCTTAGTCCTATTACCAATTAATTAACATAATAATTGATAAGCAACATCACTAGATAGTGCATGCAGAATCGGTGGCAACGAGTCATCGACCCAATTTCCTGGACTATCTAACGAGATGACTATCGCACACTATAAATACCGAGTGTTATGTTAGATGTATAGAGAAGACAAAACGCATCCGCGATCAGACGCTGCCAAAATAATAACTCATTGGGCCTGATGGCAATAACAGATAGCAGAGTGTTTACAATTATAATAAATAAAGTAGCTGCGGACATAATGCCCTTCGATTGTAATTTAAAATGATCCACTAGATACGTTTAGCTTACGATCTCTAAAACGCGATATATCTACTAACTTTAAATATGTTACGATGTTATTGTAATGTGAAATGGGTCGATCTCGCAATAGAAAAGTAACGTAGGAAAAATCAGCACGGATTTACATTGGAGCTCAAATAGTTAATTGAATGTCGTCATGTGATCGGTTAGCAGAATGTCGTCGGACGAATGTAAAATATTTAAAGTGATCAGGAAAAAATCAGCTAGGCAAGAAAACGTACCAAATCTGTGTTCCGACCTAGACTGGCAGCAGACTCGCCCATTTCCACCTTGATAAAATCATGTTAAAACGGAGTGAACAGCAAACGGCATCGCAGACAATAATTATAAAAGTGACGCAATAGGTAATCGACACACTATACTACACCGGCTACTCCATACATACGGTCATACGGTGTGAGAGATTGATGAATATTAATATACACAGACTCGCTATTAAATAGAACCCGACGATGGTCTTTGCGAGAGGTCAGTTCAAGCCAGTGCATAGTGCAGCAGTGGGATTATAAAATTGGTTTCATATAGTCACTTAATGTTAGATAAGCGTGCTAATTATACTCTACATCATTCAGTTAGGGTTCATATAGGGTTCATAGGGAAAGTAAATACTTGGGCTTGATTCATAATGATAAACAGATAAGCAAGACGAAAAAGACATATTTTTTTAATGCTTTTCTTGTCGTCTTTTTATCCACAGATAGCGTAAAACGATAAGTAAGAATGGGAGTTTGTTCATTCATAAAACTTGGGTAACATCGATTGGTGATAACAAGGTCATTGGCACACGCCTAATTGATCGAACCTCGGCAGGTATCGTTACTTCGCATAGTCATACTTTTCGTCATTGGCACGTCTGTAGTTTATATCTGCTCTGAGGTAACTAACCGCACTTTATAAATAGGGCAGGCACACACGCCCGTCCAGATGCGGTACGCACACGGAACATAAATATAAAAATATATAGCAATCGATAAAATGATCAGTGCGGCTCGGACCGATGATGTAAACAGAGATGAATGCGTATAGGGCTGTGAACGGATAGCAACCGTTTCTAGTATCGCTATAAAATCGATAAAAGCTACAGATTGTGCGGCGATTAATCTTTGCTAATTTCTATTGTTTCGTTATTCTTTTTACCTGCAAGCGAACCATTATATGGAGAAGATTTAATAGGGGTATGCATTAGAAGCAGACTAAGCCCTGAACATGCGGACAAAGACAAAAGTATTTTAATAGAAGACTTGCCAGCGGCAGCAATACGATGGCTGGCTTTTAAAACCCGCATGATTGTAGGCGGGCTATAGACTGCCATCAGACGAAGAATATTAACAATCCTAAGTAGAACAATTTAGAAATAAAACTAAACTTCCGTCTGCAGAAAACTGTCCTACAGATTTACCTAGTCGACAATTAAAGTCATACCAAAAATTGAATGTGAGCAAAGTGAACGTAAAACGTATTACGAAGAAAGTTATGATTGATGTGGATAACTATAAGAAAAGAAACAATGAATGGATTCTGTGAGACATAGAAGCTAGAAAAGGAAGGAAGGAAGGAATACTGAGATGACGGCTCTTATATATTTCTAAGAAGACCCAAATAAATTAGGATAAGTACAAGAGGATGATGATGATGTTCAGGCAACTATTTGCGAGCATTTGCGTTATTCTTCAAGGACAACAGACCTGACTATAATGATATACACTGGTGTGACTTGCATGACTAATAATAATGTCGTAAATCCACATTCCAGAGAACATTTTTTACTTAGTTATTTTAAACATAAGCTGGGATACTTTCATTTCCTCAAGACAGTAACTACATACGTGATCTACTACAGTACGACAGTTTTTAACATTTCCTCTTTAAATATTCTAACTTTGCGTGTCAATCAGACAAGCCGTTACAAAACTGACATTGAACATTTGCTAGCACACGTTCGTTTTTAGGCAGTGAAAACTCTATTTGAACGGTTTTAATACAAGTTTGAATTGAACAATATCATAATGGTCGCAGTATTCCCTGAAATACGATCAATCATTAGTAAATTCAGTTAAACTAAAGAATCGTTCACAGCAAAGGTTGCTGTTGTAGTAATAGTAAAATACTATTTAATATTTGTACTTGTTTTTAACTCCGCAGACGTCAGCATGGAAGTCCTCGAAAGATATGAAATCACCTTTATCGAAGAATTTCAGAAGTACACAAACTAAAACGATGTCTCAGACGATAATGAATGGGTTTAAGTGACACATGACGACGAAATCAAACTGGTGGTATCACAAGGAATATTGAGGTTACTCACTCCGGCGTTTATTCGGTGCTTCTATAGTAGGGGTCTGCTTTAGAAACACCGAGTTCACCACGCCTTTGACTTTGCGTCTCGAACGCAGGGCTAACGTTACGTTTATCCGTACCAAATATATATTTGTGACGTACGCAGGAACTACACAGCTAGAATACGCAGCATGCCAAATTCATCTTAACATTAAAAAATTAAAAAATAAAAGATTTATTTTTGTGTCGACCCTCGTATTACTTATGCTCGACGGTTTTTTTGCACTTTCTCCTGTGAAACCACTGGTCTGCAGAATAAACCAAGGCTTCAAAGAATCAAAAATTTTAATGACAACGAACCCTACTAAGTATAGGCCGACCGCTTAACTGAGACGTTGCCTGGGGTAGCTGCGCCGCGGTGCGGGAGGGGTGATAGTTGTCACAAGTTGATGAATCACTGAGCTCTCGCATCACATCACCACACCCCTCCCGCACCACGCTGCTACCTCAGGTAACGCAACGTCTCAGTTAAGCGGCCGGCCTATAGTAGGCCCTATGTTTCTTCTAAATTGGGTCCTACACAATATAGAAAAGATTTAGGTTTTTTTTAAGTATACTTCATTTATATTGAAGACTGGAAGCCAACCCCAACATAGTTGGGAAAAGGCTAGGCAGATGATGATGATGACTTCATTTATATTGACTGTACTGAAGCAAAATAATAAATTCACTATCGCTGCTCCAGTTTGATACAGATACCTTTCCAAATTGGACAATATATTGCCTATTGTCATGCAATCTAATCTGGGTAAACAACATTTTCCATTTTCATCAATGACCTCCCTCGCCTCCACCTGGGGCATATAGGCGACTCATTGGACTATTAAATAAAATCGAATTGATTTATTGTTCATGAAAATGTCTTCTACAGGTTGGTGATTTATAAGGCTATAGAAGGCCACTGCTGAACATCCGCTACATGAGGAGTAGCCCAGGGGCTACTCTCACACAGCTACTACCAGCCATCTTGAAAAAATCTAAGCCAGAGGCCGCCCTACCCTACTATTGCCGATTCGCGATCTCCACTCCAGAACACGTTTATACGCCAACGTCTGCCGTTCTAAGGCATATAGCTGGCCTACTGCCACATTAGCTTGCTCATTCTGTGGGCTTACCGTTGATATAATGTGTGACAATTTCCGCGACGCTTCCAGTCGTCCCCCGCAAACGTTTAGCGCAGCTCTTATTTTTATAACAAGGTTGCATATATCCGAATCGTCTGATCTTGACACGGGAAAAATTGTGTACAGTACCCTGTCAATTTCATAGTGTAAATATTTTTTGAGCTAAATATAAGTCGCGGTGTTGGTGTGTTGAAATAAACTACAACTATAGAGATTGATGTTGGCTCGAGTAAGCATCATGAGGCGGCGGACTCGTCTCCGAATAGACTGTCGCATTCGTTCTGGTGGGTGTTGCAATGGCTCAGGCATCATTGAGTGGGAACTTCAAATTCTATTAATATGTAGTACTAGATCAGAGATAAAGCACATATTCAATCAAAATACTCTCGATTGTGTTTATAGTTTTTTATCGTTGTTGCGCTTGATTTCCAATAGGTCAATATGTTCGCCCCTTTCGTTTGGAACTTTGAACGTGTCAATAAGATCTCATTTCATATTAGCAGGACCAACAGCAGGCGACGTAACTACCTAAACTAAAGTATGGACGATCACTGCTTTGACCCTATCCTTACCAGCTAGCGGCATTCGAGAGAGTTCAATATTTTTATACAAAGAAAGACGAGTGTTTAAATTCAGTGAATTGAGGAAGTCAAAAATATCTCCCAGTTGCTATAAATAAATCCCGAACGAGTCAAAAGCTTTCGACAGGCTAAAAATAAAGTTGACATTGTTTCTGAATTAAGTCATCAAACTGTGAGGTGATGATTATCGTCATTACATCCGTTTTGGTTAGTGAAGATGTAATCCATTTATTATTGTGATGTTTGGCGCTCTACGTTGGCCGTTGGCAGCAAGACATGTCCAAAAGGACCACTTTGGGTATGTTCGGTTGCCAAATATTAATCTTTATTCTTGAAATAATATTTTGCCTTTTATTCCACGAATGAAATACATGAGACAAAAATTCAAGTACACAAGTCTTGAATTTTCGTATACTAAGTTAAATGCAGCTTCAACTGCAAAGTACGAATGTTTAAGGTGTATTTAATAAGCTGATCTAATTTGGAAGGCGGCCGGAATTTCGGGGCACCTGCGTCTTCGGGCGCAAATAAAATTTTCAAAAGTACGTTGGCTATCAAATCTATCGCTCAGTAGTATCCCACTGCAGTGTAACCCCTGATACCTATTATAATATTGGATTAAGCTACTCTGCTCAATCTTATGATTGGCGAATAATTTCTCAGTTTACAATAAACTGACTAAGCAATCACTGCTAGCGACGTCTACTACCTAAGTCATCATCTGCCTATCCTTTTCCTAACCATGTTGGGGTCGGCTTCCAGTCTAACCAGATACAACTAAATACCAGTATTTTACATAAAGCGACTACCTATCGGACCTCCGTAACCCGGTTACTGGGTAATACGATATCCCTTGGTAAGACTGGTTGTCAGATTTTCGGGCTTCTGACTACCCGTAACGACTGTCAAAGATCCACGAATGACAGCCGGGACCAACGGCTTCACGTGCTTTCCGAGGCATGGAAAGGTTTTGATATGAAAAGATGGTCACCCATCCACGGACCAAGCGTAGCTTAACCTAATTGATAGACCTGTGCGGCTGTTATTTCTTAGCCACAAGCGCCTCCGTCCAATACCTAAGTTAAATCTATAAACAAAACACTCGCCTTACTGACGCGCCCTAAAAGTGCTGTACTGTACCCCGTTTATTAATTATAAACGTCACTTGCAGACCTAAAAACAATATAGGTAGTACGACCGAACAAGCAATTTGGTACTCCATCCAATAACTAAGTTAAATCTATAAACAAAACACTCGCCTTACTGAGTTACTGACGCGCCCTACAACTGCTGTACCCCGTTTGTTAATTATAGACGTCACTTGCAGACCTAATCACGCAATAGATTCCTTCCACCCTCATTTAAAAACAATATAGGTAGTACGGTCGAACAAGCTATTTGGTATACAGGCAAAAATATTCATCTTTCCACTATACTGCCAATATTTAGTTTTATTTTTCACAACAATTTCAAATTTTTGACAGTTCTTCCATACAAAATCTGTCAAACGTCAATTTTATTCCACAAATAAAAATTATCTGTCGATAGAAAAATCAGCCCTTATTGTATGGAATTTTCTGAAATTGGAATGTTGCGAAACAAGTGTTGTGTAAAAATAATTGAATTGAAATGAAATTGTTTATTCTGTAAATAGGATATCGGTATCACTTTTACACGCCATAATGGAGTCGACATTTCCTATCAGACTACGTTAGTCTCTTTTAAAGTCCAGACATTATCTTGGTCAGATCATGTGAGGACAATGTAGATTAGTGCCTGAAATGGTTTGAATAAAAGGAGGGTGGTAATAAAATTAAAAAGGCTGTGTTGTTGTACGTATATGGATACGTACAACAACACAGCCTTTTTAATTTTATTACTATGGTAATTCCTGAGAAATAGGTCAGGCCATAATAAACAAATAAATAAAAATAAAAATCTTTTATTGGCAAACATCGCAGGCCCATAGCGTGTTAGTATTATTACAAGTAACTTAAATATCTATGTTAGTAGTAGATGGCAAATTAGGCACACCAATACAATATTAATACATTTAAAAAAACAATATAAAGCACCCAATTACAGGAAGGTTTACCAAGCCCCATGTCTGGCATGTAGCTTGATAAATCTATCCATTGTAGGCCCTTCTAACCGTTCAGAAAATACCTTCAGGATGCTATTGTCGCCTCCTCTCACTCTGCGTATCATTGACGCCACTTTCCTGCGCACGATCGCGAAATAATCGTCAGTGTGCGCTTCAGCGAACATCAGTGACGCACTACTGTAAGGAGGAAGCCTCAACAGCGCCCTGAAGGCATTGTTGTATTGAATGCGCAGGGTGTTGTCTGTTTTTTGGGTAAGATTATCTCACAGGCTGCTGGTGTAAAATGTTTGATACAAAGCCTTAAAAAGTATTTTTTTAACCGGTACTAAACAACCAACAAACCTGCGAGCTACATGTTTCCCCTCACAGCCATCGCCCTTCGCTCCCTTTCCATATCTGAGTCATCTTTCAGATACTCCGTAAGAATATGGCCTAAATATTTAAATAGTGTTATCCTCAGCAAAAGTGAACTCTAAATACCAACAGCTTACTCTTTGTAGGATTATATTATAGCCCATGCCGCTCGGCGTAACTAACCCTCACAAATAGCGTGCAATTTCCTTATTCCGCCGATTGTGGGACTCAGCAGCACCATATCGTCTGCGTAGCTTAGGTTATTTAAAGTAACTCCATCTGTATGACATCTGACGTGTGTGCTGCTGAGCTCAACAAGCATGTTATTAATATAAATATTAAACAGCCTCGGGGACGTAAGACCTCCCTGCCTAACACCACATTAAAATTTGAGTTTATATGGGTCGGCCAATGCAACGGACCATTTGACGTTCCTCTGCTTGTCATACCAGAAAAATAATGTTGACACTAATGCATCAGGTACTCCCGCTCCACGAAGTATCTCCCATAAGACACTTTAAGAAACCAGTTCGAAGGCTTTGGAAACCTCCAGGAAACAAGCATACACAGGTGATGAGAGGTGGCCTGCGGGCGGCGGACTAGGGGCGTCCGTCGTCCGACCAGACAGGCCCGAGTTGGCGTTGCAGTGTTCCACGCGCGCCACTCGAGAGTGGGTGCGGCCATTATAGGAATGGGCGCACGGGGAGGTGGGACCCGCTGAGGAACAGCGGGTCGAGGCCTGTCGGGGGAGCGGTGAATGCTTATGCGAATCCCGCACCCCCGGCCATAGGTAGAGGTGGAACACCGCGGTGGTTTTAGCCGGTAAGAGTCCGGCATGCCCCACTGTCCCCCCCACGACGGAGGAAGTCCATGAGGAATTCCACCGCGCAACAAAAAAAAAAAAAAAGGTGTTTTTCTGTCCATATAATATTTGACTCATTATGAACAACTTTTACTATGGGGCCAAGCCTGAAATCGCGAAAAAATATCAACTGTTCCCTAGATTTATGTTCGTATAACTCGGCAAAATGTAGGGAACAGCTGTTTTTTTTTTCATTTCAGGTTTGGTCCCATAGTAAAAGTTGTTCATAATGATGAGTACAATGACTTCTTAAGAGGTTGTTGGTGTTTTTTCCAATAACCCTGTATAATATGCAAGCTCACTGCTACTATACAATGACTGTCTAGCTAGTGCGTTATTCGACATATTGTAGTTGAGCTTCAGCTTACAATTGATTTACGCGGACTGTATGTGTAAGTATCGCCCACACCTACAACATGGCTATCTGAAACTCATTTAACTCAGTTGTCACTGGAAAATCAAGCGCTATTTAATTGAAATATTTGAACATATATATTGGTGCATATCTAGAGCTTCACAATCGTCGAGCCGTCATATTTAGCCACCGGTGCGCAGATAGCCCGTCCGAATGACGGGCCAGGCGACTGCCAACCCGGCAACCGATACTAAATAATAAATCTTGACTGTCACATAACACAGTTGCGAATTATGCTCTACGTGTAGTAACCTCATTTTGAGACTGACTCTCGGCACTGCAAGTTTTGAACGTTTAACCTCGGATTTAAGAAATCAGGACACTCAGGATTGTCCTAATGACACATCGAAGTACATAAACGGTGAATGGATTACCCATCGCATTGTCTTCACACATAGGAAGATGCTGCTTCCATTTGTTATTTATATTATGATGTCTTAGCAGCCTATCTTTTGCTAAGAACTAACTCGCCAACTTTTTGAAGTTAATTTCACTAAATCAGAATACATAGGAGTTATCCTCAAAATATTACACAGAAGGTATAACATTGGAAACTCGACTCATTCATAGAGTCTTAAAAGTTTTTCAATGTATTCAGAATTTCAGACTTATGACACAATTCCTTTCAACGTGACTATCCTAAGGATTAGTTTCCACAGGTATTATTAGCTGTTAATTGAACACTAATTTGATGAAAAAGAGGGGGAGGAAAAGTAGTTCCAATGTTCGGTTTAACAGCGGTTTACAAACGTACCTAATCATTTAGTAATTTGAAAAAAAAAAAATATATATATATAAACATCCGAATTGAGAACCTCCTCCTTTTTAGAAGTCGGTTAAAAATAGTCTAATCTAGAACTAATTGCAACTTTCTAATCAATGTGTAGTTTATAACACACATTACGCATCTCATTGTAAAGAAATTAACAATTAAGCCGACCATTTGGATTTGGCTGATAACCGGCTACTAAAACCGTCATGACGCAAACAATGTCAACAGACTCCACACGCGAAGCATACTATTTTGTTAAAACTAAAAATATAACAAATACAGAAAATAAACTCTCAGGCAAAGCTGCCAAACACTCGTCAAGTATTAACTAATGACTTTACAAAACAAAGATAAAAATGTATTCAGTTAAGAACATTTTCACATTGCTTTTCAATTTAAATCTCTCGTTACGGGTCGGAAAATTTCGAAAAGACGATGTGTACGCAACCTTAGCTTTTTTCATCTAGAACACGGAGTTACTACGGAAACATTCATTATCACATGCGCTACGCAATGTACCGTAGGTGTTTTAAACGTTCAAAATATTAGCAGTAGTCAAAACAGTTAGTATGAGCAACACATACAATTTATGATGCTCAATTAGGGTTACCGACTCCCCGTCCATACAAATACCATGAGATATTTATGATATAGTTAAAAGCTTCTGTCCCGCGTAAGGATAAACAGAATCATATCGAGAACGTCAAACCCCATCGATTTAACCCCCCACGTTAACCACTTTCTGCAGTATCGTCTGTATTATAAACGAGTGAACCAACCAAATGATGGCAATGATTGTTGAAGAGCACACCAAACCTGAATAAAACCATCTTTACTGACCCGTTTAACAACTGGGCTCTTGCCATCCCAGTCCACATTACCCACAACATACACGATTGGCATGATGAAAACGAGGAAAATAGATTCGAATAACAAACTGTCTATTCGTGACCTAATTACTGTAGTTTTTGAGATACGAAGGAAAACGTTCGTAAAATTGTTTTGAAGTAAACTGTAAAAATATTGCGGGATTCAGTGATCTCAAAATAAAAACGGCCTTGGAATAGTTGAAAATGAAGGAGTCAACATCAGAAATGTTCTTGGTTTAAAGGAGTTATGTATGTAGATGAAACAAAGTCATTATAGCTGACTTTAGCATGTAAGTGAGTATAATACCTATACATAAACTTAAACTGGACAACACGTGTTTGTATTAACTTTATTTGACACCTATATCCTCACGTTACACGAGCAAGCCTTGGCCACGGTACCTTGGCATCAGACGATCTACTGCCGTACTTCACTAACAGATTTCATTAACAATATTCATTCAAAAACTGATTCTAAATTTGTGCACCACTTGGCTCCATATTACAAATATCTTACACGGATGTGATTTGTGAAATAAAGAAGCAGTCTTCAAAAGGAACAATACGCGCCTTTTGATAGATAGATGTCTATCGATCTTAACTGATAGGCTGAAAAGCCTGGCATATTTACTCAGTCAACCATCACGTACCAAGATGTCGCAGATGGAAGAAGCGCGCAAAATACATGATACACACATGCCAGAACATAATATACAAAGTAAAACATAAAAAGTAACCCTAACGTAGCTGTACTAGGTTTTGAACATTAAAAATGTTTATCCTTACAACAGATACAGAGTTACTATGCGAGAAGACACAACAGGGTAAACAACGGGGTAGAGCGGCAAGTTAGAAGTTGATAAAACAACAGTATCTATGCAGCTACTAGAACATTAATATAGTTCCCTCTTTTCTCAGGCGGATTTTCCGGCTCACGCGTTTAGATAAGCCATTATTGGTTTTCTATAACTCCTACGACGGACCGACGTACTACAGCTGCAACTATATGGACAGTGGTTGTTATTACGAGTTCTGTTTTAATACCAGCATGATAGACTCAAGACTGTAGCCAAAATAATTTATTCCTAATCTGGATAACTGACGATACATTTAATGGGCTTTGTGCAACATCACCCACGCTCCAGAAAATTCTAATGTATGGCTATAATTGTGAGACGGTTATTGGGAAGTATTCCTTAGTCTTGGCGCTCAATCTTATCTAGCAAACCCAAATTGATCGCTAAATCAACTCCGCGTGATACTGTTAGAATTGGAATAAACAAACAATATTTCAGCTGCGTCTCTGCAACTTGTAACAGGGAAATGTTTTATCGTGGTACTTATTGCGAAGTGCAAGATATGTCATTACTTATCTACAATGAATGGCTCCTGCACACAATGGTCCACTTTGGCCACAATCAACTTATATAGTGAGATTCGAATGTAAGTGGTAATCTATCAATGGATGTTGAAGTCCGGCCAACGTCAACGTCGCGTATTGCGGTAAAAGTCACGAGATCCTTAGACCTAACCGAGCTAAACATTCAGAGTGAAACAAGTCAACTGGTTATCTACATTATTCGCTCGTAGAAGACGTCAGTGGTTTACCGCGGTTTAACCCTTCAGGGAACACGAGCGTGACTTTATAGTCTGTGAAGTCTCCTTGTATACGCTTACAGCGACCTTTAAACCACACACTTGACTATGTATGTTTTAATATAAGCGTAAAGCACCGTGTACAGTTAGTATCGTATTCCCATGCGTCAACGGCAGCTCTGATGCAACACGTGTACCAGAAAATCGGGTTAAGAATAGTATATGCAGACCGTTTCCATGTTCCGCTGAAGTACGTACTCGTAACATAATTTCCATGCGGCTTTGGATATTATCACTACGGCTTGTCAGACAAGAGAACAGTGTATTTTATAGTTTGTCTGCCTGTATGAGTACAACGCAGAAAAAGGGTTTAGACAGCTCTAAAGATTAGGTAGCCCAGCCCACAGTCAATGGGCAGAACGGACGTATATCCATTTGAAACCTACTAAACACCATATAATGGAACAAGTAAGTAATCGTTTATTTCCAAGAGCATAACTGGCTCTTTTAAATGAACTGGTAACATCACAATAACGAAGTGAAGTGAAGAAACGAACTGGAAACGACTAAAATTAAGAACGGCTCATCTTCAAATCGCTTCAATCAAGGGCGATGAATTCAGTATTTGCTAAGATAAGAATACTGCTTCCGGCGGAAGCAACCTTCTTAAAATAGGCCGGAAATAAAAATGAACCAGATTTATTGCTTTTCACTCGTGTTAATCTCTGATAGGACATGAGCCAATTAGAAATGGATTTTATAGTAGTTAGATACAAATATTTATACTTTATTCTAACAATAGAAAAGCGTGGGAGTTTTGGAGGAAATGTCGAACGGAATCAAAGTATATATATATGTATATTTGAGACGTGTTTATGCTTCTACGCTATAGAAACACACAGTTAAATGACGTGAAGACTCGATCTAAAATACTCTGTCGCTGAAAATAGAAATACGCAAGAAGGAATTTAGCAAAAAAGATTTGAGACTGGTTTTATGTGCAAACGAAAATATGTTTAAAGGTAGAGAGAGAATCATTGCCTGCCCTTTGACATAAATGTTGTTTTTGAAATACACGCTGACCACTAATCCATACTTATATTATAAAATTCGAAAGTAACTCTGTCTGTCTGTCTGTCTGTATGTTACCTTTTCACGCCTAAACCACTGAACGAATTTCGATAAAATTTGGCAGAGAGATAGATTGCATTCTGGGGAAAGACATAGGATAGTTTTTATCCGATATTCCCACGGGATCGACACTTATGCGGGTGAAACCGCGGGGCGCAGCTATTTACACCATATTAAAAACAAACGACACAGCATACTGATTCGTCTGAAATATTGAAATATAACTCGGTAACGTGATATTTTCATTCATCAACATCAACATGAAGTTAGTGGAAGTATCAAACCATCTCTTCCTTGAAATGGAACAATGGCTGTAATTTTTACACCGCAGCAGCCAGCAGTACACGCGTATCATGATGGAAGTTTTTAAAATGCCGTTAAAGTTGTAGTAACAGTTTGGGTGGTTTTACGACTTTGTTTTAAACACTAATGATACTTTTTTAATGCTTTATCCCATTTTGATGCCATCAACCTAAATTCGTTGTTTGTGAAAATCGGGACGGCTTCTGGATAAAGCTTAAGTTTAATTGTTGTGCGTTGCTGCTCTTTGGTAAATAAAGCTTCCAATCTATTTTGAATACTTCAGGCTGATGTTATTTCAGCGAAATTATGGTATAGATAGGCCCTGTCCCGACTTGGTGGCAGATGCAGATCGCCATCGCCACTTATCTTACTCCTTATCTTTCTCTGTGCCATCCATGTAACCATCATTTATTTCCGCAAGAGGAAAGAGTAATTTTTTTTTTTCAGAAATATTCTTTATAGGTACTCGTAACTACAACATTTTAAAATACATTTTGTGCCTTTTAGTCGTTAAAAATAAACTTCTTTATTGTTTTTTTAACATGCTAGAAATGTATGTGATCTGTAAAACAGACCATAGTTCAACTATCCGGCAGCAAATCAAGTAAAAAAACGAGTGTTATTGATTCGGACAACCAACAGTTGGTCTTTACCGATACATCAAACATTCTCTGTCGATATTTTCTTTGGAAACCGTATTTTTGCGAACTATTTATCGGAACTTCCTTGGATCGGGATATAAAATAATGTTGCTACCTCAAAAAAATGCATAGTTCGCTGCGAGATCTTTTTGTCTCCTAACGAACGAGATGGCATATAATATCAACCCTTCCACAAATTGCACCTTTCCGACCCTACCCTTTAACAGAAAGTGACAACCTAAATCTGTGCTTTGGGCATTATCATCTTTGTTTTCTGTTTTTTATAGTTTTAACATTGACTTATATATATATTACTAGCGAGTTTTCATGTGTATTTTTTTTTTTGCTGTAATGCCAATAAACGCATTTTTATTTCTCTCTTTAAGTCATGGACTGCCACTGCGGACACACGGTGTCCAAAAATAGATTTTCTATTGTCTGTTGTCTAGCAGTCAACGTGTTAAACCTTCTGTCAAAGGGAAGAGGAAATTATGAATGTTCTCATGCTGTTTATTTTCAGGAAACGAGAAAAAGGCATCCACTGGGCAGAACATGGGCAGAACATAGGTACAACAACATTACAAACAAATTGGATATCTAATTAGGTAGAGTATTAGATAACTATAGTGCAAAAATTACTTCTGAATTATGATTGACTGCTTCCTTGAATTACTGTCTGTTATTATTATATGACATTTTTCACGGTCATGTCATTTTCGGCAAGTATAATTTACCCTACAATCCTACTAATATTATAAATGCGAAGTTTGTTAGAATGGATGGATGGATCTTTTTTACTCTTTCACGCAAAAACTACTGAACGGTTTTTGATTAAACTTTACAGTAATATAGCTTATACATCAGAATAACACATATATTTTTATCCCAATATTCCCACGGGGTCAAAACTTATGGTGGTGAAACCACGGGGCGCTGCTAGTAGTACATAACGAAACAGAAGTTCGCAGTTTGATGGCTTGCCCACGCTGATGCGACTACCATCCACGTGCAGCTTTGCCTGCTAGACATTACAATTCCTATACGTCTTAAAGACAGACTAAAGCTAGTACACACGCGCTACAACGTTTTCAGCGAGCGTCAGCACATGTGCGTATGTTCACGATTCTTCTACAATCCCCACATATATGGAATAGTAGGAATCTTTCAACCGATAAGCATCTCCCTCGTACTAATGTTATCTAGAAATAATAACGGGGATGAAAAACAGCGCAAAGTTATTAAAAAGTTCGCGGCATGAGCCTAGCCGGCTAGCTTTCACAACAGATAAGATAAAATGCAATTAAATGACTTTATCGAAAGCAATAAAGGCTTAAACATATATCGTTGTTTTATCCCTATTTATTTTTGCAATGTACATAAAAAGTTTAACATGAACCGCAGTTATTACATTTTTGAAGTGCTTGAATTACGGAAAGCCAAAACCAGTGTTCATTAATGACCGGATTGCATTAAGCGGATATTTTGAGTGATTTTGCTTGATGAAATACGGAAGAAAAGAGAAAATGGGGTCATCAATAACGGACTCATAGCCATAGCCTGCGTGATCTAAACCAAGTTAATACATTTATCTAATTAACTAACTACCTAATAGTATAAATGCAAGAGTGGAAATGTTTCCTTGTACTGGATGAACTGATTCTGCTAGAACTTGGGCAGAAGGCGTCCTTGCATACTAGACTTAACTTTCATCCCAGAAATCTGAGGATACGGATACGAGGGCGGCGCGACTTTGCGGATTACCTAATCCAGTTTTTTTATTGATCATCATAATCTGGTAGAGGGGCTTGTGGCTAAGAAATAACAGCCGCACGGTTCCATTGATCAAGTTAAGCTACGCTCGCCGCGGGTAGTCCGTGGATGGGTGACCATCTTTACATACCAAGACCCCTCCGTGCCTCGGAAAGCACGTTACGCCGTTGGTCCCGGCTGTCATTCATGAATCTTTGACAGTTGTTATGGGTCGACAGAAGCCCTAAAGTCTGACTACCAGTCTTACCAAGGGGTATCGTATTACCCAATAACTGGGTTGTGGAGGTCAGATAGGCAGTCGCTCCACGTAAAATACTGGTATTCTGCTGCATCCGGTTAGACTGGAAGCCAACCGCAACATAGTTGGGAAAAGGCTAGGCAGATGATGATGATGATGAATCTGGTATCAACTGTCAGGGTCGCGGATTGTTCGAAAGAGTTACCGTGGCCCCTGGCACAGGCAACTGAAGGAACACGGGTGGGTTTTAGTCACCCTCCCGCTTCGCGAAGTTATTTGACAATTTCCCACCCAAAAAAAAATCTGGTATCAAAATATTTAGAATTTAGATCTTAACGGTAAATATGAGGATACATAAATCAGCGTGCGACATTTATGTCGTGTCGCAAGTAGGTTGTCGCGGACCATCCGTTGGTATATTACGTGAACTCTGAGATTGCTGCGCATGCACAATGAGACCACTGTGATTTGCAAGCGCTCGTTAGCAGACTGATCGATGTTGATGATGATGTTGCATTGTAGGTTATGACGGTGGAACTTTATTAACGTTTATTATAGGTTCTTTAAATCACTTTCTAGGATAAAAATGCAAGTTACATTCAAAAATACCATACTCTTACAATGACGCAGTATCGTGTTAGAGGTAATGTGTTGTCTATTCGCAGCAGAGACCACGCGTTGTTGCCATTTCAAGAATACCTACGACGAACTATGCCCACAGTTACACCCAACACAGTAGGGTTATGATCTCAATAGTCTATTTACGTAAGGAATCTGTGGAATGTGCGGAATGTTGCTAGATTGCATCTATGTTGGAGCTATATCGACAAATGTGTCTGTGGCGTAGCAATCGACACCTCACGTCTAAACCGCTGACAGTGACTCTTCTGTAATCATTGCAGTGACGTAAATGATATGGTTCTTGAATCTCTTTACAATCAAAGCAAATTAACACAATCGACGACAAGATTCAGCAAATGGCTATTGCGATTCATCCACCCATATCAATTTTCGACACCTTGTTTGCGGTGCATTCATAGTCATATACATAATACTTGCGGATTTTATTATTATGCGCATGCCTAAACATATAGACCAGCTCTCATGAGTTCATTGAGGAACAAATAGATACTAAGCTGATCTAGATAAATATTATATTACCTACAGTGAAATCTGTTATCCACAAGTGGTTGGAAAAATGAATAAAAACTGCAAAGTTGGTACCTAGGTATAACGTTACAGTGTTACACGAACCTCAGTAGGTAGCCAAAGTTGGAAAATGACGCAAGTAAATACTAAGTAGACTAACCTCGTGGCATTAGACTTCTGCTAATAAAAATAGGTACAAGGGCTTTCAAATCAATGTTTTCCGTTCCAACTACATGATTGTTGCGACTTTCAGTTGACTATAATGTCGGTAAATATTTACAAAATTCAACTGCGTGTATGGTATCAATGTTACTCCATACTTCCTACGGTTTTTTAGTCATGTCATTCTAAGAAATATCGATAGGCGCAAGGATTTTTTCGGATTGAGTCACCACAAGTCATCAGTCCATTATATTCAGAGGGATAGTATTTTTAGTCCAAAATGTAAATGACAATATCATACAATGAACAGTAAGCCTCTCCAAGACTCGTATGGGAGAACATTAATTGTCTCTATTAAAACTTGTTAATACCTTCCTGCGGTCACTGACTTGACTGGGGTATTAGACAAATCTTGTGAGTGGGCGCGTCTACCCTACGACCTTAGATTGTTTTATTAGCGCTTAAAATTCCGATCAAAGGGCCGGAGATACCTACGTTTCAGCCCACTGCTTTATTCATGGAATGTGTTGTACGCAGCACTCAAATCATGCTCATAAAATAAAATAAATACACTTTAATGAGAATATAATAGCTCTACGACTTCTAATTACATTAGCAGTCTTCTTAATTTCATCAAAACTAAATCCATCGCGACATTGGGAATCTCAACTCGGCAGGGTACAACGCCGCTATGGTAAATGTCAGCGGACGTGTCGCTTCGATTTAAGCTAGCAATGTACTCGGTGACGTATGAGATAGTGCTGTAGACAGTCAGATTCTAATTCTGTACTGGTGACGTTGTGTTCGGTCGAAACAATCGAAAGTTATTCCGAGTGCTAAACCGACACACGTGACTCGGTATGCCGCGTTCTATTCGAAACACCGATTTGCGGAAGTCGATTAAAACTATATCGATTAAACTTTAGTTGGAGCTACAACATTGTTATCAGGATTACGTCCATGAAATTCCTACTAAGTACTATCCCATATTTTGAACTAGGTTGCCTTCAATTTTAAACAGAGCATTTAGTCTGAAAAAATATTGATACCAGGGATAAAATTTGTAACCTCGAGATTTTAGATTCATAATAATATATTTAAATAGTTCTATAGAAATGATTGCGGATCGTTTTAACGCATTGAATTGGAGAATTCTTTCTATTATCATTTTAATATCATCAGCGTGGCGCGGTACCAGTTGTATGAAAAACCGGCCAAGTGCGAGTCGGACTCGCAAACGAAGGGTTCCGTACCACAAGGAAAAAAAACGGCAAAAAAATCACGTCTGTTGTATGGGAGCCCCCCTTAAATATTTATTTTATTTTAATTTTATTATTTATTATTAAAGTAAAAATACAACTGAGTATTTTGTGAATATTTCAAGTGCATACCTGTTGCCATTATTGATATCGAGCAAAAAAGGGCAAAAAAAATCGCGTTTGTTGTATGGGAGTCAGTCCCCTTCAATATTTATTTTATTTTGTTTTTAGTATTTGTTGTTGTAGCGGCAACCGAAATACATAATTTGTGAAAATTTCAACTGTCTAGCTAATAGCTATAGCGATTCTTGAGATACAGCCTGGTGACAGACAGACAGACGGACGGACAGACAGCGAAGTCTTAGTAATAGGGTCCCGCTTTTACCCTTTGGGTACGGAACTCTAAAAAACCACCAGGGATTATTCCAGGAATTATAACATAACATTACGTTTGTAGGTACTTATTCCTCGAATAGTTACACAGGCAGCGTACCAGTAGTACACACACGTAATATTTACTGAATTTCCGAGATTTAATAATTCCAATCTGTACTAGCATCAGAAGGTCAATTCTGGTAATATAAAACGTTCAAATCTAGTCGCAGTCTCATCTCGGCAACAAACAAACGTTAAAAACCTGTCAAAATGTAGGGAAAATAGAAGTATTTTTGACAGGTTGAGACAGATCAGACTATGAACGTTTTTAAAATTACGAGAATTGCCCCTCTGGTATCAATAATATCAGATTCTGACAAGTCGGTGCCGTTTATAATGCGTTGAGCTAACTACAGCTAGATCCTCGAAAACACATTATTATTATGAGTTAATTGTTTAATCCCACTGGAATAGGTACCAATATTCATATATTTTATTTAAACATAATTTGACTCATTTATCTACTTCCTGAAATTATTATTTATTCGCAAACGCGCCTAGGAAAACAAAAAGAAAATGATGACGGCATCGTAATTTTTCTTAAAACAGGCCAAGATGCATTTCCTATACATTTTAGTAAATTAATATAGATCAGTTAAAGGAATAATATTTGGGTATTTAAGTTATGCATCCAACTTGAACTTATTAAGTATCAGATAAAGTTATTGCATAACCTGTGGTGTGTATGTGTGTGCTACTTGAAAGGTAAAATTGATACAATATGAAGACCATATCCAAGAGGCTTGTTAATTATGGGAAATCGTAATTTCCCATAACAACAATCCAAGCCATAACAAGCCTTTCATCCAACAATCCAATAAAAGCAAAGTATTTTTTTTATTATGACCAACATAAAAGGTCATGGCTAATTAATAAGAACTGCCGTACGGGTCGATCTAAGGTTAAGCTACGCCTGCCGCGGTTGGTAAGTGGATGGGTGACAATCTATTACATATAGAGACCCCCCATGTCTTTGACAGTCGTTAGGAGTAGCCAGAAACTCAAAAGTCCGACAGCCAGTCTTACCAAGGGATATCGTGTTACCTATTAACTGGGGTTGTGGAGGTCAGATAGACAGTCTGTCTCTCTATGTAAAATACTGGTAATCAGTTGCGTCCAGTTAGACTGGAAGCCGACCCCAACATAGTTGAGAAAAGGCTAGACAGATTTTAATGACTTATTATGTAATGTTTCTTTATTTATAAAAGTTAATTTAGCAGTCTTATAACTAAACAATTACCCACAAAACCATTTCCATGGTTTGACTGATATCCTACAAGCTATACCATGCATAAGATGGGTCAATACTCTTTAGTGACTGGATTCACATCACAGATAAGTTACTTTAGCAGAGAAACCACATTTTAATAACAGCGAGCGTGACTGTGTATAGTAAGTTGACTCACATACATACATCATATATTTATCAGTATTGCTTGAATAGTCCAGAAGGTCAATTACATTTCATTTAAAATTAAATAAGTGTACTTTAAAACTCTTGTTTGCCTATTATTCACACTGTGAAGTATGGTATTTCTATACATAAGTGACATGATGTGCAACAACGAAGAATATTGTTATGGAATATTGTTTGACTTCTTATATGTGCATGTTTTGTATACATAGTTGGGCAAAACTTATTGAGAATATCATTAGTTATGATTACTGTAATTTAAACAAGCAAAAGGTTTTTTTCCCTAACCAAATATCTCTTTTTTGCATGAGGTGTCCAAGAGACCAGCACCCTAATTGTGTAACACACTATTACTCTCAGTTTGAATCATTTTGAAGTATATTGCTAATACATTGCTCCTTATGTACGAAAAGTGTGTCTGCTCAACAACGTAAATAACGCAATGCATGTTGTTGAACTGTCAAAATGAAACCCATTGCTACTGATAGTGCGTTACGCAATTACCCTGCAGATAGTTGAATGGAATAATTGAGTAGTGTCATAAAATCAACAAAAGTTATGAACTTCCATACAAAGTTTCATCCTCTATTTAACCCCTTTAGAGGTGGATTTTTCAAAAATACTTCCATAGTCCTCACTTTTGTTAAAAAAGGAACTCTGGTTCTAATTCTAGCAGTTTAGGCTGTGCACTGTCTGTCAGTGAGCCAATTAATAAATGAATTTAAGATTTTTATTAGATAGATAGATATAATTAGTAGATATAAAAAGTATAAAAGCAGAAGTATTAAGCTGAATGTGTAGAACTGGGTCAACAACATCACGCCTATGTTGCACGGAGGGTCACCAGTTACATTGAGACCCATGTAATAGGGGTGGGCTTATTGCCATCAACCGGGCATAAATAAATAAATGTAAACTCCGGGTTGGTAGTGAGAAATTCCAACCCAATAACACATCGTCCAACCCAGGAATCAAACCAAGGACCTCATGCTCAGCAGTAATGCATGCTACCACTCGAACATACTCAAAATTATCTATTTTCCTGATTAAAATACATATTATTATACAAAGTGAGTACACATTTTGTAGAATATGGGGCATCTGAGCTTTCTGGTGAAAAAATTCTGATGATGAAAAATTCTTCACAAATTAAATACTGTTTTCCATTCATTAATATAGGTTTTGTGGTTCTTAATAATTATATCATGACTAACACTGTTTACAGATTCTATTTCAAAGTATGAATAATGGAAACCATGTTATAAAAACCAAGCAGAGCAGTCTTGTAGCCCAAGATTTGGTATATTATATGGACTTAAATGAAGAGAGTGTGTGTAAGTAAGAGCAGTATTTGCTTATGCAAAATCCGTTTGTTCAAATATACTACATGAATCAAAATTTACATCCCGTAGTTGATAGTCATACATTTAGTAAATTATTCATTGTTTTTCTATTAATAAGCTATTGGAATGTAGGATATAGCCTATGCAGGCCAAAAACTGCTGGAATTTTTAAATTCTATTAATGTCAATTAATATAAATTAGAAGACGAAACAAATGTATGGGTGAATGTCTAAAATAATGAAAAATTAATAACTTCATTGTTACCCTTTGTTCATATTATAATGTATATGAAAGTGTGTCCATCTTTTACCTCTTGACACTTAAACCGCTGAACCAATTTAGATGAAATTTGGTATTTTAAGATAGTTTGAATCCCAGGAAAGGACATAGGATAGTTTTTATTCCAATATTCCCACGGGATCAACACTTATGCGGGTAAAACAGCAGGACGCTGCTAGTAAACAATAATATTTTAATTATATCTGTTCAAAAGTTCATATTAAATGGACCTAGCTACCGATCCAGTTTATTGGTATTATTAAATTATTAAACAAATTATTATTTGACATTATGTTTGTAATACTGTTTTTATTGATTGATATTATTTAAAGATTAATAATGTTTTCATTATCTTATAGCGGTTCCTTATATTATGATGATGATGTAAGAAAATGCACCTCAAAAACTTAAATCTGTCGAGTTTCTTATTTTTAATTATTTTTATTGCTGAATGGCCTACTCTCGGCATCAATCACTCCTGATGGAAAGCGATGGATGAAGTCTATGATGGAACAAGCGTGCCCAGAAGAAAAAAAACATATATGAGCATAACTTAAATACTGATCTTGTAGATTGACATTATTTTGTTCTACATTTTGTTTCTGAAATATGTAAATGATTGACCTATTAATTATTGTGATTTGTAAAATTCTCCGATGTTGAATAAATGAGATTTAGTAGATTGACCAACCACCAAGACCAACCACTAAGATTTAAACAGAATTGCGGAAGCATGACAGTCCAGAAGCAGCTGTTATAGTGAATGGTAAAACAATGGAAGTAGAAAAGTTCTAAGTCAATACTAGTTGTTATTAATAAGTACATACATGTCATATATGTATATGTCAAAAGATTCACATCTACTGTTAGTTAGGAGTGACTTTCTGCTACATTAGAAAAGAGTAGTTTAATATGGTAAACGGTGAAATAATACACGCAGCTTGGGAGATGAACACAGAAGATAAACATGATGTCCATCAATAGCAATTTTTATGCATTGTGATACAAAATATGGATGAAAATTGTGACTTATGCGACAGTGAGGGTTGGGAGTAACTTTAAGATGACCCTTTACATGGATGAATTAGTATTGTAGGAAAGCTTTCTTACCTGATGAAGAGCAGTGAGGCCATCGACGTTGGCGGTGTTAATATCGGCGCCTCTCTTCAACAGTCTCTGTACTTCGTCTTTATCACCAGCCGTGCATGCCGCCAAAAATACTATCCCCGATGAAAACTGAATCCTCGTAGCTCGACGCGGCGTCGGGGACTGTTTGTTCGTATCCGATTCTTCCCATCTCTTCAACTGCTCCGCTCTCTTGAACAACGCTGACGAAGACCTATTATCCGTCATTTTAACTCTCGACTAACCACTTTACACTCAATATGGTCCATGCGAACACTTTTCACGGGGCATAGATTGTGTTTTTACTGCATACAGTACACAAACGCCGAGTCCGTAACTTAATTGCCAAAAAAGGAAACATGAAAGAGGAAACGTTCCAGGGAGACTGATACTAAGAAGCATTCACGCGACCATTGTTCCACACACTTGTTGAATTATACGAATTGCACATCCGGACTCCAATTCTATGTACATGACATAACCAATAAGCTAGACATTTAGCGTGGCAGCCATTACGAGAATAAATTTAAACAGCCTACCAAAGTACCTACATACCGAACGCAAAAAGAAAAACTAGGCAGCGAATGAGAATGACGGAAGAAGAAAACGCCTAGCGCCACCTAGCACAACAATGACACTAAGTTGCCATTACATAAAAAATTCAAGTGTATTTTAACACAAAATGGTAATTGAAAACTTACTTGGAACATATTCTCGCAAAACTTATCGAATTGAATCAGGTTCTATTTCTTTGTTACAAATAAGGTGAATTCACAGTTGTAGCTCGCGAAATTCAATTTTTCTTACGTTTTTTGCAATTTTCAGGTCAGCCTCAGGTTGTATCTTGATCAAAATATGTTTCACGACTATAACAGGTACGTATTTACAGAATTATAATCATTATACTCATTAATACATCTATCTAAGTTCAATTTGTACCATAAGAATAAATCTCTTATGGAAAAGTGCTTAAAGGTAAGTATGTACAGACGCCAGCACATCAACCTACCCCTAACTGTCAAATTTTCCCAATCAACATTGAACCTTATGCTTTAGCGATAAAGTTGAAAATCTATTACAGAAATCTGACAGATTGTAGTAGGTTGATGTGCTGGCGTCTGTACAAATCTAACTTAAAGAGATATTTTAATGATTTTAATTACTATAATTCTGTAAATACATATATATTATAGTCGCGAATCATATTTTGATCAATATACAACCTGATACTGACCTGCAAATTGCAAAAAACGTAAGAAGCAGTCTTACCAAGGGGTATGGTATTACCCAGTAACTGGGTTGTGGAGGTCAGACAGGCAGTCGCGCCATTTAAAATACTGGTATTCAGCTGCATCTGGTTAGACTGGAAGCCGACCCCAATATAGTTTGGAAAACGCTAGGCAGATGATTAATTTAGTAGTATAGACACGGCAATATCCATCTGTTAATAAGCTGGTGGCACGCTATCATGCCTCTGCACGTGAGCAAATACCAATCTTAAACAGAATTTAAGCTCACCAGTTACCTATCAAATATCTCGCAATCGCAAAGGGGTTACAATTTACGTTTTTCACGAATAATAGTTTAAGTTCACTGGCCTCATGAGCTAAGATTAATGGCTGTTCAAGTACCGAATTTCCGTTTCAGCCACCATTTTGCAACATATTTTAGAGGTGGCAACTGCAACAGAAACTGGTTTCTATTTCCGAATTTTTTTTTTTTTTTTGCAAAATTTTATTAACAAATAAAAAATTGAACACAAGTTTATAATCCCAAAAGTCAAGATCAATGGAGCAGCCATTGACCGCGCAAGCGTATGTGTACGTTTCAGCCAAGTTATTTTGTTTGTGACTTTACATTGTAATTACTTTTGACCAAGTGACCCAATTTTAATGAACCTGACTAAATGTTGCCTGAAGATCGGATTATTACAATATGTTCAATCCCCTAAATCTCTTAAAAGAGGTACGTACAAGTGAATTTTAAAATCATCCCCTATTTCACCCCCTTTAGGGATGATTTTTCAATAACGCTGAAACGCATAATTCTTAACTATTTCTCATAGATTTGAATTTTCATAACCCTAACTGAAGAAATCATGGGTTTTAAACCTATTCTCGTATAGGATTATTTTTCAGAAAAAAAGTCGCTTATGTGATTGTCGGCGACCCACCCCGTCGCATCGCATCGCCGGCCTGTGCTATTACTTCGTTTTTCGCTTAGCGTTCTTTCTGATTTTTGTCCTTTTTGCTCGGCTCGTTAGGGTCCTAGCGTGATGTTAAATATAAACAAACCCCTCAGCTTTATTATAAATATAGATAGGTGATCATACGAAACTAACTCATTAAAACTTTTTCATTGAATAGTTATGAAATGGTGTTTTTTCTTGTATAAGTACCTCTATTGGTGGGAATGAGATTGAAGTGAAATGATACGGCACCGTGAACATTCGGATGCGTTTGCGTAAGGCAACGTGAGCCCTTTGGATTTCCGTTTACCGAATTCTGGGCTGAGTTCATTTAGATTGCTATCGACAGGCTAAGAAGAAGAACGTGAGCCCTAGGCCCTAAGTCATGGTACTGAAAGTCAATTCCAATCGGGGAACAGGCGCAAACGCTGCAAACATTCAGGAAAATTATTATCCCTTCACGTTAACGTTTTTTTGCTTTTGTAATTATAACACAAAAATATCTTGTAATACTAACCTTTTTTTAAGCGAGAGGGAGTGGGAGACGAGAGGGAGTGGGAGGTTCGAGAGGGAGTGGGAGGCGGTCACCTCCTTCTGCGAAGCAGTCATGCTAGCGAAGGAGGTGGCGGGACGGCTCAGGGAGAGAGTCGCACGCCTCAGCCGCCGCGGGAGACGCTACGGGCGTCGGGAGCCGCGTGACGAGGCCACCGTAGGCGCGGGCCTGCGGACGGAGAGTAATGGGTAGCTCTCCGTCCGATCAGGACCAGGCCCGTGCCGGACGGCGCGTATGTGTTCCACGCGCGCCTCAAAGAGATGTCAGCATAAAGGAAGGGGCCCGGCAGGGCCGAAGCCTGCCGGGGTAGCGGGATCGTCCGAAAGGGTTACCGCTGCCCCGGAACATAAAGGGCTAAGGAAGGAACACGGGTGGGTTTTAGTCAGTAAGAGTCTGACACTCCCTTCCGCTCCACCCAGAGCGGGAGGAGTCATTAGATGATTACCCATGCACAAAAAAAAAAAAAAAAAGCCCCTCACAGGTATTTACAAGTTTGTAGGTTTAATAAGCACATTATCATTTCTCTTTGTTCTTTTCGTATGACAGTGGAATAATTTTATGAACTTATTTACTATTTAAGTTTCTAATAAAAATAATCTTATTCATTTAAAATAACGTCAAAAAAAAATAAAGTCCACCTTTATTACTTGACAGCTAAACATTATTTCATCCGTCTGTGAACGTGCTGTGAATATCAGTGACACTAGTTGTGAAATGGCAACATTCAAATTTAAAAATAAACAAATTACATTTTAAATTATTTTACTGCTAATTCATTGTTATCTTACATCAATAAATCGCAATAAATATTACAACGCCAAAATTTACAAATATTTATTTTTGTAAATCTTTGTATCAAACTTTACAAACAACTCAAAGTTGCAAATGAGAACAAGCCTGCTTGCTCTTCGCTAGCGGTATCTAGTGTTCACAATCAGTATCAGTAGTTTGCGAGTCGGAGTCAGAAATTATTCAAAATTCAAGATGGCCATGTGTCACGATGGTTTCTTGAATTGTAATAGTTAACTTTATTTGTTTTGTGTGAAAAAAGTGCTTTGCCATGATGGCTGACTTAAGTGTTGATATATTAAAGTTGCCGGACGACATACGTGATAAATTAGCCGAATTAGACTTGGAGTTATCCGAAGGTAAGAATGCAGTAAGTCTGCGTTACTCGTAGATCGATAATTTGTTAATTTAGATTATTATTTTTAGTAATTTAGCTTTTATTTATTAATTTATTGGTAGTTCCTGGATTTTATTTACATATTTTTAATATTAGTTTCGTGTTAGAAATAACTTTTTTTTGACGCAATTCGCCAGCTGATGTCTTCGGTAAATAAAGTATGGGTATGAGTTTACAGTGGTTGATTTTGATATGTTGTGATAAACTTATGTGTGTTAGACGTTCACGCTCGAATAGTTACGTTGTCACACATGGCGTACTAAGGAATGCAACACACTGCACGAGACGACGACGCTTCTTATAATACGCTTTACTTACTCGCAACTTTGTGTCGTTCTTACTTTTGTTAGGCCGCGAACAGGTCTGACGGCCACTCGCCGTGCGTTTTGCCCCTTCAGAAAAGTAGTTTCTGCCGCTATAATACACTTAAAACTTGTTTAAAAGTATCTCTCAAGTTTTGAAACAGATCAAAACAATAGTTCTTCGTGTTGTATTATGCGGATCGTTAGTTTTTCCTTACTGTTTATCAGAATACGTACTTATGATCAAATAAGTCGACCTACTCAGTGTCGGTTCCTTTGTGAACAAATCATCCCAACTGTGGTCAACTTAGTAAGAATAAATTACTCATATCCTCTGCAGGTTTATACACTCAATTTAGTGTTATCCTTTACAACTGCAGGAAGTGAGAGGCATCAAGATTGTACTGGATTTAGGCATCATTGTGACTTCCTTGAATTGATAATAATGTTGTGGTACAGACAGCTTTGTAGCTATTGCTGTTCCATTTTTTCATTCAAAACTTTGAAATTTTTTGTAGTGCAAACTGACAAGGTTTATAAAAGTAACACAATGCTGCAATTTAAGGATTTTTTAATTCTTATAAGAAAAATATAATTTTACTATTAAATCATGATCTCATTTGAAGATGAATATTCCTCTGATACTTTTAAATAAGGGCATCACCCTTGAATACTCAACATAAATTAAGAAAGAAAAGATAGGTCTATTTACATCTTTTATTTAAATAACAATAAAGAGTATAATGTCAGTCTGAAATCAGGTTCATGTTATTCATCTGCAGGACACCCCAACTAAAGTGTACTTATTCAAAGCTTGTGGTTTAATCTTGACCCTATACTATAGATATTATAACAAAACAAAATGAATATGGTGTGTATTCATTTTTTCATTATTATTAAGTACAATCAGTTATAGCAATTAGCTGACCCACCTTTGATAAATGTTTGAGATTTTGTAGAATACAAATCAATAGAATTTTATCATTCTTTTATATTTTATTTATTTAAGCAAAGTAAAGTTTATCAAAATATTAATATTATCATAAACAGATAGTAAGTTAGTTCAAATTATCCTGGGAAAGTAAAACCAAAATAATAATAGTAGAAAAATTAAGAGTAGCAAGAGCTGAGGGCTATTCAACATGGCCGTACTGCCGTTCTGCATGTCCTGTATGTAGTTATAGTATATGAGTATGTTAATATGGGACAGATCGGTTTTAATAAAAGTTATGGTAATATGGTTTAGACCTGTGTGAGTTTTTTCACATTTGTACAGCTAAATAGGTATTGCTAAGTGTAGGTACCAAATTAGGTATTTTGAAGTGTAGGTATTTTCTGGATGTTTCAGTATATGAATGAATGGATAATCATATCATAGTGATATATGTATGATTTATAGTATTATTCTTACTTACAAGTATTTATTATGGCTCTGACAGCTATTTGCATAATAGCTCTTGTAGGTCAGTTTTCTTTTTAATGTATAAAAGTAAGGAATGCAAACGTCTTATTCTGATGAATCAATGAATTTAGAACATGGAACTCTTGACCACTCTCTGTCTGGGTGGGTTGTCAATCCATCACATGTTATTTATTACAGTTTTATTATTTCTAATATAATAATAATGATGTAATAAAATGATTATGCAGCTGCGCGATGCGAATGTTACATATTGTGTTTGTTTATTTGTTATTATTGCCTTTTTTTATTAAAAACATTTATGTTTGACGACTTGATGAGCGTTAATCGAGTGTGCAGTTGCGAATTATTTAGCCACACGACTGATTATTATTGTTTAACTAATTTAATATTATAAATGCGCTCGATTTATTTTAACTGGAAGAATGGAAACATCAGGATAGTATTCCTTTGGAATGGATCGCCATTTACAAAGATTATAACTATTACAACAATCTTATAGTATTTTATTTTTATATCTTATTTTTCAATCCTACTTAACTTTGGATTAGCTTCCAATTTTCGTTAAATAATTTAAAGCGATTCGCGCGGATTATCCTGTTTCCTTACTTAGTTGGTAGGTAAAGGATTAGTTAAAAGAAACTGCTTATTTTGTATGGTTTGAGCTTGGCCTGCTGCTCATCTCGCGATAGTTATGTAGACAAATCAGAAGATTAATCCACAACGCTAATGGAAAACACATTTTAAACTTACCGAAACTCTTTGATAAGGCTGCGTAGCGAGGAATGTGTGTAAAACTAACCAATAACAACGCTAACTTAGTTCAAGCTATGCAAATGAAGCGATGTTATTGGTTTGTTTCACACATATACCTCGCTACGCATCCTCGCACATCTCTGGTGGAAACGCAGCCTAAACCCTGCATTTACTAAAGAGGTTTGTTCATCGTCCCGCAATATCACTTTAGTACTAGTTCTGTTATATGAACTAAAACCTCAGTAAGTACATAATAAACTTATGCATCCATAGGGCTGCTACATCGGAAAACTCGAGCAGCGCTTTAAAGTTGCAGCACTAAGCATAAGCACTTACAACACTATTAACAGCGTTAACATAACATTAACTGAATACGTTATTTACGTTTAAGTGTAAAATATGGGATCATAAAACAAATGAGATGGTTTCTGCTTCTGAGAAATAAATTATTACTCCATAGGATAAAAACTAACGGCTACTGTTACTTTTAAAACCCTTTTTGTTGTGAAATAATTCCAATCTTTTCCCAATATATTTATCGTACTTTCCTTTAAATTCTACTAAAATATAACTACTGGTAGTCTGGTACCTACTTGGTTTGTGCCTGACTTGTACAGTCAACAAAAGAGATAAGTATGCAGGATCGTCGGATATAGTTGAAGCTTAGTAAGAAACCGATGAATTTTGTCGAATAAAATTTAAGTTTATTAATAGAAAACAAACAGCTCATTTATCAAATTAAATTTTAGTCGACAGCATCCTTCGGTTTCTTACTAAACTTCAACTATATCCGACGATCCTGCATACTTATCTCTTTTGTTGACTGTACATATAAAGAAGTCTGGGCTACTCCAGATGTGTGGCAACCCTGCATACCGAAGTAAAACCACATCGCAACGTCGTCGCATGGGATTGCACTGAGTTGCTTCACAAAGTCTTAACTAAAGTATTATTAAGCGATAAACGGTAATATTATACGACGACAGGTGTGGTTACGGGTGCGACACGTTAAATAATTCGATTGAGACCACGAGCGTGAGCATGTAATACGCGACAGTTACTCCACTAAGTACTCTTTAATCTTGTAATGTGATATGTGTAAGCTCTTTCTTTTTGATTTAGTTTCAAAATCAACCTCTGTGACTCTTCTACTTAAATGTGCTACTTTCCTAACTACTCAGGAACTTCGGACTGTTATTGTAGACAATATCGCTGGTTCACAGTAATGTATTTTTAACAATATTTTGCTCCTTTTTGTAGGATCAGAAAACGCCTTTGCTAGTGCTAGTTTATCTTACGTTATGTATGAAATTGGTCTCAGCAAACAGACAAAAGGTATTGCAGCTTCTACCCATATCGGAATCCAGCAATCAAAGTCAAAGTCAAATCAAAGTCAAATCATTTATTTCAATTAGGCACACTAAAGGCACTTTTGAACGTCAAAAATTATAGTAAAACAATTGATTCTAGTCGCCCATTCCAAAAGGTAGTTTTCGTATGGAGAAGAATGGGCAAGAAACTCCACCGTTACTCTTTTAAAATGTTTTACAAGTTCTGTATAGGTACATTAATTATATAATTATATGTGAACACGATGCATCTAGAATAAAAATTAGTCTGCCAACAAAAGGTAAAAAGAATTAAAAATAAAGCAATGACAGGTAAATCAATTATGTGATAGATACATGGTGCTCACATATTTACAACTATTGTTAAAGTAGATTATTTTTATATAATTTTAACAAGTGTGTGAGTTACTGTAGCCACAAAAAGTAAAACTAATGTCATAAAAAATATATAAATTAAATTAGCGACCAGTTTGATTTTGTCTAGATTAGCGACCAGTTTGATTTTGTCTAGCACTAGCTCTTGTAATCGATTCCAGCTAGGGACGGCCAATTTCGCTGATATTGTTAAAATTAAAAGGAGCAAGATATCCTTAACATCTCACTGGCACGATTTCAAACAAACTGTCGTCTAGGTAAATAATATATCAATTGATTGCTCAATTATACAACCCTCAGTCATATTCAGTAAATATGTTTTTTTCTGACCGGCTTTTGAAAGGGGGAATCAAATTAGTCGTCTTTTCATTCACTGATACGTAGGTATATTAATACAATTTAGTTAATTGGCAGATATAAAAGGAAAATAGCACAACATGAAATGGTTTGAAAATACACGTTTCACAATTCGATACTGCGAGAAACGTAGGGAATAAATACTATGAATAAGGGGGAAGCGAATCTTGCAAAACAAATATTACGTTTCATATTTCTGAACAGTATTGCGGTAATTCCTATAAAGATTTTGAGAAACGTTATTCTCCACTTCCACATTCAATTTTGCTAACATCCCTCTTGGATCTATTGTGGACCAGGCGCTTGGCTACCGCCTAAGGCTAACTTCGTTATGTAGCTTCCTGGGCATTGACAGGAGGATGATATAAGTAAAATATTTTGACTCTTATCTGCAGTCATCATCTGCATCATCTGCCGATGATGACTGCAGGATAGTCAAAATATATATATATAATAATTTTTACCAACTTTTTGGGGCTCTGCTTCCTTGTGTAAATGAAATGCTGCCTGCCCGATATTGATGAGTTTTCAGTCATGTATTTTTTTACTTAGCTTTATGAAACTCTCTCAAATATCGATTTCTATACTTTTAATTACTGTTTATGATAATAAAGATATAGAGAATATAGATAGGGAGCGCAGGGCGTTGGCAGTCCGATGCAATATGCTTGCCCGCGGGTTTGCGCGGTGCACTGAGGGGGTCAAACTGACGCTCTTCAGAGCCAGTCGTTATACTCGTGCAGCTTGTGGGTTAGGTATACGCAGAAGGCTTACAACGCTCTGCGCGTGCAGTATAATAATGCGCTGAGGATATTGTTGGGGCTGCCTAGGTTTTGCATCGCATCATGCATGTTCGCGGAAGCGCGAATAGATGACGTTCATGCCATCATACGCAAACGGTGTGCATCGATGTTGCGGCGATTTGGGGGTAGCCATAACAGTATTTTAGCTATACTGGCGCACAAGGTTGACGGACCTTTTATTAGACTATGGGCTGGTAGACATGTGCGTGCACATGTTCATGTAGCCAATTAGTGCATTTTTAAGTTATTGTTATTTGTTATTTACTAACATAGGATAAGTTCATACTCACACTATATGGGTCCACTGCACACTGGTCTGAAATAAAAAAAAATAATTTGATAAAGACGTGCGGAATAGAATCAACACAATGTATTTTTCATGCCTTTCCGCATAATTTTATCCTTATTATTCTACGCTATTGTTCTACAAGCTAAGTCGACGCGTGCGCAGGCACATACGACCTCTTTCTTTTCGCCGATATGACGCATCTCCTAACCCGTTTTGTCGTCATGACTCGCTCTGACTAAGCTCGAGCTGTGGTCACTATTACGCTTCTCAGATAAAAAATAAATCTTGTTGTTAAGTATTCTAGAAAAAGCAGTTTTTACAGCATTATTTTAAATCGGTGTGATATTATTAGTTATAGTAAAAACTATCACATTTTCTGCGAATTTGAGAATAATATGGAGTTAAAAACCAGACCGGGGTGTTATTCATACTGATGCAAGCAACTCTATCGAAGGATGTTTATTTTTTATTTTTAAGAATATGTATGTTTTTGCTATGATGTAAATTTTCTGTCCTCAAAATATTTAGCTCACAATGTTACACCTGCCATACATTTATTTATCTCTTGCAATCAATCGAATACCTAGTATTGTCACCGAAACTGGAAACATCGAAAATTGGAGGAGCCGAAATTCTGAACATAGACGACATAGACGTATATATGTTCGTGCGGCTCCATCAACATTCCTGTAGAACAAAAAATCTAACGTGTTACCGCTACTGCAGTTCAGCAGGCAAAGTCGATACACTAAAAAGAGTTTTTCAACAAATCACTTCGACCCTTTGCAAATTCTGCCGTTTAAACGCAAATAAAAAGGAACGGCAGCTAAAGCATTCCGCGCTGTCGGACAAAACGAATTGTATGAATCTACGTAGGTATGTGATACACAACGCAAGTGGCTCCATGGCGTCCTGTACTCCTGTGACAGTCGAGAGGCATGCGTTCCTGTCTGAAACACTAGCTGGCACTTTTATTGAGAGACAAACAGGGACAAAACCACTAGGTCCATAGAAATGATTATTATTATCTCTTGAAGTTAAACTAAACAGTTCTATTTAATTTGGGGTAACATGTGAAGTTTCATTCTGAATAATTCCAGGAGAATAACTAAAATGTAGCAACACGTCCTTAATTTTAGCCCAGCAGCGACACAAAGCATTAAATAAGCCGAAATACGGTTAAACTGCAAATTAACAGGTCAAAAGCGGCTAGCGGGACATCGCCCGGCGACCTGTCGTTCGATGTCAATGACAAGACACAACATGCGGTCACTCTACCACTCGCTTCCGGAACACGGCAGGATAATATAAAAGGCCGAACTGCACACACATACTCTTATGGTTAACACGTAGGATATCAGTACATGTACGAAAGCTAGACAGTCCGGCGCTGGCGAATTTTTGGCTACACATCACCGACTAAATTGGTAATTTTCCTATTCCGTCTGGACTGGGTGGTTCGATGTACGATGTATAAAAAATCAATTTCATCGCTCAAATACAACGTGTGGGCGATGAAACATGTACAAATATAGCTTGGTTTTTCAATTTGCTCTTGCGTCTTGTAAATCGGAACGGAAGACAGAGAGATATTATAATTTATAAGCTTCTAGCTTCTCTAATCTTAAGTTTTCTATGGAATTAAATTGCTCATCTCATTTGAAGTCACAGTCCAGTGTTCATACACATTCTATTACACTGGACAAATCTCTACATTAGACCACAACAAGAACAACCTAATCAGCTGTTTAACACGCCCATTGCCACCATTACAAACCGTTCAGCTTCAGTTGACCGTGATACTGAACATAATACTGCTTACGGACAATTGAACCGATATAACAGGACTATGAATGCACCAATATTTGATTGTCTGCAGGCAAATACTTAAAATAGGTTAATCACTAAACTGTGTGAAAAAGATAATTATTTTTTCCGAAATAATCGCAAGCATTCGTGTGTGATCGTGGCAGCTCGCAATTCGTAACGTTCCGTTGGACGTAAAAGGCACTTTGAGCGTTTAAGCCAACGCTTTGCCTGTTGAGTACAGAGGTGGTGTGATGTTTCTGTCACACGAATTTTTGTTGCATCAAAAAGTTGTGCATTCTCTGACGGGTAGTTTGGATACAAAGGAAACTGATTTTCGAAGTCTCATAGTTTAAACCTGCAGGGGCAGATCGCTACTTTGTAGTCACATTTTTGTTCAACCGAGCGCTCTAATCTTTACTGATGTATATGTATGGTTTATAATATTCTAGTCATATTAATGTATGTTGTATATTTTGTTAAAAATCGTTAACTTTGTTGGTCCAATAATAAAAACGATGTTGTTAGTAAAAATCTTGAATTCACTAACAGACAACGCACAGCCTAAACTGCTGGGTCTAGAAGCTTGAAATTTTGCACAAGACTTCCTTTTATAACGAAAGTGAGCACATAGGAAGGATTTTTCTCCCAATCCTGGGGGTATGTTGTATGAAAGATCGTAATTTTTGCCGCTAGGTAATCCTATCGGGCATACTTGTATTCTGATAAATATTCTTTGATAACTGGGTTATCTTCTTATAGTCAGGCTATTGCCGCGTTAAGTGTCTCAATCAACGGGCAGAAAGTCTGGGCGTGCGCTCGAAGCCGACACAATACAAGTACACATATCATAACAGTCTAAGCAAACACTTAACATTCAATATGATTACGCATACAAACACACTATAGTACATATAGCGAGATAGCCATAAAAATAGTTGGCGGCTCATGCGCCAGCGCAAGCCGAGTTGCGAGACGTGAATTTTATAACCATTGAGTGAACAGTAGTTTCGTGTTACAAAATATGTGGTAAGTTTATAAACAAATGTAATCGGTGGGATAAAAGTTATAGGGATTAAAGACATGTTTATACAGTGTGGTCTGAAATTGCGTTTAATATTACTGGGAACTGATGAAAGTATGTTTCGTACTACAACACGGTACAATGCGCCACAATAAATGCAATAAACCTTTTAAAATATTCGTGCAATATTCGTAGGCTGTGCAGAAGCTTTGGATTTTATTTGCGATTCAGCTATTTACGAGACGTTATGTAGATACGAAGATTTTTTGCACTAGCCACAACGGCTAGTCATGAATATTTTCCTAGCGCGAACTTTGCTGTTAAGTTCCCGAGAATATATATTCTTTTGAAATAGAATTTGTGAGAATCTATAAATTGAATGTCTTATTGTATTGATCTATTTTTATACTAATAGTTTTGCGTCCATCTGAACGTACCTACGTTAAAATAATCTACTCCACAACTTAAATTCTCCTGAGCCAGAACATTCTCGAGAATATTACCAAGAAAATTCACAAGTTCTCTTAAATTCTCACAAAATTTTGAAAGGTATTATAAATGTTAAATTAGTAGTTTTGCATTAAAACAAACTGAATGATATAGAAATAATGAGCTTCAATAAAATGTGTAAAAATAACATTATAGGAAAGGTAAATAATAAAAAAAACACGATTTCTTTGGAACAGACATTGATTTTGTAATTTAACGTTTTTGGTCTTTACTTAGTATTGGCAGTTATTTTTTGCCTCTTGCCCTTCATAATTAACTACTCGTATCAATTATTTCAATTTTGAATTCTCTTAAATTCCCTACGTTCTGAGTTTATTGAATATTCTCGATCAGAGAAAATTCTTCGTGGGAGAATATGCTTTCGACTCATTACTAGTAGTGACCATAAGGACGACTTTCCATTCCATGTCCTATCTTTGTAAAAATACTAACTGCCAAGCATTCGCTCCTTGTCTTCTTAATTCTGTGAGTTCATAAAGCCGCTGTCGTATAAAATTCTTACATTTCCCAACATGATTCATACAAATATTGATTGACTACCAAAAAATATGGAATTCAACAGGTCATAACAATAAACATGCACATCCTACCATGAATACTGAAACGCCAACTACTTCACACGTCTCGAATATCACCATTTCATAGGATTGGTAGCTATCATATATGACAGATAATATATAGCAGACAGCTCTGTGAATCATACTAAAGTGTGAAACGCTATTATTTGTGCAACAGTCGCGTTCGGTTAATTAAACGGGATCCTCGTTGCCTTTATAAGTGTGACTGACTGGTGTTAATTAAAGCCTTATAATTATATTCAATATGTAACTGAATTAATATACATTACAAAAGTAGTTTTTAGAATCGATTTGTATAATTTTTAGTAGGGACTAACCACAGCCGCGGAAAGCTGAACGGACCCCATACAAAATCGTTGTTTTCTATGGACAAAGGCTGAACAGAGCTGAATAAGTGTGGTTAGTCCCTTAATATATACATTTTCTATGCCAAATTTAATTAAAACTACGTAAATTATAGTAACACTTCCGCTCTACAGGCACAACAAACCAAAATGGACGAAATACCTACTGGCCTACTAGCACGCTAGTTAGACCCTTATACTTGTGCGACTGTGTGCATGCGAATATTTATAATGCGACCAGAATTTTCTCCCACAATCCGGATAAGCGCCGGTTGGTGTAGGACTAAATTGTAGGATATCGAAAAATAAAAAGTTGGACTATGGGTTTGGGTGGCTGAAGTGGACTGGTTACCAAGAACTATAACTACGTAAGAAAAGCAACTACTTATCTACAATTATTTGGACCAGTGCATTTATTTCTTAACTTTTAATAATACTTACCTAGATACTTACTGGATATGCATCAATCAAATGTGATACATTGAAATATCTTCGTGCAACCGTGAATGGACACACATTTTCGTTGATCGCTATTAATTTCGCAAAATAAAAAGGTAATTATAAATGTATTATCATTAAAGCCAGACGACACTATGAACCAGGTATGTCAATGTCGGATGCACTCGCGCCAGTCGGGCCCGGGATGCCGCCGATACTGTCAATTCCATAAATTAAACATATAAAAAAAAATATATATACAAGAATATTCCGCAATGAGCCATTTATTTATTCATGCGAACAGAGCAGAGCAGAGCAGTGGAACAAGAGAGCAGAGCAGTGGTGGCCAAGTGGTAACGGCCGCGACTTACGAGGTGTAGGTCGTAGGTTCGAATCCGGACAGGCACTTTACTTTGTGTAAATTATTTCATCACTACTCCTCTCAAAACGGTGAAGGAAAACATCGTGAGGAAACCGGCATGTCCTAGAACCAAAAATTCGAAGACATGTGACATCTGCCAACCCGCACTGGGCCCGCGTGGTGGATTACGGCCCACTCCCTCACACCGAGAGGAGGCCTGTGTCCCAGCAGTGGGGACATTATAGGCTGATTATGTTATGTCATGTATGCGAACCACTGCGTCCGCAATCCGACAGTGTTATATTAAAAGTCACATTTTAACGAAGCCTACTAAGTTTCATCGGCACCCTAATTGCGTAACACACTATCAATCGGAATCTGAATCATTTTGAAGCAAATTGCTAATCCTTTGCTTCATAAGTTCGAAAAATTTGTCTGCTCAACACGTAAATAACGCAATGAATGTTGTTGAACTGTCAAAATGAAACCGATTCCGATTGATAATGTGTTACGCAATTGCCCCACGGGATCAATCAACTGAGCCTATTGCAGTCCACTGCTGGACATAGACCTCTCCCAGGCTGCGCCACAACATCCTGTCCTCCCCCTTTTCGTTCCGCCTCCGGTTCATCGGGGTGCACAAGGTAAAAGCGGCAAACGCGACAAACATTCTGTTGAAATATGTGTACAATGAAAATGTTTGCCCTTAGATTTAGCCGAGCCTTCGTGCAGTAGGTACACTCTCACCAATAAATAGTTGTTATTTGGACACGTTCCGTTTCACAACCATTTGGCACGTTCGTGTCAATTGCGTTGCGTAAACTTGTGAAAATCTATTTGACTGTACGTCTCTAATTCATAAATCTAGGCGTCTAAGGAATTAAATAAAAAGTAATTTCCTCTTACAAAGGAACTAAGTAGGGAGGAACTTGGAAAAAAACCATCTTTATGAAACTAGAGTAAAATATCATTTATTCTCGGAGTCACGCTGCAGATGAGCCTCGATGACATTTTCTGCTGACCTGCAAAAAGACCTTACGACTTCAGTTAGGTAATACACAAATATATTCATGAGCAGCTTAAATTGAAAAACTTCTGTTTCTGATATAATTATTATTGTTATATATAGAGAGCAAAGGCAACATTTTAGAAGCTAAACCTTTAACTACACAATTACAGTCTCGCTTTATTTAAAAGTAAAAATAACAGATAAGTTTTATCGAGCACTTACGAAAGTGAAGTTTTAATGAGTAAGAGAGGTGCATCGTGCAGAGCTTCCATCGCCGATATCGAAGAAAAAACAAATAGATAGTAATCCGCTGTTATCCCCGCCTGGGGTGTCTTTGAATAACAGTCTGAAGCGGCACTCTTAAATCTACGTTACCTAGCAATACTCTTCTATTGAAACCTAAATAGTGATAGAGTTTTCGCTACTAAATTTCTTGTCAGTTTGCTGTCTGTAATCCAGTTTAGGATTTATGAAAACAACATTTTTAGATGTTATAATAACTTAATCTAAAACTTATTGGAGATGAATAATTGCTTGACCAAAGTCGACTAAGTCGGGAAACGGCAAGGAAAGATTAACCTATTTGATATTTTTTTTTCTTAAAAATAACACGTTTTTTTTACTGAATAATCAATAATATAAAAATAAACTTTTTTTCTCTTTGATGATCCTTGTTCTAAGGTCGGCCTTTACAAAAAAAAATACAAAGGAAATACTGAAAGAAGAGCTTTATACACGTGGCGCGCTCTTACTAACTCTCACAAAATGTTATTGGCTCAATAACAATACCTACTCCCTTTGGCTTCGAAGTCGTACACAATGTAGGAGCTTATTAAGATAATTTCCCTTTACATAATATTGCGTCCCCCAGCAGAAAGACAAGTTTTTTGCCTACCAGTCGGTCCCCTGCCCAGTTTTGATGTCAATGGGTTAATGCTCAATTAGGATGGGTGACGACCGACAGACTGGCAACGTAGTTGTCTGCCGCTCTATGGGGAGAAGATTTTATACAGCACAATGAATTGAACAATGAATATTAAAACCGGTACGTTTTAAGACGTTATACGTATCTCGGGATAACTGGTCTTGTTTTGAATACACAGGATTATTTCTATTGTTAGTTGGGTTTTGTATGAGCAGTTAATATCGGGTGTTTTTTTTCCAGAGGCGGAGACCTTCAAATTAAAATAAAACACGAAAAAATGTTTTTAATATCCATTAAATGTTTGAGTATGATTTAGGGCTAATTTTACCAATGTCAGATATATTTTATCCGTGACAGTTCTAGTATGGAACAACTGTCAACAATTCAAAATTTATTCTCAGGATAAGACTTATTCTAGTTATAAAAGTTTGGTGAAATTCGCCATTAGTCGTTCGTCAAATATTTCCTTTAGTAAATTAAGCCAATAAAAAAGTTAAGCTTTCAGTAAATTAGGCCTTCGCGGCTGCAGCGGTGGCACCCTTTCGTTGAGACTGACTCCTTTATTCCTATGAACTTGACGCCCGTGACAACAAGATACCGGTATTTTCTTTTGAATAAAAGAAGTAAAGCAAGGACAACTTATTTCATACAGTTAATCACATGATCATGAGCTGATCTGGTTCCAAAAACAGGACACGTGTACACATTGTGACAATGGCTTATCTGGAGGTTTTATTCTCATTCCCCTCCTGACAAACAAACAATTGGACAATAAAATAACATTATTCAGCGCATGCATGATGCATTATTGCTCTATGATATGTATTCCGAATCACTTATAAATTATTAATTCTAACACGAATTCCACTCGGTAAATGTTTTCATTTGTACCAGCGAAACAGTATAATTATTTTTCCACTATTTTAATTTTAAACAGCGTGAATAAAGATACGGAAAATTATACGTCTATTAATATTTTTATACACGTTTCTATCCATTAGGTAAATTAACTGCAACAGGCTTCTATAACAGTCATACTATTCATATGCAATGGCATTTATTAATTAGGCGACAGTTTTCATACGCAAATTGAGCGCCACGCCACTTCGACGGGAATTTCATAAAATAAATGTATTTTTGTGTCATTCAATTTGAACTTTACTGTAAAGATATAAAGCTCAATTCTCATTTAGAAGGGACTTTTTTCTATACTGGATGTTGAGTATTTTTGCTCGACTTTATTAAGGAACGTATATGATCCTAATGTATTAGCTCTGTTTTATTAGATTTTTATGAAAATGGACCGACAGTCGTTTCTATATTCGATATCCACTATTTTAGCGTCGTCTTCCATTTAGTGTTTCACTTATTTAGGTGCACTAGAAGACTTAAAGTTTTTTTCCCTTAATAAAGCAGTGGGTAGTAATTTCAACACGACAACCCCTGACTTCTGATAAATAGTCATGAGCTCTGAGAGAACTTTGTTGCACGCTAATCGGTGGAAGCGAAGCGCCCTGATTTTGTTAAAACGTTTTTCTCTGGTAACTAAACATTTTGCAGTAAACGGAATGAAAGACGATGTCATTAAAATATATATGTTAGACTATGATTGCTTTCCCGGTCGTGTTGTAGGAATAGCCTCAGGGAAATCACGTGTGTGGTTACGTATGTACTGGTGAATTCAAATGTGATGCCTTCGGTTGCTCGGCAATCCGTAAGTGGTCCATCTTACACGAGCATTTTAGAAAACAACTTTGTAAGTCATGCGCTACACAAAGTAATTACATGTTTGTAAGTGTTGCATCCAGATTTTCAAGATAAACTATAGTGAACAGTAGCTTTATGATAGTGTTTAACTTAATCTTATCCTAGCTTCAAGAGAGGGATTGTTGTTATAAAAAAGGTTGTAACATAGAATGAAGCAGACGTTTATTGCTATCAACGGCGTCTTAGTCGTTCGGGGCGGAGTAATTTAATGAGAGTCGTGATTCAGACCAGACGGGTTGCTGCTATTGGCTTATTATCTCGAGCCAACTGTCTGAAGGCTACAATTATAAAAAAAAATTGTGTTTCAAAGGCAACAGTGAATAATAGAAATAAAGGACTTCTGTCGGCGTTCTCACGGTCCTTTGGTATGAAAGCCTCACGCGTACTTTAGAACTTCCATCATTGCTTTAAATTATCGTGTCCTGAAGAAAATTAAAGACTTGTATTTCCTCTAACAATCAAGAGGAATTTACTTTAAACATTCTGCACCATACCTACATAAATTCCTACCTGTTCAAATTCATTGACAGAAAAACTATATCGATTGGATACGTGTTGTGGAATAATAAAACGACAGAGAAAAGAGGCCGCTGCCGCTTTAAAGGCAGCCCAGTGGCTACTAGCGGCTTTTTACGCCTGGTATTAACACGTTAAAAGCTTTGCTCGAAAAAACAGCTTTCTGATATAAAAATCCACATAGTGGCAGTCCAGGCTAAAGCTTTAGAGAAAACCGTGATCGAAAAATCCTTTTTGGAATATATTGTTCAGTTACGGCTGTTCGGAAGTATTTTTCCTAAGAACCAGCAATAACTTGTGTCTAGAAGTGTGAATAAAGGAAGAAGCACAACTTACCAAAGTTTCGTTGTAGGTGCATTCCGGTACTCCCAAGTGTCTAGCCGCCACATTCACTCGACAATTTACTACATCTCCGTAGTACTCCTAGATAAGCTGATTGTCTTTAACTAAGTGCAAGTCTTGGCGGCTGATTCACTCAGTAATAAATCAATTTATTTGTCGCTGGATATATTGGTGTTAAGCGTCGCAATTCCGCGTCATTTTCATCCAGATTGAACGATAGCAGTCACCCTCCCTAGTCGTGTTCGAAGTATCTAGTGCCCTACATAAGTGTCCGGTCGTTTAGCCCTGATTTGCATTCTGATGTTGACGGAACGTCAAGACGAGAGCATAGGTAGGTAATGGTCTCTTAATTTGATTTTAGTTTAAAAAAATATTCAATACGTTAGCAGACATATCTTGCATCTCATTTGAATCCTTGTGATAACGCAGAGTTGTCATGAGGTCCGGTTGTATACCGCAGGCCGCAGGTTTGAAACGCGTGGGTACTCCCGCGCGGATACCTAGCGACTGTTTAAGCTTCTAATGCAACCAGTCATTCGCATCGCTGGTTTGTTTGTCCATCGCGAACACTACTCTGTTTATTTACTAGTGTAAAGCAGGTTAAATAGGCGTGACCACTGATAGTGTTGCATACAACTTTGCTTTGCATCGACCGACAAGCGCCTATATGTTGTCGAGTTGCAGCGTCACCATACATACTTTCATAGTTCCATACCTCCTGACAGGTGTCTATTGATGAGGACTTGGCGAGTACCGCGCTAACCCGCATTTTGCCCCCCCTCACTTCACTCGGCGTTTCACTGCTGTCGCGTTAGCCTAGCGTCTGTCACTCAGTGTGCCTATTTACTGCCGACACTATTCATAGCGGTCGCCTCTACGTCGGTTATCTGTAAAACCCGAATATTCGAATGCTTTCAGAGTTGCCATTCCAACTTTCTATATAATACCGTTTTTGATTAGAATGCAACGTGGATTGTGGGTATCAGGTGCAGTTCAAGTTGGGGATTCGAATCGATTCCTACCTGAAACCTGAAGTTTGTACATAAATATTGTTGCGAAGTCCGCGTACGACGTGAATATGTTTTCGTGATTTCTTAATTCTTATTATAGTTCTATTCATTTTGATGTTGATGATGATGATAAAAAGAAAGACTTTAAAGAAGTAATTTAAACATTTAAAAAGATGTAAAAGTAGGTACAAGAATGAATCACATCCTCACCTGATGAAATCTTAGTATTATCAAACATTTTCTGTTTATCTGAGCATATTCGCAATATCCTGCTTCCAATATCCTCTGCGTTGGATCAACAATAACATAATTGGTGTTATGTTTCCTTTAGAAGAGTTTTAATTGGATGGGACGTGATGCTAACAATTGAAACTTTACTGGTAATTATTTCTCAGCGTACGTCCGACTTCCTTGCGAGGTTGTAGACGTGTCCCACATACACTAATCAACCTAATCACACTAATATTATAAAGGCGAAAGTTTGTTTCTTCACGGCTGGACCAATTTTGATAAAATTTGGTATGGAAGTAGCTGACACCCTGGATTAACACATAGGATACTTTTAATCCCAATATTCCTACGGGATCGACACTTATGCGGGTGAAACCGCGGGGCGCAGCTAGTAGTTTAAATAATGGTGTATCGCGTCTCGTGTACTTCCTGTCACTAGTACGTCTGATCGATTAGTTTAAGCCGAGGTTTAATTCCGATACTGAAACTTGTCTTGGTGACTAGTTGGACACTAGTAACAGTCACAGAACAAGCTCGAAAGCTCTATGGATTACTAATCCTACTTATGTGCAGAAATCTTAGAAACTGTTGTCTGTAGAGCTCAATTAATGTCGAATTTGATTTAATCGTAAACTTACAACCTTAAGGCGAAAGCGTTTATTTAAAGAATTGTAATAATAAAATCATCAATACAACTCTCTAAGTTCATATTACCCTATGGGATGACTATTTCATGAAATCATGACATTTGAGGCCAATTCCAACTCAAGGAGATTGCTGATTCTAAATATTATAAATCTGTAAAGTCATATTTGTTACGGTCGCGAATCATATTTTATCAACATACAACCTGTGTCTGACCTGCAAATAGCAAAAATCCTACGTTAGCCCATCTCCCTTTTGGATCCCCAATTTCGAAAAGCTGAAAACCTTTTACAAAGTTACAAACAAACGTAAAATAAATATTCAAGGTACGCAACTTTTCCAACTTCAATCGAATTCTCTCTCAAAGGATCTACCTGAAGCACAGACAACGCAAACTGCATAGAAATTAATGGTTATTTGCCTCACAGTCTGGGTTTTTGCTAAAACATTATAATTTTCGCTAATTTCGTTCACTCTTATCTCAAAGGCAAAATAAATATTATGTAGCGGAACTATTTAGCGATGTTGCGCTTGGCAGATGAAAGGCCCCCGTACCTACAGTAACTGGCCGCAAATATGCGCAAATATATGTGCAAATATATATTTCTAACAGACAGCTGTGCTGCTGGGGAGTTTGTTCCGCCATTTCTTCTCCCCAGCGATAGTACTAGGAAGTGGCGAAGGGCGGGCGTTTTGGGGGACCGTCTTATGTAATTTTGACGTTCGAAAAGTGCTGATTCTCAGCCTAGTTTGAATAAATGACTTTTGATTTTGATTTTATGACGCATGATGGAGTTATAGATCGTCTTTGAAGAGCGTCGTTCCTGTCACTCATAAGTATAACTGTATGCCTGTCTCATTCTAAACCTCGATGCCGTATAAAACTTCCCAGGTACTGTAAACTATTTTTAGATATTTTCTTTATCTATACTTCTATACTAATATTATAAAGAGGTAAAGTTTGTGAGGTTGTAGGGGGTAATCTCTGGAACTACCAGTCTGATTTCAAAAAATCTTTTTACATTTGATAGCCTACTTCCCATATCCGTGCTAATTCCTGAGGAATGCTATAGGCTATTTAACATCACGCTATGTCTCCGAGTAGCCGAGCGAAAAGAATAAAAGTCAGAAAGAACGCTAAGCGAAAGCGAAGCATATTTAACGTAGGTGCCGTTCGGGGACTGAAAACAATAACGATAAACTGTTCCACCGAACCGCACGTTACAAAATTTTATTTCAGTGCGGTTAGTGGAAGTGCTCAGGTGCGGTTCGTCAAATTGCGGTTGAAATCAGTGCTCTGAGTGGAATACCTCCGCGGGCAGGTGATACGATGCGACTGGGTGGGTTGCGAACAAGAAATTTCACGCGGACGAAGTCGCGGGCAGAAGCTAGTCCATAATATCCTTTAATGTTTTCTCATCATGTAAACAAGCTTTCTGCTAGCGAGTGTCCTGTTTATTTTCTACAGGCGGTAGTCAACACTGAATAACGAAGAGTGTTCCGAGGATGACAAAGCTTGTCTATGAACTGTTTTCTTCTGGAAATTTCTTTCTTTTGCATGAACTAATGGATAATAATATTTATTTTTATGCCTATGTTGTCCCACTGCAGGGCAAAGGCCTCCCTTTCTCCTTTCCACTCCTCTCTGTCTTGAACTAGTGCGGACCAATCCTGTCTGTAGGCTTCAAGCTCATCCTGACATCTTCCCCCGGGTCTGCCTCTATGTCGATAATAATATGCTGTAACAAAATGTTAAAGTTAATAAGTTCAATTAGACATTGAGATTTATAGTGGGAACGCCATCACTCATGCATAAAAAAGGGTCTTTAAAATCATTTGGTAAGAAATAAATCCGAATTACCAAAAGAAGTGGTTGGCTGACTTTAGTTAGACCTGATTTATATGGTATTGTACAGTTGCATTAAAATCGAATATTCAGCTTGTTTTTCATGAAACAAATCTCTTATGCTAAATTTCGCAGCGACGATCAGCCATCTGTGATGGCCATTCACAATATTCAACGAGTTAGGTTTCACATTTGATCAAAACCCTGCCGCTTCAGTCTGCCCAGACAAAAGAGGAGTTGAGGCGGACTGCGGAGTCATAGAACAGAATTGTATCGCAACGGACGCACTATCTGTGGAACTTGCAGCCTAAACATACCTGTAGCAGTCTAGTACCTATGTGCTTCCTTTAAAGTTACTGTCACTATAAAGCAGATGCAAAGATAGTCTGCAATTTGTTGATTCAACATTAGAACATTATTAGTACTTCCCCCGCGACTTCGTTCCCTTGAATTTCGTATTTTCTCCTATAAATTCCAACACCCCTTCCACCCCTATAAAATGACAATATTTCGATGCATCGCCCTCCCGCGCTATTAGGTACTTCGTTTTCGCTTAGCGTTCTTTCTGACTCATTGCTCGGCCCCTAAGGATCGTAGCGTGATCTTAAATAGCCTATAATCTTCCTCAAGAATTGGCCTATCAAATGCAAAAAAACAAACTCTTCAGCTTTATTATTTACATGTTTCCATGACGTTAAGTTGAATCTCTTTGATGCATAGTAACGCGATGCAGACCCCATTCCACCTCTCTGTGGGTTTTAAACTTCGCATGCAAGCCTTGGTTCCACAAGAACAGCTTCGAACTAACGTGCGGGCTCTTACTTCTTGTATGCCAGCTCTGTGTGGATACATCTGCCCTTAGACTCTAATTGGAAAGCGACTTGCGCGAATCCGTGTGTTTAAAGGTGAAAAAAAAATCGCTCGAAAGGTTCGCATTGCAACTGGTTTCACGCATTAAATTGTGAAATGTAATACGTCAGTTTTACCGACGTTCAATTTACCAATTTAATTGCAAAATGAATAAAAAAGCCGTTAGCAAACAATTCGCGTTGTCTATCGCTGGCATTTTTAGTTATAAAAACTTTACTAAATTACCAGCAACGCCAACGTCAATTTCAAAATGTGAAAGCCTAAAATTATGAAATGCAGCTAAATTGTGTAGTTTTATGCTACAAATACTTCGGAAAATGCTACTCTCTAAAGCTCGTCTTATTGACAAAATTAGTTATATGGCACATGTTATAGTACAGTATGTCTTCAAATAGAACTTGTAAATGGCTTCTTCTGGATAAGCTCGCTCCATCGTCGACTTTGTCTCTGTCACCTTTGACCTAGACTAGAGTCAAGAGCAAGTCCATTTCAAATAATAAAAAAAATTATCGTTGCGGATATCCTATATTCGAATCAGGATTAAAGCATTAAAAACATCAGACTAACTGAATGTAGTCTAAAATATATTTAATATTAACCAAAGAAAGTACTGCCCCATCATGAAATAAAAAATATTTGCGGTCCATTTGCGCAATATTTGAGGATTGAATGCATTAAAGTGTCCTCGACTTGATGTCAGATTTCGTTTTTTGTTAGAATTTTTGTTTGGTCCTGCCTTCCTTTTCGATTACTGGCACTTTATTATTCGTGAATAGTCCTTGCATATTTACAGTATTACAGTTTATTTTCCGTCAGGTGCGCTAAATATAACTCTATTTTTCACTAGTTGCTAATTTTATATAGGTATCTACACTTTGGGTTTGTTAATCATGTTTTGAAACTGCTAAAATAATGTTATCGTGGCGTGGCTTTTGTCCTAGTATTTTCCTGCAGATATAGCGTGCTTTTCTCCTGCTATGATTATGAGGAACTGCAGCTACCTTCCTTTTTGAAATATCGTTGATATGTCGTTGATTTATTACGTAATTCGTTTACTTCCATGCTGGCGGATTCTGCTGCCGGCATACCTTAACACTACAAATGCTTTGATTTTACTGGTAGCATCACGTTAGTTCTTTCTTTACATAACATAACATACATAATCAGCCTATAATGTTCCCACTGCTGGGAAACAGGCCTCCTCTCTGTGAGAGGGAGTAGGCCGTAATCCACCACGCGGGCCCAGTGCGGGTTGGTAGATGTCACATGTCTTCGAATTTTTGGTTCTAGGACATGCCGGTTTCCTCACGATGTTTTCCTTCACCGTTTTGAGAGCAGTGGTGATGAAATAATTTACACAAAGTAAAGCGCCTGTCTGGGTTCGAACCTACGACTTACAACTCGTAAGTCGCGGCCATTACCACTGGGCCACCACTGCTCTCTTGCTCTCTTCTTTAAGATATGACTAACTTAAATTAAAAGAAATTATACTTCATAAATTGGCGATAAAGTCAATACATCTGCGTCAGCCCTGAGAGTATTTCATCTGTTCCGCACCCACCGCATCTGCACTCCATTCATACAAGTGCCGCATTTATTAATAGCGGCGATAATCGCATGTATTATAACGTTACGAGTGCAAACGTTACCATATCGATTACAAATTCAATTCAATCGAATAAGATAATCATTATCGGTTCCATGTTTGTTTATCAGCATGAGGTCACTTGCATGCTTGTCAGTTGTCATCTGGTTATCGTCGGTTTTTTGTCCGGGTTGGTCTTTTCGTACGCCTTAAAATTTTATTAAGCCATGAAACCATAATAATATTCTAGGTTATCAGGGGAATTAGCTTACGAGTGGGGTTTAATTAGTTATAGATATTTCAGCTAATTTCAGGAATTGACCTACGAGAGCAGGGGTGGCCCAGTGATAATGTCTCCGACTTACGTGTCGTAGATCGTGGACAGACCCAGACAGGCACTTTTTGTAATCCATTTCATCACTACTGCTCTCAAAACGGTGAAGAAAAACATTTTGAGTGAAAAGTTGACTTTCAGGAGACTTCTGAAAGTCAATGTTTCATTTACAACAGATATTTCACCTAGTCTCGTCATATTATTTTTGCTTAAACGCAGAAGAACCGTTTTGCCATCATTGCACAAAAACTGCGCTAATTAGGCATAAGTACCAGGATATGGATCCTCCTGTGGCAACATCCGGAAAATTACCTACTACGATTGAAAAAGTAGGACTACTTAATAACCAGATTGCAAGCATTCGTACAATAAAAAGTCTTGCGCAGTAATCTATGAGTTACAGAGTAACACGACATGTACCCCGCATTGTGTGCAAAGATTGTAAAGTGCATTCACAGTGACAAGTAGCTTGTCGGAGGGTCATTAAAACCCATCAGCATGTGACGGTAATTAGATGATCCGCAATGTTTGTCCTTTCCGGAATCTTGAATGAAAATACCATTCGTCATGATTAGGTATATTTTTATACAAAGACGAGGATTCTTATTTTTCTGGAAGCATAATACGGATTATGAATGATATTATTTTCGAAACCGTTTTGGGATATTTGAGTGTTGAAATATAATAAAAATAGAGACTATGACACTGACATAATTTTAACAGTCAATGGATACTATAATAGCGAATGGGGTATCGATGCAACAAGTGCCCGTAGGTCATTGACCACGAGCTGTTCTCTTTTCAAAACAAACGACTGTACGTTTCAAAACAGACAGTCTATGCAAGTTTAAATGTGTTGTATTTTGCTAGATTTTGTTTGTCGCTCGATAGTCGGAGTAACTTTACTGAATTGTTTAGTTGTCCTAATCGATAAATTCTTCAATTTGTGAATCCTGGCCACGTCTAGCAAACACTTAGCTAACACTTAACATAATTATGACCTATTGTCGTTTATAATGTTTGTTAAAAACTTGAACATAGTCATTAGACATAAACAAAGTGATATCCTCTTTGTGTCTCGCGTGCTGGTTATTTTTGGTGACCACTCGTCGTTTGCCAAGCAAGAGTACATTTTAATCAAATAGTTGGTATTGGTCGGCCTTTTTCTAGTTAAAAGTAACAAGTACTGCTATTCTGTAAAAATCTCACCGTGAAAACTTAGGTGAAGTGAGATTAAATGAGCTGTCAATAGTGTCAATCGCTAGCATCAGGTAGAATGACGGCTCACTTGTAGCTCACCTCACCTAAGTTATCACGGTGATATTTTTACAGAATAGCACCGCAGGAGAACTTAAAGGATGCAGTGCTTATTAGGAGAAATAAAAGATTTTGAGTTTATCTCGGGATATAGACAATTTTTTATCCCTGTTTAATCGCGTGCTAATCACTAATACATTCAAAAGTGTGTATCATGATGTATTAACACAAATATCTTGATTGAATAATGCATAAAATGTTTTCACAAAACCGTGAATAATAGATACGGTCCAATCTTATCGGAGTGACGGGCAGTCACTATCTACACCCGATGCGTTGCTGATAGTGACAATAATTTACTTTTTGAACGTTCAAGCGTTCCCCTTTCCGGCCGGGAATGCTGTCGCTAATCTCTTTATCTGTACCCAAAATAGATATTAGAGTGAAATGTGCCGATGACGTCATGTTTGTTTTGGGCGTCGTTAAATGCCGCAATGAATGTGGAACAATAATTGTATGAGTGTATTGTCACGTTCTGTTCTTGGAAGCGTCAGTCGCTTTGTAGTTTACGTACCGTTCGGTTGTGTCGCGGTGGTATTCATGCCGATTCAAATGTTTCGGTACGGGAATACAAGAGGTCTGCTCAAAGCTAGACAAAACGCTCTTGTAACTCTATTCAATCGATCGCTTATGTTTTTAGGGATGAAACAAATGAGTGCATTATTTTGTCCTATCGATATCATTCCGATACTCATATCATTCTAGTTCCGAAAACAAAATGGTAACCGAACGATAGCTTATCGATATAACGAGAGCGAAGCAATGTCTGCTGCGTGAATTGACATAAAAAGGCCCCTTGCGGTTTCTATTTTTATTATTAGTTCTCAGTTATACAAGGATTGATGTAAATAAATTATATGCAATACAAACAATCTTCGTACACTTCCAGCAGCGTGTTCGTGATCATGTAAAATTAGCATTTGTACATCCACTGGTTAGCAAAGTATTTGCAAATGTGATGACGTAATCACAATTTTTATAGTGATGAAATCATACTGTTATTCATTTAAGAACTTATGTAGGAAAACACTGATTAATCCGGTAATTTATCTATTTATTAATTTTTGTTTACACCTTGAACTGTCAATAGTATCCATAATAAAGTAAAATATCAGCTGTTTGTCGTCACAATATGTAAACATGACTTCGTTCAACGAAGAGTAATAGTAATACCTATTTTAACCTTTGACTCACAGACCGATGACACAGCGCTGGATGCATGCTCTAACAGTGCTGCCCTTATCGTAGGCAATATTTCAATCACTTCTTATTATGAACCACAAGACATTGCTTTGCCATTCGCATTATAGGGAAAAATCCATTCTAGTATTATTTTCCATTCCGTACCCAAGGACCAATAGGCTCCGCTCATTGTATCATTTTGTTGTTGCTTGAATAATATTTGGTAAGACATTCTAAATTGCTTTGCCCAGTATTCGCCTTCCCAGCAACTGAATAAAAGATCTGTTTTGAATAATAATGTTGCAATTTAATATGTGCAAATGGTACCAGGAAGTCTACTCCTGTACGTCATGCGTTGTCATTGAAAAGAAGACAGACACTTGATAACACTTGCATAACATTTAGAGCTTGTTTACATTGTGCGATAGATAGGGTGATGTGGGGAGTCTCGGTGTCAGAGGAAACGATTAATGTCGTTGTCGGTGCATTGAGGTGACTGCTCACGTCCTAATCTGTCAATCCCATCGAGATCAGTGCAGGCATTGCGGTTTGAATGTCATTAGACAACCAGGGAAACAAATTGCGTGAAAAGATTGGGTCCTGGTACTAATAGAGACACCAGAGGGGAAATTCTCGTAATTTTTAGAACGTTCACAGTCTGATCTCAGTCTCAATCTGTCGAAAATACCTCTAAATTCCCTACATTTTTGACAAGTTTTTGACATAAATTGTCGCTGAGATGAGATTGCGAATTAGAATGTTATTAATTACGGGAATTGGCCAGTTGGCCTTCAGTTTCCGTCTACTAGAAGGTGTTATAATACTGTCGTCGTAATTTTCTTTTTAACTTTGTGATTACCGTGTGAACCTGCAAAAAACGTTAATGGATAACATATTTCTTATATCAAAAGCATTTGAGTAGGATCTATCTACACTCGAGAGCAATGAATTAGGGTTACATAATGATACCTGAAAGTCTTGGAAACTAAGTTAGTGAAACAAATTGTGTTTAATAGACAATTAAATGTCCATTAAATGAAAGTAGTAAAACTTCTTAGTTACTGTAAAGTTAGGCTATCAAAAATTACAAAATAAAAACATGGGACTTTTGTAAATGGAACTACGAATTTTCTACATCTGTTTTTGTTTCTATTCTGTCATATAAAAAGGTATGTAAACAGCGTTTCTGATGTTCAATGTTCATTATTGAAGCTGTTGTACACCTGAAGAATGCATCAGAATTCTCACAATGCTGGAAATCGGCCGGAGTCGGCGTGATACAGCAAGGACAGTTGGTGTGTCGCTGCCAACTGTACAACGAGTTCTCCGACGTTACGAGGAAACCGGCTCTAACCTATACATACCAGGAACACGCAGGGCCAGGTGTACCACAGCACGAGAAGATCGATACTTGGTCAACACAATGCTTCGATGTCGCTTTCTCACAAGATCTACACTTACATATCAGTTCCGACGCCTCGGAGGAAGTAACCCAAGTGCATGGACTGCAAGACGACCACTTGCTGAAGCAAATTTAAACCATTAAGACCTGCAAAAAGAAAAAGGGAAGGCCTTTGCCCAGCAGTGGGACACAAAATAGGCTAACAAAAAAAAAAAAAAAAAACCTGCAAACGTGCCTAAATTGGAGCGTGGGCATCATATTTCGAGATTAACATATGCCCGGAAGCACTTAAATTGGAGTATTGAAGATTGGTCAAGAGTTATGTTCTCAGGTGTATCAAGATTTATGGTCTATAAAAACGACGGAAGAACAAGAATGTATAGAAGACCAGGGGAGCGATTCAAGCAAGCATGCATCGAAGAGAAATTGGCCTATGGCGGTGGATCCGTACTTTAGGGGCCGGAATTTCTGCAGAAAGTCGCACAGAGCTAGTGGTTATGGAGAACGTCACTATAACTAGCGATAAATACGTGGAATAAATCCTAAACGAATACGTTGGTCCATTTATGGTCAATTTGGGAGAGGATGCTAACTTTATGCATGCCAATGCCCGGCCTCATACTAGTGAAATTGTGAATGACTCTGACCTTCAAGCTAGCACGCAGCCCGGACCTCAACCCAATCGAGCATGCTTGGGACGAACTCGGACGATGTGTGAGACACCGAAACCCATCCCCGATCACGCTTCAAAAGCTCAAAGTTGCGCTCGTAGAGGAATGGGAGAATATTACCCAACATCTTATAAGAAACTTGGTGTACAGCATGTCAAACCACATAACCGCAGTGATGACAGTACGTGGAGGTAATACAAAGTACTAAAACTCAAGTAAATTTTAAAGTGGTAGAAAAAATATTTGCTGTTCTATTTTTGTTATAAGATGAGATTTTTTGTTTATGTAATTTTTAGGGTTCGGTACTTCAAAAGAAAAACGCAACACCTATAAGAACACTTCGTTGTCCGTTTGTCTATCCGTCGGTCAAGACCCTATTTCTCGGGAACGCATGGAGTTATCGAGTTGAAATTAATATCAAATACTGAGGGATTCAATCCCTTGAAGCAGTGAAAACATCGAACTTCTAAGTCAACGCAGTCAAAAGATAGATACGGGCGTTTATGTTCCGGAATCAAGACCTATAGGGTACTTCCCGTTGACCTAGAATCATGAAATTTGGCAAGTAGCAATGCCATGTAGCACAAGTAAAGGAAAAAAACCGAAAACCGTAAATTTGTAGATACATACAAAAAAAAACCCGTGATAAACTATTTACTACAAAGGAGATGTTCTAGAAATGTATGGAGCCTGGGCTAACACTATGTACACAAAATGTAAATATTTCTATACAATATAGTAACCGTTTTTTAATGTTAATTTTCTATAATTTGACTTCGTTTTAATGAACATTAAAAATAACTCGGTCAAGGAGAGCAACACAAAATAAATATGGTGGATCAGCAATATACGAAATGTCATTATGACAATGACATTTGATTGATGTGTCTATGGGTGCGTTGCGAGTTGGGATGTAATCGATTTGAGCGTGCTTATTAAACCGAATTAGCGTGAGTGCGATAATGATGTCCCGTGAATCGTCTTAGATGACGTCATGACATGCGCCATCTTGCGATAACGCACACCATGCCTTAAAATAATATAATCGTGAGCGCTGTCAAAAATGACAGTGTGTGTGCGTTTTTTTTTTAGTTGCATCGTATCTTTAAACTAACGTGGCATTTTCGAAATTGTGCTTCTGGCTGACAGTCGCCACCTAACCAAAGAAGAAGAAGCGAAGAAGGGCGTTCCATGGACTTATTATATTACTTGTAGGTAGGTACCTGTAGCCCCTGTAGGTAATATTATAATAAGTCCATGGGGCGTTCACGAGCGTTCCGAATTGTTGACAGCCCTCCCTCAGCTGTCATAATCGTAATATCTAAATCGAAACGCATGTGAGATGATGTGAGTGCTGTGAGCGATTATAGCTAATTCGGAATGCGGCCTATGTGATATCTGCGGAAAAACACAAAACACGAATTCCGAAAATACTTGGGATTCGTTATAGTTATAATAATAAATAAAATAGGACTAAGTACAGGATATTCTACTCGATTGCAGCAGTACATCTTATATTAGGTACCTACTATTAGTTATATCGGTGTCAAGAGGAGCAAGAAACGAAGGCTTGAACGTTATTTTGTTTATCAAACTGTCCTGGTGTTTCATTCTTTAATGCCTACCTATCAATATACCCTGGACTTCGATAATTCATTGGAGATTAGTGAGCTGTGCAGTACTTGACAACTGCAAGTTATTGTTAGAGTAGTTCACTATTCCTATTACACAGTAACAGCTGGGAAGAAACCAACTAGCGAAGCAACCCACTGTCCGTTTTCCTGAGACATAACTACAATAATACCTGATTATTTATCATCCCAACTTGATCCTTCCCTTGCCAGCAATACCTATGTGAAGACGAACTTATTATACAATAAGTTCGTCTTCACCTATGTCGAGATTTTATACGGCCTCTGATTAACCTTTTAACCGCTTACGTCGGATTAATCCGACAAATATTTTCGTGTCCATTCCGCCAGGGTCGTATATATACGACCAAATACCACAGCTCGTTTAATCTGAATTATTATTACATCATCACAGCTCGTTTCATCGGTGTTTATTTTTCTTTTTTTTTTGTTCGGGCGCTGGGGTCACGACAACTCATATAAAGTCGGGCGGTTAAAAGGTTAAAAGAGGATCAAGTGGGAGTGGGGTTGCTTTTGAACTGTCGCAACTGCAGTAAACTGTTGTCGCAAAACAAAAACAATCACTAAAAACACATCCAATTGTGCATCCAATTTCATTTCAACACGCGACAACGACTCAAAGACAAAGTCAAACTGTCAAGTCAAAGACAGACGTCACGTCACAAAACTCATGTCATGTCAAACAACTGTCATGGCTACCATAAAAATAGGGTTATCTTATGAAAAAAATTCCCAAATAATCATTTGTGAACGCCTGTACTTTTCTTCAAATTAATTTATTTTTATTTTTATGAAAATCCCCTATTTTTTTCCTATTTATGTATGTAGTGTACATGGTGGTGGCCCAAAATCAAACATCTCCTTTGTACGGAACTTTCGGTGCGCGAGTCCGACTCGCACTTGATCGGTTTTCTATGAATATTTTCAAAGTGACGCATACATTTTGTTACTTTTTGATTGTCTATTAACACAATTTATTTCCTTAAGCTAGCATTCTTAGTTTCCGAGACTTTCAGGTATCTTTATGTGACCCTAATTCATTGCTCTCGAGTGTAGTTATCTATTACTTCCAGATCAGTAAATTTTATACTAAGAGCTAAGTCTCCGTAACTAAGACGAAAACACAATAATAAATCCCAAGCATTAATTAGAAATATAATTGTTTACGTACAATGAAGCAAATTTATTGCTTGTATGATAATAGCATCTTAGGTGACACAATGATCTTTTATCTTCATTACATTGTCGCGTGTTGGGATGAGTAATAATAATATTAACACAAGCGGACCGCAGCCGGCTGCGCACGCGTCGTATTTGCACCGAAATCGTAGCAAACCATTTTCAGAGTAAGAAAAGCAATACATTTTCGTTATTGTTGTTGCTATGTTTTTATGCATAGGTACATTGAAATTTTTCTATATAGAACTATGTAAATTTTCAGCACATTCAGTTTTCAAAATAGGTCTGATTATGCATATAGACTGTCGAAAACAATGTATGTTATGCACTTATGTGGGCAGTTATCAAGATAAATCGGTAGATCTAAATCGGTAGATATAAATAAAGGAAATCATAAGTTGATAAGCAACTATCGAAATAACCCAATTTTAGCCACAGAAATTTGCAGCCTATTGCCTTGACAGGTTTATTACGATTATATTGCATTCGGAATTAGTCCGCAGGCGAAAATACAGGCTCCAATGTAACTATTGAGTTTAAGCAAATTATTTGGAGACTAGCTGGGAGTCGCCCGCGACTTCGTCGCCGTGTATTTTCACCTTAATATTCAGGATGAAAAGAAGCCAATAGAGGACCTTTTCTAATTCCTAAGCCTATAGAGGACCTTTTCTAATTCCCAAGCCTATAGAGGACCTTTTCTAATTCCCAGGCTACTCGTACCTCTTAGTCAAAGATTACGATGGGTTTTGTAATTTCCTCAAACAGACTAGAGTTACTTTCGCATGAATAATTTATGTGATTATGTGGAAGCCGTGTGCTTGATGGGATTTCAAATCTGCAAATATGACGACCTTTCATCTCCAATTTAACCAGAAGTGAACCTGAAGGGGGTGAATTTCCAAAAAATCCTTCCATTGTGCTCAGTTTGGCTATATAAGGAACTATTGTGCAAAATTTCTAGCTTCCAACCAAACCCAGCGGTTTAGGCTGTGCGTTGTCTCTTAGTGAATGAATGAATGAATTTAAGAATTTTATCAAGTAGACAAGCCGTGTCCCCGTTGGGCTTGTACATCGGCAAAATTAACGAACTTTCCCACAAACTTGCATCACTAACAAACCCCTTTTGGAAAAAAGCTCACTTTACTCTAGCTCTTCGCCACTTTGTCCGCGTGAATTTAGTGCTTTTTCCATCGAAGTCGAGCCTAACTATCTTTATTGTTTACCTAAGTAAGTAGTTGTGCCATGTTTCATGTTTTGGAAAAATCGTTTACTTACGTTTCTATAGTACGATCCTAAGATTATTTATACCAATTTTCGATTTATTAGAAGCAAGCAGGAAAATTCTTCCCTTAAAACTTGATTACCCATGTTCACCTAGATGTCAATTTTATGTTTTTATTGAGATCATCAATAACAAGTTTCAAACGAAACGGACCGCGCGTTAAGATTCTTTCATACGAACTTTAACACTACCTATGCATGGAGTAGTTACAGTATGTAGTTTTAAAAGACGAATTTTTGACCAACCTTATTACTTATTTATGTACAAACGCCAGCACATCAAGCTACTACAATCTGTCAAAATATCTTTAATAGATTTTCAACTTTATCGCTGAAGCATAAGGTTCAAAGTTGTTTGGGAAAATTTTACAGTTTCGGGTAGCTTGATGTGCTGGCGTCTGTACATAGTCAAACAAAGTTCCAAGTTTATAAACCCAAGGAATAATATTTTTCATACAAACATTCATCCCCGCTTCTAGGGGTAGAATTTCCAAAAAGCCTTCTTGAGTGCTCACTTTCATTATGTAAGGAAATCTTGCGCAACATTTCATGCTTCTAGTTCTACTAGACCTGTGCGTTGTCAGTCAGTGAATGAATGAATACCTACAAGATTTTTATTATGTAGTTATAGTTATACAATGCTTCATTTCTCGTAAAAGCGTCTATGTATCGTGATTCTTGTGATCTTAGCAATTAATAGGGCATTCGTGAATGCCGTAATTAAAATACGTATAAGTGAGAGATAACATCCACCAGGCGCTACTAACATTATGTGGAGTGTGGTCACAAATCCGTTAATATTACATTGACAGCGCCACGCCGCGCCGGTTCCACCCGCATAAGTTTCCCGTGGGAATATCAGGATAAAAACTATACTATGTCCTTTCCCGGGACTTAAACTATCTCTATACCAAATTTCACCTAAATCGGTTCAGCGGTGAAGAGGTATCAGATAAACAGACAAACAGACACACTTTCGCATTTATTATATTAGTATGTATAGTATGGATTATGCGAAGACCGTTTGTTAAGCCGACTACGTACAATAATACGATTATTCGAAGTAATTCTCCCTTGCAGTGGTATCGCTATCTAATAATTATATTGTAGCGGGTATTGAGTTAGGGGTTAGCTACTAAACAGATATATTATTTTAGAAATAGGTGAATACACATTCATGAAACTAGAATAGAAACGAATCGAAATTCAATCCCAATCGATTTTATTTGAAACCAATTTCCATCATTTAATTCAAAAACACTGTTATATATCAAAAGCCATCCAAATATTTCGCCACTATAAAATTAATATAAGACCGCGCGGATAAGAATTTTTTCCGAACTAGTTTTTAGTTCACCCCTAACTATAGGGTTATCTGAGCGATAGGATAAGATAAGATATATTTATTTGTCAAAAACACGTAGGTTTACAATCAAATGGAACGATTATAAAAAAAAAAGTTTCGACTTGTTTTGCCTAGAAAGTCGTACAAATATAATAATAATATAATTGAAAGTACAAAAATCATACAGTTACGTTAAATTAATAAAAATAAGCGAGAACAATTTGTTAGTACAATTTGACTAATAACCTTTTACTTGAATCTCGTTTAAAGCGAAAAAAGTTATTTTAAAGAGTGGATTAGTAGAGTTTTCTGTTAAACCAACTAACTACCATGAGCAACCCGTTGCGTGCAATCATTGTTATTTGCCATAAAGTCACGTCATATTGCAACTCGATATACAATCGAGGTATGGACCAACCTGTCACAAACATACAATGCCACAATATTTACGTTAAACCGTAGCTTATCCACTTTGAAGTTGTCAATCGTGGCTCGATCTGTGGCCGAACTGAAACGATCGCTGAATATACCGGCCTCGCTCAGGGTGTGTGACGTCGCTGCTCCCGCAGTCCCGCCTCGCTACGTTAAACTCGTCGCCTGCCATTCAATTGCACTGGCTTTCAACTTTATTGATACAAGGTGGAAATTTGAAATGGAATGGTAAAGGCTGCTGCTTCAACCGTTACAGCTAAAGGGAATCATCCTGAGAAAAATCTTTTGATAATAATGCGAATGCGAATTACATACTTTCAGAGATTTTGGCGAATCTCAAAATGTTTGTGATAAAATATGTTAGAGTAATTTGCTTTTTAAGCTATTGGTATATTTGTTGTATAATGGAATGGACGGAAGGTATATGCGTTTCATATTTACAAGTATTGTTCGTGGCTTTTCGTGTGCTAGAAAAGCGGAATTAACAGAACGGGCAATAATAATACACGTTCACCACACACCCTTCGACTGCGTTTGATGTGTTATTTTTCATTTTCTTTTCATTAATTTATATATTTTTGTTTTAATTGTTTAGTAGAATTTTACCTGCCTGTTAATTTGTATGAGGCCTAATAATGGATCCTGGTGCCCTGTAACACAGATTTTTTCCAAAACTACATCAAATGTGAATTTATATAGTTCAAAACTTGAGTGCTACAAAATCATTGTGGGAGAAAATAAATAAAACTTAATGTTAATAATATACAAGAAAAAAATCAAACATTATGTTATGATAAAACGCTGCACTGTTAAAAACTTCTGAAAGCTCGTCTTAAAAAGAAAAAACTTAGAACATTTGCATTGTCGTAAAAATATTGTAAGTCTCGAGAAAGAACACAGCAGAACCTTTAGCGAACTTTAATTAAACGGGATCTTGATACAGACCGAAACTGAAATGTAAAGGGAAAAAAGCTTTTTAATAATAGAATATTTAATTTTTTTAATTGGATGGGATAACGTTATAGAAATTTTCAACAAAAGAGAAGTATGTATGCAGCCTATAATTACATAAACAATAATAACCCTTGTGCGCGTGTGCTGAGTAGTCAAGTTTTGGGCACACTCGTCTGAGTGTGTCTTTCGTTTAAAAAGTCATGACGCATGCAATAAAAAAGTTGATCTACACCCATACTATAAATCCACTATAAAAGCTTCTGAAACAGTTAGCTTATTGCCAACATTAAAACAACCAGTGTCATAGTAGGTAACCATAATATCATCCAAGCGAGTGTTATAATGTTGTACTAAATTTAATTATGCAACTCCTTTTCAAAAAAAGAACATTTTCATACACGCGCGTTTCACTACCACAGCGACGTAATTAAAAAACAAAACGTCGTGTCCCGCCGGCCGCAATTTTTGTTCGATATTAGTATTGCAAAAAACTGTTTCAGAATCTTTATAGCGGATTCATATCATGGGTGTAGATAAAGTCTTGTATGCAACTGTTCATAATTAGGTATTAAAACAGTTGCATAAATAACTAATATAGGTGGTGCATATTTGCATTTCTTTCCAGCATTTGTCATGTACACCCAGCCCTAATAAAAAGATTTATACACGTAAAAGGAACCATTTAATTGTCTAACCACTGTTCCGTAACAATGTATTCACAGAACAAAACATAGTACTTATACAATTTATTTTTCCATAACACAGTAAAAAATTTGTCCCTTAACAGTAACAAATAACAGTCGTACGGGTCGATCGATCAAGTTAAGCTATGCTTGCCGCGGTTGGTCTGTGGATGGATGACCATCTTTACATACCAATGCCCCACCTTGCCTCGGAAAGTGTGTTAGGCCGTTGGTCCCGGCAGTCATTCGTGGATCTTTGACAGTCGTTACGTGTCGCCAGAAGCCTGAAATTCTGACAACCAGTCTTCCCAAGGATTATCGTATTACCCAGTAATTGGTAATCTTAATTTATAATAGGTAGGTACTGGTATTCAGCTGAATCCGGTTAGACCGGAATTCGACCCTAACATAGTTGGGAAAAGGCTAGGCAGATTGGGTTTTGTACATTAACGGTGCCGGTGGTACAATGTTTTGGAACAAAGGTTATTGACAATCAAATGGTTCCTTGAGCGTGTAGGTATAAATCTTTTAGGGGCTGACTGTGCCACACTGTTGTTTCAAGTACCTACACGTGTGTGAATGTACTAATTATATCTTACAACAGCTATCCTAAAATATTGAAGATCATTAAAGATGATTATACGATGTTACCTCAATTTCCTTGATATCCAGGAACTGCTAATTGAGCCGGTAATCAAAACCGGTGCCCTTACCTTACATTCCCCTACCTTCAGCGCCTACTCTATTTTAGTATGCGATTCGTTATAGGTGCGTATTGTTGTTTTTATCACGAATCGTATTCTAAGAAATATGTTTTTCATGAAGGTCGTGCTTCCTAGTTTTTTTGCTTGAAGTTTTTGTTAATTAATCGTTGTGTATAAGTGCCTAACCGTTCTTGAGAACGAGTGGATATTCATTTGTTGAGTGAAAACCGTACAATATTTGAAGTTCCAATTTGTATTAATAACTAGCTGATTCGACAGACGTCCTGTACAATTTTCAATAATTTATACAAAAATCCCGTAGAAAAAAGGACGTTCAGTTTTTCCGATTTGGGAATTTTTTCTATTTTATTTCCATATAAACCTAATTCGGTCTATTAAGAACATTTTAAAACAAAGAATAGGCGAATCGGTCCAACCGCTCTCAACTACTCTCAAGTGAAGCGCTTACCAACGAACAGCAGTTCATTTTTATATAAATGTATTAAATAAACTATTCAGTTTCACACGTGAGTATGTGTCTACTGGCGATGCTATAATCCCTTACCAATTTTATGTTGTACTTATAAAATTAGCTATTATATACCTGTAGTCGAATTACGATTTTCATTACTGAAGTTATATTCAATAGTTACTTTACTCATTTCACTTTACTCTTTCTAATAGTTACTTTACTCACCTCTACCTACCTGCGTAGCGTCTAAGCGACAAAAATCAGATGCTTCACGAAGCGCGAACGGGTCAGGTGTTTACAACTTTTTATTTTATTTAGGTGGTTGTTTCTGTGTTCTGAACATTTTATCAACAAATACAATGTAGAGTTTACCATAACCGTGGTCGATTTGTAACGGTCTTCTGCCTCTTCTTGTAGATTGACTATTACTCAATTTTTTGCCTATTCTTCCGTCGACAAAACCCGTTTCTATGGTGGTCATGCTATACGTGCTGTACGAAGCTTCATTCGCCTTCTTCAAATCATGGAATGTGCAATGTGCACGTGGTTGTGCATAAATGTGGGCAGGAAAGAACGGTTCCATTCGCAATAAAGGAAAATAATTTCTTAGTTCATTTAACTTTCGATCCACTAAACACTGGACGACAACTTTTATCTAGCTAGAAAATAGACCGCTGAAGGCTCGCCAAGTTCAATTTATTAGGTTTTAATTTTCCAACAATTCCTCTATAATAAAATTGCTGGTTGCAAGCCATTGTCAGCAACTAAGTTTTACGCCCCGGGAGCATTTAGTCGCCAACTCGATATCAAGTTTAAGTCAATCTCGTCTCCATGCTTCATTTAACGAGTTTTCGTTCAAGCACGCCTTTAATCATAGGAACAAGCATTCCAAAAGTCACTAACGAGATACATGAACCAATAAAAATTCATTAAACCGCGTGAAACCATATCTCTTTGGTTTGATATGGTTTCACGCGGTTTAATGAATTTTTATTGGTTCATGTATCTCGTCAGTGACTTTTGGAATGCTTACTCCCACAGTTGTAGTCGGAGTAGTCCTCAATAAGTATGTATGTAAGTAGTATTTATTCATGCATACTTATTCCCTGTACGCGAACATTAATGCACTTATTATTATTTGCATATCCTGAAGCAGTTTGCTGAATTGTGCATTCAATTAAATCAGGACGAACACAGCTTCTGTGTTGATCCGAGTTTACGAACAGTGGATTTGATACACATTTCGTATTGTATTCTGTATTTATTTTATAACGAACGGCGTAGGTACATAATTAAACCATTATCATTACTCAACTTTGTGTTACTTTTCACAACTTTACGAATTGAAGCCCTACTTGCAGATCAATTCATACAAACGTTTTTAAATTAATATTAACAGCAGGATTACTTAACATGCCTGTAAAGTCGATGACATCGAAACATAGTCTCCGAGGACCAAAAAATGCAATTTAGACCAGTTCAATCTAACTAACATATCAATCAGTTGTTGTTAATTAATATATTAGTAAGGTGTTGGTTGTTGAACGAAAACATCGTGAGGAAACCGGCAGGTCCTAGGACCAAAAATTCAAAGACGTATGATATCCACCAACCCGCACTGGATTACAGCCACAGCGAGCTCACAGAGAGGAGGCCCGTGTCCCAGCAGTGGGAGTATAGGCTGATTATGTTATGTAATGCATTAGATATTTCCTTCTCTGCACGAGACGAAAGCTTTGCTCGGCAGTCACCAGCCGGTATACACATACTTAATGAAATTTAATTATTAATCATGGCTGTAATGATATCCTTTCCGTCTGCTTCTTTGAATAGTTGTGAGAAGCGCACGTTTACTCGATAACAGCTCTTGTTTCTGTGCTACTGTTCTGTATAGCACTGAGAAATCCAATTACATTTTGCCCGAGAAACAAAGAACTTTGGAACCATCGATCACTAATTTAGTGCTCCATGTATGGAACTGAAAGATTTAGTTTCGTAGTTTTTGGTATTGAAGCTATTAAGTGGAAACGCGGTCACGTGGTCGTTGGCGTTCATTCCTTACTAACGTACTGTTTATTTATGTATACGTACTGTTTATAGTTATATAGAAAAAAAACATAAATACGGCAAAAAACAAGATATTGGAACATAGCAGTGGTAGATATACATCGGCATTGGCACACCTAGAAATCTCTTAACCGACTAAGAAGTTAGGTGGACCGCTGCAGGCACACTTGGTCAAGGGGTACTTTGATGAGCCGCAGTTCGACTCTGGAGTCACATCAGTCGCATCGCAAACTATGGCCCACCTACTTTGATGAGCCGCAGTTCGACTCTGGAGTCACATCAGTCGCATCGCAAACTATGGCCCACCTACTTTGATGAGCCGCAGTTCGACTGTGGAGTCACATCAGTCGCATCGCAAACTAAGGCCCACCTCTTGTCGTGCTCTCTGTGCACTATCGAAGACCTTTAATTCTGGTCGAAGGTTTTTTTTTAAACTAACAAATGGAACCATCGATACTTACGATCGATACGACGAAGAAGAAGGTATCGTAAAAAATATTTTGACTAATACCAGAGAGAAAATAGGAATACGTTATTATGGAATGAACGACCACATGACCGCGTTTCCTCTTAATAAAATAAATAATAAGGCGCAGAGATCTCCGCAAAACAAGGAGAGTTAATCTCCTTGGTTTGCGGAGATCTCTGCGCCTGACGTATCAGTATAATCTAACCTGGTAGTTTTACCTTCCTATTTTTATTATTATGCAGCCTTACAAAATCAAAGAACAGAAAGAAAGATATCTTGATATCCAAATTACAATAACCACAATACCTTGTCACCTGTGCAGTGCATTACCAACAAATGTCATAGCAGAGTAACATTTTCCAGATAAATAAAAACACACCTGACTAAATATTTCTTAATTGGTACTTGAACCTCTTTTTTACTTGTTCAGTTCTAAATCCTAGTATTCATTCACTATTGCTGAATTGAGCACCACTGTCTGCTGAAAAATGTCAATAATCATTTGATAGAGACTAGTGGGGTAATTCTGTAACACAGATACAATGGAAATCGATCGCAATGCCTTTCATTTTGGCAGTTCAGCCAGCGGGGTAGGTAGGCTTTGCGTTATTCACGTTGTTGAGCAGACGAATTTTTCAAACCTACGAAACAATGGGTTAGGAATTAGGGTGCAAAATTAATTAAACAATTGCGGTATGCTCAATGATGAATACAATAAATTAATATCACACGAATTCCAATCCTGCATTGTTTCCTGTTTTTGAGAATACACAATACATATTTAACACATCGCTACTAAAATTCCTGTGATTTTAACAGTAATTGCATTATTTACGTGGTATTTTCATTGTTTGCCCATTGTATAATTAATTAATAAGTTAATTTCCACCCATTAAAGTATTTCTTTAAAAGCCAGTTATCATTTGGTATTGAATCGTGGTGCCAGCTTGTATTACCGTTTATTCATTGAAAGTATTTGAAACATTGTACCACGTTGTATCTCTGGACCATGTACACCGATCTGAAAACATGTCCTTTACGCGTCTTGTACATAGTCCCTACTGCTAACATATTTTACTACAACTAAAAAGCCGGTACTGTGACATCCTAGCCATCGCTTATCTCCTAGTACAACGGTAACCGTTACCCTCTCGACTGTTACGACCGCATGCAGTTATTTACGCATTGAACGTTTTCCTTTACCTCTGGATTATGCGTTGAACATTTTATAGCTCGTGCGGCCCTAGTAGTTTTTATGTGAGTACTTTGTTCCTGACTCTGTGTAGTACAGTGAACTGCGGGTCAGGTTTCATGAACCTTCACGGGTATGCACAAATACAATATCCATAAAGCTCGCTTTACTAGGAATTAGGGTTTACTGTACATTCTAGTAGATATGGAGTGTAGTTGGAAATTCGTGTGAATGAACTTAGACGGCTAATTCATTTATTTGAATTTAGTTAGATTTAGTGTATTTGGAAGTATCCGCATGAATAAATCTTCCAATTTAATCAACAATTAACTTATACTAAAATATCTTCGAAAGTTGGTTTGATTTCAGAAATACAAAGTATTCGGTACTTTAGTTAGATACCCAGAGCACTATCAAGTTGACTAGGTTGCGCTGTCACAGGTGTCCTACAAAAATTTAACTTCGATGTTCTTGATATTCGTTACTTTATGTTTTAAAATTAAATGTAAGTATTGTTAATTGTTCTAGGTGACATCACACAAAAGGGCTATGAGAAGAAACGGACGCGCCTCCTCACACCGTACATTCCACAGCAGCAGCCGCAAGGTAAGTTCAACTTTCTCACCTTAACCATAAAACGCAATATCGCTGCTAACACCGATGCCTGAACTAATAAGGTACTTTACCAGACCCATCAGTACTGGCACGTTTTTAGTCCGTGTTCCATAATTACAGTACCTACTGAGGCGTCCAAGGCCGCGACAGAAGCGTCGCCGGGGTCAAGTGTCAATTGATCGCCGTCGATGGATGTTGGACAATCGCGAAATTATCGAGACGGCCCGGCCCGATTCCGCAACGAGGGTCAAACGGTGAGGCCATCTTGAATCTGGACCCCCGACTGCCTGTATTTAGAACGAGAGTACGATGAACCGCTGATACACTAGCCGGCTTTAAAATATTACTTACACTTGAACGGCTTTCACGAAACTGATAGCAGCTGTACTTGTGTACAAACATAAGTAAGCATTAAAACAAGTATGTTCTTCCTAATAGAAATCAAGCCTAGTAAATGATTTATTTTTCCGTAAACAATCATTCTGTGTTGTTAACTTTCTAGCTTAATTGCAAAACACATTCAAAACACTTGTTGTCAAGGTTAAATTGCTTTTAGCCAGACGGTGTATTTTAAAGTCGTCATCAGATAATTTTGCATCGGTTCAGCGGTCGAAATTATTAAAATAATGAGGTCGACCTTCATTCAATGCTGACACAAAAAAGAAACTAAACAACCATCGAGCATTGTCCAACAGCCATCGAAAGCGATATTTTTTTTTTCCTTTTTCCCCTTTTTAGTTGTTATGGTTTAGTTAGTCGGTATTCCACACGCACACAACCACACTTTATCACCACGGTACTATTTCGTAAATGGCACTTATTATAACACTAGATAAAGACACTGTCGAAATGTACCAGCTTTAATCGCTTGCGGTGCAGTTTCGCCTACAAAAAATGCTCACTAAACCTTGGCCCGAGGTGAAACGTGAGGGGTATTTAATTTAAATCTAACTAGACGATTCGAAACTTACACTGGGGTAATTAACTTGTAGGTAAACTTCGAGCTTGCTTAGCAGCAACATAACTGGGACGTGTCTTGATTTCCACGTGGTACGTCCCTTTTAGCGTGCTGTAACAAACAAGATTAGAGCTCGTTCACACTAGTTTACTGACTGTCTCAACGTCTATTCCAATAATTGAAAACGCTCAGTTGTTCCTAATTCCGCACAGTTTTCGTCAAAATCTGTTGAATGTGTTGTGTTAAATTCAGAATCCATCCAATAAATTTAATTGCGTTACGATTTGTTGCGTACCGTTGTTTCATTGTGTTCTAACTGTCGCATCGCTGCATATTGTTGTACAACAATATGTGGGTAATGCACTGAATATATTAAAAGCCGCGTAAGTGACTGTAGGCGTCGGTTGTCTGTCGGGTAGGTACGCATGACGTAATGACAAACCTTTCCCTATCAGGTTCCTAATGGATGTAGTAATTGGCGTAGTGTTGGAATGTACATAAATTAGTTATTAATATAAGGTGAAATCGTTTGGAGCGGATGCCCGTGGCGACTAGCGAGTCAAGTGCGTCGGACATTTCGCACTGCACTGCTAACACTTGTGATAAGCGTATCGAGACCAAAATAAACACTATCGCTATACGAACAAATTCATTATCGTTAAAATGAAGTCCTCGCTGAGTATAATAAACCACCATCTTAAAGCGTAATCACGTGAAGTCCTTTATTAACGTTATTGTGACGTTCTTCCTTTTCTTGCCTTGACAGTCTTCGGATAAATACCTGCTGCTTATAACTTTCACTAACAAATAAAACTGAAGATTGTAAAGATAACAGTTTAACAATTTGTGATTACAACTGCATTACTGTATCAAAGCGACAAAGATATCCAAACAACAAAATTTTAATTAAAATCACCTCGAATATGTTCCGCTACGGTGATGTATCACTGTAATTACAAAAGAATTTCAAAACGGTACGCATTATTTGGTTCACATAAAAAACACATTAGACAGGTACATACGTAGTACTTATTACAACTATTATGTACGTAGCTTGTTGCGTGTGAATTCACTCTAGTTTTTTTTACGAGTGAAATGTAACGGCCGAGGAGCCGAGATTTAATAGATATTGTTTCTATTGTACGCGATGTCTACAGTTCGTGATACATTATGTAAACAGAAAAATTTTATGAGCATAATGTTAAATCTGTACAAACATACGATCATTTACTACGGGATTCTCTAATTACACCTAAATCTATGTGCTCCAAAAACATCCACGGAGAAGTTCCCCGAAAAGACAATACAACAATTACAATATTCATTCAGTATTGATAGTTGAATTTATCGAATCAAAATGGTCGATTTAAAAAAGCGGAGAAGCTATATTTATTAGGCTAAGCTAATACCGGACCGTTTCCGATGCCCAGATAAAGCGAAACACCGAAGGTAAATAATACTGCAGATACTAGTTGCAAGGATTTAATTGGCTGTTCATGCTCAATAAACTTTCTGATCTTTTTTGAGCCTTCATACCATGGCTTGTTTGATTCTCGTCCCGTTCTATCTGACGTTATCAAGGCTTTCACACATGGTCACCTGCCGATTCGTCTGACCGCACGTACCGTGTGAGGCTGATACGGCTCAAGATCTACCAATCCTGAAGCGAATTTTGTGTATGTGCACGCATCTGGTCAAACCGATCTGGCCGAGTTTAGCCTGTATTCCATTTCCCACGAGTCCATCCCAGAAATGTTTTAGAATATAATGTACCAAATATCCATGTATCCTTGTTTGAAGTATTTTCTGCGGAACAATTATCCACAGTTTCCAATTCACAGTACGTCTTAGGACAAAGATACTACTGTTTGGATTTCACAGCACTTAAAGTTGTGAGATCAAAGAACGTTGAATTAAGTGTGTTGAATTGCACCAACCCCCTTATACTATCTAAAGAACTCTATCCCCCTCTTTCTATTGACATCCTTGTCTCGCTGTGGGTAGATCCCCAGTGCTAGATATTTATAGATCCTGAGATTGGGCACTGTGTGCACTGCGACTTTTATATAACTGTTCTTCTGTCAATCCTAAAAAGTTATCTTCAAAACGTTACGTGTTTTTAGTAATATTTATGATTAGGGAAAACATCGTCATTCATACGAAAATAGTATAAACAAATTAAAACTTACTTCGCAATGCTCCAAATTCTCGAGGATATAATTATTTTTAGACTGATATCAAACAGATAAATTAGTTGACACGAACCAACAAAAACATATCTGATAACATTCCCGAATTATCTTGTACGTTACGCGTGTGAGTCTCATCTTACGATATTATGTTTAACGCCCTCATTAAGTTATATTGGTACATCATGAACATGGCTAGCATACGTTTTAACTGTAGGACTGTAGATATCGATTGGCTTACCTTAGGCATAGTTTTTGGGCCTGCATTGCGGTACCTGATAACGTAAACGGCGGTTATCAGCCGGTCGTTGAACCCGCGTGATAACCCGCACCGAACGCTCGTTAAAACCTTGTCACACCACACCCGCTAACTGTGGTTACTCACGAAGTCACGACCACTGTGATGTGGCTGTGCACAAATAGGACTTTTTGTGGTTCTAGGTTAGTTTAACAGTTTGAGGAAAGCATGTAAACAAAATGCTGTATTTTTAACACTAACTCGTTAAAAAGTAAAGGAAACTCAATTACAGTTTGTTTTAATTTATCCAACATTCCGCATCCCGAAGGAATCAGTCTTGTATTGAGTTTATTCTATAGAAACAGCATCTGAAATATTTCAATCATCGGAATTTTTATTGAGTAATTCTGAATTCGTTGCATGCGGTAATAAAGTTTTAATTCAATTTACAATGTACATATCAGTATCATATAAAACTGAAAATAAAACGAAATAATATCTTCTTCCAATATGTATTCATCAACTTAATAACAGATTACAACGAACTGAGAACCTCCTCCTTTTTTGAAGTCGGTTAAAAATAAGTGGAATATATATTAAAAATGTTTGCGTCGATGATTTCAATCATGGGATCAATCAACCGACTAACTGTTCTGCTTATAAGAAAATTAACGTCTCTAATCATTTGAACTATTTCATAAGAATGCAACAAAAACATAATAAGTAGTTCGATGATAGATACTACCTCTTAAAGAAAAAAGGATAAAAATTTAGATTCTAAAATTTTTGGCATCGAAATCTGTAATTTTCCAATCTTAACTTCGATCGTCATCGAATCTTGACCAATTGGGGCAAAGCAAAACTAAACAACTACTTTAATAGGAAAGTAGTTACTTAAACATGAAAACAGCACACACGTCGAATTATAAAACCATTTTTTTTAACCTGTTAATAAACGATATACTTAGTTTGTTCATTTCAAAAGCAATATAGGCCATGTGTTTTTTTCCACGTTTTAAAATGTAAAAAAATGCTATCCTTTGATTGCTAGCCGTTTCAATTAAAACCTTTCAATTAAAATCTTTGTATGAAATATTTCCGAATTCCGAGGATTCAGACACTATCCTACTCTGTCAAAAAAGTACCGAGAAAAGAACAATAATACACAAAGTGTTGGATATTCATCCAAATTTATTTTAACGTCTTCAAAATATGCTCCTTCAGAAACGACACACTTACGCCAACGAATAATCCAATCATCAAAACATTTTTTAAACGCTTTTCCGGAAGCGAGTTTAGTTCTCGCTGCGAAATCTCCTTTATATCTTCTAACGAATGAAAGCTGGTGCCACGAAGTGGTAATTTGAGTTTAGGAAAAAGAAAGAAGTCGGCTGGAGCCATATCTGGTGAATAAGGTGGTTGCTCGACTTGGTGGTATTTGTTGAGTTTTTGGTAAAAAATTCGTTGACAATGATGGCCTTGTGCGAAGGCGCATTATCGTGGTGCAAAATCCAACAATTTTCTTTCCACAAATCTGGCCTTTTTCTTCGAATTTGCTCTCTTAAACGCCACATAACGCTCAAATAATATACTTTGTTTACCGTTTGACCTTCCGGTAAGAATTCCGATTGCACAACACCGCGATAGTCAAAGAAAACAGTCAACATGACTTTGACTTTGATCGTCTTTGGCGTGGTTTTTTCGGTTTCGGTTCAGTTGTAAGGCGCCACTCCGAAGCTTGTTGACTAGTTTTTAAACTCAACCCACGCCTCGTCACCAGTACCTAACGATGCGTTTCATGAATGTTGGGTCGGAGTTGACTCGTTCTAGCATGTCTTCAGCGACTTTTATGCGATTGAGTTTTTGGAGAAAATTTAGGTCTTTTGGGACTAGCCGAGCGGCAACATGTTTCATACCCAAGTGATTTTTAAAATGATACGGATCGACTCGTGAGACACAGAAAGTTCAGCGACTATCTCTCTCAAACTTGAAGGAGGATTTTTAGTCACTATTTCCTTCACTTTTGCTATGTTAACTTCAGTTTGAAGACGTTGATGGCCTACAAGGGCGAGACAAATTTTCCAGCATATCTCGACCGCTTTTGAACGCTTTGTACCACTCATAAGCACGTATTTTTTATAAAGTCTATTCACCGTAAGCCTTCTGTAACATTTTCAGTGACTTGGAACACGAAATTCCATTGGCGATGCAAAATTTAAGACAAACTCTTTGTTCGATGTTTTTGTCCATTATGAAATTCGCAATACACACTAGATATGATCTAACTAAAAACACCACTGTATTTAATCTAAATGACAGATGCTACTCAAACTCCGCGCCAAAATGGAAAACAGTTGTATCAATCTAACAACAAAAAAATAACATAAAATAGAATTTGGGACCAAAAACAAATCATCCATTCCCGATACTTTTTTTGACTGAATGTATACCTATTCAGCATTGAGCGTTGTCAATACAATTTAACCTATTGCTACTGATCCTTTTTGTTTAAGTACAAACCTTTTATTATGATTTTAATCCGTTTGTTTTTCTTTTCAAAGGCATTTTCAAAATAAATATTTTTTTAATGGAATTTACTCGTTCTTGCAGTCGATCAAAATTCCTGTGCTCGGAATGTAATATAAAACTTTTGGCATCCTGTGTTGCGATTATCTGATATGTAATTTTTTTCAGTTCATTCTGAGGTATTGAAAGAAATAACAGCTATTCTGGCACATACCTAATAATTATTCCGTCGCCGTGCGAATTATGTTTTGAAATGCCTTTGAACTGACATTTGACCCGATATCGACATAAGTATTTTCCTGATCTTAATATTGTAAGCTGAAGATGTGCTGAAAAGGGCTTTTTAATGTCAAAGCGATGTTGTGTTGCTCATCTTCACCTTTACTTTATTGTGTTACTTGTTTATTGCTAAATGAATATTCGTCAACGGTTTCATGCCTTTTATAACAGGCAATCAATTTCAATAATTGATCATGAAAATGATATAAAAACTGGAATTTTAATTCCACTCATGAATCAACGAGCATGTCTCGTAAATCTTGTTCCTCTATCTATCTCCTTAGCCGACGAATATTTATTTAGCGTCTAGGTGTTGATGTAAACATTGGTTGCCAACATTGGCCATGGCCTGTTCTGGACGCAGTTGGTATTCAGCCGCCTCGGGGTCCGCGAGGCGACGGCGGCAGCAGCCGACAGCACACGAGGAACCGACGCACACACCGCCGCGTCACGCACAATGAGAAGAGATACCATTCAGGTATCCGAAACGGAGCCCTCCGATTGGTAGTTGCCACACGCACATACACTCGCACCCGACACTAACAGGATGTAGACAGGATACATTTTAATGATACTCTCGAGTAAAAAAATCTTCTAGAAGGGTTCTCGCGCCCCTTTCTAAATAATGAGTTAGACATCAATTTTGTACGGAATCGCTTACCTAACATTTTACAATAGTTTTTCATGAACGACAACAATACGTTTCGTTTTTCAGACAGCGATTCGTATGCGGATAATATGATAATTGCGCGCAGTAATATCGTAAAATCTTCATGTTAACATGTATGATAGGATGAAATTACCTCCTCAATTAAAACATTATAACTTGCGTTACACACAAATATATATCAAACAACAATTTTCTCGAACATAGACGACATTTGATTATCAATAATACATTGCGAGCGTTCACTCATTACGAACACTAATTGTGCAGTAAATTTCAGTAGCGTTCAAAAAGTTTAATAGCGTGGTAACTGCACGAACGTACGACTTGTAATATACAGTACTAAACAAGTAATAATATACTATTAGCTCATTGTTATAGGGACGAGAGTTCCGTGCGGTGTTTCGCCTAGGATTTATTCCGGTTTAAAAAGAAACATGAGATTACTGTACACGCAAAACGCCTCGGGAGCTCTGTTGCACCATTCGGTTAATCTACGATTGCTCGCGAGTTTATTAAAAATAATTCTATTAGCTTTACAAAATGTTAATATGATATATAGACCTGAGGGGTCTTTAGTTTGTGTAGACTAAAAAAAAACCGCATCAAAACTGTGTTTGCAACATCTCGCTCAAGGTTTTGAAACAGAATATAAAATGTATCCACGTTCCAAAAGCGAAACTCATACATTGGAATAGCGCAAACCATTCACTAAAATCTAATAGTCTTACTCGTACGAAGCGAACTGGCACAAATTGCACGAACCGCATAACGTTACAGAAAATTAGTTTACACGCCTAGTTTTCTTAATAAAAAACACTAGTAATTGATCGGTTCGCTGTACACAAACACACTAAATCTTCACAAGTGTTTTTAATTACGCCCAGTTATCTCACGAAACCAAGAAAAACAAATAACGGGGAGCAAACGATACGGTACGCATTCGTCAAATATAGGCCAATGGTTTAAAAAAAGTATTACTGTACTCGTGTAGAGTTGTTTCGTAACAGGAAAGCTGTACTGATGAAATTGTTGCATCTCTGATGTCGCGATTGGGGTAATGAGGACGCTTGCTTATCTTGGCGCTCTTTGAACGTAGCCAAGCGATTTTGGGACCGAACCAAAGATCGATGACTGATTTATGAATGTAGCCTGCGATTTTGTTAAGTTCTAAATGTTCGTTTTGGCGTGACATCGTAATTGCACATGTTAACTTCATAATTAATGTCGTATGAATCCCACCGGTTCATAGCAAAAATACACTCGAAACGATAACTAATATAGGTAATCGTGAAAACCGTTGAGCACTTACATGCAAACAAAAAGAAATCTTAAAAAAGAATAACAGAAAATAACTTTCCATGATAATTTTCTTACGTTGATGTAGATCACCTGAAGACCAACAAAATTCCCTTGATTTGCCTTTACTGACTCAAGAAAACCGAAGAAAACAACCTTTGTTGGTGTTAGCTTACAAAGGCAAGCTAGTCCTTACAAGAACTTCACAAGTTGTAAACTAAATAACTTGTATAGCGTTTTTATTCTTTACTGAACAGGCTTCTGTGAAAAGCTCCTTTGAGATAAAAAGAATATGAAAACGATAACCGTACACTTGTGGCCTCTTTAAAGTTTGTGTATTGTGGTAAACTTTATTTACATCATGTATTTTCCTATGCTGAAAGTTTAACTTTTGGATCTCAGTTTACAAGAGATTTAAATAAAATACAGGCTGCTGTTTATCCCGGTCCAAATAGAACGGCGCGTATAAATTGTCCTAAGGGGAACTGGCGCGGTTGGACTTACTAGGTAGGTCTGACGCTCTATTGATGATAATGATTATAATTCTGTAAATATTCATAATTTCATGGGCTACCCTGGTGCTTCCGCTGTAACTAACCAGTTGGAAGACACTCTTTAGCACTTATTGAAACTCATTAAACACCATTTATGTTAGTCAAGCGCAAAGCATATTTTATCTATTCTGGAAGACTTCATTAATGAGATCCAGAACTACGCCAAAAGCTAAAACCCATCTGGATCTTTATAAGTGAAATGTATTGTTCATTGAAAGTTGATACAGTTTATCGGTACAGTCTCACAATACGATAGATAGCACTCGCTAAAGAACCACAACTGTGCGCCATTGTTTCGTTCCTTTTTGTTCGACTCTCAACTGCGGACGAACGTTACTCCTGGAATCTCCATTTAGCTGTCGATACGCGTTTTATTTTCGTATTATCGGCCCAGCGATTGCTCTCAACGAAAGTGTAATTGTTTGGTTATTGGAAAACTGGTTGAAAATGATTGTTTAATAAAAAGGATTTCTGGTTTCAATCAAATCAACTCAAAATATTTTTATTTCACATAAACCAACATGGGCACTTATGAAACGCCAGAAGCTAGGTGCACGGTTCCAATTGGTCGTTTCCTATGGAGAAGAACCGGCAAGAAACTCCATGGTTACTCTTTTAAAAATAATTGACTTTTACAATGTTTTCAAGTTACAGTAGGTATGGGAGGACAGCGTAGGCCTGTCAACAAGTACCAGGTACTTGATAAAATAAAAAATGGTCTACAGATCTAAAGTCTACAAGGCTTACAAAGTCCTCACATTTACAAAATAAGAAGGTATCAAAAGGATAACATTCCAATGCAAAAAAGGTTTGAAATCGGCGTTTCAGGAAATAGTTATATATATTCTAGCCTACGATTATGATTATTTTTTTCGACAAATTTAGTTTACCGCCCGGACAAAGCATCAAATTTCCTTTTTCGAGATTTCTATTTGTTCGTACTACTTAAGCGGTACGAATGCAACGTGAAAGCTCTGGAGGACATTACCTCAAAGCTTAAATAAATACATTCAGCTTCTTTAAACTCACACCAAAAACCTCAATAAATACTTGTTGTACTCACCTTAGAGCACACTTTTTTTAGGTCTACAACCATCGACAACGTAGCTTGATGCATGTGTACTGGGCACCCAAATAATCATCGTTTTCAGTGCTGAAAGAATAATGCCACCAAAAACATTTTCATGTAAAATGTTGCCAAGAAGAGACCACATATGGCACGCACTGTCAAAAAGTTATTAGATCTCATGTAGAGCCAAGCTTCTAACTCTACACGCCCTAACTCTACAAGCCCTAACTTCACAAACTCTACACCTTAGTCAATATACGAGGCTTGGCCGTTTCGTTTACTACTAGAACTATTGTATAACAGAAAAGTAATGAACAGTAGATAAATGTTTCACCTTACGCCCATGTGATGGTAATTTCTCGTCTGTACACTACTGTGTCCCCAGATAAAGTTAAGAAAGTAAGTTAAATTAGAAAATATTCAGGCTCAAAAATTGCTCATTCGGAAATTCATTAATTAATATTCCGATGAGACATTTTGCAAGCGAGAAGTTATTGTATGCCTTTAATCGTAAACACAAATTGATTCTTGTACGACGAATCCTATACCGTATTGACTATAGGTCTCGTCGTACCAATTTTTACATAGCCGAGACGAAGCTAGAATCAGTTCAGCGCGATATTTTCTCCGAACTATTCAGTGTGCCAACTGCAATTCGTATTTATCTCCGCAGTCCACTTGCACAGGTAACAGGATTATTCACCTGTAGCAGTTGAATCGATGAAGCGATTATCTGTTGAATTAGAGCTGCTCGATTTATCCATTTTGAGCTTATTGGAAAAGGTTTTTTAAAATTAAGAAGGTTAGTTACGCTTGTGTAATAGGTCCTTTTGATACATTGTCTTGGTATTGCTGCAATTTTATGTAGACTGTTTGACAAACCCCTAATGACATAGGCTAGGCTATCGCTATTTAGATACACATTTGACAATGAATAATTTATTTTTGGAATCTTTAAGAAACTACACGGCAGTAAGCAGCGGATTTTTTGGTCACACAACACATAAAATGTCCATGCATTACGCAAAACTTAACCAAGAGGCAAGCACTAAATCCATAATTCCCTAATTGTACAAGTATCTTCCTAAAAGAAAGAGGTATAGTTGACCCAAATAAACAACAAAAACTCTCTCAAGGTCACTTTGATAACGTTCATTATACGACGATACTTTTAACGATCTTTTTTTCGAGTGGATGGAATAGCATATTAGCTAATATAGGCAAACCGCTTAATTGAGTCCTCGCCTGCGGGGTATAGGGGCGCGGGGGTAGGACGAGAACGGGGACCGGGAGAGTTGCGGGCGGCAGGCGCATTCTTATCAAAACTCAGTTCGCTCGCTAGTCGCTACGCGGTTAGCGATCGCACGTGTTGACAGTTGCGAACGCTTTGTGAGAGTTATTCATGAGATTACATTAACAAGATGAGTCGAAATATCTTCAGACATAAAATTAATAGTCAGTGCAAGCCATAGTTTACATTTCTACGGTGCAAGCAAATGGCTTTTAACGTATACTAATATAAAAAAAAACTGGATCCAAATGCTGCTGAATATCAAACAAGATGTAACTTTAAACAAAACCGTAGCAAAAGTTACTGGACTATCGGAAAATTCTGAAGAAGAAAAGTCACTCACTTTTACACATAAAAATACCAACTTTGAATGCCGTACTTAGAGAAGAGAATGTATTACACTGCGGCAGGGAATATTTCAGACTATTATTACATGATCTAGGTTTTAAATTTAAGAAATGCGAAGAAATGCGAATTGTGTATCACGCCACGAGCGCCCGCCGCCCGCACCTCTCCCGGTCCCCGTTCTCGTCCTACCCCTGCGCCCCTGTACCCCGTAGGCGAGGACTCAATTAAGCGTTTTGCCTATAGTTACTTTACTAGTGAACTCAAATACAAATGCATTGGTAGCAAAGTTGTATTGTGTGAAAAGATCGCGAACATTTTTATGATTGCCATGCTATAACGATAAGTTTAATTAATGAACTTTTTAATGGTGAGGAACTGAGTAGAGACTCCGCGAGCAAATACGATACGCATCGCGGATATAGGAAGTGTCCGCGCGCTTTGTTCCAAACGATCCGTTTTCCCGATAGCACACCGGGAAAACGACAGTTTATAGTTTGCATAGCTATTCATACCTACGCTACGGTACAGGACGTACACGGATCAGAATGCCAATATAAAGCAACACTGGCGGTTTATTAGTACCCTAAATCGAATAATGTCGGCACGCATACTTTCAGAATTTTTGGTATACTGCCAGGGCTATTATGGTGCATAAAATCGGCACAATTGGAAAACGCCGCACACAAAATAAAGAATATGGACTGTATCCGTACAAATGGTTAATTGGTCGTGACTAATGGATTGAGTAAGACAAATAAAAGTGACGCGGCTTCTATTCTCACGTCGGTCCGTCTTCGTTTTGTAGTGTTTTGTGTGTCAGTGGAACGCACCTGCTGGCGGCCGTGACGTCACATGCGAAACACGAAATTTTAACAAGTCAATGAACTTTTTGGTTACTAAATTTTATTTATTTATGTATTTTCAGGGAAACTTCGATATTTTCATTGTTTTTTTTTCAAGCTGAATACTAATATTTACAGTAAAGAGTTCGCTTGTTATTGCGCTGAGTACCTATTATCTTTGGATAACAATGTATTATTCCTACTCGAAGTTCTGTGCATTGACAAATAAAATAAATCGATAATATTACAACAACAATGCATACAATCAAGTTTATAATAAAATAGAATGGCTGTAAAAAAGCAAGAACATTTCATAAAAGCCATTCCAAGCCAATCCAACGAGCGCTAAGAAGATTAAGTATAAGACCTACTTTTCCAACAATTCAGGACCGATAAGAAGACGTCTTCAAATAAAAGGTATTATATTTCTCCATTTCTCTTGTAGCCTGCCATAAAATTTATTAAAAGTCAACAATAGGCGACATCTCGACAACGGCACCAATAAAGTAGCAATACGAAAAATATAAAACTGACATTGGTAGTATTAAGTGCACACAAGCCGAACCACAGCACTCTTCGCTTCATTGAGATGGTTTCCGGAGTGAAACTCTAATTTTGTTCAGAAAATGCCGTCATGTGTTCTCGTAAGTTTGCCATTTCCCCTCGTCGACTCAATATAGTTTTTATTTTATAAACATCAAAGGCTGTTTAATAAAATAGTGTAAATGTTTGCTGCATCTTTGTTGCGTCATTTAGCAATTTTGCAACAAGAAAAACCGTTGTGTAGAATAAATTATCAGTTTAGTATCCTGCATATATTTTGCGAACAGTTTTCGTAAAATATATGCAGAAAATAAATTTTCACTGCCATTTTTCCTTTTCGTTGAGCATTTTTAGCGTTGAATAGAATTTTATGGGTGTCGTCTAAAGCTTTCTATATTCCACAATATGCAGGTCGTACGAGAACTGCATTTGAGTTGAATAGTGCATTTAAAATTACTTATCGGAACGAAACTAAAACCTTAACATTCGCTTTGAAAATGCGGGCAACACCACTTTGCTCTTTTGTGAAACAAATTGTCTTTTGTGGACGCATCGAATACTGAATAGCGAGTTCTTTCGAACCCAATAAAGATTATGTAACGATTATTGTCAGGTTTCTGTTTGATCATCACATCGTATAATGTCAAGGTTATTTCGACGGAACAAATGCTATCCTATCTAGACGAGTTCCGACTTGAAAGAAACTTAAAAAAGGCAATGAAAATCTACATGAAATGAACTTTAGAATTTCTACTCCATAGCAGTCGATAAATGTCAGATTAATATTAATCTAAATACCAAGCGACTAGTTATACCTAACTTGCATGCCATAGACATTGAAAAGCGTGGAATTCAATAGCCTTACAGGTTTAAAAATAACTTGTTTAAAATCCAATATTCGCATAGATATACGCATCATTTAACGTACGGAGGAAAGTGATTTAAAATAAAATTGCTCTCGATTCCGTCCGACCTTTACCGCTTCAAAGAGCTAAAGGAGTCTCGCCACCATTTTATTAAAACTGAAGATCTAATCTAACTAGCCTGTATTGTCCCAAAGACCTCTCTCTCCCTTTTCCACACAATTCTGTCTTTTGCGAGTGCCGGCCAGTCTTTACGGTAGGATTCAAGCTCGCCCCGCCATCTTCGTCTTGGCCTGCCGCGATATCGTCCTGCGTTTAGTGGGACCCAATCGGTGGTTCTTTTAGCCCAATTGTCATCTGACATGCGGCAAACATGTCCAGCCGGCTCAGTCCCACTTAAGTTTAGCGGCTTTCTAGATAACGTCATCCGTTATCTTGGTTTTGGCACGCAGTATTGTGTTCCTTATACCGCTTATACGGTCCGAAATCCGAACCCCCGGGATACTTCGCTCCATGGCTCGCTGGCAAACCTAGAGCCTGGACCGCTGCTGAAATGTCAAAGACCAGGTTTGAGCACCATATGTGAGAATGGGGAGAATACACATGTCCATAATTGTCCCATTCATTGACCAGCTCCTCCAGGCGCTCTCGGTGCGTCGAGCAACTTCTTTGTCTTGCCGCGCCTGGAAGGAGACTATTTGGCCTAGATAGATATAGTCTTGGACGTATGCAATCTCATCCCCAATATATAGTCTTTGACATGTTCATCCTAAGCCCAATCTCGAGGCTTGCCTTGTTCAAGTCTGCGAGCATGTTACCCAATTCAGCCGCTGATAAAAATTGAAGAGTTAAATAAAATTGTCACACATGTCAGCTGGATTACTAAGTGCAGTCAAGCTTCGAAGCTTAATTTTAGGGAGGGTAATAGAGCCATCTGTCGCTGCACGCTTGCAGATACGATTATGAAAATTCACAACATGCAGGTGAGGGTGGAGGTACTGTGGGTCACATGCTTTATTATTTATTTACTTAAAAAAAGAACTGTTGAAATCACACCGTTTTGAAATGATCTATTAAATGGAAAGCACTAATTTAGGTCTTCGTAAAAGTATTATTGTCGCAGCCTTCTTGAACTTTGCCACCACCGCCTTTGGTCCCCCGCACGTTTCCAACTCATTTCATAACATAATTATCTTAATCTAATACCATTGACATTTATGAGTAATGACACAATAACTAAAAGGTTTTTACTAAGAAAAAGTTAATTGCCTCAGTTCGCTGTAACTGGTAGGTAGTATATAAATGATGCTCAGTTTTTTTATTGGCAATCTAGCCTTAATTTTAATTAAACGTGTTAGCAATTTTTTTTCATAGTTCACTGCCTGCTTTGTTTGTAGGTAAAAACTCCCTATGTGAAAAAGTTGAGTTCACAGACGCCAATAAAACATAATTAAATAACCAGATGTTCCGTAAAACACAGCTTCACAAAAGACACATTTACTTGCATAATGTAGCAGTTATATAGGCAACAAAACATTTTCAATCAGAATTAAGGAGCACCATCATTTTTTCTTTAATGAAATCGACTGAAGCACTCTTATGTCAAACCTTTTCAGTTACCTATAATTACGAAACTAAACAGTTTAATTTGTTATTGAAGTTTGTTCTACGAGCAAAGGTTTGTATTGATAGTGGTGGATGACTGTATGCACGCTATCTAGGCTGCACGCGGTTTTCGCGCTTATATTTTGTGTGATTGATTGGTACCTAATCCAACGCTGCACACCGGTGTTGAGCTGAAAATGCAGTCCAAAACCAATTTTTTTTGTAAACCTTTGGTCACTTCCGGTTGATCATTCCAATATTGCAAATCTGAATACGTTATGCACTATAGCATTAATAAATCTTGTGCCAAATATTCCACAGTAGTGTTGACTGTTGACATGTATTTAATAACTATTTGGAACAAGAGCACCGCCACAGAACTTGAGCAAACATTAGTTAAAGTGTTTACACTCTGCGTGCAGTCGGTAACTCTTGTTAGTTTGTTAAATACAAGTTGCCAACTACACACCTAGTGGAATGCTCACATGGGCGAACTTGTACTATTATTGTTATACTTCTGTTACAGCTGTTGGTTCTCCTATAAATAAATAAACTTCGATAAGTCTTACATTGTTCTGAAGTTCGGATTTCTGATACGCCCATGCAACACTGAGAGAGACTAAATAATAGAGCATTGCTGAGGTAATTTACTTTTTATTTATGTAAACCTGTTTTTTGATTAATAAAATGACTATAATAGATCTAAAAGATAGACTCTCTCGTTTCTTTATACCTAAATCAGGAAACATTCTTATTTATTATGTATGATTTGTTTTGTGGAAATAATAAGTATCCGCTGAGAGAAATTAGCCGGATAGCCAATAACTGTTATTTTATGATGTGGCAAGAATACTGACGTTTATTGGGTACAAATAAATTTTCTAACAAGCCTTACCTAACCTGGATAACCGAACCCAAGGTGTGCTTGGTTACAGGCGGGCTCGAACAAGTAGGTATCTTACCTCTCCTTACTTTCCTCTTTTTTCCGTTCTTCTCCGCTTTTGTGGAAACCGGCAGGGTAATTGCGTAACACACTATAAGTAGCAATGGGTTTCATTTTGACAGTTCAACAACATGCATTGCGTTATTTACGTTGTTGAGCAGACACAATTTTCGTACATAAGGAGCAATGGATTAGCAATATACTTCAAAATGATTCAAACTGAGAGTAATAGTGTGTTACACAATTAGGGTGCCGGCCTACTGCCGGGTATACTGGCGTGGCAGAAGTGAAACATTATTTTTGAACCTTTATCAGGTTATATGTATTTTAACGCGACAATCTATGCAGCAGCGCATTGATACGTAACTTACAATATGTGGTACGGATGACGGCCTAATTCGATTTTAAAATTTGATGGAGCTTGTAACGAGAGGCTCTCGCTTCTACTTTACACAGGCTCCATCAATGTTTACGAAATAAAAACCGCAACTTACATTTTGGTGTTTTGATGACACCAATACTTGCGTAGACCTAATAATTTGTGATTGCTTCTACCAAAGAATTGGTTTTAAGCGTATCCACGACTGGAATTCATCCTTTTGCGAGCCGATTGAAACAATCACTACTGAGACCGCATGGATTTAGTAGGTATTTTTTTAGTAACTTTTAGTAGAAATAATAAATGTATATTATGATCATGCATTTAACAAAGTTTTGGCATATCATCTCTTATCTCCTTTATTTTAACATGAAACCCATAGTAACGATGTAGTTGAAAAATGTTCCGTTTGATCCACGGTATTGCAGTAACAAAAACAATTATGGTCATCAAGTTACAACAAGAGAGAAATGGTATTAATGTTTACGGATTATTCGATTGTTTCTGAGAAATAATCGCGTGATGCGGTAGTTGACTAATGCAAAACAACAGGCGAATGTGACGGTATTGAGGGAAAGAGGCGAGTTCGTTTATAGGTGAAAGACCGCGACCTGCCGCTATGATGTACCTAACAATTTATATATAGGTACATGTGAGTAAAACGCCTCATACCACATGCCGAAGTTGCAGAGAGTTTATTCTCTACGCTTAACGGATTCAAAGAATAATTAGAAATTGTTTACTTGTTATAAATTCTAAGTTTTGTTACAGTAAATATTTCTAGGAACAAGGTTATATAAATATGCACAATTACGATTCATATCCAACTTGTAAAAATATCTTTCACAACCACCAACGGGAGCAAGGAAATATCCGCCCCTAAGGCTACCCACTGACCGAAATATAAAATTACAACTCACACGTCACATTTGCGATACTCGGTGTCAAACAAATTGTATCCGAAGAGGTTATCCAACAACAAGATTCAATATTTTATTTCAATTTACAAAAGAAACCGATTCAATCGTAGACTTAAAAGGGGGAAGCGGTAAGGCATCCCGCGAAATACAAATTTCCTTAAGTTTTTTACAATTTGCAGGTCAGTCAGGTAGTATTGTAATAAAAAAGGAATGCGTCAAAGAAACGGAAAAACATTCAAAGGTTGTCAAAACAAAATGTGACACTCGATCACACCGTAAATACGTGTTAATTCAAAAAACATTAAATAAAACGTTTACATTTTTTTTTCACCAAAACATTTAAACTTAACACACACCGACGTAACGTAACCACTCCTTGGTTTGCAAAAAACGTAATGGCATTTTTTAATAATTTCAATACACTAACAACGTACACGTGGCAGTTACCAATACGGGTCCCTTTTTTAACCTTGTATGATTGAGTCACGTATACTGGGCCTGATATTTTTTCAGCTTCTTTTTCGTTTATTTTTTAGTTAGGCTATGGTTTTTTTTCCTTGTTATACTTAGTCACTGTGGCATGACTGTCGAATGCATTGATGTGCTACTTCTTTACTTTTTTTAATTTGTTTAGACAAGGCGATGGACCCGTTTTACGAACGAGGGACGTGTAATTTATTCCTAGTGCGGTAATGGGGTAGAGAGTTGAGCTTCGTAAAGTAGTTAGAGATGCACATAATTAGCATTTACTGCACGTACCACTTACGCACTTATCACTGGTATTGTGGTTCAGTCGTTTTTGTCTCAATTTTGTGCACTTCATCGTTGCGACGACATTTTCTCGTAAAACGGTAAGTAAAAACGATGACATAATGTTGGAGAAATATTTTCGACGAAGAAGATAATTTGATCATCGCACCTTGTTGGTCGTACTCATACCGTACCACTTTGTTTCAGGTATTTTATAATACTGTAGGATCCTTTGATCCTTTAATCACAACACATAATCTTAACCGTTATATTTTATACAATTTTTATTTTAAAAAAACTACCTCTGGGTCAGCTTTTAAAATATGAAGCAGACTTAAGCATACTGTGTAACTGACAGAAAGATAATATGCAGTCAAACGGTTTATAATATTACCTGGATATATTGATATCCCTTCAAAGCAACTAGCTATCTCAATAGAAAATAAGATGTCTATTTTCGCTGATCGGCTGAGTCAACGTAGCCTGTTTGTGATATTAGTTTCCTTTGTCCTTTGACTACGAACTACAAAGTGCAACGGATATTGAGTCTATTGCACCTACGTGTAGGTGACACTTCACTTTAATCTTTTAGCGGTAACGTAGTTTCGTGAGGCACTCGTGCTTTTCTCCTAAAGTTGATCATTTGATACAGACGATTTGGGATAGTTGTCAAGTGCTACTATCCTGTAGCCATGGCTCGGGATAATCTCAATTCGTTGCCACGAGCTACAGCCTTACTTACAGTATACTGTGAATTTCAAGAGCGATTTCTTATAATCTTATAGTAATTCCGCAACGGACACGTGCACAGTTCATCTGCACCACCACGGCCTCCGCTCGAAGCGTTGCCGTTGCGGATTTACACCGACTCAGCGACACGCCTCCGTTCATACTGTTCCAAACCGGCAGGCGGCCGCTCGAACATATTCAACAGGTCGAACTTCGAGCTGCAACCTAGCGATTTAGTAAAATTTTATTTACAGCAAAAGTTGTACAACAACTCTGACAATATTTATCCGAAATTCGATGAACACTTGCTATTTTTAATCGACTTTGACACATGCCCCGACCGCGCGAAGTTTAGTTTGTGATTTGTTTTTAGCTTTTAGCTACGCGAGAGTAAATACCCGGAGCAAAATACAGCAATAGTTGTTAGTGAACCCAAGCAACAAAAATTTTATGAGACGGAGAAAATCTTCCGCCTGTTAAATGTATGTTCTCGTATTATGTTCTAATCTTAAATTATTTTACGAGCGGCTGTAACACCGTTGGTTATCGCTTCCCTTACGATGCCTAAGTCAATCCTTTCATCATATTTAGCCTGCTAACAATCTAAATTTATCCCATATATATAGGATGTAGGAATGGTAATTTCGCAAGAACCTTTTATAGCTCAGGTCAGTAGGCAATATTATGTAAGCAAAATAGCTATTTGTTCTGTTTATGTGACAGTTTCAAGAAGCATTGCAAAGCTTTGGTTTTATTGCCGAGAACAGCGTTAACCTAAAAAAGACTATCATACTTAGAGCTTGATGTCAGTTCGTAGTTGGCGAGAAGCGTAAAAGTACTATGACGAATTTCATGCCGCATTCTCTTCACTTTAACTAGGTAGGTAATCGAAAATGTTATATTGAGTACAAAATACATGTACCTACACTTTATCTACCGTCAACAATTACTTTTTAATAAGATTGTCAAACTTAATTTTCGATTAACACATAAAGCTAACCATAACTTGTAATAGCCCAGCTGGTTACACTAGGAACAATGGCGCGACCTTGATTAAAACTTGTATAACAACTAGCCAAACAGTTAATATGGTGGTTTATTTCGTGTTGCACATTTTTGTATAGCGCGTGGCGTGTACTACGTGCTAAAATATTTCATTGAACACTAACAGAAATATTACAGACCTGCTCATCTTTTTTCAGGAATCCCAATTAAAATGTTTGTACGAAAGCTCGCTCGCGTAGTTTGAGTGATGGGGAACACTGAAAAATTTTGTGCCAGTTGTAGTTTTTGAAATGAAAAATCAAACATCCGTTTTCAAAATGAATGCGCACGCATTTATTTTGAAAACGAAGTTTGAATTTTTATTCTATTCAGTCGAGCGAAATCGATGGCATAAAATGTCGGTGTGCTACGTTTTTCATGTGGCCTTAAACGACCAGATATTGCAGGAGATGTAGGAATCATAAGCCGCTGAGATCGAATAAGTAGTAAAATAACTTAAAAAAAAAAAAACACTACGAAGTGAAAAATAACTTTAATTTCGGAATTCGGTGTCGTTGGTTCCGCATTTTCGTAAAACAATACATAGATATACAATTGTAGCTAAACGGTGCCAAGCTAAGGTGCATTGAAGAATTGAAGACACCGACTATAAGAATCATCAAAATTCGCATAGAAGTGTCGAAGATGCAGTACATTTATGCATATAACTTTGTACGTCAGTATAACTACCTAATGTATTATATACTAAAACCTACCTGAAAGTATCATATTAATGATAGAAATAAATAGATCACGTTAATGATAGAAACATCAAAATTGGTTCATAAGTTTTTGAGAAAATCGCGGACATACAAACATACATACATAAGGGTCGAATACAGAACCTCCTTTTTTGAAGTCGGTTAAAAATCAAAGAAAATGATGTTAGTCTCCGTAAAATCTAACTTCCCAGACTCTCTATAGTCAGCTACATTTTAATGTCATGAAAATGTTCGGTACCGTAAAATGGGGTTACATTGATAAATTTTGATCAATTTTAAAATTCGAGGTTAAATATTTCTGTACTAAGAAGGCTGAAAAATTAACAAAAATAAATCTAACATCGGTTTTTTGGGTTGTATATGTTTACATTAAAGTAATATTTTTGGACACTCCTTTTTGAGAAATAAAAAATAATAATCATCGTGATCAGCTTCATACTGACATCGGGGATACTTTGATCGTACGTATTTTGATAGTAACCCCTTACTCAAGAAAAAAACTAAATAATATCGGTCCACAATTGTTTGTGCTGCAGTTGTTTTAAGATGATGGGGTTTCTTTAATAAATACAATTATAACTGATTTTTTTGTTCAAATCTATATATTTAAATCTAATAAAATTTAAGTTAAGTTAAGTTTTTCTTAAGTCGAAAGTTGTTATCAAAGTAAACCCGTAGTATCAAACTAACCCCATTTTACCGGTACCGTAAGAATTGAGTCAGATTACGAGTTTGTTTTTTCCATCATAAAAGCTGGAGCATCCTATATTTTAAAACTAGCTGTCCCGGCGAACTTTGTACCGCCTCAGAGTCAATAAATGTTGTGTTAACTTATTCATCAAAAACCCATACAAATTCCATACAAAATGTATGAGAAAAAGAATTTTATTTAAAAATTAGATTCATTATTATTTGTTTCGTGAATTTTTCTCATGTTTTATTAATTATTCTGCTAATCGGGGCGGAGACAAATCAAAAAATCAAAGAACATAAAAATCGGTCCTGCCATTCTTGACTTATAAAGCGTGTAACTAACCCGACTTTGTTTTATTTATGCACGTGTTCAGTATTTTATTCCCACTTCACATTTGGGTCAAACATTATTTTGTTCCTCTGGTTCTCATTTTCTCAAGCAGCACTTCAATAAATCTAAAGAAATTAAGAATGTGCTAACTTTTCTTCGCAACTTTTTAAGTAGTAGGTACTTTTTTCCTTTCAAAGAAAATAACTAATGGCATAGTCAGTTCTCCGAAGCATTTCAACGCTTGCTTTCTTATGAAAGTACTTAAGTAGTTTTCTTCAATTTAATATTACAATGGCACTCATAGGAGCTTTTTAAAGACCGTTGTGCTGCTGCCAAGAATACCTAAATGCGTTAAATGTTTTTTTTTTAACAAATCTATTGATACAAACCTATTGCAGAGCAAGCAGAGCAGTGGTGGCTCAGTGGTAACGGCCCTGACTTACGAGTTGTAGGTCGTGGATTCGAACCCAGGCAGGCGTTTTATTTTGTGTAAATAATTTAATCACCACTGCTGCTCTGCTCTCAAAACGATGAAGGAAATCGGTAAGATGTCACACGTCTTCGAATTTTTGGTTCTAGGACTGTCCTAGAACCAAAAATTCGAAGACGTGTGAAATCTACCAACCCGCATTGGGACCGAGTGGTAGATCACAGCCCACTCTCTCTCGAAAAGAAAAGGCCTGTGTCCCAGCAGTGGGAATATTATAGGCTCATTATGTAAGCACTTAAATGTGTGCTGCACTTATAAAGTGCTGTTCCCGAGGAAAATATTCTTATGTACGATGTTATATGCATAAATGTACTGCATCTCCGGCATTTCTATACGAATTTTGATGATTCTTCTAGTCGGTGTCTTCAATTCCTCAATGCACTAGTGTTATTTGAATTTGTGTGGAGTAGGTACAACTAAAAAGTGAAAAATAAAAACTTTTTTACAAAAAAAACAACCGACTTCAAAAAAAACTACAAAGTGATAAATAACTTTAATTTCGGAAGTCGGTGTCAAAAAACGAAAATGCGGAACCAACGACACCGACTTCCGAAATTAAAGTTATTTATCACTTTATAGTTTTTTTTGAAGTCGGTTGTTTTTTTTTGTAAAAAAGTTTTCTCGGGAACAGCACTTGTTTTCGGGATGAAAGGTAATGTCCGTTTCTGTACACCTGGCAACGTATATGCACAATTTCAGGATTATCTAGGCGTGAAAAGGTAACAAACAAACTTACTATCGCATTTATAATATTAGTTAGGAAGTTAGGATTTCCACCATTGGTTGGACTCAATGACCCCTCTGATAAAATATGAATGAAATTAAAAATAGCTTTGCTTTGAGGAAATAAATTGTTTCGGATACGATTGAAACTTTAATAGGTAGGTACACTTATTTTGTTCGTTCCTGGTCATTAGAAGGGTGGTAATATTTGATTAGTATCGCTATCGATCGATGTTACGATTCGAGTACCTATAAAACCCTTATTGCTGCTTTGTAACTTTTAAATACATGAAAAATTATTAATGTTATAAAAATCTAATCCTTTTCCACAGCTTAGATATTTAGCAAATGGCGTGGGAAGATAAACACGCTAACAAAAACTGCTTTATAAGTATCAGAAATTATTGATCACTCAACCCCTTCCCTGAAAGTTAATACTGACCACTAACCGCACAACCAAACTGTTTATAAACATATTAAAAAGATAACACTTTCCATATTAATAGAAGTGATAAATGCTGGCCGGTCACCGTAGTTTTAGTCAGTGAAACCACGCTTTCCATTCCATCGGTTGTGCGGTGCCCGGACCTAATTACGTACAGGTATTTAGGTAGCCATGTAAGTACTACACTACGGAAACCCACATCCGCCGCGTTGTTACAATGTTTATTATGATATAATGGGTCTGCACGTGAGAGACCTTACGCGACAAACCTACTAATTAGTGTCACTTACTTTTAAGAAGTTTTAATTGATAGCAGTTTACTGTTAGCGTAATGTGTCTCGTGAATTTGGTGAGCGATAAAGACGATTCATCTTTCAAACAGAAGCTGACAGCGCATATAAACTGCACCCGTTCTGCTCAAAACATTCTCATCTCAATCTCAAATTCTCAACAAACAGAATCGGTAGAATTTTAATGTTAGTCTTTTTCTAGATTAAACTTGAAACGTCTGAAGCGAACAAGGCCCATCGTTCCATTGGAGCAAAATAACAGAGGTTGCAAATATGCATAATCTCTTCATCTTTAATCTTGTTACGAATCGTTTCGACACGTCCTGCGGAAAAACGGAATCCGAGAAATGGTTTTGCGAATTTATTGGAAATGGAAGCAATTGCTCTTCTATATCTGTCAAATCAGCTCATCTCGCTCCCGCTAAAATTGCACTTCGTGCGAATGTCAACGGTTGTCGTCCGTCTCTTGGTCTTCAAGGGCCTTTATTATACAGCCGGGACACCGGGACGCCTTTCTATTTGCGTCAAGACCACTCGAACCTTTAATTGTTTTTCCGAGCGTGCTTTTGTCTTCGTGGTAATTTGGGAATGGAAGAAAATGCTACTGAGGCTGTTTTAGAGCACGAATGATAAAGAAAAGAAGTTGCGTAATTAAGTTTCTATCCCTTTGTCACGGCCTGATTTTTTATAAATTATGATTTTTTCATGTAAGACCTCTGTGAGGTGTCTCTCGGCTTCGAAGGGTGTTGAAATAACTTAGTTTTTTTTCTTCAAAAATCGTGTGTAATAAACCATCACTGTGGGATTATTTTTGCTTTTTGCAGCCAAAAGGAAACGGAACGACTACGTAGGTATATCGATACAATTGATCCTTACGTGAAATATTTGGGGAATATTACCATTTAGAGTAAATCAAGTATAGTATGGTACCACGACAAGTCCCTAAGCTGATCGCGGTACATAATGTTGTCGTACCTACGGCTTAGTCAAGCGGCAACTATTTACTTTATCTCGCAAAATCTGGAATTTATTGTGGCGACTTCGGCACTATGAATTACATTCTTAACCGATTGCTAGACACTGTCCTGAATTTAGTACTTAGTCCTTAATGCTGAACAGTTTTTAAGGTTTCTTTTATTGTCTTGTTCTCTAATCTCCTCCAACCCTTTGTTGTTAATCCGTCTGTTGCTAGGGTCCGCAGTACGTTGAAGTCTTACCCGCTTTGTGCGTTCTTCGGTATTCTGACAGACAGTTTATTAGCTCTTACGCAAACTTACTAATTTTTCAGCCAATGCTACAAGAGGCTGCGCTGAATAAGATTAAACTTAGTTGACATGCTTGTGCTGCTTAAAGTTTGTTCACTACTTACAGAAATGTTAACATTTACATAGCAACGCATGTTTTTATTAAAATAGCAATATCACACGCCTAGTCAGAATAGAGCATCATATAATTTATTAGGCGTCATACCAATACAAAGGTTAAGGTCATCCTGTGCTCCTTAAGATGTCCTTTCTCAATTTCACCTTTGTTTGTCTGTCCTTTGGGTTCAGACGCCCCAAATAAAACAAATAACACAGCGATAAAAAAGAAATGAGTTACGATGGAATATAATAATAAATTGGTCATAAAAGTAGTATTGAACTAGAAGAAAAACTGTGATAGCAAAATTGAACGTAGTCAAGCTTCAACTGCATCTGCCTAGCCTTTTCCCAACTATGTTGGGGTCGGCTTCCAGTCAAGCGGTATTTAAAATATCAGAGCGGAAGTTCAAACGTGAGCATTTAAAATGGCTTCATAATACCTATTGATGACGCTTTATTTATGAACGATGTAGTGATTCGTCTCACAGCTATATGAAGTGAACTGTATCATACATTGATAAACCAAATACAATTGTACTTAATAAATTGTAATGGTTGAAAGCTTAACTGAAAATGTGTTTAAGTACTTAAAAAGCTGGTCAATCGACTTTACTATTTAAATCAGAGAAGTTTTTTTTATGTTTAATATTAGAAAGCACACCATATGGCAAAATAAAATGCTATTTTACATAGGTTCTTTTGTTCGTTTGAGCCGCATAATTTTCTATCATGTATAGATTTAGTGGGGCAGGAAGTCAATGACAGTGGCGAGTAGGTTATTAATCCTAGGTGCAGCGGGCGTGCTCCCTGCGGTCAGTATACGACACATACACGGTATGTGTGGGGACAGGGTGGGACATGACTTCTTCCCCTGTGCTCAGTAATTATCAATGCGGCATCGGCATTAGCGCTTTGATAGTACTCTCAGAGGTGTTGCTGGTAATCTTTATAGTATTAAACTGGAACATTCTAAAATAATCCCCTTTTTCATTTGGTCTCTTTTATCATTTTATGTTTCCTGCCTTTTTTTTTTTTTTTTGAGGATGGGAAATCATCTAATGACTCCTCCCGCTCTGGGTGGAGCGGAAGGGAGTGTCAGACTCTTACTGACTAAAACCCACCCGTGTTCCTTCCTTAGCCCTTTATGTTCCGGGGCAGCGGTAACCCTTTCGGACGATCCCGCTACCCATGTTTCCTGCCTTCGCCTCGTTGACCAGCTTCTGTCTTATTCTACTTGAAATATTTGAATCCCACATTTTGTTGTTTGGCGTTTTCTACGTATGCCCGGCGACGAATTTTGAGGCTTCTCCCGTAACTCGATTTCCTTGCAACGGTATCGTCCTAGCAGCCTAAGTATTAAATTTGAAGGCAAGTTTGCGTTATGAAGAAATAATAAAAGGACCAACAATTCTTTACCAAAACCGTATAGGGAACTTCCAATCAATCGATTTAAAACAGCGTTATTCAAATGGGTTATAGAAAAATCATTCTATTCTGTGAAGGCGTATTTAGACTTTGAAGATTCACACTGACATGTTAATAATACAATTTAACAAATACTATGATTTATGTACCAATTTTATTAGCTTCATTTATTTAATTCATCTAATCAATAATTTTGCATGCTAGTTTTAGCGAATTGTTTTAGAAACTTAAAGAAAAAAACCCGTCCATCTGTAATGTACTACAATTCATGCAAATAAATTTCATTTCAATTCATTTCCTACGTCCTTATAGCCTGCGTATTAATGCACTAATCGCAATTACTTACTGTTAGATAGAAACATAAAAATTCCGGTTTAAAAACAGGCCCAATCTGAGGTTTAAAAGCTATAAATTGGTTAAATAAATGTTGATTAGTGACGCGGTCCGTTTGTTTATACTAGATGCTGATCTACGAAACTAGTTTTAATGTTATTCATAGAAACCTGATTTCGATGCTATCTGTAATACAGGTAGTCGTTAAGGATATTTTTATCTTAAAGACTTAATCACTGCCGGAATAAGGTTAAGGGAAATGAAATATAGCCATTAATTGCTATGTAAGTACAAATTCGAAAACCATTTTACAAATAGGTAAAGTCAAAGAAGCGAACCTAAATTGTGGTCAAAGGATCAAAGTTCATAAGGACCAATATATCCGTGGCGAAGCATGCTCGTAGCTATAATAATTAGAATATCATAATGACGAAACTGGAATACAGTGTAACCTGGTTAAGGGGGCCCTGGATACCTCTACTACTCATAATCATAATTACAATAAGGACCCTACACTTTTGCATTGAAATACTTCTGTTACTGGGAGTAATTAAACCTTTATAACTGAGAAAGCAATCTATAATTGGGATTTAGTAGTTCAATAGCTGTACAAGTAAGACAACTAATAATAATTTATAATAAAACAGACATTTTTAAGAAACAAAAAAACATGAATTCACACCTCTATAAATGAAAAAAAAAGGTACAATTCAATCTGTTTCTTTAAATGAGACAACTGACAAATAAACCTGACTACCTACTTGGGAAACTTGTTAAATGATAATTAAGCCTCTCTAATTGATAAATAATCCTAGGTCCCTGGCGATCCCAATTATCCAGGTTACACTGTGTATGGTGTCCGTTTGAGGACCCCAGAAAGCTTTTTTGTGGAAACTGTAATTTCTACATTCTCTAAAATATATACTCGGTTATAAGACCAACATTTTGCAAAATACGCAACATTAATCAAAATCGAAATGCAAAAAGAAAAACATGTGAGAGGCAAAAGAAAGATTTCAGTTTTATAAATAGCTCCATAAAATATTCTATAAGCAGTGTTAATAATCTCAGATAATTTACATTCCATCGCCACTTAATCAGTTATCTACTTTAGTGAAATGTATTCTAAGTTGATTTTTGAGTAATAATTTATAACAAAAACGTCCTAATAAGTTTTTGGTTGCAATGGAATTGGAACTTTGTTAAATATAACATTCAGTTTATTGTTCCATGCCTTTAAAATTATCTCAGATTTATTAAACACGCGCTGAACTAAGACTAACCTAACCATTATTGTTTATCTTGGTGTAAATAATAGTGATTTGTGTGTCTGATCGAGTTTTCTTTTCTACAACAGTGGATTATGATCTTCACAAGATTTAAATTATTTTCATTATTGCTTGTATTGATTACAAAAAAGTTCCGTTCTCACTAAGTAATTGAATTATTTTCAGGATAAAAAAAAATCGTACGTATTATTTTTATTAGAATAGAGCTTTTATCGCTCTTGCTATACGGGAATAAATAGATGCATGCTACCTCCTGGGGCGACTGTCGGTCGATACTGTTAATTTGTAAAAATACTTAACCCTATCATATTAGCTGAATATCTAATGAACTTGAATTTGACGTGATCACCCCGACCGCATCTGCACTAATAGACCAAATCACAGATAATTAATTATTGCCGAACTTAATTGCGTATACCAGCGCAACCAGTTACCATGGATTCAGTTTATGATTCTGAACCCCCCAGTTTGTGCCTCGGGAAGCACGTTAAGCCGTTGGTCCCGGCTGTCATTCGTGGATCTTTGACAGTCGTTACGGTTCATCAGAAACCCGAAAGTCTGACAACGGGTCTTACCAAGGGGCATCGTATTGCCCAGTAACTGGGTTGTGGAGGTCAGATAGGCAGTCGCTCCAGATAAATACTGGTATTCAGCTGCACCCGGTTAGACTGGAAGCCGACTCCAACATAGTTGGGAAATAGCTAGGGAGATTGTTTGAGTTTGCGCGTCGATTGTCCCTGTCACCTTGTATTGACTTACAGGGATTGGTCGCGACTTGCGGCAGACAATCAAATTATGCAACCATGTTTATTTGGGTCTAGGCAGAGGACTCGATACTTTTTCCTTCTCGTTTATTCACGCTTCGCTTTATGAATAAAAGAACAACAAAATGCGTTGGCCGGATAAAATGGTGGCATCGGAAAAGGTTTTGTTTCCCTTAGTTTTGTTCAGTCGTTGATTGTCGACCTTTGAACTGTTCTGTGTTTTTCACAAAAGCCTTTAAATGAACAAATGCATAACTCAGTGAATAGTACGCTTTCAATTTGGTATCGATCAGAGATTCAACCAATCAAACGAATATTAATGTGAATTCAAAAGGTAAAATGTGATGTGTGTGAATTTTTAATCATCAATTTATTGAGTTTATTTCATCGTAATTCTCTGGTTTACAATATTTTGCTACAAACTTCCCCTGTTGTACAATATTTCGATCGCCGATGCTTCACAAAGATTAAAAAAAACGGGACTACTTAAGTTCAGACCCCATTAAATTAAAACCGTTCATTAGTAATCGGATGGAGCTTTCAAACGGACAACTTTTTGCTTAGCTCCTGGCACTCTTAACATTTTATACGTTCAAACCCGTTCTCTGTTTTATAAAAGAGGATCTTTTATCAAACAAAGAATAAATTCACAAAGATAATCTTTGAAACTGTTACAATAGATACAAAAATCTGAGTTTAATATATAGTTTAACTTAACTATGTTGAAAGCATAGTTCTATCATTCTACGTACTGAAGTACCAATTATTAATTAACATGTTTTTGTTTGAATCCGGTCCCGAGGGTGGAGGTAATGTGATAACACTCGCAGGTACGGCAGGTAGGCGACGGAAGCCATCGCATAACTTTTTTATTTCTTTAAGTTGGGTAGGTTAAACGCAGTGTAACCGCGCGTATTTATTTGAGATGTTCCGAGAATTTTTGTTCAGAACTTGTTTTGGAACATAATGGTGTTAGATTTTAAGATTTATTGTTTGTTTAAAAAAAATATCGCAGCGTGCCTTGTATTGGTTGTATTATAATTAAACGAAGAAATAAAAACTTGCATTGCAATAGTACTAACCTTCCTGTCTTAATTAGTGCGATTAATCTTCCAAATTAAAGCAACTACGAACGGAGTTTTATTGTGATAAAAATAAGAGATTATGATCGTAGATTATATAGTACTCAATCAAATCCTGAGAAGTCACAAGCGTAACGTTAAATTTACGAAGACGTCTTAATTATTTTAAAGCCGTTAAATATGCATTCTTAGACGCTATTTATCTACTGAATTTTCTATTGTATCGCACCACCAGTATTGTTTTCGGGAAATTATTCACTTTCCGCCGACACAGTATCTAATTCAACTTTCCTCCTTATTCGTCGCAAATTCAAGAGTCATAAATAAAATTTCTCTTCAATTTCGGACGCTGGGTCCGTATGGCCTCATTATTTTTAAACTTATTTTCTACTACCTTCTGCTCGCGGCTTCGGCCGCATGGATGTCGGAAATTATCCCACGGGAACGTGCTACCGGAGCAAATAGTAGCCTACGTCCTTGCCCAGGATTCCATCTATCTCCTCACCAAAATCTCTCTCTCATTTGATTGAAATCCGTTCAGTGTTTTAGCCGCAAAAAGGTAACATACAGGCATATTTACTTTAATCCATACTTAGTTTGCCATTTTCCGTTTGCTCTTCACTGTAAATTGATTTTTGCTGTTCATATAATGCCCTCACTCTGTTGATTTATTTTCGTTGAATCCCAGTTTAATATTTTTGGCGTTGGATCCCACAAAACATTATTATGTATTTCCGTTGGATCCCAAATTTAAAAAATGCAAGAGAATCACGTTTTATTGTCGTTGAATCCCAAAAACTATTCACGTTCATTTTACCCTTTTCGCGGAATTTTCGTGTAATTTGAGAAAATGTTTCAACTCTCGAATTTATTAATTGAAACTGGTTTTTTGAGTATTGCTTTTCTACAATTGAAATTTAAATATTTTTGAGAACAGTTTGTTTTTCCGACGTAAAAAATGAAATCGGATTAGCATTGCAACTCAAAGTATTTGTAAATTGGAATAATGTACAATTTTGGGCAGCTTTTTGATATCGATATAATAGTTAAGGGTGATAATTTTTTTATCCCCGACTTAGATATGTGCCTACCCGACGGACGGTGAATCAATGATGAATGCTTAAAAGAATTGAATCGCTTGCAAGTCTAACGTTTTAATGACTGTATGAGAATTCCGAGTACCTGCTGTCACCTTCGCATTGTACGCATGTAAATAAACAGCTTGTATACACGTATTAGAGTTCTTTGACAGACGAACGCGACGCGTGTGTTTTTGTTGCTCATCTGGTCAGCGGACCGGCGGTGCGCGGCTCGTTTCCCAATTAAATCGACACAGTTTGATTCGCACACTAATAGACAACGCGGGGTTCGACCTTGTGGTTTTTTGATAACCTTCGTGGAGGTGCTGATGATTTATATTTAGATTTCACTGATTTTTAAATATTATTTATTGTCTAGAAATTAACTTCTTGATGGATGGTTGTTTTGTTACAAAGTGACACGCCTAAGATCAGCTGTGTGATGTCGGCACTTGAATATATCAGCTGCTACGCAGATCGCGCTGTGAAAGTGACATGTCAGGTGCTTGGCAGCCAGTGCTCTTGTCAACCTAGAGAAGGTAAGTCTTACGCTTCTCTGAATCTGCTCATACACTCAATTTATTAATGGGGCAGTCGCCAAAAATAATACTGCATAAGGTACTTGGTTAATGGTAATTCGGTTGTCCTCAGTAATAATAATAAAGGTATTACGGCTACGTCAATAGGTACGTACCATTGTGTCTGCCTCCAGTCTATCCGTCGCATTTAAATTGAGTTTGGTCGGTGGGGTCACTCAACTTCTCTGCGCATCTTATTACGAAAACTTTTTAAAATTTAACAAAATCTTGACATATTGATGTATGTTTACATTACAAACTTGTTTAATGCGATAAGGATGAATGAAACGGAAGAAAGCGGTTCGATTTCCTTATTTTTCTATTTTCGCTGCGTCTCGGTCGTTTAGTTGTTCATCTTGATTGAGTGGATTTGATTTCAATAACTGAATAAGTCTTGAATCATCTGCTTCTGCAATCATAATCTATGAGGCTTCAGGAATCAACTGTAAATGCAGTTCAGGCAGCTCATAACTTTTCTGCTTTTTTCCCTCGTCTCTTTCTGAACACTGTTCAAAACAAACAGCTGAATGCCATTATTTCACGAGTAGTTGATCCGTAAGCTTGGATAGTTGGATACGTATCGACGAGCTGTCTTGTTGTCCGTCTCTCTATGCACAAATGGCTGCGCCTATTGCCGGCAGCGAAATACACTGCAAAAGACCAGTAGATAAGTTTTCTTTAATTCTGTTCTGTTATTTTGGTCTCTATTCATATTTCAATCTTATGCCTCATTGGTTTTCTTCTATAAAGTTTATTGTTATGCTATGAAGTTAGGATCATCCTAATAGCTATTTATACGCGGTATAAATCGTCAATATCATTTTATTATAATAGGTTCGCAAAGCCCTGTATTGCTAGTTTTAAACTATCTCCTCGTCGAAGGTGGCAAAAAGTAACGCTACAGTTTTCTTATTGTGTCTTTTTGATCTTGGTTGACTTACTAGTCCTTTGGTACGTTGTTGCTACTAATGCAGTTTTTTATACTAGAAGAAAAACATGCCTTTAACGTCTGAGTATAAAAAAATAAGATAAGTAATTTACAAAAAAACAATTATTGTTCAAATCACACGCGGCATGTTGGAGGATGGAAAGCAGCAGATGAAGTGATTTTTTACTCCGTTGGTGTAATTGCTGTATGGCTTTCCATTCCAGTGTGAGAATAAATAAATGTTTCATAAAACTGTCTAGGTAATACATATGATTTTACAAAGTAAATTATTCACGTTCAATTGTACGGCTTTGTAACAAAAACTGTGAATAACAGCCAAATATGACGGTAAAGTTTGTCGCTTTTAAATTAAGCAACTCGCTAAATGTCACCCTCTCCTGTAGGTATAGGTTACCCCTTTCTCTCTGCATAGCGACAAACTTCCCGTCACCACGTGCCACGTGAATGCTCACTTTGCTCACACTCACTGTTTAATTTAGACGAAAACCTAAACTTTAAAAACATTATTTTGTACCTACTGAAATATAAATATTATTTATTGTCAACTAGATAATGTCGCACGAGTTTGCGGAACTCATTTAATAGCTCTGAAACGCATGACGGCGCTATTTTCCGGGAATTTAAAATAGTGAATTTAAAAACGAGACGACAAGCGTTATTTGAGTATATACAATTAGCTTGTTCCTACGTGTAACTAAGGCATGATTCACGCTGTGATTATAGACCTAAGACATTTGTTTACGCATTCTATTTATAATTCAATGGCGCTACTTATAATGTTGTATACAATGCGTTGGATTGTAACTGATAGTTGCATTTTTTCAATGACAATGCGTCGCTCATACATACATTACGCTGGTAATTTTGTCATTCATATACATTGTTTTGCTTCTTTCTGCAGTATCAGCACAAGACCAGTTATTTATAGTTTAAAGACCGCGTGCTTAGCACAAACTTCTGTACTCTAGTTAAAGGCAAAAGTTGTGAGAGATCGTACAGACTTTATAAAATCCGACTGGTTTATAGGTCAAGTTGGGATAAATACTTCTTCCTATGTCAAGAAACAGCATTATCCGAAGACCAGAAACAGGCTTCGATTATCAGTTATTATGATTAACTTAAGACGATCTTGTGCGCGGTAAATCTTAAGTTCTTATTTATCCTAGAAAACTAATATAAATAATAGATAGGTACCTAAGCAACATCTATAGTTAAAAAAATTAGGTCGCTGACACGCAAAGATGAAGTTATACAAACGTGGCTAACCACTGACCACGTTGGTGCAATGAGTAATGATGACACCTTTACTATGTTTACTTCTCGCCAATTTATAGCTGTCTTCATAGACTCCTAGCAGAGCTAATTGGTGTGAAAAAGGCGATATGACAGGTACAGGACAGGCAGGGACAGCTGACGGAGTTGACGGCACTCGCGAGCTGCCCACACGTTTTCTGTTTAATATTCCACATTATTGAGGGCTTTATGCGTTGTCTAGTGTCAGAAGTAGGTAACTGATTGATGGGTTAGCCATTTGAAACGTGAAAACCACTCCAATACAATTGTAAAATCAAATAACTCAACACAGAATAACAATTAAGTTAATGCATCGTAAAGTGTAGCTCTACATCTACATCAACGAAATTAGTTGCATTACAAGGTGTAATTACATTCTATTTACTATCTAAGCCTCTTCAAAGAGCGGTGAGCCTTCGTAAGGCCCCAACACGCGATACTTCAATTACAGTTATGCAAAACCATTCAGCATCTTTGCCTATAGGTGTAAACTCAGACTTAACCTCCGCTGCATTCTTGCTCTTACGAAAACTCGGTCAAGGAGTCAACTGAAAACGACTTACAAAATCGACACGTATCGACAAATTTTGTTTTGTAAAATGAACCGTGTAAATGTCCTATTATACGTACATTATCGAACGTTGACCGCAAATGCTATTTTACAAAATAAAACCGATAATTGTTGAAAGATCTCGCATTAAAAAACCAGAAAGTTATGGCTGTACCATAATATGCAACTATTCCTCACTTTTGCCAAAATAGTCAAAGCAATAGGTTGCTGCAATACTGTTTCTGCCCAGTAATATCGAGGAAGATGGCGAATACGGAACAAAACTGAAATATAACTAAATGTCACATAATTTCAATATTTACTCTTAGCAGCGTCGCCATTGACTGTCACGATAAACTGTACTCCATGCAGAGAGGCATTACTTATTAAAATATTGAAATGTCAGCGAATTGTACTCCAGGAGTTCTCGTGCGTGTTACACAATGTAAGTGACAGTCCCGATACATAAAATATGTCCGTTCCCAAGAAACCCACTCTCTTTAACTATATACGCCGTAACTACTATCCTGGTTATAATTAATTCATGAACCTTTCGGGGTAACGACATGACATGCGATACCGGCCGGTGGAATACACTCCGTGAAGAACGCATAATTATGCAATTGGATTTTTAAAAGGTTAACGAAGGTTGACAGCCTGAGGCATTAGCTAAAAGGGAATCAGGAGTTTGAAACATTTTGTAAACAAATTCAATCAAATAAGGAAAAAACCAAACGAAGCCGCAAGAAAAGGCTAGTTTAAGAAGTCTACTCGGTGACACAGCGTTTATTACTTAAAGTCACGTATCATAGCATTTGCGTGTAGGATTCAATTGCAGCAGTGCGTAAATGGTTAAGTATAGTTACCGGTTGTTACCGTATTAATAGGCAGGCTGTTAACTCATCCGCTATGTTAGTTACCCATTTCACAACTAGTACATATGATTTAAATAAGTTCGAAGCTGCTAATTTTGTCTCCTAGGTGTATTTTTAAAACGCAAGCACGTTTCCCCAGAATTTAATTTTGAATAGACTGCAATTACCGTTTTTTGATTATATTGAATTATTTACAAAAAATGCATGTACTAAAACGCTGCATGAGTGGAAGTGGTCAGGTGCGGTTCGGTCCAGTGCTGTTGAAGTCAGTGCTCTGAGTGGAACACCTTAAAATGTCGTCCTCGCGTAATAATTATGTTAGCTAAATTAATTTACCAGGGAAGCCTCGACAAAATCAAATAACCGATCTTTGTTCAACGTAATACTATTGCGACACGTGGTTGGCTGGCTCTAACCAAATTACTGCCAGTACCGTGTCGTAACAAAGATTTGTGAGGCAAACGTCTATCGACGACAATTAATTTTTTCAAACAACCAACAGAGATTTTCGCTGCCATGTTATTGCAGCCAATCGAATTGATAAAGAAAACGTGCGAGGCTTACACTGGAACTAATCAGGCCGTTAGCTAACAATTCGTATTTATCCAATTTCCATCTGTCAATTTAGCTTGTTCAGACGACACCAATTAGTCGCCCCGTCTTTTATCGATTGAAGTCCCACTCACGTTCCAAGAAAACACTTGTAGATTTTTCCGTAAACACAGAACAATACGCAACGCCAATAAAAAAATAAGAAAACAAGTACTATAGATGAATTGACGATATTGGAAAACACTTGCTCCATATTATTTCATATAAAAAAGTAGTCAAATATTGCCGCATGGATACAATGCACGTACATAGATATAGAAAACATTATGAGTAAGTATGTCAATATGAACACGGCTGTAATGAAAATGAAGGTCTCTTCCAAGCCATCCATCCAAGGACTTACAAAAACTTCCAAGTTATTGGTTTGATAATTTCGCGTTTGATTAACAATAACCAGCAATTTGAGTCTGGATGAAGCAAACATAATAAACACGTCTGTACACACAACATTATCATAAGTCTTAGTAACCCTGAGTAGGTATGTCTTGTCCAACAAATCCCTCCAAAATAATATAAACTGAATTAACTGAAACAATATTATTTCGTTCATTACCAAAGTGCTGGAACACTGTCTGCTATGAAAAATAATGAACAAAGCTTTATTACACGCTGAAAGAGAGAAAAATGTCCCTTTGTACCGCTGAAACATCGTGCTATTAAAGGTTTAAGTACGGTTATACCTATTACCCTTTCGCGTGATAGAAACACTCGATCAACGGCTACCGAGAGTCCACGATTGCAGGATAGATAAGTAGCTTAAGTTTTAAAAAGTTGCTATAAAAAGATGTGTGATCGACCGCGAGCCGGGTGTGCCCCGTTCATGTGATTGTTCTACCAGACTACCACAAAATACAAGAAAATTGCAATTTTTGTAGACCGTCGGACAGAATGTCTTAGCGCCGTTTCCAGACAAGTCATCATTTAAACCTCTTGCAAAAGTCGTCGATATTTATTATGGCCATAACTACTTTATTACCTTGATAAAATCCACTTAACAATTAATTAGTAATATTTCTGGCTTGTTGGACGTTTCATATTTATAAGTTGAACAATATTGCGGTCTAAGCTAACTTTAAACCTTGTCTGCAACCCTACTGCGCTGTTATTAGAGATTGACAAGTCAGCCGGAGCTAGATCCAAAATACCCTAAAATATTTGGCATTTTCAAAATTCGTTATATTTTTTCAGGGGGAAAACTGTACTTAAATACTGCAAAATAAATTACTTTAGTTAATATTGTGAACCCCATTGTCATCGCCTGTCTGGTGAAAATTCTCAGCCAGTACTTATGTACTGCCTTCATTTTAACTGAATTTACACCCTTTTCTTAAAACACACTCTTCCACCTGGTTACATTTTCACAAGCTATTTTATTTAAAAAAAAAAGCCTATAATGTTCCCACTGTTCGGGCACAGGCCTCCTCTCTGTGAGAGGGAGGGAGTCTCATTTTCTCATAATTCTCCATCTTTGTTTCTCAAATTAACGCAACTGACAGGATCCCTGGCTGACAGATACGACAGAACTATTAATTAAATACACTCACAATGGTGTGTTCCGTAACTTCTCTAAAATGAATTCTGTTACAACTTCTCCTTGGTTATTTTAATATACAACTTAAATCTATTATACAAAACTTACTTGTCCCGTAAATAGGTACCCGTACCGAATAATTATGATTTGAATATTATATTAATCTAATAGTATTTAAAAATGGTTGTCTCTAAAATGGCCTATATTAATACTCATGCAATTCTATTTCAGTAGCAACAAGAGCATTTGTTTGGGCAGCGACGGATATTATGGCTAGAGTCGCATGCACGGTGCATCAGTCATCGTCCCCAACCATTGACATGTGTTAATGCATGTGTTTTTAACGGCGGAACACATATTGTGATAGACATGCTACTGTTGTGGACACATCAACCTAATTAAAACTTTTATTTTCTAACTAAACTTGGGTGTTTCGCTCACTAGGTATATCAATCTTCGCGTATTTGACGACACAGATATAAACACTATTCAGACATAACGCTGGTTTATGATTCTGATATAACTCGCCACTATGATATTCGATACATAATCAGCCTATGATGTTCCCACTGCTGGGATACTTCGAGAGAGAGTGGGCTGTAAACTACCACGTGGGCCCATTGCGGGTTGGTAGATGTCACATGTCTTCGAATTTTTGGTTCTAGGACATGATGGTTTTCTCACGATGTTTTCCTTCACCTTTTTGTGAGCAGTGGCGATGAAATTCCAGACGTTTTGCTACTAGCTCATTCTGCTTTTATGTCGTCCAGCTGAGTTGACTCTCTACTGACTGGGTACTCTGCTTTTATGTCATGTAGCTGAATTGTCTTTCGGCTATTTAGGTAACTTGCTTTCATGTTATCCTACGTGAATTGTCTTTCAGCGAAAAGGTCTTTCCGATAGAGACCCAATTATTTACACAAAGTAAAGCGCCTTCCTGGGTTTGAACCCGCGACCTACAACTCGTAAGTCGGGGCCATTACCCCAGTGGTCACCACTGCTCTCTAATACCTGATGTTGCCCATTATTTACGCGCCATGTGTAGTGTAAGTATATCTTTTGTTGGAGAATAGAATAGAATAGAATAGAATACTCTTTATTATGTACACCATATAAATTACAGACATAAATATAGAAATTCCTAAATAGATAAGATAAAATACATTGAAATACTCCCATAGCTTAATCCTAGATGTCTTTATTAAGACATGGTGCTGCTCTGAATACATTCCCCGTCGACTCGACGTGGCCGGTTCAGGTTCGAACAAAGCCTCCGTCATCCCCTTTATGCTGGTTTTCTTTTGACCATTTACACAGAAAAAGAGCCCAGTAAAACGGGGCCTCTAGAAAAATATTTATTAGAAGGGTACTAGCTTTCTGCCTGCGAGTTCGTCCGCGTGAAATTCTTGTTCCCCCACCCACTGCGTACAGCGCGTTTTTTCTTTTTGCTCGGCTCCAAAGGGTTCCTTAGCGTGATGTAACCTTCCCCAAGAATTGGGCTAACAAATGCAAAAATATTTTTTCAAATCCGACTTGTAGTTCCAGAGATTAGCGTGTTCAAACAAACAAATTCTTTAGCTTTATTATTAGTACTTATTATAGATAGATGATGTATTCGGAATAAAAGTGGCTGAGTAATGTCGTCCTAGTGTTTAACACTGTGTTATAGTATTTGAGTCGTTACTGACATTTTGAAATTGTGATAATATGATTCGTCTGTATATGACTTGACAACGAGATTTATTTTACCACATCATTGCATCCACTGACATTAGGATTTAAAATATTATAGACATTTCCTATATCCCTTCAAATTTAAAATAGATTTTGAATGAAATAGTCCTCCCGGAAACGGAAATCCAACGGTCTGAAAATTCAAAACGCGTTTTGGTTTACGTCCGGGACATAATACTGTCCGAGAGTTTTTCGCTTTTCATTAGATTGTGAACGTTCGTTTGCCGTTTCGAAAATGATTTTTTCGTCTGTCCTAGTAATATCCTGTGTAGACTTCAAAAAACAAAAGTAGGAAAGTATGGGATGGTGAGATGATGCGACATCGTGTGTTATTTATATCTGGCGGGTACAATGTGGCAGATATTAATATTTTATTAAGGCGACCTTTAACGCGTCATGGTTGGGTTGACCGTGTCGTGCACTTTACGGTTAACGACGGGCTGACAATGATATGACTACAGCTTGTGTATGTCTGAAAGAGCGTGTGATGTTTTTGTAATTTATATAGATTAAATTGTACTGGTAAAATCACAATGTCTGGTTGTGGCTTGTCCTTATTCCTGACTAGCTGTTACCTGCGACTTGTCCGCGTAGATATTATCAATATTTAATTTCATTTCATTGGTTTTAATTTTTTTTCGTGGGACCCCATTTTTTTCTGAAATTAAAGTAGCCAAAGTTACTCCTTATTACATCAGCTATCTGCCAGTGAAAGTCCCGTCAAAATCGGTCCAGCCGTTTCAGAGATTAGCCGGAACAAACAGACAAAAATTGCAGAAAAATATATTTTGGTATATGTACCGTGTATACATCCATATGCATTTAGTAAAAAGCGGTTATTACAAACAGACACTCCAATTTTATTTATTTGTATAGATTCCAAAATATGCTGAAGATATTTGCAGTTATTTGAGGCAAAAACTATTTTTCAAAACTGTTAAATAATGTAAAATGAGGTTACTATTAAGTTAAACAGTATATAAGAATTAAAATAAAACTTTATTAATAAACTAAATGAGGAACATTTTTTTTAAAAAAAAAGCTAACCAATAATTACATTTGACTCAGTGGAAGTCCCAGTTTCGGAATCGTTTACACAATTTGCCATGAAATACTGATGATTCTTTACTAAATGTTTTTGTAGACATATCTTCTTTGCAAACACTTTATGGCACTGTGCACATTTAGATCCATCTTCTGTATGCTTGTAAAGTATGTGACTTTGAAGTGCAGTCACCGAGTTGAAGGTCTTCTCGCAACAATTGCAGTTAGTTGCTCCCGGGGGGTGTATCGTTGCATTGTGGTTCATCAAGCCACGGTGAGTCGTGAATGTGCGACGACATAGCTCGCACCAGTGATTCCTCCTCTCCGGATGTTTATACTTTATGTGGTTTCGTAAAGCGAGGTGGGAATCGAATACCTTACCACACTGTGGACAAGGTGTCTCAGTCTTACTGCAAGTCTCACCATGAAGAACTAACAGTTCGGGTGTCGCAAACGCTCTATAACAAGCCTTACAGCGATGGCCATATCGGTGCATGTATCGTATATGCTTCTGCAAGCTCAGCATTGATGGATACTTCTTATCGCACGCCACACATTGCCCCTCCACCTCGTTCTCAGGGTGCATGAGCAGATAGTGAGCGTGTAATGTACTAGCTGTTTTGTAAATCTTTCCACAATGTTGGCACATGTGACCGTCGTCATTGCTGTCGTCACCGTCAGAGGGCGCTTCACCGTCGCCGTTGCAGTCACTGGAGTCCTTGTCTTTCAGGATATCTTGCAACACGACAGTCGAGTTCCGAAGATGTTCGTCAATGATCTCCGAGTCCAAACGCTCAATATTTACGTCAATTTCTGGTTTTTCGACAAGTTTACTCATTATTTAAACTGAAATTCAATAAATCCACGTCTATTTATTTGACAATGATTTATTTTCAGAAATGACAGTTCATGCTTAAAAAAAAGAAAACGATTAAAAAAAAAGTTTTTTTTTAGTTGACAGCCTGATAATCTAAATACAGACTGCAGACCTTTGTAGAGTTTTCTCTTTGCTGACATTTAAGTTAATTTTTTTCAAAGTTGTTTTATCTTCTTTATTCTGAAATCGTTCAAACAACTTTTCAATTTATTCGTTAGGTAAATAGCGAATTAATTTTGTTGTGCTTCTCTAATTAGCGGAAAGTACCTAACTTACAATATTTTGGATTGTTTACCAGACTTTGAGATCGATAACATTATAAGACAACTATGGGGTCTGATTTTACTTTTATTTCACAAGCTCTTGTTGTCGTGTTGTGTTAACCTTAAATATTATTTAAATTAATAATCGATTTAAATTAGTTTTCCTTAGCGTGCGTATAACTTGAACTAGTAGGTACCCATGCTAAATAGCGAAGTAGGTCATAGGTTAGTACCTAAATAATAATACAACAATAAGTAAGTAGTCGTACTTATAGTTGTATTACGTCGTAACCGCAAAACAAACAAACCATTAAATTGCTTATTTAAAAGATTGATCGTTCGAGAACTTAATTCCAATGATTTTCTGTCTATCCATTTACACCTATTTCACAATGTCATTTTTCAGATTTTTCAAAACGATAGGATTTAAATCCAATATTGTTAAAGCAGTTTCCTTAAATCTAATTATTAGTGTTTTTCTTTCTTTTCTTTTTATGCGTTGGGAAAGCCTAAAACGTTGAATAGTACCTAAAACTAAAATGTGGTTGTTTATGCGTGATGTTTGTACTGCAAATAAAACGAATGTGTCCAAGAATTGTAGTCACTTAATACGTAATATCAAGAATATGTTTTCTGAGTGTGTACAATACCGGGGAAATAATACCGAGACATTAACATAAAAGCAACTTTAAACACCATTTAAGTGTTTACACGATTTGCTAACTGTTAAAATTATACTTAGTTTAAACAAATTAACATGGTGATTAAACTTGTTTATTGTGATTTCGGAATCGAACGGAACTTTTTTTAGCGATCTGTTTTCAACAACAAGCGGTTCAGGTTGAAATGTCAAATATTGGCGCGCTTTCGATTCCGAATTCAAAATAAAAGGTATTGTCTGTGGCGTCTGTGTAAGTAAGCGTGTGGCGCGTTTGTGTGTGTGTTGTTACGTGTACGTGTGGTTCTTTATCGGGTCGCAGTGAGATCGGCCGCGGCGCTCCGTTCGCCGCCTGGAAGGACCAACAGGCGGCTAACGCGGAACGAGAGCCGCTACCATTCGGGTGAGTCACTACATTATAAAGAACCTTACGCTCTGTTCGTAGACGCGTCGGTCATTGGTGTTGTGTAGGGCTGCCAACCTTTTTGGTTTTTAAAATGAATCATGTGGAAAACAATTTGCTTGACACAAACCTTGGAGCCGTGTTATACTTATTGCATGTTGGTTGAAATTAGGTAATAGATATTGTGATTCAATTTACCTAAATTGATTTTTCTTAAAAACGGGTCGGCTGCACCAACAGTTTGGTAGATTTACCTAGTCGCAATACCAACTGAAAAAGTCAATGGATTTTTTATGAGAATAGGCCGTTCGTAATCGTATAATTATACTGCGTTCTTCACATATTAGAAAAAAATCTATGTTCGTGGAAATAATCCCTTCATTTAAAACATAAATAAACCACTGAGGCATATTTTAAATCATAGTTGGCAACCCTATCGGTGTGATGTCATACTTGATGTATTTTTTTAATTGGGTTGGTTTAGGGTTCAATCAACAATTACATTTAGTCTTATTAGAAGTAGTTTTTTTTTTATTGGTTTGGATTGGATTCTCATAGTGTGTTTCATTCTGTTAATTTCTTTCTTCTTTTAAGTAAGCTATATATTTTTATTATATTTCTTGTTTCTTCTATTAATTTACTTTAAGAATTAAGATACCTTTCTGAAGGCCCGACGCTGACTAAAGAAGTATTGTACAGACGCCACATCAAGCTACTACAATCTGCAAAATTTATTTAATAGATTTTCAACTTTATCGCTGAAGCATAAGGTTCAATGTTGATTGGTAAATTTTGACAGTTTCGGGTAGCTTGATGTACTGGCGTCTGTACTTAACACCTCTTGAGCTATTACTTCATAACTGCCTCGTTGTGATTATATTTTATGTAATAAATGCATACCTAGTTATTTAGTAAGTACCTACTTTACGGCCTGAAGTACCGGAATTGGCACCGGCTAATAAAATCGTGTTGCAAATACGTGGTCTCATAACCGGTGCGACGGGTCCACTGACTGGCTTTCTATTTACATACGTATATTGATTTGGATGCAAAAATACGGAAGACAAGTTTTAAGCGAGAAGATCAAGTTTTTAAGAACCTAGTTCGACCCAGTACGGAATTGTATCGTGCATGTTATCCATAGTAAAATAAAATAAAAAAAATTACTTACCACTTAAATGAAATTTATTGTACCATTGTTATAAAGCTAACGTGAAAAGATCGCGCAAGACAATAATACAATTACGTCATTTATATTTTTCCGTTCTCGTTTACCTGCCTAGAACGGGACTTCCACTGACTTCAACTCTGTGTCGAAGTTTGTCATCGTTATGCATTCTTGCGTCGTGCCTCCAGTTAATTTATTTCTATATGGGTAAAAGAAACAACAGCATTGCATTTAAAATCACCTCTGAGATTGATTGACTACTCTATTTTATGCTTTTATAGCTTCCTAAATTCTAACCTACGTATTCGAATATAACTGTACCTACCTTTCTCATAAAATTGTGGCATTATTATGTCTCGGATGGGTTTATTTCTGACCATATTCGGTAATATGTATAAACAAAATTATAAATAGGAACAAAACCTCAATATGGCATAAACCACAATAAACAATGCTTTTAAAGTCACAAATTAATTGGTATATATATTTTCTTATAAGTGAAGAATCATTAGTCATTGAGCACAGAGCACATTGACACTTGCCTCTATTGACTCGTCTTCTCTAGTTTCTCGTCTCGTTGCCTTGAATGTACTAGCTAGCAAATTAAGTAGTAACATCATTTTAAGGATTTATTGTGCTTTATCTTCTTACACAAAATAATAAATAATTATAGGGATAGGGACTATACTTTATACTCGTAGTAGGTACACCCAGTTAGTATATTTAAATAGCTGTTGCCAAATTTCATCCAAATCCGTTCAGCCGTTTTAGCGTGATAGTGTAACAAAAACATATAAACGTCAAATCTTTTCTCTTTATTATATTAGTTTAGACTGGCTAAAACACGATGTCTAGATAGACTTTAATTAGAATACCAAAATCTACACGACGTGACGGAAATATGAACCCGGTCAATAATTAAATGAAAAAGCAATTTCAATAGCCGTCGAGTGGAAGGTGTGGATTTTAAGAGGAGACGTAAAATCCAATTTTGGCCAGTAAATTCCGATCATTCCCGATCGAAATCAACCAAAACTATTCGCTAAAACCAGAACGCAACAAGTGCATTGATACCGATACCACAGATTACTGAATAGTTATGCCGATACCGCATACATTTTTTAATCCGTCTATTGTCGTACGGGTGGGGGTAAAATAGACACATTGTCTATTTTATTTCTAGTCACAATACTAACTTTGAAATATGTTGCAGCTCTGTACCTCCGTAGGTGGAACGGTATTGACGTAACCACCACGCCTACTATGATTCATTCACTCGCTCCGTCAAGGAATAAGAAAGCTTTCGCTGTACGTCTGTCTGGAGAATACCAACCGATAAGTTGCTGATAAGCTCTTGCAAAAGTCGCAATTTTATTGAATAAACTTTATATGCCTTCTTGAGAAAAGAAAATCTGGCGCTACTGTTGACTTCGCCAACTTAGTTGCGAATATGACATTTAAGTTTAAAGATCACAATGCATTTAATACTCACACATCACTCATAAAAATTGGCAAACTGGGTTAATAATTTAATTATGTTGAAGTCAATAATGATAAATAAACTTTCACAACTCAACTCGAGCTAATCAGAGCTGTTCATGATTTATTTTTGCACAGAGTGTGGGATAGAGGCAGATGTAGGTATATAATATGCTCCAATTTTTGTAAGCGAGACCTAATTACTATGTTTGATGCCCTAGTTTTGTAGAAGGCCACGTTATGATACCTATATTGTATCATGCTCTAATTTCAGTCATGATATTTGAACAACGTTTTTGGACCGATGTTTTGCGCTTTTGTTAATGTACTTATGTAGTTTAGTCTTTCTATTTGGCCTGATTTTTTTTATTAAATTCAAACTACTAGAGAGGCTTACCTGCAGTATTTTCTCTCCTTCGTTGTCTTTCATTTAAATACATCCAAAAGTTATTATGTATTTATTATTATTTATTTTTAGCCTTTGTTGTCCCACTGCTGGGCAAAGCTTTCTCCTTTCCACTCCTCTTCGCCTTGAGCTAGTGTGGTATAATCCAAAAGTGGTCTTTAAAATATTGTTTATAGTGATAAGACGTCCATTGTGTCACCCTATGTAAAATGTCTATATTTATATCTGTAATTCATTGTCTAGTGTACGTAATAAAGGGTATTCTATTCTGTTCTTGTCACAGCCGTTGACTGTTGTTCGCACGGCTCATGACTACTGTATACGCTTTCCTGGAACTGATAATTTCAATTGGTATGTTTTAGGATCCACGTAATGTGCGATACATTTTAGTTCAAACCAGTTGTTTAGTGGTAAGTAATAATTGAATGCCTGTTAGGTATTTATCAACTGCCCGCCATTATTGCTAACGTTAGTATAACGATGTTAATTTTGTAATTACTCGCTAATGGGAATGGCATAGGAAGCGATCATAATTATAATAAAATTCCTAGTTTAGACCAGAACTGTCGAAATTCTCAGATTCATAACCTGGATCAATTTAGACCAGTTTCAACTCGACGAAGGTCTTATCTTAATCTCTTCTTTATCGTTTGGTTAGTTACTGATGGTCGTTGAACATTTTTATTATTTTCTTTTTTATTGGAAATGGAACCTTAAACACTAAGTATTGAAATTTTTTGGAGTAAAGATATAGTTAATCCACCCTATTACATCACAAAGCTTAAGTTTCGAATGTTGTATGAAAATAACTTGTTTGTCAGCATCTCCTGAAGCATACTTCATCTACAAGTTGTAACGGGCAAACACGAACGTCAAAACTGACAGCTAGTTATAAAGTTTATACTACGCTTTAAATGTTACATTAAAATATATGAGTAGTGCTGAAAATCAGTTTCTAAACGTAGAATATAGATTCATTTGCGCAAAGAACGGCGCCATCCGCATAATTTATTTCAACGAAAATTCACATGCTTTATACACAATCGAATCCGATGGTGGCGATAGCCGCGCCGATCTGGAGCCATTAGGGATGACTAATCACAATTAGTTCGTCGTGAAGCACGTGAAGCTAACAAAGTTAAAAAGCCAAACCTAGATTGGAAATCAATCACCTCGTTGGTGTAATATTCTTTGCAAAATATGAAGTAGAACTTAAAAATTTATAATGCTAAGTCAATACATAGAGGTAACATTCATTGACAGCTTATAACGACGATATTTTTTTATGAAATCCGAGCCGGAGTACAGTTCAATGCGGTAAACGCGAAGTTATATCTTTCTCCATTGTGGGTGCTCATAACTTTCATCCATTATTCAGGAGTCCGCAACACCCGGCTAACGAAATGCAGTTGCAGAACACATGCATGCTTCGTTGTATTTTTACGTGCCTACCAGATAATTGGTACCCCTGCATTCATGCTGTTGTTGTTCAGCTTTCTCATTTATTCTGCTTTAGGGAAGTCTGGGAAGTTTTACATTCGTGAATTTCATGTTTGGGAGCTTTTGAGATTATGTAAGAAGTTTGTTTTACCTGTTTCTTGTTCTGCGTTATATAATTATGTGCTGAGGCTGCTATAGGTAGCGATATTTACTTTTAGTAATGCAAGCCTTGCGTAGATTTCTTTCTTCAGTGAAAATTGTCACATTACAGCATCAGATAACGTGCGTGCTAACTCTGATTATATTATTTAACTGGACGCTAATCCGAACACTGATTGACGTGACAGCTAAGTGTGCCTAATACGTCACACGGTTACGCCACTTTGATATCACACGCATTAATTTTGAAATGGGCGGGAATATTATTTTATGATTGCAACTGCGCTAAATACTGTCGAATTTGGAAGTACACGATGAATCGAAATCGATCTGCCCTTAAAATGTGTCAAAAGCAAGGCAAATGTTAAAAGTTTTCACTGCAGTGTGTCCCTGTAAATATGTATATATATTTTTTGAATAAGTCAGCTCTGTCCCATTGCTGAGGAAAGACCTCCCCTTTCTCCCTCATCCTTTCTTGCATCCTTTTCTAGAATGTATTTTGTCTCGTGTTTTTTTTTTCATTTAAGTGCGCTTTACTTCATTGCATAGAAAAAGCAAAACAATCTTAAAAAAGATTAAGGACAGACACGAAATAAATACCCAAATAGAGTGCTATAAAGCTAGGCAAAATAAAAGTTATAAGACTTAATAAATGTCCATTTATGACGATGGATATACCCAAACGTTATACGTCCTCAAATAAGGAATTCCTGCCAGTCTGCAACCCATTCGTGTGTATTATTCATTCTACTGTTCGTTAGCCGTCGTTCTGGTCCTTTGAGACTAAAGAGTTTTAACTCTACCCGCGTATAGAGAACTTGCTAATTTAGGAACCTAGGTAGCTCTGTTACCTAATTCGTTGTCTAAGTGGACTTTCCTACTCGTCACTATTGTTATGTATTTATTTGGGGTTTAGTAAGTTTCAACGGAAATAGAGAATCCATACAGTTCGAGCACCTATCTGCTACTTACTCATTGTTGGCAAGTTCTCTTGTTAAGTTCTTAAAATCTAATTAAACTTTCCACATTCGGGACTATAGAGGTATGAGGAACAGGGTGTAAAGTTCACTCATCCCCCATAGAAAATGGAGGATCCTCTGACCAGACGGGTGGTGTGTCTGGCGGGCAACTGCCCGATGATTCATGTCGGGCCGTTGTGTATATGCTAGTTGCACGGTAAACTCTGCTTGCGAGATGCAGCATTTTGTGTGACGTCAGTATGACGCGTAGTTCGCATATGGCGTTTGTAGATACCGCTACAGGACTATTGCAAAGCTTAATTTCTTCCTGTTATGTTAACTTCTAAAATAACCAAGTGTGTTGCCTGTAATAAGCTATAGTGTGATGATTAAGACTCAGATCCAATTGCTCTTTCATTAGATAGGTACCCAATAAAATTGAATATCACTGATTTAAAAAAGTTAAAAATGAAACCAACTATAATGTATATTTAACCAATTTCCCGTTACCGCTGCCTGTTTTGCGTTCCCAGTAATTACCTTTACGTCCTGCCTAGTGCATCAATCCAATCATGTTCAAAATTGACTTGCAATGAGGGCAACACCAAGGTGTCTTGCAACCATGCTCCCTGCACTCGCTGCGAAAATGAATGAAACAGAGAGATCATGTGATTCATATATGTGTAAGCGAATTTTTGCTATAATTATGTTGCTGAGCATCAGAGAGACACCGTATGGGCTTAATCCCGGTAGCCCAATGACGGTGCTTTCTGCACCATAAGCCCGTACTTTTTGCTCTATTTACTTCATACTCCGTGACACTCACAAACGGTAATTAGTAACGCACCCGGCTTCGATTTAATGTGGTAGCTCTAGCCGTCGCCGTCAGTAGGGTGCGATATATCGACGGATGATTTTGAAATATTTACACTCGAATACCTGCAAGTTATCCGATTTGTTGCATTTCAAAAGATTTGCAATGCGGTGCTCAATAGGCTGATTGGCTAGTTTTGTCATTTGCTGGCAAACAATTCATTGTGCTCTAATGCTGTAATAGTTTTATCAGTTTTGTGCTAAAATTTTATTGTCTACTGGTTGTTGGGTTTAAAAAAAAATCATACAAACCTTGTCCCGACAATAACGAGCACAATGAAAAAGAAACAGTCATAGCGGTCGAGCCGTTTATATAGATACTGTTTATCCTATTGAATACTTTGTTGCATATTTATCTTTATCAACAATTAATTAAGATACAGTTAATTTAGTTTGTAGCTCAGTCCGACTAAAACTTAGCTACAGCTGTTTTCAATAATTTTGGACCGGCCACAGATTCGATAACGCCAACTTGTTTATTACTAACTTGACGGCTGCCCATACTTTAATCATCTGTCCAACGCAAGCCAATTTGTAGTGAATCGCACTAACGCCCTTACTAATAAACGTATTATATCAGATAAATAGTTACACACCGATTTCTCTCTTTCAGTCGTCAGTAATTTGACTTTCGAAAGAAGAAGACAAAGCGTTGTGCAACTATACAGACGCTATGCAACGTTTATTAGTAAGGGGGTAAATATCTATCTACATTAGGTATGTATCTACTATGTATGTCGCCTGTAGGTGCTGTATTGATTCCTGTTACTTCAAGCAATATCCAAGCTGCCCAGACAGGTGTTTCGCTCGATTGATTCTCAGCTAGATATTACTTCCTAGAAACTGGCTGTACACAAATTTGTCATCCCATGAGGATGTTCTATGGACACACGTTATTTACTTTGGTAACGGTACCTATGCTACGTTGGTGCTTTATTGACGGACATAGTTGGTTTACAGGGTGGAAATTCAAAAGCCTAAACGGTTTTAGAAAGTTATAAACATTAAGCATTACTATAAAATGATATATTTTTCAGTTGTCATCTTCAAGGTTCTCAGGCCTCCATGTGTAATATTTATTTCGTCATCTGTCGCAAAGTAAGAAATAAGAATATTTTGCTGGCTTCATAAAATTTAAATACATTTCAGTCAAGATATTGTGTGTAGCAAGTTCTTAAGCTGTAAACTTTTAGTTTCTTTACAATTACAACTCTCTGGCATCGTGACGTGAAAAGTTCTCTAACTTAATTTCACGTTTACGATGTACCTTTAATATGAGATAGGTACTTACCAGTAAAATGAATAAAACAGCATTTACATCGGAGTATGCACGCTCTTGTTTATTTGTCTGATATTTAAACTTACTTTATCGGTACTTCGTTGCTCACAGAGTCGTTGTGTATTTTTCGCATCAGTTAAATTTATTACTATAATCACTGTGATGTTGGAGATGTGCTTGGACACAATATTTTATAACATTAATTGCTTGGCAGTGTGAAATAATATTCCGTTTTAGCGCGTCTCATTCGATCTGAGTTTGCATTGATGACATACCTACATGCTTCATTCAACATGTCATGAAATTGGTTTTTTGTTTTATAGTTCACGGCTGGTTTGTTAAACTAAATGTAAAAATAAAGTATCCAAAATGTCCCATCTAACTTAGTTAATTGACAAGTTGCAAGATAATAACATATTTTTTACGGTACGAAAAAAGTAAGACGTTCATTTGAAGAATGTAACAGAAATACCTACTTTAGCAAAGCCAACCTGTCCGAACATTTTATATCAAGTTCGAGTAAATAACACTTTTTTGGAGCGAAGGTCAAAACCTTTTATGCCAGACAAAGAAGACGTTCTTTTCTCCCCTGAATGCCCCAGATGTTTACACCGGCTTGTTTCAATAAATAAAAATATTTTAAAACCAGGTCATGGTCTTTGCGAACTTATAATTTGAATTCTCGACAAGCCTTTAAAAGATAGTGGATCTTGGATATATTCCTATGTCAAAACTTGTCCGAACTGTACCTACGGCTAGCAAAGAGAAAGGTACCATTTGTGGCTTTATTGTGGCTAGTGATCCAGTCCCAGCCCTTTGAATGTTACCCCTTTCTGTTGCAATTCCAATTTCATTCAATAGACAGGACAGGGGACATTTGGCATGTACCTATTTGTGGTTTCTGTGTCAATCATGGTCAACTCGATTACAGTATTTTCGTGGTTGTCAGTGTCCTGTAAATAAATGATAGAGAACATTTACAAAAGAAACGTTTCATTTCTTTGTGTTTTAACCTCATTTGTTTCTCCGAAATTTAATTACTACTCGTATAACATAAGCGATATTATAGTCCCATAATCATTCACATTTGTCTGATTCACACAATCCCGACTGATATAATGTAGCAGCGTTATGTCACTCACCCAACTGCAGTGTCGTCCGATAAGTACTTAGTCAGTTTAATTTTAAGGTAAGAATCGGGTTAAATGGTACATAAACCTATGCCATATATTTACATTGATACAAAGAAACGACTAGCTTTGCAAGTAGACGAGGACTCGTTTACGCCTTAGTACTGTATCCATAGATCACCGTCACCAAAACAGTTGATTGATAAACACCAATAAAATTATAGTGATGGCCTCTACTGCCACTACAAGACTATATCAATGTGCAAACCATTTACCGTAATGAATAGTTACCAATTAACCGCCTACACTACATAAACGCTGGTATTAACTACACTGCTTTAAAACGAAACACACAAAATTGCCCCATTGATCCATTGGTATTCGGTTCAGCAGCAAACATAAGCTTTGACTTTTTTAGTCCCACATAATATGACAAATAGAACGCGAATTCTTCGCGAGATAACGCCTATTAAGTTAATTGATCCGAGTACCTTCGTTTCCCCTCAAATCGAATCGTATTCAGAAAAATTCCATAGAAATCTGCGATACCAGGAATCATCGATAGCGAATCAATTAATTACGTAGGTACTGCAAATAAACACGGAATCAACCAGAGCGACTTATTCCCAGGCGCTCCATACTTTTATTCCCGGCGGCTCGTAAAAAAGCAATATAATTATAATAAATAAAATCTATCCCATGAGCTCCAAATATTTTAAAGTACAAATTGCACAAAAATTTATACATTTACAATAAAATTAATTTAAGATTCAACAAACAAATTACCGGAGTAATGCGAGAATGGTGCCGGTTTTCTTGTCACAAATGCCTAAACTAGACTAAAAATCACCAAAATTTTGTTTATTCCTGTCTAAGATTTCCCATTCTGAAATTGACTAAAGTGACAACTTAACTATATACAGGATACATTTTTAACCAGTGCGTAAACTGTAACCATGGATTCAGCACACGGTACTAGACCGGTAAGGGTAGAAATTATTATTCAGATATAAAAAAAAAACTGCTGTTCCATAGAAAAGTGCAATACTTACGCGGTCAAAATGTATGGCTGAGCAATTTTTTTTTTAATAACAGATGAAAAATTTCAACGCGTGGGTGTTCAATCACGTAAGAATTGAATTCATGGTTACAGGTGTAACCATGAATTCAATACTTATTTATTCTGTATATTTTAGTTTGACAGCACTAAGATGGCACTGAGTTATTAATCTGTTGAAAATGGCAATTTTGCTATTCTGAATTTGATGTTTTTCACCTAAAATTTTGATTGTCTAACTAAATCGGACTATTTTTAATCGCGATTAAAAAGGCGTGGAATAAAATTTGTTGTCATGAACTGAAATTTACACCAACACAGTACTTTTTTTCTTTTCTTTTGCTTATATCTCGAAAATGGTGTGTCCAATCGCAAAAATAATGACAATTTCGACCCCCTTTATAAAACTATTTACCACAAAATTATAATATTAATGTTAGTAGTTTGTGTTTTGTTGACCTTACGCAATTTGGTTTGGAGCTGCTGGAAACAATTTTAGTATTTTAACTAATAAAATTATGGAGCTCTTGAGAATGAATGTATAGAGAGAAATTGTTTGGAGAACAATAGATTTGGAGCTCTTGGGAATAAGCCCAACCAGCAGTCGGTTCGAAGTATGATACTACAAAGTTTTCTCTCCGAAGAGGTGTAGAAAAAACGTAGTACGAGTAAATTCAAACTTAAAGTCGTCATCTTTGTTCAATATTATGAATGAATCTAGAACATATTGGGTTGTATCGTTCGTATTCATAGCACGAGTCAACAATAGCTACAGACTAGATTTTGACGTCAAGTCCTGCTAAAACAAATTGTCTATAATATCATGCAGCGCACGTTTCGAGATGAAATAGCAATCTGTGCCCGTAGCTACGTGCAGTAGTGATATGTGAATGTGACAAAATTTTGCAGATGCACATACATTCATGCTCTAGTTTCTCTGAACAAGCAACTTTAACATGTTACCTGTCTGGAATAAACCGTAGCTTGCATGTAACCATTGTCGGCTACGTCTTCCGAGTCTCCTTTTGATTATTGTACGAGTACTTTCTACAGTATACCCAAGAGTAGCGTATCCATTTAATGCGCTTTGCTTGTGATAAAGTTCACGGTTTCGTCCGCAATTCTGACTATTTCAAAGGCGTACTTTAAAGACTTGCCAGTTTCTTTCAATGTATAGTTAGAAGTTAACGTAAAGAGCTAGAAGATCGATCCCTCGGCGATATTGGTCGCACGTTGCGCCTTAAGTTAGATTAATTAAAATTAATTTATGAACATGTCTGTATCATCTACACAAGGTGACTGCCGTGACTGATCAAATGATCATGGTTATGACTCAAACTCAAAGCAATTATTTCAAATAAACCATGTAGGTACAGGCACTTTTGAATTGTCAAAATTAAATAGTCGGTCGGTTAGTCAGAAAGTTGAAGCCAGTTGCCCATTCCAAAACGTAGATCTCTATGGAGAAGAACGGGCAAGAAACTCTATGGACACTTGTAAATCAAGATATTACAAAATCCTGGGCACATTATTCTTGTTGCTCCTATATGTGAGAACAATGTAAAAAAACACACAAATTAAGAAACAATTCAAAATATAAGATTAATAATACAACCGAATTGATAACCTCCTCCTTTTTTTGAAGTCGGTTAAAAATAAGCCCTGGCAGTTAAGAGATGATCCGTCTCAACCGACGGCGCCTGTTCACGAACATGACGCGTGGATCAGCACCGTCACACATTACAAGCCTTATCTTTCCATGGTTTCAAATGTTGAATTTTACAGTCCACAGAAGAGCACTTCCATAGCAAAGTTATGTTTTTAGTAAGAAGCGCTTAGGCTTTTAGTTGACTCGTAGTGGCCCTTTTTTGTAATCCCCCACTATCTTCATGTCAGTTGTCGGTCCTTGGCGACCTCTGACATGACCAACGACTTTAACATCTGGAGCAAACAGTGGAACAAAGAAACATGCCACTTCCTTCCGAAACCTTCACCCTGAATAAACGGCTTTAATACGTTACTATTAAGTAGATTTTACATCGATGTAACTTTCAACGGACAAATGTTCTACACATGTGCGAATTTAGCTGATAGGTAGGTACGAATATCTGCAGCCAAACGAAAGTAACGTCCACGAATGAATGAGCATAGAACAATAAATATTATTCCTACGTTTTGTAGTGATGTTTAGATGCACGCAATGACAAATTGACGAACAATAGACGGATCGGCAAGTGTGTAAAGACATGTTTTTACGACTGCGCAACCATCTTTATTGCACTGGCACTGACGTTGGAAATATGGGGCGAAAATGTTATATCTAAGAAAACATTTGACTTTGAATCAAGAATGAAAATAAGAATTTTGCAATGTCTGTTACAAACATTTAGAATTGTCCAGTGTCCAGTATACTTTCTATTTACAAAGTACACGGAAACAGATGGTTCAAAATCGCAAGAGGTACTTAAAGCAGAAACTTCCACTCAAAAAGGAAACCTAAAACAGACTGCATTTTAAATCCCCACCGTACCCTACCATTATGCTAACATATAAGGGTTTTGCAATGACGCGGAAAAAATGGCGGGATTAAAATTTAAGTAGTGGTAAACAACAGTGACCACAGTGCGGTGGATTGCCAACCGAGGGGCAGGTGTCACCACAGTACCAACGTGCTGCCACCACGTGCCATCCATTACAGCAATGAGCGAATGACACACGCAAATGATAGACTCGACTTTTTAAGAACGTTCTAAGTTTTAAATCATGGAAGATCCTTCGTTTCCCTTCTTTTTCTTGTTTCGCATTTCGCAAATTTCAACACCGGAGTTTACGGGAACACTCTTTGGACACATTATACATATACAACTAGCTTCTGCCCGCGATTTCGTCCGCATGAAATGTCACCCTCCCCCGTTCACCCTCATAGGGGTGGAATTTCGAAAGACCCTTTCTTAGTGGATACCTACTCTTCACATAGAACACACCCGCCAAATTTCATGTCTCTAGGACCAGCGGTTTAGGCTGTGCGTTGATATATCAGTCAGTCAGGACTTTGATTTTTTTATATATTATAGATTACGTAGGAGTATTTTTGTCATGAGCATTATATTTTTTATGAGAGCAGTGGTGGCCCAGTAGTAACGGCCGCGACTTACTTGTTGTGGGTCGTAAGTTCGAACCTTGACAGGGGGTTTATTTTGTGTAAATTATTTCATGCGGTGAAGGAAAACATCGTGAGGAAACCGGCATGTCCTAGAACCAAAAATTCAAAGACATGTGAAATCTACCACCCCGCACTGGGCCCGCGTGGTGGATTATGTGTTAGTTAGTGGGAAAATTATAGGCTGATTATGTATGTATGTGTTTTTATCATTAAAATATTATCATGACTCATTAATAAATTGCTCTTGAAAGACCAGCTGCAGTGGAACTTCAACTGCCACACAATGCATTCCTAGATAGTGCCTAGCTGTTATCGACTTCAACCATCATGATAACTAATCACGTCAGTATACTGTTGCAAATTGTATATGAAGCAGTGTAGTGAGCTGCAGTGAATTTAGTACTGTGAATTTTGAAAAAATGCCTCAAGAAGAAGAAATTTTGTTTGTCTTGTGGGAAAAAATGAAATTTTCGGCGAAGGATACCATAAGTAGAATATTATTTATATCTATATTATTTATCATTTAACCATACATACATTTTATCTTTTCCAAGTTGTTTATATACTTAAATTATTGTAATCTTGTTAATACGTACCTAAGTAGGTACGATGAAATGAATGAGATGATGAATGAGGTAAAGATGAGACTGGACAAGCTCAGTACTTCAGTAGTAGGGAGTTTGCGCAGGTAAGTCGTGTACGAAATAGTTACCCATAATGTGGTGTATATCTATTCAGGGATTATCGATGACATTTAGATAAAAAAAAATAACAATATTATAATATTTATTACGAAATAATAAAGTTTTAAGATAAAAGTCAAGTCTCATCTTTCGTGGCGCGTACTGTACTAGTTTTTATGCTTCCTTTCACAGTCTGTCGAAGTGTCCATTCCGCGGAAATAGGCTCTTTAGCATAAACACATTTCCTGGCCGATAATGAACTGTAACGATCATAATTTACTCGATTGTAGCTTCGTCAAGGCTGCTATTACGTAAACAATTACACAGATTACATACAGCCTTTTTAAATACAATACTGTCGTCCTTCCTAGTAAATAATGGCAGAAAAACGTTGATAAAATATGTTACATTTTTCCACGACATATATTTTTGAACTAGTTTCTTCTTAAATGTTTGTGACCGTAGAGGAACGTTTTACAAATTGTCAGGTTGTTGCAAGTGCCTGCGACATACACACAATAAGAGTACACATCTACCGCACACCCTACCTCCAACAATACGGGCACGTTGGGCGACTCTGACGTCACTGCCATCTTGTCACACACGATACTTGAACCCGCCGACGATGAATACAACCCACCGCACTACCAGCACATGAATAGCCAACTCGTAACAATCATAAATTAACTACAAACAACGTGTGACCTTTTAAATTAGAAATATGAATAAACAGATGAGTATGATATAATTTGGATACCTACCTGTTTGTAAACACAGTTGAATTTACATTTTAATAAGATAACGTGGATGCATTTTTGACACACCATTTTTAGTAAAAAAAAACCTAACTCTGAATAGCACTATATAGCATTATAAACAGAAACTAAAATAATTTGCCTATATTTGAAACAATCCCAGAATTTGTTTGTATTTCAAAGGACATGAATCAAATTACGAAATAAATGTCTTCAGCTTGAAAGGAAAGGAGTACAAAATAAACTCAACTCAATTGTTTATGTTTACTGCTGTCTACTTCGCACTGTACAACGAAAATTCTTTGCATATTTCATTTGGCATATTTTGCCACGAACTACTTAGGTATTTTCCCAAAATTAATAATCGGCATCACATGCAGGTGTTTTATTTTGGCACGTCGATCGATACTATCTGAAAATTCGTTTAATCGAATTTCGGCTTACAGCTCTCGCAAAATAAAGCCTTCATAAAACTCAATAACGAACAAAAACCTTCACAGTGACGTAACAACGTGTCAAGCGTAAAAACCACTAGTTACATACACATGAATATTCATTATTATATCTCATTGTTATATAGTTATACGAAAGCGAATAATAGAGAGGATGTGCATCAAACAAAAACTAGCATGTTTGAGTCGCAACCGACCTTGAATGTCGTTAATAGCTGTTTCAAGTTATGATATGCAAGCGATAGTGGGTGTAACACTCTTACACGAGGCGCCACTTGAACAAATCATTGTAAAACTGCTCATTCATACTATGCTGCAACATTCATCCGGTATCGATTCTCGTTCTAAATGTTTCATAAAAAGAAACAATGAGACAATTCACAATATCTTCTCTAGAATCAATTTTATTGAGACATTGTTCCGAACTTAAGTATTTGAGCGAAAACCAATTCGCAACGAGAGTGCATTCTTCAGCATCCACTCTTGTCTACATATAAGCTGCTTGCATGACACCTCACTAAAAACAATTAGCACTGAAGATAAAACGATCCGTCAACTTCATACGATTGACAGAAATTCAATTACCTTTTAGTTATGTTTAGCGCTAATTGAATTTAGCGAGCTGTCGTGCACGCAGGCCTCAGTGATGTATTATCTTAGCACTTTTTATTTACTTTCTCTCTTAAATGCAATGGTAAAATATTGCTTTGGTGTGGTTGATACATAAATGGCCTGCAAGACACTAGAAGCGCACACTACTCAGACATGGCAATCCTCATTGAGGGCACACGAGCGAGTTTGGCGACGTCGATTCTACGTCGTCGACGTCGGTTTATTTCTACACTTTTACTCGGAGAGTAAAAGTTTTAAGAGCTTTAAAAGGATATTTTCAGGTATACCAGTAACTTTGAAACTTCATATTATTTATCTCGCATTCAATTGGATAATACTGCGTATAACATCTAGTGGATTAGGAAATGGGCCTGCTCTTGACCTTGAGCGAGTGAGGACTGATTTTCTCAGCCCTGTGTCATTCGTCTGTGGCTTAGTACGGAATCCATGGTTAGTAAAACGCTGTCGTTTTTAACTTAAAGCGGCGAGTGTTGTTGGCACGACTTGTAAACGCGAACGCGTGTTATTAATTTGACACTGTTTCTATGCACATCGAGGTTACGCAAATTACGAGAAATTACGCGAGTACCCATGCTGGCGTACCGTACTGTCTTCATAACCAGCGATCTCTGCTGTAAGTGTTTAAATGTTTGTTGAATGTTTCTTTAGTTGTGCTTTTAGATTTTAGAGCTTAAATTATTTACAAAGACTTCGAATCAAAAGGCCTGTTTCTTCATAGATAAAGTCAGTTCAAATAACCTGCCGAGATGGCGATGGCAATCACCGAAATTCCGAATCGTATATTCTGAGGTCACTGCTCTGCTCTGTTCTGTTCTGTGGTTCATGTGTAACGTTGAAACCAGTCCAGCATGTAAGCCAATTAATCGCTCTGATTGGGTCGTGCGTGAGCCTGCTACATCTACAAGCTCCAATAACCTTCTACATACTAAATTGTCTATCAAATTCTAAAATCAGATTCGATGCACTTGACCTTGAGTCGTCCCGTAATCACTAAATTATGTACAGGTCAAAATGGTCGATGTTCCCGGAATAACTCTTTTTAGATTTATATTGTGTCATCATCTCATCATCTGCCTAGCCTTTTCCCAACTAGTTGGGGTCGGCTTCCAGTCTAACCGGATGCAGCTGAATACCAGTATTTTACATGGAGCGACTGCCTATCTGACCTCCACAACCCAGTTACTGGGTAATACGATACCCCTTGGTAAGACTGGTTGTCAGACTTTCGGGCTTCTGACTACCCGTAACGACTGTCAAAGATCCACGAATAACAGCCGGGACCAACGGCTTAACGTGCTTTCCGAGGCACGGAGGGGTCTCAGTATGTAAAGATGGTCACCCATCCACAGACCAACCGCGGCAAGCGTAGCTTAACCTGATCGATCGACCTGTGCGGCTGTTATTATTTAGCCACGGACCCCTTTATTTATATTGTGTATCGCAGATAATATATCAGTACTAGCTTCTTCCCGCGACTTCGTCCGCGTGAAATTTCACCCCCCCCCCCATTCACCCCCTTAGGGGATGAATTTTGAAAAATCCTTTCTTAGTGCACCCCTAGACCTCATAAGGAACGTACGTGCCAAATTTGGAATCTCTAGAACCAGCGGTTTGGGCTGTACGTTGATATGTCAGTCAGTCAGTTCTCCTTTTATATATATAGATAAAAAGACTGTCAATATAGGATATTTTACGTAAAACTATATAATGTACTCTAATTGTAATTTATATAATTATGTTTATTGTAAATTAGTGTAAATATATGTATACTTATTATGTTCTTCCTCTTCTCCTATGTGTTTAAGATTAATTACTTTTTGGATGACTTTATATTGTAAACTATAGACTATATTGTACAAATCTGACTAGATCACATTACGCTGCGATAAATGGATGATCCAATCATTTGTCTAGTATGACATATTCAAAGGGCGCGTATCACATACACAGGTTGCGATGAATCGCTCCTAGTTTGTCACGATTGTCTGTCTGCCTTTATCAGCGCCAGTGTAATGTTATCACGGTCGCCGCCGCATCCATTCGTGGTCTAATACGTTGCACTAATCCTTTATTTGCATGTGGTTTATGCTCTTACGTTGCATGATCAACGGTTTAATATTTAAGTTTACTTGTCAAAAGTCTTACACATTTTTAGATATTATCATGTTCGTTTCTAGCTAAGTTTGTTTGGATGATAGCTCTTGGAAACTTTGACACGTAAGCTTGCCTATTAAAAATCTAGACGCTTAATTTATGTTTATGCTTTATTTGTGTTTACTTAGATGCGGGTAAGATAAATCAAATCATTTGCAGAAAATCGGAGGCGAAGTAAGGATTTTAGTGACAAATAGAATCGTTGCAACTCGTAACTAAAATCTGAAACACTATTGGTTGTATAAAAGCTCTTTTTAGACGTCTTCGCTACCCGGATATAAAGGGATACTTTCAATTAACTAAATGTCAGTTTGTAAACCACTGTCGGAGCGATAGGTTTCGTTAAACAATAATTATTCAGTGTTATCTAAAATTGAATTCTATTTATTTCGCCTTTGATTGTTCTGACCTTGTTATTTTAGTACCGCAGTTATTTATTTAGATTGAAATCATATTACGAGATGGAATACTTGACCAGTTATTGAATATTGTTTTAGGCATTTCATTAGTATTGATTGATTGCAATAATATTCAATATACCTACCAAATACCAAACTGAAGAACAGTTCTTATACAGGGTTATTGGAAAAACACCGACAACCTCTTAAGAGGTCATTGTACTCATCATTATGAACAACTTTTAATATGGGATCAATATAATCAAAATATAAGAGAACAATGGTCATTTCTGTGTATTATGTTTTGTTTATGCAAATCAATCACGGATTTCTTCTTTGATTAATACAAATATAAACGACGAAAGTGTATTTTTTCTTTTTATAAAAATAACTGGAGTATGGGAAGTATTGCAATAGACATTAGATTGCATGCGTTATCTTTTGACCCGATTTTTTTTCATCTTCCGAAAGAGTCTTCTAACATGGGTTTGTTTTACAGAAGTGAGACAGGAAGCTGTGCAACAAGCCCTGGCAGAGATGCAGAACAGACCCAAGCCCTCGCTGCCGATGCCCTCGAAGAGGACCTCCATGATGGCCAAAAGCCCTGACAGGGAGAGACATGACCTCTGTAAGTACTGAACTGTTACTCTTATAAACTGGTGATACAACTGTAGGAGGTAGGTAGGTCATTCTCATGAAAAAATAAATTAAAGTATGAAAGCCAGATTTTTAATTTAGGTAGGTATACTAATTTTCCCTTCATTAAGAACAGGGTTCCATAATACGCGTTAGTCTTAATTAAACCACCAGGCTATCGTTGTTAAACCACGATTATCTTTATCGAAACAATTAAGTTAAAACCGAAACTGCAGGTAAAATTGAATGGACGATTGGCGTATCAATGGCTTCCGGACGACTCGCTGTTAATCTGTCGTGAACGGTTCAATCAATGTCTGTTCTAGATAGTGGAAGATAGTGCCCTACAACCATAATTATGATTCGATTAAGGTTGTGTATTTTTAGCTGCCATAAAATGTGATTGGTACGGCAGATAGAGTTGCATTTCCTATCGTTATACGCTGGTTTTTATTAGGAATAAGATCTTCGGATTCAATTTTCCTATTATTCTCAAGCTTTAATAGTTCAACGGCTGGTCTCTCAATGTCTGGCTGGATAGGCATGCATATAATATATCTAACAGATAAACGTAAACGTATTTATACAACGTGTTTTCTTTGATATCCCATAACTCTAGGGGGTCAGCGTACTCATCATTATAAACAACTTTTACTATGGGGACCAAACCTAAAATTGCGAAGAAAAAATCAGCTGTTCCCTACATTTTGACTAGTTATGCGAACATAAATGTAGGGCACAGCTGATTTTTTTTACGTTATCATTTTTGGTCCCATAGTAAAAGTTGTTCATAATGATGAGTACAATGACTCCCTAGAGTTATGGGATATAAAAAAACACGTTGTATTGTATCAAATTATCCGCCAGATAAGTCAACCAGATCTCATCAGAGTGCAATGAAACTAATGTAGTCCACTTTATATTGATTTGTCTCAGTAAATTATGCGGAAGTATAATGAATGTACAAAAAATACTTATTCGTTTAGAGTACTCACCACTACACGACAATGCAGCAAACTGCGCATACATCACACGAGCGGCAGGCGTCAACTGCAGAGGCACGGGTCGATGGCACCCGTAGACACCCGTCGACGCGTCGGCGGCTGCCGTCGACAACATGCCGCTCGTGTATTTGAGTTCAGTCCTCATATACTGGAAAGTCACGTTATAGACAGCTGCAGCTACTTCTGCCGTTGACGCATGCCATCGTGTGTATGCACACAAAGAATGAGCAGTCTATTGACCGCTAGCCGGCTAAGTATATTATGCTGCGTATCAGAAGCTACCTACACAACTGAAGTTCAACAGGGCAGAGCTTTGGACCGCAGCTTTTCGGGGTACAAAGAAAAATTCAACGCGGTCACCGGAGCTAAACGGCTAAGCTTGTCTTGTGAGGGCTATTCAGACAGTTTCGTATTATTTTAGATTTTTAGAAAATATTGAGAGTGAAATGTTTAGCCAGCCATGTAATATTGTTTTTACCATTTCGAATGTTTTCTTGATCGCCAAAAAAGAGAGAGTAATTACATAAATAGGTGATTATCTTTACTCGTCTCCTCCGCTAAATAACAAAATAAAAATTCGAATCGTATTTGAAATATGTATCAACTATCGTCAGATTTACGTCCAAGTTTCGATCAAGTTGCATTGACCGTGTCAATTATCTACGTGTCATTCTGTTTTCCCAAAACATTCGCTTATTTAACTCAAAATAAATCTGTTTCACAAAGTAAACAATCATTTGTCACTATCTCGGGCCCACACTCTGAACCGCAGCAAATATAATTAATAATGTTTTAACAGTAATCATATTTATATGGTCGGGAAATATCAATTTAAACAATTAATTTTGCTATCATTCCAATTCCAGTTCTAGTTTGATGAAAAGCAATTAATAATTTCAATTAATTTAATCGAGTGGTGTCAAACACAAAAAGACGCCCTCTTCATCTTATATGTATAACAAAGTCGGGTTAGTTACACCATTTATAACTCAAGAACGGCTGATGGAACGATTTTGAGGATCTTTGATTTGTTGGGTTTGTCTCCTTCCCGAATAGCGAAATTACTACTAACATGGGAAAATTTACGAAAAATATAATAATAAGGTAATTACTTAATTCATTTTCTCATACATTCGTTTTTATTGAATCTGAGACGGTACAAAGCTCGCCGGGTCAGCTAGTTTGAAATAAAATAACGCAGGGACTGGATTCTGTACTTTACCCAGTGCTGTTGTTTATATTGCTTAGACATAAAAGTAAATCTTTACTTTATTATCTCTGTTCTAAAACGATAAACGCTTTTCTAATTCTTAATTTTCTTGATAAAATAAAGACACTCGCTTTATAAACGATAAAGGAACTAGTATTACGCTCATTAGGCAAAGCACGGAGCGCAGCGGCAGTAGGCAATTACTCATAAAAACGACTGAAGAAGAGCGGTACAGAGATTGCAAAGACAACACTCAATTGATAAACGAAGGTGATTTAACAGCCAGCGCTGCGCTGCCATTTGATCCGCGTCGTAATTACATTTCACGTCCTGTTACTCCTGTTTTTATCTTTTGGATGCGAAAAACGGTCCTTCCACGTCTTGAAACGTTTGTGTTACAAACTCGATTATTCCTTTATCTCTGCACTTCCTCGGTTTTATTGGTTCAGTCTGCATTGTTCGAAGTGCCATAATATTTATCAAGTGCTCGGCCAATCCATGGCGGATTTTCTAAAAGTTCCGATTTCCACCTCTGTAAGATATTATTTTTCGTTTACGTTATTATAGGTTTTTGCAGGTTCAATGCCACAATGTTTTTACACAAGACAAAATTTCCTATTTACCTACAGAACGGTAAAAAAATCGGTTTTCTACAATAGTCAATATGACTGAATGTTTTTCGTAGTTCGTATTTGATAATCTGGTACCTACAAGATTTATTATAACGCCCTGAAAAAGCTTCGTGAAATGGGAAATGTTGAAAAATAAAATAATGTTTTCATTACATCACCACACCTACGCAATAAATTAATCTGTGGAAGTGCTACGCTACGGCGCGGCGCCTACGGCAAGTATCCCGGCACCTACGTGCCATAGGCGGCGTAGCGTGTAGCATTATGTCCGACGAAATGGTTCATTATAATAATATTATTAGTAGCAGTGTTAATTTAAAAAATATACATATCTAATACTTATGCGCTCCATATTATACTAAATAATACTTGGCAACAAGTACCTTTACCGTCATAGGCAGAGCGCGGTACCTAATTGTTACCTCTTGTAACACAACTACCTTCAAACGTCTTCAATATATCCCTATAATTGAACTACAAGGCAAGCCCGTTTAACAAGCTTGCCTCAGACTGATTCCCAGACAGAACATCTATTGTAGAGACTACTAGAGATATCAGTTTCCAATTTAGCCAACATCCCACTAGTTCCCAGGTGTATGCTGTTAGTAGAATATCAGTATCAAGACAGTGTATACTAAGCATGATCCCCCGAGTAATCAGTTGAGCAGATGAGTATTAATAATAATGACATAGACCCATTGATATATAGTTTTTATATGTCAATGTATAGACCATATTAAGTCGAAGCCGACCCCAACACAGTTGGGAAAAGGCTAGGCAGATGATGATGATATAAACCATATTAACGGACAAATAATAAAGATTGCGTGAGATATGTGAGTTTGCACGTGTGATGGATGATAATTGAAAGCAATTGAAGAGCATGTCTAATTAATCAGACGAAAAAATATTACCAACCAAAACATTTAAAATATAACTAAAAGCCCTGCTATAAAAATTCCCACCCAACCCCACTCGTGTGTATTTTTGCACCAAGGGTATGTCCTGGAGAGCAGTGGTGGCCACTTGGCCACCACTGCTCGTCGCGGCCGTTATCACTTGGTAACGGCCGCGACTTACGAGTTGTAGGTCTTAGGTTCGAATCCAGACAGGTGCTTTACTTTGTGTAAATTATTTCATCACCACTGCTCTCAAAATGGTGAAGGAAAACATCGTGAGGAAACCGGCATGTCCTAGAACCAAAAATTCGAAGACATGTGACATCTGCCAACGCCATAGATATATGTTACATTTCTATGGCCAACGCCAACCCGCACTGGGCCCGCGTGGTGGATTACGGTTACGGCCCACTCCCTCTCACTAAGAGGAGGTCTGTATCCCAGCAGTGGGAACATTATAGGCTGATTATGTTATGTTATGTCCCTGTGTTATACTGTTCTACTGTTGTGTCAGTTCTCTGGCTACGTAGCGTGTTTTTCTTTTTAGTTAGATCCTCTGAAGCAAGGTTTCCTGTCGCCCTTTGAAAACATATTTAAGTAACGACTGGAATTACAGACAATTTTCTGCTTAAATAACTGTGTGTCTTTTTGTTATTAAGAATGCACATTTGCGGTTAAATAAAATTTTTGAGATCCTATTCAAGATTCAGATTCTATACAAAACCGATAATGAAGAGAGTTTACAAAGAGCTTTCAAAACTTAATTCACTACAGTGTATGTTTATCCTGTCATAGCCTCATCATCTGACGAAGACTCGTGCGCTGGCGACACGGAGCTTCCTCCACCACCGGAGCTGGGTTCACCACCAGCGCGCCGCCCCGCCGCCCCTCACCCCCGTGCACACCCCCACCCTCTGCCACAACCCCATCATCTTCGGGAGAAGAAACACGTGCCCAGGGAAAGGAACGAAATGCGCGAACGCACTGAGTTACGCGACCGTACTGAATTACGTGAACGCACCGAGATTGATTTGTCCGAGCTTACACATGTACCTGCTTGTAAGTACAATTTTTAAATACTACTAGGAAGCTTTTGGAGGGATTTAGCAATGTTTTAACCCCTGGTGGCTTTATTAATATTTTAATAATCGGGACGTTTCGGTTTTTTCACGTGTATTGCCTTAAACATACATTTCGATCATATGTAGATGTTAGTGACGCAGAATTGAAGATGCTTCCATTTGCTTCGACGGTTAACAAGCATTTTCAGATTGCCGAATTGCCGTACCAATAATTTCCGAGCTGCGATGCAAATCATTATTAGGTAGACGGGTCTGAATCAGGTTCAATTAGTATAATCTATACTAATAATAAAGTTGAAGAGTTTTCTTTTTTTGTTTGTGTGTTTGTTTGAACGCGCTAATCTCTAAAGGAACGAAAAATTCCTTTTTTCGTTCCTTTAAAGATTAGCGAGTGAGAGACTACCAGTTAGATTCGAAAACATTTTTTTTTATTTGATAGCCCAATTCTTGAGGAAAGCTATTTTAACATCACCATCACGCTAGGACTCTTAGGAGCCGAAACAAAAGAAAAAAGTCTGAAAGAACGCTAAGCGAAAATGAAATAATAGCGCGGGCAGGCGATGCGATGCGACAGAGTGGGACGGGGTAACAATAAATTTTACGCGAACGAAGTCGCGGACGGAAGTTAGTCATTCAATAATTTTGTCGCTGGGTCGTCGAGGCTTTGCGAATGTTCTTAATTCACATTTAAAGAATATTATGCAAAGCTAATCAAACCAAAAACATTTTCATGTAAAATGTTGCCAAGACGAGACCACATATGGCTCCCACCGTCAAAAAGTTATCAGATCTCATGTAGAACCAAGCTTCTAACTATACACGCCCTAAGTTCACAAACTCTACACCTTAGTCAAAATATGAGGCTTGACCGTTTTGTTACTAAAACAACTATTGTATAACAGAAAAGTAAGAAACAGTGATAAATTTTTTCACCTTACGCCCATGTGACGGTAGCGAAACGGCCAAGCTACATACATCCATCCATCCCCTACAAACTTCCATCCCCGTTTAATGGGTTGGGGGGTAAAAGTTCCAAGTTTTAGAATGTTTCTGTTGTTTGTGTACTAATACTAGCTTACATATAAAATTTCAGCTTTCTAGGACTTCAGGAAGTACCCTAAGAGTTTTGATGATCATCAGTCAGTGACGAAATCGAGGTTTTTTAGATATCAATGAAATCTAAAGTATAAGAGCTATGCAATTGAAACTTTATATGAAGTTCACTATTGACATCATATCCCGAGAATTTTGTTTATCTGGTATAATCCAAACCCAAGTTATGAGGGTTCAAAAAAACGACGAAGCGCTTTGAGAAAAGGTAGGTAGTGCCCTTGCGCTTCGCTTGGCTCGTCTTGGCTTTTGATATGAAAAAGAAACCATTATACAGGCTGTCCAGTGGCAGATTTCAAAGTTTGAACAAACGTATTAATTTCTGAATGCAACACGTTAAGTTAAGAGTGGCGCGGGGGGCGTCGCACCGTTGAAAGCGTAATCTCTGTAGATTTTTTTAGCTGCCCATGGAGCGGTGGTGTGGAGTGCTCCGCGCTTTTGCCATCGAGGCGTACATTTTGATAGTGGATGTGTACATTGTGAAGTGGATCAGCTAGAAGAGCTTTTTTAAGCTTGTTTTTACGACTCTACCCCAGCCGTGTTAAGACATCTGCGAATTAAGTGGATTTAAAATATTATTTCACGTTTCCTGTACTGTAATCAGTCTTTTGACAGCATTCATACATCCAAAATATGAGAGTCTCTTAAGTTTCTTACTCTGGACCGTAAAAGAATTGCTTGTGCCCGCGACTTCGTCCGCGTGAAATTTCTTATTTCCCCGTACCCACCATCGCATCGTATCGCCTGCCCGCGCTATTACTTCGTTTTCGCTTAGGGTTCTTTCCGACTTTTCTCTTTTTGTTCGTCTCCTAAGTTTTTTTTTTTGCGCGGAACCCTACTTCTTTTTCTAAAATAAAAGTAGCCTAAGTTACTTCTTATTACATCAGCTATCTGCCAGTGAAAGTCCCGTCAAAATCGGTCCAGCCGTTTCAGAGATTAGCCGGAACAAACAGACAGACAGACAAAAATTGTAAAAAAAATATTTTGGTATATGTACCGTGTATACATCCAGTAAAAAGCGGGTATTTAATTATTGCAAACAGACACTACAATTTTATTTATTTGTATAGGAGATATAGATTTTCAAACAACATTTTAACGCGTGCTCTATGTGTGTTTACTGATATTTCCGTTCGCCAATAAGCCTATTACAGTTCCTTGCGGAAGTAATTAGTGTTATAAAATGTTGAAAGAATAAGCTTGATAAATGAAAAGTATTGAATTTTATTTATTGAACCGAACAGCTTTTGTATAGAAAAAATAACAAGGTGACAACAATAGTGTAAAGAGTAGGTACGAACCATAATTTTTTGTAGGTAGGTACACACCTAAGCAGTATGAATACACAACATAAAAATATCTTCACTACGACTTAGCCCACCATCGACTGAACCAAAATAAATTCGATTTAAGAGTCCCTATCAATTTCGCTGTCTAAAAACAGAAAATTCCATTTTTTTCAGCGCAATTTTCTCAATATCCTTAAGTTATCTACTTTTTTTTTAAATGCACAGTTATTTATCATCTATTTATCTAGTAAGTCTACAAATTAAAATTTTGATAACTACTTAATATAAATTAAGAAAAATAAAAATCTAACACACGTTTTTACGTAAACACGAAACACCATGTTTTTCAATTGCTTTTTTAGCTTACTGGTAGCAAATAACAATCTGAAAAAAATCCCAAATATTGGGAACATAGTATATTAGTAAGTCTACAATTTATTTTTTAAAAGTTTAATGAATTAGTACTTGTAAAAAAATGTTGACTACGCTGAAAAACTCCAATAAAATCATGTGCAAAACCGTCGTCTATGTGTAAGAATTGATTGAAAATAACAATAAGTGTTAAATATTTTAAAATTTGAGGTGTTTATCTACCAAACTCAATTTTTATATTTTAATTTAGACTACTTATTTAATTGTAGTAAAATATTTAAATAATGCCTTATAAACCGATGCGCTCGCTCGATGCATTCAGTCGCGCCCGAGGGCTTCTCGACGACGGACCTGTGTCGCCTGTGACGTTCGCCGCTCCCGACGTAACTAGCGAATCGCGCATGATTTTGTACTACGCCTGACCAGTTTTGAGACTAAGTATATTTATTTTTTTATTTTAATAGTGTGACTTATTAATGTTTTGTATTGTACTATTAGTAATATGGTGATATATATTTTTAGAAAATGGGTCGAAAAAGTGAACTTTATTATCATGGAAAAATAAAAGGTAAAAAGAATAAAGTTGAAAAAACACGAAAGGCACGTGCAGTTTTTAGGTAAATAATAATTGTTGCAATCACCTTAATTAAGAAAATTGTAATAATTTACTATTATTTATATAGTCTAAAAATATTTTAATTGTATTTGTAGAGAATTACATGGCAGAAATCTACCAAAAATCAAATATTACTTGGAACATCATCAATCTTGGAATATATGTTCTGCGATTTCGGCGGTCTCTCCAGTTTTGGAGCCATAGCGCTTGATGGCGCACTTCTCCCAGTCTGCTCCGACTTTCGGTATCTCGGTTCACTTGTGCAAAGCGATGGCGAAGTAGATCGGACGGTTAAGCACAGAATTAACACTGGATGGATGAAATGGCGGCAGGTCACGGGAACAATCTGCGACTCCCGCATTCCCCTTAAGCTTAAGGGGAAGATATATAAAACAATGATTAGACCTGCTGTCTTGTATGGATCAGAATGTTGGGCCACAAAAGGGATGAATGAAAGGCAACTGCATGTAGCAGAGATGAGAATGCTAAGAGGGATGTGTGGTGTTACACGAATGGATAGAATAAGAAATGAGTACATAAGAGGAAGTTTGAAAGTGGCACCGGTAACGGAAAAGTTGTGTGGAAATCGGTTGTCATGGTATGGGCATGTGATGCGGAGGAATGAGGAAAATGTCGTGAGGAGAGTTTTGAGTATGAATGTCGATGGCTATAAGGGTAGGGGAAGACCAAAAAAACGATGGATGGAATGTGTGAATGATGATATGATTAGAAAGGGGGTGACTACCGAGATGACGTCTAATAGAGAAGTATGGAAGAAAAAGATATGTTGCGCCGACCCCAAATAAATTGGGATAAGGGCAGGAGAATGATGAATGATCATCAATGAGCAAAAACACAAATACAAACACACAAACAAGACAAATTATAAAGTAACATTGTACTCATTGTTGAAAAGCCTAATAAATAAATAAAATAAATAAGACAAAATGGCTCGCTATACTATACTCTCATGGTATGCGGTCTTATAGCGAGGGAAATACTACAGACCCCTTCGTTCTGTATTAGGTAAACAATAACACGTGTAATTCGTTTCAGACGTACCTTGTATACGCTGGTCACACTTTGTAATTTGCTTTTGCTATAGTAAATAGGTACTAGGTTAAGATGTTTTTATTTCAACGATATTTATTGTATTTAGGGGACCTAAACATAACATGTCATAATCACAATAAAATCCATCCAGTATTACGGAATCTTAGTAAAAACTATGGAGTACTAATAATAGCGGTTCCGGACCAAGATTATTTGTTCCCGCTTCATCGTACGCTTCAACGCACACTACGATTATCAGCTATAGTTCGAACGCACACAGACACATTGCGCTCCTATAATTACCTAATCTAGTAGCGCGCAGAAATTGATAGGGACTCTTAAGTATCTGTAAATACAGAAATATCATCAATTATACTTAAACACGAGGCAGTTGACTGTTTCTGCTGTTGTGAACTTTGAAAAGTTTTCACAATACGTAGTTTTCTGACAGGAACTTTAATACCGCATTGCTAACTTTGTGCGAACCTCTAATTTCATGCTAAATGTTTTGTCTGAGCTAAATTTTCTACAATGTACCGTAGCAACGTAAATCAACCTAAGCTAACAGACGTTGCGCTTTTGTTTTTAGTTTAGTGGTCGCCGCCAATCACAAGTTATTATGAGCCCTTCAGCTTGGGTGGCAAAAGTAGGTCGCGTCGCTTCCCTGATCGTAACAATGTTTGCCTAGTCTAGTGGAGGCGCATAATTTGTTCTAATTTGTAGATTCGTGCTAATAACTGCTTGTGCACCAATTTATCTTGGTCTGGGTTTAACTTACACTATCACGTGACAAGTTTATGTGCATGTTGTGAGAGATATTATGATTTAACTTTTCTGTTAGTTTATAGAAGGTTAATAAGGTTAGGATATGAGTAGTATTATTAGAGGTATTCATTTTGAATTTTGTTTTCCTTTTATTCCAAGATTAAATAGGAGGAAGACAGCTGCCTGTTTACTTGAATGCAACAAGTTTAACAACATTTCTAAAAAATACTATGAATGACACCAGTGACTAAGCCTCCTTTTGAGTTGTTTGCTTACTTGTGAATCACATTTTATTAAACTCATCGTTTTAATAGAGACGTTCGAATATTTTTCTACGAATAATACATGCGCGGCAGCCAGCTTACGTCACTTTAGTTTTATTAGCGTTAAATAAGTTATAAACCGCCAGAACAGGACCGGTAGGACAGTTGACCGGTGACTGACTATTGTCATTCTCGTCCTATATTTGTGATACTTTGTGAATACAATTGCTACAAATTAAACTAGTGTTGTGAATATATTGTGTTTGTTAGGAGTCGCTAAAATTATACCTAGTGTTTCACCCATCATTAATCCATATCTGTGAGTACTTAATACATTACAATTATAAAAATACAACTTTAACTCGTAATAATTTATTTCAATTAAATGTGGTACTTTTGAATTGTCAAGAAGTCGGTCGTTCAGAAAAGAGTAGTTAGTTGCCCATTCCAACCACAGTAGGTTCCTATGGAGAAGAAAGGGCACTACATGCATGCTCTTTTAAATCAAAATATTTTCTATTTTCAATTTAATACTTACCTACAGGTGAACATTTACTACGGCTTTGCTTAATTTCTTACTTTTATTAGCTAAGTGTTAAACTAATACAGGTCTATGTCACCTGCCAAGCTTTTTCCCAACTATTTTAGGGTCGGCTTCCAGTCTAACCGGATTCAGCTGAATACCAGTATTTTACATAGAGCGACTGCCTATCTGACCTCCATAACCCAGTTACTGGGTAATACGATACCCCTTGGTAATACTGGTTGTCAGACTTTCGGGCTTCTGACTACCCGTAACGACTGTCAATGATCCAGAAATGACAGCCGGGAATGAAACGTACTTTCCGAGGCACGTAGGGGACTCGGTATGTAAAGATGGTCACCCATCCACAGACCAACCGCGACAAGCGTAGCTTAACCTGATCGATCGACCTGTGCGGCTGTTATTATTTAGCTACAAGGGTCTATGTCATAAGCTTTAAGTAAACTAATGCTTTTGATTGCTTAGCCGGTAAATTAGGTTAAGTAGGTTGAGACAGATTAGAATGCGAACGTTTATCAATATGCGGTAATTGCTCCACGTGTCTAGGAGTAATTAGCTACTCCTAATCCTCCTCTGTGTTGTATCAAACAGTACATGATAGCAATAGGATCAAGCCAATGATAGGCACCTCATTGAACTCAACAATGTTGCGGCTAGTGAGGGCTCAGAGAGCAGTTTGCAAAGTACCTACTGGCAAAAAAACGTATTAGATTCCCGACCTCTGAACTGTACTCACCTTGTTAGGTCCTCACAGTGAGACAGTTGTTCGGCCTGCAAACAGTTTTTAAGAAACACCTGCATCTGCCTTACGACCGTTTTTAAATTTTTTGTAATTCTTCAATTCATTATTAATTTACTTTCTTTGGGAAGTCTGGAACAATATCTTTGATATTTTGAGTTGGGCGTTGATAGCTGCGCCACAGTATTTTACTTTTGTGTTTATCTTCGTTTTCCTTTGTAAATTGTAAACTTAAGTAGTTCCAAGTAAATTGTTCTGGATAAGCTCGCTCCATCGTCGACTTTGTCTCTGTCACCTTTGACCTAGACTAGAGTCAAGAGCAAGTCCATTTAAAAAAAAAAACTTTAGGTATTTTATTTTGTTTATTTTTTTTTTTTTGAAATCCAATCGTAAACTAGGTACCTATTATAGGTATTAGTTTAGTTTGAAATGTCAGATGCACGCCACTGACGGATCATCATGTAATGCTTGCTTCTAAGCTATTTCACGGAATTATTAATCAACTGAATTCAACAGAATTGTATCCTGTTGTAAATAGAGTAGGTACACTACACATACATAAACTCACGTCTTTGTGTACCTAATATGGTTAATATTGTAGACTATACCAGACCAGTCTAACACTCGATAGATCAATTCAGATGGAGACGGTCAGTTTTATCGCAAGTATGTACATATGTGCTTTCAAATAAATAATAATACATAGACAAGTGCATAGAAGCCGTTGGAACTTGTTTCTCCTTAATCACAGATTCACAGAAAGGATTTATTTGCCCGATGCAGCTTCTCGTCTGCGGGCTAACAAAAATGAAACATGTCTCATCAAACAAAGTTGGGTTAACGAGTGGTATCACATCTGCTTATGGCTTGTGTACCTTATTTTATTCTTTTTGGCTCTATACTCACATCGTTAAGGTTGTAATTTCGTTTTCGAAATAATTTTAATTCATTATGTTGACTGCCCGTAGTCGGATCGGATACAGTGCAAGAGAATCGGTCGTCTGGATACGAAAGCTTGTCACGGTCATAATAAAATCACGGCATAACTCCCATCGCAGCAGAGAGATCGCGAGCAGTGGTGGCCAGTGGTATCGACCGCGACTTACCGAGCTGTAGGTCGGGGGTTCGAACCCAAGCAGGCACTTTACTTTGTGTAAATTATTTCATCACCACTGCTCTCAAAACGGTGAAGGAAGTTATCGTGAGGAAACTGGCATGTCCTAGAACCAAAAAATCGAAGATATGGGACATCTAACAACCCGCACTGGGCCCGCATGGTGGATTACGGCCCACTCCCTCTCACCGAGAGGAGGTCTGTGTCCCAGCAGTGGGAAAATAATTATTCCCCTGCACTTGCTAAGCTTCATAACGGCTTTCGTCAGCGTCTGTCTATGGTCGGCCATGATACTCATGGCGGCTGCGTTCTATATTCTATTAACGCCATCGATTAGGGCACACATCAGCGCGTTCATTCAATATAGCATCCACCGTCCAATCGATGAGCTCATCACACGGAATACGGCTGTTCAATACAATTAGTTCATGTCTGATATTAATGCGGGTGGTAAATCATTGATTTGATCAATTTTCATTAAAATATTCACACATTTGGAACTAATAAATCAGCGTGAAGCATAGGACGGTAAAATGTAGTTCTACACTTTGCTGCGGCTAAAATTATGGATAACTACGAGTATCCATACTATCCTAACATTAACGCCGCTCTTTAAAGTATTGCTTTAATATTTGTAAACTAGGTATTATTTATTTATCGTTTTTATTGATCGCCTGCGGTACGATTCGTTTTGTTTAATGGAGTGTAAACAATAATCAGGAAATATGGGCATCTAGTACAACGAATTCTCTTTTAAAAACCAAGTGAAGGTCGGAAATTCCCTTAGTATTTTAGCTCTAAATGCAAACGTGTACAAGTTTATACGTGTATTTAAAGCTTAGGTTTCTGCGTAAACGAAGAAAGCCATCTATTTAATGAAACATGTTCACACACCCATCAATCAATAATCCATTGAACACATAACTACATTAGCTTGCGTAGACTTTATGAACAGTCGCGAAATTTTAAGCTAAAATTAGTTAGGTACTGTTATTATAAAAACTTTCAAAATATTAAATGCTGGCCTCAGGCGACAAATCGTTTAGGTTTTTTAAAACAAAATACGCTCGCGACGTCTCCTAGACATACATAATGCGTACCAGCATTTGCGACTGTCCCTAGCCATCCAGGGGTGAAATCCTTTGCCTAGGCTAGATAGGCTGAGAGCCCGATAATGATGCAGACAGCAGACAGTCTGTATACGGAACTAAGAACTATAGCAGTTGCTTACGAACACTTCACAGAACGCTCGATCGCTCGACTGCTTTCTGTCTGTGCGGGCTCTTAAGTCAGGAACACACTAACCACCCGCGTAGTCTTGATCCTAACATAAAAATAAAAATTACAAGTGAGAAGTTACCTGTAACCTGTGTTGTGGTGAAGTCTGTTCCTGGCTCAGCTGACAGGCGAGCTTTAGTAACTCGGGAGTTTGTTATCAGACGTCCAGCCTGATGTGACTCATGCTTCATCAGGCGCCCGCCGCGGGGGAGCCCTGGTCGCAGACCGCGTGCAGTGCTACGCGCAAGCCGAGGACACCGGCACCGGCACCGGCCGATGGAAGGTAAGCGTAAGTAATGGAACAAGTTTTTTTTAATTTTCTTTTGTCATTAGTTTTTGTCTTTAATTTGTGCCATCGCGTAAACTCCTCCCTGAGGGTAACAACATACTCAGCAAACGGATTAAAGACTGGTAATTTTATTTTCGACAGTCTTTAGGAAGAGCGAAATATTACAAATCTATTTTTGTTTTCTTTTATTTATTGGTTTCTTCTATTAGCTTATTTTATTAAGATTATCTAGACGTTTTATCTTACTGTAAGCTACAACGAAAGAGTAATCTGGAACAATCTGAATAGGAAACTTGTATTAACAATCAGGCATTGTGACCGGGCCGTAACAGACTTCAATTTGAATGCAATTACAATCTGTCGAACGGTTTGATTGTCAGATAATAACGATTGGGTCAACTACATATATAATAAATATTAATTATTTGTATTCGAATGCGCATATCAAACTAAGGACATCATATTTTAGTTGAGTGTGATTGATCAACGAAAATCTAACTAGCCTAAATTGGCTTAAGGAGTTGTTTCGAAGTCAAACGTTAGTAGTGTTTACGGCTTAAAAATCACTACCGATAAATAGTGGGTCATTAAGTACATCGATTACGTAATCCTTAATAGTCTGCTTCCGTACAAAGTTCCCTTTCTACCTCAGTGAAATATAGTAACTGAACACGACTACATTCCATTGATATTCAAAATTGAAACCCAACTTTGTATCATTGGACCAATACATTCCCTTGAACATCTTGAAAACGTAGTGCAAAATGCAATAGCAATCAACATAATGTCGCCGAGCGTTTAAACAAAAGTGAGCATCATCAACAACAAACCTTGGCCGTGTGTTTGACAAGCAATTTCCTTATCGATAGCGTCTTTTTGTACAGTCGAGCATCATCGGCCCAGACCTATGACGTTTGCGGTAACTGCCCTCTTTGCTGGACACCAAGTTTACACTGCTTTGACTCGAAAACGCTCACAATTATCAACAAGCTACACGTAAGACAATCGAGAAGCTATACTCGATAGATATTGTGACTGTATATTCGTAATGTTCCATTAGCTAGTACTGTCGTACATTTTTAAGCGGTTGTTTTAAATATGATATCGTAAGGTGCAGATCTCGGCATCGGTAAAATCGAAAGTATTGTTGTTTCATCTGCCTACACATACGCTAAGTAGAATGTTTTAAAAACTAATTCGAATAAAACTGTTTAGCGTAATAACATCTATTACTAAGTTGTTTTCATTTAAAAGTATCAATATTTCCTGTACCCATCAATCATCAGTCGAGACTTCGACGCTAGCGCTCAAAATATGATATTTATATAACTCCCACAAAACTCTCTCTACTGATACGTATTGTTCTAAATAGGTATCAGCAAAAATACAACAACTGCTTAATACGCTGAAGCGCCCAAAACGCCGACCTCTGCCGGAATTCTACGAGGACGACGACATCGAACTCGAGCTGGCTGCCAACCCTAAGGATCCTAATGCCCCGAAGCCAGAAGGGGGCACCATGACACCCGCTGTAGGGGAACAGCTGGTGGTCCCAGCAGGACTGCCACGCAACCTTGAAGCTGCACTCCAGCGATACGGAACAGCCTCGTTCAAAGCTAACGTGGCTACGGTCCTAGACCCAAATGGAAAACTCAGCAACTCGCTCAATTATGGCAAGTACTATTACTTATATTTCTATGGCATGCATACAATGGCAAGTCGATTCATTGTTGTATTGTTGCTATCATATTATACGACGCATCGACTGATCCCTTGAATTAATTTCGAAGGGCCACCAAGCAGACGTAGTTATCGACTTTTTCCCTGTGATAACTTTGTCGCTTTAAACGTTACACCGATTTTTTTGTTGTTTTCCTCACAGGTAAATTACTCAGTCGATCGCTCAAAATCGCTCATGCTCTGCTGAACAAGACGTTTACCTCAAAGACCAGTAGTGGTGGACCACTGACTGGGGACAACTCCATTAAGCCTGGAGACCGCGTTGCGCTGGTCTATCCTAACAACGATCCTATCAACTTCATGTGCGCCTTCTACGGCTGCCTTCAAGCGGGCATCGTACCGGTACCGATAGAAGTGCCGCTGACTCGCCGCGACGCTGGCTTGCAGCAAGTTGGGTTCCTGCTTGGTTCTTGCGGCATTCAATACGCGCTCACTTCTGATAATTGCTTGAAAGGTAAGAGTTTGCCCTTGCTTTTTCAATATGTGTATTTTGTCTTCAGAATTCATGTTTGAATGTATAAGGGCTGATTTTTCCAACGCCAGATAACTCTATCCGAGGAATAAGTTTGAATTTTTGACAGTTCGTCCATAAAGAAACTGTCAGACGTCAACTTTTTCCCCACGAATAAAAATTATCTGACGATTGAAAAATTTGGCCTAAGGCTGAATTTACACCAGAGATGAGCGAGGATGCGTAGCGAGGGATGTGTGTAAAACTAATCAATACCAACGCTATATTAGTTCAAGTTATAAAAATGAGGCGATGTTATTAGTTGGTTTCACACACATCCCTCGCTACGCATCCTCGCTCATCTCTGGTGGAAACGCAGCCTTAATCTGGTAAAGTTATTTTATATGTTGCTAAAATTTGAGTGAATAAAACAGGATTCGTTCAACAGTATTACTTTAAAATCAATTTATTTAAGCAGATTACAGGCTGATATGATATAGGTTTAGTTTACATCAATAACAGTATATATTTTAAATCCGTGATAAAGGAGAATGGGCACCAAACTTGGGTTTTCTGCCCAAACATGACAAAATCAATGAAAATTAATTAATTGATGAAATACCAGAGTTTAAATAATACATAATTACTCATATTTTGAGCTCTGTAGCTCCTCACATACTATCGAGAGAAGTCGTCGGAATAAAAAATATTGTCCTTGAAGAGATGTATGCATTGGGCGTCAGGGCAGATTACTCTAATCTCCTTTGATTGGATTTAAACGTTTACAATTAAATTGTGTTAATGGTATTTTGGAGATTATATTTTATCGGATCTCACTATAATCCAGGTTCATTTGCAACAGGTCAGTATGCCACCAATCGAAAGCTTTACGGATTAGTTGGTTCAAAAAACTAACCAAATATTGTTTGACATGGCATAGCGCTTAGCTAAAGCTTAAATTTAATCTTCTGCTAACACTGCTGTGAGCTCCATTGAAAATATTGGATCTCGACACATAGAGCTCGGTCATATAGCTCTTGATTATTTATACTTATTAAATTATTTTCGGAGATTCGTAAACGGTTATAGACGGCAGTGCAACGGGATATTGAATCTAACCTCAGTAATACAACAAAACGTTTCAATCGGAGGTACAGGTTCCTTAATAAACACAAAGGGAGTATGACTCACATCACATTAGCATAAAATGCAGGACATAGGTTTGTCGACACAGTTACTGTATTTAAAACTAAGGTAGCCACTGCATTCTGAAGGTTCAGGCTAATATGTGGAGTGGTAGTGGCCGTGGAGCAGAGGTGGCCACATGGTAATGGCCGTGACTTACCGAGTTGTAGGTCGTAGGTTCGAACCCAGACAGGCGCTTTACTTTGTGTCAATTATTTCATTACCACTGCTCTCAAAACGGTGAAGGAAAACATCGTGAGGAAACCTGCATGTTCTAGAACCAAAAATTCGAAGAAATGTGACACTACCAACCCGCACTGGGCCCGCGTGGTAGATTACGGCCCACTCCCTCTCACCGAGAGGAGGCCTGTGTCCCAGCAGAGTGGGAACTTTATAGGCTGATTATGTTAGAATAATCTAAAAAATGCTGTTGACAAAGTTTCACCACCACTTAAAATTCACCATAAAACTGTCCTGTATAATACGTTTGTAGTTTTGGTCTGCAGCCGAAATATACAGAGAGATTAGTCTGAACGTTCAGATTGCTAGGGCTACTGCATTCCGATCGTTCAGACTAATCTAATAAATCCTGTGTTGTCAAAGTATCACCACCACTTAGAGTCGATTCAACGCTTTCGTAAAAATTCAAGCGGTAAAGGTGCTGGCGAGTGGCGGCCCGCTCGCTAGACGCTAGTATAAATAAGGAATCGCTTAAATCGTAGTTTGCTACGCCGCCGCCGCATTGCTGCAGTATTCATAAAACGATCGTACAGAGGTAGTACGTGCACCGAGGGAATCTGTCACGGAGATTAAATAAAAGCTTTCCAGACACTTGCAGATTAGTTGTGTAATTTTAAACTCTTTTGTTGAAACGACATGCTGTGACTGTTTATATTTTAGGAAAGTTCTGTTACTGCTAATATAGTTTTTCAATATTTGTTATAAATTGAAGCGATCACTGGGGGCTTTATTCTGCGTACTATTGAATCAATCCCAACTAAACCGCATAGAAAGGCCGTCATTTGTAGCTCGATCCCGTGCATTGTTCTCTTCCTTGGCTGTCTGGCATGAATATTCGGGTGGTCGTCACAAATTACCCAGAATTTGACGCTATGCATTGAAGTGCTATAATTTTGCACGTTGCAGTGTCGTTTGAAATTCGATTTGTAAATTCCCATGGAGAGCAAATTCTTGATATCGCCACCAAGGAATATTGCAATCACAATGAACATTACTGGGTAAACCTCTATACGAATACGTGTGAACTGGTAATATTACCCGTTTCGCGACAGCGTTGCAGTTCTCTGAATTAAAATAAACCGAACTGTGTTGAAGATGGCGGTCAATGTTAGATACCTTTTTCCATAGGTAGGTACGTACATATTAAAATGTTTGAAATTAAATTAATCAGTTTGCATGCATTTCTATACCAGCTAAGCTCGAATATAACTTAAAAGAAAGAAAATACGTTTATTTGCGGCAAACATGACGCATCAAAAAAACACAAACGCAAAAAAACAAAATAACTATTTGGGAGAAAACATGGTCGCATCCACGCAAAACGGCCATCGCTCAGCATAATGCTAAGACCTATACGAGATAGAGCCCCAGTGCTGGTTTTCAGCGACAGCCGGCGTTGACGTGATGACGAATGACGAATTTCGAACTGAAGTTCAATAGTATGTTTCAAAAGTATTATGAGTATACAGAAAAAGTGATGAGCCTGTTCCAATAACTACATAATAATAATTGTAGAACTTTGATATGAAAACTTTCATCTTGGTTTTTATGACCGTTGGGCTATGAAGAATCTTAGGTGGTGTTTGACTAAACTTGACTCATTCTGACCAGGATTGCCGAAGACATCTTCAGGGGACGTAGTATCGTTCCGCGGCTGGCCGTCCCTCCAGTGGGTGTCGACTGAGAAGCTGCCCCGCCCCCCGCGCGACTGGATCCCCCCGCCCCGCCCCGCGGAAGACAGCCCAGCTCACATCGAACACACATCGGCAGCTGACGGCTCGGCCATGGGTGTCATAGTTACCAGGTAAGGTTAGACTATAAGACAAGACTGCAACTTGATGTCTAAATTATAGTCGCCTGGTTTTCAAAGAGAGCACACAGCAACTTTTTGTCATAAGTAACATTTTCGTAATGTTCTTCGTGGCTGACCTAAACACGGCTCCATGGGTTTAGAAATTGAATGTGTACTGCTGGATTTACCATATTAGAATTTAATTTCCTTCCGTTTGTTTACCGTTAAAGGAGGACTATTTTAAGGTAGGGCAGGACAGGAAATATCAATAAAAGCGATTCTCGTGTGTCTTTTTCACACGGTGCACGATGAGTCCAAAAAAATGTACTACGTGTTCGCATCGCTGGGTTTTAATAAAAGGTTTCGTGCGTGCACATTTGCTAACAGAAAGGTATCACAGATCCTACGTGTTACCTCGATATTGTGGATTACAGAATATCAGATACATTGGAAACCATTCACATATTGGTATTCCCTAAAAATGTCTATCGTACTTATTACAGGTTATTAAAGGTTCATTAGAAAACCAGCGTCAGTACAGCATCTGTCTGGCATTAAGGCGGAGGTTCCCGAAAACGGTCAAAAAGTTGGTTTTTTAAAGCAGTGTATCTCTTAAACCGTAAATACTTTTGACCAAAGAAAAAATCATGATATTTTCAAGTCTATCTTTAATACAGTGATGGAACTGAAATCATAAATAAATATACATTAATGCATCAAAATAATGTTCAAATACACCTCTTAATTTTCTTTAAAAGCAGTTTATCCCTTCATTAACAATTTTAATTACAATTAAAAATATACCATTAAATGTCTAATGCCAAACTGCATTCAGTGATGGATTATTTATTATTAAATAGTTTTTGTAAATAGATAATTGCTTCATATTTGCAATAAATTACCACCGTTGTGTCATCGCGCTTCTCTTTCTTTTCTATGCAGTCCGACAGTGACCGCGCTTTAGGTCATGTAGTCGCCTTAATGCTGAAATGAACCTTTTTGGCGCAGCCGTCAGGCACACACTATTGTTGTTGAAACATTATTTTTATTTTGTTAATTTTGTATTTCACGAACTGTGTCCAAATAAACTTTTGTCTTGCTTTCTTTCTATTACAATATTGTTCTTAACGGCTTCACCGTGTTTCTGTATCCAGGTTGCAGGCTCTAATTGATTGTTGTTTCAAACAATACCTGCATTACAAGCTGTGATAAATGTACTCTTCAGGTTCTTTATAATGCCCAATTATTATTTTATTCAAACCGAATAACGTGCGAATCGGAAAATATTGCACCATTCTTCTTCTTAGAGTGTCGATGGCTATCTATACAACGTGTTTTTTATATCCCATAACTCTAGGGTTATCTTCTTTACATAGTATAAAACGAAGTCGCTCCCGCTGTCTGTAAGCTTAGATATTTTAAACTTCGCAATGGATTTTAATGCAGTTTTCAGCAATAGATAGAGTGATTCAAGAGGAAGGTTTATATGTATAATAAATCCATATTATAGTAGATAAAAGCTGAGAAATTCAAAGATTTGTATTGTGATGTCGTAACAAATATATTAATGTGCGCTTATATTGTATACGCTCGCTAAACCTTACGAGATAGATCAAATTAATGTATTATAGAATTGTATATGTTCAAAAGATCGATAAAAAAGTCCGTGATGGTATATGTTTATCTCCTAAGGATAACCCACAGTAACCATTTTTGTCTTTTACATATTACAAAAAAAATATGGGCAACCTACCTACAGAATATAAATAAAAGTACCTATACCTAGTTTTAATATCATTTTCAAATTAAGATGCGTTTTTAGTTACAATAAAAATATACACACATAACCCAGCTAAAAACCTTAAAATAACATTTTGTCTTTGTGTAGATAACATAAATTCTTTAAAAGTTGAACTAAATAAACACAGTCCACAATAGGAAAATGATTTTTTTTTTGTACAAAATCTTGTAAACTAAAAACAATGTTCTATCAACCATCTACGCAATTTAATTAAAAAAAATAGCGTCCATTAAGAACGGATTTTGATGAAACTATACAGTAATATAGCTTGTACATCAAAATAACATAGAATACTTTTTATCCTGATATTCACACGAGATCGACACTTATTACTTTAAAAACCGGTAACGAAAATTAATAAAATTGAAAATATCGTGTCATATATGGGAAAGCTTTTTCATCCCCAACGATGCGGATCTCTCGTATTAACACCAATCTGTAATTGAATTGACGCTGCCGGTGCCAGAAATCTGGGACAACATCGTTAAAAATTACACTGAATAATGTATCTCATTAACTATCCATTTTAGGTGTAGACGGGACTGTTACGTTAGTCTTCACTTTTCTTCAAAGGTCTTCAATTTGCATAGCATTTGAATATGTTGTTGGCTTACGAATAGCTTAGTTGCGAAAGTGCGTGTTAGTCATCATCGTCATTGTCTAGCATACGTAACGCGTGCTTGTGGTCAGACACAAGATAATCCGTATACCAGATGACTCTCGTTAGTCTAAAGCGGTCTGTATTACAATATTATTGTGGACTTACTGTATAATATCGACGCTCATAACTAAAAAAATTCTCTGCAGTTTGTTAACTCAAATTAATTTTTTTTAAGTACTTAGATTTAAATTAACTTCAAAACCTCTTTTTCGTATGTCGTAGACCACAGAGATCATGTTCAGAAATAACTCTTAGCAACGTAATACAAATTCAGAGAATACCTACACCATTCAGAGGAAGCATAGAACAAATACTACATATAATATAAGAAGTTTCTCACAACTTCAACAAAATATGATTCTTTGAATGCGTAAAACTGACAATAGAAGCTGAAAGTTGAAAAATATTTATCTACATATTGCTTGTGATACGAATGGAATAATATTTTAACTTGTAAGTATAGTGTTGTAAATATGAAACGCTAGATAGACAGGTCAACGATGCATATGCTTTAAAGCCACTTCAAATTTCGGAACTGTAATTGTATTCAGGATATTGAACAAATCAACTTCACCACACTCCACAGCCAATGGGAACTGCGAAGTAACGCGACACACCGCAGATATGATTGGCTCTATCCATCGAATTGTTAGACGGCCTAGTAAGTTAACGGTCTGAATAAAATATCTTATTTAACGCAATACAAAAATCCTCCTCCAGCTGTTAATAGATACCTTACATTTAAAGAGTATTAATCAACGCTTTGAAGTTAATATGAAAGTCTCGCCACTTGCGAGCGGAATACTGAAAGTTTTAGCTGGATATGCAGGTGAAAAAAAGTATCCTAAAACAATGATGTTTAGTAGGTATGTAAAAACACTCAATGCACGAGATAAGTGTGAAATTGTATGCTTAGGAAAAGGCCACGTTCCTTTGCCACAAAACAAGCTGCTAAAATAAAAAGAATATGACAGATTTAAATAGAAAAGGCAATGTGATGCTTCGTCGAGTCTCTCCTGCACTGTTCTGCACTTAAGTGCAGTTGAATGTTCGCTTAGTCTCACTTATGTTTATTGCTGAAACGTTTTGGCTCTTCCAATCTTCATTTTGATGCTCTCACGACTCACGTACTGCAGATACCGGTGCCGTGGATATTGACAATCACGCAATATCCGTTTGAACGTTTTCATTAAAGATTCGTCGGGCCAGAAACAATCCGTCTAACCGGGGAGACTAAACTGACTTGTGTGTTAAAGTGAATTCCACTTAATCTAGTCCCAATGTGATGGGTATTGATCTTGACCACAATGTATTTTACCATCCGGAGCATAAATGGAAAGTATGAATTCAGTGTTTTGTGTATCGTCCTTTTTGTCGTTTCCAATCAAAGCCTTATGGAACAAGTTCGGCCGAACTCTTTTATCGGGCGCGTCAAACAATGTCTACAACAGTAATAATCGATGGCGTGTCACCATTTCAAAGCAAGTTATCACACACGAATGGAAAATTTTACCACAAAAAATATCCCAAACAAACCATAGTTGATCTGTGAAAGTCCTTGAAAAAAAGTAATTAAATGCTCCACAGTTGCTCGCTTGAAATTGCAGTACAAAGTTGTTGACAACAATGTGATGATTAAGTCGTTTCATTTTGTACGGCTTCAAGGGTAAAGGTCGTATTCGTAGTAGACGAGTTAAGAGTTAATTATTGTCTTAATCCTATAAAATAATATCGTAACTGGATGTTAAAAAATAGTAACAGAAAATACGCAAGGAAAATACGTTCTTGTTTATGTATTGCTATTTTAATTACCGACAATGTTAATATTTTTCATAGAACTGGCGCTACCAAGTTTAGGTGTCGCAACTTCTTCGATACAACTTGTTTCTTCTTTCGTCAAAACTTCGTGATAAGTAATGGGCTGTCCACTATGTACACAGCTATGATATAATTGAATATAAAAATACGTTTATTTGCGGTAAACATGATACAAAGAAAGAACACAAATACAAAAAGAACAATTTGGTGAAATTATGCGTCACATCGACGCAAACGGCCATCGCTCAGCATAATGCTGCGATCCTATGCGAGACAGACCCCAGCGCTGGTTTTCAGTGACAGCCGGCGCTGACGCGATGACGTCAACCGGTGAAGCATACAATCTGAATAAAATAACAAAATAAAACAATTATACAATAACTAGCTGCGCCCCGCGGTTTCACCCTCATGAGTTTCGATCCCGTGGTAATATCGGGATAAAAAGTAGCCTATATGTTAATCCAGGTTGTCAGCTACCTCCATACAAAATTTTATCAAAATTGGTCTAGTTGTTTGAGTGTGAAGAAGTAACAAACATATAAACACACCCTCACATACCCTCACACTCACAACCTTTATAATATTAGTGTGACTGTTAAATTTGAGTACCTGATTATTTCTTTAGATTTTCCTTAACTTTAATTTACGTTTGATTATTTTTCTGTTTAGTTCCATTTTTTTTCCGACATGTCATATGGGTGTCATTTTCATGGTTTTCGAAGGTGCTAAAGCGAGGGTGGTTTACACTATTGGCTTTAGCACCCTCGAAAACCATGAAAATGAAGAAAAATTATAAAACATTTGAAAATATCTAGCGAAAGGTGGATGTACCTACACACCGCACTCGTCCTCTTTGGTAATGTAAATGTGAAAGTTATAATAATATACCTCCACTTGGGCGCCCTTAATTTTTCATGTATTTTTTCTGATTTATTTATTTGAAATAGGTACCTGGAAGATCAGCATTTGGCATAGGCCAATCAACCAAAGGGTGATGAAGGAGTTCTTATAATTGACTTCATAGACAATCTACTGTATAAAAATTAGAGCGCAAGTGTGAGAACCACACTGTATTATTCACAATATTCATTGAAAGCAGCCTAATCTGAGCTGGCTTTGATAATGATTACAGTGCACAAGTGTGTGCGTAAACACAGATGCACACTCTGTTCCTTTGCTCTCATAGTCCGATGGGACGGTAATCCGACACAACCAGGGAGAGATCAAGTGCAGGACCAACGGCTTAACGTACTTTCCGAGGCACGGGGGTATCAAACCGCCAACTTCCAAACTACGGACTGATACTAAGAAATTCATAATGGAAAACCCAATAACACTTTGTCCGACCCGGGAATCGAACTCAGGACCCCACGCTCAGCAGTTGTGCTTGCAACCACGAGACCAACGCGACGGGGCAGTCACAATCAAAACATACAAAAATAACTAATAGTTAGTTTATGACGTACGTTATTTTTGTATGTTTTGATCGTCACTTTTGTCTAGGAAATGGGGAAAAAACGTGAGTAAGTGAACGGGCGTGGAATGCCAAAATTGTTGTGTCATTAGACATTCTCCCCATTTTCTTAATTTTTCTCAAACCACTAAAACCATATCTAAAATTGTTTGCATTATAGCCTACATACTTTTGAGGCGGCTTTTATTTATGATTTGTATACACGTGCCTTCTGGACCAGAAAATTCAATAGCTAGATGAAATATTCAATCTCAAACTTCCAGTGTAATTTTCTAAGTAACAATTTGCTTGGATCACAACAAAGGATACAACCAAATTGACTTATAATAATTAACACATCAAATATTTTCTAGTTCTCTACACCCTTATACGACGTCTAGCTCGCTAGATTTTCCGTAAGCAGGATATACCCGCCATTATTCAGTAAACCATCAGTGTAGCACCTGATAGTGTTGAGAACTGGGATAAATCTCAAAGGCGTGAATTAACACGTAAAGCATTAACTCATAGGCCTTTGAAATCGATTCCATTTCCCAAACATGTAACTTCCGTCTGGCCGCATAGCAGAGATACTCAAAATTTTTTGGATGGACACGTTGATGATGAATGCTGTAAAAGCTGCTGTCCGCGGTTTCTAAGAAACCAGGAGAGGAAAAGAAAATAATTATGATGTCTATATTTATTTACCGTCAATTTGTACGAATTCTGCACCCAATTTATTCCAAAATGTGAAGAAGTGAAATCTATATTAAAAAAGGAATATAGAAGTACAGATATTGCTTTTTTTACATAGACTTCTCTAATCAAGTAGATAAACTCCGAAATTATGTGCTACTAGCTGACCCGGCGAACTTCGTACCGCCTCAGAATTAAATAATGTGACAAGTTCAATAGACACGTGCCGCTGTGTATTATCATAATAACTTTATTGTTGTTTTCCTCGGGAACAGCACTTTTTTTCGGTATGAAAGGTACCTTATGTTTCTGTTCACCTGACAACGTATATGCAAAATTTCAGGACAATCGGTTCAGTGGTTTAGGCGTGAAAACGTAACAAACAAACAAACTTACTTTCGCATTTATAATATTAGTTAAGATTATCTTCCTATGCAAGCGGATCGATGTATTTAAAGTTGTAAATGGGCCTTCGCCATTAGCATTAACGAGTTAGGTCGATTCATCTATGAACGGTGGTTTATGCTGAATGGCAACAATTGCCATTGACTGAAGCAAAAAAAGGAAGAAATTGTCCAAAAATTATGTTGGCTACACGTCGGGTTTTTTCGCAGGGCTTCAATGCTGGCCCACAGCCGCATGCTATCAGTGGCGTGCAACTACACCGAGGGCGAGCACATGGTGTGCGTGCTCGACTTCAAGCGCGAGACTGGACTGTGGCACGCCGTGCTCGCGAGCGTGCTCAATGGAATGCACGTCATATTTATACCGTACGCGCTCATGAAAGTCAGCCCCGCTTCCTGGATGCACATGATCACCAAGTACAGGTCAGTTCTTTGATTGTTTTCAGGAGAAAAATAACAGAAGAAAAGGCGTTTTTGTTATTTCTAAAACTTTTAATTTTTATCTGAACGTGTTTGTTTTAAACCAAGTTTTTACCAAGTAAAACTAAAATGTAGAGAGATGCCCGTGTTCATGCAACAGTGTCCGCTAACCAATATAATTTCATAATAATTACAAGCACTGGGAAACCTTTGTGCCATGAGAAGCCCCTAACGAACTTTTATTGAATTAATTATAATTTTATACAGCGCCATAATAACTACAGCGAAGTCTGGAGTCTCGCTACTGAAAGATCTCGTCCAGTTGTCGCTTATCAAGTTAACATTAATTTACGCTGGTATAATTTGCATGATACGCAAAATACGCGTATTGACGTGGAGTTGCGGATACCAGCCCGTATTACCTATTACTTACCTATAACTTGCATGAATAAATTCTTAAAACAGTGCGCGGCGAAAAAAGTGACAAGCGAAGCACACGATAAATAATATTTAAAGTTGTTTAAAAGCTCCCGCAGACAGGCGCGACGCGACTCTGGTGGATTGATTTCTATGAAAACTGCATGGAATGTGTTCTACTGGACTGGCGCAGCGCCTGTCTGCGGGAGCTTTAACGCGAGGAATATTATCTGTGTCCAGAACGAGTGACCGCTTTCCGTATAAGACCTCAATTCAGTTGCAACATAGAGCTTCTCATGGTGTCACTTGAATATTTTCATTTCAACTCTGTACTAAGTAAAAACACTTTTATCACCAAACAGGGCATCGGTCGCCATAGTGAAGTCCCGTGACTTGCACTGGGGCTTGCTAGCCACTCGCGATCACAAGGAGATCTTGCTCAGTTCGCTGCGCATGCTGCTAGTCGCCGATGGCGCTAACCCATGGTCGCTGTCTTCTTGCGACCAGTTCTTGTCGGTGTTCCAGAGCAAAGGTAGGAACAAGTTTTGTGTTATATCACACACATTCTAGTTGTTTTTGTTGAATATATAACAGTGTCATGCATGCACAGTTTATCTCCTAGTGACTTTAAAGTTTTATTTATCTGTGAACAGCGCTGTGGACTACATTATTACTGCAACTGAAAGTGACATTGATGGCATCCATTTGTTTTGGTCAGTTTCACCACTTGCAAGAACAGTCATGAAGTTCGAATAAATAACCAAGACCAATAGGCCTAGGCAATTGCTGAAAACAGCTGATCTATTCTGTAAAAATGTTAAGTACCTACTGTGAAAACTTAGGTGAAGTGAGCTGTCATTCTACCTGATGCAAGGGATTAACATTATTAGCAGCTCACTTTTCGTTTGACAGTTCTTGAATTTCAGTTGTGTTTTCCGCTCCATGTTAGGGGTCCGTGGCGACGCAATCTGCCCGTGTGCGTGCAGCAGCGAGTCGCTGACGGTGTGCGTGAGGCGCGCGGGCCGCGGCGGCGCCTCTGCCGGCCGCGGCGTGCTGTCCATGTCCGGCCTATCCTACGGCGTCGTGCGCGTGGACGCAGAGAACTCGCTCACGTCTCTCACGCTTCAAGACTGTGGACAAGTCATGCCGTCATGTAAGTTATACTCTCAGTTAGGTAGGACGTTCACGATCGACGTAAAACCATTAGTAAGTCGTTGCAATGTAACTCACATCTCGATACGGTAAGATATAAATTAGAATGATGCCAACACTTTTATCAAGCTTATTGCAATCATTCTAATTTATACTTTATCACAATCAACGCCGTCTTAAGGCAGGCCGGGGCCCTTTGGGCACACAAGAATTTGGGGCCCCTTTGGAAAGTAAAAAAGACCGGTCAAGTGCGATTCGGACTCGCGCACCGAGGGTTCCGTACAAATTTGTAGGTATGTAACTACAAATTTACGGTTTTCAGATTTTTTCCTTTACTTGTGCTACATGACATTGCTTTTTGCCAAATTTCATGATTCGAGGTCAACGGGAAGTACCCTATAGGTTTTGATTCCCTTGCGAGTGTCAAAATATGCGCTTTTGTAATATCTGCCTTCCGGGGCCCCCGTGGGGTAGAGGGCCCTGGGCACGGGCCCCGTGTGCCCTTATGGTAAAGACGGTACTGATCACAATGAGATAAAAGTTACATTGCAATGACTTACTTAGTGGTTTTTCGTCGATAGTGTGTCTTACTTCAACAGCAGATCATGAATTCAATAACTCAGGAATGCTAGTTTGAGTCTAATAATTTGTGCGGTTTCATGCGTAAACGCAATTATTAGTTTACAGAGAATTTGAACAATTCAACCGCAATATTGTGATTCTGTGGTTCTCAATATCTGTTTCTATGATAATATAACAATGTAGGTACTTACCTATAATCACGAGATTTTGCCGTGTTGTTATTTTGATTACTTAGTTACTTAGTAGATATTTACAGGCTACATGCGAACCTTATACCTATTTTTTTTACACAGGCGTGATAGTAGTTGTGAAAATGGAGGGTCCCGCGTACCTTTGCAAGACAGATGAAGTGGGCGAGATTTGCGTGCTGTCCGGTGCAACGGGGTCTGGATACTGGGGTCTACCGGGTCTTACCAACACCGTGTTCCGCGTCCGCCCACTGGATGCTGACGGTGAACCAATTGGAGAAGAACATTATGTGAGGAGCGGACTCCTTGGCTTCTTGGGACCTGGCGGTAAGTTGACTCATAACATTATAGGTTTTAGCTGCAATCTGTGACGTCACGTTATTTTCTGAAGATACTTAGCAGCTGAAATAAATTCTTAATCACGGTGGAATTCTTTTTTATACACGAGAATTATCCTTTTTTCTAGAGTGGGCTCTGGGCTGTTTTGTCAATATACAGCGAATTTAAATAAATTACTTTTCTGGTCTCTAATTTGGATGCACTGTATCGTAGTATTACGTCCAAAATCTGTATCAAGGGGCGCGTGAAATTGTATTTGGGAGCAACAAGACAATAATTATACGAATTCAACTTCACAGCTACGCATCAACATCAAACAAATTTTATTTTTAAGCGCCATACAGTTTCTTATTTATTTGTCTTTCACCACATAATATGCGTATGGAAATTGTACCCTTATATTTTGATTGGATCGTATACGAAAGACTTTGGATCTGCAGCTAGTTAACAATGCCGCGTCAGTTAGGCTGTGGTCACACGAGCCGTGAGCGTAATAGCGGCTTGAGTGCCGAGCAAAGTGAGTTGCATGCTTACATTCAGTATCATGAACTGTATTGGTTGACGCTTTATCATTCGGCTGCATAACGAAGCAAAGCGAGTCCTTTGCGCACATACACGTCGATTACCACCACGCGCGTACCTAATGCGAAATACGAAACTAGGTTACTACATCTTCCAATACCATCCCGCTCACTTTGCGAGGCGCAAATAAATAACGTTTATTTTCTCTCTGATAAACTAGTAAGTAGGTACAGTACATAAATATGCCTACAATATACATTGATGTTGTAACACCTGTAACACAGGTACTGTGACGGGTCTCCTTTCCTCCGAACTACCCGAACAAGTTCTAATTAATTAATACCTGGCCTCACAGGTCATCTTGACGGAATCTGCGCCTGATTATACCTAATGCGAGTTCTTAATCGCTAATTACCTCCGTAACTTTTCCTTCTAATTAACTTTCTATTGTTTCTCAAGCACTGATCATTAGGTAATGTCTGAGGCCAATTGTTAGACGACAATTTCTTCTTCTTCTTCTTTGTTGTAACTTGTGTAATAAATCATAACTACTTAGATGGTAAGCATGTTTCACTGTCGAGCCCTGCGGGGAAATTGCGATCGCAATGCCTTTCATTTTAACAGTTTAGCCATATTTATTGCGTTATTTACGTTGTTGAGCAGAATTTTTCAAGTCTATGAATGGATTAGGAATTCCTTTCAAACCCTTGGATTGTGAATGAAAATGTGTTACGCAATTTTGAAAATTTTGCAAAAAAAAATATCAGGGATATCTAAAAAAATAAAATTGACAACCCTGATAGTTTTTTTTTTAATGATAGATTCTTTGAGCACTAGGTATGCGAAGTTAAAGAAAAAATTGGTCATAACTTTTGAACTGTAAAAAAAATTACCGACATTCTCAGGGTTAAAAAGTTTGGAAATGACCTTGCCCACGCCCCTATTCGATTTGATCCATACTTCCAGGGACACTGTATTATAGCTCCGGTTTTCCCATCCAGGTCTAGTATTCGTGTGCGGCTCCCGCGACGGTTTGATGACAGTGACCGGCCGCAAGCACAACATGGATGACATCATAGCTACGGTGCTCGCCGTCGAGCCGATGAAGTTCATCTACCGCGGCCGTATCGCCGTCTTCTCAGTGAGAGTCCTGCGAGACGAGAGGATCTGCATCGTGGCTGAGCAGCGCCCGGATTGTGGCGAAGAGGAGGTACGTGTATGTTCTATTCTTATTAGATTTTTTCTTCACAGGTTCGTAATAAGGTTAATTTTTGTGACAAGAAACGTGCGTTGGGCTAGCTTTGCAAGCTTTTAAAAGAGGAATTTGATTTGAAAATAGGCTAATTAACCGTTTTTGAGAAACCGATTAATAATGTTCCTTGTAGCTGTAGTCTATTTCTCTCTATATATGAACTTTTTGATTATGATTCCTGTTCAATGCCACGTGGCCAATGGCGTTATTTTTATAAGAATCATTTCTCAAAAATAATAATAAATCTAAAATCAAAATTACGTAACGTAGTTACATTCAATATAAAATTCATAAGATATTTTTTTTATTGTCAACTATACTATTGTTCAACGAGTGTGTTTTATTTTGGTGGATTTATATTTCATACTTCTTTCACTTCAGAGTTAGGTACTGTGTCATTATCATGACGGTTATCTTGTTTCTAATTATACTATATTGAACGATATATAGTGTAAATTTATCTAAAATATCGGTAGGTACAGGATTATTCCTGGTCGATAATACTACCTTCGAATATCAGGAACATAGTCAACATAGGTACAAATCCGATTAATTGAAGCTGAGCTGCCTTCGTGCGAAACCTGAAATTCTAGTACGATACCGATAGCAAATCCTAGCTATAGGACCAACGATTAAAAACATTTGAGCTCGACAAATAGCCTCAGGCCAAACCGATATTTGGCTCCGGACGGGGAAATCCAATCCCGGACTACGTTTACAATGCACGCATGCACCTAATATTTGCTGTAAATATCAACTGTACTAACTTGTACGTACAAAAACATTTCACCACAACTCTTGCCCATATTTTCACATTCCTTCATTAAAACGAAACCGTAATAATATAAAATTTCCACTCATAAAAGATAAATAAACCGCTTATGTTATTTAAAATTTTCTGTTATAAAATTGTTCGTTTCACACGCGTCTTCACACTCATTGGAAAATGAGCGTGGAAAATTCAACATAAAAGGTTTAATTATATTAGTTCATTGCATAAATTATCGCGCTCGATCTTCGTGAAAATGAATATGCATTTTCCTCATCCCTCTATATTGAATCAAGTGGAATAACTTGCAATATTAATCGCAGCACTCAATAAATTCTAGATATTGGAGGAAAACCTGGTTCAATAAAGTGACGATTGAGTTTGATTGAGACTAGCAAAAGGGATGCAAATATTAGCGACACAAACTCGATCAATGACGTAATCGAATGATCTTCGCGGCAGTTCTTGGTGTCGATATGATCTGCAGTGCCGTTGATCTAGTAGTATCACAGAAATAAACCTAAATCAATGTAACTCGGCGGGCACTATCAGGGTGCTCATAAACGCGACGAGTGGTGGCGTAAATATTCTGTTCAGTATCAGTCGTTGGTATTTTCGAAACAGCGTACTTAATGATAAGGTCCCTTTCTGAATAAAAACTTACAAAATGTGTGATGCTTCCACAACCGGCAGAGCAAAGTGTTGGCTAATCTAAACCTTCCATTTCTCAAAAAGTATTGTGTCTTCTAGACGAATCAGAAACGCTGCACGTGAAATACTTATCTGCATTTTACATACACACAACGCGATACGACTTCGCAGTTTGAGCTACGGGCAATAGAAAATAATAATATATGTTTTAACATACTGATAGATTATACTCGTACATTTACTACAATCAAATAATTTGATTTCATATTTTCTAGAGAGTTACAATTTACATAATTTAGCTCTGAAAGTCTAGATTTCTTACAATCTTATTAACGAAAGGGCTAATCCGGAGCAGGATGCTGTCTCGCCAGACTAAGGTTCCGTTTCCACCAGAGATGGAATGTGTGTAAAAGTAATCAATAACAACGCTAACTTAGTCCGAGCTATGAAAATGAAGCGATTTTATTGGTTTGTTTTAAACACATTCCTCGCTACGCATCCTCGCACATCTCTGGTAGAAACGCATCCTAAAACTGATCATCATCTGCCTAGCCTTTTCCCAACTATGTTGGGGTCGGCTTCCAGTCCAACCGGATGCAGCTGAGTACCAGTATTTTACATGGAGCGACTGCCTATCTGACCTCCACAACCCAGACGGGGTAATATGAAACCCCTTGGTAAAACTGGTTGTCAGACTTTCGGGCTTCTGACGACCCGTAACGACTGTCAAAGATCCACGAATGACAGCCGGGACCAACGGTTTAACGTGCTTTCCGAGACACGGAGGGATCTTGGTATGTAAAGATGGTCACCCATCCACGGACCAACCGCGGCAAGCGTAGCTTAACCAGATCAATCGACCCGTGCGGCTGTTATTACTTAGCCACGAGACCCTCGCAGCCTAAAGCTGATTAGAGCATTAAAAATTCTTATTAAGTATATTTTCTCGATCTTCTCTTTACTAAGTTGCAAAGCTTTCTTTTTCTATGAATAAATTGTAGCTGAAATAAGGTTATTTAATCAATAGCAACCCTGAAACAAATCGTTTTTAACTTGAAAGTATTATTAACATAAAACATCAAATATATTTTACTTGATTTTCTAATATTACGTTTTAAGCGACGTACGTGTAACGACTCTTTCAACTTTGGTAGAGGGGCGCGTGCAGTCTGCTCCAAGTCTAGATCGCGACTGACGCAATCGCAGACTGGCTGAATAGTTGTCTCATTCATCATGACAGGGTGGACAGAGATGGCAATAATAACTTCCGAATGTGAACGAATGTTGCCGTTATAAGTGTGGATGATCATACTAGCTTTATTAAAGTTCGTTTCTGTCTAAATACCGGGTAGTGTTTAAGTTAGTTTGTTGAACCCGACACAATGTAGTCTAAAGATGTACTTTCCTTTTAATATATTAAGAGTGTTGTACGACTAGCTAATAAATACTTGGACACCGAAAACATGCAAATAAATATAAAAATTGCCGAGAGAAAATTAAAACAAAAAGTAAGATAAGGTGATGCTTATTAGGTTCGTTAGATATTTCAATATTTTAGATATACTCGTACATAGATTCTTCATACTGAATAAAAATGTATTTGACTTTGTTTCGGTCTTTATTCGCAGAGTAGTCGGATAGGAAACACCATAATTCATTTTTGACGTGTAAAAGTGTTTTTTTAACCATTACTTAAACAGAAATTTATAATAATAATAATAAATAATAATAAATAATATATGTAAATAATCAAATAAAGGAAATAATAAATAATAAATAAAATTGTTTATTTATCCAAAATAAATAAATACACACAGACACAGTTCAGAACAAGTCAGTACAATGGACTAAGCAGAAAAACATAGCTTGCACTCAGCAGAATTAGGTTTACAACAAAAGAAGGTCTATGCATACAAAAAAAAAATAATGAACCCTGTCTCTTAAACTAGGAAGAAACCTGTATCTTAAGAGACAGTGATCGGCCAAAAATTTAAATTTAGTAAAAAGTAAAACTTACAACTTACATGAGTGAAAGTGTGTGGATCTACCATACTAATGCATATTAATATTAATATTAGTATTATTCAAATATGTGTAAGTGTTGAGGTGTATGTACATGTGTGTGTTGTGAGAAGGGAGAAGGAGAGTGTGCCAATGTATGTGTATGAGTGTGTATGTGTGTGTGTGTGTGAGAGTATGAGATCTTGTGGGTGTTATTGAGGAGGTTAATTGTGTCAAGCGATGTGTGATAGTAGTATAGACTCTGTTTTAATATAGTCCTGCTGTATGAGCCAGTCAGAAGTTTTTTTTTTGACATTGACAATTTATATCATTTATCATTATTTTCTCGACAGAAAAGTCTAACATTCATCTTTACGTCTTTCAGTCATTCCAATGGATGTCCCGCGTGCTTCAAGCAGTGGACTCAATCCACCAGGTCGGCATCTATTGCCTGGCTCTGGTCCAGCCGAACTACCTGCCCAAGACTCCGCTTGGTGGAATCCACCTGAGCGAATGCAAGCGTCGCTTCCTCGAAGGAACCCTGCACCCAGCCAACGTGCTTATGTGCCCCCATACCTGTGTCACCAATCTGCCCAAGCCCAGGGAGATTCATTCTGGTAAGCCGGCTTTAGATGTTGATACTCGCGTTCTATTATTGTGTGCGTTTTATTTTGTGCATTTGCGGTTTTCTTTTGTTTATTTACAATCATTTTGAACCCACTTTGAAGAAATAAACAAAATTGTTTTATTCGAATGGTTTACAAATAGACTTCAGAAATGATGCAGTAGCTAATTATATTTTTGTATGATATGTCCCTATTTGTTTATTTTGTATTATGTGGCTTTGCGCTGGTCTTAGTTCTGTCTTCATAGGCTGCAGACGACGTGGCAGAGGCGATAGATGCTGTGCTGTAGACTTTCACTGGTTATCTGCTCTGCGGGGTAATTGCGTAACACACTATCAGTAGCATTGGCTTTCATATTGACAGTTCAACAACATTCGTTATTGACGTTGTTGGGCAGATAATTTTTTCGAACATGAAGCAATAGATTAGCAAATGATTCAGATTGTGATTGAAACTGTGTTACACAACTAGGGTGCAGGTCTAACAATGATGTCTTAAGGTGGAACTATTCGGTATTTTTACATACAAATTTCGGGAGGGTACCACTCAATAGAGCTCCACTGTTTGACATTGTACATCCAAATTTAAACATTGTATCGTTTTGTTTTATTAATAATTTTGTCTGTACGGAAACAGAATCCAATACTAATATTATAAATGCGAAAGTGTGTCTGTCTGTCTGTCTGTTACCTCTTCACGCTTAAACCGCTGTACCGATTTAGATGACATTTGGTATAGAGATAGTTTGAGTCCCGGGAAAGGACATAGGATACTTTTTATCTTTTATCCCGATATTCCCACGATATCAAGACATAAAAAACCCCGGGTAAAACCGCGGGGCGCTGCTAGTAGTAAAATAAAAAGCCATTAAAAAGTTATGAGCTAACAAAGATTCGATTTTCTTGCTAATTTTAATGTAACTTTGAGTATACATAAGTAATAAAAGAAGTGTAAAATCTTCAGAACATAGTCGGTACCGACAAAGCTTAATCATCGATGAGATCAATAAATTTTATTTGTAATTGATTGCAGTGGTTTTTTCATGAACTCGATTTTCCAAAGGACTTTTCGTATTTTTTACGAACGTTTCAGTTCGGAACGGTGTTTGTGTGCGTCCGAACTAGACGTCCGTGTAGACTAGCGTCTAACTGCTCATCACTGATACCTCTGTCGGGCATGATGCCAGGTGAGACAGTGTGCTTTTTGGCCATGCCCACCAGTGAGTTCGAGCTCGCGACTAGTTCAACCTTAAGAATCTATTTATGACATTTATGTTAACAATTTACGGACTAAAGCTATGCTCAATTACACACCTCGCTGAAGTATTTCTAAGAATTGAAGTAAAATATTTACTGTTGATGAAGCGACTATCTGCCGAAAGCGATTCCTTTTATGAATTGTAAAATAGAAAAGTTTTTAGCTATGTCTGCTGCCTCAGCAAATTTTTTGTTATTTGATTTGCTTTAAAATATTTTATACAATTTTGTTATGCATTTATTATTTCCTAGCGACTATTTTTGCGAGTTTCGACAGTAAAACGTTGAGCTTTTATTTACCTGTGTTGTGATATGTTTAGATGTGGGCCCTGCGTCTGTGATAGTGGGCAACTTAGTGCAGGGCAACCGGCTCGCGTCCGCTCAGGGCCGTGACATGGGATACACCGACGATTCGGATGCCGCAAGGAAGGTAATTAATGCATATTCTGGTTTTCATTGCAACTTATTATGATGTACACTAATAACATTGATTGTTAAATCGTACTTTCTCTCACATTCCAGTATCAGTTCATATCTCAAATATTGCGCTGGCGCGCAATGAGCACCTCGGACCATGTGATATTCACGTTGCTCAACTCGAAGGGCGCTGTGTCCAAGGTCCTGACCTGCGCTGAACTGCACAAGAAGGCCGAGAGGATCGGCAACCTACTGCTCGAGAAGGGTCGCGTCAACACGGGCGATCACGTCGCTCTCATATTCCCGCCGGGACTTGATCTCATTTGCGCTTTCTACGGATGTCTGTACGTCGGCGCGGTCCCCGTCACCATCCGCCCGCCGCACCCGCAGAACCTGCACACCACGCTCCCCACCGTGCGCATGATCGTCGACGTCAGCAAGGCCACGCTTGTGCTCTCCAACCAATCTGTGATAAAGCTACTGCGCTCCAAGGAAGCCAGCAACGTCCTCGACAGCAAGGCGTGGCCGCTGACGCTCGATACCGACGACATGCCCAAGAAGAAGCTGCCCATCCTGTACCGCGCGCCCACCGCTGAGATGCTCGCGTACCTGGACTTCAGCGTGTCCACGACCGGCATGCTGGCCGGCATCAAGATGTCGCACGCGGCAGTCACGTCGCTGTGCCGCTCCATGAAGATTGCGTGCGAGCTGTACCCCTCGCGCCACATCGCGCTCTGCCTCGACCCCTACTGCGGCCTCGGCTTCGCGCTCTGGTGCCTCAGCAGTATCTACTCGGGACATCACTCCATCCTTATCCCACCTTCCGAGGTCGAGATCAACCCAGGCCTGTGGCTGAGTGCCGTCTCCCAATACAAAGTACGAGACACATTCTGCTCGTACGGAGTCATGGAGCTATGCACCAAAGGATTGGGCAGCTCAGTCAATCAGCTTAAAGCTAAGGGTATTAGCCTGGCATGCGTAAGGACGTGCGTGGTCGTCGCCGAAGAGCGTCCGCGTATCAACTTGACCAACTCATTCTCCAAACTGTTCTCGGCGCTCGGCCTCAGTCCGCGCGCCGTGTCTACGTCGTTCGGCTGTCGCGTGAACATTGCTATCTGCCTGCAGGGCGCTTCCAGTCCAGAGCCTTCCACCGTGTACGTGGACCTGCGCGCTCTGAGGAACGACCGCGTGTCCCTCGTGGAGCGAGGCAGTCCCCACTCACTCTGCCTCATGGAGTCCGGCAAATTGCTGCCTGGAGTGAAAGTTATCACAGCTAATCCCGAAACTAAGGGACAATGCGGCGACTCCCATTTGGGCGAGATATGGGTGCAATCACCCCACAACGCAAGCGGATACTTCACCATATATGGTGATGAGAGTGACTACGCTGATCACTTCAGCGCTCAACTGGTGACTGGAAATACTGGGGAAGTGTACGCTCGCACTGGATACTTGGGTTTCTTGCGGCGAACTGAGATTAGTACGACGAGCCACGTGTCAGATGACACGTCGATGATCACGCGCGACAGCGACACAGAGTCACTGGCGTCGGCGTGCGGTAGCCTCAACCTGAGCGCAGACACTCACGACACGCACGACGCCGTGTTCGTGGTGGGCGCGCTCGATGAGACCATCATGCTGCGCGGCATGCGCTACCACCCCATTGATATTGAGAACTCCGTGATGAGGTGCCACAAGAAGATCGCTGAATGGTAAACTTTTTGTTTATTTTACTAAACAACGCACAGATATTTTTGCATTCCACAAGAGTGTTATCTAAAGCTAATCTTGATTTCCAAGGTTCCATTTAAATTGAATCCATTGTATATATGTAAATGATATTTGTCCCATACTAACATATTGTATCGCATGTTTCCAGCGCCGTGTTCACGTGGACCAACCTGCTGGTGGTGGTGGTGGAGCTTGACGGCAACGACAGCGAGGCGCTGAACCTCGTGCCGCTGGTGACGAACACCGTGCTGGAAGAGCACCACCTCATCGTGGGCGTGGTGGTGGTTGTGGACCCTGGCGTCGTGCCCATCAACTCGCGCGGAGAGAAGCAGCGCATGCACCTGCGGGACGGCTTCCTGTCCGACCAGATTGACGCCATCTACATAGCCTACAACATGTAGGCCGCGAGAGCCAGGCGGTCGGCGAGACACGCGCCGCCGACCTCCTCGTGCTACCGCAAACCCACCGGAGCACGCCCCAAGGTGACCGCTGCCTCCGCCCGGTCCCATCGCTAAAACCAACACGATCGAGTCAGTGACCCCAACTTCGACTTTTCGTTTATCTCCCTTCGTGTTTATCTAATAACAGAACGGAAGATCTAAAGACTGCAAACGCGAATTATTTGTAAGTTGTTGCGACTTGATATAACGATCTGAAGTCGCAACTAGACTGATGTAAGTCTGAACTTAGATTGTTTTACCTTTGTCCCTTATCCTCACACGTAACTGACTCTAATTTGACATGATACCTTATGATTGCTGCCAGCGGTCGAGTAGACCGTACCGCCGACGCGCGACGCCGTCGGTTGCGGGCAAGTGCAAGTGTTTTGATTCTACAAAACTACCTTACGGAGTGTGTAGAATAGTTTTCGTAAGGCCTGGCGTATTATTTTGTAAGTTGACATTATATTTTTGACAAATTACAAATTCGCGAAAGTTTTAAACTTAGTTTACAAACTTTTATTTTGTTTGTGACCTACACGTTGCACAATCTACCGGTGAAACCGGGCGTTACTAGTCTGAACGACAACGTTGCACAATAGCGCCACCTACACGATCTGCGTAGATTGCAACTCGTAGTGCAAACATCGAGCTTCCCGCGTTCACCGCGTGATGACTTGACGAAACTTATTTGAATATGGGTATGAATATACTATTATTTTATTATAGTTAGCTAATATCGACCCCTTGTAAATTGACTTAATTTTTATTATTTCTGTAAAAATTAAAAAGCTTCTTTTGTCCAATGTACTAACGGCATGAGGCCATATTTCTTGTGTTATACCAGGCCTTCGAAAAAGTTTAATGTGTAGTATTCTGATTTGCCATATTTGGTAAGGAATCTAAAAGATTTTCTGATAGCCGCAGACTAAGTGATGTAGCAGTAAGCATACGTCGATGGCGAAAATGCCAACTTACTGCAGAGATGATTGTTTAAAATGCTTAAAACTGAAAGATTGCATTAACAAAGGCGAGCTTAGATTTAGAGGATTGCTTCGTTTGCTTACTGCTACAGCAAGTAATTTAACGAGGAAGCTGCAATACTTAGTAAATATTGTAATGACGACGGGTGAGAAAAAGTCGTGTGGAATCAAAATACGACACAAGTCCGAATAGTTGGAATGTAGACTTGTTATTAGGAATTATTAAAGGACAGACGATACGTTAGTAATTTTTCCGTAACACAATTATATTGTTGTGATTATTGTGAATCAAATGATTTCTAATGCTAGTGTGTATGTTAAATTATGTATTACGATAATATACTTAGTATTAGCGATTATTGCAAGTAAAATGTATTGCATTTAAAGTGTTAACGTTAGATATTCAGTTCTTTTGATCGTTGACTATATTTTGGCGCTAAATGTTCTCGCTGACGATTTTGATCTGTTGAAGTGGTTTAATTACATTTTCAAAAACGTAAAAATTATAATTTCCTTTCTTTTGATTATGAGCTCCTAGAAGATGAGGGCATTTGGGTTATATTCGTAATATTTCCTGTATTTAATTATACGATTAATCATCTAGTAATAGCCGTGTTTTTTGCTAGTATCAGATACCATTGTCGGGGCGGTATGGGAGTTGTTTCCTAAGATCAGATACATACTCACCATTGTCGGAATGGTATGGGAGTTTTTAAAATCTTGTTGTCTATTGGTATTTTTCTGAAGTTTCAATCAATATGGATGTCTAGCAAGCTTGTCACATAGGACAGTCATTTCGTTGTTCATTCTTCGTATATTCGCAGTGTGAAAAAATATAATGCTTACTCAACACATCTGTTTTGTGTCTATTCAATGTTAGATCTCAATGAATAAGAAATAGTAATAATTATAATACATTGTATGTGTAATTCTCAATGGCGTGTTATTACCAGACCTTCAACAGATTTCATTAAAAATATATTTGTCTATTATGTTCCATTCCAGTATACGTTCAGAACGATTATTACATAAAATAATAATTATAAAAAAGTATGTTCGTCTTTATTAGATTCCATTATTTACTATTATTATTTCGTAATTATTTATTGCTAAATTGTACATATATTTTTGTTATTTAATTTTACGTTAAATGATTTCCTTATTTAGCTCTTAAATGTTATTTTATGAAATGTGGATGGTGTCATTCATAATTAATTGATTAGGAATCAAAAATTGTTTCGATCAATTATTTCATGTACGTATAGAAAATAGTTCAGAATATTCCTTTAATTACATTTATGAAGGTATAATTTTACAATTTAAAAACTGTAGTCATTAAATAAATAAGTATACAAGTAGATTAAACTCAGTTTTATGAACAAACGTTTGTTATTTGTAATCCTTGATTGTATAAGCATGTCTGGGAGTGAGCCGATGCCCGCACTCGGCCTCGTAGTATCTAGTAAGCACTCACCACCTGACGGCGCCACAGTAACCGCACTTGCATTGTTCCCCATTGTATACTTACCATTAAACATTTTTGTATACCTTTAATTTCGCACAAAAATTCGAAACAAATTTTTGGCAACTTTATAACCCGTTGTTTTCTACTGTCCCTTCAAATGTTTGTACCACTGTCGCCAAAGACATTATTTGGAACTTTTTAACAGCTTTTACAAATTGTGATTGTTTTTTTTCTGTAAATGAATAAATAAACGTGCATTCTGGTTGGAAATGTTTATTGAAGAAAGCCCATACCTGTAGCTTAAGACTGATCAGGGAACTTTTATGCTACGCGTACTTCAAATTTTTAGCAATTCCTATTGGGTGTGCAAAGACAAGACAAACAAGTTATCTGGGCTCAGCGATTGTGCACCTTTGAAAGAATCTGTCTGTAGATTCTTCCATTGTACAATTCATTATAAATCATTTCAGTGAACTGCCAGAGGGATGAAAATCAAAGCCACATTACGTATTTCTAGAAAACTGCAATCAATTTGAGTACCTATGCGAACGCAATGTCGGACGAAAATGCTCTGAACTTACTCTCATAAACTGCTGCAATGGTTAAAAACAATAACGGTTCATCTCAAAAGCTTATCAACAGTCAGGATATCTCGGTATGTTCATCCATGAATTCTTTAGCTGCTTAGAACAGCACCCAAAGTTGCTCCTTGTTCTGAAAAGCGCCATCTGTCATCTCGAGAGGATTAAATACATTCAATGTTTCCACGTTATAATTTGGAAATATAATGAATATTTTGTACCATTACTTCCATGTAATTTTAAACTAGTTTTATAGCCCGACATACCTTTCACATGGAACTGCTGTAACTATTTATTTTAGTTCCATGTGATTATAGTGGAGTTCCAGATTGTACTATTGCAACATTAAAATGTGAAGAATCATCGTTTCGTTTCTGTTAATCGTCCGAATCATGTTTTGTTTACTGCTAAACGCATTGAGTGATTTGTAGCGGGTCTCCGGATTAGTTACTAAAGTAATAATTTCTCTTCAATGAAAAATTACATTTTGACATAGTAATTCGTGATAGTGGGAAAGTTTTTTTTTGTGCTGGCAACTAAAGTAAAGTGTCAATGTTATCAATCCGCCATTTCAAAGAGTATGGTTGGTCTCAAATCATTCGACCTTACATAGATGGCGTTAGCAGGCAGGCGGAATAGTGTTCATGAAGACTAAACAAGTTTTCTGAGAAATATGAGAGTAGGCCAATTCTCGTAATTAAAAACATTCAAAATCTAGTCGCAATCTCATCTCAGCGTAGACAGAGCAACTACTCTGTCTTCCGTTAGGTACCCCAGTGGCCACACCAGGTCCGCCAGGCGGCACCAGACGGTGGCGACCCAGTCAAGGCCGCGGAAGGTAGGGAGAGCGGCGCACCGCAATACCGGCACTCCTCGCCGCCGCGGCCTCCAACCCTCAGCCGCGATGCCTCCCATACGACATCGCGGCCCGCCTCAGTGGCGATGTCGCCCTAGCGGCACCGAAACCTACTTGTTGGCTGCTACGTCGTCGGCTTACAGGCAAAAGCCCTGACGAGCGGCCCTTCCTCGGGGTTCCTCTTCGCTTCACCGTGGGTGACCAAGCCACGACTACTGAGCCCGCCCGCGGCCCCCGCCTCGACAATGCGGGAACCCACCGGGCGGGGGGGAAGACTTGGAAACCTACTTCAACGTTGATTCAAACAGCACGAAACATGGTTTGATAAGGACGGTATGTTATTCATGTCATTATATTGTTATATATTGGTTTATTTTGTCATGGCCGCGCCATTGAAACGGACACATAATTTTTAAAGGTAGCTCTAACAGAATGGCGTTGGCAAAAGGCTGGTTTTATAGTCACGCCGCTAGACGCGCCGCAGGGCAGCGTGCGCTTGAACAACGGTGCACTGTATCACTGAACGGCGCTGCTCAAGCGCGCGACTTTGAAACGCAACTACTTACTAGGTACAGACGCCTGCACATCAACTTACCCGAAACTGTAAAATTTTCCCAATCAACTTTGAACCTTATACTTTAGCGATAAAGTTGAAAATCTATTAAAGAAATTTGACAGATTGTAGTAGCTTGATGTGCTGGCGTTTGTACCCCATACATCCGAACGCGCGCGCTGCCCAGCGGCGTGACTATAAGGCTGGTTTTATAGTCATTTGATAGTAGTTACTATAAAGACTTACGATTCGCAGGGATGAATCAGTAATAATTTGGAGATTAAAGACATCCGTCAAATGTCTTTTATTAAGGTGGAAAATATTACTCATCGATTTTTGTCACTGTGGACGCTGGGAGTGTGGAAGAAATATATATGGGAACTGGGTGCCCGTCGCGTTTTATCCTGTGGCTAAGTACATTCCAAAATGCCTACGAGTGTCTTTCGCTATGGATTCGAACAATATCCAATGTACATACTTACGTGTTCCCGTCCGCACACGGACATTGTTCGACCATGTTGGAGGTCAGGCTGCCGGAGCAAAGCGCCGAGGTGCAGATATTTCCTGTGCTTACTGTGGACACCTCCGAAGACGTGGCGCTTGCTTTGAATGTCTCCTGCAGATGTGGTGACATAGAATACCGAAGCTGGAAGGTCGCGATTTCTGTCAATAATAACTACTCCGTCCTTTACGAGATTCTAAACAATGGTCTTTATACCGAGGCCGAATCATTCAATGCACATATTTTCGCTCGAGAAATACCACGGATATCGAGGGATATGCCTTGGGGGCGTGTCACGTGGCGCCTCGATATTATAAAATTGGTCTTATGTTCGAACGACGGCTGTATGCATGCTGGCTGTATGCTTCATTCAGTCGCTATGCAACTGCGTACAGTGTACTATTGATGCGTAAAAAACCAAAATGCCGAGTTGTGCAGTAATTATATGTAAAAAATAGGTCAAATACCATCAACCTGAAGACAAATGGCATGTCCTACCACCGCTAAGTAAACAAAAGTCACTGTTTTATATTTTAAATCAATTTTTAAATGTTTTAATAACTTACGTCCGGAGCGACATGAACTAGCCCGAATCTTCCCGAACGCAACGAGCGTTTTGGATTTAGAGAGGTGCAATCGAGTGCGTGCAGCTGATTTTATCGATATGCGTATTATTGCAGTTGGAATATTTTTATATTATTGAAAATAAAAATAAAAATTGCACAATATTATTGTATTGATCACTAAATCGCAAGCCCACCTTAGTCAATCATAAGGCCGAGCAGCCCTCAAGGTTTGAATTAGAAAATTCGCGGTCCGTCGCTATTTTGTCAAATCTTTGTCTATAATACTGAGGGTTTCACATTTTATTTTATTTCTTTACAAATGTGTTAAAAATGTCGTATATCTCGCGTGAACATTGTATTATTACCCTCTCGGCTCCATTCCGAAAATTAAACATCGATAAAAATTATCGACCATCGCGGCGACTCCCTAATTGCATGCGTGTGCATTGAATGTTCGCAAATAGCAAATGTTTACAAGTGAATGCCCCGCCCATTCTATGTATGTGTGCTATTAGAAATTGATTTAGTGTAGCTGCATTCTTCTTAGTGTGCGTGTTCAAATTTTAAATGTGTGTCGTAAGTACACTATTTGTTAATGTTGTAATTATTTGGGTGGGAGATAAGCGGTGGCACTGGGACTCCTTACTATACCGCAATGAAGACATATATCTCCGGATATCTATGAGAAATACCAACGTTTAAGGAATTACATTCTGTGATGGAAAACATTAAGGAATTAGTAAACGGGATTATGTGCACATTGGAGTATTTCGATGCAGAATTACAATATAAGGCGCACGGTCATCAAATTCTGTTCTGGGAGCGAAGAGTTCGGTCGCTGCAGCTCCAAAACTTACCTAACTTGGTAAAACTATTCAGTGATACGTAAATACAAAGGAAATTATTGATTTTCAAAGTAGGTAACGTTGTTATTGAAGATGAGTTTAAAGTTGTCCGACTCTACCTACAATTCCATTGTTCTAAAGACCAGATAATTGTAAATGCAACATACTTAAATGTTGCACCTACAATTCTCTATTAGGTGCACCGTGCACCATTAGTAGGTACTTATAGATAATACAGAATCATTTCGTTATTTTATTTATTTTAACATTTAATTAAAACCCATGTGTATTAAAATAAGTGAGTTTGTATCGTTACCCTCTCCTGCAACAACAAATAAAACCGAGTAATAACTCGACTAATGCCCGGTTTCTGAGGAATTCCTAAACGGAGTTTAAACTTTCAATAGCTATTTATTCGACATAATTATCTATTTAAGCGAATTCCTTCCTTATGCTCGGTTTTTGAGGTTCTCAGATAAACCTTCGATAATAATTCACTCGACTTTTAAGCTAAATTATTTCTAAATGACGTGTTCAGAAACACGATATCGAATCAATAATCACTATCGAAAGGATAAACTCCGTTTAAAAACTTCAGAAACCGGGCATAAGTATTCCCTAGACTAAACAGGTAGGTCACACGTTTCGGACGAAACGAAATTATTGAGGTATATAGCTAGTTTAATCGGGCATCTGAGCGCAGAAACCTGCTATGGCCGAATTAGTTTAGCTGAGAAATAACGTGGTTACTCGAAAATTGTGTTTGGCAGAGACAACGACCTCAACTAAACCTCACACGAAAGCGAAAGTTTAATGAGAAATTACATAGGTACGCTGGAAATTACCTATTAGATAAAGTAGGTATCTTATGTTCAATCTTGATAACGACCTTTGTCTGCTGCATGCCATTCACGCGATATCCTAGTTCTGCCAATAACTCAACTCGGATCTCCTACCTAACTTTATTAAAAGTCGGCGCATAGTTCGTCCATCTATCATACATCTCTTTACTTTAACCTCAGTATTACCTAACCTCTATCATCCTAGCCATACCTACCACCTTACAAACACTTATCTAGCCATATCATCTTTCAAACAGCCTATCCATTGTTTTTGTGGTCTACTCTAATCCACATGTATAAGTAAGTTCATTCCTCAAAGCTGTCTACACGGACACTTCCCACATGTTTCATTCATTGAAATTAATGAATGAAATTCACCCCGTCTACAGATACACACCCAGACTTCAAAACTCACACATCTCATTTTCATGGAGGGAGATAAGTAATCCCAATCCATTGAGGGCTCTGAATTGGTCAGTCTGCCGTAAGGCTTCGAACTGAAAGGTGGTGTCGCAACGCACTCCACACAACTTTACGAGAGAATTCGTTATGTAAAGTTTTTTTCAGGTATTTTTTTTATAAGTATTTTTAATTTATAGATTTAGTTATTTTAAGCAACTAATTTAAATATTTTGGTTTTCCAAGCAGTCATTAATTTTAAATAAATTTTCTTGGTTCTACTTCAAAAGCAGCCTGAAGAGTTCAATATCTTTGCCACGTATAACACAATAAGACAATAATTTAACACAATAACGTAGTACCTAACCTACTATTACGTATTCTGTGACAATAAGGTACGTGATGCAGGTGCAATTAGATTAATTATTATTCACCTGACAAGACGGCACCGATGTACGGGACCATCCCGCCCTCGGCCCGCCCGCTGCAATGGTTGGTACAGTTCGCAAAGAAACTATAGCAACGAAAACTGCAAAACAAAACTTTTCTCGTACAATATGAAACAACCGACTTAAAAAAAGCCATTGCAAAGTGGAAAATATTTTTAGATTTTCTGGAACGAAGCCGCAAAATTCAAGATTACATTTTTTGCAATTTGCAGGTCATTGTCAGGTTGTATGTTGAACTGTGTATATTTAATATGATTTGCGACCATAACAAGTATGTATTTACAGAATTATAATCATTCTTATAATACACTTCTTTTCTCGCCGACTGCTGATTGAGTTCCTACGCAATTTTTTTACGGTGTATATTCTGAAACACTCCTTTGAGTCATTAAAATAATTTTATTAGTAGTTTAGTTTTCTTAATGGTTCTTATAACTTTTAACAGTTTATTCTAAATTTCTCGCCGACTGGTCGACACTTTTGTTCTTGTATTTATTTGTATATTTCGTAGTGTAAATAGTTAGTTGCGTTATACATACCAGGCCACTCAGAAAATATTGCGAAAAAAAGTTTTTATGTATGAGAGACTGGCCAGTTATGATCTATTTTGAAAATATGATTATTTGTAAGTAAAAATAGATGCGTTCCAATTTAAAAATTTCTCTCCACAATGTTTGCGAGCTAATAATTATCGTGTCTCATTAAAATATGGGTCTGCGCCGGGAACATTTTCGCGCTATGATTTTTTAAACTCAAACTAAGCATTTATTTCTATTAAACCATGTATAGGCACTTTACGATTTCAAGTGTCGCCTGAAACCGGATGAATCGTACGATAGAATTCAAATGGCATTCATGGATGAAGGCCCTTCTAAGGCAACCGTGTATCGTTGGTATAACGAATTCAAGCGCGGTCGCCTAACTTTGGGGGATGAAGAAAGAAGTGGTCGCCCTTTGACGGCTATTACGGAAGAAAACATGCTAGCAGTGAAACATTTAATCCAAGACATGTATACGTACCAAAAGATTCAGCACATACTGCAGGTTGGATCGGAAAGCCTTCATGAAATTCTACACGTGCATCTTCGCGTGAGGAGGATAGTTTCACGCTGGGTGCCGCACAATCTCACCGATGCTCAGAAGCAGGCCCGGGTTGAATGGTGCCTTGATATGATAAACAAATTTGAAGCAGACTCGTCTCGGCGTGTTTACGACATCATTACAGGTGATTAGTCTTGGATTTATCAATACGATCCAGAAACGAAGCACCAGTCTAGAAGCGGGGGAAAGATTTTGATCGCGGGCTTTTTCAATTTGACTGGCTACTTGGTGTCAATTCCTTTACGGAACCAAAGAAGCATCAACGCGCAAATGCTTGGCAGAAGTTTTCTCTGTTGTAAGCAACAATCGACCAAACAAAGGGCTCCGCGGGCTACTGCTCCACCACAACAACGCGCCTTCGCACACCGTGCTCAAAATGAGGGACTTCCTGGTTTGCACGCCGGACAAACTCCTGGGTCACCCTCCTTACAACCCTGACCTAGCACCGTGTGACTTCTTTTCATTCCCGAAAATAAAAAATCTGGTCAAAGGGATACAATTTTCGTCGCCGAAAGATGCGCTGTCGCTGTAAGTTGTTTGTCCCTCATTCTGGCGCTGCTGACGGTACAATCTTTGTCAGGGGGCCCCCCTGATAAAGATTGGTTCCAGAAGGAGGAACTTCTCAGCAGTCAACAACACAGACACAAAATTTGTTAAACAAGTTTATATACATAAGTTATACACGAGTTGATGAAAACGTTCATGATCCTATCTAAGTTTGCTATCCCGTGAAATAATTACAAGTCAGTCTAAGGGGCTGCAAATTGCAAGCACAATTAAATGTTATGCAACCGGAGATATCTACATTTTGCGGAAAATAATTTAGTATTCGGCACCCGTCTTCATTAGGCAAAGTTTTGTTTTGACTGGTGCTTTCGCCCATTATTTTCGAAGTACGAGTATACATTTATTATTAACACTAGAATTTCAGGCGAAGACTAAATGACGAGTTTTAGATACTTACTTAATACATAATTCTAAGAAAAAAATAAATCGGCATTCGTATTTTCTAGTTTTATGGTTAGGGAAATTGATGAACTTCCATACTAACTTTCCATAGAGGATTTATTTACCTATCAAAAATTCTAAGCATTTCAGTAATACTAGGAGACACCTAAATTAATGCCTAAGTTTAAACGCGCTATTGGGTCTTCAACTATCGGCGGTGAGCCGAGCGTTCAAAATCCAACAGCGCAAGTTTAGGCCAGTTAATCAGTCAAGTTCTCCTTTCAGGTATATATGTATATCCATACTAATATTATAAAATATGCGAAAGTGTGTCTGGTACCTCTTCACGCTTAAACCGCTGAACCGATTTAGATGGAATTTGGTAAAGAGATAGTTTGAGTCCCGGGAAAGGACATAGGATAAGGTAGGGGAGGACAGAGGGTTTTTGAGCAAACATATTCAGGGCGAAAAGTTGATAGCTGAGTAGGTGTGGGCATGAGGAGAGAACACCGAAAATATATTTAAAAAGTTTCTGATTGGAGCCCCGTGGAAGACCACTTTCAGATTTCAAAAAAGGGCCAAAAATAAAGTGATCTGCAGAGGCGTTGATTTTGGCATGGTCGGGTGTGGCCTAACCCATAATGACTTAAATAGGCAAATCTGATGAAGAAATTGTGGGCTTTCCCTAAATCTGAAGACGTTGAAAACTCAGATTTTGACCATTTCTAAAAGGTTATTCAGGGCGAATAAAAGTTATTCTGTGCAATAGTGTTACATGTCCTGATAGTGAATATATAAGTAAATATCTGACGGATTGATGGAGCCTTTTGGCAAATATGGCAAATATTATTTCAACATTTATTATATATATAATAATAAATGTTGAAATAATCCATTTTTTTATGGTGTACTCCGACGATGTTTTAATTTTGCTACTTAACTTTTAATCATTACGTTCAAGTGTTTAGTATTTTCAAACTTTTGAATACCTATCGAGAAATTTTCACAAACGTGTCACCTTCCAATTCAAACAGAAATCGAAGCTATTGGGTTCCTTGATTTAGGGATAAATGCAAAATTATGACCACTTTTGGGTAATTTTCTTAATTCATGAACTTTCCTCATATTTCCCAAAAGGCTACATCAATCCGTCAGATATTATATGTAGGAGACGGTTGTCAATTACAATAATTGTGGGTAGTCAACAGAACTTGTTATGATTTGTTTTCTTATTATTAATTTAAGAGATTTTACTATCAATTATTGTCTAATAAATTGGAACATAATTTATTGAGTAGGTACGAACTGATTGATTTTTGGTAACTTATTTCTATTTATTGTAACCGATGGTTTTGTTCAAAACAATTGATGACTTTGATTTTAAAATGATATACTTTGTGAAATTACCATTGTTTATTTATGACAATTATTATTGTATTATTTGATTACTTTATAATGTAAGTCTTATTAGATTTAGCACATTTTAGTGTTTTGTATCAAGTAAACACGATGACGTATTTCCTTACGCCATTGGACAGAATTGTTGTGGGGCGAGTGCGTGGTGTGGGGACAAACCCTTTAATAAAGGTCGTAGCACACGTATCAACTCGGAAAGGGATCGTAACCGTATCGCCTTTCGCGTCGTTGTCAAACAGTCGTCAACCTAACGTAAGCACGTAACCAAAGTGGATCAGAAGCTCCGATACATCGACTCGGCTACGGCTAGGCGACGCCGCGCTTACGGCTCGCCGACTGCTTGTTGACGGCTAGGCGGCACTAGTTCAATCATTTTGAATCCGAACCACGGTTATGTCTCGGTTTTCATCGTTATTTTTAGTTAAAATCGAACCTAACAATTCCATCAAACACGCGCGCAACACGACTGGAAGCTGCCTTGTGAATGACAGCCAATGAAAGCACGTTCGGCAACGCAGACCGCGGGAGGAGCGTGGACGAAGAGACGTAAGCTAGGGTACGGAGATCCGTAAGCGCGGGAATTGCAAGTCGAGCACGCACCGCACCGCCGGCCGTTAGTGAGCTTGTCCCGAGGCGAGGCGATTACGTTACGATTCCGATTAGTGTGCGTTGCAGTGGGGAGTCAAATAATACTGAACGGCTCGAGTTGATACGGTGACGATCCCTTTCCGAGTTGATACGTGTGCTTTGATACCTAAACTGAGCGCACTCGTTGGTGCTGGCAGTTGAGTTCAATCAGTCAAGTTGAGTTCAGTTCAGTCAGTCGTTTGTGCTGGCAGAGTCAGTCGGTCTTCGGACTCGACTCCTGACAGACCACTAGCTCCCGACAAACCTGTCGGTTTACTAAAGTTTATTTGGGTGGCTCTGTCACTATACAAACAGTAATCGATCCTACGATTTGTTCGCAATTACTTTGTTACTGTACATAATTATTTTGCTGTGTATCTAGTTGTGTCGTGTACCTACAGTGTGTGATTTGCTAGTGTGATTAATTTGTTCTTCATATTATAATCTGATTTGAACTGCAAACCGTTTTTCTAATGCTCAATAACCAACACTACCCACAGTACGCCCACAGTAATTAAAATATGGCTGATAATAACGAGACACACAAAACCTACCTGATCCGATATATATACAGGGTTATTGGAAAAACACCAAAAACCTCTTAAGAGGTCATTGTACTCATCATTATGAACAACTTTTACTATGGGACCAAGCCAGAAATCGCGAAAAAAAAATCAGCTGTTCCCTACAATTATGTTCGTATAACTTGTCAAAATGTAGGGAACAGCTGATTTTTTTTTCGCGATTTCTGGTTTGGTCCCATAGTAAAAGTTGTTCATAATGATGAGTACAATGACCTCTTAAGAGGTTTTTGGTGTTTTTCCAATAACCCTGTATATAACACAAAAATTTACGGTTTCTTGCCGGTTCTTCTCCAAAAGAACCCACTACGCTTTGGAATGAGCAACTACTCGTACCTATTCGAGTAGCTTCCTCTTTCTGACTGATCGACCTGGGTCGACCCATTGACAATTGTATAGTGCCTGTAAGTGGTTAAATTTAAATAAACGCTTTTAGTGTGTCTTTGGAGGTTTTTTTTAGAAATTATCAATTCTGCCTATCGCAGTCCACTACTGGACATAGGCCTCTCCCAAGTTGCGCCACAATGCCTGGTTCTCTGCCGTCCGCATCAAGTTCTTCTCAGTTACCTTTTAAGAACGTCGCGTCGGTCTATATAGTTCTCGACTCGCCGCCGCCGCCGCCGTCTCCGCTCGTGGACTCGTCTGCTGGCTATTGGTGCTTCGACAGACATGGCCTAACTGCTACTTCAGCTAGCCAGGTCCAATACCGATGATCGGAAGGGTTATCTACGTCTCGCTCTGCGCGACTCATTAAGACAGTGACAGGCATAGTCATGTCGATCATCGCTATTTGACTGAACGCCTTAGAATTCGGGTGCTGGTAAAGGTAAGTAATAGTTACCGAAAATGAAATAATAAAAATACAGAAGTAGTTAATATTGATTATGTTTTATTTGACTGACCAAACTACAGAATAATAATATTATAATAAGTATACCTAAGTAGGTACTATATTATACGGGGTACTATATCTACTATACTATACAGGTTCAAATTAAATTGACAAGCGAAACTCCGCAGACGTGATGGATAGGTACCTATAGATATTTAAAAATCTAAAACAAAAAAAAATGATGATGTTTTTTTTCTCGGGTTATCATCAGCCGGTAGTGTAGTCACATAAATAATCAGTTTAAAAATCAGTTTTATTTTTGAGTAAACTTTACAGACGTGATAGGTAGGTATCGAAATCTCAACACGATAAAACTGATTTTATCTACTCACACACCAGCGGTGACCAAGAAAAAAATCCTTAAATCATTTTTTTTTATTTTGCTCTCATTTTATCCTAAGCGACAAACGGGCGATGCGACGCGTGGTGTCCTGTTGGCAAAAAATAAATGTAAGTACTAAGTATTCAAATATTTTTCTATAAAACTACAAGATCTTTGTTCAAAAATCCTGGAATATTTTGATGCTATTTTATTTTTTAAATCTTTCATTATTTTGATTTATTATTTACCTTCCTTTCAAATGTTTGGAAAATGTTGCTCTAATAATATTGTTCTAATTTAAATGATAATCAATGGCAACAATAATTGTGACCAAATTGTTTAAAGTGTCATTGTAGCACAGAGTAGAAACAATACATTTTTGTTAATTAATAATTAGTTTTATTAAAAAAAAAAACGTGTATTATCATACAACTAAATAGAGAAGTTACTGCGAACATAATTTTTTTTAAGCTGGTCTTTTTGAGAGTATTCAAAAAGGTTACAAACAAATATTTTCTTGAATATCATTTTAAATATGAAATTAAACCTAACGACACATTCTAAAGTTAAAAATATTAAACTTTTCCCTTAAATTCCAATAAAACCAACACAATACATTTTTAGCACTGCATCAATGAAGAATGACGGTGTAAACTTTAAAATGAAATATCTCAAATCTACTAGCTCAATGTAGATTGGGTCATTTTCGTTATTGATGTGTTAATTGATTTACGATTATTGGTCATGAGCTGTATTGTTTTACTACTTACCTTGGGTGATAGAGAGGTGTGTGGAGGCGTAGATAGTATTGAGGGAGGAGATAAGGATTGTGGATGAAATAAGGAGACGTTATCGGAGAGAGAGACGGACCGGCAGGTGATGTTGAATCAGCCGACGGTGCGCTAAACCACGCAACAGACTCAGAAGTCTCTGGTTCTAAGTCTGAGATAGATTTGGCCCATAGCATCAGTGCTACGGGCCGTGGCATTTTATTCGGCTGCATCTATCACAAAGTGTTCCCTCCTTCAGATTGTGGCTCCTAGGGACAAAATAATTAGGGCTGAGTTGAAGAAACAAGGCTTTAATATTTTACACTAGCCTCTGGTTATTGAATATACTTTCCAAAGCCACTACTAGGCGAAGGTAGGCGGTATTACAACTTCACTGGACTTTAGCTAGGCTAGTCCCATTTTTGTTAATTAACGGATTTTAACATTTACGTTATTGTAATTTAGTTTCTAGTTTGTTCCTATTTCTTAGTTTATAGTTTTTATAAATATTATATACAATCAACAAAATAAACAGTTGTTGCATCCTTTTATTCTCGTTATTTTTAGTAGGATCTTCTATTTTTCAGTTTAATTATAAATCAACGATACCACTTGAGTAGCTAGGTATACCTACACATCTGTGTAGGTACCTACTCAAGTGCACAAAGATTTACTTTTACTTGATGTACTTATTTAAGTACATCAAGTAAAAGTAAATCTTTGTGTTAATCGCGGTTTTGAACATGTAGCGACTATCTTATTTATAGTTGAGGAGTTCCTATAGTCACCTTCGGGCTCCGTCATCAGACCAGCTTCATGGTAACTTCTATCGTAAGGTATGCTGATCAAAATATTATGATTCGGGACCGTAACAAGTAGGTATGTATTTAAAGAATTATAATCATTAAAATAATCATTGCAACTCGTCTATGTTAGAATTGGCCTCAAATGTCACGGTTTCATCAAAAAGTCGTATTGTAATTGTAACGGTCGCGAATCATAATTTGATCAACATACACCTCACACTGATGCGCAAATTGTAGAACAACAATTCTAAAATCCAAGTAAGCCAGGTCACACTCATCCAGGGAAAACGGTGGCACAGTGGTCACGTGCTGCCGTGCATATCGAGGCTCAGGGGAGGCCCCTTTACAGTCTCCCCAGGGATGTGCCTAACAGGCATTGCACGGCGGGGTTCCGGAATTGGTCTTTTAAGACGAACCGGGACCACCCCTATGTGCTGATGATGATCACCGGGGTGGTTTTAGTGAGGTAAAAATCCCAGACTCCCCGACCTCCTCCCCGGAGGTCGGGTGTCTTTTGACGGTTTCCCCCCGAAAACAAAAAAAAAAAGGTTACACAGATGTAGGTATTAGTCCATATTCTTTAAAACTACTGGACCGATTTTGATGAAGCTTGCACTGTTCCCTAAGTTGAAGTAAAGGTAAGCCAATTTTTAATGGTCACAATAACAAACACACACATACACATAAAGGGCTAAGGAAGGAACACGGGTGGGTTTTAGTCAGTAAGAGTCTGACACTCCCTTCCGCTCCACCCAGAGCGGGAGGAGTCATTAGATTTGATGTCCCATCCAAAAAAAAAAGGCAATTTTTAATGGTCACAATCCGATCAATGTTTCGGAAAAATGCGTGGACACATACTTGCAAACATACAATTTTGTATATTTGTTTGGAAGTCCTAATACATTAATAGAGCCCATATGTGAATATATAGCAGTTCCAATAATATTACATACGAGTACATACTCGACACGTATGTAACATTATTGACAACCTCCTTCTTTTTGACGTCGGTAAAAATAAACTAAAGCCTCAGGAGCTCACTCCTGGTATGGATTCAGAACAAATAATATATTAGACATAAATACACCTAAGCTGCATTAGGTAATATCTACCAAAACATTGCTAATGACAGAGAGTTACTGAATTTTGTTGTTTTAATTCTTACTAAGAAGAGTTCTTACCTTTGATGATGAAGTGGTTGTTGTTGTTGTTGTGGTAGTTGTAGGAGGCGCGTCAGCTGTTGTGGGTGGCGGATGGGTGTCGGGAGTGGAGGATACTGACGCGCTGGCTGCTGCTGAATCATCCACCGACTCTATTTCATACCACAGATCGCATTCTGTTGTTACTATTTCCTCTATGAGATCTGTGGCTATAAAGTTATCTAAGGGCCACAGCTGACACTGTTGGTGCTCTAGCAGTGAATCAGCTGGCGTCTGTAGTCGATGACGTGCCTGCTGATTCAGTAAGTGGTCCGAGCAACTCGAGTAGAGGTCTATGCGTTGCTCGTTTTGGGGTGGCTCCTCAGTATTGAACGGAGTCATGTACGTCGAAGGGATGACGACCACAGTGGATGTGTTCGAAGTAACTGTGTGGGTGCGGGGCGTTGAGCGGACTGAAGGGCGAGGCTCCGCCAGTCGCTGAGATATAGGGAGTAGGGTAGGATAGAAAGGTACAGGCCTTTGAGACACTCTGAGGTCCAATGGCGTTTCTGGGACGAACGGTAAATCAAATGAAGGCCCCGCCGACCTGGAGATTTGGGTACGAGGTGCTGATGTAATAGGTATCAAATTCGATGGAGTGATGTACAGCATAGGAGAGCTTCGGGCAGTGAGTTGGGTTGGGGCGTGGGACTCGAACAATTGATAAGGGCTTCTAACTGTTATTTGAGGTCGGGTGCTCTGTGTATAATTTGGGTTAAGTTGTTGACGGATGGTCTGGTAGTTCTGGTACTGTACAAGTTCAGACTGTCCAGGATTTTGATTAATAGGGAAAAGAGGAGGGACAGCCAGGGGAGGGGTGGCCTGGGTAGTGTAGGTAAGGGTAGGGTAGGTAAGGGTAGGGTAGCTAAGGGTAGGGTAGGTAAGGTTAGGGTTGGTGATAGTTGCCTGAGTTCCTCTATCCCTATGGTTTTGCTGAAAAAATAATATTTCATTATAAAACTCGTAAACATTAATTTTGTACTAACCTACAGCAACTATGATATACAATAGTCGTGGTCTTTCATCTTCAACTTTGAATTCATCTTACGTCAAGCGCATGGCGCCAACATCAGCTTTTATTAATGTCGTTACTCAACTATACTATGTCAAAAAACTGCCGGGAAAAGATCAATAATACACAAAATGTTAGTTATTCATCCAAAATTGTATCGCCTTCAATTCAAAGTATGTTCTGCTGCTGCAGCTGAATAATTCAATAGGTAATCAAAACATTTTTAAACGCTTTTTCCGGAATTGAATTTAGTTGTCGCCGCGAATTCTCCTTTATGTCTTCTACCGAATGAAAACGGGTGCCACGAAGTGGTCATTTGAGTTTAGGAAAAAGAAAGAAGTCGACTGGAGCCATATCTGGTGAATAAGGTGGTTGCTCGATGGCATTTGTTGAGTTTTTGGTCAAAAATTCGTTCACAATGATGGCCTTGTGCGAAGGCGCATTATCGTGGTGCAAAATCCAACAATTTTCTTTCCATAAATCTGGCCTTTTGCTTCGAATTTTTTCTCAACGCTCAAATAATATACTTTATTTATCTAAGCGTTTGATCTTCCGGTAAGAATTTCGAGTGCACAACACCGCGATTGTCAAAGAAAACAGTCAACATGACTTTGTCTGTTGATCGACTTTGGCAAGGTTTTTTCGGTTTCGGTTCAGTTGGAAGGCGCCACTCCGAAGCTTGTTGACTAGTTTGCATGTCAAACTCGTAAACCCACGTCTCGTCACCAGTAACAATGCGTTTCATGAATGTTGGGTTGGAATTGACTCGTTCTAGTATGTCTTCAGCGACTCTTATGCGATTGAGTTTTTGGAAAAAATTCAGGTCTTTTGGGAGTGATTGGGACTAGCCGAGCGGCAACATGTTTCATACACCACACAAGTGGTTATTTAAAATGATACGGATCGACTCGTGAGACACAGAAAGTTCAGCGGCTATCTCTCTCAAACTTGAATGAGGACTTTCAGTCACTATTTCCGTCACTTTTGCGATTTTAACTTCAGTTGAAGACGTTGATGGCCTACGAGGGCGAGGCAAATCTTCTAGCATATCTCGACCACTTTTGAACTCTTTGTACCACTCATAAGCACGTGTTTTTGATAAAGTCGATTCGCCGTAAGCCTTCTGTAACATTTTGAGTGACTTCGAACACGAAATTCCATTAGCCATGTAAAATATAAGACAAACTCTTTGTTCGATGTTTTTGTTCATTATGAAATTCGCAATACACACTAGATATGATCTAACTAAATACAGCACTGTATTTTTTCAGTCTATCAAAAAGTACTCTGTGCTGTATTTACAGATGCAACTTAAACGTGGAGTTTGAGTTTGATTTGATGAGATTGGTACCAATCTAACAACAAAAATAAAAACAAAAAATTGAATTTGGAACCATAAACAAATCATCCATTCCCGATACTTTTTTGACTGAATGCTAGGTGCTCCACGCAACGGAATCTTGCACTTCTGAAGCACATTTCTATTCTATTTTATCTCTATTCTATTTACACATAATATTATATCTACAGGGTGGCAGGGGACATCGACGCACCACCTATCACCATGTATTCAGTAGGTACATGATTCTAAGTCCCCCTGCGTTGATAAATTTCCCCCTCATTGGTACCTAATAGATGCTTACTTACATAAATAGATTCACAGCAGTGTAATTGAGCAACATGCATGTGCTTTTAGGTCTCATGTTTTTGCTCTGGCAGCCCTCACTAATGTGATGAATCCGATTAGGAGCATCCGACGATGGCTACGTCAACCTAAAGGGATCATGAGGGGTCAGGAGACCTGCATGCGAGGTGCATAGGATTAAGCGTACACGCTACAAGGGCCGGACCGAACTAATACAATCATTCAGATTGTCGTCGTCCGCAATTAGTGTCGGATGGATTTTAACCAAATGTTGTTAACAGCTGTGCTACAGGATTTTGGAGGGAGTACTAATAAGTACCTATGTTTATTCGAAGAGGAAAATTCTGTAATGACGACAGACTGAAATGTTGTCATGGTATGATGAGAATGTTATGGGGTTCAGGATCATACTGAATCCGTGGTAATAGATTGCGCGTATGATTACGGCACGATCGGATGTTTTCTTATGACGTTATCACGTAAAAGTATCGTCCGTAAACCGACTTTACAGACACCCAATGTTTTTTTAGACAAATTAGGTTCTCATATACTTAATTGTGATGCGACTGTCGTTACGTTTATTTCCTTAAAGTTATCGTTATCCCTCAGTGAATGCCTACAACTTAGGTTATAAATTTCTCGAATGGCTCGTTTCTGTAGCACAATTAAAGCCTGAATGTCGGCTGCATTTCCCCACAGCAAAATGCCGTACGACATTACACTATTTTAAGGATTCTTCGGAAATTCTTCGGAGTATTCGGAACTAACTAGTTTAAGGGTGTTCATTATTTACTTTTGTAAAATAATATTAAATCTGATGTAACTACAAAAATAGCGATTAAAATGATTTTATGTTAAGTAACTTACTCGTACGTAAGGGATGTGCCGCTCTGACTGCTGGACTCCGCGTCCTGTGGAAAAAAATCATATCACTGCTGTGTGTTCGATACTAAGTAGGTAATAATTTATGTTAAACACGCTTCTAGTATTTAGATATAACTCAATGGTGTATAGGGTAAATAAAAAGCAAATAATGAAAATTCTTACTGCTTGGAGGTCGAGAGGCGTGGCTCGTGCTTTGGCGCGACCTACTGCGGCTGGATATTGACAGGTCCGCGAGTTGATGCCGAAGAGGTGGCCGCGCTGAACAAACACGGCATTGCATTAGTAAAAGTTAAATAATGCTGACCAAATCTAAGTTAAGGTCTTACAGCCCGATTCAAACTTTATGACGGTACCTACTCGCTGCGCAGTACCTACCTGTCACCCCTGCTGGTACACATGAATTCGTTACTGTGCAGCGACTCGCCTCATGTTCCCAGCCGCCATAAACTTGGAATCGGGCTGTACACAAAAGTGGGTAACGTCCCCAATCTTAATTACGAAAACCGTTATGACTGTGTAACTTTTCAACTTGTGTCTCGAGTTTTATTTAATTAATCGAATCAACAGAAATTGATAAAACAACAAAAGTTGATATTTCCTGTGATCAGGTATTGTAACAACTAAATAATGTACACATGAATGCAATAAAGGATTTGAATTTGAATTTGGATTTGTGAAAAGTTGCAAACAGTATTACGATACTTACTCAAAGGTGCTTATTAGTTAAAAAGAAAAGTTATGTACATATGTACCTACCTAAATATTGTAGGTAGTTACAGTTTACATCATAAATTTTATGTATTTTTTTAAACGTCACAGTAGTTCTTCATGTAAGAGCAAATAAATAAGTATTTTACATCCAAATCAAATTATTTTATGCATATGTATACAATACCGTGGCACTGCATACTTAGATTATAGAGTGTACGGGGGCAATTACGATCGTGGGTATATTCCGTTGGATGATAATTTCTACCAAACGCAGCGGCATTTTTATATTTGCAACATATTGATTAGACGCCATTTTATCGCCCGCCGTCTCTTTCGCTTTTGCTATATAAAAATGCCACTGCCTTTGGTAGAAATTATCATACAACGGAATATATCTACTATCCTAATTGCCCCCGTACACTCTATAATCTATACAATGCCTGAATTATATGCTTTAAGTACCCGATACACAACACCAGCTAACTTTACTAGCGTATAAAACCTACAGCGCCTGACTAGGTTGAAAAAATCATAATGTCTTCGAACAAAAACAATGCCCCAGGAATACCTATAATAGATGGAATTAGAGTCATAGATATCAAAATGTTGTATACAACCTGGTTTTTATATTTCTATGTGTACAACAATCATCTCGGTGATTTCTAACTTTATTTCATACAAACATGCAAGTATCCGTCTGCACTTAACAAAGTAATTGTCACACCGATTCATCAATATTTGTTCAATCCAGATTAAAACTTGCAAAACGTTACCCGTTCACGATGTCACTTTTTAGAGAAATTACGACAGCCATTCCTAGATAATCTAAGGGTTAGATTTGATTAGATTCTAACCAATGACAAGAATTGGTGCGCCACGCCAGCGCAGAGACGCGAAAGCCCTCGCGTCCCGCCCATTTTTTTTAGAATGTCGTTCTCTACCTTAAAATAGGGTGAAACTACAATAGGATTATTTATCTATGTTTATTGAAATGAGTTTAGTCACGATATATACATGACACGGTGTAGCTTTAAATAAGTAAGCTTATACAAAGAAAGGCGCTTACGTTTAGAAAATTATTCAACAAGTATATAAATCACGATATTTAATAAAGGCCTATTCAAACCTACGCGGTATTCGGACTACTACTTATTTAATAAAGGCCTATTCAAACCTACGCGGTATTCGGACTACTACTTATTTAATAAAGGCCTATTCAAACCTACGCGGTATTCGGGCTACTACTTATTTAATAAAGGCCTATTCAAACCTACGCGGTATTCGAACTACTACTTATTTAATAAAGGCCTATTCAAACCTACGCGGTATTCGGACTACTACTTATGGTGGCGGCGGCGGCGCGGCGCAGTTTACGTTTTTTAATTTTTAAACGAAAGCCACTACACACGCTGCTCGCCAGAAATCTATGGTGGTACTGCAAAATAAAATCGAGTAAATGCCAGCCGCAGTTGGTATTTGTGCGCAGTTTGGCGTTTTCAGCTATTTCAAAACCGTCTGCGTTTAATAGTGGTGCGTCCTACCCTTTTAGGGCTGAGTTTTCATTTGTCAGATATTTTTATCTGGGGAAAAAATACGATAGTTTTGTGTGTAAAACATGTATATTTGATAGCCAAGGCTAGGCTGACATGTACTTAATTTGGAGCAGACCTAAGCTTTTAATTAGTTAACAATTATATACTGTTCTTTAGAACTGACAAAAATCTCATAAGATACTACTTATTGAAAATGTTGTACTTACCTTGCAGAGCGAGGTTCTGCGCCATAAAATCGGCGTGCTCGCGTTCCACGGCCCACGAGGGACCGGCCCGCACGATAACGCCTTGAAGTGACCGCCCCTGCTTGACGACATTGGCCACCTGACGAACGCCGGCATTGGCGCCTGCGACGGCGCCGGCATCAGCACCGGTGACGGCGCCGGCGACGGCGCCGGCATCAGCGCCGGCACCAGCGCCGGCATCAGCGCCGGCATCAGCACCGGCACCAGCGCCGGCATCAGCGCCGGCACCAGCGCCGGCATCAGCGCCGGCACCAGCGCCGGCATCAGCGCCGGCACCAGCGCCGGCATCAGCGCCGGCATCAGCGCCGGCATCAGCGCCGGCATCAGCGCCGGAGACGGCACCGGCACCAGCTCCGGCATCGGCGCCGGCGTTCGGTATATCAAGCTCATTTTCATCATCGGTAACTATGACCATTCGGTCATCACTGGAAGAGCCTAAACAAGACAAATATTAAAGTAAGAAAGAGAAAAACAACACAAAGAAAGCAGCCGATCTATTCTGTAAAAATGTCACCGTGAAAATTTAGGGAAGTGAGCTGTCAGTCCATCTGATGCTCGGGATTGCTGTTGGCAGCGCACTTCACCTAAATTTTCACGGTGAGATTTTTACAGAATAGATCGGCTGTAGTGTCCGGTCTTGACTAATTGGTTCATTTTTTTGCGCAACATGCGCGTATCAATACGCCCACAAACTGGATGCAATGCAACAAGTCACACCCCGAGTATCTGGACTCGCATGGAGTTACACAATTGAAACGAGGGCGGAATATATTGACCCGGGCAAAACTGTATTTTAATAAAAATTACTTATTTTTCATGCAGTCACCTATGTCGCTGAAATAATGTAGGTATATAAATTAGATGTCCGTACAGGAGACGTTAAAACTGTAGATTCAAGGGTGAGCCAGATGCACACATAGACATTCAGACGAGCCATACAGCCAGCCATTATTAATTATAATCTGTGCGTGACACTAAACTTAAAAATAAAATAAAGTAGGCTTTTTAGCGTTATACGATCCTGTTCACTAACCCGGCCTAGTGCCAAGGACCAAGCACACATTCGTAAAGAACGACCGAAGCAATCTCACATACAACACGACTGAACAGAGCGCGCTTACTCAAACGATAAGCAAGCGAAGCGAGCCCCCCACAAAACAAGCGAGTGGAGCAAGCCCACTCTTATAAAAAGCGAGCAAAGCGAACTCCACACAAGACAGAGTGGAACAAGGCCACTCCTAAAATGTGAGAGTGAAGCGAGCCCACTCTTCAAACGAGAGATTAAAGCGAGCCCTTTTTTGTCTCGTGTAAACAGTGCGTGCTGTGACACGAGAAGAGCAAGCGAAGAGAGCCCCTTCCACCAATCTAGCGAGTGGAGCAAGAGCAATACGTGTTACTAACAAGGTGACTGAGCGGAGTGAGCTGGCTTATGAGCATAGTTGGTTTCTTTTTATCTATTGTGGTATAGTAATTTTATTCTAGGAACAAATAATTAACTAGCTGACCGGACAGATGTTGTCCTGTTTCCTAGAACTCGTTCGCAATGCCACCTAATGGGTCCGATTGAGAATCTAAACCATCAAGGGACCCACTCACAAACACACATAAAAACTTTTCATCAAAATCGGTCCGGCCGTTTAGGAGGAGTTCAGTGACATACACACGTACAGAAGAATTATATATGTCGCAGATGGTTTGTAGAATCCGCTGTTTTACAAAACCGCTAATTGTTTTACAAAACAGCTCCGTTATGTAAAACAACCGTTCAGCTGGATTGTCATTGCGTTACGTTTTACAAAACTGCTACCGACGCTTAGACGTAATGAAGAATGGCTTATCTGCAGTCGCAATGAGCATCATTCATAAAACTGATAACTTTTAATTAATTTTGTCCTTAAAATCACTATCTTCACTTGGATTAATGTAATTTTTACTCGTATTGAGACTCCTTCGTGTCTCGGAAAGTACGTTAAGCCGTTGGGTCCCGGCTGTCATTCGTGGATCCTTGACAGTCGTTACGGGTAGTCAGTCTTACCAAGGGGTATCGTATTACCCAGTAACTGGGTTGTGGAGGTCAGATAGGCAGTCACTCCATGTAAAATACTGGTATACAGCTGCATCCGGTTAAACTGGAAGTCGACCCCAACATACCTAGTTGGGTAAAGGATAGGCAGTTGATGATTTCTTGTTTTATTTATTTCTGTTTCGGACGCTATTATTGTTGTTACGATATACAGAGCCACGAGCGACAAAATTATGAACTAAAATCTACAATCTAACGTTTCATTTCACGCTGTTTTACAAGACCGCTAATCGTTGACCCGCTGCATTGATAAATGCAAAACATTTATGCAATTCTGCGTGTACAAGTTCAGTAATTATGGAAAACCGCTGAATGTTGTTCAGTTGTTTCACATAACGGAGCTGTTTTGTAAAACCACTAGCGGTTTTGTAAAACAGCGGATTCGACAATCAATCTGCGACATTGTGCAATAAAGATGTACCTATGCAACATATTGTTAAACATTTTAAAAGAGTAAGTGTAGAGTTTCTTGCCAATCCTTCTCTATACGTAACTACCTCTTGGAAAGGGCTACTAGAATAACTCTAGCAATAAAAGTCTTAGCCATTAAAATCAGTCAGAAATATTGTACGTCAAAAAGTAGGTAATTTAATTCCGTGCCTGAACCTTTTCCCATTTGGACGATTTTTGGGATCATCTTCAATCCAAAAGAAATAGTCAGCTGCATGAAAGTGAGGGGAACATAAATGTCAGTCGTGTAAATGAACGTGTACCTAATTTCAAAAATAATCCCATAAAAGAGATTTGTGCGGTTTTTTTTTTAAGTTTTTTAGATCTTTGACATGTTTTGGTGCGGCGACTAACTATCATTTAGATGACTTAAATAATAAACAACTCGTACTAGAAATGAAAATTCGATATAAAACTCTTTGTAATAATCGAACAGTACCTACTTGCCTCTCGTACTCATAAGTGACAAATAGTATTTTGTAAAACATAGTAAACTCCCTATTGTGAATATAACTATTGTAATTACGATCATAATATTCCTGGGAAGTGAACTGTGACCTGCTAGCTCAAGCAAAGTTGCTCTTCTTTTATTATTTTGCCTAAGTTTAACTTTAACTAACTACTTATATTAACATTATTACTGTTCTGTTATATTTTTAAAGAGATTTAATAAATTTTTTTGCTCCATGCTTAACTCTCCGGGAAATATGTGTGATGTTATGTTTTATAATTCATGCACGTTTTCGCTGGCGATCCCTTAATGCACACATCATCTGCCTAGCCATTTTCCAACTATTTTGGGTCGTTAGTTTGGTAGGCTTTCAATCTAAACGGATTCAGCTGAATACCTACTGGTGTTCAGCTGCATTTTACATGGAGCGACGGCCTATCTGACCTCCACAACCCAGTCACTGGGTAATACGATACCCCTGACTTGCAACGTTTGTTTGTTATTTATCATTCGAGGCGAGCTTAGTTACAAAAAACCGACATAAAACGCGGCGAACACTCGCTTCGAGCACATGACTCAAGCGCGCTCCATTTCTTGTTACAAAACGGCGATACACTAAACTGCCACGTTTACTCTCGCTTCGAGCACTTTACTCAAACGTGCTCCATTTTTATTCAGAATGGCGGACGAAGAGGTTTTGTGCGCTTCATTCATTTTATTTAGTTATATTGTTATTGGAAGAAGAAAAAAACAAAACGATATTGGATGTCCAATATGTACCAAAGAAGAAACGAAGATGGTGATACGAATTGAATGCACTTTCTTCGAAATCAACACTTTACTGGTCAGTACGGAAACTTCGTACGAATGTCGTCAACAGATTTTGATCGTGGCTCGGCTCGCTCTACTACTGTAACGCGTTACAAAAACTCGATACATTACAAACAAAAGTTGCATTACAAACAAGTCAGTCTCTGCTTTAACAGTTAACCTACCTACTGTTTATTGTTATATTTTTGTTCGATATAGAGTAGATAAAATCGATGCCATCCGACCAACTATGACGCTTATACAAACCAACATAATACAGCAGTAACAAACATAAGATTGCCTTTTTTATGGTTTCTCGTACCCACCTATAGAAAAATGGAGACCCCCCTTGAGTTCGGACTTTTTGTTGGTCATAGTTACACGTACGTATTCTGAAAAAAAATTACTGCCTTACTATTATGGATTCTTAAGATTTCTACAGCCCTTTGACAGGCAGACACCGTAGGCTTATTAATGGGGTCCCGATGTCTAAACATGGTACACAATTAGAATTAAAATGTAATCTGTCAGAAAGGTCGTAATAAAATTTAAGACCCTGTTCCATTGCTACGTAGGATGTCCTCATAGAGGCTACACACGGTAGCTGTTAGGGTAATTTTTTCTGCCTACGTGTGTCTACTTTTTTACTGCAACTGAGGTTAAGTAATGAGCAGTGCGTCATTGCGTGGGCGTCTCATCACAACAGGTCTTGGTGCCACAGACATAGATCTACATCTATGTCTGTGGTTGGTGCCTTTATCTAACCACGCATCCGTAAGACGTGCTAGGTTGTGGGTCGCTGACGGTTGCGGCGACACTTTGATACAAGCCGATGCTGAGGCCAGGTGTATGTCTGCCCGTGCGCAGCAATGGAACGGCGCCCTTGGTTTTTAGGTATACAATAAAAGCCAGATAGGTTTCCTGCATATTATTATCAAAGAAAATAGCAGACGTGCAAATGTTTTCGCTTTGTAAGCTCAGCAGTTCATGAGATATAAATGTCGCTTTAGCTCTGAAACAGTTGATCGTATACGAATTATTGTAATATTTACATAACATCATGCCTGTATTAATGAAGGTTAAGGCAGAGGTGCAACTCACATTTCGGCAGCATGTTTAAGTCCCAAGTAATAGGGGGCGAGTTGATTGCCACCATCAACCGGGCACACATCCAGACTCCGAGCTGCTACTGAGAAATTCCAGATGGAAAACCCAATACCACTTAGACCAACCCGGGAATCGAATCCAGGACCAACGAGGCTATTATAATATTTATAAAATCATATCTTTTTAAAGTCTGTTTTTCTTTTACATTAAAAATAACTTTTTAAATAATAATTACACCATGCCTGACCATCGAGCCTCCTGTTGATAAAGTTATGCAGGTAAAAAGCGCTATTTCGCTATCGTAGCACTTTCGAGCTACGCCGTGGCGCGCTGTGCTACGGCGACGCACGCTAGCAGGCGCGGGCGCAAGCCTACGATAAGGGGTGGGAGGTGCGCGGCTACAACCTCGCCCCGCCCACTGAACGCCGCCAGCGATTCGTGGACGCAAATACATACTATTTTCAACATACTCGTACGCGATTATCTTGAAAGGGTTCGACAAATATATAATTTTCTAAAATGTGATCCGTGATGAAAATACTGTTTTCTATATTTGTGGTTAATAAAATATCCAAGTTGTATTTGATGGGAAATATGTGACTAAGTAAGTACCTACTTCATTTATGAAAACATACCAATTATTTATGGTATTTTGATCTATTAACATTATTATTTCCTTTATTTATCTATTTACATATTAAATTAAATTTTTAAATATTTCTTAAAATATCTATTAAAATTATTTTTCTTTTATTCATCTAAATACATATACTTAAATTATATTTTTAAATATTAGAATATAAAAACATTTAAAAACATAAAAAATAGTAGCCCACCAGTATCGGGAACAGGGTCCAAGCTGGCGGTCAGGGCTCCAGAGAGAGGAACCTCCTGACTACCTATTTATATTTTTAAAATTATTATTATTACGGTGTAATTGAATTAAATATTAGATATTTGTCATGTAAAGTTAATTTTAAACAGACAAGTAGGTAGTTTATGATATTTTTATTTTCGCAAGCTCAATAGCAAAGGCAAGTACTTAGCAACGAGCAATCATTCATATCATACATTTACTGACAGACAACGCTCAGCCTAAACCGCTGGGTCTAGAGTCTAGAACTCTAGACGTAACTACTTATAACATTCTAAGTATACATTGAGCCATGTTTTGACCAACCAGAAAAAAAATATTAATTTCGGTCTGATCCCCAGAACCCTCCTCCTCGATCCCTGCTAGTTCGTCTTCTGTTTTAATCTCTTTCTTATCCACTTTATTTGGGTTACTCTTTTTGACCGGTAAGTACAGTCAAGAGAAAATAAACGTTTCATGTATGTTAGATATACTTAGCTAAATTGACTCTCTGATCAGTAAAACGACGTTGAAGTTTCTAATTGCTCTCAGCAAAATGAGATTCTTGCAATGAACTTGATAACAGCTCGTAGGTATCACTGCGAAAATCTTTCTCAGCATAATCATAGCCTATAATGTTCCCACTGCCACTCAGACGTCCTCTCGGTGAGAGGGAGTGGGCTCTAATCTACCACGCGGGCCCAGTGCGGGTTAGTACATTTCACATGCGGATTAGTGCACACACTTCGAATTTTTGGTTCTAAAACAGGTTTCCTCACGATGTTTTCCTTCACTGTTTTGAGAGCAGTGGTGATGTAATTATTTACACAAAGTAAAGCGCATGCCTGGGTTCGAACCCACGACCTGCAACTCGTAAGTCAGGGCCGTTACCACTAGCCCACCATTGCTCAAAATCTTTCTTAGTTTCCATAAATCAGATTTTTTCGATTATAATTATCCTACGACAGATACTTAAAGGATTGTTCGACTTGTAATTAATAGTACCACTTAATTTTCTTCGAAATAGGTACACAATTTAACTTTTTCCGATCAGCAGCATATTCGATAACGTCCTTATGAATGTTACAAATTATTTCAATGATAGTTTCTGTGTTATGACGTGAATTTAAATTCATCAGACAAAATAACGACTACTAACTTAGCGATCTTAATGCTTAAGTGAAAAGTGCGTAGGTATCGAGATCGAGATTCGTTTATATATACCTGCATACCCTTGCCACCCACCCTGTGTAGGCACCCTTTGTCTGAGCATCAGACATACTTAACACGTAAAATATTTAGAAAAATATGAGTTAGACATTAAAAAAAACATTGTTCCGTTCCATTGTGTTGAAAGAGCGCTCTCAAAAACGTTTTCTTATTTAATTAAATTAAATAATTATGGTATTTAATATTGGTAGCCCAGAGGGCTTTTGAGTAAGCATATTCAGAGCGAAAAGATGATAGCTCAGGCATGAGGAGAGAACACTGAAAATATATTTAAGAAGTTTCAGATAGGAGCTAGGAGCCCCTTGGTCAGGAGTCCACTTTTAAATTTCAAAAAAGGGCCAAAAATAAAGTGATCTTCAGAGCCTTTGATTTTCATATGATCGTGTGCGGCCTAACACAATAGGCAAATCTAATGAAGAAATTGTGGGCTTTCCCTAAATCTGACGACTTTGAAAACTCAGATTTGGACAATTTTTAAAAGGATAGATATACAGGGCGAATAAAAGTTATTCTGTGCTATTAGCGTTACATGTCCTGATAGTGAATATACATATAAATATCTGACTAATTGATGGAGCCTTTTGGAAAATATTTGGAAATTTCATAAATTCTGAAAATTACCGAAAAGTGCCCATAATTTTGCATTTATCCCTAAATCAACTAACCAAGTAGCTTTGATTGCTATTTGAATTTTGTGAAGATTTTTCGGTATTCAAAAGTTGGAAAATATCCACTTAAAAGTAATGATGAAAAGTTAAGAAGCAAAATTAAAACATCGTCGGAGTACACAATAAACAAAGTTGATTAAGTATTTCAATATTTTACTATGACATTAAGCAAACTAATTATTTGAAAAGCATCCTCATCTTATAGATAGGCTATCCAACGAGCTATCAACATTTAAAAAACATTGAGAGATGCCCGTCAATTGTTTGATAAAGCTGGCAAAGATGGAAAGTCATACTTACTAAAAGTAACGAAAACATTAAACTAACCACTAGATCAACGACACAAAAGTTAAAAAGAAAACTTTGGTAAAGTTAGAAACGAAAGGAATATCGCCGAACTTACCATGCCCCACTGGCTGGAGTGTCCTAAGCGCCCGTTCACCTGCACCTCGGATGACCTAAAGAATGCTAGTGATGCCGCAATCAACGTGGCCACCTATTGGGCTCAAACTATTAAAAAAAAACAACGAGGAAGAGTATCATCTATACGAAAAGAAGACGTACTTACCGTAATAGCAACAGGATGTGTTCCCAAGCCCCGTATCGACAGTTTACCAACTTATACCTCTCAAAATACCCACATACATAATTATGCTAGATTTCGTAAAGTTTTTCTCTCCTCTTAGTTTTTAAAACTCCGCGATAGTCACTGGCCTTTTCAAAAAACATAAAACGACAAAATGGATTTTGAATATTTTCTAACTGAGTGCATAATTTTTTTGTTGAAATACGTTATTTTGGTTGAACTATATAGTTTTTATTGCATTATGTTGTTTTTGTTACAAAAAAACACTATATCGTTTTGTATTTAAGTTTCTACTTCCCCTACTGTCTTTATCATTATGAATTACAAAACTGAAGTGTCTGCGATTTTCATTACTGGCTTTATCTCATGTACCATCCGAACTAAGCAAGAAGAAACCAAAGAGTTCGTGAATATTCATTCCGTACGTAAAGATACATTAAAATTAACAAAATAGGTACCAAAGTAGTCTTTGCCGGTCCATGTCGTCCACTCGGTCTACCTTCGAATTAAAAGACCGATTTCATTCTAACGTGTGAACTGGAACTTGGTACGAACCTAAATCATTGCCGCCATTGTATTTAACAACTTTAAAAACATTTCAAAACTCGCTGTTGCAGATCCTCCCCATCAGCAAACTCTTGCAGTGTCGCAGAAATCTAAGTCTCCTAAGAGAAACATAAAAAAATGAAGTCTTGAATCTTGATTTACAAAAATTTTAATTTTCTTTAAAAACCACTGACTTTTTACACAATTCTAGAATTTAAACTTTCAATTAAGTAGGTACCTATTCAAATAAAAGTGTTTGCAAATTGATATATTTTTATACACCGTTAAGTTTAAAGTGACCACAAAACGTTGCACAAGATTCAAACTTAATTTTCATTAGTTTTGAGGCATTATCAGAAATACTTACTATCCGACATTTTCTTATGAGTTTTCTATGGTAACTAATGGGAGTTTGAAATCACTGAGTCTAGAGTTAGTCTCGCGAGTTCAGGTAGTTAGCGCTTGTTACCTGCACTGCTGTTAGCTAAGAACCGTTCAGTGTGCAGGGTGGAAGGTGACTGAGGAGACGGCGGGAGGCTCAAAGCCCGGGTAAATTCCTGGCGCATGCGCGAAAGTACAGGCGAGGGGCGTATCCACTTGGTCTGAAGTGTGGGTGGCTTGTATCTGATTTACATAAATTATATAATTTCTGAAGTTACAAAGCGGACTTTAAAATATGCACCAAAGAGTACATAGTCGTATTTTGAGATATAACGGCAGAACGTACGCACGCACACAAATAAACAAGTAAGTATATAACCATATTTGAGTACATTACCAACATACAGTGTAAATGTATCCCTTTTTATAAATAAACGATTATTATTATTATTATTATTATACAAAATATGCGTATCTGTGTGATATAGGGATGAGCAGTCTGTTTAAAATGATCTGAACAATAAATCAAACTACGTCTCCATGACTGTAACTCTTTACTCTTGTAACTCCATGACTTGTAACTCTTTAGTTTCCGTTTCAAAAAAACTATCATTTTGCCAAGAATTTTTCCAGTTATGAGAATTTTTTTTTTCTTAGTTTTTCAGATTTTTGAGCAATCTGTTTGCCCGTATATTTTGATATTAATTGTAGGTACCTGCACTTCATTACATTCCAGTCACTACACATAAAAATATTTAGAGAAAAAACTCAAACTACTAATTTTTTTTTTCAGTCCAGTCTGTCAAAGTTGGGCGAAGGGCACACATCAAAAGTGTTTAGGGATCGAGGATTATTATTTTAACTTTTTTGGATCGTTATTGATTATTTTTAGTTAATTTAACTATTTCAATAAAGCATTAATAGAAAATCATCTGTCAGTCAGGATATAAAAGTGTGTAATAGCGTTTTTACAAAACCATTTCAATTTCCCTCTCACTGAGAGGAGGCCTGTGTCCCAGTCCCAGCAGTGGGAACATGATTATGTTATGTTATTACAATTTCTGCATCGGAACTGAAAAACATTGCATCGATATGGAGCGACGATATCATTTGACACGAGAAGAGATGATGAAAGCCGTCGGGATGTTGCAAGCTGGTTCCAGGCAACGTACTGTGGCTGTCGCTCTTGGCACTACGAAGAGCGTCATAAGCCGCCTCTGGACATGCTATCGTATCACGGGCAGCGTGGCCGAGTGACATGGAGGACGATCTCGCATCCCAACTCGCAGACAGCCGGTATATCCAAAATACTGCTCGACGGAATCGTACCATGACCGCCATGACGTTGGCTACGAGGCTCCACAGCTTTTCAGGCTTGCTGATAAGCGACCAAACTATCCGAAATCGTTTACGTGAAGTGGGTCTGTCTATCCACACACTGCTAGAGTCGTAACACGTGCTCTTACCGATGCTCGCATCAACGTTCGCCAGACCTCAACCAAATTGAGCACGCATGGGATATGCTCCAAAGAAGAGCTCTGCCGAGTATGGATGTCGTGCATAGAGCACAACAACTTTTTGACTTGTTAGAAAGAACGTGGGCGGCCATTCCTCAAAGTGATTTTGATGAACTGATTTTAAGCATGCCAAATCGCTGTGATTGTGTGATTCGTGTCAATGGTGGAAACACAGATTTTTTTTTTAAGTCTTTACAATAAAATTTAAAAAAATCCTCATTTTTGTCATTTAATTGACGACATTAACTTAGGTTAATTTGCCACAATTGCAATTTTTCTTAATTTTTACAAAATATAGGGATAAATTGTTACCTTAAACATAGGAATTAAAGTAAGAAGTCAGTCTGGAAGACTCACGGATATCAAGGGATGGATATGTCATGGAGGCGTGGCACATGTCGCCTCCATCTGGTCAAACTGACCAGAAGGGTAATTGCGTACACGCAATCAGTAGCAATGGGTTTTGTCAGTTCAACAATATTCATTGCGTTATTTACGTGATTGAATAGACACATTTATCGAACATATGAAGCAATGGATTAGCTATTGCTAAATCTTTAAAAATGATTCAAATTGAGATTGACAGTGTGTTACGTGCTGGCCACGGACAATTCGCTATAGCGAAAATTCGCGCGGCGCGACCGGCGGCGCGTCTTGAGAATGAATCAAATGTATGGAAATGTACTGGGCATGCCACGCGCAGCGGCGACCAGCGAGACGACCGGGGAATTTCCCCGAGCGAATCGCGCGGCACGACTAGCGATCGAAACAAATGTATGAGTTATTACGGCGCAGGCCACGGAGTCGAGCGGCAGACGCGGCGACTACTGCCGGAGCGAACTTAATTTAAAATAGTTTGTTTTTTTTTCGCGAAAATGGAGACGGAAGCTTTTATTGCAGAAATTCTAGCTAGACCAGCTATTTGGAAGTCTAGCCACCCGCAACATAAGTTTAAAAATGTTGTGAAAAAGTTGTGGGAAGAAATAAAACAGCAATTTCTAGATTCTGATGGTGAGTATTTATTTTTATTCCCCGACGCAAAAACGACTTCTACTTTTTTAGAGGTTTTTTTTTGAGTAAGGGGTTTTTAGATTTTTAATTTAATTTATTAACAGGTACCAATAAATATTTATCAATAGTTTACAAAGTAGTCTTTGAAATTATTTCTTATATCTATGGCTTGCAATGAAGCTCTATTATTACGCCGTGACGTTATAATCCTCCTAGACCTAGTTCTCGATCTCATGTGTCGCCGAAAATCGGGATCAGAATTTCCATCTCTTTCTCTTACAATATTATGTAGCAGACATCCAACCTTAATTATAAGTTTTGCATGTTTTGTGTCAGTCTCGATTGCTTTGAGGAAAATGCGCCATTTATTCGTCATAATACCATAAGCACACTCAATTGTCACTCTGGCTCTTGATAACCTTTTGTTAAAAATTCGTTTCGAATGATCTAAATTGCTGGATGGGAAGGGTCGCATAAGAGAAGGTTTCAGTGGGTAGGCTTCGTCACCAACCAGGACGTGTGGGCATAATATATTTGATCCAGGCAACGTTTTCGGCGGCGGTAAATTAAATCGATTGTTAGTAAACAACTCGTTAAGTTTAGAAAAATGGAACGTGCCTCCGTCACTTTGTCTTCCCCTTCCACCGATCTCAATTACAGAAAATTTGTAATCAGCGTCGGAAACTGCTTGTAAGACCAATGAAAAAAAATGTTTATAGTTATAATATTGGCTTCCGCTTCGTGGGGGCTTTTGTATTCGAAAATGTTTCCCATCAATGGCTCCTATACAGTTAGGAAACTGCCATCTTAAGAAAAAGTTATCAGAAATTCTCGTTAAATCTTCACTGGTCAGTTTTGGTGACATATGCAGATTGACGAATTTATTCCATATTGCCTTTAAAGTTTGATAAATCGTTTTAGCAACGGTACTTCGGCCTAGAGAGTATGAATGAGCCAGAGATTTAAAAGTCATCCCAACTGAGAGAAACCTGAAACAAAAATATTTTCTATAAGTATATACACTATACAGTCAGCTATAGGGGATATCCATAAATTATGTCACATATTTTGAAAATTTACATCTGAAATTATTAAATTAAAACAGTATTTCCGAAATTAGTTTCGCTTTATTTTTCGACATCTTACGTTACGAAATTTAGTAACCCCTTAACGTGTGACGTAATTTATGGATAATAATTAAACTAAGTGTAACATGATGATCATGTGAACGTCCTTAACTAAATAAATAAGTAAAATTAGGTAACAATTTAATTTTCAGTCAACGATCTTAAGAAGAAGTGGAAGAACTTAAGAGACACATACAGTAAAGAGTTGAAAAGAATTCCTAAGCCCCGATCTGGATCCTCAACTTCAAATTATGAACCGTCGTGGAAGTACTTCACACTTTTAGGGTTTCTGAAAGATGAGTACATGCCTCTTGCGTCCGAATCAAATTTAGATGAAAATGCTCCTACAGTCAATGAAAATGACGACATATACGTGGACGATTTCAGTGGGGTATCTTCACCAGCAACACCACTTTCTCCTGCGCTTACATCTTCACCAATTGAACCCTCAACATCTAGTGGTCAAGATTCTACTAGAAAAAGACAAAGTGTAAGAGACATTCGAGCCGAATACTTAGATATTGAGAAAAAGAAATTAAAAATTTTAGAAAAAGAATCTGCTAAACAACATGACAGTGAAAGACAGGAAAAAAAATCTGAAGATTATCACTTTTTGATGAGCATTCTACCTGAGATGGAAAAATTACCCCCTATGCAGAAAATTAGGCTTAGGAATAAAATTAATCAAGCTCTTTTAGACGAAATTACTGTGACTATGTATGGCGAACCTTATGGGAGATATGGATATTCTACTCAACCAAACCAGCTGAACAATAATTTCAATAATGAGTAGATAATAATATTGTTAAAATTCAATTTTAATCATTGAGAAGACTGATTGTTATTAGATTTATTATTCAATTTTAATTAAGATAATTATAGTGATCGTAAGTGGTTAGCTGATTAAAGGGGAAGTAAATTGGAATGATTTTCAGGGTAAATAAAAATTTGACTGTGATTACAAAAGGCTGATTAAAATTGAGAAAAGTTGTTATTACAATTAAAAGTTTAAAATAAATAATTTTTTAAATTGTTTTCGTTTGTTTTTTTTTTCTAGTAAAGTGGGTTAGTACTGTAAAGAGCACGTCAAACTTGACACTAAAATGGTTTTTTCTTATTCTATGGCAAATCTATAACATTGATTAAGAGCGCGCGTTTGTACCTTTGTATGCAAGCTTGATATGCTCTATACTGAATCAGTATATGTATAGATATACGCACAAATAAATACCTTAACGTCAAAAACAATTTTTCTGCAGCACTTAAAACCCTGCTTGAATTCATCTTTTTCTCCAGTTCTGATTGAATGCTCCCAAGTATATAATCGAATGTTTCGACGCTCATTCTGGTGTATTGGAAAAAAAAATCTGGGTGCTGCCTATATTTTTCATATTTTTGGTGGAATTCTCCGTCTGTAACACGATTTCTATTTAATTCGTGTACTCCACTATATCTTCCAAACATTAAATCTTGAGCAAAAAAGCTGCTACTCTCCAAACAACGTCGAGCTAACTTTGATAAAGCCATCTCGTCTCCTCGTCTACACTGGTCGCGGCGGCGAACGCAACTGCCCGTGGCGTGCTTGCCGCGCCGCGCGAATTGCCGCGCCGCCCGCCGCGCCGTCGGTCGCGCCGCCGGTTCCCGTGGCCAAGGTGTTACGCAGTGCGTAGCGCATGCAGTGCGTAGCGCCGAGATATGGATATCAATAATTGCTAGTTGTTCTAAATAAGAAATTATATTAAGAACCTGTTTTACAAAATTTAATACATTTTATTTAAGTTTCCCGTAAGATCCAGAAATTAAAAATAAATGCATACATGCTACAGGCAGGGAAAATAATTTGTTTCCCTCAAATCAAAGTGTAATTTGTTCTTCCCACTTTCAAGAGTTTTAAGCCGTCCGTGAAAAAACGCATGTTTTTGAGTGGACTGAAGCTAACTAGCTACACTCAAATTAAGATACATAAATTTGAAAACGTATGTTACCTATTATTAGTACAGCCATGTGCTAAAGTATTAGGTAAACCAATTGTCTTCATTTTCCAAAAATATACCACGGATTTTATATTTTATTGTTTTACAATGGCATCTGCTGTATGTTCACTTGATAATTAAAACAATAGATAGAAATTACAAGATTTTATTATGGAAGGAACTGTATTTTCGTACGTTCTTTTTATTTTTTTATTTGAATTTAGTTTAAATTTAAGCAATGTTCTGTATATTTTCTAGTTTGAGATTTGTCATCATCTGCCTAGTCTTTTCCCAACTATGTAGGGGTCGGCTTCTAGTCTAACCGGATGCAGCTGAATACAAGTATTTTACGTGGAGCGGCTGCCTATCTAACCTCCACAACCCAGTTACTGGGTAATACGATACCCCTTAGTAAAACTTGATGTCAGACTTTCGGGTTTCTGTCTACCCGTAACGACTGTTAAAGATCCACGAATGACAGCCGGGACTTTCTGAGGCACGGAGGGGTCTCGGTACTTATGTAAAGACGAGCACCCATCCACAGACCAACAAGAATAAGAAGATTAACTTGCATATTAAAACTAGGCTTACTTCAATGAGGCGACTTCTACCTGTACCCAACTACTTGTACCCATTAGAATTAACTTGAATCAAGTATTCAATTCATGTAATTTTGGTACCTACTTATTAGAAATAACAGCTTTGAATTTTTATTTTTTACTAGCAGCTGACCCTAAAGATTTTTGTGACCCTTTCTTTTCCAAGTGTATAAAAAGGTTTTCCCGAAATTTTCCAATGTTTATTTCCAAAAAAAACCTAATTCGGACTATTACGAACATTTTATAACAAAAAAATAGCTAATTCCAATCGGAATTAATAACAGTATAATTATAAATACTGAATAAGAAAATAAAAATAAAAAATGAGTCTTGAAAAAACTTGAAATATGAGTAGGTATCTTACCTTGCCAAAAAAAGTTACATAATTACTCGCATAGGGTCACGGCTCAAGGCGACGCATCCTCCACTTACAGCAGCTCAATCGGTGCTAAAGTATGTATAATCTTCGAGGCACATTGTGAATCTACTGGGAGCGCCAGGACGTTTCAACCAAAGCAAGTACTTTTTTTCGTCACAAGAAAGTGTCGTTGGCCCCATGCGAGTACTTAAGGGTTAAATACACATGCGCATAAACTTATGCCTTCTTCCCAAGGAGGTATGCAAAAACTACAGAACGGCACCTGCTACGATTCGTACATACTTCCTTTGCTTAGTTTACGTTCCTACATCAGATGGGCAATTCTCTTAATTTTAAAAACGTTTACAGTCTCAGACTGTCAAAAATACCTCTAATTTTCCTAAATTTTTGACAAGTTTTTGACATTAATTGTCGCTGAAATGAGATTGCGACTAAATGTTTTTAATTACGGGAGTTGTCCTTCTGGTCAAACACACACACCGGTTACGAGTACAACGCAGCTGACCCTTCTCAAGAACATCAACAATAAGGTATACCTATGTCTATAGTCTACTATATATGACTACTACTTTGTAAAATAAAAATCATAAAACAACTAAATTGAACTACTCACAGAATAGCCCTTGTTTTCTTTTTTTTTCTATCGCAAATACGAATGCAAAAAATAACATATACAGGATAATATAGAATTATTTGCTCACAGGACCGGACCAGAAATTTCTCATTTTTCTTTACCTTGTGTGCTTCACAGTCTCTGAAATGGAGAATGCTTTGCGTTCTATATAATGATTTTTATTCTTTTTAACCCCCGACGCAAAAACGACGGGGTGTTATAAGTTTGACGTGTCTGTGTGTGTGTGTGTGTGTGTCTGTCTGTGGCATCGTAGCTCCCAAACGGATGAACCGATTTTGATTTTGTTTTTTTTGTTTGAAAGGTGAATTAGTCGGGAGTGTTCTTAGCTATGTTTGATGAAAATCGGTCCAAGATGGCCGCTGCCACAAAATGGCGGATTACCTACATAATTTTTCACAACTCCCTCAATATGGGTATCAAATGAAAGGGCTTGACTAGTAGAATACTATAAAATATTACAAATTTCAAATCCAAGATGGCCGCCACCACAAAATGGCGAATTACATTTTTTTTTTCACAACTCCTTTAATATGGGTATCAAGCACGGATATCGAGGGATATGCCTTGGGGGCGTGGCACGTGGCGCCTCGATATTATAAAATTTGGTATATGTTCGAGCGGCGGCTGTACGCTTCGTTCATTCGCTATGAAACTGCGTACAGTGTAGTATTGATGCGTAAAAACCCAAAATGCCGAGTTGTGCAGTAAGAATATGTAAAAATAGTTCAAATACCATCAACCTGAAGACAAATGGCGTGTCCTACCACCGGTAACTAAACAATTAAGTCACTGTTTTATATTTTAAATCAATTTTTAAATGTTTTAATAACTTACGTCCGGAGCGACACGAACTAGCCCGAACTAGCCCGAATCTTCCCGAACGCAACGAGCGTTTTGAATTTAGAGAGGTGCAAACGAGTGCGTGCAGCTGATTTTATCGATATGCGTATTATTGCAGTTGAATATTTTTTTACAAAACTCAATGGATATTCTCGTATTACGTGTATAGTAAAAGAGTTAAATTATTTAAAATTATGTTCAAATTCTCAAATTCCAACCGCATAAATTTTCCTAAAATAAAAAAATGGACAGGAACACAAACATTTTTATTGGTTTGATAGCATTAGTCTTCGTTTTGATCATTATGATGGGTGTGCAACTGAATTCGGCGTAACGTAAAATTTCAAAGCGTCAAGTGCTATCCAAATATTTACATTTTACTGGACAATAAATAATTCTAATTTTATTTGATTTTTATTTTCTATTTCCTTATTTTTTTTAAGACTACGTTATATATTATATAAATATACAACATGATATTTAACTGAGGGCGTTCCCTTTAACCGGTAATACAATATTTAAAAAATATTCCCATTTTATTTCTCATCATCATTTAATATAAGTACCTATCCGAAAATATAAACTATATTTTCGGATAGGTACTTATATTAAAAAAATATATTTAAAGAAAATTAAACAAAGTTATTATAATACAAGAATGTGCTAAAATTAAATATCGATAAAAATTATCGACCATCGCTTTCGACTCCCTAATTGCATGCGTGTGCATTGAATGCTCGCAAATAGCAAATGTTTACAAGTGAATGCCCCGCCCATTCTATGTATGTGTGCTATTAGAAATTGATTTAGTGTAGCTGCTTTCTTCTTAGTGTGCGTGTTCAAATTTTAAGTGTGTGTCGTAAGTACACTGTTTGTTAATGTTGTAATTATTTGGGTGGGAGATAAGCGGTGGCACTAGGACTCCTTACTATTTCGCAATGAAGGCATATCTCCGGATATCTATGGTATCAAGTGAAAGGGCTTGACAAGTAGAATAATGTACACTATATTGAAAGGGAATGAGGAATATTTAGTAACGAAATTAAAACTAAAAACTTGAAAATTATTTTTTTAGTCTAATCAATGCCCTAGCTAGATTGATGAGGAAAGTGGAGTGCTGACTGGTACCTAGGGCCTAACGAATTATTTAGCTTTTAATACATTATTTACTATATTATTATTACCTTTATTTTTTCAAAAAACCGTTAAAAAAATATATAATTAAGCCAAAGTATTTGGACTAGTATCATTATCCAGGGAGAAAACAGAGGAATACGTTAATATAGCTTCACTGTGGGAAAAATACGTACAGCTTCGCAGATTTCGGCGAGTCACGTGTTGATCGTATAGCATGTTTACTAGTAATATAATATTACAAAGTTTAAAAAGCAAGAAATAAAAGTTAAATTAAAAATTTAAAAAACTCAAACAAAAACCTCTAAAAACTAAAAAATAATATATATTGGCCCTTTAAGTTTAATATAAGTTGCAGGACATATTTTGATCCAAGCGTCCTCACGTCGGGGGACGGCTAATGAAAACGCCAAACAGGTGAGGCTTAAACCCAGCAATAATGAATGTATGCTATTGAAGAAACATAGCTGCTGTTAACTTTCATTTTCCTTAGCCGTCCCCCGACGTGAGGACGCTTGGATCAAAATATTTCCTGCAACTTATATTAAACTTAAAGGGCCAATATATATTATTTTTTAGTTTTTAGAGGTTTTTGTTTGAGTCGGGGGTTTTTAAAATTTTTAATTTTTAGCGGATATAGAATTTCTGCTTTGAGGTTTGGACGTAACCACAGGAAAGATAATAGAATTTGTATGGAATTGTGAATTAATTAATAAAACGTGTGTTATACAAAATAACATGAAGGCACGTTTAAAGACCTAGGTAGGTATTAGTATTAGGTATCATACTGTACGTATGAGATCGGAATCTGGCACATCTACTATCACATCTCTTTCATAGGTGTATAATTTACACCATTATGTATTGTTCTTGATCTTTTGATGTACCTACTTATACTGTGGTGCTTGTGTGATGTAATTATTACTTTTATATTCTGGTGCGAAATAAATCATTATCTTATCTAATGTAACTTTGAACATTTTGTAACGAAACCAACATAGTAAAGTATTAAGTAAACTAAACCCACACTCGCTTTACCTGCATTGCTCCTCAATGCTCCTCATCTATAAATGTTATAACCTTTAGATGGCAGCCGCCACGGATATCTATGGCAGCCGCACTTGCATTGTAGTTGATATACATAAGCATAATAATATATAATACTAGCTGCGCCCCGCGGTTTTACCCGCATAGGACTCGATCCCGTGGAAACATAGGGATAAAAATTATAATTTGTCCAAATCCAGTTCATGGTCTACCCATGTGCCAAATTTCATCCAAATTCGTTCAGCAGTTTTAACGTGAAAGCGTAACAAACAGACATACAAAAAAATCAAATCTTTTCTCTTAAAGTATTACAGCTGCGCCCCGCGGTTTCACCCGCATAAGTGTCGATCGGGATAAAAAGTATCCTATGTGTTAATCCTGGTTATAAACTATCTGTGTGCCAAATTTCATCCAAATCCGTTCAGCCGTTTGTGCGTGAAGAAGTAATAAACATACAAACACACTCACACACTTATTAGTGTGATTAGTTTAGATTTTCCTACAACTGCTAGGTACAAATAACACTGATAGTAGAACGCAATTAATATTTGGTCATCTAAGACGAAATATTAGTACCGCGCCGCCTTCAGAGCACCATTCGTTTCATCAACAGCTGTCCTGCACCCTAATTACGTAACACACTATCAATTACAATCTGAATAATTTTGAAGGATATATAAAATCTGCTCAAAAACGTAAATAACGCAATGAATGTTGTTGAACTGTCAAAATGAGCAATTGGTACTGATAGTGGGTTACGCAATGACCCCGCTGTCCAATGCAAATATTTCATAGTTGATTCAATGATGTTGATTTGTGTGTGTGAGCGCGGACTCTGTTTGATGTTGACCGCGAAAGTATGAACAAATCAACAGTTAATACCTTTGACGAATGTTAGTTAATGAGATGCTTTTCAAACACGCTGAGCGGAATGCCACGCGTGTTTGTTAAATCGAAGTTTTCATTTAGTAGATCCGTATCATGGCAGTCACAGTCAGGGCGATTGTGCACTACAAGGAATTTTACTGTCCGGCAGTCCGATTTTATTTTTTTATTATGGCGTGCCAACATGGGACAGTAAAAAATCGGACTGTCGGACAGTAAAATTCCTTGTAGTGCACAAACGCCCTCAGTGTGAGTTAGTGGAAGTGCTCAGGTGCTGTTCGTCCAAGTGCGGTTCAAATCAGTGCTCTGAGTGGAATACCTCATTTATTCCGGTCTGATCCCCTGAGCCCCCCCCCCCCTCCACACCCCCTCGATCCCCTGCTAGTTCGTCTTCTGTTTTAAACTTTGTCTTATCCACTATAAGCTTTCTCATTCCGGTTTGATCCAGTTTTTCTTTTGTTTTTATTCCTGAAGGATCGTCAGCAACAAGAATACGTAGGTATGTAGGGTTTATTGAAATACATACGTTCGTAATTCTTATTTGTGGATCTACTCACGTTTCAGAAGTAGTTTTATCGAAAGGAATCTCTAATCATCTACAGATGAGATACCTATAAGGTCATGTCATTTAATGAAATTAAATTAAACTGTTTAATCTGTAAATAGGAATCGATATCGGAATCACTTTTACACGTCATATTATTTAAGAAAAAGGCTAGATGAATTTGACATTCTATAATAGGTAACTTTAATTTCGGAAGTCGGTGTCGTCGGCTCCGCATTTTCGTTTTTTGACACCGACTTCCGAAATTAAAGTTAATTATCACTTGATAGTGTTTTTTTTTGAAGTCGGTTGTGTTTTTGTCAAAAAGTTTATATTTTTCATTTTTTAGTAGTAGGTAATTCAATTAACACACACAAATTCAATTAACACTAGTGCATTGAAGAACTGAAGACACCTACTAGAAGAATCATCAAAATTCGCATAGAAATGCTGGAGATGCAGTACATTTATGCATATAACTTGGTACATAAAAATAATTACCTAATCCATCCATACTATCCATACTAATATTATAAATTCGAAAGTAACTCTGTCTGTCTGTCTGACCTTTTCACGCCTAAACCACTGAACCGATTTCGGTAAAATTTGGCAGAGAGATAGATTGCATCCTGGGGAAGGACATAGGATAGTTTTTATCCCGATATTCCCACGGGATCGACACATATGCGGGTGAAACCGCGGGGCGCAGCTAGTGTACCTATTATATACTAAAACCTTCCTGAATCTATGTAGATCACATTAATGTATGAATTATCAAAATTGGTTCATTAGTTTTTGAGAAAATCGCGGACATACATACACATATATTACATACATACATACGGGTCGAATATAGAACCTCCTTTTTTGAAGTCGGGTTGTTACGCTAGTTGCGTCGCTTACAGATACAATAATGTAACTCCACGATTTCTAGTTTTGACGAACTAACTTCGACGAACTTTAGATGTTCTGCATCCTCGGTATTCTCACATGAACAAACATTAATTTTTGAGTGCTTGTCTGACTTCCTATTAAAACTTCTGTTGTCATTTTTATACCTTCTGTCGTCTATAAAGGTTCGTGTTTCATTTGATTCACAGGTCCGTTACAGGTCAGTTACCAGAATACGTTTGCTCTGAAGCCCTAAGCACCGCAGGCTAGACCGCGTGTGATCGCCGCCGCCGGGGGCGCCGCCGGCGCCGAGGGGCTGCAGGGAGCCTCTATTACTTATCTACATACTTAATTGTTTTATAGGAAGGCACACGTGTTTCGCTATGCAGTTTGATTTAAATTTACTCTGGACGGGACAGAATAATATGGAGTTCTATAGTCCGTTCGCGTTAAGAAAATAGTGAGTCATCAGTGCAACTGCAGGATAAAGGTGTTTTCATTGGTCACTGTGAACAGCTTTTTAATTTGTTGCGACCTAATTGGTCGAGGAGCGGGGTTAGGCCTGCGGACAACGATTACGAAAGGACTATAATAAGTTGTGGATTTATTATTAACAAGAAATACATAACCATTCATTCTTGTGTCGTTCAAACAGATGCATTACTTTCTGCTTTGCATTGATGAGCAGGGCAAGACTTATTTAATCACAAATCTTTATTTATTTCAACATTATATTAAAAGATCTATTATGCACTGTCTTAAATAGATAAAGGTGTCTGACATAAGAAGGTCATGTTACAGATCACCCGGCTCTCTTAGAGAGCATGTTAAAAACTTTTTTATAATTACAAATATCTTGACTCTAAGTCAGATATTGTAATTATAAAAAGTTTAAAATTGCAATTTATTATGAGCAGAACCTACAAAATTAAGAGATTTGAAAGACAACATAAGAGCTTAGTCTACGTCTAGTACTATTATATCATCGTCTGCCTAGCCTTTTCCCAACTATGTTGGGGTCGGCTTCCAGTCTAACCGGATGCAGCTGAATACTAGTATTTTACATGGAGCGACTGCCTATCTGACCTCCACAACCCAGTTATTGGGTAAACACGATACCCCTTGGTAAGACTGGTTCTCAGACTTTCGGGCTTCTGACTACCCATAACGACTTTCAAGGATCTACGAATGACAGCCGGGACCAACGGACGGACGCAACTCAGTCTCGTCGCCACGTCCCGTGGACGCACGGCGCATGCGGCTTCGTCCGGCAGGCGTCTACGGCAAAGGGGGGGCAACCGAACACCACCACCACCACACACCCACACACACAGAGAGACAATAAGGCGCGGCGCCCACTATCAGTGGGCATCGGTGCGGCTCGGTACAGCTCGGGCGCCTGAGGGCTGCTTCGGGCGGCTTCGGGCGCCTGAGAGCTGCCTCGGTAGTCGTAAGCATACCTAAGGACGCCGAGGCTGGTTTCGCGTAGTTTCGGCAAAACTATGAATAGTTCGGGCGGCAAAACCGTCGGCGTCGCAGAGCAGTCGTAACGTTACGTGAAAACAGTTGTGCGTGTGTATTTATAATGGTGGATTGGGATTTAGTTCTCATTGTTCATCTTGCTGAAGAAGAAGCTGTGTGAGGCTGTTGCCTTTTATTTTCCTCTGGGTGTTGCCAAGCTAATGGAGGCGCGCGCGGTGAACGTTATGATGACTGTTCTGCGACGTGTCTGCCACGAAAATGCCTACATGCGTATATGCTTACGACTGCCGAAGCAGCTCTCAGGCGCCCGAAGCAGCTCTCAGGGGCCCGAAGCAGCTCTCAGGGGCCCGAATCCGCCGTAAGGCGCTCGAGCTGTACCGAGCCGCACCGATGCCCACCGATAGTGGGCGCCGCGCATAAGACCAATAATCATCATTTACTTGTTGTAAAAATATGCTGTTTAATTTTTATTACTAAGAACCTACCAAAATAAAAATTATAAATCCTGACTGTAAGTAAATAGTTACCTACTAATTTTCAAGCAGTGATGCAATTGATGGCAGTTATTTAAGTAGTTCAATCTCAGAGTCTTAACTGTCGTGAAGACGGGTAAAACTAGCTAAGTATCTACACTCAAAAGAATTACGAATTACGTTGAATTATTTGTTGTAGGTAGGTACTTATTTATTCTGTGCCTACCTAAGTAAGCACTTTGTTTGTACCGATTTATCAATGAATCAAGTGCGATTGTTGTTCATGAATCGTACCAGTGATCCACCTGCTTATCTTTTATGTACCTACACTTCAAAGGCGACACAAGAAACGCGGGCTTTGGCCCATTGTGCGTTTGATCCGATCACAGACGACTGTCTGCGTTTATCTTCTCTACAAACAATTTTTATTTCTAGAATGTTTTCGAACCGAAGTATAAGATCGCACCGTCATCTAGATCTATTTTTCTGTTAAAACCTTAGGGGCTGCATAAATAATCGTAATGATATTTGTAACTTGTGATTATTATGGAACAAAATAAAGAATTCAATCAAGTAGTAGGTATCTAAGGGGTACTAAACAGCCTGTATGAGTGGCGCGTGGAGGCACTACGCTGGGGGGAAACTTCGCTTCCACGGCAAATCCTGGCGGAGCGGATGAACCTCCGGCGCGATCTCATGGTGGCATGGAAAGAGCGACTTTCGCAACCCAGCGCAGGGCACGCCACAATAGTGGCGATAAAACCCCTCTTTGAGGAGTGGCTACAGAGGCGTCACGGCGTTCTCACCTACCGCCTGACGCAGGTCCTCACCGGACACTTGTTTCGGGAGGTTCCTGCACATCATCAGGCTGGAGGAGAAGCCCGGGTGTCACCATTGCGAGGATTGCCTGGAGGACACGGTGGAGCATACGATGGAGGTATGCCCCGCTTGGGCGGACCACCGTCGTGTCCTCGTAGAGGCGATCGGCAGCGGCGGCGACCTCTCGCGTCCGGCCCTGGTTTAAGCCAAGGTCCGGAGCGAGAGGGAGTGGGAGGCAGTCACCTACTTTTGCTAAGCAGTTATGCTAGCGAAGGAGGTGGCGGGATGGTTGAGGGACAGAGCCTCACGTCCTAGCCGCCGTGGGAGACGCTCCCAGCGGCGGAGGCCGCGTGACGACTCCCGGCCACCGTAGGCGCGGGCCTGCGGACGGAGAGTAATGGGTAGCTCAACATCCGATCAGGACCAGGCCCGTGCCGGACGGCGCGTATGTGTTCCACGCGCGCCTCTAAGAGATGTCAGCACCAGAGAAGGAGCCCGTTAGGGCCGAAGCCTGCCGGGTCAGCGGGATCGTCCGAATGGGTTACCGCTACCCCGGAACGTAAAGGGCTAAGGAAGGAACACGGGTGGGTTTTAGTCAGTAAGAGTCTGACACTCCCTTCCGCTCCACCCATAGCGAGAGGAGTCATTTGATGATTTCCCACCATCAAAAAAAAAAGTGGTACACACGGCTACACATCAAGCTATACATAACCAGTATAAGCTGACTTCTGATTGTATGAAAAACCTATACAATGCGAGGTCAACTCAAACTGGAAATGTATAGCTTGATGTGTAGCCGTGTGTACTAAACACTTGTGTGCACACGGCTGTGCTGTGGCAACGTATTCCTTTGTTTCCATTTAGGAAAAATCGCTGTGGATAAAAATTTCACAACTCACGGCAGCTTGACAATTGATACTGTCAACTGTACGTTATTTAATCCGCGAGACTATCATTAGTATTTCTTTAAACAATCATGATAGTAGGTAATGTTGGCTAACGCCTGACAAAGTTATAAGAGCCATATTACGCGTGTAGTGGTGAATCGGAAGCATCATGAGAAAGTCTTCAAATTATGTGGGTGGTTATATTAATAGTAGGATTAGTAGGTACTTATTTATTAATGATTTAAGTATTGTGGTGCATCTGCACCACATTATACTATATTGCTTAAATTAAGAATCAATATAATTACCTAAGTATGTACAGACGCCAGCACAACAACCTACTACAATCTGTCAAATTTATTTAATAGATTTCAACTTTACCGCTATTAATATTAGGTTCAAGGTTGATTGGAAAAAAAATTACAGTTTCGGGTAGCTTGATGTGCTGGCGTCTTCTGTATTTAAATTCGAATGATCTACCGTAGTGGGTACCTACTAAAAATACGTATGAATAAATTGTCGGCTACGTTTAGCTGTCTTTTGTTTTGGTTGACACAAAGACATTAAACCTATCTTAAATCTCTTTGGGTTGAAGATACTTCGCAACAGGTAATTACAGTCCGTTCACAATTATTTTACCTCTGATTTTGCTTCACTGTCTAAATTACAGTGATATTATTTATTCTCTGAGTACCTAGGTAGTTGGTGTTGGGTTGTTGCTGTCAGAGGTAAAATAACACGAAAGGCCTACCCAAGTACCTACGCGAGCATAATTATGAAATTTTTCATTATGCATTCACCCCACACCGATACCTACCTATAAAATAACATAATTATTTAAATATAAGTACTTAATGATGGAACACTATAAATATTGTGATTTGATTATCATACAGAATAATTCCGTACCTACTTATTAACTTTTCAATATATGTATTGGTAATTGGTATAAGGTAGGTATTCGCAAAATACGCGCATTGACGTGGAGTTGCGGACACCAGCCCGTATTACCTATTACCTACCTAAGGTAGGTATTCAAAAAGTTCTTAAAAGTAAATGACTGCGATTTATCCGATCAAACGGTCAAGAGTTAATATTTGAAATAACTGAATCAACATTGGCTGAAAATCATGCAATATCGCTGCACAGGGAGATAACATTTTACAGCTGGCAACACTAACTCACAATCAGTCGCGCTGTGTGTGGTGTGCCTGTGTGAGCGCAGATGATTTTCAAAACAAATTCGTAGTGTTCATTTATGTATTTATTCATTTGACGTCGATTAAAATAGTTCCTGACGGCTCCTCTCATTGTGTTTGCGGGTGTTCTACGAGTGTTTGTCACTCAAATTGTTTAATAAGGTCACAGTGATGTGTGTAATTCATTTCTCAGTCAGTGAGTCATTCTAATTTTTGTTTGTGTTGCGTATAAAGTATTAAAACAATGTTATCTCTTGCTTTAAAATAGTTATTTAGTGATAGTGGCCTTGTGTTCAATCAAAGTGATGGATCCGCCGCCGGTGCCGATGCCCAGGAGTGCGTTCCTGCCTCCTAGTGAGACGGTGACCCGGCCCGTGCCTGTCCCGCGCACCAAGCTGCCGCAGCCGACTGAGCGAGTCTCGGCCTCCGACATATTCAAGTCAATAAGCACAGTTTCAAAGCAGCTATCAGAGGATGTAGCGTTGAAAATGAGTAATTCTGCTAAAACTGCCAATGAAAAGTTAGAAAGGTCCATACAGGATGGTTCAAAGTTTGCTAAAGATACATTAGAGAAAACTCTAACAACATCTCGAGCTGTGCGACACTCAGTGACAAAGTCTGTCATAGAAGGAACCAGGACAGCTGGCCTTAGGTTAAGAAGGACAAGGAAACCAGATAGTCTTGATGATACTGACCCACAAAGATGTGTTTCAATGCCAGCTGTTGATGTAGGCTTGTTTGACAATATACAATTCAATTCACCACTTTTGGAACAAAAGAGGTTTCACAATGATTTAGTTGGTGCACAGATAAATGAAGATCATCCCAACTTGCATCTGAATACATCAAATTTTGATGATTTGTCCCTGTTTTCCAGTAATTCAGACAATACTGATTCTGTTAGCAGTTTCTCCTATGACATGTCTAGAGAATTGGAACAAAACACTTCTAGTTTAAATTTAGAAAGTGAGCAGATGACATATGATATACCAAATCCATCGAGGACCAACAGCATAGTTAGTTCCATGAGTTCCACATCAGTTGGGTCAAGCCCAGAGATCCCGGAGAGGAGAAAGAAGAGAGAAAGTTGTGCATCCATGGAGGTTATGAGGCAAAATTCCATGTATGAAAACTGGACGCTACCATATCCATCAGCAAGCAACAACACTGCAAGGTCAACTCCTTCCAAAGAAGCAGCACCCATTCATGTAGATCTACCAAGGCCCAGTAAAAGTACGATATATGAGTTTGACCCATTGCAATCAAGTACATCACCAAAGAAATATGACGGAGTGAGCAATGAATTGTTATTACTGGAATCCTTCTTAATTGGTGACACTTATGGCACTATAGTAGCTTCTGACAACACAGATGACAGCTTTGAGTTTTATGAAAGTGAATATTTCAATCCCCCAACTCCGCCAGAACGGTCAGACAGTCTGTTTAATGAAAGTAAACCAGCAACAAAATTAAATGTTGTAGATAAAGATAGGAATTCTAACTGGTTTGTCACAACAGATGCAGACTCAAAATCAGTTAGTTCAGTTGCAGAAGATGACAATAAATCAACAAATTCAGTGATGCAAAAGTTTTCTCATATGCTTAAATTTGAGAAACATAGGACATCAAAGATAGTGACACCGAAAGTTGATTCCGTAGAGCGTCCCCCAGTTAATTCTTTACCAGTGCCATACTTCAGTGGTATGTTGGCAAGGATTGTGTCAGGAGTAGTTGAGGATTTGTTCAAGAACTCACAGACCCGGTATTGTGTGCTTTCGGATCAAAAGTTGATGTGTTACTCGGACCCTACAAACTCCATATTGAAGGAAGCTTATACGTTGGATAATATTTACTCAGTGCAGATTGTACTGCCTCTGTCTTCTAGGTAAGCATCAAAATGTTTTGAAAAGTTAATTTTATTGTTAACTAAATAAATAATAATCTTTACAAAAGGCCAGTGTGGATAAGGGATAATTAATATAGTTTCCTGTTTAAAACAGTTAAATCTTCAGTTGTTGATTTATTTCATTGTAGTAATATATTATGGCTGCATACTATCAATGTTATCTGTATGATGGTATCAGTAGTAAACATTTACCATGTATACAGTGAAGTACTTACAAGAGGCACATGCCAAGAATGAATTAAATAAGTTGTAATAACTATTAACTACATGACCTAAAGCGCGGTCCCTGTCGGACTGCATAGAAAAGAAAGAGAAGCGCTATGACACATCGCTGGTAATTTATTGCAAAATATGAAGCAATTATCTATTTACAAAAATCTATTGTTAGGACTAAACAATTAAAACACTAGTGCTTTAGTATGTTGCTTGTAGAATAATCTTACAAAAAATCATAATGATTGTATGTTTATTAGTATGGTTTTTATTGTAAAAAGAAAGTTTTTAGAGGTATCTTCATGATTTTTTTCTATTGTATCAAATTAGTTGTATTATGTTTTCAACACACTATCAATCTAGCATATATCCTGAAAAATAGCATATATTTTTCTGATTTTGTTTACTGTAGTCGATCATATACTTTTATTGTTTCTAAAACATGCGTTTTTTGCGTTAAGGTCCAGTAAGCCCCATACACACTTATTTTGTATTTTAATACAAATATTGTTTTGTAAATGTTCAAAATAATATTATATATTTTGAAATAGATGATTAAGTAATTATTGTTAATTTCAGCTGCTATAGTAATAGTTAAAAATGTAAGAGAATTAAATCGAAAGTATTTGTATTTGGTGGAGGCCTTTGCCCAGCAGTGGGACAGTATAGACTAAACAAAAAAAAAAGTATATTTAATTCTATCAATACCCATAATTTTATTTGCCTTATTTTTACTTTCATTTGGTCATAGCACAACAAGCAACTCGTACTGCTTCGAGCTGACGGTTTCCTCTGGGGGCATGAGGAGTTCTCCTCGCAAGGTCCTGTTCAGCTGCGCCAGCGCATCTGAACGTCGCAACTGGGCGCAGAAAATCGCTGAACATTTGACGTGCGGCTTCGCGACCAAGTATACCTCGGAGTTCACTAGATGCGGCTGGTGCTATCTGAAGGTAAGTCGCATATAAACTTGTTTCTGAAAGGCTTTTTAAGACTGTTCTATGTTTACAGTCCTTTCACAGTTATTTTACCTCTGACAAACCGACAGCAACCTTATTGTAACGAGAATAAAGATCACTGTGGTTTAGAAAGTGATGAAATAACTGTGCTAAATATCATGTTAGGATTGGTTGCTAGAAGAACAAAAGCCAATCAAATCGGTTGGCTTCCCGAATTTGGGACTCATGTTTTGTTTCGAAAATATAAGGTTTTTGTATTGTCTTGTGTACAGCTGCGCGAATGCCTCATATAAATAACAGCAAATTTTAACCTGTTAGCGTTAACACAAGTGTTTCATAGTAGTTATGTACTACATAATATAGGTATTTTTCAAAGTTGACTTTACGGTAGACAGTAGTTAGTAATCTGTGTGTCAAGGTCCAAAAAGCGAGTTTATACCCTGACTCAACGTCAGGATACACACTCGTATATAAAGAGCCATTATGATATCATTACTAGTGCATATAGAGTTACACTAAGTACCTAGTCATACTTCATCCATATAAAGCAAAATCTAAACATGGAACTCTTCGCATTATGACTCGTTTTCTCACAATTTAAATGGTATGACGATGCGAAAATATGCATTTCGTTCATATGGTATACCAAAACCATATTTATGTTGTACGTACGTCATCATAATGATTTTATTTTTCCGGTTAGATTCCAGAGGTCGTTTGTTTCGGGGGCTCGTTAATGCGAAACTGCGAAACAGCGTCACCAGTTTGTATTAGAGTGAGGCCACACGATGCGTTAACGGTGCCGTGCGGCGCCGGAGCAGTGCCGCAACGTCATCCTACATGCAAATCACTATGCCATGTCACACGATGCGTTGGGCCGCCGCCGTAAGGCGTCGCACCGTAGTAGGCGCGACGCGCGTGTGACCTGCGAGACGAGGCGGGGAGGGGTCATGGGCTGCGGCGCGCACTACACGGTAAACAGCGTTCTACTGCGGAGCCGCACCGCCCGTATGGCACCCTATAGCTCGAATTAATTGCGGTGCGGTGCCGCACCGCACCGTTGACGCATCGTGTGGTCTCGCTCTTAGTAATTTATGGTGTTGGCTTTTTATGCAGTTACCTACTGCCCAGCATTAGTCAGCATCTCTCTCACTGTTAGGAAATGCAATTTTAAATCAACGGAACTACTTAAAACTTAAGAAAGAGAAAAAGTCACTTTGTGGCCCGCACATGTGTTATGCAGGCGACAGACGGGTGTAGCTAAGTAACTGTGAACATCATCCATGGTACACTAGATCGCTGTACTGAGAGCGGAACTAAAAACAAAAAAACTAAAACGCTTTATCATGACGCACACAAGCTTTGTTTATGTAATTTATACGCACCGCTTATTATCGCTGTAAAACAGTATCAGTGACATAATAATGGGACAGTCGTTTAAAAAGTTTTCCCGTTTGCAAAGTTTAGTAAAACAACGAATAGTAACTGTAGGTACCTACTGTACTCGACTTCACTTATCGGTTGTTCTGGGTTAATCAAAGACACAGTATATAAAATAGATAATTATACAGTGTCAGAGAGCTTATGTACCTATAACACTTTCAATAGTGATAATTTAACTATCCATGTTCACTTTGTTTTATAAATCTATAAAACTAAATCAATTTTGTGTTATTTAAAAGTATCAGTCTTTGTCTGGTCAGTGAATACTGGTATATTATCTGTGGTACTGGGTATCTCGAGAGAGCTACAGTTACTTTTGATAGATAACTAACGCCTTTATAGTGCGTTCTGCACAAATACGCAGCGCAAATATGCGACAATAGGCCAACAACGGTTTAGGTAATGACCTAGTTGGACTATTGTGCTGAGCCCACTCCCAGCACAGTCGTGATAAGCTCGTTTGGAGGGGCTAACAAGAATTGGTGAAGTGAATAGGTACCGCTGTCGCTGATATCACGTTTATAATGAGTAATCACTGTCGCTACTTTATGCGATTTAAAATAAAATAGGAATAATTAAATAGGAAATCATTATTTTGCATTGCACAGTATGCTAAGTTTGTCATTTGAAAAGTTAATTCCACACAGTGGCAGGTGGTACTTGGCTCATTAGCAGAAGCGTACAACGCGGTGTTTAGTTATCGTTTTCAAATCTTTTAGATTTATTTGGATTTCCAAATAGCGTTTCGCTAAATTCGTAGTAATTTTAACTTACAATAAACATTTATGTATTCTGTTCGCAGTAATTAATATGATGCAAAACAAGCCTCCACTGAGCATTTTATAGCATCGTAACATTCCTTTCATCTTAATAAAACTAAGATTGCTTTATTTTTGTTTGAGATTTTGGAGGAAAATTAATTGCGTATTAACTTTAACAAATTTTTGGATTACGTAAAAGTCTAATCATATAACAAGACTGTTTATTGGCTGGTGGAACACAGGTAATTGTTTTGAGCTATTACAACAGAAGTTGTGAATCTTCTAATAGGTACATTGGATGTATATCTGGGTACCATAATTATGTGTTTCAAGCACATACATTTATCATGCAATTGAAGGAGGCCTAGGTCAACATGTGTCGGTACAGTGATTTGTTAAATTTATTGATGACTAGCAGCGCCTCCGGTTTCACCCGCATAAGTTTCGATCCCGTGGGAATGTTGGGATAAAAACTAAGTATCCTATGTCCTTTCCCGGAACTCAAACTATCTCTATACCAAATTTCATCTAAATCGGTTCAGCGGTTTAAGCGTGAAGAGGTAACAGACAGACACACTTTGGCATTTAGAATATTAGTATGGATTGATTGATTATATTAGCTCGGCTCTGAGGCACTCGTTTCCTATGTCAGTTTTAGTCACAGAACAGATCTCTTTTATCTGTTAGGATACATTGTCTCTGAAGAGCATAGCGCATGTAATCAGTCAAGAAGCTTAATAAAGTCATTGACATTGTCGCGCCACCCTTTCACTAAAGTGCTATCGTCATCGTAGACTACAATCAATACTTATACAACAACAATAGGTATTTGAAGTACTCGGCGATATTTCTCACATTCTACGAAGTCGAAGTCATTGTATCGCTTTTGCTTAAGATTTTTTCTGCTCTAGTTTCACGACTAACGGTGTTGAGTGTATAACTGTATTTTTGTCTAACTAATAGATAGGTACTGAATATCTTATACTATATTTTAACTTAAATGGACTGCAAATACAATAATTTAGACAAAACATCGGCCTAACGCCAGATTTTAGTTTAGATAATTGTAAATAATTTACGTCACCACGTACATTATTGACTTGATCTCAAACTGGACAATACTGCTTCAATAAACGGTATTGTTCAGTCTGAGATCAAAGAACTCTTCATAAATAATAGATGCTTCACTCAGTTTACTTATTACGAGTATATGAATGAATAGATGACATTAAATTGACATCCATCAATTACAGGACAGTCCGCGCTAATGAAACTCCATTGTTTTAAGTTTCATGTATGTATAGATTTCTGAATTTTAATATTTCTTTCTGTAGTATAATATGTATTCTTGCTTAGTTAACACAGGTAAGATATACTTTAAACTATTTTGAGTATTAGGTATTTATAGAGCACCATTAAACGAAAAACTCTGTACCTACTGTTAATATTTAATAATATATGCGTATTTGCAAACAATGCTTGTTGCCAAGTGTTTATTAGTAAGGTACTAGATACTCTTATTCAACCGTAGGACATGTTTATGCACCCATACGTCACATTCATGGGAGAGCGAATGCCACCTAGCCTAATTCATAAATTCATCGCGACTCCAAATTTTGATCCTCTTCATGCGCTCCAATGGATTTCAATTCAATCCGGAATTGTCGCCCTTCTATTCCCGGCGTACTGTTCACGTTCAACAGTATTCATTTCCTTTTAGATAAAGGAAATGAATACTGTTGTTGTACGTGCATGAATCGGTGCAGTGGTGCACTCGAGTGATTTATTTCATGACCACAGCGGTTCTATTCTTCTTAAATATGTTTTTTTTACTACTGGTTTTGAGAGACTTGATAATGTAGTTATGTTTTTTTTCCGTCAATAGTTCATTATTGCCATGTTTAGAAACAGAGGCCGATAAGACTGGTGTAGTTTACATTTTTAATTGCCATGTGTTAACAGTTGCGGGGTAAACGTAGGTAAAATCAAAAAGACCAGTCTCAAGTTTACCTACTTATGCACTAGGAGTCATTTGTCTAATGACTACTCACTAGTCAACTCTAGTGCATGTATCAGCTGTATCCTCATATCTGCGTGAACGGCTTGTGTGTACGATACAGAGTGGCGGGACATCGACGCGAAAACTGTGACCATGAATTCAGCACATGATTCTAGCGTAGCAATTTTTCGCCTATTAAAAAAAAATCTGCTGTTTCATAGAAAAACTAGCAGCGTCCCGCGGTTTCACCCGCATAAGTATCGATCCCGTGGGAATATCGGGATGAAAACTGTCCTATGTCCTTCCCCGGGATGTAATCTATCTCTGCCAAATTTTATCGAAATCCGTTCAGTGGTTTAGGCGTGAAAAGGTAACATACAGACAGACAGAGTTACTTTCGAATTTATAATATTAGTATGGATTAGTATTAGTATATTAGTTTGGATGCAATGTCTACGCGGTAATTTTTGACATTGGAAATGTCTTTTCGTTCGCTCCAGTATAGGCTCCGAGTTCACGAAAAAGTGCGATCCCTTATATCTCAGAGAGTTGTGAAGATATGATATTCAAAAAAGGCTCAAAAGACGCGTATTCACGAGAGCTATAAGGTGCAATAAGAATTATTTGAGAAAGTAAAAAACTATAAAAGTTACGGCCGAAATAGTGAAAAAAAAATCCGAATTTTTGATTTTGGCGCCCGTTATTTTGGAAATGAAGAATGATATAAAACATTTGAGAAAAAATCCTCTGGACAATTTAGTTGGCTACAATTTGAGCCTAAAACAAAGACGATCGGGTTAAGGGGTTGCTCTATAGCCTAACCTTTTTGAAAAAAGTCAGAACGACGTTATCATTCAACGTTATAGTTTTATTTTGTAACCTTTTCCTTATCCCGACTTTCTCGTCGATCAGCGACAATATTTTTTCTCATTCCGTAGATTCATTTCCAATGTGCTCGATAGTCGTGTGAGGCACGAAATCTGTGATTTTTTTTTCATAACCGACGAATAATTTCTACGCAGCGAGGTCCAGAATCACGTACTGAATCTATGGTCACAGGTTGTGCGTCGATGTCCCTGCCACCCTGTACCTCATCATCTGCCTGCCTTTTCCAAACTATGTTGAGGTCGGCTTCCAGTCAAACCGGATGCAGCTGAATACCAGTATTTTACATGTAGCGACTGACCTCCATAACCCAGTTACTGGGTAATACGATACCCCTTGGTAAGACTGGTTATAGACTTTCGGCGCAGCATACATAATATGACGCTTTCAGGCTTCTGACTACCCGTAACGACTGTCAAAGATCCACGAATAACAGCCGGGACCAACGGCTTAACGTGCTTTCCGAGGCACGCAAGGGTCTCGGTATGTAAAGATGGTCACCCATCCACAGACGAACCGCGGCAAGCGTAGCTTAACCTGATTAATCGTCCTTTGCGGCTGTTATTATTTAGTCACGGGCCCCTGCCTGTATAATAATATATGAGAATATCTCTCCTTGTGTTTGCAAACATCTTCGCGCATTTTAAGAGTACCGATTCTGTCACCAATCAGCTATTTAGTCCAGATGTTTTGCACTTGATGACCGCATTCATACGTACTAGTCATACATATATTATTAAAATATTTTAGAATAGTACCGTCTCGTTGTCCAATGTTTTTATGACTTCTTCCGGATCTTCAAGGTTAAATTGCTAAATGGTATCATATTCTACTGAATGATTCATCACAGACTCACTGTAGGTACTCGCCAGCACATCAAGCTACTACAATCTGTAAAATTTCTTTAATATATTTTCAACTTTATCGCTAAAGCATAAGGTTCAAAGTTGATTGGGAAACTTTGACAGTTTCGGGTAGCTTGATGTGCTGGCGTCTGTACATAACAGAATTAACAGTTGATCGATTATGAGAATAAATACCTACTAGGCTACTACTGTTATCGCGGGGTCTGAAAACCGGATGTGGGTCGTTGACGCGCTAACTGTTACCATGAAATCTAGCTAGACCCACCAGCGCGAGCGGTAGCGTTGAAATTTTTCCTAGGTTATTAAAAAAATATGCTATTCATTTTGGCCGTTAAGGTATTGCACGATGTATGAATCGAAACAGGAAAAATTGATGCGTCGGTTGGGAGGTCTAGTCTTACTCTACTCGTGCTCGTAAGACAATTTTGACCACTTTTAGACCCCCCCTCCCCCTACGTAAGAAACAATAAGACTTGGATGAACCCCTCCCCCTTTCAATCTTACGTAAGATCAGTACCTATCTACCAAAATTGCAAAGAAAAAGTACCAAAAAAATACGTGTGGCACTCGGGGACTGCCGCGGTAAAGCTATTGCATAGCAACGCACACAAACACCGTGCCGAAGTCTGCCGAACTGATACGACGTTAGACGATGCTTAGGTTTATTTTCGTTACGGAATTTCTTCATTCGGTCGCCGCGCTCAAAGCCCAAGATAAAAGCTATGCAATAGCTTAAAAATTAAAAACTTAGAATTTTTGCTTACTTTTGTAATCTTAAGTAAGAACAATCTAGACCCCTCCCACCCCCACGTAAGAAAAAATAAGACTTGTTCGGACCTCTTCTCCCCTCAAATTTTCTTACGTAATAAATTAACACACCCCATTTGCGCGTCGATGTCACACCGTGTAGGTACCTATAGTATTTGTATATGTGGCGCTTAACGGTACCTCTACACGTCTCCACAAATAATTGCGCTTGTTAATGTTGCATTTTATCAATTCCCGCAATTGCGTATTGCGCGAAAGATTGAAATGTTAATGTCAATTTGTTCGGACTGTAACACATGTACGCTTGTGAGCAGCGAGGCAGCTTTGAGAGCAGCCCAACGGGGATTGCTAAGTGATGTATGTCAGGAGCAGAGCTGAGTCTGCTGCAGTGTCTAACAGAAAGCTAATAATAACATTGTGCAATAGCGAATCCATCTCTGTCTGTATTCTGCAGGACCGGCCTTTGGAACAGTACTCTTTTTTGTTGTTGTAAAAGACCAACAAGTCTTTGTAGTAACAATAGGCTCGATTGCGGCTGAATTTTGTAAAGCACAATAAATTGAAAAGAAAATAGCATTTTAAATTGTTAGTGCTCTGAATTCGGCAATTAAATCGTAAGAATTTCAAATTCTATTACTTAAGTTAATAAAAATAATTAATTTCTTGCTTGTTACGTATATTGTATTGTTTATATTTATTGGCATGAAATATGTTAACTGTTTGTTGGAACGATTAATTAAATTGTTTCCTGTAGACGAATACTTAAGGATAATTGATTTTTATCCATGTGAATTTTGCATAGGTATGGATCTTAAAGGCTGAGTGCGGATTGAGGATGACTGATGAGTTGCCCACAGAACAGTTAAAAGAGGAGTTGCCTGCCAAATGCCTTTTCTAAGCAGATGGTCAAGTTCTACTTGCATCTTCAGCAGATATCAGTTGCAAGACATGGTGAATGTGGTGTATGACCAGTATGTACGTAAACGAAGCAAAAGGAGTATGTAATCTGCATTCGCGACCTATTTGCCAAAAATGTACACAATAAAGTACAGTTTACGCTACAACTTCAAACATGTTTATAACTTTTTCAATAGTGCTAGTCACTCTGAAATCACTTATTAACTTTACAATAAAGTTGATATTTCTTTAACATGAAATAACATCAATTTGAAACAAAATATTTGGTAGGTGCGTTCTGTAGTTTCTACCTACCCCCATGGGAAATAGGCGTGATTTTATGTATGTCTGTATGTGTGGATCTTAATGATAGCAAAGTCCAATAGGAAATGTCGATACTGAGCTTGATTGAATAATTGATGGATCGATCATGAATTGGATCCGAAGCGACCATCCTAAAGTTGTCTATTAGATAAGAACTCTATGGTAGCTTAAAAGTGTTCTGCCAAGTACTTCAAAGCACCTTTAATAAACTTTACTGACTGTCAAGTCTGAAATGTAAACCATCGATATTTTATAGTACTGTGTGACTTATGCACGGTTTCTGAGGTTTTTAAACGGAGTTTAACCTTTCGATAATGATTATTGGTTCGATATCGTGTTTCTGAACACGTCATTAAGGAAGAATTTAGCTTAAAAGTCGAGTGAATTATTATCGAATCGGAGAACCTCAAAAACCGAGCATAAGGAAGGAATTCGCTTAAATAGATAATTATGTCGAATAAATAGCTATTGAAAATTTTAACTCAAACCGGGAATTAAACCCGCACTCAAGTAATAGTCCATTTTGACAACGAAAAGCGTGACTTTAGGACTTGAGATTACTAATAGACTACCTAAGTCTATTAGTAATCTATTACTTACTATTTCAGTCACACCTATAGTAATGTTCTATTACTGTTCTCAATAGTTCATCAAATAAAACTTACGTTTAAAAGCATGTCAACCAATTAACGTAACCACAAGCGTATGTATCACGTACCTACTTAGCGCTCGTCATGACTATCGTATCCTTTTGTGGTAATTATTGCGGGACAGTCTTCATGAACTGAGTGGTACCTACTTAATTATTCACTGTACCAATATTTGTTAGTTTGTTTGCATCAAGCGACTGTCCCTAGTTGTTATTTCACTAATGTTTTAGGAGTATGTAGGGATATTTTCGTGACAAATAGTCATACCTCGTTTACATTCAGCCCATTTCCACGGCAACTTACAAGGAAATGGGAAATAAAATGGGCAACGCGAATCTGTAAACGGGTAAGGCCGTGTAAAATTGTACAATTCGTTTTTTTTTTTTGTCCCAAGAAAGTATGTGTTAATAGCTCATTAAATACCGTCCTGACATCGATAATATTGTGGCAACTGATTATATGAATCATGAATTAATAGTGATCATCGTTAAATTTATCATACCATGCAATTTACTATTTCTTTTTGTATTTTTAAAAGTTGTAATTTTTTCTTCCCATACAAAATAGCAATGTCCCAAATACATCTCTTGGGTATTATGTATAAAATATTTTGAAAAAAATGTCTTCTAGCGCTAAGAAGTAGCTTTTAATGAATTTATTACTAATTTTCCTCTATAACGCTCGTATTTTGTTAATTTAACTATGTTTCTATAAAATTTTATTTGAACATAAATATGTGTCCCGGATTTTCATGTCGCAAGCGTTACGCTAAGAGAGTTACTAAATACTGGCTTAATATGCGTGTATCCAAAGCCGAATAAGATTTCTTAGCACGGCAGTACTGATGCACATAATGTCAGAATGTAAAAAAAAAAAAAATCGTCCAATTGTCCACTTGATCCGGATTTTTCCGTGTGTTGAACGAGTTGTCCCAGGTTATTTTGTGGCGTTAAAATACCAATTTCGAGGTTCGTATTGCATATTTGCATTATTTTTATGCGTTCCGCTCATAGCTACATTATTACTTTAAAGAAATAGCTTGGGCTGTGGTAGTAATCTGCTTTTTTATAAGAGATACTAGATTTTTAGTTTAGCTTCGCAACATTTTTCTGTCGCGAGTGATACCGAACGTTACTAGGAGAGTTACGTAACACTCGGGACATAATTTAGGCAGAGTTTACATTCAGGGAAGAATTATTCACGAGAGATTTTTAGAATTGAACAAACTTTTTGCTTATTATATACATTGTTTTTTTTTTTTCATGATAAATGATTAATTTTGACCTGCTAGAGGTTTTTGACTGAACGAAAAGGACACAAGCTCATAAAAATATACTTATTTTAATTTATATGTACCTAACCTAAATAGGCAAAAACAAAAGAGTTCAGCACCTATTTCTTCTCTGTTTGTCAAACGTTTTTCTTTTTTTGTTGAGCTATAATTTTATCACAAAAAAAATTGGAACAGTTAATTGTTTTTCCTTTTTATTAGTTTACTTATATGGGTTAACTGGTTTCTATTCGAACACCTAATTTAAAAGTCTAGTTTACTATCGTAACATTGTATGCAGGTGGTGAATGGGCATGTTATTTCATTTTTTCAGATGGCTCCGTTATCGGCCGCCGAAAAACAAAAGAGATATAGAGACCGTATGCGGCAGAGTAATCCTGAAAAGTTCTGAAAAACTGTCATACTTAAAAAAAAAAAACATTACTAGTAATAAATTTTTTAAACATGTCTTTTTTTATTTTTAAATAACCATCGAAATTAATGTTCTACTTTAGTTACCAGTGAAGAACGTGTCAAAAAAACCGAATTCAAAAACTTAGGTTGATTGCTGAATTAGTTTATTACATTGTAGACCTAGCTTTAGATGGGTCGCGAGCGTTACTGCGTTACCGTGTGTTACTAATTGATTAATGTCTTAAGAGTTACTATGTACATAATTAGACGGCCTTACCCAAACAGGTCTTTTCCTTTGCCGTTGACGTTGCCGCTTGCCTTTTCTTTTGCCCTGCGATCCCCTAATTAGCGGTTTTTTTGGCGGACATCAAAGGGCCGGCAACGCGAACGGGAGTGTGTTTACACACAGCCCTTTCGCTCACTTGCTATCGAATGCGCGGAGGCACAGATTACTGAATAGTTACTACGGCGGAGGTGACTGTAGCTGTGAGTAGTTGAGTACGCTCTATGGGTACGCTCGCTCATCCGACCGAACCATTGAAACAATCAGTCGTGTCACTGTGGCCTTGAAATGCTGTCAGGTTTATGATGTCAGTGAAATGCTGTCAGGTTTTCGTAAAAATTATCAATTTCCCAGAAATTATCATTTCATTTTTGTGTTTTTAAACATTTTTATAGGTATATTCCGTATAAAATACGGCAGGCCTGGATTTTATGTTCACTAAAGTTTAATACCAAATGCATTCAAATCTATCGATATTCCGATATATATATTACTAACTAATAATATGGGGCAATTCAACAGACAATGATAAGATGTAGCGGTATCTACCTACAAACGCCACATGCGAACTACGCGTCATACTGACAAAAATCCTGCATCTCGCAAGCAGAGTTTACCGCGCAACTAGCATAAAACTGCCCGACATGAATCATCGGGCAGTTTTATGCCCGCCAGACACAATACCCGTCTGGTCGGAGGATCCTCCCTTTTCTATGGAGTACCTATGAGTGAACTTTACACCCACTATAAAGACATTCATTGTACAAAACAAATGTGTGAGTGAGTGATTGTCGGCCCACTTGAATCTTGTAGAATTTTATTCCGACCTTTATTACATAATACCTTTATTTTGACTGGCATGTATTTGTTTGAGGTATCGGGTTTTGTGAGAACCACCAAAACAAAACAAACCACCAACTTATACAACTGGTAACACCTATATTATCTGCGAATAAATGATTCTTATTCTTATTAAAAGCCCTCAGACGTATATACATTTACATCGTAATGACCTAAACTGCTAGCTGATGACTAAAAAATTCAGAGCGTAGAATATCGACCGTCCGTATGAACTTTTGTGACCCTCCGTTATGAATTTCTATTTCTAACCAGAACATTACCAATCAATCTTGCATGTAAGTTGCATTGTTGGCCATGGATCGCAAACTTAAGTATTTCATAGTATTTCTCGAAAAGTATTAAAAACAAACTTGCGGTCAGGCAGGACAGGAGGCCCCGTCAGGAACGAAAAGTTTTTCTCATAAAGCATCTTGGATTTTCATGTTTACCTCGGTATCGGCTTAAGCACCTCAAGAACCATGAAAACGACACCCATGACGAAAAATTTAAAAGATTTTGCATCCGTCATCTTGGAAATATGTATCGGTTTTAGCACCCTCGAAAACCATGAATCATATCATATCTGTCTCGCCGCATAACGCAATTTTCGACGCGACGTTATAGTGACGATTTCCACCAGACAACTCCTACCGCAAGCCGCGTTAAAGAACATCGTTCCAATAAAGTTATTTCTGCGGGTCTAGGCAGGTACTTACCGAATTGTAACCAAAAATATCCCATCACAAAACCTATTGACTTAAATAGCAAAGCCACTAAGGAACATCATAGTCTTTTTTTAAATTATGGGATCCATTAATACCCGACATAGTTTAGGTAATGAGCATAGTTTTTTTTTTCATCACTTGGTTACATGTATGGGGGTGTCTCAGATTTTCGTATTTTCTCTACACCGTTGTTTAGCGGTGCACAGAACATACCTTTCGAATTTTCATCGATAAAGTGCAAATAGTCCCGAGCAAAAGAGCTGTGTAATATTCGGACAGACAGTCGTGACGAATTTAAATTTTCCCAGAAAAATATTAGTTATTTTTCTGATACTTTTCTCGTCATTGCTGATTTTAAAATGAGCGATAGAACTGGGTCCCATCTGACAAATTATCGTTTGTCCCACCTAATGAGCCAAACTTTAACGATCATGAAAAAGTTTTGCTTAGTGACGAAATATGTTACCTGGATTTTGGTAGGTTTGGTACAATTTTGGATCTACTAAGTACTTTCCAACCGAAAAGTGAAAGTGGCTGAATGTTTCCACTGGATCCATTCGACGACTGCCACCCAGCACTGTTCATCTATAGATATAAATAAAAAAGCTGTTCGTTGGTAAGTACATCACCTTTTATTTTAGAAAAATAGTAGAAAATCAAAACGTATTAATTTCACGCGAACAAAGGAGCGGGTAGCTGTTAGCTATGAATATAATATTCATTCCATAATAGTCTGAAATAGTCACTTACGTAGTACCAACCTACCAGACAGGAATAGAATACCCTTTTAAAATGTAAGTAAATACACCATGTAGGTAAATTATACAGGCAATGTTCTAAATGCAACTGGCTACTAGTAAATATTCTGGTGGATAAGTATTAGGTTCGTTTTATTGATCGATAGGAAAGGGCCGACTTGCAGAAGTTAATGTGTCTTAGATTACATATTGTATGAGTGTCGTACTGCAGCTAGCGTATCTAGGACACATACGACTAAGAATTAATAATCTACGGCCTTTAAAATCTATTTACGCTTCATCATTTGAACGTTCATCGATAAGATGTTCGAAGAATAGTTTTGCATTAGATATACTGAGTGGAACTACTACATTTAGTATGCACCTGAAAATGGGTAAGTGTCACACGGCAATCATTTTCATATCAGATTGATTGCGTTTTGACTTCTACTTGATATAGGTATTACCCACTTTCAATTAGATAAACTTTCATGAAAATATAGTTGAGATCTTCATGGTACCTGCTCATGAACCATTAACGTATTATTGTTTCTCGTCTCGTCTCGCTCTCATGAGTGTTAATAGAAGCTTCGTATTGATGTTCCTAGTTTCCGCAGACTGGTCCCGTATCCGTCGAAGAGTTAAACTAACTCATTGACTTTGACTACTGTTGCATTCCAGGAATATTCTATCTTAGGAACCTACAGCCTACAGCTAGTATTTGTGTTGGCTGTTTCCAATTCCATGAAGCGAAAGATTAATTAGAAAAGTTGTTAAAATAATTCCTTCCTATGTTGTGGTACTTACTTAATTGCATGGGCCGCCATACCTAAATTGAACGCGATGGCATCACCACAGGATAATTTTGTTGTAAAATGTTAAAACGTTATAAACAAGTTACTCTCGTTACTAGCGAGCAACTTAAGTACCTACAACTATAGCGGGACGAGTGCGGCAGCTTAAAATGTATACAAAGATAAACTGCACAAAACAAAGTCCGGGAAATTTATTTATTATTCAGAATGGTAAACTCACTAGTGGTAAGTTCACTAGGAAAATTATCTAATATTTAGGTAAATAATATAATATACAATTAGCCCTTAAAGTTGCCATTTACAATCTTCCACAAATTAAAAATTATGTACTTACCTAAAGTTAAAAGAAATAACAAGACATACACTCAAAGTTAACATATAAAATAGAATCTTCTTAAACAAGTTGTGCTGATTCTATTGTGTTCAGCTTTCACTTGAACATGGCTACATATTATAAAAATCTTTTCCTCGTAGATACAGACAAAAGGGAAACCACACACAAATAAATCAATAATACTCGTAGTCCGTAGGATATTAAGTTGGAAAGTGCTTATTTTGCCAATTAGGTACCTATGCCTCTGCCTCGACATCCCTTCTGCCTAGGGGCTGTTCATTTATTACGTAAGACAATTTTAACAATTTCTGAAACCCCTTCCCCTAAGTAAGAAAAACTTGGATGAACCCCCTCCGCCCCTTTCACTCTTCTTATCTGTATCTACGAAAATTGCAAAGAAAAAGTAGCAAAAAAATTAAGAACTTATAATTTTTGTTTATACTTTTGTGATCTTACGTAATAAATGAACAGCCCCCTATGTGGTGAAGATAAAGCGCAGGCCAAATTGAAGCGAAATGCGCGCGGTATGTGGGACGAAATTTGCTTGCGCGAGACTACTGTGCCTACTAACTTGTGTGGAGGTGTTCAAACTGGCGCGAATAGTCGCGTGGCTTCCTAATCATGAAAGGGTCCCCGAAACAAAGAAAGGAAATACCTTTATTTGCGGTAAACATGGCGCAAAGAAAGAACATAAACACAAAAAGAACATATGCGTCACATTCTTGCTAACGGCCATTTGTAATGGTCGATATTTTTTTGTTTGTATTGGAATATTGTTTGTTAATTGCACTCGCGTTTGTTTTTCGTGTTCTATCTTTTACAGCCGTCTGTCACTCAATACTTATCGTCATCTAATCGATTTTATTTCTTTTATCGTTTCTTATAAAAAATAAATTGTGAGATAAGTCACTGGTTATTAATATTAAACCCAAAACAGAACACATAATATCAGGCCTATAATCCCCGAAGGGTTGGGCAGAGGTGAGGTGAAGTCTTAACCTATATTTCGCCATTTATGTTTTAAGTGTCATCTAATAGGGGGCGTGGCTGTAGCCATCAACAGTGCACAAATCCAGACTCCGGGCTGGTACTGAGAAATTTCTGATGGTAAAACCCAATAACACCATGGGAATCGAACCCAGGAGCTCACCATGCTCTTACTCAGCAGTAGGTAGCACTTGCGACCACTATACCAAGGAGGCAGGACCCATAATTAAATGATCATGCAATCTACATGCTCGCGTTCATAAAATGGTTCCAATGTTTCAAACAAAACTCTCGTTGAGCGTTATCAGTAAGGTGAATAAATTGACCTAAATAAATTCATACTTGTTATCTGTGCGTATATCAGCCAACCGGAACGCCTAATAACTGGGGTGTCCGTGTCAGTGACAAAACATGTCACTCAATGCAATTTTCAAATTATGACCCATGTCCTCAAACAATTTGTCAATTTTATATTTGGTGGGGCGTCAGTGCGCGGGATCCGGTGTCATTCACCTTATGTGCATCGCCTCGTTGCACCTTAACCTGCGTAAGGATTCCCAGTTAGGACCAATCAGAAATTGATTCTCGTACTAAAGTACAAGTCGTGTAGCAGGTGGCTGGACGGACTGGGTACGGAAGGCGGAGGACAGGGTGTTGTGGCGCAGCCTGGGAGAGGCCTATGTCCAGCAGTGGACTGCAATAGGCTGACTAGATTGATTGATTTTCTGATAACTAGGTATTATGACTTGCCCTATTAGCCGATTTCAGCTTGACGTCGACTTTTGGGACAACCTGTGTACGTACCGTACCGAACTTGCGTTGCTGTAACGTTGTACATTAAAGGATAAATAAATATTCCATCTATGTATTTTTCCACTTTACACATATTTGCAAATAAATTATTAATTGCATTTTAAAAATCCAATTCGCACATATTGCATCGATAACTTTATGAAAACGGCAGATATGACTTCACCAATAAGTGCTCGGCACTTCATATATATCTGTGGGAATCAAATTGAAATTCATATCGCCGCTTCAAATTGGGTATGAAGCCAATAAACACATTCCGGACTCGACTAAAGGAAAATTCACTCTACACAGTTTCCGAACGTTCGCATGCTGGGGAGAAAAAATACTTCAAAAAGTTCCTATCCGTCCCTAAATGTAACGTTTCTTATTGGATTGAATTCTACATAAATTGAACCATTTGTGACGAGATCGATAAACTGCATTTGATATAAGAAATTGAACGCACAATCGAATTAAACAAATGGAAAAGTTACCAGATGCTTAATAGTTATAACCATTTACTGACAATTCTTCAATGTAAAGCTGAGAATTTCCTTGAAGTCGAAAAACACTGTCCAACCTTGGCTTGTCCTTTGATCCCAAGTCTGAGATTTATATAATGAAATAATGTTTATTGAAGAATGTTTCGATAAAATTCTTGTCGTGGTATGTACCTACAACCGGTAATCTTAATACAACAAAGAGGCGTGTTGATTCTATAATTGATTCATGAACGACGTGTATGTAAATGACCGTGCATGGAAACGAATTGAGTGAATGCAAACATTAGTGTTCGCGCTACCACTTTGTGTTTAGTCCATCTCGTTTCTTAATGGATAAGAACCTACGTCTATTTATTTGGATAGTTCATCGCAGTATGAACGTGGACGGCTGTAAGAGCAAGAGTAGTGGAAGACCATAAAAAAAATGGATGGATTGTTTGAAAGATGATACGACTAGAAAGGGGGTGACTCCCGAAATGACGACTAATAGAGAATAAAACATTGCGCGGGCTCCAAATAAATTAGGTGAAGGGCAAGAGAATGATGATATTAAAAAAGTGCTGTTCCCGAGGAAAACAACAATAACGTTATTATGATAATATGTATATGGCGCCACGTGTATTGTTGTTTTCCTCGGGAACAGCACTTTTTTTCGGGATGAAAGGTACCCTATGTCCGTTTCTGTACACCTGACAACGTATATGCAAAATTTCAGGACGATCGGTTCAGTGGTTTAGGCGTGAAAAGGTAACAAACAAACTTACTTTCGCATTTTATAATATTAGTTAGGATAGGATTTCACGCGGATGAAGTCACGGGCAGCAGCTAGTACATAACATAGCTGCGTTGAGTTGCCGTCACGCCTGATGTAGTGTCGCCGCGAGGCTTGGAAAACGATGCGTGGCTTTGGCGTTCCAACTGGCTGGGGTAGTATTGTAGAGGCTATCTACTTATGTAGCCGTAGCTTTTATAATGTAGGCTGGTCATAATTGACGGCATCTGCTGTGCGAACATTAAAGCAGACGTCAAAGAAAAATATTAGGTTTGACTTGACAGATTAAGGGCTAGTTTTAAGTAATTATTGTAAATACTCAGAATAACAGAATAATATCAGATGAAATTAATCTTATAGGAGTTTAACCTTTTAACCGCTTACGTCGGATTAATCCGACAAATATTTTCGTGTCCATTCCGCCAGGGTCGTATATATACGACAAAATAACGCAGCTCGTTTAATCTGAATTATTATTACATCATCACAGCTCGTTTCATCGGCGTTTATTTTTCGTTTTTTTTTTTTTTTTTTTCGGGCGCTGGGGGCACGCCAACTCATATAAAGTCGGGCGGTTAAAAGGTTAATTTAATAAAAGTGCTCCCATACTCCCATCTGAGTTAAATTCCGTATAGTATCACTCGTTAAGTCTTTGAAGGATAAAAGAACGACTTGCCTAAACCTAGAACGATTTACTATTTACCTATCTATACATCTGTTTTTCAGTTTCAGTTCTTCGGCATGATAGAAAAGCCAAAGTCTATTTCATTCATATTATCTTGATATTATGTTTCCTTTTTCATATTTTTCTGGAGGTAAACATCTTCACTTACTCAGAATTTTAGTTTCCATTTACATCCTACTAATAGATATTATTATTATGCCGCGGCGACCACGTAGGAGCTTGGAAATCATAACATCAACGATCCCCGAAAACACGATTGGATCAGTGGGTGACATTCTGCGCTATACTTACATAGGTCGCGGTTCGATTTTCGTACGGAACTCAAATTTTCATGAGTTACAAATAATTGTATCACGTCTACCTTTTAGCAAGCTAACAGATGTTTGATTTAAAAAAAAAAGCCTCCGAACCACCAAGACTTTTTCTACGAAATGTTACTTAAAAATAAAGAATGTTTGTAAGTGTGTATATATTTATATGTTTGTTACTTCTTCACGCACAAACGGCTGGACCAGTTTTGATAAAATTTGGTATAGAGATAGCTCACACCCTGGATTAACACATAGGTTACTTTTTATCCCGAAATTCCCACGGGATCGACACTTATGCGGGTGAAACCGCGGGGCGCAGCTAGTATTAAATAGTTCTAAAACATGACAAGTAAATATAATAATGAAGATGAGCATGAGAGCATGATTAAAATAATATTTTCTGTGATGATTTTTCTTTGTTTCATTTTAGTGTAGGTACCTACAGCTAGGCTAGCCTTTCTAAATTACTTTTAACAGCTGTATTTCTTCAAGATGATATTTACCTCCATCCTAGTTGTCCTTTTATAATATTTATTCATATGCAGGATTTGGTTTAGACGCACCAGTTAAGTTGAGATTAATCATAAAAAAAGTCTAAAAACCCGATTGTAACAAAGAAGTTCAAACCGAACTCACTTTTAAGCAGTCTGGAGTTATTTTAGTTCAATCTTTGATTTGATATTTGCCGTCGCGCAGTCCGGTAATATAAGACACATCTAGCATTTGCTTGCGTTGCGGCACATGGTACCTACTTGAATTCCAACACATTTTATTATGCCTTTTATACAGTGGCGTGCATTGCATATAGGCACACAAGTAGTGCCTACCTCGATATATCAACATATGTCCGTCAATTACATTTTAGTGTATGTGCCCCATAATTAAGAAACGCACTAAATTATCATACCTAACAAAAAACAAAATCTTCATACAAACACGCGCGGCAGTAGGCAGTGGCCAGACGGCCTACTCGACTCCCGTACTATTCGCACATTGTCATTGGTCTTTACTCGTTCAAGTTAATACGAAAAAATTAAAAATACGTACGTCTCACGCGTAATACCGTGAAGTTCGACCTTCGCAATTTATCACCCTTAGGCGATTAACACACGGCACCGCGCGCCGCCGCGGTAGGCGGTGAAGCGGATCTCATGTCGCATTGGCCTCTAATAAATCTGTAGATGCCTAACACACGTACACCGCCCGACCGCGCGGTCGAGCGGTGCTCTCACCGCCACCGCCCCTCCGCGCTGCCGTCCGCGCGGTGGAGCGGCGCCTCACACACGGGGCGCCGCATAGCCGCGCGGATCATCGTGGGTGCAGGACGTGTTGCAAATCCATTCTTTCCAATGTCTGTGATCAAACTTGTCAAAACCGTGTTAAATCGATCGATCTACTCAAATAACCACACTTTTGACCTCACTTTTTTTTTCTGATTAGTGACCGCGTTTGCCTAGACTAGACCCGGCCTAGTACCTACCTACTCTGAAGCACGCCACTGCTTTTATAGTATCATCATTGATAATATAAGTAATTCAATTTCCCTCCTTGTTTTTATTTTTAAACACAAATTTACCACAGACTTTGGAATTTCGGTACAATAGTCACGAGAATAACATCAATTATTGATACATTTTCAGTTCCATATAAATTATACAGTGTTTTTAATTGACTGAGGGGAAAAAGTTATTTAAAGTAACCAGTCTACCGTTTCATGTGACGTGCAGTAACGTCCAGTACATAACTATTTAATTTGTTTTGTTTAAAATAATTGGAATCCCTGTTATGTCCGTCGCCATCATAAACAAATGTATGTTTGCCGATCATTCTGGACGTGAGATTAAATAAAGAGCAGACGACGCGGAGCACGGTGGGGCGAGATATTCACCCCTTGCACTGCGAACAGACTCTCCCCACCCCATGCCACCCAACCCACTCCAGAATGTTATGGGTTTATTACATCCATCAGAGCATCAAAGAATCGATGAAGGATTCCCTTAAAATTGGTTAGACACTAAAGTAAATATTGCGAGTATGTGTGGTGGCGTAGTGGTTAAATAACATAACATACCATGACGGCTGTAATCTTCGAAGATTTGGGTAGAGATGTCTTATAGTACACCCACATTTCGCCAGTTATGTTTCAGTCCCATGTAATAGTTAATTAAATACATTATTTGAATCATTATTAGTCGTAACTGCCTGAGTTCACCCGTACGCAAAATACGTGACTTAATGTGGAGTTGCGGACACCAGCGCGTATTACCTACTCCCTATTAACTGCCTGAGTAGATCTTTTCTATAATGTAGTCGTGAATCGTTCTGGCGCATGGCACCTTGTAAAAAATTATACTTAGTTTCATTAAAAATAACGTCTAGATCTCCTTTAATCGTCGTTGTATATGTGCAATCTGAGTACATTATTAAAGTGCAAACGCAACAGTTATTTTTCCCGCAAATTGCATCATCATCATTTCAGCCGAAAGACGTCCAATGCTGGATATAGGCCTCCCCCAAGCACCTCCACTTCGACCGGTTTTGTGCTTCTCGCATCCAACGAGTTCCTGCGGCCTTCACATGGTCGTCGGTACACCTTGTGGGCCTTCCAACGCTATGTCTTCCGGTACGCGGTTGCCACTCCAGAACCTTTCGGCCCCATCGGCCAACTGTTCTGCGAGCAATGTGCCCTGCCCACTGCCACTTAAGTGTGGCAATTCTTCGGGCTATGTCGGTTGCCTTGGTTTTCCTGCGGATCTCTTCATTTCTGATTCGATCACGCAGGGAAACTCCAATAGCCCTCTCCATTGCCCTTTGGGTGACTTTCAGCCTTCTAATAAGGCCCATTGTGAGCGACCACGTTTCAGTGCCATATGTCATCATTGGCAACACGCACTGGTCAAAGACTTTCGTCTTGACACTGCGGTATGTGGGATGAAAAGATATTGCGTAGCTTCCCGAACGCTGCCCAGCCGAGTCGGATTCCACGATTGACCTCTTTCTCGAAGTTGGACCTACCTAACTGGACAGTTTTTCCTAGGTAAATATACTGACAAATTGCATCGCTATATTATAATTGTACGGCATCCTATTTACAAGAGCTATTCCTTCTTAATACCCTTATAGAGGTATGAGGAACATGGTGTAAAGTTCACTCATACTCTATAGAAAAGGGAGGATCCTCCGACCGGACGGGTGTTGTATCTGGCGGGCAACTGCTCGATGATTCATGTCGGGCTGTTGTATATATGCAAGTTGCGCGGTAAACTCTGCTCGCGAGATGCAGGATTTTTCGTGACGTCAGTATGACGCATTGTTCGCATGTATCGGTCTAGATACCGCTACACCCTCAACACAATCACATAACAGGCGTGATGTTAAGTAATACCTTCCAATTGTCCGCTAATCCTGCCTCACATGGTTTTCACACACACATCACTGATTGCAGGAGCAATTATCTGTGTTATTATAGGGTGCACTAACTGGGCGCTCAAAGCCATCATGAGAATGAAGTCAGGTGATATGAACCGTTTCAACAGTCTAGGATTACCGTATTATACTCGTATCAATTAGGGGACAGTTGTAGTATGCAGCCCACAGCACGTGTGCCACAGTATAATATGTAAAATAGGTGACTGCGGATCGAAGTTAGCATTTTGTTTGGGCAATTCAACAATCAATATTATTATTCGCATGAACGTTACGTTTCTTCGTGCCCAAAATATTGCTTTTCAATATCACGTGGATCATGGTATGGTAACATCGTTCGTGTTCGAAATAAAGTATCGTCGTTGCGAAGTTAAGACCATGTGTCACTTTTGGCAAATTTACATTTTTATTTTTTTTACTATGGTACCACTTTTCATTTCAACTAACAGTGGCAAAGTAAAAAGCACGAAAATCATGTGGCTGATACCTATATTTTTTGTTGTAGTTGGTTTCATTATATTTTTTTTTAGTAGAAGGTTTTTATCGATTTTCTCATAAAATTTATTTTTACACATACCTAAGAGGTCTAAAGTCACAACGACGGTATAATACATTGAAATGCTTTAGTCAAAAAACAAATTTTTCTTCCGTAATGAAACTCACTTCAAAGATCCGCAATCTAATGAATATAAAGCTTCTATTCAAACATTTTGTCGAGCACATCCATCGCAATTGTACTCACACCTGTCATAAATATTGCTAGAATGATGAACACAACAAACAGCGAGCCCCCACAGTACGACGACCTCTTTAGACTGACGATGAATAAGATTGACATTGACCTCGAACCCTCTTTGAAGGTCCGTAAACAAACAAGGTCTGCCACCTATCAGAAAATTCTTTGAAAAGTCCTACTTTTAGGAACTCCCAAAAATTCGGTTGAATTAATTTACAATGAAAAAATGCCAGATAGTGACTGAGCGGCGATAAATACGTCGTTATCGTAACTACATGACGTGTTCCCCGAAGAGTTGTGTAGAGATGACTTATAGTACACCCCACATTACGCCAGTTAGATTTAACTCCCATGTAATAAGAAAAAATCCTAATGGTAAACCCCCATAACATTTTGCCCGACATGGAGACCTATCTCCGTAGCCGTTAATGTGTTTCCTCGTGTGGAAACGATTCTGACTGCAGCATTCGGTCATCGCTACCAAATAAATGAATTGTCATCAGAACGTGACGAGTGTACAGACTTTTAACTTGATTGGCCAAGAGGAAGTAGTCTAAAATAATCTAGCAAACTTCCATCTTAACTCTCAACAATAATAATAAAGGTAGTAAAACCTTGTAAAACATACAAGATCACAAATGAAACTGCTAAGAAGCATTGGCTTCTTAGCAGTTTCATTTGTGATCTTGTAAACTAAACTTAAACTTAAACGTAAACTTTTGCTGGCTGGCATTGGCCAGCCAGCAAAAGTTTAATTTATTAACGACTCGATGCATGTGTGAGAACAATTACATTTGAATCTAGTGGGTATACTGCATAATGCTGTTCTGTGACTCCCTCTACTACCTCTTACGTATCTAGGTGACTGTCAGTACGTTTCATGTCAGTACGCCGTGGGCGGGATCGATGTTCACCCTCATGTTTATTTTTAGCCATATTTAATAGATTTGTATGGTATTTACTCATATGATCTGCGATTCTGTGATATTTATTTTATTTATTTTGGTAGTATCTTTCTTTAGTAAGTATGTTTGTTGAGTTAACCAACAGTTACGAAAACCTAGGTTTATGAACTCTTGGCGTCATACTTAGGTACCTACTGCCTGATGAACTCATATTCTCGAGCGCTGAGACTTGAAACAATAACACTGGTCTACAAATTTCTATTCGTCGGGTAAAGTAGCTTTTTTATTTTTGTTGACATGCTGAATACAAAAATAATAATTATATTTTGAAATTAGTTTCCGTTTTTTTAGAAAAAGAAAGTTTTTTGCAAAAATTCGCAGAAATCATACTGTGCTTCTATTCATTAGCAGAACTGCGACGTGGTTTTTTGGCTGCCGTGCCCTCTTACCCATATTCTTCTTCAGTCCAGCAATAATCCGCCAACATTGAAACGTTCCACTTGCCCTGATATACATAGTTTTTCCATGGTCATCGCTAAAAGCACCAAACACCTTTGCCTTTTCCAAATATATAAACCTATGTGTGGTCAGGCAGCAATATCAACCAGTCACGTGATTTGTCAATTCTCGTCGCTGCTGTATTGGCACTGCGAAACAAAATGATGTTTTTACCATTGCCACTCGAAAAAGGGCATTTTATTCATCGATAACAGTGAATAAAAATCTCTTTTAGTCACTGAGTGAATAAAAACATTTTGAATTTGGAACAAGCACGAATATACGAATTATGTACAAAAATAAATAAAACGTGCTGAAAGTACGTACTGGCTGGTATATGGAGCTTTTCCATAGAGCTATAAAATTAAATTAAAAATAAAATATCCTGGCAATTTAGGTTCTTTTCTATCTGTTATCGTGGTTGTTTTAAGTCATTGGAAAATCTAATAATATAAATTATAAATGAGTTCTTCCAGTGACGAAAATGAGACACTGACTCCGGAATCATTTCGAAATAAAGCAGCAATTTTATTATAGTAGATAATTTGTTGCCGCCAAAATCTCGGGAGTTGTACCTGAAAACATACAATTTGTTCTGCAACTGGAAAACCACGAATGGCGCCAATTCCTTGACTCCATATTTCTTAACTATTTCAACGAATTAACCAAGACTAAGATGCCGTCGACACTTTGGAGCATATATTCTATGCTAAAAGTCACAATGAGAATCAAAAACAACATTGATATTTCAAACTACTGAAAGTTAGTGACATACTTAAAGCGACTATTCGAGGGTAATAAGCCAAAGAAATTTTGAGTGCTAACCTCCCAAAACATTGAGCGTTTTCTAAATGATGCGCCTGACCAGTTTTCTGGCCGTAAAAGTAAATACCTATTTATCTAAAAACCTACTATACTTTAAAAGTTTTATTTTAAATACGTATTTTATACATTTATTTTAAAAATACATATTTTTTTAAATACTTAATTTTTTTTTAATTATTGTTCATAGGATATGCTGATTATAAACTAAAATGTGATAAATACTATACTACTATTTATTTTCTCGCAGTCAATGGTAAAAGTAGAGTACACAACTCGTGAAAAAAATAATTCATCTCGGTCCTTGTATCTCAGGATTCTAATTTAGAATACCTCGCTACGCTCGGGATTCTATTCTAGAATCCTTCGCTTCTCTCGGGATCCAACTTAGTCCCTCGAATTAAATTCCCTTTTTTTTCACTTGTTGTATAATCTACTATTTTGCTACTCAGCTCATTTATCAAACCTGTAACAGGGATTTCAGCATAAAATGTGGGACCCAGCTTTTATCCTGAGGGGCAATTCTCGTAATTTTAAGAACGTTCACAGTCTGATCTCAGTCTCAATCTGTCAAAAATGCCTCTAATTTCCCTACAGCTTGGCAAGTTTTTGACATTTGTTTGTCGCCGAGATGAGACAGTGACTAGATTTTTGGCCTTCTGGTGTTTTTTGTTTTCGTTAAAGTAGTAAGTATAGGCTTTTTTACTGTAGGCAATATACTATAACACCTTCCTTTACTAAATATCACCTAACCACAATCACCTCAATAAAAATTGTCGGGGTTATTCACACATTTTCGATACATTTTACTATAAAACGTATTTCTTTTTTAATTTTTTCGGTTATTATTACCTAGAAACACAATGTTTTTTACATGTTATGCCAACTAACTATGTAAATATTTATCGGGGGTCCAAGGAAGGTAGAATCTTTTAATTCGGAAAATATTAGGTATCGCCACAAGTCAAACTAATAAATGACTTAATAACACGTATTCAGCAGAGTAGCAAAATTTTGTTAAAATTATTTCAAATAATTTTTCACTAGACCAATGTAATTTATCTCTGGCTCTTCAAATATTGAGTGCTCGTCAAGCCCTCAGCCACTTTTGTTTTTATTGTTTGCTCTGGAAATCTTCATGAACTTCCTCCATCGTGGGGTTGACAGAGGGGCATGCCGGACTCTTACCGGCTAAAACCACGGCGATAACACCTCTAGCTATGGCTGGCGGTGCGGGATTCGCATAAACATTCACCGCTCACCGTAAAGTCAATAATTGGGCACGAAGCATATTCGGTATGCATTTTCGATAATCACCTTCCCGGTAGCAAACCTAATCCGAATACACCCCTTTGCCTATTATTGCCCGCTCGGCCATAGTCAGTGCCGTATTAGCCCCTAAGCAAATTAAGCAATTGCTTAGGGCACCATAAACAGCACCGAAAAAATATTTGCTAGCACATGAATAGCAAAGCGGTTTGAAAACCCACGCGATTTATCGGCGGGAGATGTCGTTGCATTGACGTTGGAAAGGCTCGATGCTTTATCAATATTATACAGGTTGTCTTGTAATTTGACGCACGAGAGTTTAGAGTTCAACAAGTGCCATACGCAAATACAGCCAAATACCTTGGCATAACGCTTGACGCGAAACTGCGCTGGAAAGCGCACGTCAAAAAGAAAAGACAGGAACTAGACATGCGATTTAAAAACATGTATTGGTTGATTGGACGGGATTCCTGCCTATCGATACATAACAAAATTTTATTATATAACCATATCCTTATGCCAATATGGACATATGGCATCCAATTATGGGGCTGTACTAAGCCGACCAACATCAAAATTATCCAAACATTCCAGAATAAGGTACTCAGGAGTATTGTTAATGCGCCCTGGTATATAAGAAATGACGACCTCCATCGTGACCTAAAAATGGAACCCGTCACCAACATAATCCAAAAATTTGCTGAGGCCCATGAACACCGACTCCACCGACATGTGAACATCGAGGCAATTCAGCTGTTAGACCAAACAATTATAGTGCGAAGACTAAAACGGACAAAACCTTTTGAGTTAGTGTAGTGTAAAAAGTGTAGAAATAATAGTGACAATGACACACATAACAACACATGAACAAAGTGTTTACATCATCATAACAGACTCTAAGAAAGTGGAACGGACTTGTATAAAGTACAATCAACACTATTCTAGATTTTAAAATAATTATCACGTAAAAAATTAAGTTAGATTAAAATTGCTTATTAGTCTTATAGGCTAGATTGTAATTAATTATTAAGAACCTGGTTCTTTTTAATAAAGGATAAAAAAAAAACGAGAGTTTAGAGAAAAGTAATATTTAGTGACGATTTCTGGGAAATTTTGAAAAATACGTAAATATTGGGTTTCTCGAATCCCATCTATTTTCACCTAGACTTTATGGGATGCTTAACTGTTGCAAATGGGTCCTACTATCACGTCCTCGAAGGACCTATGCGACAAATTACAGAGGCAGATATGCTAAAAATAGTGAACTTAAAAATGATTGTCCGCGAATTTAATGCCCGTAGAAGTCGCAAGTTTCATTTCTAAACAATAAACAAAATAAACAAAAAAAATGTATGCTTCCGCACATATTCTAAGGTACGTAATGATCTAACTCGTCATAAATACGTAATTTTTTTTAAAGACCTGATACTAATTTACTAGTGGACAGCAGGGCCCACATGCGTTGATTACTTAGGGCATCAAGTAGTCCTAAATTCCTAATCAACTGACCATAGTTTTGCTTGTCTACTTTAACTAACAGCTTTCAGTAATATGGTATGGTAGTAATTTAATCCGGCGGAGAGCACAGTACCTATAACAATTCATACAGTAGCCTTTTGATGTCGGGCGACACCGCCGCCCGTGTGTAGGTATTTACACATTCGCACACAGATGTGCAACGGTTGTAGTAAAAAAATGTGAGTAATATTATGTACTAATTTATTTACAAGTAACCCTGGAACCGAGACTCGAATGGAAATTTTATTATTCTCAATTTATTCCATGAGGTTTAATAACATCATTTTTGTACGTGTGGGTAAGTTTAAAATTTTATTTTTCTCTGGAAATCTCAATGAGAAGGAATCGTCAATCAAAACACCTCAGCTGATTGATTCGATAAACAATCGCGTCGAAATGCTCCACAAATAAATCAACTAAAAATAGTTGTCTGGTACTAGGGCGTGTGGGTGGCACACTCGTCCTGGACCACCTTCACCCTTCACCCACCACGTCTATAAGCTCCCTTTAACGATACAGATGGGTATTAAATTCCACTATTTATTGTTTTCCACGAAATGTTTTTAAAGCAACATTAAAAAAAACGAACAGTGTTTAACGTATCTTATTGCATTTAGGTAGAAATAACCTTATGTACGGTCCGACCGCGGCAGATTTGGCAAAGCCGTAAAAAACAATGGCAGCTCGAAATTGAATAAAATCGATAAACAAGAGTATTTATTTTAAGTAATTATTGCTTTCGTCTAGTTAGCTCGGAGATTTAGACGAAAACTAACATTACATAAAATAAAAACTCGTGTTTATCGATTTTATTGAATTGCGAGCGGCCATTGTTGTTTACATCTTTGGCAAAACTGCCGCGGTCGGACAATAGTTTCAATATCAATCAATTCAGGTCGCTTTATCAATCCCAGGGAGTTAGCTCTTTATTTTGTCTATTCATATATTGGTTCCGTTGAGTACACAATGTTTTATCACATCTTACCGTTTTATGCACTTTGTTAAACATGTTGAGCGTAATATATAACAATAGATTCTAGCTCGAATTGGTCATTTCTGACTCCCTATTCAATATACTGTTTGGTAGTCTGTATCTGTGTGGATGAGTTTTGTTTGTCGTATAATTGCAATCCGTAAGCCTAATCATCTCGGCCTTTGAAATGGGGTATTTCATATGGAAACCTATGTTCCGTGCCTCGGAAAGCACGTTAAGCCGTTGGTCCCGGCTGTCATGGATCTTTGACAGTCGTTACGAGTTCTCAGAACACATTAGACCGGTGCGCTCCGATCGAGCGCGACAGGAACAATGCGCGGACAGTGTGGAGGAGCCGCGTAAATATGTCATATTCCAATTTTATGTCCAACAAACAGCAGTATTATTTGTAGTATGTCGACGGTCATATTGCACTAACGGACAAAGGCATTCATACCACATTATCAGGCTTTCAATAGTGAGCGATGCGGCTTTTACTAGCGTTGGCGTTGTTCGAATTCCAGTTATCCGGAATGACTATCTGTCTTAATTAAAATAGACAGTACATTTATTGATCCGTTCAATTTGTTGTGACATTGCTTTTATAAAACCTTAGTTAGGATTAATTGATTCATTATTGTATTGTTTGCTATTCAAAGCAAATGCACCTAACATTCGCGACCAGACTTTTTGTCATTTTCTTTACCGAATACTCGAAAATACCATCTAAGTTTGTCTATTGTCAGCTACCAAGTAAACAGGGTGGAACTAAACACATACCTAGTGTTAGGAGGTTTCAGATATCACAGTTACTTCCAACGTACTTCGTACTTGAACAGTTCACATGACAACGGAACTTACCTGACCTTGTTTAACGGTTTATTTCAGAGTCCCAGACAGTTCTGGCTCGTTCCCACCTACACCCACGCGCACGTTCGTTCTCAATAATGTTACAAGTTAGTAGGTACAGTAAGCGTTCAAAAGTATCTGGGCACCTTACGAGTCGTATTGCTGTGACACGCGGTTCAGCGTACATCTGCATGTGTAAACAACACGGTACACACACCACCTACCTGCTTCACACACTGCCATATCGTCACGTACTCGTCGCACTACACGAAACAAAAAAAAAAAATATTTCCATCCCTTTTGTTAGACACGGTCCAACGCATAGCGTTGCTAAAATTCAAACTGGTGCTCATAGCAGTAATCGTCAAGGCATGTAACCTTTTACGTCAAGCGTTCGACTGTGATGCAAAACTGGCTTAGGCTCGAATCTCACGAAGCGCAGTGCGGTTTTTTGACAATATTTATTTTTGTTTGCAATAATAATAATAATCAACTCTCGGATTCCACAAACCTTAGAGCCCTCTCCGCATCCGAAACCTATAAGTATTTGGGTATGTCGGAAGCGTTAGGGATCAATGTTACTGACATGAAGCAATCGTTCAAGGAACGCTTCTTTGGCCGCCTGAAAAAAGTACTTAATAGTCTTCTATCAGGCGGAAACAAGGTGCGCGCCTTCAACGGTTGGGTCATGCCGGTTTTGATGTACTCTTTTGGCATACTCAAATGGACTCAGACCGAACTCGACGCCCTAGATAGGAGGGTTCGTACACTACTGACTGCAAATCGAATGCATCACCCACGGTCATCGGTAATGAGGCTGTATATCCCGCGAAAGTGTGGAGGTCGAGGGTTTTTAAACTCTAAGACCCTCCACAATCGCGAGATATGCAGTCTTAGGGAATATTTCCTAGAAACCGACGTGGGGATGCATCGAGATGTAGTCATGGTGGACAAGGGCCTCACCCCGCTCTCCTTGGCTAAAGAGAACTGGCGCAAACCAGTAGTGCTTGACACTAATGATCGCATGGAGGTATGGCAGAGTAAGGAGCTTCACGGACGCTTTTTCCGGGCCCTTCATGGACCCGATGTAGATTTACTAGCGTCCGTAGCCTGGCTGCGTTTCGGTGACCTCTTTGGAGAAACCGAAGGTTTTGTTTGTGCAATTATGGACGAAGTTATGATGACGAACAATTACCGGAGATTTATTGTGAAAGACGGCACGGTTGACATCTGTCGGGCATGCCACCGGCCGGGGGAATCAATCAGACATATCATCTCCGGGTCTTCTCGTCTAGCTAATGGAGAGTACTTGCATAGACACAACCTTGTAGCCAGGATAATTCATCAGCAACTTGCTTTGAAATACAGCCTTGTGGAATCGGAAGTGCCGTACTACAGGTATGTGCCCGACCCAGTTCTTGAAAATGGTAATATCACGTTGTACTGGGATCGATCCATCATCACTGACAGGACTATTATTGCCAATAAGCCTGATATAGTGGTGGTGGATCGATCAGAGCGGCGTGCAATGATTGTTGACATAACCGTCCCACATGACGAGAACCTCGTGAAAGCCGAAAAAGATAAACAAATCAAGTATCTTGACTTGGCTCGCGAGGTTGTCGACATGTGGGATGTGGACTCAGCGATCATTGTGCCGATAGTCGTGACTGCCAATGGGTTAATAGCCAAGAGTCTCGACCAACACCTAAGGAGGCTCTCGTTGGGCAGCTGGATCAAGGGCTTGATTCAGAAAGCGGTACTTCTGGACACGGCCCGCATTGTCCGGAGGTTCCTCTCTCTGGAGCCCTGACCGCCGGTATCTTGGACCCTGTTCCCGATACCGGTGGGCTACTATTTTTTATATTTTTAAATGTTTTTTTATATTTTATACTTATGCTAATATTTAAAAATATAATTTATATGTAAATAATGAAATAAAGGAAATAATAATCACAAATTTGCTGCCTTTTTAATGTTGTTATAAAGGGTTTAGAATAAAAAATGCGTGTTAAGTGATAGCAAAAATAAAAAATATTATTCGTTACATTTATTTTGCTTACATAGTTACATTTATTTATTACTATAACTAGATGTGTAATAATCCTCAAGAAACTTATAAGAGCAATTTGTATTATTTTGACATATGAAATGTTTTAAATTTTAAATGGATTTATTTCACCATAAACATTAAGCTTTGATCATGATCGAAGTAAGTAAATAAGAATATTAGATAAGACTCTATTTAAAATGTAAAATACCTACTTTCAAAATAAGTGATTTTAAGGTTAACTAAAATAATGTACTTAAACATTTTCGGTCTATATACAAGAAAAGCGACAAACATCAGCTGATATTCGATTATGCAAGCCGGCACGGCCGGCATTAGAGTGCACGGCGAACGGTTAATAAAGGTGTGTTGAATGACTCGTTGGTATGAAACCATTTGTTTCATATTCATTCACCATGAGCGTCGCTGTTCTTCTTTAATAAGCGCCGGCCTTCCACTTCGCGCTCAATTTGCTAGGCTACCCTCTTCCTCGTATGAGTATTTATCTAGAACAAAGAATGGAATACTGTTAGACATCTATAAGCAAAATACTAAAACTGTTTACTTTACTATTAATAATTAACACCTTGACGACTACGAAAAAAAACTATTACTCATCATTTAAAATGATTTATATTTTTCTTTTGTTTTATTTAAACCTCATAATTAATTTAAAACTTTATTTAATAAGGCATCTTCTGAGTAAAACTATTAACAATGCTTTTGATTTAAGTAGATTTATGTTTAGTAAATTAAGAAATATTTAAATGATACTCACACTTAGTCCGGTTTCGTTCGCTATTTGGGTTTTGTTATATATCCAATTTTATAGAGCGTAATAATATTTGCCCTCACTTCAATATTTATATCTGACTGCATTTTGAAAATATAACTACAACACCGCTAATAGATTTAAACACCTTGTCACTTACCTACCTACATAGTCGTATCGAACAGCATAGGTACTCTGTCTACCTCACAGAAATCGAAATATTTTAGTGAGTGTGTGTGCTTGTCTACAGTATAGAAACAACTTATAAAATAAGGTCGTAAGTCAAACCGAAGCGTCAATCTATTGCTTTGTAAGATTGCTAATCGACTTATGAACGCCACTGTACGTACCTGACCTGGATGAAGTTAGAAAACGCAGCTGAAAACGTATATAGCTGTAGCTAGTTAAATGTATTCAGATATTTTAAAATAGTGATACATATCTAAGTAATTTGATTATTTAGTGACAAGATGAGATTCTGTTTGCCAAAGGAATTTAGTCACTTAAAAAATAGTATATGAACTCTCAAGGCACAGACAGTGCCTAATTATGCTAATTAAGTCATGAGCTCTTCCGATCTCATGCTGCTTTTCACAAGTAGATACCTCCTACATTATCCGGTCGCTGACGTTGTATCGGGATTCCTAAGAAAAACATAATTTTTTTCTCGCCGGCTCTCCTTGGCGGTGACGTCCGCGCCCTCGCCCTTTGCTAATTTAAGTATTTATATTTTTCCCAATTGACTCGGTTGATAAATAAATTGTGCTCAGAGTGGATACACCTACTCACATATTGATTTGTGATCTTACACGTGGCATCCGTGGCTGTAATTAGCTCGGATGACACCATGAATAGGTACATTGTGCTAATCACACGAATCTTAGTTTAATATCATGTCATGCATCACAAAACGCGATGAATGTCTGTAATTTTTCATGTTATTAAATTGAACAAGTACGTTATATGTATGCATAATCAGCCGATAATGTTCCCACTGCTGGGACACGGGCCTCCTCTCGGTGAGAGGGAGTGGCCATAATCCACCACGCGGGCCCAGCACGGTTGCACGGTCGCGGGTTGTATATATAAATTAAACTCCCTTTTCGTGTCTGTCCGTGTTGTTCTTCTAAACTACGCAAAACATAAGATAAGCACGCCCATTTAGCAATAAAAAAAAAGATTTTGATGCTGTTATCTTTTTGAGAATTTATTCCGGAAGGTTTATGTGAATAATATTAATTCATTAATTTGAAACTTACATATAATTAAGACATTTTCGTGTTAAAGCAAGTGAGAAAAACAGTGCGAATACTTAGTTAAAAACACACTAAGAGCGGTTTCGCACTACATCCGATCCGAATCCGAAAAATGCCGTATACATACCATTGTCCTATCTGTATGAGGGGTTGCGCACTAGATCCGAACAAATAGGACTAAGTATGGACTATTTCTTGGATTCGGATTCAGACGTAGTGCGAAACCGCCCTAAGAGTCTTTGGTCAACTGAACCCACTCTTCGGATGAGAGCGATGTGGACGAGTACTTCGACGCCTAAATAGCCAAAAAACAAAATATTTTTGTATTTATTAGTATACTTAGTTAGTCCTTTAATTTAGTACTTATGTAGGTGGTAAATCTCATGTTATCTATTGTGTATATAATCACTTAAGTCCTTGTAAGAAAAAATCCTTTAACAAAAATGTAACGTATTTTTCTATTTCATAAATCGTCGACGTTCGTCGTCTACTTTTAGCAACAGGTCGGCGAGACTTGAGCATCAAACGGGTCCCGAGAAATAAGAGTCTGCAAATATATTGTAGATCAGCGATTTATGTTGCTATTGTAGACGGATTTACAGCTTACGATTCAATTGTTGCTTCTTCTTTTAAAATATTTATTTACCTAAAGTCTTTCTCCAAGGTTCAGTGATTTATTTCGGTCTGATCCCCTGAGCCCCCCCCCTCCACCCCCCTCCTCGATCCCCTGCTAGTTCGTCTTCTGTTTTAAACTTTGTCTTATCCACTTTATGATCCCTACTTTAGACAAAAATTAAAATTTAGACTGTCCCCGACGCATTCTGTCGTCCAATTTTAAAAAGAGTACCGAGACCGGTATGTGGAACACCTTCTATTCTAAGAGGTCCCCCGACTGCCATATGAATTTATCTGTTTTAGTCTCGTTACATAAATTCTTTAAGTCGAGGGTTTTTAAATTATTTTATCCTTTTCAAATTACATTTAAGATTTTCAAAATTTTTTATTTAACTTTTTATTATACATTTGTAGATAGGTATACTAATCTCGTAAACTATCGGAACTCTTTTATGATACCCGAAATACCTATCAAAGTTTTATCTATTCATTTATCCTTTAAATTAAGCTACCTTGCCGCGAATGTGGATAACCACATACATATATAGCTAAATAAATTGGATCTTGTATTAGTGGCAATTTGAACTGACATTGCACAGTTCGAATTGCTACAACAGATTTGCAGGCAACGATGCATTAATCGTCTTGCTGCATCAGATCCTGTACAATTAATATCATTGGCAGCACGTCCACTCAATATCGTCAACAATACTTTCATCACATAACAGTCGTATGATGTGGGATTACTACACATTGAAATTGAATAAAGTCTTCGTCGATGTCCAAGCCAGACTTGAAATTATATTTCCTATCTTAAAGAAAACGTACTTACCTCATCTTTTTAAAAGAAACCACACAACCACAACCCTCAAGTCTCGAAATTGTTTGCAAGTTTATTAGCTATTTTTTTTATAAAAATACCCACATAGCGAAAAATCTCGATTTTTACCTTAGATAAAAATTAAATAGTGACGCAATTCTGGTACAACAAATTTCACGAAGTTTTAATAGAAAGGCGAAACTGCGGGAGCCTTAAAAGAACGAAGGGGATTTTCAATAGAAGGCCACTTAGACGTCGACTTCACTCTTGATAAATAATAAAGGGCAGTTTCCTTACATTTAAAAAAAAAGGAAGGTCGCTGTCTGATTTTTCGTTAATGCGAAGAACCAATTATCCGAAATGTGTTTTTTTCTTTAGAATGATACTTAGGTACTTACCATAAATTAACTTCTCTGACTGGTTTACAAGTAGTCCATGCCAGCGGAATTGCGGAAGCAACGGTATTAATTTATTAAACCACAGAGTTAGTTATTCTGAAATTAGAATTCATATCATTCAGGCGCGGTTACAGGGGGGTGTGGGGGCAACGGGTGCACTTCGACCAAACTACTCTAAATTAGACATAGTTTTATAATCTGCATTCTCCTAGAAAAGGCAGGCACATTGTTGAGTTTACAGAAAACAGGAGCCGATGGTTCTTTTGTCAAGGGATTTCACGGCTTGAGAAATTCTCCCCGTCCTCCCAGAAAGATACATTATCCGTGTAAACGTGTCTCGGTGTTCCGACATGTGTTGATTCAACTGTATAAAATACCCACCCTACTTATATCACTTGAAAGATTTTCCACTTCAGCACTCTTGTAACATACCTATAATATTATTCTACATTACATTCAATTATTAAACCATGAGAGTACAATGTGCGTCAATATTGTGTGTTTTTATTTGAGGTATGTGTAGAACGTATTACGTACCTAATGGTTTGTTTATGAGAAGAATCAATATCATTTGTCGCTGATATTGAAAGAGTCATCTTTATGTATTTGCGTCGGATGTGTAAAAATAAACCGAGGGGCTTATTATAAGTAATAACAGATGCACGGGTCGATCGATCAGTGATGCTATTCTATAAAAAGATCACCGTGATAACTTAGGTGAGGTGAGCTTAAAGTGAGCTGTCATTCAACCGGATGCTAGAGAAAGGGATTGACACTATTAACAGCTCACTTCACCTTTGTTTTCACGGTGAGATTTTTACGGAATAGCATTACTCGTAAGTAGCATATTAGTCGATTCACACGAATTTATACTCGCTACTTAATTAATTTGCAGGCGAGACAACAACGTGTACTTTTTTCTTAACTTCATAAGAACAAATTATATTATTTAGCAGTGATGTTTGCCATGATTTTGGGGAGTAAATTCGGGCAAATCGACTACGCCGATTAGGTGAAGCTACGCTTGCCGCGGTTCTCCGTGGATGGGTATCCATACCAAGACTTCCGACCAACCCCCTATGGTCCTGATTAAGCCTACACTGTTTTAAAATAACATAGGTACTTACACTACATTTACTACAACATGCAATTCTTGTAAAATATAAGGACAGACATTATCAATGTAACGTGTTTTATCTATGGAATAAGATATGTTTATCTTATGCGCTGATAATGTTATTAGATTTAGAGATTAGGAGCCTAATGTGGAACGGCACGCCTTAAAATGCAACTAGTGTTATCACCATATTGATTAATAGCTGTTGCTCGCGATATTGTCTTCGTTTTTATTGTATTTCACAATTTTTTAATACAAATATCCAGGACGAAAGTAGCCGTTGTCCTTCTCCAGGTTCCAGGCTACCAGTCTCTCAAAATTTGTAAAGATTGCTTTAGTGGTTTAAGTGTGAACGCATTTATAATGAGTTTTTTTTTTAATTTGACTTATACAAAAACTAAAACTCTTTGATTAGAAAACTTTCAGGAAACGGACGCGGAACTACGAGTATGTACGACAATTATATTTAAATTTGCAGATTAAATTCATTTGCGATGAAGCAAAAATAATAAGAACCGTTAGAAGCATCTAACGTGTTAATAAGCCGAAACGGTAATAAAGTATTCCCGAATACAATAACATAACATACTGCCGGTTTCTGATTTGAGAATTTGAAGTTGAGAACGTCTTAATCTGTACTTAAGTATAACTTAAACATGTTTACGTTTCTGAATTAAGTTTTTTAAACTCTAATCAAGATTTGAGTAATTTAAACATAATTTACTCAAATTTGACAGACAGTATGCTTAACTCATACTTAAGGTCTTCTGTTGCGTTTCTGAATTAAGAAAAACGTGTTTGACAATACTCAAAGCATAATCAACGTCAAGATAAGCTGTTGAAAGTTGACACACCAATTTCGGCTACTCAAACTGTAATCAGCAATAGTAACTAGTGATTTTGTAAGTGGTTTTTCTTCAATTCTTCATAATGAGTGGATGTTTGGGGACATATTCGAAATTTTAAGCTGGATACTTACATAATATAACTTCACACAAAAGCAATCAATTAAATAATCTCCACCAAGACCTACAACTTATTAGGTATTACCTACATAATACATTCCATTTAGTTACTTTCGAAATCACAAAAATAATTGAATCTACTAATAAGCAACAAAATAAGCTAGAGTATTATTATGATAGGTTAAGCTACGCTTGCCGCGGTTGGTCTGTGGATGGGTGACCATCTTTACATACCGAGACCCCACCGTGCCTCGGACAGCACGTTAAGCCGTTGGTCCCGGCTGTCATTCGTGGATCTTTGACAGTCGTTACGGGTAGTCAGAAGCCCGAAAGTCTGACAACCAGTCTTACCAAGGGGTATCGTATTACCCAGTAACTGGGTTGTGGAGGTCAGATAGGCAGTCGCTCCATGTAAAATACTGGTATTCAGCTGCATCCGGTTAGACTGGAAGCCGACCCCAAGATAATTGGGAGAAAAGGCTAGGCAGATGAGTATTATTATGATTAGACGGCCCGGGGGCAAACGCATCGGCAATCGGCCATACAGGCCACGGCAGGGGTTGCTCATGTCGTTGGAAGGATCCGGCGTCTGGGTCTTGAGGTGGCTTCCATGGGCCTCGGAACAAGCCACCACGCGATTTACACATAGTGGTAGGAGGGGTCCGCATCGGTGTCGAGTCGACGACGAAGTATAGGTACTTCATCGTCGACTCGACTTCTTCATCGACAACTCCTAGGGGACTTGTCCTCGACAGCCGGTTGGACTTCGGGCCGCACATTTGGTGGCTGGTCCCCAGGTTGATCAGCGTTGCAGCTGCTGTTGCGCGACTGCTACCCAATTTGGGGGGGCCCAACGCCTCCTGCCGGAGACTGTACGTGGGGATTGTGCGGTCCATGGCCCTGTATGGGGTGCCCGTGTAGGCGGACACTCTGACGGCCCGCAACGTTGCAATATTGCGAAGGCCGTAAAGAGCGATGGCTATTAGGGTGATAAGAGGATACCGTACGATCTCCTACGAGGCAGCAATTCTCCTGAATCAACCGGATCAACGCCCTGGAATCTGGACGCGAAAATCCATGCGATTCTATAACGCTGGCGGAAGGTGGAGCTTGCGCGTGGTCCGGTTCCTCGGGAATTCGAGCCACGAAGGACCGAGCTCCGTCAGATCCTAGTAGCTGAATGGAGGGAGCTTACGATGCTAAATATTACTATAAAAATGTTTTAGCATTGTTTCATCCCTAGGCCCAGTCGTGCTTAAGCTATTGTACCCTTTAGTAATGGACTTCCAAGCTTCCTGTTTCTTTTGAATATAGTAAGCCCCTGCTGTCCTTTTGCACTCTATTATACTTTGGTATCTGAAGCAATAATAACCACAAACATCTAAATAACAAATTTGGTCAAACGTAAAACTATATTATTTATTTATCCATTTATTTCAGGCATCAAGGCCCATATAAAACACATACAATACAATATTAATATAACTTAAAAATACTATAAATACATACAACATTATAATTACACTAAAAACTAACTGAACACGAAGTGACTGCGTCGTGTTTCGCTGACTGGTGTCATGTAGCCGGCCACGAAACCGGCGGTACAGAACACCCTTCGGCCAGAACTCTTCCTTGAGGAACTTCTCGAGATGATGTGTCGGAACACGCACCACAAACGACTTGAAGTTCGTGTTGTGACGCGACTCCAACTTCTCGGCCCTCAAAGTCCAGTTGGTCTTTACACGCATGTACTCCACGATCTCTTCAACCTTCGTGGAGTGGTGCAGTCTGGATACGTACAGCTGCGTCGTCGGGATTGCTGGACGCAGCAGCATTGTAAACATTATAGGTTTGTTATTATTGAAAGAAGATGTTCTTTCTCCTCTAGAGTATAGTTAGGCGATCTCTTTTTCTTATCTTTATCCATTTTAATTGGTGCAATAATTTGGTATTTATGTAAAAATACAGAATTCCAATAAAACTTGTGTTTATTTACTCGCAGTTTGATTGACATTCACGTTTGATGGACATTCACGTCACGATTCGGTTCATACAAAGATGTCAAATATTAAATTGCTAAAATATGCTTTAGAAACTCTAATAACGTAAATTTGTTGAAATTAATACCGTTATTTAAAATTAACTTACTTTTTAAGTCTGTTTTAAATTTACATAAGAATAAAATTATTTAATATTATGAGTTTTTGAAAAGTAACGGTTTTTTAATGTAAATTGGAACGTGTTAGCTTTGATCAGGAATACTTAAGTAAATGATCAGTAGATTATGGTTTAACGAAATTCTATTTTAACTTGTGAAACGCAAAAAACTTAAGCGCATACTTATGTATTTGAGAATAATCAGATGAGATTTGCTACTTTTCTCAAATCAGAAACCGGCGGTTAATCAGCCTATAATGTTCCCCTGCTGGGACACAGGCCTCCTCTCAGCGAGAGGGAGTGGGCCGTAATCCACCACGCGGGCCCAGTGCGGGTTGGCAGATTTCACATGTCTTCGAATTTTTGGTTCTAGGACATATTGGTTTTATTCAATGAGTGCTCGATGTTATGAAATCTAAAGCAGTTAATCTGTCAAGGAGACACAATTGATTTTCTATTGTTTCGTGACCGATAGGTAACGCGATTTATTCCGGTTTACGCGCGGAGCTGAAAGGACGAGTGGGTGACGTCTCTCCATACAGTCATAATTAATGGTTGAGTGAGTCGCAAAAGGATAAAGTCCCCATTGAAAATTGAAAATATGCTTTAATGGCTTTTAACATGTGAAACGAGTGTACATAATTAATACTGAGAACTGAGAGCTGCACGAACGAACTCTTTGAACGAAATTTCTAGAATCACTCAGGATACTATAAGCTAGCTTCATTCTGAAAATCATTTACTGTATCCATGGTAGCAGGTTGCGCTTCGATATCTCTGCCACCCTGTGTAGCATCCATCATAAGTAATGCTTTTACGCCAACCTACACCTAACATGGAAATTACATAGATCCTACTGAAAACTACTGAAAAGTTTGGCGTTTCCCAATGACTAATGTGTGTTCCACAAAATTTCGGAACCAAGACAATAGTGAAGTTGTGTCTTGTCGTAATGTATAAATGCAATCTCTAGTTTTTCTCTAAGTAGCAAAGTCAATTGTAAAAATTATTATAACTTCTAAAATAACTCTTTGAAAGAAAGGGCGTTTTTAAGTCTACTTACTGTGTGCAATACTTTATTAATAATTCTGCGAAACTCTTAAAACGCATGAAAGTTTTAATATTTCATTCGTTCAGTTACAAAAGGGTACTTAATTAATTTATGGTCTGACGAGGTAAATATATATAGGTAGTTATCATGCACGACCCCTCGTGTTCTGTCTGGGTCGGTCGGTATCGATAGACGGCCTTTGTTTGCGCAAATTATTAATAAAGGTGTCACAATTAGATTGCTTCGGAAGTCTACCTACACGTGAAATTATTTCTCCTTTGTAGTTGTTTTCTAGTAGGATTTTTTGGTTATCTCGATTTGTTTTATCGTTTGCTTAATCAAGAAGCGATACTGATTACCTGCCTATATATTAACCTTTTGATCGCTCGTATCGTATTTCTGCGACAGAGAACATGCATGATTTTTTCGTTCTATTTTCGTCCTATTAACTGCGTGTAACCTACAACTAAAACCATTATTAAATAGAGATAACAACTTTTTGACTATTTTTTTATCGATACAACGATTTCTCCTCCTTATTTATTGTAGGTATTATTTTATCTTGATTTTATCGATTTGTAGTGCTCACGCTAGGGGCACGTTAATTGATATTTAGCCAAGCGCTTAAAAGAATAAATGGTTTTGAATTTAAAACAAATTTGAAAGTAAAGGGAATTAAGAATGTAACTAGATAAGTACTTGTACTTTTTTGTCTTGCTCTGCAGCACTCTCATGTGTAATCTCCCCTAGCAAGCAACCCTCGCGCAACTAACCTTGACCTTCATGTTAACAGAGATTTAAAAGGGAACGTCAAAGGGAAGCCAATTGGGACAACTCTCGACTTATTTTGGGGTAATATCGTTACCTTGCTCAACATTTCCTTTGTTGAACACCCTACTACACAAATAAAATATTTCTAGCCCAAGCCCCGATTAAAGTTAATACGTAACAAATTAGAAATTGCAAAATTGAGTCAACAAATACTACTATTATTTTCATCGCAATGCAATGCAATGTCTCAAGACGAAAGTCTTTGACCAGTGCGTGTTGCCAGTGATGGTCTATGGCACTGAAACGTGGTCGCGCTCGCAATGGGCCTTATTAGAAGTCTAAAAGTCACCCAAAGGGCGATGGAGATGGCTATGCTTGGATTTTCTCTAATTGGGGTAGGAAGTAGTGCTTGGGGGAGGCCTATGTCCAGCAGTGGACGTCATGTTTTGTTTCTCTTCGGAAAAGTTTGTAAAGTTTTCGAGTACAAATAGCGAATACTTACAATCTTTTCTCTTTTTTCTAAAATTACGAAACTGTCAATGGAGTTCTATTAACGCCTCTTTCTGACGTTTTAAGGTGATATATTGAAAAAAATTTGGTTTTTCTATTTCGTGTAACTTGTTAAGTACTTATGTGGAATAGGGATGTAAAATTTTGGTATATGTTTTTTGACTCTTTGGTCTAGTATCATGTAAAAGGAATACACGATTCAACGATTTTTTCTCGATACAAAAAAAATTCAAAGTTATATATATTTTTTTTACTTTTTTCGACATCACGGCATAACGCTTAAGAGTTATTCAATGGAATTTACTTTAAAATATAGAATTATCATATAAAAGATTACTCAAAGTAGTTTTAAATTTAATTCATTTATAGGAGTAAATTCGTTTTGGCACATACGTCGTTTTATGTCGAGCGCACGCACATTATAGCCATCACTCTTCTTTTGCGTTTCAAAAATAATTGCGTCACTTTCGCTCGCTTAGTAGGTTTTCGAGGATTTTAGATTTTCGAGATAGCGCCTTAATTTTTGCCCCGAAAATTGTCACAACACACTATCAGTTATTTTTTTTAATGAATTTTTCGATTATGCATAGAGGACGAGTGACGAGATGGCAATGTGTTTCTACCTTTCCCAACTTCATTCCCATCCTAATGTAAGTGAATTATTATTAACTTGAGGCTAATTGCTTTCACAATATCATGCAGTGCCTAACCTAATACTTATCCGATTAATTTCGTAAGTATTTCTATGCACGTTAATCAAAACGTTCTCATTGTTCGTAGAGCTGAAGATTACCTATATATTTTCCGATTCATCCTTTTCCCTCTCATTATAATACCATGGAAGCAACCACCTATCTTGCTAAAACAAAACTCCCGAATCTTTGAACGATTGTAAACCAACTGAACGCTGCTAAGCCTCTAATTAGAGAAAAATTCATGTAATCCTCTTACATTTTCCATTTTGCTATGCTCACTTTGCCGCCAAATAATACCGAAATAACCGTGCCTACATGTAGCGCTACATGCGAATTTATTTGTTTATTTTGAGCTTGTCAATATGAAGTGTTTTCATATCAAGCGCCGTTCAGACACAATGTGAGACTTGGGACCGTTCAGACACAGCACTTTAAGGTACTGTTAGAAATAAAATAAAAAAAGCCAATCTTACCTAAACATTTTTACTTTTACTAAACTGCCATTTTTACTGTTACTAAACTGCCAAGTGACAGAGGGTCGCTTGCTACTGTTAGATATTATATAGGTGTGTACTGATGTACCTACACCAATGTTACTTTAATTGGTGTGCAACGATACCCTTTGACGTGTAACAGTCTAGTGCTACATAGGATCCGGAATTAATTGCAGCTAGAACAAGGGGATTGCAGTGCAGTCTAAGCATCATGTTTCACATACGGGTGAATATTATGTGAAACAAAGACACTAACAGTAATTATCGGCTATCTAGCGTTGACAGTCCATTGAAATTGGAAACCATACTAGTACATAAAGGGTACTGCTGTGTTCACTTGATGTTCGCTCGATAGTTGTCATAGGTACCATCTGTATTTCATTACATTTCACTAGTATCTATCTCTTAAAATGATTATATAAACGGTACAAGTACGAAATCAGAAGAGAACTTGGGGAAAACCTATAAATTCTTGTTTTGACATTCAATCATAATATTTGTTGCGTAATATTACCGCGATCATGGTAAAGCAGCGTCTCCTTTGGTTTAAGAACCGAGGGGGACCCGATGAAGGGTCGCAATTCGAAGGGTTTCGACTAGAGTTCCAATACTGTTATAAGATATAGCTTTGTACTCGGTTCAAAATCTCCAGATCATGTAAGGATTAACCTACCTTCAGTGATTCTGGTTTCTACAAAAAAATATGCAATAAGAGTTCAAATGAAACGTTACGTAGGTAAAAAAGTACAATTAATATTTAATCAGTTGCATTAATGTAATGTCATGAGGCGTTCAATAAATTAATTTCGTAAAATTATTTCTCCATTCCGCTTACTCTTTCATCATTCATCTGCTAACTATGGTGCGTTGGCATATTGTTATTTATAAAAGAGCCAATGTTTATAAATGTTTCGTGACATAGTTACTTATAATGTTATTTATTGTGCATATCGATTAATTTTTATTGCAATCATGTGTTTAAGGAATTTCTCTTGCGATAACGTCAGCATCGTAAACACTTCTGGAGCAGATATTTGTACGAGTGTTGGTACGTGCCAAACTGCAAATAATTTAATATACTTAACGCGTTTCGAGGCATGAAAATAGCCATCTGAGAATATGAGAGCTAAACTAAGATCTGACTTAAGGAAAGGTAAGATTTCTGTGTGAGACAGAGTTTGTTACGTACCTAGTTGTGCTTAGGTAGTTCTCTCCAGAATTAACTACAATAGGTACCGTACTCCTACGTTATACCTTTATATTCGCAAATATTTTCAATATGCCCAGCTTCAACTGGTTTGCATATTTAACAAAAGCTTTGATTCCATGCCCGTTTTCATTGAATAGGCAGGTGAGGATTAATAAAGTATTTTAAAATTGGTGCGTCCATGTGTTTGTAACGTACCTAATTCCTTCACAAAGCGTCTGGCCCGGGCCTTGTTTTATTGCTGTTACGCACACTCTTTCAATTAAAGCCCCATCACAATTCTGACAGCGTGCCCTGTGGGGATGTTTCACAAGAGCTAAATAAAGGTGCATACTGATTGTACGAATAATTTTGAACTAAATTTCCCCTGTAAAGGTGGTAAACAGACAGTAAGGTTAGTAGCCACACTTATTTCTAAGTTGTCGTCAAAAACATGGTGATGCGTTCGACTGTTCGAGGGTTGTAGTTAGGGTTTAGGAAGTCTCGAAAGTCTCAAATTCTCGGCACACGAAACAACCCACGATCAAAGTCCCGGGATGTCCCTTGACTTCGAGACTTCTCAGAACATTTGAGTTAGTTTTGGGCGCAATGTATCAACAATAAAGGCGTGTTAAAAAAGCAATTTCTTTGTGATTCTTGTAGATAATAATGTCGGTTTTTGTTGTGTTGCAAAGTAGTTCTAAACTTTCAGTACGTTTTCCGGTTGCTTCAAACAACTGAAACTCCTTTTTTAATGTTGCTCTTAATTCTTCTGAAAGAATTTCGGGTACATTTTCTTCATCTCGTCGGGTTCGTGTTGTTGTACTTAAGAGCTACTGTTACTATTTTCGGCGTCCATTATGACTCATCTTTTCAACATTATTCAGGCATGGTAAACGCACCTCAACAATGAGTACTTACATCACTCGTTTAAAGCGTTAACTGGTGTAGTGTACATATCAACATGTTAGATTTGTACGGGTCGGATTTATCCCCCAACACCCCCGTACCTATTAATATAAGGCTTACCTGTTCCCTGCATCGGGAGGGGAGCACAAATGAAATTTCATTCCATTGTTGCATATTGCTTTTGTCAGGACTGTCTGTGACACGTGTTTTATAATTATACCTTATGATGCCGGACGCTATCGTTTCAATATGTTCCCCTCGTATTATTTTCGTGGGTGAGTAGGTGGTGCAATTCTAGGCAGAAATAGGGGTCTGCATTTCGTAATGAACTGTGAGGTTTTACAAGCCACCTTGTAATATTTTCTAAAATAAACTTAGTATTGATTACTGTTTGCTCGGTCAAGTAAGGTTGATGGAAGCATTTGTTAACAGAAGTGGTCCCGGTTTGGAGGATGCCTGATTATTATTATTACTGATTAGCTAGCGTTTGATCACTATCATTTGATGGGACGGACATTAACGCAGAGGGTTTGAGAATCATGTACTGAATCCATGGTATGTGACCAAACATTAAAATAATTGGCCAGAAGGCATTGCTTTAATGTTCGGTTATAAAAACAAAATGGTGGAGATAAACCATTTTAAAACTGCACGCCCCTCCACTATTTCTATACAAACATTTGAAATGTGTCATGCAACAATCAGTGGAACGGCGTTCATTTTTAAAATGGTTTATCTCTAACACTGTTACTATTACGCCCTTCACTGACCTAAATCAGTAAACTCGGACCGGGAAATAATCTAAAGGGTCACTATAATTAGTTAATACTATCATTGGTGCTAAGCGGATATGCGACGACGCGTTCGAGTACTTTTAGCGAGTTCTTATTCAGTTAACACTCCCTTAGGATTAGGATTCGCCCTTCGCATTCCCTGATTTTTTAATCCCGCTTTTATATAATGTTGCTGTTTGACAAGCATAACAAAAAGTAGGAACAAATTTTCTGTGTTACTGAGTTCCAAAAGAGTTTGATACTTACTTAGCGTTTACTTTAGTTATTATGTGCTAGTCCTATGGTAGGTACCTACTTTTTGCAGGTTTTCCGAACCAAGGAACGTTCCATCGCAAACCGCAACAACTCATAATTATTTTGTTACAATCATCCTTTTGAATATGTTCCGGTTTGACTTGCAGCTGTCTTTTTCGCCACCTTATTCAATACCTGGCTTGACTTGTCTAACTTGTAAGTAGTAATTTGTTCATCAACTGAATATTAAAAAAAAATCTGAGGTATTTACTCTGTCAAAGGTAAAAAAGTCACGAATCCTGATCCCGTCGTCTTCAAATGCCTACAGCTGAATTTTTAGGTAGTCTTCAGTACTTACGTAATAGGTAGCCCTTTAAAACAAACATGAATTTATGAACGTAAGGTACACTCGGATGGAACGTAGGTACTCAGTCATAAAATTGACACACTCATTATGCTTTCGCGGAAAAATCTAGTCAACTGTAATTTGCATTCGAACTTCAAGGAAACAGCAGACGTTCAGACCACTACATTTGTCAGTTTTCTCAATTTAGAAACACGAATGTTGTCTTTTTCTTGTAAAAGGTACTCATATTTTTATTATTATTGCTGCTGTGAAAATCGAAGCTTTTGCGATTGCGTGTGCTGTGCCTTGCCTTCACGCATTTAGTCAAAAAAACCTAGGTAAATAAAAATATCAAAATAGTTTGATATTTTTATTTACCTAGGTTTTTTTAGGTATAGACCTACTTTAAATAAATATTTTTCTGCTTTGCAAAGCGATTGCGAATTTGTTTTGCTTTCGGTTAAAATAAACTTTTCTAAAAACCGAAGCCCTTTTGCGAAAACTTGCCAGACTGATGTTGTTATTGCTTTTTCTAGGAAAAACAAGTTTTATAACTGTTGGAAAAACGTGGGAGGAAATTTCATAAGAAGCAACCGTTTTAGATTTCTCTATCGATCTTTTTATTTACTAGTCTTACCTATGTACCTAAAGTATGTTTATGAATATGAAGCGACTGAACTTTGTTTTCTGATAACCACCGATCGTTTCTTTGCTCAGCGACATTAAAAATACGAACTTAGTACTTACCTAGTTCTTTGTGTATTTACAAGGTGCAAAATTATTGCTTTGGTCTGACTGCCGTCGCAATTGTCACCCTTTTAATTAAAATAATGTTGTAAATTTTGTTTTCATTTGGCTCTGCACGTCTCAAATGACTGAGTACTATGATGACTTACTGACATACGAGTAATTACATAATCAGCCTATAATGTTCCCACTGCTGGGACACAGACCTCCTTTCAGAGAGAGGGAGCGGGCCGTAATCCACCACGCGGGCCCAGTGCGGGTTGGCAGATGTCACATGTCTTCGAATTTTTGGTTCTAGGACATGCCGATTTCCTCACGATGTTTTCCTTCACCGTTTTGAGAGCAGTGGTGATGAAATAATTTACACAAAGTAAAACGCCTGTCTGGATTCGAACCTACGACCTACAACTCGTAAGTCGCGGCCGTTACCACTTGGCCACCACTGCTCATGCGATGACTTACTTAGCAAGACCTTAATAAAAATAAAAAATAAGGTTACCATTGAGAAATATTATACCTTTCATTACTATAGACATTTTTAAAGTCTTCTTCAGTTCCCCCTTATATTTAGTAATGGCTACCGCATATATAGGCGCGACCACAATAATAATTCTGATGTACGCACCCGGAGTCGCGCGGCGCCGGCCGTCTCGTTGCGCCTCTTAGCGGGAGCCCTAACATGTTAGTCTTTTAAACTTGCCATCAACATTAATCTTCATTACTGTCGCCATTTGTCAAAAGATTCGATTTTTCTCAGCAAATTCTTCCACACTCTCTGACTTTTCAATGATTTACTAAAAAGGCATTCTTACCTTTTCTTATGAGATTCATTTATTGTGTTTATCCGAACGAGAACAGGCTTGTATTAGGCCCATTGTTCTTATCCGCTAATGATCTTGACTCTTTAATAACAAGCGTTTTATTTGAAAACTTCAGTAGTTCGGCCGCCGTTATAAGAAAGATTTTTGTAAATATTCTGTATTGTTCTGATGAAGCATTGGAAAAATTGTAGGAGTTTAATTTAATTTTGGTCTTTTCTCATTAAACGATGTATGTCATTGGTATCAGTGGATATCTCAAGCAGACCTGCGCAATTAAACGAGCGTTTTAGGTTATTGTTACAAAACAAAAGCTTACACATCTACCTACTCACTAACCAAAAGCAAATGAAAAATTAAACTCGACTCCTGGTTAAAATCACAAAATTATGATGCAACAGAGAAACTCGTGGTAGTGTAAAATACTCATCACTCCCTCACACACCCCAACATAACCACACACAACACACATGCCACAACCCCCTCGGCCACCTCACACACCCATTCCCCCTACACTCACCACATTAACTCTACGTCAAAATACTTCCCAAATCATAATATGTCTTGTTTTATTATTAACTAGCTTTTGCCCGCGACTTCGTCCGCGTGGAATAATGACTTCCGGAAAAAAACAATTTATCCCCCTTTTCTCCCCGTTGGGAGGGAATTTCCAAAAATCCTCTCTTAGTGGTAGCCTACTCCTCCCAACAAACACACATGCCAAGTTTCAGCTCTCTACTGCCAGTAGTTTCGGCTGTGCGTTGTCTGTCAGTCACTCAGTAACGGAAGAGTTTTAGATAGTTGTGCCCGCTACTCCGTCAGTGTGTTAAGTTAATGTATTGGTAATATTGTTTAGATCACGTTCACATGAGGCTTAAGTACCATAAATTCATAAAACCTACTTCACTTAAAACTAAATACCTATAACTACTATAATTAATAAAAGTACCTACGCTTTTACCTACTTAATATTAAAAAAACTGAACATAAATTAACCAAAACTTACCTACTACTAACTAACACTACTAACCTATTACTACTTCACCTAAAAAGAAATAAAATGTAAACTATTAATAATTTGTAATTTGAACGAATATAATACACTACCAAAATAACTAATACCTATTTTATAAAATAACAACAAAAGAAAACTAAATTAATTTAAAGACTAAAAGTCGCGCTGATAAACAATATTGTCTGTCAATAAGGTCGAATGCTCGGAACGTCTACTCGCATCATCAGCCGAATATTGTATGAAGTTCGCGTTTTTTTTTTTATAATAATATGGCATTTTGTAGTTGACCTTGACAGGTCGTGACTACTTAACCGGACTATCCTGTGGTTGCCTTAAGTAAACTCAAAGCCTCCAGCCAGGGGAAAATATCTTATATACTAAGCGACTACACGCTAAGGGCACCCCCTGTGGGGTACGAACCTCGGCTTAGGGCGTCGCTGGGGGAGGGCAGCAAGATGGGACAGGCTGGATCTGGTTTTTATTATTTAAGCTTGATGAGGCCGGCGTTTCCTAGCTGACTACTCTGAGAAGAAACGCCGAAACAAACTCAGAGGTCACGGTCGGGAATTTAGATCTACTGGCTCAGCTGCGGCGCGGGCTGGCACTTCTTCGAGCAAGGGTCGGGGGGAGGCATTTAATTGGGGACGTCGCGAGGGACCTCGGCGGCGAGGTCGGGATGACGGTGTTCTGTATTTGTTTACTGTACTGGTTGACTTATTTCTCTCCTGAGGAGGGTTATGGGGTCGTCAGGGTCGGAGAGGACATGCCTTGGACGGCGGCATTTGCTGATTTTGGAGGGGGTATACCTGGCGGCCTCGACAACCAGAGGGTTGCGGTGCTTGGCGGCGGTATCGAAGAAGCGCTTGGAAAGGCGCTTCATGAATTGATGGATGGTGGGGATTTTGAGGTCAACATGGAGGATCTCATTTCGAACGAACCAGGGGGATCCCGTAGCCTTTCGGAGGAATCGGTTTTGGAGGGTCTGCATCCTATGGATGTGGTGGGGCTTTGCGTGGGCAAAGACTACACAGGCGTATGTCATTATTGGACGTATGCACGCTGTGTAAATGCACATTTTGCACCTAAGTGACAATTTGCTGCGTGCATTTAGGACGGAGTGGAGTCTGCCGAGAGCGAAAGCGGCGCGCGTGCGGACCGTCTTTATGTGCTCTGCGAAGGAGAGGTGACTGTCGAGTATTACTCCTAGGTATTTGAAGTTCGCGTTTGGATCCCCCGCCCTTTTATACCTCCCGTCGCGAGCCGCGTCGACAGACAGACAGACAAAAATTTTACTGATTGCATTTTTGGCGTCAGTATTGATCACTAATCACCCGCTGATAGTTATTTTGGAAATATATTTAATGTACAGAATTGACCTCTCTACAGATTTATTATAAGTATAGATTATTTTTGTTAAATTGTTATATTTAAGCGATTTGTGTGCATATATTATTTCAAAACGGCCTCATCTCGAGGCCTAGGTTTAAGTTTTGTGCGCGAGTTTCTACTTGGGTCAGAAGGGCAGCTGAAGCATGCCTTATTATTTATTAAAGACTCATCTTGAGTCACTCAGTAGATTTGCGCATGGCAAGGTCGCATAGCAACAGTTATTTTAGATTATAATAAATATAAAGAAGGAGTACTTGCTCGCGTCATATTCACTTTGTTCACAAAGAAAGATTTCCTTATTTGGTACTTAAATCACTTCGCGACAAAAATAATACTTTTTCTTACGAAACCTTTTGTGACAATAGTCACCAAAAATTATCGATCTCTTATATTTTTATATTATGAGTGACTGTCTACCGAGTGGTCTATATCTTCAATCTGTGTACCAGGAGGGAGTGACAGGGGAGTGGCGCGGTGCTTGGGTGATGCTGATCCGGCGGGTGATGGTCTACTACACAACCAAGGAACCTACCGTGTGCACGGTGGACCTCAGGAAGACGAGATGTGTTGGTAAGTCTGTTTTAATGGCCTTTACTTTTAAACACTCATTTTGGTGATAATTAATAGGAGACCAATCTTATTTTTCCGAACAACACTGGGTGAAATTTTAATCACAGTTTTCCTCTTAAGGGGTCATTGTACTCATCATTATGAACAACTTTTACTATGGGACCAAACCTGAGATCGGGAAAATAATCAGCTGTTCTCTACATTTATGTTCGCATAACTCATCAAAATTTAGGGATCAGCTGATTTTTTTTTTTCGCGATTTCATGTTTGGTCCCATAGTAAAAGTTGTTCATAATGATCAGTACAATGACCCCTTAAGAGGAAAACGGTGATTAAAATTTCACTCTGTATAACGTACCTATAATGCTAAAACCGACAGGGGCATGTCCATCATACCCCTGTCGTTTATTTCGGTTTGTGCAGTAGGATGTGGTGGATACCGGGTGTAATTGTCCAATTAAAACCGCATGCTTTTCCCGCAATCGTGTAACTTAATACCAGAGAATCCATGCAAAGCGTGGGGGTGACTCGCAGAGTACATCTGCAGCAGGTATATCTATTTATAGAATAGAGCGGAATCATTACGCCCATTATGAAGAGCGGGAAGTAACTAAAATAGCCTAACTTCGATATGCTTTTTCATAAAATTGATACGACTTAGGTATAAAATAAAAATAATATGAGTGACTACATCATATTTCTACACATCCCATCATATTTCTAACTAATAAACGTTGTATAGCGTCTGTATAGTTACACAACGCATTGTCTTCTTCTCTCGAAAGTCAAATTACTGACGACTGAAAGAGACAAATCGGTGTGTAACTATTCATCTGATATAATATGTTTATTAGTAAGGGGGTTATAAAAACATCATGAAGCTACCTCCAATTTTCACGTCTTTCACAATTGTACTTAATACTCGACACTCGTATGCTCATGACTAATAGGATAAAAAATTATTGATTATTTGTATTATTATTATTAACTATAAGGCGACAAAAATTGTGCTTTTTTTAATCCTTTTATTTGTGATTTTTACGACGACAAGCTTATGGCACTTACGACGTTTTTAGTTCGTGGAAGAAGTCATCTTCCGTCACACGTTGCGGGAACTTCAAGCATATTTTTAACCGACGAAAAAAAACGGAGGAGGTTCTCAAGTCGACGCTTATAGGGGAATGTGGGGGGATACCGGATAGTTAAGAAAAAAACACAATAAATAAATCACTTCATTATTTATTGAGGTAATCAATGTTAAGTATAAAGGGTTAAGTGTACCTTAGGCATAACTTTCGCAAACAAATATTTGAGATCAATCATAATAACTACTAAATACTTATATATTTTTTATATAAAAATGATAAATCCGTATTCACCCCATACCTATGGGTCAAACCGGATATGCAATTTTTATTCAAGGGGTGCCAAATGTGGAATGCCAAACGTCGGAGATCGGTTTTAGTAAATCCAGACAGTCGAGATTCCATAGTTTTGATGTGTTCAACTAGCACGCACACCTTCCAGCTCATCAGTGAAGACGCATTTTGCAGCAACAGGGCACTTTCGAAACACTTCGTCTTTGGATTTTCCAGCTTTTATCTTCTTTACACGATCTTCTAAGGAACTTTTGGGTACACTATATGTATGTGACGCTAAAAGATATCCCATTCTGCCTTCCAGCACTGAATTTATGGCTAAAAGCATGTCTGACTCCGACCATTGCAGCCTATTTGACTTTCTCACATATGTTCGTGGCATGTTGACACTTGCACTCTGCAAAAAGTAAAAAAAAATATTAATTAAATAGATAAAATAAAACAAACGCCAGCAATTCCTACCTATATAAAATCAATCGGGGTGAAACCGGATAGTCGAAATCACCCCATCCGCTTCTACCTTCGCCCCACAGATACCATGCTCGAAATTGTAATTCTAACTGATTATGGTTTACACTCATAGCAACAACAAATACCGTTTTTAAAGGTTAAATATGTATAACTTCATAAAAATACAACTGTATAGGATAGCACATAGCTAAAGTTAATGAGAACACTTTAAAAAAGTCAAAATATTAGAAAACTTACCTTTGTTTACAATTTTCGTTTATAGACGCACGTACTGTGATGTTACTGTCGCCGCCATTTGTAACTGCACTGAGTAGGCGCTCGTGCGTATTTCACCTTTAGCTAGAGCGCGACGCTATACGCGGAGTAAGGAAAGCGCAACTATCTGGTTTCACCCCCTGTCCGGTTTCCCCCTCATTCCCCTATATGTATATTTTTTTTATGTATGATCACATTGATCACGCATAACTTTTTACAGAGTAGTCCGATTTTGATAATTCTTTTTTTATTGGGAAGGGTGTACCCCGAAGTTGGTCCCATATAAATTTGGAAAAAAAATCCAACCCTAAGCGTAAGAAAACAGAGGATGATTGATTGTTCACTCACTGATTGTTTAAAGTATTAATATTATACGACAAATAATAGTAAAAGTAGGATTATATAACAGTTAATAGCTAAAGTAAGGTAGCTAGCTATCTTAATAGTAATAAAAAATTAAGCATGTAGTATTTAGTAAACTATAGCCACAAAAAATTATAAAATAAAAACATTTTAACAAAAAAATTAAACCGCCTAAAAAACTGAAAAGCAAAAAATAATAAACCTTTTTTATTTCACCTTAATAACTAAGTTCTTAAAGTAATGTACGTATACCTAAGTAATTTTGAGTTGGCGCCAAATAAGCAAATTAATTAATTACGTAAAGCGTGGTACGCGGGGCGGGGCGACGACGCGGCGCGACTTGATTACGCGGTTGATTTTGTTCTGTTTTATGCGCCCACTGAAGAGTGTCATTTTTGTTCAATATTTTTATTATTGTCGAGAATTTTGTTAGACGGATATACTAATAAGTGCAGGTACTCCTATTTTATCCGTTTCAGCGGTTTTTATTAAATAATTATTATTAATTGCTTATTTTCTTATTCAACTGTAGCCTACTCGTTGTGTGGGGGCGTTTGATTCCGAAGCTTTCCATGTAGCTACCTAATTACGTAGGTACTACAACAGTAACTGCTTACGCTCATAACTTTTGTATTAATATAAATTTAATCTTTTTTTTTTTGTCGCGCGGTGGAAATACTCGTGGACTTCCTCCATCGTGGGGTTGACAGAGGGGCATGCCGGACTCTTACCGGCTAAAACCACCGCGGTGAAATTTAATCTCCGACCATTGGGTTGCTTCAGCTTCAGAAAAACATCCCATTAGTTCTACCGTGGAACTGTTCAGTAGAACAAGTGGGAACAAACCGAACTTAGAGACTCCCAATAGTTCTACTATTTTGTATAGGTACCTGATATCGTAGTACTAGTGGGAAAAAAATTCCCATTAGTTCTACCGTAGAACTGTTCAGTAGAACTAGTGGGAACAAAGGAAAATAATTTGTTTGTCAAAATAAAGTATTGTTATTGTTGTGTGGGTAAATCGCATTGTAAAGTAACTTCTGCACATCGGCAGTACAACGCCATTTCGAGCTTCTCACAAGGTTTAATTTCCTATTTATCTTGTCAAGCCAAAGAACCAACCCCGGGCTGAGAACACTTAAGATTTATAGTCCGGGAGGGAATGGAGCCAAGGGGTGTAGGCGTAAATAGTATTAGGGCGTTCGCGGGGTGAATTTGGACAAAGACGACAATAGTAACAGTCGGTATTTTTTTCAATATAATCCTACAAGGAGGAGCTTAGCAGGTTAAACCCCGTTGGCTCCTCCCACTGGGTAACGCCCACACCTGTAAACAAAGAACGATGAAAGGTCCTAGTTATTCCATTGTTGTACAGATAACCATTATGTACAGGTAAGAGACGCTCAGAACAACCACGTCGTTTCACTGACACAAACACAATATTTAGCAGCTTTATAGGTAGTCCACTCAACGAATAACCCAAAAAGAGGTGTAGAGTGCGTGAGCTGGGCCTTAAGCGATTTCTTCAGAAAGTGGTTCAGGGTGCTTAGGGAGTAAACATACTAAAAGTCCCCGCGTCCAAGAGGTGAGCCGGAGGGGGAGGGGGAGGGGGGGATAAAAGTTCCCACTTTTGAGTTTTTCGCAAATAACTTTAAAATGGTGCGTCGTAGAGAAAAAATATCTTCTACGTAATGAAAGCTAATACAATTTTCAACTACGTTTATTTCATTTTCAAACTACACGTTCCGGAAAAGTGATAATCTTCGAAAAAAAACCGAGTTTTATCAAACTGGCTGTTGCCTGCCACTTCGTTCGCGTTATTTCGGGATAAAAAGTAGCCTATACCTAAGTTAATCCAGGTCGTACTCGTAATCGATACATTACGAAACGGGTGAATGGATTGGTAGATAGACATACCTACCAAATTTTATCCAAATCCATTCACCCGTTTATTTAGTTATCGAAACTTTTACCTATGTACACACACAGCGACACATCAAGCTATACATAACCAGTATAAGCTGACTTCTGATTGTACGAAAAACCTATACAATATGCGAGGTGAGCTAAAACTGGAAATGTGCTTGACGTGTAGCCGTGTGTACAGTCGAATCAACTAATTAGTTTACATTTTACATGTGTGGGTGAAGTCATAGTTATGCACACATACCTACACTAAATAAAACGAGCGAACTCTGTTTTTATTAGTGTGCGTATGGCATACCAATTACCGTAGCCGTATACCAATGTACCTATGTATAGTAACATTCATTTATGTTACCGAATGAGATATAACATTTCGTATGATTTTACTATAGCAACCATGGCACAATGGCTATAGTCTTTGTTCAGTGAACGAGAAGTCGTTAGCGATAATATTATTCTTTTTGTATTAATTATTTTGTTATTTATAACGATTCGATCCCGTTCATGGATGAGTAATGAAGTTGGCAACGTTTGAGACAACCACGAAATTAACAGGCCATTTTATTTTGATGGTTTAGAAAATTATTACAAGATAACTACAAAAAAGAAAATAACTAAAAAATGTTTCCAAACACCTTAACTTATAAAAAAAATTGCGTTCTTAGTTGTTAATCTACGAGTATTTGCATTACTGAGTTTATTGATTACTACCTTCTCATATTCGTGTGCGGATTTATTTCTTTGGATCCAACCATGCAACATTTATCAACGTTTAAAAAGGCAGAAATCGTTGTTCTGCATGAGCAAAACATATCTACGAGTACTTATAAGTGAAATTGCAAGGCGCTTAATGACATCGGTGAGTACAGTTATATATATATATTTTATATCTTTATTTAAAGAGCTTTGTCGCTTAGTCGCTCCATGTAAAATACTGGTATTCAGCTGCATCCGGTTAGACTGGAAGCCGACTCCAACATAGTTGGGAAAAGGCTAGGCAGATGATGATTTAAAGAGCTTTGTCGTAGATCGACAATGTCGCTCTATACGTTCTCATATACATAAACAAAAACAAAATGAGCTTGAGATTGCAACAATCAACGTCTCAACCTCAAGCTCAAATTGACCAGCTTGTACAGCGCCATAGCTGCCCTCGACATCGGAACAGCTTAGGCGCTGTTACATCCACCCACCGTACGAATTTTGGGATATTTGTGTAAGATTTCTATTCTGAGCGACTCGTTCCGGAGTACAGTTATATATTACGTTGATATTATACCTACTTCAACTTAAATAACTCATCTCACCTTTCAATGTTTACCTACCTAGAAATAAATTAATGTAACTTACCTAAAATGTAAATTAAATTTAAATTTAATTTACATTTTCGAAATTTTTAGAGGAAAGTACGAAATACATACGGACGAAGTCGCGGGCAAAGTGCTAGTTACTCATAACTAGGTAGTAATTTAAAAAAAAATGTCATAATATTGTTAATGTCTCATTAAGACTGACTGACCCTAACATAGTTGAGAAAAGGCTAGACATAAATGATGATCTTATTTCAAATATAGACTCCGTTCAAAACTCCTTGCTGCATTGATTGGTACCCACGTAGGCGTCACAATTTGTGTAACGAAGTTAACCGTCAATAATTACATTGTGACAACGTCCCGGATGTCCCATAATTACGATCTATTAACGTTTTTAACACACTAACATACACTATACAGTTTTGTTCGTTTGTTTCCGTGAGATAAAAACTATTTAACAGTAGTTGAAGGTCACTGTTGATTTATATTATGCTATGATCTGTCACTTTGATGAAAATCACTTTTTAGTAAATCGTTTAGCAATTGAATTAAATTATAATTTAATAATGCGTCATAGTTTGTAAGTACATCTGGATCCCGCTCAGTCCGTTATTTCACAATAACTGCATTTATAATAAGCATCTCCAGTTGCGCCACTACGCCGTGATTCCATTTCTGAGGCAATTCCCGTAACAAAAACCATCAAAATCTAGTCGCTATCTCTCTTCAGCGACCATAGAAATGTAAAATATCTATGTCAGCGACAATCAATGTCAAAAACATGTCAAAAATGTAGAGAAATTGGAGGTATCTTTTACAGATTGAGACTGAGATCGGACTGTGATCGTTCTTACAATTACGAGCATGGCCCCTCTCTAAAGTAATTTTCTATCAGGCGGTTGCTTAAGCACGCAGCAACATGATAAGCTATGAAGAGTAGGTACATACGGAATTATCGCAACTTGTCACTTTATAGTCTTTCGCCTCTTTGTGCCGAAAATACTGCACTAATATTAGTACAATTGAAAAAAAAAAGATGAAAGAATAATGATAATGTGAAACTTGAATTCCACGCAACGCGTACTGACGGACACAGAGCGTATTGATCTAGCGATTGTAACGTCTGCATCCAATACACGCCTACAGATCCATAAAATATACCTACTCAAGTCAGGAAATATGCTTGTTTGCCTGATCATAAGAATTCTCCTCAATGTTACACGTTTTTAATAAGCGTTAGCAACGAACGCAAGCGAACCCCCGCTACGTGAAGCCTTAAAGATAATGATTTGATTTAATATTAGTAGAATCGTCGTTTCTCAGAATTATCAATTTTCATCTGCGCAAACCCAATAAACAGCAGATCTCAAACACCCACAGGTAATTAGTCTGAGGGATGATATAAATTCCCAGGAAAGTAATTTTTACGAAATATTTCTCTTTCAATATTTTACTTGTGACTTTTGACTTGCTCTTTTCTGAGAATTTTAATCATTTGCAAATCAGCCAGTCGAGGTCGATGAAGCCACATCAATATTAATTTAATTTCTAAGTAAGTATAGACTTAATACTTATCAAGATTTCACTGATTTGATTTGTCAAATAATTTTAAATCTATTTGGGTTACCCAAATAGATGGAAAACGGAAAGGAATCACAGGTGGATCGCTTGTTTATTCGTCAACAGCTTTATTGAACAAAGAGATGTTGAGATAGGTTTGGATTGGAGAAAGGTCAAGGGAAATAAACAACAACGGACCAATCGCGACAAGAAACACAAATTATGAGTACCTATCCAATGAGATAATCCTAACATAAGGTTGACGACATCATTTTAAACTTAGTTATATGTGCGACTCATAAAACCGGCGGCATACGCTTCGTTTTCGGTAACCAAAAACTCTGACATTGAGGGGTTCCGACGCTTACTGACGTCAGAAAGCCATTCGCCTTCAAAACAAAAAAAAAAAACAAACTTACACTATAAAACTGAGGGTGTATTTTGGTCACCGCGTGGTGGTTTGCATATTGCTAACAAATACATTAGATATTTTTTTCTGCTAACTCTGTAACTTACTTAGGCCAACGATGCGCGTCATCATTTAGTATAATAAAATAACATGACTAACGAATTTAAATATAGTGAACTTATAGCTATCAAAAACTGAGAGAAATAATCGCCTTCTACTCTAGTGCTGTTACAATTACTCTTTTAACTTTTTTTTTACTAGCCTGCGCTGTCCCACTCCTGGGCAATGGCCTCCCTCCACTCCTTCATCTTTCGTGAGCCCGCGCATCCTCCTTCCAGTTTTGACGGAACCTATCCAGCTCGTCCCGCCATCTCCTACATGGTCTGCCGCGACCCAGCCTCACTGTCTCAAGGCACCAATTCTGCGCTATTTGGGCCCACAGTTTGTCCGGCATGCGGCAGACATGTCCTGCCCAGTCCCATTTAAGTTGAGCAGCCTTTGAGCCACGTCAACTAACTGTGTTTTGGAGCGCAGTATTGTGTTTCAAATACTTATAACTTAAATAAACTTAACTAGATAAGTGCATCTTAGTGGAGCGTGTTTCTCAATACTAACTGAACAATCAAAACTTCGCGATATATCTGTTTATACTACAACCCGTACATGTATTTACAGTCAACAAAAGAGATAAGTATGCAGGATCGTCGGATATACTTAGTTGTAGTTTAGTAAGAAAGCGATGGATGTTCTGGAATAAAATTTAATTTTATTAATAGAAAACAAACAGCTCATTTATCAAATTAAAGGATGTGTTTTTTTTTCGGCCAAACTTGTACCGAGGTACAAATTACAAGTAAAATTCCTTGCAATAAATTGTGTTATTAGCAGTATTTAAAATCCCCCAATATTTGATAGATTAAGAAATAAGAGAATATAAAAAATCACTACCTCACATCGTAACTGCGTTCAACGAAACGTTCATAACAGCACTGACAGCTGTCAAACTATTCCATTTGTCAAAATATTACATATTGTAGTTTGTGATCACATTAGTCCTCAGCGAATATATTAATTCGTCATCGATAAAACGATGGAGCCATTACTATAAAAATTGTAATTGGACCATAGAGGAGGTATGGAACTCCTATCAGTGACGGTCATCGGCCTTTAAAAAGTTGTCCGACAGTCAGAGATTGTTAAGATAGGCTGTAACGTATTTGCCGACAATCCAAGGGTCCTAAAATGTGCATTTCAGTCTATCATTTAGCCCTAAGACCACAATAAAGTCAGAATACTAATATAAATTCCCTAAGACGACCCACTGACCAATTCATCAATTATTTTTGTGTAGCCATATCCACAGCTATACCAGCAGCTGCTAGTATGCTGCAGGTTGTTTTTCATTGTGAAGGCTAACTGTGCGTTTGCATTATGCATTGGCGAAACATTCACATGAAAACATGTTGAAATCTCTGGTAACAGTCAATAAATGTACGGTATGGATACATTGACAGTTACCAGAGATTTCATCATGTTTAGTTTAGTCGTCAAGATGGGAGAAATCAATCGAAAGTCCAGGGAAGAATAGCCAAATCAACAATTATGAAATCACACACGAAATAGCACTCCAAGAGACGGGAAACCAACGAACAGAGCCGGGGAACCGAAATGGAATGTTATCACTAGGTATTGGTAACAACAACTAATAGAGAATTATCGGCCTTGGAGCACAGTCTTTTGGCTTTTGAGAAAGCTAACCAAACGCATACAATAATCTGATAAATAAATGTATTTTTTAAATTCTTATTCGCTAAATGGTTCACAAAAATAATGTCTTATATAAACAAAAAAAACTTTTTTTAATACAAAAATAAGATAATAATCAATATATTTTTAGGATAATTTCTTTATGTTACATTTATAAAACGTAGTAACGAAACGCATCGTCGGAAGAATATATAATGAGATTGCCAAGTTAATTAATGGGTTGTAAGTTATTAATATCTTTGAACGACAATTTCATGTGGTACAAATGTATAAATAAATCCAATATATTTTTTTTCAGAATCTGCGATTTTTTTCCTGTATTTCAGTACTTTTGTTCATATGGTACATTGTTTGGTCACAGTTGTATGAAATAAAAAACACCTCCTTTCAGTCGACAACATCCATCGGTTTCTTACTAAACTTCAACAATATCCGACGATCCTGCATACTTATCTCTTTTGTTGATTGTACAAAACCAAAAATCATCACATAGCCTGGTTTATTATGGATTTCTTGAATTCCTGAAAGTTTTCATGAACTTGCTACATTCACGTGTCTTTTGAGTTATGTAAAGGCGTTGTAGATGTAAAGTTTCAGTGTTCTTCTTTGTCTGCACAGTGACCCAGGAGGCTGACGAGGAGACCAAGTCCTTGTGCCCGACAGACGGCAGCGACAACCTACTGTTGGACTGTCCGCACGCCACCTTGTACCTGCGATTCCCGCACGAAAGAGAACTCAAAGTAAGATCACATCTTATTCTCTCGTATTTACACGAACTATGGTTTATAAGTGACTCACTCATGACGTGACAAAAGTCGTTCGAAACTAGTTATACAACCCGCCTCGTTTCATCAATCTAAATGAGCATAAATCACTCCAAAATAAAAACCTATTTAACTATAAAATAAAAAACTGTGAAGTTAAATAATTTGTTTACGATATTAAATTAATACGGTTGATTGATTGAAGAGGCTAACCTTTCGAAGATGTCTTAATGATTGCTAAAAGAGTTTCGGTTCACAAAATAATTTTAATCCTCTGTTTAATGGAAAATAAAAAAGGCATTTCAAGGAATAACATCTTTTTTTCGATATCTGTTAATCACAACAGCATCAAGTGATATTAAATAGGTATATGAATCACTTTATGGCTTACTAGCAACGGTGACAACCAACGGTGGTCACCGTTGATTGGAACTGTGATCAACCTCGCGGGAACCGAATTGGTCGCAGTAACGAAGACAGGCCACCCCGACCAAATAGGTTAGGTTAGGTGACCAAAAGCGCGCGAGCCGAGCGAGCGCTACTGCCAAGTTAGATTTTGATTTGTTTAACTACTGCTAAATATTTATGTACCTACTTCCGCATTTTTAATATTTATTATGATTCATTTTTATTTAGTTTACTGCTTAGTTTTTACTGCCGAACTTGTTAATAAACATGCATTTTGTAATTTTAAAATTTTCTAAAACTACATCAAACAACTACTGCTTTAGATCAATGATCAATCAATCAATCGCCAATTTAAATGTCTGGGCTAGGCAAGTAGTTAAACGTTATTGATCTAAGTTATTTGCCTAGCTGTTTGATTGAATGGCTGAATATCATTCAGCCAGTTGAAGGGCGCCGTTTAGTTAAAAGGCTAGGAAGTTAACTGAATGTTTTTAAGCTAGTTGGCGGAGACATGTACGAGTACACTACAACACAATTAATAGGTACGGCAAACCAGTGGATATTTTATTTTTACGCTTATGTCTGCTATAAAACCTGCAAAATTTAAACTAAAGTAAACAAAGCGGCTAATTTATATTGTTTCGTATTTAATAGTAATAAATACAGACTTAAAAACAATAAGAAACCGCACCATTTTTATTCAACAGCAAAAATAGATACTAGAAACAAGTTAAAGTGTAATTAATTGAAATGTTACGGTTGCTCCAATCACTAGTTCCATCTGTCAAAAAACGGTTTATCTTATGGTAACGGTATAATGTTGTTAGTGCTAGTAAAACAAACAGTAGTTGTAGCAGCGCCATCTTTGGGCAATAACTTTGTCGGAAAACTGGTGGGATTCATTCCTTCTTAGGGCGCGCGAGAATAAACCACACACATCCCTCGCACAGATGGCATCACCATACACATACAGCTTGGAAACATCGCGTTTTAATCTGTCCCTTTCATTTTCACCATTTTGATCATACACGAGCAAGGGACAAACGATCGCTTAATTTTATAGATTCAGACGCCCGCCAGTTATATACCGTACCGAGTTATGTGTATGTGAAACACTAGCTAAAGTAAATCGCTGCGTCATACCAGCTCTGGAATCGATCAGAACATCACGGAAATTTGTGATCGGGACGGTTATCAGCTACTTTTAAGTTCAACTTAACAAACAGTGAACGTGTTGGGTCACAACACAACAAATAGTGCCCGTGTTGAATCAGCAACAAATAGTGCGCGTGTTGAATCACCAACAGGCAGTTAACGTAGAGGTGAAACTACAACCGGTTGACATGGAAGATCATCCACAACCGGCGAACGTGGCGGAGCAAGAAGAAGCGCAGAACGTGGAGGAGCCACCACAACTGGTGAACGTTGAAGGTCAGCAACCGCCAGTTAACGGACACGTCCAGCCACTACCGGATGCCGATCATGAGCTCCTGTTGCCCCCGAATGGATTAATGAACATTGAGAATCTTCATCTGGTGGACGTGGACGATATAGGTGAACTAATGCATCCTGATGGTGTACCGCCTGTGGCTGTGGATTTAGATGAAATTCAGCGGCTTCTGGACGTGATTGATTTTTTTGACGACGAAGAAGAAGAGGCAAGCGCTCCAAATGAGACTGCATGCAATGAAAACCCAGATCATCATGACCACGACGACAGCGACGACGAGCCAGACTTTGAAGCACTAGCTGCCATAATATACATCGGAATGATGAATAAGAATTAATTATGTACCATCAAGCAGTCTTAGGAATAACGTGCCAACTTGCCAAGTAAACAGTGGTGCTGCTAAACATTAATATGTTTAGCATTTAGGTAATCCTAAATGCACAAAGATGAAACCTGTCTGTAAGCCACTATCTCAGAGATAGAATTTTTCAATAATAATATTTGTGTCATTTTAATATAAATACATGTGTACAAACAATACGTGTGTTATACCGCCATTTTATATTGTGTTAATTTTCCAATGAATGTGATTAATGTTTTCGGATACAGGTTTGTGCAAAAAGGAGTGGAAAGTTCGGAGTGTTCAGGGTAAAAATGAAATTGTATTTTCTGGGCATGTTCTATCAGCATGAATTTATTTTGATAAGTGTGTCTATTATTAGACTTTTATAATGTATTTTGTCTTGTATAGGCAACATTGTGGAAAATAAATATGTCAGAATAACCAAGTTAAAGTCGTAAGAACTAAGTAAGTTCACCTATCAGAAATGCTGACCGAACAAGTGTTTGTATTTAAAAAAATGTATTGTATTGTGTAAGATTTAATCTTTTACAAATACCTTAAACTTAGTTATTATACTTATACCTTATACTTGATGGATAAAAGTATTTTGAACATTTACAAATAAACCTTATATCTAACTATTTCATGTTTTTTCATTGCTCTCTTACCAAGTAGGGTATTAAATAAGCTTTATGCACAAGATATATGCGAATGCGAAATATATTATAAAGTAAGAAGTATGTATTTTATATTCAACTTTCATCAAAAATAACATGTAGGCAAAATCATTTCCCCGTCGGCGTCGCGAGCCGTCGGAACACAGCCGGCGGCAGCACCCTGAGCTTGCGGAATATGTAGCGAATGTAATCTATTCAATATTTAATTAATACTACAAGCGAATGAATCAGCGACATTTATTGCCAAATTTAAAGCACGATTAAAGGGTTTAGATCTTTCTAAAGGCACAAAACTATAATAATTATAGTATAATTAGCCAAAAGTTTTCCTACTGGGACACGGGCCTCCTCTCTTCGAGAGGGAGTGGGCTGTAATTTACCACGCGGGCCCCGTGCTAGTTAGAAGATGTCACAAGTCTTCGAATTTTTGGTTCTAGAACATTACAAATCTATTGTATTAAAATGTTCCTGCTGCGTTCCATGTTAGGTATGTTATAGAAGAGCTTATCATGCCGCTGCCTAGCAAAACGATACAGTAATATAAAGACAGAGTACACCCAAGGCGAAGCTTATTTTAAGGGTTAAGTCGGGCTGTATATTATTATGATGATCATACTGTATTACTAGTTGAACGAGGGATCTCCTCAATGGCATGATAGTTAATGCTCACATGTAAAGAATAAATCAAATTTAAATTATTGTAGCAACTCGCGCTAGGCCTGCGTGGTTAATCGCGGTCCATTCCCTCTCACAGAGAGGAGGCCTGTGTCTCATCAGTTCTTTTATTGTAGCAATTAGAACCTTAGTATGATCAAACTCTGTCGACTGCACCGGGCTTCAATGAACGGGAATGAAATAATTAAACTGGACTTATGACAATTAAAGCTTTCATTGTGCGTTTCTGAATCTAAAACAAATACTTAAGTATTTCTTGGATATTTAACAAGAAACATTAAACATAAATGTGTTCTGTGTACTCCAGGGGTGGCGCTACATGGTGAAGCTGGCGGCTCATAACAATGGCGCCCACATCCACCACCAGCAGCTCACGAAGGAAGATGTGCCGGCCATCGTCGATAAATGCCTTAGTTTTATTTATGCTCATGGTACGTAAACGTCTTCTCTGTCCGTCCGTCCGTCTCAATTCTAGTGGTACGAACGTGTGAAGTGTTGGTAATGAATGTGGAAAGCTATAAGATGCAGACCAAAGAAAAGTTGGATGGAAATTGTCGAAGATGATGTATTACAGCTAGGAGGAAGTGAAATCAGTGATGACGGCTAATAAATGTGTATCGAAGAAAACCTTCCGCGGAGCCCAAATATGTGGGATAAGGTTAGGATGTAAAAGTCCATGTTGAATTGATTCGATTATATTATGTTCTCCAGTGCGAAACTTGTTTGTTTGAATTTCATTACTTCGAACACGTTGCTCCGATACTATCTTATTGCATTGATAGTCTTATTCTGTACTATTCTTAGTACTGAGTCTAATAACGTGTATTCGATTGAAATAATAGGTAATTAACTGTAAGTACCGAAGTCACAAGAAGCAGAAGAAGTTGTTCGCGTGAGTAAGATAGTATCATGGCAACGTGTTCGAAATAAGAGTTCGAACAAATATGTTTCGCATTTCAGTAGGACACTAATACCTATACGCGTAGTAGTAGGGCTTTTCATAAAATCTGGGTAAGATAGTTCTTACCCAGACAGACGAATATATTTTGACAGGCCTGATGGTCTAGTGGTTAGTGACCCTGACTGCTATGCCGGAGGTCGTGGGTTCGATTCCCACCCAGGACAAATGTTTGTGTGATGAGCTCGATCATTTGTTCTGTGTCTGGTTGTAATTTATCTATAATATGTATGTATTTAGAAATATATAAGTATGTTTATCAGTTGTCTAGTACCCATAACACAAGTTCTGCTTAGCTTGGGACTAGATGGCGTTGTGTGATAGTTGTGGAATATTATATTATTATTATGTCCACCAGTGGACGTCTTTCGACTGAACGACGATATTGTTTCTTCTTCTCCTTCAACCATGAACTGTTTGTTCCAGGCAGTCTGTCTGAGGGTATATACCGTCGCGCCGGTAGTAGCTCGGTGCTATCGGAACTACTCGCGCGGTTCCGTCGTGACGCGTGGTCAGTGCAGCTCAGCTCGACTCAACACTCCGAACATGACGTCACTGGCGTACTCAAACGGTATGTGCAGCTACAACGTGTAATATAACAAAACACCTGGCAGCCTAATTAGAATATTGAGATGATTGAGATATTAGCACAATACAATAATTGTATGGTTGAATTTTGTCAAACCACTTTTTAGTTAATGCAAATGGAAAGTGGATGTAGTAACTATCTCCTAATTGAAAATTATGTACCACTTTCACTTAAGGTGGATGCGCTAAGGTAGCCGGCGTTATTAAAATTTCCTTAAGGTATTTGCAATTTGCAGGTCAGTGTCAGGGTATGTTGTATGTGGATAAAAATATATTTCGCGACTGTAACAAATATAACTTTACAGAATTGTAATCATTACAATCAGCAATACAACTACTTGAGTTAGCATTGCCCTCACATGTCATGATTTCATGAAATAGTCATTCAATAAGGTAATATGAATTTAGAGAGTTGTATTATTTTTATAATTATAATTCTATAATGAAATATTTATTACGGCCGCGAATCATATTTAGATAGCATACAACCTGATACTGACCTGCAAATTGCAAAAAACGTAAGAAATTTGAATTTCCCTTGCCATCCTGACGCTTTCGCCTTAAATCACGTTACATTGGTCGTAAAGCTCTTCTTTATTTAATAAACTATTGGATAACCTTGCTACAGCAGTTGGTAAAGCAGTGACTCGAACTCCATTTTCATTTTATTGACACATAATAACGACAGATATAAGAGTAATAGGTTTCAAAGTCCCACCATTTCTTCCAGTTATTTGGGTCCAGAAATAATGTGTTTTGTCCAGCTAGTCCCGCCATCTTTGAGCCAAATCACATACACACGACACGATATCGCATCGTGGTACTTGGCGATATCGTGTCACGATCCGATGTCGTGTCACGATCCGATGTCGTGTCATGTGTAAGTGATTTGGCCCTTAAACGTGGTTATTGATACTAAAAGCAAAAACAAAAATCATAATGATATGGAAGCGTTATGTTTAAGAGTAGAAATAGTGGAACCGTTGCCTGAACTCTGCTCTTAAACTAGTTCCAAAGAAGTTTCTTTATGAATTCATAACGTGATGCGTGATCTCAAAAATATCGATTTACATTTCTGGCTGCGTGTGGAGCATTATTCCACCACAAGTTCTTAATATTTATGGTCATAACCTTAATAAAAATATTAACAAATTCAATATTATCAATTTCAGATTCTTCCGCGACCTTCCAGAACCTCTGGTGCCGCAAGAAAAACATAAGGACCTGATCGCAGCGTTACGTTAGTTCTTTTACTGTAATTCCATAGATTTGTATATACACAATCAAACTCTAGGTTACGTACTAGCGTGTCCGTATGATTTGAGTGAATCCAAGCCTGACCGAAACCCTCCGAAACGAAACTAACCGAACCGAAAGCGTCTGTCGCGCGAATATGCGATTACGCGAGCGTTTACATTTATTATGACGTACAAAGGTGACTTGATTGAGTGCTATGAATATTATTATGACATTCATATAAACGAGCGCGTAGACGTCCACGTTTATATCGGCACTGTAAAATCATAAAAGCGTACAATCGCTTTCGGTTAGGACACAGCCATCGTTTAGCAGAAGCTCAGCCACAACTTAGGGACGGACCCGACGGACTATGTCGTCAGAAAGATCTTCAGGGTAGACCAAGTGAATTAATTAGGAGTGCTTATATTAACGTGGTCTTTGACAAATCAGCAGAGGTCCATGCTCGAGGTTTCCCAGAGGGCTATGGAACGGAGTGTTCTGGGTATCAAATTAACAGACCGGGTTAGGAATACGACCATCCGTTCCATCACAAAGATAATTGATGTCTTTTGGAATGCTGCCACGCTAAAATGGAACTGGGCTGGACACATCTGCCGCATGTCAGACGAACAATGGGCCAAACTTACGACCCAATGGGACCCATTGGGTCGTAAGTTGTCTGCAATGATGCGCATGTTTTTGCCAAAAAATAAATAAATTAGTACTTGTACAGGAATTCGACCTTAAAAACACTCTCCTTTTACACACTTTCAGAGCTACCAGACGAGACGGCGCGTCACCACGAGTACCACCGTATCATGTCCTCCCTGCCGCTGGTCCCTCGGAACACTGCTCGCAAACTGTTCGCGCACCTACACTTCCTACACACAATGGCCCACGCTAACAAGATGGGCGCAGAGAATCTCGCCTCCGTGTGGGCGCCCACCATCATGCCTGCTGCTATGGTAAGCAAGGAGGCTACAAATACTGTAGATGCTGCGAATGGTCAGTCAAATAACTATTCGTTTCCGGTGTATTTTTTATGTTCGTATTTTATAATAATATTATTATTAAAAAATAAAGTCCTCCAGACCGCATTTCAGCCACGGCGACCAATCTCAACGGAGACTAGCCTTCGGCGCGGGAGATATTATAGTGTACAGACGCCAGCACATCAAGCTACCCGAAACTCAAAGTGGAATAATCCAATATTGCGTAATAGATTTATATAGGTGGGATTGTCTGTGGGTGGGATCAATGTTTTGGTTGCCTAAAGCGTCAAAAATGGATGTGTGTGAAATGCTGTCGGAGCTTTGGAATAATCAACAAAAGCGAGGTATAACGGGATTTTATATTCCTGGTGTTTTTCGATGAATTGATTGACTGTATGCAGATGATCGGTCGTAGAATGGCCAGGCCGGAAGCCTGCTTGCTCAGGGGGTTGGTGTTTATGTAGTTCGCCAGAAATGCGATTTTAAATTATTTTTATGAATATTTTGTTATTATTATATTTGTATATGAAGCAAACACGACCTTGTGTAAGTTTTAATTTAAATAAATAATTTATTTTAATTAAAACTTTAGGTAGGAGTAAACTGATACTATATCACGTAACAAAAAGCGTTATGCGACTTTCTGTCTCTCTGAGCGAGAGATAGTTTTCATGGTTCTCGACGGTGCTAAAGCCCATAGTGAAGAAAAAATGAAAATCCAAGATGGCGGCTGCGATAGTTTTAATTTTTTTTATCTTGGGTGTCGTTTTCATGGTTGTCGAGGGTGCTAAAGCCGATAGCGAGGTCAAAATGAAAATCCAAAATAGCGACAATTTTATGAACTTAGCTTCTAAAAACTCATAAGAACTCTGTATTAAAAACGCGTATTAAATTCACACTTTCTCTCTCTCTCTCTCTTTCTATTATATACAAGTGTGCGTTTCTTTCACCGTTTTTTAGAGTAGTGCTGACATAAATTACACAAAGTAAAGCGCCTGCCTGGGTACCCACATCGTACAACTCGCAAGTCGAGGCCGTTACCACTGGACCAACACTGCTCTGTAATTAATATCATCGCTGATCTTCGCTTTAATTAATATTAATAAAATCATTGCCTCTATCCCAGACAAGCAACACACTTCAAACCGCCTGGTCGACCAAAGAAGTGTTCGTTGTTCGAGACCTAATAGGAAACTTCGAAAAGATATGGGAGCCGACAGAGGCTGAGACGCGTCGCGAGGCGGCCGTGAGACGCGTCATCATGCGAGTGCTGAGCAACTCGGCACCCACCGCACCCAAGGCAGCCGGCGATCTGCGGACCTGGGTCTATGTGAACGATAAGTCTACGTGCTATCAGATTACTGTAAGTAACTTCCAAATTTTTGGTAATTAATATCAGCCGGTTGGAAACGCTGGGAGAGGGGGGGGGGGGCCTTGAAGGACATACAAGGTGGAGAGACGACAATAAATTAAACTTCGTATATCTAATAACGTTCCCACTCTGCATACAAACATTCAACCACAATGTGTACAATTGTTTAGTCACTATAGCTAGTCAAAGATTGGCAAAACCTATAGTCGGCGCATGACTACTATTTAGTTTGTTTGAAAAAATCTAATTTTTGTAAGTTCCAAAATACCTCTATGCATTGGTGCTTGGCCGGACCGCAAACGCGGGCGCGGACTGGCGCGGCGCGGCTTACTCAAACATAAGAACTTCATTTGAGTGTCCATAGTGGGCACGCGGGCGCGCGGCGCGGGCTGCACGGCGCGGGGAGCGCGCGGGCTACTCCCGCCATAGCTCGTTCATATAAGTGGCCGCAGTGGGTGCGCGGGTGGCCTGCGTGGGGACCGGGGTTCTCAAACTAGTTCGAGCTTTTTTCTAGTAAAAATATGTCTTCTTCATCCATATTATATTTTGACAAAAACTGGACATGACAACACTCAGAACAAAGCAGCCCTTCACTGCGGACAGGCAGATCGCGCGCGTTCCCGCACCCGCGCCGCTCCCCGCCCCGCGCTGCCAGTCTGGCCAAGCACTTAGTATTGCCAGTGTTTTCATTTACTGTCGTATTGTCGTCTCCACGTTGTATATTGCCATTATCGGTGCTGTTCTTCAGAAAGGTCAGATGTGTGATCAGCAGCATAATTGCGTAACATACTTTATATCACAATTCGAAAGATTTTTAAGAAAATTGCTAATCCATTGCTTCATGTGTTTGAAAAATTCGTCTGCTCAACAACGTAAATAAAGCAATGAATGTTGTTGATCTGTCAAAATGAAATGCAATGCCGTTGCAAGTAAGTTACGTATTTACTCCGCGGATTTATGAACGTAAATGAAGTAAAAGGAGTATGTAAGGATCGTATGTGGCTTTCTGTAGTTTCTGCCTACCCCTATGGGGAAACCGCGTAAGTTTATGTATGTATGTGTATGCTGATATAGGCAGTTGGGGGCTGTTCATTTATTACGCAAGAAAATTTTGACCACTTTCTGACCCCTCCCCTACGTAAGAAAAAATAAGACTTGGATAAACCCCCTCCCCCCCCCCTTTTTAATCTTACGTAAGATCAGTATCTACCAAAATTGCAAAGAAAAAGTAGCAAAAAATTAAAAACTTATAATTTTTTTACTTATATTATGATCCTACGTAAGAACAGTCTAGACCTCTCCCACCCCCCACGTAAGAAAATATAGTCTTGTTTGGGCCCCCTCCCCTTCAAATTGTCTTACGTAATAAATGAACAGCCCCTTGCTGTATCGCTGCAGGGCAAGGATCTCTTATCGTACAGAGAGGGCATGAGCATTGATCACTAAGCTTGCTTAATGCAGATATATACGATAAAATTTAGGCTGTCTATGATGTTGAAATAACAGATTTTTACAAAGTCATGATAATTTGTCTGTTTTTGCTGCCGTATCTTCATAACGTCTGGACTTATTTTGAGGAGACTTCCACAGGCAGGTGAGGTTCAGGAGCCATTTAGGCGTTATTTTCCTAAATAAATTTTGTAACTCAATAACACTACTAAGTAAACCAAAGCATCTTTTTGATTATAGACAGTCGCATGAATGTACGTTCGCTCTTAGAGTCGTTTAGTAAGTACACGTATATGGTAGCGGGATTGTCCGAAAGGGTTACCGCTGCCCGGAACATAAAGGGCTAAGGAAGGAACACGGGTGGGTTTTAGTCAGTAAGAGTCTGACACTCCCTTACGCTCCACCCAGAGCGGGAGGAGTCATTTAGATGATTTCCCAGCCAAAAAAAAAGTTTACTATAGAGAAACTTCTTTTCACAGCTAACACCAAACAAAACCAGCTCCGACGTTTGCATAGAACTATGCGACAAGGCGAAATCAGAGTCCCATCTCCTGATGTTAGAGGAAGTGATATGCAACGACTCCATGCGGCGTTCCGTACACATAGACGAGGTCGTGTTGGACGTGGTACTGCGGTGGAGTTACTGGGATGAAGACGACAGGAAACACAACTATTTGGTCGTCAAACAGAATAAAATCCTCCATGATATGGAGGCTTTGAGACAAACGACGTCTGTCTGCGGCGAGCTCAGGCTTGCGACTGAGGCTATGAAGTCTTTTAAATTGCATATGTTTGAAGTGCAGAACACCAGGCTATGTTACTTTAAGGATAAACAGGTTAGTTCACTGTCAGTATATTTGTTGTCCTGCCGGAGTAGCGGGATCGTCCGAAAGGGTTACCGCTGCCCCGGAACATAAAGGGCTAAGGAAGGAACGGGTGGGTTTTAGTCAGTAAGAGTCTGACACTCCCTTCCGCTCCACCCAGAGCGGAAGGAGTCATTAGATGATTTCCCAACCAAAAAAAAAAAAAGAAAAGTATATTTGTTGTTACCCTGGTGCCAGAAATAGCTTAAAGTTGTGGCAGGCAAAGCACGTATGTAAAGTAACACTTGCCGATAGCAATCCTGTCTTATAGCATTTTTATCTCACGAAGCGACGCGCGCTTTACGTAAGTGGTAAGCAAGTGTACAAACAAGTTGTGAATTTGTGTGTGAAGACGAGTAGCGTCAGCACAAAATACATACAATACAAACAAACTTCCGACTACGCCGTTGTCTCGGAAGGTACCGAGAGCTCCTGCACTTAGGGCCTGTGCACACCACGTTTTTTAAACGCGCCGTTGACGCGCGTTTTAGAAACGTGCGTCGACGTGTGTACCAACATGGGCAGATTAATATGTACATACGTTGATTTTCGATTTGTAATTACCTACAGTGGGTGGGTGCGTGGGTCTAGAGATAAAAAGCAGAAAGGACTAGCGACTTCAACATAACATATCACGCCTAAATTACGTGAAGCGGTGGTGTTCACGGGTCCGATGTGAAGAGAGGGCAAGCTTATTGCAATGTAAGGTCCTAGTGACTACAAGTTTTCAGATTGTTGTCTAAACTATAATTATAATATTATAAAGAGAAAAGATTTGATTTTTTGTATGTTTGTTTGTCAAGCTTTCACGCTAAAACAGCTGAACGGATTTGGATGAAATTTGGCATATCGGTAGATCATGGCCTGGATTAGAACACAGGATACTTTTTTGCCCGACATGCCCACGGGATTTAGAGCTATCCGGGTGAAACCGCGGGATGCAGCTAGTAAATAGGTAATATAGTAAATTATAATTTTCCAGGGTTCTCACAAGATCGAGGAGTGGAAGATAAAGGACATCTTGTGGTATGTGGGGCACGAGCCCAAGCGGAACCCGCAGTCGCGGTGGGCTATCACCTTCATACCCAGGAACAAACACAAAAGGTACTCAATGATAAGTTAACACAAGCGTATTACGCCTGTATTCTCCAAAGCCAAAGGCAGAGTTGTTGAGAGTGAAGAGCAGTGGGCCCATTGGTAATGGCCCTGACTTACGAGTTGTGGATCGTGGATTCGAACCCAGCCAGACAATTTACTTTGTTTAAATAATTTCATCACCACAGCTGCTGCTCTCAAAACGGTGAAGAAAAACATCGTGAGGAAGCCGGCATGTCCTAGAACAAAAAATTCGACGGTATGTGATATCTACCAATCCGCACTGGGCTGCGTGGTAGATTATTAGCCCACTCCCTCTCGAAAAGAGGCCTGTGTCGCAGCAGTGGGAACATTATAGGCCGATTTTGTATAGACAGAGTTGTTTAGTACCCACATTTCGCCAGCTAGGTTTCAGCCAGTTACGAATACAGACTTCGAGCTGATACTGAGAAATTCCTGATGAAAGATAAACATATCCTTACCTCAAGTTTACAACAAAGTATAAAACATGTATTCTACTCGAACTTATGTCTACCGTTTTCGTTTACACCTAAAATAAGTTGTAAAGACTAGTTATACAAAACTTGCAGAAATATTGGCAAAAATATTCAAGGATAATTGGCAATGGTGACCAAAATAGTTAACAACGTGAATAAATGTATGCTCCAGTCCGTTCACAATTATTTTACCTCTGACAACAGTGACAGCAGCAACCTTATTGTAACGAAAATAAAGATCACAATGATTTTGACAGATTTGTCAGTGGCAGCAACCCAACATCAACCTTATCAGAATGAGAATAAAGATCACTGTGATTTGGACAGTGATGCAAAATCAGACGTACAATAACTGAGAAAGGAAATGTTTGATAAATGACAAGTCTTTTACAAGACTCACAATGTCTCTATATGGTTCAGTGTACGAAAAACCGCATCCACTTCAGTTGGGAGTAGTTTCCGGCCATGTTAGTCGACTACTATACACAAAGGTGGCCAAGTTGGCCGTTGTAAGGTCAGTGTCACGAGCGGAGGAAAAGAACAAGTATCATGGTATATGGGTGACTGGGTGTCAACGCGGGGGATGAACCGAAATCAGGACCCAGGCTTATCAGTCTCAGTTGGGACCACTAGATTGATATGTAGTGGCCTCAAGTGGAATGAACGATTTACATAACGTTACATAGTCTTCATGAAATAGTTTCTACAGTTTCATAAAATTTTGATCTATTCTAAAGTTCTTTTACCATGCTTTCAGGAGTAAGGACAAGCCGTGGTTCGGGTGCACGATAGCGGGCGCGGTGACTGAAGACCAGCTCAAGTGGATGACCGCGCTGATGTTCGCAGAGCACTCCACAGTCCTGCCCACCCCCAGACTCGTCATCACGTAGCCGTGATAGTGTGGTCAGCACCTTTTGTATATTTCGTAGACGACAGGAAAAATAATATTTTTTTTTTGGAAACCTTATATTATGTGAATTATGTCGTATTATTACGAAAATCAAGTAGTCTCTAAAGGAGCTGAAATGTCTTAGTGTCTCAATGTCGGTGGACCAACGACGCCACGGGAATCCGCTGTATGCGGGCAATGCGAGACTGGTCATCGTAAATGCTCGAAGAGGCCCTCTATATCCAGCAATGGTATTTTTTGATGATATGAAATTTATGATTTTCTTGTGTTGTTACAGCACAAGGGTCCACAAACCACAGGAAAAGCTGACTTCAACGTCGTGGAAAACATGAAAAGCAGCTCAAAGTCTGATCTATTTTGCAAGTAACTTATTATTCTAACAGACTGATGTGACAAAATTATCATTGAAAAACCAATATGTTAAGAAAATCACAATGTTCTTGAAAACCCTCATGTATTAAAATGTCATAAAGTTGCCTATAACGAGAGTAAGTAATTAAAACATAAATGTAATTTTTTTATTAAATCCAAGGGAACCAGAGGCCTTCTAAACTTCGAATGATCTGTAGGTTTGTAGTGCACTCAAGGTCACTATGTTTTCATAATATTATCCAGTGCAGGTATGGGCCTTCACTCTCTTGAAAAAAAAAACCTTTTGCTTTTGTAATATAAAATAATGAATTGACAAAATAATTCAATAATTTTAACTAAATTGAAAAAATATATTTTCATATAAAACTATTGTTTTCGAAGACTTTTACATCCTGTAATCTATATTAAATCAAAACTCAATAAAGACATAGGATTAAGTAGTGTATATACATAGATGTAAGCACATAAATCAATTATATAAATATTAATTAAATATGTTAATCATAACATAGTACAATTTTAGACAGCATTGTGTGTATTGTATATATTTTATTTAGCCTTGAATCTCTGCTTTATAGATTTTAACAAAACAAGATTTTATTTTTCGTTTTTATGTAGTAGGTGTTGCCAGTTTGTCAGTTGTTCATTTAAATAATTCTGGAATAGTGGAATTATTGTAACATGAAATAAAACGGCGAATTTAAATGACAGGGGCCCTAAAAAGGCCACTTTGGCAGAATCATAAAAGGATAACATTATGAATCACAATAAAAGTCGCAAAATGGTCACAAACTGACAATTCATAATACCTATTATTTGCGTACAATTTCATATCACGCAATTCATCTGTTTGACAGTTTTGTATGGAGATTCGTAAAATGGTCAAAAAAATAAGAATTGCTTTAACCTTTTAACCGCATACGTCGGATTAATCCGACAAATATTTTCGTGTCCTTTCCGCCAGAGTCGTATATATACGACCAAATAACACAGCTCGTTTAATCTGTATTGTTATTACATCATCACAGCTCGTTTCATCGGTATTTTTTTTTCGGGCGCTGGGGCACGATAACTCATATAAAGTCGGGCGGTTAAAAGGTTATGTCAAATAATATCATGAATTGTCAGTTTGTGACCATTTTACGACTTTTATTATGATTCATAATGGTATCCTTTTATGATTCTGCCAGAGTGGCCTTTTTAGGCCCCCTGGTCAGTCACCAGATTTTATCCTGTGTTAATATTTACAGAAAATAAAGAAGGTACAACAGTACCGAAGGTACGGGTACACATACATCATAAACTACATCAAAAGCTACAATAATCACGACATTTGTTTTTTGTGCCTCTTTCACACATGCAAATCGTGTGCCTGAATTTAATAAGTACCATACTTGCCAAATAGCTGAAATATGTTACCTAATCGATAGGATTCGGCTTAGACTGCCAAGTCTATAACTTATATACTATTAACTTTACAAACAGTCGCACATGGCGGCAAACATACAAACAGTCGCACATGGCGGCAACAGAAAAAAATGCTTTGTAATAATAAAATTATATCCTATTCAACCAAAGTATTCATCCAATTATAACAAAGAAATGTTCATAATCTGATTTTGAAATCGCCCTGTAAACTGAGATAATGACTGCCCTGTGTATCAACGTAAAGCTATTACAGTTAATCAAATATTGTTTTTCGAATGTCATTACTTCCCAGAATTCGATCCTTATTAGCGACACTATCAAATGGCGTAATAATACAAAGTTTTTTTTTTTCAAAATAAACGGGCTCGATTCCTGGCTAGAAATATTGATTTTTCAAAAATCCAATGATGCAGTTTTAGTTTTCATCAAAATCGAGCCCGTGACTCCTTTGAGTACTTTTCGCTATTCCTCATAGTTTCGGATTTGGCCATCCACGGCCACTTGGAAAATTCAACCTGTACATTGCTGTTATTGACAATACGATAGTTAAGTTTTTATTAGATATATGTTAAAAATATATTTATCTAAAGTGCTCGAGGTTAGCAACCAAGTAATGAATGAAATAATTAAACGGTTTTGTAATATAATAAATATTTTATGCTTCTCTCAGATGAATTTATCAGCAAATTGTAATTTGGATTTATATAATTTATAACATGAATAGCAATGAATTGTAACATTTTGTTTATTGTATGATAATGTGCTCAAATAAATGCGATTGAAAATAAGTTTGATTTAATTTGTACTAAGAAGAGAGGAGAAGAAAAGTAAAAACAAAGAGAAGTGCTCATTAAGAAGGAGCTTGTCTGGGGAACTACACCATACAAAATCTATTTCTGTCGCCTAGCTGCGTTTATGAGTTATGGTTTGAAGGTGTGTGCACCGTTGGGCCTCGGCCTTGGTGACAAACAAGGTCATGGTTATAGCAGTAGACTGTACAGTCATGATATTGTAATACTAGAAAAAGAAAACATCGTAGGTACCAAATTACTTCACCAGTTGTAGACCATTTTAAGTGGCCGGGCAGCAGCCACTTCAAATATCTTTCAAAATGATTCAGATTGAGATTACGTTATTCAGATTGCGTTACGCAATTAGGGTACAGGCTCCATATATAAATCTTCAATCCCCTTTCAGTTTTCTAGGACTTGGGAAGTGCCCGAGAGGTTTTTTATCAGTGACGAAGTCGACGTATTTTAAGTACTTATTAATAAAATTCAAAGTAAAATCTAGACAAATTAAACTTAGTGCCTTTTATAAGTCTGCTACATCTTACCCTGAGAATTTGAGCCCTCTATCGTTATCGAGGCTGAAACTATGAGTTTGAAAATACAACGTAAAGCTTCTAGAAACGGTAGGTAATAGTGCCCATGTCTTTTGTTTTTGGGTAATCATCATTTTATGGTTACCGGAAAAAATACGGATTCTATTTTAGCAGTAAATAATGTAACCAACAAACTCAACCGACTTATATTCTGTGCTGTTAGCAAATCACATGATAAACATTGATGTGCGTTCGGCGGAAGTCAATTGACGCTCCGTTATGGAAACGGAAGCGACGTTGTTCACAAGATACGGGCCGTACGACGCGTCTTCAGTTTATACTAGGAGCGCAGAACCCGGCAGGAGGTTTTCCACAACAATAAAATTATTCGGGAGATCTACCAAAGAGCGACATCTACAGTTCCACATACCTAAATACTAAGAGAGCAGTAGCCCAACCCATACTAATAGGGACGCCTACTGCACGAATCTCCAATGCCGTCGTGACATGCTAAAAGATGGCGCTATGTAGATGATGGAAACATTTGGTGTTGATTTGGCAGTCTTTAAACAATTTGGTATTTAATATGGGAGCTCTAGTAATTTTCAATGGTGAAACACCTAGGGATGTTACATTTCATGGGGCGAGCGCGCGTCAATCATTCAAATTTATATAGGTAGGTAAAAACCTTTAACAAGTGACTACCGCTTAATGTACAGACGCCAGCACATCAACCTACACCTAACTGTCAACTTTTCCCAATCAACATTGAACCTTATGCTTTCGCGATAAAGTTGAAAATCTATTACAGAAATCTGACAGATTGTAGTAGGTTGATGTGCTGGCGTCTGTACCTTACCAAGACCGCTACTCGGGTATATTTAGTAGCACCTGTTTAAAATGAATTATTACTAAATATACCCTATTTCAATAATGGCGAGATTGGTGCATAGTGCGAGTACCTATTTAGGGTGTGGAATATCACGTGGCGGGTCTAAGTTGGTTTACAAGTGATATAATAAGACGTAGTAGACGGAGCCCCGCTTCGCGAGGCCCCTATTTCTGTCTACAGGGTTTATAGGAACCTAACACGAAGGAGATGACGGGGGCTCCTTCGCTCGCCCTCTTGAGCCCCCGTCATCTCTTTCGAAACTAACCTGTCCGAGTCGGGGTAACCCAACTCCCGAGCTCACTTCGCTCGCTCTTGCATCCTAAGTTCTCATTGCGTTTTACTATGTCGAGATAGATGAATGTACAGAATATTAAAAATATATTTAGCATGCTAACATTAGGTACAGCACCGGAACGCGTAATACCCTACGTTTCACAACCCTGCCGAATCCTTTGCTCTGCACTGAGCACTTGTACGTCTACGTAGTTTGCTTTGGAAATGACGAGCATAATGTATACTAAGAATGCCTGTGTTGAAATACATTTGTTCTTTCATATACCTACGAGTATCTATGGATGTAACAATAGGGGTGACGACTAACTTTTTTTTCTTCGTCTATCAGGTAGATTATTAAAAAGTATTGGGCACGTATTTTTTTCTTTTTTCACATAAACAAAACATTACAGAGATATATTGACTTGAAATGTCGCATGACGTCACGTGTTGGTACAATTTTTACCTACAAGTGACGTCACGAGCCCCCACTCCCAAACTTTGACACGCTTTATCTTTGTAATTTTTTGGTTGATTGACACAAGAAAAAATATGTGTCCATTATTTTTTGATAATCTAACTGACGGACTAAATAGAATTTCGTTTACTTTACCCCGTCGTCATCCCTATTGAGACGAAAACGCTAGACGATTGTTTTAATTATGGACATAAGTAATTTATGCGTTTTTTTGTTGGTCGAAATACCAATCAAGTCTATCTCAGTATATAGCTGGACACGAAACGATAAAAGTCCATTCTAGCATACATAAGTAATTTTCATAAAAAAATAGAAATGTCAAATCGTGAGTAGTTTAACATAACCTCGAAACAGGTAAATATTTAGACTCTCATTGCCAAGACTGTGTTTTGGTAGCATTAAAAAGCATCCAAGGGTCATCACGTCTAGCGGACCCTGGCCGTTGAGCCCTGCTATCAACTTTGCTACCACGGCATCAGTTATTACTCGCGCCAAGACGAGGAAATCTAAATGACAATGGCACTGTGGTAGAGCTTTTTGACACAGTTTTTGACAAGAATAGGTTTCGGTTCGATAGGAAGCCAGGTGGGCTGCTGCAGAAACAACTTAGTCAAATGGTACTTTAATGAGCCATACTGCAATTGTGGAGCTACACCTCAAACAGTGTCTCACCTCTCTTGTCTTGCTCTCACCGAGGCCAACGCTGACGTTGTCGACGTGACTGAATAATAATTCTTGTCAAAACTCATATAATTTGGAATTATCGATACGACGAAGAAGAAGGGAAAGAGATAGGGCACACACGACGATTCAAATATTTTAGACGTAGAGATCGATGAGATGTTGGACAAAGGCTAAGCACCTGCAGTTACCAATTAGGACAGTAGGTTCATTGCTTTTCGTGTGATTTGAGATCAGGTTTAAGTTGTTTGAAATCGGGATTAAGCTTAAAGTAGGGAAGTAGCTTAGTTCAAATTCAAAACAGGAATTTCTGCATCATAGGTTAGTTAATCACAATTGTTCTTCGTCCGTGTAGTATGCTTGTATAGTCTTGTAATTGGAATGATTTGTCGCAGGTTTACCATATTATATGGATTTAAAACAAACTCGGGGCGGGTTGTGCAAGCCGGCGACGTCCCGGCCGCGCGTGACCGCACGCTACGTCCGCTGCTCCCCGCATCCGAACTAAATTACTTTTAACATTAATAAACCATATTGCTCTAATTTACTTTACTTTCTCCTTCTTTTAATAAGCCCTTGGAAAAACTCCCGGGTAATGTGTACCAGTTGTTTTTTACGTCGCCCTGACGTCGGGCGGTTTTTTTCAGTTGTGATTTTTTGTGTAACTAATTGTTTAGTGGGAGTAATACTGACACATGGAGAACACGGAAGATAAGGACAGAGCACAGGCCATGCTATTGGCAGAGGAGGAGATCGCCAGGGTACGTACTAAACGCGTTGTATGTGGAACGCACGCTAGAGTTCGTGCTGCGTTCGAGCCGATATTTATGGCTTACGGTCGTTGTTTCCACACATACTTTAGAAAGTAGGAAACTTTTGAAAGCAGTTATTAATATTTTAACTTGATTAGCTTTTATATTTGTATTGAATCAGTGGAACCGTATAGAGACGTCATCAATGTTTGACGTAACTCAAACGGTTATTACGTTTTAGTATCTAATATGATAAGAAGGGAAGTTTAGAAGTATTCAAACCTATTTTAAAATAAAGGAATATAACTATCAAGAAATTGATTGACTCGTTAATGAAATAACAAATCACTTTTAGATTCAGAAAGAGTCAGCAACGTCGAGACAGCAGTAATTATGAGCTGATAATAAAAAATATGATATTTTTTTGTCCTTTCTTGTGCCGTGGACCTATCCATCCTTGAAATAATTCCATAGGCATTGATAGTAGAATTGTACATGAAGCTTATCTAGGAACACCAAAATCACGACGGCATTACAACAGCGGGTAGAATTGTCAGTAATAATACTTAACCTCTAGATACTATTCCGTCAAAACTATATTCTGTGATGACTGTCCGATTTTTTTTTACAGGAGTTTTGAGGATGTTTGCTAAACTGTAACTGTGAAATAAGTATTGGCAATTATGCGATTATTTCCGATGTCCACCACTTGTTTGGCCACCCCTGGGGGACACCGAAACAACTTTAAAAAAAAATCTCGTTGTCCACCACTGGGGGACCAAATTATTGTAACCTAACCTCAAAACACTTTAAAATTGCTTCTGCATCATCTCTGGCGCTGCGGGAAGTGCAACCCCTCCGCCCTTACGTTACAAAGGATAGGCACCCATGCTCACCCCCGCAGGTTCGGCTACTACCGGCCACTTCAGCCGCTACGGCTCGCACGGGTGCCTATGCTTTGTTATAGCGGGCAAAGGTGGCTCTCCCTTCGCGCCTCCGGTTTTTATATACACTCTAGGGGTAGCAGCCAAAAGACTACGTGAAGTTGTGGGTGCCCCGATTCGGTTTTGGAACAGATTCGACCTATTCAAACCATGAAGTGTCCCCCAGTGGTGGACAACGAGAATAATTTTTAAAAGTTGTTTCGCTGTCCCCCCGTGGTGGCAAAACAAGTTAGACATCGGGAATAAACCCAATTATGAAGTTAAGAATCATTAAACCCGAACTTAACAACACTTGCGTGGGTCAGATGTATCAGAATCAGAACGAACAACCTTCTATTTAAAATTAAATACATATGTAAAGTTAATTAAAATCTCTGTCGATAGCCAGTCACCGTGATTTTTTGGAATGTTTTTAGGATAAATACCGAATGTAAAACTAAGTTTGCAGCTTTGAAAGACTGTGTGCTCGAAGACCCTCGAAATTTTCGAACTTCTTTCAGTTTTTGACTTGTAACTTTCATAAGGTGCTTCCTACGTAAGTATAAGCCACCCGGTACATTTTTAAAGTATACAAAATTGAATACTTTTGAGCTGAGCGCAGCCGTAGCTCTGTAGGTCCAAATATTGTGTATACTTTAATAATGTACAGGGTGACAACAATTGATTGGAACATTTTTATCGCAATTGGTGTGCTATGTTGATTCTATCTCCATCAACACACGCCATCTATCTCATCGATTACCTATCGAAGGGTATCTCAGTGGGGGTGCATTAAAATAGCCTCCAGTTTTGGCCATAGTTAATAGTACGTGCAGTGTACCCTAAACAGTCAGCCCCGCTAGTAATTTGCAGACTGGATTGTTCTGTGGCATTACGTTTGAAAAAGAAGTTAGTTAAGTCGATGGTCAAAGTCTATACATATTTGGAGATACTGGCGAGGCTAAGAAAACAAATAGGTACTTTCTAGCAAATGCAAAAGCTTGTCTCTAAAGCTACGGTTTAAGCATTTTCATCAGTATTTGACATTAAGGTATCAAAAATGCTCTGTATTTTAACATTACGGCCGCATGTGGCGGTCATCGCTTTTACAGGAAACAGTAGTTTTAGGCCGTTTTTACCTATCTGAACATGGCCAGGATCACAAAAGAGCGACTAAAATGTAAGCCTCATTAAAATTCAATGCCTTGAAGGTTACATTGTGTTTTGTTCAACTAACATCTGATGAGACATTAACTGTGTAGGTTAGGTAACACTTACTCGTGAGAGCGACACAGGGCTAAGCTTTAAAATGCTCAGTATTTAGTACAATTTGTGGTACCAAGAATCAAAAAATAATATCGTTGCTTGCGTCGTATATTTGTACATTTTCTTGAAGCAAGCTGTAATTTAAGCCAGTAATTTACTACTTAATTATTTTTTTTTTAATGGGCACTATGTTTTTATTTTTGTAAGTAATTAAGTATTTACATAATATAAGCTATACAATTATAATATCTATGTATATCTAATACTAAAAATAACAAAATTAAATCTTAACTTAACTAAAACTACACACATCAAAAGTGTCTAGGGATCAAGCATTTTTATGCGGATTTCTTGAGATTGAGATGTGGCTTTGTAATAAATTTATGATTTTATAAATTTATATGGATCCTTTTTGGTGCATTTCATAATTTGAATCAGGAACTGTGAATCAAATTCGAGTAAAAGATGAAAATCAGCTGTCAATATTTTCCCTATAAAAACATACAACGCATTGAAGACATTATTAGTGCTACTGTTTCCCTACTACTGATTAAAACCAACGTTATTATGGAGCGGCGACGTCATTTAAGCAGGGAAGAAATGCTCAGAGCCGTGGGAATGATAGAAGCTGGTTCCCGGCAACGTACTGTGGCTTTAGCTCTGAATACAAGTCAGAGTGTTATCAGTCGACTTTGGACACGTTACCGAAGCACTGGTACCGTGGCTGAGCGCCATGGAGGACGGTATCGCTGCACCACACGGAGACAAGACCGATACATTCAAATCTTAACTCGAAGAGCTCCAATAATAACCGCCATGACGTTAGCCGTGAGGCTTCACCACTCTTCAGGGAACTTAATTAGCGACCAAACAGTCAGAAACCGCTTGCATGAAGTGAACCTTCATTCCCGAAGACCGCTACGGGTACCACCTATAGCAATGCACAATCGTAGGATTCGATATCAATGGGCTCTTGAACACAGAAATTGGGCAGAAGAACAATGGCGTTTCGTGTGCTTTTCTGATGAGTCTCGTTTTGGTATGAGACCGGATACAAGACGTATACGACACTGGAGAACCCCTGGACGCCAACAGCGATTAAAATCCTGCCAGGAAGTCCATCCTTATAGTGGTGGAACCATCATGGTATGGGCGGGTATTTGGATCGGCGGAAGAACTGAGTTGATTTGGATCAGAGGCAACCTCAACGCTCAAATTTATGCTGAGACGATTGTATCAGACGTCATCGTTCCTCTACAAGTGCAAATCGGTCCCTTATTTCAGTTAATGCATGATAATGCACGACCGCACACCGCAAGAGTTGTAAGACAGACTCTCGCCGCAGCTAACATCAATGTCCTGCCCTGGCCTGCTCAGTCGCCAGACTTGAACCCGATTGAGCATGCATGGGATATGCTACAGAGAAGAGCTCTGCCGAATATGGAGGGTATCCAGTCGCAAGAAGACCTTTTTTTGTTGTTGCAACGAACATGGGCTGCCATTCCACAGCGTGATTTGGATGAACTCATTTTGAGTATGCCAAACCGATGTTCTTGTGTTGTTAGTGTTCGCGGTAGAAACACGGATTATTAATTGTTTAAGTTACCCAATAAAATTTTAAAGAAAACTGTTATTTCAGTCTTTTTTTCGAACTTTTGTGTTAGTGGTTCAAATGTCAAAAATCCCTTTATTAGGAAAATGGCAAATTTCTTTATTAATGCAAAGGTGACTTGGTTTATCGTTACTGTGACAAACGAAAACACTTTATTTGATGAATCCTTAAAGAAAATTTTAATTAATATCAATCAGGAGAAAAGTTATTGCAAAAATATATGTTGATCCCTAGACACTTTTGATGTGTGTACTTAAACAAGGTATAAACAGACCCATCACAAAGCCGTCATCTACGAATTATCTACATCAAACTAATTAACTTTGTGCAAAAATAATTGCTGGTCGACGACTTTTATTTTTGGTGTGATATTTCGCCGTTTACGATTGGCTATAAGAGTAGAAAGACCAAAGTAGGAAGATCAAAGAAACGACGGATGGACTGTGTTAATTATGATATGGTTAGAAAGGCGGTGACTACCGGGATGACGACTAATAGAGAAGTATGGAAGAAAAAGACATGTTGCGCCGACCCAAAATAAATTGAGATAAGGACAAGAGAATGATGAATTCGCCGTTTTCAGTAGTGCGCCATTTAACGAATGCAAAACATTGTGCTCATTGGTCATTGCTATGTCACAGGGATCTTGGGAGTATTTACAGTTAAGTTATAACGTTCCATGACTTTTATTAATAAAAAAACGTCAATGTAGTTGGAACCATAATCGCCGTAACCAGAAAGTAGGTAATGTTCTACTAAAAAACAAAATCACAATGACGAGAAAAACAAGACTCGGCTTCGTTAAGCGTATTTATACACCTGTTATGCTGTGCTATTTTATGTATAGGTTTTGAACTGGCGTAGTTTTGTAAATCAGAAAAACTACACCAATATGCAAATTGGCAATGCTAGCTTACGTATAAGCAGAAGATTTATTTCGGCTCTGAATTTGGCAACACAAGTAGATATTTTACAAATGTATGCGACAACTTATCTGATAATCTTAAGACATAAAACAGAAAAATAAAATGCATGACTTCTAAACTGGCTTTCTTATTTTCGAAAAGGAATAAACTATGTTTCGAATTGTTTCTGGGGTACCATATCTGGATGTTCAACTACCTAAGTTCATATAATGGATTGCCGTTATACTGTGAAGACTATTTCGACTGACTGATGTTACGGATAATACTTCAGGTTAATAAGTGGCGTAGGGCAATGGAGAAGTGTGTGAGCTTGTAACTGTGATGTTCTACACTTCTAACACAAAAGCAAGGGCAAATATCCGCGGGTTCTGACAAAATTTAAGCATTGTCATGTTTTGCTTTGATTACAAGAATGTTACTATTTAAATATAATTCATCTGCCTAGCCTTTTCCCAAGTATGTTGGAGTCTGCTTCCAGTCTAACCGGATGCAGCTGAATACCGGTATTTTACATGGAGCGGCTGCCTATCTGACATCCACCACCCAGTTACTGGGAATACGATACCACTTGGTAAGACTGGACTACCCGTAACGACCGTAAAAGATCCACGAATGACAGCCGGGACCAACGACCAACCGAGACACGGAGGGGTCTCAATATGTAAAGATGGTCACTCATCCACAGACCAACCGCGGCAAGCGTAGCTTAACCTGATCGATCGACCTGTGCGGCTGTTATAATTAAAATATGTAATTGGTCAGCTCCTAGTGCCATTGATATATTTATCGCTGAACCCTTGGATATAAGAAACAATGGTAAATAGTCAGAGAATACAGTAGAGTTACTCTTTCCTTAGAAGTGTTAGTTTTTCTAAACGATGGAGGAGTTTCGATGTCATCTTCACTTGACAACATAATTATTAGCAAACAGTATTGAGCGACATTTGATACACTCTTCACTCAAATATGTAGTTTGCCCATGCAGTTAAAAACAAAATACCTATTATTAAAATACACATATAACACCAACACACATGCAATGTCTAATAAACAATCGCAGACTACTCACACAACGAAACCGGCAAACATAACAACAAATCTATGCATGCATGTCTATACCCAATTCACGTTTGATGGAAAGTAATTACCTGCCGCTCCACCCCCATAAACACCTAGATAGAATGTTTTGTCGATAGTTTTACACCTTTACCGTTTTAGTATCTCCCATATGGGCAGTTGAAAAACGTAGTTGCTGTTCAATTTTGGAAAGTAACCTTTAAGTGGATCAACAGAAAGTAAAAATGATTACAAACTTTTTATACAGACGCTAGAATTCAAGTGAAGTTATTAAAGTGTGTCTATTAGAAGTTATGAAGAGAATAGCAGTGAGTGCTATTGAAAAAGCTGAAGCCAGAGAGCACTTTGAGAACCAACTGCGGTATGCTTTCGTCAAATATGACCATTTCGACGACGATGAGGAAAACACCGAGGTATTTAAAGACATTTGTATGGTAACCTAGCCATTAAAACTCGATTATGTCTGTTGATATTAAACTTAATTGTTTCTGTTGTCTTTATTGTTTTGCAAGCAATGCCTTTACTTTATTATATTAGCTGGCTGGTCTAGGCTGTAACTATACTATTTCAGTGATACTTCAGGCTATCGCTAGAAAAATTTGGCTCCGTTCCTGAAAAACAAACTATATAATATGCACATCTAGTCATATTATTATGTATTTTTTTTGCAACTCTAGGTAAAAATGTGCATAATGTAGAATACACACATAAACATCAAATAGCGCAGGATTTTGCTGCATCTACGGTGTGCAGTTCACTATAACAGTTCGATAATGCGATGAGCTTTTTCTGAACTAAAATTTTCAGGTCTTTATTACAGTGCCTCATAATATGTACGAAACCTCGTTTTAAACTGAGGAGAGATTAGAATGAAATCTGTCATTATCATTCTGTATTAGATTCGTGATTCATGCTTGAGTATTGTCCTAGAATGCGGGCCTATGAAAGCGCTACGCGTAGTTCGTAGGCTACTACGAAAATCAACGTCGTAGCCGCAGGGCCTACGAAAAAACTGTAGACAACTGAAATATGTACTTGCCTACCATGACTGCTGTTATGTACTAAATACCTAATTTAAATAATCGAATAAAATCAAAATCGAGTTAGAGCCTGTGCACACCACGTTTTTTAAACGCGCCGTCGACGCGCGTTTTAGAAACGCGCGTCGACGGCGCGCTTTTATCCTACAGAGCAGAAATAAATTCACATGATATCGATAAATAGGAATTTACTGCTTTTTTAATAGAATTGCGACCGTAAAAAGAAATTATTGTGACAGCCAGTCTATTAAGTATAACATTGTATTCAAGTATCAATTCGATATAAATAAATATAACTTCAAATGCTGGTATAATGTGAATTGTTCAGTTCACTTAGACAATACAAGAGACCGACTTGTTTTTTGCGTTCCTAACATCAGAGGCGAGAAGAAAGTATGCAAAGTTTAACGAGCCCTGCATCATTAAGCTAAGCTCATAAAACATACAAATTTAGCTTTAGTATAAAATAAAAGAAATAGATGGAAACGAAATCGATTTGAAGAACCAATAAACAAATAGTTTGTGAAAATCAACCAATAAATTTATCTCGCTGGCCTAGCATGTATGTACAAAATCGAATAGAGTAACGACTAACATTGAAGCAATAAAAAAACTTTGATTACGACCACGCGACCGCGGCCTTCCGATGCAAATCATCCACATTTATATGAGGAATGCTACAGACATGTGACATGAACATACTATTCAGACAAATAAGTTTTCTCTGCAAGGAGCCGGACGAATACGGAAATCGGCAACTTGTGCGTTGTTGCTGTTGTTAGTGTTGTTCAACAACTTTAGTGAAGTGTTGTGGACATGGATGAAGATGCTGTGCAGGTGATGTACCGTGTTCCTTGTGGTTTTTATTATGTCTTGACGTTGCACCCATTTCAAGGGTGAGGCAACTATGAGATGCACTGTAGGCCTACTTCTATATAATAAAAATTAAACGCCTTCCTTGGTGAGCGCATCATTTGAGAACGGCTGGACCTATTTGATTAGATATTCGTAGTCATTTTTTGGTACTTTTTTTAAACTGCCAGGAAATTCATTTTTTTTTAGTATAACATTCAAATCATTTACCTAATAAGCAGAATGGCTGGAATAAATCGTAGAATATGTACGTCTCAAAGTGTAAATTAATAAAATAAGTTATCAACAAATCCGGTAGGTAAGCCAAACTAATCTAGTGTTCTTTTTCTTATTATTCTATGTATAGAAAGGAAGATCATACCTCTAATGCCCGGTTTCAGAGGTTTTTAAACAGAGTTTATCCATTCGATAGTGATTATTGGTTCGATATCGTGTTTCTGAACACGTCATTAAAGAAGAATTTAGCTTTAAAGTCGAGTGAATTATTATCGAGGGTTTATCTGAGAACCTTAAAAACTGAGCATAAGGAAGGAATTCGCTTAAATAGATAATTATGTGGAATCAACAGCTATTGAAAGTTTAAACTCCGTTTAAGAATTCTTCAGAAACCAGGCGTAAGTAATCAGAAAAGTTTACTATTAGGTATGATAGATTACAGAAACATTCTAGCTATAGTGTGTTGTGTTTGTGGAACGAATAAATCATAAATACTACAATAATAAAATTATAATGCTGTTAAGCTGGCGTTTTAGTGAATAAGTTTAGAACTTAGATGATAGAAGACCTCTAACTGTTTGTGTTTATAATAATACATAATTACCGTATCGTCAAATGATAAAGTTAATAACGATAATGGATTGAAAGTTCTACTAACCTTTAGCATTATTTCCTCAAAAAAATATAGTAATTTTTTCCCACATGTTTTTTTCAATCATTGCGAATTTTTGTTTTAATTAATTTGTTTTTTATTCATTATCTTAGGTTGAAATCTAAGAAATGTTTTTCTCACATCGCAACTATGTAATTTTGTGAAGCAAATTAATATTCTTTGTTCGCAACCAAGGCAAAAGATTTCTTGATTCGCCCCGTTGTGAAAACGGCCGGAGGCAATTTTTAGATGTAGTGAAGACTATCTAAAATTTTTAGCACCTTTTTAGATGGCGCTATAATACTGGTATTCAGCTGCATCCGGTTAGACTGGAAGCCGACCCCAACATAGTTGGGAAAAGGCTATGCAGAGGATGACTATAATAAAAGAAGATCCCGTAAAATGAATAAATACTTGCTATTTAATCTTTGTTACTTATTCTTATACGTTCTGTAACTTAAAATGGCAGGTAATGATTATAGCAAAAACCATTTTTTATATTTCTAGTGAACCTTTTTGGTTTTGGGCAATCGTTTTGTTGTTCGCATTATAACAAAACTTAATGCGTATTACACGGTATTACACGTTATCGTTCGCTATTTCTTCTTACGGCCGGGCCAGAAACTTTGTACCACGAAACTGAATATGTGATTCTGATCAATATGTTAGCGATAGTAATACCAGATTCACAAGAGCTCGCAGGAGGTTGATCAAGGATCTAGGTCAAAGCGTCTACCCTAGCATATTAAACAAATATATGCTTTAAAACGATTAGCACTACGTTCCAAATTCCAGACGAGTGACTACTGTTGCAACCAGTAGATTTCATCCCCGGTACCAAGCATCCTGTCTGTTATAGCGACAGTTTTAAAACTTAAAAAAGTATCTTGTGTTATTATTAGTATAAAAATATAAGGCGACATCAGATAAATATAGTAAACATAAGTATTTTATAATAATCTGAAGATCAACCGGGTAGTTGCCTAACACACTATCAGTAGCAATGGGTTTCATTTTGACAGTTCAACAAAATTAATTGCGTTATTTTCTTTCTATTATATGTTTAACGATTTCTACCACTTTACACCTTTTTCTACTTTTTTTTATTGCTGAATGGGCCCGCTCGATCACGCCTGATGGAAAGCGATGGATGAGGTCTATGAACCTACCGCAAACTACGTTAAAGAACTTTATTCCAAGAAATGAATTAAGCACCTTCTGCTTCTTTGGACAATGTGTAATTAATTATAAATAAAAAGGAATAAATAATATCCACCTTTAACCCCCGCGTTCAATGTCAAGTGTTAGCATGAACATGTGGTTGACTGTAAACATTTACTATCCGGCCGCAGCCGGTTACGCAGCAAGAAAGAAAATAGGTTATTTGTTTCGGCCGTAAGAGAGAACCTTCACAAACACCGCTGTTGTCACAGAATTTTACATCGTGCAAGCAAAGTATACCACGAAATCTGCATAATTATAATACGAAAGCCCGACAACTATCGTCGTCGCGAACAAGTCTTATATACGTGTTGTGAAAGCGCCAAGGTAGCCCGCGAAATTAAAAAATTCTTACGACTTTTGTAATTTTCAGGTCAGTATACTCAAAACCCTATTGATTGACTATTTTATGAAATCATGAAATTTGAGGCTAATTAATTAGAACTTAGAGAGTTGTATTGTTGATTTCAATCATTATAATTCTGTAAATACAGAGCACCCTCGGAAACCATGAAAACGATAACCATGATGATTTTTTTTTTAAATATTGACATCCACCATCTTGGATTATAATTTTGACTTCACTATCGGCTTTAGCTCCCTCGGAAACCATAAAAACGATGCTTAATAAATTTAAAAAGCTTATAATTTCATCGTTATGAAGTTCAATATGTTTGACGCGTATTTTTTCATCAAAATTTATTTAATCACTTAACACAATAATCTCTAAACGGCTGGTTGATACTTGCCCTGACCCAAGTGCTGGCAAACTTCTAAAAGCTTGCTAGTCTGGTTGCCAAAAATTGTTATTCATAAACGCATTTTAGTACTAAAGCGTTAATAGTTTAAGTACATTAAAATCGCACATCCATCCATTCTAGATAGGTATTTTTAAATAATCCGTTTTGCCAAGTTTTTTTTTCTCTAAATACTTTCATGAATGATTTATAATAACAAGCAAAATAACCTTTTTTTTTTAATCATTCGAGTAATTAATAAACCAGAAAAAGCAAATAAACAACTCAACCCTGTGATATCATCGTCACATTAACAATATTAACCGTTTAAATTAGTATCCGGTAAATAACAAGTTGCAATACTCGTATCACCCTGTTCCGGTATACGCCTCGTACGAGTACTGACGCTGTAACTCTTTTGTACCAGGGTGTTATAAGTCGCAGGAGATTAAAAACATCAGAGGGCCAGAAAGGGATGGAAAGCACATGTAAGTATACGCTTTCCCGCCATAACCAACCCATCCCCCAATGAAAGTAACGCCACCTTGCAGATGGATGCAGGTACGAAGTTATCAATTTATTCAGATAGATGGTGCTATTAGGTTGTTTTGGTTGTTTCAAACAAAATTAGTAGTCGAAGTAACCTGTAGACGAATGACAAAGTTAAAAAATAGTTTTTGTATGCCTATAAACAGTGGTACCGGAAGTACTTGAATCCTGCACTAAGGTTTGGAACATTTACAAGAGTCGGCTGCTAAACAAACAGCGTTGTTAGACGAAGCTACAGTTCATGGGTTCGAACCCTGATGCTTAGACATGCACTTTATTCTGTGCAACTTATTTCACAATGGAAGCGGTGAAGACAAAATTTCGTAAGCAGAAATCAGCATGCGTCCTAGAACGAAAACAAAATAAAAATTACATCCTCTATTCCACACAGGGCCCGCAGGGCGGACTGCGGCCTACTTCCTCTTACAGAGAGGAGAGGACCTGTTATTCAGCGGTGGGAACCTTATAGGCCGACATGCTTATTAAGCATAAGCTTGAACTTTAACAACATAAATTAGCTTATTAGTTTCTATCTAGTACGATTCGGTTTCATCTATTTGTTTTTAAATACGTTGGGTAAACATATCTGGCTAACCACCACCAGATGTCAATTTCCATTCCGCAATATTGCTGCTTATCTAGGTACCTTGGCAATACTCGTAGCAGAGAAAAGACAATCAATTAATAACGTACAAATCAGATGTAACCTACATAGTTCAGGCCACAGAAAATATAAAGGTAACAGTTTTCTTTCGGCCGCGATACAAACTGCTGTGACGTCAGTGCTTACACAAAAAATATTAATTTTTTTGTTTTCTAGATTTTTATCAGACCAGACTGAAACTTTTCGTAACGAAACGTTCACATGCAGATGACACATATCTAAGAAATACGGCCTCTCGTGTCGCCATCGTCATGGAAGTACCAGCAGACATCAAACTTTTTGAATTACGACTTCGTGTCACATTACACTATGTCTAGTAGCACGACGGCTTTTATCGTTCGACATATGGGCATAAAAATACGAGCGAATAGAAGTATTATGTGGTAGGAAAACGCGTAGGTTTGCGTTTAGTCTTCTACTTTCATCCATACGCAATCAACGGCTTTTTTCTACTTCTTGAGTATCGATATAGCTCAGAAAGATCTGTTGTGCAAACATGATGATGTAATACTTTATAGTATCCTAGTACCGATGTACACCTTCATTTGCATTTCAAGTAATAAAACGTTGTAAACAATTGCTTATATTAATTTGTGCTACGGATATATTAAGAAAGCTAGCAAAATGGATATGACAGTGCTTGGAAAAGTTTTATGCAACTTTGTAAGTACTTAAAATAAACTATCCTAGTGACCGGTTTAGACCTGGAATAGAACAAGTGCTTAGAGGGTGTGGTGTGAAAAATCAAGTGCATAATGCAATCACTTGGACCTATCACTGTGCTTCTTTGGAAGGTAGGTCAACTATAATCTATTGTGAACTGACAGAATTTGCAGTTTATTGTTATAATTAGCGATACTTTATTTTGACTGTAAATGTTAGACTCGGAAGCCATAAGGACTTAAGTCAAATCTTTTTGCATGCGAAAAAATTTGACTTAAGTGCTTATGGCTTGCACTTAAGTCAAATATTATGGCTTCCGAAATGATTAGCGAGAATTTAATAAATTACTTATGTCGTTTGGAATAGAAATATGTTTTGGGCTGATTTAAATGAAGAGAATTGATTATTTTCTTTTAAATATGTAGATCAATCATTTATTTAAAATATGGTTGTAAATATGGTTAAAGTGTTATCAGCTAATTTGAGCAATTATCTTTAATTGATATCTACTACAAAGACGTTTGCACGAAACTTTGACGGCAATTATTAATTGTTAATCCAGTTACAGCAACCTTATTTTTATTGCTGAATAGCCATAATTATTGCCATGCAATCAGAACCGTTACCGCAAAAAACCATTATGAAACTGTCAAAAACTGTAAATTAACAAAATGTATTTTCGTTAATGCCTGTTGCCTATGAAACAATCAGAAGTTATTTGCGTGTCTTGAACAGCATTACGGGAAAGTGCGGCGCCGTGCCATCCCCTTCACGACCGCCTGCCTTAATGAAACCCATCTATCTGTTCATTAATTTGCATATTACAATTTGACTGCTAGTGCCCTAGGCTAGTTTGAAACAGACCGCAACGAGACACCGACATGGCTGTAACGAAATAATCAAACTAAAAAACGACACCTAGGTCTTAGACGAACTGAACATGCAAATGTTTCCAGTTTCAGTTTAGGTCATAGGAAAGTTCAAACCTAGCTGGTTTTTGAGAAATTTTAGACAGACAGTTGTATTTTCATCACTCTGCTTGCTTACTTCGTAAACATGTTTGTCCACGCTATCAAACCAGGTTCTAGTGAGGAAGAGGAGGAGGAAGATGTCATGGATATTCTCATGGTCTGTTCTATACAGGCCTCTGTTCTTAACCAAAAGTATTAGAGCACCAGATGAGAGCAAGGAGCTGATGATCTCGTAATTTTGCAGAAAAGAAGAGAAGAATGCGAGCGCAAGGCGAGGAGGGGGGAGATGGACCCCCGGCTGGAGTTCACCTTCCAGCTCCTGATAGATGGCACAGGCCTCCCGCGGCACGCCATCATGGACCATGTGTTCGAAGGAAATATGGTACAAACAAAAGCAAAATTGAAATGTTTTTCCTCTTTATAATCAATCTTTTTGTGACATAATTGGTGTAGTGTTCTAAAAACGCCAAGACGTGTTTTAGTTGAGCTACAAGAAGAACTGCATTTTCCGATCACTAATATCTATTCTTGTAAAGCTTTGAAAAGCAGAACAAATTGAAAAATATTTTTAGTTTGTGCCAAAGTTTTAGATTATTATTTTTCCTGCAGCTGGATGATATCAACCAGCTGTTCCTACCGCACATGAGGAACAAGCTCCTCTGGTACTACCAAGATGTGGAGGAGATCGAACACCGTCCACTGCCCGAAGGCACGAAGAAAGGCCAAGGGAAACCGCCACCTCCTATTATAACCCTGAAGAAGAAGCTGTTCCTGTCTGATGGCTGGGATGTGAGATTTACAGGTGTCTGCATTTACATGTTCAGAATTAATGTCAGCAAGCAACTACCTGAGGAAGGATTCCATAAGGATCTGTGAGTGTCATTGGTTTCTATTGGTGAATCCATTAATCTCCTGAATAGCTAATCTAACCCTCTCATTAATAAACACGGAGTAAAGTTAACATCAAAAAATTATGTTTAATCTGAAGATAATACTAGTTTGATTTCACTCCACATTTATTAATAAGGGGGCTAGTGGTAAATTATATAAATTATGTGATAGCAATCAGCTACGCAATAGAAATTAATGTCAGTAGGATTCAGTGTAAAAATTTGTACAGTTTCTATCCTATGATTTTGTGTAGATTCTGTGGTGTCCTGAATGCTCAGCAAGTTGGACTGGTGACGGCAATAGAACGAGTGATGGAACATGTGTACATGAATGCCCTGGCACATCCCAGCAATGACGCCGATGAAGACGAAACGAGGTTCCCCATTGTGAAGAATCAACTTCTGCCCGGGTTAAGGTCATTTTGTAGTGCCCTGAAAGGTTGGTTGCAAGTTTAAATCACTTTTCATATCCATAAATACAATCTGTTTGAAGAAGAAATCATCAACCTTTAATTTCAAAACATAAATTGTGCAAACATTTTTCTTTTATTTTAATTATTAAATATTGAGTCACCCTTGACTTGTCTTAACTAAGACTTAAGAATGGCTAAAGATCCACATCATCTGGGATAAACCAGCTGGAGTATATCTAGTACTAACTGCGCCCCGCGGTTTCACCCGCATAAGTGTCGATCTCGTGGGAATATCGGGATAAAAAATAAAAAGGGAAAATTTTATCAAAATTGATCCAGCCGTTTGAGCGTGAAGAAGTAACAAACATATAAACACACACACACACCCTCACACACACCCACACACTCACAAACTTTCGCCTTTATAATATTAGTGTGATACAACCATTGGCACTACTGGTAGGTACCTTTCCAGCACCCACATTCAAACTTTGCTACTTCTTTCGCCAGTTTGTGAAGATGTGTGCAACCAAGTGAATCTATTCGATGATGGACAGGCTCACATGGCAGAGGTACAAGACCACAACCAGCTGAAAGAGATGGCCAAGAATCCAACTACCATCACCATGCTAGAAGAACGCGTCAACGAGTGGATTAAGAAAGTAATGGAGGTCAGTAAAGGTTACGTGGTGTTCTTAAATTTGAGTGGGACCATCTACAGTTTAAAAACAAAAATGATCAGAAACTTTTTTTTTTCCTATTTCATTTATGACCTATGTGAGCATGTTTTCACGACTGAACCAGTTTTGATGAAATATGGCGTAGCTTCAACCCTGGGGAAGGACACTAGCATTCTTTTTTATTACTCAATTGTGAGTGATACGGCGGCGTGGGGAAGTTTTGAATGAGAATTCCGATAATCATACCATAGAAATCGCGGAAAAAAATTAGTTTTAAATATAATAATTTATATTTTACAGCAATCAAACTGTTTTCTCCCATACTGTAAGAGCGTTCACATGCGTCGTGTGTAATGTGAACCTTTACACACGAGTCGTGTGAACATCGCCATAAAAGTAAAAGTTTACGGCACTGCTAAGAGTTGTCGTGCACAGGAGTGCAAATGTACTCACATAAGCTGCAAATAAATCGCGTGCGTATCGTGATTTAGTTCCGTAAAACTCACGTTACCTGAAACAAAAACTTTTATTAAGCTATTCGAGACCCTCCGGAAAAGATTTGCGGGGAAACCCGTAAAAGATAGTAACAAAAAAAGTTTCATGGTATGGATTACATGGGCAAATAGGCACTTAACGTACCTATTTATTTTCATAATGTTTTCAGATACTAAGTGAAAGTGAACAACTAAGACGCGAGGTGGACTCTAGCGGCCCTCAAGATGAGCTAGAGTACTGGAAGAAGAGGGGCGCTCAGTTCTCGCAGCTTGTCTCGTATTTGCAGGTTGATGCCTTTGTTACGCCTAAACCTTACAGATTATAAAACGCTTTCTTCTGACAGTTGCAGTGCGCTTACATTTAGTTTTATCTAACTATCTATATCTATATGTCAGAGCGTGTCGGAAAAACGTCATTCGTTTAACTGATCAGGACGCAACCGCCATCTGGTGGCGCTGACAGAATCTAGCCTGAATTCTTGGGGGGTTGACGACAGCGCGACAGAACAACGAACGATGTGGAGCTCGCTTGGAAATTGGACATCGTACGAACAACATGTGCTCAAAAACTGTCCCGCGTTCCGTATCGTTCGTGAAATTATAATCTGATTTGAACTGCAAACGGTTTTTCTATTGGGCAATAACCAACACATACCCACAGTACGCCCACAGGAGTTGAAATATGGCTGATAATAACGAGACACGCATACCTTCTCCGTCATATATATATGTATAGGTATATATATATTATATATAAACCTGAAGAGTTTGTTTGTTCGTTTGAAAGCACTAATCTCTGGAACTATTAGTCGGATTTGAAAAAATCTTCTAGGACCCTTAGGAGCCGAGCAAAAAAAAAAAAGTCAGAACGAACGCTAAGCGAAAACGAAGTAATAGAGCGGACGGGCGATGCGAACTGACTTTTTCATGCGAACGCAGCTAAATTCATATATTTCACAGATATAGGTTTTGTTTCCGCGTAAACGTATAAGCAAGCCAATCTGCAAGTTTGGAAGCTTCAATGCAAATTACAAATACAGCTGTTATTCTAATTCTACAGGACAACGAAGTACAACTCACACTAAGCTGCCTACAAATCACAAATTCCAAAGTGATAAAACTCTGGCGAGACACCGACCACAAGATAACCTTTTGCTACAATGAAGCTAAAGACAATGCCAAGTTCATCCAGGCGATGGAAAAGTGCTGTCATTCACTGTACCTGGACGATCCTGTGAAGATCAAGGACTCGATCCTGAGTCTGTTGCAGACGGTCCGGCTGATACACAGCGTGTCGCAGTTCTATAATACTTCCGAGAGGATATCCTCACTCATGGTGAAGGTGGGTACGACTTGGGACAGGCTGAGTTACAGATGTGGACTGCGGACGACTGACTGATGTGCGTAGGCATAAGTAACCATGTTTGACCCCTTTCAACCTTATGTTACAGATAACCAATCAAATGATAGAAACCTGCAAGCAGTATATAACGTGTCGATTCAAGGAAACGATATGGTCACAGGAGCGGGCCCTAGTACGGGACAAGTTAATCCACTGCATCAACCTGAACAAAACGTATAGAGAAACATACTTATTTGTAAAAAACCAACCGTTTCTGCCGAATACGGAACAGTTCAGTTTCTCAGAGAATTACGTCTTCGGGAAATTCGACACATTTTGCAAAAGGTTGAATAAGATCATAGCTATGTTCGATTTGATGGATGACTACAATCATCTGTTTGAGAAGAGGATGGAGGGGCTCTTGTTGGGAGAAGGTGAGTTGCAACATCTTTGGTTAAAATCTAGACAACGAATATATGAGGTTACCAGCGCAAGGCCTATCATGAAAAACGTATACACCTCGCATAGTATTAGATTTTTTCTAGTTTTACATTACCTACATTTGGATAACAAAAAAAAAATTGGCAAAATAATAAAATTCACGAATTCAAATATTTTCATTTTATTGTGTGTTTATTGTAACGATACGCTTTTGCCGCGTCCGCGTAAAATTTCAGCCCCCGAACCAACGCGTCGCGCATCGCTCGCCCGAGTTATTATCTCGTTTTCGCATTCTTTCTGACTGTTTTCTATTTGCTCGGCTTCTAAGAGTTGTAGCGCAAAGTTACGTAGCCTTCCTCAAAAATTGGGCTATTTAAAGCAAAAATATTTTTTCAAACCCTACTGTTAGTTTCAGAGATTTGCATGTTCAAATAAACTCTGCTTCAGCGTTATTATTAGCATGGATTTCACAGATACGAGGTTTTGTTTGGGTTTTACCAAATGCCGTGGTATTAAATATCCTATATTTTTCCTCAAAAATTGGGCTATCCAATACAAAAACATTTTTTACATCCATCTGGTGGTTCTAGAGATAAGCGCTTTTAAACAAACAAACAAACTCTTCAGCTTTAGTATATTAGTAGAACAGTATACTTAGATAAAAACATAAGTCGGAATACAGATCATTCGAGTGAAATAAACAGGTCCTGAGTTTATTTCAGAATTTTCCAAACATTTTAACAGATTCCAACTCAAAATATTATTCAAATTCCATAAAATAACACGGTGTTTATAACTATGGAATAACACACAGAAACTTTATTGGAAAAACATTTTCCATGCACGTAACAGCAGAGACGTGGAAAATAATTTCCGGAAATTTTCTGAGCGACAAATATTTCCATGCAGCAGGTACAAGGAAAATATTTTTCTATTGACAGTTATATACTGTGCGTACCTGCACCATTGAATCTGTCGATTTTGTAAATTGACAGACTGTCAAAGTCCTTCAGCTGGGGCTGGAACGCCACCAAAGACTTGGCGTGGTACTAGGGAAACATAACTTATGAAGAGATCGCCACATGAAATAAATAATGCCTGTCAGCATTCAATGACGATATTAAACCTTACCGTACCAACAATAAGACCTACACAAAATTTAAACGGAAGCACCTAACATAGTCTTATTCATTCACACAGTGCTGGCCCACCCCAACTAACACCGGTATTATAGGCGCACGGGGCTGGGTTGGAAAATCTCACTCTTGACAATTTCCATTTGGTTAACTTTTGTACAAAGCAAAAACTTAAAATGGTACCAAAACAGTCGCATTAATTTATTTTTGTTATGATTTGTTTTTTTCCACGGATTTATTTTAGTAATAAATAAGCTCGATAAATTGCTTTTATAAAGCGAAAAAATTATATTTAGGAAATGGGGAAATGGCAGGTAGGCCTAGGCACTAACATTCATCCTGGAAAGTATTATTCATGCAGACAAAAACTATTCCATTTTAAATGATTGCATTTTAGTTATCCCTTAAAATTAACGTTACTTTTCACTATTTTATGTACCTACTTACATAAAATAGTCAAAAGTAACGTTAATTTATTCTATTTATATTTAGTTATAGATTTAATATTAAACTACCTATAAATCTATAACTAAATAGAGTAAAACAAAGACGCTTTCCGTGTCTGCCTGTGTCTTTCACTAGTTGTTCTTCTAAACCAAGTCATTACTTGGTTAACCAAAATCCGGTAAACCACATCAAAATCCGTTGATTTTGATGTATGTGGTTTTTACGAATATTTGGGCAATTTATTCCAAAAGATTTATGTGTATTTAACATTACTAATTAACTTACCTATTATAGTGTGGTGACTAGGTTATCACATCAATTGAAGCCACGTATTCTACATTACGTATTTTAAACAAACAAAACCATTCTAGCCGTGGGACCTTATTTTTCGTTTGAGGATTTAACAACTTTAAACTTAATTTGTATTGAATTGATAATCCCTACGCGAGTGTCTATAGCTTTATTATCATGGCTGGTTTATTTCGTGCCAATTTTTAAGCTATTTATTCTAGTTTGAAAAATTATTTTTTCCAGTTTTAGTCAAATCGTTTATTTTATGATTTTAACAGGCTGATAACAACTTGTAATAACCGCTGTATTGTCAAGTTCTAAAAACCGTGCGAAGAAGGGGCAGGTCATACATAACACACAATGACATGTACAATGTTTTATTATACACAAGACAGGACGCAACAAATATCCGCATCCGCCACAATCGGCACCTGTACCAGGGAAACATTGCTCTGAGAGGGCTGTAAAAATAAGTTTCAAACTTGACACTGAACGCATAGAGGCTAAGAAGAAAATCGCCTCGACTGAAACATTTTTGGTAACGTCTCGAATTGTCTGGTAGTCCTACCCTACAGCTAGATTAATACGACAAAAAAAAACATGATTTAATTTTCCTTTACTTAATTAGTTGTTGAGGCAGATGTACGGATTTCGAAAGATATGATTTTTATTTTCCAGCCATTTATTTTCAGTAAAAATACTTGGTGATAATAAATTAATATGATTTATTTTAGACCTCGAAGAAGCTATGCACACGTTTGACGAAGCAAAGAAAGCGGTGACGACTTGCCAATATGACTACTTGGATTACAGAAACAACGAATTTGACAAAGATTACAACATTTTTGAAGACAAGACAAATGCTTTGAGAGACTCTATAGGAAACACTATAGAAGAGAATTTTTCTACTGTTTGGGAGACACCTCAAGGGATAAAATTCTTGACTAGATTTGAGAAGGTGCGTTTATATATTAAACTCTATTATTAGCTAGCAATTATTGGGGGCTAAGGATGCCCTGTTATTGATGATGATGGACCATCAAGAATGTAACATTTGACTATGGTTCATTTGTTCAAAATCAAACTGGCTTCCTAATGTAGCCGATCAATGCAAACTAACATTTAGTGTGTGATATTTGATATGGTGATTGAAATACGTTAACAAATAAAAAATCCTATTCCTTTTCCTCATCCATCGCTTTCCATCACGCGTGATCGAGGTCAAGAGCATTCAGCAATTCAAAATAAACTTAATCACCAAATGATTGTGCTCAATAATTGCAATTGATCTGGCTTGTAATTGATCTGGCTTGTAATTGATCTGGCTTGTAATTGGCCTTCCTCCTTACCATCTGTATCCTAGCTGTAAGTTTTTCAAAATACGAGTACGTTAAATAAAATAATTGCGTTAATACTGCAAAGTTCTTAGTGCCGATGGAAACGCTTTTCCATCATTCAAGCAAGGTTTCATTGTAGCAAGGTTAAAGTTTTGGGTTTTTGAACACGAACGTGTGTTATTCTTTGATACATTCCCAATATTTTTGTTTTTAGAAAGGGAGATTAGATTTTCCCCTGAGTTTTTCAACCAAAATTATTTTCTCATGGCTGTTTAAAAATATGTCAATAATACAGATTTTTTTATGTAGGTTACAAATTAGTTCCAAGCAGTCTGCATACGGGTGGAGTTAAGGCTACAGGAAGTGTCATTATAATTATTATGAGGCAGTAGTACCCTGTGGTACAAATAAAATGGTTCTTTAACTGTAGGATGGAAAATGAAAATAGCCAAAGATGACTATGGCGCAGCTCAATGTGTTTTCAGTATTTTTTTCATCTTAGGTCAGTCTAAAGATCACGATAACGAAACTGAGTGAAAAGTACGACAGAGTGCTGAGATACTGCGAGAAGGAAGTGGATAAGATAACCAAAATGTTCAAGAGGCAGCGAGAAGATCCGCCGCTGCCCCGTAACTACTCCCCAGTAGCTGGTAAACAATATTTTTGTTAAACTAAATCGTATATCGTGTACCAGAGACGCAGATTTCACAACAGGTGTATCGCAATCGACCGCCTCGCTAAATAAAATAAAGTTGATTCCGTACATAATATTGGAACAAAATATAGTATAATTCAAAATAAATGGTTTTGTTAGTAGGAACATGCCTATGACCGGCTGCAATATCCGAGCAATCAAGTAAAATTAATAAGCAAAATACCTCACAGTCACACTTATCATATTTTAACCAGGATAAAAAGAGATAGCATGCTGTTACAAGTTCCATCCCTTATTTGTCTGATAACGTTACTGATGACGTAATTGGAATGCTGCTGGGGGTGGCGGGTTGAGTTTGTCTGACGTCACAATTTTCGTAGTCGATACAAGGGCGACAGTGTCCATCGTAGGCGGACATTGATCGGAAAATCAATAGGCTGTTGAACTTTTAGCATTGAACTTGGACGCGGTCTCCACTCCAGGACGCGTCTGCTCGACCGGCCATCGATCCTTCGACAAACATAGCCAGCCCACTGAAACTTCAGTTTGCTTAGTCGGTAACTCCGGTTATTTTCCGGATAATTTAATATCTGATTTTATCCTTTTAAAGAAACTCCAAGCATAAGCCTGCTCCATGACCCGTTGAGCGACATTGAATTTTTGGACCAATCCGACTGTCAGTGTTCACATTTTGGCGCCGTATGATATAACGGACAGGACGCAATGGTTAAAGACCTTAGTCTTCAAACATTGCGGGATAGGCGACGAGAAGACTTGACGAAGCTTTCTAAACGCTGCCCAACCCAATTTGGATGCTGCTTCTTGCTCAAAGTTGTATCTACCGTGCTGGATGACTTGCCCTAGGTAGACATACTCCTTCACAACTTCGAAAAGCGACCCTTTGATGTGGATTGGACTCGGAAAGACGTGTAAATTGTACATTACTTTCGTCTTGTCCAAATTCATGACGAGGCCAAGCCACCGAGAGGGTCCATTTAGGCTGTGCAGCATCTTCTAACTGTACCAGCATTTCTGCCATTATGACGATGCCAGTGGCAAAGTAAAGGTGTGAGATGTACTCGCCATTCACTTTGATGTCCAGTCTAGTGTCTTGAAGACGTCCTCCAACGCATTGGTGAACATTTTCGGGGATATCCCATCCCCTGCCTCACTCTGATCAGTTTGATGGGGCTGGTTTTCTGATCCTGGATCTGGACAGTCAGTGTGGCAACGTCGTACAGATATCTCAACACTTCGATGCAGTCGACCAGTCAATGCGACATCGTTGCAGAGAGGCCAAATCTGCATATTTCAATTGAGTTAAAGGCTTCAGTACAATTCGCCGAACAGTACGAGTATGAATGTGGTCTACGGTACTGAACCTTTTCTAAAACCGGCTTGTTCTGGTGGCTAAAACTCTCCAAGTCTCGGAGAAACGGTTCATGACGACCCTCGGGAACAGCTCATATACGTCACTAAGAAGTGAGATGGGTCTATAGTTCCTCAGAAAGGTTTTGTCATCTCTTTTGAAGAGCAGAACTAACGCGGCTTACTTTTCTACTGAATCCAATACATCAGCGATTACCTTAGACCATATTTTATGACTACCAATATGTGTTACCCAAGGTGTGCTCATGGCAATATATTTTCCGACCATTCCTTAGGATATATTCAGTACCTACTGCTTTGATATGCTGACGTGTTATATATCTAAGATTTAAAGCCTTTATAATGCCGTTCGTATAACGATGTGATGCTTCATGGGGGAGGTCGTTATTCACTAGTAGTGGATGTCTTTATACTTTAATGATGATGATGATTAAATTAGACATCTTACTAAAATGATGTTGATGATGATGCACTTATGTCCTTCAGGTCGTATAAAGTGGTCCCGTTGCCTGATGCAAAACATGACGGAGACGGTCGAGAATGTGTGCGCTCACCCGGTGCTCCGGGCCCTTCCAGCTGCAGCAGACATGATGAGGAAGTACTCCAACACCCGTTCCCTCATTCACAACTACGAGGAGACCATGAAAGCTGTATGGATGAACCAGAATGTGAGACCTTTAAGAATTTATTTTATCACTAATCCTGACCTTTTGGTCACCGCGGCCAATGTCAACGGGTATTTGCCAAGTCCGTAGGATATATTTTAGTGCACAAGTGTGTGCGCAAAACAGATGTGCACTCTTCTTCCCTCACTCTCGTAGTCCAATGGGACTGCAATCCGACACGAATGGGGAGAGATCATGCGCAGGACCAACGGCTTTACGTGCTTTCCGAGGTATGGAGGTGGTGTCACACCACCTACTTCCAAACTCCGGGCTGCGATTGAGAAATTTCTAATGGAAAACCCCAATAAACCTGTCCGACCTGAATTTTATTTAGCACGGTGAAATATTGGATAGAAGTCACCGCATTCAATGTAATTAAACTAAAAGGTTTTTATAAGGTTATTCCTATAAGTTTGACATGATATTGTCTATGTTAAAAATAAAAAATGTTGGCATTCAATGCCAATGAGTGTCAAAATATTCCTTTACCACCCACCGCAACATTAAAATTATAATATTTCTTGCAAACTACATACAAAAAACCTATAACTGAAACTATGTATTATCTAAAAAGTGGTGACGTTATGTGCTTGTGCAAATCGTTAAGTAAATAATATCTATGTGATCCTATTTCAAGGAAGATTTAAAGTTATGTAAATATTATCTTGCAATTTAACTTTTATTGGTCTGTAAAAACCAAGGAAGTGATCATTTATTTACGTATTTATTATAATGGCAATGTTTAGCTGCTTCAGCGACAATTCTGCAGATTCAAGGAAGGGAAATGTTTTGCTCCTAATACAAAGTAAGCAACTCAATTAAATTTTTCCAATACCGCGCTTTTCTATGTTGCGTTTTCATTTTTAGATTCTCAAATTTGATTGATCTGTATTTTAATCAAAATTTATAAGAATTTTCAGCATTAACTCTCAATTTGATATTGAGAAACTTAAACCTCTCTTTTACAAAAAAAGCCGGTCTAGTGCGAGTCGGACTCTCGCATCGAGGGTTCCGTACAAATTTGTAGGTATGCAACAAACAATTTACGGTCTTCGGATTTTTTCCCTTTATTTGTGCTACATGACATTGCTCCTTGCCAAATTTCATGATTCTTAGTCAACGGGAAATATCCTATAGGTTTTGATTCCGGAACATAAACGCCCGTATCTTTTGATTGCGTTGACTTAGATGTTTGATTTTTCACTGCTTCAAGGGATTGCAGCCCTGAGTATTTAATATTAATTCTAATTTGATAACTCCACGCGTTCCTGAGAAAAAGGGTCTTGACTGATGGACAGACGGACAACGAAGTGATCTTATAAGGGTTCCGTTTTTCCTTTTGAGGTACGGAACCCTAAAAATAATAAAGCAAGCAGGAAACGACGTGCACCATCTATGAAAATAACTTCAGTTATTCGACGTAAAAGAAAAACTGGAAACGGAAAAGTATCCATTTGTAATTCGCTTCTAACTCGTATCAATTGTTGCTTAATTGGCGAGGCATCAGCCTACACCAGTTGAATACGGACGGTTTAAACGTAATCTTTTGCAAATTATCATACCTATCTATGGCTACATTGATTATTTATTCTATAGTCTATAAATAGCCAAATCCACCAGGGTTTCATGAACGCCTGAATGTGTTGGGGTCATAATGGGTCATAATTATGCAAACACATACACATGTGTGCACACTTTTCAATTTTACCGTATATACAATGTTTGACGCTTCAATGTGTCTGTATCTCAGGTGCGTATTTTCCGAATATGCCAGTGTCCTCTGCAGTCCAAACGTGCTTGTTTACATCTGACTTATGTTTACCCCTTTCCCGGTTCAAGGACATCATTCGTCTGGCATTAAACAAAAAGGACCTTATCATATACATATAACAAGAGGAGGTGCCCAGTAGCCAAAAGTAATAACATTGAACATGCCTAGGAATAGAACGCGAAATTTCTGTGTCGTGCCAAGCCTTAGCACTTAATCACTTTTTCATCCTATGGATCACCAGAAAACTATTTAACATACTAGGTATCACCAATAATAGCGAAAATTTGGGAAGATTTCTGAATTCATACAAAACGTCCAACGACTGACATCAGGGGGTCTACTCCGAAGCGACACATTCGAATGATCGGAACGATCCGACACATGGCCGAACCGAATATTGTTGTCCTACTACGAAAAAGGTTCGGATTGGCTCAGCTTGGTCGGGACCATAGTCAATGTTCGAAAAGAGTGTCGGAACGAACGAAATGTAGTGCCAGAGGTGAACGTTTTATCGATATGTGTTTATAGTAATTAATACTCATTTCGATATAATTGAACTGTTGAATTACAGAGTAAAATTATTTTTTATAGTAAGAAAATAGAACTTTGCTTTTAATTCAATATTTATTCCTAAGAACATTGTAATATTTCTCGAAAAAACAATATATTTGTAGCTGGTATACAGATTGATTTGCAATTGTCAAAATAAAAAGAAAATGGATAAAAGTCAAAGGATGACATGTAAACAAACAAAGGGAGAGATTGTGATTTTTATTATTGCAAAATTGAGAAAAAGTACTTTTAAACTCAAACCAACTCATCTGTCGCTATCGCTATAGCGATAATCGTATTTCGGTCGTTTATCGTCAAGTGCTGACTGAAGTGTAAAGTGTTAAAGTCAAGTTATGAGATGTACACAAAAAAAACAAGCTAAATATACTATAAACTACATAAATTATTCACTTTACGCGTGATAAAGTGTCCCTTGGGCTTATCGTTTATCATGTTCGTGTTTTGGAAGTTTGGAAATGAAAGTTATGAACAAACATTCTGCAAGAACATGTCACCATGTCCAGACCGACAGCGGCACAAATTGATGCTCTACTCATTGAGATTTGGCCCAAGGCAACTTGAGGAGCATCGACAGTCGTACCTACGCTAAATCATCGACTGTGGGAAGAAATTTGCACCACGCTGAATGCTATATTATTTTTAGTCTTACTTGTAACAAATTGAAGATTAGTTCTAGTTGTTTAGTATTGTAAAAATATATATTATTCATTATTATCTAATGATTGTATCAGTCTTTCCCTCTCTCTTTGTATCCTCCTTAAAGCATCTGCGACAAATCATCAGCAAATATAGCAGGCTGATATATCACCTGCCGGGAGTTCTCAGATTCAAAATCATCTTGGGCTAACTCCGGAGCACTCACTCCGGCCCTTAGCAAAACACAGCTGGGTAACATTATTCTGCCTGCTCTATGTGCATCCTAGTGCACCTGACTATCCCAAATGTGTGTTCAATGGTGGAGCAGGTACGCTGTTTACAATAAAAAAAATCTAGCTAGAGCATAAACCTTAAAAAAATAGGTTGGTACAATTTCCTTACACAAATCTTTTAATATCTTCCGAATGCGTGGTCCGATTTACATAAATCCAGTTGGAATATTAGTTTTATACACAACTCTATCATTTGAGACCGAATTTATTTCAATATCTACATAAACAAAAAATCACATTTTCAAGTTACGTAATTATACAGAATTACACCTATTTAACAATCCTTACACATATTCCAGAAAGTGCCTTACAAACTTACTTTAATCAATGTTACTGGATTAGGATATGAAAACTAATAATAAAACTAAGCTAGATAAACTAATTACAAACAGTAACAAACATAAAATTGTAATAATTCATTAAATTCGATATGTTACGATACTCAAAAGGTAGCTACTTTGCTGTCGTGTATTTTGACATTAATTTCACGATGTAACTCTTGCCAAACTCAAATTATCGGTCAGCCTTTTCTCGTTCAGAGTAGGGTTTACGATACAACAAGTGTCAGAATGAAGTTCAGTCGGATCCGAACCTACCGAACCAAATAGAATGAACTTCGTAGTAGGAAATGACCGAACATTCGGCCGATCCGATAAATTTGCCACTTCGGAGTAGACCCCCTGTTTTGTGTCGTTGAAAGGAGAAGGGAAAGGCTCCATAGCTTCCTGGGCCCAGGTGTTAACTCAATCAACCTAGACTTATTTGGAAGAGGATATAATAACAAGGCCTTACTGAAAATTTGGTGAAATTTGGCTATCCAGGAATCAAGTTATATGAATATACTTAGTTATATGAAGTAGCAATGGTACAATTCACACGCGATCCATGTCGTCAATATCCGATTGATAGGCGTATCAGTGGTCCAAAATAGAGAGCCAGGTAATTCAAAGTAGCAAGATTCGTCGAATAGTCCTTTATAATTTGCAAAGCCGAGGTCGTGGGGCTATTCAATATAACATGGAAAATACGCGCGTACTCACAACGAAAGAAAACGAACGAGTGCCGGATTTTTTCTGCCTGTCATCTGTCAGTTGGTGACCTGCACATAGACTATACTGGTGACCAGTGTTGCTAACTGAAGAAAAATTAAAGGAACTCGATCCGCTATGAATCGATTCCACGAAACAATTGATAAGCATTTGTCACTCGGTTTTCATACATTATTTTTACCGATTTATTCATTATCGATTACTAAGAAGTCAGGCATGTATTTAATCGATTATTTAGTTTCATAACTTAATTTAAGTTTTCTCGCTTCCTAGATAGAAACATGGTACCGTATTTTGTGATTTCCTTTAGAAAAATATAACGGTTTTTTTAATACCCATTTCAACTAGTTAACTGCTGGGCCCAGGATTTCCCATCTCCTTTTCTTTTGACATTGAATTATGTGATGTGACATATTAATTAGTATCGATAGGTACAAACGGTATTTAATACGAAGGGTATCTAACATGTAAAATACGTGACATTAGTTAAAGATTATAAAATGTACACCAAAGTCTAAAAAGTATGTTGTTCGAACTTAAACAAGTTTTGTTGCTGATTAAGAATTCTCCTAACTTTATTTTTGTATCTATGTACAATAAATATTTACAACGTTATTAAACAATAAAATATCCTAACAGATACCTATCTAACAATTAATTAAAACAATATTACATAATTATTATGGCTCTTTAACGAGCAAAATACTGCTTACCCTGCCCTGCGCTGGAAATAAATGGAATATTCATTACTAAGACAAAATAGAGTTTATCCCTATTCAAATAGTTATGTATTTGTATAATATCGACAGCCATAAATAAATCGGGTTGTTTCCGTTTAGACAGATTTTTGTTTCGACAGCGTGTCACTTACACTTACCAACGTACAGCTACGTACAAAATAAAAGACACAGATATATTAATAAAGTCTATTGATGGTATTGGATGGTATGACGCTAGTGAAAACTTAAATTACTTCTTAGAATTAGGGTAATTTTATTAAGATGGATCCATAAATTCCATAATACAGAATTATTACCATTCTTCTAGATGATGACACATTTTAAGTAAACGGTGGTTCTTTTCCTAGATATACTTTGTACAATTTTCTTACACTACACAACCCCATCTTTTATCTTTCCCATTCACGGTTCCCATCTTTAGTTCTCGGGTTTTCGTAGTAACGCCTGCATTCGACCGAGGGAAGCCGATTGAGGCGTTCCAGAGGCGTCTGGTACCAGGGAAGCATAGATACAAGGCACCTTAGCCCAGAAATTTTCACAAGATTTTTTATGTGAAAGCGTTAGATAGAACTGACTTCAATCTAACACTTGCCCATCTTTTCCGATTCACAGTTCCCATCTTTATTTAATTTTAGTTCCCGAGTTTTCAGTTGTAACGCCGCTTTAACGAACGAAGAAGCCGATTGAGGCGTTCCAGAGGCGTTTAGTACCAGTGAAGTATAGATACAAGGCACCTAAGCGCAGCAGTTTTTGCAGGGGGTTTTTCATGATTTGCAATTTTTATTGCAACGATTTCTACACGAATAAAGGTGATTGGGATGTTCTGTAGGACTTCAGTATTGGAGGAAACTTTCGACTTACGGAAACCTTAACCATAATTACTTGATTTAAAAATTGAATTACTTACACTTAGAAATGGTGAAAAAAACATCTAAGTACATACATTTGCAAATGGGGATGCCAATAATGTGACGTCGGTATTACATCAATTATTTGGCATGTATGTAAGTAGCGAGTTTAATATGACAAAGTCCAAAAGTGTGGTCCGCCTTACGAAATCACAGTTTTCGTAAGCATCAAGGCAACATACTAATAAAAAGTAGAAATACTGCACCCAACGTGTCCAAGATCAAAAGCTGATCATTATATAAAAAAATTACAGTGACAGAATTAACTCAAATAAAACAATTTCTGTATTTTACTAACAGACAGCGAGCTCTGGAATAGGATGGCGATACAAGAACTAATTGTAAGTTACAGACTGATATCAAACTACACACATCAAAAGTGTCTAGGGATCAAGCATTTTTATGCGGATTTCTTGAGATTGAGATGTGGCTTTGTAATAAATTTATGATTTTATAAATTTATATGGATCCTTTTTGGTGCATTTCATAATTTGAATCAGGAACTGTGAATCAAATTCGAGTAAAAGATGAAAATCAGCTGTCAATATTTTCCCTATAAAAACATACAACGCATTGAAGACATTATTAGTGCTACTGTTTCCCTACTACTGATTAAAACCAACGTTATTATGGAGCGGCGACGTCATTTAAGCAGGGAAGAAATGCTCAGAGCCGTGGGAATGATAGAAGCTGGTTCCCGGCAACGTACTGTGGCTTTAGCTCTGAATACAAGTCAGAGTGTTATCAGTCGACTTTGGACACGTTACCGAAGCACTGGTACCGTGGCTGAGCGCCATGGAGGACGGTATCGCTGCACCACACGGAGACAAGACCGATACATTCAAATCTTAACTCGAAGAGCTCCAACAATAACCGCCATGATGTTAGCCGTGAGGCTTCATCACTCTTCAGGGAACTTAATTAGCGACCAAACAGTCAGAAACCGCTTGAATGAAGTGAACCTTCATTCCCGAAGACCGCTACGGGTACCACCTATAGCAATGCACAATCGTAGGATTCGATATCAATGGGCTCTTGAACACAGAAATTGGGCAGAAGAACAATGGCGTTGCGTGTGCTTTTCTGATGAGTCTCGTTTTGGTATGAGACCGGATACAAGACGTATACGACACTGGAGAACCCCTGGACGCCAACAGCGATTAAAATCCTGCCAGGAAGTCCATCCTTATAGTGGTGGAACCATCATGGTATGGGCGGGTATTTGGATCGGCGGAAGAACTGAGTTGATTTGGATCAGAGGCAACCTCAACGCTCAAATTTATGCTGAGACGATTGTATCAGACGTCATCGTTCCTCTACAAGTGCAAATCGGTCCCTTATTTCAGTTAATGCATGATAATGCACGACCGCACACCGCAAGAGTTGTAAGACAGACTCTCGCCGCAGCTAACATCAATGTCCTGCCCTGGCCTGCTCAGTCGCCAGACTTGAACCCGATTGAGCATGCATGGGATATGCTACAGAGAAGAGCTCTGCCGAATATGGAGGGTATCCAGTCGCAAGAAGACCTTTTTTTGTTGTTGCAACGAACATGGGCTGCCATTCCACAGCGTGATTTGGATGAACTCATTTTGAGTATGCCAAACCGATGTTCTTGTGTTGTTAGTGTTCGCGGTAGAAACACGGATTATTAATTGTTTAAGTTACCCAATAAAATTTTAAAGAAAACTGTTATTTCAGTCTTTTTTTCGAACTTTTGTGTTAGTGGTTCAAATGTCAAAAATCCCTTTATTAGGAAAATGGCAAATTTCTTTATTAATGCAAAGGTGACTTGGTTTATCATTACTGTGACAAACGAAAACACTTTATTTGATGAATCCTTAAAGAAAATTTTAATTAATATCAATCAGGAGAAAAGTTATTGCAAAAATATATGTTGATCCCTAGACACTTTTGATGTGTGTAGTATAGTTTTGTTTCAAGTTAACGTTCTTACATTTTGGTGGTTCCTACATAAACACCCACGCACAGTTGATTAATTATGTTATTGGCCTTTCTATTTCGATGCGAGCTCGATCATTGACAACTATTAAGTATGCCGTCTCCTTATTTGTTTGTAATTGCGATATTTTTATTAAACTTTTTCTCTATCAACTTTAATTTAATTTGTAGAATATTTGATTTTTAATAAATTAGGTACCTATTATCAATATGTACCAAAACAATGAAACAAAATGTAGATGTCACTTTAAAGTTCTCTTTGAAAATGATAGTAAAACGTGATTTATAGTTCGCGTCAAATAACTTTGCCGCTCTGAAGTAGGCAACAAATCAATGCGCAGTAGTTTACTCATAGGAATAAAACAGCAGCGCGCATGCGCGGCGTTCGGAAAGCCTAGCTTCAGAGCGGCAAAGTTATTTGACGCGAGGTGTACTTGATGCACGCACACTGGTAATATTCATGTGTGAAGTTTCAACTACGTACTTCAGGGGTTGATTACGTCCTACTCACTGAAGATTGTACAGTCTTAGTTAGAGAGAGACAAACACAGTTTAAAAATACGGTTCCCAGTTTTGAACGACAGGGGTTGTTTTACCCACCCCTATAGACAGCGATAACTGGACTCGGTTCTGGCTGACAGTAAATTTTCTTTGCTTTCTGATATCCTAGTACGTGGAGGTTTATTGAGAAAGTCTTATGCTTTCTGCGATGCCGAAGCGTTGCCCATGGCGCCCATGCATAGGAACACCGTGGTTTCAATGATAAACAATTAGTTTAATTCCGCTATACAATAATACAATCCGCTACAATGTAATATTTGTTATATTAATATTCCCTCTCAAACAGTTAACACATCCTTTAAGATCCAGACAAAAATATGACCACGGTACGAAATAGTAGATTGTGTCATAATAAGGGACCAAAATAATGTATTTAAGGCGAGAGCGATACGTCGCTCAAGGTTAAATTATTTTGGTACCGTGTGGCACACTCTGCTTTTCATCCCCTTCTATGAGAAAAATAAATAAGAGATGCTTTTAGTAGTGACGAATATTTATATTTACATAACCAAATTACAAATAAATTTTACTCTCCACGTCATATTGAGATACAAATTGGCATCATAATATTCATTACTTATAATTATTTATTTTTTTCTGCTAGGAAAATTAATTGTCAGTATAAAAGTTTATAATACTTTCTTTTTTTATTTATAATATAATCATCACAATGAAAAAGACTATTGTTAGTGGAACGAAGATTTTTACAATGGAAAAGCACAAGTATCGAAAATGGAGTCCGATAGGAAAGAGAATTAATAATCCAGCTACCACACACACAATCACAGAAATGTCTGTAAACTGGTTTTTAAAACGTTAAGGTAGATGTCACTATTATCAAAACGAAAGTGACGTAGCTTCGTCCATCGCTGTATGGCGGGCTCTGGAAATCAATCTACTGACTGGTTCTGCTACCTTAGTACCAAAGCTCAAATGCAAAGCTAATGTTCGAGAAAATGAACGTAGTGCTCGTGTGCCCTACATCGTGGTAACAAAATGGCGCTTTATTGTACGAAAACACGAGTAAACACTGCAACTCGACTACGGGTACCAGGATAGAATAAGTTCTTGGGAGATCGGAGATCGATCAAAAAATTTAAAATGGTGCCATCTACCTTCGCAACGATACACTACGTCGGTTTCTAAGTGAACTTAAACTCTCTTTTGAACCTTTTTAAAAGCGCTTGAAACAGTCTCTATGACGGGTTAATAGATGACTCCCTAGCTAGTTGATCAAAACTGGGTGAATGGCGACATTGGGCAATGCGCTGGTTCGAAACCCCCGTCTTTTTTAAAGTATTCTGATAGTCGTTACGAAATTAATTTTATAACAGTACAACATTTTTAAATTTTAGGGATCCCCACATTGTGACGCTGTTTGTAGGTCAAAATTCATACGTATACGATCGCGTACTCTCGCGACTATCGGTTTTAGCTAGGATGGCTAGGACGCGGGGAGTCGGGTTGCGGTTGATTTACATTATTCAGTCATTCTTCCTTACTAACGTCGTAAGGAGTTTACTCCATTGTTTGACAGTATACATTAAAATTATATCTATTTGTTTCGTCCTTATCTAGCCCTGTATGGACACAGAAATTTAAAATAATGGTTGGAAAAATATTTAAATATTTTATTTTTGAACATTTAGGAGTGTCAAAGACCTGTTAGTAGCAAAGGTTCCCCTTGAAATGCTCTTTTCATTGGTGTATATCTTATGGCTATTGGGCACCAATACTAACCAAACTAGGTATTAAAAATAGTATATTACTGCAGCGGCCAGCAAAAGAGGCATTGATGGACGAACGCGTAAATGTGGGCCGAGGCGAAGCCAAGGCACACGTACGTAAGTCCATATTATTTTATAATACCTAGTTTTGTTTAGTTTAGTCAGTTTTGATTTTGTTTTAATTTATTAAGTTGTAATCAGTGCAACTTACACACATATATATACATAGTACACAGTTGTAGCCAAGGCTTAGTACTTTTCTCAAATAATGCGCGGAAATTAAAACTAAGTAGTGCTTAGGCAGAACTTTTTTGTCAAATACTATTACTTTTCAAAATCAATGACGAACAACGAACAACAATAGTTTTTTCTCAAATATGCTTGGAAATTTGAGCATTATTTTGACAACCTTCTTCGAGATAAATCGAAATTGCTGTACTGGCCAAATACATGCGAGCAGCGGCCGGCAAAAGTTCTATGAAAATCCATATTGTCGTGTTTTGCGGCCAAATAAATTACATAGTAAACTCATATCTGTCGTGTAATTTAAAAATGGAACGATCATTTACTCCAAAACATGGCAACCAAGGAGGTAACTTATCAAAGGTTTTATTTAAATTTCGAACTGGCTTGCAAATAGAAAGCTGTTTTTTGAAAAAAAAAACCAAATGAACACTTTATAAGTTTTTACAAGTTAGATCAATCTTTTATTTAGTGCACACAAAAGAAATAGCACAACACACTACTGTACAGCACAATTATATAAATGAATACTTAATAACTAATATATGATTTGATTTATATGTATAATAATATTATATTTATTCACATAGACACAACAATTAGAATTTACAAGCTAACACTAAAATAAAATTAACAAATTAATTTTATTATGTATAATAGAAATATAGAATAAATAGAAGAAAGATGTTGTGATAAATTACTACACTATAGGACGTTCACAATATAGGACGGACGTGTATCTGATGGCTTCAGCTGGCGGGATAACTTGAACGACGTCGTCCCGGAGTACTAGCACGTCATAACTGTTCAGAAGCAATGCTGACGCAAAATTATATCAATTGTGGTTTTGTAGTGGAATCCGCACTATTTATATTCGTGCCAGTGCAGGGATAGCATCGAAAAGAAGAGATTAGTTTTGGAGATGGTTGGTGCGTGCTAATATTCAAATAACTCTGTACTATTTATAAAAGAAGACTAGAATAAAAATACACTTACACAGAATTACAAAAGGTGTTTTAGTATAATTTCCATTTAAAATAATATTATAAGTTTAAATATTTTACATGTAATTAAATTATGTAAATAAGTACTAATCAATTCATCCTCTAATATTTCATTTCGCTGAAAAGAGGTTAGGTTATGCACAATGTTACAACTGTTTGTAACATTCTTAAACATTCTTGGAGAGATTCTTACCAAAAATATTTCAACTAATCTGCAGAATATTCATTTAGGTAACCAGAACAGTTTTACCTTTTCATTTTATGAAGCAAAGGATATAATGTTTTAATACAATTTAATAACTTAGTTTTTTGTATGAGTGGTACTTTATTTATTTTTATCTTACAAGTTTTCCGGTAACTAAAACTTTACTCCAATCACGTCGTCCGCGTAGCACAAGTATGGACTATAATTTACTACTCAGATGCGTAGGCGAGATATGCTACGAGTACGTAGTAAGCGTAGCCGAGACAATGCTACGCCGTAGCTGCGTAGTAGGCGTATTTATAGAGCTTTGTGCTTTAAATAACTTTCTCGCGATGTAGAAATTATTACGTCTGTGGGTTTTGAAGACATAGGCAGATAGGTGTCTGTTGTGTCTACACAACTTGAGTTATTTTGACTTATTTTATTCTTTCCAGTTGTGGGATGTGGATGACAGCCTGAACAACACGCTACTGAGGATTGATGACAGTGGCTGCGTCGTCGTAAATCTCGACCACACAGTACGACTCCTAATCAGAGAATCCGACTGCCTCGTGAAGATGGGCGTAGATTTACCCATTGTGTGCCACTCGCTGTATGCTAAGAAAAATTACTTTACTCTCGTCAATGATTCTTTACAAGTGAGTTGGAAATACTATTTATAGTTCAGCCCAGTTGAGTGGTTTGCACAAGTGAAAGTTTAGTAAACAATACTTCGGCTTATTTTCATCTAAAATACTTATGAATGGATGTCGCTTTTTTCAGTTCCTCTTAGAGGACTACCTTCGCACAGTACGGCGTGTGAAACTCGAGGTTCGCCCACTTTTTCTCCCTCAAGTTGTACGCTTGTCATCTCTTTTACTCCCTGGCCTCCGATTTGTGGGTTGGACTAGTGATGACTGGCGGGAATTCATAGATCGCGCCAATGCAGCTATCAAGAGCTTTGATGTCCTAGTAACTAGGGTTCACGATATATATACTAACCGTATCATATATATGCTGAGTGGAATGCAAGACGTTACTTTATTAACTTTACCTGGTAAGTTCACTGAACAGTTTATCAGTAATAAGTTGAACTAAATTCAATAATTTCGTATTAAAAATCTTAAGAAAAAAACCCTATGTCTAAATTAGGTTGACTGGATTAACAGATAATGTTCAATACATACATTCGCTGGGTATTCAGAATAACAGCAACAGACTTTTAAGCGTTACGGTTTTAAATGATACAAAATTGTGTGGTGGTTTCTTTCTATGAGAACATTTAAGCTCTATAATATATTTTACGAGTTTCTAATCAGGTGACAAATTATTTTTATTTTATTAATTTACAGAAGAAACGCCGTGGTCGGTAGAGGAATTTCTTGAAAACGTCGAAACGGGATGTCGGTAAGTAATCTAGAAAATTATTTTACAAACTGTACTTGCGGTGCAAAGTGATCAAGATGTTTTGTTGTTGTGGTTTTGTTCCACGTTTCGTTGCCTAAAAATCTTGAGCAATATTCAGGCAGTGCACAATGTACTTATACATAGTTACGTACTACAATATTTGCAGATATGATTTCAGTTGAATCGAATACATACATGGGATTTATGTGTCCCTGGTAACGTGAGATAATTTAAAGATCAATAGATCTTGTTTTTGGCCAAAGATCCTGGTACAATATTTTCTTAACAGAATTTATTAATTAAAAAAAGAAAAAACCTATATTTTTATTAAATATTATACATTATATTATTTATTTTATTCAAATGAGATTTAAAAAAAATAAGTACATTGCACAAAAATAATAGCTTATGGCACTGTCCAGCACATATTTCATCACTCTCCAATGTCTGATAAGAAGGATGCGGTTTCCTTACACTTGTGGATTAGTGCGGTATTGTAGAAAATGTAATTGAATTTTTTTACAAAAAATCCTAGTATTCCCAGCACACATGCAAAGTCCACTACACACACGTACGGACATACATATACATATTATATCGACAGCCATTCCGTTGAAACGTGAACGCGAAAGTGGCGCCAGTGTTTGTATATCCTGTGTCGGGGCGCGTAAAGCCAATCCCTGTGTATGAGGTATGATGAGTCATGTTCCTGCATCATTTTAATTTTTAAGTAAATTACGCAAACAAAATAAAACTTTCGCACGTGCAAGTAAATATCGCAGTTCAACTAGCCATTACGAAAGCAAACAAATAAGTAGTAATGCAAAGAAATCTAAACACTGCGTTTGTCTTGCTCTAACTGAAGCCATATTCAATAATAATGCAAGCAATCCTTAATACCGCACTTGTGCTTTAATTTACGCCATATTCGGCACAGGTTTATTCCCAGTCGGCCTACATTCTTTAAAGCTACGGTTTTCTTGAAGAGCGGTGGCCCTCATATTATAACGGCCGTCACAAAAATCTGTAATTTTCACCAGTATTTGACGTAATGCTGACAAAAAACGCTCTGTATTTGGACAGCCGTTATTATGTGAGTTGTGTGACCGTTGACCGCTTTCTCAGGAAACCAAAGCTTTAGCGTTGCAGTTTTGCGCGTGGTTTTAGAAAAATGTTGAGAGCGAACGTGATTTTCCTATTCTCTACTGCAAACATATGATGCCAAACTCTGTGCAGTAAAAATCAATCAACGAATGTGCTGGCTCGACACTGGTTTGTACGATTCTTTTCAAAAGTGTGCAGGACAATGTCTGTGTCCTATTCAGCACCACTCGGTGTTGGCTCATATATAAGGATTGGCTTTACGCCGTCGGGGCCAGACGCCGAATATGCAACACGGGCCACGAAAACTTCATTCATACGAAACCAAAACGATTTTTTATATGTTGTACAAACAATTTTGATGTTTTCTATGATTTTTGGCAGACAAATTTTATTTTCGTCTGTCGTACCCTTTTAAGAAAACGCAGTTTGTTTTCAAACGTAAAAATATTTTTGAGGGTAATTTTTCATTGAACCGATCAAAGGAGACGGTTCAAAATGTACCTAGCACCTACACTAATAATTTGAATCTCGGATTACAGAGTAAAGGTAAGATTTCCTAAGATTCGAATGACGTCGCTGATACGTTATTTATAAAAGTATGTTGGTGTGCCAAAAAACGCTCTCTAGAAAAACTGGAGAGCGGTTTTTGACACCATAAAGCTCCGCATCCCTGTGCCATCATTTTCATGATGGCCGTCACTGCGGCCGTTAGGTGTAGTTTAAGAAGACTACTAATGTACAGACGCCAGCATATCGAGCTACTACAATCTGTCAAATTTCTTTAATAGATTTTCAACTTTTTCGCTAAAACATAAGGTTCAATGTTGATTGGGAAAATTTGACAGTTTCGGGTAGCTTGATGTGCTGGTGTCTGTACTATCACCGTCGCTCTATCGGGTGATTAATTATGTTAACTGTATATTCACATACAAGTAAGTAGTTACATCTACACTTTGAAATGAAATATAAACTAGAGTAACAGAAGTATAATGGGGTCCGTGGCTAAATAATAATAGCCGCACAGGTCGATTGATCAGGTTAAGCTACGCTTGCCGCGGTTGGTCTGTGGATGGGTGACCATCTTTACATACTGAGACCCCTCCGTGCCTCGGAAAGCACGTTAAGCCGTTGGTCCCGGCTGTCATTCGTGGATCTTTGACAGTCGTTACGGGTAGTCAGAAGCCCGAAGGTCTGACAACCAGTTTTACCAAGGGGTATCGTATTACCCAGCAACTGGGTTGTGGACGTCAGATAGGCAGTCGCTCCATGTAAAATACTGGTATTCAGCTGCATCCGGTTAGACTGGAAGCCGACCCCAACATAGTTGGGAAAAGGCTAGGCAGATGATGATGAGTAACAGAAGTATAATAAAATAAAGAATTTAAACAATATTCTCCAAATCTATTAAACAACGAAGAATTTATATAGAATAGAATATATCGACTTTCCAAACAATCGGTCCTTAAAGTAAAAAGCTCATACTGGCTTACTGGCGAAACGGGAGAAATCAACTGTACCTACTTTATTACCATTATTTTTAATCGTAAATGTGTACTTTCACACCTTATATTGTAAAACAATCACTAAATAATAATTACAACTTAGCAGTTTTACAAAAAGATGGTTAAACGTGTAGATACAGAAATAGGAATCGCTTAAAAAAATACTATTAGGTCTTTACCTATGAAATTGGAGATTTGTATGAAAATTTTAAAATGTAAAATTTTTTATTTTTTTTTATTTCAGCTAATCAAAGTACTGGCCCAAATTATCTATACAATTTTGCCATTTTGATGGCAGTTTGTTTATCCCTTTACTGTAGAAGTCGACAGGACGGGACGCGATGAAGTTAGCGAAAGCGTTTTGTACTGCCTCTCGGGTGTTGAATTTTTTACCACTTAAAAAATTGTCAAAATTTTGAAAAAAGTAGAAATCTGTTGGGCCAAGGTCCGGTGAGTACGGTGGGTGACGGAGAGCTTCCAGCTGTAACTCTTGTAGATTTGCGATGGTCTGTCGTGAAGTGTGAGCTCGCGCGTTGTCGTGGAGAAGCAATGGGGAAGAGCGATTGATCAGTCTTGGTTGTTGAATTGCGAGCTTCTACATCATTGTTTGCAATTCTTGGCAGTAGACATCTGCCGGCATGGCCCGCAGCAAGCTCAGCCGTAGATTGAGTTGGATCCGCTTCCACTGTCGCCTTCAATTCGTCGTTGTCGACAATGGTTACCGGCCGACCGCGAGGCTCGTTCTTCAACTCAAAATTTCCAGATTTTAAACGGTTGAACCAATAATGGACCGTGTTTATGCAAGCAGTGTTAGGCCCGTACACGTCGTTAATGTTTTGTGTTGTTTGCGCAGCGGTATTTCCACGTAGGAACTCATATTCGAAAATTGTACGTATTTTCAGTTTATCCATGGCGCCAAAAACTACCACAATTTCACAAAAACAAAAAACTATCTAAAAACAAATGACTGAATTTGAAATTAAATTAACACGGCTTTCCAATAAAATTTATTTGAATTTCGAATTGCGCGCCAATCCACAGATAATTAAATCTGAAAATGCTGATTATTATAGAATCTCCAATTTCATAGGTAAAGACCTATTATTATTTTATAGAGAAAAATAATAGTCATTTACACTTTTGAGATAGAATACGTATGCTTGGGCTTGGGTTTATTATAGGAAATTTATTTATACCGTTGATAGGATGCTCAAAAGAAGTTATGCATTGCATTTATGCACATTATTGAATAAGCACTTGTTTTAGATGGAAAACCCCTTTCCGTTTAATAGTCATTATTATTTTGCCTTTCATGAATACTTTTCATAAATTTTCTGTTCAAAAACACCTTTTCGTACAGCTTCATCTTATTCTGCTACGCTAGTACTTTGGTTGGAGAAATATTGAACTGAATTGAACCCCTCGGGTACGGAACTCAGATCAATAGCCTCATTTAGAGGCTGATTGTTACATCAATAAGATTGATATCATGCGTCATGTAAATAATTATCCAACATTTAAAGTAAATTTATTCACAACGTATTTGAGGACGATTCATAATTTATACATCTAAACCGTATTATTTTTCAGCAATGCGTGCGTAGAGCTGAACCGTAAGAGTCTCATGGTAGAGGAGGCAGTTGAAGAAGTTTTGGACTTGGTGAAGAAAGCGGCTCAGCAAATCAAGCCAACTGAAATCAACCCGGACTTCGAGTTTCTTATCGCTGAAGGTGAGTTAAAATATTTTTAACACACCCTGACATACGAAAGTATAAATTATTAATTGCAATGTTGCCCACATTGATACATAGAGGTAAATAACCGGCCCCTGATAGCTAGCTGCAGTGCAAAGTTATTCGCGGCTGCAAAGTAATCTAACCGTCAATAGGAGAAAATGCCAGCCAACTGATCCAAACCAGCGACGGTAACCCCTAGTATAAGCCGACCGAATAAGCAATATCTACTGTCTGAAGAGAGAAAAGGATAAAGCAACCACGAGTCGCCATGAGTATGAAAGGAGCATTTTGTTCACTCCAGTCATAGCACAGTTCATGTAGAAGAAACACGTTTGAGTGTTCCGAGATTCGTAAAATATACGTTTTTTTTGTACAAAATTATCTGTGGTATCCAAGGAATAGATATTAAGTAGATAGTACAGATTAAGTGACTGTCAATTTTAGGCATCATAACTGTCTGTCATATTTAGAGTGTATCTTTGTTCATTCTTCTGACTTCAAGGTAAAATTATTCGATCTTAATGCTGGCCTATGTAACTAACCTATGCACAAGCGATTTTAACTGGTGACTAATGCCAAGTAATCTATAATATATGCTAACACTGCGGTATTCATAAAAAGCATTTGCGATTTGTAGGTAAAGGTGAATAAATGTAACGTAAATATTGGCGGTATTTTACTGCAAATGTACAAAAAATATAATTATTAAATATTTTTAAAACAGAGTATTGCCTTTTACTAACCGTACTGACAACAATTTTCGTCAAGATATAAAACTAGATACGAGTCTTAGCAAGTGTCCACTTATGTTTCCTAATCATTATGATCTCCTAGTCCTAAAACTTCTGAAATTAACCCGTATGAGTCTTGAATAGTCTCTGATAAAGTCGGACAGTAAAGCATACTACTCCGACTAGATAGTTGCCGAGTGGTTCGGTTTTGCCTGCTGCAGCAGTCGTTACCACAATTTACTGTTCTCAAGTTGAAGGGCACACTATTACAATAGTGAAAGAAATATTTATGTATTACGGCTCATGTTTCGTAATTCAATGAAAATTATATTGGGGCTATCAGACGTAAACAATTTACTTCATAGTGTTCATGAAATCCTGGTGGGCTAGCTCTATATTGTAGCTTGCATGGTGCCCATTTCATCGCATTTGGTATTAATTTGGGTAGGCACTGCTGTGGCACTATTACTAGCTTACAAACACCGTTTCCTAATACAATGATTGTTTAGTCTTTAGTGTTTTAAGATTAATTTTGACTTAATAGTAGCTAGATTTAAGTACATATTTTAACTAAACAAATTAAAATTAGCGATTGCGATTTCACTAACATACCCTACGAATAAGCAATAAGTCTATTTTAAATGTTGATTGACGGATTGATACTAAAAACAAGTAACGTCAAAGAATGATCTAAAAAGAGTCCATGATCTGAGTTTCAGGACTTAGTGAATCATAATCTGAAAAAATCTGAATGGTTGTGGAGAGGTATTATTTATTATTAAAAACAACAATAAATTCTATGCGATTGTAGCTTTTTTATTTAGATTATGAATTCTGGCCAGTCTATAATTATTAAAAGCGGTCAGTAATCCTAGAACTACATAATAATATGAATATAAATAGGTAAGATACATCTAAACCTACTATTACTATAGCCAACGTTTTGTTATAATCACAGATGTCTTGGTTAGTTCTGTTATCCTAGTGCGCCAACATCGAAAAAGCCTATAGGTAGATTTCCACCGGTATAATTGACCACGTGGCGAATCCGGCGTTGCCATTCAGCAGCTTCTAGATTTCTATAGTAACAAAGATAATGTAGTATCGTAAAACATAATACGGAAAATTTTGTTACTAGTTTTTTGACGATACAAGAAGACTGAATTTTTTTTTTAATTTCGAGTGTTACAGTTTTCGCGAAAATCTAAGTACTTCACGGAGTAGGTTAGGTACATTGCAAACTATGCTATAGTGTAATGTCAACAGATTTCGGTTAAGTTTTTACTTTAAGGGGAAAGCGCTAAGGTAACCCCGAACCCGCGAAATTCAAATTTTACGTTTTTCGCGATTTGCAGGGCAGTATCAGGGTGTAGATTATGTTGATCAAAATATGGTTCGCGGCAGTAAAAATATATATCCACAGAATTATTAGAATGCCTATGCCACTGAAGTGGGACTATAAAACCATATGAATTCTTGACCATTAATTTGTCGTTAGCTGGGCACGGCAAGGATACAAACATTGTTGCACTAATTGGAGCTGTCATGGTGTCATCAGTTGGATGACACGTTAGTTAAAATACCGTATGTTCAGTTTCAAATGAGGGCTTCAAAGGGAAGATGGGACGAAGCTGAGCTTAGTTGGAGGTAGCGGAGTGCAGACTGATTCAACATCAGAGCTATAACTTTACGAAAAATGCATTTTCGTTGATTATGTCAGTCTCAGGCACAGAAGAAAGTCAGTGCAGAAAAATAAAATAAAACACTAGGAAATTTTTCATAGGTTATTAAAAAAAATAGCTGTTCCATACATTTTTACCGCGTAAAGTATTGCACTTTTCAAGCAAAATTATTTTTATAACCGACAATTTCTACGCCAAAGGGTCTAGAATCATAATATGCTCAATTCGTGGTTACAGTTTGCGCGTTGATGTTCCTGCCACCCTGTATATTATCACACCTCAACTAGTTTAAGGGGACTACAGGACCTAAATGCAAGTTTTATAATGCCTAAAAGTATAATTATGATCGACTACAGTAAACAAAATCAGATAAATATATGGTATTTTTCAGGATATATGCTAGTTAGATAGTGTGTTAAAAACATTACAACTAATTTAATGCGATAGAATAAAATCATGAAGATACCTCTAAAAACTTTCTTTTTTACAATAAAAACCATATTAATATGCATACAATCATTCTGATTTTTTGTCAGATTATTCTACAAGCAACATACTAAAGTACTAGTGATTTAATTTTCAATCCAAACATAGAATTTTTGTAAATAGATAATTGCTTCATATTTTGCAATAAATTACCAGCGTTGTGTCATCGCGCTTCTCTTTCTTTTCTATGCAGTCCGACAGTGACCACGCTTTAGGTCATATAATCCCGTTAATTTTATATCAAATCAATTAAAAAACACCGATTTGCATTTAAATGTGATCGTGTATACAGCAATTTCTTTACTGCATAGGTACGTGATAACGGTACTCACCGACTCCACAAAGTTTAGCAGCTATAAAAGTCTAATCGCTTAAATTAACACAGGCAAAGCTACATTATTATCAAGAAACAATTTATAACAGCTCTCAAAAGATAGAATAAACTGTCTGTGAAATTCTTATTCATTTTAAATAGCTAAAAAAAAACCAAGTTTCTAATTAACTTTTATGGACTCTTGTGAAAATGTATGTAACTGAAGTCTTCAGGTGCATTTATGAACAGAACTTAGCCGATAAGTTTCCAGAAATGCCTATGGAGTCCTTTTTGAGCATGGTTAAATTGAGCCACAAATCTGGGAAGAAAGTTGCGTTGACCTGTAACTACGTCATTGAAATTACAGCCAATATACGTAAAGTCCTATTATCCCAATCAAGGCTTTTTATTAATTGGACGTCAGTCCCAGTCAGGGACTTTACCTTGGTCACCAGATGCTACAAATGCCAACAATATGGTCATGCAGCAAAACCTGCAGAGATATAAAATCTACGTGTGGTCACTGCGGTGAAGAAGGACACTCGATGTCAGAGTGCGCGAAGAAAGCTGACACACCGAAATGTGCAACTAGCTCACGCTTTAAAAAGCCCAATATCCACAAAACGGGAAATGCTGGGTGCCCTGCTAGGAAAATAGCGGAATATCAACTCTATCGACTACGAGGGCGCCTAGAGCGTCATACTTAAAGCCAGACTTCCGTGTTTACTACCTGCTGCTAACTCAACAAAACATTGCACTGGCCTACAAACCCTCGATTTTGTTGATGAAAAACATTGTCTCGAACGTGATTTAATTTTGTGCAACATTGACTTTAACCCACTTACCAATTTCTGCTGACGCAAAAAGTTTTAAAGTGCTAGAAACTATTTTACGCTGACTAAATAATTACGTATAAGTAGGTATAAGACTTTTTGTTATTTTGATCTTTAGGTATAAAATAATGAATTTATAAAATTTTGACATTGAAATATTGTTAAGAATTTTATTGTCCTACAATCACCATAAAGTATGCTCATGCCGCCTGTGATACAGGTTTATCCTAGTACAGGCATCTAACATTATTATAACTTTGTAAATAATTTCTTAGACTTTATGTAATAATTTTACCAATTTTAATAAAACATTATTATTTATTTATTCCAATAAGCTGGACGGGGTTTAGAAGTACGGTGAGTGGGTAAGCATTACAGTCGCACGTTGCTTTATCCATGCATGGTACTGAGTAAAGTTCAAGTTAATTTGCAGTTTGTACGTTGGGACTCCTCTCGACTTTGACACTTAATACCTAGGAATAAGGTTCCATCGTATGCATATGAGTTGCATCTAGAAGAGATGATCGACCTCTTGTTTAGTTCAGTGTTCCTAGTACAGTCAATTTGCAAATGCAACTTTGTTGGCAACTTCATGGCGGTTGCAAATACCGAACTTTGTAGGCAACTTCAAGGCGGTATAAACGGCTCTGCTAAAATCAGGTTCAAATTAATAAGCCGTTCGTTCTGATTTCAGAGTATCAATTCGTTTTCTTTTGTGATGAGAACACTTTTATTCATATAACTAGCTGCATAAACTTTACGGAATAAATTCTCTAAATTATGGTGAAAACTAAATCTAAACCCATGGCGTAGCTTACAAGCACAACTTATTTTATAATAGGTACTTACAAATTATCATAAACTATAATGGAATATTTAAAAACTGGCTGTCTGAATTGAACTCGCGCACTAAGGTTGCTGTTAACTATTATAGTTTAAGTTATTTTTATTATTTGCCATGATAGAGGTCATATGTCGTAACAAGTCTCCCGTGAAAATATCAACTGGCTACATATTACGATAAAAAATATACTGCACTAGGACAGGTAGAAAAACAGACAGATAACCTACAGATACAGATAACTACCCCCTTTGTGTAGGTACAGAACCCTCATCAAAAAGTTTCGAAAGTATAGATAATAAAAAAAAACGCTGTCAAAAAATTGGACGGTAGTAATATAACAACGATGAATACTGCACTAGTGTTCCTTTAGTTAGAGAGTATTTTCGGAGTACATATTAGTCCTTGGGCAAAATACATGCCTTGGACGTGGAGTTGCGAACATCAGCCAGATGTATATAATACATATTGTAATACAATACAATATCCCAGGGCTGAGGGAGCCCAGTTGTTTTGCCATAGGAGGGTAAAACACTGCTAGTTTGAGCAAGTCAGCTCTGACTAGAGCTAATATGCATTTCTAAATTTGGATTAGGTAAATCAACTTGTACTATGATTAAAAAACCATTATGTTTCCTTTGCGACATTTTATCAATAATTTAGATTGGCACTTTACTCAGTCCTAAATTGCAAGTGTGTATATGAATGTAGTTTCATGACGATACGAGATAACATCATTTGAAAAACATTACGCAAGAAGATCAATAAAATTGAAAAGCATTAAGTATCTTGTTGACATTCTGCATGAGTGTGACGGACGGTCATTGTCCTATATGCACTCGTTCTTGCATACCTAGTACATAACTTTATTATGGGTATTGTCGAGTTCAGTGCAAGCGAACTCACACATGTATTCGGGAGAGTCGAATGCATGCAAGTGTTGAATATCGTGTACAGTGTATGAGCGGCGGGATCGTTCAATGATTTACATCCTAGTTTTCATTCTATCCTAGTACCTAGCCTTCCGGGTCGATTGATTATAACTGTGTTGTTTAGGATACAATGTATGCGCGTCTTCTGACCGTGAGTGGACCTGGATTCGATTCCTAGGTTTGGCAAAGTGTATTGGGTTTTTCCATAAGGAATTTCTGAGAAGCGGTCCGGAGTTTGGAAGTTGGCGGTATGATACTCCCGTGCCTCGGAAAGCTCATTAAGCTGTTGGTCCTGCGCCTGATCTCGCTGGACTATGACAGAGAGCGAAGGGGGAGTGCACTTGTGTCTGAACAACACTCGTGCACTACAATATCTCTCGCGTGGATTGCTAGTCTTTGCTGAGATTGCCCGCTATGGATTAAATCCGGTCAGTAGGACAAATAATAAACTATGCTAATATTAAGCTAGTTGACTAATAATAAGCTTTTCAGCTATAATTATGATCCAGTGTAGGTACCACTCTCACTTGCTTAGTATTCGTCGTGACGATCCATTGTAACGTATTGTTGATTAGGAAATCACGCTACTATTCTCGTGCAATCGACGCGACCGTATTTCGTCCCAGATCCCGTGCGGGATTCACCCGATCAGTTAGAGGTGGAAAACTGTGGATCTTTGCCCAGCAGTGGGACAATAAAGGTTGAACAAAAAATTGCGAGTTAGTGATGGGTCATCCAGGCTACGAGCACGTATTCAAGCACTCGCCGTTAGCAAGTTCAGTACATCCAGTGACGAAGCTATATGCCCTATAGATTTACCGAGAAAGTGACACACTAACACACATACGAGTACACACACAACATTTTCCCTTCTTGGTAATAAACGCGGAGTAAAGTTGCAACTAGTGCTATTCTGTAAAAATCTCACCGTGATCATTTGGGTGAAGTGAGCTGTCATTAATGTCAATCCCTAGCATCAGATGGAATGATTTCTCACGGAATGAGCTCACTTCACCTAAGCTATCACGGTGAGAATCTAACAGAATCGACCGGCTGTATGAACTTCAGAATAGATTGTTAACCATATTTTTTTCAAAGTTAAGTTTGGTATGATCATGTTACTGGTAGATAGTTCTCCAACCTTTTGTTTCACATGAGATTTCCAAAGCGTGACCGGCGGGTAATTGCGTTACATACTTACAATGTCAATGCTTTTCAATTTGACAGTTCGACAACATTCATTACGTTATTTACGTTGTTGAGCAGACGGATTTCTAAAACAATGAAGCAATGGATTAGCATAGATTATCCTTCAAAATCTTTTGGATTGTGATTTGCAAGTGTGTTTCGCAATAAGGGTACCTACAGAAGACATCTGAATCATTATATTTAGCCTTTGTGACTTTCCTATCTCTAAGTATTCACTTCTTAAAAGCCTGCCTGTAGATACTAAATTAAACAACATGGTACCTAATTAAGTAATCATTCAGGGGTCCCAAGGATTTACACATGACATAACTATCTCCTAATCGAAACTAGGTATTTTATCTAAAATAAAAACACTATGAACCTGCTAACTTGTTTGTTTTTACCGTTTTTGTAAAATAATGTTATTAAGAAGTTGTTATTAATGTTTTAAATGTTTCCAACACACTATCTACCTAGCATACGAATATATCCTGAAGAATATCATATATTTTTCTGATTTGTTTACTGTATTCGATCATATACTTGGAGTGCTTAAAACTTGCGTTTTTTGCGTTTGGGTCCTGTAATCCCCTTAACTAGTTAAAGAGCAGAAGGCCAATTCTCGTAATTTAAAATGTTCAAAATCTAGTCGCAGTCTCATCTCAGCGACAAACAAATGTCAAAAACTTGTCAAAATGTAGGGAAGTTAGTCGTATTTTTGACAGATTGAGACTGAGATCAGACTGTGAACGTTCTTAAAATTACGAGAATTGCCCATCTGATCTACGCCGCTGCTTTTTCAAAGATAGCCTCTTTCGGTCTCTAGTCCTGCTAATAGAGGTTCGGGGATATCTTTCGCAGTCACCATAATTGCTGTTTAGTGTTATGTTATTGTAAATATTAGAAATGAAATTGCTTGCATATTTTATATTGTAATGTAACTGTAAAGTTTTTGATGATTGAAAAGAACATTATTTCATCGTTCTGAAATGCATACACATTTATGAACTTTGGGGGTGGGTGGCAATTCGTTTGTTTTAACCGCAACCGGTCGAGACATTTTCACTCATCTCATTCTATGAAGTTTCATTGAACAGTGGCCACCACCCCCTCCCACAATGCACTGAAACTTCCTACCCCCGACTCCTTAAATACTAATGTGTGCAACGTATAAGCATGATAGGAGTGTGCTAGTGGTTGTTGACTAGACTACTTGGTGGTTATTGGTTCCTAGTAAGTATTATGCCTTCACTGCACTTCAGATACGATGCAACCACACAAAGTCGCGCGTAGGTGGCTTATGCTTGCTGCAAAGCTGCAATGGATGGCGACATCAATAATACTGACATCTACACAACATGTCTCTCTGCCTATGAAATATCTTTTAACTCAACGTATTTGACAATATGTTGATGGTATTAGTATAACTCCATGCGTTATTGAATACTCCATTGAATACTCCGTAAGTGATGGGTAATCTTTTCTTTGGAAAATAAACCAAATAGACCGACCCACTTTCAATACTGAATTCATTGGTTATTCAGAATAATATTTATTAAGGCTAGAAATCCAGCATAGTGGCGGCTATTTGGCTGACACCGTATTCCACAATTCACTATGAACCTCAATATCTTCGCATGAAGTTTTATCTTAAGTCTTCTTCTTCATTGGTTTAAAAAATCCGGGTTGTTGATAATCCAGATAGATACAGAGTAGTCATTTGTGTCGGGGCATAATGTGCGGCTACGTTTTTACCGTTTTTCTTTAGGAAAACTTTACTACTAAAACAACTTTTTTTTTACTTTAGTTTTCGAACTGCATTTCAGATTTTGGAAGAAATGGTAGGTACCTACCTAGTCACGTACATAAACGACAATTCTCACTTTTTATTTTTATGATGCCAATCAGAGACACTTGTTTGTCACAATTGATTCGGCAATATTTTATAAACAACAAAGTCGACCCGAAGCAATTACTACACATCATATTCGGCTTTCATTTGGCTCGTACCGATTAGCATACTCCGTTTAGCATTCATTGGGGTCGGCTCGGCACTATTCGAGCTAAGCCGACCTGATTTTCCCGGACATATCTACATATTACCTATATTCAATTTTACTGACGGCTGTCGGTTCATGCCGACCCGATTTGGTGTGTAGCACTCCTATGGGATTACTCGTACGAGACTTTACTGGACCTACTGAGATTAGATTACCACCGACTAGTGAAGTCATACTTCAAACTTTGATTATATAATGTCTAGATAGAGCGTCGCCCTACAATCAAAACAAAGAAAACGAGGCAACAATTTCAAACATGTGTGCGTGCGGGCGGTGTTTTACACTGTGCATCTATGTCTCTGTGTGCGTGAATAATGATACCAGCTACTACAATTCTCCCATAAATCACATATTAAAAAAATTGACTATACAAATAATATAAGTAAGTTTTAGGTGTATGTTTGTAGTATTATTCAGTTTTAGTAGTGTCTTTATTTACTTGTATTTATAAATAAAAAACACTATTTAATTGAATTAGAGTTGTGTGTGTGAATGTTGTGTTATATTAAATCAGCTAAGTTAATTCAATTAGAATATTTAACTTTTTAGGCAGTTTGTATTTGGAAATTTCAAATGAAAGATCACAGATAATACGAATGGAATAAATTAATCTTATTAAAATTACTCTTGGCACCTTTGAAATCAGTTTATTGGACCCAATGCAACAATAATCATTAAAATGGGCTCATAAACAAAAAAGTTATACGCGAACATTATATTATTATAAAAAAGTACAGACGAATTGAAAAACTTCACCATTTTTGAAATCGAATAATAAAAGTACATCAACTAAATAATATAAACGTAACCATAAAGCAACGAATATACCCACAAAAAAAGGACGTTAAGTTGGGAGAATGGAAAAAGAAACTGGCAACACTGATAAAATATGGCGTAATATGGCGTAATTTGGTAAATATAAAAACAAAAAACAAATACGTAGTTTTTTTGGTTACTTACTGATGATATGTGATGTGTTTGGTGTTTTTTACCCTTCCTTTATAATTTCGGCATAGTTTAATAGCACATACCGTCATTTTATCGCTGTTATTTGTTTATTACTTAGCGCGCGTAATACGTAGTGACACCAAAGCGGTACGATCGGCACTAATCGGCGGGTAAGTACTTACAGTCCAACAGTTGGCTGGTATTTTTTGACACGTTTGCGCGCAATTGATGCTCTATCTAGACATTATATAATCAAAGACTTCAAAGTTATGGGTGCTCTAGAAGACCACCCATAACTTTTGAAGAGAATTTACTTATTTAATGTATGACGTATGTTAGTGTGAAGAAACCCAAACAGTGCAGGAATAACATACATACATTTCAATATACAAACAGGTGACTGAACTACTAAAAAACTGGCTTAAAGAGCATTACCATGAATATACCATCTTCAATTGGATCGTGGACCTATCCCGAGCACACACACTCAAGCGAAGATGCTCAGTTTAGCCTGTGCCTATGCACCGCGATAAAAAATTTGCAATTCAGCAAACGGCTTGCCCACTGGTGGAGACATAATATTATTCCATCTGTGACGCTTATAGGATGTAAAAAAAAAGACTCATAACCGAAATCTACGCATTATCGACTCGAATTGTTAGCATTTGAAGGTAACAATTAAAAAAAAAGTATTGCTAAGAAACGCCTTCGACGTCTCTTCTGTGAGTGCAAATGGGCCGTAATCCACCATGCTCGTCCACTGTAGATTGGTGTCACGTCATGTCTTCAAATGACTGTTTCTAGGCCATGCCACATCCCGCTGTTTTGGGGGTCGAGCAGTGGTAGTAAAAAAATTGCTCAAAGTAATACAGAGCGCGCTACTATAGCGAAGGTATTGTCAACACTTTCAATACAAACCAATCATTTCATTGGAAGATTAATAGAAACTGACGACTTGTACCAATTCGCCCAATGCCCGTGCTCTGTAAGTGCATGCTTTGCTGCAGTTCCCAGACCTACTCCAAAAAAAATGCTATGCGGGAAGAATATGTTACTCTCGGCTTAGTGATTACTCTTTTTACATCAGTTTTGTGTAATTAATTAATCATAGTGAACCACTTTTACAGAAACTATTACAGAAATAGTTCAGTGCCTAACCTGACTTTCAAACTGCCAGCGAATTTATAAGTTTATAGTCGGGGAGTTAGTCTCAGGCTGCATTTCCGAAGGTTTCCCGCCATTATAGCTGCATTGGTAGCGAGAATACACATTCTGCTCACTTTGATACAATTTAAATTCTCCCCAGCACGTGGCCTGACCGTACGAATAGGACGCTACGTCCACAATGCAAGCGTTCGGTTTGCAAATTGCTAGTTTAGTAGTGCTAACATGAAGACACGCCCCTATTGTTTCCACGTAGTTGTTACTTGTTATAAAGACACATCCTAGCTTTTATGTTCTCCTGTTGGTATAAACTATTGCATTTGATAACTGTAATTTTAAATTGTTTATAACTGAGTGTTGCCATGGCAGTATAATAACCAATTATGCAAGACCCTTACTTTGTACAGGATTGCATACAACTATCAAGCGATATTTTAAGTAGATTTAACCAATCGAGTTACCAAGTCGGTAAATACCCGATCAACCCAAATGTAAGATAACTTCCAATTTTAGTGACAAACACAACAGTTCAATTATTTATATTATTGTCATTTCTTATAATATTTTAAATGTTGAATAAGTACAGTGGTTGTGAAAACCATACGAATGAATGAAATGAAACGAATCAGAACAATTAATTAATTATTTAATCGACTTTGTCTCTGTCACCTCTGACCTAGACTAAAGTCAAGAGCAAATCCATTTCAATTAAAAATAAAAAAGAACGAATAAAACTTATAATCTTCTGTTGGCGTCAGGGGTTACTCGTAAAATTTTTGTCTGTTTATAAGTCAGACTAGTTGTTATAATACCTACTTAGTTTAGGATTTCTTCAAAGACCAAAAAAAAAGTTTCTTCTCTTCCTTATTATTTCCTAGTAGTATTCTTTCAAGTTTTCTTCTTCCAATCGTTTATTTTAACATTGAAGGTACGATCGGCATGAAGACTGAGTGATTGATTTCTAGAGATGTTTTAGAGATTTGTGTGACCTTTAAACTAAACCATAATACGATCTTACAAAATAAATTACTATTAACATCAACTGCCTACTTTACTTGGTTAGCTAATTCTGTAATTTTCCACAGATGACAGTCAAGCGGGTAGTGGGGCTACCTCAACCGTCAATGACTCGTCGTCAAGCGGTCAACAGGACTGGTCTGCAGTCTGGGAGTGCTTCGAGAGTCCTCACCGGCTGCTGTCTATGCCCGCTGGTGGACTGTCGAAGAGCATGCAGGTAGCTAGGCTACTCCACCCCTTAATATTATGTACTTAATCGCGCTTTTTTACCATGGGGATAACTAGTAGGATTAATTTCCATACTTTAGGTTCAGGATTCAAAACTCAAAATCAAATCTAGATAGATTTAACGTTTAGGTGTCATGAGCCCTATCACTAACTCTTTCGAGTCACCAAATTATAATACTCGGCTTCCAGTCTAAGCAGCTGAAAATCAGCAATTAATGCCATATTAAGGCAATAGGTCCGCTTTTTGTAGTCTCTAAATTAATGTCTGTAATAGAAGTCCTTTATTAGCGATTTAGTATTGTTTTATTGTCATCGATGAAAATACAATTATTTATATATTTTTACTCAAACAAACAACGATTTCGCACATAATAATATCTGGATGTGATATTATTATGTGCGAAGCCGTTGTTAGTTTAACGCTTGTGGCAGTCTCATGCCATAAGGGTAGTGTAACACACACCTACAAACTCTGTTTACGCCAAGCGCGCGACTATGACCTCGAAAATAACGTTCCTGGAAACCTCTCCTTCATTTATGACAACCTAGTGTTGAAATATTTTACCGTCTGACTGGATCAATACTTTTTCCCAAGCACATGGCACGACGCCAATGCGGTTTCTATGGCAACGATGCATCTGCGTGAAGTTCGCCAAAACAGCTGAAAATACCGCTGAAGAAAATTAAAGTTACTTAAGTTCTATTAGCGCTTTAACAGTTCGTGCAATGATAATAAATATTTACGGCAGGCCAACAAAAACTAAAAAAAAAACACTTCCTATAAAATTCTCAGTAGCATTCTAGAGCCAAACCCGGAATTTGGACCCAGTTCATGACAATAGGCCCTATTACATGGGACTTAAGACAGGCGGCGAAATGTAGACCGTGACCTATATAATAATTATGCACGATATATGCTTCTGCCCAACTGCTTGGGGAATATAGGCGTAATGTTTGGTGTGTTGCCGCATAATGTAAATATAAATTTTACTTATTTAAAATATTATTTCCAATTTTCAGGAAATGGTGAAAAATGCAGTGAGTGAGATGCGCCGCTACTATAGCAGAAAAGTTGTGGACGTACTCATCAAGGTTACTAGAAGGACTCTTGACCTCATTATCAAACAATTTACTTCTGACATCAATGCAGAAGGTAAAATATTACAAATCGCCATTTCATTATAATAATACATTTCATCAACATCATTTGAGTAGAAAGTAGTCCACTACTTGCAAGGCAGTATAACAAGGTAGCTCGATTGAAGATTGAGGAAATTTTGTTGAAATTTTAAAGTATCAATTCTTAGTTTAAAGGAGTAAAATAATTAGGTAGGTAAGTAATTAAATCTTTTCCTGTGTAGGTTCGAAACAAGATTTTTTTAATCATGAGCTATTTCCAAACATAAAATAACTTACCAACCTTATTTTCCGCAATTCCAGGTTGCTTTAGATTCCATTGAGTTGGTATAAAGTTAGCCGCAAGCCTCTACTTGGTAGTAGAGGGTTGCGTTCGTGTATTTCCTTTCCTCTACTATCAATGATAAGAGAATTACAACGGAAGGAAGTACGTACGCTCAAGGAAAACTTTTGCAGTCCACCCAGTGTTTAATTAAACCTAAACTCTGTGTTATCTTGTAAACCATTTCTGTCATATTTTGTAAGATATTTGCAAAAGAAACTACAAAATGCCCCTGAACAGCGCCATTTTGGATTGCCGCTTCTTGGAAATCTTACAAATATAGCCTTAATAAAATGGTGTTCCAAACATTTTTTTACTGGTATTTGTTCAGTATTTAATAACGCATGTTTGCCATATGATATTGCGTACATTTATGTCATAATTTGTAAGAAATCAGCTAAAAATGTCGCACACTTTCATTTCGTCATGGGAAACTATGACTGAGACTGCGCGTTAAAAAATCAATATGCTTAAACATGGATCCGATTTACAAACTTATTATGATGAAAACAGAGGCGAGTTCAGCATCACGCTACAGCAGTAGTTGTTACGTATTGACTGCTGAAATTTCCCGATTCAACCTCGTAATGTTTATGGGCTCCTAGTATCTCGTATCGTATTTGCGCCGACTTCGCGGGACTTTGTGGATTTGACGCAAGCGCGTTGAGGGGAAAGCCACGTGGGGCAGCCAGCCGATACCGCGTGGAAATAAAGTTTATTTATTACGTTCTATCGGACTCGTATTTTGAATACAGACGACGTTGCGTGAATAAACATAGTGTTTAGACCATTTAAACAAGACCAGAATAGTTATTAAGGGTTTAAAAAATTCTAACGTTCGGAAAATGCACCCATTTTTGTTTACCTATTTAATTTCGTTTTGTTCAAAACCGCTCTATATTATGTAAGTTGTTTTAAAATTTAAATTTGCTTTTATCAAAATCGAAATTTGTACGCTTTTGTATGTTTTGTTTTTTCTGTTGTTCAATAACTTTATTTAAGTTAATTACTAAGTACCTAAATTAAGTAAAACCCCACTTCAAACAGATGAAAACTATGACTGTGATGGGTGAAATAGTTTAGGAAGTAGATACCTGTCGCTTTGTTATCATTTAAGAAAAAAACCGGTCAAGAGCGAGTCGGACTCGCGCACCGAGGGTTCTGTACCATCATGTTTTTAAACTTTCATCCACGAGGCCTATTATATTCGTCAGATAATTTTAAAACTGCGGAGTAGAATATTGCAGTTTTAGGTCAACGCCATCTCGATAGTGGAACTAATGTAACTATTGTTGATGATTTCTGAAAAAGTGAAATCTAGAGACATCGTTTTATTTTTCCTGTAATTTATACATAAACTTCTATCACATAGAATAATTTCAGATTTTTCTCTATGCAATTCGAAAACTATGCAGCTTAAAAAAAATGTTTGAGAATGAGCAAACTGCGTTCTTTCATATGATACCCCACATGCCCTAGTAGCCCCACTTCGAATTTTTTAGAACCCTTTCAGTCCGTGTTGCATAAAAAAAAATCTTTCTTATTTGCAAAATAGTTGTGCAAACGTCATCTAAAACTATTCCAAATTTCAAGTTGATAGCAATACTATCAACTACACACAGCTGTCACACCTGGCTGTGACAGACGGACAGACAGACAGACTGAGTCGCCCCATAAGGGTTCTTTTTTACCATTTTGGTACGGTAGCCTATAAACCGGCCAATTACGGGTCGCACTCGCACATGAAGGGTTCCGTATCACCGTACATACGATATTTAATAAAATTTTCTAAAAACGCGTTTCTTGTATGGCACCCCCTTTAATTTTTAATTTTGTTTTATTTTTATCAAGTGTCTACCTATTCTAATATGGTTCAAAAGATAAAGCCCTGTGACAGACGGACGGTCTGACAGCGGAGCCTTAGTAATAGGGTCCCGTTGGCACCTTTTGGGTACGGAACCCTAAAAAATGACACCGACGGAACTTGTGATTCTAGCCAATTCCCCCCAACATTGGTGACTTTCTGAGTTTGAGAGAGAGTAAAAATTGTGGACAAACAATTATAATATAGAAAGAACGCCAGACGCCATGAATTTAACTTGAAACGAAACGGAAAAATATCGACCTCGTCTCCCAAACCCCAAATTGAAATGCTCAAATTTAACTGACACACTGACCCGTGTGTGTTCAATAGAATTCCTCCACGGTCATGTTGTCCTGGCAGATATCTGTCTGTTGCGTGGGGTCAGTAGGGGGATCCCTTCTATCGCACATGCGCAGTAATGCGTACTTGATTCACGGGTTATTGGCTGATAATGGCCTTGACCTGAATACAGACCAACAGCCGCCACTAGTCCACGTCTCGCAGTGCACGTTTAGGGCACGCATATGAATTGGTTCAAGGGGACCAATTAGAGATTTGCCTTGGAGTAAGAACGATATTAAACCAAGAGTGCTTATATAGCTTGGAAAATAAGTATATTATTACAATTGAAGACAAAAGAAAATTTGTTTTGAAATACCTACGTGTCATTTAAATACGTTTCTTATTATATTTAGAAAGATAAAATTTTGAACGGGCAAACTAGCGATTCGTTAAAACAAGACATTCTCTTTCTCATTATAGAGAGATTTTCTTTTTGTAGTTTAGTCATGGAAAAACTGCCACTGATATTCTGGTTTAGAATATCCTGATACAACTAGGATACAACTATAAATATTTTCGGAAAAAGCGTCTGTTCTAGATGAAAATTTTATACCTTTGTTAAGCATATCATCGTACTTCATTTCCCATCGGTAGAATAATTATAACAATATTCAAGCCAAAATTAATTAGAAATGTATCAAATAAGTTCCAAAAGCCCCCATCTTATTCTTCATCTTGCTTCTTCTTCACGTGTCGATGACATATATTTAGCCGACCAGTACTTAGTGACCTGACAGCTCTGTCGTTTACCTCCTTCATGTCCTGTTATTATTGTAACAAATCGAGTTTTAATAAAAAAGAATTGGATATGCTATCTTGTGTAGATCAGAATGTTAGGCCAGAAAAGGAATGAATGAAAGACAATTGCATGCAGCAGGCTGACACGAGAGTGCTAGAAGTGATGTGCGGTGTTACACGAATGGATAGAATAAGAAAAGAGTACATAAGAGGAAGTTTGAAAGAGGCACCTTTGACTGAAAAGTCGCGTCGAAATCGTTTTGCCACGGTATGGAAATGTGATGCGGAGGGACGAGGAAAATGTCGTGATGAAAGTTTTGAGTATAAATGTGGGGAATGTTGGGAACACCAAAAGAAACGATGGCCGGTCTGTGTGAAAGAAGATGATGGCTAGAAAGCGGGCTGACTACTGAGATTTATTTATTAATTAAATAAGTACCTACACCAACATCATCTATTCAAATTACAAACTAAGTCCGTGTGACCGCGTTCCTCTTTTAAAATACGCAACATAATTCCAATGCGGTTTTAACTATAATTTTTAAAACTTATTCCTGGAGTTTATGGTGTATAATAGATTTATATTTAACTACGATATACGACAGGAACCTTGATTTCTTGACATGTCGCAGCATAAGTGCACGCGTGCGCAGCAAGGGTGGGTCACTAGTAGGTAGTCTTACATATAAAATTAACTCAGAACATGACGACTAGTGGAAGAAAAACATACACATGTCGTAGGCGCAATCTCAAATAAATTGTGATAAGGGCAATAGTGTGATATTGTTACAAATCGTAATTTTAAGTCAACGACAGAAATCAAAGTTTCAATGAAAATGTACACTTTGATTTATGTCGTTGACTTATGGCAACACACAAGTTCAAAGGATTTCGCCATTGAACTTGTGTGCAAATGTAGCTACAGATGTTTGATTCCACATTCCACTCTGTTGCTTGGTGCGTTCATTCATCAACAGATTCGATACTCTCATGATTTATAGGCTCCTAGTATCAAACATCGCATTTGCCCCGACGTAGTATTTTCCACGCAAGCGCAATAAGTAGGACTTCACGTGGACCGAATACCACGTGCCAGATTTATATAATAAATAACAGACCGAGGGTGAGAGTTGAGAGTGTTGGGTTAGAGTAAGAGTAGAAAAAAATCATTTTGTAAATACCGTACAAAATAAAAACTTAAACAAATCCTTTTCATTGTAGGTTGGTGTTAAATATTTGTAAATTTATATTAGTAAGTTCCTAGTAAGTAAGAATGGCGGCAATCGCGCTGAGTTTGTTTTCACGTAAGCGCGGTTAGGGCACAGGCTACGGGATATATCCATCTGGATACCAAATCAGGCTCGTGTGCATATCTTGAAACATTTGTCATCATAGTTACTCTTTTTACATTTTCAGTTGGTATCAATATCATGAAAGCGTGGATATCTTTAGGAGGAGAAGCTCATTACTCACCAGTAGAGAGATCGCGAAAATTTCCTAGGGGTGTTATTTTATTATGAAGTCTGAAAATCTAAATCAATACAAAGACATCCACATCTTGACTTTCTCTGTCAGTTTTGCGCCTTAATGTCGGGCCAGTGCCGGTTGCTGTGCCGAGGGACAATGTTTTTTTTTTTTTTTTGTTTTGGCAGGAGTGGGAAATCCTCATGGACGCCCAGACTGTCTCACTGGTGAGGCGGTCTGGGCAGTGCCGGACTCTTACCGGCTAAAACCACACTCCTGCCTTACAGTGTCCCTCTGACATGATCAGAGACCTTGTTTTGCGTAAATGGTATATTTTTATGAAATTTATTTTAGACGACAAATTAATTAGAGTATTTAGAACATTGTAAGCCACTATTTAAATCACTGAAAATTCTTCCACTTCCTTGCCTGTACATTTTTGAAATTTGTATGTGTGAACTAAATTATTTTTATGAAAATATTATTAGACGACAAATGAATAATACGACAACGACAATGATTTTGAATATGACAACTACTTGCAAAATTAAACTATAAATTACATCATTATATCTACGAGGGACGGGCGCCTCAAAGAGATGTCAGCACTAACAGACGGGGTCCGCTAGGGCGGATGCCTGCCAGGGTCACGGGCTGTTCGAAAGAGATACCGTGGACCCTGGCACAGGCAACTGAAGGAACACGGGTGGGTTTTAGCCAGTAAAAGTCGGACACGCCCTTCCGCTCTGAGCGGAGCGGGAGGGCGAAATTATGAAAGTTATTTCATAATTTCCCACCCAAAAAAAAGGGACAATGTTAGAGGCCGAAATCCGAGTCTCTGAGGTCAATTGATAAAAGTCGGCGCTTTGTTGGGGTTGCCTGATATGTTGTTACTCGGTTCTTTGATATTCATGGTTTCCTAGTGATTTGGATCAGAAATTGCCTGATCGAGCACAATTATAGTCACGCCCCCCTAGCCACGCCCAAATGCTGTGAAAAAGGATGGACTGCTGTGAAAGAGTGAAAACGCAGCAATATTGTATTTGGCGCAAAAAGGCTGGTAGTGGTACATTTCACCTTACGAGCTCTTTGTTAGTCTATGTTCCTAGTGATTCGGAGTGTAATCTACCTGTTGATGGCATGTCAAGTTTTCGCTCTTCAATCGCCTCCTCACTTTCATGCGGCTCTAGTATTTCGTTAAGATATTCGTCAGTTTGAGGCAAAATTATTTATTTATTCTTTACTTGCATACTTACAAATACCTAACACATGTAACTGTTTACGCTAGGTACTAAATTAGTTTGGAAGTCTGGATGCGGAAGGCGGAAGACAGGGTGTTGTGGTGCAGACTGGGAGTGGCCCATGTCCAGCAGTAGACTGCGATAGGCTGAGTTGACTAAATTCGTTTTATACGGAATACCCTGGTAAACACGTCGACTAATACTGTTGAGCGTGCCCATCTGCTGACTGAGGGAGAGTGGGAGTCAGGCTAGTGGCTTCTGGCGCTCCCGTCATCTACCATGGCCTGTCCTGCTGCAGGAGCGCAGGCTGCATAGCACGGCACGCCAGCATCTACGATATTCTTAGTCGAGCCTTTGTCACGTGACGATGAAAAGAGACCAGACGGCATGACGTTGTTGCCTTGAAAGGTGGGTATGCCTTTGGTATGGGACGCAATCTGAGGACCCTTGCGCTAGCTCATGTTCCTAGCTTGGCGGGGAGATTCATTGTCATCGGTAACACCGAATCTTAGTTTGCAGCTTAGGTTAGGAAAGACAGAAATTGTCAAAATCTGTTAATGTTATCTGTTGACATATCTTTGTTTAGTTAACTAAGTACCTATAACTTAAGTGAATAAAACGTGACTAAAAGTATCAGCCAGACAGCAAGATCACAGGTACAGGTTACATTACATTTTTCAGACACGCAAAAGAAACCAATCTTCCTGCTTCAAGCGTCACTAATGATACCTAACGTGTCAGTGACTCCTACTCTTGACGAAATCCAAGAAGTACTGTTGCTAGCAGGCAAACACATATCCGGACTGTCGAAGGGCGTCGCGCAGTGGACAGGAGGAAAAACATCGAGGGTATGAATTAGGAATTTTTCACGAGTTGTAATTATTGTGATGTTGGATGTTTTTATTATAGAGGGTTATTGGAAAAACACCAACAACCTCTTAAGAGGTCATTGTACTCATCATTATGAACAACTTTTACTATGGGACCAAACCTGAAATTACGAAAAAAAAATCAGCTGTTCCCTACATCTATGATCGTTTATCTCGTCAAAATGTAGGGAACAGCTGATTTTTTATTCGCGATTTCAGGTTTGGCCCTATAGTAAAAGTTTTTCATAATGATGAGTACAACGACCTCTTAAGAGGTTGTTAATGTTTTTCCAATGACCCTGTATATTTTAACGTTTTCTTTAACGTAGTCAATTATTGCAAAATGTATATTAAACAACAATAGCAATTTTAAATTTCCATTATCAATTTTTTTAAGTTTTATGAAACCTGATAGTACCTAGATATATAAAATAGTCTAAATAGTTAATTTTCTTTGTAATAAGTTTTGCAACTTTCTGTTTTAAGGTACAAAAGCAAACACTAATGAGATTGTTTTCTCTCTTCCTACTTGTGATGTTGATTGTCTTGTGTCGTTTGTCTCACTGTGCACAATGTGGATTAATTGTGTTTTTGTCTGCAAACAATGTGCTTCTGCATTATACGTTGATTTACTGGCACTCGATGTGGCTTCATTGTTTCTGTTGTGCTGTGAATATGCTTCGCGTCCTGGCTTTGATGTGAATAGGTAAGCTGGAAGAAAATCGCTCGTCCTCCGTCGATCCCGTTGTTAGACGTTGTTACCAAGCTTGACGAACAGGTCCAATCAGTCACGGCTCCCCCGAACCCCACCCAGAAGTCTACGAAGTTGGTTGACATGGCCAAGATGAAGAGGAAGAAACATTATAGACTGGAGTCGGAAGAGAAGCCACAATTTCCATTTCAACAGAAGAATTTTTACCCCTCCATTATGGAGAATAAGGAGATTCTTAAGACTTTGACTTTACTGTCAATGTGCTCCGCGAATGTTAAAACCGTAAGTTAATTTAGTAATCTGCTGTCTTTGATCATTCCCAAAAAGTAGCCCTTGTGTCTTAAAAATAATGTACTAAGTATTCGTGTCAATAGTTTATCTGGTAGGTTTTCACGCCTCAGGCCTGAACGTGAAGTAATCAAAAAAGAAACAAGTATAAAATAATGTAAAAATGAATGTTTTTTACCTTTTCAATAAAGTCACACAATGTTCTAGGAAGTAAATACTTTAGTAAAACGCTGGCGACCATACCATTACTTATGGAAATGCGAGAAGACTCTGCGACAGCTACTTGCCTGGAACCTGAACGACTTTGAAGTGTCTCTGAAGAGGCACAGCGACCTCGAATCTAAGCTTGAGCTTGAACCTGATGTATTGATCATTGGGAACTGTCTAGCTGTTTCTACTGAGAAATTGAAGCTGGGGTTGACTACAGAACTTAAAAGTGAGAACATTTAATGTCTATTGGGGTCCGTATCTATATAAATCGTTCCCGTATTCATTAATTCAGTTTTATTAAAGTTATATTAATATCCTTATTTGAACCATACAATTATATCAATTATTATTTTAAACCTGCACATTAATAACAAATGCGTCAGTTTAGTAGTACTTTAACGGATACAGCACGATAATATCGTTTTCTTGTAAAGTTTAATTTCTGAACTGAATCCATTTATTAGATGGTACGCACAGAATAAGCCAGGCTATGCGCAAGAAGTACAAGCGCGAGATGGACTACGTTTACGCCATCATGAATGACCTGGAGCGAAAGTTAGAGAGGCCTATCAGAGACCTGGATGACGTTAGAACTGTCATGGAGACCCTCAAGAAAATCAGAGAGCAAGAGGTCGATATGGAACTTAGAATCGATCCCGTTGAGGTAAATCTATAACTACTACGATAGAGTTTAGGATGCAACAAACTCTGTTTTCCTGTCCAAACAATACTTTGTTTACTTCTCAACCGTGCATTATTTTATTCGATCTTAATTTTTCAAAATAATTTGTTAGTTATTTTTTCTCATCTAATCACTCAAATTAAGTAAACAAACAATTACAGGAAGCATTCAACATTATTACCCGTTACGAGTTACCCGTCAGCAAAGAAGACATAGAACAAGTGGACAATCTCCGTTACACCTGGCAGCAGCTACAAGCCAGGGCCTTGGCTTCACACTTCACGCTGCTAAAGATGCAGCCGCAGCTGGAAGCCGACCTCAACAGTAACCTGGACAGGTTTAGAGAAGATAATTCGGAGTATGTCCATGAATATCGATATGCGGGCCCCATGCAGCCAGGGTTGAGTCCTAGAGAGGCTTCTGATAAGCTGATATTATTCCAGGTACACAACCTACAGTTTCTTCATGTTATTATTTTACTATATCATAAATAAAACCGTAACACATCTTTTTATTACTTTAGAACCGCTTCGATGGTATGTGGCGAAAGCTTCAAACATACCAAAATGGTGAGGAGCTTTTTGGCCTACCCCACACCGAGTATCCGGAACTTGCTCAGATTCGAAAAGAACTGAACCTCCTACAGAAGCTGTACAAACTATACAATGACGTCATAGACCGGGTCAGCAGTTATTATGATATTCCTTGGGGAGAGGTGAACATTGAAGAGATCAACAATGAGCTTATGGAGTTCCAGAATAGATGCAGGAAATTGCCAAAGGGGTTAGTAGAAATAAAATTATAATGTTACTAACCACTAAAATCTGATTGACACACTGGATACTTTTTTGGATTAGCGTCGTTGATTATGATTGCCCCTTAAAAAAATATTAAAAGTACATTTTAACGTTCATATCAACTACTAAAATCTTCAACCTTCTTTCGCAGGCTCAAAGAATGGCCTGCTTTCTTCGCGCTTAAGAAAACCATAGATGACTTCAACGACATGTGCCCACTCTTGGAGCTGATGGCCAACAAAGCGATGAAACCGCGCCATTGGCAACGGATTATGGAAGTCACCAAATACAACTTCGAGTTGGACAACGAAGATTTTTGCTTGAAGAATATTTTGGAAGCACCATTGCTGCCTAATAAGGAGGATATTGAGGTAAGACTGATTATTTTTATGTTTCGCTAAATAAACAATCGTGATTCATTGCATGCGACGCGAGAAGTTCGCTCTAATCACGTAGCCAATTTTTGCGGAAAGAAAAATTAAATTTTTGCAAAAGGAGGCTTCACCTTCTTATAATAAGGTATTTTATTTTGAAACTTTACGGGGTAAATTAGATGAAACACCCCCACTGACCTTCATAACCAATCAAAAGCACGACTACGCCCAAATCAAAGCAACCCTAGCTTATGGTGCTGAGGTTCCTCCCAACGCCCGGCGCGAATGTTAACGGGCTACCAGGACTGCAGTAGCTTTAAAGAGTTTAAATTAATATGACCGCATAGTACTTCACAAGTTCACATCTACCGTGGTTTGCTGTACAACGTACCATAGTGGACCTTTAAGGCGTATATTAGAAGATTTCTAAATAAAATATGTATTGTATAAAAGTTAAGCTTAATCATAAATCAATCATCACGTACACTTTATTTATAACAAATACTGTGATGTTATTGGCTATAGTCAAAACACGACGTCGAAACTTAAAAAGGTAACATTTAGATTGTTCCGTTTGAGTGTCCTATGAGGATAGGATGCTGTACCTATAGCTCAGTCAACCCAGAATGATATGGGGTAACCTCGGGATGTTTATGACCTTAAATTAATAATCACTCTCTGAAAAGTAAAATTAGATTATGAAGAAAATTAAATTAGATTACTTATAAACATATATTAAGGTGTGTGACCCGATAAGATTTCCCATCTGCAAAATGCAAGAACTTTTCTACAAACTTTCATTCCCTAGGTATGTAGTAATTGGTTGCAAGCGCTACTGCTGAGCACGAGGATCTGAGTTTGATTCCCGGGTCGGGCAAAGTGGTATCATAGAAACTTTAACCCCTTTTGCCCTTATGGTACAGTTCTAATTAAATAACTAATAATGTCAAATTGTATTACTTACCTACTAGCTTCTGATATTTGATCACCACGCCCGCGCTATAACTTCGTTATCACTTGGTGTTATGTCCGACCTTTTTTTTTTTTGCTCGGCTCTTATGGGTAGTAGTGTGATGTATAGCCAATAAAAGATCATAGGTTATTTAATAATTTTTTAAATTAATAGATAATTCTTGAGGCCTTCCTCAATGCAAAAATAATTTTCCAAATCCTTCAGATCCAAATTACGAAAACCCAAAGAAAATTTTAATATCGCCGATATGTAAACGCATGCTGGAGGCCCAAGTCGTTTAGTAGCGTTGTGCGCTGGCACGTAGTCGTTTCGCAATGGTGGTGTTACTAGGAGTCCACGAAGTAGCAGTAGATTTGAACAGAGGAAAAGGACGTCTGATACACGTGGACTGCTTACTAATGCGCATGCGTAAAAATACAAAGTCAATGACACGAAGCGAAGCCCTCCCTCCCTAGCAGACTCATTTTGCGTTCTGCATCGTGCACGGCGGACGGACATATGGGAATAATGTTCCCTAGGCACATGGTGACATAAAAGTGAATGCCCCAGCACTTTTACGTAAAATGCCAGGTGGTCGCTGGGGAAAAGTAACATCAAACTAAATGTCGAAAGAGAAGAAACTTTTATTTAGATATTATTTATTACTAACCCTAAAATCACTGTTAAAGTTGGTGACAGGGCTGACAGATTCCCATAAAAGAAAATTGCTGCTGTTTTGTTTTGGTAGGTATGCGTGAGACCTTAGTACGCCTTAGGAACTTCAAGACTTCAAGTTGGTCTTAGCATCGTATGCAAACCCCGGTCGTCTGCGTTAAAGTTGGGCATGACATACTGGCTCTCTGTACCTACTAGCGAGGATTGTAACGGCTAATTTGAAACATACTGTAATTTTTAGTAACCCCCTGAAATTCACCCGTTTCGTAAACTAACCCACTAGGTATTTTCTCAGCCTTTCGACCTAGACCTATTTCAACAGCTTAGGACCCTGAGACTATTTGGATGTTTATGAAAAACCAATAATGATCCTTGTGGTACCTATTTTCTCCACAAAATGTGAATATTTAGAACCGATGGCTAAATTGTTACAGTTCAATTAACAAATGTGACAGGATCTTTATATTGAGTAGGAGTTGTGACATGACAATATCTATACGTTGATATCGAATCCGTCACTTTAGGGACCATTCGCCCAATAAAACAGTCATACTTTATAAATTGCAAATAAACTTCTTTGAAATAACGATGGCTATTATTAGTACGTAGCTAATTAAACTTATATTGGATGTAAGTAGATAATTTACCTAACTAATTCTGTAGAATATGTACGAGGTAAAATTCAGCATTCAAAATACGCTTGAGTACAAACGCGATGTTTTTTACTCTACCGGTTGAACTCCGACGCTGATATACAAATAAATGACCTACCGAACCGACCTAGACCCAGTCTCAACTTCCATCCTATAAATAAATAACCTTAGACAGGGTCGCCATCACAGGGCAGTAAACTAGGACATCAGACTACAAACGCACGGGGTAATAGATATATTATATATAAAACATATTAGCACTGCACGTGACCATTCGCGTAATGCGCATGTTCGATAATCAAAAAGACGTTCCAGTACAAGGGGAGATATTAGGATCGAATGAATCTCAAGGAGATGTACGGTACCCATCGTCGTACATGGTAGCGGTGTCTTGTATTCAGTACCCGATGCGCCGTTGATACAGACGCTATCACGTTACCAATGCACTTGTGCTGCAGGACAACCAAGCTTACGAAGTAAGTTTTACTTTGATCGTAACCTTGGTTGGGTGAAGTGTTATTGGGTTGTTCTCATTAGGAATTTCTCAGTTGCAGCCTGGAGTCTGGATTTGTGCCCATTATTACATGGGACGTAAATAAAATAACTAGCGAATTAGTGTGGGTGTGCTATAGGTACATCTCTGCTTAACCCTTTGGTTGAAACAGTCGTGATGTTATGTTATGGACACACATTGGATAAAATAATTAAATATAAAAAAAATGAAGTACAAAAGGTACTGCTTATTTTTGGTTTTTGCTAGCAGACCTGTGATAGGATAAGATGATGTAGAAACGTAAACACCATAATTAATGACGTTTTAGGATATTCTGTTCTAATTACTCGTATTAAGAATTAATAAAAAACACACGAAATTATAAAAAAAAATAGACAAAGGGGAAAACAGGGTGATCCGCTCTCTCTCCTAACTATTTACGAGCGCCCTTGAGGAGATATTAAAAAAAATCGCAGACACATGGGCAACGAGGGGTATTCCAATCGTCGATAAAATGCTGTCAAACCTTCTTTTTGTAGACGATATCATTCTTTTTACATCTACAGCAGATCGACTGTAACAAATGCTCCAAGAACTGAGCACTGCATGCCTTTTTTTTTTTTTTTTTTTGGATGGGAAATCATCTAATGACTCCTCCCGCTCTGGGTGGAGCGGAAGGGAGTGTCAGACTCTTACTGACTAAAACCCACCCGTGTTCCTTCCTTAGCCCTTTATGTTCCGGGGCAGCGGTAACCCTTTCGGACGATCCCGCTACCCCGGCAGGCTTCGGCCCTGGCGGGCCCCTTCCTTAATGCTGACATCTCTTTGAGGCGCGCGTGGAACACATACGCGCCGTCCGGCACGGGCCTGGTCCTGATCGGACAGAGAGCTACCCATTACTCTCCGTCCGCAGGCCCGCGCCTACGGTGGCCGGGAGTCGTCACGCGGCTCCCGACGCCCGTAGCGTCTCCCGCGGCGGCTGAGGCGTGCGGCTCTCTCCCTGAGCCGTCCCGCCACCTCCTTCGCTAGCATGACTGCTTCGCAGAAGGAGGTGACCGCCTCCCACTCCCTCTCGCCCCGGACCATGGCTTGAACCAGGGCCGGACGCGAGAGGTCGCCGCCGTTGCCGATCGCCTCTACGAGGACACGGCGGTGCTCCGCCCAAGCGGGGCAGACCTCCACCGTATGCTCCACCGTGTCCTCTGGGCGATCCTCGCAGTGGTGACACCCGGGCGAGCACTGCATGCCTTGAGCTCGGACTGACGATGAATCAGTCAAAGACTAAAGTCATGACCAATGCCACCAACTATAAGGTCGAGGTCGATGGGCAGGAAATACACTATGTCGACTATATCTACCTGGGCCAGCTAGAACAAACAAGATAAAGAGATCGATGGTCGAGTCAAAATGCCTGGAGGAGCTACTGGTCCATGAAGGCGCTAATGAAGGACCTTCCTATTTCACTAAAGCGCAAGCTCTTCGACATGTGTATCCTACCTATCCTAACTTGTGGCGCCCAGACTTGGTCTTTGGCAGAGGCTCAGAAGTCTAAACTCAAGGTTTGCCAAAGAGCGATGGAGCGTAGTATCTTAAAGATTAAACTTTCCGACCAAATTCGCAACACCACAATACGCTCCAAAACAGGCATCGCCGATGTTGGCGGTAAGTCTGCGAGGCTGAAGTGGGACTGGGCGGGTCACACTTATAGGATGTATCCAGACAGTTGGGCCAAAGTCGTCACACAGTGGGTGCCTGAAGACGAGCGTCATCACCGAGGCAAGCCTAAGAAATTGGCGTGACGATTTAACACCTTGAAATTTGGTCAAGAAGTGACTAAATATAAAATCAATTCAAATTATAGGTGTCTTTAAAATTGACTAGTGAAAAAATGTAAGTAACCATTTTCATTAGTTTTCCTATTCGTTTTATAGTAGTTTTGGTTGGTATCGCCAACCCCACGTAGGCGTGAAGTGGCGCTGTAGATACTAGGACAGCATGAGACGCAAGGAGATAAGGCAGTAAAGTGCAATATTAATTTTATTCAAAAAGTGTTTGTATTTTTTTTTAAATTAGATTTCACCAGGGTATTTATAATCTCGAAGAGATAATAATAGTTAAAATAATATTTTACGAAATAACTTTCTGTTACAGTCCGGCCGTCGAGAGAATGCGTTCTTGACACCTGTCAGTTTCATACAAACGAATACGTGTTTTGCGAAGATGATCTCTATTAGCTGGGTACTGGAATTGTCGCACGGACAAGTGTTAGGAACGCATTCTTTCATCGGCCGCACTGTATAATACTGATTTCTTGAATGCAGTCTGGGAAATTCAAAATTTCTTACGTTTTTTGCTGTTCATGTCACTATAATTGAAAAGTTTAAAATTATACCATGCAATTTATCAGTTTCATTTTCTGCGGCCAAAAAGTTGGCCATAGTTTTGTGGTCCTATGAATGTCTTTGTTGTCTTGTAGGCCCACTTGCACCATAAATCACTAAATGCGTTTAGCGCTAAACGTACTTATTTAGTGATGTGTGGCGCATTAAACACATAAACATTTTTCAACTTTTGATAATTTAATCGGGTGAATGCCATAATTACAGAAAAAATTAAAGAGCCATTGTGTCTCGCGTGGATCCAAGTTGTGGGAAACGAAGGGTTAAGTTTACTAGGCTAAAAGTCTAATTGTATCGCTTTAAAAAGTATCTAAATAAACTAAAATTTTATTATATCTAGCAGTGTTTGTCTCTGTATTACGCAAAGATTTACCTGCTGATAAAAATTACTAAGAAATTACTTTCACTCCTTTACTGTTGTATGCTAAAAGGACACATCAATAAAAGAGTGTCCCCAGTGTTAAAATACATTGACACAGTTTTAATTATTTTTCACACTACCTACTCGCTAAAGTCAAATTATATGTCATTCAAACCTAACCCAAGTCATTTAAGCCTCTAGCCGGGCATTAATATTGGACTGAATTTCACTAAGACCCGCTGGGCATTACTGTGATTTGAATTAACAGTATTAACACCCTTCGTTGTGTTCAGGATTCAAAATAGCGCCCGCGACAATAAGACACCACTTTATCCTCTTAGTGAATAATCTACTATTATTTAGTGGCATAGGAGGTACACTGCACAGGGTAGTGTTGCTGACCCGGGAATCTCGCTTATGATTCCCGGGTCAGTATCACTACCCTGTGTGCACAGTGCACTGTGCAAAACATAAAGGGGTTTATTTGTAAACGATGATTAAAGTTAAGAGACGTTTAAACGTAAAAAAAAATATGGTTAAACAGTCGCTAATCATTAATTAACTTTAAGCAACGTTTATGAATGAAGGGGTATTATGTTCTATCTTTTGTTTAAAAATGTATCTATTTATAACAACAAAATAGGTACTTTTACCTGATACAAACTCATATTAAGTATTACATTAAAACTTTTCATAAAAAAATCAGCTAGCTTTTGACGGCTACCAGTTCCATAATATACCATCTCAAAAACTAATACAGTCAAATCATAATAACTTATAGTCACAAAAAAGTTAAAAATTACAGTACAGTGAACATCTTAGCTTTCTTAAAACATAGGAACTTGCTCCTAGTTAAGCTTGCATCTTGGTTGAGTGCTAAGAATTAAGAAATGGGAAAAAGTCGTTAAACGATAACGCTAGATATTGTTTGTTCCATGATACTATCTTTTATAGGAAAATATGTTATGTTAATGAATAATGAAAAAAAAAAGTTCGTTCCGGTACCAGGGTAGCAAGTGTTACAGAAGGTTTTTTGATTTGTGAAAACGCAAAACGCGTCATTAAACTTTATTTCCAATTTAGCCCTTACTGCGAGGAAATAGAAGCCAAAGTTAACAAATTTAAAATTACTAACGTTTTTGCATGTGCGGTATCATCTCGGCTTCCTTATCGCGCTCGCCTCCGGCTCGCGCGAATAATACCGCCTCGTGTATGATGATCAACATAGCACACATGTATCATAATGTACTATTATAACTCAATCAGTACATTTGACGGCTCTCCGTAGCAGAATAATAAAAACCTAGGCCTTTTAATAATAATTAGCAGCGCGCGCGGTTTCACCCGCATAAGTGTCGATCCCGTGGGAATATCAGGATAAAAAGTAGCCTATGTATTATTCTGATGTATAAGCTATATTACTGTAATGTTTCATCAAAATCCGTTCATTAGTTTTTGCGTGAAGAAGTAACAAACATACAAACACACTCACAAAATTTCGCCTTTATATTAGTGTGATAGTATGATTTTTAAGCATGTTATTGATATTAATAATGAAATAAATAAATTCCGCCCATAACAAGTTGTTATTACACATAGCCTACCAGGGTAACAAAAGGAAGAAGATATCAAGAGTTCTGAGGCATTAAAGTGGGGGTGGGCGGGGGGCGGTTCCTGACGGTTCCTGATTTAGCGAAAAAGAGAAAGTTAGTGGTAGAAAGGGACATTGACTGATACGCTTTTATACACACATTGAAAACTACAATGTAGCAATTGTAGTAGTTGTTGAAAATGTAACTCGAAACTGTTATCAATTCGGTACCTATATTGTGTACGTACTTATGTATTTTATTTTGTATAGTGCACAAATATAGTGCGTTAAAAATTATCAAATTGGCTGGAAAAGCAAGTTATCACTCATATTCTTTTTAAAGTTATACAGAAACCGTGTTGGAAATATATACTTTCAAGTAAGCTAAAACAAATTACTGTCTTTAAAAGACATTCTACTTAACAAATTTTAATGCAAATATATTTTCACAAGCGTTTTTATCGAATTAAATAATTGTATTAAAATTGCGTACCGGCTACGCCGAAGCCTCAATGCGCTACGTGCTAAGCTAAATGTCTTTACGTAGCACCTTACTATCGACTACGTGTGGGTATTTATTTAAAATTAAACTTTTTTCACAGGCTGTAATGAAAGCTATATAATTGTAAAACTTAGTAACGATACCAACAAATAAAAAGTAAAGAGTATTTTAAATTAATTAATACCTACTTGATTTTACCAGCGGCAATCATTTTTTTTTTTATAAAACGGTAACCTAAGGAAGAATAAGACATGCTGTACCGACCCTAAATAAAATGGGATGAGGGCAAGAGGATGATGATAGTTTAATGTTACTATATAACTTCTAGATTTTCAAATTTTTCCAACACGTTAAATTTTAAAGCACAATTAAATGCTATGTTCCCATCTTTAACATGCTTTACCCCGTTGGATACCTTATATTTTTAAACTTCACATAAATAACACTTGGTTTAAACTAAACTTTCTAAGCCTCTTACTGTCTCATTATCTCCTAGTACACGTACGGAATCAGGAACCTGCGGATTCGCAACAACGCGTGAATTTTCTCTGAATCGGACAAAATTGGCAATTAAAATTTTCCCCAAACAGTTTACTTTTAACATTATATTGATAGTATAAAAGTAAGAAAATAAGAAACATTCTGTGAAAAAAATCCTAGTGAAGAATTTTCATCGGGATTATCTTTATTCCGGCATAGGAAATACATTACGATAACTAGTGCTTAAAAAAATATATGCTGTCAAAAATCCTCAAAATTATCGCAAAAATCGTTTTTCGTCGATTTATTAAGATTCCATAATAAATTCTGCGCAAAATAGGTCGATGTTTTTCTGACTATAAAACATCAATTTCTAAAGGCATAACACTACTTTTAGGACAATAATACGAGTAGTTAGTGCTTAATTTATTATTATTATTATTATTCACAGTTTCCGAGCCGTATATTTAAAGAATCTTTGATTCTACGAGAGTCTTGTCAGGATATTTGTGTGCAGTATTAAGCAAGGAAAAACTTATAAATTACATTAATTGATGTCAAACTAAAATATACTTAACAAAATGTTCGCTAAAAACTGATTTTCGGGGTTTTTTACAGCAAGAAATCATAATGGACTGTTGACTAAGTTTGCCTTATGCCTTAATAAAGTTAATCCGGTGACAAATCTTTACTACACTCTGATTTATTACGCAGATTTGCTTTTTTTGGCTTTGGCCAATTTTTTTTTTGTGAAGGCCTTGTTGTTTTCCTCTGCTGAGCGAAAGGCCTCCCCTTTTCCTTCCATACCCTTGTCTTTTGTGATCTCTTTGCCTAGGTATTTCCTGTAGTGCTATTCTGTAAAAATCTCACCGTGATAACTTGGGTGAAGTGAGCTTAAATTGAGCTGTCATTAGTGTCAATTCCTAGCATTAGATGGAATGTCAGCTCACTTCACCTAACTTCTCACGGTGAGATTCTAACAGAATCGACCGGCTTCTCTTACTTTAGTAATAAACTATGAATGTAGTAGTTTGCGAAAGAATTTTACGAAGCCATATATTTATTATAATATTGGAGTTTTAGTTAAGACATTCTATTTTTATTATTATTATTAATGTTTAGGTTGTTGCTTATTGAAAGTCACTGATTAGAAGATATAAAACTCAGATTTATCCTAAATTTTTCGAGGTTTAGGTTTGGCAACTTTACTCCGTGTTTATTAATAAAGGGAGTTATATATATTAAGGGCGCCATCTATGACGTAACCTAACAGAACTAACTTTGATACTGTCCGCCCAAGTGCCAAGTTCCACCCGCTATAAACTGTTTTTAGTTCTGCCATCCTAGTATTCATGCGGAACGAGCTAGCTGCGTTTACGTTCCGCGCGGGCGGTGTACACTTAAATCCTAATTAAATGAAATGAGGTGTTTAATAAGTTATTTATGAAGCTATATAACAAAACATTAAAATTTTTGTGCAATATCGAAGGGAAATACGAAAGGATTACCTATACCCGTAATCTTCCCAGAATAAATTTAAATAAAGTTAAAAACCGCATCCAAATCCGTTGAGTAATTTGGGAGTATGTACAATGCGGTCGTGGGACCGCACTTCGAATCAATTACAATTTTGCAAATATCTAAAACAAAAATATATGGTATAATAAATAATAAACGGTATCTGTTATATTCAAAAAACACTTAAAAACTAAGTTTTCCTCTACATCGCTGTCACTTGGTAACGTGTTCGATGTTAGAAATTGCCTCTGGGCCTGCAATTGGTGTTAACTATCCGTATCGCAAAGCAGAATGAAGTCTTTGAACAGAAGATTAGCACTCGGACCTAGAAACCGACTAGTTTAAACCCCAAACCGATTTTGTTTTGGAAAGAGAATCTCTTTTTAATGGGATAAACGAAACATGACTGTAGATTATCCCACTTAAGGGGAATAGGTATTTAATCTTACCTTTACTACTAAGGTAACAGTCACTACGAAGAGGTAGATAGATTGATAGGTGTGACAGTTCCGCGTGTTATAATTATTATTATGGATACGCTGCTCTAGTTGCATCTTTGGAAAACATTGTATTATCAAAGAAAATTACGCGAAGTTCAATGTTTACAAATATTTTAAATCCATGTTCAGAACTTTTTATTTTGCCTTCATTTTCTCATGTTCTTTCTCATCCAGACAATAATATTACACTAATTTATCCAAATTAACTTGGTGTAACTTTTCCTTTTTTTTAATATTTACTTCTATTCTTTTTTCACAGGACATTTGCATATCGGCGATGAAAGAGAAAGATATAGAAGGCAAGTTGCGTGGAGTAACAAACGAGTGGTCGGTTCACGAGCTAACTTTCCAAACTTTCAACAATCGCGGTGAACTTCTACTGAGGGGCGATACGACTGCTGAGACAATCGGACAGCTTGAAGACAGTCTTATGATCTTGGGTTCTTTGCTTTCTAACCGGTAATAAATCATTCATATTTTTCGTAAAAAAAATCAAATATTCATGTTTTTCGTTTAACAGTTTATAAATCATTTAAAATTAGCAGCACTTTTGTGGTGATGGTAGTGTATGTGTGTGTTTTTTAATTTCAGTAAAATGATTATAACTACTTGAATTAATGCTAGTTAGTTCTGTGTTTGAGCGATTTAGTTTTAATTTTACGAAAACCTCGCTTGGGGTTCCTAAAAAAGTGGTGGCCGCCATATAACGGCCGCAGTGACGTTATGAAAATAATGGGAGAAGACTTTGACTTTACATTGTCAAAAAACGCTCTTTGTGTACATTTAACATTTTTTTACTGCCCTCGAAATAATATTTGGATTTTCTCTTTGACAGTGCAGTATGAACTTGATTCGTCATTGGCCAAGATCTTACTACAAAACAATATTATATAGATACGATTTGCTGTAGGTACTAATTTCCACTTTTAACGTCCACAGCTATAACGCCCCTTTCAGAAAACAAATCCAGCAATGGCTCTATGATCTCCAGAGTACTAACGAGATCCTTGAAAGATGGCTTCTAGTGCAAAATATGTGGGTCTACCTTGAAGCCGTATTCGTCGGCGGTGACATCGCTAAACAACTGCCCAAGGAAGCCAAAAGATTTTCCAAAATCGACAAATCTTGGCAAAAGATCATGCAAAGAGCCCATGAGACACCTGGTGTAGTATCCTGCTGTGTGGGAGATGACCTTCTCAGACAGTTACTCCCACATCTTCAGGAGCAGCTAGAACTGTGCCAGAAAAGTCTTAGCGGCTACCTAGAGAGGAAAAGAACTATGTTTCCGAGATTCTTCTTTGTGTCTGACCCTGCGTTATTGGAAATTTTGGGGCAGGCGTCTGACTCTCATACTATACAAAACCATTTGCTTTCGATATTTGATAACATCAGATACGTGAAGTTTCATGATATCGGTGAGTTCGTTTGGCGCATAACTGACAGATTGAAAATATACGTCGTATACTCGTAAATAACCTGCAATTCTCTTCGTTCGATCGGTGATCGCAGTATATTGTATATAACACGTAGATGGATGGATCACTACGATTTATCCCAAAAATCTTTAAGACCCGCTTTTAGAGATGGAGGACCTATTTATTATTTATATATTATTATTATATTATTTTTAGGTGCCACACACAGATAAATCTTTTAATGTTTTAGTTCTACTACTAACAATAAAACAATTTCGGATTTCAGAATACAACAAGATGATAGCAATCGTGTCATCGGAAGGTGAAGAGATAAAGCTGGAGCGTCCGGTGCGAGCCGAGGGTTCTGTAGAGACGTGGCTCACCTCTCTGTTGCAGTCAGCACAGGGTAGCTTGCACTCCATTATCAGAAACGCGGTGACAGTGATAAATGACCCTTCCTTCAATCTACTGCTGTTTTTGGATAAAATGCCTGCGCAGGTTAGGACTCAAGTTTTTGTTAAAGTTTTTAAGTTTACTAAAGTTGCTGTCCGCATCGGTCAATGATTTATTAGACTGAAGCTCGAAAGTTTAACAACTAGTTTCACTAAAGAGTATTATGATACCCAGTAGCTGGGCTGTGGAGGTGAGATAGGCAGTCCCTCCATGCAGTACGCTGGTATTCAGCTGGATCCAGTTGGACTGGAAGCCGACCTCAATATAATTTTGAAAAGGCTTGGTAGATGACGACAAAATTATGGGCAGCAAAGAATTTAGCTTCGAATTTGCATGTATAAAAGCTCAGCGCTGATTTTGAACTGGGCCTTGACATTAATTTATATAAATGGTTTTTAAAGTCGATACATTTTTATTTTCCACAGATTGGTCTCTTGGGGATACAAATAATATGGACGAGGGATGCTGAATTAGCCCTCATGTCAGCTCGCCAGGACAAGAAGATAATGATGGAAACCAACAATAAGTTCTTAGAGTTACTGAACACGCTGATCGACCAGACCACGAGGAACCTACTGAAGATAGAGAGAATAAAATTTGAGACTCTCATTACTATTCATGTACACCAAAGAGATATTTTCGATATGCTGGTAGGCTAACTTCATCTATAAATATATGTTGTTTTAAAGTTGAATAAACGGACTGATCTATATCGAGCGAGACGTTCATTCATGAACACGGGTTCAAAGAAAGTGAAACTACTATACTATGATCATACCTTTGAGTACATGTTGTCCTAGTCACTGCCTCTATAAATATCGATCGGAAGCAAATCCAACCGAATTTATGCTTATGTTTGTTTAACATCGTCACAGCAAATGCAACGTGGCGTCTACCGTTCTGGTGTTAATTATCTGGTTTCAGAGCTTTAACAACAAAAAGTTAATACAATAAGCGAACCTTATCCAAATTGCGTGGTTTAAAATTTCGTAAAATAAATTGGAGCAGGAACGGCTAACGAAAACATGCATTTGTTAGGCTTCTTGTAGGTACCGTGGACTTTTTTTGTCACTGTACATAAAGCGGATCCTATGCAAGTTTTAACTTTCTATCTATTACAGTTGTAAGGGTAGACAGACTCATTGTAGCCTCTCGTAGAAGAGCGCCTTTGCCACCCACGCGTCTCGGACGACACGCTTATACGCTATAAATAATCTTTGAATCGTGAAGTGTACCTTTTTTTTTGTGGGAGAAACCTCTGACTGTCCTTGTAAAAACTAGCTTGAAACACGAAGGGCTGATTTTTCAATCGACAGATAATTTTTATTCCTGGTATAAAATTGACGTTTGACAGATTTTGTATGGAAGAACTGTCAAAAATTAAAAATTATTCCTCGACTAAAATTATCTGTCTTTGGAAAAATCGGCCCTAAGTCTGAAACCGAGTTTATTAGCCTAACATAATACTGTCCCGTTAGAAACTTGGAACACTATGGGTAAGGCACCAAACCCAAAAAGTATTAATGATGTATTTAAAAGTATTATAATTATAGCACACTTATATATTATGCAAGTTATCAAATATTTTCAGTGTCGCCTGAACGTCCGCTCGGCGAATGACTTCGAATGGCTGAAGCAGTGCCGGTTCTACTTCAAGGAAGATGCTGATAAGACCTGGATCTCTGTCACTGACGTCACATTCACTTATCAGAACGAATACTTGGGCTGCACAGATAGGCTTGTGATTACACCTTTGACCGACAGGTAAGTTAAGTCAAGCTTTTATCTAATTTCATTTGTTAGTTTTTTGAGAGCAACACTAACTAGTGAAACTATAAAAGCTTGCAAAGCAATGTCAGCGCATAAGTATGGATACTTTATGCATGATTTGCACCAGTTTATCTAATTGTTCGTTCCCGGTAGCTCTTTATGTATCCAACTGATTACTTACATGCATATAATTTCTGTTGACTCCCTCCGTGTGAGCGGAGCCTGTCATACGAAATGTGTCATTAAAAGCTCGAGGACACGTTATGTTTTCATGAAATAGTCATATTTTCCAACAAATATTTTAGAGGAATTTATGTTGAATTCATTCAGTACTGCCACGTACATATATGTAGCATACGACCTATTACAGTACTACTTACGTATGTGTGCCTCGGCTTCGCCTCGGCCCACATTTACACGTTTGTCCGTCAATGCCTCTTTTGCTGGCCGCTGCAGTAATGTACTACAGCAACAATCATGTGTATTTATTTCTATTTTTGTCAAGTTCCTACCTGTTACTATTAAGTATTAAAAATATATGCGATTAGATTTTGGGTTCATAGTTTCATACAATATTTCTCTTGAATATGACATTGACGTAATCACTAATCATAGAAGAATTTGGGAAAAAAAAATATTACATATTTTCAAAGATTTACTAATATTATTATATTCAAAAGTGGCCATGAAGCGACGCTTGTGGAAAGCCTATATCCAGCAGCGGACGTCTTTCAGGTGACATGATGATGATATACAAACAAAAACAAAGTAAAACAACTTAGTTAGCTCAAGTTATGAGGTAAGAGACTAAGAGCACCTAAATAGGTATGAGGTATTTTCGCGGTAACGGGGCGGGGCGAACATAATCATCTAGTTTCTATCCCTCTCGTGACATGACTCGCAAACGCTTTTCCTACAAAATACAGGTTATAACCTAATAACTTATCTTCTGTAATTTGTTACCGCTTTAGTTTTTGCGATTGATCTTTAATTTGTAAAATTACATTTCTTTTAACATACTATACCACTTTTGAAATAAATACATTATTAATTTATAATTATTAAAACATTATGTTATAAGCTAATATAAAAAAAATATGCAAATAAATACAATATACAGTTCGTTGTCCTTCTGTGGAATTTGATGCGATTTTCACTACCATTTAGAGAGTTTGCTCCGGAAGGTTTATATATGCATAATCCAAAAATATTTAACTTAGTTATAGCACAGAAATCTTGATAATTTGATATCTTGCTTTTGCTACATCAGTAGATCGCACCTGTTCGACTCAGTGGCGTGTCGCTGGTGATTTAACAAAAGCAGAATATTTCAATATTCTGCTACTTGTATTTTTCAGGTGCTACATCACCCTCGCTCAGGCGTTGGCTATGAGCATGGGGGGTGCCCCGTGTGGTCCTGCCGGTACGGGCAAGACGGAGACAGTCAAGGACATGGGCAAGACTCTGGCCAAGTACGTCGTGGTCTTCAACTGCTCCGATCAGATGGACTATAGGTAAACAAATATCAAAAAAGTTAGTACTAGATTTTAAATCAAATGGAACAAATAGTTAGATTGATACTGGACGATAAAGTCTCATTCTAGTATTAAAAAAAAAATTAAGTGCGAAGTATCTAGCGTTGAGATACTTCGCACTTCAATAAATTTAGATAGAAGCGACGAAGCGACGTTCTTAGTTTGTGGCTCATCGAATTTGGCTAAATTGTATTGTTACTTTTTGATTAATAAACTTGTTATTTATTACAAAGAAGTTTTCGTTAACTAGTGCAATGGCGTCCTCTAGCAGGAAGGAGCAATTGACTGTAAGGTCCCTATTTTAACTTGATACCTCCACGTGTTCTTATTTATTTATTAAAAAAAGCACAGCCACATCACGTACATTAAACTTATGCTAGACTTATGTTCTTCTGAAAATGGGCCTAATAGGTCGATGAAGTGAGATTATAAGGGTTCGGTTTTTGAGTTTTAAGGTACGCCTAAAAATTATACGCTACAAAACAATACCAATGGACGCACATGGTCCATATAATTTTCTCCTCAATCCGCTTGCATGTAGAAGCGGACAGTGCCGCGGAAAACTCATCGGTACCAGGAGAGCATAATACTTTGGAAGCTTGGAAAGCAGAAGTTCATAATTTTACGCTTACTAAGCTTTTACTAAAACGTTATAATATGATAAGCTTTTCATCTAGGTAGCTGGTAAATTAGATAATTAAGAAAGCGGGGTTGATAAATTCTATAAAAGATGTTTAAATATTTAATAAGATAAGAAACTGCATGAGACGTGTACAAAATGTCGATATCATCTGCCTTTATCGACAGATGATACATAGTCGTCGATGGTAATTCGATTTTACGCAATTGGAATTGAACTGGATAGGATGGGGGTAAGATTGTTTACCGCTATACGTTTGTACCCATTAGTCAAAACTACAGTGGACTCTAAAATCTAAACACTATCCAAATACTGTGTAGGAGCCAATGGTTGTAGGCACCGTACACTATCACTTTGTTAATGTTGGTCTAGTTATGGAGCCCACAGAAAGAACCACAAGTTGAGTTTAAAGTGAAGTATATTATAATGTAGAAAGTTAACAAGTTAAAGCGGTAGCGATTCTTTCCCTTGACAAGTGGTTAATTCCACAGTTATTGTCTGACTCGCTCGTCATTGCTTAAAGACGTTATAATTATAGCAAAATATTTGTGACGCACGACATCCAAGTAGGTTGCTGCGTTCGCAAAGTAAATGTACGGTTGATGAGACCGTACATACTGTTTACAGAGGTCTGGGGCGCATCTACAAAGGACTGGCTCAGTCAGGCTCGTGGGGGTGCTTCGACGAGTTTAACCGCATCGAGCTGCCGGTGTTGTCGGTAGCGGCACAGCAGGTCGCCGTGGTGCTCGCTGCCAAGAAAGAGAAGAAAAAGAGCTTCGTCTTCACTGACGGCGACGTCTCTGAAATGTGTCCTGAGTTTGGAATATTCATTACTATGGTAGGCACCTACATCTTGTCTATTTTGCTATACTACAGATGTTAGACGACAGATTGTAAGCCATCAAGCGAAAGTGGTCATTGAGTTCTTGGAAAAAGAACAAAATGAGAGTTTTGCCTTACGAAAATCAAATTTAGTTCATATTTAATCTGCGGTTTTTGAGAGAATGCGTTGCTGACACCTGTTAGTTATATGTAGGTATATAGTCCTGTCAGCTTTTCTACATCTGACAGATTTTCCAATTCACTTTCGACATTGGCAGAATAGTCGACATAAGCTTTACTTGCCATAAAGAGAAATAGAATAGAATACATCTGACAGCAACCTTTTTTTTTTAATTTGACATGGTTTTGCTCTTGACTGTAGTCTAGGTCAAAGATGACAGAGACAAAGTCGACGATGGAGCGAGCTTACCCAGAAGAAGCCTGTTCACTCTATCTTTGAAGAGATTCGGGTTGTATGCACTCGGAAAAACATTACAGCAACGACAATAATGATAACTGTAAAAGGACAGCGAGTTTAAAAGAATGTGTTTTACAAACTTAAAATTTCTTAGTTCCTAATCGTGTCAAACTGACAGGAACGCATTCTCTTGGTAGTCAAGATATAAGTCACCTAGACTGCACGCAGCTATGCGCAACAATCTACTTTCCCATACTTAGTCACGACCAATAATAACCTTTGTATACACGTACTGGCATCTAAGAGCCTGTGCACACCACGCTTTTATTCTACAGAGCAGTTTGTTGTCGTTTGTATCGATACAAACGCGATACAAACGCGCGTTAGCATCGCGTTTGTATCGATTCAAACGCGTATTTGAATTTGTACAGGTGTGCAAAACAGGCTGCGTCTGACTTGCGTGCGTATCGCGTCTGTATCGCTACAAACGCGCATCAACGGCGCGTTTAAAAAACGTGGTGTCTGTTGACGAGGTTCTGCTTAAAAACGCAAAATGCCAGCGCGTTGGTATCGATACACACGCGCGTTTGCATCGCGTCTGTATCGCTACACACTCGCGTCTGTCGCGTTTGTATCGATTCAAACGCGTATTTGAATTAGTACAGGTGTGCAAAGGTCTACAGGCTGCGTCTGACTTGCGTGCGTATCGCGTCTGTATCGCTACAAACGCGCTGCAACGGCGCGTTTAAAAAACGTGGTGTGCACAGGCCCTTAGAGCTAACAGTTTAATCCCTAGATATGTCTAACTTTTTTTTTACTGTAGAACCCTGGGTATGCCGGTCGTAAAGAGTTACCAGAGAACTTGAAGATCCAATTCCGTACGGTGGCTATGATGGTGCCCGATAGACAGATCATTATCAGGGTGAAACTCGCGTCTTGTGGCTTTCTAGAAAACATCACCCTGGCCAGGAAGTTCTACACACTATACAAACTGTGTGAGGAACAGTTGACGAAACAGGTTAGTCAGAATATGTAATGATATGGATCTAGTTTTTGTCTTGGGTTGAATCATTGTATTCAAAACGAAAGGTAACCTGTCTGGACTGAGATCCAAACTTTAAGCCCAGTGGCTTAAAGTTTGGATAGTTTGAAAATATTTTTAGAACAAGCCATGCAAGGCAGTCCTTGCATGGCTTGTTCTAAAACTATTTTCAGAAAACAATGTCATTGATAATGGCAAGTTGCAATACCAATTTACCTTTTATTAATTTCGTTTAGTAGTGTATTGGCTATAAGTGGCCCAGTTTTACATACAACATAATACAATGCACCTAGACCAGAGTTCACTGTGATGTTACAATGTGCCCGAGAGGAACACACCGCGACACGTCTATAGAGCTTATGACATCCTAGTAACTAAATATCAACGGTTTCTATATTGTATTATGTAGTATCGTTATATCATAGCGTTGGTTATACCTAATAAGCATTGATCTGGCCAACGTATGACTATTACGGGATGCTCGCGCTTTCACTGATATGACGTTTATAATTAGTACCTTAACTAATTAAACATACCATATTATATGTTCTTTTCAGGTACCGAGCTATCTGTAGGTATATAAACTTAAATCGGTTTGCTAATTTGTACTTATAAAACTAATTTGACCATGTCCCACATTTTATAATTTCTTCTCCCCACTACTTCAGGTTCACTACGACTTCGGTCTCCGTAACATCCTCTCCGTGCTGCGCACCCTCGGCGCAGTGAAGCGAGTCAACTCTAAAGATAACGAGAGTACCATTGTCATGCGAGTCCTCCGAGACATGAACCTTTCCAAGCTTATAGATGAAGATGAGCCTCTCTTCATATCGTTGGTAGCAGACTTGTTTCCAAACCAGGCTCTAGAGAAGACAACTTATAGTGACTTGGAGGAGGCGATCAAGAAGCAGGTGGATTTACTTGGCCTTATCAGTCATCCGCCTTGGTTGTTGAAGATCATACAGGTAATTGTATTAATGAATAACTGTCCCGACAAACGTTGTCCTGTTAACTTTTCAATATACTTAGTTTTTGTGTTTTGAGAAAAAAGAATTTTCACTTTTTCCCGATTTTTACATTTTTCTGGGCATCTCCCCAAATCTTTAATTCCATAAAAACACAAAAATTGCTAAATTGGTCCAGCCGGTCTCAAGTGATGCGCTTACCAACGCATAGCTTTGTTTACAATTCAGAATATTTTTAGTTTTATGTTTTGCATATAACTCGATAGAACTATATTATTAATATCAAATACTTACATAAAAGTGACGTAAAAAAACCCTCTTGGCTCATCTTCGTTCTGCCAAAAACAAAAAAAAAAACAACTCTAGAACCATTCTTTGACGAAGTGGACAACCCTTTAATTAGTCACTGAGTACGGAGGCACGTGCCAACATATTATTGTGTTGGGACACGTACCTAATTATTAGTTGTTAGGATAGGTTGTAAAAGTTTACTAACATACATAGTTTTTCAAGTCGTTGTAGGTATTATACGGATTGTGAGTACTTTGTTCAAAATAAATTATATACTCGTAAGTATTATTATAATTGTGTATTCCAGTTATACGAGACTCAGCGAGTCCGTCACGGTATTATGACGCTGGGACCACCAGGCGCTGGCAAGACGACCTGCATACAAACCCTCATGAGCGCACTCACGGAAACTGAAAATCCTCACAAGTAAGAACATAACAATCGATTGATTAATTAACAAATGACGAAGAACATGACTGATTCCTTGTTTTTTAAATAGACAACTTTGATAAAAGAACGTTTGTTACTGTTTATTTATGTTCTTGGTTTGAAAATAAAATTACATACCAATTTCATCGATTACTATGTATGGTGACAAGATATAAGTCAAAGTCTTGTTAGTATTCTAAACATCTACATACAATTGTATTTGGTACATGACTGTAAAGTTTAAATACCTAACAAACTTACCTATACGCTTTGGTTTACCGACTTAATGAAAGCATTAATTCAGCAACGCAAAATACGCGCATAGACGTGGAGTTGCAGACACCAGCCCGCATTACCTAATTCAGCAACGAAATATTGTCATGAAACTGACCGACATTTGTCTTGTTACTTATGGTATTATGTTTTCCTTAGCTTTGACAAGAGCTTACCAGTCAAATCTGGGTGCCATCATAATTTCTTTTGTTAGAAATAAAACTTAGAGGTGCAATATATAATAAATACAACCGGTTCCCTAACTTTTGTTTACTGATATTTGTTCAGTATTTAATAAAATTGTTTCTACATGCAGCTTGTTAGTACATTTATGATGATGATATTGCGAAAAAACTTTTAAAACCCTGATAATATCGAAGGAAACCATTTTTTTGCTGAAGGGATTCCAGCCAAAGTGCCAATAAAACGAGAAGCAAAGTAGACCTTAAAACTGCTTGAATGCAGCTTAGTCTAGTTTAAAGCTAAAGTAAGTAGTATTTGTTACGTTCATCGATCACTAGTTATTTATTAGTGATCGATGGTTACCACGGAGCAAAAAACCAGATGATTACGTTACCCATATTTTGAATCTTCTTCTCAATACTGTACTGCTTTATGAGCTCCTGGTATTGTAAATCGTAGTTTTGTGGCCAACTTCGCACTTCACGCCGGCGCATTACTCAGCAGCCCTCGTGGTATGATTATTTACTTTCAACTAGTTTCAGACTTCAGTCTCGGATTGAAAATAACGAAGATGGGACGTGTCGTTTGCAATCTTCTAACTTATAGGTATTGCAAGTCTCGGATGTTCATGGAAATTTTTAGACATGCTTCATATTAATGTAGCTTTAACTACTTTATCTTTTTGGTGGTATGTCCTCAGGGCTCTAAACGCATCACTATGCTTGTGTACAGTATAGAACATCACTTATGAAAAAATTGTTAATTAACACGTGTGAGAGAGAATTTGAGTGTCCAAAATGGCCTTTTTGTGTTTAGTATACGGGTTTATCTGTTTTACTTTACATAAATTATATCGATAGAAGTTTGGGAACTTCCGCTTTTTCCATTTTCACCTCCATTGCATGACGTGTATCAATCAGCAGGCTAATTCTCGTAATTAAAAACGTTCAAAATCTAGTCGCAATTTCATCTCAGCGATAATCACTGTCAAAAATTTAACAAAAATGTAGGCAATTAAGAGGAATTTTTGACTGATTGAGACTGAGATCAGACTGTGAAGGTTCTTAAAATTACGAGAATTGCCCCTCATGGGTGTCATAGACTCTAGAATCCGCATTCGATCATAAAGGCCAGACGAAGTTTTTTTATTCAACATAATTTGTAGGACTTCGAGCGGAGCTTGGATATGATCCGGCCACCTATGATGACCCCCTTCGAGGCCATTGAGACAATGAAACATAGGTCGTTGATAATTTAAAAATCTTTTAATACGACTAGGGCACTTGATTTGACATTCATGCTTCGGGATATCCAAAGTGTTTTACTAAATCAAATTGAAAACCCTAACTTCTAAAACCCTTTCTTCTATTCTATTCATATTGTAAATTAAAGTCGCTTTTCGTGTCTGTCTGTGTGACTGTGTTGTTCTTCTAAACTACGCAACGGATTTTGATGCGGTTTTCTCTATCATTTAGAGTATTCCGGAAGGTTTGTGGATTTAATACTACTGCTTGTATGTAATTATTAAACTTAATTATAATAATGAAATCCTGATGTTTAGTAGTAGTAAAACCCGTGGGAAGCAGGGGCGGTCCGCTAGTATTCTATAATTAAGTTAAATTACTGGAAACATAAACTTTATTCAATTTTAATTTTAAAATAAATTACCATCAATGAAACAGCTTTTAAGTAAGAAGACACAGATTTTACTGTCAGTTTATGTTTCAAAGGTACTTATTTTCTTCATTTCTATTACGTGCTGTTTTTGTTGGACTCGACCTCGTACCACGTTCCAATGATATCGCTCCCCGCCCCGGCACCGAAATACTAGGGACACAGAACGTGTGGAAGCTGGATCCATATTTATTTGTAGGGAACAGCTGATTTTTTTTCGCGATTTCAGGTTTAGTCCCATAGTAAAAGTTGTTTGTTATCATGAGTACAATCACGTGTTTAAGTATCGGTCACTAATTACCAGTCAACCTATATATTTATCTAAAAAATAATTTTGAATTTGGACAGTTTTTCTTTACAAAAACGGGTGTTTTCTCGTGGACCTACCTACTATTTTGTCGTATCAGTAGATCCACGAGGAGGATGTTATTTCTGTTGGCCCTACTGAAGTATTGAAACCAAAATATTGCTCCTGTATGAAGAAATGAGACTAGGTGTGGGGGTATCTCTGTTTCAGTTGTCATACTGCTTTCATATTGTATGGACCTCACTTTTACAGTTCATGACTTTTCTTCTGATTATCAGTGTGGACGATAACTCTCGTATTATTATATTTTGCTCAGGAGGAATCTCGCAAACAGTGAACAAAATTAATCCAAATCAGTCGATTTCGTGCACGCTCCTTTACATTTGTATTATTAATTTGTTTTCAGAGAAATGCGAATGAATCCGAAAGCCATAACCGCGGCCCAGATGTTCGGACGTTTGGACGTAGCTACCAATGACTGGACTGATGGCATATTCTCAGCTCTTTGGCGCAAGACCCTTAAGATACGGACTGGTGAACATATTTGGTTGGTGCTGGATGGACCGGTTGACAGCATATGGATCGAAAACTTGAATTCCGTACTCGATGACAACAAAACTTTGACTTTAGCAAACGGTGATCGTCTGACGATGTCTCCTACTTCAAAAATCATATTTGAACCAGAAAATATTGATAATGCTTCGCCAGCTACTGTATCTAGAAATGGTATGGTGTATATGAGCTCGTCAGGGTTGACTTGGGACCCAGGTAGCGATATTTTATTATTTCGCACGCCTTTGTTTGAGACTACGCAATGTCCCACACATTTTATTCAACATGTTTATTAATAAGTAAATCATCTTTTAAAATAAATTATCTTCTTTTTTCCCAGTATTGCGTGCTTGGCTTAAAACTCGATCGCCGCGTGAAAATGAAGTTTACACTCCACTCTTTGAAGAAACTTTTCCAGTAATATATACCTGGTGCACACAAAATCTCATCTTTAGCATGCGCGTACTTCAAAGTAACATTATAGCACAAATTTTGAACCTTCTGGAAGGGTTAGTGCCTCCACAAGTAGTTGAATCCGAGGATCCATCTGGAAACAAATCTCTCAATGGTGATGAGGACGAAGAAGAAAAAGATAAAGGCGAAGAGATCGTATTGTTTACGCCTGAACACCTCCATAAGGTCTACGTTTTTAGTCTTGTTTGGGGATTTGGGTCTTTACTTGAAACTGATGATAGAAAACGTTTCGATGGTTATTTGAGAAAACAGTTCAGTGAAATGTTAGACTTCCCGAAACATCCAAACAACAAACCGTGTATTGTTTTCGATTTTTTCGTCAAACATCCTGGCAAATGGGAACTGTGGGACGACTTGATGATGCACTATCAATATCCTGACACAGCGACACCTGACTATGCAAGCATTTTAGTTCCGATCGTCGATAACGTTAGAATTAATTACTTGATTCACTGTATTGCTAAACAAGGTAAGGCAGTGCTGCTGTTAGGCGAGCAAGGTTCGGCGAAAACCGTAATGATGAAGGCCTATATGAAGAATTGTAATCCAGAACAATTTATTGGACGTTCGTTTAATTTCTCTTCAGCCACGAGCCCTTTTCAGTTTCAAAAAACTATTGAAAGCTACGTGGAAAAACGCAGTGGCATGACATTTGGGCCTCCTGGTGGAAAGAAAATGTTAGTATTCATAGATGATATTAACTTACCACAGATTAACGAGTGGGGTGACCAGATAACCAATGAAATTGTAAGACAGACCATGGGTATGAATGGTTTTTACAGCCTTGAGAAACCTGGTGATTTTACCACTGTCATTGATATACTGTTTCTAGCTGCTATGGGTCAACCTGGTAAGTGAAATATTAAAAAAAAGCTTAAAGGAATTATTATTTTACTTATATGGGTAACTTGGCATAAACCATTTTCCCCCTCTAGGTGGCGGAAGAAACGACATTCCAGCTCGTCTGAAGCGCCAATTCTCCATATTCAATTGTCCATTGCCCAACAACGATTCAATAGACAAAATCTTCAAAGTCATCGGAGAAGGGCACTATAATGCAAAACGAGGTTTTGCTGCTGAAGTTAGATCACTTATAAAGAAAGTGATACCTTTAACAAGAGAACTTTGGGCAAGGACCAGAGCTAACTTACTGCCTACACCAGCAAAATTCCACTATGTTTTCTCCTTGAGAGATCTTTCAAGAGTCTGGCAAGGAATGGTCGGGACTCTGCCAACTGTGATTGAGTCTGAGAAATGTCTGATGCTTTTGTGGAAACATGAATTTTCGAGAGTGTTCTCCGACCGGTTCACACATGAGAAGGATAAGGACTGGTTCCACAAAGCCATGTTTGATATTACTGAAGAAGTGCTCGGTACCGAGTATAAGAAGATGATGCTGGACAAGGAGCCTGTCTTCGTGGACTTTATGAGGTAAGTCGGAAGGAAATAAGAGATTATGATTGACCTATAGATGCATTTACCTTCGGACCGCGGTCTAGAGCTAAATGCATCTATAGGTATACAGTATGTTTTGGGGTAGATGAATACTATATCTTTCATACGTGAATAAATTCATAGAAAGTGAAACTACTTACTACACATACCACAACTACAACTACTTGTACCTCTATGCGAGTGATAGTCATAATATTGAGGTAACTCTGATCCTTTGCTACTCTTGCGAAAGATTGTATAAAATAGCGACCGGGATCCATTCGCATACTTACAGTTCTATGACATATCAGCTACCTACGTCACACTAAATGCACCCTCACATCGACTCAGGTGTTTTATGGCAAATGAATCAATTAGGATTCTATACACTGTAACAAGGCATAGTATGGGCACAATTTTATTGCCTCTCCATTGCCTGTTCTTTGCCTTTGTGTACTTTTTAGAAACTAATAGACAATTGGCGATGGGAGTATAAGCCCGCCACACTATGTTCAACCATTGCAACTCTTGAAAGCTAAAATCTTATAGGAAGTGATAATACTGGAATGTCGTTTTAGCTATGGTAGGTGGGCATTTGATGTCAAAAACAACCTTTGTTGACACCTGCACCACGACCTTTACGGTGGGCTGCGCCGCTCGTTGTCAGCTGCGGCAGTGTTACTTTCTGGGCTACATTTCACAGGTTCGATTAAAACGTCAATATAAATTAGAAATTGCAAATAATAGTTATGCAGTGCAGAACTGCCCACTTAAATGGCAAATGCCTGACCAGTGACATCGCCATACGACCTTGAAGTTTGAGTTTATCACTTAGTGTCCTCAGACATCTTTGTATATTCTGGTCTACGGCGCAGCCTTGTTTCGTAACCTGTGCAAAGCAAATTCTGGTCTATCAATATTGTGTAAAAGTGGCTTATACACTGTATCGGTATTAGAATAAACTACTACAAGTAGGTATACGTTTCTATCGTGCGTGATTCCTGGGAAGTGAAACTACACATCACTATACACATACTGCCATGGGACTTGTATTGGTAGTTACTACCTCCGTAGTTACTACCTCCGTGGTTATGCTTCTCTGGCAACAGATTCTAAAAATAACGATCGGGGTGCTGCCACATACGTACACCCCATATAAAATCTATTACGTCACACTCTATGCATTCTTGCATCTCTCTGCTGTCTTGGTGTTTATGGCAAAGGTATCGAATTTGTTTCCGTCCATTGCAGCATCGCATAAAGAGGTACAGACGCCAGCACATCAAGCTACCCGAAACTGACAAATTTTCCCAATCAACCTTGAACCTAATGCTGTAGCGATAAAGTTGAAAATCTATTAAAGATTTGACAGATAGTAGTAGCTTGATGTGCAGCTGACATCTGTACATTTTGCTTTTGAATGAATGTCCTTTGCGTACCATTGTTGAAAAAAAAATAAGGGTGACGATGATGAACTTTCTTTCACAAGCCGAAGGATTATGAAGGAAATTCCTAAAGCATTGCTTAATTTATTAGAAAAATTCGTTTGCGTTTGTCAACGTAAATACCGCAATGAATGTTGACGAATTGTCAAAATGAAATTCTTGCATTTGTTCCCCGCACGACCGTTTCTGAAAATAATGTCTTTGTATGAATGCAAATCTGAACACAAAAACAGCTAATGCGTGATTTCACAAAATAATTCCTTGAAGTCTGATTTAGTCCCATGAGTCCAACAAAATCCTTAAGTCCAAAGAATACATTCTGGCTCACAGCGCATCCTCGTCGTTCGTAAACTGCGTAGGGTAAAATTCTGCGTATGTAAAGGTTGTATGTTTTCAGAGTTGTTGTGTTCAGTATCGGGAGGGGGACACTCTTATTATGTAGCAGAACATAAGTAGATAATTAATCATTATTTGATAACACAACTATAATATCGTTTTAATGATAATATTATGTATGGTCTTTTTGTTATAGACCATGTGTAACAAAAACCAACTAACTGTAAACTGTCACCTTGAATTACACTGCATTTAAATCACTCTGTTAATGGTTATGGTAATTCGTTTGTTTGAAATCAAAATCAAATCAAAATCAAAATATTTTTATTTCACATAAACCAACATGGGCACTTATGAAACGTCAGAAGCTAGGTGCACGGTTCCAATTGGTCGTTTCCTATGGAGAAGAACCGGCAAGAAACTCCATGGTTACTCTTTTAAAAATAATTGGCTTTTACAATGTTTTCGAGTTACAGTAGGTATGGGAGGACAGCGTAGGCCTGTCAACAAGTACCAGGTACTTGATAAAATAAAAAATGGTCTACAGATCTAGTCTACAAGGCTTACAAAGTCCTCACATTTACAAAATAAGGATGTATCAAAAGGATAAACAAAATATAAAAATCTACTAAAACCAAGAGATATGATTGCCATTTCAACTATGAAAGAGGTGAAAAATTAAAATTGTCTGTATATAATGTCAAATAATAAAAAGATGAAGAGGAGTTACTTGCAGTCCAAGAGTAATGCACAAGTTCTATATGATATTTTATAAGCGCTAGCTCTCTTCAGATTCATATTCCATTTTGCTTTTTATGTAAGTCCTGATAAGTCTCTAGTAATCAATGCTTTATCTTATTTTGTCTGGATTACTTTCTTAACTAACTAACACTCAGTTTCGTGCCTCGATCAAGATTGTTTGAAGGTTTTGTTAAATTAATACGAGTATAGTAAGTAACCCTCAACATGTGATTTATTCGTTGGTTTCTCTAGTGCTGTGGCTGTTAGTCTGGCCGCATGCAAGTACCTAAAACTATGGATAGATTCGATGCACCAGGTTACCATGAATACCAGGATGTAGTTCCTCTTCTATGTCTGGAGTCTAGACGTGATTGTACGCACACCTAAACACAGGATAGTCATACTCGTCTGTAAGCACTTGCGATAGCGATATACGAAACTATAAAGTGGAAATGCGACAGCAGTAGTAGAGGTACCGCAACACATACTTGCATTCAGAGGTATGTTATGTTATCACATGCTATATAATTATATGCGCCGCATATTGGTTGCCATGGAAACGGTACGCGTGCCAAAACCACCAGCACGACATGAACTACAGGCGTTAAAACCTAGATAGTAAAAGACCTTGACCTTAGCGATAATACCGGAGGAGAGCAGACTGATAGTAGATGGATAAGGGTGGCCGAAGAAAGAGATCCATAGCGTGGGTGGACACTATTTTACACTATGTTGCGTGCAATTCAACTTATTTACTTATCTACATACTTTGAAGAATTGAAAAGTATTATAAAGATGGTTGTTCGCCTGCAGCGATGTGGTGACAGTTCCAGAGTAAGAACTCAGGATGTGTTTATAGGATATATATCCTGGATCCTTGTTTATTTAACACTTACGATTGTATTCATTTATATCGTAAATTCGTCTTTTATAAAAAAAAAAAAAAACAAACATTTAGGCTAACGCAATAAGCCTTCCTACTGTTAAATTTTTACAATGAAAGCGATTGTAATAAAAAATAATGCCAGTGCTTCTTTATGGCAAAATAAATAACGATATAGAAATCAATGATTGAATTTTCTAAAAATCATCAAGTTATTGGAAGTTCTTCATAATTGTAATGAGTTTAATTATCAATTTATTGTCAGGTTTATTCCAGAGGAAGATAGATACATTTTCCAACATGATCACTCCTTCCGATCTCTGCTGCGCTAGTACATGTGTTCACACATTTTCACGCGTTGTGTATTACTTCACTAAGGTACATAAATTAAAATGTTTGCCTTACTTGGGAAGAGACTGGGCCCCACGAGTCCCACGACACAGGGAATGTTAGTATGGGGTCCAGGGCATTTGTAAAAAACTAGCACCTAAGGCTCCTCTAGTTTTTGTTTTTATATTGTACCGTGTTTTTTTCTGAACTGAATAATAAAGTTTTTTTTATCCATGGCAACTCTCTGGCTGGGCGGACGCCATACAGAGAAGGAGGGCCTATAACATGGTGGACAATCTTTTTCTTTTCGAGGCGACTGCTGATTATTGGGCCCAGTAAGTGGCCATATTAATTTTTGGCATTAGTGATAATAGATGCATCATTCTGCGCTGTGGCTATAGGTAGTAAGATTGAATACAAAACTCTGAAGTTCTATCGTTGCTAAAATTTGTGGCCATATAGAGAAGTGTTAAACGAATCTTCATCAATCTTTCGTTGCGAATAATGGTTGGCCCTGTCATAAAACATCTTGAATGACTCCAAGAATTATACATACCGGCAAAGGCGGCTACGCAACCGCTACGCCGTAAATGACGTCACTGCTACTTTTACATGTCTGTAGTACCTAAAAGTATTTCTGCTCAGACTTCTTTTTCTTCTTCGTGTTCGCATTCGCACCCTCAAAGCTTAGAATCGCGATCTCATACGATGCGTCTCCGAGTTATGCGATTTTCTGCTGTGTGGACCGCTTGGTTCATGCTGCCTTCAACAGTCTTCTACGATGCTACCTGCTACGAGATACTTAATGTAAAAAACACTTCAATGTGCTTTAAAGAAGTTATGACTTCTTTAATAACATACCTACGGGTTGAAAATAAATCGGCTGAAGATATTAGTATTATATTAAGTAAGTATAATATTATGTTTAATTATTTACATACTATACTATACTTGAGGAAGACACTAATTTTTTATAATAACTAAGTAAAATCCTAATTTGAGTAAACAATTACGAAGGAAGGCAGAATGATTTTCGCGCGTTTTTTTTCACAAACTTTTTTTTTTATTTGGCTCGCGCGTTTTGCTTTATCATACAGCCTGTTACTTGTTCATACAATGTTCGTGATGGATCTCTTTGGTGATTGGAACTTTTACTAACAATTTCCACATTTCAAATTCAAATCACTTTTAGTGTCTAGGGATTAAAGAGCTATTTTAGTCCCAGTTTACGAAGAATACACTAGCTCTTTTTGAATAGATGTGATAAAAAAAAAGACTTTATCGGGCTACTAGGGAAACATAAATCAAAGAGGACATTCGATGCAGTGAAAACATAAGTGTAAATTGTAGTAGGCCAGCTGCGCCATACAGCACCTATGAGCCTAGGCATAATGTTTTATTGAGTTACTCTACTGTGTTGTGATTTTCACACAGTGAAACCTTAACACAATAACAACATAACATCTACATTGTATATATAAATATTTAGTATTCTAAGCAAAATTAATACCCGAGGCGCAATTCTCGTATTTTGAACAACTTCGTTCTAATCAAAGTTTCAATCTGTCAAAAAACTTCAAAATTCTGTACACTTAGGAGCGTCGCTCACTGGTAAGTCGAGGTGGGATCACGGAGGCGTCGAGGCGTGGTCTCAATGTAGAGTCAAGGCGCGGACGGCTATGCTTCTTTCACATATTCCAATTTATTTAACATGTCGTCGTCAGAAGATGAAGACGTACTTGCACTCTTCAAGTATAATCGTACAATTTCGATGACTTTCACGTTGGTTTCAAAATCGTAAATACGTCTACGCCCGAAACAAAATGGCGGTGGAGCCGCGTCGCCGTCGTCGGCCACAGCGCCCCCGCCGCGCCTACGTCGCTCCTCCGCCGCGCCTCCGCCCTCGACTCCGCGCCGCCACCACTTCGCCCGTGCCCCAACTCTAGTATAATAATAATAATAAATAATAATAATAATTTATTTAATAAAACGTTTACAAAAGGTGTACATTTGGCCAATAGTTAGCACCATACAATTATAGTGCCTAAAATAAACTAAAACTAAAATATGTTTTATTACAGGTGCAAGTAGTGATGGATCGGAATTAGAATGTTAGGTTGCGACCCACCCGAACTAGGTTTATTCAAACCTGTGTTTCAGGCCATCACTTTACCTTACAATTATATTAGAGCGTTATTTTTTAAATGTAACTGATATAAAAATAATTCATTAACAATTCTGAGAAAAAGCACATTGGTACATTAATACCTAATACTAAGTCTTGTAAACATACAAAAGTAAATACTTACAAGGGAATAAAATTATGATCATGACAAAATTTCTAGAAGTTTTTCTGTGTCTGTGTAATTGAGTGTCGCTAAGTACTCTGATAACATTGTACTAAATTCAAATTCAAATTCAAATTCAAATTCATTTATTTGCCAGAATGTAGGTTTACAAATGTATGATCTTAAAACTATAATGGCCCCTTTACATTCTACCATTACTTATGGTGTGCAAATCTTTAATTTTAACCTATACAATTACATTCCTTTAGTTATAAGGTCCAATACAAACAGAAAATGAAATAAAATTATAGACAGTAACAAGAGATAACAAATAATGTCTCATGCATAATAAGTATTTAAGGAACAAATTAATTAATAGATGTCAAATTATACCTATAATCTATATTAGTTCAGCAGATCTATAAAGTTTAATAAAATGTCAGATAATAAATATAAATGTCATTATAAATTGTAATTGATAATGTCATAATAGTATAATGTCACAGTGGTAATATATTAAAATTTGAACATTAATAAATTATTCTAAGGTATATTACCATTCCAATTACTCCAATCACCAATATCAATCATCTTAGTTCCCTTCTCCGCGATCTGACATGTATTCATTAAGATTGTAAAAACATTTTTCTTTTAACCATTGTGTTAACTTTTTTTTAAACAATGTCAAAGGTAAATCTTTAAAAGCGTCCGGTAATTTATTATAAACCTTTACAGCATTTATGTACGAGTTCCTCTTAAACAATTCGAGCCTGCATTGCGGTAAACAGAGCTCATGTTTAAATTTATTTTTATTTCTAGGAGCTACATTTCGTTTAGTTACATCTTTGTATTTAGTGAAATATTCAGGATGTTGTTGTACAAATAGGCATAATTCTCTAATGTACATACACGCTAATGGCAGAATATTGTACTTTTTAAACAAGGGTTTACAACTATCCATATACCAGGCTCCGGAGATTGCACGTACACATTTTTTTTGAACTATAAACGCTTTTGTAATATCCACCGAATTACCCCACAACAAGAGACCATTTACATTTTTTATAGCTTACACTGCTTTTTTATTGCTTAGTATGAGAGCGCACTGCCATTTGTTCCTAAAGAAAACGTAGAAGCGGCGCGCCGCTTGTGCGCCCGCGCCTCGACGCCGCTGCCACGACCCTAGCTCGTGTCGGCGACGCCCCTAGCTCGCAATAAAGAATTTGAAACCTTACTTACATTTGACAAATTATTGACATTGATCGTCGTTAAGATTAGATTGTGATTTATATTTTAACGTTTTTTAATAACAAATATAGGCCTTCTGGTTTCTGGGGTCCTCGATAAACTCTCAATACGTATTTTATTAATTCCACAAAGTTATAAATCTAAGAAAAATTATACGAGACAGGACCTGTACCATACTTTCCAAAAGGAGCTATACGCACAACCACAATTAATAATGGAACTGCAATTATGTGGAACTTATCTGAAACTTGAATGCGGAGGTGATGAGGTCGTAATTTTAAAGAATCTGAGGAACATACTATTCTAAATAAAATGATCTAAAAAGTCTTTAGAAAACTTAAAATCTATGAAGGTAATAAAAGAAGTGATAGCCGATGACAGAATATTACTCATACATGTTACGTTAGGCTTTCCCATACATATTCGGTAGGTGTATTCTTACTGCTCATATATTCCTTAGCTCACAAAATATAATTATGTTTTTTTTTAGCACAGCCTTACAGCTTCCATCTCCAAAACCCGCAGTTTCATTTGGTAGGTAGCTTGCTAACAACGCCATCTTTTTAAAGCTTTTCACAACATATGGGCTTCCCTACCTTAGCTTACCGACCCTCACTACCCCTTGTCTGTGTAGATGGAGCTTTTCCACACATAGTCAATAATAAAGTTTCAATGATAAATCTTCTATCATGTAATGTTTCCCTAGTACTTTAGTGCTCGTCTTTTGGCACAGCCAAGAACACTGCCGCCTCACGGGTCGATAAAATTCAACTTTGAGTTAATTTTTGAGAGACAAGTTTCGAGTTCATTTTCGAGGGATAATCTCAGAAAAATATTATAGGTAAACAATTTTAATGCGGTTGTGACAAAAACAACTCACCAGTAAAACTGTTAAATTCAAAAATTCTCATGCACGGACTTTGCAGTAAACCGGTGAATGGGAATCATTTTATTAAAGATTGTTTCCAACTTGTTGCCGCCAGCCACCTTATTCGCACCGTCCTCTCACCGTCAGTAGCAGCGGAAGACGCCGCTGAGAGGAAGAGGGTGAAGTACGCACCGTTGATGGAACGCTACCATTTTGTGCCCATTGCTGTCGAGACCATGGGTGCTTGGGGCACTGAGGCCAGGAAGCTCATTAGCGAGATAGGGCACAAACTCCGTGACAAAACGGGCGACTCCCGCTCCGGCTCGTTCTTGGTGCAAAGGTTGGCCATTGCCATTCAACGTGGCAATGCAGCAAGCGTTTTGGGCACCTTTGCGCCGGGAACAGTTAGGGGCGGGTTATTTGATTAAGTTAGACGTGTATAGCTATGTTTTAAGTTATTTTGTAAGTTTTTTAATAGTTTTAGTTAGGTTAGGATATTATGTTTTTATTTTATAAATAAATTCTATCATAATTAAACTATCATAACTTAAGATATAAAAAATAAATTGATAATTTATTTTTCAAACTGATTCTGTTGAGGCTACTGTAAATTGGATACTGTAATTACTTATTGCAAATTGGACAAGTAACAGAGAGACCAAAATTACCTACTTAGACCCGATTTCACCAAACTATACTTAATAGTATCCATAGATGAATTTGTAACTTGTTGTGTATATTTGCTAAAGTAGGTACCTATACAAGACGTAGCTCTTTAAAATTGAAAAAACTTGAACAGTATTTATAAAAAAATAAATGTAATATAATTCTATAGGTAAAATAAATATCGTTTACACAGTGAATTTAATTAGTTACGGTGCTTTGTAAAATATTTAATTAACTATGGAACTCAGGCAAAGTACGTGCTTGGACGTGGAGTTGCGCACACCAGCCCGTTGTACAATACAATAAATTTATACAATATGAAGCTGCTCGTTGTAGCTAAGCTTCAAATTAAACAATGGGGTCTTATTTGGTTCATCTGGGGATAAAAAAAGCCTGTAACTATCCAACCACCGAAGTTTCGCAGTATTAAATCTATCCAAAATCTGTAATTAGTATAATAATATTATACTAATTACAGATTTTTATAGAAACGAAAAGTGACTTTATATTATAAAGTCACTTTTCGTTTCTATCTGCGTGATTGATCAGTTTTTCCTAACTCCAAAATAGATCTTGATTCTATTTTCATCTTTGTTTAGAGAAATGATTCAAGGAGGTTTATGTGTACATATTGCATTCATATTAAGACTTACCAACTGAATTTCGACAAACCGTAATACGACAAGATTTGAGCTCAGAATGGTATAGCGAATCACTCTTCGCCGATGGTCGCCGAAATACTTATGTAAATTTCTAATAAATTAAACACTATGGTTTTTACTAATATTTATTCGGATTGACCGTCAGATCGAAACAAATAAAAAAAAAACAATTTCACTTTTAATTATAATAATAAAACTTTGCTCTGAAGAGCTTTAATTAGAATATAACTATTTCTTAGCTGGTAATTTTTATCTTATAATTGTTTCGGTGACCCGTTCCATCGGTAAAACGTGTTGTAGCTGAAGCGACCATCGATGAACGGTGTTTTCGGCGAATAGTTCTATCGGCGATGGATTTATTCGTGGAACCAACCGTCGACTAAGAATGATTTCGGCGAACCGTACCATCGGCGAAGAGTGATTCGCTATACCGTTCTGAGCTCGGTATTCAGCTGCATCCGGTTAGACTGGAAGCCGACCCCAACATAGTTGGGAAAAGGCTAGGCAGATGATGACATTAGCTCAGGCTGCATAGAGCATCGCGTCCGGGGTTGAGACGCGAAGATCAGGGGTTCAAATCCTTTGTGTGCCGCCACCCCTTTTTGAATTTATTGCGTACAAGATGATAAACTATTGAAAACGTTTGTAGTATGCGTTCAAGATATCAATAATATTGTACACAAAAGTGTTTAGAAATTAGATACAACATGATAATTGTGCATGTTCTTAAAAACAGAGGGAGGCGAAGATAGTCAAAATTCAAAATGCTTGAGTCCGCCGCGTAAACTATGCCTTCAAAATGTATTTGTCATTGGTTATAAGATCTTTATAATTCCATAGAGGTATTGAATGAAGTTCCCATTATTCTAGGATTTAAGACAGATATATTTATCATTTTACAAGCTTTTATTTAATTTGCAATGTTTGTATGTATGTTTATATTAATGGTGAATTTAGAATATCATTTTGTTTTTGTGCTACAAGCTACAACCAGACAAGATTTCTAGACGGAATACACCGCTTACACTCACTAAACTACACACCGCATTGCATTATACACCGCTTGCAAGATCTAAGTACTTATCGATACATTTTAATAACTAAAAATAAATAATTCACACACAAAACGTTGGCACACGGGGGATCGAACCCTCGACCTTCGCATTATCCGCACGAATCTCTAACTAACTGAGACGATGAGTCCTTGTTTGAGAGGGTGAAATTACATGCATTCGTACGTTGAACTGCGAAACACCCCTGCGTTTGTATACGGCTACATAATCATTTTAGTTGCTTTTTTAACCCTGTTTCACTGACTGCAGTGTTTCTCGTTGAGAAAAAAGCTTCTCTTTACATGTTAAGTAATAATAGAAAGTCTATAGGTATATTTAGGATTTTTTATAAATTGAAATGGTCTATTATATAAGAGACTTGAGGCCAAAACAACCGCACGGGCCGATCGAATGTTAAGCTACGCTTGCCGCGGTTGGTTCGTGGATGGGTGACCATCCATTATTACATATCCGAGACCCCTCCATGTCTCGGAAAGCACGTTTAGCCGTTGGTCCCGGCTGTCGTTCATAGACCTTTGTTAATCGTTAGGTACGCGTAGCCAGACGCCCGAAAAAGTCTGACAACTAGTCTTGGGGGGTATCGTGTTACCCGCCAAGGAGTTGTGAAGGTCAGATAGCCAGTCACTCTGTGTAAAATACTGGTATTTAGCTGCATCCGTTTAGTCTGAACCCACAGTCCCCAACATAGTTAGGACAAGGCTAGGCTGCTAGGATGATGAAAGTCTATTTTATTTAAAATCCAATTTTGCTAACATAAAATCCTAGTTAGTTAAATAATTTTAAAAGTTATATTATCACTAATTTGAATAAAAATGTAATACAAGGCAAAGTTATGTTTAGGACTCAATATAATTCCATGACCCTGTTATTATTAACCAATTGGGGCCTTTTTTTTAATTTTGGCGGTTAATAAAAAAAAAATTATACTTTCTATCACGAATTAATTATGCAATTATTAATTATGCAATTATTTTTCATGCATCGTCAAGTTCGACATGTGCAAGTTCATAAATCGATGTCTCTACGTTGCGCACAATGTTGATCGATTTTAGGTTTATCACGAATGATTGAACAGCCAATTTTCCACGGGTTTGCTAGTGCGCTACCTATTTATTAAGAATCGTAGAACGTGTTACAGGATATCGACGATGAAGTGACAAGAACCTTTATCTACCAGAACATAATTTTACAGGAAACGAATTTTTTTTTTATTTATTTAAAAAACAAGATAATTGAAAAATACTATTATTGGTTATATATTAAATAAGAAGCGGGTGTAGGTGATAAATATAAAGTTAGTTGCTTTTGCCAGATCACGCAAACGATTATTTAAAGTCATCTACGTAAAAAAAGTAAAATTGCAAAAATGTCAGTTAGGAGTTCTTATCACTTCATCGTCGATATGTGGTATTATTATTTTATTTCGGTACCTCAAGAGCCATTTCTATTATAATTGATAGGGAAATGCATGTAATTTTCTTTTCGTTTACACAATAAAATATAGTAAACTTAACCCAAGAAAGGCAATAAAAGTAAAGAAAGGTAAATTCAAATAGGTACTACTTTGTTTACATCTCTTTTTTAAGGCCCAAATCATAAAACAGGATCAAATTAAATCAACTAGCGAAACTCCGCAGACGTGATTGGTATATCTATACATGATAAAACGAACAAAAAATTAATTGATGTTTATTTTTGTGGGGTACCGACCGCACTTAATGTAGTCACTAGAAATATCAGTTTAAAAAATTGTTTTTTTTGTGTAAATTTCAGACGTGATGGGTTTTATATATAAACACGATGAAACAAAAGAAAACAGACGTTCTCAACTCAATCTTTAAGTAACAAAACTACCAGCGTAAAAAAAACATCAAATATTTTTAAGCTATTGCATAGCTTTTATCTTGGGCTTTGAGCGCGGCGACCGAATTAAGAAATTCCGTAACGAAAATAAACCTAAGCATCGTCTAACGTCATATCAGTTCGGCAGACTTCGGCACGGTGTTTGTGTGCGTTGCTATGCAATAGCTTTACCGCGGCAGTCCCCGAGTGCCACACGTATTTTTTTTATTTCTTATTCTATCGTGTTTAGATTGACCTCTTAAGAGGTTGTTGGTGTTTTTCCAATAACCCTGTATATATTTTGTGCTTTATCTACCAAAATACGCAACATAAAATAATTCATTGTTGATTAAGTTATGCATTAAAAAAGAAATGAAATTTGTTGTTTGTCTCCCTATACAATATAATATTTAAATAATTAAAAAGTTTTGAATTACTTACACAATTTTATTATTTCCTATTATTATTTCGTGATTACGTTTTTTTCTTGTTTGATAGGGACGCTCCAGAACCAACCGGTGAAGAGGGTGAAGATACAGACATGGAGCTACCCAAAGTGTATGAGCCAGTATTTGATTACGACGAGCTTCGCGAACGCCTGGACATGTTCCTTGCACAGTTCAATGAAATGGTGCGGGGTTCCGGTATGGACCTGGTATTCTTCCCCGACGCTATGCTCCATTTAGTCAAAATTTCCAGAGTCATAAGACATCCCAGAGGGAATGTCATGCTCGTAGGCGTGGGAGGCTCCGGGAAGCAATCTTTAACCAAGCTATCTACATTTATAGCAGGCTACCGCTCCTTTCAAATCGCGTTGACCAGATCCTATAACGTCAGCAATTTTCTTGAAGATCTCAAGTTGCTCTACAGATCTTGTGGTGTCCAAGGGAAGGGAACTACTTTTATATTCACCGATCTTGACATCAAAGAGGAAGGCTTCTTGGAATATTTAAATAATATCCTTTCGTCTGGTGTTATATCAAATCTGTTTACTAAAGACGAGCAAGCAGAAATAATTTCTGAATTGACTCCCATTATGAAACGCGAGAACCAGAAGCGGACTTTGACTAATGAGTTGGTGATGGAATATTTTTTGAACAGAACTTGTCAGAATCTGCATGTAGTATTGTGCTTTTCACCGGTAAGAGACTTTTGCCCTTTTTTGTTACATTCAATATTCTGGTTTTTCGATCATAAATGTAACACGGAAATCGAAATGCTGACTAAACTTGTGGTTTTTTTTTTAATACAACTTACTAATTTTCAGGTGAGCGAAGCCTTTAGATATCGTGCTATGCGTTTTCCTGCCCTCATTTCTGGATGTACAATAGATTGGTTTCAACCCTGGCCTAAGGATGCTTTAGTTTCAGTAGCCGACCATTTTCTGGCAGAGTTTGAAATTGAATGCACTAAGGAAGTTAAAAAAGAGCTAGTGACTGTTTTAGGGACAATACAAGACGTTGTATCTCAAGTGTCAGTAGAGTATTTTCAAAGATTCCGTCGTTCATCTCACGTCACGCCAAAGTCATATTTAAATTTTATAGGTGGCTATAAAACAATATATCAAATGAAGCAGAAAGAATTAGGTGATGGTGCTTTAAGAATGGACACTGGTCTAGAGAAACTACGAGAGGCATCCATATCAGTAGAAGTTTTGAAAAAAGACTTAGCTGTGATGGAACAAGACTTGGCTTTGGCTTCAGAAAAAGCAGGCCGGGTCTTGACTGAAGTAACCGACCGGGCAATGCAAGCTGAAATTGTCAAAAATCAAGTACAAATTGTAAAAGAAAAAGCAGAGGTGTTAGTCGCCTATATTGCCGAGGAAAAAGAGAAAGCAGAAATCAAATTAGAAGCTGCAAAACCGGCCCTTGAAGAAGCAGAGGCTGCACTGAACACGATCAAGCCGGCTCATATAGCTACTGTTAGAAAGTTAGGCAGACCACCACATCTTATTATGAGAATTATGGACTGTGTTTTAATTCTATTCCAAAGAAGGTTACATCCCGTTATAGCGGATACCGCTGCCCCTTGTCCTAAACCGTCGTGGGCAGAATCTTTAAAGGTATAGTATCCTGGAAACTATCTCTCTTTTAAGGTTTCCGCAGACAAACGAGGATCGCTTATGGTTTTCATCATTCCCGACTACATATCACAGTCAATTTATTTTAGTACTCGAAATAATTGAATGCTTACTACAATCCATATAATCCTTTTGCCGAGTCGTACTGTCGGATTACCATTATTAATGTTTAAGTATTGTTTTAGATGATGGCCAGTACTACATTTTTGTTGCAACTACAAAACTATCCAAAAGATATAATTAATAATGAAATGGTTGAACACTTGACTCCATATTTTGAAATGGAGGATTATAACATGGACACAGCGAAAAGAGTATGTGGTGACGTCGCTGGTTTATTGTCTTGGACTAAAGCTATGGCTTTCTTCCATAGCGTAAATAAGGAAGTTTTGCCATTGAAAGCTAATCTGCTATTGCAAGAAGCACGGTTGAAGGTACGTATCTTTTTATACAGTTAGTCATAAAATGTCATGTGTGCATAAGTAGATATATAAACAAGTGTTCGTTTGTATCGTAGGTTGCCATGGATGACTTATCGTCCGCTGAAAGACAATTGGAAGAACGAGAAATGTCTCTAAGAAAAGTTAAAGAACAATATGAGTCGGCGGTTTCTGAGAAACAGCAATTAACAGATGCAGCTAATGTGTGCTTAAGAAAAATGACAGCAGCCACAGCTCTCATTAATGGATTAGGTGGTGAAAAAATACGATGGACACAACAAAGTAAAGATTTTAAAGAACAACTTGGTAGACTTGTGGGGGATGTAGTTTTAGCTACAGGATTTTTGTCCTATTGTGGTCCTTACAATCAAGAATTTAGGAATAACTTACTTGACACATGGATGGGAATATTAAAAAGTAAAAAAATACCTGTAACACAGGATTTAAATATAACCAATATGTTAGTGGAAAGTGCAACCATTTCAGAATGGACATTGCAAGGTCTTCCGAATGATGAATTGTCGGTTCAGAATGCTTTAATAGTGACTAAATCGAGTTCCTATCCACTTTTAGTTGATCCTCAAAGTCAAGGGAAGAATTGGATCAAAAACAAGGAAAGTTCTAATGAACTTCAGATTACATCACTGAACCACAAATATTTCAGAACTCATTTGGAAGATAGCTTATCTCTGGGTAGACCTCTGCTAATAGAGGACGTTGCTGTAGAATTAGACCCAGTCATAGATAATGTCCTTGAAAAGAACTTCATTAAATCAGGTTCTATAGAAAAGGTAATTGTAGGGGACAAAGAATGTGATGTAATGCCTGGATTCATGTTGTACATAACAACTAAACTTCCCAATCCTGCTTATTCACCTGAAATAAGTGCTAAAACATCAATTATAGACTTTACTGTTACTATGCGAGGTTTAGAGGATCAGCTACTCGGTAGAGTAATATTAATGGAAAAATCTGACCTAGAGGAAGAGAGAGTTGCATTATTTGAATCTGTTATGAAAAACCAAAGAAGTATGAAAGAATTAGAAAGTAATTTATTGTGCCGTTTAACATCATCTGAAGGTTCCTTGGTAGATGATGAGGCTTTAATTCAAGTTTTACAAATTACGAAAACAACTGCTGAAGAAGTAAATGAGAAACTCAAAGTAGCGGAAGTTACAGAGAAAAAGATAGTAAAAGCCCGAGAAGAGTTTAGAGCGGTAGCCGCCAGAGGCTCTATACTTTACTTCTTGATCGTAGAAATGAGCAATGTGAACCTCATGTACCAGAATTCCTTAAAACAATTTCTGACCATATTTGATAACTCAATAACTAAGTCTACAAAAAGCAATGTAACCGAAGAACGAATAAATATCATACTTAAGTACTTGACCCATGAAGTATGGGCTTTTACACTACGAAGTTTGTACGAAAGACATAAGGCATTGTTTACTTTAATGTTAGGGATGAAAATAGATTGTCAACGTGGGTTAATATCACACGACGAGTTCATGGCGTTTATAAAGGGTGGTGCATCGTTAGATTTAAATGCAGTCACTCCTAAGCCCTTCAGGTGGATTCTTGATATCACTTGGTTGAATCTGGTTGAAATTAGTAAATTGAAAACTTTTAGCGACGTTCTTCCTAGGGTAAGTAAAACAAACAATTTTCAAACTGTTTTTAATCATAACACGTGAACATAACCTACACCGATACAATAAAATGAGATAAAATGAGTATACGTAATGGCAATGTGTATTAGGATATTATGTTACAGGCATAACCATCAAAATGGTATTAAAATAACACATCGGCTACCTATTTAGATTATTTAATTTTATGTTAGAAACATAGAAAAGATTTGCTTTTCCAGATAACAAGTAATGAAAAAGAGTGGCGTGTGTGGTATGAAAAAGCTAAACCGGAAGAAGAAAGTTTTCCGAGCGGTTACCAAGAAAGTCTTGATGTGTTTAGGAAATTGCTACTTATTAGATCCTGGAGCCCCGACAGAACCTTGTCGCAAGCCCGGAAATACATTGTTGGTGAGTTCTCCCCATTGCTTCACCTATGGGTGTCGGAAATTATTCCAGGGCGGTTATTGTTTTGCGCAAAACTTTAATTATTTTTCTACATTAAAAGTAGTGTAAGTTACTCCTTATAGTATCAGCTTTCTCCCAGTGAAAGTCCTGGTCCAGCCGTTTCGGAGATTAGCGGGAACAAACAGACAGACAGAAAAACAACAGTTTTAAAAATTCTTTGTATGTATATTTGTATAATATATATTGTGAGTATGTATAGAGTATAGATGTATAGATAATTAAATATAGTTATATATAGTTAATACTTATTAAATGGTCAGAAATAATATGAATTCAAATATTTAAAGAAAAGAAAGAAAGAAAGAAAAAAACGTTTATTTCGTTTGTTTGTTTAAGATTCTCTTGGTCCTGAATATGGAGAAGGATGCATCCTCAACTTAGAAACAACCTGGGAAGAATCAGAACCTCGTACTCCCCTCATCTGTATTTTGTCCATTGGTTCTGACCCTTCTGCACAAATAGCATCTTTAGCAAAAGCTAAAGAAATAGGTAAGATATAAAAAGAGTGTTATGTAAATTATTCGTCTTAAAAGATCGAAATTAACCAATAAAATATTTTCGCTGCAGTTTTGAAATCTGTATCCATGGGTCAAGGTCAAGAAATAGTGGCAAGAAAAATGATATCAGATTCAATGAACGAAGGTGGTTGGGTTCTGCTGCAAAACATACATCTATCCCTACCATTCTGTGTGGAAGCTATGGATGCTCTCATTGAAACAGAGCACATTCAAGAGTCATTTAGACTTTGGCTCACAACTGAAGTCCACACAGAGTTTCCGATCGGTTTACTACAAATGGCAATTAAGTTTACCAATGAACCTCCACAAGGTATAAGAGCCAGCATGAAGAGAACATACCAAAATATTACGCAAGACTCTCTTGATTATTCATCTTTATCACAGTGGCCGCCACTTCTTTACGCAGTAGCCTTTCTACATACGATTGTACAAGAAAGGCGAAAGTTTGGCCCTCTAGGTTGGAATATACCGTATGAGTTCAATCAATCTGATTACGCTTCCAGTGTTCAATTTGTCCAAAATCATTTAGATGAAATCGATCCTAAAAAGGGAATATCTTGGCCAACAATATGCTACATGCTTGGAGAAGTCATGTATGGTGGCAGGGTTACGGATGACTTTGATAAACGCCTACTTACTACCTTTACTAACGTGTGGTTTTGTGATGTTCTGTTGCGCCCCGGATTTGAATTTTATAAAGGCTACAAAGTTCCAACAACGAGGAATCTTCAAGGATACGTGGATTACATCAATCAGCTTCCGCTAACTGATACTCCTGAAGTTTTTGGTTTGCACGGAAATGCAGACATAACGTATCAAATTAACAGTGCCAAGGATATTTTGGATACTATCTTGAATGTTCAACCGAAGGAAGGAGGAAGCCAGGGCGGAGAGTCTAGAGAGAGTGTTGTGTATCGTCTGGCTGAAGACATGTTAGAGAAGTTACCGAAACAATACGTCAGCTTTGAGGTCAGAGAAGCACTACAAAAGATGGGCGCATTTCTTCCTATGAACATTTTCTTGAGGTAAAACTTGATTAGTAGTTAGCTGATAAATCGTAAGTCAGTCACGAGCATAAATATATTACTATCTGATTTCATGATTCATCCATTAATATATGGCGGCAAATATACAACGTATCCCAAAATTCAACGATAAGCGGATACCAGAGGGTGGACTTGCTAATGACTGCTCGAGAAAAAATAATGAAAAAAAAATATCTTTAATTTTTGAAAATTTTAAGGAAAAAATTATTTTCATTGTTTTTTGCGTAAAAACTGCAGGCATTCTGGGATTTTTAAGGGTTGTGGCGAATAGCAGTGCTACTTAGGTTGCCGACACAAAAAAAAAACAGATATATTTGAAAAATTGTGGTCATGGTAGTTAAAAATTTCTTAAGGTGGATTTCAATGTATTATTTTTTATTTCCAAAAAAAATTAGACATTTTGACATGAGCAGTTCCACCCTTTGGTGCCCGCTTATCGTTGAATTTTGGGATACGTTGTATATGATAAATTGTAGATTATCCCTTTCGTTTAATATATTCGTAACCTCAAAGCGCATCTAAACTTCATTCACCTATAAATAATCTCGGAAACGGAATTCCAGATCAAAAATATAAACAAAGAAATGTCATTGCTTTAGTGACATTTCAGGGGTAGTCAACATTTCCCTAGTCATTATAGTTATTAAATTTAGCTTAAAGTTAGCTTTTGAAATCACACTGAACCGGCGTCTCAAAATTAAACATTTTGTAACCTAAGGTCTCATCGTAAACTAATGTAATTAAAAGATCAATCACCTAAAGACCAATATTGATCTTCAGACACAGACATAGCAGAAACGTAAAATACTTAAAACCTCACGAGAGATACATTCAATCACGACAAACTTCAGAAACCGAATGACCAAAACAAAATGGCGACCAGTACGTACGCCCATTTGAATCGATTATTAGGATAACGCAATATTATTTACGGAGGTACGTTTTTTACGGTTCTCTTGCTTAGAAGAAAAACCATTTTATAAATAGAAAATAATAAATGAAAGCCAAATGTTTAGAACGTCTGCCTTATAGCCAGTATCATAAAAATAATTTGCACTATTTCATTTCAAACAGTTATATTATTTTATTCTTGGATCGTAGTTTACGTAACTATAAAACTGAAAGCTGTGTGCATTATTATAATATTGTACCTGTAGATATGCCTACAGTTTTAGCACTACATTATAGTACTTTTTGACAAATTACACAATTGAGTTTATTATTTCAAATTGGCAACACCTTTATATTGATCTTGAATTCCATTTCCGAAATTAGTTAATTATTGTACCTATGGTTAAATAATAATTTAGTACGTCAAGTTAATAATGATGATTTACCAGTTTTTTGTAATTAAAATATTTGCAGACAGGAAATCGATAGGATACAGAAGGTAGTGAAGACTGTCAGCTCCACATTGTGTGACCTGAAGCTAGCTATAGACGGCACCATCGTCATGAGCCAAGGGCTGAGGGAGTCGTTGGATGCCATGTATGACGCCCGTATACCACAAAAGTGGCTCAAGGTATATTCAGATCTTAAGTAAGGTTGTTCAGTACAATTATTCATCGTAGGTACACTTCCTTCGTAGAGACGCGTAGGCTGGGGAAGTACCAAAACAATAAAAAGTAAAAGTGTGCGGGAACGTAACAACCCAATCAAAGTATTTATACGGTTAAAAGTCATCGTACACGTATAAGCACTGCATACATACCAAGACCCCTCCGTGCCTCGGAAAGCACGTTAAGCCGTTGGTCCCGGCTGTCATTCGTGGATCTTTGACAGTCGTTACGGGCCGTCAGAAGCCCGAAAGTCTGACAACCAGTTTTACCAAGGGGTATCGTATTACACACTAACTGGGTTGTGGTGTCAGATAGGCAATCGCTCCATGTAAAATAGTGGTATTCAGCTGCATCTGGTTAGACTGGAAGCCGATCCCAAAATAGTTGGGAAAAGGCTAGGCAGATTATGAATATTCAATATTTATTAAGCGTATAACTTCCTGTTTATAATTTTTTTATGTTTATTTTCAAAGGTGTCTTGGGAGTCGGCTACGCTAGGTTTCTGGTACACCGAGTTGTTGGAACGAGAACAGCAGTATAGAATTTGGCTTCGGAATGGAAGGCCTTCTGCATTTTGGATGACTGGTTTCTTTAACCCTCAGGGATTCCTCACAGCCATGAGACAGGTTTCACTATCATTATTTATTATACTTTAATAATCTTATCCATAGGTTGAAAAAAGCAGCAATCAATTCTATTCCTTTTTAAGGGCGTCGGTACACCTCCGTCGCGAAAATAATGATGAGAAACCGCTTATCGAATTCCTCTAAGAAACATTACTAAATCATGCCGCGATTCGAGTAGCGGAACATCATGAGAGTCAGTTGAATGCAATGACATTATAATTCAACCTATTTGCAGAAAAATATCGTTGGTTTCGAATGAGTAAATACAGTATAGGTCTACTTTGGACCTCTTAACGCGGATACAGACATTGTGAGGCATGCATTAGTTTTTTAGTAAAGTCAACATCCATTTTTATATAAAATCTTTCGCCTTATAAACTTTTCAACTGTCACAGATACGTGCCAACAAACGGGGCACCGCAACAAAATAGCGGGCTTAGCGCGGTATTTTAACTAGCTTGCAAGCAGATCGGTGAAATCACGCATGAAATAGATAGAATCATAATTAAACCTGTGCGTTACAATAGGCAGTTTCGCTTCTGTTTCGCTTGTGATACGATGGACAAGTCATGGCGGAACTACTGCGGTTTTACTGCTATGGTTTCGCGGTGGAGATGTGATACCCGCCTTAAGCCGAGCAAGTAGTTATGTATAGTCAACCTCTTATTTTTTGTTGCCAAACTGCACACAAAGGAATAATATAATGTGTACTTGCAGTTGGTGGAAAAATGATAAATTATCAAAGTCTAGGTACAACTTCTACTTTTGTTTTTTTTTTTTCGACGACACGACGAAGGAACGAGCGAGTGAGTTAGGCCGTTTGACACGCCACAAGAATATTAAGTAGGAATCAGACAGTGAAAGCTCCTTCATTTGTGAAAACGGTGGCCGAAGAAGTGACCAAAGGTGCCAATTGTTCAAAAATAAAATTTAAAAAATGCGCATACCTATGGCATGGACTCCGTTGTTTGAAAATTGTTTTATGCCTGTGCCTATTTTTTTAGGCAAGTTCAATGTTATTGGTTTGGTTTCTGATTTTTTTTTTTTTGGGAATGTTATCTCGCAGTTCAACCTATGAGGCTGTCGTCTGCTTAACCGGACTTGCCTGTGGATGCCTCAAAATTAAGGCCTCCAGCCAGGGCTTAAAAACTTAAAAGCTAAGCGACTACACGCTAAGGGCACCTTCTATTTATGTAGGGCAGGGTATTAAAGGGGAGGTGGAGACCCCCCCCCACCCTTCTGCTACACACCATACAAACAAATGTGCTCCCATATTATACACGATTTGTATACATTAATATAAATACTGTGATTTAGGGCACATTCCACCAAACTTTTATACACAAATTAAGTCTTACCCTGACAATAATTTTGAATTTTTGACAGTTTATCAATACTAAAACTGTCAGACGTCAATTTTATTCCAAGAATAAGAGATATCTGACTTTGGTAAAAACAGTCCTAATAAACCATTGCAGGAGGTTACGCGCAGCCACAAGGGCTGGGCTCTCGATTCTGTGGTTCTGCAGAACCACATCACTAAGTTGAACAGGGAGGATGTGCACGAAGGGCCCGCGGAGGGGGTCTACGTCTACGGACTGTTTTTAGAAGGTAGGATCATTTTAATCTCAGTACCTAGGGTAGAACTATAAACCTACGCATGAATTTGTGGTAGGTAAAAAGGTTTATGGAAAATTCCAAATTATGACAAAAAAAAAAAAACAAAATAGTGCGCAGATTATTTTTGAGATTTAAAATGCCAAAGATTGTCTGACGGGCAATTCCCATATTTTAATGAACGTTCGCATTCTAATCTCAGTCGCAATCTGTCAAAAATAGTTAATTTAAATACATAAAAAAAAATGACATTGGTTGTCGCTGAGATGAGATTGCGACTTGAATTTGAACGTTTCTTTAAGTACGAGAATAAAGCCTTCTGGTGTATTGTATTTTATTTATATGAGGGCCTATAAAATTCATATTTTACTTTTTCCAGGAGCTTCTTTAGACAGGAAGACTGGTAAACTGATAGAATCAAAGCCCAAGGTCCTGTACGAGCAGATGCCGGTGATCTATATCTTCGCAATCAACACGACTGCAGGCAAGGATCCCAGGTTGTACGAATGTCCAATCTACAGGAAGCCGCAGAGAACCGACGCTAAGTACGTGGGCTCTATAGATTTCGAAACTGATAGCAATCCGAGACATTGGACCCTAAGAGGTGTTGCCTTATTGTGTGATATCAAGTAAATCAATGTAATAATATTGTTGTCAATAAATTATTTAATATTTATGTTATAATGAACGGGTCTATGTTTCGTTTTTGTCGCAACACCCTCCCGCAATGGCGTTGTTAGGTAGCGCTAACAACAAAATTTTGCTCTATGTTATAACGGCGGCTACCTCACTTGGCGTTCTCTTGGTCACGCAGCAAGCCATACATTTTGTTGGCATCGCAACCTAGCTGCGCCGCCATGGCGTCTCAGGAGGAAGCTACGGCCCTTAGGCGGCCATTAGATGCTCAATCTTCAACCTTGCCTCAAGACTGAAGTGATGTTAAGACAATCAGTCACGAACATCTTCAGTCCAGAATCCAAAATCTGGCTGGAGAACATGGATATTAAGTGTCCGTTTCAATGGCGCGGCTATGACAAAATAAATTAAAAAAAAACATGCCAAGATTTTGTAAAAATTTGTAGAAGTTGATTCCCAAAACCATAAATTTGTCAAAGCCATGGTTAAAAAGTTATAAGGGTTTGAACGTGGCCGCGCCATTGAAACGCGGCGAATCGTGCAGCCACGGAGATCTTTAAAACTAAGCGTTGCAGAGACCTGAAATTTTGGTAAATTACAGATTGAATTTGTAATGCTAGACCCATATGTAAATTTCAAATTCCATTGTGGTCTCCACTCAAGGTGAACTTATGGTGATCGGTTGAGGGACCACCTTCCGCATGGTAGTTCTTTTTATTCTGTGAACAGAATCGGTTGATATTCAATAAATTAGTTTTTATTATTAAAAAAAAAAATCTTTGTTTAAAAATGAATGAAGAACTATTTCTTCATTCATTTTTAAACAAAGATTTTTATGAGTTTTGTAACGGTACTTAAATAAAAAATAATAAAAATACGTTGGCGCGCATCCGCTTCCCCGCGTCGACTGAGACGCGCCGAATCGAATCGAATCACATCAGCGAAGAAATTCGCTTGTCGAACAATGCGCGCGGTGTATTCGATTCGGCGCGCTGCGGCTCATCGCTAATGGACGCAGTTTTATAGTAAACTAGCTTCTTCCCGCGACTTCGTCCGCGTGAAATTTCACCCCCCCCATTCACCCCCTTAGGGGATGAATTTTGAAAAATCCTTTCTTAGTGCACCCCTAGACCTCATAAGGAACGTACGTGCCAAATTTGGAATCTCTAGACCCAGCGGTTTGGGCTGTGCGTTGATATGTCAGTCAGTCAGTTCTCCTTTTATATATATAATAATATATATAGAAGATATATAGGAGGCGACTTTCTGCAATTCGATTCGACTCGGCTCGGCGAGCCTAGTGGACCTTAACAGTGCAACCGCGTGACTTTACGCGACAGTGTCCTTGGCGTCATAGCTGCAACTGTTTACCCCGTTAGGATATGTAATACAGACATAATATGTTATCTGCTGTATGAATTTTAATGAAAGCTGGAATGAAGAAGATAGCTTATACCTTGGAATAGCACTTAGGCTACTTTTTATAATGTACTTAATCATGTGCAAAGTCACGCAAGCTAGTAGTAGAATATAATCCAATAACAAGTTTATTTTTTTACTTCTTTTCTACTTCAGTGTACTCAGGCACAACACGAACCGGTTCGTGAGTAAATTTAAGAATGTCATCGATATTATGAATCCGTCGCTTTTTTGTGGTCATTCGAATTTGGTCGGATAACCAGCCGTTGCTTACATGTTATGTTTTTTGCTTATATCTACTTAATGCGAAACATTCCAAGCTGAATATTTTCAGTATATATTCTTGACTAAACGCACAAATTTTTAGTTTACACCTACATCTTGGGTAGAGCCGATTTCTTGTATTTTGCCGTCAAAGTTAAGACCCCGTCTTTTGACTTTAGGCAATATTATTCAATAACGCATGTATGTACAGTTTTGAAACCTTTTATGGTTATTATAAGCATCAAGAAGGACCGAACACAGTTTTCAGCGAGCTTATACGTTTTCTCATTTAGGCGCTGTGACATGTTTTCGCGTTTCCAAAAAAGCGCGATTACTACGTTACCCCAGCAGGAAAGTAGCTCCTAGAGTGATATGAGTGGGACGTATAATTAATGCGTAATCTGCTGTAAATGTGCGCCAAATAAAAAATTTGTGCGCTTTGTCGTTTTGGAAAAAAACTGAAAATACGATTCCTGCTGGAGTAACGTTTTTCCAGCAGGAAAATTCTAAACGAATAATCGGAGAGAGAAATATCGTGCATGGGCAGAAAGCTTATGTTTGTGCAAAAATGTGATGTCTGTAAAGTTTGAGGAGCCACATCAGATTTTTTAAATCTGATCTCACCATTATTTAGCAGCAAAGTAGCTTCTTTTGCAGCACGAATTCTAGATTTAGCAGCAAAATATATCACTAGTTATTTTAATGCAAAAGTGGCTCCTCAATCTAAACGTCTAAATTGAGGAGCCACCTGGAACTTGTTAATTAATAGATGAATATTTATGAAAATTTAATTTGTGGGTCTTCAGGTTTACGAGATATTGCATTTCCTGCTGGAGTGACGTTTTGCAGAATCGTGTATCTCTAAAACCATTATGTGTGCGCCTGTAGAATAAACATATACGAGTAGCCCTTAATTTGTGCGTATTTGTAACAGAATTATATTCAAGAAAATATTTATTTTTCAAGTAATCGCGCTTTTTTGAAAACGCGAAAACATGTCACAGCGCCTTAATGAGAAAACGTATAAGCTTGCTGAAAACTGTGTTCGGTCCTTCTTGATGCTTATAATAACCATAAAAAGTTTCAAAAGTGTACAAGCATGCGTTGTTGAATAATATTGCCAAAAGTCAAAACGACGGGGTCGTAACTTTAACAGCAAAATACAAGAAATGGACTCAACCCAAGATGTGTAGGTGTAAACCAAAAATTAGAGCGTTTAGTCAAGAATATATAGTGAAAATATTCAGCTTGGAATATTTCGCATTCAGTAGATATAAGCAAAAAACATAACATGTAAACAACGGCTGGTTATCCGACCAAATTCCAATGTCTACAAAAAAGGGACGAATTCATACATATCGATGACCTTCTTTATTGGTCGTATTAAACCTAAGCTGTTGTCCGTACAGTCGCGTTCAAACGTTTGTTGGCAATTAATGATATATATATATATCTTCTATATATATAAAAGGAGAACTGACTGACTGACATATCAACGTACAGCCGAAACTACTGGGGCTAGGAATGTGAAATTTTGCACACGGCTTCCTATTATAATGTAGGGGAGCACTAAGAAGGGGTTTTTGGAAATTTAACCTTTAAGGGGGTGAAAAAGGGGGAGGGTGAAATTTCACGCGGACGAAGTCGCGGGCATAAGCTAGTTTACTATAAAACTGCGTCCATTAGCGATGAGCCGCAGCGCGCCGAATCGAATACACCGCGCGCATTGTTCGACAAGCGAATTTCTTCGCTGATGTGATTCGATTCGATTCGGCGCGTCTCAGTCGACGCGGGGAAGCGGATGCGCGCCAACGTATTTTTATTATTTTTTATATAAGTACCGTTACAAAAATCTTTGTTTAAAAATGAATGAAGAAATAGTTCTTCATTAATTTTTAAACAAAGATTTTCATCGTGATAATGTGGATCTTCATGATTATACAATTCTGTATATTGTTGGACCAGTGATATCAATAGTGATATCACTGATCCAACAATATACAGATCCACATTATCATGATGACCAGAGTCGGATGAATATATGGGAAGAAATTGGGAGAATTATGATTGAAACTCGTGAGTTTTATTATATTATTACTGAATATTTATTTATTATTTCCTTTATTTAATTATTTACATATAAATTATATATTTAAATATTAGCATATAAAATATATAAAAACATTTAAAAATATAAAAAATAGTAGCCCACCGGTATCGGGAACAGGGTCCAAGCTACCGGCGGTCAGGGCTCCAGAGAGAGGAACCTCCTGACAATGCGAGCCGTGTCCAGAAGTACTGCTTTCTGAATCAAGCCCTTGATCCAGCTGCCCAACGTTATTTATTATATTATTATAACACACATTTGTTGTGCTGCTGCTGTTGCTGTCCATGACGCAAAAACAACCTACTTTGATGAAGAGTTGCGATGAATGAACAATTCGATTCGATAAATAGTCACAAGGTGCATTTAATATATATTTTTAATTAGCCCCCAAAATTAGGTCATATAATTGCCAACAAACGTTTGAACGCGACTGTACGCACAACAGCTTAGGTTTAATACGACCAATAGAGAAGGTCATCGATATGTATGAATCCGTCGCTTTTTTGTAGTCATTCGAATTTGTTCGGATAACCAGCCGTCGTTGCTTACATGTTATGTTTTTTGCTTATATCTACTTAATGCAAAACATTCCAAGCTTACACCTACACATCTTGGGTAGAGCCGATTTCTTGTATTTTGCCGTCAAAGTTAAGACCCCGTCTTTTGACTTTAGGCAATATTATTCAATAACGCATGTATGTACACTTTTGAAACCTTTTATGGTTATTATAAGCATCAAGAAGGACCGAACACAGTTTTCAGCGAGCTTATACGTTTTCTCATTTAGGCGCTGTGACATGTTTTCGCGTTTTCAATAAAACACGATTATTCGAAAATTATAAATATTTTCTTGAATATAATTCTGTCACAAATACGCACAAATTAAGGGCTACTCGTGTATGTTTATTCTACAGGCGCACATACAATGGTTTTAGAGATACACGATTCTGCAAAACGTCACTCCAGCAGGAAATACAATATCTCGAAAACCTGAAGACGCACAAATTATATTTTCAGCTCACATTTTTGCACAAATATAAGCTCTCTGCCCATGCAAAATATTTCTCTCTCCGATCATTCGTTTAGAATTTTTCTGCTGGAAAAACGTTACCCTAGCAGGAATCGTTTTTTCCGTTTTTTTCCAAAACAACACAGCGCACAATTTTTTTATTTGGCGCACATTTACAGCAGATTATATACGCACTAATTATACGTTCCACTCATATCACTGTAGGAGCTACTTTCCTGCTGGGGTAACGTATATTAGGGAATTAACGCCCTTAACAACTTTTACATAGCAAGTAAGTTCTTATTTAGTTAAAAGAGTTATCTATTAAATTTTAGGTGAATAAAGTTTACTTAAAAAATGTGTGCGTTACTCCAGCGGAATGTTGTCGCTTTTCAGGATTTCGGCTTGACAGAAATTAGTACCCCATCTCGTGTAATTGTGCCCGAAATTAATCATTTGTGCGTCCAGCCGATCCAAAGATATTCACGAAAAACAGATTCCGCTGGAGTAACGTTACTGCAGCGGCATGTTTTTTTTACCAGTGGTCGTAGCTGAATACAAACTAGCTACTTAGATAGATATAATTTGTGCGTCTTGAGGTTTCAGAGTTATTCAAGATGCCTCTGGGGTAAAGTTTAGTAAATTGCTGTACCTCTTAAACGGCATGACATACAACTACGATTTTTTTTACTACGGTGGGTCGTAATTTGTGCTTAATTTGTGCAATTTTATTTTTTTTATAATCGACACCTTTGGAAAATTAGTTTTTTTTTTCAAAAACCCTAAAATCGATCCTCGCGCTTCAATGAGAAACCCTAGAAACTTACCAATTATAGTGGTTTGCACCTTTCATGAACTTAAAGCATCATGTGAAATTCGATGTTTCTATTCCAACTCCTTAGAGTTATTCCATTTTAATTAAAATCTGGCTACGATATAATGTAACGCTCCAATACATGAGTTATTATTAAGTGACTGTAATTATGATTATACTAATAATTAGTAATTTTATTAAATTGTTTATCCTTAAAGTTTCAGCTGAAAAAACCTTAGATATGACAAAAAAACGATAGGAAAAGAAATCACACGATTAACCGAACAAATTCGAATGACTACATAAAAGCGGGCTCACAGTACATTATGCCCACCTTCTTAAATTGGTAGTATTATAATTGAATTTTGATGGGTACAGGTGCATACAAATGGTTTAATTAGGTAACTATTTATTTACTTTTACATTGAAGTAGAGAGTTATCAGAGAGTAGGAAGTGACTTTATTGCCGTGTTTATTACAAACAATGTTTCGAAAATTTGATACTTAGTAGTTTTAAAAAATATTAATAACTCCATACCGATATTGGTTCGTATGGCCTGATGACGTCACTTGCCTTAAATGATTAGGTACCTATGTATGAATATGCACTTTTACCACCATAGACTTATAAAAGAAGGAGGACTCCGCGCCACGCATATCGAAACTGAAGCACAGTAAGTATGCTGGACCGTTTGTACAAACACGCCTCACGCACACATTTAGGTACATCAGTGCCGATGTGCCAATGTGCCGACCGGCCGCCATTACGTGACACGAGCGACGGCGTCTTTGCAGATACTCAAATGACGCATACATAGATCAAAATCAAAATCAAAAGTCATTTATTCAAACTAGGCTGAGAATCAGCACTTTTCGAACGTCAAAATTACATAAGACAGTCCCCCAAAACGCCCGCCCTTCGCCACTTCCTAGTGCTTTCGCTGGGAAGAAGAAATGGCGGAACAAACTCCCCAGCAGCACAGCTGTCTGTTCAGTTAGAAAATAATTTGATTTTATACAACACTATGTATGAAAAGTAATTAACGTTAACACAGGACATTAAATTACATTATTTGCCATAGGTTAGCTAGCCACGCCAATATACCAACAAATACAATAAACACTATATGTACTCAAGCAAATCTCGGTAGGGTGCCACGGCTGGCCACGGCAGCATCTTTCTCCAGTGTATCAAATTGTGCAAACACTTATATATAGCAGCTTAGCGGCTTTATTTATGGGAAAATAAAAACAAGAAAGTGCTACTTAAGTATTTTTCTTTAAAGCTTTTAATTAAAAAAGTATTATTGTATGTTTCAGTGTTATTACCTATAATTATGACAGAATTAGTGGGTTTTATATATAAATTAAATGATTTTCATTATTGAATAAGGTCACGCGCCGTTATACAGGGTTAGTTTTCAATAACCGGCCAAATTTTCACAAGGGTATTCTACCCATGAATATGAACAACTTTCACTATGGGACCAACACTGAAATCACAAAAAAAATCAGCTGTACATATGTTTTATTGCCGCGTATCATACTTTAATAAAGATAAGTACAACCTGACACGGACCTGCAAATTGCAAAAAAACTCAAAAAAATAATAATTTCGTGGGCTACCACTGCGCATCATCCCGGTCTCGCTCCGTTAGTATAGTACCGAGACCGGGCTGAAGTGCGGGTTTCCAACGTATTATATTGCGAAATGATAAAAATTATAAACTTACCTTAAAATCAGAACTCTGTACAAATATTAAAATAACATAATAATTCCGGAAAACCACTCTACTCTAACGCACAGAAAATACATGTGTGTCGTTCTTCTTTATCACTGAACAGTTAATTTATTTCACCAATGTACATACCACAAAACCAATGCGTATTGTCCAGCCGAAATTACACGCGTCGTAATTATACACACAATTTCTTGAATTACTGGGAAAAAGATAATGCGCACACGCTCTTCACACACGAGATTGGCGGCCAATTACTCGTGTCAAACAAAGTTAACACCGAACCGAACTAAAAGTGCGTTTCAGGTAAAAATTCCAGTAATGTTGGTACCATTGATTTTCATTGAAGAATGTTTACAAAAACCATTCCGTACGGCAACTTCGAATGAAGCAACGACAAGCTTTGGGTATTCCCCCCACGTAATGTTTTATTATCCCGGTCGTTCTGACGTCATAGCATAGGATAGATGTATTTTATACTAGCTTATGCCCGCGACTTCGTCCGCGTGAAATTTCACCCTCCCCCTTTTCACCCCCTTAAAGGTTAAATTTCCAAAAACCCCTTCTTAGTGCTCCCCTACATTATAATAGGAAGCCGTGTGCAAAATTTCACATTCCTAGCCCCAGTAGTTTCGGCTGTACGTTGATATGTCAGAGTCAGTTCTCCTTTTATATATATAGATAATTGAATTTAAAACGAATCTAAGTATATTTGTACTTAAAATATACTACCTAAAAATTATAATTATGCCTACTGTTAGTTAGTAATAAATCGCTTCGAATCGAATCTGTAAAATGTAAAATCGAAGCTGTAAAAAAAACTCAAAATGAACACAACCGTCAACGACGTCTGCCGGTCTGCCCTCACGCCCAGTAGTATAAGTGTTCTGTGCCTCACGCACATAATATTAGTAGACACACCTTATAAATAAAAGGATAATAAATTTATTATTGAAATCCTTAGAACGGTCTTTCCTTTGGTGTTCCACCATTAACCCTACAGGTCTGCCTGCCCGCGTTCGGGACTTCATTGCCTGGGCCGCCCCTCCACCCCCGCGCTGCGCGCCGCGCCGCCGACTCATATATAGGCATTAATCGCGCTCCACTCAGGTCAATCTTATCGTGATAACTTTTAAAGTATTCATCCAAATTGATTAGTGTAAAAGACAAAGTTTATCTACATGAAATACCAAAAGGGATAAATGTATTGATTTTGATAAGAATGAACAAAGTACTCTGAAATATGCATTGTAAAAAATGTACCCAATTTACATGTATTTATGAATCACTATTTTGGATATAATGGCTTCCACAAAAAAGGTAGATATATGCTGTCGCGGACTTTTTTTTAGAACTTTATAAGACAAACAGTTCCACGATACATTATCTTCATGTAACTCTAACGGTTTAGGCAGCGCACGCCAAGATAGCTCTCAGAGGGCAGGAATTTTTCCGACTTACTTGATATCTATCGTTATATTATGGCCAAATCACACAAAATCTTTATAAATTGTAGTCTATGTGTTATTCTGATGTATAAGCTATATTACTGTGAAGTTTCATCAAAATCCGTTCAGTAGTTTTTGCGTGAAGGAGTAACAAACATCCAAACAAACTTTCGCATTTATAATATTAGTAGGATGTGTGAGTGTAAAAGTTCCGATTGACGAATTGGCTGAGATAGACAATTAGACATCCACTTGCCTCAATTTGATCAATTTGTGAATATTTCTATTAAGTAGGTACCTAAATAATAAAACAAAATTTTACAGAGGTATCAATCATGCTATTTTATTTAAATTCAAAACTAAATCTATACTTAAAGGGTATTTTTTCTTTTATTTTTTTGGCAAAAGTAAATACACTTTCTCGTCAAATAAACCTTTCGTCTTTATTAGATTGCTGTACCTACTTACTAACATTTGACTGAGAGTTTAAAGGTTTGCAAATCCTCAATATCATTTATGGCTTACACACTGTGTGTACGTAATACCCATTGAGTTATAATTTATAATGTACTACGTACGTAATACGTGTTTTACAAAACAATAAATTATAAGTAACACTTTTGTGAGAGACTGTTTAAAAAAACGAACTGTTGTACTACATATTTAAGAAGGTTGGCACAATGTACTGTGAGCCCGCTTTTATGTAGTCATTCGAATTTGTTCGGTTAATCGTGTGATTTCTTTTCCTATCGTTTTTTTCTCATATCTAAGTAATTAGAAGGTTTTTTCAGCTGAAACTTTAAGGATAAACAATTTAATAAAGTTACTAATTAATAGTGTAATCATAATTACAGTCACTTAATAATAACTCATGTATTGGAGCGTTACATTATATCGTAGCCAGATTTTAATTAAAATGGAATAACTCTCTAAGGGGTTGGAATAGAAACATCGAATTTCACATGATGCTTTGAGTTCATGAAAGGTACAAACCACTATAATTGGTAAGTTTCTAGGGTTTCTCATTGAAGCGCGAGGATCGATTTTAGGGTTTTTGAAAAAAAAAAAACTAATTTTTCAAAGGTGTCGATTATTGAAAAAATAAAATTGCACAAATTAAGCACAAATTACGACCCACCGTAGTAAAAAAAATCGTAGTTGTATGTCATGCCGTTTAAGAGATACAGCAATTTGCTAAACGTTACCCCAGAGGCATCTTGAATAACTCTGAAACCTCAAGACGCACAAATTATACTTTTTGGGCACAATTAGGCACAAATTATATCTATCTAAGTAGCTAGTTTGTATTCAGCTACGACCACTGGTAAAAAAACATGCCGCTGCAGTAACGTTACTCCAGCGGAATCTGTTTTTCGTGAATATCTTTGGATCGGCTGGACGCACAAATTATTAATTTCGGGCACAATTACACGAGATGGGGTACTAATTTCTGTCAAGCCGAAATCCTGAAAAGCGACAACATTCCGCTGGAGTAACGCACACTAAAAAAACTTTTAATTATAAATGTAGCTACAAGTAGTGATTAAAGTTTACGAATTGTAGTATAGTTAATGCACCTAGGTGAATTGACCCAGGTGAATTAGGTGAACTCCAGGGACTGAGTCATATCCAAAAACATTAGCGTTTATCTTTCTTGAGTTCTTTGTGGCTCTGCTAGAGAGTATGCTCTGCGGCAGAGCCACAATCAATGTCTATTTTATCATTATCTAATGCACGTACAGCGATAGCGGTTTGCGTAAATTATGTACGTTTGACGTAGGTACATCATTTTAAGATATAATTGATCGGTTTCTAAAATGATGGCTCTGCGGCAGATCATGACACAATGAAATGATAACCGATAGGTCGCCACATAGCGATGATGTTCAAAGCTCTGAAGCTTTGGCTTGACCAGTTGTATCATTGCTGATCATCTCGAATGGGAAATTGTATTTTTTGTGCAGCCAGAATGTTATGTAAATTAACGTTGCTAGCTGTATACTGTGAAGCCAAATAAAAGAACGCGCTTATTGAAAAAAACTCTAATAAATAAAATGACCCAACGCTACATGCTTTTATAAAAAACAATAAAAATAGATATATAGCAAGAACCCACCCAACCAATGCGTGATAGTTCATCAAGCTTTCGAGTTTGAGTCTTAGTTTAAATTGGATAACCCGACTGCCATTACAAATACACGGCTGACCTCATAGATATTTCTGGATCACATCGTACAGCACAAGTACAAAAGCCCCTCCGGTGCCTCGGAGCACGTTAGAAAAGGCGCCTTTAAAAAATGCACCGAAACCTTCATTTTTTAATATTTTCGCCCAGCAATCTGCTGTGTTTTTGTACTGACGCTGTTCCACAGGAACTCCAGACTGCATCATCAGTCGCCTTCGCACCGTGTCGAGTGGGTAGGAGGTGATCCCCGCAAATGTAGTCACAGACTGTATCAAACAAATTTATAAATACGTATGTGTATAAATTTATCAACATTATAAACATAACGAAAGTTTCACGTTTTTGTTGAGAACCATGCAGTGTCTCATTCGGTTTATTTCCGTTAGGGCTGAAAATCGCATGGCGTTGCATTGCGACGCGTGTTTTTAAAGGCGGGTTATTCCAAACCTGTATACTGAAGGCAAAAAGCGCCCCCCAAGCCATAGCAGAGCATGGGTAAAGTAACGTGAAAAGCACACAAGTATAACTAAAGTTTAAGGCTAATCTCAGGATGCTTCGGGACGTTCCTGTTCCGGATAAGGCGAGAGGAAACGCCCGAGTATTACCATTGTGTGAATCGCCCGGAGGACACGGTGGAGCATAAGGTGGAGGTCTGCCCGGCTTGGGCGGAGCACCACCGCGTCCTCACGGCGATGATCGGCGGTGGCCATCTCTCGCGTCCGGCCCTGGTCCAGACCATGGTACGGAGCGAAAGTGCATGAGAAGCCGCCGCCACCTTCTGAGAAGCAGTAATGCTTGCGAAGGAGGAGGTTCCACGCGTGAGGGAGAGGCAATCTTTGCGCCCTCACGCCCCAAGTCACCGCAGGAGACCCTGGCGTCGGGAGTCGAGAGCCGATTCCCGACACCGGGCGCGGGCTTGCGGACGGCGAGGAATGGGTAGTAGTTCGCCGTCCGGTAAGGACCGGGCCCGGGTCGACGGCGCGCTGTATACCACGCGCGCCTCAAAGAGATGTCAGCACTAACCGATAGGGTCCGCTAGGGCCGACGCCTGCCGGGGTTGCGGGTTGTTCGAAAGAGTTACCGTGTCCCTTGGCACAGGCAACTGAAGTAACATGGGTGGGTTGTAGTCAGTAAAAGTCTGACATGCTCTCCCGCTTCGCCCAGAGCGGGAGAAGTTATTTGATATATTCCCACCCAAAGAGAAATAAAGGCTAATCTGAGGACTATTAGCCAACTATTAATGAAATAGTCCGTTGGCTAGAGACGTCGACAGACATGACGCGGAACAAATTGAATTTTAAGTGAGTGCCGATGGGTCAAATTAATCCCTGGAACCACCGGAACTTTTATGGCTTGGGGGCCCTCTAGATGTAGGGACACTATGTGTAGGATCAACGATAGGACATGGACCGTGTTATCTATCTTTACATATTATTATTATTATAAAATAAAGTCGCTTTTCGTGTCTGTCGGTGTGACCGCGTTGTTCTTCAAAATAACGGATGTTGATTCTGTTTTTACAATCATTTAGAGAATTTATTCCGAAAGATTTAAAAAACATTAAAATTAAATGTGAAAATAAAGAAATCTCTATCTTTTGTCGAGTCGTAAGAGCATGGACCATTTTATGGATAAAGCAGTATAACAAAAACAAATTAACCTGTGCGATAAGCCAAGTAATAAGCAGCGGAGTGTTTGCCGGGTCAGGAAGAAGACCTTTTGCTGTATCGTAGAACCCGAAGTATGTCGCACGATAGATGATGATACCCTGCACAGACACGATGAAGCCTCGGTACCATCCCAAAGGTCCATCCGTTTTTATAGTCTTGGCAAGACAGTCAATAAGTCCGTTGAACGCCTTACTTTTGCCTTTGCCGACGTCAGCTGCCAACCTATCGTACACATTTTAAAAATTATAACATGTTTAATTTGCCCTCTTCATACGAAAGTGGAAGATAAAAGAGATATGGAGACTACTGGCCACTTTCCCTTCTGTCGACCAGACGAAATTTTGCATTGAAAAGTCACATGTAAAGAAAATTGCTGTATGTGCACATTTTTATATTTGTACTAATTAATAGCATGTACGGTCGAACAAGCTATTTGGTATACATGCAAAAATATTAATCTTTCCACTACACTGCCAATATTTAGTTTTATTTTGTGCGTTATAACTTTTTCAGCTTATGGCATCCTTAATTAAATAGAGTGGTATAAAAGAATTGACTAACTCAGCACACCATTGTTTAAAAGTAGTTGCAAGTTAGCTGCCTGTATACCAAATAGCTTGTTCGACCGTACCATTTCTCTCACGGAGAGGAGGCCGATTTCTCAGCAGTGGGAACAACAATAGGATGTTAATCAACCTATAATGTTCCTGTAGCTGGGCCACCGGCCTTCTCTCTTTTAGGGGGAGTGGGCCATAATCCACATCATGCGGGGCCAATGCGGGTTGGTGCGGATGACACATGTCATCATGTTTTGGGTTTTAAGGGTTGCCAATGTTTTCCTTCACCGTTTATATAGATTCAAGCGCATGAGGCACCTGAGCCCAAAAGTCACATGTAACGAACACACGACACGGTTAAGTCGGGGCTATTACCACTTGGCCACTAATTTAATATTCCAAAGCGTGTGCGGCATCGGTATAGAACATTATTACATAACCTATTTTATTTACCTGGTTCGTGCAAAATCTAATGGGTATACAAAACACATAGAAGTTGCACCCGCGGCTCCACCTGACGCCAGATTGCCAGCAAAATACTTCCAAAACTGTTTATCTTTGTTTATACCGCCAATGAAAATTTCCTTGTATTTATCTTTAAATGCAAAGTTCAGGGCTTGTGTTGGGAAGTATCGAATGACGTTCGCAAGGTTTCCGCGCCATAATGAAAAGAATCCTTGCTCTTTTGGTACCCGGATTAATACATCTATGATACCTATTTTGTAAGAAAAACAATAATTAGTTTCACATGTGACATTCACTACTGGACATAAGCCTACATGTATCGCCCAAATTCCGATGAATTTGAGCGATACATGTAGGCGGTGAATGTCTTATGGCTGTGAATTGACACCACCATTGGACTTTGTTATCGGGATAAGCTCTACTTCTGCAAACGGGAGCGACCCGTACCAGATCAATGTCCAAAGTAGATAAACAAAATGAAGCGTTTATCCTGCCGTTGGTAAACACATGCTAATAATAAATTAATCACTATGGTCCAATGGTTAGATTACCCCTTAATTCTTCTTCTAATTTTGGGGTCTAAGTCTCTTAAGCATCATCTTACTTCTGCCACACGAACTATTGGAATCTATCCATCAAACAAATCGAGTACCGCAAAAGTAAGCTTCAGCTTTTTTACCTGGTTCAATAATTTAATGAAACAAAGAAACCAGCTTAGAGAAAGTATGCGACTTGCCTTTATAACGGTCTTCCTTTTTGATTTGTTTGTTAACAGCTTGCACCTGTAAAAGAATCTTCACTCGTTCGATGGGAGCTACTGCGGTCTTTGACACGGCAGCTGATATACCACCAGCAAGAAAATCCTTTAAAAATCCGGCTCCTGCATGCTGCTCTTTCTTTGCCCCTTTGTCTTTTTTATCTCCCATTTGAATCTCTTTCAGCCAGTTATGGCTGACTCCTTAAATCTCGGAAAATATTTGAATAGGTTTCAATTTCTTCGACCGGTTCACTGAGACAAGTACGAACAATGTACGAACACAAATTTTGTACCACCATTTAATCAATATTCAACAATGGCTCCTGATAAACATTTCACTATTTAAATGAATTTGTTAAATGAATGGAGAAAATGACGGACATTTTTATAAGATACAAAACGTATCAAATACACTCAGAATACAGTACAAATTCTGTATTCTGAGCAAATACAGTAAATCCAGGAAAAATCTCCTGATCACTTTGACGTTTGGCAGAAAGAAACTATTATGTCGAAAGATACAAAAGACAAACGTAATTGATTTGTTTGAATTTAGAATTACAAAAATCAACCAAAGACGAGAACATTGCCGTGATGGTCAAATCAAGAACAAATGGAGGCATTAGTACTTCTTTATATATGCCTTCTTTTGTCCTTGACCTGAGCATTGTGCATGCAATAATAAAGGTACGTACAGACTACGAATAAGTAATAAGTCAGGAAGTCTAATCTATACATAATAATTATAATAAAATTGTAGAAAAGTGGTGTCTGTACAATGGAAATATATAAAAAAAAGTAGCAGGGGTTGTTATTACATCGATGCCGAACCCGAAATTGTAATTTTTTTTTTGTCCTGTGTGTTTGTGCACGCTAATATCAGAAACGGCTTATTCGATTTAGATGCGGTTTTCACTAATATATTGTAGTAAGCTTCACTTAACATTTAGTGTTTATTTCATGTCAATCGGTTCACAAATAAAAAAGGTATGTCAATTTAAAGAATCACGGCGAACATTTGTTAAGGTAATACAGAGAAGCATTACTGTAAAGTAAATTTTTAGCTACCCAAACGACAGTATATGTAATTCAAAATATGCTGCCCGAAAAGTCACTATTCCACGTAGACGAAGTCGCGGGCACAGCTAGTTCAGAATATATTCCACACAAAAAGTGGCCCTACGTCAAACCAAAACAACGTATGATTCAAAATACGAATCACTTCAGAGGTTACAAGAAGACATGCTTGGTGCTTGGTTTAAATTCAGAACAAAAGCCGGGATTGGATCGCGCGCGTGCTGCAATGTTTGCTATGACAGCCGAGTCATTGCGACGTGGACGATGTTATGCAATAAGTGCACCGGACCAAGTCAATAATAAAACAATATTATTGTACAATGTTTTTTTTTATAATATATTTTTGTTTTTTTCGGTTTACTTTTTACAATCCAATGAACTCTATGTCCAAAATGAACGGAACATAGGTACTCTGCTGGTTTTCACAGACATCCAGTCATACTCTTGTTTTTCTACCTTAACTGCAGTATCCACTTATTTTGCCGAATAGGATCTGCAGGGAAACTAAAAGAAAACAACATAAGCAAAATACAAAATGCGTGCCCGCCTACTGGCTGTGGGTGAGTGGGAGTCGGGCCTCTGGCTTCAGGCACTACCGTCACCCAACATAGGCACTTTGCTGGGTGACACCACCTTCCGGCTCGCTACTTGTTTGCGTCTGGGCGCCCCTTGCGTGGCTCCACATCGTTGCCAATGCGGTAAAGGTGTCGACTGCCTCGGACACCATGGCTTATCCTGCAGTAAAAGCGCAGGCCGGATAGCACGGCATGCCAGCATCAATGACATCATCCGTCGTGCTCTTGTCACCGCCGGGGTGCCATCAGTTTAGAACCCAATAGTTTGGCACGCGACGATGGTAATGGCCTTTGGTATGGGATGCAACGTGTGTCGACACCCTTGCGCCATCCCATCTTCCAAGCACGGTGAGCTGTGCCGGGGTGGGTGCTGCAGGTACGGAAAATCTCAAAAGGCGCAAATACTCCAATCTCTTTGGAACTTATATATTTGAGCCGTTTGGGGTTGAAACACTAGGGCCATGGGGCCCGAGTGCCCACTTAGTATTTCGAGACATCGCCAAGCGGTTGGTCGACTCTTCACGTGCCCAAAAGGCTGGCAGCATTGCCACGTTGTATGGACAACGTGGCAATGCTGCCAGCCTTTTGGGCACGTTTCCTGTTGACAGCGATGCGGACGAATTTTTTGATGCCCTTTGATTATTTCCCCTCCCTTTTTATATAAGTACTTGTACATATTATTATTTTAAGACAGCTTTTTAAATTATGTAAATATTTGAATGTTTAAATATACAGCAAAATATATTAGTTATAAAAATATCTAAATTTTATGGATTTACTTTTCTATATTTCAAAGAAAAACCTTCTTAATTAGGTAAAAAATTTACTGACTTAATTTTGCATAGTATTGACCATCTCGGTTTGATTACGTATTTGAACATCTTTGAATATAATTATAATTTTGCTACTACTTACTAGTGAAAAGTGATCCTTGGACATTTTAATATTTTATGGCTCCTGCACCACTTCACAACACGTGCTGGCATGATGATTCACAGCTGTAGTTCACAATGACAAAAACGAAAACGTACGCGAGGACTTGACGTGTCCTTGGTTGCAAGAAAAATGTCTGACTGATGACGCGCTGGACACGACTTTTAAGCCCCGCCTACTTGGACACGACTTTTGTTTGGTGATTCTTTTAGCGCAGTTACATTTACGACTTACTTATTCGTAGTGTACCGAGAGATAAACAAATCAAGTATCTTGACTTGGCTCGCGAGGTTGTCGACATGTGGGATGTGGACTCAGCGATCATTGTGCAGATAATCGTGAAAGACAACAAACTGTTGCAAAAGCAATTGCTCAAATTATCGGATTTGACTGACAAACAGACAGATGGGCGAAGTCACAAATTCGCAACATAAGGTTTCTTTTTTAATGAACAGATTCCTGTTAAGGAGTTCATACAAACGTAATCGGAGCACTATTTCCCACAAGTCTTCAGCGGACTACTAGGTTTTTGTTTTCTGTTTTTATGACCGGTCAACAATACGCCCACACACACCGACTTAATATGTCTGCGCAGTATGTTTGCACACACTAATGTAGCACTAATAAATAAAACGCGCAGGTAAAACTCGTGCATGTCAAGTATGAAGTTCGTTTGTTCGTTGAGGTTATTTGACTAAAGTCTGCATAAATATGTGCGCTGTGCGCGCAGATTTTAGTTTGTGTGTGTGGGCAGGCTATTACTTTCAAAAAAATATTTCACTGCACTTGCAAAATATCTTAAAAATAAAAAAAATTATTATCCCACAAACTGTGGGATAATATATATATATATATTTTTTCACAATGCTTAGCACTGATCTCTAATAAACTAGTACTTGTATAATACACACAGAGTACTTTTTGATAGAATTATACAGCGGGGTAATTGCGTAACACAGTATTAGTAGCAATCGCTTTCATTTTGACAGTTCAACAACATTCATTGCGTTATTTACATTGTTGAGCAGACAAGTTTTTCGAACATTTGAAGCAATGGATTAGCAATATCCTTCAAAATGATTCAGATTGTGATTGATAAGTGTGTTACGCAATTAGGGTGCTGGTCAGTGTCAGTGATGCACTGACCCACTGACCTCTATCATACAAGTGTTTAATAGAGGTCAGTGCAGTTAGGCAGGCCTAATCTATAAAATTTAGAAAAAAAAAAAAAAAACATAATCTGTGTCTATGATATTTTGCGAAGTGATAGGTATCAACCATCAAAAGATTTGCGTTATGATCTCAGGTCTCTAGTTTATAATAGTAGTCTATGATCTCAGGTTATGAGGGTTATGATGTGATTCAGTCTTGGTGTGACCACAGAGTACTTTTTGATAGCCCTACTTGACGTAGGCGACCATTTTCCGCCGAGAAATTATAACCACCTTTTAGTCATTCCTCGTAAACTTATTAGTTATTTAGTACTTAATTGTGACACAGGTGGCGCTTTGGTAAACTACGAACAGTACCTATTAACTTCCAAGAGTATAAATAATAAACAAGTATTATTTATTATTTTACTATTGCATTAGAAATAAAATACAAAAATATAGTAGCAAAATAACTATATCATCTTTTTAAATGATCATAGACAGTTCAAACCAGTCAGTACCATAGATAAAATACTAGTGTCATTGTGTCAGTCATAGATATAGAATTCCGTAGATTGGTAATGTCAACAATCAAACGAGACCAAAAACCATTGACCTATGTATAATTTTGTTTGTTACAATAAGTACTTAAATATAATCTATTTTTCTAAGATTATGCATTTGTATGAAGCTACCTATCTTAGCTGTCGATATCAACAAAAATTAGGCTATCGCATCACTAAAAAATGAGGTTATAACTCCTTCGTATTTCTCTATTTGTTATTTCTTAAATACGGTGGTTTTAGGCATGCTAATTCATCTAAATCGTAAGTATAATAATGTTCTCATCATATTTTGCTTATAGCCGGCTTATTAGTGCATTGTTAATGCAGAAATAACGATTAAAACACATTGTAAACTTACTGGTGAAACGAGTAATCCTGGGGGTTTTTCTTTTTGGAAGATTCACATCCTGGTACTGCACAAGAAACCATCGTATTATGGTTATTTAATCACAGGTTATCACTCTAGTTCGCTTAAATAATTGCCGAAACGCTCACGTAAACAGTCACCGAGGCCGGTATGGGCCGGTAGCAAATACGTGTTTGGCCCTGTTAACAGCGTCACTTTCTCTCTCTTTCTAACACAGCAAAGTTCCGTTAAAGCGGGAGCTCTCATTCACTCTCATGCCCAATCTACGGAATTCTATATCTATGGTGTCAGTACTGTTGACTTTTGAAAACATTTCTTGTTCTTTAGTTCGTTTTATTTATTTACTAATTCTTTAATTAAAACGGTTTAAAAACAAGTAACAGAAATTAAAAACACAGTTTGTATATAACAACACTTTCATAAATCCCTCTCGCAGTACTCCTGACATGTGGACAAAATCTTCGTCCATTCGTCCGCAAACATATCGTTTGTTGGATTATAGTTCAAGAGATCATTAAGTGCGGCCAAAGCTCTGGTGATCTGTTTTGTGCCCTTTTACGCCTTAGGACTGCGCTTGTTTTTGTGATATCTGCTAAAAACGTTTGACCCTACTTCTCCCTTGGACCCTGTGATAAGATTTTTTGGAAAACGCTAAGCGAATATCCGCAACTAAAATACCAACATTATTCATAGTGCCGAGCCCTTTCCTGAAACCAAATTGGTAATTTGGCAGCAAATCTCTCGATTTGACTATCCATTCAAGTCGATTCTTAATAAGGTGTTCCAATAGTTTGGCCATGACTGAGAATAATGCAATTGGTCTAAGGCCGTTCGGATCATCTACATGTTTGCCTGGCTTCAATAGGGAAATAATAACAAAAAAACAATAAAATAATATGGCACACCGTCTATAGGTACGCGGCTGAGTCCCGACCATGCTTGAGTACGACATTCAATTCTTTCAAAGAAAATGGCACATCAAAAGGATCCTCTGAAACACTTTGCAAGAACATATTATTGGAACATTCAGAAGAGAGGAACATAATATGGTGGAGCAATTTTGTCAAAAAAAGGCCAGCTGTTTCCCTAGTGATCGGTGAAGAGACTGATGGAGAGCACCCACGTCTAAACCTGTTGATGCTTCTCTAAACTAACGAGACTGGAGTAGAGGGAGATAAGGAGGTACAGAACTTAACCAATCCCACATGTTTTTTCTTGTGAAGGTGACGCTTGGATCTGGCATTTATCCGCAAATATGTCAATAGATTTTCGGTGATCATATCTGCATTGTAACACTGCTCAGTCTCATTTCTATCCCTGACTGCCGAAGTGCCGAGGTGCTTTCTGGATCCCACCACGGGGGAGAAGGTATTTTGTCACGGGCACTGTTTTTCAGCGGGAAGCAGGAATCCGCACTGGAGGTAATGGTAGTAACAAATCCCTCATAACAGCTTTTGGCATGGCAGTGACCAGAAGGATCTAATAAACTTGAATTAAAATTTGGAAGAACATCAATTTAGCCCTCCAAAAAGCAACAAATACAACCAAACGACAAATTTTGCTCAATCTGGATTGGACAGGCTATATTTCAAAAGTGGAGGGGAAGTTTTTTCTAAATAAGTCTGATTAACCAAAGAATTAATAAATTAAAGAATAATAAATAAATTAATAATTAATTAATTAAAGAAAGATAATAGAGTAATGGTCACTACCATGCGACAAATCGTCAATCGAGAATATCTGTCTATGCACCGAATAATTGTGACCACAGACATTATATACGGACTGTAAACTACTTTATTGTCTACAATTTCGACAGTTTTGACGCAGTAACGTCATATTTATATAACTACATCAATATTTATTTGATACTAGGTGACCCGGCGAAATTCGTATCACCTCAGAATTAAATAATGTGAAAGTTCAATAGACACGTGGTGCCATCTATTATCATAATAACGTTATTGTTGTTTTCCTCGGGAACCGCACTTTTTTTCGGGATGAAAGGTACCCTATGTCCGTTTCTGTACACCTGAAAACGTATATATGCAAAATTTCAGGATGATCGGTTCACTGGTTTAGGCGTGAAAAAGTAACAAACAAACAAACTTACTTTCGCATTTATAATATTATTTAGGATTGTAACTGTCAAGCGCCACATGACACTGGCAGAATAGTCGACATCGATTCAGTTTCCAAAGAAAAAAAAAAAACTGTCAAGCGCGCGAAAACATTTGAATAATATTAATTGTATCTATAAAGAAATAGAATTAAGATCGGAGATTAGTTCCAATGAAAGGCAAAGAAGTGAAAATTGGTTGGAGGAGGATAATGTATGTATTGTGACAGATCTAGTTTTAGTGGCGCAAGACATTTGATTAACCCTAAGTTTATATAGTTATTCAGGATAATCCATGAACACGCAACTGGGCATTGCTGGTGTAATTTTAACCAACCTAAAATTATAAATTAAACTTATTTTTAAGACCAAGGCAGTCGCTCCATGTACAATACTGGTATTCAGCTGCATCCGGTTAGATTGGAAGCCGACCCCAACATAGTTGGGAAAAGGTTAGCAGATGATGATGAAACTTATTTTTAAGACAATTAGATACAGTCATAATAATTTTCAGTAAGACATGAAGTCATGGGATCTATGATCGGATTTGACTGGAATGTAACTGTAAACCATTTCCTCGGGACAAAATATATTTTAAAAAATCCGTGCAGTGCGATATGATGCAGCTGACAGTTTATAAAGAGAAAAGTTACATACCTAGCGAGAGCTTTACTATTTTTATTCCCATTACACGTGGGCTTTCCCAGGCGTTCTCCCAAAATATTTTATAATATTTTCTTATCACATGATTTCTTTGCGACATTGATGAGTAAACCTAAAATGTAGCACGTAGGTATTATAATCACTTATTTTATTAAGTTCACCATATAAAACATTGTTTTAAATAAAATAATAGTGCAACAGTTACTCAAAGGTAAAACACCACATGCATACAATAATGAATCAGAGATGTAAGCAAACTTACTTAAAAATAAGCGCTAATATTTTAAAATTGGTAACATCAATAAAAAAGTATATTTAAGTAAACGAAATTTTAAAATTGAAGAAATTCTGCTTAAACATTGTACGTAAAGTAAAGGTAAAATTAATTATTCTTTGATGTTGATAATAATTGTTGATGTTGAAAAGTAAAATTGATAAGAATCAAAATTATAAAAACAGATAAATAAATAGATAAATTATGAATGACGATAACATAATATGCAAGTGGAGCAGAAGATACGTAATCCCGAAAGTAGCTATTCCCCTAAATTCAACGTAGAAACGTTTTAGCTAGGGGACTACTTCCCTCGCAAGGAGCGAGGGATGTCTTTGCAGTGGGGATGTGAATTCAAAGGGCATTGACCTCATCTGATTCAACGTAACTCCCAAAAATATTTAACAGAACGCTAATTATATAATCGGTTTGAAGTTTTATAGGAATTTACACGCAGCTTTATGACTTACTTTTGTGATCGTAAAGAGTCATATATTGATGTGTAGCGGGCACCACTCGACCTCACTTGTACTGCTAAAACGAACGCTTTCGGCAATTATCGTTGAAGGAAAAATTATGAAACGTATAAGGCCTAGCGCGCACTGCCGTGCGTTTTTCAACCGAATGATCTGTGAAATCTGGAATGTCGTAGAAGTGCGCGCATTGCGGTGAGAAAAACGCATGCAGTTTATTCACGGTAAGCCTCCCACTGCAAATTTGCGGTGAGTACACCGCACTTATCATTTTTTATCGCATTGTGATATTTTAAGTGCCGCGTACCTACTACAGTAAAAACAACACACAGAGACCGAATAAGCAGTAATATGCGAATTTGTTTTTGGACAGGCCTATAACAATATCTTTATAACTTAAGGAAAAGGAGACCTTGACAGGCCCTTAAGCCCATCAAGGGTTGCACCCAAAACCATTTTGGTACTCTTTTTTTGTGCAACAATAACTATAGGTATGCAGATAGTCAATCTTATATGGTAGTCTTTTATGACGATGACGTGCACACCGGCCGGCACCTTTAGCTGAATGAGACTCGGGAACCGTTAGCTGAGTGACACTCGGGAACCGTTAGCTGAGTGAGACTCGGGAACCGTTAGCTGAGTGAAACTGGGGCAACTTTAGCTGAGTGAGACTCGGGAACCGTTAGCTGAGTGAGACTCGGGAACCGTTAGCTGAGTGAAACTGGGGCAACTTTAGCTGAGTGAGACTCGGGAACCGTTAGCTGAGTGACACTCGGGAACCGTTAGCTGAGTGACACTCGGGAACCGTTAGCTGAGTGACACTCGGGAACCGTTAGCTGAGTGAGACTCGGGAACCGTTAGCTGAGTGAGACTCGAATGAGACCTGAGGGTTCCATCTCAAAGCTGCGCTCGGCTGCCCGAATTTCCAACTCCAGATTGACGAACAATCTTATCTTTGCAGTTGAAAAATATTTTCTCACATACATTTCACATTCACATTTTACTACCATATAAGATTGACTATCTACATAATTATATTTATTGTTGCACAAAAATAGAGTACCCAAACGGTTTTGGGCGCATCTCTTGACGGCCTTAAGGCCTATTAATTAATCATAACATCCTGTCATCGATTAAATTGTGTGATAGGTCTTCCCAACTGGCAAAACAGTCGAATAATGAACGAGTTATTCGGCTACAGATCGAATAAATGTTGAGTAGTAGCTATGTAGTAACCACAAAAGCGCAATTGAGGGCGATTTTTTTTTCTTTAGTTGTTGTTTAATGAGGACGCCCTGTTATGTCCAGTCATTACTGAGTTTTTTCATCGGTACAGGTCGTTCAGTTTAAAAGTTATATCGATTTGTTTACACAGGGGTCGCAGTAGCGATCAAGAATTTTAAAAATGCTGTAAAAATATTTTTTTTGTTTTTTAAACATTTTTTCCGTTGATAAAATGAAGCTTAGTTTCCCTCATTTAGATATGTGCACATTATGAAGACTCGCACTGTATTAGAGCAAATTTGCCGAATAAAACCTAACTATTTACTGAAAAGTATCGTTATAATAATATTATCCGTAATTGTATGCTAAATCGATTAGTCGCATGTAAGTGTTTATATTGTAGTTACTGAACTTGAATCGTTATGAATGCTGGTATAAAACATTTATTGAATTAGGTGTAGTATAACAAATTTAAAAAAAATAAAATAAATTGTGTAGAGCTTCGATCAACAATGGTATTGTTGATCGAAGGTACAGAGACAAAAGAAATCACAACAGTTGACATTCAAACACCGTCAAGTGAAATGTCTAAAAGTGATGGAGGTTCCGTATAGCTTTTACATCCTATACAAGAAGTTGGTTGTCTACCATCAACCAGTAAAGTGAGAACCGAAGACTGTAACGGTTCTATAGAGATTTCCCCGGTTTGCAGTGGCAGTTCGGACATTGAAAACTCTGAAAATAACATCGAAAATTATCAAGATCGAGATTATTCTAGTCAATTAGAAATAAAAGAATGGGCTCTCCAATTTAATATATCGCACGATACTTTAAGAAAACTAGCATGTATTTTAAATAAAAGAATACCTAATATTCATTCTAAAGTTCCACCCACATTTTTGAAAACAAATACCAAAAAATTCAAATTGATTCCGGTTGATTCGGGGCTCGGGCCACTTTTCGCATAATGGTCTTACAGAACAATTGACAAAAATCTTAAAACATTTTGACTATTCATCTAACTAAATATTCCTGCTCATCAATATTGATGGTTGCCCAAATAAAAAAGTTCAAATCATCTGTTCTGGCCGATATTATGTAATACATTTTACTAAAATTGTTATTTAACATACCTATATCAGATTTTTACTCATAATTAAGGACCCCAAAATATCTACACATGGCTGCATTATGTCCTAATGCAGCCATGTGTAGACATTTTGGGGTTCCTTAATTATGAGTAATAATAATAATTAATAATTGTATAATGTTATGTCCTATAAATGAGATAACATTATACAATTATTAGACTAATAGCCGACATATTGTGATGTAATAGCAATATATCTTGTATAATGAATCAAACATCTTGATAAAATTTGTGAAATTTTATTCATTATTACTTTTTATTTTTTATTTCCTTTATTTCATTATATACATATAAATTATATTTTTAAATATTAGCATATAAAAACATTTAAAAATATAAAAAATAGTAGCCCACCAGTATCGGGAACAGGGTCCCAGGGGGACAGCTATTATTTTATATTATTCGTCTATATACATATAAATTATTATTATTATTTTTTAATATTTAGCGTGGCTCACAAATATATTATTTTAAATAACTCTTAAGATTTCATCGACAAAGTTCCTTTGCATGTTCATTTACTAGCAAAATTCATTTCTATTACATTCTACATTAAGTAACTATATCTATTAGTAGTAGTAGTAGTACTTTGTTCTAATTTCACACACAATATAAGTTCCGTTTCGGCAAATGAATGAAAATTAATCATAAAATAATGGAATTAAAAAAAATTGAAAATTGGAAATTGTGGAATAATAGCAATTTTTTTTTGCTTTTAACTGACAAAAATGACGATTTATAGCAAATCGGAAAAATTCACTCCACGATTTTGTTAATTAATAGTAACGAAACAGCTTTCACTCCATCAATGGTCATGGAAAGGCAGCAATATTGCTATTGCTACTCTAAATTTGTTCGAGTTTTGCTTTTACTCGATGATTATTCCACAATTATGTTCCTTATTCAACAGTAACACGACATTCATAGCACTATTAGCTGAATAATTTGTGCCCAAATCGCGTTTAGTAAAAGTTTACTTCCTTTTTGTTCGACATATTACATCTACCTTATTGAACTATGAGCTGAAACAGAAACGTGGCCTCGACTATTATAGCACATGTTTTTGCCAGTTGGGTTCTTTTTCTTAAGATATCATCATAGGCGAATCCAAAAAACAAATTCGGATATTACTGCTTGGTCGGTGTCTCGGTGCGTTGTTTACATTCATATATCACTATGCGATACAAAAATACTCAAAAATACAAAAATACTGGACTCACCGCGATTTGCAACGGGAGGCATACTATGACTAAACCGTATGCATATTTAGGGTTTCGTACCCAAAGATTGCCAACGGGACCCTATTACTGAGCCTCCGCTGTCCGTCCCTCCGTCTGTCAGCGGGCTATATCTCATGAACCGTAATAGGTAGACAGTTGAAATTTTCAGTGTGTATATCTATTGCCGCTATAACAACTAATAATACAAATCAAATAAAGTTACAAATTAAAGGGTCTCCATATAAGAAACGTGTTGTTTTTGGCGTTTTTTGTCTTGAATTACAGAACCCTTCGAGTGCGAGTCCGATGCACACTTGGCCGCTTTCTTTCCATCGCAATGCTCGCAGTGCTCTACATTCCACACAGCAGAAAGACGCACGGCAGTGTGCGCCAGCCTTTACCCACTGAATAACGTGCCATGACACTGCGGGCTACAGTCGAATTCACAAAAGTTAGACATAGCGTTGTGACTACACGCGCTTTCAGTTGGAGTAAGATGGAACAATTACTTATTAGACCAAGTTACTATTGCGGTGTTGTGAAAGAGTGTAGTTTTTTTTTGTGATTTTTGCAGAAATATGAGGTCATCTTTCTGTAAAATACTAACTTAAAATCCAGTTAATACAATATGTCCATTTTTTATTTTATTTAATAATGGTGCCTTTTTGGTGGAGCAGAGCGTGAATTAAAAACATATGGGTGGTATGTGCCTAAAAATATTAATCAATATTATAATTTGCACTTTAGAATCATTCGCTCGGATTTAATTCGCTATGCACCTATACCTAACCCTGTGACCGATATTAGAATTCTAGAGGAAGGTATTTATTATTTAAGCTCTTTAATAAAAACATTATAAGTAGAAAGATTATATTATTGTAAAATTCTAGCAATCACAATTTATCTTTAAAATCTCTTGTGAAATGATTGAAGAATGAGGTTCAGTACCTTAATTGAATTCACTTACTGAAATCTGAATCAGTCATTTTTTTATTCTATTTCTCCGTTATTTGACCACGACACCTAAAACTGGTTCTCGGAAAATAATGTGTACTTCTAGGAACATGATATCCTAGTAGAGATGCGGGATTACACGTTGCGGACGATCACACCATTTTGCACATTTCACAGAATAATACATTGTCATATTATCGGTCAGTGATTTATTTATGTTCTCATAAGCGATTTGTCTGCTTGATTTACAAGCATTATCAAACTCCATAACACATTACTCACCACAAAGTGTTTTAAGTAAAAAGTGATTTAAATCATTAAAAAAATAATTTATAATAGTATAGGTTGAGTTGAAATTAAATTAATCTTAAAATAGTTTAAAATGTATTTCAATAATACTGCACGACTCTCTTGGTTACTTTGTACCTTCTGTAAGTTAGTAAAAATCGATACCTTACAGGACAGAACAAAGGGTGAACGAACACACGCTAAGGCTCGTACAATTCATGGAGTAGGTATCAGGCATGCCCGTTAGTTCCATGACAACCTGGTGGTGATGTCGATGTCAGCATTGCGATTGTACGTTGTTGGGCATTGGTATTGGTAAAAAAGTATAACCGTATAGAAAAATATACGGCAGAAAAATATGCTGAAAAATACTGTATAATATACAGTATTTTTCTAATAGTAGCTTCCCGCGACTTCGTCCTCGTGAAATATCGACCCACGACCCTCCGCGTCGCATCCTATCGCCCGCCCGCGCTATTACTTAATTTTCGCTTAATGTTCTTACATTTTTTTTCTCTTTGCTCGGCTCCTGAAGGTTGTAGCGTAATGTCAAATAGTCTATAACTTTACTCAATAATTGGGCTATTAAATGTAACAAGAATTTTCCAAATCCTCCTGGTACGAGTAGGTCCAGAGATTATCGCATTCAAACAAACTCTTTCGCTTTATTATTAGTAATATAGATTAAATGGAAAATATTCGATTAAGATTATTACTATAAACTCTTCAATATTTCCAAGTAAAAGGTTTCCCACAATTTCACAACAGTTATCTGAACTAGTCTGTAGTTTTGCAATGTTCTGGAGTCCTATTTAGTTAGCTTTATAACATCAAAAACATACCTACCATGTAGATCCTACAAAATGCAAATCTCGCATGCGCGTCACGACAGCATAGTCACATAAAAATAATCTAGTATTTTATAAAGTCCTAATTGAACATAGTGCTAGCGGGCCACACAAAAATAAATAAAGTTCTCAGAGCGCTAATATTAGGTAGATTTTGTTGTTCGTAGATTCTAGTGCCCTGTGCGATTTACTCACTCCGCGGGTGATTATGAGGTCAAAGAATCAAATGAAGTTCGGCCTTTTCTAACCATTCTAAGAAGTATGGTAAAAAATAAGTGTCTAAAACAAAATCACCAATTTCTCATAACTTATAATATTATGATACCGGAATAGCCACAAATTGCTAGCGTCGATATAAATGTATGCTGAAAGAATAAGCTGGCCTATACTAGGACTGTATTGTATTCTATTGTCTTGTATATCGGGTGGGCTGAGCTGAGCTTCACGTCGAAGCACATTTTCTACTAGGAGAGTATAAGGCAATAGAAGAGTGTTTGTCGGCTTTCAGACAGTCAAGGTTACGTTACGTTACCAAGTTCGTCGGCGTTACCAATAGATATCCGTGGCGCTACCTGAAACTATCTAATGTAACACGATAGAGTTCCACGAACAAGTTGAACTGCTTTTGTAGAGTAACTAAAACATTCAATTTTATAGTAAAGATTGTATTTTCCCGTGTCTTTTCGTAGATTTTTATTTTTAATTATTCAATCCAGTAAGTACCTTTTTTTTATCGTGTGGAAATCCTCATGGATGTCCACCACCCTGGGGTGGGTGGAGGGGTCTGTCAGACTCTTACTGACTAAAACCGCACGGCGTCCTGCTGCTACCTTTAGCCGGGGTGCTAAAGTGCTTGCGCATTTCGTCGCGCTCCCCCGGCCAGGTGTTGGCCCGCATGAATCCATGCGGACCCCGTCACCTTCAGCGGCCGCAAACGGTCACCACTTAGGGCCGTCGCAGCGTCGCCGGCCTAGCAAAACGTTTTTTTTCACTGTGAAACAAGTGTCAAAATTATATAGGAGTCGAAATAAAATCGAAAGTAAATATACTTCCACTATATATACCGCGAGAGCATCAAAGCGGACTGAAGCATGAGGATTTGGAAAAGTAAATAAGAACTTTTCATCCACTGCCTTTCTGACAACAGAAACTAAGAGGCCTTGTTCCCAGACAAACATTGGCGACGAACTCAACGGGCGCTTTATGTAAACGGTATTCAACACCTAGGTAACTAGGTTATGTAGGTAATGTCCCATTAATTTTATGATTGTAGTCAATAATAGGTACACAGTTTTCAGTTTTATATTTTTATTTATTATTTTTACGGGTGCAGCTTATAAAGGCTTTATTTAGGCAGCATGATTCGATTAGATATTTTAAAATGAAAGTCTGAGCTTTCGCTGCCGTTGTGTCCGGTGTCCCTACAAAGGCCCGGTATCGACCAAAGCTGAGATGGAGCGAAGAGATATCGATTCTGTACCTTTACCTACCTATTATAAGACCATACCTAATTGTTATAAAACTTAGTCGCTTTTTGTGCTTGTCTTTGTGCGCTTAGTTCTTCTTAAGCTTTTGATCCGATTTTCACCATCATTTAGAAAATTTATTCGGGAATTTTAATGTGTATATATTTTATTTTAATCTATATCATCATTCTCCTGCCCTTATCTCAATTTATTTGAGGTCGGTGAAACATGTCTTTTTCTTCCATACTTCTCTATAATATACATCAATTTGTTAAGTAATATTATTTAATTAATATAAGTATAATTATAGCATGAAAACCTCGATGTCTGACATATCGCCAGATCAGTACCTACATTACACTCTGTCCACTAGGATAACCGTTTTTTGACAGCTGCCTTGTGGCAGCTGTCAAAAAACGTTTAAATAAACGGTTAAATTGTGTAATAAAATACATATTATACAAACTGCCTTATCCTATTAAGTTGTCTTCTTAATGACTTCTCACAGACATAATACCGTACGTGTATCAGTTTTGACAAAAAATATATAATTGTCATACGAATTCAATTACATTTTATCGTACTAAGTGATGGGATCGAATGTATTCGCTTCAAATGCATATTCACTTCTGGACACATCTATTGGCCCATCTTAGAGTTTAGGTTTCGATGGCCCCTACCGAAATATGATTGCTAGATTGAACAAAAACTGTTGATGCAGTTTTAAACCTGATACATTTTACCATCTTTTTCGATCGTATTGTTTTAAATTTGAATTCAGAATACCATACGACATGGAGCTACGCCTAACAAGTCGGATATGCGCCTTGTTAAAGGCGATTGATTTTTGAATAAAAAACGAATGAAATTTTGAGGGATCATCTCCCATTCCTCTTCTATGGCAGTTTTCAACTCCTGCATCGTCTGGGCAACTGGCTGACGAGCCCTAACACGTCTTTTTAGCTCGTCCCACATGTGCTCAATGGGGTTCATGTCTGGGCTTCTGGCTGGCCAGTCCATAACTGTGATGTTCACATCCCGAAGATATTCCCTGACGATGCCGGCCGCATGGGCTCTTGCATTATCATGCATAAAAAGGAAATTTGGGCCCACATAGTCCGCGTATGGTATCACGTGAGGTTCTAAGCACTCACGAATGTACCTTTCAGCATTTAATGTTGGCAGCCGTGGTCCTGTAACAACCTCAATTTGAGTTTTGCCGCTCGCGGATATACCGCCCCAGACAGTCCATGAGCCACCGCCATAAGCAACCCTCTCTTCAAAGCAGCATTGTGCGAAACGCTCTCCCTTACGTCGGTAGACCTTCTTTCTTCCATCATTGCCATGCAACACAATTTTAGACTCATCAGAAAAGAGTACACGGCTCCAATCTTGCTGTGTCCAATTTAAATGACTGCGTGCGAAATGAAGGCGCGCTGTTCGGTGGGCTCGCGTTAGTTTCGGCCCATTAGCTGGCTTGTGTGGTACCATATCGCGTTCTTTTAACCTTCTCCGAACAGTTCGAGCGCTCACAGATACTCCGTGGAAGTCGCGAAGTTGGTTTTGTATCTCAATGGAGGTAAGGTGACGATTTTTCAAGCTGGTCGTCACGATGAATCGATCCTGCCTTTCAGTTGTGACCCGAGATCGTGGCCTTCCTTGGCGACGAACAAAGCCGCCAGTCTCTAGGTACCTCCGATAAACATTTCGGACCGCAGATCGACTTAAATTAAGTTGAGCACTCACGTTTCTTTGGCTGTGTCCGGCCTGAATAAGTGCCACAGCTTGGGCGGCGACTTCAGGTGAAGTATCCATAGATTATTGATAGAACCTCACCTTAATGTTAAGAATAAGTAATGTTTGTTGCAAAACCAAAGATATCAATCACTTTTTCAAGAGTTAAATCCAAGTAAACCAATAAAACCAAGTTTTCTTAGTATTCGATTGTTTGATATCAACAAACAGGCTCCAAATTGTCTTTTGTTTCTTTAAATTCTGTGTTCGAAATTCAAAAAAAGACTATTGAATGAAATTGTGAATGTGAAAGGTTCAAAACTGCATAAAAACTTTTTGCTCGACCTAATATAAAATTTTAGCTAGGACCAAACGAAACTGAAAATACAAGGTGGGCCAATAGATGTGTCCAGAAGTGTATATCGAAAATAAAATAATCATTTTATATTATAGGTAAATCAGTATAGGAAATCCTTACATCCACTCATATATTAATAAAATATATATTTTTTTTGCCAGGTTACGGATTTGCCACCATAAACGAGATGTTAATGTTTTATTTCGATTATAAAACTTTCATAAAATATTATGTATGAAAACCGTTGTGTTGAATTGAATGTGAATGTAGTAAACCCCATATTTATGTGTATACCTACACTACAACACAATTGATATGGCAAACCAGTGCATAGTTTATTTTTACGCGGATTTCCGCTATAAAATCTGCAAAATTGAAAATAAAGTAAACAAAGCGGCTTAATTATACTGTTTTGTATTTAATAATAATAAACATAGTCATAGAAACCGCACTTTTTTTTATTCGAGAGCAAAAATCGATAATTGATACCACCTATAATTAAAGTCAAATCACTAGTTCCATCTGTCAAAAAACGGTTAACCTAGTGGACAGAATGTAGACCCATGCGAAGCAGGGGTGGATCGCTAGTGTAGTATAAATCTATGTGGTTTCCTTTGTTACTCATCTCCTCTCCGCTTAGCTGCAGTGGACACGGTTGAAGCGGAGAGGAATTTTGTCATATATTAGGTACTATGTTGGAAGACAGCAAAGCGGAGATGAAAGTAGACGAATGCGGGGAGCGGCGAAAGTATTATGGCCGCGGTCGCCGCCGAGGTCACCGCCGCTATCCCCCGCTCTCCCCCACTTCCCCGCTATAGCCAGCCTGCGGTGAATATGTCGCAGGCAGATTGTATGATTCGTCATTACATTATACATAGGTACAGCGCCGTCCGTTTGCATACTGTTCCCGTTATGTATAATGCTTATAGGCAAATTGATGACGCTTCTACTGCGCGTCATAAATGTTAGTATAACCATGATTATTAACAGGTTTGGTAGTAAATACTGAGATGTAAACTAAATAAAAATGATTCAAAATAACTAAACAAATATTGAAAAGGGTAATTAAATAAATATTAAGTAGTAAAATGGCTTAACGGGGAGTCACATGTGGGCAGTTAACATATAGAGTCACTAAGAAATCTAACTTTGAAGTAGCGCCCGCCGGCTACAGCGGCAGCACCGCTCGCTTCGCTCGCTCGGCTTCCGCGCAATTGGTCAAAGTTCCTAACCCATTAGGTGTGGGTCCCCTAGATCAGTCACTGTTGTCAAAATTATATACACTTTATTTATTAGCAGGATTCCGCTGAAACTGATTTAGACACATGAGCGTGTTTTACGAAGTCGGATAACCTCCAAAACTTTCTCTCTAGTTTGATGACGAGGCTTTTTAATGATCCCGTTTGAGATTCGTAATAATTGTTTTATAGTAAACGTCTTTAAAATTACTTGTTTCTTGCGGCACACACTTGTTTCCGTCTTTATTTTTCGAAGCACTCACTACTCGACGCCATTTTTGTGGTTTTGTTTTGCAGCGCCTCAGGTGGTGATGATGATGATGATGATGGGGCTCCCTTTTCCGCACTTAGACTCCCATTTGGTCCGTTGTGCGTGGGGATTCTGGCTAACATAGCCAGCCTAGCTCCGCCCAAAAGCACAGAAACTCCCTGGGAGCTTCGCAGGCTTCACGGAGCGACCTCACTGTTCCGAGGATTTCTTCACGTTGAGAAGCCACGGTCTCGCATTCCAGGATGACGTGGGCGGCTGATTCCTCGCCTCAGGTGGTGGAAAATAGAACTAGTTCTATAAATTCGCCTAGGTATTATGTATACGGCGATCGAATCATCAATTGCGTTTCAAGGACTTTTACATAATGCTTAGGCGTTATACATTTTGCCTTAGGCATTACACATGACGGCGACAGTGTGCAAACTGACGACGCCGTATTCAAAATAACGAATTATACAATCTGCCTTCAACAGATACACCCGTAGCTATTAATGTGTAATAATGACACAGTATCCATAATATAAGGTAGGTTTATAAAGTCGATCTCAATCCAGTTGCAATGGCCGGTTTGCAGCTATTTGTAAACCTAGTAGGTAGGACGCCAGCGCTTTATATCGCTAAAATATGACCTGACCAAGTGAAATTGATCGTTACTTTCGTATTACACGTATGTTAATTTGAGTTGATTGAATTTGGGATTATTTGTTGTTGATTGAATTGTCGCTACATAACCTAATAGAAGTTCTTTATTTACAAAATGTATAGCTTCTCGTGACGGGGACTGTAGGTATTTCACAAATCGGGTCTCTTTAACAATTCGCTTCCTTTAAATTGCCATATTATAATAGGTAAGTATTTTACATTTACTTTTGTGCACTTTTATTGGTACAACTTACCTATGTAGGTGTTATTAAAACTTTGTTACCTTAATAGCTTAATAGTGCTTCTTTTTCAGACAAAAGATTAATGCAAGGCTTGACCTCATTTTTCTGAATCAAGCAAACAACACTGGTCTCAAATCTGCTGAGGAACAAATAGCTGCACGGGAAACTTATTTCTAAAGACTCAGGTATGTGGTTCTTTTTTTCCAAGTTTGCATGAATATATTCTACTACAGGAATATCATCAACTGGAAGAGTACATTATATATTACAAGAGATTATGTATAGTCGACATCGTAATTACTTTACCATATTTGACGAAAACTCTTAGATTGGAACCTGACTAAACTAAGGTCGAAACCATAGAAATCTTATTATCTATGGTTGAAACGATACAACATGTCCTGGAATTAACGCACACTGCCGAACACCCCAATTAGAATATGATGTTATAATCATAATACATACATGGAATTTTAACTATTACTTATAAATAATACCTAATTGTTTATTTAGATATAAAATTAATTATACTGATTATGGGAGAAAATTGTGGTCACTTTACAAATTTACGCATCCACACAGTCGCACACGTACAATGGTCTAACATTATTAGGTAGTGTGTAGGTACTTCGTCCATTTTGGTTTGTTTTGACTGTACAGTGGAAGTCTGACTATAATTTACGTAGTAATAATAATTTTGGGTTAACAAATTACCTTTATTAAAATTGACAGAAACCGATTCTGTACCTAAACAATTCTAAACAAGCTACTTTTATAATGAGCACAAATTCAGTTACAAATTGCATAAATATCACGTCAGCCTCAAAGCAAAAATAGACCTTGACCTTATAACATGCAAGTGACATTCAACTTGATGGTAAGTACGAGGTCAGCAGGTAAATACATACCTAATCAAAAAGACATAAAGAGCCATTTGACGCATGCTTATAAACCATCGCTATATGAACATTTTAACGGTTTTTTGGAAACTAAAATACATTTTGCAAAACATGTAATCCGGGTTTCCCTCCGTGAGATTGTCAGTAACACCAAGTGGTTGCTGGCCTTCCTTGAGGAGCTGGGGTGGATCGAATAATCGATTTTCCCACCCGTACGCACAATACGCGCATTAACGTGGAGCTGCGGACGACAGCCCGTATTACGTGACATGTAAAGAAACAAAATTTAACCATTTGTTATAAAATACACAAATTCGTAATAAAAAATAAAAAAAATACTACTGCTGACTTTTCTTTCAAATAAACGACCTTGCAACAAACAATTGATCTGCCTACTCAACTTCGTTATATTCTAAATGTAACTCACAAGGCCGTCCTATCGCTATTTTTATCTCTGTCACACATTCCAAACGATTTGCGCGGCCCTCTTTTACCTACTAAACAAATCGATACCATTCAGGATTACGTCACTTGAAGAGGCCTCTACTGCGGTTTCGACGTTAATATGACAGTACCGGCTAAACACGCCTTTGGGCAATATAACTATCATCAAAATAAATGAAAGGATAATGAAAAGAATGAGCCCAGCTTGTCAAAATAACATTTCTAAGTGTACTGAAATGTACCAAATTATATATAACAGCATTATGAAATCCTTCAACTTCAAATATAAGTTTGTAATCGCAAAAAAAAAGTTTTTTTGTGTGATAAAACTACAAACTATCGATTTTCGGACTTTTTCCTTTACTTCTGCTGTAAGACCTTGTTTCTGGCCAAATTTCATGAATCTAGGTCAATGAGAAGTACCTTATATATTTTGATTTATTTGTGAGTATCAAAATATGTCGCATAAATGGCCGATAGCAAAACGGCCTATAACCATAATCAAAAGGACACTACATCATAATCTGCCTAGCTTTTTCCCAACTACGTTGGGGTCGGCTTCCAGACTAACCGGATGCAGCTGAATACCAGTATTTTACATGGAGAGACTGCCTATCTGATCTCCACAACCCAGTTAGTAGGTAATACGATAGCCCTTGGTAAGACTGGTTGTCAGACTTTCGGGCTTCTGACTACCCGTAACGACTGTCAAAGATCCACGAATGACAGCCGGGACCAACGGCTTAACGTGCTTTCCGAGGCACGGAGCGGTCTATGCATGTAAAGTTTGAGTTTTGAGTTTGAAAAAGAAAACAGTCCAGTCTCCACTAGGTATAAGAGCTAAAGGAACCACACATTTGACGGTTTCCTTGCGTGTAAAGGCTTGTTTACATAGCGATGCAAGTATACTTACTTGCATCGCTGTATATACTTAAACAAACCTTTCAAGTGTCGGAGTAATATGGCGTCGAGGATTAGTTAGGAACTGAAATGGCTGCTTTGATATGTGGACCTGTTGTGTATGGTTACTGTGGAAGACAGAGCTACGGTCAGTTCTATGGACTATGAGTTATCAAATTGTGGTGCATATTACATGATTTACAGGTGTGTCTGTGTGCTATCTTTGAATGGACCAAATACAGTGCCTAACCAGTAATAATGTATTCAGCAGAGTTAATTCGTATACATCTGCATAATACTAGATATCCATATATCATATCCATCTATTAGAGTAGTAGCAGCGCCATCTCTTGAAATTTTATGAACTCGAAAAAGGTATCTCTTGGTGCTTATAGTCTCCTAATAGGGAGGGGCGACTGTTGGCACGATTGAGAACTCCTGTGGCGTCTTCGCCCCTGGCCAAGACTACCGGGGCTCTGGTTAGTAAGGGTTCTCCCACTTTTCGGCAATAACTTACCTATACTTGCGTTGCGCTTCAGGGTAAATTGCATTTATACATAGTTAAAACTGTTTATACTCGTACAGTAAATAGGTATAAACCCACTTATCAACCCTAAGTTTAATTAATAAAATATCTTTCCTGAACGAATTCCTTTTTTGTGCTCACAATATAATATCAAACAGGCTTCTTGGTTAGTTATTTCTAGAGGTCTATCCAAAATATAAAATTCACGCAGTCGATGACGTAGACTATCGCCATGATCAGGGACATTCTTGTTAAGAGCCACCCCCATATTGTCCCACTTCCGGGCAAGTCATCTTCGCTCTCATTCCACCTCTCGATGCACATTATGGACATGATAATCTTAAAATTCAGAGAACTGTCACAAGCATCGCGTAATATACATATCAGTCAACAAAAAAGTTAAATTAACAAGCAGAACTGCAGTTCTGCTGAAAACAGTTAATACGAAAGAAAGATGCATCTTTCTTTCGTATTAACTGTTTTACGATTTGAGTAGGTAGTAGGTAAACTGAAACATAATTGAATTGTATGGGTGTACTCCGACGTGTATCTAAAAAATAATTACTTCGTGATTACAAAACTAATTCATAAACATTATCTTATTAGTTTTTTTAATCTGTAATTTTTATTTGTTCGGACGTTGTCATGATTTAGCCACCAAAAATCCAAATTAGACTCGTTGATTTGGATCCAAATTAACTAGACAACTAGACAGAACTTCTACTGATGGCCCTTTAAATATTCCTCGTTATAACCTAGTTTCGCTTACACAGATCTATTTTGTAATTTTGTATAAAGTCATCCGCCACGTGGGCCGCGCGTAAGTGGTAACAAAAATAAAATATAGGGTGACTGGTAATTAGTGACCGATACTTAAACACGTGATTGTACTCATGATAACAAACAACTTTTACTATGGGACCAAACCTGAAATTGCGAAAAAAAATCTGCTGTTTAGTCGTTTATGTTCGCCTAACTGGTCAACATGTACTGAACAGCAGATTTTTTTTTCGCGATTACAGGTTTGGTCCCATAGTAAAAGTTGTTTGTTATCATGAATACAATCACGTGTTTAGGTATCGGTCACTAATTACCAGTTACCTTATATAAGTACTTATAAAAAACATCCGAATTGAGAACCTCCTCCTTTTTGAAGTCGGTTAAAAATCAGTATAAACTGGCTTCATAATCTATTGAAACTCCGCCCTACGCGAGACGTAGTACTAAGCAGTGCACGGAGCAGTGCAGGGTACGCACGTCTGTGGTACATCACTTTGGCTCACGGCCAAAGTGTTACCAGACGTGCAGCCAACAGCTATACAATAACTAATAAGTAAAGTTGTAAGCAAAGCGGTTCAAATGAATGTGTTGGTTAACCGCTCCGCATTTATGCCGTCCTGGTAGAAGCCAGCCGATTTTTACGGTATCATTTGCGCTATACAGTATCTCGTACACGCTATCTATTAAGAATCTCTGTGAACAATAAAGACCAAGTCAGAATGAATAGTAGCGCGCTTTCCCGAACATAAAAGAAAATTCTATAAATTACTCCAACGTGTACAGATAGATGGCCTCGCAGGTACACACGGCTACACATCAAGCTATACATTACCAGTTTGAGTTGACCTCGCATTATATAGGTTATTCGTACAATCAGAAGTCAGCTTATACTGGTTATGTTTAGCTTGATGTGTAGCCGTGTGTACCTATCAACGCATAGTAGTTAGTCTGGGCTAAACATATTTATTTTCCTTCTTTCTTTCATAGGATTGACTTGTTCTAAGAAAAAATGCAATATCAAATATTTGATACAAGCAGCCGTCCTATCTTCCTACCACGGCTGCAAATGCGGAAAATCTCAAACGGCGCAAATACTCCTATCTTGTTGGGAGTTATATGTTCGAACCGTTTAGGATTAAAACACAAGGGCCATGTAGTCCGAGTCGAGACATCGCTAAGCAGTTGGTCGACTTTTCACGTGACCAGAGGGCTGGCCTATTTTTTGGCTAAAGAATCAGCATTGCCTTATAACGTGGCAATGCTGCCAGCTTTTTGAGCACTTTTTTATTGTTTACCTCTTTTTTTATATCAAGTATTTGTACATTAGGTATTTTAAACAATTTTAGCTTATAACTTCATCCAACGTGGTAATTCTGCCAGCCTTTTGGGCACTTATCTCATTAACAACGATGCGGACGAATTTTTTGATGCCCTATGAGCTCCTGTATTTCTCTTTTTTTATGATACACTTGTATATAATATAATTATATTATATTTTAGATTGTAAAATACATCTGTTTTAGCTTTCATAATAATATTATGTAAATATTATCTTTGAAATTGAATTAAATAATAATCATTTTCAGCTCTGAAAATATGTTTTGAACAGTTCATCAAGCGCGCGCTACATGTTTGCTTACTTTACGTTTCCTGATTATGAAGGGACAGCTTGACTCTCTCTCTCTCTTTGTGAAGATGGTATTCGGTTCACGACACGTTGTGCACATATTCTGAGCAGTAACAAAAAGTACTAGGCTTACATGAATTCAAGATAGTATTTCATTAGTATTATTAAGTACTATTTTTTGTTTATAATTACATAAAATATAGCCTATGTCCTGTCTATAATAGAATGTGGAATAATGGTTAAAGAATTTTTCAAGCCAGAGATTACCCTACACATATAGAAAAACTCACAAAATTTGCTCTCTCTTTATAATATTAGTATAGATATCTATCTACGTGTAGATTTCATGAGTTTCTTAAAATCGTAACATAACGTGCGTTTGTATCACCTGGATGACATAACTCAAAAAGATTTCCATCTTCACAATATTCAATATTATCAAGGTCGAGGTCGTATTTATCTTTTTTTGCCACTTAAACTTTTTATCCATTTTTTTTTTGTACTTTCTTCGGTTAATATAATGGAATTAACCTCAGTTCATTTTTAAAATGTGCTCGTTTCAAATATAGCCCCGACTGCTTGGGGCTACATTTAAAATACATCGGCGTAGCGAGCAGTACCACAGCTTCATCGTTGCTATTTAGGAATAAGATAGCCCGGCAAAACATCATAATTTATATCATATTTTAGGAGACATTTTCATGAAATAGAACTTAACAAAGCTGCAATTTAATGAAATATAAATATTTCTCCATCCATAGATACTTTGAATTTTTTCATGAAAATAAAATTAATTGTTATTTTAAACCTGCCATGTATCCATTATTTACGCGTCCGCTGTTCGCTACAAAGATAGCCGCAAGCGGCTGTAGGCATTACAGTCACCCACCCGCGTCTAGCCGCTTAGTGGAAAATAGGTCAGCCACGTCGTACGCAGTGAAGCTTACACGTGTCACAATTGCACACGTGCATTACTCCGCAAAGCGCTTGCGTGGAAGTGTGAAGTCACCGCAAATACGATACTGAATACCAGGACACTATGAGGCACGATCAAGTTTAAAATGATTCACGTATTGCACAGTCTTCAAAACAGCAAGCACGATATCGTGAAATCGTATTCTTAATTTTAATAGTTAAAGTTTACTATTTTATTGAGCGTTGGTTTATTAAATTATTGAATTCTTTGTCATAACTATTGTGTATTCATCACTTCGCACACATTACGAGGATTTATAATAAACTAGCTCCTGCCCGCGACTTCGTCCGCGTGAAATCCTATCCAAACTTTATTATTATTAATATTATAAATGCGAAAGTAAGTTTGTTTGTTTGTTACCTTTTCACGCCTAAACCACTGAACCGATCGCCATGAATATTGTACGTTGTCAGATGTACAGAAACGGACATAGGGTACCTTTCATCCCGAAAAAAAGTGCTGTTCTCGAGGAAAACAAGCAAATTTTCTGGATGACCGGATCAGTGGATTAGGCGAGAAAAGGTAACAAACAAACTTACTTTCGCATTTATAATATTAGTAGAATAGAATAGTAGAATTTCAAATATCTCATGTCTTTACGCGATCATTACTTAGATAACGCTTGAAAGAGCTATCAGTGTCATCATTTATATATTGTGCTGATTGGGTTCACTTTCATTGGTAATATTAGGTATACTGAAAATACATAACACAGTAAAATTAGCACAGTTCGTAATATAATATCAGTCACGTCTTAAGCTAGCTCTGATGATGCATCGCCTTTCTGGATGTTTTAAGCATATGCAGGCTGCCCTAGTGCCATCTTGTAATAAGCGAGCAGATGTTGAAGGTACTCTGGCTTGTTAATTAATGTTACTCTTCAACACTAGATGCTCCTAGTGTAGTCTAATAAAAAAAATACATGAATAAAATGTATTTTAAGTTACTATGTCAGTGACAACAATTTTATTTTCAATTAAAAGTGAGTAAGCATAGTCTTGGTTAATTAGTCTCATTACTATATACAAATGATTTTCATATTTTATCACAGCGTTTCTTGTATTAGACTAGGATTTTGTTATTATATAGAAGTAACTGGATGTTACGACACAAAATAATTTAATAGCAATTTTTTATGAAAGCTATTAGATGTCAGGTATGGGGTAAGCTCTGGTTCTCGAAAGGGTACTTCTTTCATAATATATCTATGGGTAGACCACTCGGCCAACCTGACTTGTCCAGTGTAAGTGAAATAGCTCTGGATATATACATATTATATACTAGCTGTGCCCGCGACTTCGTCCACGTGGAATAGTGACTTTTCGGGCAGCATATTTTGAACTACATATACCGTCGTTTGAGTAGCTAAAAATTTACTTTACAGTAATGCTTCTCTGTATACGATATTTGACGTATGGCCATCGGGGATGAAAGCATACAGGCTCCTAGGATTGCTAACCCGTGACAGAGCCACATACAACTGACCGTGCGAGAAACAGCTGATACTTAGATCTACACCCACAACTTTCAGCGTCTGACCTTGGGCTTTATTAATTGTCATCACAAAACATAGGCTGACTGGAAACTGGACTTGTTTAAAACTAAATGGAAAATTGTTTGGAGTGAGAGGAATCCGAGGAATGAAAACACTTTCACCTTTTCCACACCCTGTTAAAATCTCTGCTTCTATCAGATTTTGTTGTAAATTGGTCACTTTTAACCTGGTGCCATTGCAAAGTTTTGGGGGGCTTAAATTTCTAAGAAGCATTATGGGTACGCCTACTTTTAATTATTATATATATGTTAAGTAAAACACCTGAACAAATATGTATTTATTCGTGAAAATGGTTATTGAAGTTGATATTGTATGGTTTGAAAATAATTTTAGAGATTTATTTGTATACAAAAATGTATAAAAATATTTATGACGTAAATGTATAAATATCGCAAACAACTAGTCGGTTATTATTTTATTGCCTAAAATATCCAGTTCATAACACTTGTCTAATTAGGAAATTATCAGTTCCTTTAATTAAAAACATTTATAATCTAGGTAGTAGAAATCTCATCTCAGCGACAACCAATGTCAAAACTTGTAGAAAATTTTGGAAAATTAGAGGTATTTTTTGAGATCACATTGCGAATGTTCTTAAAATTACGATAATTGCACCTTTGGTTTCTGCTCAATTCACTCATGAATTAATGACTTGTTTTGGATAAAAGTAAAAAGTTCCAAAAGGTTGGCGGCACATGTGGGACTTGAACCCACGACCTTCGCGTTTCAACCCCGTACGCGAATGCTCTAGGCTATCCAGCTGAGCTAATGTGCCAGTACTAAAACCGACCAAATTTGTAATCCCTATCGTCCCTTTCCGTGCATCGTCGACAAGAGCGCCCCACGCGACTACGGCCTTCAACAATTTCGGGCGCCGGCAGCGGACAGACGCGGCAGCGGCACTAAAACGCGCATAGTATAGCGGATCTGCACCCTGATTGCATACGTGTACACTATCAATCACAGACTGAATCATTTTGAAAGATATTGCTAATCCATTGCTTCATATATGTTCAAAAAATTAGTCTACTCAACAACTTAAATAACGCAATGAATGTTCTTTAACTGTCAAATTGAAAGCCATTTCTACTGTTAGTGTGTTTCGCAATTACCCGCAGGTCGCTGCTGTTCGAAAATATTATAGTGAAGGGCGCTTTATTCAACTAAAAAGAGTCTGGCAAAAATTAATTAAAACCCTCTTAAAAGCTTTAACTATAACAACTTAGTTTGACTGTTTCAAGCTTTGGCGGTATGGAAATAGCTTTCCTTTCACCTGTGAGTATGTGGTAACGCAAAGATAATGAAAATTTGGTAACCCGAATAAAAGCCAAATAAAATCTTGAATGATGTATCAATAGGTAGATGGCGCTGGCTTGTAACTTGTACGTGAGACTGTACTACACAGCACACTCACTTGAAATAATGCACGAGTGTGAAGTATACTAATATTATAAATTCTAAAAAACTCTGTCTGTCTGTATGTTACCTTTCACGCCTAAACCACAGAACGGATTTCAACAAAATTTGGCAAGGAATCCTGGGGAAGGAGATAGGTTAGTTTTTGTCTTAAACCTAATCCTATAGGGGATGAAAGTTGGTACGGGAAACCCAGCATTTGTTAAATTAAGAAATAAGGAATTATGTCTTGCAACGTATTTTTTAAATCATCCTCCAACGGAACATAAAGGGCTAAGGAAGGAACACGGGTGGGTTTTAGTCAGTAAGAGTCTGACACTCCCTTCCGCTCCACCCAGAGCGGGAGGAGTCATTAGATGATTTCCCATCCACAATAAAAAAAAAAAAAAAAGGAAATAAAATAAGGGATTATTTTAAAATTCACCTATAGAAATCTTTTAAAGAAGATATAAGGGATTGGAAGGAGTCCGTATTTTAAGATAAGTCTTAATTTTTTTTAAATCGGTCGACTAAGTCAATAGTAATCACAATTTATGTGTTACCTTTTCACTCCTTAACGGCTGAACGGATCTAGATTAAAAGATACACGGATTGGCCATGATTAGGGTTGGGACAAGGATAGGATACTTTTATTCCGGTAGTACGTTCCAGTGGGATGGATATCCGACATCCACGCGGGCGAACCCGCGGGAATAAGCTAGTTTAAATATAAATGAAGGGGTAGATGCCTGTCCTGCTCTTACAACAGTACTCCCGTGTGTATACAGCGCTTGCACATTTGTAACATGAATGTGTAAAGTGTTTTTCCGACTAGGGGTAGAATCTTACGTCCTGCTCACTAAATCTACTTTAGTGCAGTTAGAAATGGTAAGAGCAAGACAGAACTAAGAACCCAACTACCTCTTGGAGCGACATAGCTGGTGGGAAACTGATGTTCTTACAACAGTATTGTACTCTAAATCCCTTTGCAACTCTGGTAGCCTGGTGACTTTTGAGAATGCCGTCATTCTCTGGGATTCTCAAGATACCGAAGGCATTATTTTAATAAAAGGATAATATATTTATTACTAGCTCTAAAGTTGCATATAGTTAGCCATTTATTTAAATACATAAATATTTATTCGATCCTCCTCCTCGTCCATAGCTAAATAAAGGCATTTTTATTACAAGCATATTTTATGCAAAATTTGAGCTATATCTTCAGCCGCTACACCAAATATGTATTATAAGAAACATAGTCTGCGAACTTTAAAAAAAAGCTCTTTTAAACGATACCTAATACGATATTATGTTAATTAAAAAAAATCTAAGGTCGAATAATTGACCCATCAAATAAATCGAAAAAAAAATCTTGGCTAGACTGGCGGTCTGTGTGCGCATCATTGAGACTTACCATTACGCTAAATTCAAATTCCTACGTTGCATAGAGCTTGAGAAAAACCACTGTGACAGACGGCCAAGAAAGTGAGATTATAAAGGCTCCGATTTTCATTTGTTGGGAACCTTAAAAATGGAAGTAGATTTAATTTGTTACTCCTTTAATTACTAAAAAACTTAAATAAATACCTAAAGATAACAATGAAGCAACTGTGGTCATCGTGTGAATAGTGTCATAGTTAATCAAAGTCAAATTCAAATCACTTATTTCAAATAGGCACATTAAAGGCACTTTTGAACGTGAAAAATTACAATAAAACGAAATTGAATCTAGTCGCCCCTTCCAAAAGGTAGTTTTTGTACGGAGACGAATGGGCAAGAAACTCCACCGTTACTCTTTTAAAATGTTTTACAAGGTTTTGTATATATTCATTATATAAAATAATTATATGTGAAGACGATGCACCTAGAATACAATTAGTCTACCTACAAAAGGTAAAAAGAATTAAAAATAAAGCAATGACAGGTAAATCAATTATGTGTTAGATACATGGTGCTCACATATTTACAAATATTGTAAAAGTAGATGATTTTCATATAATTTTAACAAGTGTGTGAGTTACTGTAGTCACAGAATGTAAAAATAATGTCATAAAATGTATATAAATTTTAGCAACTAGTTTGATTTTGTCTAGACTCTAGATTGTCCTATGGAGCAGCACCAGCATGTTTCCAAGCATTCTTATCTTGGATTCTTATCTTCCTCTAATTTGTAATATCCTTGTTTACAGTGTACTTTTAATATGAGTTTTAAATTTAATTACAATATGTCACAAGGTATTTTGTTGTAGCATTTAACACAGTACCCCATAAAAGATGTATGTAGTTTAGATAATCTGAAAAAAGGTTGATATAATTTATCTTTATTTCTAGTATTAAAATTATGTCTATCACTTATTTTATTAAAAAGATGTTGATATTTTCATACATACATACTATTTTCATAAATGAATTGGCAAGGTATATACCGTCATGATATTAACCTTTTTAAATAGTTCCCTAAGACATTCGCGGCGACGTAGATTGTAAATGGCTCTGACAGCTCTCTTTTGTAAAATAAAAATGGATAATGGATTCAATGTCAGCAGCCCGACCCCATAGTAAAATGCCATAATTATGACAGAATACTGTGGAAGTAACTAAAATAGACCAAACGCGCGGTTTCTCTGTCTTATCTTTCTAACAACATAAGCGGCCCAGCTTAGCCGCCCCGCAATGTTAATTAATCTAACTTGCGGGGAGGACGAGGCCTCGTTCGCTCGCTATGCTCACCTACTCGAGGCCCCGTCATCCCCTTCAAACCGTATAGGAATTATTAAGTACGGATTTAGGTAGGTTGTGTTAAACTTATGGTTATATCGGTGACTGGCTGGGAGGCTGGGGTAGCCCTTGTTGACATTAGTTGATGAAACTAGTTTGAATTATGGCCGGTATACAATTTTCCAGTAGCAATTCAGTCCAGTGCTCCAATCCAGTGCTGGAACGCAACTGGAATAATCTAAACAGCGTTTATATTCTAGTAGGTACCTACAGTATACTGTATCTAGTGTGATATCCAATTCAATAACTGTATTGGTGGTCTAATTTATAATCCTGCGCATCCATTGTTTTGCTATTGGAATCGTCTAACCGCTACGAACCATTAGGTGTTTAGTACAATATTTAAAGTTTATCCAGATATGGCGACTGGAATAATGTATGATTCCTCTTTGGCTCGTGCAACTTTGAAGAACAGCCACATATACGTAGGTATCTACCTACCAAGGAAACATAACAAATAACCCTACATAGACTTATTGTAAACTAGACATTCACAAACACATGCGGTAATAAATTTCAGTTTCCCTTTCGTCAGTATCGAGGATTCTATGAAAATACTACAATGCTTAAATATTTTTCTCTTTACTGATTCCAAGAAGTTTCCATATAGCATTAAACAAACTTATGTCAATGTCAGAACGGGGTTAACGACCTGACCCTCATTTTATGTTTCCCGAGAGCTAGTCAGGGGTAGCACGACTCAGTATACTGAATCGTGTACACGTAGACCACTCCTATTAAATCGTTCATCGCTGCTATTATTTCTGGTGCGGTATAAATGGATCAATATCGTTAGTTTAATAATAACGAGATCCACACAATTTAGTTGTCTCAAGATGCTAAATAAACTAGACCAAAGCAGGCATGAGTCAAGGTGGCTGTGGTGACTCCCCTAGTTTGCAAGAGTGAATAAGCAATATCTGGCTAACTAGTGCTAAAGCGGGAAAGAAAATACACGAGTAGTCACAAATCGTTTCGTAGCATTCTGCAGCATTCAGTAACATCAAAGTTGTTGTAGTATTCGCACGTCAGGTATTTTAATGTTAGAATAAGTTCAAAAAATTGTTTTTAACTTGGAATTAAACTATTTGTGACAACGGAAGTGGAAGAAAAGAGGCAATAGCTTGTAGTACATAAGAAAGTGATGTTGTGTTTTGTGAAATCAATTGGAATGAGACACAAATGTTAGTGATAGAATGTTCGCGGTGCGCTTAGTCATTCTCTGTTCAAATTTTACGTGTTTGATGTTTGTCCATTTCTCAAAGTTGACGTGAAGGTAAACTGCATAATAAGCGAATTTTGTAAATAATAAAGTAACCTTACTTAGTACACTTGTAACATTAACCTTACATATTTTTGTAAAATCAGGGAAATTAATTGTTAAGAAAACTGACTACCGATTTAAACTGTCCATAATATATTCAAATGACAATTTTATAAAATGCAGCAAATAATTTATTGATGTAGGGTGTCAATTTCCTTAACAATTAATTTCCTTGACTGTGTCCATATCCTCACGATTGATTACTATGTAAATATTTTAAGTCGCAGGTAATCTTTGTCTTATAGCTTTAGTCCCTCGTTCAGGCTGTCGGGAAACCAGAGCAGGGTAGTATGGTGGTGGTGTAGTAGTGTATGACTCAAGGCACTCCCAAACGGGCAATGATTGATGGCAGAATTTTATGAATGGTGCGGCAATTACCTAAAATATTGCTGCAATATTCAGCAATATTTTTAGTTTAGCCCGTCCTATTTAGCCGGCTGGATTAGCCGGTCCGGCAAGTATTGCAGCAAAACTTTTTGACCTATTTTGTCAGCTATTGTTACTAGTGTACAGTAAACGAAAATTCTGCTGACCATACTACCTACCTACTTGAAAAATATTGTCGGACCATACATTTCCTATACATATTATAAACTAAATACACTTTACGTGTCTGTCTGAGTGACCACGTTGTTCGTCTAATCTATACAACGCATCGATATATATGTACTATTCATTATAACTCTATGATACAACGTATTTTAATGCGGTTTTCACAATCATTTAAAGAATTTAATCCGAAAAGTTTGTGGTTAAGCTTGTTATTCAGCTGCATCCGGTTAGACTGGAAGCCGACCCCAATATCGTTGGGAAAAGGCTATATAGGCAGATGGTGATTCCGAAAAGGTGTGTCCAACATATTAGATAAGACTCAAGCTTAACGTAAAATCTAGTTCTAGTTTTATGTATTGCCTCAGTCTTGAGTGAGGTTTTGTAATACGGGTAAGGGGGTAAGCCCCTTACTAATAAACATTGTATAGCGTCTGTTATACAACGCTTTGACTTCTTCTTTCGAATGTTAAATTACTAGCGACTGAAAGAGAGAAATCGGTGTGTAACTATTCATGTGATATAATACGTTTATTAGTAAGGGGGATTGAGTATAATACTGCCGTCATAAGGAAAAAGGGCATAACTAACATTGTTTCTGAAATTGAGTTCTATACATATTCGGAATCGGAAAAAAAAGGCCCATCTCCATTTTTTATACAATTTCGGAAAAAAATTTAGTTATGCCCTTTTTCCTTATGACGGCAGAATAGCTTTGGCAAGAACCAGTAGACGTCACCCGGTTTACCATACTATCTTTGCCAGGCAGCCTGAACGTTTGAAAATGTAAAGGGTATATTACTTATAATTATCGGCTTTAAGCGAATGGTGTAACCAAATAATTCATTGTAAAACTTTGGATTCCCAAGAAAGCGGTGTCGTCACGGGTGAGACCTAAGGCTGCGTTACCAACAGAGATGAGCGAGGATGTGTAGCGAGGAATGTGTGTAAAACTAACCAACAACAACGCTAACTTTGTCTTTTATTTTTTTTATTCTTTTGTTTGTTACCACACATCCCTCGCTACGCATCCTCGCACATCTCTGGTCGAAACGCAGCCTTATGCACCATTTCCCATGCGGCCGTACTGTACAAATAAAGAGCGTTTTTTTACACTTTAGGGAAGGTTCATATCTGACGGAACATGCGTCGCGTATTATCGGTCGCGTAACGCCAGAACAGACAAATGTATAGAAAAACACTTGACCGTTCACACTTAACTGATGATGCGTTAGTGCGTCGAGCGAATAAATAGACGCAATCGAAGTGACGCCCGACGCATCTTCCGTCAGATGTGAACCGACCCTTAATGTCGAAATACTGGTGAAAATTACAGATTTTCATGACGTCCGTTATAAACATGACGGAAACGCTCTTCTAGGATTGTAATTTTGTAAGGCGCTTGTTCTCAGTCACGTAGGTTACGTTGCATTTCATTTAATATACAACCTTAGTCTTTGTTTACCTACCGTAAAACTCTGAAGTGGTCATTGAACTGATCTTTATGAACAACTTTTTCTATTGGATAAAACCCATTTTTATTATTTTCAAAAATACATGCCTTTATTGTTTTTACAATTTTAGTCGCCTAACTTTCGAGTTTGATGGCGAGAAGCGCCTGTTGGATACCTAACCTACACATAATATAGTAAAAACTACCAACTATGCACTATTTCACTCAGGGATCAGTCACACCGGCACAGACAGGAAGACTTAAAATCGCCTAATGAAATCTGCTGTCCCGTAAATTTTTCCTATTTATGTGAACACGAAATGTATGGGACAGCTGTTTTTTTAACGTAAATTACGCTCGTATAACCTCACTCTAACGGTCGCAATATTGCGACAGACAAAAACAGGCACTATGTAAAAACGACGCCGTTATAATAGCGATGACGTCATCGATAGTAGTCGTCATCTAGATGTGCTGTCACTTATGTCGCGGCATCGCTTTCTTAACTCAAGCTTAGGTTCGTATTTTACCAATTCATGCTAAAGATTTTTTTATTTACAGTAATTTCATGTTTTAAACCCCCGCCACGTTTAGACACCGACTAACAACGCATATAACAACGTTTAAGTTGTTACATTTCACGAGCGTGCGTCAACCAATGTAATTTAAACCTTATGTCAGTGTAATTAAAACTCAAATGACGCGCGCTTATTTCACATTAAAACCGACAAAAAGAGCTAGCGCTACCTTTTTTATTGTTAACATAATTGATGACTGTACCTATTTGCTTACGACTGTAATATTTAAAAATAAACGCCTCAAATGCATTGCCATGGTTTTTTTTTTATTTATGTATCATAATTTGTATCCTAACGCTGTGCTTACAATTAACCTGTAACCCCTACACTAATTGCATAACATGCATTCAATCATAGTCTAAGCATTTTGAAGGAAATTCTTAATACATTGCTTCATAGCAACGGCTGAACCACAGAATAAATAGTACTAGATCAAAATGCGATCAATTGTCATTCTTATGTTTGTTACGCAATTACCCCACTGGTCTCACATCATGCCAACTTTCAGTATCCAATAACCAACCTACCTATAACAATTATCAGAGTCGTAAAGAGCATAATAATATGGACAATAGCATGAACGATCCCGATCGTGGAGCAACAAGCAAGTCGTTTGATGCAGGCGTCGATACTTGTACGACTTTACACTTTATGTCACAACATAATGTACTTTATTTAACATACTTAATTTGAAAATTCACTGCTCTGCACTCGTATTGAATAAATATGAGCAATTATCGAGTTTCTTGCATCTACTTTGGAATGGGCGACTAGCTTTATCTTTCTGACTGACCGACTCCTTGACTTAAATAAATGCTTTGAGTTTACTTTGAAAAACTTAACCGACTCAAAGACGTCAAATAATTTATTATTTATTTATATATACTTTATTGTACACCACAAAAATACACAACAAAAAGAATTATCGATAACTAAAAATATACAATGGGCGGCCTTATCGCTTTCTGCGATCTCTTCCAGGCAACCTTGGAATGGACAGTGATTTGCCTGGACATAAAATGGGGTTGTCGTTGGTGTAATAATAAACTAAAATAGATACACAGATATATACATATCCTAAAATAATAGATACATAAATACATAGGTATATACTAAAAATATACGCAACAAAAATAAATAAAGACTATAGATAATTACAGTTTCGAGAACAAGATCACAATGACAAGTAATGTTTATTTCAACTTTTCAATGTCAAAATTTATTGAATAATTTGTAAGTGACTCGACTAACTATCTTTATTTGAATTACAAACGACTGTTTGAGATACGCCCTTCAATGTATGGCCCATGACTCAACACGACTCATTTAATCGAAAATATTCTGAATCTCGAAAAAAATAATCAATAGATCGGATCAAATTACGTCATAATGCGTCACAGCGCAATGCAGCAATAGTATTAATCTGCACTTACATTTTCTCCTTCGTAGGTATAAAGATTTTTGAAACGTAGCGAGAAAAACTTTCTTGTTTCGGCTTGGCGGTGGTAACAGGAATTTAGAAGATAGTAAAATAGTACCTACGAGTAGGTAGGGATGTGTTAAAAAAAACTAGCCTAGGCTGCATCGGGGGAGCGGTGAATGCTTATGCGAATCCCGTACCCCCGGCCATAGATAGAGGTGGAACACCGCGGTGGTTTTAGCCGGTAAGAGTCCGGCATGCCCCTCTGTCCCCCCCACGATGGAGGAAGTCCATGAGGATTTCCACCGCGAAAAAACAAGGCTGTTTGATAGCTCGAACTAAGTTACGAGTAGCGTTGTTATTGGTTAGTTTTACACACATTCCTCGCTACGCATCTTCGCTCATCTCTGGTGGAAACGCAGCCTTAAAAGCTGGCCTCTTATTCCATCGGTACTTTGTACTACGCTAGGCCAGCATGTCGATTCTGTAAAAATCTCACCGTGAAAACTTGCGTGGAGTGAGCTGTCAGTGTCATCCCACTGATGCTAGGGATTGACCAAGCAAACATTTATAATCATAATCGAGATTTTAATAATATTTTTTATGTTAATTCTATTGAAAATTTTATATAATTTCAAAGCTAGTATTTTAGTTGTCAAAACATTATTATTTCATGGGGGTTTTAAATAAAATAGCAGCACAGAAACTTAATGTTTTTTTTTTTTTTTTTTCCTAGACTGACTAGTCAATATAGCCTGAGGCGTGAGCGCGTCACGCACTAACAGTAAATAAAATCTGTGGTGTCTGGGAGAAACCTGTTAAGTCCAAAAACGTATTTTTTCAGTATTAGACTTTTAAGGTTCAAGTTTAATTTATAAATCAGTTTGGTAAAGTAGAAAAAGCCAACCACCGCACCGCTACGATTCTCCCACTCCTATGATAGTTACACTTGTCAGCAATAGACAAAAATAAAATATGATTTTTTTTTAATAACAACATAGTACCAAACTAAAAAATTACGAAAATGGATTCACGTTTAAGACAGCTAGACTAATGAAAATACGCATCGACATTGTTTGTTAGTTTGAGCGATGGTAGATCGAGTCTAGTAAAGACTAACAACGCTAATCTAATCAATTAGAAGAGATAGCCTAGTGTGTCAAGTCACCGAGTGCTAACGGTGTGCCTTGCTGACGCGTGACGGACCATGGTTAGACTTTAACCCCACGTAGTTTGTGTGGCGTGATCACTTCACTAGAACTAGTTACTAGTTAGACTGGAAGCCGACCCCAACATTGTTGGGACGCCTTACAAGTCAAATAAGGTAAGAACAAATCTCCAATGTGATAATGACAGTGACTAACGCGCAAGCGCGGCGTGATCATCACTTCACCCGATTCACGACATTAAATGTCATGGGTCGCGTGAAGTGATCACTTCACGCGACCCATGACAATTAATGGCGTGAATCAGGTGAAGTGACCACTTCACGCGACCCATGACATTTAATGGCGTGAATCGGGTGAAGTGATAAGATCACGCCGCGCTTGCGCGTTAGTCACTGTCTTTATCACATTGGAGATTTGTTCTTACTTATTTAACTTGTAAGGCGTCCCAACAATGTTGGGGTCGGCTTCCAGTCTAACCGGATGCAGCTGAATACCAGTATTTTACATGGAGCGACTGCCTATCTGACCTCCACAACCCAGTTACTGGGTAATACGATACCCCTTGGTAAGACTGGTTGTCAGACTTTCGGGCTTCTGACTACCCGTAACGACTGTCAAAGATCCACGAATGACAGCCGGGACCAACGGCTTAAGGTGCTTTCCGAGGCACGGAGGGGTCTCAGTATGTAAAGATGGTCACCCATCCACAGACCAACTGCGGCAAGCGTAGCTTAACCTGATTGATCGATCTGTGCGGCTGTTATTATTTAGCCACAGACCCCTCTACGCGTGCAAATATATTATTGTAAATAGATACCTACTTAGGTAACTCGCCGATGCCACTATTAAAATAACATTAATCAAATAATATTACAAAATTCAACGGTTCAATCGACACTCGCTCAGCTCGCAATCAGAGTGTCTCCCGTAAAAATAACTAAGACCCGTATTTTTTATGCTAGTAACCCTTAAATGAAGAAGTGGTTGGTGGCAACCCTACGCCGAAGTGATGTTGCTATGGTTACGAGATTCTTGGAAGTGAATTCGTAATTCACTTCCAAGAATCTCGTAACTACATTCCGAATTGCACTGTAATCGTTTACAGCTTGCTTACACTTTGACCCCAATTATTCTGTACGGTATAAATTACCTATTATTCCCCGCATAATCTTACCACGCCGTACGGTTGTCAAGCGTGGTATTTTGACAGTTCAAACCGGTTTCGTTCATTAAATTGTGTCATAGAGAATACGTAAATAGCAGATATGTATTGATTATATAGGTAAGGAATTGATGTGGTTTCGAAGTAAAGAATCATTAAGTGGGTCATATTGAATTAGGGCCCTTTTTCCGAATTAGCGTGAGCGCGATAACCATGTCCCGTAAGTCGACATAGATGACGTCATGGCATGCGCCATCTTCCGATAACGGCGACCATGCCCTAAATTAATAATTATCACCGCGGGCGCTGTCACAAATGAATGACAGCCTGTTGTGCTGTTTTGTTTTGAGTCGCATCATAATATATTGCCTTTAAACTAACGTGGCATTTTTTAAATCGTGCTTCCGCCAGTACAGTCGCCACCTTAACAAAGATGAAGAAATTCGTGGTGTATACACAAATAAATACTATAATCCAACCATCCAACCATTAGTACCTATTCAAGTGAATATAGTTTAGCTGCCATAATAGTGATTTATCTAAATCGGAACGCTAATTACTTATGTGAGCGCTGTGCCGAGCCATAACTCCCGCCGCGCATGCGCGTTAGGTATCAAACAAATTTTTTTTAATATCCAAGTGAGCGCTGTGGGTGATGATGGCTTAATTCGGAACGAGCCAGAATTCACGCGCATGCGCGGCGTGAAACTCACGCCGTGAGTCACGCCGCGCATGCGCGTTAGACGCAAATCATCTAACAGGTCGAGGCTAAAAAACATAAAATTTGGGGACTTCGAACATTCAAACTCCACCACATGATTTAATTATTTGACGAATTCATCCATTGTCCAAGTTAAATAAGTAGTGGTAATGAATTTTTTTGATATCTAATGTCGAAGTTTCGCGCCAATCGTGCGTGTTTACATTTTTACTTTTCACAAATTTCACACACACACATGTAGATAAGATTTAAAATGAGACAAATATTATTGAAAATATTATGAACGACACGAAAATGCTCAAATCTTAACGTAATATTAAAACACAGGTCCAATAACACTTATTGTTCATTACCACTACTCAATTTGTGTTCAAAATCGCCGTCCATTATTGTTTTTTTTTTATCGTAATGATGTGCGAAAGCGATAATCCTAAACAATTTTTTTTTTATTTCGATTGACTCGGGTAATTAATATGTCGAATATCGGAAATCGATACTCGGAAATTGAAATAAAATTATTTTAAACATTAAAACATTAAAAACAATAAGCATTGTTAATAATAATGACTTATGCTTTTTAATGTAATTTTAATAGTTTTTTGGACATTATATTGAAACTGAGTCAATACCTGAGGACCTTTGACCATAATAGTCATTTATTGAACTTCGCGCCGAATTGTTTCTATATTTGAATATTTATCTTCGGAATGCGCTCGCCGCTTAATTTTTTTTTATTTATTGTACAATTATTTATTTTTGATACTTTCTAATAGTTTGCTACAGAATGCCCAGTATACATTTTTTTAGGTAGGCTTAGCAAAAGATAGGGAATGATGATTATTAATTGTATAAATTGGGTATTCCGCAATCACTTTACATTTCAATATGTTTTGTTAGTTGTATGAGCTTGTTAGTTTTTGTTTCTATTAGTTTACTTGAGTACCTAATAAATTGTTTCTTTTTTGTGGTAGGTTACCAAAGAAATTTAAAAAACTGACCATGTTTATATCGGACCACGCGCAGTCGGCACATTGAAAGGTTCCGTAGTTGGGTTGAATATTTACGCATGCAAAATGCACATAATTAATTTGATCAACTGCAAATATGTTTGTATTTCATAAACTCATCATTCATAAGTTCATAACGTACCCATAAATTAAAGTGCCGACCAGAAAAGAAAAGTACTGTTTTCTTATGGGGAATAACATCTTGAGCATTTCTTAGATATTATTACAGCAAAAGTCTGCAATTAACCCCTTGGCTGCTATTTGAGACTGAAAATGCCAAAAATCTTATTTTTATAACTGTTTTAAGCATAACTTTTAAAAAATACCAACTTTAAATTGAATATAACATCCCGAACATGTTTTGGCTACCTATGACCAAATGTAAGTAGGTATGTACGCAGTATCAATATACTGCGTAGCAGTGGCGAAGGTACCATACAACTCGATTCCCGCCGGCTTCCCTTCGAAAATTCAGAACATAACCACTCTATAGTCAATTCATCATTGTAATTTTCTTTTGGTATTTTTTTTTTTGCTCCAGCCTACCTCTGTCATAAATTCACCCTTCGCCACTGCTGCGTAGGTACATACTTACATTTGGTCATAAAAAAGTTAAGCAAATCTCTCAATAGAGATTTGCTTAACTTTTTTTTGTTATTATAAAATATATTTATGACCCTCACGACAAGCCTTTTCATTTGATATATCACACGGTACCTACAGTAAGCAAAGCTTTTTTAAATTTTCTATGTGACCCCAAAAAGTAAACCCATAACCCGACATTTTAATGTCGTGAATCGGGTGAAGTGATTACGCCACACAAACTACGTGGGGTTAAATTCTAACCATGGTCTGTCACGCGTCAGCAAGGCACACCGTTAGCACTCGGTGACTTGAAACACTAGGTTATCTCTTCTAATTGATTATATTAGCGTTGTTAGTCTTTACTAGACTCACGACATTAAATGTTGTGAATCGGGTGAAGTGATCGCGCCACTCAAACTATGTGGGATTAAATTCTATGGTCCGTCAGCCAGGCACGCCGTTAGCACTCGATAACTTAACACAATTATCTCTTCTAATTGAATAGATTGGGTTACCAACGCTGAACATCGTCGCAGTCTTTTCTAGACTTGATCTACAATCGCTCATAATAACAAACAAATAATGTCGATGCGTATTTTCATCAGTCTAGCTGTCTTAAACGTGAATGTTTTATTTTATTTACTGTTCGTGCGTGACTCGCTCGCGCCTCAGGCCATAATTATAAGGACTAGTCTAGGGAAAAAATTATATAAAAAAACAACATTGAGTTTCTGACTAAGATTCTGTTTTGCTATTTTATTTTAAAACCCCACAAAATATTAATGTTTTGATCACTAAAATACTAGCTTTGAAATTATATAAAATTTTCAATAGAATTAACATAAAAAATATTATTAAAATCTCGATTATGATTGTAAATGTATGCTTGGTCAATCCCTAGTATCAGGTGGAATGACACTGACAGCTCACTCCACGCTCACTTCGCCTAAGTTTTCACGGCGAGATGGTTACAGAATCGCAGTGCAGCTCAAGGTTAGTGCTACTACCGATTCAGACGAGTGGTCGACTGTACCTACCTACTGTCAGCGGCTACGGCTCAAACATTTTAGATTTTCTCAATTTTGGGATTATTATCACACATCACATCATTATTATCACACATCACATCATTATTATCACACATCACATCATTATTATCACACATCACATCATTATTTAGGTTTCACGACAAGAGCGTGACCGGCATAATCTTAATTTTCGTGTTTTATATCGAATAATAAATTATCGTAGGAAGTGGAGGGGTTCTTTGCCCAAATTGCGTCGTGACAACAGTGTCCGTTCGTAGTATTATCTTTGGTTATCAGAAAAAGCATTTCTCCCGCCATGGGTGTCGCATACAGTCACGAGCATAAACATCTTATTTCTGGCTTCCGCCCACGGCTTCGACCGCGCCAATTTTCTTGTTTTAACATAAAATATACCCAGTAACACTCGGCTATACTGTAGCTTCCCATTAATGCAAGAATTTTTGTAATTATACTGATAGTGACGAAGATAACCCCTACAAACAAATTCACAAAAAGTACCTCTTTAAAATACCAGTATTTGTGGACAGTTCGGCAATAATATCTGATTTCATTATATATCTGATTCATTCATATAACAGATATTTCAAGAAGATGGCAAATACTGGGTGGATTTTTGGGACGGGGCATTAAGGACGCTATCACATTTTGAACTCGCTCAAGTTTAGGTATCTGAATCGCAACACAGTAACATTACGCGCACGCACACATTGAAACCATTGTTCGCTCGATTTTTATACGTAACTTAACTAATCTTGGTACTTGAAGATATTTTTTTTTAATTTTGCTGGTATTTATTGAGTAAAGTTAGTTGTAAGTTCGCAATCGAATTTGGTAAGTGTTATTAGTACTTACTATCTGCGTGATAATCATGTTTTTAGTATTGTTGAAGTTCATCAGTCAATACGTTCATTACTAGGTACCCAAAAACGACCTTAACATTTTAGTCTGCTGTTAGTTTGAAAAGATGTACCTAAGTACTTTTAAATATTATTTTTGATGTCAATTGTTGGAGTATTACATAATCAAATACTAGCCTGGGAGTTTATCGTAGAGTTTCGTTGTGATATTTAAAAATAATATAATCATTCCCTTATGAAAACAGTAAGTATTTTATTTTCTTAAAAATTAAAACAAAGTAAATCAAAAGTAATTTATTCAAATTAGGCTGTGAATCAGCACTTTTCGAATGTCAAAATTACAAAAGACAGTCCCCCAAAACGCCCGCCCTTCACTTCTTAGTGCTTTCGCTGGGAAGAAGTGGCGCAACAAACTCCCCAGCAGCACAGCTGTCTTTTCACATAGAAAATATTTCATTGTACTACTACTATACTCCATAGGTTTAGGTAGCTAAATAAAGGTAAACAAAAAAACCACGCGACTTTCTTAACCGACTAAACGTAATACCAGTCTATTCAGTTGTCATGCTACGTCACAATTGTATTCTTCAATATAGCAACATTATAATTCACTAAAAAAATTACTGAATTGAAGAGTAAAACTGTGACGTAGCATGACAACTGGATATACTGGTATTATGAAGAAATTGGCCGTAAGTCGATTTGTCACAAACAAAAATCCGCCACCTTGAATAAAAAATGGATGTTATATTCGTAATCATCACCCCGAAAAACCCCAAAATCGACTATTAATATCGAATGTCTAAAAAAAATATTTCCATCATTTTAATTTGATTATAAAATAATAAAATAAAATTTATACAATCTTTATCCGTCATCTACATCCACTAAATAAATAAATTAAAAGTAAAAAAGTTTTTTTCAGATTTAAGTACTCGTATTTACTTAGTTTGAAAATTAAAAAAAAATGAAAATCAATCAGATCATGTTATTTACTTGTTTATCTACACAGGTAAATCTCGCAACAAGCTTTTATATCATATAACTTGTGTACTTAATGACGTTATAAGTTGATAGTAAAAGTTTTAAAGGAAAACTTTATTTTATTCTTTTTAGCGCATTTAACTAAAAGCTTGTTTTTAAAAAAAGTTTTACTTTATTTTGTTTTTTACTTTTTAGTTATCGCTGGACAGGTTTTTTTGTGGAGTTTAACTCGCATACGTATTCTGAGCAAGACCTTTCATTTGATACCCATGTTGTAGGAAAGCATAAAAAACTTAGTCCGCTATCTTTAGAAGTCCGCCATATTGCATTTAGAGTAACGACACATTGTTTTTTGAGTTATTCTCAGCAAGCCCTTTCATTTGATACCCATATTGTAGAAATGCATTAAAAATAACTAGTCCGCCATTTTTGGTGTTCCGCCATATTGGATTTAGAATGCCGTCACTTTATTTTTCAAGTCATCCTCAGCAAGTAATTTAATTTGATACCCATATTGTAGGAGTGCATTAAAAATAACTAGTCCACCATCTTTAGAAGTCCGCCATATTGGATTTAGAGTGACGTCATTTTATTTTTTGAGTTATTCTCAGCAATCCCTTTCATTTGATATCCATATTGTAGGAGTGCCTTAAAAATAAGTAGTCCGCCATCTTGGGCGTTCCGCCATTTTGGATTTAGAATAACGTCACACAGCTAGCCATGCATTGTCATCCAAACTAAACGTGCATACAAAATTTCAGCTCAACCGGTTGAAGATATCTGCTTCAAAATTTAGTTGCAAGAGTCCACCCGAACAAACATAGTTACATACATACATACATACATTGCAAGTTAAATAAAAGCTTGTAAAAATTACAACTAAGTATTTGTTTCTGAAACAAATACCAATAATCGTACTTAATTTTATTTCGGTCCGAAAAAGTATCAACTTCGTCCGACCTCAGTACACAACTCGGAACTCACTTTTTTACGTAATTATTTTTTGCGAGAAAGCGACACAGACGTGCTTCCACGAGCGCCTCTGAGCGCGGAATGACGAACCGCAAGTGTCCGCGGGTAGAAAATGTATGGAGAAATTTGAGAGCGTTTCTTATTTGTCTCATAAATGAAAAAGTTATTTATTTATCTACAAAATATTTAGCTTGTCGTATAGAGGACTATATAAGCAACAATATCTTCTTATTTTTAAGTTAAAATATGCAGTGGATTTAGCTATATAGGTCCTTATTCAAACCCCTTTTTATTAATTTTTTTGCGATTACTGTGATGGTAAAAACGTATTTGTGTGAAAATTTTGTATGGGGCTATTTAATTGTTATGGAGCCATTCTGGAGATGAATATATTATCTTTAATTTGAAACCAAGATATCCTTGCAGTTGCGACTCCAAGTTCATTAAAATGGTACCTGAAAAGTACTGTTATTCGTGGAAAAATGTGATAGCGTCCTTAAGTGTACCTAAAAACTTTATCGGACCAACTGAGTTTTGAGTACTAGAAAATCCAAAATCAGAAAAAACAATCCAAGTCTCAGTATTGGTTGGTTTTACACACGTTCTTCGCTACGCATCCTCGCTCATCTCTGGTGGAAACGCAGCCTAACTAGGGGCGCATTAAGACTGCGTTTGGATGCGGAGCGAGGGATGTGTGTAAAACTAACCAATATCAACGCTAACTTAGTTCGAGATATAAAAATAAAGCGATGTTATTGGTTGGTTTGACACAGATCCCTCACTACGTATCCTCGCTCAGCTCTAGTGGAAAGGCAGCCTTACTGACTGCTTCGCAATAAACGCATGACCTTGCGCACTGTTTGGTGACGACAACGGCCAGTGGCCGCACAGACCAGCACCCTAATTGCGTAACACACTATTAATCACAATCTTAATCATTTTGAAGGATATTGGTAATCCTTCATAACATAACATAACCATCCATTGCTTCATAATGTTCGAAAAATTTGTCTGCTCAACAAACGTAAATAACGCAATGAATTTTGTTGAACTGTCAAAATTTAAAGCCAGTCCTACTTAGTGTGTTACGCAATTACCCCACAAGTTGGACTATAAAAACTCATAGCACATCGCGCACTTAGCCGGTACCACCACCAGGCCGCACTATAGTGTGGCCCGGTGGTGGTATCGGACCGACCCGTCGTGTGACCATGTACTGCGCTGTAGATTGCATAATGCACTCGCGGACTGATGTATCACCACCTCACCACACATCCTTTTCTTCTAGCAAGACGTTTTCTCCGCCTCAAATAAGTATAAGTATGCGATTTCATTTCCATCTTAAACGCTACATTACACTACATTGGTGGAATTATATTAGTACAGTTCGGTCGCGTGGTTGGCCGAATCGGTTGGTTGGTCGAAGGGTGTATAACCAAAGTGGCAGCTATGACCACGACTGACCCTGGTCGCGGCTGCATAATTCACAAGGTCCCTAACGAAAATAGAAAGGTCGGGTACAAAATTATATGGGAAATCTAACGTGACTCGTTGTGACTTCAGATCGCCCATTTCATAAGAGAATGTTTTGCCTTGGATGCAAATGTTGTTGAATTTATAAACAGTGCGGCGAGCTAGCCGCATAAGTAGAAATGGCTCCATCTGTAGATTTCAGCAGACAGTAGCTAGATTGCAGCCAGCAAAATAAAAAGTTGTGAGTTGTACTTGCTCGCTGACTACGTAGTGCAACATGGTGGCGTATAGGTGTCGCTACAAGTTTAACAACTGCATCCTCCTGCTTGCGTATGATATCCTGGTACTCGAAATATTATTACCGTTGCGAACCCCGCGGTGGCCTGCCTACACAAACCACCAATTGATTAAAAAGCGGATGCGCTAACGAGCCCGCAAAATACAAATTTTCTTACGTTTTATTTAATTGCAGGTCAGCGTCTGGTTGTATTTGATCAAAATATCATTTCTTTATAGCAACATTGTGTATTTAACTAATTAGCTGTGATGCTACGAGTAACTTGTTATAAATAAATAAATTAGCATCTTCACAAAAGTCTTCTGAGTTACAATGGGCCTTAAACGTAATTTGAACTTAAATATAAATTGATGATAATAATCATTAAAATTGATAATTAATATCAATAATTGATTGAAAAGTTTTAACCTCTTTTGGAGCAGTTGTGGCCAGAGTGATATTGGCCCCGTCATTTCGAGTGCTGCTAGGTCGTGAGCTCGAACCCAGGCAGGCGCTTTACTTTGTGTAAATTTTTTCGTCACAACTACTCTCAGAACGGTAAAGGAAAATCGTGCGGAAACTGGCATGTCCTAGAACCAAAAATACGAATACGTGACATCTACCAATCCGCACTGGGCTCGCGTGGTGGATTTTGGGCCATTCCCTGTCACAGACGAGGCCTGTGTCCCAGCAGTAGGAACATTATAGGCTGATTATATTATATAACCTCATTTTGCTCAGCTCTCCACGTGTACCGTGACCCTAGAAAAATAAAAAGTAGAAACAAAATCTAAGTGTCACAAATACCTACTAATAACAGCCATTACATCAGTAATGGTTGTTGTCGAAAGTTTTTGTAGAAAGCTTAGGTAATGTTTCTTAATTGGTTCGTAGAATTATTCTCAAAGTCAAGTATTTTATTTTTATATCTCGCAATAATAAAGCGAAAGCATTTGCTTGTAAACATGACACAAACTAAGCATCAAAATCTTTGTTGTTTCAGGTGCTTAAGTGCGAAACTGCAATAGTAAACGTCCAAGACTTGCCGTGCGAAGTGTTCTTCGAATGACGGCACAGGAATTAAGCGCCGCTGCTGCCCGGTCAGGCTGGTGGACTGTCGAGGAGCATGCAGGTAAGCTTCCTTAGGAACCTTGATTTACGGATAAGTAACGTAAATTGGTTTTTATCTACTGTCTTTTTCTACTGACATCGACTCAATTAATGTTACTCGTAGTATCTACAGTTACACGGACAATTATTGCATACTATCTATTGCCGGAGGTGATGGAGCCATTAGTAGAACACTATGGAGTAATTTTGCTCCAATTTTCGCGGCAATTATTGCTCGTGCTAGCGCATAGGTATTTTGTAATCGAGACGATTGCAGTATAGCATTAAGGTTTTGATAATTTTACCATTTCATAATAAATGATCAAATTGCACAGATCGTAAAATGATATTGTTTGGCTACTATCACTATTATTAAGTATTTTCATGTACGTAACAACAAAACAACGGATTTCAATGATAAAGAACTTTAGGCTTACACCGTAACACAGAATTTTATTATAATACATGGTATGCAACAGCTGCTCCACGGTCTTGAGAATAGGTAATTCTGCGAATATGCACGGTCTTCAGATCAGTATGAATAATGTGCAGTTTTCGCCCATGACACATGACACACTACTTTGCGTTATCCTGACAACGATGCCGCCAACTTTGCTAAGTCAGCTGGTAAAATAAGGCGAATACTGCAGCGCTGACAAGGCAAATGAAATTAAAGATCAATTTTCATGTTTTTATATGGCTTGCTTTACATGTAACTTCATTCAACTACTCTGTCATAGTTCATTAGATATTTACCAAAGTATTTTCACAACACAAAAGGTACCTTGATGAAGCTCCACTGGCAAATAAAATTGCAAATATGGACGTTGTGGCATTTGATTTGGAAACTATTCCAAAACAAATTTTGACTGTTACGGATTTAGTATTTAATTCTGTTTCACTTCGTAAGTTATAGTACGAAAATTCTGTCACCGTTCAGAAGAAATATGCTAATGAAAACGTAAACTCCATTTAGGTTTAGCAAACCTTGCTGAAAGTGTGAGTACACAAACCAAGCCTCCTTAGAATTCCGTGCGACGAAAAACTTAAAAATAACATAGGGAGGGACTAGAATCGTATAGCGCTAAAATGGTACTTGTCCCATTTTAAACGTGCAAAAGTTCCCTATTCTATCGTGACATGTTCAAGTTCATGGGCTCCTAGTACTCGCTTAGTACTGTAGTCGTGCCGACTTCACTTCGAACGATGAAACCCTGACGTATAGTGCGACATGTATCGATATGAACGTGGCGAAATAAAGAACTAAAATTAAAAGTAAATTATCGACATCGGCACTAATTGCCACAAAGAAAACAGTTTTAAACGTAGGATTTTGACATTTTCCAGTTTTTAACCCCCGCACCCCGACGCAAAAACGACGGGGTGTTATAAGTTTGACGTGTCTGTGTGTGTGTGTGTGTGTGTGTGTGTGTCTGTCTGTGGCATCGTAGCTCCCAAACGGATGAACCGATTTTGATTTTGTTTTTTTTTGTTTGAAAGGTGAATTAGTCGGGAGTGTTCTTAGCTATGTTTGATGAAAATCGGGCCAAGATGGCCGCTGCCACAAAATGGCGGATTACATAATTTTTCACAACTCCCTCAATATGGGTATCAAATGAAAGGGCTTGACTAGTAGAATACTATAAAATATTACAAATTTCAAATCCAAGATGGCCGCCACCACAAAATGGCGAATTACATTTTTTTTTTCACAACTCCTTTAATATGGGTATCAAGTGAAAGGGCTTGACAAGTAGAATAATGTAGCGTAGCGTAATGTAGGGTAGCGGGATCGTCCGAAGGGTAGCGGGATCGTCCGAAAGGGTTACCGCTGCCCCGGAACATAAAGGGCTAAGGAAGGAACACGGGTGGGTTTTAGTCAGTAAGAGTCTGACACTCCCTTCCGCTCCACCCAGAGCGGGAGGAGTCATTAGATGATTTCCCATCAAAAAAAAAAAAAAAAAAAAAAGTAGAATAATGTACACTATATTGAAAGGGAATGAGGAATATTAAGTAACGAAATTAAAACTAAAAACTTGAAAATTATTTTTTTAGTCTAATCAATGCCCTAGCTAGATTGATGAGGAAAGTGGAGTGCTGACTGGTACCTAGGGCCTAACGAATTATTTAGCTTTTAATACATTATTTACTATATTATTATTACCTTTATTTTTTCAATAAAACCGTTAAAAAAATATATAATTAAGCCAAAGTATTTGGACTAGTATCATTATCCAGGGAGAAAATAGAGGAATACGTTAATATAGCTTCACTGTGGGAAAAATACGTACAGCTTCGCAGATTTCGGCGAGTCACGTGTTGATCGTATAGCATGTTTACTAGTAATATAATATTACAAAGTTTAAAAAGCAAGAAATAAAAGTTAAATTAAAAATTTAAAAAACCCCCGACTCAAACAAAAACCTCTAAAAACTAAAAAATAATATATATTGGCCCTTTAAGTTTAATATAAGTTGCAGGAAATATTTTGATCCAAGCGTCCTCACGTCGGGGGACGGCTAATGAAAACGCCAAACAGATGAGGCTTAAACCCAGCAATAATGAATGTATGCTATTGAAGAAACATAGCTGCTGTTAACTTTCAATTTCCTTAGCCCTCCCCCGACGTGAGGACGCTTGGATCAAAATATTTCCTGCAACTTATATTAAACTTGGGCCAATATATATTATTTTTTAGTTTTTAGAGGTTTTTGTTTGAGTCGGGGGTTTTTTAAATTTTTAATTTAACTTTTTACTTTACAAGCAGCGGCGCGCGGCGCTTCCTCGTTCATTATCCGTGTCGCACTATAGTAGTATAATTAATGATTTTGGAAGTAAAAATAATAATATAAGTACCAACTCTCTAGCATTTTTTTGGTATTATGTATTTTATTACAGACTAGCTGCTGCCCGCGACTTCGTCTGCGTGAAATCCTATCCTAACTAATATTATAAATGCGAAAGTAAGTTTGTTTGTTACATTTTCACGCCTAAACTACTGAACCGATCATCCTGAAATTTTGCATATACGTTATCAGGTGTACAGAAACTGACATAGGGTACCTTTCATTTCGAAAAAAGCGCCGTTCCCGAAGAAAACAACAATACACGTGGCGCCATCTATTATCATAAAAACGTTATTATTGTTTTTCTCGGGAACAGCACTTTTTTTCGGGATGAAAGGTACCCTACGTCCGTTTCTGTACTCCTGAAAATGTAGAAGCAAATTTTCAGGATGATCGGTTCAGTGGTTTAGGCGTGATAAGGTAACAAACAAACTTACTTTCGCATTTATAATATTAATATATTATTAAGTTAGGATTAGGATAGTTAGGGTTATTTCGTAACAATGCTCCTAGTTGGAAGTTATTAAGGTGTTGCTGTTAGTAAGAAAGTTAATATCCCGCGCAATTCAAATTTTGTGACGTTTATTGCATAATTCTGTATTACATTAGGTCTTCGGTTTTTTTATTGTCTTTTTTCTACGTAGCTTAGTTTCATGGGTTATGGTTATGGCCAAATACGTAAGTTAGGTTACGTTTTGCTGTACATCGTGCATAGTTTTTTTTTCTTACGTAATTATAATTATTAGTAATTATACCTACAACTTAAGTAATCATAACTTATATAGAGAAATATGTATGTTGACTATTTGTTTTTTTATTATTAATAAATACAAAGCAGCGATTTTATTTCGCGGCCTTCTTTGACGAATCCCTCTTTATAAACTGGAAGAAGTGTTGCCAAGTTAGTTAGTTGTCATTTTGCTGTTAGTCCACTTATTAGCGCTGAGCGAAGTCAGCGCAAAATGGCTAAATGTTACTAGGAGCCCATGAAGTATTAGTAGATGGAAATATTGACAATCCGATACATGTGGACTGCTTATCCATGCGCATGCGTAAAAACACGAAATCAACTACATAATATACGAGAACGTACGAAGCATTTTGAGGCAGTTTTATCTTCCTTCCTTCGGGATTTACTGAATGCCAAAAGAGGAGAAACTTTTATATTTTTGTAGCTGTTAGTGCCCGTCAACGCCCGGGTGAAAATGTCATGTTTTTCATAGAAAAATACGATCCAAACGTACCATGTATTATGAAAAACTAAAAACAATAATTTTTCATTATGTTGACAATTATTTTATTTTATTTAAGGCGAATGTGCTAGGGTAGCTCGCGAAAGGACATTTTGTACCCAAAAATTAAAGTCCGGCCAAAAAAATAAAGTACTGTTTACATAATGGGAAATTACCTCTTGAGCATTTTTTACTATTACAACGAAAGTCTACAATTAACCCCTCGGCTGCTATTTGAGATTGAAAATACCAAAAATCATATTTTTATAACAAGTTTATAGTTTAAATATGTTCAGGATGTTAAATTCAATTAAAAGTTGGTATTTTTTAATGTTATGTGTTCGCGCCGTTTTGTTAGACACATTCTTGGTTGGAAGAGAGATGTCACTACCGAAGAATCTAGCGCGCGCTGCGCGTCTATATAAAGGGCGGCGCACGCGCAAAAAAGTCAGTCTACATATTCTACATTACCGCTAATTACCTATTGCTCGCCAAATTGACACTTCAATTTTCGGCTCGAGTACGCGAGACTCAAAGTCTGTCATCATTACTTACGCCGCACGCTAAAATACTCCATTGAAGGGCCGGTCCTTCAATTTGAGAGTTCGTGAACCTAAACGCAATATCTACGGCGCGCGCCCCCGCTAAATAAATCCCGGATCCGTGGATAAACTCAAGGTTGGAGAAGAAGACCGTCGCAGCTAGGAGACCAGGTTAGTGGCCTTTCAATTTCTTCTTTGATTGTGTCAAACGGCGGACATTTCTTCAACACCTAAATGTACTCCGATCCCGAAGTAATCATTCCCGCTTAAAGTAATTTCCCCGCATTTCTTTTCAATAATAAAATAAAACACCCGCATATTAATTCCCCCGCGCGACCATTTTTTGGTCACTTCGAGCCATATATATATAAAAAACCAGTGCCTTATAAGTCCAATATAATCATAAATATATGTGTAATATACATTAATATAAATATATTATAAAAATAAAAAATATTCCCACATCCAATAGTTCCCACACTACCTACATAGGGCGCGATTGTGAATTGGTGTAACCGTTGACCTTGTTCAAGGTGATAGGCAATTTGTAACTGCAAGGTGTAGTGCGTTATCGGAAGTTACCTGTTCGATAACGGATTGTAGCTTTCAAAATGAGTTATGAAACAAAAATTAAAATAGCTGCTGCAAAAAAGCAAGCAGTTTTCGCAAAAATTAACGAATTATATGAGTCGGGAAAAAAGGTGGCATCAGTTAGCACAAACACTAGAAGTGTCCAGGAATTTCTAGCAGCTTCTACAAGTATAGACCAATTATATAATCATTTTAATACACTGTGTGATGAACATAACGAATTGGTTCTGAAAGTGGACCCGGACTATAAAATTACCTTCAGTGACTGGAGTGCATTTGAATCACTCTATTCCCAAATCAAATTCATACGCGGTAACTTAATGGAAACACTTCGTACGTATAAACAAGAATTGCCAGCCAAAGAAACAATTAACAATTCGTGTAAACTACCCGCGCTAGAATTAGTCAGTTTTCGGGTAATCCCGAAAACTGGCCGCTTTTTTATGAATGCTTTAAAGCTAATGTGCACAATAATAAAACATTGACGGACAGTCAAAAGGTCCAATATTTGGTGGGTAAACTGAGTGGGAACGCATTAAATATATTTGCCGGAATAATTCCTAATGAGGATAATTATTCCACAATATGGAACTCATTAGTGGAAAAATACCAGGACAAGAGATTGTTAGGGTCCATGTATTTAAATAATATACTCAACATAAGTTGTAGTACCTCCGCCTCAGGTCAATTGAATGACTTTATTGAACGAATTCATTCTTCGTGGTCCGCGTTAAAAAAGTTACAGATTGATGATCTATCAGATTTTATTTTTATGCATGTCGCATTAAAAAAACTGGATTCGCAATTGGTGCAGAACTTCGAGTTGTCCGTGCGCGATAAAGATATACCCACAAGCGAAGAGTTAATAACTTATGTTCGTAATCACATAAAAACTATCGAAAGAACAGCTGCGGTACATCAAACTATTGATAATAAAACTCGAAGTTTCGAGAAGTCGCGTAATCGGAATGTTCCGAAAACCACTCATAGCTTTGCGATCACGGAGAAAAATATTAATTCCAGACCTACCTGCATTTTTTGCAATAATGCAAGTCATGGTCATTTATACGAGTGTTTGGAGTTCAAACGACTTACAGTTAGGGAACGTTTTATGTTCGTTAAAAACAAAAAATTATGCGTTAACTGTTTCAGTGATAAACACACAACGTTAAGATGTGCGTCGAAGCACACATGCAAACATTGCAATAAAACGCATCATTCTTTGCTACACTTTGAAAATATGGAAAATATTCCACAATCAAGGCCATCCAGTTCAAATAATAATAGCGAGGCGGCTGCAATGAACGCGGTTCCCTCCAATGCGCAAAATAATCACCAATCGTTGTGTTTGTTGTCGCGGTCGGCCGAGCACTTGAGTGGCGGGGGGCCTGTAAATAAAATGGACGGTGTAAATTCGACCGTACTTTTAGCTACAAACAATAAGGTTTTGTCTTGCACTCAACTGGATAGTTCAATAGTATTACCTACCGCGCAAGTATATGTACCTATAGACGGGAATCGGTTTACGATCAGATGTCTGGTGGACAGCGGGTCGCAAAATAATATTATTACCCTCGAGTGTTGCAAAAGGCTGAAGCTGAAAATTAAACCACTAGTTAACTCGTCATTAAAATCGGTAGGCGCCATTTCGGCACCTATACGAGGTTATGTAGCCGTCACCATACAATCACGAGTGAGTGACGCTCAATATAGCTTGACCATGCTGGTAATAGACCATATTGCAGACCCTTTGCCAAGCCGAGTAATACAGGCGTCGACCATTAATTATTTCAAGAACTTACCGTTTGCGGATGATTGTTGGAATCTACCAGGTAGCATTGACGCAATTCTAGGAACGCAAATGTTCGCGTTTATTTTGCTAGGAGGGAAAGTAATACCCCCTCCATTAGCGCAATCAGCTGATTCTAACAGCACCGCTAGCTCTGCACCTCACGCTATAGAAACCACGCTCGGTTATATTGTTATGGGGGAATTACCCTCGGGTAACCCCAGCAATGTAGCCTGGTCCTTCGGCCCTCTGGTGAGTAATTTAAACACTATAAAGTTTAAATTACCCACCACGAGAATAACAAACACAGAACATAAAGTCTGTGAAAATTTCTATAAATCCGCGGTATCTTTACCTTTTACAAACGAACCTGCCTCTTTAGGTAATTCGTTCGCACAGGCTCAACGTACATTAACCGCGTTAGAGCGTAAATTCAATTCGCTTCCCGCTTTACGTCAATCTTATAACGACGTTATTAATGATTACATAGATAAAGGCTATTTATTGGAAATACCTTATTTATCTTCCGCTATAACTGAAGGGTATTGCACACCCCATCCCGCTGTCGTTCGGTCCGAGATACCAACGGCAAAACTCCGAGTGGTGTTGGACGCTAGTGCCAAGACGGACACCCTCAAACCGCTTTATAAACTATTATATCGCTTTAGCGACTCCGAGCTGGTTCGCATATTGCAATTTAACTCTGTGGCCTTTGGCCTCCGTTCCAGTCCATTCCTAGCAATGCGTACTATCCATCAGTTAGCTGAGAACCATCGCAAAATCTTTCCTCTCGCCGCAGAGGTAGCCACACGAGAACTGTACATGGACGATTTGACTACGTCCGTACATTCAGTAGCGGATGGAACTCTGTTGGCAGACGAGTTACTCGCGCTATTCAGGCGCGGCGGATTTGAGCTCGTCAAATGGGCGAGTAACTCTCAAACCTTACTGGAACACTTGCCTGAATCTTACCGTGCTGCGATCACGTTCACAGATGATGACGAAAATCTGAAGGTTTTAGGTTTGAAATGGATACCTACCTCTGATGTGTTCTCGTTCGTCGCATCCGCGGAGGCTTCAGGTATAACTAAACGCACTATATTACCTACTATTGCTCGCCTCTTTGATGTGCTCGGACTCGTCGCGCCTGTTATTCTTTATGCAAAGCTTCTTATTCAAGATCTTTGGTTCGCTAAGATAGGATGGGATGATAAACCTCCTGAAATTATTACTAAATGTTTTTCTAAATTTAAAAATGAATTGCCTTTGTTATCTAACTTACAAGTACCGCGCCATTTGGGTGTCGCGGCCGGCTGCGTAGCAAACCTAATTGCGTTGGGTGATGCTAATATGAGGGCTTACGGTTGCGTCATCTATCTGCATGTGGTGAACCCTAATGGGGATATATCTGTTCAGTTAGTGTGCGCCAAGTCTAAAGTGGCTCCACTAAAGACTGTATCGCTAGTAAGAATTGAGCTATGCGCTTTCTTACTTTTAACAAAACTTGTAAAACAAGTATATTATTATACTGTTTTTAATAACCGCTATCCTATACAAGATACTCTCGCTTTTAGTGATGTAATGATTGCCTTATCATGGTGTCATTCATCTCCGCACCGATGGCAAACATTTGCTGCCAATCGCGTAACTAACTTACAGGAGAATCCACCTCCTGACCGCTTTTTCCACATAAATGAAATAGAAAATATAAAAATGGGAAACTTACCCTCGCAACCTATAAGGAAACTTAACCAATGTTTCGATGAAAACGGATTGCTTCGTGTTGATGGCAGATTAACAAATGCTCATATACCATATTATAACAGGCATCACATATTACTGCTCCGTCGACATCATTTGGTTAATCTATTAACAGACGACTGTCATCGTTGCATTGGTCGCCAATTGTTCCCTTACAAAGAACTACTAACAGTTCTGACTCAAATTGAGTGTGTTTTGAACTCGCGGCCATTGTGCTTACTTGCTGCCGAGTCACACACTATCTTAACTCCCGCACATTTCTTAAATACAACGCCGTTACAGTCATTACCTGCCTGTGAGGTTGACGCATCCGTGAGCCTTCATAGTAGGAAGAAATTGTTAGACAGCTCGGTACAGAGCTACTGGAAAAGATGGCATATGCATTATTTACACACTCTTCGAAAATGGAATTCACCTGATACACCTATACAACCAGGCACAATTGCCCTCGTACACCAGGATGACTCGCCACCGCTACGTTGGCCTACTGGCGTTATTGAACAGGTATACCCTGGTAAAGATGGGGTTGTCAGGTTAGCTCTGGTACGCACTGCTTTGGGAGTTTTGAAACGTCCTGTCGTAAAGCTGTGCCCTCTGCCGTCACAGTAATTCAATTCAACAACTAACCAGTCACAATCGCACCTGTTGTATTTAGTTATGTTTACTATATTATGTTTATTTCCTCTAATTACATTTTTTTCCATATAATTCATGATTCTCCTTCCAGCTAATTGGACATCCTCTCATTTAGCATTCTCCTTTATTTTTCCTTTCTGTTTCTTTTCGAAACCCCTACGGAGTTTCAAAGGGGGGAGGATGTTCGCGCCGTTTTGTTAGACACATTCTTGGTTGGAAGAGAGATGTCACTACCGAAGAATCTAGCGCGCGCTGCGCGTCTATATAAAGGGCGGCGCACGCGCAAAAAAGTCAGTCTACATATTCTACATTACCGCTAATTACCTATTGCTCGCCAAATTGACACTTCAATTTTCGGCTCGAGTACGCGAGACTCAAAGTCTGTCATCATTACTTACGCCGCACGCTAAAATACTCCATTGAAGGGCCGGTCCTTCAATTTGAGAGTTCGTGAACCTAAACGCAATATCTACGGCGCGCGCCCCCGCTAAATAAATCCCGGATCCGTGGATAAACTCAAGGTTGGAGAAGAAGACCGTCGCAGCTAGGAGACCAGGTTAGTGGCCTTTCAATTTCTTCTTTGATTGTGTCAAACGGCGGACATTTCTTCAACACCTAAATGTACTCCGATCCCGAAGTAATCATTCCCGCTTAAAGTAATTTCCCCGCATTTCTTTTCAATAATAAAATAAAACACCCGCATATTAATTCCCCCGCGCGACCAGTTATGCTTAAAACACTTGTAATGAACTAAGCAATATTCGACTTGTCGACAAAAACAGAGTTTTGTATTTGTTGAGCTTTTAAGCATTGTATGTAATTGTATACATCTCGTCAGAAAAAAATAAATTCCTGCAGGAAGTAGTAGTAAATACCACATAAATTAATTTAATTTAATTTCCTTTTCATTTTAATTGGGGGTTATTGTATTGGTAACTGCTGACATCTGTTGGACACTGATTAATTCAATGCGGAAATGATCACAGCCTTTCTGGTATGTTTGTACGTGCTCACAATATTAATTATTGTGTTCTAAAACTCATTTAAAAAAAAAGATAATTCATCACATCGCATTCCCATCCAAATAAAATAAGCACCAACGAGCGACATCTCTTGGGATTAATAGTAAATGAAGAAAGACCTCTTCTCCCTTATGGAATCCTAGTACATTTAACGCAATTTTAGTCTCGGAGTCTGTTTCAATTAGTTTTCGTCCGTGTCGTCAAACAATGCGACTACTTCCTTTAGTTACTTTTCCAGAGAAAGTAAACGTTTTTTTTTGTTTCGGTTTTTCGCATTCATATGCACTTAAAACTTTCAAAAACTCAAACACTAACATAGATTATTTTGTTTCAGTTTTTAGTATTCAAACGCACTCAAAACATTCAAAAACTCAAACTATAATATAGATTACTTTGTAAAAAAATCTCAATGTCATGAGCTCGAATGATATCGCCGCTGCTACGCTGCGGTTGCTACGCCGTTGCTACGCCGTAGCGCGTAGCCACAATGCCATTATGCTGTAGCATTCAAGCGCGCTACATGCATAAAAGCACTTGAATTTACTGTAAATTAAATAATACTGTCGTTTTAATTTTGCGAGGTTTTAATGGCTAGAATGTGTAATCAAGTCGATTTTTCTGTCTCATACCTTAAAGGGAAAAAACGGAGCTCTTATAGGATCACTTCGTTATCCGTCTGTCTGTCTGTGAAGATCCTTTTTCTCAGGAACGCGTGGAGGCTAAGTTCAAATTAATAGCCAATACGTAGGTCTACGGTATCGCTCCATTTAAAATACTAGTATTGAGCTGCATCCGGTTAGAGTGGAAGCCAACCCCAACATAGTTGGGAAAAGGCTCGGCAGATGATGATGATGACGTATGTCTACGGTCCCTTGGAGCTGTAAAAATATCAAATTTCTAAGTCAACGCAATAAAAAAATACGGGCAATTATGCGCCATATTTTGATACTCGCAAACATATCAAAACGTATAGGGTGATTCCCGTTGGCCTAGAATCATGAAGTTTGGCAAGAAGCAAGGTATCACAGAATAAGTAAATGAAAAAGCCCGAAAATCGTTAATTTGTAGTTTTATCAAATAATATTTATATGTTTTGCGATGATAAACTTACATTTGCAGTTGGAAAATTGACCGCACGTTCGATGTATGGGAGAAGAATATTTTTTCAACAACAAAGTAATGTTTCTTCTTGGAATAAATTCTTCCCTACTCTGGAACTCTTCTCTGTGCGTGATACAACACGCACTTGCATGTTTTTATGATGATTTGAATGCATTATTATTTGTTGAATCGGGAAATTAAACTAAATGACGGGTTAAGGTGTCAAAGTATGTACTTACAAACATCATCAGTTTTTGAAATCATATTTTTTTAAAGTAAAAATACAAAACAAAAGGGTAAAAACTGCAAAAGATTGGCGACGCATGTGTGACTTGAACCCACTACCTTCGCGTGTCAACCCCGTACACGAATGTTTACCAGCAATATGGTGTTTGAAATATGGTGTTTGAAATATGGTGTTTGAAATATGGTGTTTGAAATATGGTGTTTACAAAGGTGTCGCACTGAGTGAGCGCTACATGTCTCGCCGTCTTAACGGTATGCAAAATCAATTTACAATTAAATACAGTTTACATAAATTTTCAATTTAAGTACATTATTTACATTACATTAATTTTAAAATTTAAATGTTATTTTAATTATTATATACAAAGAAAGAAGGAAAAGAAAACATGTCTATTTGGACACATTTCGTGAAGTACCTATTTACTACACACACAAAAATGATTATGTATGGTGACATATACTATCATTTTTACCATATTATTATTAATAAATAAAACAATACATTTAACATATTACAACATATTAATTAACTTAAATAATTACTAATGCCTGTATTATGATACCAGATCAAGAGGAAAAAAAATTACAGGGACATTTTACAAAAAAAACTCGTGAATTGAGTAAAAACAATCTATCCAGCTGTGCTAATGTGCCAGTACACATTGATTCCAAATTCGTTCAGTGAATTGTGCGACAAGAGCGCTCTGTGCCCCGCGTCTGGTTCGCACAAACGCTTTTGGAGCTAAGAGACACAAACCATACAAGCCAGATGGCGTTTATTGTAAAGAAAAAACATATTTTTGCTACCTATCTATAAATATTTTTCAACACACTTGCTCGTTAAGTGGCTCTTAATGAACCGCTTTTAGGTCCATAATGCAGTGTATTAAAAACGCGTTGCTTTTTACTTTACGTTACGGCGCTAGTGCTATAACGCCACAGATAACTATTTAATTTTACTAGTCGGAGGTGGGAGATGTGATTTATTTACCTTAAGGTGAATGCGCAGTGGTAGACCGCGAAATTCAATTTTTCTTACGTTTTTTGCAATTTTCAGATCAGTGTCAGGTTGTATCTTGATCAAAATATGATTCGTGACTATAACAGGTACGTATTAACAGGATTATAATCATTAATACATCTTTCTTTTCTTATGGAAAAGTTCTTAGGGAACAAATCTATTATAATTCTGTAACTATATATCTATTATAGTCGCGAATTTTCGATCAAGATACAACCTGATACTGACATGCGAATCGCAAAAAACGTAAGAAAATTTGAATTTCGCGGTCTACCCCCGCGGCGCATTCACCTTAAATTGTCTGTGGTCCCTCCCGGAAGCAAACGGAAAAGACCACTGGCGTTCTATTATTGCGGATTCTCACTGAACTAATGTATATTTTTCTATGACAATAGTACTTTCTAATTCCATACTAACTAAACAACAATTTGACATACGACAACACTACGAGCAGTCTAAACATTATTTTGTATTTATTATATTTTTCTATAGGCTCTATATAGGCTGTATAGCGATTTTGTCAGTGCTTTTATGTAAATAAACGCGCGCCGCGCTAGTGATGCTCGCGCAGGTGTAGGTAAACCTGAGCGCGCACGCTAGCGCGTTGCGCGGAAAACAAAACAGCGCGCCATTTTCCATACAAGTTAATATTTAACAATACCAGTCTGTTTTTTTTCTCGCAAGTGTTTTGAAAAGCGTCGTATTTGAAACGCGTGTGCATTGATTATTATACTCTCGGACCTCGTACACATGTATCATAATGTACTGTTATTACGTGTCATACTATAATATAATAGGCATATGAGACAGAGGAATAAAAAAACTATCATAAGGAACGTTTTGCGTATGAATGTGAATAGCTACTCGTATAAGAGTAGGGGCAGAACAATGAAAAGATGGATTGACAGGGTGAATGACTATAGGGCAAGAATCTCCGTAGACACAGGGGGTGTCTACGGAGATTATTATTGTTTATTGTTAATTAAAACGGTAACACCAATTACATTAATTAAAATAGAGATTTAAACAGGTATACAAAAATATTTCAACTACTAACATGATATAATAGAGGACACCCTAGCATACTTCTTCTCACAAAACATCAGACATACACGCATAATTCTACTCCATTCATCGGCAAACAGATCACATTCAGATGATGATGACTAATAGAGAAGTATGGAAGAAAAAGATATGTAATGCCACCCCAAATATAAAATTGGGATAAAGAAAATGATGATGTCTCATGTAAGCAAATTTCCATTAATTTGACAGAAATCCAGACACCTGCACCGGTTGGTAACCACCACTAGACCAGCAAGCGATTGTACAGACGCCAGCACATCAAGCTACTACAATCTGTCAAATTTCTTTAATAGATTTTCAACTTTATCGCTACAGCATAAGGTTCAAGGTTGATTGCGAAAATTTTACACTTGCGGGTAGCTTGATGTGCTGGCGTCTGTACAGTACCTTACTAGCGCTAGCTATTCAAAGTTTATCCAAACATTATGTAGTGCAAATATATTAATTAAAATTGACAAAAACCTAGTTTCAAAGTCAAAGTGAAATAAATTATTTCAAATACGCACATTGAAGGCACTTTATGTGTTCTGTATCATCCTATACTAATATTATAAAAAAAAATGTTAAAAAAATACTAAAAAGCACGCTCTTATGACGCACTGAAAATGTTAAAATAATTAAATTGACTTAAATCGAGTTCTAAAAGCGCGGAGCGCTTTGTGAATTAATTATTATAAGTGCGCTCCACGCTTTTAGAATTCAATTTAAGTCAATTTATTTTTAACTTTTGGATCTAGTATTCTTTCTTAAGTTAATACGTATACAGTCAACGAAGTTATGAAGATAAGGGGCTACTAAAAAACTCGAGGGATTTACTTGTAGCCACTGAAGTGTTCCATTATCCACCTCCTGGCTCCATCATCAGATCAGCTCTAAGACACCAAATCATAGTTTTGTCTTTCGAACTACATATCATCATCATCATCATAATCAGCCTATAATGTTCCTACTGCTGCGACACAGGCCTCCTCTCTGTGAGAGGGAGTGGGCCGTAATCTACCACGCGAGCCCAGTGCGGCTTGGTAGATGTCACATGTCTTCAAATTTTTGGTTCTAGGACATGCCGGTTTCCTCACGATGTTTTCCTTTACCGTTTTGAGAGCAGTGGTGATGAAATAGTTTACACAAAGTAAAGCGCCTGTCTGGGTTCGAACCTACGACCTACAACTCGTAAGTCGCGGCCGATACCACTGGTCCACCACTGCTCTACTACATATAGATACAAAGTTTTATTTCGATACGACAATTAAAAGTAGGTTAAAATTGACTTCTAAGATTTCGTTACATTTTACTCGTAGTTACAAGTAAAGCTAATAAAAGCGTTTTTTTTTTTTTTTTTATTTTTTTTTATTTGAAATGGACTTGCTCTTGACTCTAGTCTAGGTCAAAGGTGACAGAGACAAAGTCGACGATGGAGCGAGCTTATCCAGAAGAAGCCTGTTCACTCTCACTTTGAAGAGATTTGGGTTGTATGTGCTCGGAAAAACAGACGCAGGTAGAGAGTTCCACTCTTTTGCAGTGCGCATTATAAAAGACATTTGCAAACGCTTGGTGCGAATTGGTGGAATAGCAACCAGGTAGGGATGGTAACATGCTGTGCGTCTGGATGTCCGAAGGTAGAAGGGGGCCGGTGGAATGAGGTCGTGGAGTTCTTGGGCACACTCACCGAAGTACAGTCTGTAGAAGACCGACAGGCAGGCAACCTTGCGGCGATGAGCCAAGCTGTGAAGCTTGGCATCCACTAGTTTTACGTCGCCAATGAGCCTCTTAGCTCTGCGTTCCACCGAGTCAAGCGCAGCAAATTGGTATTTCGCTGAGCCATCCCAAAGGTGGCTGCAATACTCCATGCAGGATCGGACCTGTGCTTTGTATAGGGTTAAAAGCTGTCCAGGCGTAAAGTATCGCTTTAACGAAGAGAAAATATTTGAACTTTTGTATGTTTATTTATTACGCTTTCATGCTAAAACGGCTGTACGAATTTGGCTGAAATTTGGCACATGGGTAGACCATGACTGTATATTCCCACGGGACCGAGACTTATGCGGGTGAAACCACGGAACGTAGTTAGTGCCTAATAATAGCTTAGGTGGCCAAACTACGTCACGTGCTTTTTGAAAGACTTGCGTGACAGACAGACATTTAGGTCATGGCATACACATAATCAGCCTGTATCTTTCCCACTGCTGGGACACAGGCGTGCTGCCTGAAAGAGACTTTATTATAAATACTAAACAGAAATAATCGGGTCGTCTTAAATAAAATTCTTAACTTAATTTTCAACATTTATTGAAGTCAGTAAAACATCCAGGGAATTGTTAACATTACATAGATATTTTTTAGCAATACAAAAATTTACACGCATATATTTTTTGGAATACAAACATTTACACACATATATTTTTTTTTGCAATTTATTTGATAAAGCATCGTGTATAATTGTGGAGAATTCCATTATATAACAATTAAGAACATCACAATATTAAACGTGTCTAATAAAGCAAGTACGTACATAATACATCGAACATTTGACAGTTCTAGTATTAATAATATCAAAATCAAAAACACGTGAGGAAAAGAATCTACTTATTCAACCATAGTGTTATTTATAAACGCGTCTTATTACCTAAACTCAAACATCTACATTGTTTAAAGTTAATATACGTTCAAACGTCAAAAGGTATGGTTAAACCTCAGAATAATAACTACTAAACTTTAACCAACGTTTATAAATAACCCCCTCAATGTAAACGTTTACCAATATCAGAATTATACATCCTAACTTAATATTATTTATTATTAATATTATTATCTTTATTCAACTAAATACATATAAATTCTATTTTTAAATATTAGAATATAAAAACATAAAAAATAGTAGCCCACGGGTATCGGGAACAGGGTTAAATATTATTTATTATTAACATTACTAGCTGTTGCCCGCGACTTCGTCCGCGTTAAATCCTATCCTTAATATCCTAACTATATAATATTATAAATGCGAAAGTAAATTTGTTTGTCTGTTTGGTACCTTTTCACGCCTAAACGACTGAACCGGTCATCCAGAAAATTTGCTTATACGTTGTCGGGTGTACAGAAACGGACATAGGGTACCTTTCATCCCGAAAAAAAGTGCTGTTCCCGAGGACACAGCAATAACGTTATTATGACAATAGCTGGCGCCACGTGTATTAAGCTATTTAAAAAAATGTCTGTCTTGATAATAAACTAAAATAGAAAAAAAATAAAAGAGTAAAGGACAGACAGAATAAATCAAACTATACAATCTTATTACCTCCGTATTATTTAATTTCTGAACGCACCCTGGTTGACTAGTACGACGAACAGTTTCTATGGGATATTAAAATTGTTGCTTTTACTATTTTCTTTACAACTTCTTCATATTTATTTCATCTCTTAAACCTTCCTTGGACTTCTACAAATAATTCAAAACCAAAATTAGCCAAATCGGTCCAGCCGTTCTCGAGTTTTAGTGAGACTAACAAACGTCATTTCATTTTTAGGGTTCCGGTACCCAAAGGGTAAAAACGGGACCCTATTACTAAGACTCCACTGTCCGTCTGTCTGTCTGTCACCAGGCTGTATCTCATGAACCGTGATAGCTAGACAGTTGAAATTTTTATTTCTGTTGCCGCTATAACAACAAATACTAAAAATAGAATAAAATAAATATTTAAGGGGGGGGGGTCCCATACAACAAACGTGATTTTTTTGCCGTTATTTGCTCAATATTGTAGTTACATACCTACTTTGTGCGGAACCCTCGGTGTGCGAGTCCGACTCGCACTTGACCGGTTTTTTATATAATTATAGATAGATTATGAACCTGTAATTTAATGGCGATGTCGTATCGTCAACTTTAATGTCCATCAACTACCTACGTAGATAAAAATTATGCCTCATTATTTCTAGATAAACACACAACTTGCTAAACAACATTCATTGAAATTTAACACAATTTGTATAATTGGAAAGAGCATCTAACGGTAGCCCTGTGTCGTATCTAGATTGAAGCTATGGTGATAGGAAGTGCTATCAACGAGGCTGTTACGTAGGGTGGTCATGCAACCTGTAGCATCACCACCCTACTCATTGTTCCATTGCCACCGTAGCGTCGCTGCCGTAGGAAATCCTGTCCAGCAGTGTCATTGTTGTGCTCAAAAGGGCGAGTAAGGTTTCACTCCTTCACTGTTTTCACTTTCACAAAAAGTATATATATATATTCCGACTCCAGGACCAGACCTCGAAACCTATCCTTCTGCAGCGAGGTGTGAGACAGGGAGACGTTATCTCTCCGAAACTGTTCACCGCTGCACTGGAGGATGTCTTCAAGTTTCAGGACTGGAAAGAGGCTGGCATTAACATCAATGGCGAGTACATAACTCACCTTCGGTTTGCCGACGATATCGTAGTCATGGCTGTGACTATGGAGAATCTCAGTGTAATGCTCGATGACCTCAGTAGAGCCTCCGAAAGAGTGGGTCTGAAAATGAACATGAACAAAACGAAGGTCATGTTAAATGCCCATGTAACATCCACTCTCATGAAGATCGGAGATGCTACACTCGAAGTCTTGGACAAGTATATTTACCTGTCCAGTTAGGTAGGTCCAACTTCGAGAAAGCGGTCAATCGTCGAATCCGACTCGGCTGGGCAGCGTTCGGGACGCTACGCAATATCTTCTCGTCCCACATACCGCAGTGTCTCAAGACGATAGTCTTCGACCAGTGCGTGTTGCCAGTGATGACATATGGCACTGAAACGTGGTCGCTCTCAATGGGCCTTATTAGAAGGCTGAAAGTCACCCAAAGGGCAATGGAGAGGGCTACGCTTGCGAGTTACCCTGCGTGATCGAATCAGAAATGAAGAGATCCGCAGGTGAACCGAGGTAACCGACATAGCCCGAAGAATTGCCAAACTTAAGTGGCAGTGGGCAGGGCACATTGCTCGCAGAGCAGATGGCCGATGAGGCCGAAAGGTTCTGGAGTGGCGACCGCGTACCGGAAGACGTAGCCTTGGTAGGCCTCCCACAAGGTGGACCGACGACCTTGTGAAGGCCGCAGGAACTCGTTGGATGCGAGAAGCACAAAACTGGTCGAAGTGGAGGTGCTTGGGGGAGGCCTATGTCCAGCAGTGGACGTCTTTCGGCTGAAATGATGATCGTTCTACAATGTTCGAATTCATATACATTATGTCTGGACGCGTTATTTTGAGAAGTCAAATCAAAGTATTATCTTGATGTTGGTCTGCTGATTGGCATCGAAGAACAAGAAGGAATATATTTCCACATTGTAGGTTTTCCATATTTATTATACATTGTGGTAATATAAACCGATTCGCGCTCTTCGTGCTCTGCCTAGGACAATTCAGCTGAATCCGTTTACCGTAGACAGGAAGCTGACCTCAACATTGTTGTGAATAGGCTAAGCAGATGATGATGCTGTTGTCTTGGATGACGACGGCGTTTCGATGACTCAGGATGCGGTTCTATCGCCATCTGAAATGGGACAAATTCATGTTAATAATAAAGACAGAGATTAAAACAGAAGAAGAACTAGCATGGGTCGAGGGGGCAGTTGGAGGGGGGGTTCAGGGAATCAGACCGGAATAACTCATAAATCAGATCATCATACAAACTTTTTAATTGAAACAAAAAACAAAATTTCAGAGTTGTGTCTCTTTTCAGTTTGTTTGTTGCCTCTAAAGCTTTTTCGATCTCGTGAATCGGACTCAGGACAAAATAGGCATTTATTTTTTTCACCGAGTCCAAAATTTACCTTCATAGCAGCCATTGAAGATGTTATTCAAAAACGAATACCATTTATTTAAATTGACTAAATGAATTCGAGTTCATTGTCACCCAAGAGAGTATTATTGAATAAACGGTTAGGTTAATACTCTCATGTTACTCGTATAAGATTACGGTCAAGGACAAGTATGTGAATTAGTAGTCGGTCGTCCACTTGACTGCAGCTGTTAGCACTGTTCTGGGTGAAGAAATCAATGTTCGTTCTTGTAAGAATAGATTCATTTGTGCTGTAATTCGTCATCTATTGACGGCAATACATTATGAAACTAAACTAAAAAAAAAAACTATCTTCTTCAGTAAAACAAAATCGCCGCTGCGGGAAGAAGTATGTACCTAGTGAGTACCACCGATGCACGATGTGGAGAAGTAGGCATCGCGTGACTATGTGGTTGCTTTGGTGGTATGGCCGCGTGTTTCACGTCAGATCGCGTGTTCGCCTCGTTATCACGCCAGAGCTGTGAACATAAAACAGTCATGGTCAATAGTTAATAAGCGATATCGTTTTTGGAAGTGTGGTCAATATTTTTTTTACGGCAAACACTTCGTTTTATTATACCTTTAATTTAACGTATCATGACTTTTAAAGATAAAACAATATTTAAAAAATCCTAAGTGCTGTGTTATATCAAGGTTACAATACCAATTTAGCACTGTATGTAGTGACATTAAAACATATGGTGTTGCTTTGTGGTAATAATGATATTGTGTCGTGTCGGTAGTTATATGGCATGACATGGGTAGGTAGATTTGATGACGGCATTGGTTGCAACATAGAAGAAAACATCTCGGTACATTATAGGTACAGTTATTTTTTTATCACATTCTTCTGAACTGAATAATGTCCGATAAAATAGCATTCTGTGAGGTCCACATCTTTTTAAGCCGATGGGGTATTTATATTTTGGGGTGTTTTGTCTCAGAGAGTTTTAATGTTTCTTCGATGTCACATATTTGGGTAGCGGGATCGTCCGAAAGGGTTACCGCTACCCCGGAACATAAAGGGCTAAGGAAGGAACACGGGTGGGTTTTAGTCAGTAAGAGTCTGACACTCCCTTCCGCTCCACCCAGAGCGGGAGGAGTCATTAGATGATTTCCCAAACAAAAAAAAAATATGTCACATATTTGTGCCGCTACTTATACAAGTAACGGAATAAGGGGTAGTAGAAAACAGCAAATATCAGCACAAATATTTTCTGTCTTCTTGAAAACAGATATTAATGAATGGGTCAGGAAATCAGATCTGTCAGAACTGTCCGTATTTATCCTCGTGACTGTATAAAACTACATAAGTAAAAAACCGTGTTAGATACTTACCATTGAAAATACAATGATTGCTGATCTATGATGACATAGGTTGCAAAAGGATTAGCACTACAAATTTAAGAGTTGAATTTGGACGTGGCTTATGGTTACAGTAATTTGACACGATAGTTTTACTATGGGCCTTTGCTCAATTTATGAAGAGTCAAGGCAATTCTACTGAAAATCTTAAATTAGCAATGTACTTTATAGTTTTACTTCGTATCAAGAATAAGCCTTGTAAATTAGTGTATTTAATTTATGATTAAATAGGTAAGTAATGATATTAAATAATTCATTATTTTTGTGTGCATAAATACGAGTACACCAGTGTCAAACTGTTAGCGAGCTTTTCCCATTATAAGTGATAATTTTATTCTTATACCCTACCAAGTGTGCGTTGTACATCAAATCTTAACATCTAAAACTTAGAAAAGTGGCAAATACGCGATTACAAGAAAGCTCGCTTATAAAAAATCCATCCTAACAAAATACGCTCAATGTAAAGTCGACTCTGACTTTGCAGTGCTATCTTCTTACGAGCCATTGTTACTCTCTCACAACAGCTGATTATCATCGCTACTAATGCCATCCTCGTTACTCCATCGCATCGTATGCGCAGAAAAAATCCAGCTTCCATCTGGAATGTGTATAACATTTATTCTTTAATAACGAAAACCCTCCTTTTAAGGTCGTTCAAACCTATGTCATAGTAACATATCGGTTTAGCAGTTAATGGCGGGTTGTTTCACGTCTCCTTGACGTACGCGTAAACGTCAAAATGGCGCTAACTATCTTCAAACCAAGAAAAGCATTGTTTCAAATCACAATTACAAAATTATGGCCTATTATGTTACGTTAACCAACCGTTTGAAACAACTGGCCCTAAGTCTATCTACCAACCCGCACTGGGCCCACGTGGTGGATTGTGGCCCACTTCCTCTCACAGAGAGGAGGCCTGTGTTCTAGCAGTGGGATCGTTGTAGGCAATTATAATCGTTGCCAGATCTCATACCAATTACGTTTTTTCAAAAATATTTAATGTACATTTTTGACTTAGTTACTTTTTTATTATATGTGTAGATAGATAGATTTATTGGACTTTTGTAAAAATGGAGGTATCTCAAACTATGGGTATAAGAATTATAGTTTATATTTATTTAAGTAAAAAATATTACTTCAGTATAATCACAGAGATAAAGAAGTTTCGTATTTGCGTGCAGAGGGGGGTCTGTGAAATAATGTTACCTTAGATCGCGCCAAAATGCCATGAATCTTTGCCAACATGTCTGGTCGTCAGATTCTGGTGACTCCGTCTCAATCGGTAGTAGTAGTTCTCTAAGCATTGCACTGATAAACTATTCACCTATAAAGCAAAAAAAAAAAATAATGCCATTGAGTACCCAGAACCTACCAAAAAATCTTTAAAAAAATTATTTGGCTCGTAGAACGGCGTCGCTTATTGCTTATAGCAATGTCCTCTAGACAATCTTTGGATGGCCAGGAAGACATTTGATGTATATAAAATGCTTGGGATGGCTTTTCACCAATAATTAGCATTGATGTAGACTCGCTCAAACTGTACCAAGCCGGCAGCCATATCTTGATGAGCATGAAGACAACTACAGCAACCGCCATTGTTCTTAATGCCACTAATAACTTAATTTGGTGATGCATTTTCACCTTTAAGGACAAAGTCTTAAATAACCTTGTCGTCAAAACTGCGAATCTTTATTGTACTTACTCTACCTTGAAATAAAGATTTCGCGTCCTCAACGTCCATTAACATTGATATCCCTTCCTTTTCTGTCGTGATCGATCTGGGTCCGCAGGATGACTCAACATTTAAACGCAGTCTTTCTCTCTCAAACCCATAGAAAATCTACCATGTGTCACCTGAAACTGAAACATCAAGCTGAACGAAAATATACTTATTTACCCTATTTTGTAAATAACAAATCTAAAAAGGATGACGGATCTACAATGTGTGTTCACTTAGAAAATAAAATATAAATCAGTATTCAAAACATTCAAAACTTACAGCATCCATGTTTTTTTGTCAAGACTAATACTTACTATATTGCGTATATTACCCGTTTGATGACAAAGGCGTCGTTTACTTCTAACACTTATGTACTGCAAATGGCATGAACACATAATTCATTACATGGCGCCATTATCCCGCTCACTTAAAACGTAGCTGGTAACTAATGCTGATGGCAATGTATTCGTCGATGGGAAAACCTGAAACGATAAATTGACTGAAATATACCTACAAATGCATTTTTCTTCTCTTTTTACCATATGATGTAAATAGCGAAAATGAAAAGGAGAACATTGATAGCTTTGATGTTGTCAGTAAGAAAATTAACAGGTGCAACTGAAATTCTCGTTAGAGAGATCAAATAATCTTTGAGCCAAAATGATATGCGCTCCTTGTACCGTCAAAAATGGCGTGATATCAACCCGTCAGACAAAATATTGATTTACAATCTGGTAAACTTTAAAGCTCGTCAAAATGAAATAAAAAAACTGTTTAGAATATGTTATATTATTATGTATGACACTGTAAAGTGTTCAATAAATAAATAAACTTTTCCAATGGTGATAAATACTGCCACTTGCTCACTTTAGATGTTACTACTGGCGCTGTTCCGCAGCAAGTTATTACAATCCTCAAATTTTTCGTAAACAAGCTACTTATTTTACGAATTAATAATATAATAGTACGACCACACACACCACATCCGCTCTGCACATCCGCTGATTGCAAAAATACGGGAATTCATTTGTTTTCCAAAGAGAATGCTCGGCAAAGATTAAGATGAAAGAAGCGGCAGTGATCTTTTACAACCCCACCTCCACGTACAGTGAGGTTGAAGAGGCCGGGAAGATGTGCTTCCTCAAATGGTATGGGGCACCAGCAAGACTGGCCTCCCTCAACCAGTACCGCTTCCAGTCGTCCATGAGATCAGTGGCAAATATTAAGCCTGACTTCAGGTGCCGTATTATGACGGTTTAATGCCATCATAATTCCCGTGTAAGAGAAAGACAAAGCTATACATGACCGAGAGTACCATCCCATTTTCACACTGGAATCATGATGGCATTAATACTTCGTAATTCGTCCCCAGGTCCTTCCACCAACTGAGAACGCAGCTAAACAGCATTCACGGCGCACCTATCATCAAGTGCAGCTGTGGCTCGGGAATGAGCTGCCTTCTCAAGAGTGGGGATGGAAACATATAGAAGACAGCCTGGTGCCAATAACAACCGAAGATTAGCCAGCAGTGGAGGTCCTACTGATAACAATATTTTCCCGCTGCACCAACGATTGTGGTTCGCCACAATCGTCGTTTTCCGACATCCACTGTTCTGCGGCGTGCTTCCACTGCCAAAGGAAATGACTTAATGGCGTGTCTGTTGACGAAGACGATGGTGAAGATGACGTAGAACCCATTCAGCAAGAACCATCCACTGCGGATGAGGGGGTGCCTTGGAAAAGGACCCTTGTCAGGACCGTGCCTTGGAAAAAGAACCCTTATCAGGACCCTCACGGCCTAAACGGATGAAGACTTAATAATATATATAGATAAAAGTTTATAGATATAAGTATGTAGATAGATTAGGACCTGGATTAACATATAGGCTACTTTTTATCCCGAAATAACGCGAACGAAGTAGCAGGCAACAGTTTGTGTTTGATAATAGTCGTTTATTCTAAAATGTTCACTTTTCTGGAACGTGTAGTTCGAAAATGGGTAGGAATGCGAAAAAAGTGTACCATAAAAGTTGTAGAAAATTTTATGAGTACATAGCAGATATTTTAAAGATATTAGCGAAAAACTCAAAAGGGGGAACTTTATTTCTCCCTCCCGCCCTACTCCGGCTCACCTCCCAGACGCGGGAACTTTTAGTATGTTTACTCCCTAAGCACCCTGAACAAGTTTCTGAAGAAATCGCTTAAGGCCCAGCTCACGCACTCTACACCTCCTTTGGAGTTATTCGTTGAGTGGACTACCCCTAGCATAATCAAATCTTGTTAAGAGACCGAGATTGTATTTATTTGATAGGATGGTATGTCTGTGTGTTTGTATGTAAAGTATTTAATTATAATATGAATGAAACTAGTAATTAATAAACATTTACATTCACATTTTGATTTATTATAACTTAACAGTTCGTATAAGAAGCAATTGTTATTTATAGTAAATAAAATAATATTTGCCATTTTGAAGTGATTAAATTTATTTTGGCTAAATTACATTTGAAACTAATTATAACATAATATAAATAAAAAATAGTACCTATACGCGTTGATTGGTTATAGAAACGTAAATATAATACAGAAAAGGGAAACAATAATTCATAATTCAATAATTCATTGGTTCATACAATAATTCTTTTGGCTCTGGTGATACAGGAATGTACCTAAATCGTGCAATACATAAATATAACTTAAAAACAAATATATAAATGTATATAAAATATAAATACTATAAAAGCAAATGATACTATTTGTATATACAGTGTAAATTTTAATCACCCTTTTCCTCTTAAGGGGTCATTGTATTGTACTCATCATTATGAACAACTTTTACTATGGAACCAAACCCGAAATCGTGAAAAAAATCAGTTGTTCCCTACATTTATGTTCACATAACTTGTCAAAATGTAGGGAACAGCTGTTTTTTTTTTCACGATTTCGGGTTTTGTCCCATAGTAAAAGTTGTTCATAATGATGAGTGCAATGGCTCCTTAAGAGGAAAACAGTGATTAAAATTTACACTATATATATACATATTGTTTTTTACAAAGAGCGTCTTCATGCTCTCTCCTATTAAAAATTAACTTTGTTGTGCCCGACAGGGTCCATAATTGATTCGATGTTTTAACATACCAACTATCATTATGTACAGTCAGTTATAGCAATTAGCTGACCCACCTTTGCATAAATGGATGAGATTTTTTAGAATACGAATCGATAGAATTATGTGATTCTTTTATATTTTATTTACTTTACTCACGTAAACAAAATATAAAATAATTATAAAATTCTATCGATTCGTATTCCAAAAAACCTCAACCATTTATGCAAAGGTGGGTCAGCTAATTGCTATAACTGACTGTACATAGTATTGAGTATTGAGGAACTTCTAGTACAAGAGCCAGGGCTACACTGAGGTTTGTGTTTTGAAGTGAAAAATAAATCTGTGGTGTCTGGGAGAAACCTGTTAAGTCCAAAAACGTAATTTTTCAGTATAAGACTTTTAAGGTTCAAGTTTAATTTATAAATCAGTTAGGTAAAGTAGAAAAAGCCAACCTCTGCTACGATTCTCCCACTCCTATGATAGTTACACTTATCAGCAATAGACCAAAATAAAATATGAATTTTTTTAATAACAACATAGTACCAAACTAAAAAATTACGAAAATGGAGTTATCAGGTTTCTCCCAGACACCACAGAAATAAATCAATGCATAATATAATAAATCTGTAGACGAGGCGTTTCTCTGTACATTGAAAATATTTAAAAAAATTGTTGGGATGTTAAAGGATAACCAACAGATGCCATTTCATCAATTTTTGTCTGTAAGTCGGTTTGTCTGTTTGGATGTGAGAGTTTTTACGTGAACAGAGAATACCAAAAAAGTATCAAATCAAAAAGTTTAATAATTTTTTATACTCAAATATAGTGTAGAACTCGGGAGTAAAGATTAGTTTTTGTTTCATCGCAATCGCTTCACTCGCACAAAAGATATAATCAATTTAAAGTATTCTAGAACAACTTTTCATTACGTAATGTGGAAACACGTAACGACATCTATTGGCGCGATATAGTACTAATGAAAACATATTGTGATAACATTATTACGTGAATAAACACGTCGTAAAGGCTTACCTTTATGACGAAATAACACAGACACTTATGTCTGTGTTATATAAAAAAGAAGTGATAAAGATTATGTTATAAAAATCGCTTTCCATTGATGATTGATTATTGGCGCTAAAAGAATAAAAAAGTGAGGCTAATGTAAGATGGATAATTAATTGATGTGGCGATCTAAGTGATAAAGAATACAATATTAGATAATTATTGATTTAAGAAAGTTGATTAAAGCAGAGGGAGTTTCGAGTTAACCGCTTTGTTCGATATCGCCGATATCCTCGCGAACGAAGTCGGGCACAGCTAGTTATAAATAAATAAACATCATCAGTAAGCATTTTAAACAGAGTGATGACACTGCAGGTTCCAACTGCAACGTTTATAATTTATTTCTGGCTTTGATTTCGGTTCTTCAGGTTCTTTACCGGGTACTACAGCTTCCGGCTTTGTTTGTTTACCCTTTGATGGAATTTTCTTTTTTGAAGGGTCATCATTCTTTAGGGGAAGATGACTCTGGTTTTTCTTCAGCTCAGCTGTTTTGTCGAGCGAGATTTTTTTAAATTGTTTACAAATTTTTTTTTCGTAGCCATCAGTGCGCTTCTTAGTTATTCGTTTCTCCCTGATGTTTTTTTCCTTCTGATCCCGTTTCTTCTTTTCTTTAGCAATCATTGCATCTGTAAAAAGATAACAACAGTAATGTTAGAACTATATTGAATTGACGAAAAATAATAGCTTCAATAGTAGTTGGACATATTCTGAATACTGCGACCCCTCTATTTATGATTGTAGGACATTTCATTAGCGACCCTGAATGTGCTCAATCTTAAATGTGATTTCGGAAGGCGTTACTATAATATCAACATTTTCCTACTGTCTCTATTAAAATAAAAACAAAATTTATCAAGATAGAAAGTATGGTTAGAGTATAATTTCCTCGATATTTAATCATAAATCAAAACACCCTGTTAAAGCCAAACCTAACATGATAACTTGTAAATCCCTTGCATCGGATTACAGGGCAGCGACGGCTTATAGGGTAGCCATTGCCTGCGGCTTCGCCTTCGTGGAGGCCCGAAAATATCCCACGGGAACGTACTGCCGGGATAAAAATATCCTATGTCCCCCTAGTACATGGTCTATCCATCTGCGGAATTTCATCCAAATCTTTTTAGTCGACAATTCGTAAAAAGTAACAAATAGACTTACTTTAACTTTGGACAATACTCTTTATATACTTTTGTGTGTAGAGCAATTTATTTGAGATGAGACAGTCGAAATAATATTGATCCGAGAAGGTCGCCCTGCCCAAGTAGTTGAAGAGTAGAGAAAATGGGGCCTAATTCAGACGATTGCTGTCATCTACGATTGTGTATCTTATTATTATGTGTAACATATTATAATTATGACCACTACTGACCTGGTTTGATAATCTTGCGGCCGTCCATATTATTTTACTTGACGAGAAATGACAATCGTGGTCCACTGCCCCCACCTAGTGTTCGCGAAAGGATTTATCGATCTGTTTGTTTGCGCAGGTGCTGATTCAAGCCAACATAGTTCAACTTACTAGCTATAGTTGAGTAAGGACGCAATCAGCCTGGCACCAAATATAATAACCAAGTTCCAATACTGTCCCACTGCTGGACAAAAGCCTCTCCCAAATCCTTAATTACTTAATTGGTTTTATTAAAACTGTAGGAAGTAAGCATTGTAACATGAACACGCGCATCCACGCGCTCGCGCCCCATTGCTTTGCGATCAGCCGCGCCCCGCACTGATTAATTATATTGTCTTTTTTATGCTGCAAAACTTAATTTCATTTGATTCACCCTACAAAAGTTTTTATTTATCAGTAACGTCACGTAAATTCTACTAAAGCTCATCATATTTTAGTAAATAACATAAGTTTATACGGCCTGCTTGCGACTTAATAACGATTAAGAAATAAAATCTATTTCGACTAAAAATGATGAAAATCTCTAAGAACGTAAAAATTATGTATGCACCCTGAAACAAGATCAATTAATTAGCATTCCTAGAAGCTTGTATATTAGATGAAAGCTTTCAGGATTCAGGCACCACTCTGTTCAATAAATCCTCGTATTCACTTTTTAGCGCTAGGGGAGACGCACCTTTACATATTTTTCTTAATGCGTAGAACGTTCCGATGCACTGAATTTTGCATGACCCTTTTAACCCTAGGTTTTTAATATTCAGATTTATCATACATTGTAAAAAAGGATACCGTTTTATGTTATTAAAAAAACTTTCTACTTAAGTCCAGTAACCTAATAAATAAATCAGATTTTTACACACTTCCTCTATGGTCTCTAAAACTATCTGAGTTCGGCCTAATAAGCAAATCCATAATATGTATAATCGACTAAAACTGAAACCGAATAAATTAATCGTAATTATGGTAATCATTTGTTTTAATTGTCAGCGTACACAGAACGTCAAGGTAACGTAGTGGTTATGGCCTTGAACCATAGTATAATAGTGTACCTGAAATCTTTAATGTATCTAAAATATTAGGTTTATATACTAGTAGTAACTAAATGAAATGTCTAACATCGGCTTTACTTCCTTGAACCATAGTATAATTGTGTACTTGAAATCTTTAATGGATATAAAATATTAGTTTCATATAGTAACTAAATGAAATGTCTAACATCGGCTTTACTTCAGAGATTTGAGTTGTTGCAACTATACAGAATTTTATGTATTGGTAACTTTTGTGAAAAGTTGCAGCGCGCGCCGCTCATCTGTCACCTCTCGCCCTACAACATACATAAAGTATGCTGGTGAATCAATAAAGTTCACTTACCTGACATAAACTAGGCTGTCGCTTTTACAAACCGCTACGTTATTCGGTCCGAACTTACAAAAATATTAACCAGTTGGAAGTTTAATTTGCTGAGAGAATACGAAACAGTACCACAGGCGATTTTGACGCCATTTCCGGCGCCCTGATAAGAGGAACGCTTTGATAAGGATAGGAAACCTGGAAGAAAATCTTTGATAATAAATACAAACAAAGCTCATCAAAATCTCCACTTCTTCGGACTACAGCAGCTCGGCAGGCAGCTTCGGCAGCTCGGCAGGCAGCTTCGGCTCGGAATATAGTAATGGGATTTTTGCAATTTCTATATACATATGCCAAATACAAGAGTAGTGATCCTAACTACCTTATGAACAACCAAACAGTTGATTGTACCAATTTTATTGGCATTACTTCGTGCTACATCTGGGAAGGTGTAGTTATAGGATTAGATTTCGTGGATGTTGTTTTGTTTAACATTTAAATTTTATTCAAAATGAAAATGTAATCCCTAAATACATTATTATCAGTATTTGTCTCTTTTAATATTATTATGATATATGGGGGCAATTCCCGTAATTTTAAGAACGTTCACAGTCTGATCTCTGATTCTCAGTCTCAATCTGTCAGCTTTATTTATTTTTCTAATTTTTCCAATTTCGGACCTTATTCGGACTATACCTATATAATTAACAATTTATTAAGAACATTTTATTATAAAAAATAGCCAAATCGGTCCAGCTGTTGTTAAGTAATGCGCTTACCAACATCATTTCATTTTTATTTACATAGGATTAAGTAGGTATCCACCCGCGCTGGGCGCGCGTGGTAGATTATTAGTACACTCCCTCTCGAAGAGAGGACGCCTGTGTCCCAACGTCGGCACATTATAGGCTGATTATGTATTTTATGTACTCGTAAGTAGGAACCTAACAATTTCTGGCTGGTACCTGCTGTTTTTTATTATTGTTGTTGTTGTTTTGTTATGCATAACATTAAACTTGTGTTATAAAACAAATCGATGTTAAAAGTCCCTGATTCCTAAACTTCAAGATTTAAAAAAAAGAAATTAATTATGTTCCATTATATCAAAAGAGGTCACTACCTCGACTACTCTGTTAATCAATATTGTCGTAATGTCCACGTTGTCGCGGTTGGAGTAATATACTAGCTAAAGGTTACATGAGCTATTTTTGTTTATAGTAAGTTTTGACTATATCACTGAAATGTTATAACTAAACTTTAAATACCTCAAGCTCCTCTTCACACACGTAGGTGCAGTCAATTGTTACGGGCCTTACACATTAACCCCCTTACTAATAAACGTTGTATAGCGTCTGTATAGTTACACAACGCTTTGTCTTCTTCTTTCGAAAGTCAAATTACTGACGACTGAAAGAGAGAAATCGGTGTGTAACTATTCATCTGATATAATACGTTTATTAGTAAGGGGGTTAGTGTGCTGGATATATAACAGAACGTCACACACTCCTAAAGTCATACACCATTACACACAGTCATCATAACACATTCATGCGTTTGGTAACACACACCACTTTAATAACTTATGAAAACATTTAAAACTGTATCATATTCTTAAGTAGTATAGGTACTAAATAAAAATCCGTCACTTAACTTTCGATTACGAGAAAAGTATTCTAAAGTAGGAGCTTTTAAATATTTATTGCAAATGATTGGTACGGTACGAGTGCCTGGCAGTGTGGCAATGACGAAGTCGCTTATGGTGCCCCTATACCCTGTGTATACATCTATGTACACGCGTGTTATTTTTGCTCTCTTTCCCTCCTAGTCGTTAACTATGCTAGTGAGACAAGGATTGCGATAATCGAATACCCAAAGGCACCCCAAACATTTTGCTGCTAACTACAGAGATGGGTATGTCAGACACTAAACCAATACTGCACCCTATTTCGGTACTCAGACAGTTGCTCGGCTACCAGGGCGTCATTAACTATAGACAGCTACTTGTAATTGAATGTAGTACTTACTTTTGCATGCAGACCGATGGGAGTGTGAACAACGATGTGAATAACATCACGGCTACAAAAGCTACGCGACCACAGCCGCTCTGATCAATGTTTCACTAAAAATTTATAAACTTAACCTGCCAAAACTTAACTTATGAAACACAATTATTAGTTATCTATTATTAGGTTATTCCCACGATTCACACGGGGAGATTAAAGAAAACAATAACATTGTTTCTCGAGATCTGCTCTTATATTTACTTAATTTACGTAAAAATACTAATCGAATAATTACCACATTTTCAGTAAGTCGACGTAAATTGCTGCACTTTAAACCTTCCACGAAAACGCGACACACACTTTCTAACACACTGAGAACTACTCACTGACGATCTTAGTCCTTTAGAAATTATGGTAAAAACAATTTTTAAAATCTTTCTCTAAGTACACCATAATTTTAATTAAATTGTGTCGGAGAGGATCGGATGGTGCGTAGAGAGAGAGCTTACTTCCCCCACTATTCTGGTGTGGTTGCATAGCTGTACAGATGTATGCACCTACGTTAAAATGCGGACACAGTTTGGATGTCAGACGGCTCAGCGAGCTCGGCCGTGCCGCCAAGCTCGCTTTGCTGTTTGATAAAATGAAAACCAGGCAATGCAGGTTGCACCTGCGCACCACACCGTGGAAGAATTTTTATTCTATTTAAATATTATTTTGTTAATTTATTGACCCGCTTAAATAAGTTTGTTTGTAAAGTGTTTCTGGTGTACTTACTTATACTTAAGACTGTGCTAGTTAGAAAATTAATTTTATTTTTGGTAAACATTAATCTATTTACCACTTTGGTAAAGAACTCTAAAAATTATAAATTTCGAATTATGTCTACCAGATATCTATGTTTTAAAACTGTTTTAAAGATCATTGATTTATGTAATAAAACTACAAATTAACGATTTTCGGAGTTATTCCTTTATTTGTGCTGCGAGACCTTGCTTCTTCCCTTTCATTATTTTAGGTCAACGGTGCGGTACGGTTTGTTTTTCATTAATTTGAGTATCAAAATATGTCACATAAATGAAGTTTGATTTTTTTGTATTTGATACCTCCACGCGTTCATGGCGCTACTTAGTTGGGATACAACACTTGCAGGGTCGACGGCGAAGATTCGCAAATTGGTTTTTCTCTTACCAGCCCCTGCAGTCTCGACATTAGACTGCGACAAAAATCGGTCGCAAAGTCGTATCGTTGTCAAATTCCTTTAATAGATTTTCAACTTTATTTCGAAAGCATAAGGTTGAAAATGTATTAAAGAAATTTGACATCGATTAGACTTAACGACCGATTTTTGTCATTATATTTGTCGAGACTGCAGGGCCTGGGTATAAGTTTTGTGGATTTCGTCTGAAAAATATAGTTAGAAACTCATGACTAGTGAAACCATCATGGTAGTGAGAAGATGGTTGGTTGACGCTTTTAATAATACCTACCTATTTAGTTACAATAGAAAATAGTTCATTATCCAGATAATACAGTAAGCAGGTACACAGTTTAACGTACAGACGTCATGAGTAGTTTAAAATATTACCTACAGCTAGATTATAAACTATTATTTGCCAGTGAGCCCCAAACTAGGCAGTCTGTATCTTGGGGCTCGGGGTTCCAGAGTGGAGACTGGAACTATACAATAATACTAGCTTCTTATTATCCTAGTGTAGAACAAAGGTCTGTTCTTATATAAACAGCTAGAGCGAGCAATCATGACAATACATTGCATGTTGAGGAGTTTAGACTTATTAATTCTGATCCCATAGGTATTGAGTGGAAGTCTCGCAAGGGTATTAACACGGTAGCGGAATTGTCCGAAAGGGTTACCGCTGCCCGGAACATAAAGGGCTAAGGAAGGAACACGGGTGGGTTTTAGTCAGTAAGAGTCTGACACTCCCTTCCGATCCACCCAGAGCGGGAGGGGTCATTTGATGATTTACCCATCCACAAAAAAAAAAGATATAAACACAAGACGACGTTACATTACATTTGCACTGAAAATACTATAATAATACATTGTGGACAATTTAAACCTACTAAACTTACAGAATTTTATTTTGAACATCATCAGTCGTTTAATCTCGACATATTCATCATTTCACTGGTCCACTCTTTCGCCTGATTTGACCGCACTGTATTACTTTCTAATGAATTAGCCTAGGATAATTTAGCGGCTGAAGGCGGGGGAAGGGAAATTAACTGAAATACTGTTGATAACTCTTCATGTTCATAGGAAAGTAGTGAGAATTACGCTCGAAAAAGCCATTCTTTATAAGGCTACAAATAGCGGTCATTTACAAGGAGTAATTATTAAAATGAAATCTAAATTATTGTATGATAACAATATTTTATTATTATTATATGGCTCAAAATAAATAAAGCATGAAAAGGTTTCACGACTTATGCGCGCTTACAGTATCTACCAATAAATCAATCTAAAACTGACTTGTAATAACAGATTATTACAAGTAATTTTTAAATTAACGAGATTCAGAAATCTCGTTCATTTAAAAACGAACTCTTGCGTAACAACGCAAGAGTTCATTTTTGTGTTTTAGTGTTCTTGCATTGCAGCAGGAATTATAGACTGACACATTGAACGAAACGCTGATATAAGAATAATTTTATAACATAAACGAACTAAAAAATAAAATAAAGAAATAAGCAGTACCTTTGTACTCAAATCTTAATTGTGTCATATCTTTATATATTTTACTGTGTGTACATAAATAATAAAATAAATAAATAAAACTAATAAAATACGCCGTCTAAAATACTAAACGCCAGTGATGTTCGTAATCTCAACATAGGATCTACGTAGTAAGAGTTGTCCTGTCCTATCAATTTAGTTGAGTTTCAAATGCTACGCTGTCGTAGCTAGTTGCTACACGCTACGACAGCGTAGCAACCATGCTTCGCGCAGCATGTCTAACTTACCATCTCTTTAAATAAACTAAATAAACATGTCTCCGTTATTATGTGGGACCACAACACGATACTTAATACTTTGCTGCGTCGATCTCTGTATAAAACTTGTAACTCCAGCAGTGAATGACTCCAAGAATCTGTGTGTAGCGTGCAAACCATCCCAGAGGTTTTTTAAAATTTTCCACGACTGAAAAAGTATCTAAAGTACAAACGGCGCACCCTAAGTAGACAGCCATTCAGCTATCCTTGCTTACTTACTTTTAATACAAGCTTGCCAACTCGGAGGTATACAACTTTAAATTAAGTTTTTGTTACTAACGAAGATTACGCTTTTCCATAAATCTAGACACGCGGTAGCCTGTCAAGCCAAGTTCAAGCTAATAGAACTGGCGAGCAGCACCGTGTGTAATATTACACGAACCATTTGGAGCCAATTTTGACCCCCTCATAACTCAAAAACTATTTCACATAAACATGTCAAATTTGGCTCATATATTGAACTTGCAAGATACATACTCGTATGTGCTCCAAATTTCATAAATACACCTCAAACTGTTATTTAGATATTAACGTCCAAAAATCGTCATTTTTATCACTGATTGACCTATAGATCAAAACTCTAACCCAATATCAGATGACCTAGAAAGTTCAAATTTGGCATCCAGATAGGTAGTTGGGTGAATACAAAGGAATAAATTTGGCATCCAGATAGGTAGTTGGGTGAATACAAAGGAATAAATCAGAAACTAGTAAATTTTTATCATTTTATTATAGTTTTTCTATTATAGTGCCTGTAATGTAAGAATCAGCAATCAAAATTGATGACAGCCGGTCTTTATGTAGATTGTAAGGTCTTCAAGTGAATATACCTACATAATATAATGAGTGGAATACCACCCTTATTTTTTTATCCAGATTATAGTAGACTTTCGTATTTATTACGTTATTAACTGGGATTCAGTATTAATTATTATTTCAATATTTAGCGCACATCAATAGTGTAAGACCATCCTAAGGTCTGACTTGGCTAGTTTTCATATACGAATTATATTATAGCCTTCGCAAGTTCTAATGCTGTAAGTTCTTATTTTATTCTTCCAAAAATTTGGCTTGCACCAGCAAGCCAAATTAAGCGAAACTAGCCATCGAACATAGGGCTCTTCCATGACTGTTTTAGTAGGTACTTAATAATAATTCGTATATGAGAACTAGCCAAGTAGCCTTGGGTTCCAATATATTATCCTAAGTTATAAGAAGAAATTATAGTTTAAGTGTTTATAAAATATTTTATGTTGTTATAAATAAATTTCAGGACTGAACTTGGCACCCATTTAGATCTTTTGTCGTTGAAGTCAACAACCAAGGCATATATAGGGTGACTGGTAATAATTAGTGACCGATACTTAAACACGTGATTGTACTCATGATAACAAACAACTTTTACTATGAGACCAAAACAGAAATTGCGAAAAAAAATCTGCTGTTTAGTCGTTTATGTTCGCCTAACTGGTCAAAATGTACTGAACAGCAGATTTTTTTTTTCGCGATTTCAGGTTTGATCCCATAGTAAAAGTGGTTTGTTATCATGAGTACAATCACGTGTTTAGGTATCGGTCACTAATTACCAGTCACCCTATATATTATCATAATATTGAACTTGGCTCTCATTTCACATTTATGTTTTTGATAGGTTATGTTTTTCCATAACTATAATTATTATTCAAGGCTGTCAATTTTGTATGAAAAATAACCAAATCTAATCCAACACGAAAATTATATTAGCTTTTTCGTAAAGTGCAAAAGTTGCTCCTTGGCAATAATGAATCTGTCACGCGCTACAGCGTCCTAGAAAAGTGCTCCGCGCAACATATCTAACTTACTGTATCTTTGTGAATAAACAAACAGGCCGCTACTTGAATACCTATATAATAATCCAGATTTATTTGAGGAAAAAATATTATTGTAGGAATTATTATTTAAGCGTAGCTACACAACTCCCGAAAATTACACAGAGGAAACTCAGCGTGCAATGAAATGTTATGCGACGTAATTTCGTCCGGATGTGTTGTAGGTAATTTAAAGCGTATGTGCAAGCACGCCAATTTTCCGTAGTACACACACACTCCCTCTCACTGAGAGGAGGCCTGTGTCTCAGCAGTGGAAACATTATAGGCTGATTATGTTATGTATGTTACACACACACTTGTCGCTTCAGTCAGTTTGTTCAGTGCAGCTTGTTGTGCTTCAGTCATTCGGCATGACGTGCGCCGCTGTCGCTCCGAAATACGATTCAGTTGTGAAATCCATTTGATGCAACAACTTCGCTACCACACATAGTTTCTGGCGGCGACAAAGCGACTTCAAACAGCTGCAGTGAGACTTCTGTCGTTATAGTGTTAGCTGCAATTAGGACTGGATACCAAAAATTAAGGTGTAAGCAGATTGGAGGCACGACGTATTTATCTGTAAAAATAGAGATTGTGCGTTAGTGTTAATTCAAAGAGAAGTTAATTATTATTATTATACAGTAAGTAATTAATGTTAGTAAAAAGCATTATTCGAAAAAAGTTGTGGTTCTTTTGCATCATACTTGTGGGCAAAGCAAGTCTATGTCGTTTGAACAAATAATATACATATGTTTTTATATCTCACCTTAATGTGAAACGGTGATTGATGGTACAGACTACTACAATCTGTCAAATTTCTTTAATAGATTTTCAACTTTATCGCTAAAGCTTAAGGTTAAAAGTTGATTGGGAAAATTTGACAGTTTCAGGTAGCTTGATGTGCTGACGTCTGTACATGGTCGAAAATGTCGGGCAACCGGTTGAGTACTGCCGTTGCGTTGAGTAGCCCCTGGCTCCGGGTTGTGTGAAGCTTGTCGTAGGTGGTGCACGTCAGGCTGGCTCTCGGGTTCTGCAGAAAACGTCATAGGAACTTTACAAAAAAAATACCTGACTCGGCAAATAATTTTTAGTCATCTTATTTCTTAAACATATTAATGTTACTCTTAATGGATGCCCCAATAAGGTTTATTTCTATTAGGACACCCGTTTATTATCGGTTGTGTACAATTATAAAATACATAACCGTAATTAAAGAGTATTAATGTGGCGCAACTGGTTACTTACATGTTCTCTTAACCATGGTAGTTTATAATGGTATGCGCGCGTGAAGATATCACACCAGGACAACATTATGCAACACTGATGTGATATAAATGTTGTCTTCTTGCAAGCTATAAAAAGCAACGGCACGCGACGTGTGCAGCATGTAGCAGATTATAATATATTTTTTACACCACCTGCTCAAAATAAATGTCATGCAAACGTAATCCAAAGTAAGTCATTATAGCCCTTGGATCTAGCCGGGCAATAATATTGTCGTGAATTTTATTATAATCCGCTGGTCAATAATGTGATTTGAACTAACAATTCGAATGAAAACTTTAAACTCGTAATCGAATTGATTTTTATTATCTCGCAGGTGTGAAAAGTAGAGTATAGTCTACGGAGATAAAGGTGTCTTCACCTGGGGCGAGCTTAGATCCCTCACTTCTAAACTTCTTTGACAAACTCGAGAGTTTAGACCCTTCGTTTTGCTTGGGTTCAATATAGCACATGTGGCTCGATATCCGTGCTTTAGACACTGCTTTGTCTATTTCAACACATGTGCACTGTGCACGTGAAGTGGCTCTTATGCACCGTTTTTACGTTCATAATACAGTGTGTTATACCATTAAATAGTGTATACTTGTCAGAGTCAGAGATTATTTGGCTATTAGACCTCAAAAATTTGGCTTCTTGCCTTTTTAAGCGTAAAATAATGTTGTGAATTTTGTAAGTACTGCGGGCGCCAATGTAGCGTCCAGTATGCGCTTCGCGCGTCCGAGGCCTTGCTAATATTCAGCAACAAACGAAAGTAGATGGTTTTACAAATTTGCATGTACTTACTGCACGGCGACAGGGCCTCTCTAAGTTATCGCACTCATATTAGCACTGCACGTCATTAACTAGGTGTCAAAACAATGTAAGCACTGAATTAGATCGCCCCCAACATCACCGAGGCGTAGCCGCGGTGACACCGGGTGGACATCACGCTTGCGGTTAGGCACCAGCCTGTCATAATCTGCTGCCACTTGGTGCCTGCCATTGATTAGCTGCTCACGAGCTGAGGCGATGCCGTTACGATGCTGATACGTGTTACAGTATGGAGTTTCATAGCAAAAGTCCTGAACGGCTCGAGTTACTTATGCAGTGCTAATACGTGTGCGTTGGTCACTTATATGCAGGCAGCTGTTTGCTGTGTTGTGAGTCGGGGAGCGGTGCGGTTTATATCCTTCCAGAGTATTACTGCGGCAGTATTGTGCCTGAAAAACATTACGTTCAGTCTATTATTGCTCTCCAGAACGCAAAGTAAAGTCATACTTTAGTTTTAGTGTGTACTTGTTCATTTACTGTTACTAACTGCTGTAGGAATGACTCATATCCTTACGTAGAATGTAAGACAAGTCAATAGGCGTATTTACTTTGATTGAAAAGCTCAGAAACAAAAAGGTTTACTCAAAATATGGAGAGATATAATTTTTTTTGGCTTCGTTTACCTATGTTGAATGGATAAGAAAATCGTACAACCAATATTATTTAAGTTAACTTGACATACTCGAAACTGTTACTTATCAGGACTTTGACATTAAACAAAATTGTATTGTATATTTTGCCTTTTATCTTATTTTGAATGATGATGATTATTTCAGTGTCTAAACATTCATTCTTTAAATTGTTATGTTCTGTCTTCTCCTATTAATTGACATAATATTAATTGTTTCATCATATTATGTTTTTAATAAGTTAGTAGTCATGCAGGTGATGAGAGAAAACCATTACTCTCCTGGGGTAGTAAGGTAAAAACGAAGAACAATAATACAATGTAAATATTTTGATATGAAATGAAGTCAGAATCGCAAAACGTTTGTGCTATAATAACTAAGAATCGTTTTTATTGTACAACATTCCACCTTACATTGACCACCACCGAAATGTTCCCAAAAAAACACATAATATTATACATACCAAGAATGGGTTGCCTAATGAAGTCTCGCCAGGCCTAATGAAGGCTATTCTTAGTTAAAATCGTAAAACAACAACGCCGTGGTCTTGAATTACTGTTTCACCTGAAATGTACCAAAGTGAGCCATTACTATTGCGTTTTAAGAAAAAAATACATTTAATTATTCTTCTCTTGCACCCAAGTTTCCATGCAAATAAAGAGCGCATTGCACTACTTACGTTTAGACTAAGACAGACTGCTTGGAAAGAGAAATCAATGTAGCGAATAACAAACTGACAAACTGCAGCAAAGTTGACGTCGTTTATCGTGGATAAAAAAACCGGCCAAGTAGGAGTCGGACTCGCACACGAAGGGTTCCGTACCACCGTACAATATTTAACACTACATATATAAAAAAATCACGTCTGTTGTATGGGAGCTCCCCTTAAATATTTATATTATTTTAATTATTTAATTTTCAAAGTGAATATACAACTAAATATTCTGTGAATATTTCAAGCGTCTACCTGTTGCCGTTATTAATATCGAGCAAATAACGGCAAAAACATCACGTTTTTTGTATGGGAGCCCCCCTTAAATTTTTATGTTATTCTGTTTTTAGTATTTGTTGTTATAGCGGCAACAGAAATACATCATTTGTGAAAATTTCAACTGTCTAGCTATCACGGTTCATGAGATACAGCCTGGTGACAGACAGACAGACGGACAGTGGAGTCTTAGTAATAGGGTCCTGTTTTTACCCTTTGGGTACGGAACCCTAAAAATTAAGTTATGATACCTATAGTCGCAATAAGAATAAGACATACCTCACGTTTGTTTCTGCACGATAAAGTGTTGTGGTTTGTCGCGGTAGGCCATCATCGATGGTCAGTTGACGTAGTCAGTAGCACCAAAGAAGCCAGGCAGCATCAAATACTCCGTGGTCTGTAAACGCAGTTTCAAACTCCATCTGTAGTACATACACAATTGAACGATTATAACATAATTAAAGTACAGAAGGTGTTCCCCTCGGTCGAAAATTAGGATTCAGTTAGGTAACTCACTTCTTCAAAAGTTTCACGTTGACATTTTTACAGAATAGATCGGCTGTATAGCAAAATTATTAGATGAAAAGCAAAGTTAATTGTTACATGAACTCACCAGGAACTTCGCGTTTGTGTACAGTGGTGACCATCACCCATCAATGCATTATCCACTAGCGTTGAAGTGTTTAGAGAAGTAGTGGTCGATAATTCTTCCAGCACAAGCGCTTTATTGCTTTGGCAAGCATCATAAGGGCCTGAAATAAATCGTACACGTTTCTCAGAACACGCCTCTTTGTCGAAATAGTTAAAATATGGCAAATAAAAAAAAAATAACGAAATGAAAATTATGCGAATCATAATCTCGTTTGTGGATAGGCGGATAGATACCAATCCCAACCGAATTTAACGTTGAAGCACTTTTAGTTTCAATGTTTTTACTTTTATCGCAATTTGACTTAATTTGTAAGTTGGCCGCAAACATAACAAAACAAACTTTTTTTTTTGTTTTTAATGTTCGAATATAGTGGCAGCAGTGTTTGAGCTTGTGGGGTCATCGTGAGTTAAGTCGTTATAAGTTTTATTATGCCTACTTACGGTTTTAGTAAGTCGTACTACCTCTACCTCCGCCATGGAGTCTTCAACGTGTCGCAGCTTGCGTACCATTTCGTCAAAAGTATTAACCGACTCCCATGGGTATCCCACGCAGCGTGTGCTCATCACTGTCCCCAGCGCAGTGCTTAAACACCTGCACTGTGCCAATAAACGCCTCCAACTCCAACCTCGACTTTCAAGTGGGCCAAATACGTACCAAAGTTCCCTCCTCCATGTGAGGGGTTGGTCACCAAGCTCGTTGTAACGCACCCATCAGCATTACCGACTCAGACGACTGCGCGAAGGATGAAGAAAGAATCTATCTATTAGCTGTCATTGACCTCCTCCTGAGACTTGGCAAAGGCTTCCATAAATGTTGTGAGTTTGTTGAGGACCTGCGACTGTCTCGCCGCTGGTGCCGGTTGCTGATGCATCGGTGCTTCGAAGAACTGGTTACTGGCGTCGTCGATGATATGTGGCCACTTGGTGGGCGCCAGTATAAATTATTATCTTCCACCATGAATAATAAAACAGTTTATTTTTGGTTTAATTTCCTCACACGCATGCGCGTCGTCCGCGCATGGCATGCAAGCTTTGAAACGCTAAATAATACTCCACAAATACAATGCAGAAGGTATACTAATTCTGTTGCTCTTCGACTATACTAAGCCTTAAAGTATTGCTCAGAAGGCCAATATTCGTAATTTAAAACGTTCAAAATCTAGTCGCAGTTTCATCTCGACGACAAACAAATGTCAAAATCTTGTCAAAATGTAGGGAAATTAGAAGTATTTTTGACAGATTGAGACTAAGATCACACTGTGAACGTTCTTAAAATTACGCGAATTGCGCCTCTGTTGCTGTGACTTTCAGGCAGCAGCCTAAAGGGGCAATTCTCATAATTTTATGAACGTTCACAGTCTGATCTTAGTCTCAATCTGTCAAAAATACTTCTAATTTCCTTACATTTTGACAAGTTTTTGACATTTGTTTGTCGTCGAGATGAAACTGCGACTAGATTTTGAACGTTTTAAATTACGAGAATTGGCCTTCTGAAAGACTTAAGATGACCCGTAACGACTGTCAAACATCCACGAATGACAGCCGGGACCAACTGCGTCTTGGTATGTAAAGACCGATCGACCCGTCTGACGGTTATTAATAGCAGCAGCCGGCTAACCTAATTTATAGGCGTTTCTTGTATTACTTTAATAAAATTACTTTTTTTTTTTATCGTGGAAAAATGCTCATACATTCTGCACTACCACGGGAAGATAGTGACTATAACCCACTAAAACTCCACGGTGTCTTCCTCTGGCGCTTACGGCGGGAACACGGGCACGTGTTAGCACTCATCCGTGATCCCGCCGCGGCTGTCCGTCACCGGACCCTCCTCTGGGGAGTTTTCCCCATCACCGGCGCACCAGAACACATAGCACGCCGTGATCACTCCAGGGAGCAAACCAGCACATGGGTGCCAGACGACCCCGTGTCTGGGCACCCTTGGTCCCCCTGCGACGGGTCAGGTCATTAGCCCCCCGCCTGCCAATATTCGGCCGCAGAAGACAGGGAGAGCGGCATCCTTTCGAGCCACTGGATTTCCATAATTTTTCAGCAATTTCTGTTTATTTTAAGCGAAGAAAAAATGTTATTTTGGAGCAGTTACGCCGTAGCGCTACGGCTCGTAGCGCTACGAAGCGTAGCGAGTCATCGGCTACGCGGCTATTAAAGGCACTCTTACTCCAAAGGATTTGATTTGATAAGTTGGAGGATCAAGTGATATTCCCCAATTTGGGAGAAACTTCGGATATTAATAAAATGGAAATATCACATTGTACTGGGATCGATCCATCATCACTGACAGGACTAATTGTTGCCAATAAGCCTGATATAGTGGTGATGGATCGATTAGAGCGGCGCGCAATGATTGTTGACATAACCGTCCCGCATGATGAGAACCTCGTGAAAGCCGAGAAAGATAAACAAATCAAGTATCTTGACTTGGCTCGCGAGGTTGTCGACATGTGGGATGTTGACTCAGCAATCATTGTGCCAATAGTCGTTACAGCCAATGGATTGATAGCCAAGAGCCTCGACCAACACTTGAGGAGGCTCTCGTTGGCCAGCTGGATCAAGGGCTTGATTCAGAAAGCAGTACTTCTGGACACGGCTCGCATTGTCAGGAGGTTCCTCTCTCTGGAGCCCTGACCACCGGTAGCTTGGACCCTGTTCCCGATACCGGTGGGCTACTATTTTTTATATTTTTAAATGTTTTTATATATTTTTTTATATTCTAATATTTAAAAATATAATTTATATGTATTTAGACGAATAAAGGAATAATAATAAATTCAATTTATTTTACAGCAACAACATTTTTTTCTTGAAATACACCGTCATAACAGCTTTGCTACTATTATTCCTTGCTCAGTTTACCACCATTCCGATAGCATTCCCATATAACTAACGAATGTCTTACTTAATTGTCTAATTATGTGCAAACAAATTGAAATTTAACAGTGGTAGACCATTTTAGTCATTGTAGTCCATACATACCTAGACATAGATAATTGCACTATTTGAATCACTACGGAACATGTCCTACTTGTTTAGAAGGACAAGCGTACACTTTGTTCTCTATAAGTCCGTAGTAGGACCAAAATAATAATAATAAACAAAACTTGTTTTTCAAAATAAAAATATTTATAACCAAAAATTGTAAAATCAAAAAATTATCTCCCCGGCAGGGAATCGAACCCTGGTCGCCCGCGTGACAGGCGGGAATACTAACCACTATACTACCGAGGATTGTAACTGAAAACCTGAAATTAAGGTTCTCTTGCTCCATCGACATAGTACAAAACGTTGAATTTCAGCGAAAGTAAGGAATATTATTGGGTATTTTACACTTTGAAACAGCAAAAAGTAAAGAGATAGCCCAAACTCTGAAATAAAGTTATTTTAGCGGTTTTTTCATGGAAATTAGCTTCTGTTCAGATTCCACCTCTCGGACGCGACGCGAACTGCGTAGACTGCTTGCTCATAAGAGGAAGTTCCGCCACTGTACGCTAGATAGTGCAGTTACAACTCCGGTCAGTTAGATGGCACCACCTGATTAAAATGTACGTTATCCCATTGACCCTCTTGAAAGCCAGTATGTATTCGGTTTTTACAAGGAATCACATCTGACTATTTGTAATCATAAAAAATTTCAGATAAAGAATCAGTAAAAAAGTACAATCAGTAAAATTCGTTATTGGTTTAATTTAAAATACTGGTACCTACCTTCCTGTTGCGCTTACAACAAATATTATAAATACATGTTTAGGCATTATGACGTTCGCTATCATCGATAACTAACATTGTACCCTGAAAACGATATTGTATTTTACAATAATAATATGATTGGAAGATGGGTGCAAAGCTTTAAGGCGAAGATAGTACAAACAATATAGAATCATTTAAGCAATGTTTGTCTTAGACGAAATCTTACCAATTTTTGTTTTTTTTTTTTTAATTCCCAAAACGTTAAGTAAATTGCTTATTTATAGTCACGTTGAATGACAAATTAAATCATTTTTTTAAATTTAATTAGAGTAATGTGTAAGCTACCTTGTTGTTTTAGGCTTCGGTGTCATTAGACATAAAAATTAGGTGAAAAAAAACTGGTATGACTTCGTTTAAGACAGCCATTATAGCTTAAATGGTTCTAAATTGTCTGCACTATCTTCGCCTTTAAGCTTTGCACCCATCTTCCAATCACCCTGCATACTATTGTATTCTATTAAGTTATCTATAATAATATATAATATTATTTGCTTAATGTAATATTGTTAGGACATTTTTTCTCCTCTTAAGAGATTAAAGGGTAAGCCCTGCATCGACAGTTAATCATAATAAGATTCAGTAAAAATACCATGCAGAAAGAACTGAGGATAATAAAATATAAGTAGGCAGTTTTCATTGTTACTGTTTACCAGCAATTAGGAGAACCTACTAAAAGGTTGTGTTATATTTTGTTTTGGCATTTAAAAGTATGACTAAGTACGAACCAAATATTTTGTAGAACTTGCAAAATATGACGTTACTAAACCGTGCTCCTGTGATCAATGCTAGCCTAGTACCCGAGCGATAAATGCTGGTTCGTGGTACTTGTTGGCTTCCACAATAGAGATCAATTGGTACGAGGTGCATAAAGCGAAATAACATGAGCGGGAAAACGTTTGAAATTAACGATAACTACGAATTTTACAGAATTTTCTTCTGAAAATTCTTATGAGTACAAATAGCCACGTGAGATTACTTGTTAAAAACCAAATGCATTTTGGTTTTCAAGAAGGTCAATGGGATAACGTGCATTTTAATCAGGTGGAGCCATCTAACTGACCGGAGATGTAACTGCAGTGTCTAGCGTACTGTGTCGGAACAAGCAGTCTATGCAGTTCATGTGGCATCCGAGAGATGGGAATCTGAACAGAAGCCGATTTCCATGCAAAACCGCTAAAATAACTTTATTTCAGTCTTTGGGCTATCTCTTTACTTTTTGCTGTTTCAAATGGTAAAATACACAATAATATTCCTTACTTTCGCTGAAATTCAACGTTTTGTACTATGACGGTGGAGCAAGAGAACCTTCATTTCAGGTTTTCAGTTACAATCCTCGGTAGTATAGTGGTTAGTATTCCCGCCTGTCACGCGGGCGACCAGGGTTCAATTCCCTGCCGGGGAGATAATTTTTTGATATTACAATTTTTGGTTATAAATATTTTGAAAAACAAGTTTTGTTTATTATTATTATTTTGGTCCTGCTACTAACTTCGCTCGTCCTTCTAAGCCAGTAGGACGTGTTCCGTAGTGATTCAAATAATACTCTTATAAAACAACTGGCTGCGTACCGTGGTTTCACCCGCATAAGTTTAGATCCCGTGGGAATATCGGGATAAAAAGTAGCTTACATGTTAACCCAGTGTGTCACTATCTCCATACAAAATTTTATCAAAATTGGTGCACCCGTTTGAGCGTAAAGAAGTAACAAACATATAAACACATACAAACATATATACACACACAAACTTTCGCATACTACAATGACTAAAAGTGGTCTACCACTCTTACATTTTACTTTGTTTCCACATCACGAGGCAATTTAGTCAGACACTCGTCAGTTATAATATGGAATACGTATCCGAGTGGTGGTTAACTGAGCAGGGAGTACCATTTTTTTTTAAAGCGGTTATGACGGCGTATTTCAAGAAAAAGAATATTCCTGTAAAATAATTTGTATTTAATATCATTAACATCTCAATTTTCTCCCAAAAGTCGGGATTATCACTAGATCCTCCAACTTCTTTGATCAAATCCTTTTGAGTAAAATTATCTTAATTAGACGCGTAGCCGATGACTTGCTACGGCTCGTAGCGCTACGGCGCGGCGTAACTGGTTGAAAATAAAAACAAATCTTCGCCTAAAATAAACCGAAATTGCTGTGGTTCCAATAAAGCTGTGTAGATTTTAAGTCATCTTATGATACTTACGCTGAATTCAATAATAGTAGTGCTTTTAAACTGTTATTAGAGTACCTACGTTGCGAACATATACCTCTGGAACATCATTTGGTAGGGCACTAGATGTCACCTCATCATCACGTTCTTCTTCGTCAGTCACGACGCTTGGCTCCGTCGTCACTATGTTCTATGATGCTGATAGCTTCTTCTAAGCCCCTGAAGTCATTAGTGGCACTAACACTACAATACACTACACTAAAATGTTTGTGGCACTAAAATGTTTATTTTCAGTACACTTGTAGCCGTTATACCCAAACACACACACCAATATTTATGTCACTACATTTTTATTTACATTTTATTCCAGATAGCGAACTTCAGTGAATACAAAAAGAAAGAATTTTGAACAAATTTGTTTAATCCGATACTATTAAATTAATGAACGTACTTTCGACTGCACAACAAAGTAGCACAAATACACACATCAAAAGTGTCTAGGGATCAACATATATTTTTGCAATAACTTTTCTCCTGATTGATTTTAATTAAAATTTTCTTTAAGGATTCATCAAATAAAGTGTTTTCGTTTGTCACAGTAACGATAAACCAAGTCACCTTTGCATTAATAAAGAAATTTGCCATTTTCCTAATAAAGGGATTTTTGACATTTGAACCACTAACACAAAAGTTCGAAAAAAAGACTGAAATAACAGTTTTCTTTAAAATTTTATTGGGTAACTTAAACAATTAATAATCCGTGTTTCTACCGCGAACACTAACAACACAAGAACATCGGTTTGGCATACTCAAAATGAGTTCATCCAAATCACGCTGTGGAATGGCAGCCCATGTTCGTTGCAACAACAACGTCTTAAGTTACAATCATTAACAATTCAACAAAAAAAGGTCTTCTTGCGACTGGATACCCTCCATATTCGGCAGAGCTCTTCTCTGTAGCATATCCCATGCATGCTCAATCGGGTTCAAGTCTGGCGACTGAGCAGGCCAGGGCAGGACATTGATGTTAGCTGCGGCGAGAGTCTGTCTTACAACTCTTGCGGTGTGCGGTCGTGCATTATCATGCATTAACTGAAATAAGGGACCGATTTGCACTTGTAGAGGAACGATGACGTCTGATACAATCGTCTCAGCATAAATTTGAGCGTTGAGGTTGCCTCTGATCCAAATCAACTCAGTTCTTCCGCCGATCCAAATACCCGCCCATACCATGATGGTTCCACCACTATAAGGATGGACTTCCTGGCAGGATTTTAATCGCTGTTGGCGTCCAGGGGTTCTCCAGTGTCGTATACGTCTTGTATCCGGTCTCATACCAAAACGAGACTCATCAGAAAAGCACACGAAACGCCATTGTTCTTCTGCCCAATTTCTGTGTTCAAGAGCCCATTGATATCGAATCCTACGATTGTGCATTGCTATAGGTGGTACCCGTAGCGGTCTTCGGGAATGAAGGTTCACTTCATGCAAGCGGTTTCTGACTGTTTGGTCGCTAATTAAGTTCCCTGAAGAGTGATGAAGCCTCACGGCTAACATCATGGCGGTTATTGTTGGAGCTCTTCTAGTTAAGATTTGAATGTATCGGTCTTGTCTCCGTGTGGTGCAGCGATACCGTCCTCCATGGCGCTCAGCCACGGTACCAGTGCTTCGGTAACGTGTCCAAAGTCGACTGATAACACTCTGACTTGTATTCAGAGCTAAAGCCACAGTATGTTGCCGGGAACCAGCTTCTATCATTCCCACGGCTCTGAGCATTTCTTCCCTGCTTAAATGACGTCGCCGCTCCATAATAACGTTGGTTTTAATCAGTAGTAGGGAAACAGTAGCACTAATAATGTCTTCAATGCGTTGTATGTTTTTATAGGGAAAATATTGACAGCTGATTTTCATCTTTTACTCGAATTTGATTCACAGTTCCTGATTCAAATTATGAAATGCACCAAAAAGGATCCATATAAATTTATAAAATCATAAATTTATTACAAAGCCACATCTCAATCTCAAGAAATCCGCATAAAAATGCTTGATCCCTAGACACTTTTGATGTGTGTAGTAAGTATTGTCAAAACCCCTGATTTAGGTATTAAGACGTGTTCCCAATTTGGTACAGTGGTCAAGAATGGAATCTCATTTTCACTCGTAAGAGGCCGTTGTGCCGATTTCGGTACACCCTTGCAAAATCATGTTTTTTTTTGTCATTTCATTGGCTCTTGTGGTTACTAAATATCAATTAATAAAAGAATTTAGAAAATCCGTTAAGTACTTTTGATTTGGCCACTAAATGGGTTAACAATAATTAGTTTACCTACTCAAGGCAATTGTCGGCTTTACTAAGAAATTACTGGTGGTAGCGGAAATAATCTATTGATAAGGCTTACCTCCTCTGCTTTGCTATTTTTGAAAAGGGTTGTCCCCTACCTGGAACTAAAGCATATCTGGTGAAAAGTGGATTTACTATAAGACTTCCAACTTTTCTCAACAGGCGTGAATTTATAAAGGTATGATTCTAAAATTGTTGCTTCATATGATTTTCTTCCCTTTTTCTCAATTTTGAAACCACTAAAAGCATAACTTTAAAATTGTATTAAAGCCTACATTGTAGCGTCTATTCGTCTAATATCTGGCCTTTTCAGCGTTCATAAACGATAAGCTTTGTGCCTGTAGAGATACATCTTGTAATCATAGCACCTGCCATCTGACCTCCACGTTATAATCAAATTAATGCAGCATTCCAAATACTTACGGAAGTATGAAGACTGGCAAAAAAATATAATCGTAGACGTAGGTATCTATGAGATCGATGTGACAAATGCTATTTAGGCAAATCCATCATTTATTGAGAAACGCTGGCAATAGGTAACATATCTTGTTTTATTGACTGACCTGAAAAAAATATACCAGTCCGAAGTTCAACTGAAAACCTTCCTTCAAGGCTTCGCTCACAAGACACTCAAATGCCAAATGAACTGATTGTGAACGCTAGCAGCTGATCATCTGCATAATATTTTTGTTTTTTATTCATGAACTATAAGAACTGTGAGCAGTGTGTGTGTGTGTGTGTGTCACATATTATCTTATTTTTCATCTTAATAACAACTTGTATGGAAACTGCATCTCTTTGGATCTCCTAGGAAATACTTAAAGGTATTTATTTTCTATACTTCTCAAACCACACAATAGATACAAAGGCGGACTTAATTAGTTTGGTATTCTCTTCCAGTGAACTATTGGTGGTGAAGCAGGTGCTCTGATTGAGAGGAGATAATAATAATATACAAAAATTAAAAGATAAAATGAATTATAAATAATAATTGTTTTCCTCTATTTGGTTTACAAAAGTTGGAAGCTCCTGGGAAGTATCCATAATTACAAAAAAGTGACCAACACGGTGATTGTTTACAATTCAAGGTATAATACTGAGCTTGAGGTCCCAGGTTCGATCCCCAGTACAGACACTGTTTTTGCATGTTTCTAAAGGAATTTAACTATTCATCAATGCTTACCCTTTAAGGGAATACAGGTTATGAGATGCAATTACAAAACCAGTGCCTGCCTGTATTTTCCAATGTAATCGTTCAAAGTCTAGACAAGGACAGAGTATAGGGAATCGCCACCCCTAGCATCCCACTCAACAACTCGACTCAGCGCATGTTTCACCCGTTTATCAAAGAGCAACTTTACGCAGAAGTGATGGTCATCCAAGCTTAGGTACTACATCCCAAGTAAAACTAATTGGGAGCAAAAAAAAAAAAAAAACAAACAAATCATAGACATAAGCATATGTATTTTAAGTCGGTTGTATTTAGGGTTCTGTTCTCATAATCTTAGACTATCCGTGTGTCAACGTCGTGTATAAGGTTAGGGGCAGCGCAAACAAAGTAGCAACTGCTCGAGCATGCTCGAACAAAAAGTACGCAGTGGCATGGACCCGCACGCTTTCGTGCAGTGTCCCAGATGCTCACGTGCGCTATCGTAAGATTTTGCAAACTATTCTCAATAGTTTTGTCCAGGTGGGGTATTAGCTCATGTGCTGTGCGCGGCTGCGAATGTTCACAATTGTCGAAGCGTGCTTGCAAGGGCCTGCGTGGCTACGAAAAACATACGCAAACGCATTCTGCACGGAATTATGTCTTTTATGCTATTTTCAACTTTATTGTTATTGTTTTTGAGTTTTTATTCAATTAATCTAATTAAACTGCTCAAACATCTTGCTACTCTGTCGGCACTGACTTTTGTCAAGCGACTCCGTCCTACGTATTGAACTTTCGTCGAGATTCAAGTCATGTAGTGTGAGTTATATATGTCGCCTCCAACTAGCTTAATTAGCCATTTAGTTAACGGCTTGAATGGTATTCAGCTAATGCGTCTAATACAACATAATATAACGAACTAAATATAAATGTTTAACATACACGGTCATTTTAACAACTGTTATTTAAACATTTATTATGATCAATTGAAAGAAATAGTCATTCATTTATTTTGAAAATTAAAACCTGAACAGTCAAAATACAAAAGTTATTAATCCAAAAGGTCATTAAGTTAGTTTGGTTGTGACATATAGCACCTTTCATAGTTTAATTTCTAGATTTATATCTCTAATTTATATGGTGTACATAATAAAGAGTATTTCTATTCTATTCTATTCTGTAGGCATAAAAGTACTGAACAAAATGTGTCATCTATTTTTTATTCTATGATGGTGAAAAACATGGCCGCCTGTGATACCAACTTACGTATTTAACAACTCCCCAAGTTAATGAACTGTGTATTGAATTGAAAAGGAGAATGAGCGGGCGTCTGGAAAAAAAAATCAGGCTTAGCATTTAGTTAGAAAACACTCTTACATCTTCGAAAGTATCGAAATTTTGTGTTTAATATCTACTCAAGATGTGATAAAGATGCTAAGGATGATTTTTTAAAGGTAATCCCTAAAAAAACAGTTTTTAAGCTGCAAGCTGAGTTTTAAGATCCAAAGATTTGGCATGTTTCTGATATTAATAGACCTAAGTTGGCAACTTTTTACTAGTTTAGACCATAGATAGGAGTGACTTTTCTTTAACATTGAAAGTATTCTTAGTAAAACCGCATGAAAGATGTCGGAGAATCAATTCTCATATTGTTCATTCAGCACCGTTTGCTTCACTGTATGTTCAGACGATTTAATTCTTGTTATAGAGGCAATATGAGATTGAGGTAAGCTGATGATGACGATATTTTTATCCGTCAAGGGCAGTAATAAAGGTATCGAATGGATTTTAACGGGAGATTATCACATTCGTGTTGGCAACATTGTCCTAAAGTACTATAAATGTTTCATGTCACAGCGCTCCGCACGAAAATAACTGACATCAGTCGTCCTTATCGCTCTTATATAAATTCCTATACCACAATCAACTAAATTGATACCCTTGAGTAAATTGTATATAGATCACATACGCCAAAATATTTTTTTTTTTAGAATCTCTGTACTCATTTCTGTCGTATTGCTATCTTATTTTGATAGTAGACTAAGGGAATAACCCGTAAAAAAATATTGAAATTTCTGGATCGATATCCTTGATCTCACAAGCGGAGTTTTCACCGTAGTTTTATACGGTAGCAAATTTCAGGAACATACAGCGGGGTCCGTAGCTATACCGGAAGCCGGTGCTGGTGAGGAGCCGGTCTAAATCCTCGGTGACTATATAACCGATTACGTTGAAACTACAACGTAGACCATACATCGAAAAAAAAAATTATAAAACCAAAAAAATCGAGTTCTTCGCAGTTCTCAACCCCACGGATATAGCTAATTTGACCCTTTTGTGATTTATTTTTAGCTTTGTTGTAATTATTTGGGAAAGCTGTTAAGTTAATCACTTTTTGGAATGTTTTGAGCATTTTTTCGTACTTTTTATTGATTTACAACAAAAAAAATGCAAAGACAAGAAAAATACCGGTAATCTGATTTCCAGCAACTTTTTTGGAGGAAAATTTTACCGACATATTTGGAAAAAGGCCAGGCAGATGGTGATGTATCGTACAAATATTAAAACGAATGTTTAGACTGATTCTTAGAGGCTTGATGTAGGTTTACGGTTGAGAGTTTATAACGAGTGAGCAAAAGTTGGGTTATCGTAAAAAACCGGGAAATAAAATTCCAGCTATGAATACTTTATTTCTAAGTAAAGAAAAAGATATTCAAATTAAATTATTCGATGTTAAGTTGATTTAAAATCAACAAAATGTGTTAAATTCCTGACATCTTTTAGCCTTCTGTATTGAACTCGATTGATCAGGATTCCTACAGATGGCGTTTTACTTTATTTCGATACAAAGCTTTTCCTTAGTGAACAAGTACTATGAGATTGTTTTTAACCTAACTTTTATCTATAAGTAGCACAACGTTCCCTTTTGTCAGCTGTCTTCTATCATTTTCAATGTTTATTTCAGAACTTGTTAATCAAATACTTTTCATTTTGCCTACTGCTGCATATTGTTTCTAACAATTTATTTGATTAGTCGACATGTAAATTAGTATGTATATTTTCTGAATCGCTTTTGGTTCTGATTATATACATAATAATTTTTCAGAATTTAAAGCGATTCAGAAAATAAAGATACTTAATATTATTATTTTGTTTTAAAGGCAGCAGCTTTTATCGAATATATTCGTACCCACGCGTTCAAAAAAATTTCACCTACATATTTCAGTAATTATTTCAATTAAAGTTTGCAGGTTTTCGTTTATTCCAACCAGTGGTCACGTAGAAGGTCATAGGCCTCCGATGGCAATGATTGAGCTAAGCCATGATATCTGGTTCAGTTACCCACTAGTTGTCATACTACCTGAGGCTATAAAAGGTTATGCAATCTATTGTTCGCAACATTCCTTTTTCAGCATTGGAAATGAACACATCTAATTAGTCATCAACCGTGTTATCACCAAGCGCTAATTAGCCTAAGACGCGACGCGTGTTTTCAAGTTCCAACTTGTCTGTGACTTGTTATTTTGCAATGGATATTCAAGTTACAGGTATGTATTATTAATTTACTTTACTATTTTGCATTTTCAATCCACAATTTTTTTTTTAAAAGAGTGCTACGCCTATGTTGACCTTAACAAAGAATTTGTTTTGATTGGAAAATGGGGTTTCGATGGGAGTACGGGGCACAGCGAATATAAACAGTGTTTTGGAGCTTTCATTCATGGTTTGGAAGTAATTGATCACGCATTATTTTCAATGGGTGAGCTTTCGGAAGAGGCCGCGGAATCTTGCAATAAATTAGTTAAACAGTTTAGGCGTGACAACACGAGGAAAATATCCCGGTTTGTCACAAACACCGACTTGATACATAGACTTCTTCTTAATTTGGATCCTTATATTTTTGGTTTAAGAAGATTACCACGGAAAGAGGTGTTGAATTCGTTGTCGGTATAGAATAAAATGTATATAATTATATAATAGACATCAGATTTACATTATTTTAGATACAGCTCCTATTATGTAACTATTAACATGTAAATAGTATATTTTTTGTCCATTTCTGTGTTCGTAGGTAGGTAATAATTAGATATTTACTTTATTTTTATTATAAAAATGTAAATATTTAAGTTTATTAGTTATTGAGTTGCAATTCTTTTCTAGTATTTTAGTATGTATTTTGTGAAGTATAATAAATGCATATTTTTTTCGAATAAAATGAGTTTTTTAACGTTGATTCGGTTATTTTCATTTTAAAACGTAAAGTATTACAAAAAAAGCATAATAATTAGTATTGATAACGACAGTCATTACCTTCTCGAAATCCTATGACCGCCTCTCTTAGAGCACGGAACCACTGGTGGGGAATACATATTCACCACACTTTTATTGTGACCACATCTTGCTATGCTACGGTCCGTAGCGTATAACTACTCGGTGGCGCTACGTCGTAGCCTACAGTGTAATCATAAATTATTTCTATTTTTTACGTAATTCCTGTTGATAAAACTATTGCCTTTACGCTACGTCGTAGTATCATGCTACGCCGTAGCACGACACTACGCCGTAGCAGTCGTAGCGTCGTAGCACTAACGCGTAGCAAAAAAGTACCTACGACCTCCTAATCGGTTTCTTATTGATATTACACATCCTAGCAGTTATGCTATTCCTGTTGATATAAACTATTGCCTTTACGCTACGTCGTAGTATCATCCTACGACGTAGCACCACACTACGCCGTAGCGGTCGTAGCACTAAGGCATAGCCAAAAAGTACTTACGACCTCCTAATCGGTTTCTTATTGATTTTTATTTATTTTATTTATTATAATATACTAGCTAGAAAGAAGTTCACAAACGTAATTGACTATAGTTGCTTAGATTGGACTTTCCCCTTTACGCCATCTATCGGATCGACGCCAATTTAGCAGTTAACTAATGTAATTTCTCTTCATACTAAGATAGTCGATGTCAGTAACCGTCGCCGTATTACGAGTATTAAGCCTTGGATTGTTTATATGAGATGCTCAATAAATAGAGATAAACATCTCTTCTGATAAAAATCTGAAAAGTATCCGAATGATAAGTCCTTAAAAATTACGTACAAAAAATATCGCAACTGTTATAATGACTTGGTGGAAAAAATGACAGGTCTACGAGAAAGAGAATACTCGTAGCGCGAAGCACTACCAGTAAAATGCTTTGAAAGGTCATTAGAAAAATTACAGAGATAGACATTCCTAAGTCGCCGGGCACCCAGGAACGCATACAAGTTGAAAATTCCCAAAATTCTGACATTGATGACTACTTGTTTTCCAGTCTTGGCAAATCCTCACTGAGAAGATATTAAATCATCACATATCTAACCCTACCAGTTTTTCAGTTGTTCATATTTCATATTCAATGACTTTTCTTTCCGTAGATGAAAAAGAAGCAGATCCCTCATTTGTAACCTTAAAAAATACCTGCTCTTAATGTGTTAAAGAAACCTAACAAATGCATGTTTTCGTTTGTTGTTCCTGCTCTAATTCCTTTTACAAAATAGAGCTCAAGTTTGAATGGCACTTGGCTGGTTCTTTTTATTTAGTCTACGCAATGTAAATGCTTATATTTACTTATTGCCAAAGCTCTGACACCAGAACAACTTCGAAGGCTTTTAACACCAGCATTCTCTGTAACATAATGTTAAACAAACGTGCCTAGGTTCGTTGTACTAGCTTCCGATCGTTATTTATAGAGGCAGTGACTAGGACAACATGAACACGATAGTGTAGTAGTTTCACTTTCTATGAACCCGTGTTCATGAATGAAAGCCTCGATTTAGATCGATTCGTTTATTCCACTGTAACAATAAGAAACCTAACAAATGCAGGTTTTCGTTTATTGTTCCTGCTCTAATTCTTTATACAAAATAGACCTCAAGTTAGAATGACACTAATTGGCCGGTTCTTTTTATTTAGTCTACGTCTATTGACAAAGCTCTGACACTGCTTCGCTTCGTTGGACTAGCTTCCGATCGTTATTTATAGAGGCAGTGACTAGGACAACATGAACTCGATAGTTTAGTAGTTTCACTTTCTATGAACGTGTGTGTATGAATGAACGATCTCTATCTTTAGTAGGTTCTATGCCTAAGAGACCAATCTGTGGAGAATAAAAATGTATCGACTTTAAAACCATTTGTATAATGTCCAGGACCAGTTCAACATCAGTGCTGTGCTTTTATACATGCAAATCCGAAGCTAAATCCCTTGCTGCACATAATTTTGTCGTCATCTACCAAGCCTTTTCACAACTATGTTGGGGTCGGCTTCCAGTACAACCTGATCCACCTGAATACCAGTATTTTACACGGAGTGACTGTTTATCTGACTTCTCCAGCACTAGGCAATAGATACCCTTTGAAAGACTGGTTGTCCATGTCCATTTAATACACTGGTATTCAACTGCATCCGGTTAGACTGTAAGCCGACCTCAAAATAAGTAGTTGCGAAAAGCTTAGGCAGATGATGATCTATCTGTACAAATAAAATCGCTTTTCGTGTCTGTCTTGTGTGTCCGCATTGTTCTTCAAAACTATGCAACGCATTTTGATGCGGTTTTTAACTTCATTTAAATTTATTCTGGAAAGGTTACGGGTGGGTATAATTCATTCATGTTTCCCTTCGATATAGCACAAATATCTTGATTATTTGTTATATAGCTAGTTATTCATAAATATTATATTAATTTATTTACATCTCATTTTATTTAATCAAGGTTTAGGTACACCGCCCGCGCGGAATGTAAACCTGGGACCTGCGTTTTCCATATTCGCAGCTAGCTCGTTCCGCATGAATACTAGGATGGCAGAGCTGAAAACAGTTTATTGCGGGTGAGACTTGGCACTAGGGTGGGTGGTATCAAAGTTAGTTCTATCAGTACTAAACATAACTACTCTCCTTAGTAATAAACGCGGTGTACATACTTAAACTTCGAAAAATATATTATGATAAATCTGAAGTTTTATTTCATGTAGACAATAACTTTAAAAAATGACTTATACCTAATCATGGCTCTTAACTGAAGAACAAATATTGCTCTTTGATCAGAGGGGCAATTCTTGTAATTTTAAGAAAGATCACAGTCTGATTTCAGTCTCAATCTGTCAAAAATTCCCCTAATTTCAGAAGTATCATTTCCTCTATTTTCATATTTTTTCGACGCAACAATTTAGTTTGCTAATATTTTAAGGGTTGATTTTTTAATAGCCAGATATTTTTAACTGAAGATAAATATGACATATTTTATATACAAAAGCTATATTTACTCTTCAGTTTTGAGATATCTGAAGGGAAATTCCCGTAATTAAAAACGTTCAAAATCTAGTCGCAGTCTCATCTCTGTGACAAACAAATGTCAAAAACTTGTGAAAATGTAGGGAATTTAGAGGTATTTTTGACCGATTGAGACTGAGATCAGACTCACAGTCTGATCTCAGTCTCAATCGGTCAAAAATACTGAAGCTACGATACTGAAGCTGAATTTCACTTTATAATTCGTAGTTTCCGTAGTGTAGTGGTTATCACGTCTGCCTTACACGCAGAGGGTCCTCGGTTCGAATCCGGGCGGAAACAAGATTCTTTTTAGTTTCCATATTTCTCCGAGCCACGCGATTTTCTGGAAATTTCAATTAAAATAATGATCACGAGCATTTGAGCTTCTTTATCAAGAATATCAAAAGCAGATCGGCACTAGTAATTGCAGAACTGCTGATAAACTAACATATCTAAGTAACTCCGTTTCGTCGCGTATGATCAAATTCGCGATGAATAAGGATAGGAAGAAATTATATAACTAGTGCATGCCTGTATGTTTCAATATCATCTCCCTCAGTGTAGACAAGGATAGAGTGCAGTGCATGACCACGCCTTGTATCCCACACAACCGCCCGACTCAGTGGAGGTTACCACCGTTTATCAAAGAGCAACATTACACAGAAGTGATGATCGCGCACATACAAACGAATTAAAATACTTATGCTTGAAGTCTTTTTTTTTTTGCCCCTAAGGGAGGACCACCTGCGAGCAACTTATTTGACTAGGAACTTTTTTGCCTCTGTCACTGTCTCCTCGCCAAGATTTGGACGATGCGCACACAGAAGCGACAGCAACGCTACTTTTTTGTTAAATTTTCGGGTAAGCGGCAACTGGCTAACCGGCAACTTTTTGTCGCCATGCGCGCATTTGTATTGCAACCAATAGACGGGCGACAGTTGCGTCCAAACCCGCCGATAAAAATGTCTCCCAGCTGTCGCTTCGCTTTACGCGCACTTTCATACAAACCTGTAAACTTGATGTGAGAGACAAATTAGTTGCGGAGACAAAAGTTGCTCGTGGGCGCCCTCCCTTAGGGGTAAAAAATCAAATAAATCGAAGAAATCAAGCATAAGTATTTTAATTCGGTTGTATTTGGGGTTTTCTGTTCTCATCATCTCAGTCTATCCGTGTGAAAATGTATAGTAGGGTTTGGGTCAGTGCAAAAAAGTGGCTAATGCTCGAGCATGTTCGTGCAAAATGTACGCAGTGGATGTTCAAAGATCCGCGCGCGCACTCGTGCAGTGTCGCCAATATTCACGAGTGCTATCATCATCTCAGAATAATAACATACAGAATACTCAATTATGAACGATTTGAAAACTATTCTCAGTAGCTTTGTCTAGGTGGGGTATTAACTCATGTACTGCGGCAGCGAATGTTTACAAGCGTCGAAGCGTGCTTGCGAGGGACTGCGTGGCTGTCAGAAATATATACAAACGCATACTGCACAGAATCATATCTTGCCCCCTATTTTCAACTCTAGCTTTGTTGTTTTAAAGTTCATTATTAAAAAAAAAAAACAAATAAAACTGATCAAGCATCTTGCTGCTTTGTCGGTACTAACCCTAATAAGTATATTTAATCTTCTCTCGACGAAATACAAGTCATATAGTGTGAGTTACATACATTATAATTTTATTGGAAACAACATTTTATCAAACTGCGTCTTAGTTATAATACTGCAGCTCTATGTAGTCATAATAGTATTGAACGAAATGTGTCATATCTGTTTATTATTCTATGAAAGTAAAAAACATGGCCGCTTAATTTAATAGGCCTTAGAAAAACAAAGTGCCTGATTTTGTCTTTCTAAGGATTTAGCTCATATTTGCGTAATTATTTAGTTAGACACACTTAAAAAAATCGAAGCTTTGTGTTTAGTACCTACTCAAGAATTTATAAAGATTCTTAGGATTATCTTGTAGATGTTGTTTAAAAATTGCTTTTAATTTTTAAGTTGAATATTGCGTAGATTCTAAGATCCCAAGACTTGGCATGTGTCAGTACAGTAGACCTAAGTTGACGCCGTTTTACTGCTGCGTTTGACCATAGATAGGAGTGAGTTTTCATTAACATTGAAAGTATTCTTAGTAGAACCGCATGAAAGATAGCGTAGCATAAAATCAAACATATCTTATTTTGCCGGTATTGAAAGGGAATAACTCGTAAAAAATACTGGAAAATCCTCAATCGATGTCCTAGATCTCGTAAGCGAAATTTTCACCGTGGTTTTACACGGTAGAAAATTTCAGAAACTTTCAGTGGGTCCGTAGCTATACCGCAAGCCACCGTTGTTAATTACGTTGAAACTTCAATGTAGACTTCATCGAAAAAACCAAAAACCCAAATACGTTAAAATAAAATAACACCTACTTATTTCAGAACGTAATTCTGTAAAAGTCCAAGTTTCATATTTGTAAATGTTCGCAAGCTGTCGTTTTTACAATGGTGTGGTGGAGTGGATAATATAGCAGAATATTGTTTGAATTCTTTCTTAGTTAGTTGTAGAATAGTCCTACAATCGGTAAGTGGAAGTGCTCAGGTGAAGTGCGGTTCAAATCAGTGCTCTGAGTGGAATACCTCCTTTTAACAAGGAGCTGACTTATTATATAGACGATCTTTTGTTTGTATTTTTGTTTAAGTTGCTTCGAAATAACTATGGCACTCATTATTGGATTCTGAATAATTTGATGGTTTAGTTGATTCGAAAGTCGATGAATACAAGTTACAAACAAATATTCTGTTTTTTTTTTTTTCATAATATGCATGAATAACCATGAATAACCAACACAAAATAAAAGTATTAAGAGCGTTTACGACGTACGGCATTTCACACAAACTTTCAAGCCCTTGTTTTTCGAAATGAATGAACCGATTTTAATGAAATTTCGCACGCATAAGCAGAGTACAAAGGTTTAAAAAAATAGTTAAGAACATTTTCGAAAAATAGTGCTATAGCCAAATTAGACCGATTTTAAATTTTCCATAGAAACAGATTTCTAGTTATCTTTTTTTAAATAAGACATTTCGAAAATGTTTTTTATTAACTTTTTAGACCCTGCTTATGCGTATGAAGTTTCATTAAAATCGGTTCCTTTATTTCGAAAAACAAGGGCTTGAAAGTTTGTTTGAAATGCCGTACGTCGTAAGCGCTCTAAAAACAAAAAAACTTACAGAAAAACGTAAGAAAAGGCGATACTTAATATCGATTAAAACATTGGATGAATATAGTTGGATGACTTACATCAAATTACTAGTCTAGTCATCATCAGCCTTCTCATAATAATTATGATAAGGCGGTAAAAATTGCAAAAGGGTGGCGGCACATGTGGGACTTGAACCCACGACCTTCGCGTTTCAACCCCGTACGCGAATGCTCTAATCTATCCAGCTGAGCTAATGTGCCAGTACAAATTGCTTCCAAATTCACGTCCTGTATCGTCCTTTTCAGACCATTGTGCAACAACAGCGCCCTAAGCCCTCCAATTTTGAGTTCGGTCAGACGCGGAACTAATGAAGCGCCTATAAGCGCTCCTGAGCTAAGAGACACTTGAACCATAGTACAGATGGCATTCATTTCAGTCAAACTTAATTCTTCCTCATCATAGCACATTTTTATGAAGTATTTTTGGAATTCAGACATTATAAGGAATACAACCTTTATTGTCCGTGTGTCACAGAAGTTTTTGTCGAGATCTATCAATTCAATTAATTATTTATTAATTAATTGTAGAAAATTCAACTTTGGCATGGTGTTAGGTCTCAATAAGACGCGATAGCCAGGCAGAGACCACATTTTTATCAGTTTTGACTTAAAAATAAAAAGGTTTTAATAAATATATTACATCATACCTAACGCAATAAATTTATGCAAACATTTAAAAGAGCTTCCTTTGAAAATTCTAAAAATATATTTTTGCAATTGTTGTTTAGAAAATTTTACAATGGAATACATAGCTATTTGCTGTAATAATGAAAAATGTAACAAAAAAATAGCCAACTTACAAAGGCCTTTTCACCTAGGAAGAATTATTTTTTATAAAATAAAAACGCTAGGTATTAGATAAATCATAATAGGATCATTGTTTCCTTGACTCTATGCCATTTAGATGTGTAGCTTAGGAGCTAGTAAAGCTTTATTAATCGCGCGCTATACAGTAGGTAATTACGGCAGACGGGCAGACCAGCAACCGTTCCATAGATTGCTGCTGCTGATTTGGTAGATAACTATATTTAAACTCTAATTTTGCGAGCCCAACTAGCTCTTGGCCGTTTAATTTAGATTGCCATTAACTTTTACTATGATATATCCACAACCCGAGGATTGAGCTCAGGAGCCAATATTTAAATTTTAGTTGTGACGACCTTGACTACGTGAGAATACTAGCAAATCATCATTGTCAAACTTGCAGAAGTTTACTGATTGATGTTAACTTCATCCTCTTTTTGCAATTTTTTAACACAACGGTTCTTTGAAGTACTAACCACCTCCTACGATTGCTAGCGGCAGTTACAAGTTTATCAATGAAACATTATAAAATGTTTTTTTTAATCCGTTTTATTTCGTTGCCTCACTTATCTTCTTTACATAGTATAAAACAAAGTCGCTCCCGCTGTCTGTAAGCTTATATCTTTTAAACTTCGCAACGGATTTTAATGCAGTTTTCAGCAATAGATGGGAGGGGGGGAGGAAGGTTTATATGTATAATACATGCATATTATAGTAGAGAAAAGCCGAGAAATTCAAAGATTTGTAATGTGATGTCGTAACAAAAATATATTTTTGTGCGCTTACATTGCAAACGCTGGCTAAACCTTACGAGATAAATACAATTATTAATGTATTAAGGAATTGAATATCTTAATAAGATCGATAAAAAAGTCCTCGACGGTAAATGTTTATCTCCTAAGGATAACCCACAGTAAACATTTTTATCTCTTACATATTACAAAAAATATATGGGTTATTTACCAAGCTATTTTAAACAATACAATATTATTCCTTATCCAATTAAATACATTAGATACGTTGTGCATTTCATGTAGATCTAAATTGCCCTTTACAGCATACCATTAAAATTAATATCTTAGACGATATCAGAGATTTAAAAACCGGGGGGCAGGAGCGGCTGGCGAGGCGGTACGAAGTTCGCCGGGTCAGCTAGTAACCTATAATAAAAAACGTGCTTAATTTACAATGCAAATTACGCGATGTAATTTCGACCTGATGCGTTGTTGGTAGTAGTTTAGTGCAAGCTTGGCAATTTTCCACAGTACACGCCATTGCTGCTTGTTTTGCTTCAGCCACTCGGCAAGACCTGTGCGGCTGTCGGTTCGAAATACGATTAAGTTTGAAGTTTTCCCGACGCAACTACTTCACAACTAGACGTAGTTTGTGGCGGCGACAACGCGACTTCAGACAGCTGCAGGGTCATTCTTGGCGTTGTAGTGTTGACCGTAATTAGGACTGGAGACCAAAACTTAAGGCGTAAATGGGTTGTAGACACGTCGTATAACCTGTAAAATTAGAGATTATACGTTAGTGTTAAATCAATTTTTTTTTTTTCATTGCTGAATGGGCCCGCTATTGACCTCGATCACGCCTGATGGAAAGCGATGGATGAGGTCTATGATGGAACGAGCGTGCCCAGAAGATGCCTAAGGCACTGGAACCCCCAGGCATCGACGAAACGCAGTAAGCTGCTTGACGCCGGACTCCGGTGGGAGGGTGGTCGCAAACCAGGCGGGCGTTAGCCCTACCACCGCAAGGGAAGAATTGGCCGGTCAAATAAAGTGTTTGGTGTGACTGTCCAGGATGCGCCGAGCGCTCGGTTCAGTTGAGTAACTGGCCGGTAGTATAAGTCAAAAACTATGTCATTATTGTAACACAATTTTATACAATAACTAGCGGCCCGCCCCAGCTTCGCACGGGCGAAATGATTTTTTTCGAATTTCCGAAATTTTATTTCATACAAACCTTGTCCTGGCAATACCGAACACAACAAAAAAATAATTAACTAATTTGGTGCAGCCGTTCGGGAGTTATGCGCGTACATACATTTTGGCGATTCATATTGATTTATATAGATAGATATAGAAGATTGATAAGTTGATTGGATAAGAAATCCATGCAATATTGCCAATATTATTTAACTTAACTTAACATATATTTTGAAAGTGTTACTCATCAGGACAATTTTGCCATTAAACAAAACTGTTTTGTGTAGAGTATTAATGTGGCGTCCACCTCTGCATCGACTGTTGTGTAGAACCTGTCGTGCATTTGAAGGACGCGTCTCATTTAACATGAGTGTGTGTTTGCATTCTATCTTATTTACAATGATGATTATTTCAGTTTCTAAACTACATATTTATTACTTTAAATTGTTCCATTTCTTCTACTCTTATTATTTGAGATAAAAACACCTAATATTTATTGCATCATATTATGTTTTTAATAACTATGATGATGATGGTGTCATGCAAATGATGAGAAAAAATATTACTCCGCTGGGATGATTAGGGAAATACGAAGAATAATAATCCATACTAATATTATAAATGCGAAAGTGTATCTGTCTGTCCGTCTGTCTTAACAGACAGACGGTCAGACAGATACACTTTCGCATTTAACCCTTTTCGCGCTCAAACCGTTGAACCGATTTAGATGAAATTGGTATAGAGATAGTTTGAGTCACGGGAAATGACATAGGATAGTTTTTATCCCGATATTCCCACGAGATCGAAACTTATGCGGGTGATATTTTGATAGGAATTGGAAGTCAGAATTGCAAAACATTTTGATGAAACCCTTAGACGTTAATTGTAAGAAATGTCTTAATTGTACAAGATCCCTCCTTTCATAGACCTCCACCGAAATGTTCCCAAAAAAAAAAACAATATACATACCACGAATAGGTTGCCTAATGAAGTCTCATCAAGGCTACTCTTAATTAAAATCCAAAAAGAGCTACGGTGCGGTATCGTGGTCTTCATATTACTGTTTCACCTGAAATGCATCAAATGGAGCCATTACTGTTATTATAAGCCTGTGTTATCCCACTGTGGGGCAAAAGCCTACCTTCCCTACTTCCACTTTTCCCGGTCTACTACGATTGTAAGCCAATCTTTTAAGAAGGAGTCCAGGTCAACGTTTTAAGAAAAATACATTTTTAAATAATCATTTTTTGCCCATGTTTCTAAGCAAATCAACAGCGCATTGCGCAACTTACGTTTAGACTTTGACAGACTGCATGGAAAGAAAAAACAGTGTAGCTAATTCCGAACTAGAGTAACAAGTGAACTCGTTTATTGTAGATCATTTAAATATTTGAAGATTTAATTAAGTTAGAATACGGATAACGAAAGGGTGGCAAGTATATCAACGCGCAAACTGTAAACATGAATTCAGCTCATGATTTCAGATCCCCTAGGGAATACATTTTTCGTCGGTTTTCAAAAAACAAATCTGCTGTTTCATAGAAGAGTGCAATCCCTTCGCAATCAAAATGTATCGGGGTCTAGAATCATGTGCTGACTACATGGTAACAGGTTGCGCGTCGATATCCTTGTCACCAAATCAAACATTATCCATACTTAATAAGAAATAAAGGGCATTGAACTTTTTTGTACGGAGACTGGCCTCGTTCCGGTTCGCCATTTTGATTATTTTTCAAAATAGTATCGCACTATAATACCGGTATACATATACCTATCGATAGAGGACATATAGAGGAACGAAAACTATACGCAACGCAACGCAATACCTTCTCGTCCCACATACCGCAGTGTCTCAAGACGAAAGTCTTTGACCAGTGCGTGATGCCAGTGATGACATATGGCACTGAAACGTGGTCGCTCACAATGGGCCTTAGAAGGCTGAAAGTCATCCAAAGGGCAATGTAGAGGGCTATGCTTGGCCTATGTCCAGCAGTCCAGCAGTGTACGTCTTTCGGCTGAAATGATGATGACGATGATAACAATTTTTATTATTCAATTAATAAAAACAATCATAATATAATAAAAAATATCAATATAATCAAGATTTTAACAAAATTGCAGGCCCTAAACTTATAGTTTTTATGTCAGCAAATGCACAGCTTTTTAGAACAATCGGGTGAAATGATGGTTTACATTCGAAACACACGTATTATGTTCAGCGTCTCTTGGTATAGTCACGAGTTGGACAGATTTTTCGAACCGCCAACTTTCCTCAAGCCCCGCTGCTACATGGAACTGCTGATGTTGAGGTTTCTTCGTTATTGTAAAGGATGCGTTGAATAGCGATGCCGATGTTGAAAGATCTAAAGCGGGTCCACATTCATGAAGAGACTAGTAGTACAGCTGGTCAATTTAAGAACTTGAACCTGCTCACAATCTTTTGTCCCTGAGATTGGACAGATAAGCTCACGACGTTGCAGTTTGAAGCAGAAATATTGAGCAATCTGTATAATATTGCCCAGAGCCATCTGCGAGTGTGAGAGTGCTTGTGGAGCAATTAGAACACCTTTGGTCGATTAGATCACCTTTTGGTTTGGTTATAAAAAAGTTTTATCTCCGATTTCATGTATTGTAGTCCTACATCATCGCTACATTCATCGTTTGGTATATTTTCTTCATCTGACGGATCTTGTTCCAAACACCTCTAGATAGTGACGTCATTAGAATCCATTTTACATTTATTTATGGCTTTTCTTAAAATCCAGTATTTTTGAGTTGTAACCCTAGCCTTTGAAAAAATATTTCTGCATATTATTTTGATTGCTCAATTTTTGAGGGTGCCTAGCAAAAAAACAAAAGTATGAAATAACTCTATGTGAAAATGAAGTAATTGTGCGGGAAGGCGATGTGATGCGACGGGGGAACAAGAAATTTCACGCGGACGAGGTCGCGGGCAGAAGCTAGTATCAATTAAAGAAGCCTGTTTTAAGTGCTTTAAGATAAGATAATCATTTAACTCAGATCACTCTATCCTAGCTAACTGTAATTCGGATACTTACGTCTGTCAAGATTTGATTTGGAATTTTGACGATTTTTGTTGATTTATCTGACATTGCAACACATATGTTAAAAAAAACCTTCCAAGAGCAAGTCAGGCTCGCACAATTAGGGTTCCACAAACCACATTTTACTCACATCTGAATGAGGCACTCTTGTCGCTTATCATAGCAGGCCGTCCCAGATGATTAGAACACTTTGTAGCATAACAGACTCGAGAAAGAGTAACTGTGTCGCTTTGTGGTCTTCAACTGCCTTCTGAAATGCACCGAAGGCAATCTTTACTAATCATATTTTAAAACGTATACCTTATTTGGACAAGCGCTTAAAATAGCATCTCAGAAAAATACATAACATGTATGTATTTTATTAATGGCGATAGTTTGTTACTTCTACAAAGCAATAATGCAACCATTCGATGCATTACCGTAGTTAAAAGTAATTGCTCTTGCGTCACTGTTGTCACATGACAGATATGGATGAAATCTGTCATGTTCTCATCTGGCGCTACGCTACTTAGATTAAGTTTAGACGTCCCTGACACTGTCAAAAATATCGCTGAAAGTTTGTGCAAAAATATTGAGCTTAATTTTTGTGCAAAATATTGAATGGTCGTGGACCCCTCACACTACACAAAAATATTGCACAACATTTCCTTTTCGCGATGGAAGGACGGCAAATACACAACATAATGATTCTGGTGCTTTCCGACTATAATATACTAGCTTCTTCCCGCGACTTCGTCCGCGTGAAATTTCACCCCCCCCATTCACCCCCTTAGGGGATGAATTTTGAAAAATCCTTTCTTAGTGCACCCCTAGACCTCATAAGGAACGTACGTGCCAAATTTGGAATTTGGAATTTGGAATTTGGATTTGGAATTTGCCTTTACTGTGCCTAATTGAAATAAATGATTTGACTTTTTTTTTTTTTTTTTCTAGACCCAGCGGTTTGGGCTGTGCGTTGATATGTCAGTCAGTCAGTTCTCCTTTTATATATATAGATAGATTTTAGTCTGAAAGTTTGCTTTATTTAAAATTAATTTTAATAAAATTAGATAGTTATTTATACACTATTATCTGGTATAAATTTGTTAATTTTTAAGAAAGAGAATTGTCTCTTTCTTTAAATTATTTGATTTATAAATTGGCATGCAACGGATATGGTAAAAACCAAAGTATATACAGGGATTTACCAACTCACTGAGAGGTGCTAATCGAACAAGCAGTCGGCTGCCGGTGCAGTACAGGATCACTTTATGTGAAAGTAACTAATTTACTGACAGTGCCAAAGTGATGATCTCCAGGGTTTGAGTGGATAGGAAAAGTTCACAGTTTTACCAGATCCGCCTTGCTGAATATATCTAGGATCTGAAAAACATCGTGAATTATATATTATTAATTCGAATACAATGAAAGCTATTATACTAAAACACAATCAGAACATACTATCTCTTCATACTTCACACAGGAAGGTACAGTTTAATTGTGACATGTTGCTATCTGCTTAGAGCAGTGGTGGCCACTGGCCCAGTGGCCAGTGGCTGTTTTTTCTTGTCTGTTTATATATGCGTGTACATAAATGGTAAAATAAATAAATAAATATATTTTCGTCAGATAAATTATTCTTCTTCTTAACGTCACCTGCTACGATCCTTACATAACCTTTTATTAATTTTTTATCGTATAGTTAGTTCAAATCTGGGTACATACGTTTCTTAAGATTTGAGATGGTGCAAATGGTTGCCAAATTAAGAATGCTGTCCTCGGAGCCGTGGCTGCACCTTGCACTTCTCTCTGTTGCCTGGTCTTCGAGGTCTGTCATCAATGGCAGCATAGCATTAAAGATTTGGTCGCAAGTAACCGCACAGCGTCCAACCGTGGTTCGCAATTTCAACCCCCGTCTGTAATGTGTCGAAGGCAATCTTTATATCACTTGCAAAAATTTTATATAGCGTGGAATGAGGAAATTTTACATACATAATTGTTCCTTTTCATTTTTGTTTTACATCAAGTATATTATTCTCATCTGTAACAATTGTACAATAAAATATCTCGTACAAAATCAACAGAAAAAAAAATATACCTAATTATTATAGGCATTCGCAATATTTACCCAGCCTTACTAGGAAATGCGGTCGGAGAGACTTGAAATAACCTAAGTAAAAAGTCCTAAATTCGAGGTTAGGCTCTCGCCTATTTACTCCGCCAATACTGGACCAATTTAAAAGATATTTCATAAACTGAATAAGAAAGATATATACTGTGTACCTATGTTTTTTTTTCATTAATAGTTGTAAAATTTGTACACTAGGCCTCTGTTGACATCGGCAATTTTGATAATTTTTTTTGGGTTCTAGTGCTTATAAAAATAATGTAACATCAAAAAGGAAAACATATGTACATACCCTTGTATGTACCTATGTATGATATGTATGAATCATTGCTTTATGGTCATGAACCAAAAAAAAAAGGCGAGAGCGTTTCTATGGAGAAAAGACACCCGCATTTCCTCTTAAGGTTGATCCACTAAAAGTCGCTTTGCGAGATCAATTTTTGTCGCGATCGAATTTTTTATAGCATCCGTAATTAAAACATCCAGAAAATAAATTCGCTTTCACACACAGCTTTGACAGAATCCTTAAAGTTATTATTGAAGGAGTTATACAACTGCACTTGTCGCCGTTACGGAATATTTTACTGTTGGATAAGACAATAATCGATATATCGCATTGGTCTGCTAAACTACGCAACGGATTTTGAATCTATTCTCACAGTCATTTATAGAATTTATTCCGGAAGGTTTATGTGTATAATAAATTAATAGTAAACTTACATATAATAAACAAATCTCAATGTTTTATCAAGGCGTAAAAACCATGCGAAACAGGGGCCATTAGGGTTGGGTCGTTTGGATGGTATAGGTAATGTCTACTTACTTTTTTAGGACTTCAGCGTTCCGCCCTAGGAAGACCGATCGGTTTACAGGTAGAAAATGCTCTGTTTCCTCACGTGCTAGTCTGTAGTCTTCGATGGTCAGGGGGTGCACTCTTTAGTTTCAAAAAACTCATTTGAAACACTACCTGTAATGTATCGACAAAAATCTTTACTATTTTTTAAATTGCAAGGTCTTTACTTGCTCGCCGACTCGTATAAACTGGACTGAGCAGCACGAGCGATATTGTTGGAAGGGTTAACGCAAAAGAACCAGAGAAGGGATGATATCAAGGTTTTTGTATCTCCCTAATATACCTATTGAATAAAATTGCGCACAATAATAATGTCGCCATATTAACGGTCCAGACAGAGCCAGTAAACTGGTTCAGCAGCTGTCTGAGAATTTAATTCCCCATTCATCATATCAATGGACCACATTGATGTAACCAGTTAATAAAAGAAAATGAAGCTATACAATAGAAATAACTCAGCGTGTCTGCTAGAGTAAATAAATTAACGGTATATTTTAGGTACCTAGGGAACAATTATATTCATTATTTAAATTATATTCTTCCTGATGTCTAAATTGTTTGTACCTGTAAATGTTATCAATGCAAGTAGTCGTAGTCTTTTCCAGCCAGGTATTCACATTATGCTCCAGACACGCCATCATTATTCGTTTATTCCACAAACATAAAACCACAGACTCGCTCGTAGCTACCGTTTTTAATGAAATGACACTGCACGATAACATGTATTTTAACTGTTGCTATGAAAGGTATTACAGTACAGACTAGTCTAAAAATTCAATGTTTGGGAAGGTTACCTACTTGAAATGAAAAGCATCGCCCTGTTTCGCCCTGTCTCGCTCTGACCTTAACTACCGAAACGTTGCGCATGGCAAGTGGTATTAACCCTTTCGAACAAATTAGTAGTAGATCTGAGTCGGTCGCCTGAAATGGGCCCCCGATCCACATCTTCTAGACAAACTGAAACAGATTGTTAGGATATGTGACTGCGTTTAGAATTATAATTTTGTGTGGTGTGCCAATATTTGTAGATCAATAGTATAATGGAATCAAATCGCTGTATGTGTGTCTGTGATGATAATTATGCTTCATTAGAAAGCGTTAAACTTGTAAAAGAATTGTGGCAAACAAATATCGATATGATGGAATCATATCGATATTTGTTTGCCACAACCACGAGAAAATACCCGATTCCATTAGTGTTGGTACAAAACACAAAATAAAAAGATGCACAACACATAGTCGGCTATCATTTTTGTCTGTTTCCAATGCACTAAAATGTCGACGTTGTTTCTATTCCAGTTGTTGGGTATAATTTCTTTTACTTGATAAGGTGAGAGGTGCAGTACGCAACACATGCTCTGCGATGTATACATAATGCAATCATTTTATAAAACTTAAGAAAGCGTCTCTGGCTTCTACTGCAATGGTTATTTATCTAGCGACAGTCTTTGTGTTTATGTCTCGCGCATAGTTTTATTATAAGTTAAGGTAACGATGGGCAACCGACTATTAAGGCTACGTCCCTAATTTTTTTTATCCAACTTGCTTTATTTTTGTCTTATATTTTTAGCAAATTAAGTATTTAATGATTCCCCACATAGACGTGGAATACATAATATCACAGTAGTGCTCTAGAAGGGGTACGCAGAGGTAAGTACACCGCTATTATAAGGTGCTTCAAAATTAATCTAACAAACTTTAAGAGGTGGCTTTAGACCATCGAACTGAACAATTTTCACTATGGGACCAACTCTGAAATCACGAAGAAAAAATCAGCTATTTAATATAAAAGTTCAATACCTACTTGACCAAAATGTATGAAACAGCAGATTTCTTTTTCGTAATTTCAGAGTTGGCCCATAGTGAAATTTGTTCAGTTCGATGGTCTAAAGCACCTCTTAAAAGTTTGTTAGGTTAATTTTGAGACACCTTATATAGTTACATAGGTCGGTGCTGCATTTTATTTTTCGGCAAAATGTAGGAAATCAATCAAACTGATTGCTAACTAATATAACATTAAACTTAAAACGTAACGTATCATTACACCTGCAATTTCCTAATAGATGGGTAGAGATGTATGAGACATCCAGACTTTTCGCAAGTTAGGTATTTCATGATTCCCCGCATAGACATAAAATACATAAAATTAGTTCCAGTATTACCCGGAGGGGTAGGCAAAGGTACTCTTCTATGCTATAGTTATACTAAAGGATTTTAGATTAAACTCTAGAATATCATTTTTTAAAGAACTTACTTTATTTTGATTTGTTATTTTTGTTGAAATTGTGCTTAGTATAAAGTTAGGATTTAATTTTGTTATTTTTAGTATTGGATATACATAGATATTATATTTGTATAGCCTATATTATGAAAATAAAAATTGTGCTTTATTTAATCCAAAAAATCGCTGCGAAATTGCGATATAAAACGTAAAAAGTGGCCTAAGTCTTTATTTTTTTACTAATTAATGTCACAAATAATCGAAAATCTAGTACATTAATACACAATAAGAGTATATTTCTGATGCCTACCAATTTTTATTCACCCAAATTTGTGAATATTAATGATAAACATTGGAATCTTAAATTGACTCTGCGATGAATTTTTAGAAAACTTGTGTTGGGAGATTGATCACCACAAAGTCACCATGTTGATTTTGAAAATGTGATACATTACGCCAATAGAACAAAGATTGGTCTATTTTTTACATGTATTCAACAATTTCAGGATATAACCTAAGATAGTGAATTAGGTGATTAAAATCTTTGAAATTTGCGTGAAAACGTGAAATGGCTCTTAACCTTCAATCATATGACGTCTGTATTTCACTAAGGGGTAAACATAGGTACGGTTCTATTTTACAGGAAAATAAACGTATTATGGTATTTAAAAAGAACATCCATATTTCACTAGTAATATCATACTTACGACACAAACTCAACATAATTATCATCACGACTATTTTTCTCTTTAGGAATAAAAAGTTGTTACTTTGTCAATATAAATGGTTGATCCATCGTAAATAAATATGGCTTAAGTGTTTTCATCATTTCCAAAAAATGCCTATTGGTAATAGAAGGTCTCCTTCAAGAATACTCTCCCTTGCCAAGTTTAATCCTGGGTGCATTAGAACGAAGCTTTGCGGACATACTCGGGCAATTTTTATTCTAACTTACGACGAAATGTCAAATAGTATTGAGTTGTTTTGCTAGTTCTGAAACGTCGTACTTTTCTGGTTTTAAAATATAATTGACATGTAATAGTTATTTATGCAACTGTTGTATTTTATGGGTTAGGTATTAAAACACGAATGTGGGTTTATCACACGAGGCGAAGCCGAGTGTGAAAATAGTTTCACATGAGTGTTTTAATACCTAATTATGTACAGTTGGTTACATGACTTTATCTACATCCATGATAATATGATTCTTCTATAAAAGGTTCTGAAACAGTTTTTTGCAATACTAATACTTATCGAACAAAAATCGCGGCCGGCGGGATACGACGTGAATCCGAATAACCTACAAGTTCTTTTTTTAAATTACGGCGCTGTGGTCAATGACGTTATCATTGGCTGTGGTAGTGAAACGCGCGTGTATGACAATGTTCTTTTTTTGAAAACGAGTTGCATAATGAAATTTTGTACAACATTATAATACTCGTTTGGATAATATTATTATGGTTACTATGACACTGGTTTTTTTAATGTTGGCAATAAGCTAACTGTTTCAGAAACTTTTATAGAGGATTTATAGCTTGGGTGTAGATAAAAGTGTTTATAGGTACAAAGTTACTTATAAAAATAAAATCATTTATTATTTTATAATTCGGAAAAAAAAGTATATCGGCACATGCGGGACTTGAACCCGCGACCTTCGTTCAGACATACGACGCTCTACATATCCAACTGAGCTAATGTGCCTGGTACAAAATGTTCCAAATTGCGTCCTGTTTCGTCCCTTCGAGTGCATTCAGCGACACCAGCGCCCTACGACCTTGAATATAGTTTTGGGCCCAACTGCGGACAGACTAGGAATTAACGCAGGTACAGTCATAAGCAAAAATATGTCGATACGAAGTGAAATTCAACAACGAATTATCTTAAATATTTATTGGAAGCATGTGGTTTTGTGCAGGCAGAATCATTTAATGCAATCTCATATAATTAATTTGCGTTATATTTCAGCATTTGAATCGTATCTGTATATTCTATAAAAACTTTTTTACAAAAAAAAAAACAACCCACTTCCAAAAAAGACACTACAAACATTAATTTTGGAAGTCGGTGTCGTTGGGTTCGCATTTTCGTTGATTACCACCGACTTCCGAAATTAAAGTTATTTGACACTTTTAAGTTGTAATTACCTCACAAAAATTCTTATAACACTACTTGCTATATAAATATAAGTGACAGGAAGTTATTATAACATCATCAATATAAAATAAGTGGCATAAATACGTATTATTGAAGCTAACTCAAAATCTACCCAACCAAAGTTAACAAAAATTTATATCGGACCATCCCTGAGGCATATTTATCCTGTCTATTAAAAAAATACTTTTTGAAATCGATTAACAATTGCCGGAGAATCGCGTAACATACATCAAAAAAAAAAATACAGTCAATTGAGAACCTCCTCCTCTTTGAAGTCTGTTAAATATATAAACATACGGCACTTATAGCCACAGTGCATCCCATGACAATTCCACTAAGCCACCACTGAAAAGTCACAGGAAAGCAAACGACACAATTTCGTTTACTTGAATTATTAACAGTAATTTTGGTTTAAAAACCAAACTACTGAACCGATTTTGCTGAAATTTCTACGGGACCAATTTGAAAGTATATCCTTTGAAATAAAAAAAATAGTTTTGGAAATCGGCTTATAAATAACGGAGTTCGGAGGTAAGAAACATAAAAAGAACTTCCTCCTTTTTTGAAGTCGGTTAAAACGAGAAAATTTCGTTTGAAATTCACAATCAAATCAATCATTCAATCATTTTATGCTCGTGACTGTACTCGAGTCTCCCCTCGAATAATCCCTTTTGAAGCCATGAAGACTTCAGATTTGCGCTAAATGGCAAATTTATTATTTTAAACTAGTTTCTACCTGCGACTTCGTCCGCGTATATGTGGATTACATGATTTTTTTACGCGGAACCATAATTCTGTCTTAAGTAACCTAAGTTACTGGTAAAGAGCTACGTAAACGGTCGCATGGGCTGTGAGAAACCCAAAGTTTGATTATAAATATAAGATATAAAATTCATGCAAAATCAGTCTTTAATTGATTAGGATATATGTTTACTCACCGATGTACCGAGTTTGTTTTAATTAATTCAAATGAACTTGGGCATAACAAGAATTAATTGTTTGGATCGTTACATGTGACGTTTTTTTAGTCAATTCAAATGTCTGGGGTTAGTACAAATCAGTGTTTGTAAGGTATGCTTTGGAGATAATTATAATAATATATAATAATAAATTTATTTAGGTCCTTTTACAAAGAGAACGAAGAACATTTACAAACTTATAAATACTTAGTAGTACCAAGTTCTTCACAGATTGGCTTAAATACTTATATAAAAGCTAGCTTAATTTACACGTTTTTAATTACCAATGAAAGGTGCGTTGGTACTGACATTATAATTTATGGCTTATAGATGTTCAATTCATAAAAGTATTACCAAGGTATTCTGGCAAAAAAAATAATCTTCCTACCGTATCAACTTGCATTGTGTTGTGTGTCTAATAAACTAAGCTTAAGACACACTTAAAATAGTGTGCAAAAGATTCGACTTTTCAGTACATTCACAACTTTGTTTAAAAGTAGTTGAAAGATAGCTGCTTGTATACTTAACTTTTTTATGTGAGTCACTCTCTTTACTTCACGGTGGTGCTCTATGTCATACATTAAATAAAACTAATTTGATTCCCATTGATTCCCATGCTCTCGGTAACGGGATTCAAAATATCCCAGAAATGCTACGAAATCAGAGTTGGCCCTCGACTTCGTCCACGTGGAATTTCACCCCCCCCCCCCATTCACCCTCTTAGGGGTGAAATTTCGAAAAACCCTTTCTTAGTGGATATCTACTCTTCACAAAAGACACATACTCCAAATTTCATGTCTCTAGGACCAGCGGTTTAGGCTGTGCGTTGATATATCAGTCAGTCAGGAGTTTGAATTTTCATAATATAATAATTATATTAGTTTTTATGAGATTTTGATTTAACTGAAATCGAAATTTCATAAAAACGAAATTCTGTTTTTTTTTTATATCTAACGTTAGGTTTATTTCTGTAAATGTTTACATAATATTAACTAACATATAAACTATAATATTTTAATAATATTTCTGTTTATTTAAATAATTTTCTTCTTTTTATACAAAACATATTGCAAAATTTTAGACGCAGTTCCAACTTGTTTATGTCGAATCGTACCCACGTGTGTAGGGGGATCGAACAAAGTTTTAAAGCTATGGTTGTATTGTATAAGTGGAGTACCTTTCAGTGTTTAAATAGCGATAACCTGGCATTTGAAAATTTAATAGGTATTCTTAAGTATCCAAGACTTATGATATAATAATGTCTTGAAAACCACTCGTCATACATAAGTCTCAATACGTTAGTGCGATGCAAAAGGCTTGAAGAAAATGATTCCCACGTGGACTGCTTCGTAATGCGCCGGCGGAAAAAGAAAATGTGAAATTGGCAGCAAAAGTATGAATCATAAATATTATACATAACACACAGTAGGTACAGTATTTCGAAATATTATTCAAAACATCTAAAAAGCAATAAGTATTGCTTCAGCATTTAATTAAAGTATGTGGTATGTGGGCAGTTTTAAGATCTACTTTGATGCTCATTTTATTGTTATTTCAGTTAGTCTTCCAGAAAAAACATGGTGTCTTTCGATTATAATTGGATTTTGTAATTTTTTTCGCAATTCTCGTTATTTTAACATCATAAAAATCTCTCTCTCTTCCTCTCTCCTACTTTGCTGTGTCCTTCAGGGTTCACAATGATCGTGTCTTTGCAAAACCCACCACCTAAGTGCACACTGTGGAATGTAAAAATATATTGAGTAGTACGGAATGCATCACACAAGTATAAATGCCATAGCATCAGGTAAAAAGTGCCCATATCCATTTATGACATGCTAGTACTCGATAGCGTGCAATATGTTCGCCCCGGCCATAAAACTATCACATAGGAAGCTCTTCGAAAACCATTTCATTATATATATCTTTAGTTAAACTATACATTGATACATTGTGTAGATTAATAATAATGTATAGTATTCATATTATAAAAAAACAAAAACCCGACTACAAACAAGAAAGTACCTTCCCGTTGTCGCATGCCGCTGTACTAACATACTTTAATCTCTCTCACTCTTGAGAAAGACAAATTTTTTATCATGTTAATACAATGAGAATTTTGAAAAAAAAATACCTAATCCAATTATACTTAATCGAAACATTTTTGAAGCGTTACATGAAAATATTGGTAAGATAATTATTACCTACTCTTAAATCACTCATCATTTTAATTATTTTGTTGAATTAAGTACTTTTAATTATGTGTGCCAGCTACAATATCGTTTTTTAATGGTACCCATTCAATATGTAGTTTTTTTTTATTTGGAATTATATCGGAAAACCCTTAAAATTCAAATATCTGTAAAACTATTGAATTTTGGCCATACATATTATGGGGGGTTCAATTTGTTGCATTTTAGACCCTGTGTTAGCTCCTGACGGATATAAGTAACCCTGTTTAATACCTAACCTATTACTCGTAATGGGACCTTATAGCAGACAATAATTTGATTATTTTAAGGGCAAATTCGAATATACTTTAATCTCTACCTCCATGCACAAGTACAGTAAATAATAGTTTGGCACCTGAACGACAATGACGGGCATTGTTGATAAATATTTTTGAATTTCTTATCATTTTGGTTCTATTGGCAAAACAATAATTATGGCGGTGTTAGTTCCGTTCTGATCATAGGTTCTGATATTGTCCACGTGTCATAATAACCTTTTAGCAGTGTCCATAGTATGAGACTTATCGTATTACGTTTGATTTTTGATAGCTTTTCAACCAGAGAAGTTGTCAGATTTCAATTTCATGGATAAATGATAAAAGTTATCTGAATTTGGTAAAATCTAATGCTTGTTTTAACTTAAATTAAGCATAAGGTTTTTATCGGTCTATAATATTAATAGTATGGAATTAACATAATATAATATTTATGTATATCTAATACTAAAAATAACAAAATTAAATCCGAACTTAACTAAAACTATACGGAAACTAAAATATAGCGTCGAAAAATTCATCCGCATCGCTGTCGACTGGTAATGTACCCAAGAGACTGGCGGCATTGCCACGTTGTATGGCACTTAAATTAAGCATTAATTTAAGTGTCGCCTAGTAAAAGAAAAGAATAGCCATTGCAAGCAAAAGTTTATAATCAGCAAGAACTGCGCTAGTAAGCTAATAGTGCAGGAGGCAACGCGAACCATCGAGGTTGAACGTAGTCAGGGAGTAATTCAAATTGTAGTTACTGATCGTAGGGAACTTACTAGGAGATAATAAGCCAGTAGAATCTCCGTTTGTATTACTAACGCAGTCGTCATTTGGCGAGAAAACCTGGGAAATGCAGCCCGATACCGGCTGTCCGTCTATAAACATGTGTGTTGAGCACCTAAGAACCAAGGTTGGATCCACTTAACTGAAGTACCTACCTGTAAAATAGAAAGTTCGGCTCTAAAGTCTTAACAATTTAGATTGGTCTAAGAGTAAATAAGGCCAACCAAGACACGGTAAATACGTTTCGCTTTATGTTTGAAGTTTGGAACCATAAAATAAGCTACGAAAATACTTTTTACAACTTTTTATTTACTTTCTACAATTTAAAATTATCAGTTTGTTTTCGTTGTGCGCTAATTTTATCGGGAGCGCCCACGTACCACGAGCCGACAATATTGCACGATATTGTATCGTTAGTACTAGGGTCACAGGACGTACGAAAGCTAGATACTTATTTAAGATTTCAGCTATGGCGTTCATTGGTGTCCTTATTACATAGCTCTTAGGATCAAAATTGCAATTAAACTATGGATTCAAATTGCAACACAGGTCTGTTAACGCTTGCCTTCGTACAATGAGTTTATAAACGACACAAACTGTGATTTTGCACAATTTTGAAACAAAAATAAAGAATTGTGAAATAATAACAGACCGCTTTTTGTGTTTATGCGGATAATTCAATGACTAACTATATAATAAAGAAATGTTAAAGTGACTGGCAATCAGTAATCTTAAAGTGAGAGCATAAGCAGTGGTATCGGCCTCGACTTATGAGTTGTAAGTCGTGAGTTCAAACTCAGGCGGGCACTTTACTTTGTGTACTTATTTAATTTTACCACCACCGTTCTCAAAACGGTGAAAGAAAACATCGTGAGCAAACCGGCTTGTCCAAGAACTAAAAATTTGAAGATATGTGACATCTACTAACCCGCACTAGATTATGGCCCATTCCCTCTCACAGAGAGGAGGCCTGTGTTCCAACAGTGAGAACATTATAGGCTGATTGTGAGGCAACAACAAAACCGTTCAAGAGAACTGGAAATTAATAAACTGTGACGTATCTACGACGCTATTGCTATCACACGCTATTGCAGCTACGTGATCGTGGCTGCTAACAAAAAGCTACACTGCACTTACGTAATTCTGTGACAGAGAAGCTTACACCAAGGCTTGAAGAAAAACTTTACTCGCATTTAAAAGTTTTTAGGAATAAAAATAAGACTTATTTAAGGAAGAAAAAGATTACCAAGAACATTTTCTTATGAGAAGAAGCAGAAACTTATCTACTGTAATGCGTTAGCTCAAACTACTGACATAAAAATTCATAACGACGGTGTTACTCATACATACGTCATGTCATGCTCACACATTAGTTAAAATATTTCGGAATCCTACTGGAAATAATGAAAAAAACAAACTAATAAAAAAATCGTTCTCACCCAAATCAGTATTGAGTAAACGCTGTTTGCTTCTGCAAAAACTGACTTACTGAACGTGAGCCGGCCTCGTGTCCGGAGCTCATGAATGATAGTATTCTGTAAATACATGTCATATTCGTTACTGATGCCAATAACTATTTTGATACAAACTGACTGAGCCGAAAATGCTAAAAACATAAAATAAAATAAAAAGTTTCGTAGGCTACCATAGCGCACCCGCCTTAGTTTACTCTTCCTTTCCTGCCGATTTATTCTATAAAAATCTCACCGTGATAACTCAGGTGAACTGAGCTGTTAATAATGTCAATCCCCTAGCATCAAGTCGAATGACAGCTCACTTCAAGCTCACTTCACCTAAGTTTTCACGTTGAGATTTTACAGAATAGCGTCCGCCCGGCGAGAACGCAACGCGTGCAACTAGCACAACAGGAATTAGACGGAGTTATCATCCAAGATTGTTCACTTGTGGAATATAGCTGACATTATGTACTTGTGTGCATAGCCACAACAAATTTTTTTTTTTTAATATTTCATGTTATGGACTGGATTACAGGCTAATTTTCAAAATAAAAGCTATTGGATACTACACACATCAAAAGTGTCTAGGGATCAACATATATTTTTGCAATAACTTTTCTCCTGATTGATATTAATTAAAATTTTCTTTAAGGATTCATCAAATAAAGTGTTTTCGTTTGTCACAGTAACGATAAACCAAGTCACCTTTGCATTAATAAAGAAATTTGCCATTTTCCTAATAAAGGGATTTTTGACATTTGAACCACTAACACAAAAGTTCGAAAAAAAGACTGAAATAACAGTTTTCTTTAAAATTTTATTGGGTAACTTAAACAATTAATAATCCGTGTTTCTACCGCGAACACTAACAACACAAGAACATCGGTTTGGCATACTCAAAATGAGTTCATCCAAATCACGCTGTCGAATGGCAGCCCATGTTCGTTGCAACAACAAAAAAAGGTCTTCTTGCGACTGGATACCCTCCATATTCGGCAGAGCTCTTCTCTGTAGCATATCCCATGCATGCTCAATCGGGTTCAAGTCTGGCGACTGAGCAGGCCAGGGCAGGACATTGATGTTAGCTGCGGCGAGAGTCTGTCTTACAACTCTTGCGGTGTGCGGTCGTGCATTATCATGCATTAACTGAAATAAGGGACCGATTTGCACTTGTAGAGGAACGATGACGTCTGATACAATCGTCTCAGCATAAATTTGAGCGTTGAGGTTGCCTCTGATCCAAATCAACTCAGTTCTTCCGCCGATCCAAATACCCGCCCATACCATGATGGTTCCACCACTATAAGGATGGACTTCCTGGCAGGATTTTAATCGCTGTTGGCGTCCAGGGGTTCTCCAGTGTCGTATACGTCTTGTATCCGGTCTCATACCAAAACGAGACTCATCAGAAAAGCACACGAAACGCCATTGTTCTTCTGCCCAATTTCTGTGTTCAAGAGCCCATTGATATCGAATCCTACGATTGTGCATTGCTATAGGTGGTACCCGTAGCGGTCTTCGGGAATGAAGGTTCACTTCATGCAAGCGGTTTCTGACTGTTTGGTCGCTAATTAAGTTCCCTGAAGAGTGATGAAGCCTCACGGCTAACATCATGGCGGTTATTGTTGGAGCTCTTCGAGTTAAGATTTGAATGTATCGGTCTTGTCTCCGTGTGGTGCAGCGATACCGTCCTCCATGGCGCTCAGCCACGGTACCAGTGCTTCGGTAACGTGTCCAAAGTCGACTGATAACACTCTGACTTGTATTCAGAGCTAAAGCCACAGTACGTTGCCGGGAACCAGCTTCTATCATTCCCACGGCTCTGAGCATTTCTTCCCTGCTTAAATGACGTCGCCGCTCCATAATAACGTTGGTTTTAATCAGTAGTAGGGAAACAGTAGCACTAATAATGTCTTCAATGCGTTGTATGTTTTTATAGGGAAAATATTGACAGCTGATTTTCATCTTTTACTCGAATTTGATTCACAGTTCCTGATTCAAATTATGAAATGCACCAAAAAGGATCCATATAAATTTATAAAATCATAAATTTATTACAAAGCCACATCTCAATCTCAAGAAATCCGCATAAAAATGCTTGATCCCTAGACACTTTTGATGTGTGTAGAAACATAAGTTTGTAATCGGATCAGCGCTGCAGGCTGACACATCGGGAAGTGTGTTGCACTCGGTAGGCAGTGGGAGGGATTGTCACTCAAGATCCACCACATCACTGCAACACTTCTTCATAATTATATACTGTTGTTAATCCTTTAAAATATGAATTATGTTGAGTGTACGCTTTGTGGTTAATATTATTATCCATCCAAGTTACTAAACTATCCTCGATCACGCTTAGTTCCATCAACTACGTCTCCTTTCAAGGATTGCCGCTCCAAGCTCTAACTAGCGTACAATGTCCTAGATTTACTCTTCGTGTCTCATGTTGTGCTGGTGCTTCTGGCACGCGTACCCTATCCATAGCGCCAAAAGGGCGGCGTTTCCATCTTATAAGTTTATTTGCATAATAACACTTGGCGTGTCCTCCGAAAAGAGGAATCTTAATTTAAATTATATTATGTCAAAAAAGAGAGTGTGATAAAAAAATAAAATTAGAAAAAAAAACATTATTATTGCTTTAGAAAATTGAGGGGATTTTAATAAAACTTGTACTTGTTGCTGTCCAAGATAATTATTTCGATTATTTTATTCTTTTTTTCTGTTTATAAAACCACCTACTAAACCGATGTGTAGAAAAGGCTCAGGCGCAAAATGTCTCTTTCGCAAAATGTCCCCTGGTCGTAAAACGTCTCTTTCGCAGAATGTCTCTTGCGTAAAATTAGATATACCTCACCCTAACTAAAACATTAACAAACTAAAAATAGTGTTGAAAAATTCTTCCGCATCGCTGTCGACTGGTAATGTACCCAAGAAACTGGCGGCATTGCCACGTTGAATGGCAATGTTTAGCCTCTGGTGAAGGTAAAAGCTGGTCCTTGGGTCACGGAAAGTGTTTACTAGCCATTTGGAAATTTCCTTAAAGAGACCATGAGCACTGAGACGCTACGGCCCGAGGGTTTCAAACCCAAACGGCTAGAAAATATAATTACCAATCAAGTATTATTATAGTTACACCGCTTCAGATTTTCCGCGGCCGCAGCAGCAGCGCCAGCAAGCACGGCAAGCCAGGAAGATGGGATGCGCTACAGTATCGACACACTGCGTTTCACACTAAAGGCCTACCTACTTCCTATGGAAATAAAGGCATGCCATCCGGACTCTTGCCATCGTCGCGTGCCGTTTTTATTGTGTTAGTATTAGAAATCTTTAATACCATAGTACCGTACCCAGTATTTATAGTGAACACTACAACCTTTGAAACCACATTCCTGGAAGCCTCTTAGTGTTACATGAAAGCCTAGTGCTTCGAATATTGTACGGTCTGGATGGATCAATACCGCCTCCAGAACACGTGGCACGCCAAAGCGGTTTCCATGACGATGTAACTAGAGTGAAGTACGCTGTACACACATGTAGTTTGTTACCACACCCTGAGAAAAAATATAAATTACAACATAATCAAATGGTTATCCCGATTGAAAACTATTCCATTTTATTCAGTCTTAAATTCTGCTCCAATTTTAAGTAATTTATAATTGAAATCCTGTTATTTTTCGTAAGATATTCGCCAACCAAGTGTCAACCCACCCCTGAAATGCTCTATTACAAAGTGCTTCCCTCGATTAATAATTAAAATATAGACAGAACGACACGGTTTAGTGAGACACGATTTACTAATATTTGTTCAGTATTTTATAACACTTCGTTTGCATATTATTATGTTAACTTTCCTGTCATTATTCTCAAGTAAACTGCTAACAAAGTAGCAAAGCCTACCTTTCTCAAGCTAACCGTGATTGTTACTAAAGAAACACGTATGAAATTGACAGCAGAATGCTAGCAAAGGTAAACTTTAGCTCGATGTCGTTAGATATGAATTTTCTACAGCACTATGGCAATACTTGTTACGTTATTACGATTTCAAAATACCAGACATAGCCTTTAGATGTTCATGTGCTCCTAGTATTTTACCACGTATTTGGGGTGACTTCAAGCGATTCAACGCGAACTGAGACCACGTGCTTTGAGCACCATATGGGTTAGTTAGTCTGAATCAGGAATGCGGAAAAACAAACATTATTTTGGCATACAAATTAACCTAATCAGAAAGTGTCAGAACGAGAAGCAGTGCCGAAAGTAACAACAGTTAGTTTCTAGTTTACTCTCTTCTCATCTACGCGGCGGCCTAGATGCAGCATTTGTTGCCATGGATACGAAACACGTGAGCAACACCTGTATCACATGACTCAGAAAGAGTTACCATCCACTAAAAATGCTAGTTCAAGTTTAAATCTCGGACAAAAAGTACACAATCATGAACTTCCATTTTATTTGTTAACATTTCAGTTACATGTATATATATTTTTTTAATTGCTCCTAATTCGTCGAAACTATGGACAAGGAAAAAGATTAAAAGGAGTTTAAAAAAAAATTGCTTTTTATATGTAACTTAGCTGTTACCTGCGAATTCGTCCGCGTGGAATTTAACAAAAAGTTTTTTTTTTTCTAAAATAAAAGTAGCCTAAGTTACTCCTTACTGCATCAGCTATCTGCCAGTGAAAGTCTCGTCAAAATTATAAAAAATGTTATTTTGGAATATGTACCGTGTATACATCCATATGCATTTAGTATAAAGCGGTTATTTTAATATTACAAACAGACACTCCAATTTTAATTATTTGTATAGATTTAGATAACTATAATACTCGTAATATCTACATGATTTTCACGAATCTATTTGAATACCTTTGAGTATACCATGCTCCCAAAGTTCTTATATTATGGTTTGCTCATTGTACGCACAAATTTTTTAGTCTTCGTGACTTTCATGTTTTTCATGCTTGTATTCTCAATTTAACTTGTTAACTTACAAAACGTGTACGTATACTTTCAGGAGCCTGCGTAAATAACTCCAGCAGTCACTACAGCTTAGCGGCAGTTCCGATAGATGAACGTCACCAGAAAACGTATCTAGAAACGATAGTGGTGTACGACTGTACGTGTCCTTCGCAGTTTACAGGTAGAGGTAACAACATTTTTTTATTTTCTTTCGAGTTCACTTTGCGGTCGGTTTTATGAAACCTCGCTCCTTGTCGTCTTTCAACAAGCTTTCATTCAATACTGATTTATTTAAATAAATATCCAATCTAACTTACTAACTAACTAGCCTGTATTGTCCCACTGCAGGGCAAAAGCCTCCCTCTCCCTTTTCCACACAATTCTGTCTTTTGCGAGTGCCGGCAGACGACATTTGTAGACAGACATGGTCATTTGGTGGAAACAAGAAACAAAATAAACAAAGTCTCAGCTTTAAATTCATGTTTGGATTTCGTTATAAATAATTAATTTACATCTAAGATTTTTAATCCTGTTAGAAGTTAGGATATTTCAAAGTATAAAAGAGTTTTAAGCTAAAGAAAAACTCCACAGCTGGGTTTTGATTCATATTATATTATATGCTATTTGCATTAAAAGTAAATTAATAACATAAACAAATATGAAACTTGTGGCACAACCATGATAACTTTATTTTTCGAAACCTTACTAGCAAATCAGTTAACGCGTAGAAAAAGAATGATATTTTATTTAATTAAATAAAACCGCAAGATAGTGTAGAAATACGTTTTTACGTTGCTTGATATTACCATATCAGTTCCGGTTCCATGGAAATGGAACGTAACGTTCCACAACGTACCAGGAGATAAGGACATTGCAACGGTAAACAGTTCCGAAATACTCGCTTCAATACTCGTCGTCTAGCTGTAGACTGGCCGGTACGCATAAATAATGTCGAAGTGATATTTTGGCACGATTTCAGTAAATTAACAACCAGGTTTTGAAACTACACTCAGCGGTAGAAATTGTAACCCAAGCCTCTAAAAGCGACAAAGCATCTATTAAAGTGTAAGCCCATATAAACTCTCAGGGTTAATTATCTAGAGAAGCAATTTGAAACAATGTTTTATTTTGTAAATGATAAATAATTTATCAATGTTAAATAACTTCATTTTCTTTTCACGATAAGTATTTTCAAAACAATAAACAGTTCTTGTATATTCTTAAGTATTGATTGGCTTACCATGCCATGTCAACGTTATGTTTTTTACTTCGAAAATGTTGACGAATTTCAAAACAAACATTCAGCCCCTTTCTACGCCAATCCTCAGAAGAATAGTCTGAAACACGAACAGTTCGGTTCGGTTTGGTACGGTTCCATGGAAACGGAACGTAACATTCCGCCCCTATACTAGGAGATCATGACAATAGAGAAGGTGGCGAGGGCGATTTGTTCAGAACGATCTCGCGTCAAAAATTCCTACATACTTAAGTAAAACGTAGGTAAGTATATCATAAGTCTAGAATCAGAACTGATACTGTGATAAGTAATAATCACATTGTTGTGCAGGTGACTGATTGAGGGCAGGTGATTAATTTGTATATCTCATAATTATTTGAATAAATATCCTTTTTCTATATAAATAAAAATCAATGTTTGTATGTTTCTCCTCTGTGAGTTCTGAAACCATTGCTCAGATTGTGTTCTGGGGACGCCCGTGAGGGTTCCTAATTATTAAAACATGGGAAAAAATAACAAAAAAAAAAACTGGGGCAGTATTTCTGAAGTTCGCCGGGTCAGCTAGTATTATATAAAAACTAACGAGCTTTTATTAGATTGCTGCAGGACAACATCGTTTCGTTGACTTGTTATATTTTATTCTCAATCATTACGAGTACAATAATTATGGTCTTAAAGAGGAACTATTTTTATTACCAATCTCAAACATGGTAAATTTGCATTCTGAAACAACGAAAAATAAAGTATTTGTATGAGTGCACAACTGCACACCTTGGTGACGTCACGCATCCGGGATACCGTCCTTGATATTTCGAGTATCTCTTCAGCTTGCATGGAATCCTTGTACATTTTGGCTAAAGGTCCACGTACGAGATCTGTAATAGTTGCTTCATGTAGGTAGATTCACGCACACGTTCAGAGTGTTTCACGCACATCGTTTACTTTTTCTGAATCGTTTAAACTAGTCCTTGTTTTAGTAAATAAAAACCAATGTAGAACAAGAAACATCATTTAATTTGGGTAAACGAAGTAAAGAAACAAAATACGTTTATTTACACTAAACGTGACGCTTATAGAAAAATAACGCTTACAAAGCACACAAACACAAAAAGCAACTTGTTATTTTTGTGTTTGATTTTGATTGTGTTACGTGCTGTGTAAAGCAGCCAGCCCCTAATGACTGTTTTGAACCAACTTAAGATTTCATTTCGGTTAGACACACTGTTCCGAAGAAAAGTCCTTACTTGACTTCTGCACTACTTTTAGAATGGGAGATACAACTTTGACATTATAATATGACTTACATCATGTTCTTTTTGAAGTCTGGGTTTCGTAAATGAAAGTTCTTTTTTCTACAGTGACCTTTATTTGCAATCAATTTTCTGAAGGTCACCTCATGTAAGTCAATTCCTTAAAAAAATCAGTGAACCAGGATCCGATGAATACCACTATGTAAATCTCCTATCCTCCTACCTCTGGACGTGTAGTATTCACACACAGGAACGCGGGATATTCATCCGTATTCACTCGTGCGACAGCAATATTCAAAATTGACGAGTAGGTATGCGACAGCAGTATAAAGGGAAAAATGCAACACTTACATGAACACAGCATAACACAACAGCATAACTGAAAAGTTGTGTTTTTTTTTTGCTAGAGGCGAATTGAATGTCTTGTAGCATTTTCAATTATACAAACAACATCGTCCTACCTACAAAATTGCTATTCCTAGAAATACAATTATTTTAAAACGCTCCAAAAAATATTTCATACTTAAAATCATTTTTGCTGATGCATACACTAACAAAAGTTATTCAATAGCGTTTGTGTGAAAGAAATAAAAACGCATGGCATGGAGACGCACGGCACATCTGTTGCCATGGAAACGGTACACCTGCCAGATGTACTAGCACAACATCAATCAGGAAGAGTTTCTAGCTAAGAAATTACCATACTTTTTTCCTGTAGCTTGACGAGTGGTGCCCTTCAGTAGGTGATTGAAGGGGTAAGGGCTCCATGACTTTCATACTATACAAAATCATTTGCTTTCAGTATTTGATAACATCATACTTCACTTAACTGTCGGATTGACAATATAGAAATTCTCTTCGTTTGATCGGTGATCGTAGTATATTGTAAATACCACGTAGATGGATTTATCTCAAAAATTATTAAGATCCACTTTTGGAGATAGAAGGCCTACTGTTTGTGGATGGCAAACACATTTATTTTCATTTTTGAGTTTTACGACTAACAGTTAAATCATTTCTGATTTCAGAATACAACAAGGTGACAGCATCGTCAAGGTGACAGTGTCATCGGAAGGTGAAGAGATCAAGCTGGAGCGTCCGGTGCGAGCCGAGGTTTTCGTAGAGACGTGACTCACCTCTCTGTTGCAGTCAGCAAAGGGCAGTTTACACTCCGTCTTGAGAAACGCGGTGGCAGTAATACGAGTAAATGACTCTTCTTTCAATCTACTGCTGTTCTCGGATAAAATGCCTGCGCAGGTTAGAACTCAAGTTTTTGTTAAAGTTTACGGAAGTAGTCTCTTTCGTTTACGTATGAGCTCGCGTTTGAACACTTACTGAATTTTAAGTAATGATGCAGTCAAATATGTAAGTATTCGTCAGAAACTCGAAAGTCTAACAACTAGTCTCACTAAAGGGTATTAATAATATGATACCCAGTACCTAACTGTACGGTTGAATGAATCTGGATGTTTTATGATCGGCAGACTTAGCATGTATGCTCATAAATGAAGTAAACTGCAGGCGACGATTGTCATAGCGCTGGTTTAATATATCCTAACATGAGTTATAGTTTTCAGTGCTAATGGTCAGATTCTGCACTAAGCGTTCGGCTTCTCCTCGCAGCTTGGTCTTAAGGTGTTGCATTTTCTGAGCGTTGTTGATAATTGCGAAGAGATCTTTGAAGGAGATCCACTGACTGTACTTTCCTGAGAACTCAGAGAGTTCGATCTTAGGTGTCGATTTCTGGCAGTGGACGGTGGACCAGATTTTGGCATTAATTTTCCTCTTCAGCTCATCGTATTTCTGTTCGATATCCGTGAACATGTTTTAACGCCCAAAAGAACTTTTCATTGTTCAGAGTTGTCGCTTTTACAGTCCACCACCCATCAGTGGGTACTAACGCAATCAGTTTAAATTGACATTACATTCTATTGAAACGAAAGTACGTACGAACGATCGTACTACGCCAATCCAGCTTGAGGTCAAAATGTTACCACTGACTTTCGGTCGACTTTAAAAACGACACAAAGAGCTGGCGCTACCTTTTTGTTATTGTTAACATAAATAATTACTGTACCTATTTGCTAACGACTGTAATTTTTAAAAATAAACGCCTAAAATGCATTGCCATGGTTTTCTTTTCTATGTATCATAATTTGTACTCTAAAGCTGTGCTCACGATTCACCTACACCCTAATTGTATAACACACTTTCTATCATAATCCAAGCATTTTGAAGGAAATTCTTAATCCATTGCTTGCAGGTTTGAAAATTTTTGTCTGCTCAGCAACTTAAATAACGCAACAAATATGCAATAATGCAAAAATGCAATTAAATCATTGACAGCCTGTTTTGAACAGTCTCAAGCGCCGGTTAGTCAGAAAAATGAAGTAGTCCATTTCAAAGCGCAGTAGGTTCCTTTGAAGAAGAACGGGCAAGAAACTCCATAATTACTCTATTCAATTCGAGCGCCGAGCAGTGGGCCGCATCCTGGTCGGAGTGTGTACGATCAAAGTGGCAGCCATGACCACGACTGGTCGTGGCTGCATAGTTCACAAGATCCCTAACTAAAACAGAAATCCCAGTACTGCATTAAATGGGAAATCTAACGTGTTTCGTTGCGACGGCAGATTTCCCATTTCATAAGGGAGTGTTTTGCCTTGGACACTAAAACATCGCATATAATATTGTTGAGTTAAATTATGAAGCGTGCTTCAAGCTAGCCGGGCAAGCAGAAAAGGCTCCATCTGTAGCTAGATTGCAGTCAACCAAATAGAAAGTTGTGACTTGTTACTCGCTGAATACGTAGTGCAACATGTTGTCGTATAGATGTCGTTACAAGTCTTACATTATTGTACTTTCAGACCACGTGACTAGCGCGCCTTAGTATACACACCTCCTGCTTGTGTTTGATATCCTGGTACTTGAAATATTATGAACGTCGCGAACCCCGCGGTGGCCTTACTAAACAAACCACCAGTTGAGAGGGGAGATGCGCTAAGGTAGCAAGCGAAATTATTTTTTTCTTAAATTGCAGGCAGTGTCAGGTTGCATGTTGATCAAAACAATAATTATGATACTTGAACGAAACAGATGTGTCTTTAACTAATTATGATCATTAGAATCATCAATACAACTCTTCTAAGGTAGAATGAGTCGTAATTTCATGAAATTGACATTCAATTGGGTAATTTGAACTTAAAAGAGTAATTGATGATTTTAATAATTATAATTCTGTAAATACATATTTGATCATTTTTCCACCGACACCGTCAACGGGACGTCAACGAGAAAAGATTACGGCGCCGAAATAGCGATACTCATATATTTATTTTGGCCGTGTGTCCACCGCACGTCCGTCACCCGAGAGCTTAGATCCCGGCCTCCAAATTTTCGGTGCGACCGCTAGAACTCGGCCTGACACTGTGATGGGCCGATGTGCCGGCAAAACAAAACACGTTTGATCTTTTCCACACACTGATGTTGTATCAGCGCCACCCGTCCACCCGGCTTTTGTTTTGTCTGTCATATCATACTGAACCAATCGGTTCGGTCGCGTTGGAAAAACGATGGCCGTCAACGGGACGTCACCTTCGGTTAGTATAATCTCGTTACTCGGTGACATCCCGGTGACAGTTGCGGTGGACAAACTCTATTGCGGTCGGAAATCATAATTAATTATTTCATCAACATACAACTGCAAATTCAAAAATTCATCTAATGACGTCGTGAAAAACACTAATATAACTCATAAAATCCTGATGATTTTAGTAATTGTTTGAATAATGATAAAACCATTCGGACTTTCCTTTTAGCAATCTAGGTGCGCATTATGATGAGTTCATCGTCAATCTTATTAAAGAATTAGATATATAAATAATTAGATATTAATATTGCAATTGGAATGATTTATCCTCATTTTGCTTAGCTCTTCAAGTATAGCCCACGGTATGCCTGTAGAGATATAACGAAAAAGAAGAAATAAAATATAAGTGTCACAAATATTAATAACAGCTATTGGTGATAATGCTGTATTTCAATCCGGGTCCAGACGTGTGTAATTTAATGTATCTTGTAATGTAATGCGAATATTGTGAAGGGCATAAAATCTCAACGAGAATCCTGTATGTGTTCGACTGCGAGAGCTTTTGTGTTCGCGATAAGACCCGGCTTTAAAAGACTCAATCTTCTTTAATGATTTGTTGAATTAAACTTAAAGTAAGTAAATTATTTTATGTGAATGTCTTGCAGTAAAGCGAAAGCATTTCCAGCTTTTTGCGCAGTGAAGATTTAATATCCATGATACAAACTCAGCATCAAAATCTTTTGTTGTCTTCAGGTAAGTGAAAAACAGCAATAGTAAACGTCCAAGACTTGCCGTGCGAAGTGTTCTTCGAATGACGGCATAAGAACGAAGTGCCGCTGCTGCCCGGTCAGGCTGGTGGACTGTCGAGGAGCATGCACAGGTATAATAAGCTTCATTATGAACCATGATATACGAGAAAGTAGCATACATTGGTTTTACTTTCTTTTTTTAACTGAAATCGACTCAGTTAAAGTTAATAACTGCAGTTACACGGACAATTATTGTATACTATTGCCGAAGGAAGTGAAATACTATGGAACAATGTTACTCCATATTGCTTCACTAATTGCGACAATTATTGCTCTTGCTAGCTCACATTTAGTGAACGAGACAGTTTTTAAAACATATAACTTTTACCAACAAGTGTTTATTTACTAATAAAAACGACTCTTTTTTAACCTTCACGCAGGCGCGCGGCGTCAAATCGACCGCACTCGATACATTTTCGTTCTTAATATCGTTATTTCTTGTCGCATATATGTATTTCCCATCCCTAGTAGCCTGTCATTGTTTCACTGTGCACTAAATAAGCTGTTTACCTCCCGGGACTCCCCACACCCTTTGGAGTGCATAGATCGCATATGATGCCAAATTGCTTAATAATCCAAAGAAAATTAGAATATTATATTGATTTTATAATTTTGTTTTATGTCCTATCGTAACGATAATGTGATAAATACAAATATTTATATTTTATATAATATTTTATATTTTATTTATCCTTTTGATACATTCTTATTTTGTAAATGTGAGGACTTTGTAAGCCTTGTACCTAGACTTTAGATCTGTAGACCATTTTTTATTGTATCAAGTACTTACCTGTACTTGTTGACAGGCCTACGTTGTCCTCCCATACCTACTGTAACTTGAAAACATTGTAAAAGCCAATTATTTTTTAAAAGAGTAACCATGGAGTTTCTTGCCGGTTCTTCTCCATAGGAAACGACCAATTGGAACCGTGCACCTAGCTTCTGACGTTTCATAAGTGCCCATGTTGGTTTATGTGAAATAAAAATATTTTGATTTGATTTGATTTGACAAAAAGAAAATGATTATTAAATAATTAGTATTTTAAGTCCCTGAAATATCCCATAAGTCTTTTACGAGTAGGTTACGCGCGACCGCTGGCGTTACAAATGACCGCGCGCCCGCTTGAAGGAAACCTTGACTTTAATTTTAATTTCAAATATATGCTGCTGGGTATAACCTTCCGTGGCCCAGGGGGCTTTTTTTTTATGGGAAATCATCTAATGACTCCTTCCGCTCTGGGTGGAGTGGAAGGGAGTGTCAGACTATTACTGACTAAAACCCACCCGTGTTCCTTCCTTAGCCCTTTAAGTAAGTTCCGGGGCAGCGGTAACCCTTTCGGACGATCCCGCTACCCCTGCAGGCTTCGGCCCCAATGAGCTCCTTCCCTGATGCTGACATCTCTTTGAGGCGTGCGTGGAACACATACGCGCCGTCCGGCACGGGCCTGGTCCTGATCAGACGGTGAGCTACCCAGTACTCACCGTCCGCAGGCCCGCGCCTACGGTGGCCGGAAGTCGTCACGCAGCTCCCGACGCCCGGAGCGTCTCCCGCGGCGGCTGGGACGTGAGTTCCTCTCCCTCAGCCATCCCGCCACCTCCTTCGCTAGCATGACTGCTTCGCAGAAGGAGGTGACTGCCTCCCATTCCGTCTCGTTCCGAACCATGGCTTGAACCAGGGCCGGACGCGAGAGGTCGCGCCGCTGCCGATCGCCTCTACGAGGACACGGCGGTGTTCCGCCCAAGCGGGGCAGACCTCCACCGTATGCTCCACCGTGTCCTCTGGGCAATCCTTGCAATGGTGACACCCGGGCGTCTCCTCCCGCCTGATGATGTGCAGGAACCTCCCGAAACATCCCTGTCCGGTGAGGACCTGCGTCAGACGGTAGGTGAGAACGCCGTGATGCCTCTCAAGCGACTCCTCAAAGAGGGGTCTTATCGCCACTATCGTGGCGTGCCCTGCGCTGGGTTGTGAAAGTCGCTCTTTCCATGCCACCATGAGATCGCGCCGGAGGTCCGTCCGCTCCGCCGCGATTTGCCGCGGAAGCGGAGATTCCCCCCGGCGTAGTGCCTGCACGGGCCACTCATACAGGCGCGCGGGGACTGTTACCTCTAGATCCCATGGCGGCAGTCCGGCAAAAAGGCTTGCCGCCAAATCGTGCGGTACCCCCGGATCAGCCTTTCGGCTACCACCTTTTAGGGCGCGATTAGATATTGAGCCATTATTCACAGTCCATAGTCGTACTCTCCATATTGGTGGCCATTTGCGTGGCCTCTATTACAGCTGCCTGCCGCGATGACGACTGTGAAGCAGATATTACCACCTCAGCCGTTTGTCGACCCATGATGCGAAAATGTACTGAATCATGAATAGTCACTATTTCCTCGTAAAAGAATGAAACGCGTTTTTCTCAAAACCGTTATTTTGCAGCTACATACTACTAGAATACCATACCTACTTCAGCAGCCAAGGAGCGTAACTAGTTTTCAGATTTGGTACCTACATGAGAAATTCCGCTTTGACTCCAGGATGCACCGCAACGCACCTACAACGCCTTTAATATTGTAGATCTCCATACGCTTTGATGACTACTTACCTATTTACCATCTGGTGGCAGGTTACTTGAGGGCAAAAAAAAAAACATAAAAAGACATAAAATAGGATATTCAATAACACAAGGTATTATTTTTCAAGAATTTTTAATACACACAACACTGAGTCTGACATCAATAGGTAATAACATTAATGAAAGTTACAATACATTCAAAACAATTCCTTTCTTTCTTTACTTCCTTCCTTTTTTTATTGACTAGAGAAAAATTTGGCCTCAAAATTTGAATAGTTTTTATTACATAAAATAAGCTCTGTTACACTGAAGCGCGAAGCTAGCGTACTTTATGATCTCAAGTAAAAATGATTTTATTTAATTAGTTTAACTCTAGCTACGCACTCTTGATAGTTTCTAAAACTAAGGAATTTCAAAATTTGGACCTAAAAAGTTTTATTAAAGCCTTTTATCAAAATTAGCTATAGATTATTCTATAGTTAGTTTTACCTTTTGGCGGCTTTTAAGTATAGAATCAGTCACACAACCGTCTCTCTCAAAATAAAAAAAAATATAATCATTAAGTAGACAAAAGTACAAGGATAAGGGATACAACAACATTAATTTCGTAATTTATAAGCTTCTATCTTCGATCATTGTATGGCTTCTACATCTACTGTATCTGTGTGATACATCTAACAAGCGAAAATCAATACTATTGCAGAGTCTAATTAAGGGAACATCCTTATTGAAAACATAATGATTAGCAGGGATATGTCACGTTTTCACATCCCGTCGAACAATTTACTGATGATGGCGCTAGATATTCTAACGCAGATTATTCATCATCTTTAGGCTGATCTTTCACAGCTTTGTCCTTTTCCGGTGCCTTGACCTCGGCGGCGGAAGCCTCGCGTTCAGCGCGGAGTTTATCCAGGCGATCTTCTTCACGTTTGGAGGAAGCGTTGCGCAAGGAGTTCACGAGGCCCATGTAGCTGTACTTGGGGCGACTGACCTCCAAAGTGTCAGCGTTGAAGCGCATGCTGGGTGGATCCTTTTCGAAAAACAGGTGGCAGTCATGGCACGGGCAGTAGAAGCAGTACTGGCCAGGCCCGTGGTAACAGATTCTTAGGGGCCTGATTCTCGGCACCAGTGGCCTCGGAAGCCACATAGGTGGACCCAATGGCTGTGGTTTTTCAGCCCTCTTAAAGACGCCGGGCATGACTGCAACAAGAAAGCAAAAATTTTATAAAATATACTAGGATAAGAACTCCTACGAGCCTTGACTGGTGTTGATACTAGTGGGCAGTTCGACTCGTTACCGACTCTCTGACTAACTTTTTCCAACTCCATAGAGCCGATACAAGAGAAGAGATCTATTCTTGATTCAACGAAGGTGAGCGCCAGTTGTACACATGCATCGGTATTTTAAACGACTTCAAAAAAGGAGGAGGTTCTATGTTCACCTGTATGTATTTTTTTATAATTTAAGTATGTAAGTATGGTCATCAATATTTTCGTCAATAAAATTGTGGACCGATTTTGAAAATTATTTTTTCTTTTGATAAGGAAAGCTTGCGCGGTGGTCGCATATGAATTTTAATAAGTTTGCTTTGGTGTTTTTTGAGTTCGCTTCAATAACACGTATTTAATCTACTTTGTGTGGAGTAGGTACGACAGCTAAAAAGTGGAAAATAAAAACAACATTTTCACAAAAAAAAATCAACCGTCTGCCATAAAAAAAACACTACAAAGTGAAAAATAACTTTCATTTTTGAACTCGGTGTCTTCGGTTGTGTATTTTAGTTTTATTGCCACCGACTTCCGAAATGAATGTTATGTTTTACTTGGTGTTTTTTTGGAAGTAGGTTGTATTTTCTATGCATTATTTTCAAAGTAGATTGAAGCTCTGCATTTGACACAATTGACCATGAATTACTTCTGAATAAAATGAGACATTACGAATTACACATACGTGTGCTAGACCTTAAGAGGAAATGCTTTGCGACTATTCTCTCCCTACTTGAAAAACAGGCGGATGTACGTTGAAATTGACAAAACTCAGAATAATTATAAGAAAATGTATAAATCCAAAATTGTGAGCATATCAACCGGTGTCCTACAGGGATATATTTTATTACCTATTTTATTTTTATTATTCATGAATGACTTGATTAATTATCTAAATACAATTTTACCGGACATTGAATTGGTAATTTTCGCAGATGACACAAAAGCCATAGTGGCAGCTAATGACATGGTAGAATTGACAGAAAGAGTAAAAATACATTTCATTTTAAAGGCATTTCATTTATGGTTCACGGCAAATAAATTATTTATCAATAGTAAAAAATCTCAAAGATTATTATTATATTATTATTCAAAACTACAGCCCTTATATGAAGTCAACACTGAGCTCGTTGCGGAAGTACTTAATGTCTAACTGTTAAACTGGAAACGAGAATTAAAAGCAATTGATACATCGGTATCGTCTGCATGTTACGCTCTGAGAGCCCTGGGAAATGAAATCAGCATAGAACAGCTAAAAATTGTATATTTTGCGCTAGTGGAATCAAAAATTAGATATAGCATACTTTTTTGGGGAAATAGCTATTAATATAATAGTAGAAGAGCTTTTGTACTACAAAAACGTGCAATTCGTACCATGGTCCGCATCTCACAAAAGGAAAGTTGCCGACAATATATTATCAATTTAGGCATAGGTACTTACAGTACCAAGTCATTATATATTGGTACTTTTATGTAATATGACCAAATACATACAAGACTATGCGACAGTAGAAGAACGGCAGATAAGGGAAGGCACCCGTAGACTGGACTTGAAGAATTAATATTTTACTAATCATAACTTAAGAATTGTTAAACATTGGTCCACGATACCAGTCTGTAAAATTATTCAACAGGTTGCCTTTAGACATAAAGTGCTGTCTACAGTAGCGCTTTTAAAATAAGACAAAAAAAATCCTATTGAATACTCGTAAGTGTCTATATGTAATGCTGTAGAAGAACTGTAATTTTATTGAACTGTAATTTTATTGAGATAATAATGGATTGTTAAATTTTATTTGGATTTTGTTTATTCTGATTTATTGGTTTAACTATAAATTTAATATTATTATTTTTTATTAATTCTATCAATCTATGCTAATTTATCTTTAATTAATTGTTATTATTTTAAATTTTAAGGTGTTGGTACTATTCCCCAACATAGTTGGGAAAAGGCTAGGCAGATGGTACTATTCAGTAAATGTAAACTTATTATTTAAAATTGTTGATGTAATTTATGAAATTCAAATGTAATTTATTTTAATGTATAATGTAATATTGTAATTTTGTGTTTAAATTCAAATACAATTTATTTGAATTAAACAAAAAAAAATTTAAAAAATTAAAGTAACTTAAGTTACTTGTTTATGAATAAATCACTATGACTTACCTAGCTGGTTCTAGGTCTCTTAGGGCTCCAGAGGTCGCAAACAAAGATCGGGCGTAGTTCCGCCTTACCGGACAAGCTTCACTGGGGGACTGCGGCAAGGAGTGGCTCTCGAATTCAATGTATTGATTGATAGCTGCTACTAGTCATTGCTGCGCAAGTGCATACATTTTTTGTATCCCGTGGCCTATTTTACCTGCGGACCTAGATTTCGTTCGGGTACTAGGATACCATAAGTTCCTAAATGGTCACTGATTTACAATGGTGCCATCTAGCTACGCAATTATACAACACGTTCGTTTCTGAGTAGACTTAAATTCTGTTTAAACTGATGCAATCAGTTTCTGTGATGGGTAATAGATGACACTACTCTGGTAATGCCAGAATGTTAAAAGAAAACTAGAAATAGAATTTTCATAATTTATGAATCTCTTGAGCAGGTTTACTGGGTGTCTACTCCGAATTGACATATTCGAATGATCGGAATGAACCGCACACGGCCGAACCGAATATTGTTGTCCTACCACGAAAAAAGTTCGGATTGGCTCAGTTTGGTCGGAACCATAGTCAATATTCGAAAGAGTGCCGAACCGAACGAGTCTAGTTAGCTCAGAGACGAAAACAAACATTATTTAAAAGAAATGTTTTTGTATAAGTATCGATTATATTCAATTTTGAGTGGCCATTGTTGTTTAAATCTTTGGCAAATTTAGAAACGCCGGACTATAGGAACATTGTAATATTTCTCGAAAAACAATATATTTGTATCTGGCCTGGCGTACAGATTGCTTTGCCGATTGTCAAAATAAATAGAAAAAGGATAAATGTTAAAGGATGACGTAAACAAACAAGGGGAGAGATTAAGATTTTTATGATTGCAAAATTGAGAAAAAAAATGTACTTTTAAACTCAAACCAAATCTCGTCTGTCGCTATCGTTATAGCGATAATCGTATTTCGTTCGTTTATCGTCAAATGCTGACTGAAGTGTAAAGTGTGTTAAAGTCAAGTTATGAGAAGCATACAAAAAACAAGCTAAATATACTATAAACAACGTATATTATCCACTTTACCCGTGATAAAGTGCCCCCTTGGGTTTATCGTTTTCTCATGTTCGTGTTTTGGAAGCTTGGAAATGAAAGTTATGAACAAACATTCTGCAAGAAGTCACCATGTCCAGACCGAAAGTGGCACAAATTAATGCTATCCTCAATTTCTTTGAAGAGCATCGTGATTTGGCTCAATGAAACTTGAGGAGCGTTGACGGTCGTACGCTGAATCATCGACTGTGGGAAGAATTTTTTTATAGGGTGCTTACATAAAAAAGCGGGTTTTCGGGCCCGGCTCCCAGTACAGGTCTCTGCAGGTTGGTCTTCGGAAGGAAACGCATACATGTTTTACCTGTTTCTTTATGGGTGAGCACATAAGTTAATGTGGGACTATTTCACACGCACCGATCGGTACCGACCCGCACATTCGCCTGCACCAGAAACCTTCTTTATGTTACTAGTAGCACCCTTAAGCTGTACAGTGTACACAGGCCACTGTTTCCAGCGAACGTCTGCCACTCTCTTAGTAGATTCAGGAGTGGACATGTCTGTTTTAAAGAGACATGGAGGATGGAAATCATCAACGGTAGCTGAAGGATATATAGACGAATCTATTGAAAATAAAACCCAAAATTTGCACCGAATTGTCGAAAATATAAATTTAAAAGAGCCGTCTCCGCGCCCATCTACTTCTAAATAAGATCGCGAACCACCCCCATAAAATACACCCACCCATGCCATAAAATAATCAAGTTCCTCAAAAAGTACATCCTGAGATACCGTTTTCTGAGACTATTTCTAATTCTGAAGCTGTAAATAAATCTTTAATGGTAGTAATAACATTGTTACGATGCACTTCCACGTTTTCAATTTGTTCAAACATAAACATTAGCCTCTAATTATTTCTATGTATTGCTCCTAATTGTATGTAAATAAATAGTACTATTCTTAGTTCATAAGTTGCACTTACTTATTTTTTCATAGAGGGTGATAAAAAGAAGAGTGTCCACCTCGGGAGCAACACTATTTTAAGCTCGAGTGACGTACTTTGAATTCATCGCTGCGCTCTGGATTCAGAGACACTCTCGCCTTTAAAATAGTTGTTTGCTAAGAAAAATTGTTTCAATCTTGCAGTGATTTTTTTTTGGACGTCTTTTAGAAAATGTTTAATGATTTAAAAGAGTGTCCGTGGAGTTTCTTGCCCGTTCTTCTCCATAGGTATATCCTATGCTTTGGAACTGCTTTGGAGTTGCTTTGAATGGGGAACTCATATTTCTGACTGACCGACCCCTTGAATTATCAAGGGGTCATTGGTTTATTTGAAACTAACTGACCCTGAGAAATTCGTACCGCCTCACGTGTCGCGGAGAAATGGACGCCATGCAACACCAAGGACTCGTGTCCTCGGTGTTACATCACATCACCGACTTTTCGTCCGTATGCTGTAATCAATAAGATTTCTTTTTGTTATTTTTTCCCATGTTTTAATAATTATTCTGCTATTTGGGGCGAAGACAAATCCAACAAATAAAATATTATAAAAATCGGTCCAGCCGTTCTAGAGTTATAAATGGTGTAGCTAACCCGATTTTTGTTTTATATATGCTTTGAGTTTGAACATACACTAAAATGTGCACGTATTAAATACGTTTGTGTTGAAACTTATTCCAAAATTACCCAACCAAAATAAAATAAAAATATAAGGGAGCTTTTTCTGCTTAATGTAAAATTAATCACGTAAATCGGACAAGTAACCACGGAGAACAAAAATTAAAAAAAAATGGCGAAGTTTTAAGGGTTTCATCCTTTATACCAAATTAATTAAAGCGTCATGTTTAAGCAAATTGGGTCATTTTTACAAGATTTTTATCACCTCGCTTCGTTCGTACTTATGTGTTTTTGGTTCCCGGCATCCGATTGAGCTTAAACTTGGCATGCTTTTATAACTTTGGTGATAAAGCTGTTATGTTGTGTTACCAAGGAGCTGGTCTGATGATGGAGCCCCAAGGTGGCCATAGGAACTCCTCAATGAAGTAAGATAGCGTCATTCAGTTTGAACTCGTTGGTTTTGTCTTATCAAATACTTTGGTCCAAGATGGTGTCCAGGGGCTGATGATGGAACCAGAAGGTGGCCATAGGAACTTCTAATCAAAAAGTTTAATAATTTTAATATAAATAATTATTTTAATAACAAACATTTTTTAAATTATTTTATTAATTTCTAATATTATAATATTTTTATTATCTATTATTTTATCAAAAAAACGTTTTCATTAAACAAGATGACACAACCGTGTTTGAACCTATTGGTTATGTATTGACAAGTCTTATTACATTAGGTGGTGTTCAGGGTCTAATGATGGAGCCGGAAGGTAGTGGTGGTGGGCCATTTGAATATAATCTTGACAAATACCTTACATGTGAAGGTGATAGAACAGATATCTAAACAAATTCTAATGTTAAAAGTACAAAAATAAAATACTTAACTTATTTGGTATTTTAAACAACAAAGCTTGATTTAGTACTTTTTAGTTCATACAAAGCTATGTACTAAAAATTACTAAATCAAGCTTTGAATGAACTAAAAAGTACTAAATAAAATTTACGTAAACATTGAACTTTAATATTTTCTTAAAAGCTTAAGGCTTATCTTAAAGTGTAAGAAGAAGGACGTTACGCCTCAAGTTTTTAAGAAAATATTAAAGCTCAATGTTTACGTAAGTAAGACTCAACCGTCTACTATTCTGTTCATAAATCTTATATATATATATATATAAAAGGAGAACTGACTGACTGACATATCAACGCACAGCCCAAACCACTGGGTCTAGAGATTCCAAATTTGGCACGTACGTTCCTTATGAGGTCTAGGGGTGCACTAAGAAAGGATTTTTCAAAATTCATCCCCTAAGGGGGTGAATGGGGGGGGGTGAAATTTCACGCGGACGAAGTCGCGGGAAGAAGCTAGTCATTCATATACGTTTGGCGAGAGTCAATTGACGATCCAATAGGGAAACGGAATTGCTATGTTGCTTATAGATACGAGCCGTACAACGCGTAGTAGAAATACTAGGAGCGCAAACCATCGCAGGTCTTCCACAACCATTAAATTATTCTGGAGTTCTATTAAAGAGTGACATCTACAGTTCCACATAAATACTGGGTGAGGAACTGTCCTAGGGACGCTTACTGTACGAATCTCCAATGACGTCATGACATGCGAAGAGATGGCGCTAGGTGGATGATACCTACCGGGAAACTTTCAATGTTGATTTGATTAATAATTTGTTCTATGAAAATCAAAAATATTAAACAAATAAGTATTTTATAGGAGCTTTTGCATTACACGAACGTACGAACCTTATATATTATAAATAGGTCAACATGTTTTTTAAAAAGATTTTTACTTATTGATAAATACGGGACACGTCAATGAAACAAGGCAGCTCAACGCAGACTGTTTATTGACTAATTAGTTACAAGTTACCCACATACATAACACTTTTCCCTCCCAAATTTTGCACAGAAATCTTATTCGAATAATAATAATAGTAAAGACTGTTGTGAAAATATACCTACTTATAATTACGTCACATATTTTTAAGAATTTCTTCGCAACGAATAGCCGCTTTCCTGCGCACGCGATTAGTGTTATCAGCAGCAGGTGGCGTGGACGGTGGTGGTGACTGCGCAGTGATACCCGCTCCCTCCCCCACACTATCAAAGAATTCATCTTTGTCATCCGTATCGCCCTTTGAAAGCGAGTGCTCTGTTGCTTGTTTTTTGTTATTTTGTTCGTTAGATGTTACGTCAATTGCCTTACTCAATGAATGCCGTGATTTACGAGTTTGTAGCTGATCAATATGCCTCTTATGAGTTTGACCGGTACTCGTTTTTGCCCTATAGGAAACAGGCCCCGTACGCTCGGTCACAACACCCTCAGTCCACTTACGATTTGATTTTGTGTAATCTCGTAACATGACTGGTTCTTGCTCGACCAACGTACGCAGCGGACGTTTGTGGCTATCTTCGCGTCGCAATTGGTCGTTGCGCACACGCTCCGCTGTGTCAGACCGCAGCAGATCAAGACGGCCGCGTAGTCGTCTGCCTAGAAGGGCTACCGCCGGTTCTATTCCGGTGGTACTTTGTTCAGTGTTCCTATACATAAATAGGAATCGATTTAATGCAGTATTAAAATCTTCTCGTTCTAATTGAGCCTTTTTGAGAATACGTTTAACAGACCGCACTGAATTTTCCGCGGCTCCGTTGCTGGAGGGGTGATACGGGGGTATTAAAGTATGTTTAATACCATTGCGTTCCAAATATTGAGCAAATTCAAAGGATGAGAAAGGTGGCCCATTGTCACTTACTAAGCGTTTAGGCAATCCGAAACGTGCAAACAACCGTCTTAAACAGTCTATGACGATAGTGGCAGATGTCGTGCTAACTGGTTCTACTTCTATCCATTTAGAGTGAGCATCAATCAGTACAAAAAAATATTTATTATTAAACGGGCCGAGGAAATCTAGATGCAAACGTGACCACGGCTCTGGCGGCCATGGCCACGAATGTAGTGGCGCGGCGGGGGGCGCGGGCCGTAGTTCCCTGCAAGCAACACATTCGCTCGCCACGCGTTCGATGTCTGCATCAATGTTCTCCCACCAAACGTAATTACGCGCGATTTGTTTCATTTTGACGATTCCCGGGTGCCCATCGTGTATCTCAGTCAAAACTAGCTCTCGTAACGATCTTGGTATGACGATACGATAACCCCATATTATACAGCCTTGATCAATATGCAAGTTGTCTCTTCTATTGTAATAAGCATTTTCTATTTTATCAGCCCAATTATGAGTGGGCCACCCGTACATTATGAAACCGTATATTTTACTTAATAATGCGTCCTTCCGAGTCTCAGTTTTGATATCCTTAAAACTGATTGGAAATTGTTCCTGCGCGTAATTTAAATAGCTACATTCTTCACCTTTACCTCTAACTTGACGTTTTGTCAAGTCTAGAGGCAGGCGGGAAAGAGCGTCAGCAAAACAGTTTTTAGACGATGTTACGAATTCAATATTGAAGTCGTAAGCAGCCAACTTAACAGCATAACGCTGTAATCGGCTGGCAGCGGTCACTGGTATTCCTTTATTTTTACCAAAAATGTAACTTAAGGGACGATGATCACTGCGAAGTGTGAAATGTCTGCCATAAACATACTGATGGTGCTTAGTGACACCGAATACAATAGCAAGCGCCTCTTTATCTAGCTGCGAGTAATTGACTTCGGCCGAGTTGAGCGTCCTTGAAGCACAACACACCGGGCGCTCGCAGCCGTCAGGGTGGCGCTGCGTCAATACCGCGCCCACGCCATATGCGCTGCTATCAACTGATAGAATTAACGGAAGACTTGCATCATAATGTGCTAAAACAGGAGCGCGGCTTAACACCTTTTTAATCCTTATAAAAGCCCTATTACACTCGTCAGTCCATTGCCATTCTACATTTTTCTTTAACATACAATAAAGGGGCTTTAAAATATCGCTCATATTGACACAAAACTTTGAATAAAAATTTACAAGTCCCATGAAACTCTTGAGCTGTGTAATATTTGTAGGTTCTGGTGCTGCTACAATGGCGTCAATTTTTTTACTATCCGTATGTAACCCAAACTTATCAATTTTATAGCCCAAATAGGTAACACTGCTTTTAAAGAAATCACACTTTGCAAAATTTATTCTCAAACCATTTTGATTGAGCCTTTGTAGCACCGCTTTTAAATTGGCTAAATGTGTAGTTCTATCTTTACCAGTAACGCAAATGTCATCCGCAAAAACCGCTGTTGACGGCAATCCACTTAACGTTTCTTCCATAATTTTTTGAAAATTTTCGGGTATGCATTTAATACCAAATGGTACCCTTCTATATACAAAAGTGCCAACGTGAGTTGTGATTGCCGTCATCGGTTGGGAATCCTCATGTAAAATACACTGTTGGAAAGCGTTTGATAAGTCTAATTTGCTATACTCCTCTCCCCCACCTAAAGCTGCAAACAAATCCTCAATGCGGGGCAGCGGGTAGTGGTAATCTTTCAAAAGTGGATTGATTGTTATTTTGTAATCACCGCACAGTCTAATATTGCCGTTAGCTTTAACCACCGGCACTATAGGAGTGCCGTAATCTGATCGCTCCACTTTATAGATGACCCCTTCCCGCTGCAGCCGCTCGAGCTCCTGCTCCACTGGCTGGCGTAAGGCCAGTGGCAACGATCGTGCTTTTACAAAAACTGGTGTATCATCCTTTAAATATAGGTGAAATTTAGTTTTAAATGTGCCTAAACCTTCAGCAAAAACCTCTGGAAACATTTCTCGCAACGATGTCGCCAAAGAGTTGTCATCTGTTAAATTGTAGCATTCCACAATTGCCAATTTTAAAGACTTAATCCAAGTACGGCCCATTAACGGCGGGCCGCCATTTTCAATGACATATAACTTAAGTTTTGCATAATGTTTACCACATGCAACGTTAACAACAATGTAACCGATGGTCTCGATGACGTCACCTGTGTACGATTTCAATGTTATTAGTTTATTTTCTATTGGTACTTTTGAATAATTATTGTCATAATAACATTTTGATATAACTGATATTTTGCTTCCAGTATCTATTTCGAATCTACATTTAACATTTTCTATGAATATATTTGCATAGTACGGTCCGTCACCATCATTGTTAACTACCAAATTATAGAAATTACAAATGTCATCTTCCGAATCAGAGTCATTTAAAAAAAACTGACCTTTAGATCCTTTTGTGTTCCTATTTTTAACACACACTGCTTTTAAATGGCCCTTTTCACCACACACATCACAACTATATTGCTTGAACCGACATTTGCCTTCGGAATGGCCCGATTTACCACATCGCGAACATGTGCGCTGCGCTTGCGCACGACCCGAACCTGCGCCGCTGCCACCGGCGCCGGCCCTGCCGCCACGCGAGGCGCCCGCGCTCGCGCTGATCCGATGCAAACCGTCGTCATCCTGCTGCGCCGGCACAGCTAGGCTCCCGCCGCTGGGCCGCGCGGCTGCCGCGCCAGCCGAAGCACACGCCATTGCTGCGTGCCGCTCCGCCGCCTCCAGCGCCAGCGCCAACTCCACGGCGCGCTTGTAGCCAATACCACGTTCTGCGAAGATCCTTGACCTCATGTCTTCATCGTTTAGTCCCGATACAAATTGGTCTCGTAGGCACACTTCCAAACATGCGCCAAAGTTGCACGTTTTCGCTAAGTGTTTAAGTGCTTGAAGGTATTCGCGAATATTTTCACCTTGCCTTTGTATTCTTTGCCGAAATATGTGCCTCTCCGCGATTTCCGATCTGTCTGGTTCCAGGTGCTCCTTTACCAGCGCAACTACTTGATTAAAAGATTTTGATTCAGGGGTGTCGGGAGCACACAAATCACACATCAATTCGTAACACTCTGCGCCTACAACCGTCACTAAAGTTGCTAACTTTAAGGACTCGTCAATATTATTCAATGTAATAAATTGATTGACCCTTCGAACATACGCATCCCAATTGTTATTTGCTAAATCAAAAGGTTCTATACGTCCAATTGGCATTTTTAACTAAATGTTCACACGTGTGGGTATTATCGGTAACACCGCTCGTCGCCAGTGATAAATACGGGACACGTCAATGAAACAAGGCAGCTCAACGCAGACTGTTTATTGACTAATTAGTTACAAGTTACCCACATACATAACACTTATATTTTAGTATGTCAAACTAGCTGATCCGCCAGACGTTGTCCTGTCCCCCAATAATAGTTCATACAAAAATCGCATAGAAAAAAGAACTTAAAGGAACTTTTCCAGTTTGTTTTCCATAAAAACCTAATTCTGACTATTACGAACATTTTAAAATAGAAAATAGCCAAATCGGTAGACCCGTTTTCTATTAATGCGAACGAATGAACGGACGAACAACATTTCATTTTTATTTATATAGATAGATATATTTTTCCTGATCCAGACTACCCACGTGATGCGCAGAGCACGTGGTCTCTGTTCTTTTGCTAACGCTTGAAGTCGCCTCAAATACGTGGCATAATACTAGGAGCACATGAACATCTGAAGGGTGATTCGGGAATTTTAAGATCGTAATAATGTAACAAGTATTGCCATAGTGTTATACTACATTCATTTCTAACGATATCAAGCTAAAGTCTACATTAGCTTGCATTCTGTAGTCACTTTGAGACGTTACTCTTTAGTATCAATCACGCTTAGCTTGGAAAAGGTAGGTTTTCCGACTTTGTTAGCAGTTTTCTTGAGAATCATAACAGGAAAGTTAAACAAAATAATATGAAAATAAAACGTTATAAAATACTGAACAAATGTCAGTAAATTTTGTGTTAGTAAACCGTATAGTTCAGTCTATATTTGAATTATTAATCGAGCGCAGCGCTTAGAAATAGGGCAGTTCAGGGGTGGGTCGACACTTTTTGGCAAATATCTTACGAAAAATAACAGGATTGCAACGAGAAATGACTTAAATTGGAGCAGAATTAAACAGTGAAATAAAATGGAATAGTTTACAATCGGGATACACATTTGTTTATGTTGTAATTTATATTTTTCTCAGGAAGTGCGAGCGTACTTCACTCTAGTTGCATCGTTGTCATGGAAACCGCTATGGCGTGCCATGTGCTCAACAGACAGTATTGATCCATCCAGGCCGTGCAATATTCGAAGCACTAGGCTTATATGTAACACTAAGAGGCTTTTAGAAATGTGATTTTAATGTTCGTAGTGTTCGCGCCATAAATACTGGGTACCATGGCATTCAAGATTCCTAATACTAACACAATAATAATGGTATTTGTTTAGAACAAGTTATTTGTTCTGTCTTTGCATCCTATAGCGCTTTTTGGAATAAGTAGTTATGTAGTAGCGTGAATGGATCGATGCGGGTTCGAAACCGGGCAGCCTATTATTTGTGACTTATTCAAATACAGATAAAAGTACCCTCTATGTTAATTCATGAAGAAATCTGGACTGTAAATACATCAATCCGTATTCAGAACGAGTGTGGTGATCGTTGCTGCTGCCTTCTCTGTGTGAGAAAAGGCCTCAGTCCGCAGTGGGACAATACTAGGCTTATATAATATTATTACTTATTTATTTAGAAGTTTATTAGTGAACTTATAAACTGATGTACGTTATTACTGAACCTAGCCGAATAACTATCTTCATTGTTTTTGGAAGCGCTTAGAATAGAATCAAAGCAGTCATAAACTGAAAAGATTTTGTTCACCTTTCTGTCCCTCAGTGCAGATAAACCTAAAACGGTCCTAAATACGTCGTTATTAATGAAAAACAAAAATTCGATAATTAAATTAAAATCAATGCCATCTGTGTCGTATGGTTTGTCCCTGACCTTCAAAAGGGTTTATGCATGTATTAGCAGTTCCGCGTCTGGCCGCAGCGGCTACCGTTTATTTTGGAGGGCACTGTTGTCGCTGAATGCACTTAAAGGGACGATACAGGACGCGAATTTTGGATAACATTTGTAGTGGCACATTAGCTCAGCTGGATGTAATAGAGCATCGCGTTTTCTGAAACGTATAGGTCGTGGGTTCGAGTCCCGCATGTGCCCTTTTGAACTCTAAACTTTTTTGCACGACATTTGTTCTACTTTTGCATTATAGATGCATGAGACAAATCATACAGTTTGAGGCACATGGTATAATGTCTAAGAAACTTCTTGTTGACTTTTTGTTTCCTGTGCAATTTTTAATATTTTTTTTCATTGTTAATTTACGCGGATATTTATTATACAATGTTGTATTACACAAGTATTAAGTTATACATACTTCAAGTATCAATTTTAAACACATTCGCTTTCATTTCGTTTATTCCCATGTTGTAATTTTTTTTATTGTTATATTCTAATGGAAATTCAATTATTTATTTTGTAATATAGGCTATACAAATATAATATCTATGTATATCTAATACTAAAAATAACAAAATTAAATACTAACTTAACTAAAACTATACAGAAACTAAAATATAGCGTCGAAAATTAACATTATACTCTTGCGAACATTAGGTACCAGTCGACAGCGATGCGGCTGAATTTTTCGACGCTATATTTTAGTTTCTGTATAGTTTTAGTTAAGTTAGTTTTTATTCTAATTAAAAACTTAATTTGTTTTAATTTAGATAATTGTTGTGTACTACTAAATAAATTGAATAAATACTTAAAAATAATAATAAGTAGTAAGTAGCTAATATTTATTAAACTCGTAACAAAAAATTCAGACCTTTGACAGTCTTTACGAGTAGTAAGAAACCTAAATTCTGACAATCAATCTCACTCACTCTCTCAGATGAGCAGTCACTCCATGTATAATACTAGTATTGTTCTGCTGCATCCGGTTAAGACTGCAAACCAACTTAATTGGGGAAAATGCAAGGCAAACGATGATGATTGATACTTTTATGGATCGTCTCTGAAATATGAAGATATCTGTGTATCAGTTCCACTGAAAAGATAAAAATAAGAAATAGATTAAGGGCCGGTTGTTTCAATCTGTTGGTTAACGTAACATACAAGGCCATCATTTTGTAATTGTAATTTGAAACAACGCTTTTTTTGTTTTGACGATAGTTAGCGCCATTTTTGACGTATACGCGTGCGTCAAATGAACGTGAAACAACCCTCTCGAAGTTCCTCTTCTGTCATCTTTGATTATAATAAAAATAAATATCTAGGGTTAGGTGACACTTAATAAATATGTAGGAATGTAGACGTTCATTAATATACTAAAAACGGAAAACTTCGCAAGCAATGGGAAAACACTACTCAAGGCTGCGGGTGTCGACCTCAGGACAAGTTCCTTCTTATACGGACAACTGGATGTTCCTTGCTCCCGAGTCGCCAATCCTGACCCTCTTACCACGGGCGATGTTTTGGCTACAGGAAAGTTTTATTTATGGAAATGTGGCTGTTATTTTGGTGTCTTACGGCTTCCACGCCAACAATTTCGCAAGCAGAAGCTAGTTGTCAATAATATACCTAGGTTAATAACGTCCTACCTACAAAATTCTATCGGCTATTCCTAGAAATACAATTAGTTTGAAATGCTCCAAAAATATTTCATAAAACTCTTTCTGCTGCCTACTAACAAAAGATACTCTTCCAAAGCGTTTGTGTGAAACAAGGTAGAACACGTGGCATGAAAAGGCGCGGCACATCTGTTGCCACGGAAACGTTATGCCTGCCAGGAGTACTAGCACAACATGAATCAGAAAGAGTTGCTAGATAATAAATAACCTATCTGTTTTCTTGTGTCCGGCCAGCTGCTGACCTTCACAAGGTGGCTTAAGTAGGAGAACAATGCCAAAAACCAAATAAACTGTATATAAACATTAAATTTGATTTATTTGTTAAAAGAAATGTGCCTCAAGTAAGTGCCTCTTATGAAAAGAATAAAACAGCTATTTCTTGATGTTAAAACTTCTACTTTAGTATACTTAGAAAAACAGAGACTCAATCAAACTTCTTTTCTGCGATCGAATTGAGCAAACCAGCAATGGCTATGCTTCGTAGCAACTGCTACGCGGCCGTAGCTACCGCTACGCGGCCGTAGCAGATAACCTTCTGGTAGTAATGAAATAAATAATGAATAGTAATGAAAGCATTCAATTCAACATTTTTTTAATATAGTGTGGATTTAAACAACTTACGGGAAAACTATAACTTTTGTATGATTCGAGTAAAGCAAAACAGCAGTAGAACAATGTCAGAAGAAAGCACAAAAATGGAAAACCTTTCAATAAATAGGTACAGGTATCATTCTAAATCTCGAATCATTGGAGTATGTGGACTTCCTTTTTTGATATAAGAATTTTCTTATAGGTTTTAAACTAATTATTTGAACAACTTCAGTATCTAACCGAAACGCATATTTTACAGTTGCAGCCTAACGAAACAACAATAATTTACAAAAAAAAAATAGTTTTGGTAATAGGTAATACGGGCTGGTGTCCGCAACTCCACATCAATGGGCGTATTTTGCGTACGGAACAATAGTATAATTATTATTCATACTTCATTAACAAACACTGTCATTAGACGTTTATAATATATAAATAAACTCATTTTTTGTAAATGATTGTTGTTGAAGGTATTATACCTATCATCGATAAGCCGTATATCCTAGGCTCTCCAATGACTCTTAATATGGAACGTAAGAGCGGAAAGTGAAAGTCTCCTGCACATTCATATCCGTGTCATTATCATCATTATTTCAGCCGAAAGACGTCCACTTCTGGACATACGGTTCATGGATTCATGGTTTTGTGCTTCTCGCATACCAACGAGTTCCTGCGACCTTTGTAAGGTCGTCGGTCCACCTTGTGGGAGGCCTTCCAACTGTATAAATATAATTAATAATAATAAATTAATATTATGTATACTTCTATAAAAATAATTGAAACTCAAAATAGACAACAGACCTAAACTTAAATAGGCACAATACTCTTCCACTTAACTGCGTCAGTCTTCTCACTTATGATACACTAGTATTTGGGGACAACGAGTATCGGCTTTGACTGATCGGGGCGCGCTATCATAAAATACAAAATTACAGTCACTGCACCAATTAAAGCCTAGTATTTTTTTGTTTGAAGAAATTTAAACAATATGTGATTTAAAAAAGAAAACCAACACATAATTATAAATAACGTATAAGTAAACAGGAAATAGATATTGCTTAATTAATGTGACACTTTATTTAAAATACTGTTATCAGTATTGTCAAAGTCACCACAATCTTCGATCTAATCCCAGTTTATTTAAAGCCAATGAAGCACATCCTTTGGATTCTTAATCATATTTACGGGCCGTCATCTCAGAGTTCACTTCATACTTATCACCTCATAAATATCATCTTTCACTCAACACATTCATCTCTAACTTTTCGTTGGTCTTCCACTTTACTAAAGCATAGAATCATATTTACCTGCACATTTCTTGACAAATGTTCCTCATTCCTCGCATCACGTTTTAGTATTCTCAATATGTGGTAAACAGTTTCCCAGAATAAAACCAAACTTACATCTTTGTCTGTGTCAGGGCCATCTTTCACGTATGTGTCTTTTAACATTGAAGCAATGGGCCGTCAATGTCATTGAGTGCAAAATAATGGATCGTTTGAGTGCCAATTAAAATTAATGCACAATGTTATTGTAGGTGTAGGGCCCGCCTAAGCCGTATTGGTTGATAATGATGCATACATTTTATCACCATACAATGCATTTAGGAGTTTGAAAAAGTTATACGAGTTGAACTTCTGCGTAATAAATTTAAAAAAATCGTTTATATCAGACTATATATTTGTCCATATTATGGTAGTATTAAATTATCTTTAGATTATGTCAGTTATAACGAGAATTAATGCATTAGGTAGAAAATTAAATAATAAAATTAAAAATAAATTATAATTAAATATAAAAAAGAAGAAGGCGACAGTAGGGCTCAGGCGCAAAATGTCTCTTTCGCAAAATGTCCCCTAGTCGTAAAATAGCTATCCTACATAAAAAAAAGGAGACCATTCAAACCTTAGCTGCGTCAACTATCTTCTATATATATAAAAGGAGAACTGACTGACTGACATATCAACGCACAGCCCAAACCGCTGGGTCTAGAGATTCCAAACTTGGCATGTAGGTTCCTAATGAGGTCTAGGGGTGCACTAAGAAAGGGTTTTTCGAAATTCCACCCCTAAGAGGGTGAATGGGGGGGAGGGTGAAATTTCACGCGGACGAAGTCGCGGGCAGAAGCTAGTGGAAAATAAAATAGTAAATAACTACGAAATACTAGAGCCGCATGAAAGTGAAGGAGGCGATTGAAGAGCGCAAACTTGTCATGCCATGAACAGGTAAGTTACACTCCGAAGCACTAGGAATATAGACTAACAAGGAGCTCGTAAGGTGAAATGTACACTGGCAGCCGTTTTGCGCCAAATACAATTATGCTGCGTTATCACTCTTTCACATCAGTCCATCTCTTTTGAGAATTTGGGCGGGGTTAGGGGGTGTGACTATAACTGTTCCAATTCCTGATCCAAATCACTAGGAAACCATGAATATCAAAGAGCTACCGAGTTATCACATGTCAGGCGTAGTCTCAACAAAGCACGGTCCTTTATAAGTTCACCTCGGACCTCGGCCTCTGAATTCTGCCTCGACACTATGGAGCCAAAACTGACAGAAAAAGTCAAGACATTAATGAACGTTAATAATGAAATTATGATTGATCAAATTAAATTAGCTAACGAAACTCTGCAGACGTGACATGATAAAACAAAAAATAAATTAATTTGAAGACTTTTTTTGTAGGGTCATCGACCTGTTAGTATAGGTATTAAGTACTTGATAATATAGGTATATCAGTTTAAAAAGCAGGATTTTTGGGTCAACTTCACAGACGTGGTTGGTATCGATCGATATCTAAAAACGATAAGACATATGTATCGTCTAATTTAATTTAGCCAGTTAATTTATAATGTGTGTAAATACAGATGTCTGCAGTACTGTTGAAACTACAGCCATTAATGCTAAGACAATTTTCGCAATCTGAGTTAGTATAGGCCCTTAAGGGGAACACATCTTATTCACGTATGTGAGTAAGTATGATGACATGTTTCAGGATATACACACGAGACGGTATCCAGATGGATGTATCCACATGGACTGTGCCCTAAGCGAGCTTGCGTGAAGACAAACTCAGAGCAAATTTTCAATATAAACTTACAATGAAAAGGATTTGTTTAATTCAACTTTCCAGTTTTACCATTCATCGCAGTTACAAATCAGTGGGATCATTGACTTTATCATGCTAACCGAGCTATCCATTCCCCTGTCACTGTCACCCTCAGTCTGATATTTATTATGTAAAGGCACGTGGTGTTCGGTCCACGTGGAAAGCTACTTATTGCGCTTGCGTGGAAAATACTACGTCATGGCAAATACTATGTACAATACTAGGAGTCTATAAATCATGAGAGTACTGAATCCGTTGATCCTCCATGGTCAGAACGGAAAAAACAACAGAGTTTAAACATACATCTCAAACTTCCTACCAATCGCTGACTTAAATTTAAAAATATATAATTTTATTGCCTTAATCCAAATTTATTTGGGGTTGCGCTGCCCCATGTAGTTATGTTTTTCTTCCATACTTCTCTATTAGTCATAATCATTTATTTGTCAGAATATGGTACATTACATAGTCTTAAGATTTGTCATGTCCTGAGCTAATTTTATATGTGTAAGTATTAGTGGTCCGACCTTGCTGCGCACCGGCGTAATCTATAAATGTTGCGACAAGAAACAAAGATTTCTATTCTATATCGAAGTTAAATAAAAATGTATATTATACCGAAATGAAGCACGATGAAATGATTAACAAATAGTATAATTTTCATCACGAACCGGCCCTTTTTTTCCGACAAAATGTATAGTTTTATAAGAATATTCTAAACCGGAATATCAGTGGCATTTTTTCTACGACTAACCTACAAAAAGAAAAGCTCTATTGTAACGATTCGACTCATTTTACCCGTTCAAAATGTTCACAACTCTTGTATTTCGAAACTTCTTTTCTTGTGCCTTCAACTGTTTTAATATTTTCCGCTGACTTCGTTTGGTTCAAGGGGCCCTAAACGTGCGCTGCGAGTCGTGGACTGATGGCGGCTGCTGGTCTGTGTTTAGGTCAAGGCTATTGTCAGTCAATAACCCGTGACCGTGTACGTGTAGTCGTTACTGCGCATGCACTGCGATGGTAGGGATCCCCATACTGAGTAACAGACCGAAATCTGCCGGGACTACATGAGCGTAGAGGAAGTCTATTCAACTGGCACACTGACCCGCATTCACTTTCAGGTTAGGGAGACGTGGTCGATATTTTAATGTTCATTTTAGGGTAAATTCATAGCGGCTGGATGGCAGGTCAGTGTGCCAGTTGAATAGACTATCATGAAACCGATGGATGTTTTTGAATGATACGAGTATTTAACTTGATATATGAACTGTTTGTTTTCTATTAATTTAATTAAATTTCATTCGAAAACATCCACCGGTTTCTTATTAAACTTCAACTATATCCGACGACCCTGGTTACTTACCTCCTTTGGTGACCGTACATAACTTAAAAACAACAAAAAAAAAACTTCGACTAAACAAATATTAAAACAACCCACATAGAGCGGTTTTCAACATCGAGTAACCAAATAAAAATAATTGGCCAAAGAATCAGCATTGCCATACAACGTGGCAATGCTGCCAGCCTTTTGGGCACTTGTCCTGTTGACAGCGATGCGGACGAATTTTTGTTGCCCTATGATTCATTCCTGTCCTTTTTTATAAACTAGTACATATTATTATTTATTTAATTTTATGTTTTTACTTAACTCGGGATATTGTAAATATTATACAATAACAATTACAATTTATTTTGTATTCCAAATTTTAGAAAGTACATTGCATTTTGCGAAGGTCAGAATTTTTTAAACACTCAATAAGTGTACTGTAATTTTTGAAATGGTCTAAACACTGTGTTTATTTATTCAGACTCGTCTGCATTCCCACAGTACGAGTCCAATAGAACGTAATAAATAAACTTTATTTCCACGCGGTTTCCGCTGGCTGCCCCACGTGGCTTTCCCCTCAACGCGCTTGCGTCAAACCCACGAAGTCGGCTCAAATACGATACAAGATACTAGGAGCCCATAAACATTATGAGCTTGAATTGGGAAATTTCAGCAGTAAAAACGTAACAACTACCGCTGTACCGTGATGCTTAACTCGCCTCTGTTTTCATCACTATAAATTTGTAAATCGGATCCATGTTTAAGTATATTGATTTTTCAACGCGTAGTCTCAATCGTAGTTCCCATGATGAAATGAATGTGCGCGACTTCATTTAGATGGTTTCTTACAAATTATGACTTAAAGGTACGCAATATCACATGGAAAACATGCGGTATTAAATACTGAACAAGTACCAGTAAAAAAAAGTTTGGGACACCTTTTTATTACGTCTATATTTGTAAGGTTTTCGAGAAGCGGCTATCCAAAATGGCGCTTTTTGGGGGCACTTTGTGGTTTATTTTGCAAATATCTTACAAAATATGACAGAAATGGTGTACAAGATAACACAGAGTTTAGGTTTTATTAAACAATGGGTGGATTGCAATAGTTTTCTTTGATCGTACGTATTTCCTGTCTTCGTAATTCTATTGACATTGAAAGTCGAATAAAGGAAATAAACACGAACGTGGTAGTAGGTGCTTGCTGCAATTTTATACCAACTCAATGAATTTTAAAGCAACTTACCAGCCTTATTTATGTTTGGAAATATAAAAAACTTGTTTCATACCTACACAGGAAAAGATATAAATACGATTTTTCTCTTTTAAAGTAATATTTTTGATGTTCAGTGTCCAACGAATTTCCAGAATCTCCTCTCGTCGAGTCACCTTGTTATACTGCCTTGCAAGTAGTGGCTTATTTTCTACTCAAATGATGTTGATGAAATGTATTATTATTATTTATTCATCAATCAAGTAACATGGACTCATACAATTATTAGGAATACAATGTCAACAGCAATAATTACACATACAAAGCAAAAATGAAATTAAATCACATTGCTCGGTCATAAAATAAAATAAAATAAAATTTACATAATCTCCCGATAGTATTCAGTTAGGACTCAAGGCTCTGTGAGTGGTATTGGCCGATAGTCCACCATCTTGAGCCCTAGTTACTAGGACATCAAAGCTCTTGATAGTTGCATTGACGCTATCTATGAGTTTCCCGCCAGTTGTCACTAGTCCAACCCAGAAATCGGAGGCAGGGGAGTAAAAGAGACGACAAGCGTACAGCTTAAGGGAGAAAAAGTGGGCAAACCTCAAGTTTCACTCGCCGTACTGTGCGAAGGAGGAACTGAAAAAATATAGGTATACATAAAGCAACATGACATCCATTCATATATATTGTAGACGAAAATAGGCCAAAGTTTTATTACGTCTTCAAAATTCACAGACGTAAATATTTCTACAAATAGTAACATTGCGAGAAAGTTATTTAAAGCACAAAGCTTCGTAAATACGCCTACATACAGCTACGGCGTAGCATTGTTACGGCTACGCTTACTACGTACTCGTAGCAGATGTCACCTACGCGTCTAAGTAGTAAATTGTAGTTGATACGCGGACGACGTAATCTAGATGGAATATATTTCTGGTTAGGTACCAGAAAGAATAAGTGTTTACTGTCGATGAAAATAATAAAGTACCCATAAAAAAACGATGTGTTTAAATAATAATAATCATTTGCTTAATAAAATGAGGACGTTTTTCTTGTTTTTCTTGCCCAAATAAATATTCTGCAGATTAGTAGAAATATGTTTGGTGAGATTCTCTCCTAGAATGTTTAAAAATATTTTTGTGACAAGTGCTTAACCTAACCCCTTTGCAGTGAAATTAACTAATAAGGGGATGGATTGACGAGTCCTTATTTACATACTTGTATTTTAACATTGCAATTTAAAATGTACATTTTACTAACACACCTTCTGTAATTCTGTGGATGTCTGTGTTTATTATATTTTTATAAATATAACAGAGTTATTTCAATTTTAACACACACCATGCAATCATCCCCAAAACGAATACTGTTGCAACATCTGCTACCCCAGCACTAGCACGGTTAAAAAAACATTGGGAGTATCACCAGTATCGAATTTCTCCCAGAAAAATCTTAAGGTTTAAAAAGGGTAAAGGGTTTTCAGATTCAGAAGGCAGTACAGGAGTACTGCCTTCTGAATCAGGCCCTCCTCATAATGCGAGCCATATTGTCCTCGATACGGCTCGCATTATGAGGAAGTTTCGGTCTTTGGAGTCCTCACCACCGGTAGCATGGACCCTGCTCCCGACACCACTATGTTTTATATATTTTTAATGTTTCTTATACTAGTTTTTCTAAATAAGAAAATATTTTATAATGTACTAGCTTCTGCCCGCGACTTCGTCCGCGTGAAATTTCCCCTCCCCCCATTCACCCTCTTAGGGGTGGAATTTCGAAAAACCCTTTCTTAGTGCACCCCTAGACCTCATAAGGAACGTACGTGCCAAATTTGGAATCTCTAGACCCAGCGGTTTGGGCTGTGCGTTGATATGTCAGTCAGTTCTCCTTTTATATATATAGACTAGCTTCTGCCCGCGACTTCGTCCGCGTGAAATTTCACCCCCCCCATTCACCCCCTTAGGGGATGAATTTTAAAAAATCCTTTCTTAGTGCACCCCTAGACCTCATAAGAAACGTACGTGCCAAATTTGGAATCTCTAGACCCAGCGGTTTGGGCTGTGCGTTGATATGTCAGTCAGTCAGTTCTCCTTTTATATATATAGAAGAAGATAGAAGATAAAGTAAGGACCTAATTAAATAAACTAGATATTACTAATAGAAGCCCTATTATCCACTGCGGACCATGCCTTATTTCATACAGAGAAGGCATGACCAGTGACCACCACACGGGTGCTGAATATAGATTGACAATTCCAAAGTAGTTTCTTCACGAATAAATTTAGATAGTACATCTGTATTTAAATCAGTCACAATGATAGTTGACTGGTTTCGAACTCACATCTTAGTGCTTGAAAAGCTGAAGCCTTAAACGTAGAGCCAACGCACCACAACGTAGCTATTTAAAAACGCGCTATAAGTTGCAAAGATCTGAAGGCAATTCTCATTCTGTTAAAAATAATTTCCATACATTTATGACAAGTTATTGACATTTGTTTGTCGCCGAGATGCGACTGCGACTAGATCTTGAACATTTTAAATTACGAGAATTGGCCTTCTGGTTCTAAACAAATACCATTATCATTGTGTTAGTATTAGGAATCTTGAATGCCATGGTACCCAGTATTTTTGGCGCGAACACTACGACCTTTCAAAGCACATTCCGGGAAGCATCCTGGTGTTACATGAATGCCTAGTGCTTAGAATATTGTACGGTCTGGATGGATCAATACTGTCTCCTGAGCGCATGGCACATTAAAGCGTACTTCACTCTTATTGCGGCGTTGTCTTGGAAACCCACGACAACATCGCAATAAGAGTGAAGTACGTTGTACACAAATGCAATTTACTTCCCCCCTTACTTATAAACGTTGTATAGCGTCTGTATACTTACACAACGCTTTGTCTTCTTCTTTCGAAAGTTAAATTACTGACGTCTGATAGAGAGAAATCGGTGTGTAACTATTCATCCGATATACGATAATACGTTTATTAGTAAGGGGGTTCCACTATAACAACATAAACAAAAGCGTATTCCTAATGAAAACTATTCCATTTTATACAGTCTTTGTTTCTGCTCCAATATCAGTTATTTCTCATCTTCTGTTAATTTTCGTAATATATTTTCAAAAAAAGAGTCAATCCACCCCTGGACTATTCCAAGGTGCTGCCCTCGATTAATAATGACTGAACGACAATGTTTACTGAGACAAAAAAAAATATTTTACTTATATTTTCAAAAATTCTACCTTTTTGTTCACTTTCGTTATATAAGGAATTCTTGTGGTAAACTTTATGCTTGTAAACCTACCAGTTAAAGCTGTGCGTTGTGTGTCAGTGAATTTAAGAAGTTCATTAAGGGGACTACATGACCTAAAGCGCGGTCACTGTCGGACTGCATAGAAAAGAAAGAGAAACGCGATGACACAACGTTGGTAATTTATTGCAAAATATGTAGCAATTATTTATTTATTTATTAAATCTTTATGCACAAGTAAAAACTGTACAAAGGCGGACTTAATGCCTTGGGCATTTTCTACCAGTCTACCTTAGGGTGTTGCAGAGACAATACACAGCAGGAGCAATAACAGAAAAAAACAAGAAAATATTTATAAAAGACATAAGAATAAATACATATGTATACATACATACAAAAAAATATAAAAAAAAAGTTATGAGACATAAACAAGAAACCCTACGACAACTCAATTGTCGCCAAAAGCAAAACAGAAATAGTCACTGTTTCTGAAATTGGCATGATTATGGAAGTATTCTGCAATAAGCCATGTGTCCGATGGGATTTCCCATAATAGGCAAAAATCACGAACTTTCTTCCCCTATTTACCCCTTTGGGAGATCAAAAATCAATCAATCAGGCGTGATCGGGGTCAAGAGAGGGGCCCCCATTTAGCAATAAAAAATATGAAAAAAAAATACAAAACTTGCCTTCCTTAGTGCTCACTTTCGCTATGTAAAGAACTCTAGTGCAAACTTTCATGATTCTAGACCCAGTGGTTTGGGCTGTGCGTTGCCTGTAAGTTAACGAAGTTAGGATTTTTATTCAGTAGATATGATATTGTAAGTATAAGTGCCACCTTAAGTTATTTATTGGTCACGAATTACGATAGGTTAAACCTTTAAATGGTAATTACATAAACAAAAGAAAAAAAGATGCATGCATTACGATATATTGTAATTTAAATATTCGCGTAAACTAGCGATTACGCCTGTTAAAAACAAAACAGCAAATCAAAATCAAATCGCAGCAAATCAACCACTCGACTCGACAGCTCTTTAACATTTATGATGTGCTAGTACTGCGGGGCAACCACATTCAGTTCTTCAGTCAAAACAAACCGATCATGCGAGGGCGCCAAAAATACTATAATTATCTGACAAGCATATTTTGTGCATGTAATGGCGGCGCTGCTCGTTGAGGTAATAATGTCAAACGTAGTCATTTCAAGTTAGTTCTCCATTTCGCCACATGCATTACGTAAGTTTGCCAATGATCACAATGCTCCTGTACATTTATGACGTACTAGTACACCGGGACAACCACACCAGTTGCTCCTCCTCCCGCCCTCTAAAACCATCCAATCATCCAGGAGTCCGTGTCCTATGCTTGCGCCCATTGCGAAGGAAACACCCATAAATAACTTCGACCGAAACTTTGAATTTCGTGCTTAGGGAGTAGACCCAACGTGGGTCTATGCCCGGAGGGATACGATACGAGCTCAAGTGACTACAAGTTCAATGTTAAAAGTTCAACAGCCTATCGATTTTCCGGTCGATTTACACGCATGTCTACGGTCTGCCGCCCTAGTAAGACTACGAATATAGTTACGTCAGGTGAACTCAACCCCTAGTATACGAATGACGTCATCAGCAATGAACAAGGAAACGACATAGCTTACAGCATCATGCCATCTCTTTCTATACTTTACAAAATATAATTGCTTATTTTTATAGTTCTACAATGTTTTAGTTGTTCGGACTAAAACTTGTTACAGGCACTTCTGTTTAAAATAACACTAATATTTATTAATATCACTGCTAGTCTGTTTACAGTCTAGGGGCTCGTAGCTTAATAATAACAGCTGCACGGACCGATCGAAGGTTTTACTACGCTTGCCGCGGTCGGATCTTGGATGGATGACCATCCATCACATTGAGACTCCTCCGTACCTCGGAAAGCAGCGTAAACCGTTGGCCCCGGCTGTCATTCGTAGATCTTTGCAAGTTGTTACGGGTAGTTAGAAGCCCAAAAGTCTGACAAGGTAGCCAGTAATAAGGTTGTGGAGGTTATAATAGGCAGTCGCTCTGTGTGTTCTCTGTGTGTGTTTTGTATTTTGTGTTTCACAAACTGTGTCCAAATAGACTTTTTTCTTTCTTTCTTTAAAATACTGTTATTTAGCTGCATCTGGTTAGACTGGAAATGACCACAATATATTAGGGAAAAGATTAGATAGATTTATAACTGCTAGTCTATCTAAATGTTACTACAATCTTTCAATATCATTTTATTTAGTATGGCGTTTGATTGCGATACACCATTTGTGAAAACTGCTTTCCGGAACACCAAATACGATTTCGCTTAAGAAAACATTGGTAATATGTGATTGGGGAATAGTGTAGTTGAAAAGTTTTCTTATCTTTTCTTCTGCCTTCGGTCGATTCTCAGCAGTAACAGCCAGTTTGTTTCCAAATGGATACGTGAAACCGAATCGTATTGGATTGGTTCGTATCAGCTATTAAATGGTTAGTAGGTAACTATTTACGTCAAGTTCTGTGCTGCACGACACAATTTAAAGTGATTAAAGCATTACTATTTACATTTAGGCGTTAATAACATTCAGATTAGATTACATTATTCAATAAAGACCTAAATCATGAAGATAAAGAAATATAATAACCTGTGGCAAAAACAATTTAGTATAGTTTAACTTTGTAGCTCAGTGTAGATTCGTCTATCCGCAAGATGGCGTTACGTTCGTTGGGGGATGGGGTGTTTCTGGCGGGAAAGCACTGACCTCTATTAAACAAGTGTAGAATATAGAGGTCAGTGCGAGAAAGCTAATACATACCTACGCTTGCCATCCCACTCTAGCCCGCTGTCGCTTTTCCAACGCTTCTTCTCTTACGACTTATGGTTTCCTAGTATCAAAACGTTACAACTTCAGTACCCGTTGATTTCACAACGCGTTTAAACGATGCGATGATACGAATTCCGGAACTTAACAGGAACTTTACCCAACTATGTAGATCTAGAAACTCAAAAATTTGTTTTCATCAAACCCATACGTGTGGGATATCTATGGATAGGTCTTCAAAAATGATATCGAGGTTTCTAATATAATTTTTTTCTAAACTGAATAGTTTGCGCGAGAGACACTTCCAAAGTGGTAAAATGTGTCCCCCCCCCCCTGTAACTTCTAAAAATAAGAGAATGATAAAACTAAAAAAAATATATGTTGTAGGTACATTACCATGTAAACTTCCACCGAAACGAGATTTAGTAAGTAGATTTTTTTAATACGTCATAAATCGTAAACCGCAATTTACCTTTCATTCAATCAACTCAAAGTTACAACGAACTACAAGAACTTTTATACTATGTTACTTGCTGCTACGGAACCCTTCATGGGCGAGTGCGACTCGCACTTGGCCGCTTTTTATGAAAGCTAGCAGTTATTAAGTTACAAAACAGTTCTAAAAAATATTTTCCCACGAAAAAATTTAAAAGCAAAGTAAGCTCAACTAAAATCAATTATTGACCGTCGAGGAAAATATCTAAAGATTAAAAATGTTAATACATTCAGGGATTCAAGGGAACATGTGTTTCGGTCCTAGTACCATCAACACATTCAGCACATTAGCTCAGTGGGAAGAGCGCCGCGTTCAGTTACAGGTAAGGACGCGGAGGTCGGGGGTCCTTCATGTGCTCATAACTTTTCGAGTGAATTTTTTTGTAATATCAATAAACTTCTGCATCGTTTAGTCTACATTTGACAGATTCTACTTTTGACATCATAGTCTACATATTACAGATTCTACTTATGACAGATTCTACATATGACAGATTCTACATATGACAGATTCTACTTATGACAGATTGCATTTTATAAGATTACCTACCAGTAAAAACCCCTTGACAACAATTTATTAGCTGAGCACGTGGAACTTCACAACCAAATAGGTGGGTGACCAACAGCAAACAATCTTATTATCAGGAAAACATAAATTATGAACGTGTTACGAGTTACGAGAAAAATATTGTATTTGGGACACGCTCAGTACGCTCACGCAAAATATAAATAATAAAAACTATAATTAGAAAATAACAGATTTAAAAAGGGACCTGGGGGCTTACCACCAGCTCTTATAGCAGGGCAGAAGTTGAACTGCATTGCGTTTTTGTACTATGACGTCATAGTAGCAGGCCTGCAGTAGGCCTGCTACGTTGACGTTTACAAATACTGTTCACTGCTGTTCACCTTGTTTTTTGTATAGAATTTCATACCATGACGTGCTAATTGACAGCAGCAAAACGACTAATTGAACGCCTGTAATGTCAAAATAACCCGTCTTGAATAAGTTACTACTAGAGCAACTTATTCAACATTGTTTTGTAATTCAGTGCCCAATATACAACACTGATTTTTATTATAAGCTCTAATTTTGTAGATGTGTGACGAGCACGAAATATTTGAAGAGTGAATATCGAAAAGAAAAAAGAAGAAGAGAAAAAAGAAGGAAATAAATAACCCTTTTGAAATACTTAAATAAAGGGAATTTATGAATTAATGTTTTTCTTATTTGACCTAGTACTAAAAATAAAATAATAGTGATCACACATAGTAATTAAGTGAATATTCCAATCAGTGTACCTACTGGCCCCTACGCTGTTTAACATCTACCTACACTAATTGGTCAACCGGTGAGCCTAAACACAATCCGCTTTCTGTACGCAGACGACCTGGCATTAACTTGCCAAGCCAATGACTTTGAGGAGATTGAAAACAACCTTTCTAGCGCCCTCTCAGATCTCGGACATTATTATGCTGAGAACGCCCTGAAACCAAATCCCTCTAAAACGCAGTCTTGCGCATTGCACCTTCGTAACAGAAAAGCGGGTCGAACACTGAATATCTCATGGCAAGGGGTTCCAATCATCCACAGTACTCACCCAAAGTATCTTGGCATCACTTTGGATAGGTCCCCTAACTTCCGGAGAAACTGCGAAAAACAGAAAGTGCATACCTACCAGAAATCACTTACTCCGTCGCCTAACATCCACCAGATGGGGCGCATCTGCTCAAGTCCAGCGAACAACTGGAATGGCGCTTTGTGTCTCCGCAGGCCTGTCCAGTATGGGACCAATCAGCCCACGCTAAGTAAGTGGATACAGCTCTAAATGAGACATTAATGATTATTACTGGTTGCTTAAAACCGACCCCGTTGCGATTGCTGTATCCACTAACTGGCATCGCGCTTCCAGAATTTCGCAGGACTATAGCCAGCCGCATCGAAAGGGCGAAGCTACACGCTACCCACGCCACTCACTCAATGCACAACAGTGGCTTAAAAGCCTCATGTTTATGTTCCCTAGATGTGATTATAGTGGTACCGTAATAATAGTTAAACTTCGTGGGAATACCTCTTGGAGTATTAATGTTCTGTGGAATACCTACTGAGAAATACGATCATACCTCCCGTATTATTATTAAACTCTTTGGATCACTCACATCCTAAAACAAACTAAAAGAGCTATCGTTTAGTGAGTAGTTCGGTCTCGGTTTTATAATTTAGTAAAATAGTGCACTGTTCAGTAATAAATAGTAGGAATTAGGTAGTGTACGGTTAACGGTTTATGAAATCAAAAATCACATAATTTTCAAAATATTTTTATTACTTCATGTAGGAAATCAATTTCAACGTCAGACGACATAAAAGTAAATAGTCAGTGGGTCGTCTTAGGGGCGTAGTATTTCATCTAAAATTATGCAGGTCGCTCCACTTCTCATCTTTATACCATGTCCAAGATCTCTACATGTGCACAACAGCCAAACGCGAACAATGTCCAAAGACTACAATATGTATGTACATTGCCTGGAGTAAATGCTGTATGTACCATCTTGAAGATTCCATGTTCATTAAAATCCTTCAATTACACACGGGAAAACAGAAATATCAATTTCATGCAATTCGAAAGAAACGGAATAAATAAATGAATGAAATTGAAATGTTGTTGTCACTTGACAGTCTTGACACTTGTCTTTCCGACAGTGTCAGATAGTGCTGCGGCTTGATTATATGTAACTCGTTACTCTAAATAAAATAAAGTCTGTAGTTAATTTTCTCTCGATTTGATCTTTCGATTTTTTTTGTGTGCGTTTCAAATATACGAAGCTGCTAGGTTTGAATTTGAGGTAGGTACTGGAGGGAGGTAGTACATATCTAAGATATAAGATATGATATCTTATATTCAACTTTTCGAACTACATAATCGGGACGAGTATATAGGGTTATTTTTCAAAGACCAGCCAAATTTAAGGGTGTGGTACAGACTATAAAACTGAAGAACTTTCTCTATGGGACCAATATCGAAATCGCGAAAAATTTATCAACTGTCCCATAGAAAACTTCAATAGGTACTCGACTTAAACGTATGGGACGGCTGAATTTTTATTCGCGATTACGATATTGGTCCCATGGAGAAAGTTGTTCAGTTGTGATGGTCTGTACCGCACCCTTAAATTTGGCTGGTCTTTGAAAAATAACCCTGTATAATTATGTTCTGTGATCGGGTCAATCGAGTGCCTGACCGTTAATCACAGAAGTACTAGTATGTAGCAAATGACTGAGTAACAACACTAGTCAAACTGACAAGAAACCAAAAACTGCAATCCGTTTCAAGTTGATTTTTAAACTACTTTACGCGAGAGTAAGCAAATATAAAAATGGGATTAAACACAGGAGGACCTACTGCAGCGTCAATGGTAAATTTTTCTACTTAGTTTTGGTTTCCACCTCGAACTGTAATTAGGTATATATTATTTTTTTATATATTAAGTCGTTAAATACGTTTCAATACACGTATTTATTACGCTGACGACATCTGGAATATTGAATCAATTGAGTGCATTATCAAAACATTTTCTTTTTATTACGATTTCGTGATCCCGGTTAAACTTTATTAAAAAAATCGATCATTTTAAATGATAATACGGTTATTTTTTTTAGGTATATTATAATTTATTTGACGCGCAAATTTTTTTTAATTGTTGCATGAATTATCCACACACGTTCAAAATCACGTTGAGTCTTTCAAAGATAAAAAGTTGTTTTGACCGTGAAATTGAGCTTTATAGTGCTTTTAGATAATGTATCAAGGTAACTTGTTATACATAATCATAGTTAAAATATGTATATACCCAAGAAAATCAAGTTTCTATTATTTAAAAAACGGCCGGACGAATGGTGTTCGGATCTAATGCGCAATAGTTGCACAAGGGTCTTATGGCGCGTGGCCAAAATCGGAACTAACGCCGCCATCTTGTTTTTCAAAACAATTACACAAATATGTTTAACTAGCTTCTTCCCGCGACTTCGTCCGCGTGAAATTTCACCCCCCCCCCATTCACCCCCTTAGGGGATGAATTTTGAAAAATCCTTTCTTAGTGCACCCCTAGACCTCATAAGGAACGTACGTGCCAAATTTGGAATCTCTAGACCCAGCGGTTTGGGCTGTGCGTTGATATGTCAGTCAGTCAGTTCTCCTTTTATATATATAGACAAAAGCGCCCACCTGTCAATGTCATTGTGGCACTGCACAAATAGGACTACGAAACTGTAACAATAGCCGAAGCAAAGTTAAAAACTATGGTACCCTATTACAGGCCACAGACAAGCATTACCATTCAACTTTGGTGAACTTCGTTCAATAGTCGTTAACTTTTATTACTCTCATAGTACGATTATTAGCAGGGCAGAAGTAGGCCTGCATTTGAACTGACTGGAAATTGAACGTTTCTGTAAAAGGTCATGGTAAGCCCCCTGTGCGATGTCAAAAAATCTCCTAGCCCAGCATAGTTCTACGATATAAAAAAAATACAGGAATTGTCATTTGTTATCTTATAAATAAAATATAATTCCTATGTGCTTATGAGCTCCCAGTAACTTTGGAGCGATTTGAGAGTTTCGTTACGGCAAAAATATTCAACTCGCACGTAAAAGTTTAGCAATGGCGGTATTGTTGTCCAAGATAATGTGACTTTATATTGACGTGAGGTTGACCGACTATACCACTATCAGTGACCGCGAAATTCTTAACAAAGCTTTTAATTAGGGTTCCGTATCTCAAAAGGAAAAATGGAACCCTTATAAGATCACTTCCTTGTCCGTCTGTCAAGACCCTTTTTCTCAGGAACGCGTGGAGTTATCAGATTGAAATTAATATCAAATACTCAGGCCTGCAATCCATTGAAGCAGTGAAAAAAATCAAACTTCTAAGTCAAGGCAATCAAAAGATACGGGCGTTAAGTTCCGTTCATGCCGCATATGTTGACACTCGCAAGGGAATCAAAACCTATGGGGTACTTTCCGTTGACCTAGAATCATGAAATTGAAATTTTGCAAGAAGCAATGTCATGTAGCACAAGTAAAAGAAAAAGTCCGAACCACAATGTGTACCGACGACCTTGTGAAGGCCGCAGGAACCCGTTGGATGCGAGAAGCACAGAACCGGTCGAAGTGGAGGTGCTTGGGGGAGGCCTATGTCCACCAGTGGACGTCTTACGGCTGAAATGATGATGATGATGATACCTACAGATTTGTACGGAACCCTCGGTGCGCGAGACCGACTCGCACTTAACCGTTTTTTTTTAATCTGTACTTTGCTCACGTGACTGAATATTCAGTCCCACATTTCATTGGCATTGTAACTCACAAGACGGTCCATATTGCTACAACCGCCGCGAATATCTCTCGTAGCATAACGTAGCACGCTTAGTAATATTCCTAACGCTATAATAGGGAAGGACTTGGCCGCTACTACCAAAGAACAGTTTTGTAAATACAATAATGATCACATTGATCTTGCTTTCAATACATAACCCAGCTTCGTCAGTCCATTCCTTTTTATTTTTTGTACATATATTCTTATGTAAGGATGAAGTGTAATGACATACTGAACGATAAAATAGTAATTAAAATAATTATACTGTCTCTGTAAACCATGTCGTTATTAAATATTGTTAAAGGATTAAGTGAGATCGTTTCCTCGTTCCTCTTATTTGTCTTTGTTTTTCTCGTCATCTGCTTCTCTAATTTTTGTTTTTAATAATTACAGATACTCGTACTTTAGAAATAAATGGTCTAGGAAAATTAATGCGACTATTGTACGATTTATATTACTGACATAAATGACATCCGTCTGACCCATGTGACTTGTTTCCCCAAACTCCAAAAGGGTTTTGTTTTGTGTGCGTTAGTTCCGTGTCTGGCCACAGCTGACAAGGGCGTAGGGCGCTGTTGTCGCTCCATGCACTGAAGGACAATAGAGGTTGCGAATTTGGATGCAGTTTGTACCTGGCACATTAGCTCAGCTGGATAGACTAGAGCATTCGCGTACGGGGTTGAAACGCGAAGGTCGTGGGTTCAAGTCCCACATGTGCCGCCACCCTTTTGCACTTTTAACTTATTAAAAACATTATTGAAGAGACTGCTAGTGATTTGATTTTAATCATCCCATTTCAGGCGATGGTTTTTATTTAGAGGTTGTTTAATCCTTGCAAATAAAAAAATTAAGGAGAATAAATACTTGTTTTATATACATTATTATCGCAAATGCAGATTATTTTTAAATTTTAATTGCAATTTGCAGAGCAGGTGATGATTAGATTATGTATGTCTAGGCAACATTTAATAGTGGTAGCACATGTTACAAAATTGCAAGATACTTCACTTTCCTTATAATATTGTCCTGCTATAAGTTCATAAAGCTCTAACTTAAAGCATTTATTTCAATAAACCATTTATAGGCACTTTTGAATTGCCAAGAAGTCGGTCAGTCTGAAAATATGAAGCTAGTTGCCCATTCCAAAGCGTAGTAGGTACTTGTGGAGAAGAACGGGCAAGAAACTCCATGGACACTCTTTTAAATTATATTTTACAAAAATGTTAGTTACGTACATCATTAATGTTGTATTTATACATATGTAAGAACTATGTAAACAAAGACGTACATGTTAAAAACGACCAGAGTACAGCAAATAGTAATAAAGCAAACAATCCAAAAATAAAATAATTAAAAATAAGCCGAGGCAGCTAAGTGACGACCAGCCCCAACTGACGGCGCCCGTCCACGAGCATGACGCATGGATAAGCACCATTCAGCTAAACCATTTTGAAGGGAGCTAAATGATTCAACACATACGCCACGGTCAGTGAGACATTTGTGTGAGCATGACATACTATCAGCCGCCAGGACACATTCAAGTCAATGTAAGATATAGTACCCGGTAATGCTCTATAGTACCTAGAACTTACACTTATGTGCTATGCAATTATACAATTTAAATTAAATTGAGTTCACTAATGTTTGATACGTTTTTGCCATTTAGGTACGTAACCCTAAAAAACCGGTGCCGTTATTGTCATGACACCCATCATTGCAGCCGAGGGAAACTAATGACTTGGGTTTCCCTCGTTTCTCGTAAATGCAATGTTACAAACATTCCCTCCATTTCAGAGCGAACGCTACGACCTGCAAATACACTTTCAGTCTCTTAGTAATTTATGAAAACCTAGTGCTTCGAATATTATGCGGTCTGATCATTCGAGCACATGGCCAGCCACAGCGATTTCCAAGGCAACGATGCAGCTAGCGTGAAGTTCGTTGAGAACACGAAGTACATAATATACCTGAGGCAATTCTCGTAATTTTAAAAACGTTCACAGACAGATCTCAGTCTCAATCTGTCAGAAATACCTATAATCTGGTAATGTACCCAAGAGACGCTTTGACTTTTTATAGATTTTTGTCATATTTCAGTCACTCAAGAAAGTCGTACAGAAGTACGCAAATAATCATCATCGTCATCGTTTCAGCCGAAAGACGTCCACTGCTGGACATAGGCCTCCCCAAGCACCTCCAAAGCACGCAAATAATACTAGACTTGAAAAGCAATTTAGTGAAAGTTGTGCATACTCGTAGTACAGTGCTATAGCAGTTTTTTTTAAGTCAGACATTAGTCGCTCAGTGGAAGAGCGCCTTGCACCAGAGCAGTATGGGCGAGGAGGTCGTTGGTCCGAGTCCTCCATGTGTCCACTACATCATACGTACATCGTTTTTATTTCTTAAACCAAATATCTCAATGTAGATAAAAGAAAACAAAAACATGTATTCTTAAAATAAAAATAATATTTCTAGTTAACAGCGCCCGCAGGCTTTGTGAACCAACAAAGCTTGAAGGTAGCTGGAATTCGAACAAGTTCCAATACTCTACGCTAGATAGTGCAGTCTTCATATCTTAAATCGTTGGCTAGATGGCACCACTTGATCAACATTTTCTGTTTTATTGGAAAGGGGTTTTAAATGGATTAATTTTTCTGATTCGGAGAACAATCCTACAATAAATACAACCTGTAAAAATTGGTATGTCGCGCCTAGTATGTCCACGCCGTATGTTCTCGTGAAAACTTTTGGAGTTCCCTACACAATCCTTAGTCGGTGCTAGCACTTTGCAAGCCAATATCATGCCAAGCTTGCTCTATCCCAACTAATAAAAAGTGGTCAGAACATGCCAAGCTAACCATAGGGTTCCATAACACCCTTTTTCTGAATTAAGAATTAAAAGTTGAGATTATTTGTCAAAGGTGCACACGTCTGCTTCAAAATTGATATAAGACATGACCATATCAATTTTGAGTGCGTCTTTTGCGTGCTGAACGGTTGATCTAGCAATAAAATTCGATGACCGGTGGAGTACAATGTGTTGAGCGGAAAATGGTGTGCCGTGTGATGAATTCAGAAGTTAGTTATTTACGATTGTTATCTTACATGATTTTGTCAGTTAGAAATATTAAATTACCATCCGGTACACCGGGCGAAAATACGTTTGTATACACATTAACATTATTATCATGACCTTGTTTTCTCGGAGGGTTGCAGAGGCGTACTTACATTACGAGTATCATAGTATTCCCACATTTCGCCAGTTAAGTTTAAGTCAGTTAGGGCTGATTTATCCAACGCCAGATAATTTTATCCGAGGTATAATTTTGAATTTTTGACAGTATTTCCATACAAAATCTGTCAGACGTCAATTTTATTCCACGAATAAAAATTTACTGCTGATTGAAAAAAACAGCCCTTAGTTGTGTTTTCACGTAAAAACAAAATAATTGATTAATCTCAGCAAGCAAGTCTTGCGAGTTTCTCCCAAACGGTACAATCGTGTACCAGGAAAGTATATATGCTGAGTAGAAAATATAAAGCAAAAGCAGTCGGTTGACGGCAATGGTTGACGGCATGTTGACGGATGTACTCTGTGGGCGTGTGGACCTGTGCATTGAGGAAGAACTGGCAGAATGTCAGACAACGCAAGAGATACCTATTGTGCTAGTGGGTGAATTTAAAGTACTTATTGGCACCCAGCGTGGGACTTTAACTTATAAGTAACCTCTCTATAATAAATTCTCTGGCTATTAGTATAAAATTCTCTTCAAAAGTCTATCGTTTAATTGGTTTTTTTTTTAACTTAAAGTTAACATGGCCGCTTTGAACTGACTTCCCCTAACCAAAGGATGGTGACGCCGCGTTTTTTGTTACCATGGATAGGGTACGCGTGCCAGGAGCGCTAGCACAACATGAAACACAAAGAGTAAATCTAGGATATAACCTGGCTACTGTACGCTAGTTGGAGCGACAATCTTCGAAAGCAGACGTAGTTGATGGATAAGCATGATAGAGGATAATGTAGTAGCTTGGATGGACATAATTATAATATTAACTATAAAGCGTGTAGTTAATATAATAATTATGTCTCTCATCTCTTACATATTCCACAGGTGGATGATCTTGGATTATAACTCCTTCTGATTCCTGTCACGCTAGTGATATGCACGCGTTGCGTATCCATGGCAACGAACATGGCACGCTATACACAAAAGGAAGAGCAAACTGCGGGGTATAATTTTCGCATTCATTCGACTTTTTCATTATTTCCAGCAAGCAAGATTTGGGAATATTTTAACTAAAAGTATGATATTTATAACGTAGTGAGAAGTTTGTACGTATGTAAGTACTCTTAGCTAACGCATTACCGTAGACAATTTTCTGCTTCTTAACAACATACTCGTATTTTTAATTATATGTAGTCTTTTTTTTTAATTGAATAAATTTAATTTAATTCTTAAAAGGTTTTAAGTGCTAGATTTTTTCTTCATGGCTTGAGGGCAATGTCGTTTGTCACAGAACAAGTCAGGTGGCAATGTAGCTATTAGTTAGCAGCCACGACCACGTAGCTGCCGCAAGCAATTACGTCAGACATCGAATAGTTTATAATTTTCAGTTATTCTCTGGAACGGTTTCGTTGTTACCTGATTTAGTTTTATTCATAACCCGTCAGTGTTTACCAGTAACTTTGCGATTACGCAATTTTTATAGCTAGTCATTGAATTATCCACTTATACAGCAAAAAACAGGCTGTTGATGTTTCTCAAACTTTTATTTTGTATTACGGTTTCAAAATTGTGCCAAATCGCAGTTTGTGTCATTTGTGCATACTCATTGTACGAGGGCGGGCGTTAACAGACATCTGTTGCAGTTTGAATCCATAGTTTAATTGGAATTTTGATCCTACGAGCTACGTAATAAGGATGTTCAATGGATGCCCTAACTTGAATCTAAAATATGTATCCATCTTCCGTACGGCCTGTGTTCCTAGTACTAACGAGGATGCAATATCGTACAATATTGTCAGCTCGTGGTACCTAGTCACTCCCGATAAAATCAGCACGCAATGAAAATGAAAGAATCTGAAAATTTTAAATGGAAGAAAGTAAATACGACGTCTAGTAAAACGTCTTTAGTAGCTTTGTTTATGGTTTCAAACATCAAACATAAAGCGAATGTTGTTTATCTGTTTTTGGTTGGCCTTATTTTATAGACCAGTTTCATTTGTTTAGAACAAGTGAACAAGTGACTGATTAACCAGCACTGTATGAAGTCAACTCGACCATGATTCTGAATACTGCGTAATATGCATGAAAAATTAATCAGTCAAATTATTTCACGGACAACCACAGTGTTACTTGAATGATACCAGTCTTGTATTGAGAGTCGCACGTTTAGCAATGATGATATTATAAAAAAAATGATTACCCCAATATTTGAATAAAGCCTATAAAAATTGATAGATGAATGATTTTATTTGGCTTGGCTTTTTTTTTTTGGATGGGAAATCATCTAATGACTCCTCCCGCTCTGGGTGGAGCGGAAGGGAGTGTCAGACTCTTACTGACTAAAACCCACCCGTGTTCCTTCCTTAGCCCTTTATGTTCCGGGGCAGCGGTAACCCTTCCTTTATGCTGACATATTCTTTAAGGCGCGCGTGGAACACATACGCGCTGTCCGGCACGGGCCTGGTCCTGATCTATAAATATAAAAATATTTGCCTTCAAGAAGCCTATAAAAATTGATACGTAACCTTTTATAATAATATTTGCCTTCAAGAACTTCGTTTAGTATTTCGGAACAGTTGTGTAATAATAAAAGCTTCAAAATTTTATTTCACGTTTATTTCTTATTTCGGAAATGATGAACTTCCATACAAACTTCATCCCTTCACTTTACAATACTTTAAAAACGTTCAAATGCCTTATTTACTTTTAAAAGTTAGTATTCGTATCAGTTCCGGTTCCGATACGAACGCAATGTTCAACACTTACACTAGGAAATCATGAAGTAGAGTAAATTACAACGGCAAACTGTTCAGAACAGTCTCGCGCCAAAAGTTGCTACATAGATTATTCTACGTATCGAACGGATACTATAAAACAAAATGAGCAATACTTTCGCTGTCCAGTGCCTTACGTTTACGTAAAAAGCACGGCTATTCTTCTAAATTCTTAAAGTTAACAAGATTTTCAGGAAATTGGCGAAGTGACTTTGCAGGAAAGCAGTTTGCTCATGTTGCATCAAATCTGATGGACGTTGAGCAGCATTAACTATTATTAACGTCAATATTATTAACGTCAGTAGTAGAATTAATAAATTCGTATACGCCTTGAAGCAAGTCAAAAATGTAACAAACATAAAAACTGCTGTTATATCCTACCATGCATATGTTGAATCGTTACTACGCTATGGTCTTATAATATGGGGTAATAGTACTGATCTAAATAGAGCGTTCATCGCTCAAAAGAAGTGCCTAAGAGCAATTTATGGACTTCAGCCGGACGATACATGTCGGCCAATATTTAAAAAACTTGGTTTGTTACCGCTTCCATCTCTCTATATCTACGAAATATGTGTGTTTGTGACCAAGAATAAACAATTATTCAAGACAGCAAGCGAGGTATATCCTCGGAGCAGACGTGATCCTTATGGACTGGTGTTAAATGATTTACCAAAGCTAACCAAATATAACAAAAACTGTCTAGCAATGTGTGTGCGTGTTTATAATAAAATACCAAACGATCTCAAACTATTAAATGTAAGAGTATTTAAAAATAAATTGTACAAATGGCTAAATGAATGTAGTTTTTATAGTTTGAAAGAATTTATGGATAAAAAATATTGACATTTTATTGTAACGTTAATGTACTTAATTATTTTATTACCCTGTAACGTAAAATTTTTGCATGCTATGTTTTATCATAGCGAAACATGTTTGTGCTACTCTGACCTATGCTTAACACCATTGTATACCATGTTTTATGCAAATAAACTATTTTATTATTATTATCTCCTTTATTCGTCTATATACATATAATTTATAGTTTTAAATATTAGAATATAAAAAAAATATATAAAAACATTCAAAAATATAAAAAATAGTAGCCCACCGGTATCGGGAACAGGGTCCAAGCTACCGGTGGTCAGGGCTCCAGAGAGAGGAACCTCCTGACAATGCGAGCCGTGTCCAGAAGTACTGCTTTCTGAATCAAGCCCTTGATCCAGCTGGCCAACGAGAGCCTCCTCAGGTGTTGCTCGAGGCTCTTGGCTATCAATCCATTGGCTGTAACGACTATTGGCACAATGATTGCTGAGTCAACATCCCACATGTCGACAACCTCGCGAGCCAAGTCAAGATACTTGATTTGCTTATCTTTCTCGGCTTTCACGAGGTTTTCATCATGCGGGATGGTTATGTCAACAATCATTGCGCGCCTGTCTAATCGATCCATCACCACTATATCAGGCTTATTGGCAACAATAGTCCTGTCAGTGATGATGGATCGATCCCAGTACAATGTGATATTTCCATTTTCGAGAACTGGGTCGGGCACATACCTATAGTACGGCACCTCCGATTCCACAAGGCTGTATTTTATTATTATTATTTCCTTTATTTCATTATTTACATATAAATTATATTTTTAAATATTAGAATATAAAAAAGAATATATAAAAACATTTAAAAATGTAAAAAATAGTAGCCCACATTATTATTATTATTTATTTTTGAATTTATATATCTCGGGACCATGGGGTCCCGGTCCTTTGGAAGGCGTACGAGGGGCCGAAGCCAACTCGCAGAGGCCCCTTAGGAAATTTTAAGGAAATGCGGCACCGTCCGACGATTATCCCTGTATGCACTATGCAAATGCACCCAAGGATAACCCCCGGTTGGTGTAGGACTATTGTAGGATAGGAAAAATAAAAAGTTGGACTATGGGTTTGGGTGGCTGAAGTGGACTGGTTACCAAGAACTATGGAAGAACTATGACCCCTGCCTGATCAATGTTTTATATATACACGGATAAAATGGCAGGGGGTGACTTGCACACTCAATAATGGGCCCCCGGAAACGGTCGCTAGCACATAGTGACGTAGCGACAAGGGGGCAACATGTCCTGAGGTGCTTATGAGGAGTGGAGAGGTATTCCACGGCTATCAGGACAATCCCGGAAGTACGGTCAAGATCCCTACCAGCATCTTACTGGAATACTTCCTTCCTCCGAGCACGTTTGCTCTTGCGAATCTCCACTCAAGCCGGCCAATAAAGGCAAGAATGAGGTGGGAGCTCTGTTCCTCGTCATTTTTCACTCCAGCCGGCCAATAAAGGCAAGCCAGAGGTGAGGAACAAGACTTCTCCCGGGAGATAGGGTCCGTGGGGTCGCTACTGTATTATTATTGTTTCAACGTTCTCGGAGTAGTTCCATTTAACTTTTATTTTCGACCTAAGAAAAATGTTTGATCTCCAAAAATAAAATCCACGCATATTTTTCAATAGAACTACTTTAGTATGGATAAATCAATTTTGGACGATTTCATGGTTAATTTACTACACAAATGTATAGTAATTAAAAAAATTAAGCCAAATCACTGGAGATTGGTTGTTGCTTGGAAAAGCATCTTTTAATAGTGGTTTTCTGACTTAAACCGAAAGCGGTTTAACTTGGATCGTTGTATTGATGATACATGATTATAATTCTGTAAATATATATTTGCTACGATCGCGGATCATATTTTGATCACCATACAGCCTAATATTAACCAGCAAATTGCAAAAACGATAGAAAATTTGAATTTTGCGGGCTAACTATACTTATTCCACATAAGGTCAAACAAATCCTGCCTCTGCGATTTATGCTAGCCTAGTACCGAGTGACTGAAACTACGGTATGACTTCCGCAAGAAAGAATGAGAATTCCCAGGTCTAAGAAATAAATGTTGTTACCAAGTTTAAGTGAATGTTTATCTCTATTCTACGCAGGAACAAAACACGCACGAATTAATAGATATTATTATAATAATATATTACTGCCGCGCTCATTGTCTAGCCCGAGAACCCGTAACCATGGTAACGCTTTGCGTTCGTTTTACCAGGAGGACAGGACTTGTAAAGAGTTCATATCAACCATGAAGTTGTTCTCAGCACTGCGATTCTGTAACCATCTCGCCGTGAAAACTTAGGCGAAGTGAGCGTGGAGTGAGCTGTCAGTGTCATTCCACCTGATACTAGGGATTGACCAAGCAAACATTTATAATCATAATCGAGATTTTAATAATATTTTTTATGTTAATTCTATTGAAAATTTTATATAATTTCAAAGCTAGTATTTTAGTTGTCAAAACACTATTATTTCATGGGGGTTTTAAATAAAATAGCAGCACAGAAACTTAATGTTTTTTTTTTTAAATTTTTTTCCTAGACTGACTAGTCAATATAGCCTGAGGCGTGAGCGCGTCACGCACTAACAGTAAATAAAATCTGTGGTGTCTGGGAGAAACCTGTTAAGTCCAAAAACGTATTTTTTCAGTATAAGACTTTTAAGGTTCAAGTTTAATTTATAAATCAGTTAGGTAAAGTAGAAAAAGCCAACCACCGCTACGATTCTCCCACTCCTATGATAGTTACACTTATCAGCAATAGACCAAAATAAAATATGATTTTTTTTTTAATAACAACATAGTACCAAACTAAAAAATTACGAAAATGGAGACAGCTAGACTAATGAAAATACGCATCGACATTGTTTGTTAGTATGAGCGATTTTAGATCGAGTCTAGTAAAGACTAACAACGCTAATCTATTCAATTAGAAGAGATAGCCTAGTGTGTCAAGTCACCGAGTGCTAACGGTGTGCCTTGCTGATGCGTGACGGACCATGGTTAGACTTTAACCCCACTTTGTGTGGCGTGATCACTTCACTAGAACTAGTTACTAGTTAGACTGGAAGCTGACCCCAACATTGTTGGGACGCCTTACAAGTTAAATAAGTAAGAACAAATCTCCAATGTGATAATGACAGTGACTAACGCGCAAGCGCGGCGTGATCACTTCACGCGACCCATGACATTAAATGTCATGGGTCGCGTGAAGTGATCACTTCACGCGACCCATGACATTTAATGGCGTGAATCAGGTGAAGTGATCACTTCACGCGACCCATGACATTTAATGGCGTGAATCGGGGGTGAAGTGATAAGATCACGCCGCGCTTGCGCGTTAGTCACTGTCATTACCACATTGGAGATTTGTTCTTACTTATTTAACTTGTAAGGCGTCCCAACAATGTTGGGGTCGGCTTCCAGTCTAACCGGATGCAGCTGAATACCAGTATTTTACATGGAGCGACTGCCTATCTGACCTCCACAACCCAGTTACTGGGTAATACGATACCCCTTGGTAAGACTGGTTGTCAGACTTTCGGGCTTCTGACTACCCGTAACGACTGTCAAAGATCCACGAATGACAGCCGGGACCAACGGCTTAACGTGCTTTCCGAGGCACGGAGGGGTCTCAGTATGTAAAGATGGTCACCCATCCTCAGACCAACCGCGGCAAGCGTAGCTTAACCTGATTGTTCGATCTGTGCGGCTGTTATTATTTAGCCACAGACCCCTCTACGCGTGCAAATATATTATTGTAAATAGATACCTACTTAGGTAACTCGCCGATGCCACTATTAAAAGAACATTAATCAAATAATATTACAAAATTCAACGGTTCAATCGACACTCGCTCAGCTCGCAATCAGTGTCTCCCGTAAAAATAACTAAGCCCCGTATTTTTTATGCTAGTAACTCTTAAATGAAGAAGTGGTTGGTGGCAACCCTACGCCGAAGTGATGTTGCTATGGGTTACGAGATTCTTGGAAGTGAACTCGTAATTCACTTCCAAGAATTATTACATTCCGAATTGCACTGTAATCGTTTACAGCTTGCTTACACTTTGACCCCAATTATTCTGTATGGTATAAATTACCTATTATTCCCCGCATAATCTTACCACGCCGTACGGTTGTCAAACGTGGTATTTTGACAGTTCAAACCGGTTTCGTTCATTAAATTGTGTCATAGAGAATACGTAAATAGCAGATATGTCGTGATTATATAGGTAAGGAATTGATGTGGTTTCGAAGTAAAGAATCATTAAGTGGGTCATATTGAATTAGGACCCTTTTTCCGAATTAGCGTGAGCGCGATAACGATGTCCCGTAAGTCGACATAGATGACGTCATGGCATGCGCCATCTTCCGATAACGGCGACCATGCCCTAAGTTAATAATTATCACCGCGGGCGCTCTCACAAATGAATGACAGCCTGTTGTGCTGTTTTGTTTTGAGTCGCATCATAATATATTGCCTTTAAACTAACGTGGCATTTTTTAAATTGTGCTTCCGCCAGTACAGTCGCCACCTTAACAAAGAAGAAGAAATTCGTGGTGTATACACAAATAAATACTATAATCCAACCATCCAACCATTAGTACCTATTCAAGTGAATATAGTTTAGCTGCCATAATAGTGATTTATCTAAATCGGAACGCTAATTACTAATGTGAGCGCTGTGCCGAGCCATAACTCCCACCGCGCATGCGCGTTAGGTATCAAACTAATTTTTTTTAATATCCAAGTGAGCGCTGTGGGTGATGATGGCTTAATTCGGAACGAGCCAGAATTCACGCGCATGCGCGGCGTGACTCACGCGGACTCACGCCGCGCATGCGCGTGAATTATGGCGCGTTAGACGCAAATCATCTAACAGGTCGAGGCTAAAAAACATAAAATTTGGGGACTTCGAACATTCAAACTCCACCACATGGGCAGTGAATAATACATCATTTAATTATTTGACGAATTCATCCATTGTCCAAGTTAAATAAGTAGTGGTAATGAATTTTTTTGATATCTAATGTCGAAGTTTCGCGCCAATCGTGCGTGTTTACATTTTTACTTTTCACAAATTTCACACACACACATGTAGATAAGATTTAAAATGAGACAAATATTATTGAAAATATTATGAACGACACGAAAATGCCCAAATCTTAACGTAGTATTAAAACACAGGTCCAATAACACTTATTATTCATTACCACTACTCAATTTGTGTTCAAAATCGCCGTCCATTATTGTTTTTTTTTTATCGTAATGATGTGCGAAAGCGATTATGCTAAACGATTTTTTTTTTATTTCGATTGACTCGGGTAATTAATATGTCGGATATCGGAAATCGATACTCGGAAATTGAAATAAAATTATTTTAAACATTAAAAACAATAAGCATTGTTAATAATAATGACTTATGCTTTTTAATGTAATTTTAATAGTTTTTTGGACATTATATTGAAACTGAGTCAATACCTGAGGACCTTTGACCATAGTCATTTATTGAACTTCGCGCCGAATTGTTTCTATATTTGAATATTTATCTTCGGAATGCGCTCGCCGTTTAATTTTTTTTTATTTATTGTACAATTATTTATTTTTGATACTTTCTAATAGTTTGCTACAGAATGCCCAGTATACATTTTTTTAGGTAGGCTTAGCAAAAGATAGGGAATGATGATTATTAATTGTATAAATTGGGTATTCCGCAATCACTTTACATTTCAATATGTTTTGTTAGTTGTATGAGCTTGGTAGTTTTTGTTTCTATTAGTTTACTTGAGTAATAAATTGTTTTTTTTTTTGTGGTAGGTTACCAAAGAAATTTAAAAAACTGACCATGTTTATATCGGACCATGCACAGTCGGCACATTGAAAGGTTCCGTAGTTGGGTTGAATATTTACGCATGCAAAATGCAAATAATTAATTTGATCAACTGCAAATATGTTTGTATTTCATAAACTCATCATTCATAAGTTCATAACGTACCCATAAATTAAAGTGCCGACCAGAAAAGAAAAGTACTGGTTAGAATTTAACCCAAATTCTAACCATGGTCTGTCACGCGTCAGCAAGGCACACCGTTAGCACTCGGTGACTTAACACAATTATCTCTTCTAATTGAATAGATTGGGTTACCAACGCTGAACATCGTCGCAGTCTTTTCTAGACTTGATCTACAATCGCTCATAATAACAAACAAATAATGTCGATGCGTATTTTCATCAGTCTAGGTGTCTTAAACGTGAATGTTTTATTTTATTTACTGTTCATGCGTGACGCGCTCGCGCCTCAGGCCATAATTATAAGGACTAGTCTAGGGAAAAAAATATATAAAAAAACAACATTGAGTTTCTGACTAAGATTCTGTTTTGCTATTTTATTTTAAAACCCCACAAAATATTAATGTTTTGATCACTAAATTACTAGCTTTGAAATTATATAAAATTTTCAATAGAATTAACATAAAAAATATTATTAAAATCTCGATTATGATTATATATGTTTGCTTGGTCAATCCCTAGCATCAGTGGGATGACACTGACAGCTCACTCCACGCAAGTTTTCACGGTGAGATTTTTACAGAATCGACATGCAGTTCACAGCGTGTCCGTGAAAACTGTACGATTTTATTTTACAATAGTTTTTACTAGTATACATTTTTTTTGGTCATCAAAATATGATTCGCACCCGGAACAAGTATTACAGAATTATTATTACTACAGTGCGTGCATAATAAAATCTACTACGACTAATACGACCGCGTAGCCGTCGTAGCCGTGACGTCACTTTCATCGTAGCAACTTCGTAAACTATTCTGTTTTAACTTTGAATAGGCAGTGATAACCGAAGAAATAAAAGAAGATTTTGAAATTAATAATATGAAAGGAGATTGGGCGATAGTGCCCTGAAGCCCAATAGCGTCAAGATATACAGGGTGATTGGTGCAAAGCTTTAAGGTGAAGATAGTACAGATAATTTAGAACCATTTAAGCCACGGTTATCTTAGAAGAAGTCTTACCAATTTTTTTTACCTAATTTTTGTTTAATTCGAAAATTCCCCAAATTTTAAGTAAACTTATGGCCAAATGGAATGATAAATGAATTAATTTTTATTTTATTTAATTAAAGTAATGTGTAAGCAATCTAGCAAAACATGTTTTAGGCCCTGTGTCATTAGACATAAAAATTATGTAAAAAAAATTTAGTAAGTTTTCGTCTAAGACAACCATGACTTAAATAGTTCTAAATTGTCTGTTCTATCTTCACCTTAAAGCTTTGCACCCATCTTCCAATCATCCTGTATATACAAATGGAAAGATCTTATCACACAGAATATTTCTTATTATGAACACTTCTCTTGGTTTTTAATAAGTACGGAGCTTCAGTGCTTTAAACGTAATTAAGTATTATTGAAATTCTGATATATATCGTCAATTTATTAACTTTAATTCATTTTGTGCCTTGCAAACATCATCTTTAAAGCTTATAAATGGACATTTTCAAACATTGGCATTGGCCTCCTAGATGCCGTTTTAGAAGCATTGTTTTAAGGAATTGGTCGGCCGGACATAACGTTAAGACTGCTGCATCCACCAAGAACGTTAAGATATACTTAATTATACAAATGGAAACTAACTACTGTGAAGGAGTTGATACTAGTGGGAATAGCCGTGTGAGTTCCTTCCATTGCTTCTTAATACATTTTGTTTTATTTGTGTATATTTCTGGGCCAAGCTTTTACGGGACAAAAGTCCATCTCCTTTAAGAATTCCGGTTAGATTCACAAAACTTCGTGTTATATCGGGTTTTTAAACACTTTAGTATAAAAATGGGATACCTATATCAAAGCATTTATAAAATGTTTGCATTATTTATACACATACTAACGGAATTGAGTATGTTTATAACAACAGGCTACTATACCAGACAAGCACGATAAGAACAACGTTCATCATTTCAGCCGAAAGACGTCCACTGCTGGACATAGGCTTTATTAGCCAACGCCAATTCGACCGGTAATGTGCTTCTTGTCAGTTATTTGGTGTGCATAATAAAGAGTATTCTATTTTCGCAACCAGCGGATTCCTGCGGTCTTCAAAAGGTCATCGTTTCACCTTGTATGAGCCTTCGAACGCTACGTCTCCCGGTACGTGGTTGCCACTCCAGAACCTTATCAACGTTACCCCAATTTAATAATGGAGAGGATTTAAGTAGAATTATTAGGCTTGAAAATTCAATCTTCTTTCTTTACGAAGTCGACTTCAGATTACAGTTTCTGTATTCATTGAAAACATGGCGCAGCATTCGTTCCACTTTTAAGTGCAAGTGGTCGCTTAACCTCATTTTGCGATACGAATATGCATGTGTGTAGAAAAATGTCTCTGTGAGCGTTTATATAATTTGAAGACATTCTAGTTTTATATTTTCCTGGTAGAGTGCAATGTATATAATGCATTTTTAGTGCACTGCTCTATCTGTCTAATATTGTGGTACGACCGCAATCCTGAAAACGGTCTCATCTTTCTTGTATTATGGACTTATAGTACATTACTGCAACGGCCAGCAAAAGAGGCATTTGGACTTATGTACATATGAGTGCCTCGGCTTCGCCTCGGGCCTCGGCCCACATTTTCGCGTTCCTCCATCAATGCCTAGTTGTGGCCAAGGCTTGTATAGTATTTTTCTCAAATAATGCGCGGAAATTAAAACTAAAGTACCTAGGCAGAACTTTGGTCAAATACAATTACTTTTCAAAATCAATGACGAACAGCGAACAACAATAATTCTTACCGCGTTAAAGTGTTCTTTTTTTTTTCAATAAACAGCGTTCATTTGCAAGTCAGTTCGAAATTTAAATAAAACCATTGATAAGTTACCTCCTTGGTTGCCATGTTTCGGAGTAAAAAATCGTTCCATTTTTAAATTACACGACAGATATGAGTTTACTATGAAAGCTAAACTTTTGCCGGCCGCTGCTCGCATGTATTTGGACATTACAGCAATTTCGATTTATCTCGAAGAAGGTTGTCAAAATAGTGCTCAAATTTCCAAGCATATTTGAGAAAAGATAATTAATTAATTTATAAAAGACACAGATTACAAGTCTGGCCTAGTACAGACAAAAAGTTAATGATACTATTTGAAATCCCACCACAGCTTTCGTTACTTGGAAAAACTTTGCGGGAAATATTTTGATTTAAAAGATTCAGCAGCAGTATAATCTGCATATAATGTTCTCTTCCACTGCTGGGACACAGGCCTCGTCTCAGTGAGAGGAGGATTACCTTAGGATTACCTTAGGATTACCTTAGGAAGAGGATTAGGAAGATCACCTAAAGTTAAAATTATTATTAAATGTCAGAATGTGAAGTGAGTGATTTAGAAATATTACATTTATTATCGGATTCCATAAACAACTGCATTGCACTGTTTATGGCATCGCATTTTCAACTTAATGCTTATTTCTAACACCTCCTCACGAAGTTGAACTTTTGAATATTGAATGAACTATTAGATTTGTTTACCTTGTTTTTGAATGATTACAGTAAACATAATTTGTTGGATTTATGTAGATTACCTGGTTTAAGTCATATTACCATATAGTGTAACCCCCTTACTAATAAACCAGCGATGCAGAGTCCTTGTCTGTTGTACGGACGGAGTAAAGCTTGCGTTCCTCTTCAATCGCTCTCCACTTTTTAGCTTTTATGCAGTCCTAGGAGTATTTTGGCTCTTTTGACCTGTTGCGTGTGACGTTTAAAAAAATGTTTGCAGGGGCCATCTTGGATTTTCATTTTGCTCTCACTATCGGCTTCAGCATCCTCAAAACCCATGAAAACGACACTCATGACGAAAAATATAAAACATTTCGCAGCCGCCATCTTGGATTTTCATTTTGACCTCACTATCGACTTTAGCATCCTCGAAAACCAAGAAAACTTTCTCTCTATACCTGTCTCTTTATTTTAAATCGTCACGTAACGAAAAAGTCGCATAACGCTTTTTCATTACGTAACGATTTTTACCAGTTTACTCCTACCGCAAGCTGCGTTATAGAACTTTGTGCCAAAAAAATAATTCAGACTGCCTCTTTTTCCTATGTATTTTAGTTTTTTAATTATTTTCATCATTATACCCTAAATATGTCCACGATAGCATAGATTGTTTTTCTTATTTATTCATTTTGCTAGTGTGGTAAGTTCCAATGTTAAAGGCTTGAAAACTAGTTGGCCAACTAGTTCGATGGCGCGACACACGTCAAGCAAATAGCGCACGTGAGAACAAAGATTTTTTTGTTTTAGTCTGTTAAAAGAAAACTGTTTTGTATGAAAGTTGTTGATAATTGTTCAGTATTACATAACGCTTCGTTTTCATTAACTAACACACCGTATTTATGTGATATTTTAAAAGATATTCACTAAAATACCGCCGACACTCGTCTAAAAAGCACAGTATTATAGTATCGCTCCCTGATTAAATTCGAAATACTAACACATTGATGGAGATTTCTTACACAATTTTGGTTGTTAAGTATAAAGTATTTCATAACCAACTGTTTTCCTTAATATTTTAATAACTTTTATGTCATAATACATTGAAAATCTGTAAAAAATGATTTAAAACCGCAGTCGAATAAAGCAGTCCCAGTTTGATGCTTAAAACAAGATTCATATGCTCAATAAAATGCACACAATACTAGTCTTTACTGCCAATGATAGAGTGTACGGTCTGGTTTAACGATCAAGGGGTAGTTGAGTCACTGCGGCCGAGCATCAAGCCTATGATGCTTCATGGACTCCTAGTATACAGCATCGTATTCGTGGGGCTACGCCTTCACAATTTCACGCATGCGCATTTCGAAACAGCCCACGTGCTTTAGATACCACGTGGGAAGCGTAGACCTTGTTGCTGCATTATTGTTGAAATCACGAAATCAATACTTCATGGTTAAAACAATTGAAGATCTACTAAAGGTCTGATATTTTAGCCGTGGGTAAATATTAATAATTATATTACGAAGTGAATAAGTAATAATGATGAAAAAAAAATTATTAATGATTTCTAGACATATCGAGTCGTCTAGTCGTCTGCCTGTGACGTATCGTCTGTGACGTCACCCGACCGATATCCTATGAACTCGAAATACTAGCGCAACAGGAATGAGGGCACATGCTATGCACCCCTTTTCACCATTGAGCGATAAGTAGGTATTATTATTTTAAATTCATGTTCAGATTCTTTTTACTAAAGGGATATTTGTGTATTGTAATGTGGTAATTGACATATTTTCTAAACAAAATCTGCCAAACAACCATAAAAAATATTGCCATAGATAAAAATTATCTAACAAGTCAAAGACGGCCCTAAAAATCTTAAAAAAACAACGAGATTTGCTTGAAATAATAAAAAGTAGTAGTAATAGTCTATATTAAACTTATAATAGGTACTAATGAAATGAATAATGCTAAGTCACGTAAGATTATTATCGTCAAAGAGTAAAGTGTCAAAGGGATTTAGAAACATGTGCGGTGCAATTATTATAGTCTCCTTATCCTTATCCTACCCAGTACCCTGCCCTGCAAACAGTTATGGTACAGGCCAAAATCACTCCGTACGATGCTCAACGATGCGCATGCGTGAAAATGTGAAGTCAGCTGCTATTCAAAACTAATACTAGGAGCCTAAAAGTATCAGGAACTTGACCTGAAACTTCGAAATTTAAATAAAAATACACATTAGCCATATCTGCTAAGAGCTACATACCTGCATACGACTAATAGGTATTTTCATTGCATTTTAAAGTATATAGAAACCCGCATTCATTCATACATGTAGGTGACGACAGTTGTGTTTACCACGTCGTGATCCACTTAACCTTTGTCTAACTATGCTAGGGTCGGCTTCAAGTCTAAGTCAGTTCCTGGGTGACACGATACCTTTTGCTGGAAGGCTGGATTTTTGGACTTCTGACTGTCAAAGATCAACTCGGAAAAGCCGGAAACAGCAGCTTAATTAAATTGATTTGATAACAATTGGAAACATAAATCCTTAAACCGAGGGGTTGTTGCGAGTTCGTCCTTGAAACTGTTTAGTTCCAATTGTTGACGTCCGCTGTAGCGCCAGCTGCAGGCCGTTGCTACACAAAATGCTGCAGAAAAAAGGTGCAAAAAGCTGAGTACCTAAAAATTCATGGAGGTTGAAAATTAAGCTTAGAATAGCAAGCATTCTAGTTACATCTAAATATATAAAACTCAAAGGTGACTGACTGACATAGTGATCTATCAACGCACAGCTCAAACCACTGGAGGGATCGGGCTGAAATTTGGCATGCAGGTAGATGTTATGACGTAGGCATCCGCTAAGAAAGGATTTTGATAAATTTTACCCCCAAGGGGATAAAATAGGGGATGAAAGTTTGTATGAAACTTTGTCAATTTTAAACCGATCGGGCTGAGACTTTGCATGCATATAGCTACTATGACGTAGGCATCCCCTACGAAAGGATTTTGATAAATTCTACCCCCAAGGGGATAAAATAGGAGATGAAAGTTTGTATGAAACTTTGTCAATTTCAAACCGATCGGGCTGAGACTGCATGCATATAGCTACTATGACGTAGGCATCCTCTAAGAAAGGATTTTGATACATTCCACCCCTAAGGGGATAAAATAGGGGATGAAAGTTTGTATAAATCTTCTTAGATTTTCGACTGATTGAACTGAAATTAAAGATTGGAGCTACTATGATGAAGACGTCCGCTTAAATAAGATTTTAATAAATTCAACCCCCATGGGGATAAAATAAGGGATGATGGAGGATGTAAATGTATTAGTTTGAACTATCAGTACAGCCGCAAAAAATATACCTAATTAATAATAATACTTAACGCGAGCGAAGCCGCGGGCATAAGCTAGTATTCTATATAGAGAATTGGTTAGTGGACATGTTTTATCTTGGATTAACATTTTACTGAAAACTCGATCTTAATATGAGTACGTATATTTATTATGTTCGTAATATAATTTGATAAACGCGTTTTAATTTATCAAATGTCTCATTTATTGTTTTATAGCAAAAGGCAAAGTTAATAGGTAACAGCAAGCACAAAAAAACTACCTCAGTGCTCGATAGATGGCCCTCATCGATTTAAAAGCGCGCTATGGTTTCGTTCACACGATTTCATTAGGGTGCCCCGCGGTCCGAGTGTCAGTATAGAATAAGCTAGATGTAAGGTGTGTAGATTGTAAGTTATAGGAACACTACAATACTCAGTCTCACCTTACAAGAAAGAGGTAGTAAGGAAATAATAATTTTTGGCAGTCCAGTAACATGGATTTATAATACTGTGAGATAAACCTGCGAGGTTTATTAATGTCGAAACTTGTAATCGAAGTACGATTACATGTTTTGATATTAATTAAGTACTATCTAGTACTATGTTGAAAAGTGGTCCTTAGAGTCGTGTAAACATTTAGGGTCAGTTCCTAAACCCGTGATTTATATATATTGAATAAACTTAACTTCAGGTAAGAAGAAGCTAGGGAGGGTTATTCAATTCAACAAGAGTGAGAATAAAATTAACTGATCCGATATTTTATTTTTATTTTTCTAATTTATTTATTGACGCGTTATAAGCTGTGAGCCTAATGGGATTTCCCGTCAACAATAATCTTACGAACTTTGATCCCCAACTTAGAACAACTGAAACAGTACACTATCAATGTTGATAGATGATAACTCTTACTGAGTCATGCAATGCTAGTATTGTTCACGTTTTTCGTATCCATGGTAACGAACGCTGCATCTAGGCCGCCCGCGCCGTGTAAATGAGAAGAGAGTAAACCGGAACTAACTGTTGGTACGCTTAACATTGTTTCTCGTTCTGACACTACTGATAATACCAGTCTAGACAAAGATAGAGGAGAGTGAAATGAGTGTATTGCCGTCAGTTATTAACTATACGTCACCGTACCACGTGCAAGGGAAACGGAAGGAGGTGTAGTTGTAAAGGATCAATAGGCGCGTTCGACTAATGCCGTCATTTTAATTTTTCAATATATTTTAACAAATGGTTACAAACAGAGCCCCTCGTCAATGTCTTCCAAGCACCTTAAGCCATCGCGGACGCATGTTTTAATAGTTTAGTTTTGCTTGGCTGATTTCAGTTGCCGTAAGTTAAGTACAAAGTTTAGTTCAAGGAGCAAAAGTTGGTCCCAAAGTGACAGTTGTTTATTGTGAAGTATCACGTCAAAGGACAACGTGCTAACGCAAATATAAATCAGCGTTAAGAGTTAACGTCAAAATATGAGGACTGGAGGATGAAAAATGAAAGGGGGAAATACTTAATTTTTCATGAGAATAATCATATTAGGTGAACTTTTCGTCGCGACAGAAGCCAGTATAACCAAGACAATTTAAAACCATAATAAAATTGTACCTGGCTGGTTGGTCTAGTCATAGTGGTTGTTATTGCAGATGCTATGATCGTAAGGTTGGGGGTTCCATTCCCAGGTGGCATAACAAAGAGCAAAGAAGGCGAAACATGGTTGTCACAGCACTGCCAACCCCTTCAAGGAAAAGGCGTGCTGTCATGAAACTATTTAATTTCTCTCATATCACTTAATCTTCATGTCCTCCTAGTCACAGCCTCTATAAATAGAATTCGGCGCCAGACTTTAGCAAACATCCATAGATACCATAGTACATTCATCTCTTGCTAATGCACCGTCACATCTCTGCTGCACTAGTGTTTCTGGTCAGCGATTATCGACCAGGTCAGTTCTTAACATTTTAGCACGATGCTATGAAGTTATAGTCAGATTTTTTTTGCATGACATAAGAGAGTTTGTCATGAGAGTTTTGTCATAAGAGAGTTTGTCACAGAGAGGAGGCCTGTGGCCAGTGGGGAGTGGGGTATAGATCAGAGGTAAGCTGTTATTACCCGACTGCGCCAGAAGGAGGGTTATGTTTTTCGAGAGTATGTATGTATGTATGTATAATTGTTTGGCACGCTCTGCAGCCTAAACGGCTTGATCGATTTCAGCGTGAGAGGTGTCGTTAGATACGTATTTACTGTGAGAGTGACACTGGGTATATCAAAATTAAAAAAAAAACAAAATGGCGGATTTTTGGCGCCATACTATGTCTACAAAAAAATTTTTTTTTCTCAAAACCTATCGAGTGGGGTATCAAAATAAAGGGTTTTAAAAGGTGATTACAAAAATATATACAACTTATATGGTTAAAAGTAATTAAAAGTGACAAATTGTAAAAAACACGTACCAAGAACTAATTCGCCTGCGAAATCTTTCACATTTGTAAACTAAAAAGCTGGAAATAAAAAAAAGTAATTCAAAAAATTTAAAACCCGACTGCAGTAAAATACTTAAGTAAAATAAAATTCAAAACAAAAAACAAGCCCATTTTAAATTAGATAAAAGTTGGAAGCAGGCGGGACCCATTTGAATTTGAAAATATATCTAATAAAAAAGGTATATATGGATCCCGCCTGCTTCCAACTTTTATTTAATTTAAAATGGGCTCGTTTTTAGCTTTTCAGTTTTTTTTTTTACTTAAGTATTTTACCGCAGTCGGGTTTATAATTTTTTTTAATTACTTATTTTTTATTATGCAGATTGAAAATATTTTGTCTGTAAAGGCAGACCAAAGTTGACACATATGCCTTTTCTTTCTTTTCATTGATTTTTTTTATAGTGCCTTTAGCATTCCTCGCATTATTTTTATTTCTTAATTTTTAAGCAATATACCATGTCATTGTATTCCTTCTGGACTACAGTGTTGAATTTACAAAATGTTGAATTCGCAAAATGTTGAATTCTCAAAATGTTGAATCCTAATTGCCTTAATTCCATTGCGTACTGAATATATACGGGGACCACGTACCACGGGCAAACTGAAGCTATCAGGATCGATATCGCTCCGCTGAAATACTGGGGACGCAGAATGAATGGAAGCTAGATGCAACTTTTTGGTATCATGGTGTGACGTTCATAAAGTCCATAGACGATTGCAAACTACGACAACATACACGACGAACGAGAATAAACACAGGGTTGGCCTCAATTGTGTCTGCGTTAGCATTGTATGCGAAGTTGAATAAAGATTGAGATTGAGGTACGATTAAAGTTATGTTGCTATGACGTCACTGACGTCATTGCTGCGGCAGCTACGCGGTCGTAGCACTCATAGCTGAGTAGAGGGCCAAACATTGTTTTTCCACTCGCGCTTTATGAGAAACTATCAAACTTTTACGTAATCATCCTCAATGGCCACTGAAGACATTAGCTCGACATCATCGGCTACGCTTATTCAGCTCTTATCCGACCAAGTACGGGTACGAAGGTTATTAAATAGATTTGCTATAACATTATTTTGAGAATATTCAGCACTACAGATAGACGTATTGTACGCAATACCCGTTATGTGAGTAACTAATTAAATTGATTCTCTTCACCTTTAACGTTCGATTTAATTATTCGTTATCATTTTATTAATACCGCTCGAGTAGGAAAGCTATAATTTATGGACATATTTTAACTTTGTTAGTCCTAATTCACATTGGTATTAAAACATCGACCGATTTGTCTTGAAACGAATCGTAATAACACTTCTCGTTAATAAAAACAAAAGCTTAGGACATTTTTTTTTGGCTGCTTTCCGAGTGACTTCTGTTATTTTAGTGATGGAACGGATTGTTATATTCTTAACCCGGTCCACAGGTTTAATACCCAGAATACTCCGTTCCATAGCTCTCTGGCAAACCTCGAGCGTGGACCTCTGCTGAATTATCAAAGACCATGTTTGAGAACCATAAGTGAGGATGGGAAGAATACACGTGTAGATGAGTCTTCACTTGAGGGATAGTGGAAGATCGCCCTTAATTTCTTTGATTTGTCTTGCTTGGAAAGAGACTATTTGACCAAGATAGAGATACTCATCGACATATTTAATCACCCGTCACGGTGAACGAAGAACACTAAGAACATGTTAGTTCCAAATTCTGCCACTCCGCAAACACGTCAGTGGGTACTCCTCTTTTGTGTGTGTGCTAGAGGGTGTATATACATATTGGTAAACCTTGCATGTTTGCAGCTGCACTCATACCATTCACAGATTGGGTTCGATCGATTTGTGACGTCACGATACGTCATGCACTAGATAGTCGAGCCATCGCTTCCGTGCTTATGGGATCCTAGTAACACCGGACACAAAACGTTTTTTCATCATTGACAGGCCTAGTTTTGACCTACAAACATAGCTTGTTATTTAGGTAGTTATAATGCATGTGTACTATATGTAGGGACATTTTTATCCTTTCAGTCAGGACAAACTGTTGACACTCCAAGGACCTTTTGTTTTTGTGTTTTAAAAATTAAACTTTGAAAATGATAAAAAGGTGAACGGAGCAGAAGCCTATGGCACAGAAATCTCCGTGTTTTTTTTTCACCAAAAATAAACGAATAAATCGATAAATAATATTGAAAATCAACATAAAAGCAGTTCTTTTCTACGCGCGGAAATTGTCAATGGATTCGTAGCGACATTCAATTTTTTTATTGAAGCTATCGATCTGCCTGCTTGAATCAAAGTATTTTGACAAGACATCGCGTCGCTGAGGACGCGACGCCAGTCCGATGTCACCAAGCAACGGTTGCCAGGGCTGCGCCGAAATGTATCGGCGTCGCGGCGCCCTAGGCCGCCTGCGTGACTGCGTCGGTCCCGTAACTGCTCCTGTCGCTGTCATTCGCAGTGTCACATAGACTTTTTAGTGTTATTTTTAGTGATTTTTTTGTATAGTTATTATTTTAATTAGTTTTAATATAATATATTGACATGCATTCATCGACGTTTCATTCCTACAGTACTATATTTTTCTGTTATTTTTGTTATTAAAGTATTTTTATTTGTTTACATTATAAATCCGTCATTTTCTTGAAGTTCGAGTCTAGACCATACAGTTTGTATGAAACAATGGCATGGAGACGCGCGGCGCATCTGTTGCCAGGGAAACGGTATGCCTGCCAGGACTACTAGCACAACATGAACCAGGAAGAGTTACTAATAAAAAAACAACCTGCTTACTTGACTCCTGCCAGGTGGCGACGAACAATGAGAGAAGCCAAATAAACTGTGTATAAACATTGAAATGTAAGATTACCTCTAGCCCAATTAATGAGTCTATACCGCAACTGCTTTAGGTTATTTTACATGATAAATTCATGAAATAATAAGTACTAAAGATGAATAAAGTAACACTTAGCTACAAAATAAATTAAGAAAAATAATAGCGTAGTGAAAACTATAAATTTTTTTGCTTATACGTTACTTAAAGTACATTTTTACTTACTAGAACCTCCCCTTATAATAATTGTGACTAGCCATAAAGGAAACTCAAGAAGAAAATATTGTGAAGGAAAAAAGGTTGTCAACTTGTCATGAAATTCGACTGACATTATGATCTGTCTGAGAGTTGTAATTTTTGTATTAAATTATTATCACCATTTCTGAGGTTTTTGTTATTGTGATTTCCTCGCAAAAACTGTACTCTATCTTTGTACAGCCGGGCCAAACATGCCTCCGCTAATCCGATGCCACAAGAAGTCTTCGTTCGAGTCCGGACTAAAAACTTGTGTTACCAACAAGAACATGACCATTGATATTAACGAACTACTTTTGATCATAGTGCAAGTGAAGTGTTGTGAACAACTTCGATATCGATGTAATGAAAAATGAAAGTGATCCTTTAGCGTCTGTTAAAAGAAATATGTGCCTCAAGTAAGTGCCTCTCTTGGAAAGTATAAGACGTTGGTTTCTACAATTTTATCTATACATATAATAAAATCGTAGGAAAGTCAAAACTGTACATTGAATATTTTTTTAAAAGAATACTTGGGGCGTGATCTACAATCGATTTCGAAGCCGAAAATATAATTTTTAGAATTTTTGTCTGTTTGTCTGTTTGTCTGATTGTCTGTATGTATGTCCGGGCTAATCTCAAAAAGTGCTGCATGGATTTACATCAAATTTTGCATGAGTATTACTAAGAGGTCGGGTCAACATATAGGCTACATTTTATCACGCTATCACCTACGGGGGAGGAGCTGTGAATCTTTATTTTTCTTACGCATTCTGTGACAGCGTGTAATCTAATGATGCATATTTAAATGTTGTTTTTGAGTAAGCCATGCTATTATCTAGCTTTACACTATAAAAACTACGCCATTTAAGTAACTTGGGCAGAGAAACATAGTTTAATGAATGTTAGTAGTATAAAGAAAAATTTGAAGCAGCGCCATCTATGAGATTTCATAAAAATCAAATCAAGTTACATGTTAACACTTTTTGGAAATTAATAATTTAAATTTGATCATGTTGGCGAGGTTAGTAGTTAGTTATTCTTAAAATTCATAGATGGTAATGTGCATTTTCTTCATAAAAGTTGTATCGTATAGTTCGTTTTGAAAAATTCAAGTTCCAACAAAACCCTCAACATCTTGAGCAGAGTTGAGGAAGACAATTTAAAAAAATGCGGTGTTAAGTATTACAAAAAAGTTATGTTCATTGATGATGATCATTTCTTCATCAATTTCATGTTGTTAGTACAAAATAAACATTGACTGTTAATACTTTTGTTCGGTATTTATCTGTGTGATTATTGCTTGGTAATTAATATATTTTCATGTCGTATACCTAATTATAAACTTAAATGTGATGTAAAACAAATCCCTTACGTATGACGAGGTGCCTTCATATTACACGTACGACAAGCAAAGGGGTTTATTTAACCGACGTCGACGAGGAGGTGCTGTGGAAAGTTTTCCAGGAATTTTCAAGGACACCGCATTGGGTAGGGTTTATACCGTGCATCCGAATAATGGCGAATGCTATTTTCTGCGGTTGTTACTTCACACTGTCCGAGGCCCAACGTCTTTCGCCTTTCTGAGGACATTTGATGGCGTGGAGTATCCCACTTACCGCGCAGCCTGGGTAACACGTGACCTTCTCGACAGTGACCAAAATTGGGATGAAACCCTCGCGGAGGCGAGCGTAAGTGACAGTCCCAGCCGCATGCCGTCATCTTGGTGTTTTGTGGAGTCGCGAAACCGGTAGCTTTGTGGGAGAAGTATCGCCATCATCTGTCTGAAGATTTTCTACGAGCTTTGAGGCGTGCTACTGGAGACGAAGTCGAAGTAACTGATGAACGCGTGCTGAACACCTGTCTCAGTTCACTTCAAGATGTGGTAATTTCTATCGGCGACAATCCACTGATCGAATATGGGTTACCAGCTCCCCAATCATCACCGCATCAAGACCGTGGAAATCGGGACTTTAAAATTCCCATCGATTCTGTTCCACAGTTCTGTTCAGTGGCGATTTCCGGCAAACGCTTTCCGTGGTGACGCGGGGATCGAGGGCTGACAAGGTGAATGCTTCGTTGAAATGATCTTCGTTGTGGTCACGAGTTCGTACGCTACGCTTGACCATTAACCCATCGTATGCCGGAACGTGGTCTACGCGAGACACAATGGCTTTTTAATTGTGTCTGTAATTACGACATTCAACCGTTTAATATGAGAGCTCGGCGGCAATGCACGTGCTCAAGAATTCTCCGATGTCCTTATAAGTCTTGGCGAAGGCACTCTACCAGAAGAGAGAGGTGGACAGGTGGTGCTTCCAGAGTCTCTCGGTAGAGTGGTATCCAGCATAGAAGAACTCATTCGCTGTGTGTACGGGGACATCAGTCGTATACCGCACCAGCAAAATTCTTGGGTGTGTGAGCGGGCCATTTTGATGCTTAAAAACGATCAGGCTGCAGCAATTAACGAATGCATTCTCTCGGAAATTGAGGGGAATGAAGTAGACTACACCTCGATAAACACTGTTGTCGAGCAAGATGACGCCACATATTATCCCGTGGAATTTCTGAACTCCCTGTCAGCAAGTGGACTTCCAGCGCATACCATCAAACTGAAGGTCGGTGTCCCGATTATGCTTCTTCGGAACCTATCTCCTCCGAAGTTGTGTAACGGGACCCGCCTTATAGTCATCTCGCTCCACAGACACACAAATTGAGGCGGAAATTCTTACGAGTTGTGGCGTTGGCGAGGCAGTATTTATACCACGCATTCCCCTCATACCTCATAACTTCCCGTTCCAGTTCAAGCGCGTACAGTTCCCCGTGAGTGTTTGCTTCGCGATGACCATCAGTAAGTCGCAGGGGCAGACACTGAGGGCAGCGGGTGTCGACCTCAGGACGAGTTGCTTCTCACACGGGCAACTGTACGTCGCTTGCTCCCGCGTCACCAGTCCTGACTCTCTTTACATTTTGGCTCCTGGCAGCATAACTACCAACGTACGTTATAGGGAAATGTTGTAAGGTATGATACCTTTGTACGTATTTTTACTCTTTTGTGTCCTGGAATGTATTCCTGCATTATTTTCTCTATTTTCTTCAGTCACATCTTATGACTGAACTCAGCAGGATTCCAATATAACTCTCTTCACTTGCTTCGCTTGCAAAAAAAACTTATATTTTAATGCTATTTTAAAAGTTGTTTACTTATAATGCTATAGCGACACTGGCATCTTAGGTATTTTTGGTGCTGTAGAGCCTTCACGCAGACGACGTCGCGGGCAGCAGCTAGTAATAACTAAGTTAAGTAAGTTTGTACATCCCTTGGTGTTATTACTTATACTTTATTATAGTGTAAATAGAAAAAATATTTAGGCACAATCAAATTTCTTTTCCGAATCCAAAGTGAGCAAATCAGCAGAGGCTACACTTCGTAGCTACTGTTATAATGTGTTCCACGTCGCGGCTACGACAGCTTCGATGGCATAGTAAATAAGTGTCTGGCTACTTCAACATCTTTTTAATAAAGAAAAATCTGTAACCTTTCATGATACGAGTAAAGCAAAACGGCCGTAGAACAATTTCAGAGGAAATCCAATAATTGCCTACTACCTTTAAATAATAGGTATAGTATTTTTCTAAATCTCAAATCATTGCTCAAGGACTATAGGGACTTTCTTTTTGATTAAAGGATTTTCTTATCTAGGTTTCTAAACTATGTACGACTTCGACATCCAACTGGAACGCAAATTCAACAGTTTATCATTACGAAACAGTTTTAACTAAACGTACCAGCGAAATTATACTTATGTCAACAATTTACAAAAACTATCCGTATACATATCAATATATAGGGTAATTACTGGATAACCTCTTAAGGGGTCATTGTACTTATTATTATGAACAACTTTTACTATGGGACCAAACATGAAATCGCGAAAAAAATCAGCTGTTCCCTGTTCGCATAACTCGTCAAAATGTAGGAAACTGTTGATTCTTTTTCGCGATTTCAGGTTTGGTCCCATAGTAAGTTGTTCATAACTTAGTTGTCAAGTACCCCTAAAGAGATTATTAATTAATTACCGGACACCCTGTATATAATTATAAATTAAAGTCTCTTTTCGTGTCTGTCAGTGTGACTTGTTCTTCTAAACTACAGAACTGATTTTGACGCGGTTTTCACCATCATTTAGCGAATTTATTCCGAAAGGTTTATGTGAATAATACATTAATATTTAACTTAGGTATTATAAATAAATGTTCATGTTTTCAAGTCTCGGGGCGAGTTGCAAGTATCAATATAATATACTCGTAAATCAGTGTTAAGTCCCCATGGACTTAGAATAAATAAAGACCAAAAAACTGTTGTATCTATTGACAAATAAGGCACTGAATCCTTGTTTAGTCTTCCATACGTATGTGTAGAAGAGGTGGAATAAGTGTGTCAATGTATATTGACACACTTATTCTACCTCTTCTCTATGGTATTTAAAAAAAAGTGTCAAACGTATAGAACGCTATTTTAGGATTCGCTTTCGAATACAACTATTAAAACCGTGTTTTAGTTCGTTATTTTTTAACGCTTCATTTGCTATAAAAGTTGATAACTTTTCTGTCATAAATCTGAAGAAATCTCCTTACAGAGGCAGTACCTCAACCCCATCCAAATAAACCTTGTTTGTTGCCACAGGAATACGTATTGAAGTGACTACAAAACACACGTAAAAGTAGACTTTAGAACGATGCTCTTAAAAATGAATACCGTAAAGCAGCACAGCAGTACTTTCAACGATTTGCCAGTCTCAGTCTTACTGACTTGAACTACTCATTTTTATTGGCTCCTAGTATTATGTCTCGTATTTGAGGTGATTTTCTGAGGAACTGCAGTATGGTTCGGGCATGACGACAGGTTTACATTCTGGGAGATTATTGTGGCCAGCTTTTGCGATTTTAATAATTGCTCGACTTGCTTTATAACATAGAAAAACTTTATTGAAAATAAAATTTCAGGTTATTTTAAAAATAATATTCGCGTTCGTGTATTTAAACTGCCACAATAGTTTGGCGCTCGAATAAGGTTGACAGGTGGTAGTGGTTGGTAAACATTTACGCAATTGTGTTGTGAAATGTATTATAAAAATAAAATCGCGGCATTAGTTCCGAATTTAGCCACGCGCTATAAACACCTTGTAGCACTATGTTTTAGTACGACTTTGCATGACTCATGAAGGAACGTATTATGCACTTCATTACAATCAGTAAATACATCATCACCTTATATTTATTATATAAGATGATGTCATCATAATTGAGCTCTTTAAAAGAGCACTATACGTAATGCGTTAATAGACTTGATATTACTGAACTTAAAAGTGTATGGATGGATGGTATGACAATCATCTCGTTGATAAAGTCAGACAAAATCTTTGATTCAAAAACAAAAGTCAGATTTATATTTTACCCTAGTACCGGTACTAGATGCAGTTTGATAGTTATATTTTAAAGTTAAAAAGTTGAATGAAGAGGGCTGGCTGTTTGGGGTCGCAACGGCAGCAATATCGTCATTTCATTCTTGCTATCTTTGTCTAGGCTAGTACGCACTAGTTTAGTAAAAACAAGATGTTGAATGACAATAGAAGCTGTTGATTTTCTGCTCCTCTCTCTCACTCTCTCTCTCCCTTTCAACAAACCTCGTAATCGGTCACTATCAGGATAGAACGTACGTAACCATGGCAACGAATTGCGTGCAAATCACCAGCATGACAGAAGTAACAGGAGCTAACGTAAACGGAATGTGAATAAATTGTGAAAATCACCAACACAACATCAATAATGAGGAGGTTTAAGGAATATTATGATATTATAATATACTCGTATGCTGCTTCTGTTTCGCTTTTAATACGTTTTCTAACGTTTTAAATTCTAGGCATTTTACGTCGTGATTTTAGACGAGGAGGCTCATGCCATGAACCATGAGGGACCAGTTTCTAAAATCAATAGAACACGTTTCATATGGAGCAGCAAGAAACACAGCTGCTGCTCAGTAGCGTCGTCGATCTTAAGCCCTGAGAAGTGGATTATTTGTAAAAATATGTTTTATTCTCTAATAAAATCGTCACACTTGATGTTGACCTTTTTATCTAAGAGTTTTATGCATTTTATTCTTATTCGTATTCTAGCTTTTTGCATCAGAAAAAGAAGTATTTTTAGAAAAGCCTAGACTTTTTAAGCCCGATATAGACTACAAACCACCACATATTACTTATTATTCTGCATGGCAGGTCTGTAAAAAAGTGCAAATAATTATTTATTAGTAATCCCTCAAGTTTGTGTCTCCGCTCTAGTTAATTGCATTTTGTTTTCGATATGACTTCAATTCTTATGGATTATAATCTGTATCATCCATGATCTGTTAACTAAGTACTATTCATATTTTATTCCCTAGTTAGGTATGTTTCTCGAATGAATATCGTACCAAAACGCTGCTCAGAACATCGTTACCTGCTACTCTCTTCAACAAAATTGTAAATAACTACGTAACGAATAGAGATTCAGACATTAAAATTACTACAAGTTGTTGAGTACGTTATTGTGCTTTATTCTCATAGTCAATCTTATCGTATTTCTGTCATCGTTTATGAGATATCATCAAATTTAAAGCCATAATATCGTTTTGATGGAGCTAAACAATATTTATACTTAAAACTATTGTATCAAGAGCAAACGTAACGAACGCAAAATTATGTTCAAATCTGTATGGGTAGAGGAGATTGTAGACAGGAGAATAGTGCAAGACTTTAAAGGCGCTTGCTACTTTTTGACTATTAAAAATGAAAGGTTCGTAATACTGAAGGCCTCATGGGCTCCTAGTATTCAGCATCGTAGTTGCGCTGACTTTGTGTTGTTGAGAAGCTGTTCTCGTGAGAACTTCACTCCGGTGCTTTTATACGTTTGTTCTTATATAAACTGTGATTCTACAGCCCTTTCACTTATTTAACATCTGATTTTGGTGAAGCATCATGATGAATTTTATATTTAATTGTTGTTAGAATAAAAATAACTGTGAAAGGACATAATTATTCTAAACTGTCATCGTTATCGGGCAAAAAGTAGGTATTTTGTCATTGTATCACTGACAAATAGCAAAAGCTTCGACTAATTAATTACAAATACTCATTCATGCCTTCTTTCTATTGTAGTCTAGTGGCATTTTGTTAGTTTTGCCTACTGCTCACGTTGCCGTGGTGTCTGCTACGGCGTAGTCACAGCTACGCCGTAGCTGTCTCCACGGTCTACGAAGTCGAACTTTATCAGCAAAGAGTTTGTGAAAAAAGGAGAAACATAATTTTTCCCCTGCATTGTGTCAATATAATACAAATTACTTTGTATTATATTATATAATATGACTTTATATTGTAATTTTGTAGACAATACAGGAGGACGATCAGAAAAATTATAAAACACATTCAAATTATTAATAAATAAAGTACGATCTCATTACAATTTGTAGCTATAATCACTAATAACTTTCGGGCTTACTAGCAAAATGTTTAGTAAATAACCACGTATCGCACGTTCAATATTCCGTCTACGAATGGACTAGGCAAACAGAAATAACTAGGATAGGAGGGGTTAAATCTAAGTAAGTTTGAAAATAAAATGAAAGAGACGGTTTTCCTTTTAAAACAGAGTGCTTTTTAATAAATAATCACTGATTGTAAAAGTTGATCTGTTTTGATAGCTGTTCGGATATTTAAATATAATGAATGTTTGCTGTACTTTTTCCACTAGAGCCATCGTTCTTTGTGTCATATAATGCGACATAATGCTATATTCTATCTATATAAATAAAAGAAAGCCGGGTTAGTTACACCATTTATAACTCAAGGACGGCTGGGCCGATTTTTATGGTCTATGATTTATTGGATTTTTCTCTGCCCCGAATAGCAGAATAATTATTAAAATATGAGAAAAAAAAAAAAAAAAAAAAAAACTATAAAACCAAAGTGAAGCCCCAGCATTAAAGAAAACGCATTCTGTCTTAAAATAGCTTGTTTTTGCCACAGTGGTATTGATCGTGCGTGCGTGTATGACCAGCATATCGAACCTGTAATGCTATTCTGTAAAAATCTCACGGTGAAAACTTAGGTGAAGTGAGTTTAAAGTGAGCTGTCAATAGTGTCAATCCCTAGCATCACGTGGAATGACAGCTCACTTTAAGCTCACTTCACCTAAGTTATCACGGTGATCTTGTTACAGAATAGCATTACTGCGAAATTGACATCGTGAAAAGTTAGGTGAAGTGAACTGTCAACAGTGTCATTTCCTAGCAGCTGGTGGAATACCAGCTCGCTACACCTAAGTTTCCACAGTGAGTTTTTTGCAGCATAGACCGGCAGATGTATGAACGTAAGCGATGCAGAAGGAGTACGTAACCTCCTCACCTCCTCATCCAACATCATCTAGCTTATTTATAATATGACGTGTAAAAGTCCGAAATCTACTTCAGCGGAATTGTCCGAAAGGGTTAGGTACCGCTACTCCGGAACATAAAGGGCTAAGGAAAAAAGCTAAAAAAAAGGAGTACGTAAGGATCGTTGCAGGTGGCGTTCTGTAGTTTCTTGTTTGCCTTTATGTAAAAGTATCCTTAGAAATATAAGTAACTAGCTTCTTTAACTACGACTACGCTACCCGTCTACCCCACAGAAATTTTCTGAGATAAAAAGTAGCCTATGTCAATAATAAATTTCAAATGCAAATCAATCCATGATCAGCCTAATATCCTAACTAATATTATAAATGCGAAAGTAAGTTTGTTTATTTGTTTGTTACATTTTCACGCCTAAACCACTGAACCGATCATCCTGAAATTTTGCATATACGTTGTCAGGTGTACAGAAACGGACATAGGGTGCCTTTCATCCCGACAAAAAGTGCTGTTCCCGAGGAAAACAAGAATAACGTTATTATGATAATAGATGGCGCCACGTGTACAAAGTCGCGGGCAACAGCTAGTATTGCCATATTCTACTATAGTATCTGCGCCTTATAACCTATGTTTGAAGATATAAGCAAGTTAAAAAAATATCGATGTCACGTGATCAACTTTGAACGTTATTATCTCTGAAACGTGTCACTTTACGGCGTTTGGTCCTCAAATATTTTCCGTTTGCATTGATGTCAGCTATCGACATAAATAGGTTTCATGCGTGGCCGCATAATCTTCTATATATATAAAAGGAGAACTGACTGACTGACATATCAACGCACAGCCCAAACCGCTGGGTCTAGAGATTCCAAATTTGGCACGTAGGTTCCTTATGAGGTCTAGGGGTGCACTAAGAAAGGATTTTTCAAAATTCACACCCTAAGGGGGTGAATGGGGGAGGGTGAAATTTCACGCGGACGAAGTCGCGGGAAGAAGCTAGTCGATTTATATTTTGAAATTCCAACGAAACCAAAAAAATTGAGTACCAACAACAAAATTATTTACATTTGGTGAAAATTAAAGCCGATTCATGATAAATTCCGATTCGGAAAAATATTACGATTACGTCCTAAAATGAAGAAACAGAATTTTGAACATAAAACAGTCATCTTAGCTACTCATAATTATATTCCCATTACTGTTTTTGTTATCTTGTTACACAATATAACAATACATATAAAGCAATTTCCTTATATTAGCTTAGTAAAACCGTAAGATCTCGATATTGCCATGATTCAGCTTCCAAAACTATCATAATAAGTTTATACTATTATACACGTCAATGTTTAGTAGGACTTTGGGCTTTATTTGTAATTTGCTAAATATGTTATTTGCATATACCAAAAGTGTGTAACCGAACTAAAATTTATAAGCCTCACCCTCTAGCTGTTTCGTCGGGTGGCGCATGCGTGAGGTTGTCTCTTTAACTCAGAGCACCGCGAATGGAATCAGTTGCCAACAGCTTGCGGCCCTGAGCGGTCGCCGCAAGAAGTTGGCAGCTAAAAACAATATTGGAAATGTTCTTCTTTTTTACCAGCCGTCGACATTACAAGAGATGTATTTCATGTTTAAAATAGTAAGTATGTTAAGTACGAACTCACCAGCTGGACCGCGCGGGAGCGCGGCGCAGCGGGTCATAGCGCAAGCGCGAGCGCACGCGGCGGCAACCGGCTATGTCCACCCGGCTGAGAAAATTCGCTGAAACCAGAGCGCGTGCGCACGCGTCTGGTCGCACGCTATCATAACTAGTGCGATACGAATGATTCAACATGACGGCTGGCAATAACACCCGAATGCACGTGGTGGTAGCTGAGCGGAGCCGTCAAACGCCACGGTAACCGAAAGCAACCGTCCGCGTACGCGAAGATCCGACCGGCTACCGCGGCGTGTTCTTTGACCCAACCGGGTTCCAAACTATGTAAATTACATGCAAAAATGACACTACAAATATATATAATAATCCGTTTAAAAGGAAATCTGTAATAAGATGAACCTTTAGAATAACGGTTTTAATCAACAAAATAGACTTTTTAGAATTTAATCAAATAAGTTATGACCTCAGAATACAGATGACATAAGTAATGTTACGAGTACAATACAAAGATGCCATATGAACACATCACTAAAGAGTTTAGTTGGTATACCACATTCTTCCGCCAAAACGTACAGGCGGTCTGCGTTCTCTTGTTGAATTTGGGGCTCTGAGTGTGGCGTATTATCCTGTGAATTTTCTTGCGTATTATCTTGTCCTCGGAATGGCACTACAGTTATGGGTAGCCCCTCGATATCTCAGGCAGGAAGCTCATTTTGTGGAATGGAATCAGTTAACCCTTTATAGAAGATACTGGCTTGTATGTTAAAAATAAAACACTGGGACATTAAAAATAATATTTATTTAAAGTTTTTCAAATCCTTTTTTTTTCGAAAATTCAAAATGTATGGTGCCCTATATAAGGCCAGAGTGAATGTGTGCGTAAGCGCAGGGGCTTTCAGAGTCACGGTACAGTCCAAAACACGGGCAAAGTCGGAAGTGTTTCTGTGCGTATGGGTGTGTGTGTAATATGCTGATTCTACTCGTCTACACGCACACATTCACAGCGTGTTTATACACTTGGTTATTACGAGTAAAGTGCGTGTCGCCTTCTGTAATAAAAATACTATACAAACGATCGCGAACTCGCAGACGCGCCCTTCACCACGCATGGACAGTGGTGGCCCAGTGGTAACAGTCGTGACTTACGAGTTTGTAGGTCGTGGGTTCAAACCCAAGAAGGCACATTACTTTGTGAAAAATATTTCATCACCACTGCTCTCAAAACGGTGAAGGAAAGCATCGTGGGGAAACCGGCATGTCCTAGAACCATAAATTCGAAGACATGTGACATCTACCAACCCGCACTAGGCCCTCATGGTAGATTATGGCACACTCCCTCTTATAGAGAGGAGGGGACTGTGAGTTCCCTGTAGTGGGAACATTATAGGCTGATTATACGGTAGCACGTCACTGTGAGCTCACTCACCACCCGCGTTCACACAGCGTTGATGTTCGATATTTCACTTTATAATTTTGGAATCAACTGTTAGTGTTATACTGCGTTTGTAACCGTATGAACACTGGGATTTTGATCTTTGGATATGATTGGAATAAAAGTTTAAACCATTTCCTCGGGACAGTATTTCCGTGCTTCGTGATGCGCGGTAAGCTCAGCTGACAGTTCATAAAGAGAATAGTTACAGCGAGAGCCGTATATTTTAATTCCCAATTTTTTTTACGCCGGCTTTTCCAGGTTTTCTTCGAAAATACAATATTTTCCTCAGAATACAGATATTTCTGTATTCTGAGATATTTTCTTATGCTACGAGATTTCTTCGTGGCGTCATTGATGAGTAAACCTAAAATTTTGCATGTGTTATAATTTAATTATTTTATTAGTTTCTCCAACAGTTTTGACTACACTGCAAGAAACATAAAACATTTAGGGCTGATTTTTCAATAGACAGATATTTTTTTATTCGTGGAATTAAATTGACGTCTGACAGATTTTGTATGGTAGAACTGCCAACAATTCAAAATTATTCCTCGGATAAAATTATCTGGCGTTGGAAAAATCAGCCCTTAGAGAGAGTAGTAGAGAAAAATAACAATGCAACAGTTAGTCAAAGGTAAACATCACATGCATACAACAAAACAATGAATCAGAGAAATAAGCAAACTTACTTAAAAATTTGCGCTAATATTGAAAATTTGGTAATATCATTATAAACTGAAAAGGTACATTTAAATTAAATTGACAAAATTCTGATTTAAAATATAGGTAAATTGTTTTTTTTTTTATTTTTTATTAATCAAAACAGTTTACAAATATTTGTGAACAAATTACACATACCACACAAACCATCGCGGGGCGATTATTCATTGACGTTGATTACATTGGTGTAAAATTGATAAGAATTATGTAGTTTCTATATTTATGTCTGTAATTTATATGGTATACATAATAAAGAGTATTCTATTCTATGTAAATAAATATAAATTCATATATTAACAACTACCGGTCAAGCTCCGCGCGTAACCTAGGTATGTAGTACGATACAATAGAAAATCAATCGTGTCTCATTAGCGGAGCTCAATGAGTTAAGTAAATTGATAAAAATTTATAAATTATGAATGACGATAACATGCAAGTGGGACGGAGGATACGTACGTCCCGAAAGTCGATATTCCTCTAAATCACCGCAGGTACTACTTAGTTAGGGGGTGAATTCCCTCGCAACTTGCGAGGGATGTCTTTGCAGCTTGGACGAAGATTCAAAGGGCATTGACCTCATCTGATGCAATTTAACTCCCAAAAATATTACGTTAATATACAAACAACTTAAAGTTCTATAGGCATTTACACTCAGATATATGACTGTCATTGATGGCTGAGTAGCGGGAACCACTTGACCTAGCGTAGCGTGTACTGCTAAAACGATCGCTTTTGGCAATGAACCCACTGAATAACTGGTGTTTTTCAGAAAAGTTAGAGACAGCGTTGTGACTACACGTGTTTTCAGTTGGAATAAGATACGACAGTTACTTATTAGAGTAAGTTACAGTTGCGGTGTTGTGAAACTGTGTATTTTTTGTGATTTTTGCAACAGTCATATTACTGTAAAAAATTTCAATTCAGTTAAATATTATATTACTATGTGCATTTATTTGTTATTGTTTTGTTTTAATTTAACAATGGTGCCTTTTTGGTGAAGCAGAGTGAATATGCGTGGTATGTGTCTTAAAATGATTCATCAATATTATAATTTTGCACTTTATAATCATAATTAGCTGTGCAGGATGCGTCTATGCCAAATCCTGTAAACTATATTAGAATTCTAGAGAAAGAAATCAGAGATCTTTAATATAAAATTTCTTTGTAGAAGGATTATAATTATGGTAAAATTCTAGCAATAATAATTTATCCTTATAATCTTTTGTGAAATGATTACCACCATTTTTTTAAGGTTGTTAACCTAATTAAATCCACTTACTGAAACTCGATTCAGTCAATTTTTTTTCTATTTCTCCCTTCTTTGACCGTAACGCCTAAAAAGTTAGTTCTTGGAAAATTATGTATACGTCTAGTTATATGCTATCCTAGTAGAAATGCGGGATTAAACATTGCGGGACGATTGCAACCGTTTTGAACATTTTACAGAATACTTTATTTTCATATTATCGGTCAGTGACTTTTTATGCGATTTACGTGCTCGTCTCATAAGCGATTTTCGTGCTTAATTTACAAGCAAATAGGTTTTATAATTCTCCAACACATTCCCTGACAAAATCAAAGTATTTTAAATAAAAACTGATTTAAAACACTGGCCGCTTGATGTTAAAGACAAAACTTACAAAATAATATAATCTAATATAATAATATTTCTTTCAATAACACTGCACCTTTCTCCTACTTACACAGTTACCCACGCTTCTGTAAGTTAGTAAAAATCGATACCTTACACACGCTGTAAGGCCCTGAAATTCAGCCAGTATAATAATGTCCGCTTTTGTTAAATCCATGACATCCTGGTGGCGATGCTGACGTAGATATTGATGTTCTACATTGTTCGGCATTGGTAGTAAAAATAAAAGTATAATTGTGTTAAAATAAGGTAGAAAATATGAAACATACTATAATATATATTATACTGGCTGCGTCTCGCAGTTTCACCCGCATAAGGTGTGTAGAGATGGTCGAGTTTAATACAATTCCATATAGGTAACCCAGACAGGCGCATTTATCATCATCATGACGAATGCGCCTGCCTGGGTTCGAACTCTCTCACTCGAATCTCACTCGTTAACAATTTGCGTGGGAGCAGTGGTGGCATAGAAGTAACTTCCACGAGTTACGAGTTGGATCGTGGGTTCGAACCCAGACAGGCGCATTAACTCAAATCACCACCGGAAGGAAAACACCGTGAAGAAACCAGCATGTCCTAGAACCAAAAAAAGTCGCAGACATGTGACATCCACCCGCCCGCACTGGGCCCGCGTGGTATATTACAGCCACTCCCTTTAGAAGAGAGGAGGCCTTTGTCCCAGCAGTGGGAACATTATAGGCTGATTATGCTCACAATTCGCTTTCTTTAATTTTCCGTATACTAGGTATGTTTACTTTAGTTTTGTGTACTTTTATTGGTACTTACATATGTAGGTACTAATAATTAAAAAAAAATGGTACCTTGATAGTGATTATTTTTCAGACAACAGTTGGTGCAAGGGTTGACCTCTTTTTCCGAAACAACTTACGACTCTGGCCTCAAATCTGCTGAGGAACAAATATCTGCACAGGAAACTCATCTCTAAATACTCAGGTATGTGGTTCTTTTTGTTCTTTTTCCCATGTTTGTATTTTTATATTCAACTCCAGGAATATCATTACCTGGGAGAGTTTATTACAATACGGTTACAAGAGATTATGTAGGTATAGTCGACATCGTAATTACTTTACCACTTTTGATACACACTTTTTTTTTTTAAACTATGTAACTGTCACGTCGGTCTTATAGCTAAATGGAAACTTGATGTTTTAAAACATTAAAGTAACATTCAACCTTAAGAGGGTAATTATGAGATCGACAGATAAATACATAATGAAAATACTTACGAGTCATTTGATATGCATGCTATTAAACTATTCATATATGAACAACTTAATGTTTTTACAGAAAACTAAAAGATATTTAAACAAAAATAAAATTAACAATTCAATATAAAAAGCACAATTCCTTACTTAAAAACAAAAAGAAATACTCCTGCTGTGACTTTACTTTTCTTTCAAAGGGAAGACTTTGCAACAATCAATTGAACTTCCAACGCAACTTCTAAAAATCGTAAATGTAACTCACAAGGCCGACCTTTCGCTATTTTTATCTCTGTCACACTTTCCAAACGATTTGCGCGGCCCTCTTTTACCTACTAAACAAATCGATACCATTCTTAGGATTATGTCACTCGAGGAGGCCTTTACCCGTTTCGACGTCAACATGACAGTACTGGCTATACACGCCTTTGGGCAATATAACTATCATCAATAAGTAGATGCATGAAAGGGCTGTTCTACTGAAATATAGATTTTTTAAATAATATCTTTCATCTTCTTAGCAAGGTAGGCTGTGTTGGGGCGGCTGCTACGGTAGGGAAAACCTCAAAAGGCGCAAATATTCCAATCTTATTGGAAGTTTTATGTTTTAGCCGTTTGGGGTTGAAACAGCAGGACCATGAAGTCTGAGTGCCCACTTACTTTGACTTTTCACGTGACCAGTGGGCTGGCCTATTTTTTGGCCAAAGGATCAGCATTGCCATACAACGTGGAAATGCTGCCAGTCTTTTGGGTCCTATTCCAGTTGACAGTGATGCGGACGATTTGTTCCCCTCCTTTTTTATACACTTGCACATATATCCTTGTACATATTATATATTTTTTTAAACTGTTAGCAATTTGATATCTTGGAAATTGAAATACATAATATTATATTAAGTTCGCTTTCTAGTTTTCTGATAATGGAGGGATGTTCCGGATAGCCTTCGCTAATATTCTGTGCTGCCTGATAAAGTCATGCTATCCCTGCCTAAATTAGTAATTATAAGAGCTATTCGTTTTTCTCTCTCTCTTTATTTAAATATTGCATGCGATCGTTATTATGGTACAACGTGCGTTTGTATCACCAGGATGGCATAACTCAACAAAAAGACTTCCATCTTCACAATATTCAATATCATCAAGGCCGAGGTCGTGTATGGCCACACTTTTTTTGCTACTTAACTAAACGATTTATACATTAAGTTTACCTTCTGTGGTTAAAATAATGAAATTAACCTCAGTTATGTATTTTAAATGTAGCACCAAGTAAGACAGCTACGACGGCGTAGCGAGCAGTACGACAGCTTCAGCGTTGCTATTGAGGGATAAGACAGGACGTAAAAATACGACACATTATAGTTTAGTAGACATTTTCATGAAATAGTCATCCTGGAACCTAACTTAACAGAGCTGTAATTTAAAAGGTTACTTTCAAGATGTCAATGGAAATTGCAAATAAAGTCTATGGATTCGTTATTTTCTCGTCCACGGTTCGCTACAAAAATAGCCGCAAGCGGCTGTAGGCACTAGTCACCCACACGCGTCTAGCCGCTTAGTGGAAAATAGGTCAGCCACCTCGTATGCATATTATAGAAGCTTACATTCACGTGGAAAACGTTTCCACGTGGACTAGTCCGCAAAGCGCCTGCGTGAAAGTGTGAGGTCAGCGCAAATACGATACTGGACACCAGGACATCATAAGGCAAAAACAAGTATGAAACGATTCATATATGGCACAGTGCCCAAAACAACAAGCACGACAGACCTTCGTGCTATTTTCTTCTTAATTTTAATTATTTTAAGGTAATTATTTGCTTGTATTTTATTATGCCTTTTCAATTCTTAGTCATAACTATTTCGTATCTGTATCATCACTTCGCACACACTACGAGGATTTATAATAAAGGTTTTCCTTAAGAATATACTGAAAACATTCACTTATTCACTTTCTGAAATAAAGCAGCCACCTCTTAATCATATTTAATTATCCAGAATAAGTTCTCTAAATTATGGTTTAAATGTAACGTGGCCATTTTTTTTTGTCAGAGCCGGACGCTAGCGGAATTAACAAAATGAAAGTTATTTTACTAGGTATTTATTAAAAAGAGAAAAGGACATGAAAGATAATATAATATTAGGTATATTGTATAATATAAGGTCTATCTATTCATACACGAAATCTCAGAGGTCATTGTAATCATCATTACGAACAACTTTTACTATGGGACCAAATCTGAAACTAAAACAAAATCAGCTGTTCCCTACATTTTGACGACTTATGCGAACATACGAGTAAATGTAGGGAACAGAAGTTTTTTTTCGCGATTTCAGGGTTGGTCCCATAGTAAAAGTTGTTCGTAATGATGAGTACAATGACCCCTTCAGATATTTCGTGTATGAATAGATGATAGTATATGTAATTTTAACATTACATTGCGGTTGAAGACGCATCTGTTTTGTATTTGTCGGTAGATCAAATTAGTTTTAAAATGGTGTTAAATGCAATGAAAAAAAGACACCGAACTCTTTCGAAACAATAATAAAACTAGTAACTTTTAGTGACTCCTTCAGACAGATACCTATAGGTAATTACTTATTATAATTTGTAACTGACCACCTTTACTCCGTTATCTTAGCACCTCTACTTGCGGATATGTAGCTTCCACGACTTTAACACGTATAGTTTTATGTTGGAACTTCTTGAGCTCCTTTAAGGACCTCAAGAAGTTCCAACATAAAACTACAACAACTTCTGAATATTAAAATTTTTGTTGAATTACTTTGACAGCTTTCAGTTTAGGTTTATCAAATAACATGAACTCCTTCAGTTTTTCGCTACACCAACGTTAGATATTTTATATAAAACGGAATTGTAACCGCCTCATTGGTCCAGGGTTAAATTAATGTTATTGCTGATTTCTGTACTATTTGCACGAACTACCTGAATTATTTTCGGATTATCACATGCATATATGCAATATTTCGTTTCAAATGTACTTAATTTAAAGTGATTTTTAAATTTTCTAAAGTTTGAAGTTCAAAAAATGGGCACATGTGGGACTCGAACCCACGACCTTCGCGTCTCAAACGCGATGCTCTATTCCATCCAGCTGAGCTAATGTGCCACTATGAATGGCTTCCAAATTTGCGTCCTGTATCGGCCCTCTGAGTACGTTCAGCGACAACAGCGCTCGACACCCTTTAAAGTAACCAGTTGCACCTGCGGACAGACGCGGAACTACTTCCACACGCACAAACCCTTTTGAAGGTCAGGGACGCATGTCATTTAATGCATGCAAGACAGATGGCATTGATTTTAATCGAATTTTCGCATATTTGTTTTTAGTTAATTATGACTTTTGGTCTGCTTGTACCTACTTTGTAGCTTTTCAGAAAATATTTGTAGTGCTTATGGTTTTTATTGAAGATGTCTAGCCTACCTTAGCTGCAGTATTTTCAAACTACAGACCAAACTTGTCTGTAGATTTAATTGAGACAACTATCGTATTTTTGGTAAAACTTACATTAAGTATAAACACAAAGAAGTCCTTACCTAACCAAGTTGGCATGCTCCAATCTTCGAGCTCGCTTTTAGTTAAAATTCAAGGAAGTATGCTGTCACACTACAAAATATTGCGCCTCTCGAAAAATTAAATTAAATGTTCTGCAAGACTCAAAGCGTTGATAAGTAGGAAAACTTTAAGATTTTTATCATACTGACTACTCTTATCTATTCTGGAGGCTCTCAACAAGCTCTTAACGCGATCCATTTTAGGACCTAAACTGAACTGTTCTTCTAATTCGTACCATGACGTCAGTTTAACGATTCAGTTTAGGCCGTGCCATCTGCTGACAGCGGTTGTCCCAAACTGAGTCGCAAGTTTTGGTTTAATTCATACTTGTTTGGTACCATGACGTCCATAGATCAGCTCAAGCGATGCAGTTTAGGAACCTAAACTGAAATGTCTTGTTTTTGAATCGTTTTTATATAGATCATGGTAGGCCACCTGTGCTGCTATAACTAGCACTCTAGTATCTAGTGTAGAGTTCATAAGCAAAATGCTTCCTTGGCGTCTTATATATATATATTTTTTTTTGTATACCTAGCTATTAATGTACTCAATAAGGAAACGTAAAACACTGTTTTTGGCAAATAAACATTATCTTATCTACCTTATCCATATTTTTTTTAAGGTATTATGTTTGTCGTGGTTAAAACTAATAACCAGTCAAAACTGCTTTTGAGTACAAAAATCAGTCAACTTAAAAGTCGACAGCTTTTGCAACTAGTCGTACTATCATTTATTTGGAAACCTGTTGGGCTATTAGGTTCTTTTTTTACCCTTTTAAAACTATTTTTTTATGGTGATTCTAGATATAACAGATTATTTCGAACATGTATACAGGGTGTAATTTTAATCACCGGTTTCCTCTTAGGGGGTCGTTGTACTCATCGTTATGAACAAACTTTTACCATGGGACCAAACCTGAAATCGTGAAAAAAAATCAACTGTTCCCTAAATTTATGTTCGCATAACTCGTCAAAATTTAGGGAACAGCTGATTTTTTTTCGAATGTCTGATTTGAAAAATTATTTTTTGCATTTGATAGTGCAGTTCTTGTGGAAGGCTATTGGCTATTTAACATAACGCTGGGACCCTTAGGAGCCGAGCACAAATAAAAAAGGCAGAAATAACGCTAAGCGAAAACAAAGTAATAGTGTGGACGGCCGATGGGATGACGGGTGGGTCGGGGAACAAGACAATTCACGCAGACGAAATCGCGGGCAGAAGCTAGTAAGAAACAAAAATTGGTAAGCCATTCTTTACAGATATAGGGAAATATTAAGAAATGCTACGTTACGCCGTGACGAAAGTTTGTTTTTTTTTTGTTCCCCTTATCAGTTAACAACGTATCGGCGTTGAAAGTAACAAACGAAAGATCGGGTCATGAGCTTAGTTTTTAAACTTTTAACAATCTCGCTGAACTTCTTCTGAGGGGCGACACGACTGCTGATCGAATCGGACAGCTTGAAGACAGTCTTATAATCTTGGGTTCTTTGCTTTCCAACGGCTAATAAATCATGCATATTTATCGTAAATAACTACCACAAAGTTTATGAATTGAATTAAAATTTGCAGTTTGATTGTAAATTTATTAAATTAAACTCCTATAGGATTTCATCAAATATATTAGGAGACTTTACAATATTACATTAAATATAGCACTGACTCAACCAAAGAAAAATACATAATAAAAATACTTGACGCTTGCTTGAATGTTCGAACATTAGATGCCGTCAATTATGACCGGCCTGTACTAATAATAAAGGTAGGGCTACATAGCCTCTACAGTACCTACTAACTGGCATTAATGCTGGTTAGTTTAGTTTACTTTTAACGTCCACAGCTAGCAACGCGCCTTTCAGAAAACAAATCCAGCAATAGCTGTATGATCTCCAGAGCACTAACGAGATCCTTGAAATATGGCTTCTAGTGCAAAACATGTGGGTCTAATTTGAAGCCGTATTCGTCGGCGGTGACAACTGCCCAAGGAAGCCAAAAGAGTTTTTAAACGACAAATTCTGGCGGAACAGCACGCAAAGAGTCCGTGAAACACCAGAGGGTTATTTCTGGTAATTTTAAGAACGTTCACAGTCTGATCTCAGTCTCAATCTGTCAAAAAATACCTCTAATTTCCCTACATTTTGACAAGTTTTTGACATTTGTTTGTCGCTGAGATGAGACTGCGACTAGATTTTGAACGTTTTAAATTACGAGAATTGGCCTTCTGGTGTGTGGGAGATGACCATCTCAGACAGTTGCTCCCACATGTTCAGGAGCTGATAGAATTGTGCTATAAAAGTCTTAGCGGCTGCCTAGAGAGGAAAAGAATACTATGTTACCAAGTTTTAGATAACAGTAAATTTAAAATGTTGTGTATTATTCTATTATTCAATTTGTTTTTGTGAATAATTAGATAGCACGACATCCACTACTAATAAACAGCAATAAAATTGGTCATAATAATTTTACGTCATCTACGAGTACGCTCCTCGACATTTATGACATGCTAGTACTGCGGGACGACTACTTTCAGCTCCTCCCAACCGTCGAGACAAACCGATCACCCGAGAATATTGACCGACAAACATTTTGTACGTTTAATGGCGGCGCTGCTTGTTAAGGAAAGATGGCAAATCCAGTGCGTTTCATGTTAAAACTCCATTTGACCACATGTATTACGTAAGTTTGTCAACTTTCACGGTGCTCCTGTAGATTTATGACATGCTAGTACGTCGGGACAACAAAAATCTGTTGGTCCCGCCCATAAAACAATCCGGTCCTGAGGAGTCCGCCCCTTTATTTGCGATCCACTAAAGTAGTCTTACTAAGTAGAAATTAAGGGTTTATTCCTATCATATGAATAAACCTATTAATATTATAAACGCGAAAGTTTGTGAGGATAGATGGATGTTTGTTACTCTTTCACGCAAAAACTACTGAACGGATTTGGATGAAATTTGGTACACAGATATTTTATAACCAGGATTAACACATATAATACTTTTTATTCCAATATTCCTACGGGGTCGAAACTTATGCGGGTGAAACCGCGGGGCGCAGCTAGTATTAATAAATATTAATGTTCTTTTAGTCAGGATTCTGTTACAAGTTTTATCCAATCTACTTATACATTGTAGAACTATAAAAATAAGCTATTATTCTTTGATGAGTATGGAAAGGGATGGCGGCGTTATCCTATAAGCTTCATCCTTTACTTGTCTGATGTCGTTGCTGGTGACGTCATTCGAATACTAGGGGTTCAGTTTATCTGACGTCACTACATACGTAGCCTCACCAGGGCGGCTGTAGGACTGCGTGTCAATCGATCGGAAAATCAATAGGCTGATGAACTTTTAGCATTGAACTTGGACGTAGTTCGAAACGCTATATTATATGATGCTTTTTTTGTAATAAAATATATACTTACTCGCAAATAATTAAAACCCCTACTTCCCGTGGGTACTTCCCGTTGACCTAGATTTATGAAAATTGGCAAGAAGATCTCACATCACAAGTTAAGACAGAACGTTTATTTTTTGCGCGTGGTCCAAGTCGGTATTAACGCCACATTGTTATTTCAATACAGTTCCACAAGATAAATGTTTACCAATAAAACACTTACTTTGACCTACAAACGCGGCCCATCTCAAACATGTCTATTTTGTACTTCTTCTATAGTGTATCGATTAAAATATGTAGGTATTGTCATTCCAAAAGGAGACGGAGATTTCTGGGCCTGATTGTAATAGGTTGGCGTATGGTTTTTAAAACCTCTCACCCTTTTTCTATTTCAAAATGTGAAAAATCTACCCAACTTACAATCTAGAAAATTAGAAATTCTAAATTAAGTTAGGGTTACGAATAAAATGGAATATCCATTAAATTATAATCGATTCATACTATATTTTAAAAAAACGCACATCCATAGCACGTAGCTAGCAGGCAGCGAGGCTAGTATTCAACAGCGAAATTGTCGAGTGAACTCTTTGAATGCTTATGCGTTCCTCTTCCTAGTAACTTTGGAGCGATTTGCGGGTTTCGTCGTTACGGCAAAAACATTCGTAACTCGCACGTTAACGTTTATCTTTTCTTGTAACAATAGTTCAAGATACTATTTGATTTCATATTGACGCGTGGTTGGCCATACATTAGTGACAGCAAAATTTTTGGCATGGCTTTTATTAACAAACTAACTTTGCTCATCTGACTGCCTAATATTCTTTTGGAATTCTTAATCAATGGAACTTTGAGGCAACAGTAAATTAAACGCTTTATTTAGACGGTCCGTATTGTTACAACGTGCAACGGCGTAGTTCTCATAGCCGTAATTTTTGCTACGTCGTAGACTCGTAGCTCACGTAGCAGTACGTAGCACGCTTAATTTTTTTTCTAGCGTTATAATAGGGATTATAGGTATAATAAGGATTGCCATTATATTTCTTATTAACACGCTAACACAAACTAACAAAGAACAGTTTTGTAAATACAATAATAATTATGTTGATCTGCTTACTTTCAGACGTACTCGTAATACACGTTCCCAGCTCGGTTGTGCATTTCTTGTGCAGACGCGACGCCAGCTCATCAAGCTACCCGAAACTGTTAAATTTTCCCAATCAACTTTGAACCTTATGCTTTAGCGATAAAGTTTAAAATCTATTATAGGAATTTGACAGATTGTAGTAGCTTCATGTGCTGGCGTCTGTACATATACATTCTTATGCAAAGATGAAAGTGTAATGAAATACTGAGCAATATTAATAGTAATAAAAATAATTGTGTCGTTAGTAAAATGATATTAAATTATAAATTGAGGTTGTTTATTATTATACTTCTTCTTATTATTTTCGATACTTTAGAAATGCTTCTAACGTTTCTGCTTTAGCTCGGCTGAAATAAATGCCATCTGTCTGGCTCGTGTGACTTGTTTCCCCAAACTTCAAAAGGGTTTTGTTTTGAGTGCGTTAGTTCCGCGTCTGGCCGCAGCAAGGGTGTAGGGCGCTGCTGTCGCTCCATGCACTGAAGGACGATAGAGATGGTGAATTTGGATGCAGTTTGTACCTGGCACGTTAGCTCAGCTGCTGGACAGACTAGAGCATTCGCTCACGGTGTTGAAACGCGAAGGTTGTGGGTTGAAATTCCAAATGTGTGGCCACCCTTATGTAGTTTTAAGCTTTCTGAGGCACGGAAGGGTCTCGGTATGTAAAGATGGTCATCCAACCACAGACCAACTGAAGCAAGCGTAACTTAACCTGAACGATCGACCTCTTCGGCTGTTTTTATTTAGCCATGGGCCCCTCTTGATGTATAAATGATAACAACTACAACATTAGCGCTAATAACACTGGTCTGAGTCCAATGTCCTGTCACATTGTTTATTTTAGTATGTATGTATATCCTGCGTATCGCTGCAAGGGAACGCGTATTTCGATTCAATCAGTGTCGGCACATTAGCTCAGTGGTAGAGCACCTTGCACCAGAGCAGATTGGGCGAGGAGGTCGTTGGTTCGAGTCCTTCATGTGTCCATTTTTTTTGCTTAATCGGTTTTAATTTTTAAACTTAACTTTTCAATGTTAACATTATAAAAAAACAATCATGTACTCATTTTAATAGAAATAATAGGTACTTTTAGTTAACAGCGCGCGCAGGCTCCATGAACCAACAAAACACGGAGTTAGCTGTAATGCGAACAAGTTCCAATACTCTACGCTAGATAGTGCAGTTGCATCTGTTAAATCGTTGGCTAGATGGCACCACCTGTTCAAAATTTTCGGTTTCATTGTTACTTAGAATGTAAATTCTATCTAATTATAAACAGGGACCGAAAGGGTTAACTGTATAGGAGTATTAAGCGGCTTGTTTTTCCGGATTCCCTAAAAAAACCTACACTTAATCAACCTGTGAAAACTGGTTTGTCGCATAAGGTTCGTTTTTTTTATAAAATGTAATCACATTTCGAGCCCACGTCCTTTGTTCTCATGAAAACTTTTACTTACAACTGTATTAAGCGACGAGTTCCCTACACAATCCTTAATATTGTTTTCGTGTCAATACAAAATTAGGTACATTCAGCAAGTCTTGTCGCACCGGTTTGCTTTGGTTTCTTCCAAACGGTATAATCGTGTACCAGGAAAGTATAAATGCTGAGTAGAAAATCGACTCTATGACAGACAGCTGTGACAGCCAGCAAAGCAGTCGGTTGACAGACGGCGTGTGGACCTGCGCATTGAGAAAGAGCTCAACAGGTGGAATGTCAGCCAATACTGCGTAAGTGCGACCATTTACGTAGTATTGGCTGACATTCCACATACTTTGTACTAGGATTCCATTAATGTGTATAGGTGTTTTTAAATCATAATTTTTATATTTCGAGAGATTCGGAAGGCTAATTTGAGGACGTAATTATATTGGTACCAGCTGATGGTTATCCATAGCATAACAATATAATATGATATTGACCGTAAATCACGCTGGCAGCGACAAGCTAAGGGAAAAAATATAATAATGTCTTCTAATTATGCAAAATATCATGAGACTTATTAAGTACCTACTCGCCAATATTTACAAATGCATGAACTAACAAAATCGAATCCAGGTTAGAGTTCTGCTGTCAAAGCACAGTTTTTTTTTCTATTAAAATTTTGAAATACCTATTTGTGTAAGGCTGCCTGTCCATTGACGCGGGGCGAGGCTGCGGAGCGGAGAAACGGAGAAATACCAATAGAAAATGACATTGAGATCTTTTGCAATCCTATAATATGCAATCCTATTGGTTAATATTTCTCCGTTTCTACGCTCCGCAGCCTTGCTCCGCGTCAATGGACAGGCAGCCTTAGTGGGTGAATTTCAAAGTGCTTATTGGCACACAGCGTAGGACTTTAACCTATAACTTGTAAGTAGGGAAATCTGTAAGTTATGAATGGTTAAGCGTTTGGCTGCTGAAGTCGATAATAATCTAACGTAAGGAAACCGGTCAATGCTTGTTATGGTTTTTGTCAAGTACACTTTGGATTGTCAGTCAGTCAGACAGCTAGAACTCAAAACTTATAGATTCCTGTTGTATTTATTGCATGATTTATTTTATTTTAATTACCTAGTGCCGATTTTCTGAGGCAGGAAACCTCCGGAAAGACTCTTAATTGTAAAGGAAACGGACGAGACTACGTGAAAATGGTAGTACAAGGGTAGCAGTTTTTTTCCGCACCGAAATGTACTAGCAGAGCATAAGTGTAGAGACATAATGGTGTTTTAGCTGACACGAAACGAAACAGCAACAGACTGTTAACTGTTGGATCTCGTTCAAAATAGGCACGATTCAACTTTAACAATCTTCAAAGTTTACGGCATTCATGAATAATAGGTAAATGCATAGTTTTTATTTAACAGTCATCAACAGATGTAAGATGTAACACTACCTATTAAAAGTTTCAGAAGAGTTAAATAAATACAAATTATTTAATAAAAAGTTGTTATGAATACACCGCAGGAGTAGTGTTTTGAGATACTTATACTACATGCAGCTATCTATGAAAAAATAAATTGTATGTATTGTTTGTTTTAAATTAAATTATTGAGAAAGATTTTGATGAAGACCCATTATAATTATGATATAAAATATTTTAATCAAATAATTTATAGGTTCTGTGATTTGATCAGACATCCCCGCTAGATTTGGTGGTTAGATAATACATACTAAAGCATCCTAAATTAACTAGAAATCTCATTAAATGTTATCTCATAAGTATATATAAAAATAATATAAAAAATATAGATGCTGTTTACGCAATGTTTACGTCAACAGAGTTTGTATGAATGAGGTGGCAAGCAGTGGCAGCAATACGGTCGTTTCACTCTTGCGTTCTTTGTCTAGACTATTAGTGTTAGCATTGGTGCAAGCTGGACCCTGTATTGCAAAAGCAACAACTTTAATGGTTTTCTCTCTCTTTACTCAACACGATATATATATGTAGGTGAGCATCATCAGTTACCATGGTAACGCAACGCCTCTCTTTAGTAAAATTGTAAATAGAAACGTATTGAATAGAGTGATCGACCTGAAAAATACAGCAAGTTATTCAGTGTTCCATTGTGCTTTATTTTTAAATAAAGTCTAAACACATTTGTGTCATTATTCATGAGAAATCAGCAGATAAACAACAATAACATCGTTTCGTTGAAGGAAAACTAAATTCAGACTTAGAATTATTGCACTAACTGCAAACGTTTTGGATGCAATAATGTACCGTAAGCTGTATGCGCAGAAAACAGCATAGGGAGCAAAATGGTTCAAGACTTCAACGCTACTTGCTACCTTTTGACTATTGGAAATGAATCTTTTTGAACTACTGAATACCTCATGGGCTCCTAGTATTCAGTATCGTAGTTGCGCTGACTTCGGTTGGCACTGGTACACACAGTCCACGCGGGAACTATACTATGATGTTGCTTTTAGTATTCGCAGTATGCGGCGCGGGCTTTAAATAGACGAAGGAATCCAAGGAAGGTTCCACGAGCTGCACTCTGCTTATTATCCTCCTTATGATCTCATTGAGGCTGTGAATGAGTTATTGTTGTAGAGGTAACACTTGTATCCTTCTGTTTATGTTCGTCATCCTGTGTGCAGGTGGAAGGGCACGATTATGAAGGAAAGTCAACTCTTTCTGTTGGATGCATATTATGTTTATTCAGATATCAAAATCTGACCTCCACAAACCAGTTGCTGGGTTACAGGACCCATTGACAAGACTGGCTGTCAACTTTTTGACTTCTGACTAATCGTAAGTAACTAACAAATGTCAAGGTAATTGATGATCATTACATGATAAAAATGCTAAAAATAAGTGTAAAGTTGGACTAGCATCGAAAAATTAACAACACGTTTACACATAATGCACTGACTAAATCGTTTTTTCACAACTTTATAAAATAGCATCTAAGAAGACAGCAGGCTGACTTGAGTAAATTTATTAGGCTTATTAGTCGATTCGCCTGAATTTACTCGTACGAATTGGGCGAATCGTCACTTTTAATTTTTTTTTTTCTATAAGCGACTCAAAAGTGACGATTCGCCCGATACGGGTAAATTTGTTCGAATCGACTAATAAGCCGTTTAATACGATTCGTCAGATAGATATAGCACCTACTAGTATAATCACCCTATAACGTTAGACCAGCTGGGGCACCCATGTCTGTTTGAAAGATTGGGCCATAATCCAGCACGCGGGCTTAGTGCGGGTCGGTGGTCGATGTCAGATGTCTTCAAATTTTTTATGCAGGCTTCCCCACGAGTTTTTCATAAACCGTTTAGAAGGCAGAGTAGTGATGAAATAAATTACACAACGTGAAGTGCTTGCCTGGGTTCGTACCCATGACCTACGCGACACATAAGTCGGGGGCGCCGCACCTTGACCTCCACCGCTCTCATCGTTTCAGCAGAAGTCAGAAATCTGGATTTTTTTTATAGAGCTACAAAAATTACGGACATCCCGTTGCGGACTACGTACGGTACTCGCGGTAACACCGTGGAACACGCAGCTTTGGTACTAGGGTAGAATACATTGCGAGAGCTTACCACACTGATAACGTCTTTGCAGTAATAACAACGTCCACTTTACTGAACTACTGCTAGTTCTGCGTTAATATTATATTTACTATTAAAATTAAACAAACACCTTCAGAATATTTTTCTTCTCCTTCTTTATTATTATTTATATTTATTGACATAAATATATCTCTGGTATTTTTAGTTAAAGCTGATTCATAATGCTACATAAACAATAACAAAATTATGCGTTCCGGTTGGTCGTCCAATTATGACTTAAGAAAGTTGCCTATAAAAAAATCTCATGTGTATTATCAAAAAAGAAAGTCCTCTGAAAATTTTTCTATAACCCTTTTCCTTTACTCGAATAATACAAAATGTATAGTTTGCCCGTAAGTTATTTAAATGAACATTGAACACTATAATAAAAAAAAAGAAATTGAATTGAATGCTTTTTATTGTGTCGCGTAGCCAGACGGTTATCTACAATGGCAGCGTAGCTGTCGTAGCTGTGACGTCAGACACTTCGTAGCAGCTGCTACGAACGTTGGTATGCTTGATTTGAACGCGGAAAAGAACTTTGATTGCGCCTATATTTTTTCTAAGTACACCAAGAACCCAAACAAAGACAAACTTACTTAACTTAATTATAATAAAATTGTTGTCCACCATTCTATACTTTCGAAAAGAGGCACTTACTTGAGGCAAATTTCATTTAACAAACACTAAAGGATCACTTACTTTTATTCATCACAAATAAATTGCGTTGTGTAAATGTATGACGGAATGTGACGTCAGTTGCACTATAATCGTAATAATAATTTAATACAAAACTCACCACTCAAAATGATCAATTCGATCTCAGACAGAACAAAAGACAGTCGAAATCTACGACAAGTTGATAAACATTCTTCCCTCACAAACTCACAATGTATGTATTACACGGAATTAAAACTAGATATTACACATAACATCTTAATGTCATTGATTTCCGTAAAGTAACGCCTGATTCCATAATATAACTCACAATGTCTTTATTTGCCTTTCAACCAATCAAATAAAAAATATATATAATGAGAGGTTCTAGTCAGTTAAAGTGCAAGAAAAGTGTAAGCAAGAAGTTTCATAATTCTATACGCGATTATTTTCCTCAATGTATTTTCTAGGTAATTGTTAGTTCATTGTTATCTTCATGAATTTAATAGTAATCTTGGATTTTCGTCCATTGAATGTCGATATAGTTCCCGGTATAAAAAAATGAGATAACGTGAAATAGCCTTTAGCAGTTGGGGGATTACCTCATTAATTGAGCTTGAGGCAATCTCCAATTTCAATGTTTATACACAGTTTATTTGGTTTCTCTCATTTGTCACCTACTGAAGCCACCTTGTGAAGCCGCCTGGTAGGACACAAGGAAGCAGGTTGATTATTTATTAAATGGTAAGTCTTCCTGGTTTATGTTGTGCTAGTACTCCTGGCAGGCGTACCGATTCCGTGGTAACAGACGCGCTGCGCGTCTCCATGCCATGTGTTCTTATTTGTCTCTCACAAACGCTATTTATGGAAGAGTCTCTTTTCTTAGTATGCAGCAGAAAAAAGTGTAGTGAATTATTTTTGGAGCGTTGCAAACTAATTGTATTTTCACTTCTCATGCTCTAAAAGTTCGTCTTTATGTTGTGCTTAGGCGACATAAAATCGCTTTTTATGTTCTAGTGCATTAAGTTTTTTTTTTTTCTAAGACTATGATAATCAGGCCCAACAGCCACACGCACAATAAAACTTCGCAGATTAAAGTCGTGATTTATTTAATTTTTTTTTTCATTTATACCACTTCCGTGTTTTCTATCATTAATTTAATAAAATCAGCTAAAATAGTTGTCATTGATTATTTAAAAACACAAAGAAACGTTTTTATGACTTGGCAGTATGAAGCACCCAAGTCGAATGACACATGTTGAAAATAAAAATAAAAACTTTTAAAAAGTTTGTTGGCGGGAATTAGCTATGCTTTGCAACATTTTTGATTAATTATACTTATACTCTTTTATTTCATTATTTACATATAAATTATATTATTAAATATAAGCATATAAAATATATAAAAACATTTAAAAGTAAAAAAAATAGTAGCCCACCGGTATCGGGAACAGGGTCCAAGCTACCGGCGGTCAGGGCTCCAGAGAGAGGAACCTCCTGACAATGCGGGCCGTGTCCAGAAGTACCGCTTTCTGAATCAAGCCCTTGATCCAGCTGCCCAACGAGAGCCTCCTTAGGTGTTTATACTTATACTTATTTTTATTTTACTTTGAACACGATGAATGCGAGCGGTGCTCAAAAAAAATTAGAGCATAATGAAAGAGAGAAAAAAAAAAGTATAACGAAAATATTGGTGGCGTCGATCTCGCTGATCGGATGCTTTTTGTTTGTCCATCGCGCAATCGCACAAAACAATGTCAATTCACGTGATTTCTCATCTTGCGTGGTAAACGCTTGGTTGCAGTATAGGATCGTAGAAACAGTGAAGAGTACACCAAAGAAAAATATATTACAAACTAGCTGTACCCGCAACTTCGTCCGCGTGGAATAGTGACTTTTCGGGCAGCATATTTTGAATTACATATACCGTCGTTTTGGGTAGCTAAAAATTTACTTTACAGTAATGCTTCTCTGTATACGATATTTGACGTATGGCCATCGGGGATGAAACCATACAGGCTTCTAGGATTGCTAACCCGTGACAGAGCCACATACAACTGACCGTGCGAGAAACAGCTGATACTTAGATCTACACCCACAACTTTCACCGTCTGACCTTAACAAATGTTCGCCGTGATTCTTTAAATTGACATATCTTTTTTATTTATGAACCGATTGACATAAAATAAACACTAAATGTTAAGTGAAGCTTACTTACTTACTTATATTAGTGAAAACCGCATCTAAATCGAATAAGCCGTTTCTGATATTAGCGTGCACAAACACACAGACAAACAGAAAAAAAAATTAATTACACTTTCGGGTTCGGCATCGATATAATAACAACCCCTGCTACTTTTTTTTATATATTTCCATTGTACAGACACCACTTTTCTACAATTTTATTATATGTATAGATGAGAGAATAAAAACTGAACTTGGGTACCGAAGTAATTTAATGACAATGAAGAAGAATGTGACGATGACGCGCGTGAAGTTGAATACGAAGAACTTGAACCAAAACATAAAAAGCGCAAAGCTCTTATCAAGCCAGTTCCTTCCAAAGTAAACCGCACAAGTAGTGCTTCACATTTGCCAGAATATGGTACTCGTACAAAACAATGACGCTGTGGAAAGAATGGTTATGGTAAAAAGACTACCGATAAGAATTGATCTCTAATGTTCCTACTATTGAATTACTGTAAGTTTGTACATTTAAGTTTAGTATTGTTGAGAATATGTTTAGAAGAAAAGTTTAATGTGTATTGATTTTGAAGAATTTAATAAAAACTTATTAAAATACAGGTACCTGAAATCTATTATTTGATACCTATATCTCCATTATGCCATATATCTAAGACAAAATCATGTTGTGTCCTTTATGAATAACATGTTAGTTTAGTTTCCTTGTACTTTGTGTGCGACTTTTTGGAAAACTAGTTTTTCCGGTTCATGATTTATTTTTTATTTCTCTCTACTCAGTAATAATAGTGTAATACGAGAGTTTCTGAAAAAAAATCCAAAAAATTTAAGTCTGGTACTCAGGAGGATAATATAAGCCATATGTCCATCGCATTTCCCACTGGCAAATATGATGTACTTTAATTCAAACTCTGGTCTAGTGCACACAGAAGTGCTACTACAAATTATGTGTAATACTGCAATCGTATGATGCACACATATGCATGCTTGGGAGTGTTGCATTTCCCCATTGATACTGTTGTCGCATACCCTCTCGCAAATGTTGCATATCGCTGTCGCACGAGTGCATCCAGGTGAATATCCCGCATTCTGGTGTGTGAAATACTACACGTCTAGAGGGGACAGGAGGACTACATCCTAGTATTCATCGGATCCTGGTTCACTAAATCTATTTATAGATTTGACTTGAATGAGGCAGGAAACATTCAGAAAATAGAATGCAAAAAAATGAGGTTACTGTAGAAATAATAAAGAGAAGGAATTATGTCCGCTTCTAAAAAGGAAGTTTTCAAATATGTTAGAGAAAACGGGCATAAATCTTATATTTACGAAAGTTAGACTTCAAAAAGATCATGTTAGTTAAATACTTACTCGTCAATCAATCAATTCAGCATATTGCAGTCCACTGCTGGACGTAGGCCTCTCCCAGGCTGCGCCACAACACCCTGTCCTCCGCCTTACGCATCCAGTCCGTTCCAGCCACTTTCTTTAGGTTGTCCGTCCGTTTCTTTAGGTCTTTAGCTAGTCTATTTTTTTTTCTTTTAACGTGTTTAAATATTTTCAAAATAATTAACAGTTCTCCGCGTTATTGAAATTAGTAAACATTGATAACTTATTTCTTACACCACTCGCTTGCTAAATGTCAAATAATATGTCATACAAACCTAACCTAAAGCAAGTCAATACAAATCTAGGCTCTAGACGGGCAATAATATTGAACTGACTGAATGTCATTATGTCCCGCTCGTTCATAATGTGAATTGATTTGGAAGCTCAACTAAAAAATTCGTTATCATCTGCTTATCCTTATCCCAAGTATGTTGGGGTCAACTTCCAATCTAACGGATGCAGCTAGAATACCAGTATTTTACATAGAGCGACTGCCTATCTGACCTCCACAATCTAGCTACTGGGTAATACGATACCCCTTGGTAAGACTGGTTGTCACACTTTCGGGCTTCTGACGACCCGTTACGACTGTCAAAGATCCAAGAATGATAGCCGGGACCAACGGCTTAACGTGCTTAACGTACTTTTCGTATTCTAATTCATAAAAACCATGCGAAGCATAATAATAATAATTTAATTTTATAAATAGATCGAATGAAAGTATCCCTAGATATTGTGCACATACACTCGTGCCTAAATCATAGGCCTTGTTTGTAGGTCAAAACTAGGCCTACAATGATAAAAAATTTTTTTGCTTCGGGTGTTACTAGGATTCCATAAGCACGGAAGCGATGGTTTGGCTATCTAGAGCATGACGTAACGTGACGACACAGATCGATTGAACCCAATCAGTGATTAGTATGAGTGCAGCTTCATACATGTAAGGCGTACCGACATCAATATACACACACATACAAAAGAAGAGACCCCACTCACTGACTTGTTTGCGGAGTGGCAGAATTTGGAACTAAAATGTTGTTAGCTTTTGTTTTTATTAACGAGCAGCGCCATGACTCGTTTCACAGACAAATTTATTAATACCCATATGGATTTGGATTAATATAGTTATAATAATATTATGTATATAATTATAGATTTCCTACTCGAACGATGTAAATAAAATTATTATGAACAATTAAACCGGACATCATAAAAGCAAAGAGAAATTATATAAAGTTTCAATTTATTAGTAATCGTTAAGTGACGACTCACCCAATGGTTACTGCGTATATATCGTACTGAATATTTTCAAAATAATATTACTGCAAATCTATTTAATAACCGTCGCGAGGTGACAGAATAATGGAGCTGGATAAGCGTAGCCAAGGATCAAGTTAAATGGCGTTATATTGGAAAGTTCAATGTCCAGCTGAGGTCTGCAGTGGCTGTTGCTGAAGATGACGTAGAAGTTTAATGGTTTCTCATAAGACACGGGTGGAAAGACAATGTTTATCTCTCTATTCAGCCACGCGCGAGTGCTACGACAGCGTAGAAATGACGTCAGTCACGTCGCAACATAACTTTGACCTTACCTCAATCTCAATCTTTATTCACCTTCGCAAACAATGCTAAAGTAAAAAAAATTGAGGTCTACAATAATCCCAGATTAATCCAATATCTTCAAAATACTGGTATCAAGAGTTTGCAAAGTAAAGGACATTTCAGTTTTGTGTTCATTCTCATTCATTGTACGGGGGCGCTAACAGTATTCTGTTGCAGCCTGCATGAATGTATTAATCGCAATTTTGGACCCTCAATCTTTGTAATAAAGACTTTTATGAATGTCATACCATGAAACCAAAGCATGCATTCAGCTTCCATTCGTTCTGTGTCCCTAGTATTTCAGGAGATGCGATATCGAACCTGCATAGCTATTCACAAAGCTACGATACGGTTTGGTACCGTATCGAACGTCAATGATATCGACGAATTCCTTTAATCGCTATTCACAAATCCGAAACCGTTCAATTTTGACAGTTCATATACGGTATGAAGACATCAATTCTTCCGACAGGTATTTGCTGTCGGAAGTGTTATCGAACAACAAATATTGTTTATAAAAAAGTAATCTACGCATTAAGTGTAGTTTATCTACATAATTTATGTATTTATGTAAAGTTATAATATTGTTTTGACCGCTGCATATAAAATTTAAGGTGGTTACATACGTATCTACGTAACACTTAAACTCGTTCTAGACTTTGTTTTAAATTATTTGAGTAGATGGAGTACGTGATTTTGCAATCTAGAGACCATCGTCGTGCCCACAGAACATATATACCCTAAAGGGGTCGTGCCGCAGATCAACAGAGGCAGGAGATATTGTCTCTTCATCGGACCCTAATGGACGCGGCGGATCCGTTTGCCGATCCGCGCTTCCAGTCTGTGTACGCCATATTATCAACTAAATAAATCCCTACTTTGGTAGCACGCACTCATTAGCCGCAATCCCAATAGAACTAAAAGAAAGTACAGTAAAATGATTTCTTATAGGTACTTAATAAGTACCTATAAGAAATCATTTTACTGTACTTTCTTTGTAGTGAAAAATTAGTTTTTCACATAATATGTGAAAAACTAATTTTTCACTTCATAATTTATCAAAGTTCGGAAAAATAGATAGAAATAACATTATTATTCCAGGTTTGGCAGATAGTTGAAGTTTACAAAGCAAGTTTAATAGAAATCTGGTAAATTTGATTTATTAATAAAATCATTGTTTACTGTTTTTTATTTGTTAATAGTTACTCGATGCATAATCTATAGTTGCTCTTAATGAAACACTCAATAAAAATAATTTATGTACCACTTAAAATTTTCTACCACGAATATCTATTTACTACCATTTTGTAGCGTTCCCCGTATACACACCTATAGTCGGTTGAGAAAAAAACCCTTCCATACGGATCTGTGAATAGCGTTTTGCCAGTCCTTCGGTTCAGAAATCAGGTTATCGAAAAAGTGTCATTGTCGATACGATAGTGAATCGTATGTTTGTGAATAGCTATGCAGATAGCGACAGTTTGACCGTGGTACGCGCACCCGATATTAATCAGCACGCAATAGAATTAATACATAAACATTAAAATGGGTATTTCTGTAGAACAGTTAGAGTCTTGAAAATCAAGAAATAAATAAAAAAAACAATACAAAGGCACTAAATTAAAAAAATAAATAATTAAAAAGAAAAGGCAAATGTAACTATGGTCTGCCTCAACAGACAAAATATTCAATTTGTAAAGTTAAAGTATCACCATCAATCAGACTTTTATAATAACATATATTTTTTTTAAGTATTTACAAAGGAAACACTAATGAAACTACACATCAAAAGCGTCTAGGGATGAAGGTATTTTAAAAACATATTTTATTGCCGTATCGAAATTAAATAAAAATAGACATTTTTATTTAATTGATAAATTAAATAAAACATTAGATTAATTACTAAATAGACATTAATTTCACCGCCTCTGCCATTTTTTTAATTAGAAGAGAAATGTGCCTGGGACAAATTGACGTTTCAATATTTTTATATGGCCAGTTTTAAAGTAGTGATACGTAACCTGAAATATTCTCTAGACAGTGTTGATGTGTAGTGTATGTGCTAATTTACACTGCTGAATTGTGTCATGTACCAAGCGTATATCAAATCACGTCTGATTTAAGGAAGTTCGATTCATTTTTGTGTCCATTAATGTCCGTTTTTACCGCGTTCCAAACAAAACCCACGTGGTGTTCAAAGCACGTGGTCTCAATTCGTTTCCAATCGCTTGAAGTCAGCACAAATACGTGGTACAATACTAGGAGCACATGAACATCAAAAGGGTGATTCGGAATTATTGTGATCGTAATAACGTAACAAGTATTGCCATAGTGCTGTAGGAAATTCATTTCTAACGACATCGAGCTAAAGTCTAGCTTTGCTTGCATTCTGTAGTCACTTTAATACTGAATCTTTAGTTCAAATCACAGTGTGCTTGGAAAAGGTATGTTTTCCGCCTTTATTAGCATTTTTCTTGCGAATTCTGACAGAAAACTAAAACAAAATAATATACAAATGAAGCTTTATAAAACACCGAAGAAATGTCAGTAAATTCTGTCTCTATAAACCGTGTCGTTCAGTGTATATTTGTATTATTAATCGAGGGTATACCTTAGAATAAGGCATTTCAAGGGTGCGTTGAACATTTTTTGGCAAATATCTGACGAGAAATAACATGATTGCAATGAGAAATGACTTACAATTGGAACAGAATTATAGGGTAAATAAAATGGAATAGTTTTTAATTGGGATACGCATTTATTTATGTTGTAATTTATGTTTTTCTCAGGGAGTGGGAGCAAACTGCATGCAGCGTACTTCAGTCTAGTTGCATCGTTGTCATGGAAACCGCTTTAGCGTGCCATGTGCTCGGGAGACGGTATTGATCCATCCAGACCGTACAATATTCGAAGCACTAGGCTTTCATGTAACTCTAAGAGGCTTTCAGGAATGTGATTTTGAAGGTTGTAGTGTTCGTGCCATAAAAATACTGAGTACCATGGTATTCAAGATTCTTAATTACTAACATAATGATAACAGTATTTGTTAGGACCACCTATTATTGTCTTTGCAACTTATAGCGCGTTTTGAAATAGTTCTGTAGTAGCGTGATGACCCAGAGCCCAGAGGTCAAGAGGATGCGGGTTCAAAACCGTGCAAACTAACATATTGCAACTTATTCAAATACAGATTATACATAGGTACTTCTTAAATTCATTCGTGAAGAAACGGGACGGAAATTATATTATTTATTTTATTTTTATCCTTTAACCCCCTCTTATCTAAAAGAACTTTAAGATAAGAGGGGGAGCTGTTTTTTTTTTTATATCTGAGGTCACCGGAAAACCTGAGACTACTTAGAGATGCCGATGCATTCCACCAGTTTTAATGAAAATTCTTTTACTGTTCAAGCACTCCGGCTATGGAATGACTTGCCCATGACGGTAAGGCGTGCTCAATCTTTGTCCACTTTTAAAATTCTGATAAAAAAGCACTTCCTCTCTCCTTAAACATCATCATCAACATCATCATTATATTTTCTTTGCTCCTGTTTCACGTAGGTATATTATTATTATATATATTTATTTAGATTAGTATGATATATTTTATGTAAGTATTTATTGTTTTATGTAAATGGTACAACACAGACTACCTACAGTATTTATCTCTCCTTCCCGTTTTTAATTCACCCAAAGGTTGTCTTTAAAAGACCGCCCATTGTGTCACCCTTTGTAAAATTTATATATTTATGTCTGTAATTTATATGGTGTACATAATAAAGAGTATTCTTTTATATTCTATTATTAACCTGAAACCATCAATCCGTATTAGCACGCGTGTGGTGATCATTGCTCATGCCTACTGAGTATGAGCAAAGGCCTCGGCCACAGTGAGACAATAGTAGGCTACTATTATTTCAAAAAAAATATTATGTTGATTTGTGAACGTATAAACTGAAGTACGTTTACCGGAACTTAGCCGGTTAGCCTTCTTCATTGCGTTTGGAAGCGTTTGGTTCATAGAAACACAGTAGTCGATTTTGTTCATCTGTCGTCCCTTTAGTGCAATGCAGATAAAACTTATCTATAACTAAAAGTTTAAATAAAGCCTTATTAATAAAAAGCAAAACCACGAAAGTTAAACTAAAATTAATGCCATCTGTGTCGTATGATTCGTCCCTGACCTTCAAAAGGGTTTATGCGTGAGTTAGTAGTTCCACGTCTGTCCGCAGCTGCAACCGTCTATTTTGAAGGGCGTCGGACGCTGTTGTCGCTGAATGCAGGTAGGGGTACGATACAGGACGCAAACACAGGAAGCGCTTGGCATAATTATAGATACACGGATGAAGTGTTGCAGTCATAAACTGAACAGATCATTTTCATATTTTCGTCCCTAACTACACATAAACCTTATCCTAACTCTGAAACTTACACAAAAGCGTCATCATTAATGAAAATAAAAAAATACGAAAGTTAAATTAAAATCAATGCCATCTGTCTCGTATGGTTTGTCCCTGACCTTCAAAAGGGTTTATTAGTGCTTTACTAGTTCCTCGTCTGTCCGCAGCTGGAACCGTTTATAATGAAGGGCGATGGGCGCTGTTGTCGCTGAATACGTTTAAAGAGACGAAACAGGACGCGAATTTGGAAGCCATTTGTAGTGGCACATTAGCTCAGCTGGATGGTATAGAGCATCGCGTTTCCTGAAACGTGAAGGTCGTGGGTTCGAGTCCCACATGTGCCCTTTTGAACTCTAAACTTTTTTGAATGACTATTGTGCTAGTTTTTCGTTATAAATTCATAAGACAAATCAATAAGTTTGAGACACATGATATAATGTGTACGAAACCTGTTCGTGTTGACTTTGTGAATTTTTTATATTATTGTTGCTTTAAAATAACACGTTAATTTTGATTTAATTACAAAATGTTGTATTACAGAAGTGTTAAGTTTAACTTAATTAATTAAACATTTTACAAAAAAAAAAACTTTTAGAACCATACAACAGTATTTTAAGAAAATAGTAGAAACATATGTACTTATGTACGAATATCATCATTAGTATTCATATCCTTAGGCAGCTGAAATAGAGGAGGAAAGTCCCGCTATGATCAAAGTTAACAGCATGGAATTAAATATTTTCGCTTTCGGCACGTCCTCCCTACCATTACCGCGCCCCCCGGTCTATTCCTTCATATGCAATGGTCGCTGTAGCACCATGAACATGTGGCTACAGGAGCTAGGGGGAACTTCAGGGATCGATCGATTAATCGAGTCTAGTTTAACCACGCTGGGATCGGTGCAATTCATTCATAAATTTTTTTTTAAGATACACGTGAATGTACGTTTTAGCAATTCTACCCCAAGAGGGTGAAATAGAGATTAGAAGTTTGTATGGTATATCTGATACCACTTTTAGAAGCATGTAAAAGTAGAAATTACTTTATTTATTCGTGTTTACATTATTAATTTACCTTCTGCCCGCGACTTCGTCCGCGTGTTTCTTGTTCCTCCGACACCACCTCGTCGCGTCGCATCGCATCACCTGCCCGCTCTATCACTTCGTTTTCGCTAAGCGTTCTTTCCGACTTTATTTCTTTTTGCTTGGCTCCTAAAGACCGTAGCTTGATATAACCTTTCTCAAGAATTTATCTATCAAATTAAAAAAAAAAATCAAATCCGATTGGTAGTTACCCCTACATAAAAACTTAGTTTTACCTCTTTATAATTATTAGTATAGGTAGACAAATAAGGAAATGTGTTTTGAAAATAAACCCCAAGAGAATGAGAAAACTCGAAATGCTCGCGGACATAGTAGCAAGTGAAGGTGCTAGTAGCATAATTATAATAAATTAGAAAAATTCCTGGTAAGCGTTTAATACTATCCATAATTTTTTATCAACTGAAACTTATTTTAACAGTATAGCCGATTCCTGAAGTATTTGAACCATTTAAAATGAGCAGTTACGTACGATCGTACGTTATTATTTATCATCTAAATATTATTGTAAACTTGCAGCGCCCCGCAATTTCACTCGCATAAGTGTCGATCCCGTGGGAATATCGGGATAAAACTATCCTATATCCTTTCCCGGGACTCAATTTATCCCTATACCAAATTTCATCCAAATCGGTTTAGCGGTTTAAGCGTGAAGAGGTAACAGACAGACATACAGACACACTTTTGCATTTATAATATTAGTATGGATTTGCTTGAGCGCCGTAATCAATAACCTCCTCGTATGTTCTGTTATCGTAGTGAAAGAATAATTTTGAAAGAAAAAAAAAGAAAGAAAATATGTTTATTTTATTCAATTTAAGTTAGGCATACAATATTAATACATAAATACAAAAAAAAATCAGAAAATAAATAAAATGTTATGGTTGCACAAGAAATAAACGACTCATCATCTGCCTAGCCTTTTCCCAACTATGTTGGGGTTGGCTTCCAGTCTAACCGGATGCAGCTGAATACCAGTATTTTACATGGAGCGACTGTCTAACTGACCTCCACAACCCAGTTACTGGGTAATACCATACCTCTTGGCTTACCAAGGGGTATGGTATTACCCAGTAACTGGGTTGTGGAGGTCAGATAGACAGAAGCCCGAAAGTCTGACAACCAGTCTTAACTGGTTGTCAGACTTTCGGGCTTCTGACTACCCGTAACGACTGTCAAAGATCCACGAATGACAGCCGGGACCAACGGCTTAACGTGCTTTCCGAGGCACGGAGGGGTCTCAGTATGTAAAGATGGTCACCCATCCACAGACCAACCGCGGCAAGCGTAGCTTAACCTGATCGATCGACCTGTGTGGCTGTTATTATTTAGCCACGGACCCAAATGGAGCCGGAGAAATAAACGACTGTCGACAATAAATAATGGATAATCATCATAAATTCAAATCAATGAAACGTTACAGTCCGTCAAATCTAAGAAGTACCGTTTGACGTTTCATATTTTTCAAACCGAAACAACTTTGTTCATACGTACATTATTCAGTTTCGATAACCTTTTTCATAAAACCATGAATTTAGAAAGATTTCATTATTGTATCTAAAAATGTACAATTCTTAATATCTAAATGTAATTGAAAACTTTCAAACAAAGCAAAATAACACATATTTACACAGTAAATAATTTCTAATAGTTATATTCTTGACCTCATTACAAAGTTACGTAGTTAGGTCACTGCACGTAGTGTTGCGACTCTTCGGATACACTTGTATGCAAAAAAATCGTTTACATATACGAAAAATCGAATGTATTATTTACAAATTACACTTGACAACCAAACAAATATTTTTTCATGTGAATGGGATTTATCTCACATATTACGATTACATAACTAAATAGTTATGTAATCGTAAAATATGAGATAAAACCCATTCACCAAAAATACGTATTTATAAATCAAATATATTTGCTTCTTTAAAAAGTTGTCGAAAGCGATTTGTCGATTTTTGATTTTCGCGCCCAAATAAGTCGGGGTTTCTCGCGCTAACGCTGTCGAAATAGTAAATGGAGTCAGGGATAGTGTTTTTTACATTTATTTTTGTGTATGATAGTATGGGTTTGCATATTACAGAGAAATAAACAAATTTTTAACAAGCACATCCATTGATTTTACAATTACAATTTTTTCTTCTAAGTCTTATTTCTACGTCTAAAACTAATAAAAATAAGGTATGTAGAACCCATTCACAAAAATGTTGTTGCCTGATGTTATAAATTAACGACGTTACTGCGCGACCGCATAATGCACTGAATACACAGATACCCTAAAATAAATTAATTTAATTATTTTTAGGTCAATAGGCAAAATCGCAGGTGTCCAAGTCTCTACAATTTTTTTTTTCTGGCAACACTGCCAACTACAAGCGCACGCGGTCCGCTCGGTCGGTTCGGCGTCAGCAGTCTCTCGCCATCTTGGAAGCTGACTGTGCGCGTACTTGCTTTCTCGTTTGTGTTTTACAATTTGTGACTTGGCTATTACTTTTCTGGACTGATCATTCTTTATCCGTTTACCTTGGCAATATTTATACTGGACTCCGAACTAAGCAAGTGTTTATTAATAATGTCGAAAAGAGGACGTACTTTGAACAGCCAGGCTCGTGAATTGGTGGTGAAATTACACGAGTATTTTGAGCGTGAATCTCAAAATGGTGGACTTCTACTGCCAGTTACACAAGTTCGGGATCGCGTCGGTGAAGCTCTCGGTATTGGTAGCCGCACCGTTGGCAAAATATTAAGTGAAAAATATGGGCCTTCGGGGAGTGACAGTAACGTACTTCACACACCGAAAAAACGAAAAAGAAATAAACCTGTGACAGGCATCGATGAATTCGATAGTCATGCTATTAGAAACCATATATACGGGTATTTTACAAGAGGCGAATTTCCAACATTGGCAAAGTTATGTGCAACTTTAAAAGATGCCGGGCTGTATAAGGGAAGCATAGAGTCGTTGAGAACGGTAATAACAGGAATTGGCTTCAGATACAAAAAAGTTGACAAACGAAAAATTGTTATGGAGCGACATGACATAATTATGCAGCGACTAACATTCCTGCGCGAAGTTAAACAAATTATAAACTGGGATAATGTAATATTTTTGGACGAAACCTGGCTAAATTCCAACCATTCTGTGCCGAAAACATGGACTGATGATTCTGAAGCTTCGTGCTCGAAGGTGCCGATAGGAAAAGGTGGACGCCTCATAATATGCCATGCTGGGTCAGCGTCTACAGGCTTCGTGGAAAACTCTTTATTAGCTTTCCAATCCAAAAGCACTAAAGAGTATCATGAAGAAATGGACGCAGTAAGGTTCCGAGAGTGGTTCTTAAATTTATTACAGAATATCCCTCCTAACAGCACAATTATAATGGATAATGCCCCATACCACTCTGTGCAAATTGATAAAGCACCTACGTCAGCCAATAAGAAAGCAGATTTGGTGGCATGGCTGCAAAGAAAAGGAGTGGATGCCGACATGTCACTATTAAAAGCTGAATTATTACAGTTAGTGAAATTGCATAAACCACCAAAACCGACATATGTAATTGACCAATTGGCCGAAGAGCACGGGCACAAAGTCATACGACTTCCTCCGTACCATTGCCAATATAATGCCATTGAACTGATTTGGGCCCAAGTTAAAGGTAATATTTTATAATATTATAATAATAACACGAGTACTTCTAACATTTATAATTTAAACAATGGTTTTCGTCTGCTATCAAATAGTTACATTATTGTTTTACAGGTTATGCAGCAAAACACAACACAAAACCACCCTTCAGTGTCAAGAAAATGGAAGGTTTATTAAAGGAAGCATGTGCCCAAGTTACACAGGAAGATTGGAGTAAAGTAGTACAAAAAACAAAGAAAATAATAATGGACGACTTCGAAAGAGACGTACACTTTGATAATGTAATGGACAATCAACTGGTCATTAATTTAAATGACGATGATGACGAAGACGACGATACTAGTACTAGTAGTGAATAAAAAAATATCCTAAACATTTCTTTTATTTAATTATAACAATTGATTTCTTAAAATTCGGATATTATAGTAATCGATCTCTTAAAGTTCGGATATTATAGTAATCGATTTTTTCATCCCATCCCTATCATTCAATTGTCAGAACTGTCAAACGGTACTTCTTAGATTTGACGGACTGTAAATTTTGATGAAAGCCTATACGTTGCCCTGTTAATAAATTTTTTATGTGCTTAAAAGCCTTTGCCGTATAAAGCGGACTGTTAAATAGTACTTATCTATCTATGAAAAAAACTGTACCAAACCTAAAAAAAAAGTTCCCTTTAAAAACAGTTAACACGCCTATATTCCATAGGGGTGACCAATGTTTGCCTGTATTTTAGCAATTCGCATACAGCGCGCTCTCACATTTTATTGATGGATATTTATTTCAATTTTAATGACATGATTTGCAAAGAATTGTGGTCAATTAAAATTGATTTTTCTGTATTTTTCACATGTATTTGAAATGCTGTCATTCATAGATGGTGGATACTTTTAAGTCTCTAAAAACGGCAGATATCTTTCTATCAAGTAGTTAAGTTTATTCTTGTGATTCTTCCGCTAAAACGATAAAATACGAAACAGTTCAGAAAAAGATTCCAAAATTGTCCGAAGAAAATTTTTCAACGATTTTATTTAGCTTGCCCTGTTTGTTATTTATTTATTTTTAAGACATTTGATTTTCCTTTGACTTTAGAGCGTAATACTGTAATATTTCTTATCGTACTTTCAAATCATATAATTACCTACATGTACTTATTTTACTGAATCACCATAGTTTAGAGACGCAGCCTTAGGGCAGGATCAATACTGACACCGAATTCAAACACCAGAACAGCAGGAATGCAGCAGGATCATTTCCTGTGACGGTTACCGAGACTATGCTATATAACTTATGTGATAGGACCCGATCGATATACATAGAACTGGTTACTAGGTTAACATCAAATTATGAAGATGTTTGACAGCAACTGCAGTTGTTTCACATTAGATGAGTATAAGAACAGAATTTGGAAGGTTTTTGACGAAAGATATTACAAGATACTTACGGCTAAATGAATGGTCTCGGGGTTCTAGGACCTTACTCACGACTCAAGCAAACTAATCAAAACGTTTTAATAGAGTTTTGAGGAATGCTTGAGTCTGATACGACCCGAACAAAAACCTATAGTAAAAATAAAAAGCCTCGACTATCACCTGAAAATAATCTCGTTAGTTAATATTATCATCAATTAAATATAATTTGTGCATTTGGTATAATTTATGATTGCCACCCCACCATATCTCTGATTTTTTCTCAAGAGCCTTTCTATTCATCCCGAATCAGACAGGAAATGACATGAAAACTTAACAGCTCACTAAACTACAATGCGGATCAATGTTTGACATATACGTAGATAAAAGTAATTCTAGCTATACTTATTTTCTTTCTTTCTACCAATTTTGGAAAGCTTTTATTTGAACCAAAACCTATTTCGAATAAACTGTCTTAATATACATGCAAAGTGTGACTATAACTTCACAGCATCGTGCTAAAATGTTAAGAACTGACCTGGTCGATAATCGCTGACCAGAAACACTAGTGTGGCAGAGATGTGACGGTGCATTGGCAAGAGATGAAGGTATGTTACTGTGGTATCCAGGCTATGTTTGTTATCGTCTGGCGCCGAATTCTATTTTTAGAGGCTATTACCAGGAGAACATGAATATTAAGTGGTGTGAGAAGAATGAAATAGTTTCATGTCAGCACGCATTTTCCAGCAAGGGGTTAGCAGTGGTGTAACGCTCATGTTTCGCCATCTGTGCTGGGCCCTTTGCTATTCCACCTGGAAATGTAACTCCCAACCTTACGATCACAGCATCTGCACCACCAACCAATTTATATTATGGCTAGACCAACCAGCCGGGTACACTTTTACTATGGTTGTATAGCCTAAATGTTCGCCACATAAAAACATCTTAAATAAGATGATGACCACGTCTGACTTCTGTCTCAACGAAAAGTGAACAAAATATTATATTATTCTCGTGAAAAAGTAAGGATAAAACCAACTTAATTTTTTTTTTTCATTACTGGCAGAATTATAATAGTTTATTAGTTACCAAACAAATAAAATGACAATGCTGGCACTACTAATTCATTTAATCTGTAACATCTCTTTAAGAACGCATATTTCCTAAATCACTATAGGTACGTCTAAGGTAGCGGAGCTGCCGTAGCAATGACGTTAATCTCGTAACAACTGTGTAGTTCTCATATTTTGTCAGTTAGCTCTTAAGGATAATTTACATTTGCGCTAGTTATGCTGTCCCTTGAAGACTATACGTAATACTTCACAATGAAAAACTGATACTTTTGGACCGACTTTTGCTGCCTGAACTAAACTTGGTACTTTACTTATGGAAATTTAAATCAGCCAAGCAAAGCTGAGATATTAAAACATGCGTCCGAAATGTTTTCCATAATGAGATTTACTAATTTATGGTCGTTATTTTATAAAGCTTCATTTCATAAATCTTAAGAAATCTTCTTACAGAATCTGAAACCTCCACACCATCCAAATACATCATACCCCTTTGACAACAAACAAGTTGTTTTGTAGTCAAAACACAACTAGACTTTAGAACAATGCTATTAGAAATTAATACCATATAGCGCCACTGCAGAACTTTCGACGGTTTGACAGTCTCAATAATTAATTACCCATTTCGCTCTTTGCTCATTTCGAGAAAATAAGAAACATCTTTAAGCAGTTTCCATATAGCACTATAAAAATTTCTATCAATTTCACTACGGGGTTAACGACCTGACCCTCGTTGTATGTTTCCCGAGAGCTAGTGTGTTGGTGTAGTTAGGGGTGGTCCAGGTGTCCACGACTCAGTATGCTCCACCATTTAAACTCGTGACATAATACACTTGCGTGCAAAAAAATTGGCCCACCCCATGCTCTCCATTTGAAACACGATATCACAAAAATCGTAATGAATATAATTTATTATTTTATACTGTGTGAAGGTAGGTAAGGTATAGTTTATTTGAACATACACTATATTTTGTTCAAAGCAATATTCTTGATAAGATCAACTCGATTCTTCAGATGTCCTCATTACTCACTTTTGCTCGGAAAAAGTGTGTGACTTTTTTTGTCAATGAAATTAACAAACGTTAAATTTTGTGTATTTCTGTTTGTTTAATCAAAATTGAACTTGATTTTTTTAACGGGCTTCAAAAAAAATGGAGCTTCTTTATTCAACCCCATATTTATAAGTTCGAGATTTTCTCAAAAACTACTGAATCTGTTTTGCTAATTCTTTCACTAATGTAATCTACATACTTTCAGAAAGGTTTTAATATACAATATGTTAGGTTATTGTTAGTAAAACTTCTTGAATTATATTGTTTCAAATCGAAGAGCATGGGGTGGGTCAGTTTTTTTGCACGCAAGTGTAGTATAGCTTCACATCGCTGCTATTCTTTCTGGTATAAATGGATCAATATCGTCAGTTTTATAATAACGAGATCTACACAATTTAGAGGTCTCAAAGATCAAACACTGCAAATATAAACTTGAGCAAAGCAAAGATGAGTCAAGCTGGCTGTGGTAACTCCCCTACTACGCAAGACTGAATAAGCAATATCTGGCTAACCAGCGTAAGAGCGGGAAAAAAAAACACGAGTCGTCATCGTCGTCACAAATCGTTTCGTATCATTTTACAGCATGCATTCAGTACTAGCAAAGTCGTTGTAGTAATCGCACGCCACGTATTTTGAAGTTCAAATACGTCCATAAAATTGTTTTTTAACTTGGATTTTAATTATATTTAATAATAGAAGTGGAAGAGAAGAGGCATTAGCTTGTAGTACATAAGATAAGTGATGTTGTGTGCTGTGAAATCGATCGGTATAAGACGTTGATGTTTGTGTCTGTTCGCGTGGCGCATATGTCATTCTCTGTTTAAATGTTCAGTGATTGATGTTTGTTAATTTCTCAAACTTGACGTGAAGGTAAACTGCATAATAAGCGAATCTTGTAAATACAAAACTAACCGTACATAGTACAGCTGTAACATTGCTCTTGCATATTTTGGAAAAATCTGGGAAATTCATTGTTAATAAAATTTACTACCGACTTAAATTGTCCGTATATTCAAATCACAACTGTCATTCTTTGATAGTTGTATGAAATGGATATAGATAACAGAGTAAATTGACGTAGGGAGTCAATTTCCTTAACAATTAATTTCCCTGACTGCACATGTGTATGTATGTCACAATTCAGTACCGTGTAAATAAATTCGTAATTTTTTACGTACTTATAGCTTCAATCCCTCGATCAAGCTGCCGGGAAACCGGTGCATGGTAGTACGGTGGTGGTATAGTAGTTCAAGACGCTAATAATGGGCAGTACGTTGCGGGCAATGTGTAACTGCAAGTCTGTCATATCTGGACCTAGACTAGAGTCAAGAGCAAGAGCTCTTTTCATATAAAAAAAAATGTTTTAGTTAGGTCCGGCAATATCTAAAATATTACTGCAATACTTAGGAATAATTTCAGTTTAGCCTCTCCGGCAAGTATTGCAGCACAACTTTTTGTACTATTTCGTCAGCCAATGTTGCCAGTATAATGTAAACGGCCACCTGCTATCGGCCATACTATTGTAAATCCGGCAGATCTTACCCGGTTTACCATACTATCGCTGCCCGGCAGCCTGAACGTTTGAAAATGTAGTTATGTATATTACTAATTACTTATAATTATCAGCTTTAAGCGAATGGTGTAACTAATTAATAATCATTGTAAAGTTTTGGGAGTCCCAAGAAAGTGGTGTCGCCACGTGTGAGGCCACACGATTGTAGTTTTGTGAGTCGCTTTTTTTTCTCAGTCACATAATTAACGGTGCATTTAATTTAATATTAAACCTAAGTTTTTGTGTACCTACCGTAAAACTCTGAACTGGTGATTGTACTTATCTTTATAAATAACTTTTACTATTGGATAAACCTTGAAATCGCGAAATAAAATCTGCTGTCTCCCGTACATTTTGTCGATTTATGTGAACACGAAATGTATTGGACAGCTGTTTTTTTTAACGTAAATTACGCGACTCACGTTGCGTAACCGAAATTATGCTCGTTTACCTTTACTCTAACTGCCGGCATATTGCGGCGGACATAAAACAGCACATCATAGTTATAGCGATGCCGTCAATTTTATAGCAGTCGTCATCTAGAAGCGTGCTCTCATTGCAACATTTACGTGGCGGCATCGCTTCCTAAGTGAAGCTTATGTTAGTATTTTTCCAAATCATGCTAATAATCAGGATTTTTATTTATTTAAACACAGTAACTTTATGTTTTAACGCCCGCCTGTTTTTACACCAACTAACAACGCAATGTTTAAGTTGTCAATGTAATTTAAACCGTATGTCAGTGTAACTAAAAGTCACATGACGCACGTTTTTGATTTGCAACGGCTATAGAAGAAACAATGTTTGTAAAACCTTTTATTATTCACAGTTGTCCATTTTTACAGTCGACAGCTTACACTAAATTCATTACCACTGATGGTGGGGCAATAAGTGTAAGCTGATCTTGTATTCTAATAAAACTCCGTACGACGCTATGCCAGACTGCCGTGCAGTCGACTGTAAAAAAGGGCAAAAAGTGCTGGCGCCATCTTTGTGTTGTTGTAAACATAATTTTAATGACTGTACCTATTTTACTAACCACTGTAATTATAAAAAATAAACGCCTAAAATGCATTGCCATGGTTTACTTTTCTATGTATCATAATTTGTACCCTAAAGCTGTGCTCACGATTCACCTGCACCCTAATTGTATAACACACTTTCTATGACAATCCAAAGGTTTTGTAGGAAATTCCTAATCCATTGCTTCATAGGTTTGAAAAATTTGCCTGCTCAACTACATACTAATTTATTTAATGTACATTAAATAACGCCATGAACGTGACTGAACTGTCAAAATGAAAGACGCCATCACCCAACTGAAGGCCAATTCCCATAATTAAAAACGTTCAAAATCTAATCGCAGTCTCATCGCGGAGATAAAAAAATGTCAAAAATGTAGGGAAACTAGAGGTATTTTTGACAGATTGAGACTGAGATTAGACTTTGAACGTTCTTAAAATTACGAGGATTGCCCCTTTGTTCTCAGATGGAGCAGTAGCCCGCGGAGCCCTGTGTTTGGTCGTTTCTTGCTCACAACAGAGGCAACTTCTGCCAAGCATTTGGTAATATACCATTCAGCGTTGAAGCTTCTTTGATTCCGTAAAGGAATTGACACCAACCAGACCAGCCAGTCAAATTAAAAAGCTCGGGATCAAAATCTTCCCCCCGCTTCTAGATCGCTTCACTGTGGTAGACGTTGTTTCTTTTTGATTGAAACACCCAAACCGTCGACTGGCGTTACGTTTCTGGATCGTATTGATAAATCCTAGACTCATCACCTGTAATGATGTCGTAAATACGCCGAGACGAACCTGCTTCAAATATGCTTATCATGTCACGGCACCATTCCACCCGGGCTTGCTTCTGAGCATCGATGAGGTTGTGCAGCACCCAGCGTGAAACTATCCTCCTCACGCGAAAATGCACGTGTAGAATTTCGTGAAGGCTTTCCGATCCAACCTGCAGTATGTGCTGAATCTCTTGATACGTAAGTCGCCTATTGTCTTGAATTTAATTTTTCACTGCTAGCACGTTTTATTCCGTAACAGTCGTCAAAGGCGACCACAAAGTTAGTGGACCGCGATTGAATTCGTTATACTAACAATACACGGTTGCCTTAGAAGGGCTTTCATCCATGAATGCAATTTGAAGTCTATCGTACGATTCGTCCGGTTTCAGGAGACGCTTGAAATCGTAAAAAATCATAGCGCGAAAATGTTCCCGGCGCAGATCCATTTTTTAATGAGACACGATAATTTAAATTAGCTCGCAAACAATGTGGAGTGAAATTTTGAAATTGGAACGTACCTATTTTTACTTACAAATAACCATATTATTTTCAAAATAGATTATAACTGGCCAGTCTCTCATACATAAAAAACTGTTTTTCGAAATACTTTCTGAGTGGCGGTATGTAAGTATTTAATACAGTAGAGAGAAGAATGCTGTGCATTATTTTCCCTAAGAACCTACTACACTTTGGACTTCTAGCTTCAGCATTCTGACTGACCAGCTCCTTGACTGTACAAAAGGCCCTGTAAATGGTTTAATTGAAATAAATGCTTTGAGGTTTTTTTAAACTTAACCCAGTCATACTGAATTATATGGGAAAAATCTAATGTGACTCGTTTTGACGGCAGATCTCCCATTTTATAGGAGAGTGTTTTGCCTTGGACTCTAAAACATTGCTTACAATATTGTTGAATTATGAACCGTGTGACAAGCTAGCCGTATACCTGAGTAGTAGTGGCTCCATCTGTGAGTTTTACGAAACAGTAACCAGGTAGCAGCCAGCAAAATGTATAGTTGTGAGTTTTAGTTGCTGGCTGACTACGTAGTGCAACATGTTGTCGTCTAGGTGTCGCTACAAGTTTTGGAGTTTATCAACAGCATTATTGTAGACCACGTGACTGGCGCGCCTCGCTAAACAATACACCTCCTGCTTGCATATGATATCCTGGTATTCAAAATATTGTGAACGTCGCAAACCCCGCTGTGGCCTGCCTGTACGTGATACAAACCACCACCACCGGTTGATTAAAACGGATGCGCTAAGGTATCCCCCGCAAAATTTAACGTTTTATTAAATTGCAGATCAGTGTCGGGTTGTATGTTGATCAAAATATGATTTTCGACAGTAACTTATGTGTATTTAACATCGATCACTATTTAACTAATTATATTCATTAGCTGTTAAGCTACATTATATTAAATAAACAAATTAAAATCTTCATACTACTCTTGTCAGTTACAATGGGTCTCAAACGTCATGATTTCATAAAACTGACATTCAATAGATTATGATATTAATCATTACAATTCTCATACAAATTGATACTGACCTACAACTTCGGCAATGAATCTAATAAAGTTGTGAAAAACAAGAAAATAATTTATAATATTCTGACGATATAAATAATTGTTTAAATATATTTAAAATAAAGACATAAGCACCCAGTCGTTAACATATTTTATAGCCATTCAGAACATCCTTTTTTCAATTTAAGGGCGTATTATGACCAGTTTATCGTTAATCTTACCAAAGAATCAGATAATAATAGTATCAATATTGGAATGTTTTTGCCTCATTTGGAGCAGTGGTAGCCCAGTCGTATCGGCCTCGACTTGAGTTCGAACCCAGGCAGGCACTTTACTTTGTGTATTTAATTTAATCACCACTGCTCTCAAAACGGTGAAGGAAAACATCTTGACGAAACCGGCATGTCCTAGAACCAAAAATTCAAGATATTTGACATCCACCAAACGTGCACTGGATTATTCACTCGAGCCACCAATATTTTTACAATGTTGATTTTTATCTTTGAGGTTGTCAGTGAACAACTGTCAAAAAAAAAAAAAACTACAACTACAACTGTTAAAATGTTGTCTGAATATGATACCATGTAATATGTACTTATTTTGGAATGTTGTAGTGAGAAATAAATCTTATTATTATTGACTACTCCCTTTCACACAGAGGAGGCATGAGTCAAACAAAAATAAAATGTAGGTGTCACAAATACTGATAACAACAGGCATTAGAGATAAGTGATAACTCTCTATCTTAGAAAGCTCATTCTTCTTTATTGATTTGTAGAATTATTCTTAAGTGAATGTCTTGCAGAAGTAAAGCGAAAGCATTACTAGCTTTTTGCGCAGTAAAGTTTTCAAGATGATACAAACTTAGCATCAAAATCTTTTGTTGTCTTCAGGTAAGCGAAAAACAACAATAGTAAACGTCCAAGACTTGACGTGCGAAGTGTTCTTCGAATGGACAAGGATGAAGTGCCGCTGCTGCCCGGTCAGGCTGGTGCACTGTTGAGGAGCATGCAGGTAAGCTTAGGAACCATGATTTACGGGTAAGTAACATGAATTGGTTTCCCTGTCTTTTTCAGACCAAGTAATCCTACTGAATGACCATTTCATGAAAAATCTTGACATTTTAGGATTATACTAACTTAACAAGTTGTATTACTGATTCTAATGATTATAATTCTGTAAATTCATATTTATTACGGTCGCGAATCATATTTTAATCAAAGTACAACTTAAGGGGCTTAGAAGACCTAAACGCAAAAAACTCAAGTTTTAGAAACAATAAAAGTATATGATAAACTACAGTAAAAAAACTCAAAAAAATATATGATATTCTTCAGGATAAATGCGAGGAAGATAGTTTGTTGAAAACATAATACAACTTATTTGGTACGATAGAAAAAAAATCATGAAGATACCTCTAAAAACTTTTTTTTACAACAAAATTCATACTAATATACATACAATCATTATGATTTTTTGTCAGATTATTCTACAAGCAACATACTAAAACTATAGTGTTTTAGTTTTTTTGTCCAAACACTAGATTTTTCGTAAATCGATAATTGCTTCATATTTTGCAATAAATTACCAGCGTCGTGGCATCGCGCTTCTCTTTTCTTTTCTATGCAGTCCGACAAAGACCGCACTTTAGGTCATGTAGTCCTCTTAATACTGATCAGCAAATTGCAAAAAGCGTAAGAAAATCTGAATTTCGCGGGCTACCTTAGCGCTTCCCCCTTAAGGAATCCTAGTACATTTAACGCAAGTCTATCTATAGAATTCAATGGCGTGGCGTTGCTGTGCAGTTAGCTTACCACCTAAAAGATGACAATAAGACAGTTCGGCTAATCTAAAAAAATTTAATTGTGTTGTACCATTGTTGTACTAACATAGCTTACAGCTACGTTTGTGCATCTTTAGTTTTTCTGCCACCCTGATGCAGTGATCACCGAACTCTAAAAATACCCGCCTTCCCTTGAGAATTACAATAATTATTGACATTTTTAGAGTTATGAACTTTTATAGAAAATCAAGTGAAGGAAAATGGAAAACCAAAAATGATTCTGTATCCACCCGGGATCGAACTGTGGACCTTCAGCGAGTTAGGTATACTCTAAAGATCCCAACATAATGCATCTACATCATTGTTATTGTGTGGTTCTATGGACACTTTATTTATGGCTATACTTTTAGGGGATTAACAATAATGCACTATGACTGCATTAGTCGTGAGTGATCTGATAAAGATGAATGGTATCCATTGAAGAGCCAACAAAATCAAATAAACAGTCATGCCATCGAAATGAAGAAAATTATTAAAAAGAGAATTGGCTGTCCCCAATGGTCTTCCTCTTCCATGACATTATCCATGTTCCTTTTTTTTTATTTAATTTCTTCCTTTTTTAAGGTAAATTATTAATTACCTGACACAATTACAGTAGCTTCCTTTGCAGTCTTTTTTGTAATTTTTTTCTTAAAGCCCAGGATCGCGTAAGCCCCACCACGACGTCGACGTAGATGCGGATGTGGGGTTATTATAAATATTATTATCGCTTCGAGCTTATAATATCCTGGTGATACCTCATTAAAAAAAGAAATGTTGAAATTTATAAAAACTTGATGATTAAATTAATATTGCATTTTACTGCCTTGTCTCCTGCGTTCCATGTTGTCCTAGTATCTACAGCGCCACTTCTACTACGCGCTACGTCAGGTTGGGGATACCAAAACTACCATAAATTATTGTAATCGGAAAGCTGATGAAAATGATGATACGAATTTTAATAAAATTCTTTGAAATGACAGTTTGTAATCTAAAGAATGGGTTTTGTGGTTTTATTTTGAGGATTCTATTAACTGATTTTTTTTTGTCAATGTTGTAGTACTGCGACTTCAATGTTCTAATACACGAACATAAAGAAAAAGATATGAAGTAGTGGAGATTTGTTACCGACAGAGGGAGGGTCTTTACTCATCAGTGGGCCAATACATTATAATGCACATAAACCGTGATTAATTGTAATGAGAAGAATCGTAAATTCATTCGAATATCAAACAAATAAAATAAAATTTACGGAACACAATACATATTCATATTTATTTGTGTAATACAGGGTCAAATTTGTGTTAATGTTGCTAAGACTCTACGTGTCGAAAACAGGTATTTTCTTTCATTATGTACTTTAAAAAAGCTAGCAGCTCGATTTAAAATAAAGCCAAATTTGCATTCTTAGATTATTGATAAAACCCCTGAATTAATCGTTAATTAAAATGAAACTGTATTTTCTTGCACGCCGGTGTTGAGTGAGTTGAGTGTTGCTGCTAAAAATCAAATGAATACTGCAAAAATGGTGGAAAATAGAAGAAATATTTACGTACATTATGCACGTGTAATGCACGTTATCGTTCTCTGGGTACACAAATCATGTTTCTCGATCTTTCTTCTGGTTGTTTGCTTGCCACTTCATTCCATTTGAAGCTCCTGACAGTGAGAAATTGTGTTTATTTTTTTACACATTAATAATTCTGGTGAAGTGGTCGTTGCGGGGGCAGTTGCATCATATTCAACCAATTCTAGGGCGCCGCATACGAATAAGAATAAGAATATTGTGTTTTATTTAGTTATGCTTAATTATATTTATTACATATTTTTAATATTATAGTTAAAAGTTAAAAGATGACCCAGATATAGAAAGAGAACGCAGGGCGTTGGCGGTTAGGAGCAATATGCTGGCCCGTAGGTTCGCTCGATGTACTAAGGAAGTAAAGATTACACTTTTTAGGGCATATTGTCAAGCTTTCTACACGAGCGGCCTGTGGGTTCGGTATACGCAACGGGCCTACAACGTCCTGCGTATTCAGTATAATAATGCGTTCAGAATGCTGTTGGGGTTGCCGCGGCACTGCAGTGCATCGCAGATGTTCGCAGATGCGCGAGTTGACGGTTTCCACGCTGTAATGCGTAAGAAAGTGGCGTCATTATTACAAAGACTGCGCGGTAGCACCAACAGCATTTTGCAAATGATTGCGTCCCGTTATGACTGTCCCATACAGGCACACTGGGTGGGAGTAGTAACGGGAAAATTGTAATGTTTTATGTTTTTTTTTTTTGTTTTGAGCACTTTTTATTAGATACCTACTAACATAGATCTTAAGAAAATTGTTACTAACACTTATATGGACTCTGTCCGAAATAAATGGATTTATTTATTATTATATTATAACATAAAAATGGTGTCCCCGTTTCTACACCATCCTAATCCTATCCTGTCGATATCCGTCGCAGGTCTGCTGGCAAAAACTTAAGAAATAAGCATAAGCAGTACATTTTATACTTAAATCTTTGTACATTTAAGTTTAATTTATATATTGTGTGTACACAACATAACGTCACGCCTCTTTCCACCAAAGGGTTAAGCAGAGGTGTACCTATAGTAAACCCACTCTTTGCCAGTTATGTTTAAATTAAGTCCCATGTATAGGGGCAAGCCTATTGCCATAAACTGGGCACAAATTTAGACTCCAGGCTGCAACTGGGAAATTCCAAATGGAAAAACAATAAAACTTCACCTAACCAAGGTTACGATCAAAATAAAACTTCGTAAGCTTGGTGGTCCTGCAGCACAAATGCATTGGTAGCGTGATACCGACACTGTAACAACAGCGCATCGGTTCATTATTTCCAGTCATGATGTCCGTCCGCCGTGCACGATGCACCAACGCAAGTGGGTCTGCTAGGGAGGGCTTCACTTCGTGTCGTTGATTTTGTATTTTCACGCATGCGCATTGGTAAGCAGTCCACGTGTATCGGACGTCCTTTTCCTCTGTTTAAATCTACTGCTGCTTCATGGGCTCCGTGTAACACTACCATTGCGAATCGACCTCGTTCCAGCATGCGTTACCATACATACCATTACTTGACCCGGAAATCAAACTCAGGACCTCATGTTCAGTAGTTGCACCAGCGACCACGAGACCAACAAGGCAGGAAGAAAAATATACATGAAGCTGATTTTTTGCACACAATATTGTATGAAAAAATCTGATCTAAATCTAGTCATTTTAAGTTTCGACTTTGTATATAGCCAATAACATCATAGTACTTCGTGTGAATAAAGTGTACGTGATTATTCATTTATGATTAAGCTTAACTAATATAAAATACTAATATATTATATTAATATACAATACTAATTTGGGGCAGGCCTATGTCCAGCAGTGGACGTCTTTCGGCTGAAATGAAGATGATGAATATATAATATTTCAAATTATTATTTTTAATAATCTTGTAGCAAACGTCCTTTCAAGGTCCTCTGTAGTACGTTGTACAGGAAACCACGGTACATTTAGGTATGATACGCTCATATTAATTTAAGCTCTTCAAAGATACTGCAGCCCTGGTAGTCCATTAACATTCGCGGCGGGCGTTGGGAGGGCTCTCAGCACCTTGTGTTAGGGTTGCTTTAATTTGGGCGTAGTCGTGCTTTTGATTGGTTATGAAGGTCAGCGGGGGTGTTTCATCTAATTCAACTCGTAAAGTTTAAAAATAAAATACTCTATTATAAGAAGGTGAAGCCTCCTTTTGCATAAATGCAGTTTAACTTTACACTAAAATTGGCTAGAACAAAGAGATTTAAGATAGATAAAAAAAAATATGATACTATATAATTCTAATTTATTGAGTAAATATAAATAATTCATACGAAAATAAACAGAAGTTAGGTCCAGCCGTTTTACCATAACTAGATTTGCAATATCGTAATGCGCCACTCGGTATATTTGCTTAGAAAATATTTTTCTTTTGGTGGATAAGAATGCGACTTGACACGCAGGCCTACCACACTAGACTGAGCGACTTTTGACCCGTTGTCTTATGTCCCGTCTATTGTTATGTAAATAATTTTATGTCTTCGTGCTAGAACGAGCTTCTCGCACGCAATGACTGACGATTTTTTAGTTATTGAAACATAAATAATCAGTCCTATCTCAATCCTCCGTATTAGGCAGCAGCGGTACTTCCAAAATGTTCTTCAAGCAAAAATTTTCCTTGTCCAACTCGAAGCTGTAATTGGTGACTTCCATAATCCGTTGCCAAAGGCGTAGCTTCATCGCTTTGTTGGCGTTGTGCGTTATCTTTTCACTAAGTAAAGGAGATTGCCCGTGATCAAAACCGCTTTAAAGCAATAGAGTATGGCCTTCAAAATATACTCATAAATTATAAAATAATTTATTAACATTTCTGAGTTCACTTGATCGAAATCGTATGTGGGGTTAATATTTTGTATTTAATTAGTTATTTATTGGATTTTGTTGCATACTTTTTTAAATGGCGTATTTTAGTAAAAGCAGTGTTGCCAATTTTAAGAACCTCCCCATAATCGGTCTTAACGGATAGTATGAGGACAGACGCTGAGTTTTAAAAATAATTTCATCTATGACATTCTTCCTGGGTTATTGATTCCGTTTTAATCATGATCTGGCAGTTGGAGTAATTTATACGGCCTACCCAAATGTCCTTTCTCTGGTGTCGTCAAATTGTTGAGCTCCTTAAGTTCTGAGCTGCACAATTACTGACAACTGGTGCACTGATTGGACAGGTCCACTCAATCTGTGTGGTTCTTTTCTCAAAATAACATTTCAGACATTTATCTAACATGGTCTTTACATGTATGATCTAACCAAGATTAAGTATGTCTGGGCTTTAAAAGAGACTGTGATCTTTGAGTTTCTTTTGGCTTTTCTTCTCAGAGTTGTCAGATAGAAAACGCCCTTCTCATCTAGTTTAAAAAAATATGTTTGATGTGTAAAAGTGTTTTTTTTTTTCTATAATGTTTCCTCGTTATTCATTTTTCATTAACATAATCAAAGTAATATATCTTTTTAATTAACATCTTTAAACTAATATTAAATTAAATCCATTTATTTCAGACTAATTATTTGTCCATATATTACTAATTAAAATATCTTTCTTTAGTTGACAAATCACTTATGGTCAGGGGGATTAAGATTAACTGTTGGTAACACTATCACGGGAAGTGTCACTCAGACACTGTCAATTTGTCAAACAAACATCTCATGTCGGCCGACCAGCACTCCGCAGTGATCTTTGTTTTTACTTATGTATTGTTAGTTGTTGAGTTTGCTGTGCTAATAAATAACTTATCATTGCGTTGACATCGTGTCCAGTTGAATCTTCAGATTCCTGCACAGTCAAGATTGTACTGTTTCTGTGCGGGTGGTGTGGATTGTGTAGAACATTTTCACGACTACGGTCCGTGTCTTCTGTGCAGTAAATCACTAACGATTTCGTTAAAACTGTCACGCTGCGGGAGCTGTGTCTACCCCGTCGTCAAGTTGGGGAGGCAACGGATATAATGGAAGACTTTCAGCACTATTTGTATTTCGTTGTTTACAGTTAAGTTTTACAGATAATACTAGAAGCTGTTTAACTATGTTCAAAATATACATTTAAATGCATCATGATGAGAAAAGTGGTGAAGTGTGTTGTCCCACTCACTGTCGAACGATCACAAAAAAAGACTGAAGCTGTGGCGAGACAGTGTTTCCTTACCCAAACCATTCGTTCTACCCGCTGAAGAGCTCCTACCTGGATATGAGTTACCTTGGGTAAACCTGCTGAGATGGAGATTCATAGACGACTCTGCCTTGGAGTGTAAATGTGGTGCTGTTCTACAAACGATGGGACACTTAATATCGTGTCCTGCGTGTCCTGTCAGCTGCACGTTACAGGAACTGATGGACGTTGGTGATGGCGGCAAACAAGTAGCTGAATTCTGGGCCCAGTCCATTTAGATTGCTATCGACACGCCAAGAAGAAGATGATGCGATAAGAACCACCAGCTATACTTTTCTTAGTTTGATTTGATTTTGTTTGTGGCTTTTGCCTCTGTACATTTGTGCTTAAAGTATTAAATAAATAAATAAATAATAAATAATATGATATACCTATTTATTTTTATATGTCCCACACAGGTCGATCGATCAGGTTAAGCTACGCTTGCCACGGTTGGTCTGTGGATGGGTGACCATGTTTACATACCGAGAACCCTCCGTGGATCAGAAAGCACGTTAAGCCGTTGGTCCCGGCTGCCATTCATGGATCTTTGACAGTCGTTACGGGTAGTCAGAAGCCCGAAAGTCTGATAACCTGTCTTACCAAGAGGTATCGTATTACCCAGTAACTGGGTTGTGGAGGTCAGATAGGCAGTCGCTCCATGTAAAATACTGGTATTCAGCTGCATCCGTTTAGACTGGAAGCCGACCCCAACATACCTAGTTGGGAAAAGGCTAGGCAGATGATGAGTCGTATTATGGTTAGCATGTCCGTAGGAACGGAAAATACGAAACTGAACTAGCAAACGACATTGAGGTTGACATGCCGTTGGTACTGGGAACGGACAAGTATTTAGTAAGGGGAAGAATTAAATCTCGATATGTCAGCAGCAAGGTGTATTACGCCTACATTTTAGTTAATATGGTTACGAGTAACTCAGTAGCTGATTTAGGTCTGTTGAGCCGCCACGTCGGCTCCGTTTTTAGGCAACATATTTTATGAATATGATGAATAAAACTATTGCATTCCTATGTTCAAGCATTTTCTATTTCCTATAAAAACCTACATTTTGCATGTAGGTTTTTTTTACCTACCTATGAAATATTATTTATTTGGCATCAATCATTGATTTATTGGAACTATTTTCTGTTGTTTTATGTGAATTCAAATCGTATTGTTGTAAAATACTGTTTTTTTTGGTGGATGGTAACTAACCTCAAAACTGAACAGAAAATCAAAGAAACAACAAAACCCCACAAAATAAATGGATAATTTTTATTTCCTATGAACGTACGACATCACCCCTCTTTTATATCCAATTTTTGGTATCATACAAAATTTTTTGATGCGCAACCGCGGTCAATAGAGAAATGGGCATTTTCCTTTTATGAAAAGAAAATCGCAACATTTTTACGCCAATGGCTTCTTCTCCACCTTAATAATTATAGTCCTAGCTTTGTCCAGACACTATAATATACAGGGTGTCCGATAATTAATGTAACCTCTTAAGGGGTCATGGTACTTATCATTATGACCAACTATTACTATGGGACCAAACCTGAAATCGCGAAAAAAGAATCAGCAGTTGCCTACATTCTGACGAGTTATGCGAACGTAATTGTAAGGAATAGCAAATTTTTTTTCGCGATTTCCTGATTGGTCCCATAGTAAAAGTTGTTCATAATAATAAGTACAATAACCCCTTAAGAGGTTACCATTAATTACCGGACAGCCTGTATATATTATAGTCATCCGTTATACTCCTACGGCATTTTGTTTTATGAATGTTAACTCGACGAAAAGATTGTCAGCCGTTTGACGTTTTGTATGAATTAAGAAAAGCTTGTACAAATCGTCCCAGTTTTTTGCATTTTTTATACATTTTGCATGATTAAAAATTGACTACGTTAAAGAAAAAGGTTATATAAATAAAATAAAAATTCTACCTCATAATAAATTCAGCATTACCTAAAACTCATGAAAAATTTCTGATTCCCTCTGAAGTTTTTCCTCCTGTCAACTGCGCGACGCCCTGCAATAGTCCGGATATGTGTTTGCTTGCTAGCAATAGTTCTTCTTGGATTGGTCACTGACACGTCAGATATCATTAGTGATGCTTGAAGCAGGAAGATTGGTTTCTTTTGAGTATCTGAATAATGTTATAGTACCTATACCTCCACGACAGGCGAGACCGTGAGGTAGTTTTGTATTAACGCTAAGATCGCTTCACGCTCTTATTAGATGTCGTATTTTGATGGTTTGAAGAGTCTTCATTTCATTCTATGGCAGTGAAGTTCAAGCACAAAAATTGAAGTTTTGATGCATGAATACGTTTTATATAGAATTAACACACGAGAGTTGTATTCATGATTTTAATAATTATACAAAATATGTATTTTTACCTGATGCTAATACGAAAAATGTAAAAAACGTTCGCGGACTACCGTGGGTAGTAGTACCTACTTTCTTCGCGTTAACGTTATTTTCCATTTTCCCATTTTAGCTAGACAAACGAATAATTCAATAAAATAAGTACTAGAGCCGCATGAAAGAAAAGGTGGCGATTGAAGAGCGCAAACTTGTCATGCCATGAACATGCAAGTGACACTCCTAATCACCAGGAATATAGACTAACATGGAGCTCGTAAGGTAAAATTTACCACTGGCAGCCATTATGCGCTAAATACAATAATGCTGCGATATCGCTCTTTTACAGCAGTCCATCCTTTTTTAACATTTTTGGCGCGGCTAGAGGGGGGGCGTGACTATAACTTTCTCGGTCGGGAAATTTCTGATCCAAATCACTAGGAAACCATGAATATCAAAGAGCTATCGAGTAATCGCATGTCAAGCGTACCCTAACGAAGTGCGGACCTTTTATCAGTTGATCACGGACGCGGACCTCAGGCTCCGAGCACTCTCGAGTCCCTCGGCACAGCAACTCACACTGGCTGGCTGAAATTAAGGCACAAAACTGACAGAGAAAGTCGAGACTTGTACCATTTTTACATTAATTTACATCTTCGATCTTCATCTATATATATAAAAGGAGAACTGACTGACTGACATATCAACGCACAGCCCAAACCGCTGGGTCTAGAGATTCCAAATTTGGCACGTACGTTCCTTATGAGGTCTAGGGGTGCACTAAGAAAGGATTTTTCAAAATTCACCCCCTAAGGTGGTGAATGGGGGGGGTGAAATTTCACGCGGACGAAGTCGCGGGAAGAAGCTAGTCATATATAAATAACCTACCACCCAGCCCCCTAGCCAATTTTCCCGATCTTTCTACTGGCACTTAGTTTAAGAAAAAAAAAGGTTATATAGAAAAATATCCATGTTTTCATGGTATTGAAACTAACCGTAATAGTATAATGAGTAAGAATGATTACAATGTTTCAGGATATACACACGAGCCACGTGGTTAGGTATCAAGATGGAAATATCCACGTGGACTGTGCCCTAAGCGCGCTTGCGTGAGTAGAAACTCAGTGGAAAGCCATGTTTGACACTAGGAACTTATAAAGTCAAGTTACCAATTTTCTACACGAACCTACAATGAAAAAGATTTTGTTTGAGTTTTTATTTTGTACTGTATAAATTAATATTTTTTTACTCTTATTTATTCAACTTTCTAGTTTTACCATTTATCGCAGCTACAAATAAGTAGGGCCATTGACCTTATCATGCTGACCGAGGGTGTTAGAGGAATAGGTTACCTACCCAGTCCTCTAACACTCGCACCCTCGGCCTGTTATTTATTATGTAAATCTGGAACGTGGTGTTCGGACCACGTGGAGTGCTACTTATTGCGCTTGCGTGGAAAATACTACGTACGGTCACAAATACGATGTTCAATACTAGGAGTATATAAATCATGAGAGTACTGAATCCGACCATGATCTGTCCATGGTCAGAACGCAACAGCCAACAGAGTAGAATTAAAACTACTTTGCAAAGAAGTTCAAAGCCTTTCATTGGCACCTTGGCTTCAGTCGTTGACTTAAAATGTATGATTTGTAACAATATACTTAATTTTTATTGCTCTTGTCCAAATTGATTTGGCGTTGCGCCACCAGAATATCAGTTTCACTTTTTGTATAAATAAACTACAAAAAGAAAAGCTCTCTATAATGAGAATGTCTGTTTTACAGACTGGACTCATTTGTTTGCCCGTTCAAAGTGTAATTTTGCCAAATATAATGACTATCACTTCTTGTATTTGAAATTCCTTTTTTGCCTTCAATTGTTTTTTTTTTCAGGCTATACGAGTAATAAGCACGGTCTTACTCCGTAATAAAATTTAGGAGATGTATGTTATATTGGTTCAAGTGCGCTACGAGACATGGAGCGGCCGCTGGTCCGTGTTTAGGTCAAGGCCATTTGTCAGCCAATAACCCGAGACCCGAGTAGTCGTCAATACTGCGAATTTGCGACGGTAGGGATCCCCCCTTCTGAGTAACAGACAGATATTTACCAGGACTACATGACTGTGTAGGAAGTCTATTTCACTGACACGCTGACCCACATTCACTTTGAGGTTGGGGAGACGTGTTCGATATTTTTTTGGTTTGAGGGGTAAATTCATGGCTGCTGGATTAAGGAAAAGCATATGAGGCAGGTTCCTTATAATGCTTTTGTTTTTCTATGTTATGATTGTTCACAATTTTAACTCTGTATTGATCTCAGAAAAACCGCAAGCTAGATCCGCAAGCTTAGTCGGTGCCAATTTTTCCTAAATCATAACCATTTAAAGGTATACTTCCAAAACAGATTCACCCATCAGTCATAGTTTTCAGCTTATTGACGTGGTTTTTTTACTTATTTAGGTAGTAATTAACTTAATAAAGTTATTGAACAACACAAAAACAAAATTGAACCGAACACACTACCGAATACGTCCATCAATACCTAGTTGTGGCCAAGGCTTGTATAGTACTTTTCTCAAATAATGCGCAGTAATTAAAACTAAGTGGTACCTAGGCAGAATTTTTTTGTCAAATACAATTACTTTTCAAAATCAATGACGAACAACAATAATTTTTCCCGCATTAAAGTATTCATTTGTTTTTTTTTTCAATAAACAGCTTTCTATTTGCAAGCCAGTTCCAAATTTAAGTAAAACCTTTGATAAGTTACCTCCTTGGTTGCCATGTTTCGGAGTAAAAGATCGTTCCATTTTTAAATCACACGACAGATATGAGTTTACTGTGTAATTTATTTGGCCGCTAAACTACTTCAGACATGGATTTTCATACAACTTTTGCCGGCCGCTGCTCGCATGTATTTTGCCAGTACAACAATTTCGATTTATCTCAAAGAAGGTTGTCAAAATAATGCTCAAATTTCCAAGCATGTTTGAAAAAAAGATCATAAACATACATTTTTCAAAATTTTAGAGGAAAGTTCGAAATACATACGGACGAAGTCGCGGGCAAAGTACTAGTATTATATAAAAACTTATAATAAACTTTACTTCCACGTGGAGTTCGCTGGCTGCACGTAGCTTTCTCCTGAACGGCGCTTGAGTCAAGTCAAGCCGACAATGTTCTACAATGTCGGCTCAAATACGACGCAAGTTACTAGGAACCCATAAGCATTACGAGCTTTAATCGAGATATTTCAGCAGTCAAAACGTAATAACTGCCGCTGTAGCGTGATGCTTACCTCTCCCCTGTTTTCAGCATTTTAGGTTTGTAAATCGGATCCATGCTTTAGCACATTGATTTTTCAACGCGCAGTCTATCATAGTTACCCGTGGTAAAATGAAAGTGTGCTACTTTTTTAGCTGATTTCTTCTTAATTATGACATAAATGTACGCAATATCTTAAGGAAAACATGCGTTATTAAATACTGAACAAATATCGGTAAAAAAAGAATTGGGATAATATTTTATTACGGCTATATTTGTAAAGTTTTCAAGAAACGGCTATCCAAGATGGCGCTTTTCAGAGGCAATTTCTAATTCCTTTTGCAAGTATCTTACAAAATATGACAGAAATTGTGTTAAAGATAACACAGAGTTTACGCGTAATTTCACACTGGCTCGATTACAATCGTTTTCTTTGAGCATTTTTGTCATTGGAAGTAGGGGAATGGAAATAAACAAACCTGGTAGTAGATGCATGCGTCTGACTTTATACCAACACAATCCAAATTAAGTGAAGGTGACATCAGGGGTGCGGCCAACATACTTTTCAGCAGCGATGACGCGTAGTGTGTATGTGCCCTTACTCTCCAGAAACACTAACAGCTCTAGAGAGTAAACATCCAGCGCCTGTGTATTGGTCACACCTTCACTGAAGCCCCCGATCCTCCCGACCTAAATTCAACCTTTTTTTTTTGTTTTCTGGGGTGGAAAATCCTCATGGATGTCCGCCGCCCTGGGGCAGGCGGCGAGGTCTGTCAGACTCTTACTGACTAAAAACCACCCCCGTGTTCCATCTCACACGTACGCTGGGGGTCGCGGGAACCTACGATCCTTTCGCAACCCCACCTAAATTCAACCTTACTCAACGTTTCAGTCCCCCAGTTGATTGCAGCCGCGGCGAGCTCCTTCCAAAGTGATTCCGCCGGCGGATTCGATGCTTTACTGCACAACACCTAAATGATCTGTTGAGTTCAGGAATCGGGGAAGCTGGTGAGTCGCTTTTGAAGGAGCTTGCGGCCATGATTACACTCATGTTTAAGTGAACGAGGCAGTCGTCGATGTCTTGTACGGGGCCAACCTATGCGCCCTGCGCAAGAAGGACGGTGGTATTCGTCCCATCGGCGTTGGGTGCACTTACAGGCGTACGATAGCCAAAATATGCTGTAACCTGTACAGCGAATCGGATCTTTAGCTAAAAACAAGTCACCTTTAATTTTATTATGTTACCAGGGACACATAAATCACATATGTAGTAGTAGTTGATTCAACTGACATCACATCTGCAAATATTATAGTACGTAACTACAGGTTGGGCACTGTCTAAATATACTAAAGGTGACGAAAGGCCCACTACCCAGCCGAGTCGGATTCAACGATTGACCTCTTTCTCGAAGTTGCACCTACCTAACTGAACAGTTTATTTTCGAGTACAACTGTTAAACTGTTTAGTGAACGTACAGGGTAAAGTAATCGGTTGCTTGCATTCCACTCACCATACGAATTATATATGTATAAATATTATATGTTATATGTATCGTGGACCCTAGTTACTAGGACATCAAAGCTCTTGATAGCTGCATTGGCGGGATCTATGAATCCGCCAGTCGTCACTAGCCCAACCCATAAGCAGGAGGCAGGGGAGTAAAAGAGACGACAAGCTTAAAACTTGAGGGAGAAAAAGTGGGCGAATCTCGAGTTTCACACGCCGTACTGTACGAAGGTAGTCCTCTAGGAGGAACTGAAAATATAAAGGTATACATATAGCAACATGACATCCATTTGTAAATGTTTTCTTAAATAGGATGAAGTTTTGTTTACTAAACTTTCACTTGAGCAAACCACTCAACTGGGCTGAACTATAAAAAGTATTTCCAACTCACTTGTCATTGACAAGTATAAATATTTCTTTCTTAGCATACAGTGAGTGGTACATAATGGGTAAATCGACGGCCATCTTGACGTGGCAGTTAGATTCTCTGAGATGGAGTCACACTGTGTGCTCATTAATCCTCAGTAACATGATGTTCAGGCTGTCATCCACGTCCCACAACTGAAAACGATACATTTTTAAATAAGCATAATAAATTAAAGTTGTGTAGTTAAACACGCCTTACTTGTCTGCCTAACTCTCCAAAATCCGCAGACGTAATTATTTCTACAAATAGTATCGTTCTGAGAAAGTTATCTAAAACACAAAGCTCCGTAAATACGCCTACTACGCAGCTACGGCGTAGCATTGTCACGGCTACGCTTACTACGTACTCATAGCAGACGTCGCCTACGCATCTGAGTACAAAAATATGGCGAGTTTGTAAGTTTTTACAAACGCACGGTCGCTTATTGAAAATGATGTGAGTCCCTCAATCATTTTCAATAAGCGACCGTGCGTTTGTAAAAACTTACAAACTCACAACGACGACCGACGAACAACGTAGAGAACACAACAACAGCTGTCTGTTGTTGTGTTCTCTACGTTGTTCGTCGTCTGCACGTCGTGCGAGGAATGAAAATTACTCCCACAGGCCGAACCCACTCGTTTTGTATTACTTCACCACACAAACACGAAATTTTCACCGAGAGGAGGCTTCTTTCCCAGCAGTGCCCAGTGGGGACATTAAAGGCTGATTATAATTAGGTATTTGTTTGTTCGGTAAACATAATAACATTGATAACCGACGGCGGCGCGTGATTCGTTGCCCGGAATGTTACCACTTCATTTTGTTCTTATTTCTATCTTCTGTTACCTAACCGCAGCATCAGCATGACATAATACAAAACTATAAAACGTTGACCACATGATACAACTTTATACTGCCGTAGCCATTGTATTTGCTCGGCAGTGGATTAGCAGGCTCATTGCATTCCTTATTAAGTTAGCTTTCACCGATTCCGATATTTTTATAACAAAATAATAACAAATCTTATAGTCCGGTCAAAATACTCATAGATAGACCCTCAAGGTTACATGAATTAGCATAAAGCTGAATATTGGTTTGATTCTTGGTTAATCACGTCCAAAAGTTAGCTACCTAACTAACGGATTTAATATTGAATACTTATACATTTCTTTTATTTCATTTACTTGTTAAAATGTGAAAAACAAACGACATGTTCCTCAGAATTATTATGCTCTGAGCAAATTAATAATGAATATTCTTCTTTTTACATGGCTCAGTTAGAAAGAATGTTTCTATGGTTTTACAAGTCGGTGTGCACCTAAGAGCAACCATGTACAGCTATTTAAATATTATTTATGACGTGTGCCTTTGGCGCTCGGGCGCATATAAAAACAGACAATATGGTCTGCTTTTGGCAACGCGCGCTCGTCATTTGCCGTTAGCGACTCCCTCAACATTTATGGCGAGTATGAACTTTCAGTCTAACATTCCTGAAACCCTCTTAATGTTTTATGAGAGCCTAGTGCTTTGAATATTGTACAGTCTGGATGGATCAATACTGTCTCTCGAGCACATGGCACGCCACTAAGTTATTATGGTAGCAATGCGCCGTGTCAAGGACACGCGACAAAAGTGATTCAAATAATTGCAGTATTTAAGGGGGAAGTGCCAGGGTAGCCCGCGAAATTCAAATTTACTTACGTTTTTCGCAATTTTCAGATCAGTGTCAGGTTGTATTTTGATCAAAAGTTGATTCGCGACTATAACAGGTACGTATTTACAGAATTATAATCATTAGAATCATTAATACATCTTTCTAAGTTAGATTTGTACCACGGCAACAAATCTCTTATGGAAAACTGCTTAGTGGTACAAATCTAACTTAGAAAGATGTATTAATGATTCTAATGATTATAATTATATAAATACGTACCTGTTATTGTCGCGAATCAAAGGAGACGTTCAATAAATGTATGGGGCTTGGTACTAAAATAATTGAAAATTTAAACAGCCTTCAGAGCTATATAGGCTGAAAGAGGGTAATTATTTTGATGTCTTTGGGCATTTAATTTTTTTTTACAGCCGCCCGTTTTTTTTTAAACAAGTGATGAAAAATAAAATGCTTGCATCACTAACTACAAACATTGTATATATTTTAGGGTTGGCAGCCCCGTGGCAAATGACGTGACAATGACAATGTCAGCAGTGGCTGCTGACTGACATTGTCATTGTCATTTCTCATTGTCAATTATCATAGAAATAAGTGGTTATTTACATACTTGTACTTTATTATTAAGTACATAATACATTTGTTGCCGTATTTTTCTAAATATAAAACCACTCCGCTTCGCGGACTTTTACCAGAGGTTATGGTGTTTTTTTTATTTCAACGTCATTCTGACATTTACAGATTTGACCTTTTTTCGACACGTTTTGATATTGCATTGTAATGATGATCAATATTTTTTGTCTCAATTTCATGGAGCTGCAGCTAAAATTATAATAAAATCTCAAAGTATTTAATAGACACGGAAACTTTAGCCACATTTGAAATAACTATATCGCACAGAATTGAATAAATAAAGGCTATGTGCGTTTTGTTTGTAGTGAAACATTTTTCACATTTTTACGAAAACAGGCGCCTGAAAAAATCATATTTAACTTTAATCGAGTAGCTTAATAAATAAGCTTTCTAATAAGGTACATCACATTAGCGTTTAAAAATATTCGGAATATTGGCCCACTTTTGACCTCTCCTTTGATCAAGATACAACCTGACACTGGCCTGCAAATTGCAAAAAACGTAAGAAAATTTGAATTTCGCGGTCTACCACTGCGCATTCACCTTAATGCGACTATTGTAAATAATTACCGATATTAGGTTCTTATTTTATAACGCTACATTTCCAAATAAAATTTTATAACTTTTCTGTCATAAATCTTAAGAAATCTACTTACAAAGTCTGAAACCCACAACCCCATTCAAATAAACCTTGTTTGTTACCAAAGGAATACGTATTGAAGTGACTACAAAATACAAGTAGATATAAACTTTAGAACGATGCTGTTAGAAATGAATACCGTACTGCGATACAACAGTACTTTCGACGTTTCGATAGTCTCAGTCTTACCGACTTGAGCTGCTCATGTTTATTGGATCCTAGTATTATGCCTCGTATTTTAGGTGATTCTCTGAGGAACCGCGGTGTCGGTTGTGTCATGATAACAACGGGGTTACATATCTATCTGGGAGGTTATTGTGGCGAGCCTTTGTGATATCAATAATCACGACATGTTTTTTAAGATAAAAAAACTCCTTAGGAAACAAAAATTCAGGTTTTTTCAAAAATAATATTCGCGTTTATGTATGTACACTGCTAGAAGGATATTTTCTGACTTGCATGATGTTGACATGGTGCCAAGTTTCAAGTTTATTAACTCAAGGAATATGATTTTTCATACAAACAAAATCCCTCCTTATCACCCCCTTAAAGGTTGAATTTAAAAAAATCCTTACTTAGTGCTGACTATATTATAAAAGGAATCCGTGTGCAAAATTTCAAGGGGAAAAATGGGCAGGAAAGCTGAAAAATGTTTACTAGAAACATGAGTTTGTAAAAACCGGATGCGTCTACAAACTCATGTTTTTCGTACAGAAAAGCTGAACTAACATAATATCTGGATGTACTATGTTGGACACGTCACACAGCGTCATCGACTCTATCTTTTTCATACTCCTACACACTACATTCTCGTGTTCATTCTTTAAAATATTATGCTAAATTGCACGCTTTTTGGTTAATAATATAGTGTGTCCATCCAAGTTACTAAATTATCTTCAATCACGTTTACCCAACAACTACCTTTGCCGCCCCAACTAGCGTGAACTAGTCTCAAGTCTGGTTATATCCTAGATCTACTCCTTATGTCTCATGTTGTGCTGGTACTCCTGGCACGCGTGCCCTATCTATGGCAACGAAAGAGGAATCCTAATTTGGAAAATACGAAAATAATACTTAAGCTTTAGAAGAGTAAGAATGGTTCCTGACTGACAAGCCAGATTCATAAAACTTGTATAATTTTTAAACGAAGTGATTTTGAAAAGTATGAAATATTATAGTATTATGAACTTAAAGAAAATGAGCACATAGTGTGAATCAGTTTAGGATTTATGATGATGCATACGATTTTTGATTCATTTTATGTTTTTAAAGTTAGTTTTTCTTTTTGCCATCAACCAACCCCAGGAATCCAAGGATTCGAGCTAAAGTGTCCGGACTACGATACAAGTATGTTCTTCGAACTACGTCCAAGTCCAATGCTACAAGTTCAAAAGCATATTGATTTTCCGGTCGATCGACATGTAAGCCTTCTTCGATCTGCCACCCTAGTAAGACTACGAATATAGTGACGTCAGATAAACTCAACCACTAGTATTCTAATGACGTCATGAGTAACGAGAGCAGACATATAAAGGATGTAGCTTAAAGCATCATGCGACCTCATTCTATACTTCTGGCGGGAAAGACAATACATGCGCTTTCCATCCCTGTCTGGCCCGCTGTCTCTTTTCAGACGCTTCATCTCTTACGACTTATTGTTTCCTGGTATAAAAACGTTACAGTGTCAGTACTCGTTGCGTACTGCAACGATACTACGAATACCGGAATTTAACTTACGAAACTCTACCAAAAACTTTACTAAATATTAACGAAGAATTAGAGGTGGTTTAGAAAAGTCTGCCGTCCTTTAACTAAAAAGCCGTTAACCCTCAAATGGTCAATTTTTACTTTTTAATAGAAAGTGATAGAGTTTTAAATTCTCTATCTTTCTGTCTAAGAAACATTTTTATAACATAAATAGTTCCAAAGATATGGACATCTTTTAGGCCGTTAAGTAACATAATTTTTGATGATTCCATCACTTGAAAGCGTCTAACCCACACTTCTTAGCTTAATGTACTTTAAAATACCTTAACTGCCCGATGTGATGATTATTTTCTAGCCTTCTACTTAACTAAAAGCACGTTATCTGATTTTTCTTGACTATAAAGACGCTAACGGACTATAACTTCTTTATAGTTAGCATTTAAAGAACAGTTTATGTGAAAAAATTTACTTATTTGCAGTTACCAGCCCTTAACGCTGTTTTAGTTAAGCATGTAATTCTGCACATTTCCCAGAATACTTAGCTAAAAAGCAGCTAAGCCTCATTACTTAGCTAAAAGGCAGTTAGCCGACTCTCGCGCCGCTTTCACTCCGGGGTTGAGTGGGGTGCGGGTGCCCTGCTCAAGCCATCCGCCGTCCCGTCGGACTAAATCTTTCCACCCGGAGGGCACTGACACTGACTCTGTCAAAGATATGAACTACGAGATCTAACTAAGATCGAAGAAGTGACGATACAGATGAAGATATTGAAACAGAAAAACCCAAAACGACAAGAAAACAAAATCAAAAGTCATTTATTCAGACTAGGCTGAGAATCAGCATTTTTCGAACGTCAAAATTACAAAAGACAGTCCCCAAAACGCCCGCCCTTCACCACTTCCTAGTGCTTACTTACGATCCAAAAAAATAAATACAATAAACTCAAAGAGCTAGCGAGTCTCTTTAATTCCGTCATCTAAGAGGGTACAACGCCCGAGGCGTGGAGCAGAGATGCGGTGGTTCTGTTCTTCAAAAAAGGTGACAAATCCTCGCTGAAGAACTATAGACCCATCTTACTGCTGAAACACTTATACAAGCTGCTCTCGAGGATCGTCACGGACAATCTCGCGAAGAGACATGTCGAGTTCCAGCCGCCAAATCAAGCCGGTTTTCGAAAAGGCTTCAGTACCATAGACCACATCTATGTTCGGCAAATTATACAGAATACCGCGGAGTATAACCAGTCCTTGTGTATAGCATTTGTGGACTACGAGAAACGATGCGACTCCGTCAAAATATGGGCAGTTCTGGCCTTTCTGCAACGATGTCGAATTGACTGACGCTACATCGAAGAGACGAGAGAGAGAGAAAGATAGAGAGAGCGCGCGCGCGCGCGTGCGGTGAGATGTTTGTACGACGCTGCCACAATGACTTTTCAGATCCAGGATCAGAAAACAACCTCATCCAAAAAATGGAGGCTCCATTTAGGTTGTGCAACATCTGGTCTAACTGTTTCAGCGTCTGTTCATCTTGTTCGATTTGGCGATAACATCGCCATATTGACTAAGTCTCTCCAGCCGAAATGGAGCCTCTCGGTGGGTTGGCTTCAGCTTAAATTTGGACAAGACAAAATTCATGTACAATTCGCACATCTTAACGAGTCTAACCAAAGTTTTGAAGGATTATGTCTACCTAGCGCAAGTCAACCAGCTCAGTAGACACAACTTTGAGAAAGAAGCCGACTGAAGGATCCAGTTGGGCTGGGCAGTATTTGGAAAACTTCGTCTTGTCGCCTATCCCGCAGTGTTTGAAGACTAAGGTCTTAACCAGTGCGTCCTGTCTGTCATGATATACGTTGCCGAAACGAAGACATTGACGGTCGGGCTGGTCCACAATTCAAGGCCGCTCAGCGCGCTATAGAGCGAGCTATGCTCAGTCTCTTTGAAGTATAAAATCAGGAATGAAAATATCAGGAAAAGAACCGCAGTTACCGACATAGCTTGCAGAGTAAGCAAACTGAAGTGGCAGTGGGCTGGCCATGTTTGTCGAAGGACCGATGGCCGGTGGAGCAGACGAGTCCTGGCGTGGAGACCGCGTATCGGCAAGTGTCGAGTGAGCCTCCCACCAACTAGATGGATCGACGGCCTACATAAGGTGGCTAGGACAAACAGGATGCGGAAGGTAGAGGACAGGGTGTTATGGCGCAGCTTGGGAGAGACCTTTGTCTAGCAGTGGACTGCGATAGGCTGAGTATATTGATGACTGTGTTTAATTTAGATATTGTTATGTTCCTAAATACTTAAAACTACAACCTTTTACTTATGGATCCGTCCGCGTAGAGGTTGGTAAACGATATCATTTCGAATAATTAACCCACGGGAATGAACTACTGGTATAAAAAGTATTCAATGTTTTATTCCAGGTTATGGTCTACCAGTGTGCCAAATGTATCTATCTACACTTGAAAGTGCTGCTTATGTTTTATTATTTATTTAGTGTGCAATTTTACTACATATTTTATTAGGTACTTTTATTTGTTATAATATTTAAATAATTTAGGACTGAAGTTGCCTCATGTCTGATATAATGTAGCCTTTAGTTTATTACAATAACTGGGTTAGAAGTTTTCTATTAAATCAATGGTTGAATCAATGGAATAAAGAACATGGATTAAGAATATTGTCCATGCCAAATAATGAGCTCATGACCTGTTAGATCATAATTAGTTATAAGTTGATTATTATTGCGTATTAAAATTATAAGTAATTCTTTTATCTTTTAAATGTTGAATTATATTTTTGATTTTTAAAAGAACATGATGTTAGTATTTAATTAATTACTCACATATTTCCATATGAATGCTACACTATACAGAAGTTAACCACAAGCGAAATATTTTTAGCCACCTTTTAGTTAAGTAAAGTAGTTAAGAGTTTACAAAAATTCCATATAACATTGCCAACAATTAGCTAAAAAGCATCTAAAGCCCCGTAACTGCTCATTAGGAAAGTTATTGAAATTGAAATTAAAGCGAATGTCATGACTATAAAGCAGTTATGTCACTTAACAACTTTTTAGTTAAGTATTTCTAAACAAAATATAACAAACATTATGAAGCTTAACATTTTAAATAAATTACTTGACTAAAAAGCCGCTAAGGTATGGATAACGGCCTTTTAGTACAGTAATAAGATGCAATAACTAGGTTACATGCTTAACAAAATGAGAAAAATGAATTTTAAAATTAATTAATAATAGTTATTGGACAAAAAGGGTTATCTACGATAAACAGAAAGAAATATCAATTGATGTGTCCAACAATCATTATCCTAAGTATCATAGTTTTTAAGAAACAACGATTCCCACGTTTTTTCGCATTTACTCCGAAACAACTTTTTGGGCTTAACGGCCTTTTAGTTAAAGGACGGCAGAAGTGGACGTTATTATTACTGTAAAGACGTTATCAGAGGTACCTTAATAGCGAATTCACGTGTTCCACGATGACACCACGCGTAGTTACCGTACGTAGTCCGCAACGGGATTTCCGTAATTATTTTAGCTCTATAAATAACATAATAAAGTTATTAAAAATATAGTACGACTGCTCGACTTCCTACAAGTTATCGTTTTCTGGGAAGCTACGTGCGGCTCTGCCATGTTTCTTTGAGCGGTGACTTGCGCTTGATCTAGTACACTTCATATTCTTTATTACTTGACTCAGATGTGCATTAAACTTAGAAGTCTTACCCTTATAATAAAATTTATCAACTGAACTGACCAACAATTGACTAAAGACGTTTTAGTAACAAGTGTTCCCCTTAAAAAGCTTTATCCAATGGTCAATCTTATGACAGGCACCAAGAAAATTGGTTGAAAATATTAAACTCTGTTTTAACCGGTGCAAACAGTGTCTGTGTTGGCTTAATAGATGATACTACTCTGGTAATGCTAGAATATTAACGGTTTAACGACAATTTTCGTGAATGGTTCTAACATTATACAAATTAATAACATACATACTTAGAAAACTCTACTATCCTCAGAACATTATTTACTGCTAAAATAGAATCCGTATTTTTCCTTTATTCCCAGTAGTTCCATGTAGCTAGTCCCACATGGAACTACTGCAACTCACTAGTTCCTTGCATGGAACTAGTGAGAAGTATTCAGCAGTTCCACTCCTTTATTCCCAGTAACTATAAGACGATGATTATCCAAAAAAAAAGCAAGGCACTAGGTACTGTTAAGGGCGAGCTACCTACGGATGGGAGCATTCACTAAATGAAACTCCTAATATGGTTAAATTAGATATTATTTTCAGAGTTTTTCCATATCAACTTACAATTATCACTTTCTATTTTTTCGCGACAAACCTAATTTAATTCATTGACACCCGCTTGAACGTTCGAATACAGCAGATGCCATCAATTATGACCGGCCTGCATTATTAAAAAGTTCCAAGCCTCTACAGTACCTATCTTTTCTCGAAGCTTTTCGTCGTATTTTAAACTCTCTTTGCTTCGGCCTGGATATCGCTAGAGGGCTCAAGTTCTCAGGGTAATATGTAGCAGACTTATTTATAAGTATCGTTACAGGAGCTAAACGGGTTCTACATCCCAGGGATGACGTCGGTAGTATGCAAGAGAGCAGCGGAAAAGCTAGACAAATGAAACTTATTGTGTTTTATAAAACACAATAAGTTTCATTTGTCTAGCTTTTATACTTTGAATTTTTATTAATACCTGAAATACGTCGATTTCGCCACTGAACAAAACCTCTAGGGCACTTCCCGAAGTCCTAGAAAGTTGAAATTCGGTGTGCAGGCTGGGATTTGCACACAAATAACAAAAAAGTTAAGAAATTTGTAACTTTTATCCTCCAACCCCCTTGGAGGTGCAAGTCTGTACTTCTTACGGATAAAGTAATAATAGGTCAGTACAATATCACAGCTAAAATAAAATGAAAACATTTCATGTAAAGTAGGTTGCCAAGCCATATATTTTGACCAGGATTGACCAGGGTGCCTACTACACACTTGGCCCGCCCACTTCTACATTTACCAGAACGATGCGAATGAACACATAAATAAAAAGCTATATACAATTTAAACTGCAACTCTTAGTCAGCTATTGAACGAAAGAAAGAAAGGAAAGTTTTGAGTAGGAATGTAATGGAAGACTAAAGTAACGATGAATGTGTGACAGATGTTATGACTCCCCGTTCTGGAGTTAACTACTAAGATGACGGATAAAGAGAAATATGAAAGAAGAAGACATGCTGCGCCGACTACGAATAAATTGGGATAAGCCCAAGAGAATGATGAGTCTTTCAGTCATTCCCAATGTGTTATCAATCTTAGCAAGAAGTCACTTGTAATATCTGACAGATTTTTTTAATGTCATGATGGCTTCTGATGCTTTTTAAATACTGAGAGAAATAGTACAAGATATCACAATAGCAATGTAAAAAGTAAAACCAAAACGTGTTTTGGCACATGAGGGATCCGAACCCCCGACCCTCGCGTTATTAGCACGATGCTCTCACCGCTAAGCTAATGTGCCTGTGCTTGATATTACGAAACACGGGATATATTTCGTCAATCGTGCTTCCCGCACCCTGGCACCCTTTGAAAGAGAGATAGATAGATTGCATTACACCAAAGTGCGAGAGGAATCAATGTATGCAACAGAACTGGCTGCAAACCAATGCGCTACACACCCATAACAACACCCTTTGATAGACAGGTGACACCCAGTTGAGCAATGTTAAAAAAAAGCCGAACTCATTCGAAACAATAATATAACTAGTTAGTTTTAGACACTCCTTCAGACGAAGGAGTGTCTAAAACTAACTAGGGTCAAATCAAAGTGTAAATGAAGGCGATATAAGTTATTACTTATTATTACCCCAGCTTACCACTGATCACATTTACTTCTCTATCTTAGCACATCTACTTGCGGATATGCTGCTTCCACTACTTTAGCAAGGTGACGGAGCTCAATTAGTTCAAACATAAAACACTAAAACTGGAACAACTTCTGAATATTATCTTTTTTTTTTCAAATTACTTTGACAGTTCTCAGTTTAAGTGTATCAAATAACATGAACTCCTAGACAATTTATATAAAATTGATACAATAGATTGTAACCACCTCATTGAACTTGGTCCAGGGCTAAATTAATGTTATTGGTATTTCTGAACTATTTGCACGAACTACCTCGATTATTTTTGGATTATCACATGCATTTATGCAAATTCAAAAGTTTCAAGTTCAAAAAATGGGCACATGTGGGACTCGAACCCACGACCTTCGCGTCTCAAACGCGACGCTCTATTCCATCCAGCTGAGCTAATGTGCCACTATGAATGGCTTCCAAATTTGCGTCCTGTATCGGCCCTCTGAGTACGTTCAGCGACAACAGCGCTCGACACCCTTTAAAGTAACCAGTTGCACCTGCGGACAGACGCGGAACTACTTCCACACGCACAAACCCTTTTGAAGGTCAGGGACGCATGTCATTTAATGCATGCAAGACAGATGGCATTGATTTTAATCGAACTTTCGCATTTTAGTTTTTAATTAATTTGTGAGACTTTTGTCTGCCTAATTGGTTACTTTATCAGAAAAATGTTCTACTATGTAGTCTTTCCTGAAGATAAGGTACCTACCTAATGTTCAAATTATTCATGATTGCAGTACTTCAATACCGAGACCGACCGAGTGCTTGCAAAAGCCATACACAAGTCAAGGTATCTATCGTAGGTATTTCGGCTTATATATTATAAAAAATCGGACGAAGCTGCGCCAAGCAAACGGTTGTATTAATGTGAATCTACACATTTCCTTAGGCAGGCCCAAAATTATCAATTATATTGCGCAATATTTTTAACTGGTTTAGGGTTAATAATTATTATATTGAAGATAGCGCAATGACTGAACAAAAGTTTGAATGAGTTTATTTTGTATTGAACCATAGTTTAATTGCACTGATTATGATAAGTATTGCACAGATCTTACGCACGCGAGGCTTGTATGAGCCGTCAATGTTATTGCGTGAAAATAACGGACTGTTTGAAGGGCAACACCGTTACAAAAGTTTCGCGGTCGTAGCGTTTCAATTAAACCTAAATTACTTATTATTGTTTTGATCCGGTTGGTTAAAAAGTTACTGTAATGCATTTTGTTCGTTTATAAAACAACGAAAAAAGTTCGGTTCTCAAGTCGACGCGTATATTTTTTTACGTATGACCACGCATAACTTTTGCAGAATAGTCCAGTTTTTCCGATTCATTGTTTATAGGATAACGTATACCTACCTCAGAGTAAGTTGGTCTCATTTGAAATTGATAAATTAAATCCACCCCTAAGAACACACACATTTTTTCGATTTTTTCATTTAATTGTTATATTTTTTTTAATATATCGAGTTAGCTCTTTATTTTGGTACCTCACATGGTCAAGGTACTTAATTTTTTTTTTATCATTAAGTATACGTTTTTTAGATGCTTAAATCTAAAATCCGCCATTTTGATTTTATAAAAAAAAATACCTAGCCTGTCCATTGCACAACCCAGGCGAGTCGAATGATACCTTATGTCGGCGCCTGTCATTAGGTGTATTGGCTCCAATGCACCAGTGTGTGGATCGGTCTTGGACAGATCAATATCCCGTCCAAGACCGATCTACACATTGCTGTGTTGCATCCAAGACTGCAGCTTGTGGCCAATATGCCCAATGTGAGGCGCCGGCATTACGTATTAAAATTCATCCAGCCGTTAGGGTGCTTCGAGTCCTATTTTGGCCACCCTGTAGTCGGGCAAAACATAAAAAAAATTACGTCTGTATTCGAGGAATATGAAATGTGGATAGCCAGCTATGTTTTTAAGTCCCATGTGACGGGAGCTAGCTCTAGCTTATTGCCATAAACCGAAAACAAATCCTGAATCCTGTGTTTTACTTAGCTACAACTATTCAGTTATAGTCTTTTTGAGGCTGTCATAGTACAAGTTACTCCATGTTTAATAGACGATTCAGTTACGTAGGTGTCGTTAGTTGTTGAAACGACCAAGCCCCATAATCTATATATATAAAAGGAGAACTGACTGACTGACATATCAACGTACAGCCCAAACCGCTGGGTCTAGAGATTCCAAATTTGGCACGTAGGTTCCTTATGAGGTCTAGGGGTGCACTAAGAAAGGATTTTTCAAAATTCACACCCTAAGGGGGTGAATGGGGGAGGGTGAAATTTCACGCGGACGAAGTCGCGGGAAGAAGCTAGTTATACATATACATACTGGCAGGCCACTCAGAAAGTATTGCTAAAAAAAGTTTTTATGTATGAGAGACTGGGCAGTTATAATCTATTTTGAAAATATGATTATTCGTAAGTAAAAATAGGTACGTTCCAATTTAAAAATTTTCCTCCACATTGTTTGCGAGCTAATTTAAATTATCGTGTCTCATTAAAAAATAGATCTGCGCCGGGTACATTTTCGCGCTATGATTTTTTACGATTTCAAGCGTCTCCTGAAACCGGACGAATCGTACGATAGACTTCAAATTGCATTCATGGATGAAAGCCCTTCTAAGGCAACCGTGTATCGTTAGTATAACGAATTCAATCGCGGTCCACTAACTTTGTGGTCGTCCTTTGACGACTGTTACGGAATAAAACGTGCTAGCAGTGAAAAATTAAATTCAAGACAATAGGCGACTTACGTATCAAGAGATTCAGCACATACTGCAGGTTGGATCGGAAAGCCTTCACGAAATTCTACACGTGCATTTTCGCGTAAGGAGGATAGTTTCACGCTGGGTGCCGCACAACCTCATCGATGCTCAGAAGCAGGCCCGGATGGAATGGTGCCGTGATATGATAAACAAATTTGAAGCAGGCTCGTCTCGGCGTGTTTACGACATCATTACAGGTGATGAGTCTTGGTTTTATCAATATGATCCATAAACGAAGCACCAGTCGACGGTTTGGGTGTTTCAAAACAAATCAACGCCTACCAAAGTGAAGCGATCTAGAAGCGGGTGAAAGATTTTGATCACGAGCTTTTCAATTTGACTGGCTACTTAGTGTCAATTCTTTTACGGAACTTAAGAAGCATCAACGCTGAATGGTATACTACCAAATGCTTGGCAGAAGTTTTCTCTGTTGTGAGCAACAAGCGACCAAACACAGGGCTCCGCGGGCTAATGCTCCATCACGACTACGCGCCTTCGCACACCGCGCTCAAAATGAGGGACTTCCTGGACAGCACGCGCCGGTCAAACTCCTGGGGGATGACCCAGGAGTTTGACCGGCGTGCCGAGTGGGGAAAATGTGGCAACACTTGAACTTGAACAAAAATGCAGTGACATATCTCTTGGATGATATATCTACGATTAAACTCTTCTTGAGTTATGTAGTGCTAGTACACTAGCGGCGATGGCGTTACCATGGCAACAGACGCTTGAAACTTTCTTGTAGAGAGAGTAAACAGAATATTGTTTATTCGTAAATTTAATTAAAATCTCTTTCTGACGTAAGCAAACTGCATTAGTTAGACAAGGATAGAATATAGAGCATCCCGCAATATTCACGGTGTTCACCCTTTTTTTTTCCGGGGTGGAAAATCCTCATGGATGTTCGCCGCCCTGGGGCGGGCGGCGGGGTCTGTCAGACTCTTACTGACTAAAAACCACCCCGGTGTTCCATGTCCTACGCCGGGGGTCGCGGGAGCGTACGATCCTTCCGCAACCCCCGGCTGACGGTGTTCACCCTGTACTAACTTCAGGTATTCGAAACTCAACCACGATACGATAGGTAGTATAGGTTGCTCGGCTACCAGGGTAATATTAAACACAGGAGCTAACTTACAAACTACTAACAAATCATCAAGTAGACAAAAGTTGGCACTGTTTATAATTTTATAAATATACTAATCAAAATACAATGACATTAAAAATTATGGATCTTTTACTAAAATGATGAAATACGGCTTCGTACGTTCGGCTGAAATGATAATGATGATGATATCCAAATAAATATTTAAAAATAATTCATAAGCATACATTTTAGGGATGTTTTTCACTCAGTTTTGCCCTGTCAATTCACACAACAATGCAAACCCCTTTAAAAAAAAAAAAAACTATTATTATTATTTGAATCCATTTATATTCTAAAGATTTCCCCTCCCAGGGAAGCCCAATCTATAAATAGATTAATAGTAACAGGATGCCATGAATACCAGGATCATCAGGATGTAATCCACCTGTTTCCTGTATACTGTCTTGGTACTCTCCTGGTAAATTCACTTGTGTGCACTCGAGCGATAGCGTTGGTCGAATTTCCCAAGAGCGAGGCGATAGCAGTATCATGGTGGCAACGTAACAGTTATTGTCATTCATATAATTATGTGTGTATCATATTATTGCTTCAGCTGTACGGTTAAAAGAATCATGGTTTTATTGTCAGATTTAAACTCCATTCAAAACTGAACTTAGTAAAATTTATTCCAAACGGGTAATTACTCTAACTTAATTATTATGAATGTTCCCCCTATCTTGTCTCCAGTACATATTGCTTAACAATCATGGTTAGTGAAATTACGAAAAAAATTATATGAGATGCATCCTTCTCTGTGCGTGGTCCCACATGCACTGGGCCTTTTAGGTTAAAAATATAAAAGTTGCAACTTAAATTTTATAAGATACTAGCTGCCCGGCGCGACTCGCGTTCGCGTGGTGTCCTACTAATACCCCCTACCCTACTCCTACCAATCCTACCCCTGCCCTTCTCCTACCTTACTCCTACCCCTTCCCTACCCCTTACTCCTACCCTACTCCTACCCTACTCCTAACCTACTCCTACCGTACCCCTACCCTACTCCTACCCTAACCCTTCCCTACTCCTACTGTACCCCTACCCCTACCCTACTCCTACCGTACCCCTACCCTACTCCTACCCTACCCCTTCCCTACTCCTACCGTACCCCTACCCTACTCCTACCCTAACCCTTTCCTACTCCTACTGTACTCCTACCCCTACCCTACTCCTACCGTACCCCTACCCTACTCCTACCCTACCCCTTCCCTACTGCTACCGTACCCCTACCCTACTCCTACTGTACCCCTACCCCTACCCTACTCCTACCGTACCCCTACCCTACTCCTATCCTACCCCTTCCCTACTGCTACCGTACCCCTACCCTACTCCTACCCTAACCCTTCCCTACTCCTACTGTACCCCTACCCCTACCCTACTCCTACCGTACCCCTACCCTACTCCTACCCTACCCCTACTCCTACTCTACCCCTACTCCTACCCTACTCCTGCCCTACCCCGAGCCTACTCCTAGCCCTGTCATTTGCGTTTTGTTATTCCAAGTCTGATACTTTTTTTTTTTTTTTTTTTCTGATTTTTTTTAGTATCTTATGTCCGTCTCCTGGCTCTAAGCTACCTCCCTACCAATTTTCACCCAAATCTGTTCTGCCGTTCTTGAGTTATAAGTGGTGTAACTAACACGACTTTCTTTTATATATATAGATAATATTGTTTTTGTTGAATATGCATTTCACAAAAATAGTAGCCCCAAAGTGACTTACTTAGGACTTCCGCGTTATTATTGATTGTCTTTTGTCTAAATCAAACAAAAAATTGTTGGTTCAAATTAAGTAGGTTGAGAATCTGAACTTTTAAACGTTAGATGTTACCGATCCGTTTTTCCCCACTGTCCACAACATGTACCATGTAAATAATTTTTATTTATATAATGTAATAGCAGCGTTTCGTTTTTGTTTATGTAGACTAGTGGGCCGCCCTCGCTTCGCACAGGTGCTATCTATTACTGAAGTGGCTAAAAACATCGAGGTTTATGTGCCTCAACTAAATTGAATATTAGTTTACCATACACATAAACCATCCAGGGGCTCGTAGCTAAATAATAACAGCATCACGGTTAAGCAACGCTTGCCGAATTTGGTTCGTGGATGGGTGACCTTCAATTACATACCCAGACCCCTTTATGCATTGGGCCCCGGCTGTTGTTCGTAAATCATATTTAAAACTGAATAAAATACTTACACATGTATTTAGTATTTTACGCATTAAAACAACAAAAGACAGTCGTTATAGGCAGAGGTGAATGGCGTTTTGTCCTTAGTGGATACTGACATAAGCTCTTTCCTAGCTGAACACTAATGATTAAATCAAATATAATCATTATCTTATATAAATGCCCCCTACCGAGGTTTCAGTGAATATTCAGGTGTTAAACAAAGAGCAAAGTATGTATCATCCCTGTCTCACTAGTATAAAAGGACACGCAGTATGCAGTTTGCGCCAGTGTTTGGCGGGGAGCCAACCTAGCTGTTTGGTTGGTCCCTGTTAAACACGCAATAAAATCTAGTATTTGCATCTGGGTAAAACCAGAGTATTTACTTATTTTAAGTAACTCTGAATGTTTCAAAGTATTAAAACAACATTTGCATTTAACAACGCAACAGCTAAAATAGCTTAATTAAACTAAACTATTTGTGTCGCTATAAAAATACTTTTCAGTTCACGTATTAACGTTATCCTCGATGGTCCTGGCTATGCGCGATCTTTTATTTACAATATAAGTGAGTCAAGACAATAAGTCAGTCGCGGAACTTCGTTCGTGTCACAATGATCAAATCTGCATGATAGACGTATTTTTCTTTGCAGTTTATCCCCTAAACAGGATTCACGATGCTAGTTTTTATAAGCTAGTATATCAAATAGATATCATTCGGCTCGCTGAGTCCTCAGCTAGTAGTATTACGTATATAGACTGACCACCTTTACGCATGCGCCAACCGAAGGATTAGCGAGAGGAAGGGGCTCATTGAATGCGTCTTATTTTATGTTTAGATGTGTCGTATGGTCGCATAGGTGCTCGGACGGCATTGTTAAGCGTTGTGCTATTTCTTTTCCTAATTTTGGGGAACACTTGCTGTCTTATCTGCACTCCTTATTAAAATATGGCGGCTCGTACCTAACCCGTACCAATTCAGATTGAGACTGAAATCAGACTGTGAACGTTCTTAAAATTACGAGAATTGCCTCTCAGATGGACCTGTTAAATCTCAGTGCTAGTGCAAACTTATTGTTTTAGGTGAACTCACTTAAACAATAGGTATGGCTGGCACTTTACAAACTTAAAAAGCCATAGAAGAAAAGACATACACGAAATGCCCACTGTAATTTTCATTTTTTGAGATCACAGAGAATCCCATCTGGTGTTGGTATTTTTTAAGAAGGTGTTTTTCTTTTCCCTTTTACACATATAAATATTAGATACCATTATTATTTTAAGTCTGTTAATTTATATATTATGTAAAAATAATATTCCGAAATAAATAAAATACAACCTTTAAGAAATCAATTTCTTTAAACCGAACACTGCGGGTACATAAGAGGGTAATATGTCGAAAGTATGTAACATTAGTGTCTCATAACAGTAGTAACATTTATCATTTTAAATTGCTTTACTTACGACTTCGTTTTCAAGCTAAGGCTACGGAGTTGCTATGACGTGTCTATCGTCACGGCTACGGCATCGACGCAGCTACGTGGCCGTAGTAGATCAGATAGGTAACTGTATACGCGTCGCCATATTTTTTTGGTTTAGCCTGTACTGTCCTACAGCTGGGCAACGGCCTCCCCCAAGTCCTTTTAGGAACTCCTTTCCCGCGCCACCTCGAACCAGCTCTCGCGGTACAAGCCGTATGTGGGCGGGCATTATCATGCATAAACATAAAAATTTGACCTATTCGCAACCGGTGCGGTCGGACTACAGGTTTCAGTACCTCAGGTCAGGTACATCAGGTACTTCAGGTTTCAGGTAGTACTACTAGTATTTTGACCATTGTAATCGTCATCCGCGATTGCCTCGTCGTATTACTGGATTCCGAAGTGATCTACGTCCATGAAGGTTGACTTCATGTAGTCTCCTCCTTACAGTGTGATCGCTCACCAGCACTTGGTGCTACGACTGTAACTACGGCTGCAGCAACATAATGTGGCAACCCTGGACTGGCCCGCGCAGGCTCCGAATTAAAATCCAATTGAGCACGCGTGGGATATGCTCCCAACAAAGAGCTTTACAAAAAATATCCCGAAAATCTGGTGACATACATCGACCTATTCATTGCATCTTCGTCAAACATGGGACCTTATCCCACAAGGAGATATCGATAACTTCTTTTGAGTATGAATAATCGTTGCAGATGCGTTGTTACCACCCGATGTCGTTTTTACAGGGGTTACGGGGTTGTCCAATATTTATTGTAATATAGGATAGGGTAATAGCGTTCCTTTCATGTATTTAAAATAAAATATAATTATTATGTGTATTTACAAAGATATATAAATATTATGATCATTAAAGAAAACTGTTCTATATGAATAGTATTTAATTTTTCTTCATATTAATATAACTCATCATTCATCCATCCTTCAACGCGATGTGGCGCGCGGATCCGAATACTTTCTCGCTCACACAGCCACTATCTGTTTCGTTCACACTTCGTGGCTTCGTCTTCACATGCTTTTCTATTCTGGAAGTATAGCCCAGGAAAATAAGATTTTTCACCGGGATTTTCTGTATTTAGCCATTAGAAATACTGTGTGGAAAAGCCATACCACAGATAAAATGTGCGAAAAAAAAATTACTGGCCGTCAAAGGTCCCGTGAGTCACTTTTTTGTTTATATTTCGTAAAGCATTGCATTACATAAGTTGCATTTATGTTGCAATAAGTTTATTCCTTAGTTAATTTTGCACAAGATATTTAATGACAAGATCTACGTAGGACCAATATTACTCGAGCGAGATATAATTATTGCTGCAAAAAGTTGAGGGTAACGATGATTTTGTTTCCGCACCACCTTTAAGGGGCTTAAAGGACCTAAACGCAAAAAACGCAAGTTTTAGAAACAATAAAAGTAAATGATCGCCTACAGTAAAAAAAACCAAAAAAATATATGATATTCTTCAGGATAAATGCTAGGATGATAGTGTGTTGAAAACATAATACAACTTATTTGGTACGATAGAAAAAAATCATGAAGATACCTCTAAAAACTTTTTATTTACAACAAAATTCATACTAATATACATACAATCATTATGATTTTTTGTCAGATTATTCTACAAGCAACATATTAAAACTATAGGGTTTTAGTTTTTTTGTCCAAAGACTAGATTTTTCGTAAATCGATAATTGCTTCATATTTTGCAATAAATTACCAGCGTTGTGGCATCGCGCTTCTCTTTCTTTTCTATGCAGACCGACAAACACCGCGCTTTAGGTCATGTAGTCCTCTTAAGATAGAGTAAGAAGACAATAAACCATTTGATATTATTACGACCGCGGTGTCTGCTACGGCGTAGTCACTGCTACGCCGTAGCACGGTAACAGAGACCACGGTCTGCGGATTAAATTTTTACCGGTAAACATAAATTTGTGAAAAAAGTTTGAGAGAGAGATATTTTTCCCCGGCACTGGGTCAATATAATACAAGTTACTGATGAAAAAGGCTTAATTTAACTCAGAATTGACAACAGAGCTGGGTTTTAGAACAATTATTGTTGTATAACTTTGTAGACAATGCAGGAGAACAATCATAAAAATTATAAAAGACAGTCAAATTATTAATGAAAAAGTAAGGTCCTATACAATTTGTATCTATATCACTAATAACTTTGGGGCTTATTAACTTCCTATCCTCAGCAAATGACCACGTATCGCATCGTTCAATATGCTGACTATGGATTGACTAGGCAAACATAAATAGCTGGGATACCCCGTTAAATCTAAATATGTTTTAAAATTGAAAGTCAAGTTTATCTTTTTTAAGAAAGAGTCGCTTTTAATAAATAAACACTGGTGTTAAAAGTTGAACTATTTTAATAGCTGTTCGGATATAATTTCAAATAATATAATGAATGATTGCGGCATATTCCAGTAGAATTATCGTTTTTTGTGTCTTATAATGCGATTATTAACGACATAACTATAAAGCCAAAGTGAGGCACCAGCATTTGAGAAAATATACCTGTTATACCTCAAAATGGCTTATTTTTGCTACACTGGTATTGATCGTGCGTGCGTGTATGCCGATCGATTCTGTAAAAATGTCTCCGTGAAAACTTAGATGAAGTGAACCATCAAAGGTGTCAATCCCGAGCATCAAATGGAATGCCGGCTCACTGCAAGCTCACTTCACCTACTTAAGTCTTCACAGTGAGTTACGAGGCAAAAGGAGTATGTAAGGATCGTTGTATGTGAGGCGTTCTGTAGGTCCTGCAGTGGTATTCTGTAAAAATCTCACCGTGAAAACTTGGGTGAAGTGAGCTGTCAATAGTGTCAATCCCTAACATCAGGTAGACTGATAGCTCACTTTCAACTCACTTCACCTAAGTTATCACGGTGATCTTTTTACAGAATAGCACGGCTGTTTTATTTCAACCTATTTATTTAAAAGTATTCGTAGAAACATAAGACTGACTGTGTTGTTTGTGTTGCAATTGTTTGTGTGTGCAAGTCGTAAGGAAATGTTTAATGTTACTCAACGAATAAAACAATAAAATAAAACAAGTTAAACTGCTGTGCTTTCGATTCCGTTCAGGTCACCAATACTAACTGCGTTCAGACTCCGGGTAAGTTCATAATTTGGACTTTTTCCCTTTGGATACGCAGTAAGTGTTGTTTAAACTTTTAACAACTATTAAAAGTCATTTTTTGAACTAAAAGTGTTAACTGTTATTAAAGCCCGAAAAGGAAAGCCCCAGCCAGTCCATCCAGCAGAGAGAGGCAACGAATTTGAAGCTTCCACGGATTGTAGCAGTTCTATGTTGAGCCAACAGAAGGTAGGAAGATGCTCCCGTTTTAATTATATTGTTATTTTGAGACCAATCGTTTGAAGATAACAGAGGCAAATTGATGTTTCGATTAAGGTTAGCGTTATCTAGAGATTTATATTGCAAACAGGCCTTACTAATTTGTTTATCTCAATGAATACAAACTTTTTGTTTTTAACTATTTGTGCAATAATAAACCTTATAGCTAAAATGAAAATAAAAAACACAACACAGTCATTCCAACAATATTAAACGTTTATGGTATCCGATACTCGTTGAGTACTAGTATCACCTTAAAATGTAACGCTTTTGTACCAGGGTGCAATGAGTCGCAGGAGATGTTAATGACATAAAAACTTCACCAGGCCAGAGAGGGATGGAAAGCACAATCATATATACGCTTTCCCGCCACATTCACCCCATCCCCCAACGAAAGTAACACCATCTCGTGGGTGGATGCAGCTACGAAGCTATCAATTTGTCTAGATAGATGGAGCTACTACGTTGTATCAAACAAAAGTAGTAGTCGAAGCATACGGTAGAGAGTATTAAAGTTAAAAAGTAGTTGTACGCTTGAAAGCAGTGGTACCGGTGGAACCTACTTAGAGCCAGCCTTAACGCTGGCAACACTTCTTAGGTACAAGAGTGGGCTGCTAATAAAAAGAGTATAGGTATGCATGCCATGCCATGCTTCCCTGGTCTGTGCGAGTCTCATCCAGGTCTTTCCCGCGATCTTCAGTATATGTGCAACTTATTTAGGGCTGATTTTTCAACCGACCAATATTTTTTATTCCTGGAATAAAATTGATGTCTAACAGTTTTTGTATGGAAGACGCGCGCCGGTCGGTGTACAAGGAAATCTAAACGATAATCTATCATAATTTTAAAACTTAAGAGTGTTTTTATTCTATTATCACATATTATTTCCACTAGTAGATAAGTTTTTATTTAAATACAAACAAAAAGCCTTAATTTAAAATATACGAGGTAATACTAATATATATGTATGTAGTATGTGTAATGTATAGTACTATAGTAGTAGTACGTTGTAATAAAAATAAAAGAAAAAGGGAGCTTATTGGGCATCAAATAATAATTCGTCCGCATCGCTGTTAATGGGATAAGTGCCCAAAAGTCTGGCAGCATTACCACTTTGGATGACAATGCTGATTCTTCGGGCTAAAAATAGGCCAGCCTTCTGGTCACGTGAAGAATCGACAAACCGCTTGGCGATGTCCCGAAATACTATAGCTCCCAAAAAGGTTATTAAATTTGCGCCATCTGAGGTTTTCTGCTCCTGTTGCAGCCGCCCCAGCACATCCCCTAGGTAGATGGGAAGGCGCGAGGGGGTCGACAAAGGTTGCATCCCACACCAAAGGCCTAGCCAACTTCCAAGGCATAACGGTTATTCCATCTGGCCTATTCCCATCATCGCGTGTCAAGCCATTGGGTTTTAAAACAGCTGGCACGAACAGTAGGTACGTTAACATACAAACGGTTTAAAGTTCTATAGGCATTTACACTTAGATTTATGACTTACTTTAGTGATCTTTACAGGGTTATAGATTGTTGACTACAACCGGCAACGGAAAGCACTTGACCCACACCTAGGGTGTACTCCTAAAAACGAACGCTTTTGGCAATGAACCCACTGACTAAAACTGGTGTTTTTCAGAAAAGTTAGAGACAGCGTTGTGACTACTCGTGTGTTCAGTTGGAATAAGATACGACAGTTACTTATTACACCAAGTTACAGTTGCGGTGTTGTGAAACTGTGTAGTGTATTTTTTTTGGGATTTTTGCGGAATTATAAAGTTATATTACTGAAAAAAACCTATTTCAATTCAGTTAAATATTATATGTGCATTTTTTTAATATTGTTTGGTTTTAATTTAACAATGGTGCCTTTTTGGTGGGGCAGAGTGAGAATCAAATAAACGGAATTATAAACTTATATTACTGTAAAAAACCTACTTCAATTCAGTTAAATATTATATGTGCATTTTTTATTATTGTTTGGTTTTAATTTAACAATGGCGCCTTTTTGGTGGAGCAGAGTGAGAATCAAATAAAAAATATGGGCGGTATTTCTATAAAATATTAATCAATATTATAATTTTGCACTTTAAAAACATTATTAGCTCTTTTTTAGTTCGGGATGCGCTTCGGTCAAAACCTGTGACCGATATTAGTATTCTAGAGGAAGGAATTTGTTATTAGAGCTCTTCAATCATTAATGTTCTTAGTAGAACGATTATACTCGTAATATTTTAGTTTTTTTTTTTTTTATATATATCTTTATTATCTCTTGTGAAATGATTAGCACCATTTTTTAAGGTTACCGTACCTTAATTGAATCCACTTACTGTAAACTCCATCAGTAATTTATTTTTCTATTTCTCCGTTATTAACGCCTAAAGCGTGAGTTCCTGGAAAATAATGTATACTCCCAGGTATATGCTGTCCTAGTAGAGATGCGGGATTAGACGTTGCGGACGATTACACCGTTTTGCACACTTCACAGAATAATTTATTTTCATATCATAAACGATATGGCTGCTTAATTTACAAGCAATTAAGTAAGCTTCATCAAACTCCGTAACGTATTTTAAGTAAAAAGTGATTTAAAACACTGTTCGCGAGATGTTAAAAACAAAAGTTAAAAATAATATTTAACCTAGTTTACGATTTATTTAAATATAATACCGTACGTACCTCTCTCTTGGTTACATTGTTACCATTGTAAGTTAGTAAAAATCGATATACAGGCCAGAGAGTGAAACACACGATGTTACTAGGGTTGCCAACCATACTGTTAATAACAGTATTATTATTCATTTATTAAAACTTTATGCACAAGTAAAACCTGTACAAAGGCGGACTTAATGCCTTGGGCATTTTCTACCAGTCTACCAGGTGATGCAGAGACAATACACAGTAGGTGCTTATATTTAATTAGTATTACTTATACCGTTTATTCACTCTAAAATACTGTTTGTATTGATATCCAGAGCTATACCTTAATAAAAGTTTAATCTACTACGTAGAACATCGTGCATGCACTTAAGCATGGGCACGGTGGTCCAACTAGCTTAAATTTTGGAATGAAACTGTTAATGTGTCAAATATTCGGGACCTAGTAAATAGATAATTAATTGTTATCTTTTAGATAAAAGTATTATATTTGGTTAGTTCTGCCACCACAGTATTCACAGAATGAGTGTTTTCAATGATGAATGCTAAAGTGGAGGGACGACAGAAATAGAGCTTCAATACATTCAATAAAAAAAACTAAAAAACCCGACTGCGGTAAAAAACTTAAGTTTTATACCGCAGTCCGGTTTTTAGTTTTTTTATTGTTATTATTGTATAATATTTTATACCGTAGTCGGGTTTTTTAGTTTTTTATTGTTATTATTGTATAATATTTTATTGTTATTATTAAGAGCCGCACCCCACCCCGTACGACTCTGTAGAGCTCGCCTCACTGGACTGGACACTCTTCTCCTGATTGTAATGAATTTCCAAGAAGCGTATTGCCTTGTCCCGACTTAGGTAGCTGGGGAACAAGCGGGGATACAAGAAAACAATTTCAATATAAAATAAGGTTGGGAATTCATTGATAAGGTGATTAAGGAAAGGAAATCTACTTTTCTTTTGATTATGAAAGTTAGAAGACATGAGAGGAATACAAAAGGGTAATTGACACGTAACACTTGCGTCGGAGAATTCATTGTTTTTGAGTTACGTTACTGAATGTTCTTACAATAATCTGGTAACCCACCCCAGAGACGTAGGGCCGCTTTACAACAGCTGTTACATCGTACGTGTGCCACAAGTCCTAATGTGCATGGGCCTAGAGAGGACCTGCTGCGGTTCCAACAGGACACGTTCCCTATACTCAAGCATATCTTACTCGATTCTAAGGTAAAGGACTGCGAAGTGCCTCTACCATTGAGCGAGACAAGTTTCCAGAAGAGCTGGACGCGTACTGTAATAATATCCCCTTATAACGGACTGCTCACCCTTTACTAAGATAATACAAAACTAGCGCAAGCGTACCGCATCGTCAGTCAGTTACAGAACTCCTTACGAATTGCTTTGCTATACGCCGAAGTCGTTATTTTAAATCGTCATTTCACACTTCCTTAATCTACCCAATTTAGAGGATGCTTGCAGTGTAATCGGCAGTCGTGCTACTATTCTTGTCTACCTATCTAGCAACGGCGCCTTTCCATCTGGGCATCCAAGTGTCTCGCTAAATATTATTTTTTTGTATCAGTAAGAGGCCTACGGGGGCCGGGTGTGATTTAACGAGACACAATTTCTAACGTTCCTTAGAACGGCTATCAATCCAGTTAGGGGTACTTGATGAAGCCTACCCCCGCTCCCGGTTGTTTGAATGTATAAATCGTCCTAGATTTTCGCTATTATTTATGAATTTTAATAGCTTTCTTGTTCAATCTATAGGATGAAAAAGTGATTGTTGTAATATGTGTGTGCTATTAATCAGCGACACGCAGATATCGCGTTCTATTTCCAGGCAATTTCAATTTCATTGGTTTAGGTTCCTGGGCACCACCTCTTGTATAGCTACTTTATCTGTGTGTTCATTATTAATGTACGCTTAGTGTCGTTCGTCCATCAAGTGTTTTATACGAATAGATTTTCTGTACCCTGTGCGTTTGAGCGCATTGTGAGACCTCATAGATTCTTGAATACTTATGTAATTTCGGTTATTAGGCACGGCACTACGGCTGAATATTACCAGTAACTGTGTTTGCCATGGTAACATAGTTGTTATCATCATCATCCCCTACGCTTTCCCCTCTTTCATACATTTTAAACATGTCTAGTTTATTATTTTGATAGCATACTATCCAATTAATGTGGATCACGAGTAGTATTCAAAAAGCTGCTTACTGAAATCGTTCATCACCACATCGGCCGACGACGCTTGGGGAGGCCTATGTCCAGCAGTGATCATATTATCATCATCATCATCATTTCCGCCGAAAAAAAATAATGGTGATATAATTTATAAAATATGTAGATATGATATTTAATTCCATAATGAAGTCTTCATACATAAATTCTTAGTGCGCACTAACTAAAGGTTTATTATAATTATTATTTCTCTTCCATAGAAAAATCTCAATAAACCGATGTTTTTTTTTTTTTAGGTAGTGAAGTCAGCAACCCTGCCATCTCATCTTCAATGACTCTCCACAAAGTGACCGCTGGTGGACTGCCACATATTAAGAAGGTAAGGTTTATTAATTTATAAGTTAACGATCTATTTCAATATATTGAATACACATAACGTCTTAGTTCTTCAGATACAAAAATATATTATTTTTACATAGACCTCTTTTTTAAAAGTACCAGGAAATTGTTTCTTTTTCGTTGTGTCTTTTTATTTAAATAAGCTTTGATCGAATGTGTGACGTCTGATGACCACTATGATGATTGAGTTAGGTATTGCCTGTATATATTATTAAGGCATTTGGTATATTGAAAAATGTTCACTGCAGTTTAAAAAGATGAAACAAGAAACTAAAATATTCAATTTCTTTGGTTTATTCCTCAAAATATCCATCTGCAAACTTTCCCGTTCTACTAGGAGAACATATACGTAAAAGAGGTACTTTATTCGAATACTGAATAACATAAGTGTGTATAATTATTGTAGTAAGCCATATTCTGCATGGAATTTATAATTTTACAATGTTATAGATGATTTCCTATCAAAAAAAAAAAAAGACGTGGGTTTGCAAATTCGATATACGCAGTATATATAGTATGGCAGTATGTTTTTTAAAGACGTCACGTTTATGGAAAGCCCACCATTTATCCTGGTAAACTGACTGAGGTAGGTCTCAAGTCTCATACTTTTTTTTGAACAACGTAGTGTAAACACGAGTCCTCGTTTTTGATTCTTTGAATACATCTGCAAGCGCCCCAAAAGACATAGCCCTATGATACTAGAGTAACAGTACAGGAGATGTAGTGATACTAGAGTAACAGTACAGTTAGGAGATTTAAATATGTTGAGAATTTTATTGGAAACGCTCCATCTAGATGGAGCGAAGCTCACTACGCTTTGTCTGTCTAGACAGACAAAGCGTAGTGAGCTTCGCTTTTCCACCCCATACACTCCACATGTTACTGAAAACTTCGAAAAGATGGCGTCAGTTCATTTGAGCTAAATGAAAACTGAAAGTCTGAATATTATTCTGAGATAGAGCAATTATAGAATAGAATACTCTTTATTATGTACACCATATAAATTACAGACATTGATATAGAAATTTTACAAAGGGTGACACAAGGGTTATCTTATCAGTAAGAGCAATCTTTTAAAGATAACCTTTGGATGTATTAAAAGAGGAAGGAGAGAAAAATACTGTAGGTAAACTATAGTGAGAAGGTAGGTAGTAAGCAAATGAAACTTGAGTAAATCTTCGTTACAATACCTAACTAGCACGGACAAAGCCCAAAGTAACTAGTTATTTGATCACTTCTTCTTTTGCTTTCCTTGATCAGGCTTTCTTTGCGACATATAAAAATACAAATACGGTTTTATATAACTCATTTATTTTTCGAAATGAATTGTCAATTTATTTAGCAAGAAAAACACAAGTTAGCTTTAAAATAAAGGGCATGAATTACTTATGAATAACGGTAGGAACTGGTACATAAACAAATACCTAATAATGTTGTAGCACAATCTTTAATTAACTGTTGGGGGTAAAAAAGTATGAAAATGATGATTTCCTTTCAGAAACTATCTCTATTTTTTTAATAAAATATTAATTGTCTTCAAAAAGGTATTACTAAAAAACTTTAAATATAACTTAATATAAGTAATTAAGAACAATAAACGTACACAAACTACCCCTTCTTCCCACGGGAGTAAAAACTACAGAACCCCACCTGCTACGACCCTTACATATTTCTTTTGCTTCGTTAACGTTTATACATCTGGTCAGCCATCTGAAGAACATGTCCTCCTAGTGTGTTCCTCTCTGGGCGTTTCACATCGGCCTTGGAAACACCTCTTCTTGGTCGCCTTTCACTCATCTTTTCAACATGACCAAACCATCTAAGCAATCAACAACCATCTTTTAAATGTTTGTCACTGCATTTTCTTTTAAACCGCACCGTTGCCTTATAATCACACATGTAAGGAACGAGAAATGAGAAACAAGATTTACACTCTGTCCACTAGGTTAACCTTTGACAGCTGTCTTAGGACATAACTATCCCAAATTATGTAAAAGTTAACTTTATAATGCATGATAAAATAAATATAAAAACTGCCTTATCTTATTGAATTATCTTATTTATGACTTCTTACAGACATTATAATACCGTACGTGTATCAGTTTTGACACAGAATTACCAATAGTACTAACGTAGTTTTGACAAAAAATATAATTGTTATGCGTATTAAAATACATTCTATTTCAAGATAATCATTTTATATTATAGGTAAATCAGTATAGGAAATCCTTACATCCACTCATATATTAATAAAATATATATTATATTTTTTGCCAGGATACGGATTTGCTACCATAAACGGATGTTAATGTTTTATTTCGATTATAAAACTTTCATAAAATATTATGTATGAAAACCGTTGTGTTTTAATATGTAGTAAACCCCATATTTATGTGTATATGTTATGGGCCAAGTGATTAATCGGGCAGTATTCATAATGCCCGGGCAATATGAATAATGCCCAATAAGAGCGGGCAATGTGATTATAACCAATCAATTTATCACATTGCCTGGGCATTATGAATAATGCCCAGCGCCTATTGGGCAGAGTGATGTAAAGCATGTTGAATACTTTCAAATGAATACTTAGTTAGATAGACCGAGCATTACAAGTAATGAAATCAATTATCGGGTAGAGTAATAATAAAAACATGTTTTATAGTTTAGTATTTGTTTTTAAAATTTAAATAATCAGACTTCGGTTTTACTTCGATCAATTTACGAAATGCTACATTTAGAAACTATAGTCTATAGTAGTTTCAATGCAGTTTGGAAGTATTTCGCACTCGCTTTCACTCACATGTAGGTAGATATTACGAGTAAGCGCGCTTCTAAGCTGCAGCGAAGAATGAGAATATAATACTTCTCGGCGCGAGTAAGTTAAATTATAAAACTAACAATCTAAATGGAAGTAAATGGAAATCACATCTCCGATTATTCAACTTAAAATTTACTCTAAAGTTAAAAGAGTCTTAGTAATCAGTCTCATAGGTAACAGTTATTGTTAAGAATAGATTATCATTTATCCAATAAAAGCTCTCAATCTTTGAACTTAATAAACAAAAAATAACGTTGAAAACAAAAACGAACCTATGTGTAATTTAGTAACTAACAGATTTAAAACTCAGTAGTTTTCACTAAGTGCTTGAAATTTAAGAAAATCAAATAAGCATAAAAAAAATTAAATCACATTAGTACTGAACTGTGATTATGAAGTTTAAAATAAAGTATTCATTTTAAATGCGAATCTAAATCAAAACAATGAGCCGAAGTGACATCGTGCGGCTATTGCAAGGTCACGCGCTGCCCCGTTTCGGTCTCTGATTGGTTAGCGCGCGTTACGTGTTTGTTTCCGGCCCCGCACCGCAGCGCACCACGTAAAAATTTACCTATTAATCACATTGCCCAATCATCATGTAGCCATATTCATAATGCGCGGGCAATGTGATAAATAGGTGAGTTTAGATTGTAATTAATCACTTGGCCCGATATGGCTGGGCATTATTCATACTGCCCGGGCATTATGAATACTGCCCGCATTAATCACTTGGCCCATAACATATACACTACAACACAATTGATATGGCAAACCAGTTCATAGTTTATTTTTACGCGGATTTCCGCTATAAAACCTGCAAAATTGAAAATAAAGTAAACAAAGCGGCTTATTTATATTGTTTTGTATTTAATAACAATAAACACAGGCATAGAAACCGCACATTTTTTTATTCGACAGCAAAAATTCGATAGTTGATACTCCATACAAATTAAAGTGAAATCATCGAAATGTGTGTTATGACTTTTCACTAGTTCCATCTGTCAAAAAACGGTTAACCTATTGGACAGATTGTAATATTAATCTTTTCAAGTCCGTACAAGGCAAGGTAGGAAAAACAATAATAATAACGACAGAACTACTTGTAACTAAACTACCTAAAATAATGTAAAGTAAAATCGTTAATTTCTACATTAATCTCTTAGTTACCTACCTATTTATATCAATTTGGCGAAAATACCACTGAAAATGTCACTGCAGGGATCCAGCAAAATATCATTACATTATAATTATATACTAGCGGCCCACCCCTGCTTTGCACGGATTTTATGACTTTAAATAACATCGAGATTTTTTTATTATAAATTAGTTTAATATAAATGTATTATAACTTCCAAAATAAATTTTCTAAATTAAATTTTGAAAATCATATCAAAATGCGTTGCGAATTTTAAAAGATCAACACAGACAGGCACAAAAAGACACTTTAAAATATAAAAAATACATATATATTATTGAAATATAACTGCCTGAAAAAAAAACCTGTTTTAAAATAAACAGATGTTTTTTAAGGAGTGGATTTAACTTCAGCCAGCCACTCGGGGCTGAAGATAAACCTACTCTGACGGACGCGACGCGTCGTCCTCACCGCGTAGTATGACGAACGAGCGGCGCGCGGCAGCGTACGGCATCCTCGTGAAATTATGGTGCTTAAAGAATAGTAGTATTAGGGTAAAAGGGATATTTATTTAAACTAAATGCTTCAAGCATTTAGTTAAAATAAATATTATAGGTCTAAAAAATGCTTTGGACGAAGACACCATACAATTTTTTTCTGTGATCGATTGATATAAGGAATAAGAGGAAACTCTTCTTTACTTATGTCGTGCTAGTGAAATGAACACGCATTGCGTTACCATGGCAACGTACGCTTTTAATCATCGGGAAGGAGAGAGTAAACTATTGTAGATTTATTTCTACTTTTAATAAAATTCTCTTTCTCGCGTATGCTTACGGCGTTGGTCAGACAAGGATAGAATGAGTTTAACAGATAGAATATTGGCGATTGCTATTCTAGAACATCCCGCCATATTCACGGCTCACCCCGTACCAGATTCAGGTATTTGAAACTCGACTGCTACCACGTTTACGGTATACGTCGTTCGGATACCAGGGTTATATCAATCACAGAAGCTATTCGTAGATCGTATAAAGTTAAATAGGGGATGAAAATTTTTAAGTTCGAATTTTTTTCCGATGGGAAATCTCATCGGGCGCACGCAAGGCTTGTCTCGTGATAAATTACAAGTAGCCAAATTGGGTGATAAATTGCGAGTACGACAATGTAACGTGTTCAGGGCCGTAATTCTCTCATGTGAACGAAACCGCGCGAAATCAACGCGAGATTGGCGGGATTAGCTAAGGAATTGACGTGGTTTCGAAGTAAGGAATCGTTAAGTGGTCATAATGAATTAGGGCCTTGGTGTTGCATCTAACAGGCCGGATGAGAGATCTGTAGAGAAACTGGACTAACTGCAGTACAGTGTTCAGAACTTGCTCGCAGTTTGCTTCGCATCCGACAGGTGGAAAACTGAATAAAACATAATCTCTATCAAAATACTACTAAAACTAACGCAAACAGCTCATTATTTTAATACTAAAAGCTTGTAAAATTGTTCAATATAATACCGTAGTTTCGCTGAAATTGAACATTTTGTATCACTTTAAGGAGCAAGTGAACCTTAATTTCAGGTTTTTAGTCATAATTCTCGGTAGTATAATGTTATTTAATTAGTATTCCCGCCTGTCACGCGGGCGATCGATCCCCTGCCTGCCGGGGAGTTTTTTTTTGGTGAAAACATTTTGTTGTTTACATATTTTTGGCTAAAATGCGAACAGAATTTTCTTTTGAACCAGAACAAAGTGCTATCATTACGTTTCACATTATTGTAAAGGGAAGGCTCGAAGACCAGGCGTTTCTGCAAACAAAACGAGCATTATAAAACGCAACAATATCTTTGACTCATATTTCCCTAGTAGTTACGCGATCGAGCAATATGTCGAGGAAGACGTTGTTTACGCAATTTTTACGTCAATTAAGTTGAATTCCAATATGAAGAAATAAGTTGGTGATATGTAGGAGGTGGCAAACGCTGACAATACGGTTGTAGAACTCTTGCTATCTTTGTCAAGACAAATAGTGCTAGCCTAGCGGTATGAGCAGGAAGCTGTATTGAAAAAGCAACAACTTTCATGGTTTTCTCTCACTTTAATCAACACATTGCAGAGCGTCGGTCACCACGTCAACGAAACGCGTACAAATAACAAGGACCACATAACAAGATAGGAGCTTGCCTAATCAAAAAATGAAAAAAATATAATTTTACTAATTTTAACCATGAGAAAGTTATAAATGACAGCTTGTTGTGGCGGTAACTGTGAGGCTATATCTAGTACGAATTGCTATAGGTAAAGTTGATTAAAGTAACTCACTCAACTAACAGAGAATTATTCAAGGAAAAATGAAATATAATATTATTAATTTTACACGTACCTACTCCTTTAATTTTCTTTTGTGACGTTAATTTTGTTAAAGATAGAGTAATGAAACCAAAAATACGTAAAAAACACATAAAGATAATTATATTATGTTCAAATTAGTAAAAAAATATTGTATTAATTTATATTTAAATACGATTTATTTAAATTTTTTTAAGAACTACTGTCGCTCTAAACAAGAATAATACCACAACATAACTCTAATAGCAATACTTGCTTCGACTCTCTTCAGTAAAGTTGTAAATAACTACGGATTGAATAGAATAATTGACATGAAAAATACATCTATTTGTTCATTATTTCATTGTGCTTCATTTTCAAATAAAGTCTTAACATATTTATGTCATTATTCATGAGATATCAGCAGATAAACAACCATAAAAAAATTCTTTGAAGGAAAAGCCAATTCAGGCTTAGAATAATTGTACTAACTGCAAACGTTTTGCATGCAATATTATACGGTAAGCTGTATGTGCGGAAAACAGTATAGGGAGCAAAATGGTTCAATATTTCAACAGTACTTGCAACCTTTTGAGTATTGGAAATTAAATGTTTTGGACTACTGAATACCTCATGGGCTCCTAGTATTTATTATCGTACTTGCGCCGACTTCGGGTTGCGTTAGGGAACAGTTTCCGCCGGAACTTCAATACGCTGTTGTTTTTATTAGTACTCAGATTGCTGTAGTATTTTGTGGCCTTTAAACAGACGAACGTCCTTTTATAAATCTAATTCGGACTATTAGGAACATTTTAAATAGACAAATCGGTCCAGCCGTTCTCAAGTGATGCGCTTTGGTAAGCGCATCACTTGAGAACGGCGGTCATTACCACTGGGCCACCACTGCTCTCATAGTGGTCGATTTGGAAAAATTATTTTCATATTTTCTTTCGTCGGTCTATCCAAACTAAAATGTTCAAGTAAATAATATTAATATCAAGTAAAGAATGGGTTAAACCTACCGTCAAATCAAAGAATAAATATTTTTTAGCAGTTTTCACCACTATATTCTTGATTGTTTATTGAAACTTTGAGGGGCTTGTGGCTAAGTAATAACAGCCGCACGGGTCGATCGATCAGGTTAAGCTACGCTTGCCGCGGTTGGTCCGTGGGTGGGTGACCATCTTCACATACCAAGACTCCTCCGTGCCTCGGAAAGCACCTTAAGTCGTTGGTCCTGGCTGTCATTCGTGGATCTTTGACAGTTGTTACGGGTAGTCAGAAGCCTGAAAGTCTGACAACCAGTCTTACCAAACGGTATCGTATGACCCAGTAACTGGGTTGTGGAGGTCAGATAGGCAGTCGCTCCATGTAAAATACTGGTATACAGCTGTACATTCCGTTAGACTGGAAAGCCGATCCTAACATAGTTGGGAAAAGGCTAGGCAGATGATGAGTTTATTGAAACTGATGGATGTTGATATTGGTACAGGTGCGCCATACACGTAGCCGCGACATCTGCTACGGCGTAGCCGCGGCATCTGCTACAGCGTATCCACGGTATCAGCTATGGCGTAGCCGGGACATCAGCTACGGCGTGGCCCTGTCTTAGCCAAGATGTTTGCTACGCCGCGCCGTAACCATTTTTCAGTCGTTTAATAGTTCTAGCATTAGTTAGAAAGGGTACGTATCAAAATCCCGAAAGTTCATAATACCTATGATTGAAATACCGACGTCCAAAACACCGAAATTCAAAATACCGAAAGTTTTAAATGCCGATAGTCGTTATATCGAAACACAAAATACCGAAGTTCAAATGCTCGAAAGGACGAAATCCCGAATGGACGAAAGATTAGGTTAATTATATTTTTAAAAATTGTTAGGTTAGGTTAGGATAAAACCGCGACCCCTACGCACGAGCCGAGCGAGCGAAGCGAGCGGTGCCGCGGCAGCGGCCGGCGAGTGCCAGAAACGACTAGATTATATAGAAAAAAATACTTGCCTGTAAATTATTTGACCCAAATGGAAAATACCGTCATGATCACTTTGTGTCTGGTTTAGAAAATCTTTACATAGTATAAAACAAAGTAGCTCCCTCTGTCTGTAAGATTAGATCTTTTAAACTACGCAACGGATTTTAATGCAGTCGCTAGTGTATTATAAAATGATAGGTTGTAAAAACGTGATGTTTTCAAAAGAAATGTATAAATGATTAAATATCATCCGAAACATTTGTAAAGAGAAGCATTTGCCAAATAAATGTTTGTAAAGCGAGTGTTTATAAAATAAAATATTTGCGGAATGAGTTGTTTGTGAAATAAATAGAATACGAAACGTTGATTGTAAACTAAAAATTTGTCAATGGAGTTTTGGTAAAACATTAGTGAACCTATAAATATTTAATATTTATTTGAAGATAATTTTCAGGTATTCTCCTTGAGAACTACTTAAAATTCCAATCCCATGTGTGCCTAGTTGACTTTACATAAATAGCCTGAAGACGCATAGGGTTCTGGTATTATTTTCTGCAGTAAAAACGTTTTATTTTCCTTCGTACTCCGACTTCTTCCTGTTTCAATCAGCGTAGAATATGTTGTTATTTTCCGTAGAATAAATAAATTGGTAAAACGTATCTTTCCGTAAATTTCATACAAATCCAAAATAACACTACGAAAAAGATAACTATGTTTTAGTTATACTCTTCTAAATAAAGCAATATGTAACTATAAATATTAAATAACCCCCATAGTGACTGTGTGCATTCTTAATCACGAAACTTTATGGAGTTCTATTTTTGTTATCTAAAATGCTACAGCCTGAAAACTGAGGACTGCTCAACTTCCTCAGTGCATACCTTCAAAGGAACTCTTGTGCAAAAATTTATGCCTCTAGATCTAAGACTAAGGTTGAGGCCGTGCGTTGTCTGTCAGGAAATATATTTTCATTAAGTACATATAGCTTAGCTTGGTCGGATCGACATTAAGCTATCCTATCTGCTGCAATGTTAATTGTAACTGTTGCTTTAAATTTTGAAACGTTTAGAGAGACCTATTAAATAAGTATTTGGCCCCACCCTGAAGAAATCACTGGATATCAGTATTTGACGTGGATCAACCAAACAGCTAGGTTGACTCCCAGCCAAACACTACCGCACGCTGCATAGAACGGATCCTTTTATGCAAGTGAGACAGGGATGATACGTACTTTCCTCTCCGACTTTAACAACTGAATATTCCCTGCAACCTATGTCAGCCTAGTTTATTGTTTGGGGCAAGTTTATACACGATATTTAATTTAATAATGAGTACTTAATAATTAGCGTTAAGCTAGCAATAATCCACATAAGGACGAACACCTCGCCCGTTCCTTCTTCTTGAATCGCTTCTTCCTCTACCTCACATTATTAGATGCTTCTTCTTACTTATTTATCTATAAATAGCGACCGCTTCTACTTCACACGGATGCAATGATGAACTTTCAAAATATCGAGATTTCTATGATATATCTAAATACAAAAATAATGTGTCACACACATAAACCTTCAAAAATAAATTATTTAGAAGATGGTGAAAACTGCATCAAAACCCATTGTATAAAGGTCATGAGAACTAAGCGTTCATACAGAAGACATGAAAATTGACTTTCTTAAAAGTAAAACAAACAGAGGACGTGTTGCAAGGGGACTTTGTTGCACTACTTCTTCAAGAAAATACTAGGAAGTTGTCAAAAATCTGACGTTTGAAATTTCTGATTACCAACTTAATTCGAATCAATGATTGTTTATTTAGATTATGACAAACAACAATAACACGTAAGTACCTACCAGAAAACTGATATCAATAAATTAGTTTAACTACAAATCTGTTTGTCGCTAGTATTTGTAGGATACGCATTTCATTATAATATTGCTGTTGCCATTGTACCGATTGTCGTAACGACCAATATGGCCTGATAAAGCCTCGATCTCTCTCGAAGCTCTCGTTGGGCAGTTGCATCAAGGCCTGATTCAGACGGTGGTACTCCTTGCTACTGCTTGCATAGGGAGGAGATTTCTGTCTCTGGGGCCCTAACCACCGGCAACTTGAACCCTGCTCCCGACAGCAGCATATCACTTTTTTTTTTACTTCTAATAACTATGATTGTTTAAGAAATATTTGATTTATTTAATATAGAATAAAAGTACACAAATGAAATAATAGCTAAAGTATTTAAGCTCCTTACAAAGTTGTGCAAGATAAATTAAACTTAAGTACGAATTATAGCCTACTTACTACATACAACTCGTATATGGGTATGTTTTCACTATTCGATCTTGTGAATAGTACCTTTGTGGTATGCGTCCCGAGTAGCCCAAGAAAGTTCGTAGATAGGATTTATTCCGGTATGATCCCCTGAGCCCCCTCCACCCCCCTCCTCGATCCTCTGCTAGTTCGTCTTTTGTTTTAATCTCTGACTTATCCACTTTATACTAGGTTACTCTTTTTGACAGATAAGTACAGTCAAGAGAAAATAAACGTTTCACATTTTACAAAATTAAATAAAGATTTTTTTTATGTCCGGGTTCCATGCGTGCTCGATGGGATTGAGGCCACGGCTATACCCGAATGTTTTCCTTTGCCAAGTACTCTCTGGTGCTGCAAGCTGTGTGCGAACGCGCATGGTTCATCATGGGTGTCGATTTCGTGGTTTTCTAGGGTGCTGAAACCGATGGTGAGGTCAAAATAAAAATCCAAGATGGCGGATGTGAAAAATTGATCAATTTAACTATATGTATATACATAGGTGTTATTGAATAATTATGTCTTTAATAAAAATAACAAAAGTTAATTAATTAATAAAAATAACAAAATTAAATCCTAACTTAACTAAAACTATACACAAACTAAAATATAGCGTCGAAAAATTTGCATTTTAATGTTATTAAAATAGATCATTTGTCAAATCAAGGTAGAGAAGGTACGACTTTATTTTTATAATATTTTTTATATTTTTTTTTTAGTTGCGCCCCGCGGTTTCACCCGCGTAAGTTTCGATTCCAAAAAAATTCTGGAGAGGGCCACCCTTATGTTCTCAGACCAACCAAATATACAAATTCATAAAAATCGGTCAAACCATTTCGAAAGAGTTCGATAACAAACACTGTGACACGAGATTTTTATATATTAGATATAATACTAGTTGTGCGAATTTCATCATGCGCCTACTAACAATTAGTTACAATAAATGAATGTAAACAATCCTATATTTCCTTTAGGTATTAGTCAAGAACGACTCCGGAAGGTGTTTCAGTCCTCACCTGCTGCGTTTGCTGTTAGAATGTTCAAAAGGAAGAAGGTAAGATTTTAATAGATCTTTCTCGCTACCACCAACCTTCAGTATTCTTAGTAAAGCCGATATGTAAAAGGATACTGAGCGGTATTTTCAAACAGTTCCTGCTCCATTTCATATTGGTCTATGCACCTCGTACCAACAGACATTGCGGAAGCCATCCGGTACCACTATTCGATAGTATTTGTCGCTTGGGTACTAGGCTAGCATTAATCACAGGAGCCGTTTTATCAGACTTATTAGACACCGTTATATCTTGCAGGTTCTACAAACTATTAGGAACGTACTTAAGCATATTAATTATTATTGAATGTAAAATTAAATACCAATGTAAAAGTATGTTTTACTAACTGCAGGTAAACGGTAACAACGAAACCACATTTATTATCCCAATATTCGTGTATTGCTAGAAGAATATTGAGAATCTCCAAGAAACGAAATGTTCCATGAAACGAAAGGTTGCAACTGTTCAGAAAAATCTCGCGGCAAAAGCTTGGAACCTGAACGATTCGGCTATACGTATATCTATCTATTGGTACTGTGTAATATTTATAAGCTTCGTTTCGATACTGATTTAAAAAAATAAAACAAAATACTTTACAGAAAGCGACTGTGTTGTAAGCGAAACAGGAAAAAAAATCAATAACGAATTATAATGAATTTTCAGACGAAAATTCTTTTAAATAAGTAGATGAGATTACCTTTAACAATCGAATACATACTATTTTTGAAGAAGGACTTTGTGTAACGTGCATTTTAATCAGGTGGTGCCATCTAACTGCAGGTGACTGCACTGACTAGCATACAGTGAGTGTCGGAACTTGCTCGTAATGTAGCTCTAGTCGATGCAGTTCGCTTCGTATCCGAGAGATGGAAAACTGAATAAAACCCAATTTCCATTACAATACCGCAAAAATAACGTTATTTTAGCACTTGGGCTATCTCTTTACTTTTTACTTCTTTTAAGTATAAATATGCCCAATAAAGTTGCGTCGTTTCGCTAAAATCAACGTATCACGACAGCAACAGAACCTTAATTTCAGGTTTTCAGTCACAATCCTCGGTAGTATAGTGGTTAGTATCCCCGCCTGTCACGCGGGGGACCAGGGTTCGATTCCCTGCCGGGGAGGTTACTCTTTTTGTTTATTTTTTTTTGTATAAATTGTATTATCACTATTTTGAGCTTGCTACACACTCTACTGGTTACGGGAGTCATAGCGTGTACAATCATCGTCGTTATGTTGGAAACGTATCCGAGTGGTTGTTAACTGACAAGTTACCTAATTAATTTAAGTAGCAAAGCAGATAGGACGGTGTGTTTCACGAAAAATGTTGCTTCTGTAAATTAAATTGAACTTAAAATAGTTAACACTAGCTGTGCCTCGCTGTTTCACCCGAGATAAAAGTCTTATAGTCCTATTTTATTGATTCCCTTTACAAATTTCCATCCTCCTTTATACAGCCTTAAGGGATAATTTCGGGGATAAAAACTATTCTATATCCTTCCCCACAACTCAAACTATCTCTATACCAAATTTCATCTAAATCGGTTCAGCTGTTATTGATTCCCCATACAAACTTCCACCCCCCTTTTCACCCCCTTAAAGGATGATTTCTGGGATAAAAACTATCATTCTTATGTCCATTCCCGGGACTCAAACTATCTCTATACCAAATTTCATCTAAATCGGTTCAGCGGTTTAAGCGTGAAGAGGTAACAGACAGACAGACACACTTTCGTATTTATAATATTAGTATGGATCTGAAGTTTCTCCCAAATTGGAGCTTATCACTTGATCTTTCAACTTTTATCTAATCTGATGAATAAATTAGAAATTGCTGTGGCTCGAAATGATGCCCACCGATTTTAATTCCAAAAGAGCTGTAACGATGTTAAATCGTCTAACGGTACTAACGTTAAATTTAATAATTGTAGTGTTTGTGAACTGGAAAAGATCTCTTTTACCTGCTTATTACCTAAGATTAGTCACTATTCTTAAAAGTGACAAGTTAAAAAAGGACAGAATTATGTGTTTTCGGTACACTGTTGGCATCTCATAGTCAGTCTAAAGTAAGGATGTTGAGCGTGGTCAAAAGTAAAAAAAAAAAATTGCAGATGGCTGAGACTGCAAATATCTGTCAGGTGTGGGGTTCGAACCCACGCTCCCTTTCGAGAACCAGAGCTTAAATCTGGCGCCTTAGACCACTCGGCCAACCTGACTTGTTGAATCTAGCTGAAATATCTCTTGGTATTCATTCACTGTTGATAAATAGTTCGAGGAACTCACGCTTACGAACATAAGCTTTTTACCGCCACATGAAGAAAACAGTTTATGTCCCTTTCATAAACTGTTTTTTTTTTGTTCACATTTAATGTTAAAGTTAACGTTTAATCGGCGTCTGGAAACAAAAGCATAAGTCAAGAAGTACTTACCTGTCATTATACTGTACTAAATACCAACTTTTTCATTCCTAGTGATTATAGTTTTATCTATAAAAAGGAATTGACGGGTAAATAAGTAAAGAAATACAAATCTACAACATTTATTGTTACAATAGTGCAAGTAGGGCCGAAGCTTAACTTTGCGGTACATTTTTCATCATAAATTGAAATAACACGTTTTACGTTCACATTTTTGATAAAGATGATAATCAAATAACTACTTTTTGAGAGATGCTGCTTTTAACTTATAGTTTAAAGTTACATTGTTTGTATGTATCGTGTTCGGTAAATGGTATCTGATCTAATGACAGAAAAAATAGTACATTACGGTTAATTTCACGCCGTACAATAATTAACTACTAAAGTCCCAGAAAAGCATGACTTAAGTTCGGGTTTACGTCACACAGTGCTATAAAAAATATTATAACACTAGTACGAAATTAACTATATTTTTACATTACAACACTAGTACGACATTAACTATGATTTTACATTATAACACTAGTACGACATTAACTATATTTTTTTTAGAAATGGCATTCGCTGGTCAACTTCGGAGGTTGTCGGCTGCTTAACCGAGCTTGCCTGTGGGTGCCTCAATAAATTGAAGCCATGTCTTAAAAAACTTAAAAACTAAGCGACTACAAGCAACCCCTGTGGGGTACGGACCTCGGCTTAGGGCGTCGTTGGGGGAAGGCAACAAGGGACAGGCTGGTTCGGATTATGCAACCATAATGAGTAATTTTTTAAGCTTTTTAAAAAGGGCGAGTTCCAAAATTGTCGTACATACGACAATAAATATTAATTTTTTTATCTAGAAAATCTAAATCTCGTCGGGTCAAATATATATTCTTAGTTTTATACACAAGAAAAATGTAACAATACCCATAATTACTAACCAACTGTAAAGTATCCGATTTTTCTATGGATATAATTTCATAGTGCAGTTCAATCATTATTATATATTTACAAGTGATTTGATTATAATAATTAAATTTTTACAGGGTGGAAAAATTCAAAGGGAAACCACTTTAAATCTTTAAGATAGATTATTTCACTTAAAGTAAACTCGTTAAAAAAACATAAATAAAGGAATGTTTCCATTAAGTAAAATAATCTATCTTAAGGATTTAAAGTGGTTTCCTTCGGAGCCCATTGATTTTCTCCAACCTGTATAATAATGTAAAATACAGGGTGGCCCATTAATAGTGGTTTAAAAAAAAATTTATGGCCTCATACTTCTAACTTCTATTGATTCATCTAAACGCAACATTATGTTCCGCGAAAATCAGTAGTTTAGAAGTATTGTGCTTTTTTTAATATATTATTTTTTGAAAATAAATTTAAAAAATCTAATCTAACTGATTTTCGCGGAACATAATTATTATGTTGCGTTTAGATAAATCCATGGGATGTCCTAGACACAAAAACAATTTAACGACTAAAAATAGGCCAACCTAATTATTATGCATTAGTACCCTCTTACAATTTTATAAAATACTAGCTTTTGCCCGCGACTTCGTTCGCGTGGAATAGTGACTTCCGGCAGATTTTTGGTTTTACCCACATAGTTCCCGATCTCGCGGGATCTCTTCAAAAATGAAATGTGGAAGATATTCTAGGGAACTCTTCAAAAATTTTAAATTTACGAAACGATCAATCTACAATTCCACGACAGTACCGAAGCGCTCGGCCGATACCCAACCAAATGCGTGTAACGAAACCATAGCGCGATCTATTTCGATCCCAACGCCATCTATCGAGCATAGTGACAACTCGGATTATTTATCTATACTCCGTTCGGGCATTTTCTTTGTACTAAAAGTTTTATTATATTGATATTATTTTTTTCATACCTTTTTACTATTTATTTACTTTTTTCCGATGAATTAAAACAATAACATGAACCGAACTCGTGTAACGATCGACACCATTGCGCGATCACCAACTCGACATATAGTACTAATAGAATTATCTATACTCCGTTAGAGCATTTTCTTTGTACTAAAAGTTGTATTATATTATATTTTCATACCTTTTTACTATTTATTTACATTTTTCCGATGAATTTTCAGTACTGAATTGATGCCGACTCTTGACCAATAGATGGCGCTGTATGTCCGGAATAAATTTTATTTTTTATTTTATTTTTTGTAATAAAAACTATCCTATGTCCTTTCTCAAGTTCCAAACTATGTCTGTACCAAATTTCACACAAATCGGTTCAGTAGTTTAGGCGTGAAGCAAAGACAGACAGACAGACAGACAGAAAGACAGACAGACAGTTACTTTCGCATTTATAATATTAGTTTGGATATAATATAAACTTCACCAACCATTATTAACAATATAATACTTACAAAGTTTTATAAATAAAAAAAGTCTAATCATGAAATATTTCCAAAATCACGCAAGATAGCTTCGTAAATAGAGAAACGACATTCAAATGCACGCATTAAAAAATTGATCCCTCGGCGTAATTAAGTTGAGAAATATTCTCCCATTCTTCAATAAGTGCATTTTTCATAGCATGAAGTGTGACTAGAGGTGGATTTCGGCTTCTAACACGTCTGCCAAGTCTACCAAGCTGGTCTCAGGCATGTTCGATTGGGTTTAAGTTAGGGCTTCTCGCTAGCCTCTCGATTTGATGGAGAACCTTTTGAAGGTAGGCACTCGTTTACCACATGACCTGTGTTGGGCCGGGCATTATCATGCATAAACAATGTATTGTCTACCAAATGTTCATTGAGAATCTCGTTTATTATGTATCTCACAGTGGCCTGATTGCCATTTTCTATTGGCACTAGCGCCGTGCGACCATTTGATGATATACGGTACACGGGTATAGAACCTCCCCCGTACAGGACCTTTTCGTTGAAAAATGCTTGTGTGAAACGTTCTTCTGGCCCTCTTTACACTCAACGTCTCCCGTCATGAATATACAATACGAATAGAGATTCAGCAGAGAATATTACGCTGCCTCATTCGTCTTCATCCCATTCGATGTGCTCATGGGCATGTCCTAATCTTGCAACTTTATGCTGAAGTTCGATTTTGGGCCATTTCCTGGATGATAAGACGTTAAATTGTCTTCTGCAAGGCGTCTTCTGAATGTCCACTCACTGATTGGGTCCCTTCGAGTCTGCAAAATTTGTGGCTGGATCGCAACTCCCGTCTGATGTCAATTTCTTAATATGGTTAACACAATGAATCGATCTGTTCGGGCTGGTGTGTGCACCTTGACTTGTGATTGCTTGATCTTCTTAGGTTAAGTCCAGTCTTCCTAAACCTCCGAAGCAGTTGTTAGACAGTAGAATGTCTCACACCTATTGTTCTGGCCGTTTGTATTGGGATCTCCCCAATTGCACCATATTGATGATCCTGGTACATTTCTCGGGTGTGAGGAATAATGTTACCTTTATTTACAAGTCAACGTCTGCTGTTAGCATCTTTAGTTAAAAAATCGATACGCAAAGGTAATAGGTGATACGGGCGGCCAGTCCGCAACTCCACGTTAATGCGCGTCTTTTGCGTACGGAAAATACACGCAATGGTAAAAACAATAATTAAGTCAACGTGTTCAAATATAATCAATACGTGATATTATGAAACGTGACATTTTTTTTTACTTTGCCTGTCCATGGCTTCGAACAGGCCAGTATGTAATATGGTTTTAATGTGCATTATAAAACTGTTTTCATTATGTTTTTTACTTCATGAAATTAACTTGTGTGGTTCAGCAGATATTTTATACTTTTGAAGTGGCTTTTTTACATTTGTCGTCAGTGTATTTGGACGAATATTAATTAACTTATTCGTACGGGACGTTGGTAAGCTTGGCCCGCATGTATAACTCATGCATATCTACGTCGCATATTTGCGACACATTATCGAGGAGTTGAAGCATTTCTTCAACATTAAGATTAGATTCGGCCTTTTTCAACAAACGCATGACCTTTTTCATTGTTATAATTAATAAATTTGTATATAAATCTCGATTCACGTGGAGATTCATATCGTTTAATGATCGTTGGTTCCGTGGTGGAGTGTCCATATCTGAAAAACAAAAGATTTTTATTTACTTAATTTAATGAGTGTGAACAAAGCCAACCGGACACAATGATTGACTCTCAGCGTCTTTTTCTTCCTACTGCACGTTTGCTTCGTTGATGCGCCGATAACGTGTTTTTGTATAGGTACTAATGTTCTTCTAGACAATGTTATAAAAATATCAAATACTAGCACTTTGCCCGCGACTTCGACCGCGTGGGTTTCGTAATTTCCTCAAAAAATTTAAAACCCTCTCCACATCCCTTTGAAAAATAGTTTTCGTAAATTAATGTTTACGATCTTTATAATTTATTTAGAGAAATAAGTATCCGAGCCAATTTTTAAGTTACGCTATGGTTTTTCAAATAAACTGTCCTCCCTTTTCACCACGACAGGACTTGTTTTTAAAAAAAGCGTTTGGTACGTTTTAAGGTTATTTATACCATAGATATACGTGATTTATACCCATTTTCGAATTGATGGAAGCAAGCAGTAAATTCTACCCCTTATTTTTTACCTTTATTACCTGTTACACTTTATTATTTATTTTGGTCTTAAGTATACATACTGAGGTTCGAGTTTATTGGACCGTGCGTTAAATTTCTTCCATACACTTTGAAACCCCCAATCTCCCTTTAGGGTAGTTTAGAAAAACACAAAATGACCAACTTTTTGATTTACTTAGATAAGTATTTGTGCCAAGTTTTAAGTTTAAATTTATTTATAACATTTTTTGAGTTAATCAAGCCACACACTATAATCCTCCCGTAATTAAAAATGGAATTACCAATTTTGCACCATCAGGGGTCTATTTTAGAAAAACCCTGATACACGTTATTCTTTATTTTTGGTCTTAAGTATAAATACTGCGTTTTGAGTTAATCGGACTGCGCGTTAAATTCTTCCATACTGACACCCCCCAATCATCCTTTAGGGGTTAGTTTAGAAAAACAAAAAACGACAAACTTCATAATTTACTTAGATAAATAAGTATTCGTGCCAAGTTTGTTAACTTAAGGAATAACACTTTTCATACAAACAAAATCCCCCCTTTTCACCCCCATAATGGTTGAGTTTCCAAAAACCCCTTCATGGCGCTCCCCTACATTATAAAAGGAAGCTGTGAGCAAAATTTAACATTCCTAGTCCCAGTAGCTACGGCTATACGTTGATATGTCTCTCCTTTTGTTATTTGGCGTAAATAACAAAAAAAAAAAACCAGTATAAAGTAAATTAAAAATATGATTTAAATTAATTACAATCGAGGAAAGTTAAATTCTAACTGTAATGTAGACCTGCCTGATCTAGGTTTATGACAAACCTGTGTTTTAGGCCAGAACAGCCTAATGAACAGTGAATAGTGAGGCGATCACGTCCATATAAGTTTATTAGTTTCAATCGCGTAAATACGAGTTATTCCGGTCTGATCCCCTGACCCCCTCCACCCCCCCCCCTTCCACCCCCCCCCTCGATCACGTCACGTCACTACGGTGTAAATAACATTACTTGAAATACAAAAAAAATACGTTTCTATCATGCAAGTAGCAGAAGTTTAACTTAATATAGCACAAAAAGTAGCATCATTATGAAGTTTTATTCCTATTATATTCTCTCTACCATTTTATACGATTACTTGCAAAAAAGTCATTTTCAGTCCTCGTCACAAACAAAGACAATGAGAAACTGCAAATAAAAATGTAATGAAATAACTATTTACCTACTTATATTCGGGTTCTTAGGACTTTAGGACCTCTCGCGGGTACAATCCAACGGCAATATTAATTACTCTAATTAATTTCTTTGGATTTTCGACAGGACTTCTTTCATGCTGCCAGTAAGTGCCTATATTTATATTGATAGGAAAACGGCGTTACTGCGCAAGTCCACATTCGTGACCCAGTTGTACGATGCTGATGACTTTGGTCAGCGAAAGTGTTGGAACGCAACCAGAAGGACAATTCTCGTAGTATACAACGTTCAAAATCTAGTCGCAATCTGTTCTCGGCGACAAACAAATGTCAAAAACTTGTTAAAATGTAGGGAAATTAGAGGTATTTTTGACAGATTGAGACTGAGATCAGACTGTGAACGATCTTAAAATTACGAGAATTGCCTCTCAGATTAGTTCGTAATAATTCCGAGCGGTATCTTATAAGAAAATCCATGTACTATACACTGGACTGCAGTAAAGAAAATATTCAGATATCTACAGGGTACAAAGGATTTTAAGTTAGTCATGATGACTACCAAAGATGGTCCTGAGAAGATTACAGGATACTTTGATGTAGTGTGCAAGCGACGCGCGCGATCGTATGTCGTGCACTGGTTATATTTTTATAATGCAGGGCTGCAACAGCTGCATGGCGAGCTCAGCAACAGCAGAGCAACCCACTCATCATCTTTAGTGATAACCCGTGTGCAATAAAACTATCCATTAATTATGTTCTTACATACGTCCTAGGATATAGACATTCGCTATCATTTTGTAAAGGATCGTGTAAATAAGTTAATGATAAAGTTATGTTAAAGTTGAAGAAATGATTGTTGATAATCTAAGGTTGTAACTGCTAGAACCATTTATATTGTGTAACTAGTATGGAGTTGCGCTAATTTGTATCTTGAAATAGGGTTGCGCTCCAAATACCAACACTCTCCGTGTTGGTAATTGGAACGCAATCAGATTAGTTCGTAAAAATTTCATGTGGTGTCTCTGTTAATCTCATCTCATGTGCCATGACTGTTTTTACTCGTTTGGAATAAAACAACAAGTTGTTATGTTTACTAAAGTATTTTATTTACCACGATCATGTAAAATAAAATGGGATAAGGACAGGAGAAAGATGATGAGGATCATGCAACTTTTTCTTCAGTAAGACTCTTCTGAATGTTTAAATACGTCACTGTATTTTTTTGGTTTTTGTCCATTGAAATTGAATATCACTTTACACTGGACTATACCATTTTTTTCATTAATTAATATCTTGAAGCTTACTCCACAAATGCACCAACTTCCGGTTTTGTCTTTGATTTATGTAAGAAAATATTTTAAAAGTTATCCGATTATGAAAAATCAGCCCTTAAACAAATTCTTAAGTCACCTAAATAGAAAGGAAGAAAAGAAATAGCAAGAAAAATCTTAGAAACACCCCGGCAGATGATGGGCACAGCGTCACAGCGGCAGGAATGGCTTTGGAACTACTGATCCGTATGAGCAGAGTGGCCACTATGGGAACTAAACCCCACCGCCCCACACTTCCGATTTCTGAAAGTAGCACAATATGTATCTTAGCCATATTTCTGAAAGTAGCACAATATGTATCTTAGCCATATTTCTGAAAGTAGCACAATATGTATCTTAGCCATATTTCTGAAAGTAGCACAATATGTATCTTAGCCATATTTCTGAAAGTAGCACAATATGTATCTTAGCCATATTTTGTCTGTATATTGGCTTTACTAGATTAGTGAACGAGTCAATTATATTATGAAATGGTTGGTAGAATTTTACTAAAAACAATGAGTAAATTACACACTTTATTTTCTCCACTATACGGTTACAAAGCAACAAAGCCTATTTTTCTTAATATAAATTCTCCGTAACGTAGATTCCAACTTTAAAGAACTACAGGGATTCACATTATAATATTATTGTACACAATGTTATATTGATGATGATGATCATGATGATGATGATGGGGCTCCCTTTTCCGCACTTAGACTCCCATTTGGTCCGTTGTGCGTAGGGATTCTGGCTAAGAAAGCCAGCCTAGCTCCGCCCAAAAGCACAGAAGCTCCCTGGGAGCTTCGCAGGCTTCACGGAGCGACCTCACTGTTCCGAGGATTTCTTTACGTTGAGAAGCCACGGCCTCGCATTCCAGGATGACGTGGGCGGCTGATTCCTCGGCGTCAAGGCAGCCCCTGCAGAGGGAGCTGTCCGTGGCGCCTATGTTAAAAAGATGTTTGTTGAGGTGGTTATGGCCCGTAATTGTACCTATTATTATTCTGAGGTTATTTCTACTTAAGCTAAGAAGTTTTTTGGTTAGTCGCGGGTGTACCATTGGTAAAGCCAATTTCGACTGTCTACAGTCTGTTACCCGTGACCATCTGTTGTTATGGAGTTCAGTCGATCTTTGGCGAATCCACGCACGAATTTGTGAGAAAGGCAGAGGGAGAAGTGGGTACGGGCCTAGCACCTCCAAATCAGAGTCTCTCTTCGCAAGTTCATCTGCAGCATCATTGCCCAAGGATCCACTGTGCCCTTTGATCCACTGGAGTGTGATTCGATTGCACGTCGATAAACTCTCCAGAGCTAAATGGCACTCAAAGATTAGTTTGTTGTTAGTTTGTTTGTTCTCTAAAGCTTTGAGCACAGATAGACTGTCGGATAAGAATTTAATGCCGTAATACCGGATGCCTAAGCGCTTTACTGCTATTGCGGCTTGTGTTAAGGCAACACATTCACATTGAAAGATCGAACTGTGTATGCCTAGTGGTATGTAGAAGTTAATATTAAGGTCAAGGGAGTGTACGCCGGCACCTGAACCGTTTTGTGTCTTTGAGCCGTCTGTGTAGATGCGCACTTCATTGGCTCCTGACTGATCCCTATCTTCCTGAGTTGTTTGTATGACGTAGTTTCTGTTAAACATCGGTTGGTTAGGTGTTCTATCACACGGTGCAGCGATGAGAGGCTGGTACACAATCGCCCGGTTCAGGATTTTAGCGTGTGGACTGTTAAGGTTATTGCCCCATATGCCCAGGTGCATTAGCCTGATGGCAGCTAGCGCCGCCTCCTGCTGTATGTACAGGTCAAGGGGAGTTAATTGAAGGGCTATCTCCATGGCTGCTGTTGGGGTGGTTCTCATGCAGCCAGTGGCAGCTGAACAGGCCAGTCGTTGGAAGCGTTGTAGTCTGGTAATAGTGGTCGAGAGTTCGGTTCTCGTCCACCAAACCAGAGCGCCATAAGCCAAAATTGGCCTGACCAGCGCTTTGTATAACCACAGAGTAATCTTCGGAGAGAGCCCCCATGTTTTTCCTAACATTCTTTTACATTGATAGAATACAATTGTGCTTTTATTAAGTTTGTAGTCAAGATGCTTGTTCCAGAGCAGTTTGCTATCAAGAATCACCCCCAAGTACTTGACTTCATCTTTAAGTGTTAGTTCTGTGTTGAAAAGTTTTGGAAGCCTATGGGGTCCAATGGTTCTTTTGTTGGTGAACATTATTAATTCTGTCTTCAAGGGGTTAACCGATAGTTCGTGCTTCGAGCACCAACCCTCGATTATTTTGAAGGCCCTACGCATGAGAGCGCATAGGATACCCTCAAACTTCCCTGAAATCAGAATTGCTATGTCATCCGCATATCCCACCGAGTACAGACTGCTGGCGTTGAGCTCTGCAATGAGCTCATTTACGACTAAATTCCACAGCAGTGGTGACAGCACCCCACCCTGTGGGCAGCCCCTACTCACGATACCTCGTGTGGTGGTATTCACGGTAAATTGAATAGCACGGTGTTTTAACATGTTATTTATCCATTCTATGAGTGTTCGCGCAACACCGTGCGTGGCAAGTGCCCGTTCGATGCTGGCGAAGTTAGTTTTGTCGAAAGCACCTTCTATGTCAATGAAGGCGCCTAATGTTGGGTTTTTGGCTTTAAGAGCATTTCCTATGCGTGACACTACGCTGTGGAGTGCTGATTCAGTTGATTTGCCTGCACAGTAGGCGTGTTGATTAGGGTGTAGAGGTCTTTGTACCGAAATTTGGGATCTTATCTTCCTATCTCCCAGCCTCTCCAGTGTTTTCAAGAAGAACGAGGAGAGGCTTATAGGTCTAAAAGCTTTGGGCTGGGTATAGTCGCCCCTACCAGGTTTCGGTATAAAGATTATTTTTACTTCCCGCCATTTCAAGGGAATGTAGCGGTGTGCCAGGCAGGCCCGAAACACCTCAGCGAGGTAACTAGCCAGTAAGTCTCGGCTCCACCTGAGCAGAGCCGGGTAAAAATGTTATATTATTTATGAATGCAAAAACGAACCAAACCCTGTTGGACGTGTTGATACAGTAACCAAATTCTATAGAATTGAGTGCGTAGAAACTATAAAACAAGGTAGGGAGGGACTAGTATAGTATAATAATTACAGTGGTATTTTTGCCTCATTTGAAATGTTAAAAGTTTCCTTTTATGTCTTCCGACGTTCATGGGCTCCTAGTACTCGGCTACATATTCGCGCCGATTTCTTCTGTTCCACGAACGCATTTAGAATGAGACAATCATGAAAGTATACGTGCGACATGGATTGAACCGTGGTGAAATAGAGAACTAATATCATTTATGGATGCACTAGATAACCCGCGAAATTCAAATTTTCTTACGTTTTTTGCAATTTACAGGTCAGTGTTAAGTTGTATGATGAACAAAATATGATTCGCGAACGTAACAAGTATGTATTTACAGAATCATGATCATTAAAATCATCAATACAACCCCCTAAGTTCAAATAATCATATTGACTGATATTTTATGAAATAGTCATTCAATAAGATATAAACTTAAGATATGAACTTAAAGGACCCATGACCAAAAATGTGCTTAAAACCTGATTAATAATAAGATCAGCATAGACTGCCCTTGCCGTCTAACCAATAAATCAGATGAATAGTTACACAGCGATTCTCTCTTTCAGTCGTCAGTAATTTGACATTCGAAAGAAGAAGACAAAGCATTGTGTAACGATACAGACGCTATACAACGTTTATTAGTAAGGGGTCATTCTTTATAATATGTATGTAGGTAATTAAGTAATAAAACGACACACGAAAAGGAACACCTTAATTTTTATTTCAGCTCATTTTTTAAACGAGACAATGACAATAAGTATATTCACAATTTAAGTGTAATCATTTTTTATTTAAATTTACAATCAAATTTATTTGAGAAAATGTAAATAACTATTTACACAAGGTACTAAATTAAATTACTAAATAACTTACTATACAAATAAATAGAAAAACTATAATAAGTAATAAATAAACCAAGGAATATCTGTAAAGTATTGAATAAAATAATAAAAATGAATACATTAAATTGGGTAAGTAATATATAATATAATTACAAAACCTCTAATCTATACAAAATATAACAACTGAACCTATAATTTTATTTGATATAATGATCAGTTAATATAATAAACGCTTGATATAATTTTAAAGTAACTAATTTATTTCAGCATAACAGACAAATCATTTAATATATCACTCAAAAGACATAAAACTTATTTAGTCTAATATGACAATAACTTTTTTTTGTAATTTCTATCATAGTATACCTAGTACTGATTACCGGGTGGTTATAAAAAAATATCTAGGAAGGCTAGCTTTCTAACCTAACATATCCGAATCCGGGTGTTAACCATAATGAAACCATGCGCCATGCATGCAAGCAAGCATGCAGCATGTAAGCGAGCATGCAATGTATCAATATTATATTTTAAACGATAGACCTAATGATTTTCGATTAAATAAACGTTACATCCAATAACGTTATACGAAATAAGTTTAAGAGTTAGTATATCTCACGTTTATTATATCTTGTGAACGTTATTGAAATGAAAATTTATACCAAATAACTTTATAATAATATGATATGAGACGCACCCCATTAAATTAATCATGTTACATTATATCATATCTGCACTCATATAAATATTGCCCCATTTGCTTTTGATATTCCTTCACATTATAATAGGAATCATTTTAGCTAGACACCGATAAATATGAAGTTCAGATTAACAATAATAAGTACATGAAAACTGCATTACCTACATTACTTATTAGTTAGTGCTTTTCACAAGCTGATAGCAATCGGTATTCTTATGTCAGCACGTTGTTCGTATGACCTTTTTGATATTCTATATCTATACTTATATTTCTATACAGTTCCCCCGAAAAACTGAAATCTTCACAGACTAAATATGTATTTCCTAAATAGGTCTACCTACGAACCCTCCTTGATTGGCTAACCCTCCGCCTAACACCCTGTATACTTATAAGTATTATAATTATCTTTATTATTACATATAAACTCAGCCTAAACCTAGCCGATGTTGTTAGTGTATTCCAATTTCCTGCTTTGGTTTTGAGTACTATATTTCTTAAAACAATAACTGATATTACATCATTTTTATAAATTTGTACCTCAGAGCATATAAAAAAAAAAAAGTTAAGTATTGACACGAAAAGTAACTTTATACTTCGTGACAAAACGGGCGACTCCCGCTCCGGCTCGTTCTTGGTGCAAAGGTTGACCATTGCCATTCAACGTGGCAATGCAGCAAGCGTTTTGGGCACCTTTGCGCCGGGAACAGTTAGGCCCGGACTCCACTGAAGCGGAGCTGGGTGGAGCGGAGCGGAGACGTGCAGGAATCGACCAATCACAGACGAGACGAGTGACGCGATAAGGATTTCAACCATTCGCTTCGCACAGCACACAGCACACCGCACACATCTCCGCTTTGGTGGAGTCCCGGCCTTATGGGCGGGTTATTTGACTAAGTTAGACGTGTAAAGCTATGTTTTAAGTTCTTAAGTAATTAATTTTGTAAGTTTGTTAATAGTTTTAGTTAGGTTAGGATATTATGTTTTTAGTTTAATAGCTTGTTAGATTCTGATACTCAAAAGTGCCTGTAAATAGTTTAAGTAATTGAAATAAATAAATTTTGATTTTAAACTATATCTAGATCCCAGCGGACGTATCCAATCCATCCACCCAAATTTAATACCCTGTATTCATTTTTGTCTAGGTTTTCCAATTCTTCGATCGTGTTTTGCAGCTGTGTTCGAACGGGAACGTTGTTTTGTGGTTTTGCGGGTGGGTATTGTGTTTGTTTATCAGTTGCACGATATTTCTGATCATCTGTTAGTCCTCTTGCTATGCCTTTGTGAAGTTTCGACGAGGAAACTGGTATTTGCGGAAATGTTGCCGTTCGTTCTGTTATTTGTGCGGGTGAGTATTGTGTTTGTTCATTAAATACTGCAGTGTATTTCTGGTCCGAAGTAGTTTTTATTGCATCGCCCTTGTGACGTTTTGACGACGAAGCTGATGTGTGTGGAAGAAGTGTTATAGTTGTTTCTGTTATTTGTGCGGGTGAGTATTGTGTTTGTCCATTACATACTGCATTATATTTCTGGTCCGAAGTAGTTTTTATCCCTGCGCCCTTGTGACGTTTTGACGACGAAGCTGATGTGTGTGGAAGAAGTGTTATAGTTGTATCATATATTTGCACGGGTGAGTAACGTGTTTGTTCATTAAATACTGCAGTATATTTCTGGTCCGAAGTAGTTTTTATCGCTGCGCCCTTGTGAACTTTTGACGACGAAGCTGATGTGTGTGGAAGTGTTGCAGTTCTTTCTGTTATTTGTGCGGGTGAGTAACGTGTTTGTTCATTAAATACTGCTGTATATTTCTGGTCCGAAATAGTTTTAATCGCTGCGCCCTTGTGACGTTTTGACGACGAAGCTAATCTACGTGGAAGTGTTGTAGTTCTTTTTGTTATTTGCGCGGGTGAGTATTGTGTTTGTTTTTTAAATACTGCAGTATGTTTCTGGTCTGAAGTAGTTTTTATCGCTGCGTCCTTGTGAAGTTTTGGCGACGAAGCTGATGTGTGTGGAAGTGTTGCAGTTCTTTCTGATATTTGTGCGGGTGAGTATTTTGTTTGTTCTTGTTCATTAAATACTGCAGTATATTTCTGGTCCGAAGTAGTTTTTATCGCTGCGCCCTTGTGAAGTTTTGGCGACGAAGCTGATGTGTGTGGAAGTGTTGTAGTTCTTTCTGATATTTGTGCGGGTGAGTATATTGTTTGTTCATTAAATACTGCAGTATATTTCTGGTCCAAAGTAGTTTTTATCGCTGCGCCCTTGTGACGTTTTGACGACGAAGCTAGTATATGTGGAAGTGTTGTAGTTCTTTCTGATATTTGTGCGGGTGAGTATTTTGTTTGTTCTTGTTCATTAAATACTGCAGTATATTTCTGGTCCGAAGTAGTTTTTATCGCTGCGCCCTTGTGAAGTTTTGGCGACGAAGCTGATGTGTGTGGAAGTGTTGTAGTTCTTTCTGATATTTGTGCGGGTGAGTATATTGTTTGTTCATTAAATACTGCAGTATATTTCTGGTCCGAAGTAGTTTTTATCGCTGCGCCCTTGTGAAGTTTTGGCGACGAAGCTGATGTGTGTGGAAGTGTTGCAGTTCTTTCTGTTATTTGCGCGGGTGAGTAACGTGTTTGTTCATTAAATACTGCAGTATATTTCTGGTCCGAAGTAGTTTTAATCGCTGCGCCCTTGTGACGTTTTGACGACGAAGCTAATATACGTGGAAGCGTTGTAGTTCTTTTTGTTATTTGTGCGGGTGAGTATTGTGTTTGTTTGTTAAATACTGCAGTATGTTTCTGGTCTGAAGTAGTTTTTATCGCTGCGTCCTTGTGAAGTTTTGGCGACGAAGCTGATGTATGTGGAAGTGTTGCAGTTCTTTCTAATATTTGTGCGGGTGAGTATTTTGTTTGTTCTTGTTCATTAAATACTGCAGTATATTTCTGGTCCGAAGTAGTTTTTATCGCTGCGCCCTTGTGAAGTTTTGGCGACGAAGCTGATGTGTGTGGAAGTGTTGCAGTTCTTCCTGTTATTTGTGCGGGTGAGTAATGTGTTTGTTCATTAAATACTGCAGTATATTTCTGGTCCGAAGTAGTTTTTATCGCTGCGCCCTTGTGAAGTTTTGGCGACGAAGCTGATGTGTGTGGAAGTGTTGCAGTTCTTCCTGTTATTTGTGCGGGTGAGTAATGTGTTTGTTCATTAAATACTGCAGTATATTTCTGGTCCGAAGTAGTTTTTATCGCTGCGCCCTTGTGAAGTTTTGGCGACGAAGCTGATGTGTGTGGAAGTGTTGCAGTTCTTCCTGTTATTTGTGCGGGTGAGTAATGTGTTTGTTCATTAAATACTGCAGTATATTTCTGGTCCGAAGTAGTTTTTATCGCTGCGCCCTTGTGAAGTTTTGACGACGAAGCTAATATACGTGGAAGTGTTGTAGTTGTTTTTGTTATTTGTGCGGGTGAGTATTGTGTTTGTTTGTTAAATACTGCAGTATGTTTCTGGTCTGAAGTAGTTTTTATCGCTGCGTCCTTGTGAAGTTTTGGCGACGAAGCTGATGTGTGTGGAAGTGTTGCAGTTCTTTCTGATATTTGTGCGGGTGAGTATTTTGTTTGTTCTTGTTCATTAAATACTGCAGTATATTTCTGGTCCGAAGTAGTTTTTATCGCTGCGCCCTTGTGAAGTTTTGGCGACGAAGCTGATGTGTGTGGAAGTGTTGCAGTTCTTTCTGATATTTGTGCGGGTGAGTATATTGTTTGTTCATTAAATACTGCAGTATATTTCTGGTCCGAAGTAGTTTTTATCGCTGTACCCTTGTGAAGTTTTGGCGACGAAGCTGATGTGTGTGGAAGTGTTGCAGTTCTTTCTGATATTTGTGCGGGTGAGTATTTTGTTTGTTCTTGTTCATTAAATACTGCAGTATATTTCTGGTCCGAAGTAGTTTTTATCGCTGCGCCCTTGTGAAGTTTTGGCGACGAAGCTGATGTGTGTGGAAGTGTTGTAGTTCTTTCTGATATTTGTGCGGGTGAGTATATTGTTTGTTCATTAAATACTGCAGTATATTTCTGGTCCAAAGTAGTTTTTATCGCTGCGCCCTTGTGACGTTTTGACGACGAAGCTAGTATATGTGGAAGTGTTGTAGTTCTTTTTGTTATTTGTGCGGGTGAGTATTGTATTTGTTTGTTAAATACTGCAGTATATTTTTGGTCCGAAGTAGTTTTTATCGCTGCGCCCTTGTGAAGTTTTGACGACGAAGCTGGTGTGTGTGGAGGTGTTGCAGTTCTTTCTGTTATTTGTGCGGGTGAGTATTGTGTTTGTTCATTAAATACTGCTGTATATTTCTGGTCCGAAGTAGTTTTTATCGCTGCGCCCTTGTGTAGTTTTGACGACGAAGCTGGTGTGTGTGGAGGTGTTGCAGTTCTTTCTGTTATTTGTGCGGGTGAGTATTGTGTTTGTTCATTAAATACTGCAGTATATTTCTGGTCCGAAGTAGTTTTTATCGCTGCGCCCTTGCGACGTTTTGACGACGAAGCTGATGTGTGTGGAAGTATTGCAGTTGGATTTGCAGCTACTTCAGTTATTGAACTATGGGGATCTGAGTTACACAGATGGCTTGGTACTATAACCACTATCCGAGGACCTAGATTCGGTGATTCAGGCACAATGTTTATTAAAGTTGCTGTCTGTTGTTGTTCTATTGTACTTTTACCCCATGGCGGCAGCGGCTCGGCTAATCGGGCACGTTTTAATGGTCTCGGAGACTGCGGATCTTTATTGGCGTCAGACATATGTATTTATTTACTTTTCCATCTTAAAACAAAAATGAGTTAAATAACCTAACCTAATCTTATCTAACCTAACCTGACATAACAATATGTAATGTCGCATTGTCAGCGTCAACCAACATAGACCCCTTCTTTTTCTGTCGTGATCGATTTAGTTCAGCAGGATGACCCAACATTTAAACGCAGTCACTTGTGTCACCTGAAACTAAAACATCAAGTTGAACGAATATGCTCATGATCCTTATAATGTAAATAGTGAAACCGAAGGGAATGGATCTACAATTTAGAAAACTGAAAACAACAACACAACTTAGAAAATTGAAACAATTTAGAAAATTGAAAGTTATGCCATAAATGAGTATTTAAATTCTAATTTCAAAACGTACTGTATCCACGTTTTCTTGTCATGATTAATACTTACTAAATTGCGGTCTCTGCCCGTTTGATTGTCGTTTACTTCTAACACTTATGTATCGCAAATGGCGTGAACAAATGATTTATTACTGCTGGGCGCCATAACGTTGCTCACATGAAAGGTAGGTGAAATCTAGCGCTGCTTGCAATGGATTCGATGGAAAATCACCTGAAACAATAAAAGAAAAAAATTGTTTTTCTCGTTTTAAAATGTGATGTAAATGACGAAAATGAAAGAGATGGCAATGATAGCGTTAATGTCGTCACGTAGAAAACTAAAAGTTGCAACTGACATTCTCGTTAGATCGAATAAACTTTGTGCCAAAATGATATTATGTGCTTCTTCTACCGTCAAAAATAGCGCGATTTTATTCGCGCGCGCGTCTTTTGCGCATCGTATTTAATTCCAATGTTTCTAAAGAGGGAGCGATACGTACGCGATGCGTGCGCGTAAAAAATCGCGCTCGTGTTTACGCGCCCTCGGACAAAATTCAAATTCAAAGCATTTATTTCAATTGAACCATGTACAGGCACTTTTGAATTGTCAAAATGAAATAGTCGGTCAGCTAGTCAGAAAGTTGAAGCTAGTTACCCATTCCAAAACGTAGATCTCTATGGAGAAGAACGGGCAAGAAACTCCATGGACACTCTTTTAAATTAAGATATTACAAAATCCTGGGTACATTTACAAAATATTGTTTTACTATCTGGTAAACTTTAAAGCTCGAAAGTTTTAAAATAAAATTTAAAAAAATGGTGGAGTTGGGTGATCCCCGGCAGGAACGCAGTTCAAAATGAAAATCCAAGATAGCGGCTGCGAAATCGATTAATCGGTTTCAGAGCCCTCAAAAACCATGAAAACGATACCCATGATGAAAAATTTTAAAATATTTGCAGGCGCCATCTTGGATTTTCATTTTGACCTCACTATCGGCTTGAGCACCCTCGAAACCCATGAAAACTTTCTCTAACAAAAAGTCGCATGGAGCCCCCATACCGCTATTTCGTCACGTGACGATTTCTACAAATTTACTCTTACCGCAAGCTCCAGTAAAGAACTTCGTTCTAAAAATCTGTTCAGAACGGCACGCATACAGTCTGTAGTGATGGAACGTATTCTTTGTTTAGGATTTTACCAACATATCGATACGGCAAGTGCGTGTTGAACAACCCACATTAAAGGGTTCCGTTGTCGTGCGTAATGAATACGGTTAAATATTTACGTAATTAATTTATTTAACGTTGCATGCAAATGGCTTGCGTAGCGCATAAATAAGCAACCTCTGTATTAGAAACTACATATGTATTTCGATGGTATTTTAATATGTAACGCCATTGGCACACCAACACTGCGAACCACGGTGCGAAAAAAAGGGTTTTTATTTCGAAGGTGCGTTTAATCTTATTTTTATTACCTCGATTAGTTTTTTTTTTTTCCTAGTCTCGTGGACTGATTTGACTAGCGCTACATAGAAGTAAAGAGATACTGCAGCCACAATGACTGCAGATCTAGGACAAGAAAATTAGCACCATCCTACTGTTCAGATGGGTGAGGTGAGACGAGGGGATGTGATATCCCCGAAACTGTTCACCAGCGCGTTGGACGACGTCTTTTTCGAAAAGGCTTCAGTACCATAGACCACATCTATGTTCGGCATATTATACAGAATACCGCGGAGTACAATCAGTCACTGTATAAATCATTTGTGGTCTACGAGAAAGCCTGCGACTCCGTCAAAATATGGGCAGTTCTGACTTTTCTGCAACGATGTCGAATTGACTGGCGCTACATCGAAGAGACGAGAGAGAGAGAGAAAGATAGAGAGACCGCGCGCGCGCATGCGGGCATTGAGATGTTTGTACGACGTTGCCACAATGACTGTTCAGATCCAGGATCAGAAAACCATCCCATCCAACTGCTCAGAGGGGTGAGACAGGGGGATGTAAAATCCCCAAAATTGTTCATCCATGCGTTAGAGGACGTCTTCAAGACGCTGCCGCGATGGACTGGACTGGACAGGGTATCAATGTGAACGGCAAGTACATTTCACTTCTACGATTTGCCGATAACAGCAGAGACGCTGGAATAGTTAGACTAAATGCTGCATAGCCTAAATGGAAGCTCCATTTAGGTTGTACAACATCTGGTCTAACTGTTTCAGCGTCTGTTCGTCTTGTTCACACATATGTGATTGTATATCACTCACCTGTGCACTCTCGTGCACGCACACGCACAAATGTTCTACATAAGTAAATAAGTAGCTTAATTTTAATTTTATTTTACTGTTTATTTTGTAACCATATTATATTTTTTACGAGTTCACTAATAGCACGTTCGAATTCTTATTTTTTATGTAACCTATCTTGGAAGGCGCTGGTGTCTGTGATACAATGGTTTTTCTTTCATTAGTACAGGCACCAACGATACACTTTTTTCTGTAATGCTCATTTTTAATTGGAAAATTGTTTTGTGAACCTAAATGTGTTTTTTTTTTTCTGTTCGATTTACCGATGACATCCTCATATTGGCTAAGTCTCTTCAGCCGATATGGAGCCTCTCGGTGGGTTGGCTTCAGCTTAAATTTGGACAAGACAAAATTCATGTACAATTCGCACATCTTTACGAGTCCAATCAAAGTTTTGAAGGATTATGTCTACCTAGGGCAAGTTATCCAGCTCAGTAGACACAACTTTGAGAAAGAAGCCGACTGAAGGATCCGGTTGGGTTGGGCAGCATTTGGAAAACTTCGTCAAGTCGTCTCGTCGCCTATACCGCAGTGTTTGAAGACTAAGGTCTTAACCAGTGCGTCCTATCTGTCATGATACACGGTGCCGAAACAAAGACACTGACGGTCAGGCTGGTCCATAAATTCAAGGCGATGACGTAAATATTTAATTCATTACTCACATGTTTCCATATAAATGCTACTCGTACACTATAAAGAAGTTAACCACAAGCGAAATATTTTTAGCCACCTTTTAGTTAAGTAAAGTAGTTAAGAGTTTACAAAAATTCCATATAACATTGGCAACAATTAGCTAAAAAGCATCTAAAGCCCCGTAATCGCTCATTAGGAAAGTTATTGAAATTGAACACTCAACAACTTGATTCACTTAACAACTTTTTAGTTAAGTATTTCTAAACAAAATATAACAAACATTATGAAGCTTAACATTTTAAATAAATTACTTTACTAAAAAGCCGCTAAGGTATGGCTGACGGCATTTTAGTACAGTAATAAGATGCAATAACTAGATTACATGCTTAACAATATGAGAAAAGTAAATTTTAAAAGTAATTTAAAATAGTTATTAGACAAAAAAGGGTTATCTACGATAAACAGAAAGAAATATCAATTGATGTGTCCAACAATCATTAACCTAAGTATTATAGTTTTTAAGAAACAACGATACCCGCGTTTTTTGGCAATTTCTCCGAAACAACTTTTTGGGCTTAACGGCCTTCTAGTTAAAGGACGGCAGAATAGTAAAGTACGCAAAAAACATAACCCTGTCCTGTCACGTAGTCGGGTAAATAGAGTATGACACTGCATATGCCGCAGCGGTAGCGGCACCGCCCGCGCCGCCTCAGCCACGGCATAATGTGAAAAGGGTCTAATAGAGTATGTAATTTAATCGAGGCGGAGTGCTAACAATTTCGAGGTTGCTTTGCTCGGTCTTGCAATCTACATCTTTAGTTCTTATACTTTTCTGCACGAGTCGATGAAGTTAGTCCTATTACTGTATGAACGGCCAAAACCAAACCTATCATTTTCGAGATATGGAGCTAACGCCATCGAGCACACTTTGCTAGCTCTTGCATCCTATGTTCTCTTAGTCCTAAGCTTTTCTGCGTAAATTGACAAAGTTGATTCTATTCCTATTTCTGTTTAGATACATAAAAGAATACCTGACTTCTCCAAGGCGAGGCGAGGTGCTAAAATGTTTGAGCTCGCTACACTCGCTCTTGCATTCGGTCGACAAAGTCACTTCTATTTCTGTACGAATGGTCAAAAGAAAATCTAACCTAACCAACAAGCAGACATTTAGTTTTATAGCTACACTAGCTTCTTCCCGCGACTTCGTCCGCATGAAATTTCACCCCCCCCATTCACCCCCTTAGGGGATGAATTTTGAAAAATCCTTTCTTAGTGCACCCCTAGACCTCATAAGGAACGTACGTGCCAAATTTGGAATCTCTAGACCCAGCGGTTTGGGCTGTGCGTTGATATGTCAGTCAGTCAGTTCTCCTTTTATATATATAGATTGCAAGCCGACCTAGCCCAGTGACAGTGGAGCTATCAGTAGTCAACAATAGATTACAGAAATTGTTTAATTACAATGTGATTTCATTAGATAGATAATGTTAAAGTTCTCATACTTATAAAAATGCTAAATAAAAGCACTAATGCTATCGCACTGCCAATTCGCTGCAATACTGTAGATACTAAAATTAACTTCGCGCTAGGCTTAATCAAATCTTGTTATGAGACTGAGATCGTATTTGATAGGATTGTGCGTATGTGTTTGTTTGTAAAGTATTCAATTTTAATTTTAATTAAACTACTAATAAAAAGGGTCCATTTCAAAACCATTTTTCGTCTCATTTCCGTATTACAACACAAAATAATATAAAAATTGCATGTTCTCAAAATCCAACCGACTTTGTCATCTCCAAACAAAAAACCCTAAAGAACTTTCAGATTTTCCCAATTTTTCCAATTTCGGACCTTATTCGGAACATTACGCACATATTAATACATACAAAAAATTACTAAATCGGAGCAGTCGTTCTCGACCTTTCAGTCTGTCGTATTATATAGATTAAGTAGGTAACTGCTGTATTTTTTTATAATTGTTGTTTTGTTATGCAAAACAGAATACTTGTGTTATACAACAAATTGATGTTTTATATTATGTAATAACACAAGTACCTATTCTAGAAAATTATTTTAAGAATTAAATCTGTTCCATTATAACAAAAGAGGTGGGCGTGTTCCATTGTAACGTCACCTAAAATCAATACTTCTGCCGTAATGGCCACGTTGTCACTGTCGGTGCGATATAGCTAAAGGGTGCATAGGCTATTTTTGTTAATGGTCAGTGACGACTAGATTATTGAAATGTTATAACTGAACTTTATATACCTCAATCAAGCTCCACTTCCCGTCCACAGACGTGGGCACGCCCTGTTGTTACGGGCCTTACAATGAAGTATGCAGTACGCCACACACTGCTAAAGTCACACATTAACAACAAAACCTCCTTCCCGTCGTTTAACAACAAAATGAAACTGTATCATATGGTTAAGTAGGTACTAAATAAAGCAGGAGCTTTTAAATATTTATTGCAAAAGATTTGTAATGCACGAGTGCCTGACCGTGTGCCATCAATGACGAAGTCGCTTAAGGGCTGCGCGCGCCGAAAGAGAGCTGAAATGAAGCGCGTATATAAAGTCTACATATACTTCATTTTAGGTCTCTTTTTCCTCCTAGTTATTAATTATTCTGATGAGATAAGGATTGCAACAATCAATACCCAAAGCCACCCTAAAAATTTCACTGCTAACTACAGATATGGAATATGGATTTTAAGTCAAACAGTGAACATAGACTGCACCCCATTTCGGTGCTCAGAAAGTCGCACGGCTACAAGGGCATCATAAACAGGGCAGCTTACTGTTACGTGTTACTGAATGCAGTATCACAGGCTAATGAGAGTACACCGTTAAAACAATGTGAACGACGTCACGACTTTATAAGCTACGCGGCTGTAAGGAGCTCAGATCATGTTCCACTAAAAATTAACATAATTTTACCTGCCAAAACTTAAATAATGAAACACATTTTTAGTTATCTATTGATAAGTTACTCCCAGGATTTACACGGAGAGATTAACGAAAACGGTAATCTTTTCTCGAGATCTGCTCTATAACTTAATTTACGTTATAATACTTACTTATTGAAGAATTACCAGATTTTCAGTAAGTTGACGTAGATTGCTGCGCTTTAAATCTTCCACGAAAAACTAACACACACTTTCTAATACACTGAGAGCTCACTGACGATGTAAGTCCTTTAGAAATTATGGCGTTAATATTTTTTTTAATCTTTCTATAAGCACACCATAACATTAACGAAATTCTACGAAGTCTACGATCGAATGATAAGTAGAGAGCCTACATCCCCCACTGCTCTTGTGTTTTGTTGCATAGCTGTACGGATGTATGCACCTACGTTCCAATGCCGATCCAGTTGGGATGCCAGACGGCTCAGCGGGCTTGGCCGTGCTGCCAAGCTCGCTGTGCTGCTTGATAAAAATAAAACCGGCCAAGTGCGAGTCGGACCTGCGCACCGCATCATGAATGATTTATTTTTTCGATTTCAAAATAATAATTTTTTTGAGCCGCTAAAATAAATTTACATGTAAACTGTTTCAGCTGTATACTGTACAACTGTGCTAGTTTAAGAAATAATTTACTTTTACCTAAAATATTTACACAAACCTTGATTTTTACCTATTTGACCATGTTTGTAAAAAAAACCCTAAAAATGATAAATTTCATATTATGCCTAATTTTTTTTACCTCAGTGCTGCTGTAGCTTGGGTACCTAAACTGATGATTTTTTCATTTTATTTTATGCAAACAAATACATGTATGCCTGTATTTTTCAACGCTGATAGGCGATCCCCGTCGCGTTGTGAAAATCCTCCCACATCACTTTCTTTACGATTTATTAACATAGGAAGTAACGCAGGAAAATCAAAACATTATATTCCGCAAACCTTACTGCTTTTTTATTATCTCTGCATCAACCTGTTTTCGTTTTATTTTGTCCTTACCTTCGTTGTAAAAAGGAAAACCGCGCAGTCCTTGCTTACGAGTTTGTTAGTAAATTGGTAACCTCTTTGGGCTCACCTGCTGTGAAAATTCGCTTACATTGAATAAAGTGAATCAGTGGGGTAATTGCGTAGCACACATAATATGGCAATCGATCGCAATGCCTATCATATGGCATTCAATAGTTCATAGGTTTGAAATATTATATTATATTATATTATAGTGGCGATTAGGTTATCACATTAAACAGTACAGCGGTTATTAAAAGTTGTTATTAGTCTGTTAAAGAAATAAAATAAACAATTTTACAAATAATAGAAGAAAAAAAATCGAATTTCCGAAATTTTCTTTCATTCAAACCTTGTCCTGGCAATACTGAACACAAAAAAAAAGAATTATCCAATTTGGTGCAGTCGTTCGGAAGTTATGCGCGTACATAGATTTCGGCGATTCAGTTTAATGGTTTTCATATCAGGTGCCACGGCTAGAATGTTAATTGTTATGAATCATTTTAATTGTGTATGTTCAAAACACGTGATGTAGAATACGTGGTTTCAATTAATGTGACAACCTAATCGACACACTGTATAAAATAATAGCATTGAAATTATTAAATTATTACGGATAATTTCAGTGCTACTCAACCTACCATAATCTCGACATATTCATCATTTCACTGGCCTGCTCGTGCGCCTGATTTGACAGCACTGTATTACTTGTATGGGGTTATTTAAAAGACACGGTGTACAGGAATAAAATCAAATCAATCTTTATTTCAGACAATGTTACACGTTTCAATGTACAGTCATATATTTTCATAGAGAATAGAAAATAATTATATAAGAATAATAAATTATAACACTAATTATAACTATATTTTTTATTTTTATTTTACTTTATTGGGGCATAAAACAGTTACACATTACAATTTTAGTGTGACAAAATAAATTAAAAACTATGTAAACGTGTAACCCACACCAATGTCCGCGAAACAATACTTTAAAGACACATAGTATAATGAGTGCACTGATTTTAGAGAAGAGTAAGAAGTTCTCGTTCATATTTCTGGAATATTAGGTTTAAGATAGCTATTTTAAGGATTCAATAGCCATCTTTTTGAACTTAAAATGTGTAAGCGTAAATATATTCAAATCGATAAGTGGGTGTTATACGTATCTACAATGCGTCGGAGAGGCGCCCGTGCACCAGCGTGAGTTCTGCACCTTGCGGTCTGGAACAGCCGAGGCACACGCGTCGCACACGCGCCTCTCGACGCATCACAGTTCTAGGTACAATGTAACATAGTTTATTGGTAATACGAGTATCTGAACAATCGAACCTATTATTACACAGACCATTAATAACCAGCTTATAATTTTCAAAAAGGTATATTTACACTTCAGACTAAGATTAATATAAAATTGACATCAGTTGTACTACTGACTGATTCATAAAATACCAAACAATGAATTTTATTTTATTATATTATGTTAACAATATTTTATTATTATATTTATGAGAATAAAAATAAATTGACAGAGTTATAACTAGTTGCAACCCTTTCATGACTTCTGCTGATTTGTATTAATCTGAATCTCTACTAAGCGCCAATGATCGTCTTGAACTCAAAATAAACCCCCACAACCATAGTAAAAGTTCACCAATTTAGTTGATTTCTACACGCTACGACGTCGTAGCTCGTTGCTACGCGCTACGACGTCGTAGCAAAGTGCTACGCACAGCATGCCCAACTTATCTCTTTAAATAAATTTAGCTAACATGTCTCAGTTATCCTGTGAGATCACAACACGACACTTAATACCATGCTGCTTCAATCTCTGGATAAACCTTGTAGCTCGCAGTGAACGACTCCAAGGATCTATGCACATGATGTTTTCTCATTTTTCCTCGACTGAAAAAAGTACCTAATGTACAAACCCTAAGTAGACAGCCCTTCAACTAAACTTGCCTTACTTATTTTTAATACAGGTTGACTAACTTGGAGGCAACTTTAAATTTTAACTACGAAACGAAAATTACGTTTTTCCATAGCTATCTTGTTTAAAGTTGCCAATTTTGTATGGATAATAAATTAATAACCAAAGGAGAATGGGTAGGACTGTACCCAGACACAAAGTTAATTGTAGCATTATGAACTATGCTGATTTTTGTTGGCCTCGTGGAGTAGGTTAATTATTCCTAAGACAGCTTGTCTGAACTCACAAGGAGAAAAAATATTTGTGAGAACTCACTAGGAGAATAAATCCAATCGATTTAATAAAGGATAATATTTAACTTATCCTCTCAAAACTTACTGACCAGTGATGGACACTTTAAAATTAATGAACCTTTAAACACTTTTTGCGCTTCTAATGATGCACTTTTTATAATAATTGAGGCTCTTTTTAACGTTCTGGCCTTTTTTGGTGATAGTAACTAAGCTAGGGTATCCCGTCCAAACGGGTTAGACTGTCACGCGCTATGGCGCCGTAGCAGAAAACTACGCGCTACGGCATCGTAGCAGAATACTACGCGCTACGGCGCCGTAGCAGATTGCTACTCGCTACGGTGTCGTAGCAAACTGCTACGCGCAACACGTCTAACTTACTATATTTTTAAATAAACAACCAGACCGCTACTAAAATATAGTAATCCAAATATATTTCAGAAAAATAATTGAAATTATAAAAAGAAGGAAGGAAACTCCAAGAAATTATATATATTCGAGAAAATGTAATACAATATAAAAAAGGAAAAAAAACCAAAGAATTATCTAAGCGTAGCTACACGCCTGCCGAAAACTGCGGCGGAAATTCGGCTGCTTAATGTACAGACGCCAGCACATCAACCTACTACAATCTGTCAGATTTCTGTAATAGATTTTCAATTTTATCGCTAAAGCATAAGGTTCAATGTTGATTGGGAAAATTTGACAGTTAGGTGTAGGTTGATGTGCTGGCGTCTGTACAATGTACAATGCAAATTACGCAATGTTATGGCGGCATGATGTGTTTTGTGCAAACACATCAATTTTCCGTAGTACATACACATTTGTCGTACTTCAGCCACTTGACAAGACGTACGCGGCTGTCGCTCCTAAGTACGATTCAGTTGTGAAGTCTTCCTGACGCAACTACTTCATAACCGCACGTCGTATAATCTGTAAAAATAGAGATTATACGTTAGTGTTAATTCAAAGAAAAGTTAAAACTATACTTTTATTATACAGTAATAATGTTAATGTTTAAACTATTTGTTAAACGACTGCAAAAAAGAAGGATGTTCTCAATTTGGATGTTTCTATTTTTTTATGTATGTTCAGGCATAACTCCGTCATAATTAGACGGATTTGCAAAATTATTTTTATAGTGGATAATGTATCACTCAGGGATGGTATTAATTTTATTAACTTTGCTTGGGTACTGTTTGAGTTAGCTGTAATAAGACAAAATGTTTTTTAGTTTATATTGATGATGTTTTAATAACTTCCTGTCACTGAGGTTTACATAGCAAGTAATGTTATATGAATTTGTGTGGGGTAGGTACAACTAAAAAGTGAAAAATAAAAAGTTTTTTACAAAAAAAAAAATGTAAAAAAACTTTAATTATTTCGGAAGTCGGTGTCAAGAAACGAAAATGCGGAACAAACGATACCGACTTCCGATATTAAAGTTATTTTTAACCCAAGGACCCAGGGATCCAGCCGGGCACATTATAACCCGCTGGTCAATAATGTACTTAGGGCGCCAATAAACCGTCCAGTACTACGCGCGTGCTACGCCTTGCTATTCAGCAGCAAACAAAGAAGATGGTTTTACTTACTTGCAAGTATGTAGTGCATGGCGACAGGACTACTCTAGGTTGTTGCACTCATATTAGCACTGCACGTCGTCAAATAACACACATAATCAGCCTATAATGTTCACACTGCTGGGACACAGGCCTCCTCTCGGAGAGGGGGAGTGGGCCGTAATCCACCACGCGGGCCCAGTGCGAGTTGGTAGATGTCACAAGTTTTCGAATTTCGCGAAATCGCGGCCGTTACCACTTGGCCACCACAGCTCTCACTTGCACGTCGTCAACCAGGCATGAAAACAACGTCAACACGTAATCAGATCGGCTCGGTATCACCGAGGCGTAGCCGCAGCATCACCGGGTGGACGTCGTGCTTGTGGTTAGGCGGCAGCCTGCTGTAAGCCGCTGCCGCTCGGTGATTGCTGTTTACAATCTGAAGCCAAATTCCCGTAATTTAAAAAAATCTAGTCGCAATCTCATTTCAGCGACAATCAATGTCAAAAACTTGTCAAAAAGTAGATAAATTAGGCGTATTTTTGACAGATTGAGACTGTGATCAAATTGTGAACGTCCTTAAAATTACTAGAATTCCCCCTTTGATCTTGAGCCAAGGCGATGTCGTTACGTTGTTGATAAGTTTAGGTTGCAGTATGGAATTTCATAGAAAAAGTCCTGATCGGCTCGAGTTGAGGCGTTACTGATCTTGTGCAGTGCTAATACGTTTGTGTTGACTTCTTATGTGCAGGCAACTGTTTACCCTAGCCACCAGTGGGTGCGTGTGTACTGTATTTTGGGGAGCGGTGCGGTTGATGTTCTTCCAGAGTATTACTGCGGCATTATTGCGCCTAAAAAACATTGCATACAGTCTATTACTCTCCAGAGCGCAAAGTACTTTGTTAGTCATCGTTTTTACTGATTACTTGGTCATCTATTATTGCTAACTGCTATAGGAATGGCTCATGCATGCCCATGCATAGAATGCAAGGTAAGTCAACATGTGGATTCGATTTGATTGAAAGAATTAGAAAACAAAGAGGTTCCTTCAAAATATGGAAAAACAATATTTTTTTTTGGTTTCGTCTAAGTTGAATGGATAAGAAAACCGTGCAATATTGCCAATATTATTAGACTTGACTTGACATACTCGAAACTGTTACTCATCAGGACAATTTTGCCATTAAACAAAACTGTTTTGTGTAGAGTATTAATGTAGCGTCCACCTCTGCATCGACTGTTGTGTAGAACCTGTCGTGCATTTGAAGGACGCGTCTCATTTAACATGAGTGTGTTTTGTTTTCTATCTTATTTATAATGGTGATTATTTCAGTGTCTAAACTACATTATTCATTTTTTAAATTGTTTTGTTTTGACTACTCGTATTAATTAAGATAATATTCATTTATATTATCATATTAAGTTTTTAATATCTACTGATGAGAAATACGCTACTCTTCTCTAGTTAGGTAAAAACGAAGAACAATAATAAAAATAAATATACATTTAGATACGAAATGAAGTCAGAATCGCAAAACGTTTTGATGAAACCTTTAGATGTTGAGTATACAAGATCCGACCTTACATTGACCTCCACCGAAATGTTCCCAAAAACAAAACATAATTATACATACCAAGAATTGGGTGCCTATACTGCCTATGCCTAATGAAGTCTCGTCAAGGCTACCCTTAATTAAAATTCGAAGCGAGCGACGGCGCGGTGACGCGGTCTTCAATTTCTGTTTTACCTGAAATGCACCAAAGGGTATCATTACTATTACGTTTTAAGAAACATATAATTAAATAATCATCTCTCTCGCCCATGTTTCCATGCAAATCAATAGCGCAACATTGCACTATTTACGTATAGACTGCATGGAAAGAGAAATCAGTGTAGCGAATTCCGAACTACAGTTGACGTCGTCTATATATTTCTCAGAACTTGATTCATCTGACTATTCAAATGGCCAATGCAATTTGGACTCAAACACTCTGACGAAAACAGACCATGTTTTATGAATTTTCCAACATTATTGCAATTAGTATTACACGTTTCACGTCGCCATTCAGCTTAAGTTAATCAACTGAACTGAAAAGTGTGAAATGAAAGGCAATGTTGCAAGCGCAAGTCCAGGTGCTGAAGCCACCTTGTTGCGTCTAGCAACACGCACATAATACGCCTTATCTTTAAAAGCACTTAAACTCTAGCAACTTATAAAAATTACGTATTTTATTAAAAACGATTGTGACATCTAGCTTAAAATAATGCAATAAGTTCCAATGCATTATCTCTGTAATATAAAAGTAATGCTCTTGCGCCAGTTTTAAACACAACAGATAAGCTTAAGACCTGTCATGCGGGGTTGACTACCGCTAGTAATAATTATAAACCTAGTTTAAAACGACACTCGGCAAATAAACACAGGTGCTGACACTCTTGCTTTCCGACTAGACTAAACTTTAAAGTATTGCCTCAGTATTATATTTAAAGAATTGCTTCTTTCAGGCTTCTTCTCAACAAGAGGTAGAGAGAGAGATGGAAGATAGTTAGAATTCAGTTAGTAAATACTTAACAAATTGATTTATTGTGAATATATGGAAATATTGTTTGTCTAGTCTAATCGGCACGCAACAGATACTTGTTTTTGCAAATATTCGGCGACAAGCAATGTTAGTAGTTATATGAACTCACGGAACTTCGCACTGTACGCCAACAGCACCAGTTTGTGTGCGGTGGTGATCGTCACCCACTAGCGTTATAGTGGTTAAGAAAAGTGGTGGTCGACGGTTCTTCCAGCACTTAATTGTTGTGGCATCTTTTGGGCCTGAAAAACATAAGATATTATTCATCCACGCAATGCACTGTGTTGTGTCGTAGTAGAAACCAAAACGCTGCCACCCCGTGCGTTCTTGTTCACAAAGAAAAATACAAAAAATCAAATAAAAGGATTATTCTAGTGTTAACACACATAAAAGTAGCTTCGATCTAATTAAGAGATATAAGCGAACTGTATACTATTGCAATTATTATTTTATCAGTCCAAAATCATTTATACTGACAAATTAAACTATCTGTTTGTGTGAACACACACACAACATACGCAACACCATACACACAACATAAGGCTCAATTCACACCGGGAAAGTAGCGTTCGGTAGCGGCGCGGCGAGCACATACAGTGTAAATTCATTTTAAACTTAATCTACATCATTAAAAGACCAGTGTCGCTTGAAAAGCTCGAAAAGGTAGCGCGGCACCGCGCGTCTTGTCAGCGGTACTGCCCGCGGCGACGCGACCGCTCGCGGCGACGACCGCTGCCGGCCGCTGCCGGCTTCTGCCGTTCCATGTATATCGGCCCTTACGCACATACAACACACACAACATTTATTCAACACACCACATACAAACAACATTTATATTAAACTGACATAATACTAAAGCAATTTAGATGTTTTGTGTAATAGTAAAAATAGTGCTAGGACACAGCAGGCCTCCTCTCTGTGAGAGGGAATGGGCCGTAATCCCCCACGCAGGCCCAGTGCGGGTTGGTAGATAGTAGTGACAGTCACTAGTAAAATATATATCTGTAACTCATCACGATAATTTTGCTATGAAACAAAACGGTTTCGTGTTGAGTTTTAATGTTGCGTCCTTTACTACATCAACAATAATTCAGAACATGTCGTGCATTCGGAGGGCGCTCCTTATTAATCTTTCAATTAGTTTTTATTAGTTTATTCACATTTTTAATTTAGATCATTATCAGCGCGTCACCTACACTCAGCGGCAGAGCCCTTAATACCAACTTTTGAACAAACTAAACTTATTTTATGGGATTTTTAATGGGAAAACGTGAATATGTTATTTTTAACTTTCAAGCTGTATTTTATTTTAAAAACATAGAACAAATGAATTAGCGCTACTAGGCCACTCGAGCCTGCTTAATTATAATAACTCGTCAAAATGTAGGGAACAGCATATTCTTTTTTCGCGATTTCAGGTTTGGTCCCATAGTAATAGTTGTTCATAATAATAAGTACAATGATTCCTTAAGAGGTTATCAATTAATTACCGGACAACCTGTATATGTAAGGCAAAGACAAACACAGTATCGGGACAATGTAGTTCTCAATGTTCACTCTCAACTCACATCACTCTATCCTAGATAACTCTCAGGATTTGCCCTGGTTCTGATAGTCATCCACAGGGATATAAAGTGGATTTTACTCACATTTCACTTAACATAGCAGTCCTTGCCAGAGGATTAGCTACTTCACTTTATGTCACAGCCTCCAAAAATAGTAACTGTTTCGCATTGTGGTCTACATAGACGTTTACATCTGAAATCTACCGAAGGCAATCTTAACTAATTATATGTAGTAGTTATTTTGACAAGCGCTTTAACTAGTGTCTTATAAAAATTACACAACATGTACTTATGTATTTTATTTATAACGATAGTTTGTTACTTTTACCAATTAATAATGCAATTAATTCCAATACATTATCTATCGTAAATAAAAGAAATTCTCTTGCGTCAGTCTGCAACACAACAGTTAAGGCCTATTCAAACCTAAGCGGTATTCGCTACCGTCTGCGGTAGAGATAACCGAGTGAGTATGCGGTAATAATTACTGTTCACACCAAAGCGGATTTCGCTATCCTTGTGGGTAGAATACCGAGTTCGAGCTCTCGCGTCGCGTCGGAATTTGTTTCACCTAACAAGCGAAACAATACCTATGCGGTACTATGGCACCAAACCATAGATATATGAATACATTTCTATGGCACCAACTATTCCGCTCTAGCCGCAGAACTTGATACTAAATACCTGAGCGAAACCCGCGCGGTATGTACCTCTGCCCACAGCGGCAGCAAATACCGCTTAGGTTTGAATAGACCTTTATGCTTGAAATCTGTCATGTCAAGTGCTGCGCCAGTAAAAGTATAAATGCAAAAGTGAAATAAAATTCTGTTAAATTTTATGAATTTTATAGATTGTACAAAGAAGACAGTTGTTCGTTTAGTCTAATTGGCGCGCAACAGGGGGTCTACTCCCTAAGTCCGTCAACGAAGTGAACGGCCCGTCCGACAGTAGCCCGATACGTCGGACTGAACCCTACTCCCTAACGATTTCGGATTCATCAGTTTCAAACGGAATCATAGACAATATTCGTGAACGAAGGACGCATGGCGATAGAGTTGCGTTATTTTACCGGTCGATTACCGGTTTACTTATTTTGTAGTTTTTTAGCTTATTAAACAAAAATTAATACTTTTGTCGTTAGAAATTGACAACATATTTTAAAATATACTTTTTATTATGTCTTAAATATAGAATTGAATTATTTTTGCCATTTTTGTCCGGAAACCGGCATCATCCTGTTGATACCTTTGCCTGTTTACTTTTTGAAGGAAATTTTCAAATGAAATGTCAAAGTATAGCACGGGTTTTTCTATGGCTATAGTAGGTACGATGTTGATGCTATGCATTTAAAGAAGTGACTTTAAAAAAGTTCATATACTTTGTCAGCCGGGAAGTTTTCTGTATTCTAATTAGCTTTCCATTTCATGGTTAATTGTGTAAAATGTCCCCAACCGCTGCAGCAACTCACTGGCAAATTGAGGTCCTTCTCGATTTTATGGGTGAGAACAAAGAATTGGCTCGTGGATTATTGAGGGGTGCCGACGGGAGAGTTCGCTCAAAATGGCTGTGGGAAAACCTGTGCAACTCCCTTAACTCAATGGGAAGTTGCACTGAGTTGGGAAGTTGCACTGAGTCCGTCGAGCAGTGGCAAAGAGTGAGGATCCAAAAGTAAACAAAGACCGCAGTAAATGGGTGGGACGGATTGGTAATACAGCTCAATAAGTTGCAGAAACTTTAATATGTCCTTACTTTCATTCTTGGATCAACACCACTTCGGCGTATGTGTTGAGGCCATGTTGAGGCAAAAGAGGTATTAAATCCGCACATAAGCCCTAGAATAATTCCCGAGTGAGCCTATAGTTTCCTATGAACTCAACGTCGGGAATACTCGCCAACATAAAGTTTTAGCGTAAATAATATCGACGTTGCCTCCGCTCATCATGTAAAGGTTCTACAATAATTAAAAAAGCAGCCATAGTTTGAAATTCTTTTAAACTAGTAACTTTCGTCGATAGCACGAGAACTAGTTTGATGTCGTATCAACTGACATAACTATCCGTCAAAACCAGTGTCATGTTCAACTGTTCGGACGGGGAAAAACACATCGGGAGTAGGGACAACAGTCAAATCGCGCTGTCATTCATTCTTCGCTCGGGCCCCGAACGATTCATCCGTTCGTAGGTCATAGGGAGTAGGAAATGCCCGTAACGAAGCCCGAAGCGACGGACTTCGTGCTTAGGGAGTAGACCCCCTGATGATAGCCAGTAGAGCAGTGGTGGCCCAGTGATAAAAGCCGTGACTTACGAGTTGTAGGTCGTAGGTTCGAACCCAGACAGGCGCTTTGCTCTGTGTAAATTATTTCATCACCACTGCTCTCAAAACGGTGAAGGAAAACACCGTGAGGAAACCGGCATGTCCTAGAATCAAAAATTCGAAGACATGTGACATCTACCGACCCGCACTGGGCCCGTGTGGTGGATTACGGCCCACTCCCTCTCACAGAGAGAAGGCCTGTGTCCCAGCAGTGGGAACATTATAGGCTGATTACGACGAGATGATAGCAAATATGCAACAACAAGCAAAGTGACTAGTTAAATTAACTAACTGAGTACTCAATTTCTTGAATTAGGTACGTATTGTACACCGACAGGACAGCTTTATGTGCAAGCAGCCTGTTATCCGCCACCCAATAGTGTTCGTGTGGGTGTGCAGTGTTTAGAGGAGTGGTGGTTGATGGTTCTTCCAGCACAAGCTGAATTGCCGAGGCATGCCTTGGGCCTGAAAAAGACAAAAAAAAAATACAAATTAATCATCCACGCAATGTACTGTGTCAGAATTGGTTGTAAAAACAATGCTAACATTGCCATCCCGAGCATACTTGGTCACATAACAAGACAAGCCAGTAAGCATTGATATTACACGATGGTTCACTGTTTTACCCACTAAACAGGGGGTTTCTTCTTGTGCTAAGAAGCTTCAATCTAATTGAAAGGTATAAGTAAACCGTGTACTATTGCCCGTATTATTTTTTCAGTCCCAAATAACTTTCAACATCCATAATAACAAATAATAAATGCGAAAGTAACTCTATTTTTTATCTTTTCACGCCTAATCTACTGAACCTAATCACTTAACCGATCTTTATGATATTCGACTGAAGGAAACCCTATTATGGAAGAGAACAAAGGCTATTTTTCATCCTGAATATTTGTATTAAAAAAATAAACACAGGAAGTCACGGGCTACAGCTAGTAAAATATAAAACTGTAACTCTCCGTGACAGTTTTGCTATAAATCAAAACTGTTTCGTTTAGAGTTTTAATGTTGCATCCTTTACTACATCAACAGTTGTGCAAAACATGTTGTGCCATTTCGAGGACGCACCTATATTTCTTTAAAATAGTTTTTATTAGTTTTTTCATTTTATAATGGTAATGATATCAGTGCCTTTTTTCGTTCCATAAATGATGATAATAATTATAATCGAAATATCATTCCATATTATAATTTTAGGACCACATTTGTAATCTTATAGTACAGTCAGTTATAGCAATTAGCTGACCCATCTTCGCACAAATGGTTGAGATTTTTTTGAATGCGAATCGATACTTGACAGATATCATCTTTTCCACTTAATAGAAACAATTGTAAAGGTCCAAATAAAGATTTCCATCACTCAAAATCTTTTTTTTATTTAGTAAAAAAGTTATTGAAAAACAAAATTGGATGATTAATTTTGCGTCACCTTGTACATACACGCCGGTTGCTAGTTATACGAATCTGAACTTTTATATTTTATCGTATAGTCGGTTGAAATCTGGGTACATACGTTTCTTAAGATTTGTGCTGATGCTGAGGGTCGCGGAAGTAAATCAGAATGGTGTCCTCGTAGCTGTAGCTGCACCTCGCAATTTTCTTTGATGCGTGGTCCTTGAGGTCTGTCTTCAATGGATATACAGCATAGCCTCAAAGATGTGGTTGCGAATAACCGCACAGCGTTGAATGTGGTTCGCAATTTCAACCGGGGTCTGTAATGTGTGGAAGGAAATCTTTATAACACTTGCAAAAATTGCATATAACGTTGAATGATTTTTTTTACATAAGCAATTATTGTAATGAATGATGGGCGTTTTCGCCGGTATGTCCAACAAAAACCACATATACATAAAATTAAAGTTTATATCATATGCATCAATTTTCATTATGAGCAGTGGGAAAAACCGGGTTAAAGAGATATCAAACCTGCAAGTAAACGTATTATTTTATGACGCTAATGTTCACTGCAGTTCTCAATAATATCAGTTATTGACTCATAACATTGAGGGGGCTTATGGCTAAGTAATAACAGTCGCACGGGTCGATCGAACAGGTTACGTTGCGCTTGCCGTGGTTGGTCCCTGGATGGGTGAACATTTTTACATACCAAGAACCCTCCGTACCTCGGAGGCACATTACAATATTGCCGGTTAGAAGCAATAAGTTGACATGCATTAGAACTCTATTGGTCATCAGGCCAGGCTCCATACAAAAAAGCCCATCATTCTTTCTCTGGATTTTGGTTTTACATCAAGTATCCACTAACCATTTTTTTTTTCTCATCAGTAACGATTAACTGTAACATATTTCGTAGAAAGTCAACAGAAAGAAACATATTATAGGTACTTGTTCACAATATGTACCTAGCCCTCGGGTTGATTCACTAAAAGTCGCTTTGCGAGATCCATTTTGTGTCGCGATCGAATCTTTTAAAGCATCCGCAATTCAATCATCCGGAAAATAAATTCGCTTTCAGCATAATTATAGAACAAGATCGTTGAATTTATTAAGGAGTCTTATACAATTTTTGTTATTATAAAATCTACAACGGATTTTGATGTGATTTTCACAATCATTTATAGAATTTATTCCGGAAGGTTTATTAATACATTAATGGTTTACTTACACTAAGGAAATCTCGATGTTTTATCAAGTCGCAATAAAATAGCGAAGCAGTGGCCACTGGGTCGCTAGTATAGTATAATGTATACTTACTTTTTTAGGACTTCAGCCAGCTTCCCAGTAAGACTGATTTGTTTCCTCGCGTCAAACGAGGTAGTCCGTCTTCGATGGTCAGGTGGCGCACTTTTTATCTTCAAAAATTCATTTCAAACACCACCTGTAATGCACCGACAAAAATCTTCAGTATTTTTTACTACACACATCAAAAGTGTCTAGGGATCAAGCATTTTTATGCGGATTTCTTGAGATTGAGATGTGGCTTTGTAATAAATTTATGATTTTATAAATTTATATGGATCCTTTTTGGTGCATTTCATAATTTGAATCAGGAACTGTGAATCAAATTCGAGTAAAAGATGAAAATCAGCTGTCAATATTTTCCCTATAAAAACATACAACGCATTGAAGACATTATTAGTGCTACTGTTTCCCTACTACTGATTAAAACCAACGTTATTATGGAGCGGCGACGTCATTTAAGCAGGGAAGAAATGCTCAGAGCCGTGGGAATGATAGAAGCTGGTTCCCGGCAACGTACTGTGGCTTTAGCTCTGAATACAAGTCAGAGTGTTATCAGTCGACTTTGGACACGTTACCGAAGCACTGGTACCGTGGCTGAGCGCCATGGAGGACGGTATCGCTGCACCACACGGAGACAAGACCGATACATTCAAATCTTAACTCGAAGAGCTCCAACAATAACCGCCATGATGTTAGCCGTGAGGCTTCATCACTCTTCAGGGAACTTAATTAGCGACCAAACAGTCAGAAACCGCTTGCATGAAGTGAACCTTCATTCCCGAAGACCGCTACGGGTACCACCTATAGCAATGCACAATCGTAGGATTCGATATCAATGGGCTCTTGAACACAGAAATTGGGCAGAAGAACAATGGCGTTTCGTGTGCTTTTCTGATGAGTCTCGTTTTGGTATGAGACCGGATACAAGACGTATACGACACTGGAGAACCCCTGGACGCCAACAGCGATTAAAATCCTGCCAAGAAGTCCATCCTTATAGTGGTGGAACCATCATGGTATGGGCGGGTATTTGAATCGGCGGAAGAACTGAGTTGATTTGGATCAGAGGCAACCTCAACGCTCAAATTTATGCTGAGACGATTGTATCAGACGTCATCGTTCCTCTACAAGTGCAAATTGGTCCCTTATTTCAGTTAATGCATGATAATGCACGACCGCACACCGCAAGAGTTGTAAGACAGACTCTCGCCGCAGCTAACATCAATTTCCTGCCCTGGCCTGCTCAGTCGCCAGACTTGAACCCGATTGAGCATGCATGGGATATGCTACAGAGAAGAGCTCTGCCGAATATGGAGGGTATCCAGTCGCAAGAAGACCTTTTTTTGTTGTTGCAACGAACATGGGCTGCCATTCCACAGCGTGATTTGGATGAACTCATTTTGAGTATGCCAAACCGATGTTCTTGTGTTGTTAGTGTTCGCGGTAGAAACACGGATTATTAATTGTTTAAGTTACCCAATAAAATTTTAAAGAAAACTGTTATTTCAGTCTTTTTTTCGAACTTTTGTGTTAGTGGTTCAAATGTCAAAAATCCCTTTATTAGGAAAATGGCAAATTTCTTTATTAATGCAAAGGTGACTTGGTTTATCGTTACTGTGACAAACGAAAACACTTTATTTGATGAATCCTTAAAGAAAATTTTAATTAATATCAATCAGGAGAAAAGTTATTGCAAAAATATATGTTGATCCCTAGACACTTTTGATGTGTGTATTTAAGCCTTCCCCGACGACTCGTATAATGTGGAATGAGTCACTGGAAGGTTTAACCCTTGTAAAAGGACCAGAGAAGGGATAATATTCGGTCAAGTTTTTGCATCACCCTAACATATTGAATAAAATTGCGCACAATAATACTGTCGCCATATTAACGGTCCAGACAGAGCCAGTAAACTGGTTCAGCAGCTGCCTGAGAATTTAATTCCCCATTCATCATATCAATGGACCACATTGATGTAACCAGTTAATAAAAGAAAATGAACCTATACAATAGAAATAACCCAGCGTGTCTGCTAGCGTAGGGGTATATTTTAGGTACCTAGGGAACGACTATATTATAATTATTTACCCTAATGTCTAATATGTTTATACCTGTCAATGTTATCAAGGCAATTAGTCCTACGTAGTCCTTCCCAGCCAGGTATTCACATTGTGCCCCAGACACGCCAACATTATTCGTTTAATCTACAAACAAACCACAGACTCACTCGTAGCTACCGTGTTTAATAAACTGCACAATAACATTTATTTTTACTGTTGATATGAAGGGTCGCAGACTATTGCAAAGACTCAATGTTTTTGAAGGTTACTTCAAATGAAAAACATCTCCCTGTCTCGCTCTGACTCGCCCTTTAGATTGAATACGGCTTTCTATCGAAACGTTGCGCATGGCAAGTGGCGTTAGCTCTCTCGAACAAATTAGGTTATAGTAGGTCTGAGTCTGTCGCCAAAAACTGGCCCCTAATTCACCTGCTAGTCAAACTGAAACAGATTGTGAGGATATGTGACTGCGTTTAGAATTATAATTTTGTGTTGTGTCCCAATAATTGTAATCAAATCGCTGTATGTGTGACTGTGATGAAAATGATACTTCATTAGAAAGTGTTGAACTTGTAAAAAGGAATCGTCGGAATACGCCACAAAACAAAAAATAATGATTTTTAGGCCTACCGACGATTACTCTTTAAAAAGTATGTTAAAGATGTCAAAATACGAGTATGGATATTAATAAATCTGATTTAAAAGATTGTGGCAAACAAACATTGATATGTTTTCGTTAATATTGGTACAAAACACAAAATAAAAAGACGCACAACACATATTCAACTATCATTTCTGTCTGTTTCTAATGCACTAAAATGTCGATGTTATGTTTCTATTTCAGGTGATGGATATAATTTATGTTACATGATCAGGTGAGAGGTGCAGTACGCGACATGCAATGCGATGGACACCGAACATAATGCAATAATTTATAAAACTTAATAAAGCGTGTCTGGCTTCTACTGCATTGGTTATTTTATCTAGCGACAGTTTTTGTGTTTATGTTTATGTTTTCCGCTCAAAGTTTTAAAACGAGTTTAGGTAAAAATAGCTTTGATCTGTGATCTTTTGATTTTAATAATTCCTTAGTATTCGTTTAGAATATTATGGCCTAGATGAGTAATAGAGAAAGCCTAATGACTTATCAACTGATGCCCAAAGATGCCATATTGTTAAGCAGCTAAGCCTAATACTTGACGCTAAAGCAGAAAGCCTTGAATCGTGTTTTTTTTTTGCCTTTCGTTAATTTAGATGCGCGTAGGTACGTCTTACTCTGGTGATGCCGTCTCCCTGCCTCCCTGCTTGCAAACACCACGGATTTATTTATTAAAAAAACTGAGTACAACTTAAATATTAACTTGCGACATTCATACTATTAGGTATATTAAAAGTCAGTAGGTGAAAGCTGCGACTTGTCTGCCGACTGTGAAAATTGCACAATTCACTTTCTCATAGTTATGCTACCCTAGTACTCGTGCGGATTTAACTAGCTGCGGAGAAACGCAAGTCTGTTTGGGGTGCCCTCAGGACATTGCAATATAAAATATAATAAGTATAGTTTGAACAATAAAATATTAATCAAATATATTATATATTCTATCTACGTACTTATATATATTTATATACTTACTATGTAGGCGCACTGTAGTGGGTAGTGCGCCCGCCAAGACGAGCTAAATACAAAAAAGGGGACAGGTAGGGGGTAGGTTCCGTATTTCCTTCAGATAATGGGTATACTTATGTCCATTTGTTATAAAAGCAAGATTAGGATGTACATAATGAACACAAGAAATGCCTTTTTTACCCGACTATGCGACTATGTGTAATATCAGTACAATATCACCGCGTAATTTTACTGCTCCATCTGCGTTAAAGTTAGTGGTAAAATATAAAGAAATAAAGCACCCTACAGTAACCAATGAAAACCCATTAAAAATAATCTCTCCGCCTTGAGAACCTAGGAACTTTACATGAAATGTTTTAGGTGGTATTTTTATTTTCTTTGTATGCCCCTTAACACCCCGGAAAACCTCGAAGAAAATTTCCATGAACAAAACCTTTATTTTAATTAAGCAAATCACTTGTTATGTTTAGAAAATATAATCATCCTAAAAGGAACAAATAATTATGTGCTTTTTTAGTATATAATGTCCACCACGATTTACCTATCATTTTTTCTCACCGTTATGATGACATTGTGCCCAATATAAACTAAAAAAGTAAGTACATGATGAATGTACTTAAAAGGTAAATCACAACCTTCGTAAGATCACCTATGTGTCCAACTACGTCACAGAAGCCTCTGTAAAATATGGTACGACGTGCACTGAAATCGCCAGTAAAAGATTAAATAAAAACTTTAATTGGAAGAGTATAAATGAATTTAAATAAAATCTTATAACTTCATATAAATCCGTAAAGTCTTAGGTAATCAATTGGAAGAGTCTCCTTTAAGGATATAAGAAATAATTCTTTAAAATATACCTTTTTAACTCTGTTGACAAAAAAAATAATACAGGTAGGTTATGTGTGGTTATAGTCCATGGTATGTTCAAATTATGTTGATGTAGACTCCTTAGAAGTTATGTTATGCTAGTGATTTGCACGCGATCGGTTACCATGGCAACGGATGCCCTAGCTAGCGTGATGCGGTTTAATAGAAAGAGTAAACAGGATGTCCACACTTGCTACTTCTTATTGATGCTCTCCCTTTAACTGACGTAGGACATGCTATTATAGATAAAGACAGATAGTGTAACTACCGTATGTCTGGCTTTAACCATCACCTAAAAACCACCTCACACCATCAACATATGAAATTCTAAATTTAATTCTGTCGAACTTCATTGCACAACGTTCACTCTGCTCTATGCTCAACTACTAGGGTAGTATAAACCAGAGACACTATTACAATTTCAAAAAATTTCTTAGTAAAATTCGTAGTTACCTATCGTCACTTCGTCTACGAATAATTACGATTATTTATCATCACAATAGCCGTCTGTCGTACATACCACCTTTCAACTTATCTGTTTACCAGAATACCTTTTAAATGGATAAGTAAATCTAATAATAAGTTTTCACATTTATGTTCGTATAACTCGTCAAAACGTAGGGAACAGCTGATTTTTTTTCGCGATTTCAGGTTTGTCCCATAGTAAAAGTTGTTCATAATGATGACTACAATGACTTCTTAAGATGTTGTTGATATTTTTCTAATAACCCTGTATGAAAGTACAGCTATAATTTTGTCATGAAGTTACTGCTTGCGTATAAAGTGGCCCAACCTCCTCATAAAACCACACATTTATTTGGTTTTCCAGATCCTGATCCCACATTATCCTTCATGAAGCGCCAGTGATGAGCAGGGCGAGTGCTCTGTGCGGGATCTATCAACACTCTCAAGACGAAGAATAGTACGACAAGGAGCTTCGGTAAGACTCAGACTTACACCCAAAATGCCCGCGATCCATTATCGGTCCCGATCTTTGACTGCTACACATCGTTAGTACGAACACAACTCGGCTACCCAATTGTCAAACTGTCATAATAAACAGCTAGGGTTTGATACACATTTTACGCACGAGTACCTTTAACTAGTAGGTAACCATGCTAAGGTCAGCACCCACTGACCAGCAAAATGAAAATGATTTCACTGAAAAGGTCAGACACTGTTTCTGAAAAGCTTGACTAATCGACACTGTGAGTATGAAACTTAAGCTTAAACCTAGTACCACGAAGTTGGCTGGCACTTCACATAAATTCATACTTCCTAACGACTGAAAATACTAGGGACACAGAATTAACAGGATATTCATATTTCTGTTTCATTTTGCATGCAGTTCACCCATACGCAGTCCTTATTACATTCCCACTAAGGATCAATGGCCCAATAAATACTGAAGTACGATTACACTAGAATTTTGGCAACGCCCTGTGCCAAGCGTTCGCATATTACGCGACAGCTGTTGAATCAGATACAACGTATACTTCTGAATAAAATAATTAAAACTTTGCTTAAAATATAATTATTATGTTGCCAATAAAATAGTTAAAAACAAAATAAAAATTTACTCTGTCCACTAGGTTAACCTTTTTTAGACAGATGGAACGCAACGTTACACACATTTCGTCAATTTTTATGTATTTTGTTACAAACTGACTGAGCCACAAATTGCAAAAAAAAAAAGTTTCGTGGGCTACCATGTGCTACCATAGCGCATCCCCCTCAGTTTACTCTTCCATTTCTGTACAGCGTCCGCCCGGCGAGAACTTTCGTTGCTATGGGAACGCAACGCGTGCATACCACTAGCGCAACAGGAATCGGAAGGAGTTATCTTCTAAGATTATACACCTATGGAATATGTCTGACATTGTGTACCTGTTTGCATAGACGCGACAGAAAATGGGTTGAAAACAAAGCTAGGGTTCAAAGGGTAGCAAAGGGTTCAGAACCAAGGCCTTCTTTGCATACTATGATCCAGTATTGTAATCCCAATGGCTTTTTTGAACGGACGATGTTTTCTAATATTTGAAGCCTGGCTGGATTACAATTTAATTTACAGAATAAAACCTATTAGATAACTACTAGAAACATAAGTTTGTAATCGCATCAGCGATATTGACACATCGGGAAGTATGTTGGACACGGTACACATTGGGAAGGATTGATTGTCACTTATATCCACCACGTCGCCGTGACACTACCTTTTGCATATACATATTTTTGTTGATTCTTTAAAATATTATGTTGAATGCACGCTTTGTGGTTAATTTCACAACGTTATGCCCATCCAAGTTACTAAATTATCTTCAATCACGCTTAGATCCACCAACATCTCCTCTCGGGAATTGCCGCCCCAACTAGCGTACAGTATCTAGATTTACTCTTTGTGTCTCATGTTGTGCTGGTGCTCCTGGCACGCGTGCCCTATCCATGGCAACAAAAGCGCGGCGTCTCCATCCTATAAGGTTATTTGAATAATAAAGCTGGCCACTCCTCCGAATAGATGAATCTTAATTTGGATTATATGAAAAAAAAGAGTGTTATAAGCTTTAGAAGAGCAAGAATTTTTCAGTGTTTATAAAACCGCTTAAATCTTTTAGTCTGTAATAGCACTTATAGTTAGCTGTAAATGGAATTGTATACATACCTACGTACGAATGTATACTGACCCTACCATTGAGTGAATGTAGGGGTTGAAGCTCCCCTTCTATTGTTATTGCATTTCTTCTTCGAATTTTTGAATATGGCTGTCGCACAGGTGCATACAGATGAATATTACTTTTCTCTGTGTGAGTATAGCAGCCCCCTGCCAGCCCCCACATCCTGGTAGCCATGGTATCCTGGTGCGACAAATCTATTTATAGATTTTACTTGCAAGAGAAACTTTTCTCAATATGGTTTTTTACAACGCAGGTCTTGAAGAAAATGTATGAAATAAATTAACTTAAAGAAATTGAAATAGACAAAACACCATAATGTGTGAATCAGTTTGGAATTTATGATAATGCATTAGATTTTTTATTCATTTGTAGTCAGTTTTTCTTTTTAAAATTAGTTTTTACATTTCAAATGTTTAACTTTGTCATACATGTTACTTCAACTATTAATTTTGATTGAAACAAGTTAGTAGCACCATCTATCTGAATAAATTGATAACTTCGTAGCTACATCCACCCGCAAGGTGGCATTACTTTCATTGGAGGATGGGTTGGTTATGGCGGGAAAGCGTATACATATATGTGCTTTCCATCCTTTTCTGGCCTTCTGATGTTTTTAATCTCCTGCGACTTATAACGCCCTGGTCAAAAGAGTTACAGCGTCAGTACTCGTACGAGGCGTATACCGGAACAGGGTGATACGAGTATTGCAACTTGTTATTTACCGGATACTAATTTAAACGGTTAATATTGTTAATGTGACGATGATATCACAGGGTTGAGTTGTTTATTTGCTTTTTCTGGTTTATTAATTACACGAATGGTTAAAACAAAAAGATTATTTTGCTTGTTATTATAAATCATTCATGTAAGTATTTAGAGAAAAAAAAACTTGGCAAGACGGATTATTTAAAAATACCTATCTAGAATAGATGGGTGTCCGATTTTAATGTACTTAAACTATTAACGCTTTAGTACTAAAATGCGTTTATGAATAACAGTTTTTGACAACCAGACTTGCAAGGTTTTAGAAGTTTGCCAGCACTTGGGTCACGGCAAGTGTCAACCAGCCGTTTAGAGCCTATTGGGTTAAGTAATTAAATAAATTTTGACGAAAAAATGCGCTTCAAACAAATTGAACTTCATAACGATGAAATTATAAGCTTTTTAAATTATTAAGCATAGTTTTTATTGTTTCCGAGGGAGCTAAAGCCGATAGTAAAGTCAAAATTAAAAAATTAAAATCCAAGATGGTGGATGTCAACATTTAAAAAAAATTCATCATGGTTGTCGTTTTCATGGTTTCCGAGGGTGCTCTGTATAATATACAGAATTATAATGATTGAAATCATCAATACAACTCTCTAAGTTCTAATTGGCCTCAAATGTCATGATTTCATAAAATAGTCAATCAATAAGGTTTTGAGTATACTGACCTGAAAATTACAAAAGTCGTAAGATTTTTTTTAATTTCGCGGGCTACCTTGGCGCTTTCACAACACGTATATAAGACTTGTTCCCGACGATAGTTGTCGGGCTTTCGTATTATAATTATGCAGATTTCGCGGTATACTTTGCTTGCACGATGTAAAATTCTGTGACAACAGCGGTGTTTGTGAAGGTTCTCTCTTACGGCCGAAAAAAATAACCTATTTTCTTTATAGCATATTTTCTTTATAGGATAGCAGTCAACTACATGTCCATGCTAACACTTGACATTGCACGCGTGGGTTAAAGGTGGATATTATTTATTCTTTTTTATTTATTATTAATTACACATTGTCCAAAGAAGCAGAAGGTGCATAATTCACATCTTGGAATGAAGTTCTTTAACGTAGTTTGCTGTAGGTTCATAAGTAGACCTCATCCATCGCTTTCCATCAGGCGTGATTGAGGTCAAGATCGGGCCCATTCAGCAATAAAAAAGGAAGAAAAAGGTGTATACTGGTAGAAATCGTAAAACATATAATAGAAAGAAAATAACGCAATTAATTTTGTTGAACTGTCAAAATGAAACCCATTGTTACTGATAGTGTGTTAGGCGACTACCCCGCTGTTCTTCAGATTATTATAAAATACTTATACTTACTATACTTATCAGTGTCGCCTTATATTTTTATACTAATAATAACACAAGATACTTTTTTAAGTTTTAAAACTGTCGCTATAACAGACAGGATGCTTGGTACCGGGGATGAAATCTACTGGTTGCAACAGTAGTCACTCGACTAGCATTTGGAACGTACTGATAATCGTTTTAAAGCATATATTTGTTTGATATGCTAGGGTAGAAGCTTTGACCTAGATCCTTGATCAACCTCCTGCGAGCTCTTGTGAATCTGGTATTACTATCGCTAACACATTGATCAGAATCACATATTCAGTTTCGTGGTACAGAGTTTCTGGCCCGGCCGTAAGAAGAAATAGCGAACGATAACGTGTAATACCTATAATATTACGCATTAAGTTATGTTATAATGCGAACAACAAAACGATTGCCCAAAACCAAAAATGTTCACTAGAAATATAAAAAAGATAGTTTTTGCTATAATCATTACCTGCCATTTTAAGTTACAGAACGTAGAAGAATAAGTAACAAAGATTAAATAGCAAGTGTTTGTTAATTTTACGGGATCTTCTTTTATTATAGTCCCATCTAAAAAGGTGCTAAAAACTTTCTACGGAAGGGCATACAAACCATTGAAATTTACTTACAATTACAGTAATAGTGGTTTTCCTTTTTTGTTGTTTTTTTTTTTCAGTAAATAGTATGTTCAATCATCAACAACAAACATTTCTTCTTACTGTATACAGTCAGTAAGTCTTACAGTAGCAACAGGGTAAATATCTCACAGCAGTAATATTAGGTTATTTTTCAAAATTATTTTCTACTACGTAAATAGTTGAGATTTGGTATACTGGGCTGTCACTAACTAATCTAGTCACTAAAAATATAATTTTTATTACACTATCTAAATCACGTACCACGAACGGATGATGATGTCGATATTGCCTCTGTAATACTAGGAGCACAGAATTTTTGGAAGCTGCATACTTATTTTGTTTCCATGATGTGGCGAACATTATAGTCTTTATTGCAAGGTATGTGGGGTCAGAATTGAATTTATTTATCTATTGAAACTGCAGCATAACTTTGTTTACGACCCCGTACGATGAATGAGAATGAAACGACACAACAAATCTTGAAAAAAAAAATAGGGACAGTTAAAAAATAATATCAGCCTGGGATTACTGTTGGCCCCAATTTTTGTGGGCATAAGCTCTTTGTGAAAAATTAATTAAAATTATAAAATTGCTTCAACGTAATGACATCATTACTACGGCAGCTACGCAGTATTAGCCCGTAGTTGATAAAAGATCTTAAATTCATTCAGTGACAGACGACGTACAGCTCGCTTTACAGTGCACTAAAGTATTGGTTATGAATTACAAAAAATATTTGTCCGCTATTTACGAAGTTAACTTCTTAATCTCGTCAATAGCAAGCCATTTATCTTGACCCTCGGCTGCACTGATCCAGCTTTGCTAGGTACTTACATGTCACCTTGCGAAGACCACTGTTCAACCTAGGCTGAAAGCGTAATTTAATATCATACCGAACATAACATTTATTCGCTTTAATAGCTTTAATATTAGAAAAGACTTAGCTTAACAGTTTCAGTACTAAAACTTATTTAGCCTACCCTTTCCCACTGCTGAGCAAAGGCCACCACCCAAATCCTTAAAGACTTTTTGAGCCACCTCAAACGCTTGCAGTTCCAACTTATCTGCGAATCGAGTGGTGACACTCCTTATTAATAAAATTAAAAGTAAACATAAACCGGACCTCATGTCTCATAGAAAATTTACTTTGAAACACTGCCTCAAGATAAGTCAGTTGTAGTAGGTACTTGTGTGTGTGTGTTTGACTGGGTGTGTACTCGACCAAAATGTGTAAGGCACTGATTCCAGTTGGACTCAATCAACACCCACCTACTTAGGATTATTTTTCCACTCAATGTGAGTGTACAAATGTACATGTTCGTCGAAGAACTATGTATGTGTGCAGCTGACTACCCATTTATTGGATTCGATTAATAACGTCAAGACCTTGATAGTCAATTCATTGCTTCCGTACGTCTGGAGTCCTAGTAACTGATGCAAATTTTTTTTTTCTTCTTCGTTATTTTGCCTACAAAAAGCACAGGCAGTGTTTGCACGGCCTGTGAAATTACGTATGTATAAAACGATATTTTAGATAATTATAATTACTGAGTTAGTCATGTACGTAGTGTAAATAATTAGTTGTGTGATAATTGTATATAAGCATTTTAATGTTAACAATAAAATAAGATTAGGTACCTAAGTAAGTTTTCAAGTACAAAATCAAAATGTTAAAATACGCAATTTGTTAAAAATTATAGCTTGGTATTTTAATATCATTGACAATCTGCCTGCCTACCTCCATAGCCTCTACAAGAAGTGGCGAGAAGGATACAAGGGTATGTTTGTTCTTTCTTTTCTACCCTCAGTCCCTCATCTAATCTTCTCCCGTTTTGGACCAAATTATGTACAAAATAAAATACTTCTTAACATTTTTTTATCCTTAACGTTCCCTTTTATTTTTAGATTTCATAACAACAAACGACGTTACAGTAACAAAAATATCATACCATAACATTGATGTCGTTACGTGATGGATGACGTCATTTCTCAACATGGAATGTACTATTCTGACTTGTATTTCGACCGGCCCTGTGGCGCAATGGATAACGCGTCTGACTACGGATCAGAAGATTCCAGGTTCGAGTCCTGGCAGGGTCATCAATGTTTTTTCCAGGCTTTTACCAAAAGAAGGGCCACATTTGGAACAGTTTTGCACATTGTTACAATAATTGTAGAAATAACACGTTATTAAAATCAGTTCCTCTATAATGCTTGGCGCATTTGTACAAAATATATTGTTTAGTATATACAAAATGGAATATTTTTTCTTGCTTCAATAACGCAATATTAGAGTATACTCCCAAGTGGATATAGAGCGAGGATGAAATAGATAAAAGCTAATAGAAAAAAATTAACTTCTATCGTGGCAAGTTTCGAGTTCACAAGCCGTATGCGTATGACTTCCCATCGGCAAAAATGACGAACTTTCATACAAACTTCAATACCCTGTTTAAATAAACCCTTTAGCTAGCGGGTATATGTTCTAAAATCCTACCTTAGTGCTCACTTTCGCTATAGGTATAAGGAGCTCTTATGTAAAATTTCAAGCTTTTGTAAGTTCAATTTTAAGTATGATGTATGCATAGATAACGAATTATTTGATGAGTCTTCATGCTTAAAGTCCCTCCGTTAGCGCTGTTTGCAGGAGTACAAAAACTACTTTTTAACTAGTGATATTCTTAACTAAAGTCTACCGCTTACTTCGACTACTACTTTTGTTTGATACAACCTATTAGCGACATCTATCTGAAAAAATTGATAGCTTCGTAGCTGCATACACCCTGAAGATGGTGTTACATTCATTGGGGGATGGGGTGATTGAAACGGGACAGCGTATGTGCTTTCTATCCCTTTCTGGTCCGCAGACGATTTTCCGACTCTAACATCTCCTGCGACTCATTGCACCCTGGTACAAAAGAGTTACAGCGTCAGTACTCGTACGAGGCGTATATCGGAACAGGTTTTAATGTGATACGAGTATTGCAACTTGTTATTTATCAGATACTAATTTAAACAGTTAATTGTTACAACAACTTCGTTCGCATGAAATTTATTGACACCCCGACCCACCCTGTCGCATCGCAAAAACCTAGCATCATGAATGTTTTTTTTTAGTTATTTGGGCCATGTGTGGTTCAAAAGTTAATTTTTGTTCAAACAGAAGTCCGAGGTCATGTATAGTATCTATTTTATTAACTTTGTCCTCATTAATGTAATACACAACCTTTATAAAATTATTTTTGTTCTTATCAACCTGGTAACATTTCTTTAAGTTCAAATCCTTTTTATTATTTTTGCACCATTGAATGATACTATTAGGCTAAGTTAAGTTTTTGACAGGCTTAATAAAATTATTCTGATAAACTTTTAGTCATCAAAAAAATACTAAAAAATTTCGGAATTCTGAAAACAGCTAGGTATGTCATTAATGAAACAGTTAAATCAAATTGGCCCCAGATGTGACCATTATGGGACTCAGATCAGTACATCAGATCCTCGATGACAGTCATACCCCGTAACGTGCTGGCGTAATGTAACGGGTTACACAGCGAGGTTCGCTGTGTAACAAGGCGATCGCAACCTTGTTTCCTCGTACTGACTGCACGAACGCTCGCTGTGTAATAAGGCGCTCGCAACCTTGTTTCCTCGTACTGACTGCACGAACGCTCGCTGTGTAACAAGGCGATCGCAACCTTGTTTCCTCGTACTGACTGCACGAACGCTTGCTGTGTAATAAGGCGCTCGCAACCTTGTTTCCCCGTGCTTACTGCACGAACGCTCGCTTTGCAACAAGGCGTTCGCAACCTTGTTGCCCCGTACTGATTGCACGAACGCTCGCTGTGTAACAAGGCGCTCGCAACCTTGTTTCCCCGTACTGACTGCTCGAACGCTCGCTGAGAAACACGATTCATTACGCCCTGTAACGCCGGTCAGTATCCACCCTAAATGTGTTAAGCTTCGTTGCTGTGGTAACGCAACATGCCTGCCTTGATATCACTGGCATGACATAATTTAAGAAATGTTTCATCAATGTGTCATTTTTAAGTATAATTTAAAATATTGGCCTTTCAAATAATATCAGATCAACGACGCTTACACAGTCTCACACATTTACACACAAAACGGTGTACAAAACGTGAACTAATTTCAATCAAAATCAATGGTATTTGATATTTCTCGGGACCCTGGGGTCCCGGTAAGGCGTACGAGCGACAAAAGCCAACTAGCAGAGGCCCGTTAGACGTTATGAACAAAATTAGGCACCAACCGACGATTATACTTGTAATTACTATGCAGGTGCACCCAAGGAAACTGCTCCCAACGACTCAATTCGGTTTCAGGAAAGGTCTGGGTATAGCTGAAAGTGTGGATACCCTCACATCCGACTGGCCCTTAGCAGGAATGAATCTGTGATAGCCATTTTAGTAGATATTTCAGCTGCCTATGATTATATCCTTCTTCCAATTCTCAGGCAGAAGATGCAAGAGTTGAGAATCCCGGCTAGGATTCGTCAAATCATATGCAGTATTTATTAAGAACGCAGTGTTAAAACAGCGTAGTGTTAGATCAGAACAGTCTGGGGCCCGAGATTCTTCTTTGTGTCTGACCCTGCGTTATTGGAAACTTTGGGGCAGGCTTCTGACTCTCATACTACTCGTATATACACTGTCGATATTTGATAACATCAGATTCGTGAAGTTTCATGATATCTGTGAGTTAATTTTTCGCGCATATCTGTCGCATTGACAATATATTGTTACTCGTAAATGACCTGAAATTCTCTTCGATTGATCGGTGATCGCAATATAATATTGTAATAACCCTCCTTTTGGACTTCGCCGCAGTCGGGTAAAAAAAGCACGTAGATGGATTTCTGCGATTTATCCCAAAAATCTTTAAGATCCACTTTTGGCCGGTCCTGTTGTTTATGGGAGCCTCACGCCGATAATCATTTTCATTTTTGAGTTCTACGACTAACAATAAAATAATTTCCGATTTCAGAATACAACAAGATGATAGCAATAGTGTCATCAGAAGGTGAAAAGATCAAGCTGGAGCGTCCGGTGCGAGCCGAGGGTTCTGTAGAGACGTGGCTCACCTCGCTGTTGCAGTCGGCACAGGACAGCTTGCACTCCATTATCAGAAACGGAGTGGCAGACTGGCAGTGATACGGGTAAATGGCCTTTACTTAAATTTACTGCTGCTCTTAGATAAAATGCCTGCGCACGTTAGGATTCAAGGTTTTGTAAAAGATTTTAAGTTTAATTGAAGTAGTCTCTTTGGTTTACCATATATGCTCGCGTCCGAACACTAACTGAATTTTATGTAATGATGCAGTCAATTAATTTATTAATCAGAAGCTCAAAAGTCTAACAACCAGTCTCACTAAAGGGTATCATGATACCCAGTAACTGGGCTGTGGAGGTCAGATAGGCAGTCGCTCCATGTAAAATTCTGGCATTCAGCTAAATCCTGACTGGAAGACCCCATCAAAAATGTGAAAAGGCTTGATAGATGATGACAAAATTATGTGCAGCAAGGGGTATAGCTTTGATTTTGCATGTATAAAAGCACGGCGCGGATTTTAAACTGCTCTTTGACATTAATTTATACAAATGGTTTTGAAAGTCGATGAATTTTTATTTTCCACAGATTGGTCTCTTGGGGATTCAAATAATATGGACGAGGCATGCTGAATTAGCTCTAATGTCAGCTCGCCAGCAGAAGAAGATAATGATGGAAGCCAACACTAAGTTCTTGGAGTTGAACACGCTGATCGACCAGACCACGAGGAAACTAGTGAAGATTGAGAGAATATTATACATGTACATCAAAGAGACATTTCCGATACGCTGGTAAACAAACCAATCTATATCCAGTCGTCCATTAATGCACACTGGTTCATAAAAAGTGAAATGACTACACTATGGTCAGACCTTCGTGTTCATGTTGTCCTAGTCACTGCCTCTATAAATAACGATCGGGAGCTAGTCCAACTTACCTATGCAAATGTTTGTTTAACATACATTACAACGAATGCACCGATGCGGCTACCATTCTGATGTTATAAGCCCTCGATATTGATTTGATTTCAGAGCTTTGACAATAATTAAATACACTCACTAGTTGTACCTCATGCAAAGGGAACATAATAAAGCTTCAAAGTTTCATACTTATAACGGTTATGAGGATAAACAGAGTCACAGTGTAGGCTCTCGGGAAAGACCGCCTTTGCCACATGCTCATGTCGTATGAGCGTAGTTACGCTTATAAGCAATCATGTACCACTACTACCATCGCTCTGAGTCTACTGACAGCTCCATGCCTCGTGCGCGTGCACGCGCAAAGTAAAAGCACGTAAAAACGAGCTTGAAACACTAAGTCTGAAACCGCCCTTAGTAGCCTAATAATGTCCCGTTAGAAAATTAGCACACTATGGTTACCAGATCCAAAAAGTAAAATAATGCATTTAAAAGTAAATATAATTATTATATTATAGCTTGCTTAAATACTGAGCAAGTTATCAAATATTTTCAGTGGGCCTGAACGTCCGGCCAGCGAACGATATCGAATGGCTGAAGCAGCGCCGGTTCTACTTTAAGGAATACCCTGATAAACCTGGATATCCGTCACTGACGTCACATTCTCTTATTAGAACAAATACTTATGCTGCACAGATAGGCTTGTGATTAAAACTTTGACCGACAGGTAAGTTATAAGTCAAGGTTTTATGTAATTTCATTTGTTGATTTTGTAAGATCAACTCTTAACAAGTGCATCTATAAAAGCTTGGAAAGCGAAGTCAATGCATAAGTATGACATATAATACTTGACGCACGTTTTGCACCGGTTTATCCAACTGTTCGTTGCCAGTACCTCGTAATGTATCCAACTGATTAGTTATTTGATTTCTGTTGTACGAGTATCCCTCCGTGTGTGCGAAGCCTACAGTGCGAAATGTGTCAGTAAAACTTCGGCAACACGTTGTATTTCCATTAAATAGTCACATTTAGCAACAAGTTATTAGAGTTCTTTAGAGATTGTCATGTTGTATCAACAACGTGACAATGCCTAGACACAGGCCTATATCATTTGAAAACCTCACCATGATCTGTTTACATTAGTATTAATGTTTAATTCCGTGGAAATTTTGTTTCTCGAATGAATATATATTATGAATGTCTTTCTTCAACAAAATTGTAAATAACTACGTAACGAATTGATTGTCCGCCATTAAAATTACTATAATTTGTTCAGTACTTTATTGTGCTTTATTTTCATGTGCAACCTTTACTATTTCTGTCATCAATTATGAGACATCATTTTAAAGTCATAACACCATTTTGTTGGAGCTAAACTAAATTTGTGCTTAAAATTATTGCATCAAGAGTAAACGTAAGGAACGCAAAATTGTGCTCAATGGTGTATGAGTCTAGGAGATTGTAAAGAGGAGAATAGTGCAAAACTTCAAAGGCACTTGCTACTTTTTGACTATTGAAAAGGAAAGGTTCGTACTACTGAATGCCTCATGGGGTCCTAGGATTCAGCATCCTCGTGCGGAGCAGTCCTCGTAGGAACTTCACTCCGGTGCTTTTATAAGTTTGCTCTTATACAGGTTGACTTGTAATTTAACGTATTTAACCGGTCAAGCTCCGCGCGTCGCATATTAACGAAACAATAGAAAATCAATTATGTCTCATTAGCGGAGCTTGATAGAATAATCAGCAATCAATTTTACTCAAAGCCTCCAGCCAGGGGCAAATATCTTATATACTAAGCGACTACACGCTAAGGGCACCCCCTGTGGGGTACGAACCTCGGCTTAGGGCGTCGCTGGGGGAGGGTAGCAAGATGGGACAGGCTGGATCTGGTTTTTATTATTTAAGCTTGATGAGGCCGGCGTTTCCTAGCTGACTACTCTGAGAAGAAACGCCGAAACAAACTCAGAGGTCACGGTCGGGAATTTAAATCTACTGGCTCAGCTGCGGCGCGGGCTGGCACTTCTTCGAGCAAGGGTCGGGGGGAGGCATTTAATTGGGGACGTCGCGAGGGACCTCGGCGGCGAGGTCGGAATGTCGGTGTTCTGTGTTTGTGCACTGTACTGGTAGACTTATTTTTCTCCTGGAGGAGGGTTATGGGGTCATCAGGGTCGGAGAGGACATGCCTTGGACGGCGGCATTTGCTAATTTTGGAGGGGGTATACCTGGCGGCCTCGACAACCAGAGGGTTGCGGTGCTTGGCGGCGGTATCGAAGAAGCGCTTGGAAAGGCGCTTCATGAATTGATGGATGGTAGGGATTTTGAGGTCAACATGGAGGATCTCATTTCGAACGAACCAGGGGGACCCCGTAGCCTTTCTGAGGAATCGATTTTGACTGCCGCATTGGAGTTCGGTCCAGCCTTTTATAGAGCCGTGAGTCGAAGCGGGGTAAGCGGGGTGCTACGTGATAGAGATATACGATGGTGCCGAAGTGCGAGGTAATGCCAGTATTTCCATATCAATAGACATTCCTATCTAGTACTTGCCTATCTTCATTAGAGTAGGTAATAAAGACAGACGTACCTAATGACATTCGGAATCCCTGACCAAGTTAATGTCTGGACTTTAAAAGAGACTGTGACCTCTGAGTTTGTTTCGGCCTTTCTTCTCAGAGTAGTCAGATAGGAAACGCCGACCGGATTGGTCAACTCCAATCGCATTTATAGTTACTATCTGTCTTTTACTACAAGTAAATATCGTGGTTGTTCGTGGCAAAGAGGTATAAAGTAATTAATAATGATTTAAAAGCCTCTCTCCAAAAATCTACCTCACAAACTATAATCGCTGAAGGAAGAGAGGAAGAAGACGAAGAGCATGGAGGTTTCAAGATCAGTGAGAGTGGCGTTTCGAGGACGAGGATAATCCCATTAACATATTAATTTAAGATGAATACAAAAAAATGTGATAATAGAATTTATAAATTCATAAGTTATTCATTTTTCTTTCTAAAATAATTCACGAGTAAGAAAGAATTTCTTTTAGATTTCCTTTTAAACCGACCGGCGCATATAGTTGGAGCGCATTTTTAACAGACTTACAGGAGGTTCTGTATTTAACCCGTATGTATGTATGTTTGTATGTCCGCGATTTTCTCAAAAAACTAATGATACGTGTAAAAGGAAATTGAAGCGTTTATGAAGTAGTTAAATTTATAATATAATTTTTGCATGGAAGTGGCGTACGGCTACCGTCGTGTTTGTCGGCTCCGTTCACGTGCGCTCGGGTGTCGTCACCAGCTGCCAAGTTGAATCATTCACGTCAGGTTCCAGCGGATTTTAGCAGGCGGGTGGATATAGTCGGCTGCCGCCGCGTGCGCACGCGCTGTCGCTACAACGCGCTGCGCCGCGCCCCTGCCCAGCCCAGCTTTTGAAATTAAAACTTAAACCTGTAATTTCGGCAGTTGGAACGGAACGGAATGGCTAGGGTATGAGGAATATTTTAGTTCGAAGGTTTTTACATTACCCACTCTTGGCACAGGCAAATATTACATTTAGACAACTACAAATAAAGCCCAAATTCCTAGTAAACAACGTGTTTTTTTTAAGTTGTCATGACAGTTCCGTAAGCTGAATCATGTCATTATCGAGCTTTTTCGATTTTACAAAGCTAATATTTTCATTCAAGATAATTACTATATAGTTGTAATTGTGTTACAAGTTACAAGTTAGAAAAAGAAAAATAGGTAGCCTTTTATATGAGGTTAAGATGGAGCTAGCTATGGTGGGTGGATGGTTGGATGGATGGGATGGGTTTTTATGGTGTACATAATAAAGAGTATTCTATTTTTTTATCAATAGTCAGATAACTTAATATGACAGCAATATTTATTCCACAGATTAAAATTATCTGTCTATTGAAAAGGACTAAATCGACTTTAATGTTCAACAAACATCAATTACTTTACAATACATTTTTATTCGTTGGGAATTTCAAATATATAATACTAAGACCAATTTGGAGACCCAGGATAAGTACCTATCCTTTAAGGATATCATAAGTAATAACACCCAACCTCCGCTTTTCATAGAACATAGGATCATCGAATCATATTGAGACTGTTTTTAAGAATTCCTTTACATAACTCGCAGTAGCTCAGCTAAATAATATATCCTATATGTATTGAATGTACACCTAAATACTCTCCTAGAAACATTATATGTAATGGTGAAAATTTTATTAAAATCCATGCAGCACGTATCGTGATTAGTACTTCCAACCAGAACACGCCGACTTGTCTGTGAAATTCAAAAATCTAATTTCAAAACTGACATACGACTGCGACTGTATGTCTTTGATGACAACGAAACGCAAGGGCTTTTAAATAAAATAAAAAATAGCTCCTTCTATTTATGGTACCCGAAACACAATCTTTCGTTCCCATCGGAACCACGTACTAAATGCGAAACGACGACCGTCCGACCGTCTAACCGTCCGTCCGAGCAACCGTCCGAAGAAATACTAAGATCACAGAAGATATAGAAGCTGGATGCATAGTTTTGGTTTCATGGTGGGACTTTGAAGATTCCAAAGTCTGAAGGTTCAAATTGCAATGAATATTATGAACTAGAACCGGTCGAAGTGGAGGTGCTTGGTCCAGCCTATGTCCAGCAGTGGACGTCTTTCGGCTGAAATGTTGATGATGATGACTATGAATTTAAACTGCAATATAATTTTGATAACGCCCGCCCCTGAACAATGAATGACAATGAATCGGCAACAAACAAATGACAATAAGAGTAAGTAAGAAATTAAGTAACACCTCTGTATTATAATATCATTAAATTAAAATTAAAAAACAAATTTAAAAAAATCACACAGCACAGCAGTAACAGGTTTTTGACTACATTATTGTCGTCCATATCTTAGTCAAAAGCTCATCATGCGGTGAATTCGCGGGTCTGTCTGTAAACGTTCTGTCAATGAAAATTAATAAAAAACCGACAAAACTCAGGCCATTCACAGGAAAAAAATAAATTATTGTTGTTGGATTTAGCCGATGAAGTTTCTACGATTTGATGACGTCACTCCTACTGCAGTTACGAAGTCAAGGTAAGGTCAGCTAGTATATAATAAAAACGAAATGCTGTTCGTTGGTAAGCGCGTCAGTTCAGAGCGGCTGGACTGATTTGGCAAATTTTTGTTTAAAAATTTTAGTAATCGATTCAGGTTGTCACGGAAAAAAATAAAAACTTACTGGGGAATGTTGGAAAATTCGGGAAAAGTAATTTGTGTATTTTGTGTATTTGCTATAGGAATATTGTATGAATTGTTATAATTTCGACAGAACAACGTCTGTCGGGTCAGCTAGTTGTAAATACATATAATATTAATTAACAGTTTCTAACACATACATATTTCGGATAGTGTTGCTTGTAGGTACGTCTATTTATTCTGCTTCAACTTGATGTCTTATCTAATTTTACACAAACAAGTCCATATCATTCGCGTATGATAATAAAAGCCTGAGAAAGTTGGAGTGACCGATGCATTTGTTTACGCGCCACCATTACTTACAACTTATTACTTTTACCGCCATCTATCCTTAAACGATGAACCTGTCACGGCCGTTTACATCCATCGCACGTAGCTAGGAGGCAGCGTGGCTAGTATTCAACAGCTTTTCGAATGAAAATAATTCGTGAGTGCTTATGCGATCCTAGTAACTTTGGAGCGATTTACAGGTTTCGTCGTTACGGAAAAAGCATTCACAAGCCGCACGTTAAAGTTTTAACTTGTTTTGTAAGTATGGCGGTTTTTGTAGTTCAAGATACTTTGTCAGCTCATATTAACGTGTGGTTGATCTTACATTAATGACTGTGAAATTCTTGGCAAGGCTTTTATTAATAAACTAGCTGACCCGGTGAACATTTTACCGCCTCAGAATCAATAATTAATGTTGTTTTTAATTTTTTTTATTTTTTTTTTCCATGTTTTAATAGTTATTCTGCTTTTTGATGAGTTATAAATGGTGTAACTAACCCAACTTTGTTTTATATACAGGGTCCCATTAAAATAGATGGACAAATTTTAACACAGCGCTCAGTACGTCTAACCAAAGATATCCAACCAAAAAAAACTGATTAAAGTGATTTTATTTAGACCTAAAATAATAAATTGCGGCACATTAGTGTATTTTTGTTAGCTGATTATTTTTCATGTAAGTATCTAATGCGTTTTTCTTATATATTTTTTTTACCATCGTCCTTAATTTGGTGGTCCGAATGATTTCTAAAAAAAATTCCATCTATTTTAATGGGACCTTATAATTATATAGACTAACTATGCTCACGTGACTGAATATTCTTTTGACATTGTTAGTTAGTGTTAGTTATCCAAACGGTCCGTGTTGTTACAACCGCGTAGCTCTCGTAGCCGAAATGTTTGCTACGACGTAGCATCGCGTAGCACGCTTCATAATTTTATTTTCCTAATGCTATAACTGGAAAGACGGCCATTATATTTCTTATTAACACGTTAGCACAAACTAACAAAGAACTGTTTTGTAAATACAATAATAATTTTATTTGTTGTGAAGTGTAATGAAATACTGAACGAGAAATAGTATTTAAAAGAGTAAAATTATTGCTATAAGGACTAATTGAGGTCGTTTCTTCGTTACTATTAATTATTGTCGTCATATACTTCTCTTATACTTTCGATACTTTAGAAATGAATACTTTAAGGTTGCCGCTGCAGTTTGACTGAAATAAATGCCATCTATCTGGCCCGTGCGACCTGTTTCCCCAAGCTCCAAAAGGGTTGCGTTTTGAGTGCGTTAGTTCCGTGTCTGGCCGCAACTGCAAATTTCAAGGGCGTAGGGCGCTGTTGTCGCTCCATGCACTGAAGGACGATAGAGGTTGCGAATTTGGATGCAGTTTGTACCTGGCACATTAGCTCAGCTGGATAGACTAGAGCATTCGCGTACGGGGTTGAAACGCGAAGGTCGTGGGTTCAAGTCCCACATGTGCCGCCACCCTTTTGCATTTTTTAATTTTTGTAGTAACATAAAAACTTTTTAACAAAAAAAAAACCGACTTCCAAAAAAAACACTACAAAGTGAAAAATAACTTTAATTTCGGAAGTCGGTGTCTTTGGATCTGTATTTTAGTTTTTTGCCACCGACTTCCGAAATTAAAGTTATTTTTCACTTTGTAGTGTTTTTTTTGGAAGTCGGTTTTTTTTTTGTTAAAAAATTTTTATTTCTCGCTTTTTAGTGGGTCTGCTTGTAATTTATCTAAGTTAAAATAGCCTAGTGTCAACTTGCTCATCGCCTTTTACAAAATATTGTTTTTCCCGATGCAGGGACGTTAATTGTTCAGTTCTCCTACGAATGGTGAAATGGAGCTGATGGTGGACACCATCAGCTCCATTTCACCATTCGCATTGTGATGAGCATAAATTGCTTAGAAACCATATTAAAGTAATCGCAACCCGTGAAATACTTATAATTGAGTAGTTCCGGTGGCGATCTGTGGTCTTCATCATCAGTTCCACTTCACCAAATGGTGCTTTCCGAGAGCAAATGCACGAGTTACTATAAAAAATACCCAAATCGCTATAGGTATGCCTATAATATTTGAAGAGTTCCTTCGATTTCTCCAAGATCCCATCATCAGATCCTGACCTGATGAAAATGGGACCAATCTGAAAGTATATACTTTCAAATAAAAGAAGAATTTTCTAAATCCGTTTATAAATGACGGCGTACTGAGGTAACAAACATTAAAAAAAAAAAAAAATACAACCGAATTGATAACCTCCTCCTTTTTTTGAAGTCGGTTAAAAAAATAAAAATAATACAACCGAATTGATAACCTCCTCCTTTTTTTGAAGTCGGTTAAAAATTGATGATGACTGCTAGTAATTTGATTTGAATCATCCCATTTCGTGCGATGGTTTTTAGTACCAGGTTAATTTTAGCGTAAAGGTTTTGTCCTATTGATTTATTGGCCACCAAGAAAAAATATGGAGAACGAATACTTATTTTACCTAGATTATTGTCGTGAATGCAGATTATTTCTAGATTTTATCGCAATTTCCAAAGTAGGTGGTGAGTCGATTATGTCAAGACAAAAGTTACAGTGTTAGCACATGGTAAAAAAATTGCGAGATAAGTAGTATTATAGTAGTAGTATTATATTGGTAAGTGCAATGTTACAAACATTCCCACCGAATTGCGAACGCTATACGACATTCAAACACACATTCCTTAAAGCTTCTAAGTGGTTTCTGAAAACCTAGTGCTTCAAATATTGTACCTACGGTCTGATCAATACTGTTTTCCGAGCACATGGCACGCCGCAGCGGTTTCCATGGTAACGATGCAGATAGCGTGAAGTTCTTTGAGAACACGAAGTTTATACCAGGTTGAGACATAAAATAAATAAAAAAGCAATTTTACAAAAATAAAAGACTGTAATTTTGTCATTTTTAAATAAGGACCTTCGTTCATGACAGACAACGCACAACCTAAACCGTGAAATTTTGCACTAGAGATCCTTTTATAACGAAGATGAGGAGCACTCAAGAAAATTAATCCTATAAAGGGGATAAAGTTTATAATTACAGTCCGTCAAATCTAAGAAGTACCGTTTGACAGTTCTGACAATTGAATGATAGGGATGGGATGAAAAAATCGATTACTATAATATCCGAACTTTAAGAGATCGATTACTATAATATCCGAATTTTAAGAAATCAATTGTTATAATTAAATAAAAGAAATGTTTAGGATATTTTTTTATTCACTACTAGTACTAGTATCGTCGTCTTCGTCATCATCGTCATTCAAATTAATGACCAGTTGATTGTCCATTACATTATCAAAGTGTACGTCTCTTTCGAAGTCGTCCATTATTATTTTCTTTGTTTTTTGTACTACTTTACTCCAATCTTCCTGTGTAACTTGGGCACATGCTTCCTTTAATAAACCTTCCATTTTCTTGACACTGAAGGGTGGTTTTGTGTTGTGTCTTGCTGCATAACCTGTAAAACAATAATGTAACTATTTGATAGCAGACGAAAACCATTGTTTAAATTATAAATGTTAGAAGTACTCGTGTTATTATTATAATATTATAAAATATTACCTTTAACTTGGGCCCAAATCAGTTCAATGGCATTATATTGGCAATGGTACGGAGGAAGTCGTATGACTTTGTGCCCGTGCTCTTCGGCCAATTGGTCAATTACATATGTCGGTTTTGGTGGTTTATGCAATTTCACTAACTGTAATAATTCAGCTTTTAATAGTGACATGTCGGCATCCACTCCTTTTCTTTGCAGCCATGCCACCAAATCTGCTTTCTTATTGGCTGACGTAGGTGCTTTATCAATTTGCACAGAGTGGTATGGGGCATTATCCATTATAATTGTGCTGTTAGGAGGGATATTCTGTAATAAATTTAAGAACCACTCTCGGAACCTTACTGCGTCCATTTCTTCATGATACTCTTTAGTGCTTTTGGATTGGAAAGCTAATAAAGAGTTTTCCACGAAGCCTGTAGACGCTGACCCAGCATGGCATATTATGAGGCGTCCACCTTTTCCTATCGGCACCTTCGAGCACGAAGCTTCAGAATCATCAGTCCATGTTTTCGGCACAGAATGGTTGGAATTTAGCCAGGTTTCGTCCAAAAATATTACATTATCCCAGTTTATAATTTGTTTAACTTCGCGCAGGAATGTTAGTCGCTGCATAATTATGTCATGTCGCTCCATAACAATTTTTCGTTTGTCAACTTTTTTGTATCTGAAGCCAATTCCTGTTATTACCGTTCTCAACGACTCTATGCTTCCCTTATACAGCCCGGCATCTTTTAAAGTTGCACATAACTTTGCCAATGTTGGAAATTCGCCTCTTGTAAAATACCCGTATATATGGTTTCTAATAGCATGACTATCGAATTCATCGATGCCTGTCACAGGTTTATTTCTTTTTCGTTTTTTCGGTGTGTGAAGTACGTTACTGTCACTCCCCGAAGGCCCATATTTTTCACTTAATATTTTGCCAACGGTGCGGCTACCAATACCGAGAGCTTCACCGACGCGATCCCGAACTTGTGTAACTGGCAGTAGAAGTCCACCATTTTGAGATTCACGCTCAAAATACTCGTGTAATTTCACCACCAATTCACGAGCCTGGCTGTTCAAAGTACGTCCTCTTTTCGACATTATTAATAAACACTTGCTTAGTTCGGAGTCCAGTATAAATATTGCCAAGGTAAACGGATAAAGAATGATCAGTCCAGAAAAGTAATAGCCAAGTCACAAATTGTAAAACACAAACGAGAAAGCAAGTACGCGCACAGTCAGCTTCCAAGATGGCGAGAGACTGCTGACGCCGAACCGACCGAGCGGACCGCGTGCGCTTGTAGTTGGCAGTGTTGCCAGAAAAAAAAAATTGTAGAGACTTGGACACCTGCGATTTTGCCTATTGACCTAAAAATAATTAAATTAATTTATTTTAGGGTATCTGTGTATTCAGTGCATTATGCGGTCGCGCAGTAACGTCGTTAATTTATAACATCAGGCAACAACATTTTTGTGAATGGGTTCTACATACCTTATTTTTATTAGTTTTAGACGTAGAAATAAGACTTAGAAGAAAAAATTGTAATTGTAAAATCAATGGATGTGCTTGTTAAAAATTTGTTTATTTCTCTGTAATATGCAAACCCATACTATCATACACAAAAATAAATGTAAAAAACACTATCCCTGACTCCATTTACTATTTCGACAGCGTTAGCGCGAGAAACCCCGACTTATTTGGGCGCGAAAATCAAAAATCGACAAATCGCTTTCGACAACTTTTTAAAGAAGCAAATATATTTGATTTATAAATACGTATTTTTGGTGAATGGGTTTTATCTCATATTTTACGATTACATAACTATTTAGTTATGTAATCGTAATATGTGAGATAAATCCCATTCACATGAAAAAATATTTGTTTGGTTGTCAAGTGTAATTTGTAAATAATACATTCGATTTTTCGTATATGTAAACGATTTTTTTGCATACAAGTGTATCCGAAGAGTCGCAACACTACGTGCAGTGACCTAACTACGTAACTTTGTAATGAGGTCAAGAATATAACTATTAGAAATTATTTACTGTGTAAATATGTGTTATTTTGCTTTGTTTGAAAGTTTTCAATTACATTTAGATATTAAGAATTGTACATTTTTAGATACAATAATGAAATCTTTCTAAATTCATGGTTTTATGAAAAAGGTTATCGAAACTGAATAATGTACGTATGAACAAAGTTGTTTCGGTTTGAAAAATATGAAACGTCAAACGGTACTTCTTAGATTTGACGGACTGTAGTTATGATTTTTCAAGTAAGAAATGTGGAAGTTGGTACTGGGCGGCTGGGCTTCTGTTTATGAAAAAAAGTTAGTCGTATCATCTTTGAAGCTCATCCCCCAAGGCTTCCGAGAAATTGACGATGGGAAACCCCATCAGGCACGGCTTGTTGTTAGTAAATGCCAAGTCAAAAATAACATTTGATTACGAACACGTGGAAATACAGAACAATACGTGGTATCTACATTTCACTGGAACGAAGCTAGCCGCATGTGTGGCTGTAGTACCTCCCTAAGAAACATAAATAAAAGTGTAACCTTACAGAAACCCATTGCAAGTTATTCAGTCTTTAATAACGGTTTAGTTATATGTAGATAACATAACATTGTGATTCTGTTATTTTTTATAAGATATTTGCTAAATAAGCGCCAAACCACCCCTAAATATCGCTATTTTGAGGTGCCGCCCCGATTAACTATACTAATATAGCGATAACGCGAATGTTTCCCAACATAATATTTTCTGATATTGGTTCAGTTATTTTGACGCTTCGATTTTTAATACATTTTTGTCATATTTCAGTCATTATTCCTCAAAAGTCAGCTGTCAACGTCCTAGAACTCATTTTATTGATGCAAATCGTGGCTGTAGTTCAAGAGAGTCGTACAGAAGTGCTTACGTAATGCAAATAATACTAGGCTAAAAAGCAATGTAGTGAAAGTTGAGTATAGTATAATGCTCCAGCAGTTCTTATAACGTTTTAGTAGTCAAAATCACCCCGACTCAAGCTTGTGGTGTTCATGGGCTCCTAGTATTCTGTCACGTAGTTTAGCTGACTTCACACTTTCACGCAAGCGCATTTAGCACCAGTCCACGTGTGTCGGGCGCCACGTGGCTAGTAAACAACGTCGGCTCTTGGTAGTTGATCTTCCTGTGAGGTTCTTTCTTTTGCTTTTGCTATAATGTTTACTCCTTTTCTAACAATTAAATCTACTAAGTTCTTGTCAATATTCGATCATTATTAAGATTTTTTTTTTTATATGAGACCAATAAAACTTCAATAGAACATAATTATTGTAGTTAAAAAAAAAATATTGCAATAAAAAAAACGGCTAGGGAGGGGCAACTTTTGTTTCCGCATCTGTGTTGAGGTCACTAACAGTGGTTAGTGACTTCAACCTACTTAAACGTAATCTTGTGTAACAAACAGGCAGCATAAACTTTAATACATTTTCAATCTAACATTACAGCACCCTAATTGCGTATCAGACTATTACTCTCAATTTGAATCATTTTGAAGCATACCTATTGCTAATCTATTACTCCATATGTTCGAAAAATGTGTTTGCTCAAAAACGTAAATTACGCAATGAATGTTGTTGAACTGTCAAAATGTAACCTATTGTTACTAATAGTATGTTACGCAATGACCCTGCTGGTTAGCGAACCTGTAATGTTACACAAGGCTGAAAATAATATTAAAGTTATGCTGGTAACCAACATCCTCTAAAGGTGAAAAGTAACAAATGACAACAACTACAGTATTAGCGCTAAGCACGTTGGTCTAAGTCCAACATGTCACGTTGTTTATATTTTAAACAATATAATATGTAGTATGTTTATCCTGCGTCTCGCTGCAAGGGAACGCTTATTTCGATTCAAACAGTGTCGGCACATTAGCTCAGTGGAAGAGCACCTCGCACCAGAGCAGATTGGGCGAGGAGGTCGTTGGTTCGAGTCCTGCATGTGTCCAATTTTGGTTCATCGTTTTCATTTCTTAAACTTAATATTTTTACGTAAAAAATAAAATAACACAAACGTACTCATTTTAATAAAAATAATATTTCTAGTGTTAACAGCGCCCGCAAGCTTTATGGAGCAACAAGACGTAAAGTTAGCTGTATTGCAACCAAGTTCCAATACTCCTAGATATCGCAGTTGCATCTCTTAAATCGTTGGCTAGATGGCACCACCCGATCAAAAACTGTTTCATTGTTTCTTACAATGTAAATTCCATCTAACTATAAGCAGGGACCGAAAGGGTTAACTGTTTAGGGTTAATTAAGGGCATAAAACGACATATATTTTTTTAGGATTCGGTAAAAAATATCTACAATACACCAATAAAAACTATTATGTCGCATAAGGTTAGTTTTATTCATAAAAAGGAATCGCATTTCGAGTCCAGGCCGTTTGTTCTCGTGAAACCTTCTGGTCACAGCTTATTCAACCCCAAGAGAAAGTTCCCAACATAAACCTTGGTCGGTGCTAGCACTTGCAAGCCACTATCTGCTTCTCAAAATCTACTTTAGTATTACGTCTGTCTCAAAATTGATATAAGGCATGACCTAAATTTCTTTCTTTTTTGCTTGATACAATCGAAAAATAACTAAAAACTATGAATTAGTTAACGTGGTTTGTAACTGGCAAGATTTAGCGGCGAATAATACAAAATTGGGGCCCTGAACTAGCATTAAAAGTCTTGTAGGAAATATTGAATGACGTTTTCAAACACATTATCATAACACCTTGTTTTTCCGAATGGTTAAGCAGAGGTGTACCTATAGTATCCCACATTTCACTATATCAAAGTCAACCCATGAAATCCAATTTGCTTTCCAACATGCGAACGAAGTCGCGGCTGTGGTTGGGTTTCTCCCAAACGGTAAAATAGTGTACCAGGAAAGTATAACTGCTGAGTAGAAAATCTACTTTATTACAGACAGTTGACAGACGGCGTGTGGACCTGCGCACTGAGAAAGAGCTCAACAGGTGGAATGTCAGACAATACTGCGTAAATTCGGCTTTGTACTAGGATTCCAGTAGTGTATACAGGCCTTTTTTTAATCACAATTTTTGTCAAGACAATCGGAAGGTTACATTTGAAGACGTGATTTTATTGTTACCGGCTGGAAATTACCCACAGCATAATAATTCATATTATCGACCGTAAGTCACGCTGGCAGCGAGAAACTAAGGAAAAAGAAAATTTTGATTTATAAAACATGAAAATGTCATACCTACGCAAAATGTTGAAAATGCAAAAGAAACAAATGCATAAGTAAAATAAAATCTAATCCAGATTTAGAGTTCTGATGTAACCCTCTCGCTCCGGCCAGAGCGGGTTATTTGATATTATTTGATAATTTCCCACCCAAAAAAAAAACTAATATAGGCTGCGTTTCCACCAGAAATGAGCGAGGATGCGTTATTGGTTTGTTTCACATACATCCCTCGCTACGCATCCTCGCACATGTCTGATGGAAACGCAGCCTAAAAGAATTTTTTGCCCTCTATTAAAATTTAGAGATACCTACCTATTTAATTGTTGTGTTAGTGAATTTCTAAATACGTAATGGCACCCAGCGTGAGACTTTAACCTTTAATCTTGTGAATCATCATCACCTCCTCAAAATGGTAATTGTTTACCGTATGGCTGCTGGAGTCGCTTATCTAGTAAGGAAACCCTACCAATGCTTGTTATGGTTTTTGTCGAGAGCACTTTTGATTGCCAGTCAGTCAGACAGCTAGTACTACTCTTCAATCAAAATCAATCAAAATCAAAATATTTTTATTTCACATAAACCAACATGGGCACTTATGAAACGTCAGAAGCTAGGTGCACGGTTCCAATTGGTCGTTTCCTATGGAGAAGAACCGGCAAGAAACTCCATGGTTACTCTTTTAAAAATAATTGGCTTTTACAATGTTTTCGAGTTACAGTAGGTATGGGAGGACAGCGTAGGCCTGTCAACAAGTACCAGGTACTTGATAAAAATAAAAAATGGTCTACAGATCTAGTCTACAAGGCTTACAAAGTCCTCACATTTACAAAATAAGGATGTATCAAAAGGATAAACAAAATATAAAAATCTACTAAAACCAAGAGATATGATTGCCATTTCAACTAAGAAAGAGGTGAAAAATTAAAATTGTCTGTATATAATGTCAAATAATAAAAAGATTATGTCATAGAAGTATGTACAAATAAAAAATAAACATCGTAATTTGAGAGCAGTTAATAGACATTTACGTAGAACTTATGCCGTCAAAGAGGTGCCAGGGAAGCCACATGTGCAGAAGGAATTATTGCCAAACTACCTTGTCTTCAACGTAGTCTTTAATCTTATAATATGCTTTTTTGATAAGGACTCGTTTGATGAGGGTTTTGAACTTTCCATCGCTAAGTTCTGTAACCGACTTTGGCAACTTGTTATAAAAACGGATGCTGTTTACAAGAAATGACTTGCTAGTTTTAGTTAGTCTAAATTTAGGTATCACAATTTCATTTTTACTGCTTACTTATATAGAGTGGTATATTCCTGTTGTTTTGAATGATTTATTTCATTTCAATTAACTGTAGTTAATTTGTCGATCGTTTCGATCGATTTCGATTTGAAAATCGTTGGTTGATTCGGTGATTCGATTTGTTGTTGTGTCGGCTGTAGCCGATTTTCATCGACAGCAAACCGCCGAAAAGACTCATTATTGTAAAAGGAAACGAACGAGACTACGTGAAACCGGTAGTACAAGGGCAGCAGTTTTTTCCGCACCGGAATGTACTAGCAGAGCATAAATGATATATAGAGATATCATGGTGTTTTAGCTAAAATACGAAACGAAACAGCAACAGTTAGCTATTGCATCTCTTTCAAAATAGGCACGATTACGATAGTACGGTAAGTGCATAGTTTTTGTTTAACAATCATCAACAGATGTAGGATGTAACACTACCTATTAAAAGTTTACGGAGTTTCGAGATTAATACATTCAAATGATTTGATAGAAAGTGGTTATGAATAGGTACACTGCAAGAGTAGTAATTTGATACAATGAAAATACATAGGCAATTACTACTTAGTTTAAGTTCAAGTTCTGAATGAAAACTTGGAACTCTTGTAGAAATAAGATTCTGAAAACGTAACGAGGTTTATTAAACGCTTTATCTTTCTGATTTATACTTCCCTAGTAGTTTTGCGACCGAACATTGATGGGGCAAGTACCGAATATTTTTATGTCAACAGAGTTTGTTTGTATCATGAATGAGGTAGCAAGCGGTGGCAACAAAAGGTTTCTTCACTCTTGCTGTATTGAAAAAGCAACAAGTTACGATATCGGTTCAAGAGCGTCGGTCACCATGGTAACACAACGTGTACAACTAACAAACATGGCATTACAGAATGGGAGCTTGAGGAGCTTGCATAATCGATAAATAGGAACCTGTTTTTTCACCAACTTTAACAAAGAAAAAGTTATTTTGACCGCTTACTACAGCGGTTATACTATGAGAAAGGCTAAGTATATCCAGCAGGAATGACAAGGTTTTAATTAATTAATTTTACACTAGTAATATAAGTCAATGATTTTACAAGAGAAAATATAAAAGTTTTCATTTATCAAAATGAAAATATTGTTTTTTTGGTTTAGGTACTCCTTCAATTATATGACGCATTGTTGAAGATGGTGTAATGACACCAACAATAACACATGCAGAGGAAATTATTATTAGTCTTCTTTTAATTTTGTCTCCATCGTCATCATCATCATCGTAATTTCAGCCGTAAGACGTCCACTGCTGGACATAAGCCTCCCCCAAGCACCTCCACTTCGAACTGTTTTATGCTTCTCGCATCCAACGAGTCCCTGCGGCCTTCTCAAGGTCGTCGATCCACCTTGTGGGAGGCCTTCCAACTCTACGTCTTCCGGTACGCGGTCGCCACTCCAGAACCTTTCGGCCCCATCGGCCATCTGTTCTGCGAGAAATGTGCCCTGCCCACTGCCACTAAAGTTTGGCAATATTCCGGCTATGTCGGTTACCTATTTTGTCTTCATTATGTTTAAGTTCGGAATGTTATGTAAATTACGTTTTATTTAACTTTTTCTCAAAATATCGTTCGCTCAGTATCGCTAAACAAAAATAATACCACAACACACACCCAATTGTCCCTCGACTATCTTTAGTTAAATTGCAAATAAAAACGGATTTAATGGAGTGATCGACATGTAAAACACACCTAGTTATTCAGTGATCCATTGTGCTTTATTTTGAAATAAAGTCTAAGCACATTTGTGTCATTATTCATGAGAAATCAGCGGATAAACAACCATAACATCATTTCGTTGAAGGAAAACTAAATTCAGACTTAGAATTATTGAATTAACTGCAAACGTTTTGTATGCAATAATATGCCGTAAGCTGTATGTGCAGAAAACAGTATGGGGAACAAAATGGTTCAATACTTCAGCGGTACTTGTTACCTTTTGACCATTGGAAATGAAACGTTTTGAACTACTGAATACCTCATGGGCTCCTAGTATTCAGTATCGTAGTTGCGCTGACTTCGGTCGGCACTGGTACACACAGTCCACGCGGGAACTACACTATGATGTTGTTTTTAGTACTCGCAGTATGAGGCGCGGGGTTTAAACAGACGAAGAATAAAGTGATTAAACGATTATATTTCTTTTCGTTCCATGAGCAGCTCTCTGCTTATTATCCTCCTTATGATCTCATAGAGACTGTGAAGTAATTATTTTCGAAAAAGCGTCACTTGCAGCTTTTTGTTTATGCTCGCCATCCCGTGTGCAGGTGGAAAGGCACGATTACGAAGGAAACTTTGTATTGGATGTTTTTTATATTCAGAGATCAAACACTCCTACCCATTGACAAGACTGGTTGTCAACTATCGGGCTTCTGACTAATCGCAAATAGGTAATGACTGTAAAGAAACGAATGACATCTGAAAGACACGCCGATATCTCGAGACGAAAATTCCGGGACCGGACTAAATGACCGAACTACTGAGAACGCCCGGATATTTCTCGTTAAAGATCTACTTAATCAAAATCTTAAATTCAATTTACTGACAGATAACGCACAGCCTAAAAATATTTTATTCTTTGACTCGTTTCAAACAGTATCAAACAATTCAGTATTATGCAATGTGGTACATTTTAGGTGATGATCACGACATGGTTAAATCGTTAAAATATAATGTGTAAACTTGGACTTGCATGGGAAAATTAACCACACGTTTTTTATACTTATTTTATGCAGGTAAGTACTTAAGGCGAAAGCGCCAGGGTAGCCCGCGAAATTCATTATTTTTACGTTTTTTGCAATTTGCTAGTCAGTATTAAGTTGTAAGTTGATTAAAATATGATTTGTGACCGTAACAAATATGTATTTACATAATTATAATCATTAAAGTCATCAACACAATTCTCTAAAACCAAGTAGGTAATCGGGCTGAATGACTATTTCATGAAATCTTGACATTTTAGGATTATACTAACTTAACAAGTTGTATTACTGATTCTAATTATTATAATTCTGTAAATACATAATATTATATGTTACGGTCGCGAATCATATTTTAATCAACGTGCAACTTAATACTGACCAGCAAATTGCAAAAAACTTAAGAAAATTTGAATTTCGCGGGCTACCTTAGCGCTTCCTCCTTAATCGGTTTTTCACAATTTCATAAAATAGCATCGAAAAAGTGTATTACGATTCTTCACATAGGTATAAGATAGAAATAGCATTAAGGTTATCCTATTGGCATAATAACCCTATAACGTTAGACGACTGCTGGGACACAGACCTCCTCTCTTTGAAAGAGTGGGCCATAATCCACCACTCGGGCTCAGTGCGAGTTGGTAGATGCCTTCGAATTTTTCATGAAGGTTTTCTCAAGATGTTTTCCTAAACCGTTTTGAGAGCAACAGTGACGTAAATAAATTACACAAAGTGGAGTGCTTGCCTGTGTGGCCCGTTTCCACAAGGCCACCACCGCTTTTAGCAGAAGACCGAAATCTGGATTTTATATTTATATAAAGATGGTGCTAAAATAATTACGAAAATCTCGTAGCGGACTACGTACGGTTCTCGCGGTAACATCGTGGAACACGCAGCTTTGGTACTAGGGTAGAATACATTACGAGAGTTTACCACACTGATAACGTCTACAGTAATAACAACGTCCACTTTTCTAAACCAGCGCTAATTCTTCGTTAATATTAACTATTATAATTAAATAAATGCCTAAAATACATATACTATAGTTTTAGTTAAGTTAGGATTTAATTTTGTTATTTTTATTAATTATTAGGCAATAGTTGTTATTTTAATTTAACATAAATAATTATACGGGGGTGCAGAAGTGAACTAAAACCATAAGGGTTCCTTATGGTTTTGGTTCACTTCTGCACAATGGTAGTACCTACGCAAGTAATTATAGTACGGTAATAAATACCTTGAAATTATTTTTCTTCTCCTTTTTTATTATTTTAAGGATGTGAAAAAGACTAATTTTCTGTTTTTTAATTTAAATCAGCAAAACGTGGCAAAACTAAGCCCGCTATTCGGTTAAATTCTACCCACTAAAATGGACGTTATCTTACTTTATACTTAAAAAAAAAAAACTTTTGTTTAATTCACTTTTTTAATTTTGGAGCACTTGGGAACTACTTACCCAAAAAAATTTGAGTAGTTCAAATTGCAATAATCATTCATTTTCTTAATCCATATTCGATATGGGTTAGATAGACTCTTAAGTCTAAAACTAGAAAAATAACTTATGTACCTTGTGTAGGTACATTCGTTATTTTTCTAGTTATTAATTATGCAGCAAAAATAATATCACAATTTTTTAATACATATTTGGGTAAAGTAATAAGTTAAATTCCGGTATTCGTATCACCGCTTAAACGATACGCAACGGGTACTGGACCTGTAACGCTTTTATACCAGGGTACAAAAAGTCGTAGAAGGTGATGCGTCGGAAAAATGACAGCGGGCCAGAGAGGGATGGAAAGTGCATGTTTTTCCTTTCCCGCCAGAAACACCCCATCCTACAACTAATGTAACGCCATCTTGCGGATAGATGAAGTTAAGAGCTACCAAGGTATGCTAACGGACATTTAAATAATGCCACCATTATCAACTGATAGAATAGAATAGAATAGAATAGAATACTCTTTATTATGTACACCATATAAATTACAGACATAAATATATAAATTTTACAATGGGTGACACAATGGGCGGTCTTATCGCTAAAAGCGATCTTTTAAAGACAACCTTTGGATGGATTAAAAAGAGGAAGGACAGACAATATATATATATATAATATAATAGTAAACATGAACAGGAGCAAAGAAAAATATAATGATGAAGTTTAAGGAGAGAGGAAGTGCTTTTTTATCATAATTATGATTAATTACTTGACTGATTTATTATGATTTTTTAAGAAGTTGGTCTTTATTGGAGAATGTAATCTTATCTGCACATTCTGGACGCCTAAATGTGAACACTAACGTTTTAATCACTAAGTTGGGCTGTACCGCTGTGCGGCACAATACTTGACACAAATGGTCACTAACCATTCAATAGTCTGTTGATACTACTCATAGCTATACCACTCCAGTACGATTCGGCTTCATGTGTTAATTTAGAAACAAAATTGAAAAAATCTGGCTATTTAACCAACAAATGTCAATTATTTACATTCTGCACTGTTGCCATTGCCAAGGAAACTTGCCAATAGTTTGGAAGAAACCAAAAGATCCTTGTAGAGCTGATATATAGTTCTACATACTTCTTTATTATTAGTGTAATTTTATCCCACCAAAAAAAATCATGTAAAGTAGATTTCCAACATTCGCAAAACACTTTCAGTGTAAAAAAGTTATCAGATCGAATGTAGAAACAAGCCTAACTCAATAAATCTACAAACCTTACATCTTGCAATCTCATTTAGCATTTACGTCAGATAAAACGAACATGATTGAGAAAATTTGGATTAGCAAAGTGCTGAGATACTGTCCGAAGTCAGAAGATAAGGTAGCAAAAATATTCAACTAACTTTAGAATTTTGTTCTTGTTGCAATAATAAACTAACAACGTTTTTTAAACTAGATCACATTTGATGTACTAGGATAGCAGATTTCACAACAGGTGTATCGCAATCAAAATAAAATAAAACGAGGTTGAAAGATTGTAGTAACATTTTAGAAAAAGAGTTCATAATTAGGTAATGTTATTTTAGACAGGATTGTGCATGTTACAAGTTTTAATCCAATCAACTAAAACATTGTAGGACTATAAAAATAAGTATTTGACGAGTATAGAAAAGGGGTACCAATTCGAGTTTCATATAAGTAAAATTTATAAATAAATTTGGCGCACTAGGATACCATGACTACCAGGATATGGGCCCCCCTGCTATCTCTGGACGTATTTGTACTCACACACAGAAAAGTTATATTCTTCTGTATGCACCTATGCGACAGACATACGAAAATCCAAAGTGGAAATGCGATAGCAATAGAAGTGGAACTGCAACATCAACATTCATTCATTAGTAGGGTCATTCACTATGTTTACCAAACGATTCCTTTTATACAACAAGTCTTATTATAAACCTAAAAGATTTTTAAGAAACACAATTTTCTATACATCAGTTTAGTAGGGAGTTTTATAAACAGTGTAAAAATAAAAATAATTTAGATAATTATCTTGGACAGCTCGTGCTTTAAAATTATTCAAGTTTTATTAAACTCTTTTCAATTTAAAAATTGAGAAGCTGGCCAGTCAGTCAGGAACCCTTCTTACTCTACTAAAGCTTATCACACTCTCTCTTTATTCATGTTATTATTATCCAAATTAAGATTCCTCTATTCGTAGGAGTGGCAGGCTTTATTATGCATATTGGATGGACACTCCGCGCTTTTGATGCCATGGATAGGTCACGCGTGCCAGGAGCACCAGCACAACATGAAACATAAAGAGTAAATCTAGGATGTAACCTGGCTACTGTACGCTAATTGGAGCGGCAACACTCAAAAGGAGGCGTAGTTGATGGATAAGCGTGATCGAGGATAGTTTAGTGACTTGGATGGACGTAATATTAACCACGAATAATACAAAACAAAAGTTTGTATTTATGAAGAAGATAGTGTTGCTTGCAATGATGTGATGGATCCTGAATAAGAATCATTCCTATTGCGTATCGTGTCCAACATACGTACTTCTCGATGTGTCAGTACTGGTGATGCCATTACAAACTTTTGTTTCTAGTACCTAATAGCATTTATTCTGAAAATTAACCCGTAATCTAGTCCATAGCTTCAAATTAGAAAAAAAAATCCGTTCAACATCCGTTTAAAAAAAAACAATTTTGAATACAACAGTGGACCGTTATTACGCAAATAAGGGTTTGGTTCTGAATCCACTGGTTCAACGATAACTTGAAGATGAACAAGAAAAAATATATAATGAATAAGATTTTCAACATCACTTTGTTCTCAACCCATTTGCTGAAGTGGCTATGCATGCACACAATACAAGAAGATAATCTCGGTCATATTCCACAGTCCACAGGTGGACAATCTTGGATGATAACTCCTTCTGATTCCTGTTGCGCTAGTGATATGCACGCGTTGCGTATCCATGGCAACGAAATTTCCCGCCGGGCGGACGCTGTACAGAAAAGGAAGAATAAACTGAGGGGGACGCGCTTTGGTAGCCCGTGAAACTTTTATTTCTTCTGCATTTTTTTCAATTTGCGACTCAGTCAGTTTGTGTTAAAATAATTTTTCACATTAGTAACGAATATGTATTTATAGAAAAATATTACTAATGGGCTCTGGACATGAGGCCTGGGCCCTATTTCTCAAAACTTATTAGACTAATAATATTAGTCCATGAACGAATATTTTTTACAAGTTTACTAGTGTGCGTTTCTCGAAGCTACGGTAGTAAACTATTAGTTACTAGTTGCCAACTAATAAATATTGGCTAAAATTACCAGAGTAAATTCAATTTGGTTTCATAAAATAATGTGTTATTAAATACTCTTGTAAATTACACTGGTAAAGCTATTAGTCTCAGAAGGCTTGTAAAAAATATTATCCAAAATTATTAGTCTTAAATTTATCAAACAATTTTTTTTAAATGTGGTCATATTCGGACACTTCCGACTACAGCTATACAGGGTTATTGGAAAAACACCAAAAACCTCTTAAGAGGTCATTGTTACTTATCATTATGAACAACTTTTACTATGGGACCAAATCTGACATTTATGTTCGCATAAGTGGTCAAAATCTAGGGAACAGCTGATTTTTTTTCGCGATTTCAGGTTTGGTGCCATAGTAAAAGTTGTTCATTATGATAAGTACAATGACCTCTTAAGAGGTTGTTGGTGTTTTTCCAATAACCCTGTAGGTACACCTGAGCATTTCTCAAAATTTTTGACCGTAGTTTTCACTAATTTCCAAGTAACAAAATAAGAATTTTTATTTCTACCTTAACTAATATTTTACAGGTTTTTTTGTGTAAAAACTCTACTTTTAGCTAGGTGTATTTAACATAATATGTCCTAAATATAAATATATTAGAAAACCTGTAAAATATTAGTTAAGGTCGAAATAAAAGTTCTTATTTTGTTACTTGGAAATTAGTGAAAACTACGGTCAAAAATTTTGAGAAATGCTCACCTAGATAACGCAAGAACAACTACTTCGCGTGCCCAGCTTGCGTACAAAAATCGTAAGCCGCCACTTTCGCGCTCAGTCCTGTAACTCCTGCACTGCGATTCTGTAACCATCTCGCCGTGAAAACTTAGGCGAAGTGAGCGTGGAGTGAGCTGTCAGTGTCATTCCACCTGATACTAGGGATTGACCAAGCATACATTTACAATCATAATCGAGATTTTAATAATATTTTTTATGTTAATTCTATTGAAAATTTTATATAATTTCAAAGCTAGTATTTTAGTGATCAAAACATTAATATTTTGTGGGGTTTTAAAATAAAATAGCAAAACAGAATCTTAGTCAGAAACTCAATGTTGTTTTTTTATATATTTTTTTCCCTAGACTAGTCCTTATAATTATGGCCTGAGGCGCGAGCGAGTCACGCACGAACAGTAAATAAAATAAAACATTCACGTTTAAAACAGCTAGACTGATGAAAATACGCATCGACATTATTTGTTTGTTATTATGAGCGATTGTAGATCAAGTCTAGAAAAGACTGCGACGATGTTCAGCGTTGGTAACCCAATCTATTCAATTAGAAGAGATAATTGTGTTAAGTTATCGAGTGCTAACGGCGTGCCTGGCTGACGGACCATAGAATTTAATCCCACATAGTTTGAGTGGCGCGATCACTTCACCCGATTCACAACATTTAATGTCGTGAGTCTAGTAAAGACTAACAACGCTAATGTAATCAATTAGAAGAGATAACCTAGTGTTTCAAGTCACCGAGTGCTAACGGTGTGCCTTGCTGACGCGTGACAGACCATGGTTAGAATTTAACCCCACGTAGTTTGTGTGGCGTAATCACTTCACCCGATTCACGACATTAAAATGTCGGGTTATGGGTTTACTTTTTGGGGTCACATAGAAAATTTAAAAAAGCTTTGCTTACTGTAGGTACCGTGTGATATATCAAATGAAAAGGCTTGTCGTGAGGGTCATAAATATATTTTTATAATAACAAAAAAACAAATCTCTATTGAGAGATTTGCTTAACTTTTTTATGACCAAATGTAAGTATGTACCTACGCAGCAGTGGCGAAGGGTGAATTTATGACAGAGGTAGGCTGGAGCAAAAAAAAAATACCAAAAGAAAATTACAATGATGAATTGACTATAGAGTGGTTATGTTCTGAATTTTCGAAGGGAAGCCGGCGGGAATCGAGTTGTATGGTACCTTCGCCACTGCTACGCAGTATATTGATACTGCGTACATACCTACTTACATTTGGTCATAGGTAGCCAAAACATGTTCGGGATGTTATATCTATTCAATTTAAAGTTGGTATTTTTTAAAAGTTATGCTTAAAAAAGTTGTTATAAAAATAAGATTTTTGGCATTTTCAGTCTCAAATAGCAGCCAAGGGGTTAATTGCAGACTTTTGCTGTAATAATATCTAAGAAATGCTCAAGATGTTATTCCCCATAAGAAAACAGTACTTTTCTTTTCTGGTCGGCACTTTAATTTATGGGTACGTTATGAACTTATGAATGATGAGTTTATGAAATACAAACATATTTGCAGTTGATCAAATTAATTATGTGCATTTTGCATGCGTAAATATTCAACCCAACTACGGAACCTTTCAATGTGCCGACTGTGCGTGGTCCGATATAAACATGGTCAGTTTTTTAAATTTCTTTGGTAACCTACCACAAAAAAGAAACAATTTATTAGGTACTCAAGTAAACTAATAGAAACAAAAACTAACAAGCTCATACAACTAACAAAACATATTGAAATGTAAAGTGATTGCGGAATACCCAATTTATACAATTAATAATCATCATTCCCTATCTTTTGCTAAGCCTACCTAAAAAAATGTATACTGGGCATTCTGTAGCAAACTATTAGAAAGTATCAAAAATAAATAATTGTACAATAAATAAAAAAAAATTAAGCGGCGAGCGCATTCCGAAGATAAATATTCAAATATAGAAACAATTCGGCGCGAAGTTCAATAAATGACTATTATGATCAAATGTCCTCAGCACTGCGATTCTGTAACCATCTCGCCGTGAAAACTTAGGCGAAGTGAGCGTGGAGTGAGCTGTCAGTGTCATTCCACCTGATACTAGGGATTGACCAAGCAAACATTTATAATCATAATCGAGATTTTAATAATATTTTTTATGTTAATTCTATTGAAAATTTTATATAATTTCAAAGCTAGTATTTTAGTTGTCAAAACACTATTATTTCATGGGGGTTTTAAATAAAATAGCAGCACAGAAACTTAATGTTTATTTTTTTTATTTTTTTCCTAGACTGACTAGTCAATATAGCCTGAGGCGTGAGCGCGTCACGCACTAACAGTAAATAAAATCTATGGTGTCTGGGAGAAACCTGTTAAGTCCAAAAACGTATTTTTTCAGTATAAGACTTTTAAGGTTCAAGTTTCATTTATAAATCAGTTAGGTAAAGTAGAAAAAGCCAACCACCGCTACGATTCTCCCACTCCTATGATAGTTACACTTATCAGCAATAGACCAAAATAAAATATGATTTTTTTTTTAATAACAACATAGTACCAAACTAAAAAATTACGAAAATGGATTCACGTTTAAGACAGCTAGACTAATGAAAATACGCATCGACATTGTTTGTTAGTATGAGCGATTTTAGATCGAGTCTAGTAAAGACTAACAACGCTAATCTATTCAATTAGAAGAGATAGCCTAGTGTGTCAAGTCACCGAGTGCTAACGGTGTGCCTTGCTGATGCGTGACGGACCATGGTTAGACTTTAACCCCACTTTGTGTGGCGTGATCACTTCACTAGAACTAGTTACTAGTTAGACTGGAAGCCGACCCCAACATTGTTGGGACGCCTTACAAGTTAAATAAGTAAGAACAAATCTCCAATGTGATAATGACAGTGACTAACGCGCAAGCGCGGCGTGATCACTTCACGCGACCCATGACATTTAATGGCGTGAATCAGGTGAAGTGATCACTTCACGCGACCCATGACATTTAATGGCGTGAATCGGGGGTGAAGTGATAAGATCACGCTGCGCTTGCGCGTTAGTCACTGTCATTACCACATTGGAGATTTGTTCTTACTTATTTAACTTGTAAGGCGTCCCAACAATGTTGGGGTCGGCTTCCAGTCTAACCGGATGCAGCTGAATACCAGTATTTTACATGGAGCGACTGCCTATCTGACCTCCACAACCCAGTTACTGGGTAATACGATACCCCTTGGTAAGACTGGTTGTCAGACTTTCGGGCTTCTGACTACCCGTAACGACTGTCAAAGATCCACGAATGACAGCCGGGACCAACGGCTTAACGTGCTTTCCGAGGCACGGAGGGGTCTCAGTATGTAAAGATGGTCACCCATCCTCAGACCAACCGCGGCAAGCGTAGCTTAACCTGATTGTTCGATCTGTGCGGCTGTTATTATTTAGCCACAGACCCCTCTACGCGTGCAAATATATTATTGTAAATAGATACCTACTTAGGTAACTCGCCGATGCCACTATTAAAAGAACATTAATCAAATAATATTACAAAATTCAACGGTTCAATCGACACTCGCTCAGCTCGCAATCAGTGTCTCCCGTAAAAATAACTAAGACCCGTATTTTTTATGCTAGTAACTCTTAAATGAAGAAGTGGTTGGTGGCAACCCTACGCCGAAGTGATGTTGCTATGGGTTACGAGATTCTTGGAAGTGAACTCGTAATTCACTTCCAAGAATTACTACATTCCGAATTGCACTGTAATCGTTTACAGCTTGCTTACACTTTGACCTCAATTATTCTGTATGGTATAAATTACCTATTATTCCCCGCATAATCTTACCACGCCGTACGGTTGTCAAACGTGGTATTTTGACAGTTCAAACCGGTTTCGTTCATTAAATTGTGTCATAGAGAATACGTAAATAGCAGATATGTCGTGATTACATAGGTAAGGAATTGATGTGGTTTCGAAGTAAATAATCATTAAGTGGGTCATATTGAATTAGGGCCCTTTTTCCGAATTAGCGTGAGCGCGATAACGATGTCCCGTAAGTCGACATAGATGACGTCATGGCATGCGCCATCTTCCGATAACGGCGACCATGCCCTAAATTAATAATTATCACCGCGGGCGCTGTCACAAATTAATGACAGCCTGTTGTGCTGTTTTGTTTTGTGTCGCATCATAATATATTGCCTTTAAACTAACGTGGCATTTTTTAAATCGTGCTTCCGCCAGTACAGTCGCCACCTTAACAAAGATGAAGAAATTCGTGGTGCATACACAAATAAATACTATAATCCAACCATCCAACCATTAGTACCTATTCAAGTGAATATAGTTTAGCTGCCATAATAGTGATTTATCTAAATCGGAACGCTAATTACTTATGTGAGCGCTGTGCCGAGCCATAACTCCCGCCGCGCATGCGCGTTAGGTATCAAACTAATTTTTTTTAATATCCACGTGAGCACTGTCGGTGATGATGGCTTAATTCGGAACGAGCCAGAATTCACGCGCATGCGCGGCGTGAGACTCACGCCGTGAGTCACGCCGCGCATGCGCGTTAGACGCAAATCATCTAACAGGTCGAGGCTAAAAAACATAAAATTTGGGGACTTCGAACATTCAAACTCCACCACATGGGGAGTGAATAATACATCATTTAATTTTATTTGACGAATTCATCCATTGTCCAAGTTAAATAAGTAGTGGTAATGAATTTTTTTGATATCTAATGTCGAAGTTTCGCGCCAATCGTGCGTGTTTACATTTTTACTTTTCACAAATTTCACACACACACATGTAGATAAGATTTAAAATGAGACAAATATTATTGAAAATATTATGAACGACACGAAAATGCCCAAATCTTAACGTAATATTAAAACACAGGTCCAATAACACTTATTATTCATTACCACTACTCAATTTGTGTTCAAAATCGCCGTCCATTATTGTTTTTTTTTATCGTAATGATGTGCGAAAGCGATAATGCTAAACGATTTTTTTTTTATTTCGATTGACTCGGGTAATTAATATGTCGAATATCGGAAATCGATACTCGGAAATTGAAATAAAATTATTTTAAACATTAAAAACAATAAGCATTGTTAATAATAATGACTTATGCTTTTTAATGTAATTTTAATAGTTTTTTGGACATTATATTGAAATGAAACTGAGTCAATACCTGAGGAGGACCTTTGACCATAGTCATTTATTGAACTTCGCGCCGAATTGTTTCTATATTTGAATATTTATCTTCGGAATGCGCTCGCCGCTTAATTTTTTTTTATTTATTGTACAATTATTTATTTTTGATACTTTCTAATAGTTTGCTACAGAATGCCCAGTATACATTTTTTTAGGTAGGCTTAGCAAAAGATAGGGAATGATGATTATTAATTGTATAAATTGGGTATTCCGCAATCACTTTACATTTCAATATGTTTTGTTAGTTGTATGAGCTTGTTAGTTTTTGTTTCTATTAGTTTACTTGAGTAATAAATTGTTTTTTTTTGTGGTAGGTTACCAAAGAAATTTAAAAAACTGACCATGTTTATATCGGACCTCGCACAGTCGGCACATTGAAAGGTTCCGTAGTTGGGTTGAATATTTACGCATGCAAAATGCACATAATTAATTTGATCAACTGCAAATATGTTTGTATTTCATAAACTCATCATTCATAAGTTCATAACGTACCCATAAATTAAAGTGCCGACCAGAAAAGAAAAGTACTGTTTTCTTATGGGGAATAACATCTTGAGCATTTCTTACTATTACAGCGAAAGTCTGCAATTAACCCCTTGGCTGCTACTTGAGATTGAAAATGCCAAAAATCTTATTTTTATAACAACTGTTTTAAGCATAACTTTAAAAAAATACCTACTTTAAATTGAATACAACATCCCGAACATGTTTTGACTACCTATGACCAAATGTAAGTAGGTATGTACCTACGCAGTATCAATATACTCGTACTGCGTAGGTACACACTTACATTTGGTCATAAAAAAGTTAAGCAAATCTCTCAATAGAGATTTGCTTAACTTTTTTTTGTTATTATAAAAATATATTTATGACCCTCACGACAAGCCTTTTCATTTGATATATCACACGATACCTACAGTAAGCAAAGCTTTTTTAAATTTTCTATGTGACCCCAAAAAGTAAACCCATAACCCGACATTTAATGTCGTGAATCGGGTAAAGTGATCGCGCCACTCAAACTATGTGGGATTAAATTCTATGGTCCGTCAGCCAGCCACGCCGTTAGCACTCGATAACTTAACACAATTATCTCTTCTAATAGAATAGATTGGGTTACCAACGCTGAACATCGTCGCAGTCTTTTCTAGACTTGATCTACAATCGCTCATAATAACAAACAAATAATGTCGATGCGTATTTTCATCAGTCTAGCTGTTTTAAACGTGAATGTTTTATTTTATTTACTGTTCGTGCGTGACGCGCTCGCGCCTCAGGCCATAATTATAAGGACTAGTCTAGGGAAAAAAATATATAAAAAAACAACATTGAGTTTCTGACTAAGATTCTGTTTTGCTATTTAATTTTAAAACCCCACAAAATATTAATGTTTTGATCACTAAAATACTAGCTTTGAAATTATATAAAATTTTCAATAGAATTAACATAAAAAATATGATTAAAATCTCGATTATGATTATAAATGTTTGCTTGGTCAATCCCTAGCATCAGTGGGATGACACTGACAGCTCACTCCACGCAAGTTTTCACGGTGAGATTTTTACAGAATCGACATGCTGTAGTACTGTTGGCTGGGTGAGCATGAGCGCTGGCGCTAGGTCCCGGGGGTGGGGCGAGATGGGTGCCGCCCGCGGCGGCGTCTTTGAATCTAAATACGTCATAGTAGGTAGCCAAAAATGGCGCGCTTGGTTTTCATACAGATCGCGATACTTGCGTTATATAGGTCTATCTATATCGTTGCTTCCGACAGTGAAGGAGATAATAGGTAATACGGGCTGGTGTCCGCAACTCCACGTCAATGCGCGTATTTTGCGTACGGGCAGTGAAGGAGATACAATAATAATGTTTGAGAAACCCTAAACAGAATGTATCTTGCTTCTAATACACTTTTCAAAACCATTAGCTTTAGATCCATGGTAAATTGAATTTAATTAAATTATTTACTTTAAATAAAACAATTCGCTTTTACCGCCAATGTGCAAACAACAAAATCAAACAAATCCAAAAATGGCGGGAAGCCAAGCCAACCTAATATTTTTTATTAGTCTGCTACTATTAGTTATTAGTCCAGTACCTGTTTTTGAGAAACAGGAAATATTAGGACTTGTAATTTTTACACTAGTAACTAATAACTAATATACTAGTAAACTAATAGTTTCGAGAAATAGGGCCCTGCTCACGTTCAGTGAGTCAGTTTTTGCAAAAGCAAACGTCATTTACTCAATAGGTATATATATATATTATGGCGGCTGATAATGATTTTCGCATGTATTCGATTTTTTTCATTCTTTCCAGCAAGATTCTGGGATATTTTAAGTAATAAGTATGCATGATAAACGTTTGATAAACTTTACATTTAATCAACAAAAATTAGAAACAGTCAGAATTTCATATCATTCAATATTCTCTATATCCTTAACCAAGGATTGTATCCTACATTTTGACATACATTTGAAATCAAGTAAAATATACATAATACAACGAGCTTTGATCAAAGAGTAAGCGCTATTTTAAAGATGGTACTGGAAAGCTAGGATTTTTTCTCAAATGTACCTATCTAATTAAAGCAAAGTGAAGATACCTACTGTCTTCCGTTCTACTCTCGTCGCGCCCTCATAATGTTTGTCTCTATATTATTATAAACTCTAACCAAAAGTGAAGCTGTTATCTTACACCTTCAATGTCTTCATCCTAGTATGCTCACCCAGTTGGGCACTTAACTGTCGAAGATGCATCCCAAAAAGAATGCAGCCTCGCATTTCTGATGTTCTGGTGTCTGAATTCAATGCTCTGTCAATCTGACTCTGATGCTTTAAAACTGAGAACTGTTGTAACTTTTGACAGCTTGATTTTTAAACCTTTATTAATGCCAGCTTTAATTTGAAAATAAAGACTTTATCAGAGGATATTGAACAAAAAGTAGAATACTGATGCTTTCAGTTGTGACAGTCATCGATTTGGTAAGAACTTGTGAAAGGGCGGTGCGGTGGAGATTCTTGCAAGAGGCTTACAAAATCTTTCAGATGCATAATTGTGGTAATTGTTGTTTTATTTATAGAGCGGCACGACGCCACACCATCGTCCATTCCCCGGTTCAGCGCCCGCCGCGCCGTGGTGTCGTGGCTGGGCCCTAAACGAAGCATGTTTGCCATGCAGAAATTACAAAAATGACAGGACCTTTGAAGAATTTGAATAGAATAGAATACTCTTTATAATGTACGCCTTATGAATTACACATAACCTTTGAACTTCAGATTCCTGACCTATATTTAAGTATACACTACACAAAGCCCACGTGGGGCCCGACGCACGTGGTCTGGTGCTCAATGCGCTTGCGTGAAAGTGTGAAGCTAGCTCAAATACGTGCCAGAATACTAGGAGCCCATGAACGTCACAAGCGTGAGCCAGGCGAGCCAGTTTATGCTTCCCAAAACGTTAAAAGTACTGTTGGAGCACTGTACTATACTCATCTCTCACTACATTGCTTTTAAGTATACTTAGCATTATGTAGGCACTTCGATACGTTTCTCTCGAGCTCCAATCACGGTATACCGCGGTAAAATTATTTTTTGGACTTTGTCTGCTAATTTCTTAGGAAAAATTACAGAAATATGACTAAGGGCTGATTTTTCCAACGCCAGATAAGTCAGACGTCAATTTTATTCCACGAATAAAAAATATCTGTCGATTGAAAAATCATCCCTAAAATGTATAAAAAATCGAAGCGTCATACAAAACCGAATGCATATCAGAAAATATTATGTTGTTAAACATTCGCGTTATGTTGGGAAACCCTGTATAATAAACGGGACATCATTAAATACTAAACCTAAAAATCTAGGAAAACCATATCATTACGTCACAATTTGATCCGTTGTGTCGAGAGCGACACCTCGTAATACTTCTTTCAAGAGGTTACTTATAATACGAGTATTTCATGAAAAACTGTAGGTACCTAGGGGAAATTAAATGCGATGATGACAACTGTATAATATGTAAAATATCCAAGTGGCTACGTTGGTGACCACTACGACGTAACGGTGGTATTGTAACGTTTAAACAGTTTGTTATTTAACTGCTATTTGTGCAAAACATACTTACTTACTTTATATAGTTGGAAGTGCTACAAAAACATTGGGCGAGAAAATAAACACACTTACCTATAATAAAATATTTTTTATTTTTATATAAGTTATCGTATCTCTACTTTAGATACTCGTACCTTATACACAAGCTATTGGTAACCCTTTATTAATGAATGCATGGAAAGATTCGGTTGGATGAATCCCTTCTCGGCGAACGGACTGGCTGACTGACAGCCTAAACCACTGGACATAGATACGTTATATTCACGAACAGCTAGTAAATAAATAAATCTACATTTAAAACGCGGTCCAGATTAGCGTAAAAAAAGGCTGTTATATGTCAAGATTAATGATGGAGCATCGTTCAATTTTTCGCATCACAATAGGAGGAGGGCGTTAAACCTCAAAATAAAAGGAATAACCCTTTACAGACAAATCTGGTTGGAGTTGTTGGTATCATCACAAGTATAACATTCAAAATAAGAATTAAAATTAATAATTAATTATCTTAGGTCTATAATACAAGAAAGAGGAGACCGTTTTATAATGATTGCAATCGTAGTACCACAATATTGGAGGGACAGAGCATTGCACCAAAAATGCATTCAATACATTGCACTCTACCAGGAAAATATAAAACTAGAATGTCTTCAAATTATATAAACGCTCACAGAGACATTTTTCTACACACATGCATATTCGTATCGCAAAATGAGGTTAAGCGACCACTTGCACTTAAAAGTGGAACGAATGCTGCGCCATGTTTTCAATGAATACAGGAACTCAAATCTGAAGCCGATTTGGAAAAGAAGGAAGATTGAATTCTCAACCCTAATAATTTTACTTAAGTATCCTCTTCAATTGGGATGACGTTGATAAGGTTCTGGAGTGGCAACAGCATACCGGAAGAAGTAACGTTCGAAGGCCTCACAAAGTGAACCGATGACCTTGTAAAGATCTTAGGAATCCGTTGGTTGCGAGGTTCACAGAGCCAGTCGAAGTGGCGATGCTTGGAGGCCTAATGTCCAGCAGTGGATTTCTTTCGGCTGAAATGATGAACGTTGTTCTAATCACGCTTGCTATAAACATACTCAAATCCGTTAAAATAAAGTCTGTTTTGATCTATCTTAATTTTTTTCCACAGTGTTCAACAAAATAATATAACACATGTTTTGTGAATCCAACCGAATTTCTTAAACTTTCATTGACTTACAGGGATTCAAAATTTTCATCTAGTCTTAACTTGTTTTTCCGATGCTTTCCCGCCAGAATTCGGGAGCTTTCAAAGTAAGGAATGCTTTTCCTGCTTACCTAGTTGTTCCCTTTATTAGGTAACTACAACTGGTACTCCCCGACTATGCGGCCAATCCGCCCCTCCTATTGCTAATGTAGTGCATACATGAAGTCACGCCCCTAGCGTTTCAATGTAGTTGTTGTTTGTGATACACTTCCTAGTATTTATGCTGTCCTGCTGGCATAGACTGAATCCAGAAGTTGTCGATAATACGCTTTGCTATGGTAACACAATTCTTCTGTGTACTACCACAGAAGAATTGTGTTACCATAGCAAAGCGGTATTATTGACAACTAACACAAAACACGGTCTATCTCGAAAAACTTACGTTTTCGTTGACGAACCCCCATAAACTATCTCTCAAAAGTTCAAAGATGGATTAAGCACGGTAACCAATGAATAAACATTATAAAACTTTAAAACTCTGTCCACACTGAGCCGGAGCCTGCGTACGACGCGGTACGCCACTAAATGCGTCGATTGTTTTGATGATCAGGAAGTCACGCTGCTATTCGCGACAGTTTGGACACTATCATGCAAGTTAGTTAACACAATCGGTATGAACTAATTTCATCCCGCAAACCGCGCGGAATTTGTTTCAGTTTTTGGCCAGAGCTTAAAACCATTTTCAAGTTTTTCCAATCAAACAACTGTTCAAAAGCCTTTTTAATTCTCTCATGCAAAAATAAATGACGATTTAAAAATCAGAGCGTGCTTGAAACTAAATAAAAGACAAACACATTCGTAATTTCATTGAATAAATCTATACAAACTTCTTTTATTTCTTCTTTTGTCAATACATTACATATTATGAACAGGTTTATGAAGTTGCTACGACGAAAGTGACGTCACGGCTACGACGAGTACGCGGTCGTAGCACTCCCAACAGATTTTATTATGCTACGACCGTGAAAATTAAAGCACTGTACCTAGTAATAATAATTCTGGAAATACATACATACTTGTTCCAGTCGCGAATCATATTTTGGTCAACATCAAATCTAATAACACTAATCTGCAAATTGCAAAAAAACGAGAGAAAAAAAATAATTTTCACACGAATTATCACGAGTTTATTTTATCGAGCTTTTCAGTGGTATTTACTACACCCAGTAAACCATTTAGCAGTTAATATTCAGAGGCCTTTTAATTATGTAGGAACATTGCACGTGTCGGAATATGTGACATCATATAAAATTAATCTTCAATATACCTAATTATTTTTCTAAACTGCCGCAGTATTTCTATAAGAACAATTTTATTAGTTCCGAACGAAACCTGTAATCTGTGAGTCGGTCTTAATAAAAACAAAACTTATCTTACTTTCAAAATAAATAGCTAAATTATCATATTAAGTTTTAAAATGGTTTTTTTATTTTGTATAATGCTTTCTGACACACGCATGCAATTACGGACTGATAAAATAAAAGGAGGTAAATAAACAATTTTTGCAAGCGTCCGTACCAAGAAAAATAATTGTTTATAAACACTATTGTAAAACGAAATCGTACCGTTTTCACGGTTTTCACGGACACGCTGTGAACTGAGAACAACTTCATGGTCGATATGAACTATTTCCAATTCCTATCCTCCTGGTAAAACGAACGCATAGCGTTACCATGGTTACGGATTCTCAGGCTCGACAACGAGCGCGGCAGTATAGTACATTACTGCAGCGGCCAGCAAAAGAGGATGCCTAGTTGTGGCCAAGGCTTGTATAGTACTTTTTTCAAATAATACGCGGAAATTAAAACTAAGTAGTACCTAGGCAGAACTTTTTATTTCAAAATACAGTTGTTGAATATACAACCCGCGTTAAAGTGTTTATTAGTTTTTTTTTTTTTTTTTTTCAATAAACAGCTTTCTATTTGCAAGCCAGTTCAAAATAATGCTCAAACCAAGCATGTTTGAGAAAAGATCATTTTTATTTAAGGAACGAATATTGCGGTTTGACAGCTTTTGTGTAGAAAATATATATTAAACTGTCATATTTATAGAAGTATCTGAGTATCAGTCACATAACTTATTATCTGAAGAGATAATAAGTTATGTGACTATTGAGAAATGAGCCCTTAGTAATATTGAATAGTTATTGAAATTCGTGCGCGTTTGTTCCTGCGTAGGATATCAGACAAAGATGTCAAATAAAGATTAATTGCACCTGTATGACCAAGTACCATTAAACTTGGTAACAACATTATTTCGAAAACCAATGCGGAAGTCATACCGTGGTTTCAGCCACTCGGTACTAGGCTAGCATAAATCGCAAAGGCAGGATCTGTTTTACCTTTACGGGGGATGCGATAAGCGCAAAATTCAAACTGTCTTACGTTAAACTACGCCGATGATCAAACGTTTTTATTTTTTGGTGATCAAAACTGTCTTGGGTACCTAATAAATAAAATTAAACGGCTACTCTGAGAATGTTAAGGAGATGCTGCTCAACTTCCAGAAGGTTTGATGCAACACGAGCAAACTGCCCTTCCTACACAATCCCTTCGCCAATTTCTTGAAAACTCGTAGTTGTGTGACTTATTGACTTTAAGAATTTATAAGAATAGCCGTGCATTTTTACGTAAACGTAAGGCACCGGCCACCGGACAGCGAAAGTACTGCTCATTTTATTCTGTAGTATCGGTTCCCGTTCCTGACACGTAGATACTTTTGGCGGCAGACTGTTGTGAACAGTTTGCTGTTGCAAACTTATGTATTTCATGATCTCCTAGTGTAAGTGTTGAACATTGCGTTCCGTTTCGGAACCGGAACTGATACCTAATACTTGTTAGAAGTAAATAACGCTTTTGAGCGTTTTTACAGTTCTGACCTAAGTTCATCATTTCAGAAGTAAGAGATAAACATGAATATATTATTAATACCTACTTATCAGTTTGTTTCGTATGTTTTTACGTTTCTATTAATTCGTTTTGACAATTGATTTAGGGCTGATTTTTCCAACGCCAGATAATTTTATCCATGGAATAATTTTGAGTTGACAGGTTCTTCGATACAAAATCTGTCAGACGTCAATTTTATTCCACGAATAAAAATTATCTGTCCATTGAGAAATCAGCCATTATGTGTATACCTGAGTCTGCTCATCTTTTTGTAGCTAGTGCATAACTGGTAGCGTGGCCGAGCGGTCTAAGGCGCTGGTTTAAGGCACCAGTCTCTTCGGAGGCGTGGGTTCGAATCCCACCGATGCCAAATCAATATTTTTGTAGCACGCATACATATTGAACCTATAATATTTTCACTGCAGGGGCTCAGGCTTCCTCTCTATCAGAAGGCCCAGTGCGGGTTGTTAAATGTCACATGTCAATGAATGTTTGTTTTAGGAAATTCTGGTTCCCTCCCTGACGATGTTTTCCATCACCCCGTTTTGAGAGGAGTGGCGATGAAATTATTTTTTCATTTCTCATACTCGGAAAGTAGTGTTTGTTTGATCCGAATAGCGGGTGGAAGACGCTGCTTCCCGCCACAGGGCGGGAAAGACTCATAGTAATTACTTCCCTCTTTAGGGTGGGAATGAATTTTAAAAATAGAACTGTAGTCAGCTACGAAATGTTTTACATACATTAAGAAAAATAGAAAAATGCTGCAGTCTTGTGAGTGTATAAACAGCCAGTGTGAATTAAAAAAAACCTATCAAGCGGGACGGCCCGCGGCGGTGACACACCGCGTGTTCCATATTTAAAATAGTACACAAATTGTTCTAACATCTCAATTAATTTTACATAGGTACCTACTAATGTTATTATTATCAGTAAATATTTTAGAAAAACCACTATTTTTTACTTTCCTTATATTCGAAATGAAAAGTAGAGTGTTTAACACGGGTGAAAGTCACCAATTCCTACTCGGACTATAGCCGCCCTCGCTGCGCTCGGGCGTCTAAATACCTCGTATGGGAAATTGGGAATAGCTTCCTTTCGACCCTCGTATAACAAATCTACTATTACACAACATAAAATGGCTGCCAACCAACCCGCACTGGGCCCGCGTGGTAGATTACGGCTCACTCCCTCTCACAGAGAGGAGGCCTGTGTCCCAGCAGGGGGAACATTATAGGCTGATTATGTAGGTATTCTGTAAAAAAAAAAATAAGTTGAACAAAATAGCAGATGATGGGTGTTGATTGTAATCGATCGTCATCAGTAAGGATTTACTTTAAATAAAATTAAATAACATAAAATTAATTATTTGTATTTTTCTCTCCTAGACGACGAGTTTCCGTTGCTGCCACTTCTCATATTCCACTTTAAGAAGTGAATTTTCTGCGTGCATTATTATATTGGTTCAACAAAGACATTAGTCAGTCGCCGGTCGAGTTAGATAGTCGAGTTACACCTACTATGCGGTGTCCTTGTCTGTTGCACGGCGTAAAGGTTGCGTTCCTCCTCAATTGCTCTCCAGTTTTTAGCTTTTATGCACTCCTTGGAATATTTTGGCTCTTCGACCTGTTGTGTGTGATGTTTAATTAAGTTACTTACCTACTGCCAAAAAGAAACTAAATCAGACAGCCTCCTCTTCGTACGTATTTTAGTTTTTTCATTATTGGCATCATTTTAGCCAAAATATTTCCAAGACTGGACAGAGGCCTTGATATAGTTTTAGTAACTAGATTTTAAGGTAAAATTATTTAATTCATTGCTTACTAGAGGTGTGCCGCAGAGCAGAAAATAGACCAGCAATATGTAGATTGTAATCATAAAACTTATTAATAAATGGCTAAGTTATCTGAAAAAATATTATAATACATACTTAATTGCGGAAAAACCTTCAAATAAATGTTTGTTAATTTCTTCTTCAGCTGATCTCTTAAATGCCTTGCTTGATTATGGTTGCTTTTTATTCAATACACTCTTTCAGAGCAATATAATAACGTATTGATAAACGGTGTCGGTGTGCTTAATAAATCTATAAAGAAGAGATTCATACATATTATGCTCATGTGTGACAATGCAACCTTTTCTCAATTTATTTCGTGACTGATAACACAGACGGAATTAAATACTTCCATCCTTATTCGTGTTTATTCAACGGCGATCATTTAAAAAACATTATAGAACGCAACAAAATGCTAGTGTGATAAGTTCCATTCCAATGTCCAAGATTTGAAAACTAGTTGGCCAGCTAGTTCGACGACGTGTCTCGATTAAAATACGCGCACGTGAGAACCGATTGTATCTATTGATGTTTTAGGCTATTTAAAAAAAACTATCTTTTATGAAATTTGTTAATAATTACTCAGTATTACATAACACTTCATTTTCATTAACTAACACACCATATTTATGTGATATTTTAAAAGATATTCGCTAAAATACCGCCGACACACTTCTAAAAAGCACAGTATTATCGTATCGCTCCCTGATTAAATTCGAAATACTAACACATTTATGGACATTTTTTACATGATTTTGGTTTTTAAGTATTAATTACTTCATAACCAACGGTTTTCCTTAATATTTTTATGACTTTTATGTCATAATATATTGAAAATCTGCAAAAGATGTTTTAAAACCGCAGTCGAATGAAGCAATCCCTGTTTGATAATTAAAACAATATTCACAGACCCAATAAAATGCACACAATATTAGTCTTTACTGCCAATGATAGAGTGTCCAGTCTGGTGTAACGATACAGAGGTAGTTGAGTTATTGCCGCCGAGCAACAAACTTATGTTGCTTCATGAACTCCTAGTATCAAGCATCGCATTCGTGGCGCCTCGCCTCCACAATTTCACGCATGCGCCTTTTGGAACAGCCCACGTGCGTTAGATACCACGTGGGAAGCGTAGACCTTCTCGGAGTATTTACTTCTTGGTTAAAACAATGGAAGATCTACCAAAGGGCTGACTTAAATTGATAACAATTTCGACACACCGATTATCCTTAAACCCACTTTGTTGTATTTCTCTTCATGTTAATATGAGAGAGGGGTTGTCGCGAGTTCGTCCTTGAATTTTTTTAGTTCCAATTGCGGCAACGTTTGCTATGGCGCTAGCTGCAGGCCGTCGCTACACAAAATGCTGCAAAAATGGTGCAAATAAACTGAGTACCTAAAAATTAATTGTGGTTGCAAATTAAACTTAGAATAGCAAACATTCTAGTTACATATTATTCTTGGGCAGGTTTTATAATATTCATGATTTATAAATTTCCTGTTAACACGTTCTATGCGTATGTATATTTATTAATATGTTATATTCTTATGTTCGTATCAATAAAAGGGACATTTGATTAACTCGTTTTAGTTTATCGAATGTCCATTTTATTGTTTTACAGCGAAAAGAAACGTTATTAACAGCAAGCACAAAAAACTACCTCAGTGCTCGATAGATGGCCCTCATCGATTTAAAAGCGCGCTATGGTTTCGTTCACACGATTTCATTAGGGTGCCCCGCGGTCCGACTGTCAGTATAGAATAAGCTAGATGTAAGGTGTGTAGATTGTAAGTTATAGGAACACTACAATACTCAGTCTCACCTTACAAGAAAGAGGTAGTAAGGAAATAATAATTTTTAGCAGTCCAGTAACATGTACTTATAATACTGTGAGATAAGATAAGCCTGCGAGGTTTATTAATGTTGAAACTTTTAATCGAAGTATGATTACATGTTTGATATTATTTAAGTACTACTTAGTACTTTGTTGAAAAGTGGTCCTTAGAGTCGTATAGGTAAACTTTTAGGGTCACTTCGTTTAAACCTTTAATTTATTAAATGAATATACTTAAGGTTCAGGCAAATAGAAGAATACGCTAAGGAGAGTTATTCAGTTCAACAAGTGTTAGAATAAAATTCGCAGATCCGATATTTTTATAGGTGCGCCATTAATTAATTTATTACAGCATAATTAATTATTTGCTCTAATTTATTTATTTACAAGATAGAAGGTGTAAGTATGATGGGATTTCCCGGCAAAAATGGCAAACTGCTATACAAATACGTTTTTGAGCTCTTCCTAAGGATTAATTAAAAAAAAAAACCTTCCTTAGTAGTATTTTTGGAAAGGAACTCTTGGGCAACATTGGCTTTTGAGCCACTGGGTTGTGTGCTGTGCGTTGTCTGAATTTAAGAATTTTAATATGTAGATCTCTGTAGCAACTTTGTTCGTCTTTCCGCGCTCTCTATTAAGATGACTTACGAGGGGAGGTCAAAAATTTCGCGGAATGAAAGGGAGGGGGAAGTGAAATTAAACATGAAATTATTTTTCCTTTTCAATATATTCTCCGTAAACCCTAAAACACTTTTCAGACATTTCAAATATTTTTTTTTATAAGTAACAAGTTCATGTAGCAAAATTTAGTCCAAAAGTAACAGCTTTTTACTGTGACTTATCACGTACCTATAGTCGTCAAGGGACAACATAATTAACGAAAACATAAATCAGTCTTAAGAGTTAACTGTCTTTGAATACTACACAGTTGCTACGAGACTAACGTCATCGCTACGGCAGCCACGCTAGGTACCGAAGACGTCGTAGTACCTATAATAATTTAGGAAAGATGCATTCTTTAAAGATGTTTTAGAATTAAATACATAAACAGGGAATTGCAGCATTGTCATGTCATAGCTAATAAACAATTATAACCTGAAAAAATTATTAACATGGGTAAATTCTTAGCTTTTCACGAGAATAATAATATTTTGTACACTTTTCCTCGAGACAGATGTCAAACGTGTGAGCCTTTCCAATAAAAAATGAAAATAAATAAAAATATATTGTTATCTGGCGAACATTTAGGCTATAACCAAAACAATCTAAAACCATAATAAAAGTGTATTGGCCTGCTTGGTCTAGTCATATAGTGAGTAAGATTGGGGTTTCCTTTCCGAGGTGGCATGGCAAAGGAACCCGGCACAGATAGCGAAACATAGGTCTTACAGCACTGCCAACCCCTTTGGGAAAAAGCATGCTAACATGAAACTATTTCATTCCTTTCACATCACTTAATCGTCATGTCCTCCTAGTTACAGCCTCTATAAATAGAACCGGCACCAGACGATAACAAAATACCCTAGATACCATAGTACCTTCATGTCTTGTCAATGCACCATCACATCTCTGCTGCACTAGTCTTTCTGGTCAGCGATTATCGACCAGGTCAGTTTTTATTCGCATTTTAGCACGATGCTATGAAGTTATATTCTGATTTTGAGAGTTTATTCGAAATATGTTTTTACCGAGTTCAAAAAAGGAGGTTATTAATTCGACACGTATGTATGTAATATTATTGGAGCTGCAATATATTCACATATGACAATCTATTAGGGTTTCCAAATAAATATACAAAAATTTATAGATTTATGTATGTATGTTTGTCCACGCATTTCTCCGCAACTATTAATCGGATCGTGACCATTTTTTTATTGGCTTACATTTACTTCAACTTAGGGAACAATGCAAGTTTCATCAAAATCGATTCAGTAATTTTCAAGATATAGACTAATACGTGTAAGTGTGACGGCCTGGCTCATTGATACGAGCTACGGGTGTAGTGTCAAAGGGAAAACATCTCAAAACTGTGGTTAAATTCTAGTACAATTTTTAAACCAAAACTATTAACTACATAATTATTACAAACAAATATTCCAGTTTTTATTTAAAACTAAAAATTACGAAATAATAAGTAATTTAAATAAATTAAATCGATTTCAAAAGGAAATTCACTGAAAATTATGAATTAACTTTAATTCTGGAAGTCGGTGGTAAAAAACTAAAATACAGATCCTAAGACGCCAACTTCCGGAATTAAAGTTATTTCATAATTATGAGTGAATTTTCTTTTGAAGTCGATTTTTTTTTTAAATTACATTTTTGGTACAAATAAAAGCTTTCAAAAATTGGTAGAAAGAAAGAAAATAAGGATAGCTAGAATTACTTTCAACTACGTATCTCGTTAAACCTTAATTCCTATACAATAGTTGAGTGAGCTGTTTATTTTTCACGATCTTCTGTCAGGTTTAGGATGGGCAGAAAGGCACTTGAAAATATCGGGAATATGTGGGGTGGCAATCGTATATGCACAAATTATATTTTGATTGATTATCATGTTATAAACTAACGAGATTCTTTTCAGGTGATATGTAGTCAAGGTTTCACCAGGTTTTCGCGGGTCGCATTACTTAAAACTCGTTTCAACCTATTTGATTGGTTGAGACAAGTTTTATATATTGTAATGCTCGAGTCTTGAGTAAGTTTATATGAGCCTAAGAGCATTATCCGTATGTATCTTCTGACATCTCACAGCCCTTAGTCAAATACCTTCTAAATTCTGTTCATAAAGTGAAACTGCAGCTAGTGCTGTCAAACATTTTCCTATTTGATGTTAACCTAGTAGCAGGCTCTATTAGGTATAACAATCGGTTCCATGAATTAGTTATAGTATCTATAACCGTCACAGTAAATGCATCCTCTGCATTCCTGCTGTTCTGGTGTTTGAATTCGGTGTTACTATCGATCCTGTCCTGCTACGTTGAAACTGCTTCTAAAGTATAGTGATTGAAGTAAAGTAAATGTAGTAAGTAAGTATATGATTTGAGAGTACGGTAGGAGACATAACAGTGTTACGCTGCAAGCTTACAGGAAAATGAAATAATTATGTAAAAAATTTCCTCCGGACAATTTCCACAACCCAGTTACCTACACCAAATACTGGGGTAATACGATACCCCTTGGTAAGACTGGGGTGTCAGACTTTCGAACTTTTAGCCGCCCGTAACGACTGTCAAAGATCTAAAAATGACAGTATTACAATTACGATGTGAAAAATATTGAATCATCAATTTTTATTGACAAGACCGCATCTTGGCACATGTCATTAAAATTGAAATATCTATCAATAAAATATGAGAGAGCGCTGCATGCGAATTGTGGAGGCAGACATTGCTCACCCCTTCGGAATATAGGCGTGATGTTATGTTACACTTACAAGAATTGTTTTAATGGGAACTATTTTTTGTAAGTTTTGTATTTACATGTTTTTTCATAGGTAGATAAGTACTATTTATCAATCCGTCTGCACGGCAACGCGACGTCGCTTCACAACATGCAAAATATACAGGGGAATATGTAGGCTTTCATCAAAATCAGCGCACTAGGGTAACATAACATACGAGGAGGTTATCACACTAATATTATAAAGGCGAAATTTTGTGAGGGTGTGTGTGTGTGTGTTTATATGGTTGTTACTTCTTCACATTCAAACGGCTAGACCAATTTTGATAAAATTTTGTATGGAGGTAGCTGACACCCTGGATTAACATATAGGCTACTTTTTATCCCAATAATCCCATGGGATCGAGACTTATGCGGGTGAAACCGCGGGGCGCAGCTAGTTGTTTATAAATGTCGCGTCAAGCAGATGTACCTACAATAATATTTAGATGTTAAATGTATGATCGTACCTAACTGCTCATAATAAATGGTTCAAATTCTTCATGAATCGGCAATCACTGTTAAAAATGTTTCAGTTGACCGAAAATTATGGATTGTATTTGAACCTGGAACGCTTCTAGTTTAATATGTGTATCTTACCAAAAGCTAAAATATTTTAAATTCCATGCTGCTTAGTTCGAACATGACGGGACTTCTATCTCCTATTTCAACGCCTAAGTATATGAATACTACAAAATACAAATCTACTATTTATTCAAAAAAGTGTTCTATGTTTTGTCACAAGTTTAATTAATGTTAAACTTAATACTTTTACATTACAACATTTTATTATAAAATTTACTAGCAACATACGTGCTATTTAAAAGCAACAAAAATATAAAATGCACAAAGTTAATAGGAAAAGGTTTCGTAGACATTATCATATGCCCTAAACTTTATGATTTGTCTTATGCATTTTTAATGTAAAACTAATACAAAAGTGTTTAAAAAAAGTTAGGAGTTAAAAAGGGCACATGTGGGACTCGAACCCACGACCTTCACGTTTCAGGAAACGCGATGCTCTATACCATCCAGCTGAGCTAATGCGCCACTACAAATGGCTTCCAAATTCGGGTCCTGTATCCTTCCTTTGAGTGCATTCAGCGACAGCGGCGCCAGACGCCCTTCAAATGAACTGTTGCAACTGCGGATAGACCCGGTACTACTAACTCACGCATAAACCCTTTCGAAGGTCAGGGACAAACCATACGACACAGATGGCATTGATTTTAGTTTAACTTTCGTATTTTAGATTTTCATTAATGATGACCCTTTTGACTACCCTTTTAGAGTTAGGATATAAGTTATGTCGAAAAGATGAACATAATCTGTTCAGCGTATGAAAGCTGTGTTTCTATGTATACGTATGAAAGCTGTGTTTCTATGTATACGCTTCCAAAAACAATGAAGAAAGTTAGCCGGCTAAGTTCAGGCATAACATATTTACTTCAGTTTATATGTACAAATAAACATAATATATAAATATTAGTTAATAATAGTAACCTAGAACAAGTTACACATATTGTCCTATTGCGGACCGAGGCTTTGTCTCAAACACAGAAGCATGAGCAGTGATCACCAAACGGGTGCTCAGTACGGATTGACTGTTTCAAATTAATATTTACCGTCCAGTTTCTTTACGAATGAAATTAGAAAATATATCTGTATTTTAATAAGTCACAATATGGTAGTTTACCCGGTTTTGAACCCGCATCATTTTGCTTGAAGAGCTGACGCCTTAACCTCTGGGCCATCACGCTACTACATAACTATTTCAAAACGCACATTATGTTAGTACTTATTAGGAATTTTGAAAACCATCGTACCCAGTATTTATGGCGCGAACACTACGACCTTCAAAATCACATTCCTGAAAGCCTCTTAGTGTTACATGAAAGCCTAGTGCTTGGAATATTGTATGGTCTGGATGGATCAATACTGTCTCCCGAGCACATGGCACGCCAAAGCGGTTTCCATGACAACGATGCAACTAGAGTGAAGTACGCTGTAAACATGCAGTTTGCACCCACACCCAGAGAAAAATATAAATTACAACATAAACAAATGCGTATCCCAATTGAAAACTATTTCATTTTATTCAGTCTTTATTTCTTCTTCAATTATAAGTCATTTCTCATTGCAATCCTGTTATTTTTCGTAAGATATTTGCCAAGAAAATGTCAACCCACCCCGAACTGCCCTATTCTGGGGTGCTGCCCTCGATTAATAATACAAATATAGACTGAACAACACGGTTTGCAGAGACAAAATTTACTTATATTTGTTCAGTATTTTATAACGCTTCATTTTCATATTATTTTGTTTAAGTTTTCTGTCAGAATTCTCAAGAAAACTGCTAATAAAGTCGGGAAACTTACCTTTCCAAGCACACCGTGATTGGAACTAAAGAGTCACGTATCAAAGTGACTACAGAATGCAAGCAAAGGTAGACTTTAGCTCGATATAGTTAAAAATGAATTTCCTACAGCGCTACGGCAATACTTGTTACGTTATTACGATCTCAAAATATCCGAATCATCCTTGTGATGTTCATGTGCTCCTAGTATTGTACCACGTATTTGAGCTGACTTTTAGCGTTTGCAAACGAACTGAGAGCACGTGCTCACGTGGGTACTGGGTAGCCTGGATCAGCCAGCACCCTTAAATTGCGTAACAAACTATAGATAGTGCCATCCACGAAGACGAGCCCCACTCTTCTTACTAATCGCTAGTGGTTATCGCTAGTTAATTCCGCTAGTGTTTTAGTTTTTTGATACACACTAATCACCCACTATATAATAAGTAATTACTGTGTATCGACAAAAATAAAACACTAGTGCTAGCGTCTGTACTACAACTAAAAAGTGAAAAATACAATAAACTTTTATACAAAATAAAAACAACTGGTAGTGTTTATTTATTAGGTCGATTGTTATCTAGATTTTGGAAGATGAACTAAAAAGAATTCTGTCACCTATATTCCTTTTAGAAATGCATTTCGGTGACTATTTCACTCTTATAGAAAATCCAAATTAATACTTACATTATTTTTTTGTAATAGGGGTTAAAGTATGAAATTGCCGATTTTTGATACTGGCTATTATGAAGATCGATATCTTTCATTCTATTTAGAATTACAAATTCAAATTAATTATATAATATAGCATGACATGTTGTTTTTCAAAATTAGTTATTCATTTGTTTTGTCGCCGTTCGATTTTTTTTTAATATCGCTGTTTCTGTAACCATGGAAAAATCGAAATTGCAGCGATATTTTCGAATACGAGTTCCGTCGGGGATCCAACGCAGCACAGACAGCACGCAATATTAACGACGTGTATGGACATGGTACTGCATGTGAACGCACGATCCCATTTTGGTTTGATCGCTTCCGTTCTGGAAATTTTGATCTCAACAATGAGCCCCATGGCCGACCGGAACAACGATGAATTGAAAACCATAGTGGACGCAGATTCATCTCAAATCATGTTAGAACTTGCAGCAGCCTTCAACGTAAGTGATAAATCGATACTGATTCATTTCCTTCAAATTGGAAAGATAAAAATGCTCGGAAAGTGGGTACCGACTATGAACTCGCTGAACAAAAACAACAAAATCGCGTCGAAACACCGCACAACCGGCCTTCTCCAAACTAGAGTTACGACTGGAAACTTTCCGTCACCCACCATACTCACCAGACCTTGGACCTTCACCAACTTATCCCCATTTTTATTCGGAATTGAATAACTTTTTACAGGAGAAAATTTTCAAATCCGCGGTGAAAAAAAAAACGCCTCTAAAGAGTTCATCGAATCCCGTCGCCAAGATTTTTATAGCAGAGCCAAAAACAAACTTCCACTAAAATGGCAAAAGTACATCTTCACTAATGACCATTACTTTGATTAACGAAACACAACATTTTCTTAAAAAAAAATACTTATATTTCATTGTTCTATGTAAAACGGCAATTTCTGACTTTAATATTTTGTCTGTACCTAAAGGCAGACCAAAGTTGACTTGACTTTTCTTTCTTTATAATGGTTTATTTTTTATATTAGTGCCTTTACAACTCCTTCCTTTATTGTTTTTTTTTATTTCTTGATTTTCAAGACATTTACTATTCTACAGACCTACCGCATTATTGTTTTCGTATTCATACCATAGGGTGCTGATTTATATATGCCCCACGTACCACGTACCACGGCCAAACTGTCGCTATCAGGTTCGATATCGCATCCCCTGAAATACTAGGGACACAAAACGAATGGAAGCTGGATGCATGTTTTTGGTTTCTCGGAATGACGTTCATTAAAGTCCTTATTACAAAGCTTGAGGGATCAAAATTGCAATTAATACATTCATGCAAACTGCAACAGAACTCTGTTAGCGCTCCCGTACAACGAATGATAGTGAAACGACAATCTTGAAACAAGTTTTTTGGATATATTGGATTAATTGTAGGCCTCATTTTTGTCTGCTTTTAGCATTGTCCACAAAATTTAATTCTAAGGACAATTTTATGTTGCTACGACGTGACTGACGTCATTACTACGTCAGCTACGCGGTCGTAGCACACGTACCTGAGTAGAGAGCTAAACTTTGTAGTTTTCTCACCCGTGTGTTATGAGTAACTATCAGACTTCTACGTAATCATCATCAACAGCCACTGCAGACCTCAGCTGGGCATTGACCTCTCCAATAAAACGCCATTGAGTGCATTGATTGATTGATTAATCCATTGACCAATTTGTGTGAAATGATCATTGCGCTGCTTGTTAATAAAAATCTAACAACCTGTTAGTTCCAAATTCTGCCACTCCGCAAACAAGGCAGTGGGGATTCTTATTTTGAATGTGCGTATTACTGGGTGTACATTCATGTCGGACAGCTTTACATGTGTGCAGCTGCACTCATACCAGTCACTGATTGGGTTCGATCGATCTGTGACGTCACGATACGTCATGCCCTAGATAGTTGAACCATTGCTTCCGAGCTTATGGAATCCTAGTAACACCGGAAGCGGACGTTTTTATCATTGACAGGCCTAGTTTTTACCTACAAACATGTCCTGCAGGTGTGTATGCACTACTTATAAATTATTTATTGAAACTAGCACCCGCTCCTGCTCCACGTGGTATTTACAACTTAAAAAAACCTGAAGATTTCTTTATTGTACGTAATTTATTAATAACATAGAAATCCAAAAAAAACTTTGACAGTACACCTGAAAGTATTTATTATACAGCCTGCTCGCTCATACACTCACTGCTCGCACGTTGAACTGAGCAAGAAAATGTTACGCATTGCCAAATTGTGCAAGATATTGTACTTTTTTAAGATACCAGATACCAATGCCGTCTCTCGGATAGGATTGTTATTCAAGTTTACATGCATAATTCCTAGCCCAATTTCAGACGGCTGGTACCCTGTGGTAAAGTGCATGACTCCATACAAAAAGTTTCTCACATACCGACTACAATTCACCCGGCTTACTTACAAATCGGCCAACGTGCTACGCACAGCCGAAGCGTGTGACAGGAGGGTTTTTCTCAATTTACCTCTTACGTAACGATAGTATTTTGTTTACAGAAAAATGCGAATAGGTCGCTGGTTCAGATCCGGCTCGAAGGACCAACTGTAATGGTCTTAAAGATGTACGTGATGGTACAATAGCTCTTTAGTATCCAGAAAACAGTAGCTGAGCAGCTGTTCGTATGATGATTGGACGTAGCCATCATCAGGACCCATATCTATCTACAAACAATAATGCTGTTCTTCATGATATACTTACGTTAAGAACGTACGCAGGTACTTAATTAATTATTGTTCATGCTATTTTTGCATGTCCATACTTTCGTGGTTTGCTTTTTCCTTTTCGAGTTCATTTTAATTTTATGCATTTTTTGACAATACATTTACAAATCCTTTGTAAATATTGTTCTACTGTTATTAGTATTGGATTCTATTTCCATGAGTAATTCATAAAAAGTGAAATTCCACCCTGCAGCGGAAGGCAATTGTAATATACAAACCTCCATGATGAGTGATCTCCTAGTGACACACTCTATAAATAGCGACCGGCATCACTCCAGATGCATACTATATGGTAATATCATATACGTCACTTTGAATGCACCCTCGTATCCTCCTGTTATCCTGGCGTTACATGGCAACGGCATCGATTTGGCTTCCATTCATCGCAGTGACGCCCTAACAAGGACCATGCAAAGCTTTCTCAACTTTAATTATACCACGTGCAAAATGTGAACTTTATTAAATGTTTGCAAAAACTTTAAGCTAAAGATGCCCGTTATATAAGTAATTGTTCTTACCGAAATAATGTGATGGCTGGCATACTTCCCTATAAGTATTAACCAAACTCAAACCTCGAACTCAAAGCACTTATTTCAATTAAAGCTTTTACAGGTGGCACTTATTACCCGTCTAGAGCCTAAGACTTTAATTTATTTATTTACTAGCTGCGCCCCGCGGTTTCACCCGCGTAAATGTCGATCCCGTGAGAATATCGAAATAAAAAGTATCCTATGTGTTATTCTGATATATAAGCTATATTACTGTGAAGTTTCATCGAAATCTGTTCAGTAGTTTTTGCGTGAAAGAGTAACAAACATCCAAACAAACTTTCGCATTTATAATATTAGTAGGATTTTAGGATCGCCAAGTAAAGATTATACACTTAACATTACATATAGTTTATGGACGACAAAGTATTGGTAGATGTACTCTTTCAATTACAGGAGACCACATCATGAACAATAAAATGAACAACATTAAATACCTAATACATAATAAAAGAAAAATTTTGACAGGGGAACATAAAAACACAACAAATTCTGTAAAATATTAGAACACAGAATAATAAAATAACCTTAAAAAAACATTTACATTACAATACATTTTTAAGACATTTCTTATATTTATCGAGAGATTGGCTGATATCTAAATCTGTAGTTTTAGCCAGCATGTTGTATTGCCTACAAAGCCTTGCATGGTACAGCGGCGTAATGATCTAGGTTGGTTTTGGAGCCTGGGATGTAAAATAAATTATAAGTATTAATTATACCTGGGAATCCGAGTTAGAATTGTAATACCTAATGAGCCCGTATTATAGATGAAGTTTCATTGATTAATATAATGTAGTGGTGCACAAATACTACAACACATTTTCAATCATATAAAGAACATCGTCCTAATAAAAAAAACCATCGTCTATTCGTAGAAATACAATTACATAGTTTGCAACGCTCCAAAAAATATTTCATAAATGTTTTTTCTGCTTCATGCTAAATTAAGAGAATCTGCAATAGCGTTTGTGTGAAACAAATGAGAACACATGGCATGGAGACGCGCGGCTGTTGCCACGGAAACGGTACGCCTGCCAGGAGTACTAGCACAACATGAATCAGGAAGAGTTACTAGCTAATAAATAACCAACCTGCTTCCTTGTGTCCTGCCAGGTGGTGACCTTCACAATGTGACTTCAGTCTATGAGAGAAGCCAAATAAACTGTGTTACATTGAAATTGGAGATTTCCTCAAGCTCAATTAATGAGACTATACCCTAATATAAGTTATTTCACGTTACTATTTTTATGAACCGGGTACTATCCAAGATTACAATAAAATTCATGAAAATAATAAGTACTGAAGACGAATAAACTAACACTTGTTATATAATAAACGAGCTGTTACCCGCGACTTCGTCCTTGTGGATTTTTTTTCGTGGGACCCAATTTTTTTTTTCAAATTATAGTAGCCTAGGTTACTCCTTATTACATCAGCTATCTGCTAGTGAAAGTCCCATCAAAATCGGTCCAGCTGTTTCAGAGATTAGCCGGAACAAACAGACAGAGACGAAAATTGTAAAAAATGTTATTTTGGTATATGTACCGTGTGTATACATCCATATGCATTTAGTAAAAAGCGGTTATTTTAATATTACCAACAGACACTCCAGTTTTATTTATTTGTATAGATTAAGAAAAATAATCGCGTATTGAAAACTATGAAACTTCTACTAACACTTACAGTATAAACTGACTAGAACCTCCAATTATAATAATTGTGACAAAAAGGCTTGTGACACTAAGGAAGAAAATATTGTGAAAGAAGAATGGTTGTCAACTTGTCATGAATTTCGACTGACTTTTGTTCGGTCTGAAATAGAATCAATCATTTGAGTTGTGATTTTTGTATTAAACTATTGTCACCATTTCTGAAGTTTTAGTTCCCTAATTATTGTGATTTCCTCGCAAAAACTGTATTGTATCCTTTTACAGCCGGGCCGAACACCGGTGATCAGATTCGATGGACTTCGTTCGAGACCGGACTAAAGACTCGTGTTAGCAATAACAATATGACCATAAACAGTTCAAGACGTAACGCCTTCCATATCGAAGTGATGAAAAATGAATAAAATAAATGAGTCTCGTGTAAGTGCCTCTCTAGGAAAGTATAAAACGTTGAACTTTCAACAATTTTATAATAACTAAGTTAAGAAGTTTGTATATCTCTTAGTGTTATTACTTTTACTTTATTATAGTGTAGGTAAAAAAATTATAGGCTCAATCAAACTTCTTTTCCGAGTTCAAAGTGAGCAAACTAGCAACAGCCACACTTCGTAGCAACTTCTACGAATTGTCTGACGTCACAGTTACGACAGCTACGCGGCCGTAGCAGATAACTGTTTGGCTACGCGACGCAATAAAAAGCACTCAATTCAATAGAATTTAATTAAGTATTATGTATGTATGTGATATATCAAACACAATATAAATTGTTCCTGATAAATACGTAAATAAAAATATATTTTTAATTATAGTGTTCAATGTTAATTAAATAACTTACGGGCAAACTGTTACCTTTTATGATCCGAGTAAAGCAAATGGTAGTCGAAAAATTTCAGAGTAAAGCCCAAATATGGAATACCTTTAAAAAATAGGTATTATTCTAAATCACTAATCATTCGTCAAGGAGTATTATGGGCTTTTATTGTTGATGTAAAGATTTTCTAAAAATGTTTTAAACTAATAAACCTATTAGAAAATTACTTACTTATTATTTGTAAATTATTGTTGTTTCATTAGGTTGCAAGTGCTGCAACTGTAAAATATGCGTTCCGGTTGGATACCTAAGTCATTCATGCGACTTCGGTACTTCGGTAGACAGTAACTAAGAAATATGAATTACTTAATAATTACTCATTTGTCATTCGTTTTAACTACATAAAATAAAACGCGTTTAGACTTTCAATTTGATAATTATTTCGTATTAAATTACTTTTATATTCTAATACACCGCTGTCAGCCGTTGGGGCTGACTCACCTTTTTCTTCTTCTAAATATGAGAAAGTGTTTATCTACACATTATTTTAGCAACTTATAACAATCATGGTCATTTGGCAAAACTATCCATATGAAGCTTCAACTGTACCTACCCTCTCCAATGGCTGATAATATTTATGGAATGTGAGGATGACAAGTGAAATGTGAGAATGGAGAGGCCGGTGGCCAATAGCAGTCGCACGGGTCGATAGAAGGTTAAACTACACTTGCCGCGGTCGGTTCGCGGATTGGTGACCATCCATTACATATCGAGACCCCTCCGTGTTTCGGAAAGCACGTTAAGCCGTTGATCCCAGCTCCATCCGGTTAGACTGAAAGCCGACCCCAACATAGTTGCGAAAAGGCTAGGCAGATTGATTGAGAATTCAAAGTGAAAGTCTTCTAGATACTCATGTTCGTGTTATCCTTTTTTTTTCTTTTTTTTTCATGGGATAATACGAGGGGGCGTTTTTATGTTCGCGGAATGGGAGGTAAGGGGGGTAAATAAAACTTCGCAAATATTTTTCTTTTTCTATATATTCACCTGCTAGCCTAATACATTTTTCAGATCGTTCAATAAGTGTATGCATACCATCGAAAAAAAAAAAACATTTTTGTCCTCAAAATACGCTGAAACTGCGTCCATCACTCCTTCATCACTTGAAAATTTCTTGCCACGCAGCTCTTTTTTCACGTTTGGTAATAGATAATAATCGCAGGGGGCCAGGTCTGGACTATATGGTGGGTGGTTAATTATTTCGAAGCCTGACTTGTGTAGGGCAGCCATGGCAACACGACTCTTGTGAACAGGCGCATTGTCGTGCAAGAGCAAGACGCCTTTCGTCAATTTTCCTCGTCTTTCCTCTTTGATTGCTTCCCCTTAAACGCTTCAGAATTGACGCGTAGTATTCTCCGGTTATATTAATGCCCTTGTCCTTATAATCGAACAGCAGGAAGGGGATCAGCAGGGGTTTTCCAAGAAAACGGTCGTCCAGACCGGAGATCGTCTTCAAGTGATTCTCGTCCTTGCTTGAATAGACGATGCCATTTGTAAACCATGGTTTTACAAGGCCAAGAGTCTCCGTAAATGCAGGACATCTCTTCCGTAATGGTTTGGACGTTTTATCCTTGCTTAGTAAGGAACTTTATAACGGGGCGCGGTGCTCGATTTTCTCCATTGTGAACGCTGTCATCCCGATTAAGTTGTTTGGTTGGTGATAGTTCAGAGACTAATTAGCCGATTGTAATAAAATTTTGTATTTATGCTAATAGTGAATCACTCAACACGTTGAGGTACTAATGAGAGCCGTAACCTCTCTCTAACCCCTCCATTCCGCGAACATAAAAACGCCCCCTCGTACTCATGGGTACCCTCCGTCTGGGAATAACAGAGGGACTGGAGAGGGGAGGGGGGGGGGAGGGGAGGGGGGGTTGGACTTCTACCGACTAAAACTCCACTGTTCCTTCTAGTACCATGAGTCGGGGGCCCGGGAGATACTTGTACATTCGCCGCACTCCCGACGGGTATCAGCCCGCCATGCCTAGCGGGCCCCATCGCATCGCCAAGTGCGGCCGATCTCACGACCGCACGTCCTTCCATTAAGGCGCGAATACTGCGTACCACCTCTTTGAGCCTGACTGCTCGAGTGACGGCACGGCGCCAATTTCACCGCTCGCAGGCCCAATGTTCGTGTTATCCTAGTCACTGCCTCTATAGATAGATTTTAAGCTCAAACTAGATGATAGACCTACACCTAAATAGGCACAGTGCTCTACCACTCGAATCAATCTTCTCATCTCTGCTACACTAGTATTTGGGGCTAAGGATTATCGGTTTTGACTGACTGCGGCGCGCTATTTTATTTTATTTTATTTTATTTTGCTATCAATGCTATATTAATATTGTGTAGTTAAAAGAGTCCGCAAACTAAAATATGTTTTAAAAACAATCAAAATTGCACTTACTGCATCGAAATTAAAGTGCTTTTTTTTTGTTTGAACTTGTTTAAATTATCGACTGTCTACTAACTTTGAATAGTATCTCAGTAAATTAACAGTCTCATTCACAAATATGTATGTACTTGGGCATGTAGTTACACGTATGCATACGATTTACGTTTATCGCTAAAACCAAACGAAGCAGAACATCGTAAAAACTCCAAAAGCTTCCATGATATTAACCAAATACAACCAAAAGTTTAACAAAGACAACAATTTTGGGAGATATAGAGAGAGCATCTTAAGAGATAATTTCAAGATCAATTAGTACAACATCATTATCATCCTCTTTGGAGGGCTGAGACCTGAAAGCGCGGCGCAGCCGTCAAGCTCCAAGTGATATGACAGACAATTTTATTTATTATAGTTTTTTATCAGTGTAAATAATATTTTTATGTATTTTGTGTAGTGCTTATAATTACTTTTCTTTTAGGTAAGTGTATTTATACTTATGCTAAATGCCGGCTGTAGCGACGGCGGAAATAGTGCCAGTGAACCAGCCACATCGATGCCACTCAATGTCCAGGTGAGATATCCCCATTGCTCTCAGCCACGCTTCTTTAAAGGCGAACGGGGGCTACAGATATACTATGGCAATGTTCACAAACCTCATAATGTACCTTTGAGTCCCCCATCCACATCCCCAACATCAATAACTCCAGATCAAAGTTTGTGGTTTGCGGGTCCCGAGACGGTCTGTTGCATTGAGTTTGGCACGATGTCTCCGTCTTGCGACTCAGGAGAACTCAGAAAGTGCCTGGGAGCAACTACTCGCCTTCCGTTATAGGATTTTGCATGGTCAAATAAATTTAGCAACTAAAAAAACATTGACAACCCAAATTAAAGACAATTGCAAGAATTCGACTCTTATTTTGGATCCAAAAATACCTGTATTCAATAACTTTTAAGGCAAATGTAAAAAAAAAAAAATAAGTTATATCAGGAGAGCGGCCTGCCTACTTTTCAGTAGCGATGTGGTTGCACCCTGCCTCCAGTATCCCTTTCAGCCCTGGAGAGTAAACCATCCAGCGCCTGCGGATGGTCTCACCTTTCCCGACCCCCGCCCCCCTTGCTCTCGATCCGGATTCAACTCCATTTATGCGCCCTGCGCAAGAAGGGCGGCAGCATTCGTCCCATTACTGTTGGGTGCACCTACAGGCGTACGGCAGCCGAAATATGCTGCAAATTGTACGGCGACATTCTGTCCAACAATTTCCAGCCCCTACAGCTTGGCGTTGGTTCCAAAGGGAGCTACGAGTACCAAAAATAAAAACATTTTTATTAAATATATCACTGAGTTGGACCATTTCATGAAAACATGACTTTAGCGTCAAACTATATCTCAGAAGAGTTGTTTTCGAAGGAAGTTTTTCGCGGACTACCCTCGCTATAATGTCCCATTCAGTCACACAGTAACGTGTCCCATTGAAAATGTAAAATGTTTTCTTACCCTTCTGACCTTCATGGGCTCCTAGTACTCGGCTACGTATTCGCCGGTTCATGGGCCGACTTATTTTGTTTACATGAATCGAAATGAACGTGACGAAATAGAGAAGGAACATACTATTAACGTAACGTATAACGACGTGTGAGTAATAGTTGCATTGAATTACCTAAACTTGATGTCGCGCGCTAGACGTACACGCTCTTAATATATTTTTCTATATTAATAGTTTTTACCATACCCATAAAATTATGTTGATGGATCTGACCAGATCATTGACATATATTACTTTGGACCAGATTCATTATAAGGCACGATATGAGCTTCATCATACCAGTGTGATTATAACGCCATAAATCTTCCGATTTGACTCGATTGAAAAGTTTTTTCGTCGGTAAATAAAAAAAAAACTAACAATCAATATCAAGATTTTGTCGCGCAATCAAATCGGGCAGTTTTGTGGTGAGGTTTAAGTTCCACTTTAATAGCATGATGTCTATAGTGTAGGGTCGGTGCAAAGCTCTTCGAATCGTTCGAGGGATCACACCATACAAAGCAGGTAAATGACTATAGGCCGACCACGGTAACGGTGTGACGGTGGGGGAGGCGTGCTAGTTGTCACAAGCTGACGAATCACTGAGCTCTCACATCACGTCTCCACACCCCTCCCGCACCGCCAGTCGGTGTCGTTGGTTCCGCATTTTCGATTTTTGACACCGACTTCCGAAATTAAAGTTATTTTTCACTTTTTAGTTGTACCTACCCCACACAAATTCATATAATACTACTTGCTATGTAAATATCAGTGACAGGAAGCCATTAAAACACCATCAACCATCAATATAAACTAAGTGGAAAAAAATCCTATTATTGAAGCTAATTCCAAAACTATCCAAGCAAAGTTCATATAATTTATATGGGACCACCCCTGAAGCATACCTTATCCATTAATAAAAAATTAGAGAATTTTTAGAGTAGAGGTAAGTACCCCAATAACAACTTTGAGAGAAATGAGGGTGTACCGTGGTATACTGAACATATCTGCGTACCCCTTTAGAGGATACAGGCGTGATGTTATGATGTGTGATTTACAATGCTTACCTAAGCCACAGCCTAAGCGATAGCAGCAATTGCGGTTGATTTTCTGGCATTTGTTGAAGAGTTCCGTTGTCTGTCTCCGAAACTCATCATCAGACCTTAACGAAATTTAAATGGGACCATTTCGGAATAATTTATTTCGAACAAAAAAAAGAATTTTGCAAATCCGTCTATATACGACGAAGTTATGCCCGAAGATACATAAAAAAAAATATATATATAAACATCCGAATTGAGAACCTCCTCCTTTTTAGAAGTCGGTTAAAAATTGCCTGAATGCATTATCTTTTTGTAATGTCTATCAATGCAAGATGGCTGACAAGCTCAACGCTAAACTAAACAATAGTAATTTGGCTGCTTTATCCCAACCCTTTTTGAGCGAATACTGGCCTAAGCCACATCTAAATGTGCTGATCGCGTTATTATCTTCTAAATCGACATCTCTTAATAAATCAGAGTCATCACTATAAACGAATTCCAATAAAAGTAATCTAGAGAGTACTTAACTATGGTAATATATTATACATATACCTACTATTCTTACTTTCGGAATCATCTTACTTAAAAAGAGCGTCACGGATCATAAGAAACGCGACGACGGCGCTGCTTGTAAAAAAAGAAGATGCCAGAATCCTAGGTATGTACAATTCAAATTCAATACATTTACTTAGTTGTTTATTAGGTAGTTCTCTGCTTCGCCATATTCATTCCGATCAATGAAATCGGCAGGAATACGCGTAGTCGAATACTAGGAGGTCATGAAAATCACAAGATAGAATCGGAAAACTTTCAACAACAATGCAATGGGGCAAGTACCGCTGCACGCTGTAGTGTTAACTCAGATTATCATTTAGTAAGCTTTCAATAATATTTCAAATACATTTATAAATTCCTTTATTACCTGATAGTGATAACTTACATTTTACCATGCTGCATTTAGGAGTTTGACAATTAGGTGAGCTAAAGTTTTGAAATAAATGAAATGAAATAAGTTTATTTCAGACTATTTTTGTCCATATTTAGTTAGTGTTAAAAACGAGGAGATCAATAATGCATTAGATAGGATAATATAAAATAAAATGAAAATAAAAAATATACAAAATTTCATCAGGTAACATGCAGCCTGATGAGTCTTTCCCACAGCTGCCAATGCCTGTTTTTGATTTTTATTCTTTTTTGCAACTGGATAGCGTTTTACCACCTAACACTGGCTGGTAACTGTCAGGATAATTATGAATTTAATGATTTTTAATGATAAAATTCCTAAAATAGATCACACACATTGTATCATTCATGCCTTTAGTATAGTTTGATAAAGAAAGATATTGTGAGTGAAAATTTTTAGATTCTCTTGAAACTAGATGGCGTTTTACCACCTAACTACCAGGGCAGCATAATTCCGAAGCGTTTGTTAGGCGGGTAGGTATCCAAAGCAACAGAAAGGTGGCGGGGTGGGCCACACGGCAGTGTACTGAATGGAGGCAAGAGGAGGGTAGTGGGGGTTCATACAACCCGTATGAAAATATATTTCTATAGGTAAGTACTAAATATGTAGGTAGAGTAATAATATTAATATTTTATAAGTTGATGACATAATATTACGTATAATTAGCCTATTATGTTCCCACTGCTGGGACACAGGCCTCCTTTTTCGAGAGGGGGGAGTGGGCCTACCACGCGGGCCCAACATAACACTCGTGCATTAATAACTCCATTACTCTAAGAATAACTCACTTTCCGCTCGATGCAACAATCTACTACTATTTCAATTTCTTCGGTTGATAAGTTGAATACAAAATATCCACAACTTTCTTCGGCTACAAGGAAAACATAACTCATAGGTACCATACGCAATTCGAATAGTGAAAACATTGTAGCAAATCAATCATAGTATAAGTAGGTATTGTATATTATTCAACTTGTACAGCGTCCAAAAGAATAATTACTTATTTAGCGGATTAAATATTGAATGTACGTTTCCTTTTTTTCAACGTTAATTTACTTGTTAAAATGTGAAAGACGACCAACACCCACAAACAATATGTTCAACACGACATGTTCTTCAAAATTAGTATACTCTACTAAGCAAATAAATAATATCCTTAAATTTATCTTTATACATGGGCTCAGTTAGAAGAACTCTTTCTATGGTTTCACAGGTCAGGGTGTGCACCTAAGAGCAACCAATTACTTACAGCTCTAAAAATATTTTTTTTTATTTCGCGCGCTTTTGAACGCTTACAAAAATAGACAATATGGTCTGCTTTTGGCTAAACACACAATCTACATGAGCGCGCGTTGTTTTTGCAGTTAGTGACTCCTCATGATCCTCATACTCAACATTTATGGCGCGTACGAACTTTCAGTGTAACATTCCTAATAACCTCTTAGTGTTTTATTAGCGCCTAGTGCTTCAAATATTGTACAGTCTGGATGGATCAATACTGTCTTCCGAGCAGCACATAGCACGCCAGTTAGTTATTAATGCAACGATGCGCCGCGTGAGGCCAGACACGCGACAAAAGTTATCCAAACAACTTAATGCAACAATTGAACACGTTTAATCAGGATTTTTTAATGCAATGAAAAAAAATATTATCATAATGATATTATTTGGTGATATAAGTAGCCTTTTTCCCATTTCAAAAATTCCCAACGCGCCTAAAGAAGTTTTCACTTCAAAAACTACGTATCTATCTAATCTGTTGTCAACTCATCATTTCCTGCATAAATCGTTTTATTTCTATGATATTTTTAAAATAAGGGTCAATACAACCCTGTATTATATTATCTGTGACCCTGTAGAGCGCAATTTCGAGGAGCCGCCTTCCAATAAAACTATTAAAACTGACGTATTTAGATCGTTTTCCATGACAATATTTACTGATATTTACTGATCTTTATTTTATAACGCTTCGTTTCCAAATATAATTTTGTAACTTTTCTGTCATAAACCTTAAAACATCTGCTTACAAAGTCTAAAATCTCAACACCATCCAAATAAACCTTGTTTGTTGCCAAAAGGGATACGTATTGAAGTGACTACAAAACACAAGAAGAAGTAGACTTTAGAAGGATGCTGTTAGAAATGGATATCGTACAGCGGCATAGCAGTACTTTCGACGTTTTGACAGTCTCAGCCTTACCGACTTGAGCTGCTCATGTTTATTGGATCCTAGTATTATGCCTCGTATTTGAGGCGATTCTCTGACGAACCGCAGTGTATCTACCTGGCACCGCGGGCAATGTTGACGGGCTTACATTCTGGGAGGTTAATGTGAATAGCTTTTGCGATTTCAGTAATCGCGACTTGCTTTATTATATAGATAAACTCTTCAGGAAACAAAAGTTCAACTTATATTAAAAAGAATATTCGCGTTCATGTTTGTCGACTACTATAGGATATTTTGACACTCAGCAGATGATGTTGACAGGGTGTGTTGGTAAACATTTTGTACAATAAATTGTTTTGTGAAATGTCACTGGAATTCAAAAAATAAGATGGCGGCGTTAGTTCCGTATTTGTTTTAGTACCTCCGATTTTGCATGACTCGTGAAGGAACGTGTTAAATGCATTTCGTTTCAATCAGTAAACACAATCAAAATAATTTTATTATCAGCATTATTTAGGATGAAAACTGGTGTTTTTTAATACCTATAATCAACCTATAATAGTTTTCTCCTGAGTTGAACTAGCATCTTTGATCACGTGTCTCAATTTCGCGATTTTTCACGTTTCTCGATTTATCATTACATCTATTATGTATATTATGTATGTATACATCATAATAATTGACCTCTTGGAAAGTCCACTTTACGCAATTCATTAATAAACTTGAATACCTGAATTAAAAAGTATATTGATACGAGTATTATAACAATCATCTCGTTGATAAAATCAGAAAAAGTCTGTATGATTCAAAAATCAAAAACAAAAGTCAGGTTTATACTTTACCCTAGTACCGGTACTGCAGTTTAGTTGAATAAAGAGGGTGGAGTGTTTGGAGTGGCAACGCCAGCAATATGGTCATTTCACTCTTGCTGTCTTTGTCTAGGCTAGTATGCAAGTGTATTAAAAATGAGATGTTGAACGACACTAGCAGTTGTTAATATTGTGTTCCTCTCTCTCTCTCCCTTTCAATAACACTCGTAATCGGTCACTATCAGGGTAGAACGTCCGTAACCATGGCAACGGATTGCGTGCAAATCACCAGCATAACAGAAGTAACAGGAGCTAACGTAAACGGAATATGAATAAATTGTGCAAATCACCAACATAACATAAATAATGAGGAGGTCTAAGGAATGTTATAATATCGTGTGCCCTGAGAAGTGTGAACGTTTTGAAAAAATACGTATTGTCCTCTAACATAATCGTCACTGACCTTTATAACTAAGAGTCGTGCATTATATTCTTATTCTAGCTTTTTCCATCAGAAAATTAAGTATTTTTGGGAACACTACACTTTTCAAGCCCTATACCACAACTATTCCACACATTGCTTATTATTCAGTGAGGCAGGTAAGTACATCAACTGGAAAAAAATGATATTAAATGATTATTTATTAATATTTCCTCAATTTTGTGTCTCCGCTCATTGCATTTTATTTTCGATATTATTCCAATTATTACGCATTACAATCCGTATCAACAACGTGACAACGCTGGCAACAAGCCTTTATCATTCAAAATCCTCTCCATCATCTGTTTACACATAGAATTATACTCTAAGTGTTTACATTAGTATTTATGTTTAATTCCCTAGAAATTTTGTTTCTCGAATTATCATCTTACCAAAACGCTCCCCAGAACAACGTTATCTGCAACTCTCTTCAACAAAATTGTAAATAACTACATAACGAATTGAGTGCCTGACATTAAAATTACTACAAGTTGTTACTTGCGTTCCCATTGAGGGTCCACATTTGAATTTTGAGCTTTTGAATGCGTCAGCCTTTAGTAAAAGTTCTCAAACAATTGTAAATTCAGTCATTAATTTGTAAAAGTAGCCACTCAAAAGTTACAATCGGTTAAAGGTGGTCCCTCAATCGTGACTGACTGACATCCCTATCTCAAAACCTAGTTAAAATTTACAACTGCTATAAATGAGTACGTTATTGTGCTTTATTCTCATAGTCAATCTTACCGTATTTCTGTCATCGCTTATGAGATATCGTCAAATTTAAAGCCATAATAATACCGTTTTGATGGAGCTGAACAATATTTATACCTACTTAAGATTACTGCATCAAGAGTAAACGTAAGGAACGCAAAATTTTATTGTGCTCAAAGCTGTGTGAGTCGAGGAGACTGTAGAGAGGAGAATAGTGCAAAAATTCAAACGCACTTGCTACTTATTGACTATTGAAAAATGAAAGGTTCGTACTACTGAATGCCTCATGGGCTCCTAGTATTCAGCATCGTAATCGCGCTGACTTTGCATTGCGGAGCAGTCCTCGTGGGAACTTCACTCCGGTGCTTTTATAAGTTTGCTCTTATACAAGTTGACTTGTAATTTGACGTATTTTAATCATCAATCAATTTTCAAAAATACATGAAAATTGATATTTCTCAAATTTCATGACTTTTCGCCTAGGCTTTATGGAGTGCTTAATTGTTGCAAATGGGTCACATATCACGTCCTTGAAGGAATACGTCAAATTACAAGTCAGCCTGAATAAACTGTCATCCTACAATACGTTCACAGTTATTTAACATCTGATTTTGCTTCACGGTGATGTTTATATTTCATTGTTGTTAGAGGACTTAATTATTCTAAGCTGTCATCGTTAACGGGCCAATTTAAGCACCAATACATCAGTGCAAGCCAATAATTTATGAACATGAATGAACTTTGGCTGCCACCCGCAGGAGCCGAGGTTCATCCACGTTCTCCCCGCATTGGAGCTCGGTCCAGCCTTTTATAGAGCCGTGAGTCGAAGCGGGGTAAGCGGGGTGCTACGTGATAGAGGCTGCACTTTTAGGAAAATTCTTAGTAATTGACGCAATAAACGATAACCGAATTGTTCTACTCGGACGTAAGACAACACTCGGCGTTACAAAAATCGCACCTCGGATCTTAAAGAATCCTCTTCAAGTTGCTTCTTATTTAGTAGTTCTATGAGGCACCATTTAAAAGGCAATTTATTTAGGATTCAGAAAAATCAAAGGCTTTTGTTTTGTTATAAGTATCGAAATGCTCCAAAGGATTTAGGGCTGCATTCAAATACTTATTCTTCACGAGTTGTGATACATAATACGTTTCCCGGACAAAGTTGTCCTGTATTTATTGTAATATATAGGTAGGCCAGGGAAATAGCGTTCATTTTTGTCTATAAAATAAAATATAATTATTATGAGTATTTACAAAGATATATACATTATGATCATTAAAGAAAATTGTTCTATCTGAATATTATTTAATTTTTCTTCATAAAACTCATCATTCATCCATCATTCAACGCGATGTGGCGCGCGGATCCGAATACTTTCTCGCTCACACAGCAACTATCTGTTTCGTTCACACTTCGTGGCTTCGTCTTCACATGCTTTTCTATTCTGGAAGTATAGCCCAGGAAAATAAGATTTCTCACCGGGGTTTTCTGTATTTAGCCATTAGAAATATTGTGTGGAAAGGCCATACCTACAGATAAAATGTGCGAAAAAAATGTAACGACCGTCAAAGGTCCCGAAAGTATTTAGAAAGTACTTAAAGTTTTTTTTTTTTTGCTATTATTTCGTAAAGTATTCATTTTAAGTTGCATTTAGGTTACAAATGCAACTTAAAATGAATACCTTACTTAATTTTACACAAAATATTTAATGACAAGATTTACGTAGGAACAATATTACTGGGGTTTTTTTGCTGAATGAAGTTGAGGGCAACGATGATTTTGTTCCCGCACCACCTTTAAGTTAGAGTAAGAAGACAAACCGATTCATTGCCACCTTCATTTTCGTGAACATTTCAGCCAGGCCCCATTCATTGGTCGGTGGCTCACCATTTGAGTCATCGGCCTCCCTGAAGGATGACTCAAATGATGAGTCATTGGCTCCTTGTAATGATTTAATGCTTTTCGCCATCATTCGAGCCAGTCTGACAACCAGAAACGTGTTACTGTGTTCTGCTATTCGAATTTGTGGATATTAAAAGTGAATATGGCGTTTCAAGGTAGTATTTTTGATTTTAATGAAATATTGCAGAGGTAGTAAACATTTTAGTAACCTTACCTACATGTATTCAATCATTATTTATTATTGTAATATTATTTGTAGATAATCAGGACTACGACGATTTTACTGAATGTAGCCAGGCAATGTTACTGATTTCCATGATCAACAAAATGAAGATAAGGAAAATCAAGGTTTTCCAAGCTGTAGTCAATCGATTTTACAAAAAAGTATTCCAAAGAAGCGTCCATTCACTGAATCTCGTAATAGTTGCAATGTAGTTTCTAACAACAGTTCAGATACTAGCATTGAAGAAATTTTGGACTCTGATGAAGACGAAGATATTAAAAAAAAAAATTGTTTTCATATGAATGAAAATAAAATGCAACGCTAACGCTACCGCAAGATGGAGACGCATTCGCATGTGGCACTAGTGGTGCAGCGTAATGTTGCCATGTTAAATGTATTTTTGCGTCATTTGTTAGGCTGTTTGTAATATAATCTTATTAGAGAAATACCTGTATAAAAATATACAGATAGTATGTATAAAAATCGAAGTAGATAGATTTAACTTCACCCATGTGCACATAACATTTCGGCCCATAACGTGTCGGCACACGTTTGACTCAACTATTGAGTCATTGGCCATGAATCGGCCACCTCGGCTATCGGCTAACAAAAGGTTTATGACACCTGACTATTAAAAATATTCTGTAAAATGAAGGGCCAGGTCTGATATTCACGGAAATGTTTAATGAGATCTGAAAAATGGTAGTTTAAGTGATTTTTTTTTTTAATATCCGTTTTTATACAATTTTGGTTTGACTCACCAATTGAGCCATCGGCCTTCCTAAAGGTTTTTTAATGACTGAACTGTTGAGTCATTGGCCATGAATCGGTTAAGGGATAACTGTAATAACCGTATTTACTTTGTCGCGACAATTTTTTGAACCGTTTGATATTGCTACGACCGTGTTGCTCACGTAGCCGTGGTGTCTGCTACGGCGTAGTACCTGCTACGCCGTAGCAGACACAACGGTCTACGGATTCGACTTTTTGTGAAAAAAGTTTGAGAGAGAATTTCAAATATTATTTGAAATTATGTAAGTATATCCGTATCCGTTCTGTATTAATTATATTATAATTAATTTTATTGCTGCATATTCCAGTAGAACTATCGCTTTTTGTCTTTTATTGCGATTATTAAATGTAGTTAATAATCGCAATAAAAGCTATAATTAAATATAAAGCCAAAGTGAGGCACCAGCATTTCAGAAAATATACCTAAGTATTATATCTCAAAATGGCTTATTTTTGCTATTGATCGTGCGTGCTGGTATGATCAGCCGATCGACTCTGTAAAAATGTCACCGTGAAAACTTAGATGAAGTGAACCATCAAATGTGTCAAATCCCGAGCTTCAAATGGAATGCTCACTGCAAGCTCACTTCACCTAAGTCTTCACAGTGTGTTACGAGGCAAAAGGAGTATATAAGGATCGTTTCATGGGGCGTTCTGTAGGTTCTGCCCACCTTGGGAAGCAGGCGTGCGTTTATATTTATGTGCCTGGTATTTTTCATCTTATTTATTTAAAAGTGTTCGTAGAAACATAAGTAACTAGCTGCTTTAACTGCGACTACGCTCCCGTCGTCTACCCCACAGGAACCGAGCGAGATAAAAAGTAGCCTATGTCAATAATACATTTCAAACGCAAATCAATCCATGATCAGTCTAATACATTATCATAATTATTGCTAATATAGTACCTGCGCCTTATAACCTACTCGTTATGCTGCTATGTACCTACTTTTGGCGGGAGGAATTTCCTGAACACATTGCCGTTGCAACTTTCTCTTATATCATGACCTCCTAGTATAGGTGCGGAACATTACGTTCCGTTTCCATGGAACCGGAACTGGTATTTGAATAACAAGTATTTCGCGGTTCTCTTTTATTTTAAAAGCTGCTGGTGTATTAGATGACCTAGGAAAATAAGACATGCTAAAGGCAAATCTACAATTTTCTTGACAGTCATTTTTTTATTTATTCTTTACAAAATAAACCGATATTCTACACCTGTATTCTTTACCTGCGATAAAACGTTAAAATCAGCTCGAAACTGAGATAAGTAAATTACAGTTTATATTAAGTTATTTCTGTTTTGTACATAATTCTTAAAGTTTAATTAATATCTCGAGGACTACCTCCCCCGCGAATTTTGTGGAATACCATTTTGTGCACAATTAGGTAGGAAATAAACTTGTAATATACATATTATTGGGTACGTTAAATAAATCGCCGTGAAACCAATACTCAGACGAGACGTGAAATGGGAGTCGGGACCTTAGATTTTTTTTTCAAAAACATTCTCATTTCCAGTTTTAAAAATGCAAAACGAAGTTTTATTTTATTTTATTTTTTTTCTAACAGACTGCAGCCAACTAGGTGGAACTTCGGTCGCAATAGCTATAGGGCAACATAGCAGACAACGTACCTACTGTATTGACGTACCTACTATTATGAGGCAAATATGAACATGTCTATTGTTTAACCTAAAAAACTGATAAACACCGCTTTTAATGCCGTTAACATTATAACTGGTCCTTTATTTTGATTTACCTACAGCGCCATCTGTTAGTCCGGTTCAGTGAAAGTGTATCCATACATACCTACCTACTACAATTGCAAGCGTTGTGCTATTCAACCAGAACATGCATCTCCTGTGATTGATGTGCTCCTAGTAGCGTGAGAAAGTTAAAAGGCGATCAGATTCCAACTAAAGATGAGCTCCTGGACTGCAAAAAATCCTCCTACGATTTTCACAGTAAGTCAGATAAATACATTGTTATTTTTTTTTTATGAAAACGCTTTTTTTCTAATCATTAACTATTCTCAAGTAATACATAAAAATATTCCATTCTATTCATATTTACAACTATCTATTTAAAACAACTAAAAAACAAATAAGCAATTACTTAACATATTATGTGCATATTATACATGTCGCAGGGTTTATTACAAAAATCCTCTTTTTTTTTGGGAAACGGATTATTGAAAACCAAGAAACTTTTCGTAATAATACGAACTAAAAAGGCAGGATTTTGAAAAAAAAAAACCAGTCTATTGGAACATTGACCATTGGAAACTATTTGCATATATTTACTTGTTTAGGTACTTATATTCTTAATTATTTTATAATTATTCTTTTCTCATCTTAACCATCAAGATTTAAAATTAACGGACCGAGCGGCAGTTTATATACTCTTAGTAGATAATATTATCTATAACGCGTCTAAACACTAACGTATTACGAGTTTTTTTTTACGTGGGCATTTAGGTGTATATTTTTGAGGGGATCTGGTACCTACACTTGCGCGAAAGACATTTCCGCGAAAAATACTATCGGGAACCCACTTGCGCGAAAATAGGTACATTTGCTTCCCCGGATTTCAATAACGCCTTGTTCGGGTGAAACCTTGCAACTCAATTTTGAAGCAGATATCTTCAACCGATTGAGCTGTATACTTACACGTTTAGTTTGGATGACAATGCATGGTTAGCTGTGTGACATCATTCTAAATCCAACATGGCGGAACACCCAAGATGGTGGACTAGTTATTTTCAATGCACTCCTCCAATATTGGTACCTACCAAATGAAAGGGCTTGTTGAGAATAACTCGAAAAATAAGGTGACGTCACTCTAAATCCAATATGACGGACTTCTAAAGATGGCGGACTACTAGTTATTTTTAATGCACTCCTACAATATGGGTATCAAATGAAAGGGCTTGCTGAGAATAAAGCGACGTCACTCTAAATCCAACATGGCGGACTCCTGAAAATGGCGGCCTATGTTTTTTATGCTTTCCTACAATATGGGTGTCAAATGAAAGGACTTGCTGAGAATACAAATGCGAGTTAAACTCCGTTGCTCCAATCCATCTGACATTTTAGTGTAAGTAGGACTGGGGTTTTTAGAGTCCTCAATTATGATATTGAGGTAGAATTGTTCGAGTCTGTAGCATCGGTTGATTACCTTTGACTTGTGTAATTTGTCCAGATAGGCGTCAACAGCATTGGTTTGCAACCTGTCTAGGAGAAGGATAACTCCAAAATCAAAGCCGGAATTGTGTTTCGTAAGGCACAAGTAAGCTTCAAGCTGAAAAAAGTGGCGCATTCCTCCAAACACTCAAGTCAAGGTGAGGCCATGCCGAGGACTGAATGGCATCAGGGTGTAACATGATGTGTTGAACGTACCGCCTCAGGGCACCGGGGCGAATCCTGTTGTATAGGTCTCCTTATTGAAGAGCTAGACTGTTCGATATTAACCGGCAAACGGTCTTGCAACAATGATGCGTTGAATGAGATGAACAGACTGAGAAACCTGTCCAGCTATAACTAAAAAGTAAATTAAAAGTAAAAAAACTTTTTTAAAAACAAGCTTTTATTTAAATGCGCTAAAAACTATCAACTTATAACGTCATTACACAATTTATATGATATAAAAGCTTGTCGCGAGATTTACCTGTGTAGTAACTTGATCTGATTGATTTTAATTTTTTAACTTTTCAAACTAAGTAAATACGAGTAAGTACTTAAATCTCGCGACAAGCTTTTATATCATATTTATTTATTTTGATAGTAAAAGTTTTAAAGGAAAGGTTTATTTTATTCTTTTTAGGGCATTTATATAAAAGCTTGTTTTTAATTATTTTTTTTACACTTAGGTAGGTACCTATGTAGTGGCGAAGAAGTGTTTCCTTTCTTTCTTTTTGCTACAATATGTACGATACGTACTTCCCCCGATCACGCCGTCGCTTCTACTTCGTTTTCGCTAAGTTCTTTCTGGCTTTTCTTCTTTTTATTCGGCTCCTAGGGATCCTCGCGTCATGTATCATCGAAAAGAAAGAAATGCCTGCAGAACACAGAAAATTAGCTATCCTCGGAGCTCAACAATGTGTAGACCTTGCCTCAGCTCTCCTATACTCAAGACAACGAACGCAATATGAGAAGTATACGATTATAAGCGAAACGAAGCCGTATGCTTTAAGTACTGAGATAGTAAAAAACTATCGAAGTATAAATCTAGCAACCAATGACAAGCTTGTAATATCTCTTGGTGAAAATGACTACAACCAAAAATCAGTGTTGACACAAATTCTAAAAATTGTAAAGTATTACAGCTGCAACAAAATTATTGTACTAAACGTAAATAAAAATAATTATCTAGATGTAAACAAGCTAAATAATTCCATAATGAAAATATGTAAAGAATACAAAAATTGTTCCTATGTAAATTGTAATAATCTTAAACTTAATGATATTTGTAAAACTATTAATTATATTATTGACTGTAATGACTATGACACCAAATTTTTAAATTTTTCCGAAATTAAAAAGAGTTTAAAAAGTCTAACCCAACAAAAACAAAATAATATTTTAAATTTGAATTGCAGCTGTATACCTAAAAAGGGAACAATACCCTATTATTTTAAATCTCCGATTGTAGAAATGTCAGATAATACTAAAAACAAAACAGTACTAAAGCCCTTACCGCAAAAAATAGGGACTATTCCATATTATTTCCCCGTGATAAAAAAATGTTACAGCAGTCTAACATCTAAGGCCAACAATCTTTTTCGTGTACAATAACCTACGCTTATTACATCAAAACATAAATGGGCTGCTGGTTAAGAGCGACATAATAACGGAATTCATAGACACTCTTTCAAACAATGGCAAATATGTACATATATTGTGTTTTACAGAACACAATATGAAGATGAGCGATGTTGATCTTTTGAACATTCCAAATTACTCTTTAGCTACCTCCTTTACTAGACAAAAACGAAATGGTGGCTCTTGTATATTAATACACAACCATATTAGATATACAGAGATAGATCTTGTGAAAGTCGCAAATGTCTGTAATGTTTTTGAATGCTGTGCGGTTGAGCTAACGGATCATAAAATTATAATAGTATGTATATATAGAGTGCCAGGACCAAACAAAATGGAAGTATTCTTTGACAATTTAACGTATATATTAGAACAAATCTGCTATAGAAATAAATATAAAATAATAATATGCGGTGATTTTAACATTGATATGTTACAAAAAACTAAGTATTCCTCTAAATTTAAACGTCTATTAAAAGAGTTTAATCTTACAATAGAAATAGAGAAACCCACTAGGCCTAGCAGTGGTACTTGCCTAGATAATATTTTTCACAATATACGGGGATGTAAAAGTGAGGTACTAGAATTAGGGGTATCTGACCATTTAGCGCAATTGATGCAGTTTCCTGTACAACAAACGTGTGCATTGAAATATTATTATGTTCAAAAACGCGACTATAGCAAGGAAAACATGCATCAGTTTACACAATGCATAGGCAATTTGAGCTTTTCGGACGTTTTTCAATCAAATAAGCCTAATGAAAAGTTTAATGCGTTTTTGGACTTATTTAAACTATTCTACGACCTATGTTTCCCAAAAGTAAGATGCAAAATATCAACAACTCATAAACCAAAGTGGATCACACCGGGAATTAAAGTCTGCAGCAAAAAGAGACGGACTCTGCTATGGCAATATAGACTAAATCCTAATAAAGACACAAAAAATGATTTATCAACATTCAGCACCAGGTACCGCCGCGTTATCAAGCAGACACAAAAAGCACAAAACAGCTGCTACATAGAAACCAGTAACAATAAGTCTAAAGCTACATGGAAAATTATAAACAATTTGAAGAGTAACGTGCCGAGAACACATATTAATGCTATTGAGGTAAACAACAAATGTGTCACGAACCCTCAAAGTATTGCCCAAAATTTTAATGATTATTTCATAGACCTAGTTCAATCCAACGGAAATTGTCTAACTTATAGTAATACAAATGTTTTAAAATCCCATAAATCTATGTTCATGGAACCAATACTCCCAAAAGAAATGATAACTATAATAAATAACCTCAAAAACACAAACAGTACAGGGTATGACGACATCAAGGCCAGCGTGGTCAAATCAGTAGGACCTGCAATAGCACCAGTGCTTTGTGATATAATAAATGCTTGTATACACAATGGGGTTTTTCCAGAAGCTCTAAAAGTCTCGATTATCAAGCCTTTACACAAAAAAGATGACAAAACAAAAATGTGCAATTATAGGCCTGTAGCGTTAATTCCTATATTTTCCAAAATTTTTGAGAAAGTAATTTATAATAGACTTAACAATTATTTTGAAAAAAACAACATTTTTTGTAAGGAACAAATGGGATTCAGGCAAAACAAAACTATTAATATGGCAGTGTACAACTTCCTTAAAAAGATACACCACAATATGGACAATAGAAAACCGGCTGTAGCAATGTACATGGACATGACCCGCGCTTTTGACTACGTTGACCATAAAATACTATTAAAAAAGCTCTATAGCTACGGTATTAGAGGTAACTTGCTTGACCTCATACAATCGTATCTAGAAGGTAGAAAACAGATTACTCAGATCAGCCAAGTAAACATTAAGACACAAACTGAAACAATATACTCCTCAAGTACGAGAACAATTACGTATGGTGTGCCACAAGGGTCTGTGATAGGTCCATTACTTTTTATCTGTTACATAAACGATTTCCCCAAGGTAACCAGTCATCAGATGTGCTTATTTGCAGACGATAGCACTATTGTTTTCGATCACGGTAATTTTAAAGAAATTGAATTAGATATAAACACAAACCTGGTGTCAATTATAGAATGGTTAAATGCTAACAACCTTAAAATAAATTTAACGAAAACCAAAATAATGGACTTTAAACTTCGACAAAAAAAACAAACACAATACCAAATTAGGTACAAAGGAGACGCGGTACTAGAAACAAACACTACAAAGTTTTTAGGATTGCACATTGACTATGATATGTCATGGAAAACTCAAATTGATAGTGTTTGTTTGAAACTTTACCGATTCTCTTATGCCCTATATATGCTAGGTAAAATAGCAAACAAAACAGCCCTCTTAACGGCATACCACGGTTATGTAGCCTCCACATTGAGGTATGGACTTATATTCTGGGGTAATGCTTCAAATATATCCTCCGTGCTTTTGGCACAAAAAAGATGCATCCGAGCCATCTGTAAATTACGAACAACAGATACATGTAAGTCACACTTTAGGGATTTAAATATTCTTACAGTACCTTCACTGTATATCTATGAGGTTCTGTTGTTTGTAAAAACCAATATACACTTGTTTAGTCATGTAGAAAGTCAACGTCGCTCAGATAACTTGAAAACAATAATCACCAGAACTGCTTTTGCCTACAAAAGTGTCTATGCAATGGCACCAAAACTGTACAACAAACTACCTTGTCATATTAGAAATTGTAAGAATAATAAAGAATTCAAAAGCGAGCTCTTTAAGCTACTAAATGACAAGGTATATTATTCAGTCAAGGAGTATATGGATGACAAATTTTGAAGATTTTTTAATTTTTTTAGAATGTATAAACAATATCTGTGTTTTGATATCTATTGACATTATGTATTTTTTTTTTCTGTTTCGTGACATTCTCCTATGACATTTTTTACAACTTGACATGCCTAATAACATGATTTTTTTTTTTTGACATTGTTAATTCCTTTATAACTACTGCATGAATTTTTTTTTTGTTTTAATTTTTTAAATAAGTTTACAATAACTTTAACTCGGATTTTGTATGCCTATCGGCGGAACATGGTTTGTGCACTTGATATTTATATTAAAAACACCTGTAATCACCTATGTTCACAAAATAAATAAATGAAATGAAATGAAATGAAATGTAAAATAGCCTAGAGCCTTCCTCAAGAATTTGGCTATCAAATGCAAAAAGATTTTTTCAAAGCAGAATGGAAGTTCCAGAGACTAGCGCGTTCAAACAAACTCTTCACTTTATTATTAGTATAATATGATTGATTTAGTTTCAGATCATTCTGCCTGACTGCCTTACGTACAGCATGGCGGGCGGTGATCTGGAGGTCAGCTCGCACTTGCCACACACAGCATGTCGAATGTGCCGAATCGAACATCAATTCATATTATCGAGGGAGTCCTCTAACTAAACGCTGTTCTCAAAACCGAAACCTGAAAATCTGGAGTCTAAGCCTAATAAACAACCGTTATTCTTTCGAAAGCTACTTGCAGTCTGGGACTAGGCAAATCAGGTTACCGAAAATTTGCAATTTTCGATTCGAAAGCCCGTCGAATAGTTCTTGAGAGAATAAAAAGGAATAAAGTAAGGAAACAAACAAATCCATGTGTTTAATTTTATTGATTTATATAAATTTGCCTCAGATCAAGCAGTTTACAAAATGGAAATTTTACAATGATAATAACCCCATTGAATACAAGTTAATACTATTACGCGGGTTAGTTACGAACTGAAGGCACTGTTCTAAAAATAAGTTCAGTTCTGAAGACAGCAAATTAAATGTATTAAATACATAGATAACCACACCGGCTCACTGCCGAGCCGTGTTGCTACATAAAAATACTCGCTGAAGAATTTCATCTTAAAAGATTAAACTATTTGTCACAGCTGATTAGCCTATGGCTAAAACAATCTCTATAAACGAAATCACACAGATACATTAACATAATTAGTGAACGTCTTGATTATCACTGCAATTGCTTCATGAATACATTTCTGAAGGGGGCAAGAGATGTCGTAAGTCGATCATCACAACCCTGGTATCACTGTTCACGCCTTTATATTTGTCTGACGACTGACGATAGACGAGGCTGATGATTAATATTAGAAGAATATAAATAATGTAGTGGAAACCGTTTGGGAAGGCCATCCGTTGCTACCTATGTAAGCCGAAACATTCACTATTACATCTAGTCACCTCCGCGGCGCACTGAACGAGACATACATTTGGTCGCTCACCACACACCACTCGTGACGGTGTCTCACACATGCCATGGTAACATTCAAAAATCTTCTAAACAACATTTGAAAAACCAACAACAATAGATAATTTTTCTATCGCTTATGCTTAGGATTAGGTACTTGGAATATTATGCACGAACGAGGACTACCCATTACCCTGAATTTATTGTAAGAAGCAAATATTTAGCCACGAGCTACACTCCAACATTGCAAATGGTGTAATTTTTTATCAGTTTTACGTAGGTTGGATAAAGTTAGATCTGTGCCCCAAAAAACGCAGCCATAGGAGATCTCTGCGCTGCCACCGTCAATGCCGTGGATGTGCGAAGTTTTGGACAAACAAAATGGTGTACACTGTCGTGCCATCGACACGACGAAAAAGAATACAGTGGACCTAATCCAACTGTTTGTAACAACCCATATAACCTGTATTACGCTTGTAAATGAATTTAAATTTGATCTCCATTGCAAACAATAACTATAAACCGTAGTAAAATTGGAATTTTAAGGCAAAACTTAAAATGTGAACAACCAAATGTAAGTGTCCTAACACTGTGAACATTTACCGGGCGACAGCACTGATGTAGAAATATAATCCATATTAAGCTACGTTCAGTGTTCGCAAGATACTTTGCTCCATGAGTGGGCTGCGATCACCCGGGAAATGTATCACAAAATTATTTATAATACCACTATTACTAAGCTTCAATAGGCAGCTTAAGGAATCACAATCCTATAATAATTATCGTTCACAAACCGGTCTATGCGACCTCTCGACTACACCTGTGACTACGTACATTCCACGACAGTTAGTCGCAGTATACAGAATGCTCTCGTTGGATTTCGAGCACTAAGGACAGCTACATTTATCGTTGCAGCTATTACCACCCTGTATACAGACGCAGCTGCGACTATGTCGCTCAGTGTATAACAAAACATTACAGATTCGCAACAATATACGACTATTCATTACTATTTCATTTAAATATTGAATAATGATCGTAATGCCTCGTTAAATATTTAATATTGGAACATAAATGTCTTATAACTATGACCTAATGGGGAATTTAGACTACAGCTAGACGAACTAGTGTACGTGTCTGTACAAAGTCATTTTCACAACAACTTCTTAATTATCGGACAATATAATAACTTCCAAGTGCCATTAAGTAAACACGATTAAGTAAATATGTTAAGTGTTATGTAATATAGCTTAGTTTCAGACATTTCGTTTCAGGATCAAACATTATTGCTTTGAAAGTGTTAACACTCACGCGGGGATGTTAATCTGAGAGTCGAGCATACACGATGCCAACAATGGGTGGCATGTGGGTGTTTCGTGCACAATTTTAACAATAACATACGTTTTAAAGTGTCCTTTCACCGGTGTTAAAGCGTGTCAACTGATTGTACCAGCCAGTTTGTCAGTCGCAGGTGGAGCGGGAGCGTCGCGCGACCGACGAACATAAACTAAGGGTAATAGCTAGGCATTGGACTATTTGCGGACATTGGTTGCGTTCTCGGCGTTTTCTTTCATGATCTTGGATTTGAGGTGGTCCTTGTACTTCAGAATACCGCCCTGCCACTTGGTGACGGTGCCATTCTCGCAAATCCAGATTTCCTCCGCGACCTGTGACGACAAATTGTTTGGGTAAGTTAATGTAAAGGTGCAACTGCAGGCGCAGGCGCGTCGATCGGCTAATATTTATTGCATCAAAACATAGCTGAAGGTCAATTCCCGTAATTCACCTAAACCTCTGCTACGCCCCAACCGGCAGACAGTTCGATCGACTTCGAACGATCGAACGGTAACCCGCAGCGACGCACCACACTGGATCAATGTGGTCGATGTCGTCAATTATGCGTCAATAGCTAACGTCAATGTTTGTAACCCAACAAGGCCGAAGATCGCACAAGATATAAGGGGAGGTCTTTGCCCGGCAGTGGGATACAATACAAGCTAACAAATAAAATAAAAACGCACCTGGTTGATAAGCCTGAAGTCGTGGCTAACCAGCACCATGCCGCCGTCGTACTCGTTGATGGCGTCGCCCAGCGCGTCGATGGTCTCCATGTCCAGATGGTTGGTAGGCTCGTCCAGCAGCAGCAGATGCGGGGTCTGCCACGCGAGCCACGCGAACACCACGCGGCAACGCTGCCCGTCAGACAGCTGGCGCATCGGACACACCTGAGGAAAGAGGTCGTGGGTTAAATTGATAGGGTAGTTTATTTGCTACAACCCGTGTACCCGATGGGATTTCCCATCAACAAGTTCTATTCTTTAGGAGCCTTAGGGCTTGAGTTAAAAAAAAAAGATGATACAGCAATTTTTTATAAACGTAAAGACCAATTTACCACGTTTCGAACTATAAAAATTGTGAACATTCTAAACATTCCAAAAATTATAACACAACTGACTTTTCCTTATAGAGAAGTCTAGGTTCAAATACAAACTTCCACGTTTACTTTGAAAATGACGAACTTCCAAAGATATCCCACGTTAAAGGATTAATTTTCAAATTCAAATTTTCAAATCCTTCCTAAATGAGAATTAAGGCAGGATTTTTGAAAATTTATCCCATAATGGATTCCGAGATTTTGCATAAGAGTTCCATATAACGAAAGTGAGTACTTTCGTTATATATAAGGAACACTAATGCAAAATCTCTCTTCTAGACTGAGTGGCTTAAGATGCGCGATGTGTTAAGAGGCTTTCTTGGTGGTCGCCAATGTAGATTCTGGCTTAAAGGCGATTGTGACAACTTATGTTACTTCGAATATTTCCATTTATAATTGACATAATAGTATATACATACTATAATATACGATTTATACCGTTCGGCGCATGTCGGTACGCATCTTACAATGTGTTAAAGAAAATTGAAGCGTTTATTAAGTACTCCAATGACATATTATTTGCATGGAATTTAAACTGCTGTATAAATTGACTGACGTCAGTGCAAAAGCTGTGTATACGCCATGAAAATACGACAATTCTACTCTGTACTGACCTGCTGGCGGCCGGTGAGTCCGTAACGTCCGATGATTTTGCGCATCTCCTCTCGCTCTCGCACATCTGGGAACTCCTTCATCATGTAGTCAAGCGGAGACAGGTCCAGATCCAGCAGCTCGTGAAGGTGCTGGTGGTAGCGCCCGATACGCAAGTGAGAGTTCTTGCGGATCATGCCAGTTGATGGGACGAGCTGCGAAGGAAAAGAGTAGCGTTAGATTACAAAATAATAATATTTTTTATTGACACCAAAAATATTAACATTACAACAACCAAAAAAAAATTGTAGGCTATAATAAAAATAATACAACACGGGAGCATCTGCAACCGAACTAGGTGAAAAACTTGTATCCAGCATACAGCTCCATACCTCTCCGATTGATGGACTGTTTTTTTTTGCCTACGTGTTTTCCCTCCTTCATTAACAATGTGACATTTTTTATGAACTCCTGTCCTATCATATCTTCATACGGCATAGGATCTATAGGCACATTATGGCAAAACTCATGAATCGTCAATAACAACCCCCAAGCCTTATTAACCAAATTCAAAAAAGGAGGAGATTCATAGATATTTTCATCAATAAATTGTAGACCGATTTTGAAACTTCTTGTTTCATTTGGTAGAGGAAGCTCGCGCCGTAGTCCCATATGAATTTGATTAGGTTTGGTAGTTTTTGAGTTAGTTTCAATAATAATTATTAGATTCACTCCGTCTTATTATAAAACACGATCTAAATTTAGTACTGGGATTATTACTAGGTTTAAACCATGACTAAATAAAACGTTATTATAAAATGAAGTTTATCACTAGTTCATGAACTATCTAAGGTACTAAAGTTAGTCCGCGGAGACCCCTAGTTTAACCATGGATTTGACATCGGTACTAACTTATTTTTGAGGTTGGCGTTGATTATTTTTGTGTCTTTTTATTTGCGAATCGTAAAAAATGGATATTAATATGATTGACTTGATGGATTTGGAAGATTTGGATATGCTGGAGACGTCTCGGCGATCTTACAGACATCGTCATCGTGTTAATCCTTTTGAATTGAGTGACGAAGATTTTAAATATAAGTATAGGTTCACAAAACGTTTTGGGGAAAAAATAGTGGATGTTTTACGTGAGGATTTATCCCACGACCCTCGAGGATGCCCATTGAGTCCTGAATTGCAAGTGGTTTGCGCATTACGCAACTGGGCTCGCCATGAAGTAAGTACCTACCCTTGGTCAATGCTAACATAACATTAGACAAAATCCAAATAATATACTAATATTATTGTTTTATTTGTAGATTCAAGACGATACAGCTGATTTACACGGTGTGTCTCAACCTGTTGTCAGCATAACGTGTAAAAAGGTAGCGGAAATTTTGTCACGGATGTCCCGCAGATACATAAAAATGCCTACTACCTTAAATGCACAGGAGGAAACAATTAGAAAATTCCGTAGTATTGCGAATTTTCCTACAGTTCTTGGGGCAATAGACTGTACTCACATAAGAGTCAAGAAAGTAAATGCTGATGGAGGTCAGTTATATATTAATAGAAAAGGATTTTCTTCGATCAATGTACAGGTAATTTTTAAACAAATATTTTAAGTTGTGATTGTCTTTAAATTACTTTTTAGTTTGCTCCCAAAATGCTTGATACAACAGTGAATAATTTAATTGATTATCTTAATTATTACCAATGTCATATTAAAATAACAGAGAGGAGAGTAAAGTTCTAATAAGTGGTCACTTTTCAGGTGGTTTGTGATGCTGGCCTGAAAATCATGGACATAGTTACTAGATGGCGTGGAAGTGTACATGACTCCAGAATATTCCGAGAATGTAGATTGAAACAGAGGTTTGAGGCTGGCGCTTTCTCTGGAATATTATTGGGTGACAGTGGCTATCCTTGCACTCCATATTTATTTACACCATTGCGTAACCCCACTACACCACAAGAAGAGAGGTATAACAGCAGCCATATTCGTACCCGAAACACAGTGGAAAGGTGTTTTGGATTAATGAAGCAACGGTTTCGTTGTCTGTTACGAGGCATGTTTGGCGACATTGAAACCGCAAAAAAAACCATCGTTGCATGTGCTGTCCTCCACAACATTGCCATCGACATGAGAGAAGACCTGTTTCCTGGCGAGGAAGATAACATACAGCAATCTTCGTCTAGGGAACCTGTAGTAGAAAGTTATATTCCACCTTCTGTAAGGGGAAATATTAGGAGAAGGCAGTTTATCGAAACCCATTTTTAGTGATTTTTTTAATTATTTAATGGCCCCAATTCCCTTGTTCACAAACTAAACCAAATTTAAGTTCAGTGCATCTTATTCTTTCTATTTCATTAAGAAAAGGACCGAAGATAAATATTAGTTTAGTATAGACAAGTTTAGACGTGATTAAAAATTGGCAATTATCAATTCATTACGGATCAATTTATTGTTGTAAATTAAACAAAACAAACCTTTAACAAAATTAAATCCTAACTTAACTAAAACTATACAAACATGTTAATAATTATGGTCTAAAGCTGAACATTGGTGAAGGGCACCGTGCCGGGGAACTGTCTGTAACTGTTTGTGGGATACATCCTCACGTAAAACATCCACTATTTTTCCCCAAATGTTTTGTGAACCTATTCAAAATCTTCGTCACTCAATTCTGTTTACACGATGATGATGTCTGTTTTATTCTTCAGTGTTGGTGTGTTTCTTACTTTCCAATAAAGCTATTTCTAGTTCCAATTTCTTTATTTTTAAGTTAGCAATTTTAACGTTATATTTGTGTTCCACTTCCATCATTTCTAGCTGTTTTCTTTTAAAATCTGTATTGCTTTTTATGATTGACTGCCGCATTTCTTCACTTCTGTAAAATCAAATACAATAATAAGCAATGTTATTTTTAACATGTACCAGTAATAGGCATTAGAGTAGGGTTAGGGTTCCCTGTCGAATTTTGACAGTGATTGTAAATATGTTATAGTTAAGATTGTTTCATAAAATGTAGGTAGGTATAAGGTATTGCAACTTGTACATTTGAAGCAAATATTTTTACAATTATTTTTAGTCATTATATTTATACATGTGTGTGTATGTAATTGAACTTTGCTTTCAACATTTACAACAGTGGTGGCCAAGTGGCAACGACCGCGACTTACGACTTATAGGTCGTAGGTTCGAACCCAGACAGGTGCTTTACTTTGTGTAAATTATTTCATCACCACTGCTCTCAAAACGGTGAAGGAAAACATCGTGAGGAAACCGGCATGTCCTAGAACCAATAATTCGAAGACATGTGACATCTGCCAACCCGCACTGGGGTAAACATACCTACCATCACGCCGATAATCCCTGATGGGGTAGGCATATCTAGGTGCTCTGTTGTTAGTCGGTTCTTATGACTCGCTTCCCCGGCGACTACACAGGGGAATTGTATTGTTAACCCGTCCCCCACGGGGTAATTATTTCTACATACCGATTTTGCAAGCTCTTTTTCCTTTTTTTTGTTGTGTTTCTTGTGTTAACAGTATCATTGTTCATTATTAACATCATTCTGGTGCTTTCTGTATCTATAGTTGGATCGTTGGGTATCTCTAAAACAAAATAAAATATAGAATAATCCACAGGTTTTCGTAAATTAAATAAGGAAAAGATTAAAATAAACTTGTGTACATATTGGATTATAATTATATTATACTGGCTTTTGCCCACGAAAAGAACGTTAAAATTATTCCACAGGAACATACTGCTGGGATAAAGTCCAAATTCCATCCAAATTCGTGTAGCCGTTAAGGCGTGCGTGATTAGCATGACTTACAATAACTATTATTTACCTTGCACTTCCACAAAAGGGTGTTCTGGATTTTCCTCGTGTATTGCTTCATATTGTTCAGTTTCTTCAAAACTGGGTCCAGGGTTTGGGTCAGTGAACATTTTTATCGCAGTTGTAGGCTCGGGAACTGGATTCTAAAAGAAATAAATTTGCTTAACATGTTTTCACACCGACTGCTGTATTTTGTCTACAATTGAATTAGGTATTTTGCACTTTGAAGGATTAATATAAAATACACAGATATTTGTTATGAATCATGGAAAATTATAAAATAACTTTATACAAGTGTGTTATGCTATAGTAGTCCAGTGTTTTGTGTCCTATGTTATTATAACGAAATTATTACGTATCATTTTTAATCTTGGGACATCATGTTGGGTTGTAAATTTCATGCTCTTAAAGCATATGACAGAGCACTTCCCACATAAATAATGTAATATCAATACATTTTAATTAAATGTTATATGGAATGATTATGTTTTTATTTACCAACGCATCACTATCGTAGTCATTAACTTCAATGACAAAGTCGTGAGGAGCAATCGCCATTATTTTTAAGTCCTCAGGAGAAGGTGATGGTGGTTTGTCGCCACCGCCTGTCTTTGATTGGTCCCTCCTATGGGTAGATAAGTTGGATTTAGCGGACAACTTCATTCTTTTCCAAGCCAACTTCAATTCTCCCTCTGATCGAAATTTACCAACTATCTCATTAAATCTAAAAATAATAAAAATCGATTAATATCACGTAAATAACGTACTTGTACACATAGTAAAAGCAATAAGTACTTACTTAATCCGTATATTCTTCCACTCTTTATTTTTCTGCATATTTACTGAGGTTTTCGTGGACTTATCTTCTATAATATGTGCTGATTCAGCAATAAGCTCACGTAATATTTCCTATAATAATAAGAACATCCGCGTTAGATAGTCGAAATAAGATGAAACAAAGCATTGTTTACCTAATAATAATTAAAAAATTATGTTTCACTAACTTTTTCTTCAGAACTCCAGTTTTCACCCCTTTTTTTCTTTTGTTGTTCCATTTCTTAGCTAGACCACGATTTAATCACACACAATGTCTCACGAACTAACCAACTAACAAACTAACAAACTGTTAGTAACAGAAATACTTACTAAGAATAATATTAATAAATAAGAAGTGCATTTATTTATTCAAAAGGACGCAAACATTTGCTTCAAATGACGCGGGCTGTCGCCGAATGTAATTCACTCCATTTTACGCTAGAGGTGTTAAAAATATGACAACTTTATTATAAACAGCGCGTCAAAAGTACAAGTTGTGCTTGTTCATTATATTGTAACCTAAACAAAGAACAATTTATGACATATTTTTGTATTGATAAATAATTATTTAATCATTTCAAGTGTTAATATAATATCAATATTTATAGAAACAGAACGTTGCTTCAAATAAAACCTGTACGAACGAATGAAAGAATGCCATTTTTGTTTCTTATCTGTGGATATTATTTGAACCATGGACCTTCTTTGGTACTAACAGATCCTCAGATAGTCTTCGTTTTGTAATCAGGACACACTTTGATACTAGTACTAACTTTAATACCGTCACAATCCTAGACCTTTTAGTCTTGGTTTAAACCAGTACTTAAGCATTGTTTTGTAATAAGACGGACTTTGTTTATGTTGATAATGTAAAAAAAAAATCTGTCTTTGTTGTTTACAAAAAAAAAAACCTGTGCCGTATCGGGGACCATATTTAGTACCTTTAAGCTTTTTGTGACATCTTTTAAATACAATATGGAACGCAATAAATTAATATGAATAAATAAGTTTGGTACTAAACACATTGAGTGATTTATGGAGCAGGCTTAAGCCTGTGAGTGTTTACTCACATCTCCATACAGTAGCTTTCAAACAATCAACACAGTTGACTCCCCGTGTTATACTAGAAACCTAAAACCAGCTGATCTATTCTGTAAAATTCTCACCATGGAAACTTAGGTGAAGTGACGCCGTAGATGTCACGGTGAGATTTTTACAGAATAAACCGGCTGATGAAAAACACCTGTGTACTCACATCTCCGTACAGTAGTTTGAGGAGTGTGGACTTGCCGGCTCCGTTGGGCCCCACCAGCGCCAGCCGGGTGTCCAGGTCGATACCGAACTCCAGGTTCTTGTAGATCCACGGGCTCGTGTCCGTGTATCTGAATGACACGTTCTGGAAAGAACAGAAATATAATACACAGGTTAAACACAATTCAAATGTCATAAGCTGACAGTCTGTATCTTGGGACTCAGGCTTCAATGTTAATCATTCTGTTGTCACATTGGAATGTATAACTCAAATTCAAATTAGACTGACAATCAGCACTTTTTGAACAACAAAATTACAAAAACCCTCGCCATTCGCCTTTGCTAGTGCTTCAACTGGGAAGAACTGGCTCAACAAACTCTCTAGCAACACAGCTGTCTGTTCAGTTAGAAGAATCTGATTTTATACAATACTAGCTGACCCGGCGGCGAACGTCGTACCGCCTAAGGACATGAATTCTCTTCATATTATTATTTTTTCATGTATTTTTCCCATGTTTTAATAGTTTGATTTGGTGTCAGATAGTTATACTTATTATTAAAGATAAAATGTTCTATCCCATGAAGATACTAACCTGCACCATGATAACAGGGGGCGGCACCTTGCCGCACGATGGGAAGTAGAAGTTAAGGATCTTGTCATCTGTGACCTTCTCGGTCAGGCCTTGGGCCACCATCTTAGCTAGCGTCTTCTCCTTAGACTGGGCTTGTCGGGCCAGCTTAGCGGAACCGTGACCAAACCGCGCTATGTAGTTCTGAAAACATTACGAACATTATGTAGAATAAAGTCTAAGATGATCAACTCATAATTCTGCTTGAAATATTATTGTTTGAGTTGACGTTGCATATTTAAAATGTAACGTCTCTCTGTTAGTGCGCCTGTAACTTTAAAACCCATTTTTTTTATTTAGAATTTATATACTAACTCTGGCTTCTTATCTTCATCTTAGAAAGTATTTTGTATGTTCGCAAAACCTTAAGACTAAGATAAGAAGCAATTTCCATACTATAAATACTTTTTTTAATTTATATAAACTAAAACTTGCAAATCCTTTATTATAAACAGTATCCGCTGTCCTCCCATACCTATTAACATTGTAATTTTAGAAAACTACCAAACGACCAATTGCACCTATGGTCGGACTTTTAATTAGCTGCAGTAAAATGACAGCTTACGTGTTACCACATTTTAACGAAATTTAAATAGTAATGTGACAAAAGAATTGATTCATTAAATTAACATTCAGTTCAAAATCAATCCATGTTAAATTGATTTTATAAAAAAGGATAAGTTTACAAAAAAAACATTGAGCAATGCCTGTTGTTTTTCATCGCATCAGTGATCAAATTGGATTTATAAAAAAGCATTAATTCCAATCACAAACATTTCTTTTAAATCTGTGGTGTCTGGGAGAAACCTGTTAAGTCCAAAAACGTAATTATTCAATATAAGACTTTTAAGGTTCAAGTTTATCAGTTAGGTAAAGTAGAAAAAGCCAACCACCGCTACGATGCTCCCTCTCCCTCACTTACTAACTTATCAGCAATAGACCAAAACAAAATATGATTTTTTTTAATAACAACATAGTACCGAACTAAAAAATTACGAAAATGGAGTTATATGGAGTTATCAGGTTTCTCCCAGACACCACAGAAATATTCTTATTTTTGAGGTTTTTGGTGTTTTGCAAATAACCCTGTATAGTAAACGTTATTCGTAATGAAAACTTTAATTAATTTATAAAATTGATTTCTTGATATAGTGGGATATTTAGAGTAAAAATTTAAACATCATTATCTTTAGTAGATTATGTATTTACGCTGATTTGAAACTACAACATATTATTTCATAAAATCATCAATACAAAGAATATTTGATTTTTTACGGTTAAATCAAAATTGATCAATTTCTAATATCTAAATTAAAACAATCACTAGTAGAGTCAGTGTGGCAACATTTTTTAACGAAATGACATAAGAAGTGTCATTTTACTGCAGCTAATTGAAAGTCGGACCATAGCTTCTGACGTTCCATAAGTGTCCATGTTATGTGAAATTTTATTCACATTGTTTCATAGACATGTTCTTTGTCCCTGGGGTATCGTGTTACTCAGTCACTAGGTTGTCGAGGTCAGATCGGCAGTCACTCCATGTAAAACACTGGTATTCCGCTGCATTCAATTTAACTGAAAGTCGACCGAAACACAGTTGGAAGAGGCTAGCCAGATATTGATAAGGATGATGATAGCTGTTCTTTGGCTAGATTTCATCATAGATAAGGTCACACACTATAAGTTTGACGCGCCCCGTAACAAATTTGTATTTACCGAAGAATAATAATTAAAATCATTAAATACTCTCTCTCTAATTTTCATGTTTTCGTGAAATATTATATGTAAATTCGGTCATTATGCAAAGAAAAAATTTGAATATTTAGATTTTACGGCTACCTTGGCGCAAACAGAACTGTTGAAAAATAAAGCATCCCTTGCGCTTTCCATCACGAAAGTCCACTATGGGAAAGGGGTCAATAGTTTACATCTAATTAGGAAAACACTAAAATAATGGGAGGTACTAGGTATAATACATAAGGAACAGAAAGTAAATTATTAATTCTATTTTATTGATACTTTTCATCAATATCTGTGGGCTGTATTGTTGCATAATATGTGGATAATTTTGAGATTTGGTCTGTTAACAGGCCCTGTAAGGGCCGGTTTCACATTTTGGAGAAATAGACTTTGAAAACGTCATAATGTATGTGAGCCAATTATGGGGTATGTTGTACTCGAGTAGTTGTGTCATTACAATGAATATCATAAAATACTTCTTTGTAAAGAGTTGAAATGATTTTAGTTTTTCTGCTTTTTAAACTTTAAATGAAGAATGAATGAGTCTCTGCAACTTCACAGAAAACTTGGTTGGATGCAACATGAACTTAAATAGCAGCATCCTCATTTGTTCAAATAAAATACTGCGGTCACCCGAGAGATCATCAAAAAACTGGCAAATAAACCTGAATCGAAAGAAAAAAACAAAAGGACACAACATCCAAATTCCACAAACATATAGACTCACTTGCAGGCGCAGGTCCCGAGCCCAAACACTGAGCCCCGACGCTTAGATCACTCGACGAACATGACGTGGGCAGCATTACTAACTGGTGGCAGGCGGTAACATCATCAACAATGCCGCTTTTAATCTTGCTCAGCATACGTTTGTCATTTAACAGGAAATATACGACCACTGCTTAACATAAGCCTCTTCCTAATGCGTTTGCAAGAAATTTAGTTAGACAGAACATAAGTCTTCACATGTTCCCGTATTCGTAACCTTGTGCGTGTGTGTGAAAGATCGGCTATATCCTTTCAACAGAGAATGTGGCACTTTACAATAGGTAAACATGAGCCTTTTGACATTGAAATTTGTGGTGACAAACCTTCATGTGAGCGATCTGGTCTTGTTCCCAGTTGTATTGCTTCATCTGGTTTTCAAGCAGTTCCATGCGTGTCCTGACGAAGGCCTCGTAGTTGCCAGTGTAGTACTTGAGCCGGCGCTTGCTCATGTGTATGATGTTCGTACACACGCCGTTCAAGAAGTCCTGCGAGTGAGATATCAGGACGAGGATGCGTTTGTAGCTGGAAAGTAATGAAGGTTTTGTCAGGATTGTCCGCACTAATAGTAAAGAAAAGTTGTGTTCAATAGCCTTATTGATAGTTTTTTCAATGTTATCCATATTAATATTGTAAATGCGAAAGTGTGTCTGTCTGTCTACCTGTTACCTCTTCACGCTTAAACCGCTGTACCGATTTAGATGAAATTTGGTATAGAGATAGTTTTGGAGTCCCGGGCAAAGACATAGGATAGTTTTTATTCGGATATTCCCACGGGATCGACACTTATGCGTGTGAAACCGCGGGGCGGTGCTAGTATAGATCTCTGTGGTATAAAATTGACTTTGACAGTTTTTTTTTTAATATAAAATTGACTTTGTGTACAAAAGTATTGTAATGGGGCCGATTCTTAGACATAACCCGGGGAGGCTGAACCGCTGATGTAATGATGAATACGATGAGCAATATAGTGTCCTGTAGTGTTCATACAACAAACTGGAACACCAATCCAATCAGCTGAGTGTGGTGTCACAAGTATGTAATATCAAATAGGTCACTATTCAGCGCAGGTTGTTCCCTAGATACATTTATCTGAGTGCATGAAGAAGTTGCCCTATATGCGAGTGAAACCACAAGCACCACAGGATTTTGTATGTCTGATATCACTCACTGTGCTATATTTCTTGCCAAGACTTTGTAGGCAATATAACGTGTTTCGAATTTAGACATCTGCGAGTCTGTCTAGATTTAAGAAATCGATATCCTACTAATATTATAAATGCGAAAGTTTGCTTGGATGTTTGTTACTCTTTCACGCAAAAACTACTGAACGGATTTCGATGAAACTTCACAGTAATATAGCTTATACATCAGAATAACACATAGGCTACAATTTATAAAGATTTTGTGTGATTTGGCCATAATATAATGATAAGTATCAAGTAAGTCGGAAAAATTCCAGCCCTCTGAGAGCTATCTTGGCGTGCGCTGCTTAAACCGTTAAGAGTTACACGAAGATAATGTATCGTGGGACTCTTTGTCTTAAACAGTTCTAAATAAAAGTCCGCGACATCAAATATCTATCTTTTATGTGGAAGCCATTATATCCAAAATAGTGAGCCATAAATACATTTAAATTGGATACTTTTTTTACAATGCACATTTTAGAGTACTTAGTTAATTCTTATCAAAATAAATACATTTATCGCTTTTGTTATTTAATGTAGATAAACTTTGTCTTTTACACTAAGCAATTTGGACGAATACTTTAAAAGTTATCACGATAAGATTGACCGAGTGAAGCGCCATTAATGCCTGTTGGAGGGCGGTCCAGGCAATGACGCGCCATTGCATCGCCGAGTGTTCATTTTGCGTATTTTTACAGCTTATTCGATTCGAAGCGATTTATTACTAACTTACAGTAGGCATATTTAAAAAAAAAATTAGGTAGTACATTTTAAGTAGAAATATACATAGATTCGTTTTTAATTTAATTATTACAGTCATAAATTAGAATTGTTTCTTTGTTTGTTTAATGGGGATTGTTCAAAATTTCTAACCATTAGATTTTATTTTATTTTTTGAAAATTTAGAGCAGTTTGAGAAACTAATTTGAATATTTTGATGATTGGCTCAATAGTTATTTAAAAAAATATATATATTTTAAGTTTTTAAGGTAGGTGACGTCATCATTGGCTTAAAAGATTAAGTGCCTTTGCCTCACTAGTACATCATTAAAAATTTAAATCTGTCAACACAACGTCATCCATATCACATCTGTCAAAGTGTCAATACTGTGATAAACAAGCTTGTAATAATCGAATCCTATCCTATCGTATTTGTTTACAAATGGTTTTTTTATGAGTAAGTGTCGTCCAAGGAATATACTACTCTCTGTCGTCACTAGAACAATCGACGCGGCGACTGAGAAATAGAATAATAACGCACGCGGCGACATAATTTTATTGTTAGTTTTCCTGAACCACAAATTACCACAATGAGCGATACTTTTGTTAAAGCCGACTCGTGAAACCTGCCTAAAGTTGAGACCGTTATGATATTAGAGTACATTCCTACTAGCAGCCATCATAGCGTAGCTGAAATAAGGGGAGCAAAATTCTAATGTAACGCATACAACAAAACGAGATTGTTTATATTTTTGACATTAATATTATAATTTGACACGACAGATTGTAGACAATACTTGCGTCTTACTTTTTATTTTCTGAGGTAACGGTACAAAACTGTACATCCAAAGCTGACGTAATTTGAAGGGCAAAGAAGGTCAATCGTATTTTATCAAAAATATCAATAAAATATGAATATTTTTCATAAATAATTAGTCCGTAATGATCAGTAACGCTATTCCTCGAAATGGTTTTTTCAATTACAACATTTAAAATAAATTATGAACAATGCCCATTATAGGATTGTATTTTTACTTAGTTAGGTCACGGGTTAGGTATAGGTTGTATTTGTAAAAGTATCAAGTACCTAAATAGATTCGTGATTGTTTTAATTACTTAAGATTATTACAATTGTTTTTTTTTTTTGTTTGTTTAAGATTAACGTATAGTTTTAGGTTTAGGTTGTGTTGTAAGTAGTAAGAAGATAGATTCGTTTTCCTCTTAATTAGCTATTGGAATTTTTTTAGTTAGTTTGGAAATTACTACCGATTTTGTGATTTACAATAATTACTCGAAAGCGTAAGTCTAATATTTCACAAAGCTCTAATAAAGCTCGAGCTATGAAAATAGCTAGACTTACGGAGACGTCTCAACAAACTGAGCTGCGAAGGTTTGAGCAGGCGGTGAGTGAGGCGGCACACAGAGCTACTAAGACACCAGAACAGTACCAAGATCGGCTTCAACAACACGTTGAGGATCTGGCATCTCAACGAGCTGCTGAAACTCCAGAACAGTCTCAACCTCGATCTCAACGGAATGCTGAGTATCTGGTGTCTCAACAAGCTGCTGAAACACCAGAACAGCCCCAAGATCGGCATCAACAACATGCTGAGTATCTGATGTCTCAACGGGCTGCAGAAACACCGGAACAGTCCCAAGATCGGCATCAACAGCATGCTGAGTATCTGAAGTCTCAACGGGCTGCAGGGACACCAGAACAGTCCCAAGATCGACAGCAACAGCATGCTGAGTATCTGGTGTCTCAACGGGCTGCAGAAACACCAGAACAGTCCCAAGATCGGCATCAACAGCATGCTGAGTATCTGGTGTCTCAACGGGCTACAGAAACACCAGAAAAGTCCCAAAATCGGCATCAACAGCATGCTGAGTATCTGGTGTCTCAACGGGCTGCAGAAACACCAGTACAGTCCCAAGCTCGACGTCAGCAGCAGGCGACTTACATGGCGTCCCAAAGAGCCACAGAAACCTTTAAAACGGCTGAATCTCGCAGACGCGTTGTTACACGAGTATAATGTATTGTGGGACTGTTCGTCTTAAACAGTTCTAAATAAATGTACGCGACAGAATATATATACCTTTTATGTGGAAGCCCAAAATAGTGAGCCATATCGAAAGTACCTCTTTCTGTATGTTACCTTTTCGCACCTAAACCACTGAACGGATTTCGATAAAATTTGGCAAGGAGATAAGTAGCATCCTAAGGAAGGACATGGGCTACTTCATCGGTACTGTCCCTTGGGATAATTTCCGACATCCACGCGGGCGAAGCCTCGGGCAGAAGCTAGTATGTATATAAAACAAAGTCGGGTTAGTTACACCATTTATAACTCAAGAACGGCTGGAGGGATTTTTATGATCTTAGATTTGTTGGGTTTGTCTCCGTCTCGAATAGCAGAATAACTATAAAAACATGGGAAAAATTTACGAAAAAAAAAAGATAATTCATTTTCTCACACATTTTGTATGGAACGCCTTTTTTGATGATATCTCGAGAACGAATACTGATTTCGATGGCGGTACGAAGTTCGCCGGGTCAACTAGTGTTTAATAGATTTCAGAACATTTTAACTATTTTATTAATATTTTAACGTTGTTAGCTTAGTTATTAACTTCATTTTCCATGCTGTGGTCTCAGTGAGAGTACACCTACTTAATACCCGAGAGGCAATTCTCGTAATTTTAAGAACGTTCACAGTCCGATATGTCTCAATCTGTCAGAAACACCTCTAACTTCCTTACATTTTTTTTTAAGTTTTTGACATTGATAGTCGCTAAGATGAGATTGCGACTAGATTTGGAACGTTTTTAATCACATGAATTGGTGGAAAACTTTATTTATGTGTCATGTGTTAATTATGGTGTATAATCTTTCGTTAGAGATATTAAATAAATAAATGAAAAGGTTTTTTTTTTCTTTTATTTATATTGGCACCTTGTAGCATATCAGTCTATAACATTCCCACTGCTGGGACACAGGCCTCCTCTCGGTGAGAGGGAGTGAGCTATAATTCACCACGCGAGCCCCGTGCGGGTTGGTGGATGTCACATTATTACTTATTCGTAGGTCACATGTCTTCGAAATTTTGGTTCTAGGACATGCCGGTTTCGTCGGCTGAGTCGGTGATGATTTATGACTTACACAAAGTAATGCGACTGCCTGGGTTCGAACCCACGACCTACAACTCGTAAGTCGAGGCCGTTACCACTGGGCCAGCATTGCCATTTATCTATAGGCCTACCTTGTATTTTCATATCCTTTAAATTTAATTTGTTATTTTAACTGTGCTTTGTGTGTAGTGCTATTTCTTTTGTGTGAACTAAATAAATGGTTTGTCTATGTGTCTATCAACATCCAGTATAAGAGAATTAGTACGTACTGTTTAAGTTCTTCTTCGAGCCACACGCAGGCGTCTAAATCCAGATGGTTGGTCGGCTCATCCAGTAGCAGTAGATGAGGCTTCACGTACAGCGCGCGGGCCAACGCGATACGCATGCGCCAACCTGCGGGAACAATGCTCGTTAGAAGAGTTGTCTATGGAAATATGCAGGATTAAAATAGTAGGATGATAGGATTTTTTGATAGATTGCTTTTGTACGTGAATAGGGTTTTCAATACCGGCCATACAGCTGCATCCTATTGGACTGGAAGCCGACCCAAAGATAGTTGGGAAAAAGATGTGCAGATTGATAGAGGGCTTTCAGGTCATCTGGCTGCGGTACTGCGCAGCGAGTCGCGCACATCAAAGCCGCCATACAGTTAGACTGGGATCTGTACCATCCGTAGAATAAAACTAGTAATATAGTATACTCCTTAGCATTAAGCCCATAACATAGGCGTGTTAATCAGAGGGGCAATTCTCGTAATTTTAAGAACATTCACAGTCTGATCTCAGTCTCAATCTGTCAAAAATACCTCTAATTTCCCTACATTTTGACAAGTTTTTGACATTTGTTTGTCGCCGAGATGAGAATGCGACTAGATTTTGAACGTTTTAAATTACGAGAATTGGCCTTCCGATATCAAACAATGTTTTAGTTTTACCAACCTAATTTTAATCGTAAAAAAAAAAGACAGTTCTGAACAAACTGTTCTGTTGTGCTTTGGTAACCCATGTGTAACTTGAGGTACACGTTCCGGGAAAATGAACGCGAGATCTAACAATAACTGTTAACAATGAAAACTCGTCGTGTGTTTAGACAGTAATTTTATAACTACGAGATAATGAGATTGTATTATAACATTTACATAAGATCCAGATTGTGTACCTCGTAAGTAGGAATGAGTACACTCGATTTTGGCAGCTATTTTTTAATAGAGAGCGAACATAATTGTCAGTCTATGCTAGGCTACTACACCGAACTTCTGTGACCAAAAATCCAGTGACATTTTCATCTCGTGCCCAGAAGTAGTGCTTGCAACGACTAGTCCAACGTCAAGATACTAGGTACCTATCTTGACCCATTAAGCTATTCCTTAGATACACTTAGTTATCCTCCTTGAGGAATCCTTTGGAAATATAAAGCAAAATATGAATATTTGTATGTGTTAAATGTTCGTATTATGCATGAATATTATCATGAATTGCCATATTATAGGTTGACAACAATACATTAAAACATAAATAATTATATAGTTTGCATAGGACTGTTTTGAACGAAATTGAAAAAAATAATGGTTTTGCCGATCAGGCGACTAGCTATAAACTATTGGATATATTTGATTGAGTTTGTGTATACAAGCCTCCCAACGTCATAAGAAATACCATGTTAAATTTAGTGTTGTTTGTGTTTTTAGTGGTGTTGTCCACATTGTATGTAACAGTAACGTGCTGACCTCCAGAGAAGTCCTTGGTGGCCTTCTGCTGCATATCGCGGTCGAAGCCCAGACCGTGCAGAATGTTGGCAGCGCGTGCCTCCGCCGTGTCGGCGCTCAGGTCCTCGAGACGGTCATACACGTCCATTAGCTGTTCTTGTGCGTCTGTGGAGAGGTTTTAAGAACATGTTAGTTACAAAACCAGGGAACCAAGTCTACCAGTTTACAAATGTTTCGATGGTCTCCCCATTGTGATTTTTTACAGATTTGCCATTCAAATTCAAATTCGTCAAAAATTAACAGTGGCTTAAGCTGCTGCTCCTGTGCGAAATTTTGTCAAATGCAATGCGAATATAGTACTGCTCTGCAATGGATGGGACATTTAGCATCTTGTGTAATACCTGCACGTTAAAGGAACTTACGGAGGCTACTGATATCGTTATACTTGTAGCTAAGTTCTGCAAATATGATATGGAATCCCTATTATGCAAAATGTATTGACTCGATTGAGACTATTCAACGTAAATTCCTAAGAGCTCTGCATAACAGAAAACCGCAATAACACTGTACATCCCGGGAGCAAACTCAAGGCGATTCACTTATACTATTCCATACAAGTTTAGACGTGATTAAAAACTTGCCTACTAAAATTACGTCAATCTACGTCAGGCGCTGATTAATTAAAGGACTAAACTAAAATTTTTCTTCTGTCCTTTTCTTAATGAACTCGAAAGAAAAAGATGCACTGAACTTAAATTTAGTTTAGTTTGTGAACAACAAAATCGTTATCGATGTCTTAGTTTTATAGTAGCAGTTAAAGTAGTATTTAAATTACTCATTAACTAATAGACTAGATTGTAATGTGAATAAAGTATCACCAACTATGAAAATTCACAATGGAAAAAAAAAAAAAACAGAAAATGTATGCGCTTCGGTTTAATCTTTGTGTTTCCGAATTATCACTAACTTCTCGCCACAGAGTAACCCACAGAGGCAATATTAGTGCACCTATAATTGTGCATTATTATATGAAATATTGTTTATAAGAAGAAGGTGATGATGTTTTGGATTTATTCCGGTCTGATCCCCTGAGCCCCCCTCCGACCCGTCTCCTCGTTCCCCTGCTAGGGTACCTACGCTGTTCGCACCTCATTCATTGCATAGAGATGTTAATATATAATTTTGTAATCATGGTAATGCAAAATAGGCAAGTACTTCCATGGTTGTAACAGCTCTATATTATATCCCATCATCGCACGTCCGTATTCCCGATAATAGACGATGATTGCGGAAGTGCATTGTTTTCCTGGGAAATCTGTATAGTCTTACCATCATCTTCGCACTGAGCCAGTTCCTCAGCGAGCTTTTCCAGCTGGATCCTCTCCTCGTCGACTTCCATAACGCACTCGAGTGCAGTCTTATCGGAGGCTGGCATCTCTCGCGTCAGGTGGAAGATGTCAATGTGCGCGGGAATGGTCACCTCGCGCCGACCCAGCACCGCCAGCAGTGACGACTTGCCTGCAAACATTGACAAGGAAGCTCTTATAACAACTGTGTTAGGGAATAAAACGTAATCCTCATATCTGCCTAACCTTTTCCCAATTATGTTGGGGTCGGCTTCCCGTCTAACCGGGTGCAGCTGAATAGCAATATTAGTATCAGAACATAGTGTAATCTTATTTTCCTGAAAACGTAAGAAGAGAACACTTTGCCAGCTATGTTTAAGTGTTTTATGAAATCGGAGGCCAGTTTATCGACATTAATCTGGCACAAATCCAGTCTCCAGAAAATTTTAAATTTCCTTATGAAACATTTTTTCTTTACGATCAAAACCAAGACACCGCGCGCAGCGCAGCAGACCAGCAACGCTTACTGTGCGCCGCGAACGATGTTATAAATTCATAATTCAGACAAGTCATGCTTCAGAATTCAAATACACTATGTTGCCAGGCAATTAAAGTCCCCTCGTCGTACAAACAAACAACAAAAGCCAATGCACTGTTTTAATATTTATTCGCAGCGAAAATCATGACAAGAAATTGCAAGATATCGTTCGCGAAAACTATTTACTTAAAATAAATAAGACTTTCGCTTTTTAATTTTGACGATTGAATTTGGATCGCTGTTAATCTTAGTGACGATTTGCTCTCCAATTCTTTGGAAATTAAATTATCATAAACATTATCTAAATCTCAGTCAGACAGACACGTCCAAGATATGAGATCTGGTGCCAATTACCGACTGAGACCCAAAAGCATCTTCGCAAAAGCAATACGGTAGCGTTAATTTAATGTATAGGTACATATTCGTTTGCATTGCAAAACGCAAGAATGAAGAGAATTTTTAAGCTTTGGCATCTCATTAAACATAATATAGGCGCTTATAGGCTAAGCTAGCATTTCATCTTTATTGGCGTCCGTAAGTATAAGTTTTATAGGTGAAGGGCATTTGTGAACGTCCAACCGGGCATTCTGGAGTCCCCTCCAAATTGCTGAGAGCAAGCTCTTCGTAGTTTATGTCGGTAGAAGTGACACATAAACTTCTCAATGGTGAATCTATGATCATTTCTTGGAAGAAAATAGTTCACATTGGTTAACAATCACACTATGAGCTTGTTATAATATATTCCCTTTTATTATTTTAGCCTGAAACTAACTAATTACGTTCGATGTCAATCTCATTGATACCATGACAATATTCTCAAAACATTCGTTTTTATAACCCAACGATACATTTTTTTTTTTTGCACGAAACGGTGTATTTCCACCGTTGTAAAACCGAAAATAATTTCAAAATGTTCTTGACAAAATTGATTTTGAGGAAGGAACGAATCGCTTATTGATTTTTTTCGCATTATTTATTCGAGGACACCTAGTCCATTAATAAATCAATCAAACGTTGACTCACGTAAAAGTTGCCAACTCATCATAAATGCAAATAGCGCATGTTTGATTAACTATTAACTGTGCCAAGGAGTCGCAAGCGAATATAATGCTTTTGTACGGATTTGACGAGTTACACCGTTTGTCCATCCGCTACCGTCAACGGAAGGTCAACGAGAAAGGAGATGATTCGATCTGATCGTGACGTCCCAGTGACGGCGTGCGGTGGACACCCATAGTAAAAGTATACTATCGCTACTTCGGCGCCGACATCTCGTTCCCGTTGACGTGGAACGACCTAAAGGTCTATTTAAAAGATTTTCGTGTAAGGGATGTGGTAAGGGCCTTTCGGGTTTCGGCGCTTTTCGGACTACCGTGTACGACAATGCATTCAGACCACTGAATGAAACCTGGATCCGGACACGTGAACAAGTTCATACAAAATGTATTTTTTGTGACCCTGACGGTGACACTGTACAGCACGGAGCCTGCAATGGGTAGTTAGACCCTAATTCATGGACACAAACACTGCCTGCCCAATATCTATGATATGACACTCGCAGCAAGAAATTTGCAGCAATGTCACCAACCCGTTTATATCTTTTAAATTCATGTTCACTTGGAAAGGCATTACAACCTCAGGGCTAGCGTGTGACCCAATACGCTATACAAGTGTCTTCATATTTTATTCAGCAAGAATAAGCAACGTGTCCTACAATTTATATCATATCGATTTTATTAGGGTTCTGTAAACATTTTGCTGTACCTACAGATTTCTTTATATTCACTCCATAAATGGGAATTATGAGGTGACCCAACAGGGAGCTAAATATACATACAAAAACTCACGCCTTCTTTAAATGAGGGTAGGCAGAAACTACAGAACGCCACCTGCAACGAATGCTACGATCCTTACATACTAATTTTGTTTCGTTCACAGTCAAACACGCACTCCGGTTGCAAGTACTACGCTCCTAAACTTTCTGAAGAACATCACCACAACGGGCTAAAGTGAACAGTTAAGCTCTTTGACTGGTCACCTCATATTTCCTATGTTACCCACTTGAGCAAAACTGGCAATGGGCTGGCCATATTAGCCATATACCAAATGACCACAGATGACGTGTTCCTGAGTGAAAACCGCGATCGTAAGGTAGGTTACCCTCGCGCTCGGTACGGTAGCGACGATTTTAGAACCGTAGCATCTCGATAAGACTACCCCAGGACCGAGTTAAAAGTTGTGAGACTAGTAAGACGTTTGTCCAGCAATGTGCTTAGGCTTTCCCTATGTTTGTGATTTTACAGCATGGAATGGACGAAGGCGATGGAAGTTTTCATTGTGGAAACTTAGGAGTTCATTTTCACAATTAAACCTTCCATCGTCCTGATGTGCTATATCAATAGCCGTGTACAGAAAAAGCGCGCTCGAAAAAAGGTGTATTTACTATAAAACCTTGAGTTTTCGTACATGGTCTGAAGTTTTGAGTTTTCTAGAATTTTAAACAGCAGCAATGGTGATGACAACTCGTAAGTCGCGGCTGTTACCACTGGGTCACCACTGCTAATTTTTTAAGGCTTAGGTGATTTCCTGTAAGCTTACAATTTCCATTGTGTGACGCCTGCATACATTTCCTAAGGCTTTTGTATGAGTGAGGGGAACCCTGTTAGTGACACCCTCTTTATCGAAGAGAACTGATATTCACATTTCGCAGTACGAAATAGAAAAACATGTATTATTTATTGTTTACATTAGGATCAACGACTTCTGAAGCAGGTCATGGATAAAAAAAAACACAAATAATGCACTAGGCACTACATATTTTTATTGCTTTCATCTACAATGTTACTAATTACTTTCTAACTTCCTCGATGCTCTTATTCAAGCGCGTCTACAGGGCTGTTATTTGTATCTAAACTTCATCATACAATATGCAAGGTATATATTAATAGCGTTAGGATCCCTTTTTATAAACTTTAGTAATATTTTGAACGTCATTTTGGTCACAGGCAATTGGATAGTATCCGTTTAGTTTGCTTGATGAACGAAACTTTTTCTAGGAACAATTTGTCTTCTAATTTTTTTCTCTTTTGACAACATAAAGGCATTCCAGGCCCAAATAACACAAGAATTTGTCCAATCGACAAATCTGATTTGGCTTTTCTAGGCACAGGCAACAGGTAGCAGGCAACAGGCATCTTTGAAACGATCTTCAATTTTAATCAGCCCTTGTAGTTCTCAAATTAAGAGCTCTTTTCCTTCACACCACATTTAAGGATAAGCGTTTTCAAATTTTTAGGGCATGAGTATGAACTCAAATATGCACTCGCACTCGCATTCGGGAACGCATTCACAAATATTCACGTGCATTTTTAGGTTTTTCCAGACGCGAACCACAGACTTGGAAGTGATAAGCTTCCCTTCCTGCTGACATTCACATACTAGAAATCTTACATCCACTGGATGCCTCACTGGCCTCGTCAGATCAGTCGTAAGTACGTAGACGCGGGCGCGCATGCGGATCATGATGATGACGAAAATTTACGCGAAGAGAGCTTTGTCCAACACAACCAGTCCTTATGGCGGATGATTATCTAGAATGTTTCAGTAATTTAATATTTGTCTTTAATTTCAACAGCAGTAGCACTACGTCCGTCCGTCAGCGTCGCAGGTTCATTTCTTTGTAGTATATATCGATCGGAGGAGGGGCTTAGCTATATGATTTATCGGTAAATGCACCATTATTTTCTTTGCCATAAGAATGTTTTTGCATCATATGTAGGTAATTCGATCAAATTGTAGATTTTGTAAAGTGGTCCGACACAAAAAATTTCACTCACTCGCAATTTTGGAATCACCTTGGTTGGTATCCATCTCAGATTATCAACGTTACGTATGATGGTTTCCACGGAAAAATAATACAAATCTTTGAAGAACGATTCGTTGGGTTTTACCAACGGCCATTCAAGCAAAACTTTTCTAACGGGTTGGTTATCCAGAGGGAGGGGAGATTTAAAAAAGTGTCGTGCTGAGCAATGTAAACTACTCTTCGACATTCCCGGAGGTAGAAAACGAATAATTTCCAACCAGTAAAATCTAGTTGCTAAATTATTCACATAATATCCATGACCTAGTCCTTAAGTACAGCAAACCTGGCACTAGTTCAGGAAACAGATATCATGAATAGAGAGAATTTATCCGTATATCAATGGTATGTATGGTATATGGTAGTATCATATTAGTAAGCAAACTGCATAATCATGTTGCATGCCTATAATGTTCCCAGTGCTGGGACACACGCCTCCACTCTGTGAGACGGAGTGGGCTGTCATCTAGCACGCAGGCCTAGTACGGGTTGGTAGATTTCACATGTCTTCGGATTTTTGGTTCTAGGACATTTTGTCGAAAGACGCTTCCTCACGGTGTTGAGCAGCAGTGGTGATGAATAATTTGCACAAAGTAAAGCGCCTGTCTGGGTTCGAACCTACGACCTACAACTCGTAAGTCGCGGCCGTTACCACTGGGCCGCCACTGCTTCTAGGTGGATTATGTAAACAAACTGCAAGTTCTCCAGCAAATACATACATTGGTGATCAAAGTATGTTGAACTCTTTGTGCGTCATCAGCTTCCTGCGCCTGCCCATATTTATCCCGATTACTTAGTGTTAAAATCAACAGGATTGATTTGAAATTGTTGCAGGATTTTTTAAGTGATAAATAGGACTTATTTATAGATGAGATTAGATTGAATTTATCTTTGTAACATTTCGAAATAATATTATAATGACGCAGCAGGCTGAACACCTAATTATCTTTATTGTACCTAACAATAAATAAATAAATTGATTATATCGTACATACAAAAAGAAACTTGGTTCTTCATAAGTTTTAGTGCCAATTACAAATGGATTTATACCAGCATCTAATTAGCACAAATCGAAAAATATTATATTTCTAGAAACAAAAGCCTCGAAGGTGTTTGACTGTTTCCATGTCTTTTAAGGTTCTAATAGTCGGTAAGTTCTAGCTGTAGGTAGGTAAGGTATCCTTGGGAAGACCGTAAGAGCGGTTTCGCATTACATCCGATCCGAATCCGAATTAAAGATACGACTTCAATCCGAATTGGAAATGTTCTAAATTCGGACGGATAGAGTTCTGATCTAGTGCGCAACCCCTCATACAAATAGGACTGTGGTACACTTCGGACCGGCATTTCTCGGATTCGGATCAGACGCAGTGCGAAACCGCTCTAAGCTCTAAGGGTTATTTCTACTTTTATAAGCTGGATTCGTCAGGTAGTTTTTTGAACTTTGAACCGCACCTCACCTACACCAACCTTAAACTTAAAAACTCCCTACAAAAAGTATATAAAAAGTAAGTTGTAATGGACAGTACGGGGCATGGAGTCTTTGTTTTTCGCCATGTAAAAAGAGGGATCTGAGAGGAAAATTGAGTAATATCACTAAAACTATCCTCCTCGAAATGAAAACTTCCTGCCTCCTCTTTTTGAAATCAGTAAAAAGGATAGTTTTAAATATTCAAAAACTTGTTAACATGGTAAACTTCATATGTAAGTAGTATACTACAACTATTAATTTTTCTATTTGCATTATAAAGTGCGGTCGTGATTTGTAAGCCTTTCAGTGCCCATGGTAACCCGTTCCCCTCTCATAAATATAAATAATCGGTGGCAAACTACCCACTGGCTATGAAACTACATTTGTTTTGCTACAATAACGTCGTACATTCGCCCTCGTCCGTCGAATGAGTTTCATCTGTTGTGCGTTGAATTAAATCAAGATTTTTAACGTGGAACAATTTTGACTCGCTGAGCGCTGATAAAATACTTTTACTCTACAGACGTTTGTTTCTGTTTCTGCACTCGAACAACTGTAATCTGCCATTTCGGAAAGATCTTAAATAATAAAAACATAAAGAGCCGCGCGCCCGATTACCGGTGACCTGAATATTCAGATCGCGCCTCCGCATCGGTGAAAAGTACTCTGAACCATAGACCAAAATAATGATAGCTGTTACTAACTCGTGTTCTGAACCTATATGTATCACACTTATAATATGTTTGTAGCAAATACGGTAGTACCAAGGTCGGTAATAGGTAAGCATGCAGCGTTGTGTAAAATTTTCCATTCATAATATTGCAAAGCAAGTTTGTTGCTATCGTATATTTGTTGCTACACGAAATTCGCCAGAACTTTGCAAATGAAACATTCTTATACAGCTGGGCTGGGCTTGTTCTTGTATCTTTTAAAATATTACAAAGGCCGCTGACGATGTGCATTCTATACGCCCGTTTTATTAGCTTTCAAAAAGCCCATAATTCAAAAAAGGAGTGAGGTCGATAGATGTATTTGGCATGCATTAGCAGTGGATGTACTGCTACGTTAATATTTTGTTGAACTGAAATAGCTGCCGTTTCTTTGTTGGTATGGAAATTCCTGTTATTGATTTAAGTGTAGCGTTCACGTCATCAACCTAAAGGTTAATAAACAAGTTAATAATCATTTTTACAATTAGTTTCAAAACGCAACACCGGCTCGTATTTGGTTTCCATAGCGTTAATTAAAGCCCTACATTTTCACTGTTGCTTTAATTAGTTTCATAAAATAATTACTTTAACCCAGAACGTCTGCTAACAATTCTCATATAGCTCTCAATAGCGCTCCGTTACACTCAGATGAAGCAAAAATGGGTCAGCGACGTAGATGGGTTAGTGGTAATCAATAATTGCAGCCAAGCATAATATTATATTCCCTGCTATAATATTCGTTGCAGTTAGGAAGAAGAAGACTCATATTTCTTGGTAACCTTCATGTTATGTTTCATCAAAGTACAGTAGGTACCTGCCAATATTATTGTCCCACTGCAGAACAAAGGGCTATTCTCATACAGAGAAGGCACAAGCATGATCACCAAGCTAGCTCATTGATGGCTGGCAATTAAAAAAAAACATATTTTTAAGTTGCGGGGTATCTGCGTAACACAATATCAGTAGCAATGGCTTTCATTTTGACAGTTCAACAACATTCATTGCGTTATTTACGTTGTTGAGCAGACAAAATTTGCGAACATTTATGAAGCAATGGAATAGCAATATCCTTCAAAATGATTCAGATTAAGATGATAGCTTGTTACGCAATTAGGTTGCAGCTTGTTCAGGTTTGCTGAAACTGTTTTCCTTCTACGATACGGTGGTTTAAAAATACTTGTTACTTCCCCGAGCATACCTACTGCAGCGGTATAAGTTTTCTTAAAACTTTTACTGTATTAGGGCATCTCCTAGTACTCATTGCATGGACTCTATAAAAACATTTTGAGAACATATATGACTTAAGGTTTCTATTTACACGACAACAGGAACTTATATATCACCTTTGTTATGCTCGTTAAGGACGCTATCACAATTTTCCACGAATAACAGTGTTTTTCAGATACCAGATATTTTAATGAACAGGAGTCACAATTGCGAGGATATCTTGGTTTCAAATTAAAGATAATATATTCATCTCCAGAATAAAATTTTCACACAAATACGTTTTTACCATCACTATAATCGCGAAAAATGAAATAATAAAAAGGGGTCTGAATAGGACCCAGTATAGCTAAATCCACAGCAAATTTTAACTTAAAAATAATAAGATATTGTTGCTTATATAGTCCTCTATACGACAAGCTAAATATTTTGTAGATAAATAAATAAATTTTTCATTTATGAGAAAAATAAGAAACGCTCTCAAATTTCTCCATACATTTCTACCCGCGGACACTTGTGGTTGGTCATTCCGCACTTATAAGGAACATTACTTACTCTATGTCCGCACTCAGACACGCTCGTGGAAGCACACCAGTATCGCTTCCTCGCAAAAAATTATTATGTAAAAAAGTGTGTTCCGAGTTGAGTAGGTACTGTGGTTGGTCGAAGTTATACTTTTCGGACCAAAATAAAATTAAGTACGATTATTGGAATTTGCTTTAGAAATATAGTTGTTGACGGATTATTTTATATCAAATTAAAATGACGGAAAAAAATTTTTTTAGACATTCGATACTATAGTGGATTTTGGGGTTTTTAGGGGTGATGAGGATTACGAATATAACATCCATTTTTAAGTAAATAAAATACTGTTTTCATATGGGAATGATTATTTTTAAATATCACAAAGAAACTACGATAATCTCCCAGGCTAGTATTTGATTATGTAATGCTCCAACAATTGTCATCAAAAATAATATTTAAAAGTACTTACATATTTTCAAACTAACAGCATACTGGGGGATAAACGTAGATGTTCCTTGTAATACTAAAATGTTAAGGTCGTTTTTGGGTACCTACGTAATGTACGTAATGACTGATGAACTTCAACAATACTAAAAAATAATCATATAAAATAATAATTTTGGTTGCTTGAGTTCGTCAATAAATAACGCACCCAGGGATAACATTTTTAAATTACCTGGAAACTCCGAAAGAAGCCTATAATTGTTTTTTTTTTTATACAGGGTTATTGGAAAAACATTAACAACCTCTTAAGAGGTCATTATACTCTTTATTATGAACAACTTTTACTATGAGACCAACCCTGAAATCGCGAAAAAAAATCAGCTGTTCCCATTTTGACTAGTTATACGAACATATGAAGGGAACAGCTGATTTTTTTTCGCGATTTCAGGTTTGATCCCATAGTAAAAGTTGTTCATAATTATGAGTACAATGACCTCTTAAGAGGTTGTTAATGTTTTTCCAATAACCCTGTATACCTTCCTACGAAGTATATAATTTGTCTTTTTTTAATAGGTAGGTATTTCGCTTTTTCCACCGATTAAAATACCTGGATTAATAAATAAATAAGTGGATGGGGTGAAAAAAGTGACACAAGAATGACCTGCCGACCTTTTATACTATTTTTAACAATAAAGATTTTCGTACGTCTCAGTCGCGCGCAAATATTTATCCGTCTCGGTGTTTTTTTTTTAAATTAAATCTACACAACATGTATAAAAAAAAACACAACATGTATTTTTATTGAACTCTTCCTATTTCATTCACAACGAATTTTTTTTAATAAAAGATATAGTATTTACCTATACAATCACATAACTAGAAAGAAACTCAAGTAGGTTGATGAAATTAAAATACTGTAGGCGGGCAGCCCTATCGCGTGTTTACGTACCGCGCGGCTGTAGGTAATTATTTGTAGAACTGGGCCCGAGTCACAATACTGTATATTATTATACTGTGGTGATAGCGTCCTTAAACGAGGAAAACTGTTCAACGCTAAATAATAATAGCGGCGAATTCAACCAATAAGCAATGCAAGCTAACTAAAACATCTAGCCATATCGCGTTTTCGTTGCAGTTAGAAACCAAATTCGTATGACGAATTTGATTAAACATTTCAATTTAGTTAGAGTAACAATGATTTCGTTGATCGTAAATTCGATCTTATCGCCGAGTTATCCTAGAGATGGGTTTCCGACGTGCCGCTTATTGAATAAACGGCTGCACAAATGCAGGATTGAATAGTATAGAATTGTCGAGAGACTCAACGAGCACTTAGCCTATAAATTAAACTCGGCCGCTGGACGTAATAAAACAATCTATTCGACGCTTGCCCTTACTCTGTTTCAAGGAAAAACTGATAATGCTGTACAATAGAAACGCAATCATAACTCCGTATCGGAAGTGTTTAATAGTGAATAATACCTATAATGTCGTATTAATTACGTAATAATGCTAGAAACACGACAATTTATATGACAGTAGAGCATAGAAAATAGTTTTAGGTAGCTGTAATTATGAAACTATTGTTTTATAGTTGAGGCGGTCTTATCAGCTCTCATGTTAATAGTTTCACACTTTCACATATTCACACCTGATTTTGTATTAACAATATAAACTCCTAAGCAAAACACGCCTATATCCGCGTCCGCGGCACCTACGTCTATGCAAAAGGATTAAAATTAAAAATATTAGATTATCAAAATTCTTGTACCCTAAGGGCTGATTAAATTAATATCTGTACTTAAACGCATGCCTAATCGAAATGCCGATGAACAAATTTTCAACATGTCCGGAATTGTTAGGTTTTTTATTGAAAATAGGTACTGAAGTTATTTCAGCAAAGATGAGGGAGTTTACATATGCCTTGTTGCATAATTTTTAATCAAACATGTAACATACTATAGTTGAGACAAAAGGTACTTTCGCATAGCTGCAACGCTTCATAAAATATTTTGATCAAGTTCATAAAAGTACCTCAGCCAAAATTTCGCCAGCGTTAGAAAAGAAACATTATTTTGTCGTCATGGCATGCCATTTCATGGCCACAGTTGAACATGGTCCTTAGCCTTACTCATCATTTTTTATACTATTAGCTTCTGCCCAGGCATTATCTACCAGAATTTACAAAAATAATCTACTAAAAATAGTCCAGCACCATAATTGCGTAACACATTTTCAATCGTAATCGGAATATTTTGAAGGAAGTGCTATCCATTGCTTCATATGTTTGAAAAATTCATCTGCTCGACGTAAATAACGCAATGAATGTTGCGAAACTGTCAAAATGAAAGGTATTGCCACTGTAGGTGTGTTACGCAATTAGGTACCTCGGAGAACCTATCTGAAGATGGTGAAAAAAATCTTTAGAGAAAAATTGTACATACCACATCCGTTTAATCCCACGAGGCCGTAGCGTCTGCCGCAATTCAACTCGAGGAGTGTATCCTGGAGTAGTTCACTTCCGTAGAATGTGATAGAGAAGTTTGCGATCTTGATGTCCCTGGACCTCGGGTGGACGGCAAGGGAGCCGGTACACGACCTGGCCTCCGAGTTCATCTTGGCTTCCTCTTCCAGCTTGAGGCATAGTGCCTCTGTAAGAAAGGATTTAGCTATAGATAAGAAAGGATTTAGATATAGAAAATATTTTAAACCAGAGGAAATACATTATAGTATTTCCTCTGGTTTAAAATATTTTCTACAACAGAGAAAAAAATTTTTGAACGAACTCTAATGTATTCCATATTCGAATCTTTGTATTCAATTGGTGTTATTTCCACTTAACAATATCAACTTTAAACCAGTGAAAATTATGTGGTTTTAAGAATTGATTTGGCTGGTACTATTGAAAGTCATAAGAAAATCTTGAAGTTGTTGCAAACTGAACTTTATGTATGTGTGTAATAAAGTTATTTTTCCAAGGACACATATTCGTTTACATGTATGGAAACTAAATTGCGACCGCAGGGTAGGTTATTTATGAACCGCCAGATGGCTGTTTTTGTTCAATGTACTTACAATATTCAGGATTACTTTAGCAGTTTGATTGCTTCTAAATAGTAAGTTATGAAGTGAGAGCCTTAAAACTGGCCTACATGATGGAGTCAATTATTTATCTGCATAGCACATAGGATTTTAAGTCATAACGAAACAAAACATGCATTTTGTTTGTTTGTATAATTTAGATGAGTGCTACACAAGTACCTACGTCCTACACAATAGAGTGAATGCCGCAGCCCTGCGCAACAGATGCGCAACAGGTGCATAATGAACAAAGATGGTATGGAATTAAGGGTCAGTTCACACCGAGACGCGACGCTGCGCGCACATTTCAATAGAGCGAATCAAAATATAACTCTACACGAAAAGATACACATTTCATTGTGAGAATTCAGAATACTTTGCACCACGCAGCGCTGCGCCTCGTGACTTCCAGTATCGTCGCGTCGCGTCGTGTCTCGGTGTGAACTGACCCTAAATTGTCGGCGTTCTTCCAGCTGTCCTGCTGTTGTTTCATAAACATATTTATATTTTTGTACAGGGAGGAGATTTAGCCCTTTATAGTATTTATGTTCAAAGTAAAACCTAATGATGAGCCCATGACCCTGCTAGCATGATCTTCTCAATTTCCTGCTCATCTTTCTAGCAAGAACATTTGGATTTAAGTTATATAACTTTACTAGCTGCCCGGTGCAACTTCGTTCGCGTGGTGTCCTACTCCTTACCCTACCCTACTCCTACCCTTTTAAAAAAATTTGTTGACAGCCTATTCTCAGACCTACTGAATATACACACAAAATTTCATAAGAATTAGTCAAGCCGTTTTCACAGGAGTTTTATTACAAATACCGTGACTCGAGAAGTTTATATATTTATTAGATAGTTATCATTATTATGTACCAAAATAAATGCCATATTAGCTTGTACTTACTCATTATTTTGCTAAGTCAGTGAATGCAAGATTAATTGTATTAACCTATTAAAGTCAGAGCCTATACATAGTTATTCAATGATGTGTAAAGAACCTTGTGACAGTGAAGGTTTTTAAAATGACGTAATGACTAAGATGCTTTGCATGATTGGGGCTTTTAAAATGATGTAATGACTAAGATGCTTTGCATGAATGCCCATTATGAGACTACACATAACATTACGCCTGTTATCACCGAAGGGTTTCTGGACTCCGGGCTGTGAAAGGCTGAGAAAAATTAATGCATGTACTGCTACTAAAACTCCTAGCAATTACACTTTTTTTTTTCTTCTAAACTATTACTTACCTGTGGACAGTGTTGTGGGTCATATTATCACTAAAATAGTTTTTGTTAAATTAGTTGTAAGTTCTTATAATTTAACTGTTCCTTTAAATAAAAATTGAAAAAATAAAATTAAAATAAAAAGCAAATCGACGATGAAGTGACAAGAACCTTTATCTACCAGAACATAATTTTACAGGAAACGAAAAAACATTTTATTTATTTTAAAAACAAGATATGAAAAATACTATTATTGGTTATATATTAAATAAGAAGCGGGTGTAGGGGATAAATATAAAGTTAGTTGCTTTTGCCAGCTCACGCAAACAATTATTTAAAGTCATCTACGTAAAAAAAGTAAAATTGCAAAAATGTCAGTTAGGAGTTCTTGTCACTTCATCGTCGAAATAACACTTTGCCAATCGGGGATGCTAAGACCTCTGGAAAAATCTGTGCATGTTTTGTGTTAGAAAAATCAGAAAAAACATTCAAATATTTCTTCGCCATAAAATATATTTTTTATTATTAGATTGCGACAAACCCTCGCTTCAGGTGTACAATAACTTGATAAATCACCTCAGCATGACAGATTGAGATAAATGTGTATTATTTCCACTATATTCAGAAAGAAGGGGTACTAGAGAGAATCCTAGTATAGCAAAGGAATTTCGGAAATAATGTAATCATTTTTATCCTAGCTGTGTTCAGGATCATTACAAAAATGTTCACACTCATAACGGCTATGTTTCCAGTCACAAACACTAGCTAGCATAAACCTTGACTATTATACTATATTCTGAACTGACCTAATACACTCTTGTTGTTGCTGAATAATTAAGTCAGTATACTACGACAACTAAACATGAACCCCCACCTGTTCATCAAAGTGACATGATGGACTATCACAGAAGTTTTAATCAATACAGTCGGAGCACACTACTACCAAATCTGAAAGTAAGTATACTTAATGCAAAAATTGAAGCTTTTTTTTTTTTTTGGATGGGAAATCATCTAATGACTCCTCCCGCTTATTTTAGTTTACTGGAAACCCTAAACAGTTCATAAATTATTTATAAGCAGTTATGATATCATTTAGAATATTATAAAAAGATGTTGCAATGTTGTCAGTTTAAAAACTAATGATGAATAATATTATGCAACAAGTACGAAATGTTTCTAAACTTCAAGTAACAATAATTGCATAAAATTTAACAACACTTGCTGTTTGCAAGATGTTGAATTCACAACAACATTTTGGTGAAAGCATGACTAATGCATTGTGACTTTTTGTTTATTTTTTCTCAAGTCTACAGTAGATAACTGTTAGCTAGTGGCCCATGACTTGATTGCACCAATTGGAGCTGCCACATCATAACAAATTGATTTGTTTGTCAGTTCAAGCTTTCATTAATTTCTTTACTTCCTGTTAGATGTTATGCAAGGTTTAGTGATAATCTTATTTTTAAATTGTATTAAAAGAGCAGCAGCCGCAACCTAGTGCCATAATTCAGCAGGTTGACTGATTTTTACAACACAGCAAGACAAAAACGTAATGTTCTCCAAAAATTGTGACAAGATATTTTTTACTTGCTCTGTTCAGACAACTATTTCATGCACACCAGCAGGGCAATTACCTAACACATTATCAATCGGAAGCGGTTTTCCAACTTATGAAGCAATGGATTAGAAATTTGCTTCAAATGATTCAGATTCCGATTGATAGTGTGTTACGCAATTAGGGTGCAGGACCCAAAACTATTCCCTACAGGCCTAGAATCACAAAGGGTTAGCCTGATTGTGCAGCGCCAGCTGATTTACTTATCTTGTAGGTGCTTTTAATAATGGCATGATGGCATGTACTACCTGGGGGTTTCAGTCAGATTTCACAACCTACATTGTTTTGGTCTATCTATTGGAGTGCAAAAAAAATCGTTTTTTATTATTCAGCACTGCTTAGTGCATGTTGCTTATATTTGGCATATTATCTATCATCAAAAAAAAAAAAAAATCAATGATAAGTTCACGACAATCACTACAATTATAACGAAATTTTGTGTGTACTGTACTGCTGGCTGCTGCATAACAAACTGTTGTACTGCTGTCAAGAGTAAATAAAAAGTTAAAGCAATTAATATTGGCATTGCATGCAAAATGTGCCATATATCATGTTTGGTGGGGAAATATAGAACTCATTTTTATTGTACTGAACTTGACATATTTTTTGACATTTCCCTCAACTTGCAGCACCACCCTGAACTGACAACAATTATATACTGGACATACCTACACATTCATCAAATAATCCTTTCTCTCATTTCTATAAACTTCCTTACATGCAAATCAAAGGAGTACTGCAAACAGCAAACTTAAACGTATAATTTAATGAATCCCAGAGAATTCCAATGTTCTCCCCATCAGTTGTCATTTCAATAACCTAGACACACAAAATAACTTTCAAGCAACTTTAAATAAATAAATACAGTAGCCACACAACTATTTTGAAGTGAATAACCAAGCAAAGGCAACCATGTAAATGCGAATTAGTGTGCCATGTGCTATTTTCTTCTAGACTTTAGTCAAGCATAGTATAGCCCCCAACAACAAAGCTTAGGTGACCTAAACTTTTAAAGTTTAAATATTACGAATAAAAGTTCCTACAGCTGGAAAAGATTGGAATATCATATTTCAAAGTGGTATTTACCTTCTGCGGTAAGCTCACGTTCCTCATCCTTGCCGTTGGTAGCAGATCCATTCTCATTAGTCACTCTCGCCACAAGCTTCTTGTTCCTGCTGCCTGCCTGCTCTTTCTTCTTTTGTTGGGCCCTTTTCTTTGCATCGGATGGCATTCTGGCTACCTAGTCAACGCCAATTTTTTATTACACGAACACAAAAAATGTAGCAGTACTTTATGAGATTTACGAAATCAATTCTAGATTTTGTAAATCATATAGAATAGGGCACCGTTAGACATCCCACGACACTGATGAAATAACCTTTGAATCAACCACTTTATTCACGTGTTTATAGTGGAATAATTAATATTACCTAAATTACTTTTATGGGATGATAAGCAAGTCGTCAGCGTCTACACGTGCTGAGTTAAAAAGAAAGACATTTGAAAAATCACAGATTAGACAAATGTCAGTCCAGAGACAAGATTGTTTTTTGGAAATGGTATTACAACATTTAAAAATACATTGAAGGGATATTTTTGTGGTATTTTGGTACTAGTGAAAATCTACTGTATTATCTAGTTGCTATCGGAAAACACGGGAAAATTATATCGATGGAAAATACAGACGCTGAAGTAACAAATATGGTAACTTGGATTTATAGCGTATAATTTAGTAGTTTACTCACCAATCTAATTATTCACTAATTAAGGGTTCCCTTGCCAAACGAGTAACACCGTTTAAATGAAAACCAACTAATTACTATAAATGGATTTGTTCGGTAACAACTGATGTATTGTCCGATCACGGCAGATTTGCCAAAGATATAAACAACAATGGTGCTCGAAATTGAATAAAATCGAAAACTTTATCAATTTCGAACGGCCATTGTTGTTTACATCTTTAGCAAATATGCCGTGGTCGGACAACACATCTGTTGTTACCGAACAAATCCATTTACAGTAATTAGTTGGTTTTCATTTAAGCGGTGTTACTCCAAGGGAACCATTAATTAAGTGAATAATTAGATTGGTGAGCTGGCATCAGAATCACTATTTTAGATTCTCTATATTCTATTTATATCTATGGTTAAGTTTTGATTGACAGTGACAGCGCCGGCCACAGAGTACTTTTTGGCGCCGCGCCGGCTCAAAGGATCAAGCGCGCGCAATTTAAAACAGGTAAAAATGAAATCAATCCGGATAAAGTTTTATTTGTTTATTCAAGTAAATATCCATCAACAGCCAATAATAATTTATTGAAATATTTCAACAAAATAATTATATATTTCACAGTAATATAGAATGAATAAAGTATTCGAGAATAAGGCGTACTGCGGATATAACATTAAATCCGTACTATGTATTAATAACAGGTAAGTATTAGTAATAAGAACACTGGTTTTATTGCACATTGCTTATGACACTGACGATTGTGTACTATATTTTCATTCGCGTATTTGTTGGTAGGAACTGTCTTCGAAACGATCCAAGGGAACCTCATGTTCACGCCAAATCTTTTATGCTTTATGTTATATTGCTGATACAGTGCGTAATATACTATTGCGTACCTATATAAACTATATGCGATGTCAACTATGAATTATAGTAAGTATACTGTATTCTTTCTTATTATTTAATATGGACTTGAGATTTATAAGTAAAAATATTTTTTTAAATGCTTTGTTAAAGTACTTGATTCTCTCTATATGAGGTGTGAAGATTAACGGTATTTTAGGCCCCCTCTACATGTCACCCCACTGGCTAACGCACACGAACCTCACCTCGTATAAGTTATCAATTATGAAATAGTAGTATTGCTTGGCATCAACAAGGCAACGCATAGACAGGGTTACAAATACGTCTTACAGTACTTAAATCCTCAACAACTACAATGTATAATATTATTATAGTAAGAGAAAAAGGTAAACTAGCAAAACTACTTAATAAGCACAATACGAAATTTGTTTCTACCTATACTAACTATAGCCTAGAACTAAATTACACCAAAATTGCATTAATATTCATCACACACTACATGTGTGATATTAACAAATTAAAACAAATAACAATGGTATGTGGACATAGTTGTAAATAAAATGCTGATTACGTTTCATTGAGAAGTATATGTAACATATAAAAATATCACATTTTCTGTATAATTTGCTATTGTAGATGGGGAAAGTAAGTCTCTCTCATGCCATCTTCTTTAACAGGTTTTCATCATAAGTATATAAATTTTCTTTAGAATCTTGGAAGATCCATCCAATATCTTTATCATATGGAGATTCAATTCAAGGAATGAGTATTCCATAACACAAAAACTTTCAATACTTCCCATATCTCCCTATCGTGCTATAGCTTGTTAAGCAGACATTAGGTAGGTAGTCAACCACTTAGGGAATAAATTGTACATACCATAATACATCATACCGCCTCGCGTAGATATTTACCCTTCAATCATTCCACATGTTTCAGCTGGATACATAGGAACAAGATATCTTTTCTTTCCGAATATTTTTCACAGTACAATAGAGATGAAACATAGATTTGTTGACACAATTCTTGTTAATAAACAAACAAACATGCACGTAGGGCATGCATTAGGGCAACATTAGATAGATTTGATTGTTTTCAAAGCACAGAACCTTACTGTTACATAAAATTTCTGATTAACAGTACACGCTAGTTAGCAAAACGTTAATATAGAAGTTATATTTGTTTTAAATACAATGACCCACGATGGCATATCTTAACGTCTCTTTTCGTTTACCCGACGTACATATTTCAGGGTATCAAGAAAACCGGAGCAAAGGAGAAGCACTCATGATCTATTCATGAACCTTTACGGCAGTTTGAAAATTTTCCAAAATATGCAAGTGGCATAATCTTGCCATATTGTGTCACGAGAGGTAATGTGACATTAGTAGATATTCGTCAACGAGCGTCAGAGAGAAGGCATCGCGCAAGGTTATGAGGGGGTTAACATCAAACACAACAGCACCCATACAAAATGTCCTGTGGTGATACATTTTCATCGTTCATTGATAATCAGAACTATTACATGATTTTATACGGAGCGTCCAAAGATCGTTGACAATGCTCAAATATATCTTTCACGGACATTCTGCACGTAGCCCATAACATATAACACGGACAATTCATTAACACAGTGTATATAGGCAAACGGTGGCGATATTAATCCTATAATATTAGACTAATTTGTAATAATTTGAAAAGTCTACCTAACACTCAATATTAAGAGGAAAAATTTACTAGTTTTTATTCTAATATATCTAAGGGATAATAAACATTAAGAAAGGCAATAGACAATTTTAAAGGCCTACCTATATAAATTATTTGTTAAATTTAATAGGAGTTTACTATAAAACAAGAAGATGGGTAGTTTTAAAATTTTATATTTGTTTTTTATCTTTTTTTGTGTAAAGTATGGATTAGAATCAAACTGGTTATATTCAGGAAGCCGATATTTTCTAACTTGTTATACATTTATAATATCCAGATTTTAACCTAATGTTCACATATTTGAGAAGCAATACCACAACGATACATAACAGTTAAATTCCCTAAACAAACGCACAACACAATGAAATGGTATAATATATTCGTAAATATACGGGGACAGTGTCAGGGTCATCGAGGGGCAACCTGTTACTATAGATTCAGTACATGATTCTCAACTGTACTGGTATTGCAGTTTTATATAAAACAGCACCAACGAAAAATTTCTACAATCATGTGCTGAATTCTTGGTTACAGTTTGTTTGTCGACGTCGATGCCACCCTGTATAACACGGACCACTAATTGAGTTCGTTAGTAAAATGATTAAGTAACTACATTTTAACAACATAGCAGGCTTTCTATTATTCTACTAAATTAGCACATGTAAATATATTAGAGAGCATTCGTGACTAAAAATAAAGTAGGTAATGGGATTGGACCATAAGGCCATTGAGAGTCATATAAATTACCGAGTATGTAGTTTTAATGTACTCTGGTGTTTATAATGTTCTTTATCTTTTCTCTGATATTCGGTCCACATTAAGCTCTGGTCGAACTGAGGCGAATCCTGTACGGGATGCGAGACAAATCCACTCGCGCGGATTGTGTCAACTAATTTATATGTAGGTGTACAAACTAGCGCGAATAGTCGCGGGATTCGCCTCAGTGTTAACAGTACTTTATACGTTGGCTTAAAACCTTATTTAGAGACATCCGTAAGGTTACACCTTAGATAATTTATTCCAAACATGTTGCTTATACTAATCACAGCTCGTTCCTTACCTCGTGTATAGTATAGCTGCTCGCATTCAACTAAAATATACTTCCATACCCATTGGAATTCAAAATGGAAACCTTCTATATACTCTATATTTCATATAGAAAAATAGAAAGCTTTCTTTTGAAGCAACTGCACTCTTTCAAATTAGATTGGTAATGTGAGGATACAATCAGAAACTTAAAATATTGAAACCAACATAAGACGGCCTAATTAGAGAGAGCGCTCAAGGTAAATAAATAGAAAAAAATAAAAAAAATTAAAAAAAATGGATAATTTATTGTAATCACAGTTATGAGACCGAAGTTCAATCGGTGTATCATTTTACTCTATCCACCTCAATTTACCATCAAATGCAACCAATGTTTCGCGCTACACAAGTACAAGCTTAAAAGATTACAATATCCGTTCAAAACAATTATAATAATTGGAATATGTCACGTATGTAGAATAAATAAGACTTAACATGCACAAGAGCTATGTACAACGAAATGCAATTTGCTAATATGCTTAAATTAGAATGTGATGCGAGTTTGAGCTCGAGCGTTGGGGCGGTTCGGTGGCGACCGTCCGCGTGACGTCACAGGCCGGGGGGGGCGCGGCGCGATCACGTCATGTTGACGCCGAGCGACCGGCTGGCGTACTCGTACACCACGTACGAGATGGACACGGCCGGGATCACCTTGATGAAGTTGGGCGTGATGCCCCGGTACAGACCCCGCACGCCCTCGCGTTGAACAATCTCGCGGAACGCACCGCGCATTGTGCCCTCCGCGCCTTGTGCTGCTTTCTCTGGAAAATCAAGAAAGTTCTGTTAAAGATTGTTTAGAACACATAGACTGGGAGTGGCAACTAGCAATCCAGAAACCGTATGAACTGGTTAAAGGCCAAGAGAAACGTAGGAAGCAGATGATTGTGACAAGTGTTCAGCAGAAAAACGGCTGATGTGGTTTCCAACGAGCTTAGTCAATTTGAACGACGAAGATTAACTTTACATTTACTGCTCCCATTTATGTTACATTTACACTAGTATTTTCCTCCACGAAAAAATTCTGATCGATAGCTGCACAAGTCCACTCTTTATCGCTTATCGACTAAAGAGTTATCGGGTAATAAAAACCCGAGTTCCTAATTCCGGCATTGACGTCCCTAACTTTCCATATATTATGTATATATAGAAATATTCTAATGATGTAATAAGTAAAGCGTAGTTACCGTTATCACACGTTGATAACATATATATGAAACTGTTATAATATACCTAGGTACCTATAGTCTGCGGACAAGGAAGTGCCAACTAACGCTGTTATCAATGCGAAGACAGACATGTGATAACGTTATCAGGTAGGACGCTATAAGTGATTTTTGGACCATATACTCGTAAAAAGGTGTTTGATATTGATAGTGATCTGTGCTGGAGCAGCGGTGGCCCAGTGGTAACGGCCGCGATTTAGGAGTTGTAGGTCGTAGGTTCGAACGCTGGTAGGCGCTTTAATTTGTGTAAATTATTTCATCACCATTTATTCATTTATTTATTTTAAAATGACAGCTACCTACATCACGTACATTAAACTTATGCTAGATCTTAAAAACTAAAGGACAAGTACATGACAATTTGACAACAACATTGATTAGATTATACAGGGTGAATTTATCAAGTGGGCGTGGATGGCCAAATCCGAAACTATGACGAATACAGATAGTGCAATCCACGAAGACGCGCCCCACTCTTTTTCCTAATCGTAATATCGCCAGTTAATTCCGCTATTGTTTTGTTTTTTTTCGATACACGCTAATTACCCACTAAGTAATAAGTAATTAGTGTGTATCGAAAAAACTAAAACACTAGCGGAATGTTGCACACTTGTAGTGTAAGAGATTAGGAAGAAGAGTGGAGCGCGTCTTCGTGGATTGCACTATCTATAGCGAAAAGTACTTAAAGGAGTCCCCGGCTCGATTTTGATGAAAACTAAAACTGCATCATTGGATTTTTTTTTAATCAATATTTTTAGCCAGGAATCGAACCTGTTGATTTTGAAAAAAAAACACGGTATTATTGCACCATTCGATAGTGTCGCTAATAAGAATCGAATTCTGGGAAGTAATGACATACGGCAAACTAAAGAAAAGAGCTAATTTTAACAAAATACGCTTTTTATTTTTCTTCTGTTACCTACCTATTAAACCTTAAATGGTTAATTGTTTAAAATGATGACCATTGTTTTCAATACATAGCTGGATTTGACGTCTCACGGATTGAACTGCATTCAGCATTATAATATTATTGATTCCATTAGAATATTTTCCAAAGATCGTAATATTTTTTTTAATTTAGAACAATGTTTTGAAGGTGACTGCGCTGCGGGTGTGTGTTAATAAAAATATTGAGGTTTAAAACAAGGTACAGGTAATGTAGGTATGAATACTTTAAAATAATAAGAAGCAGTTTATTAAAATTCAACATTTTCCTTAAGTTTGCAGTACGTCATTACTTCCCAGAATTTGCTCCTTATTAGGGACACTATCGAATGGTGTAATAATACAGTGAGTTTTTTTTTAAATCAACAGGTTCGAAAAAAATCAGCTGTTCCCTACATTTTGACGAATTATACGAACATAAATGTTAGGGAACAGCTGACTTTTTTTTTCGCGATTTCAGGTTTGGTCCCATAGTAAAAGTTGTTTGTTATCATGAGTACAATCACGTGTTTAGATATCGGTCACTAATTACCAGTCACCCTACATATTACAATTTGGTTACTCTTAAGAGCGTTTACGACGTACGGCATTTCATACAAACTTTCAAGCCCTTGTTTGTCGAAGTGATTGAACCGATTATAATGAAACTTCATACGCATAAGCAGGATACAAAGGTCTAAAAAGTTAGTAAAAAACATTTTCGAAAAATTATGTTACAGCCAAATTAGACCGATTTTAAATTTTCCATAGAAAGAGCTATTTCCAGTTATCTTTTTTTAAAGAAGACATTTCGAAAATGTTTTTATTAACTTTTTAGACCTTTGTATCCTGCTTATGCGTACGAAGTTTCATTAAAATCGGTTCATTCATTTCGAAAAACAAGGGCTTGAAAGTTTGTATGAAATGCCGTACGTTGTAAACGCTCTTAATATTATTATATTAGGCTATCTGCTATACCCAGAGATAAAACATAGTTGCAGAATATACGAGTATTCGCACTGATGACTATTAACCGGTTGAATGCCGTAATTAAAAAGTAATTGTGTCTCGCGTGGATCCACGTTCATACGAAAGGTTAACAACCAACATTTACCTACTCTATTCAGTCTTAAGACTTCAAGCTGAGCCATTTGCTGAATTAACTAATAAGGTTAGTTCTAGTAAGTAAATAAGAACATTGTAACATAAATAGACATAGACATCTGTTTACGTTATATCCATTATCGACCACTGTGTACACAAAAGAAAGCCATTCCTCTTCGCACTCGACAAAGAAACCGATCACTTACTTTAAAGTGTTCGTAACAATACAAATCGAATCAGTACTTGAACTTTGATTGGCTATGATTCGATCCAATGTGTCGGAGTCAAATATTGATTGAGCGCTACTTGATCCTTTGCGTGTGGCCTCCGCTGCATAAAGGATAATTTGATTGTTCTATATTAACGATTCAGGATATTTATAGTCCGCGCGGAACTAGTTGGCCACTGATGTGGGGACAGGGGTGAGGCGGCGGTTCGCAACGCACGTACTGAGTAATGCGCACCCGCCCCTCCGTCCCACCATTCACATACCTAACGTGGTGTCCTACGTGGACGAATTAACGCGAATGCGATCGCGATGCGATCCGATGCGGTTTATGCGAATTCATCGCGACGCGGCGGCTCTGTCCTACGTGCGCGCGAAGTCGTCGCTTCAGAACCCTGTATTTATCATGGAAGGATGGAAAAAATTATTACTGGTAAATTCATTTTTGAAATATCAAATATCTAGGTACTCAAGAAGTATGAGTACCTACGACAGAGGAGTGCAACTAATTTAAGACATACTTATGGGGAATTTCATAATTTGTACGACGAATTACGCGCTCAACCCATGTTAATTAAACAACATTAATTTTAGCTTTGATATATTTTAATGTATTTAAAACAAGCCACCGCGCCCAAAGAGTTCGCGCGAAAATATCAAACCAACTGATCGCGTCCGCTTCGCTGCGCACTGCACCCATTTGCGGTTGGTTACGTAGGACACCGCAATAGAGTATCATTTGTTTGTTCCATTCGCGCCGCTTTACTTCGCGATCGCGTTGAATTGCCCACGTAGGACACCGCGCAAGGCGTGGCCAACTAGTTCCGCGCGGACTATAGTTCTGAATTGTTGGGTTTTGGCGACGGTTTGAAGTCTATTCCGTTTTTTTTTTGGGAGTTGGTTTACGTCTGTTAACTCTAGAATTTCTGTGCATTAAGATTAGACTCGTAAGATTTCCAGGCGTTCAATTGGAGATGTATGTAAATAAAAGTATAGAATAAAAGACGTCGTAGAGTAATCTAGCATACGTGTGTTGTCCTAACGAATGATCGATCGGAGTTAGCCTCATGGTCGAGATGCTAGATTTTTTATAGGCAGCTTTCTGCGTAATCGATCATACTGCTAAAAAAATAAAACATAAATTACCTTGAGCTTGCAACCGCGTCCGCACTAGCGCCAGAGGGTACGAGCAGACCTGTCCCAGCGTGCACGAGGTACTGCCACACGCCAGCAGAAGCAACATGCCCGGCTGTCCGTTGTGAGCCTGATACTTGGATATGTACTTCTTCTTCAGCGTCTCGTACACCGCGAGGTCTATTCCAGCGTACGGCACTATCCCCAAAATATTTGGAATGTATCCTTTGTAGAAACACTTTAGCCCCTCCCTTAAATATATCTTTTTTGCAGCATCCAGTATCCCACTGTACTGGCCAGTCTTTCTTAAAGCTAATCTTGTTTTCAACACCTCCAATGGATAGATCACAGTCTGGGCCATCGCGCCGGCCGTGGCACCCGCCACGAAACGTTCGTGAATTTCTAATGGGTGATTGTCTCTCATTTCGCCTTTTATTAGTTTTTTTACTTGTTCATAAGCGGCGAATTTAAGTGCCGATTCCGGTGCTATTTTAATTACATTTATGCCGTTCCCCCGCCATAAACCGCATATACCTCCTTCACTAATCATTTTTGCTAAACATCCTCTCATATTTTCTTTAACAGGGTTGACCTGAAAGTAGATAAAATACTATATTAGTTTATTATTATTTGATACTTAGGTTATAAAGGCATACTAAACAAGGATGAAGGACACAACAGGTTTTACGTTTTGCTAAAATCTTATGTCAGAAGTTGGAGTTGAAGTTGTTTATATGGCGATGTCACTAGCAACATTATCATAATATCCATCTAAAGACGTCCACTGCTGGACATAGGCCTCCCCCCAAGCATCGCTGCAAGGATTTGTAGGCACTGCGCTGCCTGAATAATAAAAAACATTTTTAGCATTTATACTGGAAATAAAAATGTCTTTTGATACTCAAGAACACGCTCCTCTGCGTGGAAGCAGTGTAAATTAGAAGATGGTGAGAAATAGCAATACAACCAAAACTTAAGTTCTGGGCGGTGTAGCGACCTCAACTCCACTCATCCAAAACTAATTCTTTAAGCTGCTTATAAGCTCAACCTTTGTTTTTACCCTTTCAAGAGATAGTTACACAGAGAATAGACAACATACCTGCAGAAATACTTTAAGTCTATCTAAAGGTGCTGTACAGGTCCGGCTGACTGCGCCTGCAATGCCTCCAGCCAATAGATGGCGCCACCACTTGCCCGTTTGTAACTCGCTTGGCGTGAAGTCATCGGGCACATTCATATCCTCGCCAATGTCCAGGTACTGGAAACAAAAATGAGCACGTCAGTATTTTGAAGAATTAAGTAGTTAATTAGGAAACATTACCAAATAAGATTTACCAGAATTGAACCTGTAATCAAAGAGTAAATTTGCTAAAGGCATTTATTTGTATCTGATCTACATTGCAGGGCCCACAGTTTATAATGGCATGTTGATTGAGTAAAATACAATTACTTATTTAAAATGGAACGTACATGATTGGTCGAAACGTCTTAAATAAAGATTTAGGATTTAAATAAAATACTTTTTGTCTAAAGATTTGAGTGTAAAATGTCGATGGCGATAAGAGTAGGTGAAAACCAAAGAAATAATGGATGGACTGTGTGAATGATGATATAGTTAAAAAGGGGATGCATACAGAGTTAATGACTAATAGAGAAGTATGTAAGAAAAAGACATGTCGCGCCGACCACAAATAATTTGGGATAAGGGCACGAGAAAGATGATGATGATGATGCCTAAAATGCACTCAGCTTGCATTTCGACTAATGTGTTGGAGCTAATACTGTAATTGTGACAAATTCATAATCAATTTTAAATGATCGCTACTACACCTAAAAACTAAGCATTATGAATCATCTAAGTATAATAACATTTCTATATTGTCATAGTAGTAGGCCGGTATTACAGAACCTAACTCAATACAAGCATAACTTAAAACAACCAACTGACCAATCAAATGGGTTTAACTAGTTTTAAGTATTGTGTAAGTAGGTAATACGGGCCTTTTTTCCCTTTTTTCTTGGCTCTGGTTCTTTCTCTTCAGGTTTCTTAAAGTTCCATATTTTAGTATCATACTTAAGTTGTTCCGCCTGCCGTAATACTGATAGCATTAATTTATTTGTATCCATATTATATAAATTATATCTTATTGCTACGTTTGATATATAACGTACATTGAAAGTCAAGCTCCATCCCTGCAAATTTTACTTCATTTCACAGAAGCCTATTGATCGGTTGAAGTTACAACGTTGCGTTTAAAAATAGAGAAAATGCTAAAAATGGATCATCCAATCAGTTTGAATTTGTAACATCTTTCCCTTACTGGAGTACTCACTTTCTTATAACCACAAGCCTCCCCAAATTAGTTCTATCGTTGCGTGGCGCCACAGAGACAGAGATCCCTTATTTTACTAGTAAACAACCCCAAATTAGTTCTATCGTTGCGTGGCGCCACAGAGACAGAGATCCCTTATTTTACTAGTAAACAAAACCAAAAAGTCTATCACAGGACAAGACAGCCTCTTATATAGGGCTAAGTTGTTTAATGAACAGCAGTTACCGCCGCATCTTTGTAGAGGCGCAGCTTCTTTAATTCCAAATCCAACGTGAGTGATAGAAGGGCAACGTATAGTCTCCAACGCATCTTTGATTTCTTGAGTAAGCCTGTATGAACGAAAAATTTCAGGATATACTGGGTCGTCCTGCACATTGTCGAGGTAATTTAGACTACCAGAGTCAGAAAACAATCATTTTATTTATTTTGAATTGTTTTATGGTCAATGATGAGTATTTGACAGATAAACTACGTGAAAGATGTCAAAATAATGTATTGTGGCGTTTATTTTTTTATTAACGTTATTGAGGTTTTTGTTAACCATAATGACAGAGCCAAGGAGGTAAAATGTATTTAATACAAAATTCTGGTAATTATCCTTAAATTAATGGTTGTGTAAGTTAAGACGTTACTGGCCTGTTTGTGGCTTTGTGACCACATATATCAGCCATAATAAACAAATTACATCACTATCTTATTTTTTAGTTATTTAGTGAAAGTATAAATCCAATCACAGTGCAATTAATCTTTTTTAGTTTTGAATTTGAATTTATTTGCATACAAATGTTATATTGGTTTTCTTATTTAAAGCACCTTAGCTTTAGGTGCTTGATTATTTGGTCAACGGGCAACATAATTTGCTAAAACAATTGCTGTCTTCCATAACGAGACCTTTCTAAAGCATAGCTCGAGTCACTATTTCTTAAGCTTAAACTGTGCCGAGACCGCCTATATCCGGATCCGGTTTCTCAAATAAGTGTAGACTATAGGCCGACCGCTTAACTGAGTCGTTGCCTGAGGTAGCTGCGCGGTGCGGGAGGGGTGATAGTTGTCACAAGAATAGAATAGAATAGAATACTCTTTATTATGTAACACCATATAAATTACAGACATAAATATAGAAATTTTACAAGCTGACGAATCACTGAGCTCTCGCAACACGTTACCACACCCCTCCGGCACCGCGCTGCTGCCTCAGGCAACGTGTCGACCTATAGTAGCGAATTGATCTTTTTTCGATTACGTATTGTCTGAGAGCTAATTAGAAAGTTGAAATGCGGATTCGTCCCACGTTACTCGTTTCTTCTGATTTTTTAATGGGAAGATCTAAACCTTAAAACTTTCACTCGCCAAAAAATCTGAATAGTAAAGCTAACAAGGATAACAATAACTTATATTTTAGTAGGTATACATAATAATATATCTGCCAATACACTGCATATAATATCTATTTTACCATCACTACATAATTCGCCATGCAACATAATTATCTAGACCTAAAACCTTCGGTCCTTATCGATAACATTTCAAGAGTAAATGGCATATACGGTTGTGTCGTCATCGTGCTAACGCGTCCACTGACCTACAAAATAATCGGCTAGACGGCCATTAAGTTATCAATCGTTGTAAAAGTAGTTCGCGGGATTGTATTAGGAGTATGGACTGTCACCGTGGTCACTCTTTCGTGTAGCTGTAGTGTATTGTGAATTTTAATATCCTAAGCGTAGCAATATATTTATGCAAGTCCATTAGCGAATTTGTTCGCTAAAAGGAAAACCTTGTTATTAAATAGTAACACTACTTTTCGTTCCCGTATCTTTAAGGAAAATTACAAATAATTCCCTACCAATAGTTTTGGATTTTCGTGGTAATAAATACTCCGTCAAGAGCAAAACCTGTGTAATATATTTTTTGCAGATTGAATCAAGAATTTGATACATTCTACTAGTTAAAACTGTGGGTTCGGTATACAAATGATGTCAAGGGTGGCCGTCAGTGGGTTCGCATTCGGTTGAGACTCATTGCTTAACTCCGGTAAGACACAAGGTTAAATAAAGATAAAATACCTTTTAAAATATTGCATTGAGTTAGGTATTCGTAACAATAGTGATTTGATGATCAATGAAACACTGAGCGGCATAGATCGAACGTCGCATTCTTGAAAAGTAGTTTTTCAAACACGCAATTGTTGAGAATAGTACAAATATTCTTATTCGTGAAATAACTTCAGAGCTTCATGGTACAAGAAGGAAATAATGTTTCCCATGACGTATTTTAATGGTAATAGAATATGTGACATTTAATCAGCCTTATTAAGCATAACCTTGCGATACATTTTTTTTAGGTAATGCGGTCAAAGTCAAGCGGCGATTGGTCAATCGATACAGATTTGAGGTACCTGCTGTCATAGAAAAGAAGTTCCACGTGTCTAGAGGTAGATATCGGTACAGCTCGCTCGTCTTTGAAACTACTATTTTCGAAGCCCCTGAAGTTTGTCATTATTTTTGAGTACGTACAGGCATTGGTATCCGGCTGTGTAGACGAGGAAGGAGCGTTAGTCGTTCAAGGGTACAACGAGAAAGGTATAGGTACAGGCCTCTGGACGGCCTTGTATCATCAATCGCAAGAAGAGAGAATGTCTTATTACTTTATAAAAGTAATTTTGGACCTCAAAGGTATAGCTTATGGAAACGATTAAAAAAAGACTGCCATTTTCTGAAAGTGACTGTGGATTTAAAGACTTCCTAATTTACTGATTATGGTGTAGCTTTTATTTTTATATTTATAAGTTTTACTAAGAAGCCTGTGATGGAAGCAGACCGGAAAGGTCGAACAATGATAATAAAAAACTGGTGATGCAAACTTGTTCTATAGACCTTTGAAGGTTCCTGTTCAGGCACCTGGTGACCAAACGGTCTTGACAGAAATATCTCTAGAGACCATTGACTTTTAATGTAACCGGTTTCGTGACTTCCCAGGAATTGTCATTCTGTACTAGAAAGATCTTTACAATTTAATGTCATCAGTAATGGGCCGTAGGCATGTAGGAGGAGTTGACGAATCACTCTGATTTCGAACAGGCCATAAAATACAAGGTCATTTCTGTGTAGCTGTTGCCACTTTCAATATCAATTCCATATATAATGCTAAACCATTTAATATTAATAGACAAGTATTTCAAATCAAAAAATACATTTTTATCATAATTAGTCATGAACTCATGACATTTAGATAAAGCCATAAAAAAAACATTGAAAGTTCGTAGAAAATCTAAAAACCCGTATCCGGAGTTTGCCTAATCTTTCCGGAAAACTCAAAGGACGCAAAACACATGAAAATACTATAATCAACTTGAATGGAGAAACGGTACTGTTCAGCAATGTTATTTTGTAAAAATCTCACCGTGACAACTTAGGTGAAGTGAGCTGTCATTCCCCTAATGCTGGGGATTGAAACTGTGGACTGTTCTAAAGCAAATCCCTCAATGTACTTCGACGTAGCATCGTAAAAATGATCGTTATGTTACGGAACAGCCCACTGTTACGTTAATGTGTTAATTTATAGCGTGTCACGGCCACGGCGCGGCGTGGTTCAGTGTCACGGCCACGGCATTCACTCATGCATGATCTAAATTTTCAGTTTCCTTTAAGGTCAATAATATGGGTTTAACCGTATATACCGGCAACGACATGTTAAATTGTTTAGCAACAGGACATAGCAACTGTTAATTCACCACATGCAGTTTGTATAATATGAATAATATTCGAAATAAACGAGATCTTTAAGAATATGTTGTGTGACGTTTATGCTAATAATATCGATGAAACAATACCGTACTTAACATTTTATTTCATTTTTTTTTATCCTATTCCAAATATCTCACGTGAACAGACGTGGGCACGCGATAAGATTAAATATGGGTCAGCTAAGTACGAAAAAGCAACTGTAGAATATTTTACTCTAGTATGTTTACAAGTTATCATCATTTAGAGAAAGACGCAGTGGCAGGTAAAAGCCGAGACGCATTTTATGAGTCGTATAATTAGCTATTACAGTATTTTTTCTCACGAAGCGACGCGCGCTCTCTTATTTGTGCTAACCAAGTGTACAAACACGCTGTGTATGTGAGCGTGAAGACGAGTAGCGACAGCACATAACACACACTTCCGACTTCACCCGTGTCTCGGATGGTACCGAGAGCTCCTGCGCTTACACACACTTTCACACCGTGACTGCGTGACTGTACATAATTATGAATTATTTCTCTGTCTGCGACTAAGTACCTACCTTACGTCAGATTGTAAATATTCGAGATTGCGACGAGTGATGTGCCCCAATTTCAAGTAAAATGTTCTCAAATAGCCATCCGTCTAGCTAGACCTTGCTTTTAAAATTAGATCCAGAATTTGTCTCGAGCACAGACTCATTAAAACTGTCCTACATAAGCACTGGCTGTTAGAATAAATTGATAAGTGCAAAAAGTCATACAGGAAAGTGTGAATCACTGCGATAAGGATGTGTGTCCTACAATAGGTATATTATTAGGATTTCCCCGACGTGTTTAATGAATGCCGTTTGGCGCCTTACTCGGGTGCGTGACGCAATATGCGCGGATGACGCGTCATTCGTCGCGAAGCATGCGCTTGCGTCGTATACGTTCAGGCTCGCTATACTGATCCTCTATCGACATACTATCGAATACAATCTTAAACTCGTTTGGAGATTACAATCTTAAAATTGTTTGGAGATTGTTTTTGAAATGGGAACACGAATACAGGCCTCTAAGGCGCCCGCCGGGTATGCGAGTTTTAAAAACGCATGTTCTTATGTTAATGTGCAATTCAGTTGAGGTTATTGACTTCAAGTTTTAGACATGTGCACGCAAAGGAAACAAAAAAGGGTTCTTCATAAAGACTTAATGAGTCTTTCTTTAATTACTTATCTTCCTTCAGTCATAACATTATCAGGTTCTTAGTTCAACGGGTAACATTCAGCAAAGATTACGGCAGGAGATAATATGGTAAAGGAAATGTGTATTCAGAAACTAAACTTTACTATGCAACGTGTACAGTTCTCGCTTCAAACCTGGTCTGAAGTTAGCGCTATCTTCGACCCCGCACCCCTGTTTTCACACCTTAGTTTCGGTCATTGCTAACTTTGCACGATACACCTCTAGTTAAGAGCGACCATAATGTTTGGAGAACTCTAGCAACTAGTTGCACTGATAAAGTGATAACTAACAAGAACGCCAACCTAGGCGGACGTGTAGATCCGAAGTGCATATTAATTAACTAGCTTCTGCCCGCGACTTCGTCCGCGTGAAATTTCTTGTTTCTCCGACTCACCCCGTCGCTACGCATCGCCCTGTTACTTCGTTTTCGCTTCCCGTTCTTTTTGTTTTTGCGCGGTTTCTAAGGGTCCTAGCGTGATGTTAAGAAGCCTATAAATAGCCTTCCTCAAAAATTGGGCTATCACATGCAAACAGATTTTTTCAAATCCGATTGTGACTTCTCGAGATTACCTCCTACATACAAACAAACTTTTACCTCTTCATAATATTATATACTAGCTTTTGCCTGCGACTTCGTCCGCGTGGAATAATGACTTCCGGAAAAAAACAATTTCAGCTCTCTACTGCCAGTAGTTTCGGCTGTGCGTTGTCTGTCAGTCACTCAGTAACGGAAGAGTTTTATATACACACATCAAAAGTGTCTAGGGATCAACATATATTTTTGCAATAACTTTTCTCCTGATTGATATTAATTAAAATTTTCTTTAAGGATTCATCAAAATAAAGTGTTTTCGTTTGTCACAGTAACGATAAACCAAGTCACCTTTGCATTAATAAAGAAATTTGCCATTTTCCTAATAAAGGGATTTTTGACATTTGAACCACTAACACAAAAGTTCGAAAAAAAGACTGAAATAACAGTTTTCTTTAAAATTTTATTGGGTAACTTAAACAATTAATAATCCGTGTTTCTACCGCGAACACTAACAACACAAGAACATCGGTTTGGCATACTCAAAATGAGTTCATCCAAATCACGCTGTGGAATGGCAGCCCATGTTCGTTGCAACAACAAAAAAAGGTCTTCTTGCGACTGGATACCCTCCATATTCGGCAGAGCTCTTCTCTGTAGCATATCCCATGCATGCTCAATCGGGTTCAAGTCTGGCGACTGAGCAGGCCAGGGCAGGACATTGATGTTAGCTGCGGCGAGAGTCTGTCTTACAACTCTTGCGGTGTGCGGTCGTGCATTATCATGTATTAACTGAAATAAGGGACCGATTTGCACTTGTAGAGGAACGATGACGTCTGATACAATCGTCTCAGCATAAATTTGAGCGTTGAGGTTGCCTCTGATCCAAATCAACTCAGTTCTTCCGCCGATCCAAATACCCGCCCATACCATGATGGTTCCACCACTATAAGGATGGACTTCCTGGCAGGATTTTAATCGCTGTTGGCGTCCAGGGGTTCTCCAGTGTCGTATACGTCTTGTATCCGGTCTCATACCAAAACGAGACTCATCAGAAAAGCACACGAAACGCCATTGTTCTTCTGCCCAATTTCTGTGTTCAAGAGCCCATTGATATCGAATCCTACGATTGTGCATTGCTATAGGTGGTACCCGTAGCGGTCTTCGGGAATGAAGGTTCACTTCATGCAAGCGGTTTCTGACTGTTTGGTCGCTAATTAAGTTCCCTGAAGAGTGATGAAGCCTCACGGCTAACATCATGGCGGTTATTGTTGGAGCTCTTCGAGTTAAGATTTGAATGTATCGGTCTTGTCTCCGTGTGGTGCAGCGATACCGTCCTCCATGGCGCTCAGCCACGGTACCAGTGCTTCGGTAACGTGTCCAAAGTCGACTGATAACACTCTGACTTGTATTCAGAGCTAAAGCCACAGTACGTTGCCGGGAACCAGCTTCTATCATTCCCACGGCTCTGAGCATTTCTTCCCTGCTTAAATGACGTCGCCGCTCCATAATAACGTTGGTTTTAATCAGTAGTAGGGAAACAGTAGCACTAATAATGTCTTCAATGCGTTGTATGTTTTTATAGGGAAAATATTGACAGCTGATTTTCATCTTTTACTCGAATTTGATTCACAGTTCCTGATTCAAATTATGAAATGCACCAAAAAGGATCCATATAAATTTATAAAATCATAAATTTATTACAAAGCCACATCTCAATCTCAAGAAATCCGCATAAAAATGCTTGATCCCTAGACACTTTTGATGTGTGTATATAGATATAGAATCTATATCTATATATATAAAACTCTTCCTTAAAAACTAAGCGACTACACGCTAAGGGCACCCCCTGTGGGGTACGGACCTCGGCTTAGGGCGTCGCTGGGGGGGGGGGGCAGCAAGGGACAGGCTGAATCGGAATTATTTAGGGGCGAATCTAATACTACAGGCTCAGCGGCGCGGGCTGGTTCGAGCAAGGGTCGGGGAGGAGAATTTACGGGGCGTCGCGACGGGCGTCCTCGACGGCGAGGACGGAAGGACGGTTGTCGGGTCGTGTTTTTGTGTCTCTTAATGGTGCTGGTTGCTTTCCTGCTCTCCTGTAAGAGGTTAGTGGCGTCGTCGGGGATGGTGAGGGTATGCCTTGGTCGGCGAATCCTACTTATGCGGGAGGGAGTATATCGGGAGGCCGCCGCAATCAGGGCAATTGGGGTGCTTTATAGCAGAGTCGAAGAAACGCTTTGCGAGGCGCTTCATGAACTGCTGGGCGGTGTGAAGTTCGCGTTTGGATCCCCCGCCCTTTTATACCTCCCGCCGCGAGCCGCGTCGAGCGCGGCGACCGTTACACAAAAATAATCCTTATAGCATGATTCAGTATTCACGCGCGATGGCTTATTAGCGTATTTCATGTATAACTTTGGTGTTTCTGTACCGATTTCTATGATTATTTTTTTATTAAATAGGTAATAATGTTAACATTTTTAATTAGGGATGAGTGAGAGTGTTATAAACGTAAGAGTAGACAAATATAATCAGAAAGCTCCGAACTGCTAAGCTATCGGGAGTTACACGTATTATTGTGAGTCAACCATAAAAGATAGACATTTGCTGTCGTGGAATATTTTTTATATAATTTTAAGGAGAACATTTCCGTTATACATGATTTCTGTGTAGCTTTAACCATTAAGGCTGCACACGCGACGGAAGCTTCAAAAATGGAGTAAGTTCTCCTGTTTTCCCAACATTTCCCTTCACTGCTCTGCTCCTATTGATCGTAGCGTGATGAAAAGTATACTATAACCTGCCCAGGAGTATGAAGAACAATTGTACCAAGTTTCTTCAATAAAAAAATAATAAATAAATAAATAAAAAATCCGTCGAGTGGTTTTTGTTTCTATAAAGAACATACAGACAGACAGACAAAAATTTTACTGATTGCATTTTTGGCGTCAGTATCGATCACTAATCGCCCGCTGATAGTTATTTTGGAAATATTATTTCATGTACAGAATTGACCTCTCTACAGATTTATTATAAGTATACTGGGTGAAATTTTAATGGTTGTTTTCCTCTTAAGGGGTCATTGTACTCATCATTATGAACAACTTTTACTATGGGACCAAACCTGAAATCGCGAAAAAAAAATCAGTTGTTCCCTACATTTATGTTCGTATAACTCGTAAAAATGTAGGGAACAGCTGATATTTTTTTCGCGATTTCAGGTTTGGTCCCATAGTAAAAGTTGTTCATAATGATGAGTACAATGACCCCTTAAGAGGAAAACAACCATTAAAATTTCACCCAGTAGATAGTATATAGTATAGAAATAGAAGTATTAATCTGGTTTCATTGACCCGAATATATTTATTAGTTGACAAAATCTTTCACATGTGCGCAATTTTCACTCACACGTATTTATTATACACGAAATTAAACAACGATGCCAGAATTGACTTTGGTAAGGAGTCATTAGTTATTGTTTTTTTTATATTAAAATATGAAATTAACATAGAAAAAAGAAACGTTGTCCATGAAACAAAAGTATTTTAATTCGCCTCAAACAAATAAAACCATTAATAATAATAGGAAAATTTTGCAATCAGAATGATGTAATTTAAAATAACGACGATATGAATAATAAACTTACAAAGTCAGTGATAGGAGTTAATGATAACAAATGTGTATACAGAGCTATATTTTATTAATTTTTATGTTCTGTAAATTGGACATTCCAGACAGTAAGTTTATTGGCTTTTGTTCACATTAACACTGACTGACTGACGTTCACTTTGTTATATTTAAATAATATATAATAAATGATGCTACAATCTTTACAGCCCTATTATTTGCTTGTTTCCATTCCATTTAATATAACATTAACCTAATTGAGAGAAGTGATTCATATAATTTACAATTGATTGTGCTCGCCCCCGATTTATTTGATATTAGCGACCGACGTTACATCCTGGTGACGTTACACCGTAATATAGTTAGGTTTCCATTTGCGTGTCTTGAATAAATAAATCGATACATCGAGTAACAACTCTATATATAGTACAAGAATATTTGAACTGTCGCGTGCACTGATTCAATCGTCATCGATTTGAATTTTAAGACGGTCGGCATCTACTAAATAATAGTATGGTTGATGTAGACTGACTTTATTTATTTAACAAATATCTACCTGTCTAGTTATTATCACTACGGCACCTGTTGCGATATGTAGGGCATGCGTTTTGGCGCTGATATAACTTGAAAGTTAACGGTCTAGTAATTCGCTCCTACAAAGCAACAATTTGCGCTTATTACCAGGTCAGACATTATTCTCACACTTTCAAGCTAACTTTTTGTCAATGATTGATCATTATGGTCGCCTACCCTTTAGAAAAGTCAGAAACCATGAAATACGGACATAGTATCTAGAACCTGGCTGGCGATCATATTGATAACCGGCGCATGGGAATATGAACCATCATCATGATCATACTTATTGTTATAATTTTTTTTTTTATTAAACAAAAGTAAGGTCTAAGGGCCGAAGCACGTAACCGCGTTGCGGCACCGCACCACCAAAATCGACAGTGCTGCCCGCCGCTACGCGGTATTATCCATATACCAAAATTGTAGTTGCGGCGCTGTGCCGCAACGCAGTTATGTGTTTGGGATCCATTGAAAATATTTTATCTGCTCAACTGGTTTCTACGTTTTGTAGTACCAAGTCCAAGAAATTCGCATAGCATGTTTTAGCAGAGCGAATTCATAGTGTGGGTGTGTCAATATTGTACGCTCAAGCAAGATTTTTTTAGGATAAGCAAGTAAGTACCTATTTGCTGACTGAAATCGCAATATCATTCTGACATGTGTAAATAATCAATGAACATGATAACAAGCTGACTCAACCTGACGATGAGCACAGACAGAGTATTAAATAATGATCTGCAAGATTTTCATGATACTTTTTAGAAATAGTATACCTCGATGTCCCCGATAGATAAGAAATATGATTTACTCGTAATATATAATTCTAATGATGACGAAGAATAAACTAAAAGCAATGTAAAATGATTCAAGACACAAAAAAGTGAAAGTACAATATAGTCATCAAAGAAAGTTCATCATAATTCGCGAATTCGCATAGCAGCGCCCACGCCCAGCATGAAATGTAGGCTATTGTAAATGTTAAAGAAATCATCCATCACTATGACATTTTTAACATTCATACATTTACAACATTGATAAAACTTAAATATTATTATAATAATGGTGATTGTGTAAAGATAATTCCTGAACTCTTTAACGTTGTTGCCTAGGCAACACAAATGCCACGCTTCCAAGGTTAAAAATGAAATTAACATTTTGAGAGGTAACGGAATAATTATAATTTGTTACTAGGTACAGGTACCGCATGACTCATATTTTATCAATCGACTAGAAGCTAAAATACCCATTTTGTAACTTCATAATTATAACCAAACTCTACGCTATGACACGTGTTTCCCGCTTTATGCCGTTATTGGATATTCCCGAACGCGCACGACGGGTGTGAAAGAGATAACATGCTTTACAAATAGCGGGACATATGAATTTTTCTTGCACGTAATACTAAATTTTATTCCTGAACTTTTGAAAACGTTCCAAACTGCAAGCACTTATGTAAAATTTAAAGAATGGACAGGCTAGGTCATACCTTCAAAAACCATTCCCAAGCGTCGTCGTAAGACTCCATATCCATCTGTGCGAAAGTCAAAGTGGACCCGTTCCCAACGCAACGTATTTAGCAACTGGCATCGTCTCGACCAGCTATCCTAGCTAACCCGAATTTAGAATGCATTTACCTTTGCCAAACAGCGACGAAAGACGATCAGGAAATCCTCGAAGACATCGCCGGTGGTTACAGTTAACTCCTCCATTTCCAGAGACATTTTATCAAATTTACAGTTTTGTAAAAAAGACAAATATAATAAAACTATTTAAAACTAAGATCACAGACGATTTTCTTCTTTGGAACTATATCAGATCATATATTTAAAATTCGAGTGTGCGTACGGTTTCAGCAACACGACCACGCGTCTCACTCGGCCAACGGACAGCCTCACACTGAGCACTCAGCGTGAACTGCACGACGAACGATACGGTTTCGTCATTGTGATCGGGCAAAGAACCGCGTGCCACCGGTTTAGTGTGGTCGACGAATACCGAGCCCCGATACCAAGGATTGATTCGCACGCTTTCCATGTTGCTGGTGGACGCGATCGTGCAGTGAAATCGGCGCGAATTCAGATACAGTGGTACGGGCAGAAAAACAGCTGATAATGAAGGCGCGTTCAGGTCGATATACAAGTTCACTGGGGGCTCGCCCCATACGTATAATGATTTGCGATAGGACAAGGTGCTGGTTAGCAACTGTGCTTTGCTTGGTATTCAAGCCATGTGAGCGAAGGTGAAAGTGGTCGCGTTACATGAATTTATTAAGAAATTAGACCAGAACAATGCTGAATTGCTGATTAAGGTGATTCGTACAAGCCAAACCTTTACATAATTGTTTAAACGTACTTAAGGTATTTCTTAACTGCGCAAGATGGAGATAAACCAGGCTGAACTCTTCAATAGCATATTCATAGTCAAATATATTATCTCCTTTTTTTCTGAATGCTATTGCTTTGGATATTGCACAATGTGCCTTCCATTTATGCATTGTCATTATATGTTCACTTTTAATTTTTTCCTACTTAATTTTATACTACTTGCTGATCCATCAGTCGTGAGCACTTCTTCAAATTACGGCTCCTTAAACACTATGCTTGTTTATGGTGCCAAAGAGAAGGCTATGTGCCCAGCAGTGGGCGAAGACGAATTTGTTGGAGATGATGAGATAGTACATTTGATTTAACAGGTGTTTTACAAAAATCATGGGACTGCGAAGAGGTACCAAGTCATGGAGTAGTTTTGTTCCTCCAAATAGTGAAATATAATAGATTATTGTGGAAACGGAGCCGGTTCCGATGAAATTAAACACAAATGTTTAACGTCACACCTGTAATGTTACCAAATCTTTGGCACGTGTTGATAATAAAATGACGGAGTGCTTTTCTGGTGACGTAAAATCATCTGGTCCATTGTATTTATTTGCAGGCCATATAGTATAGAGTTGTTAAATACAACCTCTTAATATTCTTATGTTATGAATATGATGAGTGTTGAAAGCTTCGATGTGGAATTGCAGAAAGGGGAGAAGAATTTTCAATCATGCCCTTGTGCGAAAAAGGAAATGAATTTTCATATCTGGCTTCAACCATTGTCGCCTTTGGTTGTTTGGAAATATTCAAAGAAGTCACTTTATACCAGACATTCTGTTGAATACAAGCCTCAAAAATATCATTAATGGCATAGGTTCAAGGTGACAAGGTTTTAGATTTACGAGTACTTTTGAGATTGTTGAAATTACCTGTAGCCAGTAGATAGTGTCATAATCATAACATTGATATGAGATCATAAGATTCAATCATGTCACATAACGGCAGATATTGCTTGTATCCTCGGTCTCGGATAAATAATCTCTCTCATAAATAATCACGGCGGTTAATTTTGTTCTTTGCTTCGTAAAATACCTACAAAGATCTTCGGGGTATTCGATAAATCAATGACGTTTTTAAAGCTGCACAGGGCTTCTTTTATTACAACATTAACAATGTCATACTATTTATAATCACGAAAACTAAAATAGACGTTGATATAGAAGACATTAATAATATTATCTTGTATTGTTTGATCTGGTAGAACTTCGACAGAGGGCCAAACACGTTCCTAGAGGGACACCTTCATTCCCATTCAGAAAAACCACGAAGCATGGTATTAGCAAAAAAGGTACTTACATCAACATCTAATTTAACAGTCAAGGGTAGGTAGTCCTAATTGTGTAGCATAATCAGCATATAATGTCCCTACTCCCTACTGCTGGGACACAGGCCTCCTCTCTTCGGGAGGGAGTGGGCTGTGATCCACCACGCGGGCCCAGTGCGGGTTGGTAGGTGTCCTAGAACATGCCAGTTTCCTCACGATGTTTTCCTTCACCGTTTTGAAAGCAATGGAGATGTAGTTATTTACACAAAGTAAAGCGCCTGACTGGGTTACACCCGCGATCTACAACTTGCAAGTCGGGGCAGTTATCTCTGGGCCACCACTGTTCCGTAATTGTGTAATATGCACGGATTTATAGACAGATGGCAACTTTGGTAAATAGATCAAAGTAAAGCTAGATCAAACCTTTTACAGTACAAGTGTCGGTATTGCTCTTACGGTCAGAACTTTTTTTTTTTTTTTTTGGTTGGGAAATCATCTAATGACTCCTCCCGCTCTGGGTGGAGCGGAAGGGAGTGTCAGACTCTTACTGACTAAAACCCACCCGTTCCTTCCTTAGCCCTTTATGTTCCGGGGCAGCGGTAACCCTTTCGGACGATCCCGCTACCCCGACGGTCTGACCCTCGTCCATCAAATATTATGTACGCTGCGGTTTAGTAATTCATTCTCCTGCCCTTATCCCTCTTAGCATTCTTATCTCAGCTGCATGCAATTGCCTTTCGTTCATCTCTTTTGTGGCCCAACATTCTGATCCATACAAGACAGCAGGTCTAACCATGGTTTTATATATCTTCCCCTTAAGTTTAAGGGGAATGCGGGAGTCGCAGATTGTTCCTGTGACCTGCCGCCATTTCATTTCATTTGTAGGCTGCGGTTTAGTATCACTAATTAATTTAGGCCCTATATACATATATTACCGACCTAAATTGGGAGAAATAGGCAAAAAATATTACAGAACACGCCACATTCGCTGGTAATCAGCTGTTTTGAAGGAAAAATCGTCAGAGATCACGTACCTTGCCTTGCCGTTGACCTTGGTTTCCAATGTTTTTAGCGTAAGTCTTTGCCCAACAGTTTTTTTCTTTCCACATCATCAGGAAACCTTTTACGTCATTATTATTACAATTCAGATTGCACTACATACATTTAATAATTGCTTCAGTGCGTTAATTGTACAATTTAATGATTCTTTAAATAACACGCCAGAAATGTATGGTAGTTGACAGTTAAACAACATCAGCAACGATGCGACACGACACCCAGGGTAAAAATATCGGTAGTGTCTCACTCTCACGCCATTACAAATAATACATGTTCAGAAATGGTACATACATGGCAAAGAAATTGTCATTTCTATTTCTTACGAAAAAGAGAGTGATTATAGACGTATATCATACGACGATTCTTATATTTTTACGACCAAAGGTAAGTCAAGCTTTGGCGTTGCTATTTATGGGCTATATATAGTCGCTATTCTAACTGACGTATCTGACATTTTGGACTAAGCCGACCTAACTATAGTAATTTGATATATTTTGCAAGTCGAATCTGATATATGATCATGTATTCCGAACAAAATAAAAACAAAGATCTCCCGAAGTGACGTATCTGTTAAAATATTTATTATTAAAAAAACGATAACAATAGTAGTAATACCAATATAAAGATCTTAATCAGAACTACACACATGCTCAATTTTGTATCAGTAGAATTTATATGCTACCCTCAATCAATAGCTTGCCCTGTAAAATATGCTTCGAATCAGTTACGCCACTTAGATTAGCGACGATATAATACCAAGAAATAACGCTCGTTACCACTTCGGCGAACAAGAATCGTTATTCAGGGTTTTAAATAAACAAAGAGTTGCCATGCGGATGGCTCAAAAGTCGCTGGAAAGAGTCGTTAAAACCGAAATAAGAGTCGAACGAACTAATTGCTAAATAAAAATGTTGAAGCACAGGCGCCAGGAGCGCTGGTCCAAGAACGAATCCTGGCAATAAACCAATTAGGTCGAAAGTAGGAACAGAGCTAAGATGAACATCATCACTGAGACATGAATAGAATAACTATTCAATTATATCATTATTATCGTAATATACAAGACAGTAAAGACCAGTGACTAAGATTACAGACAATACAAAACTAGGAAAAGAATGTTTGGCAGAATTACAACTTTTCACCAGCAAGGTTGATTTCCTGTGTTTTCTTTTGACGTAATGTTTGTTTCTCAGTATAATGAATCTGGGGAACTTGGAATATGTGCGTAATGTTTATATCTTGTCGGAACCAGAACCGAAAATGGTTTTTTTATATATGCTTTATCAGTTTGCCTACAAAGTAATAATGCATGGACACAACGAGACACCTGCCATGATCACCGCACTCTAGTAATAGGTATGCTAATGGGATCTTGAGTGACCTCACTTAGTAACGGAGATTGTCATTAAATATACGTTGACTTGAATGTCAGCAAATTGTAAATGAAAGTCAAAAGTGTGCTACATATTATATGGAGCCATTATTTGCCATGTTATAGCAGCAAAATGTTGGGTTAAAGTTTAAATTTGCACAGCAGAAACAAAAATGAAGTGATCAGAAATTTCGTGTCCATATCCTAATGAGATTCCGCTGCAACTGTCGAGTACTGTCTGTATGTAGGTTTCATTAGAAGAACATCTGTGGGCTTGATTAGCAGGCTCTTAAAATTATTAATTTAGTCGCAATTTGATCCCTTTGTTATAAAACAAAAAGCCTAACAAACACATTAACACACTATATATAAGTGAACCATTTTAGCAGAACTAAAGCAACATTACATAGTAGTAAGTTTTCAAAATATGGCACACCAAATTGTTTTGTAGAAACGTACGTAGGTGTTGATATTTCCTTACTCGGAACTGGACAAGCATTGTTTTCTAATGGTAGGCTTAATCTCTTCCGCTAATATGAGTGTAGCATTGAGTTCGTTCATGAGCACGTATGATAATAGGTTACCCAGTAAACAATCGGTCTTTCTTAGAATAGAATACTCTTTATTTGCACAGAAAGTAGGTACAACTTGCAGATGCATGTTAAGTTTAAAATGATCATATACTAACTACGTTGATGTGCCTTGTGTGTGTGTACCTCATTCTTGATGTATTATTCTTAACTTAACCGGTTGAATGTCGTAATTACAGACACAATTAAAAAGCCATTGTGTCTCGCGTAGATCTACGTTCCAGGGTTAAACCAATGAACAACCAATATATCCAATATATCTCTATTTGGTTTTCTAGCTGGCTTTGTGACTTAATATTGTGAATGTGAGGACTATGTGGGTCATTGCTTTTTTTTTCATATTTTATTTAAACATGATCTGGCAGTTTGAGTAATTTATGCGGCCTACCCAAATGTCTATTCTTTGGTATTGTTCTGAACTGCACGATTACCGACAAATTCGTGAAATGACTGGACAGGTCCACTCAATCTGCTTCTATCTATATTATGGACTTTAAGAGACTTTAAAGGCAAACGCCCAATATAATGAGAACAGGGTAGCCGACTTAGAGAATTGCTGTTGTTAAATGGTCTCGCATGCAGGTGTGCAGGTCAAGTTGAACTGTAGAGACAGTTTTATTGCAATAATAAGTACCCTTATCATCACAACATATTATAAAACAAAGTTCCTCCGCCGCGTCTGTCAGTCTGAATGCGATAAACTCAAAAACTACCGAACGGATTTTCATATGGTTTTCACCAATGGACGGAGTAACTCATGAGGAAGGTTTTAGATGATAATTCATTAAGGGTTAGTGTAAATTGGCTGAAATATGGCGAACAAATCATGCCGACTGGAGAGCGTTAGTGGCGTGTGCCGCGTAAACCAGTAGGGTTATATGAAAAGTTGAAAATAATGTATTACGGAATGAATACATTGTTTATCTGAATGAAAACAGGATATTTTTAATCCCGGTAGTACGTTCCCTTGAGATATAGGTAGGGTAGTTGCAAATAATATCATACAATAAATCACTAGCTGTCTGTATGAACTGTGGTGGATGACTTCTTGTAAATTCTAGCGTAGATTATGCAAATTGAATTACTTCCATATAAACTTCAATAATAATCAGAGGGCAAATTGAATTAAATGAACCATGGTATGAGTGAATTTCGTGACCTAGTTGCAGCGGCTTTAACTAGACTGAAACTGCATTCTCAAGAGGATTATCCTGGGCTTTTAAGTTTCTAAAGCGCCCCTCTTTGTAGCATTCAAACAATACTCCTGATAGTCATTGTCATCATTTCAGCCGAAAGACGTCCACTGCTGGACATAGGCCTCCCCCAAGCACCTCCACTTCGACCGGTTCTGTGCTTCTCGCATCCAACGGGTTCCTGCGGCCTACAAAAGGTCGTCGGTCCACCTTGTGGGAGGCCTTCCAACGCTACGTTTTCCGGTACACGGTCGCCACTCCAGAACCTTTCAGCCCCAACTGCCATCTGTTCTGCGAGCAATGTGCCCTGCCCACTGCCACTTAAGTTTGGCAATTCTTCGGGCTATGTCGGTTACCTTGGTTCTCTTGCGGATCGAGGAGATCCGCAGGAGAACCAAGATTTCTGATTCGATCACGCAGGGTAACTCGAAGCATAACCCTCTCCATTGCTCTTTGTGGTACCGTAACAAAATCAAAATTTCGGGACACGTTGTTAGTCAAGGAGTCTGTACTACCGTTATATTTAATTACTTTTTAGCATAATCATGACGTTTTTCTTTCAGCAGATGTGTATAGACTGTGTTCAGGACGTCAATAGTGCATTCAATACAGCACTCCCAAGATAGCAATCAATTAAAAATGCGAAGACATACTAGATGGAGTAGAAAACCTGTAGGTGACCCGAATGACCCTGAAGGATGGCAATGCTTTTTTTATCGTGAATCACTCTCCATGCCAGAGAATAAATACAATAGATTGAATAAATACTATTATTGTTTGCACATTAATCCCATAGCACTCCATGAGTTACGGAATCAGGCTAGGTTCTCACAATTTGTTATGCTAAAGATGTTTCCTTTGTCGTAGTATTTAGTAGTACTTATAGTTTTTATTAGACATCCTTCGGGCACAATAATGGATTTCTAATGAACTGTGGTACTAGTGAGCCCAAAATAGTAAAGCGTTAGAATTTTCCAACTTCTGAATAATTAATTAGTCATGGCCAGGACTATGCTAGAATGTGTGTGGGTTGGAGAGAGTGATATATACCATGCACGATGTTGATACATGTATTGAAACATTTTTAATATCCAGTAATTACACAAGTTAATAATGAAACACGTGCTGTCAACACTCGAGATAAGCCATAAACCCTGTCAAACACAAACGCTATTGCCTCAATAAACTTGTAACAACGTGATGCTTTTATGTACTCTGGTACATTAAAATCACAGTGAAATTACATCGAAATCAAACAAACATATCGAAATATTATACTTAATTACAATATTTCGTTCGAGTATTTCGAGAAATTCCTGTGAGAGTTGCATTACTATGGTATGCATCAGATTTCTCTTGGAATTTGTAATTAGTACGGATTTCAGTATTTTTAAATGAAATAGGTACGATATAATAAATTCCCGTGTTCAGAAGCAAAAACAAAGAACAGAAAAAAACTTTTTCTGCTATACAATATTAATTAATAAAAAATGTTAGAATCCACATATCTGGAGTTGGTAACTAAACTAAACACTTAGTTCAATATATTTAATTAAGTACTCGTAAGTATATGAAGCGGCTGACATTTTGATCTCTTAAATGCTCCTAATTCTTGAACGCGGGTAGACCATAAAATATAATTTGTCGGGATTTGGCAGCGGCTGTTTGCTAAATTGCCAAGATTGTCACAATCGTAAGGCAGCTATTCATCTTGACGATCCTAACGAGCGTGTAATTGATAACTTCATTAAACTACTTTATTAATTTTAGAACATAATTCTCTCTCGATAGGCATGCCACTTTAGTTGATTTAAAGTTCTATCAGCAAATCTACATAAATGTGCTTATGCTTATCAAACTTTATCAATGTTATTCGAAGCAATTTGAGATTGAGATATTTATATCTTCTTTATCTTCCAGATGTACGACCAATATGAGAAAAGCTCATGAAAAAGGGGAATTGAAATGATAAATCACGTCACTCCGACAGCCATTTTATGTGACTGCATTTTTATAATGGAAATGCCTGCAATACCGCACCGGCTTCCGCAGGTAACTTGGTCTTTCCAAATTGGTGGACAATGTGGACATTTGCTAATTGAGCTTCAAGCTATGCAAATTGAAATATGTCGGGTCTACAGTTTGATTTACGTATTTCTCATTGATTGGAGAACCGAATGGCTCTGAAGTATGAAGGGAATCTAAAATAAATGTTTATGCTATGACTAAGTTAATGACGATATTCCAATTTAGTCGAAATTTGGACTGTAGGAATTCTGCGAAGTGATTGCCAGATTATTTCATATTTTGAAGACTAGTAGAATTATTTTATACTAGCGGCGCCCCGCGGTTTCACCCGCATAAATTTCGATTCCGTGGGAATATCAGGATAAAAAGTATCCAATGAGTTATTCAAATATATAGGCAATATTACTGTAAAGTTTCATGAAATTATGTTCAGTAGTTTTTGCGTGAAAAAGTAGCAAACATCCATCCATCCTCACAAACTTTCGCGTTTATAATATTAGTAGGATAGGATACGGAGGGAAGACGTTATTAAAAAAAAAATTGGGAAAACAGATCACACACAAAATAAATTTTAAAATATACCAATATGCCAGTTTGTTATGTTCCATGCATGTTTGATCGAAGAACAAATTAAAACAAAATTCGCAGAAAAAGTCATTTAGTTGAGTAAACTATAAATACAGTCAAAGATAAGGCATTGACTGCTACCGCGGTCACCGGTGACCGCGAACAATAGATTTTCTATTGTCTGTTGTCTGGCAGTCAACGTGTTAAAAAGCAACACATTATCATTATATACTATTTAATTGATCTATGTATTCCTTTCTAGGTCAACTGTCCAAGTCCAATGTACAAAAGATATCTTTTGTACCTACTTACATAAATTGGACTTGCGGCTTATATTTAAAGTTATATTTAAAAATAAGCCTAGAATTTAAAACCGCAATCATAGTTCTACTCTAGTACAGAAAATTGCATTCTGGATCTCAAGTCTATATTATAACTAGCAACGCCCCGCGGTTTCACCCGCATAAGTGTCGATCTCGTGGAAATATCGAAATAAAAACTATCCTATGTCTTTTACAGGGACTCAAACTATCTCTATACGAAATTTCATCTAAATCGGTTCAGCGCTTTAAGCGTGAAGAGGTAACAGACAGACAGACACACTTTCGCATTTATAATATTAGTATAGTAAGGATTTACTGCCGGTACTAAACTATACTTACGGTAGTAAACAATTACTTTCTTGGTTGCACAAGTCGAGGCTCATGCTCAGTTTTCATTATCCTAGCTTACAGGAGTCGTTGAGATAAGCTTTCAGAGCCGAGCCCCAAAGGTTAACACAGGAAAATGTAAATAACTCTAGAATTGTAATCTATACGTTCTATTGTTGTTTTGTTTGCGATCTCCTCTACACGAAAGATTCCAAGTGTCATCATCAGCCTTTTCCCAACCAACTATGTTGGGGTCGGCTTCCAGTCTAACCGTATGCAGCTGAATACCAGTATTTTACATGGAGCGACTACCTATCTGACCTCCACAACCCAGTTACTGGATAATACGATACCCCTTGGTAAGACTGGTTGTCAGACTTTCGGGCTTCTTGACGACTGTCAAAGATCCACGAATGACAGCCGGGACCAACGGCTTAACGTGCTTTCCGAGCACGGAGCGGTCTCGGTAGGTAAAGATGGTCACCCATCCCCAGACCAACCGCGGGAAACGTAGCTTTCCAAAGAAAATTTCCAAGTGTAAGGATATTAATTATCAATTACAGGAGTGGCATAATATGCCACAATATGGAACATGACATGATATCCTCCATATTCCGGCAACGAATACCTGGATATTTATTTCGAAAAAAAAATCAACACCTCAAAACTATAGAAAACAATGCTTATAATGCCAAAAAGGGCCTCATCTCAGCATCATGTAGGTAAGGTACTACCACCTGTCGCTGTTTCAGCTGCAGCTTTAAAATTTATACTTAATCAAGTAATAAACTAACCAAGATTTAAATTGAACCTTGGAGCCGGATGAGTTTGTAGGCTTATGGTTGGGTGGGTCTTCATACCTGGATTAATTTCCGGTTAATTCATCATAAAAGTGTAAGTCTATCTGGCAGGACTCAACGAGATTTATCAACAGGTGATAACTTTTCATAAAGACATTATTTTGTACCTAAAGAAAATAAATAAGATATATTTTGTACCTCGACAGTTTTTGATTGAATGACGTTTTTATGAAGTGTCTAGCTAGCGGGCCCCTTATGATTATTTTTATTATCTTTCAGATCGCCCAATAGTGCTCGGAGTTAGAAACTATTATGTACCTTACAAATCCAAAATTTCGACTTTCTGTGAGCTATTATACATCAGAAGATATTCGTTATTTAAACAAACGTCCAGCCAGCGGGCCCTTTTTTAAATTCTACTCTTTTATATCATACAATAGTGTTAGGAGCTTGATAACGATTCTTTACAAATCCAAAATTTCTGAAGTAGCTCACAGAAAGTCGAAATTTTGGATTTTTAAGGTACATAATAGTTTCTCATTCCGAGCACTATTGGGCGATCTGAAAGTATAATAAGTTAATAACAATAAAAATAATCATAAGGGGCCCGCTAGCTAGACACAGACACTTCATAAAAACGTCATTCAATCAAAAAATGTCGAGGTACAAAATATATCTTATTTATTTTCTTTAGGTATAAAATAATTTCTTTGTGAAAAGCTATCACCTGTTGATAAATCTCGTTGGGGCCTGCCAGGTAGACTTACACATCATAAAACTATCTAATCGGAGACATTCTTTTTCTTTTCAAGGACATTTGTACATCTCGACTGGTGCGACAGTAAAATATTACATACTTTATGCGATAAGATTGTATTGTTACGAATAGTTATTGCACGTGTTTGTTCAATTTAGTAATATTGATAGAATATTAAACTCTAGGTTTTAACTCCTGTTTTTTTGTACTCTAAATATATTCGTTTTATATGCCTTTACGGGAGATTGGCAGGAAAAGGCAACACACAAGAAATAGTGGAAAGTTATGGGGAGACCTTTGCCTAGCAGTGAGACATTACAGGTTGATAAAAAAAAATTGAGACCTGTGCACAAATTTTTGCCAATAGTTAGTAAATCTCACTTGAAAATAAACTTTATTCTATTTTTATCTGTTTATACTGGATAATACCTGCTACTAAGATAAAAGATTGTATAATCTACGATTTCAAGTAATCATCTGTTCGTCAATACCCTTCAATGACAAATAGAATCTGCCAATTAAGGCGGTACCCCGACAAAAACCGCATTTTCTTCGTTATTCAGAGGCTATTAACTTAATAATTATGAGAAATAAACTACATCTGAAAGCACATTATTAATGTTCGATATCCTATCATCACATTGCACGTTAATGTTACTAATACATTTAAAAACTCCTTTTAAAAAAGTTACAAAAATTATTAATCCCATTCATCTTTTGCTAAAGTTGACGTTCTATTAATTTGAGGATTTCACCAATGGATTGATAATTTAAAAATATAAATAATCCACGTTTTAATTTATTTAAAAAGATCGTTATTCTTTTTTTATTAAAATAATTCGAAAAATTGTGCGAGTTTTATGGAGGGTGCGGGCGGAAGTACGCTGATCCTTTTCGTACGAGGAAGTCGTGTCACTCTCTGTCTCTGTCGCAAGGAGGGAACGAATGCTCAAGGTTATTAGAAATTACGTCAGTCATTTAATTTTGTTCTAATGATGAAATTACTTCAAGTTTCAATTCAACCCTTTCAACGAACCTTAGTACTTGCCAGCCCGGATCTTGGCAAGCAGGGGCCCGTGGCCCGGGCGCCAACTCCAAGCGTGGTAGACAAGTGCATCACCCAGCGCACCGCAACTAGGCGATGAATGAGACACGCAGCATCTAAGCATTATCTTTCCCTGCGGGTGGCGCACTGAGGTAATCACTTCGTGAGAGGAGGCCTGTGTCCCAGCAGTGGGAACGTTATAGGCTGATTGTGTGGCGGGGGCGCCCTGTCTGACGCCTATAAGTGCAAAGGCGACACGTTTTTTACCATAGCGCTGGCGCTCCTGTTGGATTGGCGCATTAGGTACAGATGGATAAAATTTGTCTAATAATCACCGTTTTCCTCTTAAGGGGTCATTGTACTCATCATTATGATCAACTTTTACTATGGGACCAATCCTGAAATCGTAAAAAAAAATCAGCTGTTCCCTACATTTATGAATCTCTCGCTTCGCGCGCTCTTGCAGCATTCACTCTTTAATTCTTAAAACTTTTATGCGTAAGTCGATTAAGTACTTAAAAAATCTAATTTATCTGAGGCAAATTGCTAAAATGTACGCTTCGCTCGCTCGTGCATTCCAGATTGTCTTAATTGGTGTCAAGCTTTTCTGCATAAGTCAAGTCTCGCGATCTTAGCTATCGAAAATCGGAACGTACCTACATCAGATTAAGAATGACAAAGCCATTGGTTTTTTTCAGAACAAAGAGTAATATCGTAATTTTTAATATGCTATAATCTCACGACTTATTTCAAGCCCTACTTATCCTGTCATATTCAAATTTGGAAAATGTCCGACATGTTCATGTAGATAAATAAAATAAAGGCGTTTTGGAAAAAGTTAAGTAAGTACCTAAAGGATTGGCGCGGCAGGGGGCGGCAGATGGCATCCTCGAAAACATTCTAGATCCGGGGCTGGTACAACAAAGATTTGGGGTACCCGTTAATGTACTAAACGGTTACAAAGATTCACAAATAGGTGTGGTGAGAGTTGAGATAATTATTTAGTGAGTTAGCAGTTATGTAGTTCAGTGATTCGCGCCTCTTGACGGATGTTTGTCTTCGTCTATAGCTCTATAGCCACGTGAAAACGCCGCGTCGCGTCGAGCCGAGCCGCCATAATGTTAAAAGTGACGTCACTCGGCAACTTGCCAGCTAACCAGTTACAACCGGATCAGTGAAGTAGACTGTCGCGGATTAATTATTCAATTTTGTATGAATGGTTTTCGAAACAGTCTGAATGGCGCGGCGCGCTCGTAACTAGGAAATTCTAAGTCCGGTGTCACAGATTTAAACTTTTGTATATTTTACTTACTCTCAATCTCACTAGAAGTGGGTATAGAGATTCTTCTATGGATAATACTGAGTTTTTTAAATTAATTTCGTTCCGTTACCACTAATGTTATAGTACCTATAATGTTCCAAAATTTGTAACCATACGAAAACCTAAGAATATCAATAACGTTACAAAAAGAAAACGTTATAGAATATCATTTTCGTAGAAAAATATTATAAGTAACGTTATAGGTATCAGTAACATTAAGCTTATCCGCTTGTAATAACGTTACAGGTATAACGTTATAGATTCATTTGTAACGTTATTCTTCATATTTTTTCGTCATGAAACTGGCTGGGTATCGAAATGAATAACGTTACTATATTGTTATACTAATAAATATATATTGATAATATTATTATTGAACAGTTTAAGATTTCGTTCCGTTTGTCAGCATCGTTTTAGCCAAGGAATTAATTTTGTTACGATCCTGGTGGAACGGTACAAATTATCGGTACCGGAACTACGCGTAACATTATTTTGAGTAACATTTCAAGTCCCAGCACCCTAATTGCGTAACACACTATCAATCGGAATCTGAATCACTTTGAAGCAAATTGCTAATCCATTGCTTTATAAGTTCGAAAAATTTGTCTGCTCAACACGTAAATAACGCAATGAATGTTGTTGAACCGTCAAAATGAAACCGATTCCGATTGATAACGTGTTACGCAATTGCCCCGCTGGTTGATAGAACTTTTTTAAACTTCGCCAATTTTTAGTCAACATATTTGACATAAGTTTTGTGTCAAATTTTAATAGGGAAACATTGCTAGTAAGTACCTGTCCACAAATCCGCACTGGGCCCGCGTAGTGGATTATAGCCACCTCCCCTCAGACAGGAGGTCTGTGTCCCAGGAGTGATAACGTTATAGGCTAATTATGCCAATACCCCGAGCATTAGAAAAAAACCTTAAAATAACATAACAAAACTAATTAAACAATCAAATTAAACTTAACCAACTCATCCTTCATCCAATCTTACCGATTAAAATGTTAATGCCAGACGAAAAAACGGCAAATATCTAGAAAATTCTTAACATATCGATTAATCCGCGTTACCTCCTTGACTACTGAATACGTCATTACATAAGGATCGACTATAGAAGGCCATGTGTAGGAAATTTTTTTAAGCTTTTGACGTCAGAAAATGCCGGTTTCACTGCCACGCCTTTGCTTGACAAAAAATTACAAGTAATGTTCTCATAAAGTGTAGTTGGAAAGTGAAGGCCATACCAATATTTTCCTGCAATATTTTCTGCTACTTTTGAAATGGGAAAGGATATTACGGGCTGCATATCGTAGAATGGAACTTAGAGTATACTTATTGCTATTTGCTATGTTGAGGGAAAGTCCGTTGTGTGCCACCTCTTCGTCCCAGCTACTGCCAGCACCTTATAAAATACTAGGGAGTGGTGAAGATTGCTATGACAAATGCGCTAATTACCGGAAACTTGCAAACATACGAGTACAGAAGTTCATAAAGCTCTAAGGGAAGATCACGCAACATGCATACTTTGCTTAAGTCAGGAAGACGTTCGAGCAATACCTTTCACCAATGAGACTCGACTAACAACGCGGCTGACGACAGAACTTTTGCAAAGTAAAAGTATAATCCTTGAGTTAGCAACTACAGCCATGTGGTATGTAATAAACAGCTGTTTAAATGCCACGTGACGTATGCGTGACGTGTGTCACCAGAGTGCGGCCATTTTAGAACGACCTCCCCCTCCTCCTTTTCCCCACTAATGTCAGAAGTTTTGAACGAAGTTAGCGGCGTATGGTCTAAACAAAATGGTCCTTTAAGTTTAATTGTACACGTGTTCATTATTTATATTCATTGACTACAATTATTAATAGACTTTATGGGGGGGTTTTCTTTTAGGTAATTCTTTGATTCATTTACTAATATTAGTATTGATTACATTTACTACCTACTGACGTAAATGGAAATAATGTATGATAATTTGCCGGTCAAATAGTAACCTTCATTAGTTTTAGTTATGTAAAAGACTAATATAAGTAAAAACGCAGTATATTTTTTGCATTATTAAAGTTAAATGTGAAATGAGACTCAATAATGTATCATGAAGATAAACAAATGAGTTCGTCTTTTGGATAAATGTTGTCAAAATCCGACAAGACATCAAATATCGGTTCTTAAGACCTGCAAGACGTAAGTAGAGCACGATGCTATTAACGTTTTTTCATACAAACATTTTTTAAAGAGACCCTACGTATGAACTCTTTCCCTCAATACATTCGAGAAATCATCGCCTGCCTAGCGACACGGGATCAACTAACACAATGGCAAGTCATGCGCTTACATCGCTGCAATACACGACACTAGCAATTAGTCGCGCGATATGGTTCGGTTGCGTTCGAAACGTTTCGGAGTGACTGTATCAAAGGAAACCCGCTATGGCCTCCCTCGTCTGCGCTGGTTAGACGTGGTATAAAATCTCTGTTTGTGTTTCGGTCTTTCAATTCAATAAAACGTGACTGCCGTGCCTACAGCAACAGGTAGGAAGGTATCGTGTGACCTTTAAATGTGTCTCGCATTAAAAAGTGGCTTAGCATAGACATCATGAGAATTTACAATCATATGTCAATGACATCGCCCATCGCCAAGGTAAGGCTGACTTTGGCCTGATTGCGCCTCTCTTGCGCCTATCGAGTTTTCGCTCTGCTGGATTGTTCGCTTTTGGTAATTTTATTATTATGTCTTGCCCACTTTGTCGACTTTATAAAAACACGAAAACAGAAAAATAGAAGAATGCCTATTGTTGTAAACTTGTAATCACGCTGAACAAACAGTGTTTTGTTTGACTGCAGAGTTACACTGGGTGACGCTCGCTGATGGCTGTTGTTTATCTTTGGCTTTTCGCTAGACAGATCGGTAGACGCCACAATTTTTTGATCTTCGGAGCCTAATTAGTAAGTGGAAAGATGCTATGGCAGATGAAGATTTCAAACATCCCGCAACAGCTGACTATGTTGAACCCGCCTTATGAGGTCACTGCTAATGCTATCTATGTGGAAGAGTTCTGATGGAACCTAATTTGTTTGTATAATATTTTATTTTGGAATCGTCGGCACGACGTAGAAGATGAAGCCGAGATGCTAGATTCTGGAGAAGTAGTAAAGTCGGTTTAGAAATATCTATACCACAAGCGTGGTTTCCCTGTGGACTAAGAAGTATGGTTAGTAGCTAGAACCTAAGGACTGGGGTCATTGTACTCATCATTATGAATAACTGTTACTATGGGACCAAACCCGAAATCAGGAAAAAAAAACAGCTGTTCCCTACATATAATTATGTTCGCATAACTCGTCAAAATGTAGGGAACAGGTGCTTTTTTTTGGGTTTGTCCCATAGTAAAAGTTGTTCATAATGATGAGTAAGTACAATGACCCCATAAGAGGAAAACGGTGACTAAAATTTCACCTTGTAGATCAGCCTTGTCTGGCCAACACCTACCTGGACGGGGGAGCGTGACGAAATGCGCAAGCACTCCAGCACCCCGGCTAGGCTAAAGGTAGCAGCAGGACAATTCTCAATTCTTTATTGCGTACCATACCTAATGTATATAGTTAGTAGGAAAATAATAATATTAGTCACAATTATGGACCCTGTCGGGCACAGCATAGATAGTAGGAGAGAGGAGGAAGAACACTGGGTGTTTATTGTGATAAATTTTAATATTAGTTAAGTACTTACCTATTTAGTAAGTTATAGGTATTGTTTTATGAATACAGAATTGAATTTACGAATTATAATTATTGTTTTATAAATTATACACATATTAATTATTTAATTAAGTAGAACTTTGTAAAAAAAAATTTTTTTTTCTTTTAATTAAGTATTCATTATTATTTTATGTACTTATTGTTATTTTTATTTATTATGTAAATAATATTTATTATCCCTAAGGCAAGTTATATTTATTGAACGCTTCATATTTATTTTAACATTTATTCTTCGTATTATGATTAGGTAGGCGTATCTTTATAGTGAGTACCGTGTGGTTTTAGTCAGTAAGAGTCAAGGTACACGAGGTCAAGTAGATTGCATTTGATTTGAGCCACAGTCTGGCCACAGATAACTTGAGCAAGCCCGGCAGGATAGATGCGTAACACACTAACAGTAGTTTATGGCTTTGATTTTGACAGTTCAACAACATTCATTGCGTTATTACGTTGTTGAGCAGATAATTTTTTCGAACATGCATGAACACGCCTGTTGCGTGCCATGATGCGTGATGATAACATCACGACTGTATTTTAGAAAAGAGATGCGGATAGGAGAAACTTTGGAAATACTTAGTTTACACAGAACAGAAATAAAAACATTCTCAATTAACAAATCGTGTGAAATCGTTCATTCAAAGAAAGCTCGGTCAGGGTAAAATACTGGATGGAAAAGTCTGTCCACAAATAAAATTGAACCCGTCTGCTAACAGAAATTTCCACAACAAACAATTACTGGCACTACGTTATCTACTAGCCAGTGAATAGGAAACTATAGTCTATCTGTGTGTCTGTGCAAAGGTTAATCGGAATATCGATGACTAATAGAAATATTATTCATACTTTTTCGAGGGGCTAACAGCCGCACGGGTCGATCGAAGGTCAAGCTACACTTGCCGCGGCCGGTAGATGGGTGACCATCCATTACATATCGGGACCCCTCCGTGTCTCGGAAAGCATGTTAAGGTGAATGAGCAGTTGTAGCCCGCGAAATTCAATTTTTCTTACGTTTTTGCAATTTTCAGGTCAGTCAGTGTCAGGTTGTATCTTGATCAAAACATGATTCGCGACTATAACATATTTACATAATTATAATCATTCTTTCTAAGTTAGATTTATTCCATAAGAACAAATCTCTTATGGAAAAGTGCTGATGGAACAAATCTAACTTAAAGAGAAATATTAATGATTCTAATGACTATAATTCTGTAAATGCATATCTATTATAGTCGCGAAACATATTTTGATCAAGATACAACCTGACATTGACCTGCAAATTGCAAAAAACGTAAGAAAATTGGAATTTCGCGGTCTACCACTGCGCATTTGTCCCGGTGTCATTCGTAGATCTTTGGCAGTAGTTACGGGTAGTCAGAGAGAAGCCCAAAAAGTCTGATATCCTTTCTTACTAAGGTGTGTCATGTTACCTAGTAACTGGGTTGTGGAGGTCACTAGGCACAGGCAGTCGCTCTATGTAAAATACTGGTAATCAACTGCATTGGCTAAACTTGAAGTCGACCCCAACAGAACATTTTTGTAGTTGGGAAAAGGCTAGGCAGATTTTAGTTGAACTATTGTCGCAAAAAAAATCTGCAATGATAATTTGAAGAGATTATCACCATGATAAAGGAATACTTTTACATTGTTACTGGGTGGGAAACCAATATAGGCTCTAGATTGTACCTAAATGAATCCTGCCGTATAGTAACACGTAATAGATATCTGAAATACCAAAGACAAAGCTGAAATCAATATCTAATTATCTCATGCGTCTCTAATTTCTCCGACGCCGACGTCTATTGAAACCAGACCATTCAATCTGATACACAGCAACGTTGCATGATGGGTGACGTTGCTTGCATAACGATAATCAAGCCGTCTTGTCTTCGAACATGTTTACGCTTCAATTATTAATCACTGTAACCAGCAGTTCTAAGAAGCAGCCTTGAGAAGCCGCTGTGGATGCTGGGGTCAGCGGTTACTAGGAAGAATTGATTGAGACTGTTTCCAGGAGATAGTTATATGTATCTATCTATATACGGCTTGATGGACACTGGATGCCAATACCTGCCCAGTCGCTACAATGTTCATGAAATGTAGGTATCAGCACATAGTTGCTGACTAAGTGATCAAAGGGTTCATCAAGGGTGATAAAGGGGGATGTTATAGTGCTGAGAATACCAGCTATTATAGTCACACTGCAGAGTGAACGCCTATTCTCATCGAGCATTGATCACCACGCTTGCTCAAGACGAGTTGGCGATTATAGGCTTATACAGGGTGGCAGGGACATCGACGCGCAGCCCGTTACCTTGCCTTCAGAACATGATTCTCACCCTGCGTCGAAATATGTCGTCGGTCAAAAAATTGCTGTTCCATACATTTTGACCGCGTAGGTTCACACTTTTCTATGACACAGCTGTAACGACGAAAAATGTCTACGCTGGTTGGTCTAGTATCATGTGCTGAACTCATGGTTACAGTTTGCGCCTGTATATTACCTATCAAATTCAGGTTTCCTCATGACGTATTCCTTCACCGATGTTAGTAATCTTCTCGGGAGTCCCAAAAACTTGAGTTTATTCCGAAACGTGCACCACACGAACGTTAATGCCGTTTTCATAGTTAAATCAAATGTGTTTAAAACAACCCACATTGTAATTAATCCATGTGTTACACATGCAACTATGAACTTAATTTGATCCGGGTAGGGTACGAAATACTAAATCATAGCAACATGTATGTTTACATGCAGGGTAATACACTTAACACTTGCACAGTTGGTGATCTTATGACGTTTTCTATATAAGTAAATAAACTGTGCATGTTTATTCCTGGCATTACTATATAAATAATAAATAAAGAAAATGTGGTAATTCCATTAGTAGTTAGTACAACTAGTCACGTGAATTCTGTGACGTAAATTAATTCTTTCATCGGATATTTATTAGTAGGTAAGGTAATTAATTAATGAATTACTGTCAGTTTCCTTTTGCCAAGGAAAGAGAGCGTCAATAAAATATATGGGAATGCCACTTGTGGATCACTTGAGCGTTCGAAAGCTTATGCCAATACAGTTTTTGACGTTTAAATACCTTGGCGATTAGATATTGTCGTCAAGCGAAAGATTTACATAATAATATTATGTAAATAAGATAGTCGTCAAGTGAAACATTATATTATAATGTTTCACTTTACACTTTTTAGTGAAACATTATAATATAATAATTTCACTTGACGACTATCTTAGATCGCCAAGGAAATTGGCCGATGTAGGTAATATTTTATAATAATATAAATAGGTATAAGTAATATTTTAACAACGGCCGCGATTTACGAGTCGTGGTCGTAGGTTCGAACCCAGACAGGCGCTTTACTTTATGAAAATAATTTCATCACCACACAGCTCTAAAACGGTGAAGGAAAACGTCGTGACGAAACACGGCACGTCCTAGAACCAAAAATTCGAAGACATGTGACAACTACCAACCCGCACTGGGCCCGCGTGGTGGCCCAATACCTCTCACCGAGAAGAGGCCTGTGTCCCAGCAGTAGGAAAATTATAGGCTGATTAGTGATTATACTAGTTACTATTTCTGTCGTTAAGTCCCCTATATTGTTTAATTTACTTACCTGTAATACTTACAGGATTTTATGTAAACCTACTTCGCGCACCAAACTCTCACAAAGTTAGCTCCTTGTTCGTGCACTATTGACACATATGTACTTATATGTATTTGCATTAAGTACAGACGCTAGCACATTAAGCTACGACAATCTGTCAAATTTCTTTAATAGATTTTAAACTTTATCGCTAAAGCATAAGGTTCAAAGTTGATTGAGACAATTTGACAGTTTCGGGTAGCTTGATGTGCTGGCGTCTGTACATAACTTGTGTAGAAAAAAATAAACGTTTTACATCACTATATTATATTATAATAATAACATTATATTATACTAGCTTCTGCCCGCGACTTAAAAGGAACTTTTGAACGTGTTATCCCTTCCAAAAAGTAGTTTCGTTTGAAGAAGAATGAGCAAGAAACTCCACCGTTACTCATTCAAAATGTTTTACAGTATTTTGTATAGGTATTTACATTAATTATATGTGAAGATGATGCACCTAGAATAAAACTACTTTACCACAATAGGTAAAAAGAATTAAAAAGGAAGCATCACAGATAAATTAATTATGTGATAGTTGCATGGTGCTCACATATTTACAAACATTGTAAAAGCAGATTATATATTTTTGTATCTGGCTGAAAGTGGGTGTGTCTGCTCTCCTTTGCCCTCTCCTTTGGAGAAAACAGTCATTATATTGTTTACTTTAAATCATATCATAATCTCGATTTCACTCTTATGATCTTGTTTACAACAGGCTATCCTAAGAATAGTTTCGCTACGCATCTAAAACGGATCTGGGGGCACGGCGCACTTGTCTCCAGACGAGGTAAACAAATAATGAGTGGCAACTAGTTATAGTACATTTTCTTAAAGGGTTTCAGCTGTATAGGAACCTATAAGTTCCTATAGGTTAGGTCAGACAGTACCTATACCGTCTTAGACAAGGTTTATCATCAGGCCCAGGTTTAAACCAGGGAACCATTTTTAGGGTTTCGTACCCAAACGGTAAAAACGGGACCCTATTACTAAGACTCCACTCTCAAGTCCGTCTGTCTGTCACCAGGCTGTATCTCATGAACCGTGATAGCTAGACAGTTGAAATTTTCACAGATGATGTATTTCTTTTGCCGCTATAACAACAAATACTAAAAACAGAATACAATAAATATTTAAGGAGGGCTCCTATACAACAAACGTGATTTTTTTGCCGTTATTTGTATGTAGTGTTAAATCCACGGATACGGTTAACTCGCACTTGGCCGGTTTTTTTTTTAAATTTCGATCTTTATTTCGGCTAAGGTAAAGTTCGAAATTCAACAAGTAGCCCGAAGGTTTAAGCTCGGACTAAGTAGATCTCGTTTTGTAATAAAACGAATATCGTCTTAAAAACAGCTGAAGGCTTCCATGTTCAGCGCAATAGTGACTGCATAATCAGCCTATAATGTTCCCACTGCTGGGACACAGGCGTCCTCTATGTGAGAGGAAGTAGAATATAATCCACCACGAGGGCCCAGTGTGGATTGGCAGATGTCACATTATGTATCTTCGAATTTTTCGTTCTTGGACATGCCGGTTTTCTCGATGTTTTCCTTCACCGTTTTGAGAGCAGTGGTGATGAAATTATTTACACAAAGTAAAGCACCTGCCTGGAATCCACGACCTACATGTCGTATGTGGGGGTCATTACCACTGGGCCACCTCTACTCCTGACTGCTGAAGCCGGTATAGTAACTGCGTTGTCAAGAAAACCACGGAGTTCATAGAGTACCTATCATTATTTGCATCGACTGAATAGTCGATGATTATTTTGTTTGTCTAGAATGTAGGCTGTACTTAGGACCTAGCGGTACACAGCGGCAGGTCATGCGCGTGTAACCTATCTACAAACCGTGACTGATGCGCCAGCGCGTGCCTTCGGCGAAGGTTCATTACAAGTAGCGTTCATAATCAGCTGGGAGAAAATGCCATGTGGACGGCGGGCAGTTAAGCGTCCTATTTATAGTCTTCATTCTTTATATTATATTTGCTTCCGCCCGCGGCGTCACACTCGTGGTATATCGATAAAAAAAAACTATGTTACGCTTCCCCAGGGATCAAAGTATCCTCATACCAAATTTCATCAAAATCGGTCCAGCCGTTTCGGAGATAGCCGTAACAAACAAAATTTTTTAAATTGTTTTCATGTTATAAGTACCGAATACTATTATACAGGCTTATTGGAAAAACACCAACAACATCTTAAAGGTGACTGTACTCATCATTATGAACAACTTTTACTATGGGACCAAACCTGAAATCGCCAAAAAAAATCAGCTGTTTCCTACATTTTGATGAGTTAAACGAACATAAATGTAGGGAACAGCAGATTTTTTTTTTCAATAGTAAAACTTGTTCATAATGATGAGATTGATGAGTTACAATGACCTCTTAAGAGGTTGTTGGTGTTTTCCCAATAACCCTGTATACTAGCATATGCATTTAGTAAAAAACTATGATTTTGACATTATAAACAGCCACTTCAATTTTATTTGGTTGTATTGTACCTATAGATTTACTTGTAGGCGGTCTGTGTACCTATTTATAACGGATATTCCGGTAATAAAAAAATAAGAAAAATCGTACCACTTATTTTCACAATTCTAACATAACCAAAATATGATGTTGACTTACATACAATCGACCTACGCAACCGACACAGCTAAGTACTTATTAGTAATCATGAATAGTTAATCGAACGGAAAATTAATTATAGAGATTCTTGATGGAGGCGGGACCCCTTTCGCGTGACCTCACAATGTAATTCATTCGTTTCGAGATAACACCAAACAGTTTACATAATGCGCATTGTATTGTTGATAAGTTTAATGAAATAAGCTTATAATAATTTGCATTTGCAGATAATGTCACATGTCTCCCCCTCCCACTACAGTCCGTTCACAGAAATAAATCCAAATTACACCTCTGATTTTACATCACTGTCTAAATCACAGTGATATTTATTCTCATTCATATAAGGTTGCTGTTGGTTTGCTGCCACTGATAAGTCTGTCAAAATCATTGTGATCTTTATTCTCGTTACAATAAGGTTGCTGCTGTTAGAGGCAAAATGACTGTGAACGTACTGTGCCTGTGCACGCAACAAGCAACAAATGTCACATCTTGAAAAAAAAGACACTCCGGGAGTGCCGACAGAAGTGAAAACAAAACACAAACAGAATACTTTGCCATCAGTCACTGACATATCGGATATACACTAAAACTGAGTACATCCCGAGGACAACCGAATTACCGAACATCCGAAGCGGTGTCGGTTACGGTAACAGTGGCGCGAATTCAATCATGGTTTTTCCCATCTCAAAAAATGCCCAACGCGCCTAAAGAAGTATTCACTTCAAAAACATACCGAGTATCTGGAACACTGAAAGATTGACAAGCAGCTACCAATCATTTTGGATTATTTAAAGTGGAAGTATCTACAGATGTCGATTTGGTATGTTAAATAAAGTATCTAAGTCTAGACGTCAATATTCCGAGTAACTGACCGACACCTTGTCAACTCATCAGCAATTATGTTTTAATTTGAATAAAATAATGTTTTTGTCTTTGACTTTTAGCCCATAAACAATCTTTTGCTGATAGGATCGCGAGGTCAGGAGGCAATTACTTCGCGTCCATTAGGTAAGTACAAAAGTATTGATACCCAGCTTATGTCTGTGAATATGAAGACTATAGCTTAACCGCAACAATTTGAATGAAGGACGGAAAAATTAGAAAACTGGCTAATGGAGATGGTGCTTGCAAAAAAGAAATAGTTTAGAAAAATTCGGACCGCAGGAAACGCTAGGATTAAAATCAACAAGGAAAATGAAATAAGTTCTAAAACTTTTTGTCACTGCCAAAAACTTTATTCCAATACCTAAGCCCATTCATTACAAGGGTCGCGTCAAAGGTGGCGAAGGGATTAAGACATTTTTGTAATATGGAAAGTATTCGAAAGGCTCTAGGTACTGACACAAACACATGTCCAACAAAGGACGTTTGTAATATGGAAAGTATTCGAAAGGCTCTACTGACACAAACACATGTCCAACAAAGGACGTTTGCGTCCTTTGTTGTGTTTGCTGAATTGAATTCATATTTTGATGTGAATTCAATTCAGCTATTGTGTAAGTATAGCAGATGAAGCTGAGGTTGGGCGAATAAATTGTAAACTTCCGCTTAATTGTACCTATCACACAGTACATTTTGTTTATGATATAAAAACAAACAAAAAATTCAGTGAGATAACAGACGGATACACGAATGTTATCAGTTGATGTTGTTTTCTAATAACAACATTGTGGACTGACAGTGACTAACAATAACAAACCAATGGGGTGGTCTTGGATATGTTAGTTTCAAGAGTCAAGTTCAAGGCAACAATCAGTGTGTCACTCTAAAGGCTACTGGCAGAACAGCACGTGAGGCGATTATTAAAGATAAATAATGTGAGATAAAGTAATGGCATGTTTTATACCGTGTGCTCTAAGACTAAAATACAATCTCTTAACGTGGAATGGAATGGAACAGCTTTTAAGGAAAATACGTTGCCCTAGTCTACCCGTGACCGCGAGAATAAGCGCTTTAGGTCGGGAAATAGAAACTATCTAAACGTAAAACATGTCAAGAAAGCTTACGGGACCTTTCTCGTCATGTTGTGGGTTCTTAAAGAAGAAGCACTGATAATATCATTCCTACTTCCTAGAACTACTGAAACAGTTGTGAGCGATGATTGTGAGTGGGTTCCGTACGGCGTACCTCTTAGCAGAGGGACGTCGGGGAAACTCTGGTAAAAAGAAAAAGTATTGTAAAGTGTGAAGAACTACTTCGTTTACGTTATGAGATATTTAATAAGTGTTGAACAATAGACTGACTAAGCCACAGCTAAATGAAAATATATAAATTATTTATTCGATTTTCCCAGAACCTGATATTCAATACAGAAGTGCACCCCTTTTGCTGGACGACCCCGGGTAAAGCATGCGAGAGAAAATGCACTTTATGCGTTTTTATTAGACTGACTTCATTATGTCTGCTCTAGAAGCGTGATAGTTTAATTTGAACATTGGATTGAGTCTGGGTTATACTGAGATGATGATGGCTGATCTGATACAGATATGTAAAACAAAAATACAGCATCCGCATCGGCGCCCAATTAATTGAGCAGTACGTAGCCTATACACAAGATGAATTACCATCTGCTGCATAGAATTAATAGGCTTAGAACCGCAGTAGTCGCACGCAAAGTGAAGCCATTTCAAGTTAGCCTTTTAAGGCTACGTACGACTTTCGGCGCATCAGTACCAGGGGGGGCACACTTAGTACTGTCATCAATCCATAGACGACAGCGACATCTGCAGTTTGGTGGGTTAAAAAAACTTGGCAGCCATTTTCTTGTTTGTCAAATTGTCAAACAAATGTCATTGTCGCCGCCGGCCATCCGCCATTATCATTGTCAACTCCGCAACTCCGGCTTTCCCGACGTTGATGCGCTTCCCGAAATCCCGAGTTTATCTCAGCTAATTATGTTAAAATTGTTACTTGTTACTGTTATTTGTTAAACCCTGATTGTGACCCTAAACATTGTAATAAAGATTCGCTACTTATAGTAAGTATGCTTAACTATAGGTATGTGTATATTTATTAGAGCCTTAGGTCACCCACCAAACTCAAGGTGGCAGCACTTTCCATACATGCAAATTTTACCACAGAGTTGTCACTCTTTCCCTCTATAGTTACTTTACTCTTTGATCAGTACTCAAGACCAAGTACTACTGTAAAGAGCTCCCGCATTTTCGCAAAAAAATGACGTACTTTGCAGTGAAAGGGTGTCACAACTCATCACATAATCATGAAAAACGTTTAAAGATACCATTTCACGGGTAATTACAGCCTAGCATCTTATATTTTTGTATAAAACATTCATCAAAACAAAATAATAAATCGTAAATTTGACAGCCGCCATTACAATGAAAATGTTGCTAGGCTTGGGAAAATATTTTACCCCATTTTTTGTTATTATAATTATGTAGTGCCTATAATCCCAATCCACATCTATGTAGGTATTTTTATTGCCAAATATTATTACGGTTCCCACTCGCCGCGCTAAGGTAGCGAAATTCAAATTTTCTTACGTTTTTTTGCAATTTGCTGGACAGTATTAAGTTGTACGTTGATTAAAATATGATTCGCGACCGTAATAAATATATATTTACAGAATTATAATCATTAGAATCAGTAAAACAACTTGTTAAGTTAGTATAATCCTAAAATGTCAAGATTTCACGAAATAGTCATTCAGTAAGATTACTTACATTTTCCCCATATGCTGGGGAAAATGAAATTTACTTGCAACATTATTATTTGCTTGTGTGCGTGTCGTCGAACGTAATTACGTGCCGCTTAGGCACACATTCATTGTGTTGTTGCTTCAATTTTGAACGGAATTTTGAATGAAACTATCACTCTAAGTCTAATTACTCTAAGATCTGCTGAATATTAATCTGAATAACCACGGAATCAAAATTTTACCCAGACTTTCTCACTTGCGGTGTTTTTCGGGTACCCATCTTAAACTGCTGTTATCCGGTGATTACGTCGCCACGCCATAATGACCGGTAATCGTTGGGAAGACGACATAAAGAAGATAGCGGGACCACATTGGTTGCAAATAATAGAGACAAATGGATATCTTTGGACGTTAGGCCTTACCTAAACCCGAATTCAAAAATTTAGAAAGATATTAAATAAAAGCATGTTAAATTGTATCGTTAAATATTTTATAAAACTTTTAACAAACACAGAATGATATATATAGCAGCCAATGATTTCAAAGTAATATAATAGGTATGTCAATGATAGCAGCCCAGTTGACGGACGTCACACGACTCTTGTCAAAAAAGGGTGCACGTCGAATGTTTTTATAGGAAGCTTCTAGTGTTCTCTAGAAGGTTCACTAATGTTTCACCAAAACTCCATTGATAAATTTTTAGTTTACAACCATGCAACGTTTATACTATTTATTTCACAAAGAAGTGTCATTCCGCAAATGTTTTATTTTATAAACACTCGCTTCACAAACCAATTTGCCAAATGCTTCTCTTTACAAATGTTTCGGATGATATTTAATCATTTATACATTTTTCATTTAATATTTAGATTCTTTTGGAAAAATCACGTTAATGCAAAATATCATTTTATAATACACTAGCGACTGCATTAAAATCCGTTGCGTAGTTTAAAAGATCTAAGCTTACAAAGAGCGGGAGCGACTTTTGTTTTACGTATATTATGTAAAGATTTTCTAAACCAGTCACAAAGTGATCATGACGGTATTTTCCATTTGGGTCAAATAATTTACAAACAAGTACAGAAGTTCTTTAATAATAATAGTAATTTTTCTCGTGTCTGGCACTCGCCGGCCGCTGCCGCGGCAGCGCTCGCTTCGCTCGCTCGGCTCGTGCGAAGGGGGTCACAGTTTTAACCTAACCTAACCTAACCATTTTTTTAATAATTAACCTAATCTAACTAGTCCGGTTTCGGGTAGCCTACTAAAAATAATCTCTTTTTTCTATTAGCGCAAGTCGTTTGTGGCTCCCATATTTTGTGTAAAAGTATTTTTTTTCTATAATAATCTAGTCGTTTTTGGCACTAGCCGGCCGCTACCGCCGCACCGCTCGTTTCGCTCGCTCGGCTCGTGCGTAGGGGTCACAGTTAACCTAAGCTAACCTAACATTTTTTTTTAAATAATTAACCTAATCTAACTAGTTTGGTTCCGGGTAGCCCACTAAAAATAATCTTTTTTTTTTCTATTAGCGCAAGTTGATGAAAGAGTGAGTTTCATTTTTGGGAAATTGCGTACCTAATAATAAGTCAATATATAAAACATTTTTATTCCAAACGTTGTTTTATGACATAAAATGAATAAAAAAAAATGAATTTTTTGTCAAATAACACGCTATTAAACAAAAGTTTATCGGGTAATTATTTTGTAAAGTGAATTATTTGGCAAACTTGTTGTATAATGATGAAATGACAAATCATGTTTTTGCCAATCGTTGCTTGTAAATTAAAAATTTGTAAATTAATTTTTTTGGCGTTAAAAACTTAATTTGCATGGAATAAAAGGCAAAAAAAAAATATTTAAAGACCGGTCAGCTGCATCCGGTTAGACTGGAAGCCGACCTCAACATTGTTGGGAAAAGGCCAGGCAGATGACGATGATTTAATGACCGGTCAGGAGGAAAAATCAAGACGAGGAATATAATGAGCGTGCCTCTGCACGTCATTATATTCAAGAGTTCAAGCAACCCATATTAAACGATGCTGACGTTTATTTGCCTTGCAAGACGTCGCAGGAGGCTGGGTGTTACATTATCACCTTTAATGAGAGCTCGATCTTGATGTAATTGTAAACAAACGTCATTATAGTCTATTAAAATAGCCTCCATTTGACTGGCCGGAGTGGCGATACTAAAACCGTCTGGCATACAGGGCAATCCCCGCTGCCACTTGACTAACTGGTTATTTAGATAAATGATTTTATATCTTTAAGTAGGTAAATAATCGTAGGCTTCTACAAACATCATATTTTTTAAACTAGATGAGGTCGGCGTTTTCTGTTCTACTACTCTGAGAAGAAAGGCCGAAACAAACTCGGAGGTCACAGCCTCTTTTGGGGTCCAGAGATAATCTTGGTCAGATCTTGTGAGGACCATGTATATTAGTGTCTGAAATTATCTTTTTCTTTTTTTTTCTTTCATTATACAGGGTGTATCACGGAAGGCGGTACTTACACGGAATCTGGGCGATGGAGAACCTTAGATAATACTCATCGATTAACCGTCACATTTATTTGTACAAATGCTTAAAAAAATGTTCCGATACAAGAGGAGAACTCTCTGAAGTAAGCAGTGGCGATAAAATTTAAGTTTACGAGATAGTAACCAATAAACTTTGTGGTTTGCATCCATCTGTCTGTTGCAGAGTTGCAGTCTTTATCTTTAGGACGAGCTGCCCTCGAAATCGGGCTATATATAATATACAGGTAGAACAAGACGAATGAAACCGCGCGCTTATTTGCGTTGCGAATAATGAAATGAGGAAATTATGTTCGACTTATTTCGCGTCGAGTGCTTGAATGTGTGATGTTTGTCCAACCGTGCGCGAACCGCAGCATTGTACGAAGCTCGTACATGATTTAGGCGTCATTCGGAGGCCCAAGCTACTAGGCCAGTCGGAAGTTCCTCCCAACCCACACTCCTCAAATCATGTTTAGGTTTGTTTGGTTTGTGGTGTGTTTGTGTTTGTAACATTACAAACTGAATCGATATTTAAAAGAAAAAAAAAACGGAAAATTATAACGGCTGGTTACATTTTGAAAGATGCGGAATAATATGTTTATTATTATTGCAAAGAATCTTAATGATGCAGTAGGTAACTAATAAATAATTTCAAAATTGAATCGTTTTATGACAATAAAGCGGACGCAGAAAAACATGCGTACGAGTATCTTGTTGAAAATTAATTTTAAACTACAAATAAAAAAAACAATTAAATATGAATAAGAAAAACAGAATCTTTAATTTCTAAATGAAAACCAACTCACACTAATTAAAAATAAAATACCTACTCACATTAATAAAAAAAATATACTGGCATCATTTCTAAAACTTTGCCACGCATGATCATTCCAAAGAGAATGTAAACACTCACTAGCGTTAGATCATTCTACATTTACCTCTTCTTTGCATAAGACGTCCTCCATTTTCGCCTGCGATTTTCCCAATATTGTCCACCACTAGTATCGTTATAGTTACTTATGACATTAGAAAGTACTTAATACAAAGGATCAAAAACAAAAAATAATTAGGGTATTACTTATTTAACCAAAAAAATAAACACGGTGTTCGCTATGTCAATCATTGTCGTAATTTATATAATTTAACCACATTTTTGGATTTTCTAATAGCTGCTTTAATTGAATTTTGTAAAAGTTATTCACAAATCTGCCACCAAAAGTTTAAAGCTTCGGAAAATTAATGTAAAAACTTTTAAAATTTGCTCAAAATGAAGCAACATAATACTTAACTAATTAAAATAATAGTTTTTTGTCAAAACAACGAGTAGTTTAAAATTTTCGAGAGTCGCCGGTCCGATACTGGCGCCGCGCACCGGTCCCGAAAGCCGTCCCTTCCGCTGTAGGTCGTCGCTGTAACTAGGACATAACCGGGTTGCATATGAGCCTGAAATGGCCTAGTGCATACCGCTTTCTGTCTGCTTTTGATACCAATTTTATTAATTGTTCAATGTTTGACTTGAGATGTGATTTACGGAGATTGATTAATGTTTATAGGAGAGTTATAATTATTGGTACATCTTTTTTTTTTATTAATAAAAATTGCAATTAAGCAGATACTTGAAATTAATTACAAGTTATGAAAAAGGTATGACGGAAAGGAAAAAAACCGGTCAAGTGCGAGTCGGACTCGCGCATCGAGGGTTCCGTACAAATTTGTACCTAGATATGTAACTACAAATTTACGGTTTTCAGATTTTTTCCTTTACTTGTGCTACATGACATTGCTTCTTACCAAATTTCATGATTCTAGGTCAACGGGAAGTACCTTCTAGGTTTTTATTCCCTTGCGAGTGTCAAAATATGCGGCATAGCATAAACACCCGTATCTTTTGATTGCGTTGACTTAGGGACTAACCACACTTATTCAGCTCTGTTCAGCTTTTGTCCATAGAAAACAACGATTTTGTATGAGATGCGTACGTATCCGTTCAGCCGCGGAACGCTGAACAGACTATACAAAATCGTTGTTTTCTATGGACAAAAGCTAAACATAGCTGAATATGTGTGGTTAGTCCCTATAAAGTCTGATACTTTCACTGCTTCAAGGGATTGCAGCCCTGAGTATGTATTTGATATTAATTTCAAATTACTCCACGCGTTCCTGAGAAAATGGGTCTTAACAGACGGACAAGGAAGTGATCTTACCTATAAGGGTTCCGTTATTCATTTTGAGGAACCCTAAAAATGAAAAAATGTTGTATGTAGGTAACTTACTGAAAATATTTTGTACACACACCCAATTAACTACAGGTAAACTTGATAAAAAGTGTACAACACTAGCGGTTTACAACCGCCAAAACAACCGCTGCCAAAAAGGTTTTTCTATACGATTTGTGAAATAAATGGGAATAAACAGGCAACGAGCTTGTGATTATTGAATTCCGTCATAATTAAATCGTTGAAAACCAACAATGCGAGCCTTCCCGAATTTTCTATGAGAGATAAGTCAATGATGACCTCTGGGGAGGTTATCAGTTTTATTTAACAAGCAGGTTGGTGGTCATTACGCTAGGTACCATAGAGACTATGAAGAGCCCCTTTATGTAATAAAACAGCGATAGGATTTCACTAATATATATTCATAGAAAAACTTTCCATTAGCATGTTATAACTAGCACTCTTCAACACTAAACAAAAAAATACGATTTATTCCGGTCCGATCCCCTGAACCCCCCTCCCCCCCCCCCTCGATCCCCTGCTAGTTCTTCTTCTGTTTTAATCTTTGTTTTATCCACTTTATGTAGGTTACTCTTTTTGACAGGTAAGTACAGTCAAGAGAAATAAACGTTTCAAGTTTTACAAAATCAAAATATGTATATTTGACACCTGCTTGAACGTTCGAATGTGGAACACGCGCTCAATTAAGGTAAGGCTACATATTTAGCATAGTATCGGTTATACTTTTGCTACTCTAAATCATATGGAGTCTCTAAATCATATTCCAGTTTTAGCTGACCTCGCATTGGCTTTTCGTACAACGAGAAGTCAGCTTATACTGGAAATGTTTAGCTTGATGTGTCGTTGTGCGTACACAGTCATTAAATAAGAAACTTTAATTTGAAGAGACCTTTTTAACAGACACTGCTAATAAAAAGGTTTCGCTAAAGTAGGGAAGGATATAGAATATTAATAATGGAGAAGACAAAGTTAAAATTTAATGTGAAGGTGATATGGCTAAAATGGGGGTAGTTAGGATTGAGAGCGACGGCAGATTGAGAGAGGCTATGGAAGAATGCGACATGCTGCAGTCAATTCCAGAAGAAGAAGACGTTTGTTTAGTATGATTTCCTGTATACCGTTAAAAAACGATGGATGGCCTGTGTGAAAGATGATTTATGGCTCGAAAGGGGATAACTACTGTGATGACGACTAATTGACAAGTGGGTATGGAAGAAAAAGACATGTTGCGCCGACCTCAAATAAATTAGGATACGGGGTCAAGAGAGTGATGATGATTCTATGCCCCTTTAAAACTACCTATTGCCTATATTAAAAACAAGATTAGCTTTCGTATCGTATGATAATTTGAATTATGTTTCGATTTTCCAACAAATCAACATTATTTCATTGGTCAAAGTGGAAGCCCTGCACTTAAGCATCCGTTACAAATTGATACAAAAAGAAACCCTACAGAGATCACTGTCGTCTGTCTGTCGGTCTGTCCATCTACGTCTCACATGATATTCTTAGTAGAGTAGCTGAACTTGTGTGTTTAAGGTGCGTTAATTAATTATACAGAATCAATGGAAATTCAACATTGTGCAGAAAAACACACCTTTTTGTAAATTTACTAAAAATCAACGTGTAGATACTATGTTCATTTTCAACCCTTGATTAAGGGAGATGCGCTAGGTAGGTATTTTGCAATTTGCAGGCCAGTGTGTCATGTTGAATGCTGATTATAACATGATTACAAATATAATTGTAGAGAATTATAATAATTAAATTCATCAATACAACCCTATAAGTTCATAATGATCCTATTGAATGAGCAATTCATGAAATATCAATCAATAGGATTACATGAACTTCGCGGGCTACACGGCGCTTTCCCCTGAAATTATATTATCAAAGTCCGCGTGAAACTTTAGTATAACAAATAAAAAAATAAGCAAGAAATCAACATGTAGCTACTCTCAATCTCAACCCTTATCTAAGTCCGTGTTATCAAAAAAGGGTATTTCTATTTTTGAATAGTTCTGAAGCGTACGGTATTTTAAATCATATTAATAGGCTTCGTTTTTCGGAAATAGAAAACGTACGCTACGAACAGAATTTAATTTACCAGGTAGTCAGACCACAAATTTTCGATGTGGGGTTGGGCTTATCATCAATTAACGTTCCATTTAAATTTTTGCTCAGCTTTGCACATTTCAGTAGGTAATAAATTTTTTGTAACATACTCTATACTAAATTGTGTTTCTACTTGTGCATCGTATAAAATGAAATACGCAAGCTAATCATGTGCTGTAATGAAGTTTAATTACGATACGAGATGGAGGACGATATTATTACCGTCGCGGGTAGGACATGGATAAGGCTGCCGCAGGCGCGTGGGGACTGGCTCAACAAAATAGAGGCTTATGTTCAGCAGTGGATGAAGTCGGGTTGTGGATGATGACGATATGACGACGATATTGTTAATAAAGGTAAATGGAAGAACACTGTAGATCGTGAGCACGCTTCTTTCGCTCGCGTGGCAGTTATTTATTCATCGTAAGAAGCCCACGCGTCAGGTGCATTCATTTAAAACCAGGATTAAAAATCATAGGAATTATTAAATAATAATTAAAATATACTTTAATTAATGTTAAGGTTCTGATGTTATTAAAAGTTCGGATAAATATCTATGCTTTCAGAAACGACAGTAAACCTACTATACTCTATGTGCGACAGGCTGACGTCCATTATCCTGGCTCTAAGACAGTTATTTGAAACAGATTTATCATTATTAACTCTTTTTGACAGTCCTTTTAGGACACTAAGACTAGAACTCTCAGTGATAGACAGGTATGGATGGCTAGAGCATTAAGAACCTCTATGAGAATATAGCACAGTAAATGTTGGCACACAATATTTTAATGAATTATACTTGCAAAAATAACAGACTATTGTTTCTACAAACACTACGATTATTTACTCAACAATCAGCAAATATGGCTTCAACGAATGTCAAGGGCGCAGACAAGTGGACAAAGGACAGTAATTAGAGACAGACAATGCTTGTCCTTTATAAGCCCAGGTGGCCTACCATGATCTAATTAAAAACGATTCAAAAACAAGACATTTCAGTTTAGGTTCCTAAACTGCATCGCTTGAGCTGCTCTGACGTCATGGTACCAACAAGTATGAATGAAACCAAAACTTGCGACTCAGTTTGGGACAATCGCTGTCAGCAGATGGCACGGCCTAAACTGAATCGTTAAACTGACGTCATGGTACGAATTAGAAGAACAGTTCAGTTTAGGTCCTAAAATGGATCGCGTTAAGAGCTTGTGGTAGGCCTCCTGGTGAGCACGACGATTTATAACGCTCTGCTTAGCGCCGAGAGTTGCAAATCCAAGAGATTTTATGACGCGCTGGAATGCACTCTGTTGGATTCGAAAAAAAATCGCCCATGCGAACCTGGGCTAATTGTGACATTTATCAAGAAAATAAAGGTAACGTTAAAGATCTATAGTCGTCATAGTTTGTGGCATGCAACCTTTTCTAGGAATAATGACATAAGATGATGAGATAAACGGCAATACGTATTTTTAAATAGAAGAAAAAACGAGTCCGCGTATCACTGGTCAGTTTTCCTCAGTCGTCAGTTTATTTAATTCGCCAGTTTCGTTGATTAGCCAGTTTCACTGATTCGTCGGTTTTCCCGATTAGACAGTTGTGTTTACTCGACAGTTTCCAGTGTTTGCCAGTTTTCGTCGATTCGTCAGTTTGGTACACTCAAGGGAAAAGGTTTTTAAGTGTTGAATAAACAATGAGTTTGTGGTCTCAATTCTCGTAATTTTAAAAACGTTTACAGATCACAATCTCAGTCTGTCAAAAATACCTACCTCTAAAATTCCTAAAATTTTTACTAGTATTTGACACTAATTGTCGCCGAGATGAGATTACGACTAGATTTTGAACGACTTTAATAACGGGAATTGGCCTTCTAGCTGACAAGCGATGTGATGATATAAAAAAATATAGAATGTAATAATTTAAAGAACCTGACAATAAAGAGATATATTATAAACAGGCGTTTTATTTATCCTGCCATGCTATTCTGTAGAAATCTCACCGTGAAAACTTAGGTGAAGTGAGCTGTCAATAGTGTCAATCCCTAGCATCTGATGGAATGACAGCTCACTTTAAGGTGAATGCGCAGTGGTAGACCGCGAAATTCAAATTTTCTTACGTTTTTTGCAATTTGCAGGCCAGTGTCAGGTTGTATCTTGATCAAAATTTGATTCGCGACAATAACAGGTACGTATTTATAGAATTATAATCATTAGAATCATTAATACATCTTTCTAAGTTAGATATGTACCACTAAGCAGTTTTCCATAAGAGATTTGTTGTCGTGGTACAAATCTAACTTAGAAAGATGTATTAACGATTCTAATGATTATAATTCTGTAAATACCTGTTATAGTCGCGAATCAACTTTTGATCAAAATACAACCTGACACTGATCTGAAAATTGCGAAAATCGTAAGAAAATTTGAATTTCGCGGGCTACCCTGGCACTTCCCCCTTAAGCTCACTTCACCTAAGTTATCACGGTGATCTTTTTACAGAATAGCACCTGTTAACAGCATGCTAACAGCACCTAGTCTACAAGGAATTGTTATACTGAATTATTTTACAAATGGAGTTGGATAAGCCTTTCAGGTTCAGAAGTTTATGAGCTATTGTGTGTGCAAGATTTTTCTGGTTCAGTATTCATCACTACAAAGCGTACGTGCGGGGAGATTTTATTCAACATTCTGTATTCAGTACGAATAGTAGAGGATAGCGGGAAAATAGAAATTGGGACTGGAATTTGTTAATTGTTGACAGTTAAGCTCTGCTGCGTTTCGTTGGAATTATGTGGTTTTTGCTATCTGGCTTTAATCCATAAAGATTATTGCCGTATGTCACTGACCGAAAGTCCGGCGATTCTATTTTGTAGCCGTCAACTGTTACTGAGGATAAATGTTTTTAATCAAAATAAATATGTGCTTAATGACTACATATCAAGCTATACATTTCCAGTTTTAGCAAACCTCGCATCGTATAGACGCTTTTCGTACAATGAGAAGTCATTAGTTAGCTTATACTGTAAAAGTACAGCTTGATATGTAGTTGTGCCCTACCTACCTGAAAACAAGGTTTCAAACAACATCTTCAAAGGAGAATTCAGTGGTATTCGTTCCGATCTTGCTAACGTAAGTTTCACTTCTCTCTACGCTTAATAATATTTTTTTCATAAGTGCAATAAAAGCAATAAGTGTGAGAACATTCGTTATAAGTAACAGCAGTGTTATTCTGTTCAATAAACTCATGTAACTTCCAGCAGCATCGAGCTTAATAGCTGGATCCACACCAGACGATCCAGCGCGCTCCGATCGCGCGCGGCACCTCCATATCGACCGCGCATTGTTCTTGCCGCGCCCGATCGGAGCGCACTGGATCGTCTGGTGTGGATCCAGCTATTAGGCTTCAAGTTGCACAAATAAAGATGCAGAAAGACCACTTCCACCAACGGGTGATCGAAAGATTTTACAGAATCAGGCAGTATAAAACCGTGGCATATGAGCGGCATTTCCATATTGCTGTGTCCGTTCATTTTTACACTACATACAATACTAATATGTAACTAAGTATATTATGTACTTACTTTGCATGCCGTAAGGTCGATTTTTTGATCTAGGACATACAGGCTTCCTCACGATGTTTTCTTTCAGTGTTTTGAGAGCAGTGGTGATGAAAATTAAGTGCCTGCCTGGGTTCGAAATCCCGACCTCAACTCGCAATTCGGGGATACTACTAGGTCACCACTGCTGCTTGCTTTTTACCCATAGTTAAATAAATGAATAAGAGTGATCGATTAAAACAAACGAAGTAGTGTTGCTAAAATAAACTGTTGGTATTGGAGATTTCATTGCAAAACTTTTAATGAATGCTTTGGTAACTAATTTTGCTGGTTAATTGTGGAGGTCAGATAGGCAGTGGCTCCAGATTGATTTTACTTTCGTAAAGTAATTAATAGAGTTAGTTGGCTTCATAGATTGTATTACGGAGTCTATCAACGAGTTTGTGAAATTGCAGTGCAAAGGTGGCTTCAGATCCATCCTTTGAACATCGTCACTAATAAACGTTGCGTTTATCAGTGATCAAGTTTCAAGTATACACACATGGACATGGAAGCGCAACCTGTTACCATGGATTCAGACTACAGACAGACCTGGACTAGTGTAGACATATTTTTCGTCGGTAATAAAAAAAAAAATTGTAAAGTAACAGGTTGTGCGTCTATGTCCCTGCTGATGCCGGCCTGTATAAAAAGGTCCACAATTATATTTACGCTTGGACGATTAAGTCAAGACCTTGTTTCACGAGTGTTTTTAAGATGGAGGTATTTTTTTTTGCCAAATCCCATTGTACATTTTAGGGTTGAAGTTCTCCGGAAACTATGATCGAATGGCAACAGGCCCCAAGAACTTGTAGTATGTACTGCAAAAGCATTGCACACACATTGCACAGTGCTAATCATGTTGTTATAACAGGCATTTATCAAGTATTGTGTTACAGCTCTATAACTGCTTTGTTGCCTGGGCCTCGCTTTGTCAGCCTGACCGATAGATAATATCGTTTTACTATCCGGAACCAGCGGGGTAATTACGTAACACACTAACAGTAGCAATGGCTTTCATTTTGACAGTTCAACAACATTCATTGCGTTATTTATGTTGTTAAGCAGACAAATTTTTCTAACGTATGAAGCAATGGTTTAGCCATATCCTTAACAAAAAATTTTACAAAAAAAAAAAAAACAACCGGCTTCCAAAAAAAAAGACACTACAATGTGAAAAATAACTTTAATTTCGGAAGTCGGTGTCGTTGGTTCCGCATTTTCGATTTTTGACACCGACTTCCGGAATTAAAGTTATTTTTCTAATTTTAGTTGTAGGTACCTACCCCACACAAATTCATATAATACTATAGGTCTACCAGAATCTCATGGGATATTTTTTTTAATAATAGTGATTTTCATATATGGATTGACATTGCCATATGTAAACCTCAATTTTTTTTATGCCATGAGATTCTGGTAGACCTATACTTGCTATGTAAATATCAGTGACAGGAAGCCATTAAAACACCATCAACCATCAATATAAACTAAGTGGAAAAAAATTCGTATTATTGAAGCTAACTCAATAACTACCCAAGCAAAGTTCATAAAATTTATATGGGACCACCCCTGAAGCATACCTTATCCATAAAAAATGAGAGAATTTTGCAAATCCGTCTATATATGACGGAGTTATTCCCGAACATACATAAAAATAAATTCTTAAAACAAAGTGAGAACCTCCTCCTTTTTTGAAGTCGGTTAAAAATGATTCAGATTGAGATTGATAGTGTGTTACTCAATTAGTGCTGGAACCTGGCTAAGCAAATAAGCTAATTCTTATAAAGCCTGAGGATCTTGATAAGTGGTGATCGCTTTCAAAGCGTTTCGTACAACAACTTTCAAAAGGATTGAAATAGTTTTTCAGAAGTTTACGCCAGTCCTTGTTAGATTTTACCATCAAATATAATATTGCTGATGTCTTAGCGCACTTTGTCAGGCCGTCTGTACCTTCTGCAGTTATAAATTCAATTCGAATAGTGACGTATAGCTACGCAGTTCGCATCGCAGTCATAGTCCGACCACGCCTTCCAATTTTGATGGATGAGCCAATTACAGAATTATAGTTGTCATTTTTATATCTAGGGCTGTCCCGAATACCGAGTATTTCAATATTTTTCCACAAACAACGTAGTTGCCATGACAGGTTCGTGATTTTGAATAATTTACCTGTAGTGCTCGGTTGTGTCAATATACTGTTCCGCTTCGATGCAGACTGTAGTCCATTTGTTTGAGAATGCAGAAACGGATTCGTTTTTCACAAAATTAATCGGCGTTTCTCTGTTCATACTACGAGTACCTTAGTAGGCCTTTTTTCCCTAAGTATTATAACTTCGACACACGAAAGGTGAATCCGCTATACCAATATATCAAGAAATTTTTCGGAACAGTACACCTACTTTTCTACTACATGAGCTAAACCACTATTAGCAGACCATTATGAACATTCAATAACATTGAAACCATCATACATTTCCGATAAAACAATATTGATGACCGAAACACATCACACACAACACAACGGACTGATTTTACAAAGGCTTTCAACAGCAACGTTGCAGAGCTTTGTTGCCTAGTAATGACGTCATAATATCCAAGAACCGAGTGAGTATTTAACAAGCTCTTTTTAATAATTGTAATTTAAACCTTATGGCAATGTAGATAAAATTCACGTTACATGCTCATTATTTCTAACGACTAAACTTTCTTTAACGCTGCCTTCGTCCTTCAGTGGCACCAGGCAAGCGCGAATGTTATATTATATATCGCTTGATCGCTTTAACGTAAACTTCAATTTGTACTGAAAGTACTGAAACGGAAATATTGCCGACTGGTGACAATAATGGAAAACACAAATTATTTCATACACATTGACGTATGTAAGTGAAAAAAAGGGAAAATTTAAAATACTCGTTTCGCACGTAACACTTAGGTAATTAATTTTAAGACTTCATGACGCTAGCTAGGGAGTTCAGTTCTTCGACTGAATGAAGTACTGCAGGCCTACCACAAGCTCTTAACGCGATCCATTTTAGGACCTAAACTAAACTGAACTGTTCTTCTAATTCGTACCAGGACGTCAGTTTAACGATTCAGTTTAGGCCGTGCCATTTGCTGACAGCGATTGTCCCAAACTGAGTCGCAAGTTTTGGTTTCATTCATACTTGTTTGGTACCATGACGTCCATAGAGCAGCTCAAGCGATGCAGTTTAGGAACCTAAACTGAAATGTCTTGCTTTTGAATCGTTTTTAATTAGATCATGGTAGGCCACCAGGACCCTTTATACACACACGTTTTTCTTGCCGTGAAAAACAACGGTTTATTCGCCGTGTGACGGCACGGCGGCGCCACGCAAAATCCTGCATCTCGCAAGCAGAGTTTACCGCGCAACTAGCATAGATACAACGGCCCGGCATGAATCATTGGGCAGTTGCCCGCCAGACAAAACACCCGTCAGGTTAAAGGATCCTCCCTTTTCTATGGGAGGATAAGTAAACTTATACGTGAACCCTGTTCCTCATACCTCAATAAAGTAAACGTTTGGGCAGCCCTAACGAGTGGTTAACAACGTCGCCATAAGAAAATCGTCGCCTCGTAATACATACGCCACAGCTCACACCTCCGTACAGGGCTGAATTTAAACGAGCGTGTTTTTTCCAATTTAGTTTTAAGAATATTGAAACTGTGTCTTGTCTGGGATAATAATTTCTATTAATATATGCGCGCTAAACAGAGAAGCCATTCTCGTAATTTTAAGAACGTATTTTTTCTTTCATTCTGTCAAAAATACGTCTAATTTCCCTACATTTTTGTCAAATCTTTAACATTGATTGTCGCTGAGATGAGATTGCGACTAGACTTTTGAACCTTTTTTAATTACGGGAATTGGCCTTCAGATCGAATCAATTACTGATCGCGCCAATTATTAACTCTAATGCCAGAAACTATTCAAAAAACTGATTCAGGAAAAAGGGAGGACTGTTTATAAACACAACTTCACTATCCGATATTTTTTTGTATTAGACACTCCAAAGCAGCCGCTCCAACCCGGTCCCTGGGCGTTCAATATGAAAACTGTTGTACCCGTCACAAACAATCAGGTCCACACCCCGTTTCCGTCGGACCACCGAGATCAAACGCAAATGGCAGGAAATCGCTTAAATCGCTGTAAATTTTGCTTCATGCACGATGCAAATTGCAACTTGTGCATGACAGGGTAGATTGGTATAGCTGTAGCTGCAGGTTGTGTGGTGAGGGTGATTTCTGCAACTCGACGACAAAGCGGGTTTTTTTACGTGTGGGTGGGATTTATTCACTTCAACGTTAACTCTTTGAGAAACAGCAAGAACTTTGGTACAATAAAGATACAAGAATAGCGAAGGAAACAGATTTTTTAAAAGGAATTGTGCGCTTTCTTCGCCTTTTTGAACAAGTTGAATCTTTCGATTATTTTTTCCGAATCGAATAGAAATGAATGGAAAATGATTTGGTTATAATGATCGTATAGACGCCTTACATTATAGTACGTCAGTAGTCTTTATAAGGTCCCATTAAAACGATGGACAAACTTTTAGAAACCGAAATAAGGACGATATGGTAAAAAATATATAAGAAAAACGCATTAGATACTTACAAGAAAAATAATCAGGTAACGAAAATGCACTAACGTGCCGGCAATTTATTATTTTAGGTCAAAATAAAATAACTTTAATCAGTGTTTTTTTTTTTTTGCTTGGATATCTTTGGTTAGACGTACCTCAAGTTTCAACATAGCGATCTATTTTAACGGGACCCTGTATATGAATGGTCCATTTGTAACCAATAACAATGCTTGTCTAAATGCATAGAAAGTAGATTCTTGAATAGTCTTTAGAGAAAGGTCGTGTTTGTCTTTAAATAGAATTTGTTTTAAGGCTAGCAGTAGAAGTTTCAAACATTAATTAGGCCATTAGCTTTGAAACACGAAAGGGCACTGGTCTAGCCCTCGCGTTATAGTTCTACTAGCCAGTGATGCCGTAAATATTTAAATGTCCACGTACCAACTTGAATTTAAAAATGAGTAAGTATAACACGCAAGTCCATAAAATAATATTGCGATATCTAAAACGGTGTAATTCTTTATTGTAATTTCAGGCACAACGGCCACCGTTGGACCTGGATATGTCACAATAATTGCTCGGTAGTTTGGCATCCAGCAGATTCATACGACCTTGAAGCACCCTAATTTCGTAACACATATCAATCACAATCTGAATAATTTTAATCCATTGCTTCATGTCTGCTCAACAACGTAAATAAGACAATGAATGGTGTTGAACTGATAAAATGAAACAGTTAGTGTTTTACGTAATTACACCGTCGGTCGTTGGTCCATATTGCAAGGGCGTCCCTACCAACGTGTCCCTGTGTGGCTGTGTCCTAACCGAAAGCGTTTATATGATTATGACGTACATGCGCGATCAATAAAGTCGCGTTACGTCAAACAAATAAAAAACGTAAATACGTCATACATAATTCACATAAATGATCGCGTAATCGCGATTTCGTGCGGCAGTCGCTTTTTTTTAGGAGGTGGCCTTATTGTCGCGCTAAAATGGCATCATTACCTACAATAAAGTATTGTTAAAATTACAAAAAAATGCGGTTGATCGCGATAAATCGGTTATTTCTGAATAAAAAACTACAATGACTTGGCAGATCAATTGTATTTTTTTATACTTATTTTAAAAGGCATCGTGAATTTGTGATCGTTTGTCTTTTGACGTTTAGTTCAAAATTCAAAGATATTGCGCTTGATTTTCGCGTTCGTAGATAAGGGGGCATCCATTAATTATGCGAGGCGTTTAGGGGGGGTCAAGCCGTTTCTCAATATTTTGCGTATACTACCGAGATTAGAAGCACACCGTTTCCGTATAATGACATGAAAACCATAAACCCTGGCCTCGGTGAACATCCCGGAAGCGCTACAAAAGCGTGGTAGACCCAACAGCATCCTGCATCATGAATACATTGTTATACTGGACACGCAGGGCGTTGTATGCCCTCAGTGTACACCTGACCCACAGACTGCACGCTGCTTCGGGCATATTGTTATAATTATGATCGCGATATGATAAGCCGGTTCTTTCCTAACAAAAAAACTACAATGACTTGGCTGATCAATCGTAGTTTATATTTATTTTCGTACACAATTGTGTAGAAAAGGCATTGTGATAGTTTGTCTTTTGACGTTCAAAGGTCAGTTCGAAGGTCTTCTTATTGCGCTCGATTTTCGCGTTCGTAGATAAGGTAGACGACACGTATTTTTCAGACATTATTGCATCAGATGCAGGAAAACAACAACAAAAACAGAAGATTATTACGATCTTAAGCAGAGGAATAATTGAGTAACACACTAACGCTGGCTAATGGCTTTCATTTTGACAGTTCAACAAAATTCATTGCGTTACTTACGTTGTTGAGCAGACAAATTTTTCGATCATATGAAGCAATGAATTAGCAATAACCTTCAAAATGATTCAGGTTATGATTGATAGTGTGTTATGCAACTAGGGTGCAGGTCGTGATCCATATTGTAAGGGCCTCCCTATCAACAAGCAGCATCATCATAAAACAAGCATAATTTCAAACAAACAATAATAATTTCAAATAAGAACAAACAGAAACTGTCTACGCCTTAAGAACATCCATTGAGAGATCGCGACCCATGTATAGAAGTACTATTTCAACAAACATGTAATTTAACTACCTACATATTTTTACTGATATTTGGGCCATCCTGGGCCCAAAATCCGGTACCGTACGCTGTCATGGGCCGTTTATGCTGACAACGATATCTCAATCAAAATTATTATTATATCTAATCTGTAGTCCCACAGCTGGGCATAGGCGGGTGGCCTTTGTCCAGCTGGCAAAATGCGACCAATATAATTATGTTACTTAAATTAAAAAAAAAAAAAAAACTCTTGATCTAGTCATTTAGACTCACGAAAACAAACATAATACGACGAACCTAAAATCGAACAGCTGAAAAGAAAATCCTCAACTACGGTTCTGCGATTTTCCCATTATAAATTGGAGTTATCAGTAAACAGAGTACGTACCATACCGTATCCATAGGCAGCAGGTAAGTCTCTCATAGGTAAGCACTTTATCTTTGACCTCTACGAACTTTGACCGACCCCTTTTATTGCGAAGCGTGATGTCATATTTCCGTGCATAATCATAGTAATGACTTATTTATAGATTATTAATTATCATAATATAAGTATTTGTTTGCTTTGTTATTGTAATTTATCAGATTCTGTAAAATGATGTTACTATTCTGAACAGAGGAGCGACTAGCGCCATCTATCGGTTTCCAGGTCAATTAAGAAATTCAATGCAAAATTGTTTTTGAAACGAAGTTCGAAAAAAGTGTAATATTTTAACCGTCATCGTCATGAACTCGTGACACTTTTGCTATATACAAGCGTATGTCTATGGTATGTTACTGTAATACAGAAAGACGATTCAAAATTTATTAATTTTTTTGATTCATGCCTGTTATTTAATACATAATTTACAGCGAGAGTGATAACACCGTTTGGGTTCAATTCTGATTACTGTTTCTTACTATTTATAACGTCTAAAACTAATCTAAGGCTTCAAACACTGGTCGGACGATAATGTGAGTGTTTCTGTTTAGTGAGCAAGTTTACGAACTGTTCTGAAGTTCAGAACATTTTACATTCGTTTTTTTTTAAATTTTATCTGCCAGTTCCCACCAATTAATTTGAAACAACTACGCCAGCATGATACCCAATCATCTTGTTTTCACGGATACCATTGTTGCTTGGGCCATACTGATACCACGCCAAATCACCTGTATACCATGCGACCCTTAGATTGAGTATCTCTGCATCGGGCCAAAAAGGGCCTAATGGACTAACCGCACACATCCATGCAGTGTCACTCACTGCCTTGGCAAAGCTTTAGAATGTTTTACCATATTGTACTGAAGCCCTGACTGGGGGCACAGAAGAGTGCGGTTAGACCTTTACTCTTAAAAGCTAGTACTCACAGTAGAGTGTCTCCAGAAATGTATGAGCGAGTGTATGTCTGTGTCCGGCGCCAGCAACATGTAGTCCCGCCACTCGTCGTAGCTGATGGTGAGACTGCCATCCTGGTCCATCCTGTGGACAAACTAAATGAGTGAGGGAGACAGACAAGACGTTGAAAGCTCCTCCTGCTTCAAATTGTAAATGAAGAAGGGGTTACCTATTTCTATTGTAAATTTATACAAAAAAAATATCAAATTATGTTTTTAAATACTTATATAGGTAAGTAATTTATTTATACATAACTAGCTTCTTCCCGCGACTTCGTCCGCGTTAAATTTCACCCTCCCCCATTCACCCCCTTAGGGTGTGAATTTTGAAAAATCCTTTCTTAGTGCACCCCTAGACCTCATAAGGAACCTACGTGCCAAATTTGGAATCTCTAGACCCAGCGGTTTGGGCTGTGCGTTGATATGTCAGTCAGTCAGTTCTCCTATAGATTTATAAGAATTTATTTATAATAATTTTTTTTAATATTGGAAATGTGTGGTGAAAAGGCAATTAAATATGGATTTCATTAACAAAATATTATTCTAATCTAGTAATATATGAATTAATAAAAAATTAAATATGTTTTTAAATAAGATTCGGGATAGTTTTCAGTCATCGTAAGCTATTAAGAAGACATACAAGTTTAATTAAAGAGTATATAAGTCTTGTTACTTCGAATCAGAAACAATCAGTTATATTACCTATGTCACACAAGTATAACACAATTCTAAACGTGAAAAATATTTTCAAGTGCTTTGTGTTATTTCGTGCAGTAATTCATACAAGTGCACATGCATCGTGCTTTGTTCTTTATTTTTATAATCATTTGCAACATTCACAATATTTCGAACATTCACATTCTATGTACGGCGGACTCAGAATTATATGACATGAAGCTTCCATGTTTTATTATGGTTAACTTAATTGGCGTTAATTAAAATTAAACGACACAAATATAATTCGTTAGCATATATATAAAGAGGAGCCCTGTCTGTCCGCTAGTAAGCTTAAAACTCGAGAAGACCATTATATTCTCTGGCTGGGTAGCTTCGTCATCATCATGGGCAGTCTTGTTCCACGCACGGCTGAGTAGGCCTCCCTTTTATGCCATGTTTCCCTGGTATGTGCGCGTCTCAACCAGGTATTACGAGTGCCCTCTCCATCTGGCTGATGGTCTGCCAAAACTCCTTCTACCGAGGCTCTACTTCATTATAAATGTAACTTTATTATAAGGTAGTTTTGCTAGTCTATATATTATATAAAAATGAAAAACTCGTGAACGGCTGGACGGGCCGATTTGGCTAATTTTGGTTTTGAAATATTTATAGAAGTCCAAGAAAGGTTTAAATGGTGAGAAAATATGAAGAAGTTGTAAGGAAAATAGTAAAGCAACAATTTTATTATCCCATACAAACTGTTCGTACTTGTCAAACAAGGTGCGTTCAGAAATTAAATAATACGGAGGTAATAAGATTGTTTAATAAAAAAGTTTGTATTGTAAACTTTTATTATAAAAAGCTTTATATATATATATTGTTTCACTCCAACACCTTTCAACCAATCACCATGAAAATTTGAATGTATTTTTGGTTTTCTGCAAATTTTTCGTTATTAAACTTTGTCACATTATTTAATTCTGAGGCGGTACAAAGTTCAGCTAGTTTAATATAAATGCTCCCCTACCCCTAATAACTTGTTAATTGTTAAACCAATTTAGTCAAATGTGACCATGACAGTCACATTAGACTAAATTGGTTTAACAACGATTGTTATTATAAAAATACAATTATGAATGACACGTGTCATAATTATATTTTAATAATAACAATTGTTAACAAAATATGATAATATTTTAGTTACAATAATGAATTCCCTAATTTAACAATTTGTTGGGAATCAGTGTCTATATTCAAATGATATTCTTATTGATGTGCAAGAACGTTCAAGGCCTGTGTGTAGATTTGAAACTATATTTGTACAAAACTTTGCGTTCAATTGTTTCTGTGCTCAAGGCCCCAACTAATACAGGTGTAGGTACTGCGTAGTTTAGCAACACAAATAGCCAAATGACATGATATTAATCTAAATGTTTGTATGATTATATATCAAGGTTCAAAATCTAAACGAAAAGTGAGTACTACTAGAGATAATTAACCTACATAGGAGGAGTAATTACAAAAATCAATAAGCCTGTCCTTTTTCCAACTATGTATGTTGGGGTCGGCTTCCAGTATAACGGGATGCAGTTGAATAGCATGTAGCGACTGCCTCCACAGCTCAGTAACTGGTAACACGATACTCCTAGATAAGGGGCTTCTGAATACCCGTAACGACAAAGATCTACCTATCTATTAACGTGCTTTCTGAGGCACGGGATGTCTCGATATGTAATTGATGGTCACCTATCCACTAACCGACCGCGGCAAGCGCAGCTTAACCTTCGATGGATAGCATTTAGTCAAAAGCCCCTTAAAAGAAAAGTAATTTAATGTTTGAATTATTAATAAAGGAAAAAGTTGATGACTTGCATTATCGTTATTTGAAGTACGATACCTTTCCTGAACTTTCACACCAACAACGTTTTAAAATCGATCAAGATGTTTATTTATTTATACGACGATTAGGGGCGAGGTTGAGTCTTGGTATAGCCGGCACATTTATACTAGAACTAGAAATTGACGATAATGCTTAAATGTTATTCAATTATTTAATTCAAAAGGGAAGCTTAGCTTTTAGGTATGTGGGCCACACTTTTTGGTTTTAAAAGCAATATACAGGGTGGGCAAAAAATCGTGGATCAAACGAAACAGGGCGATAGTTGAGGTTAATTACAGTAAAAAAAAAAAAAAGTATCATCACTACAACAGTGCTTTTATGACAGTGGGTACCATGATTTGTCAGTATTGGCACTTTTTTCAATATCTTTTAAGGCTCACGAAAAATTATTTGTAACGTTACTGTAAACACTCAAATTGTCATAACTTTTAAGGAGATCAAGTTAGGGCTCTCGCTCAAACATATTTTTTACTACAAATAACCTCAACTATCGCCCTGTTTCGTTTAATCCACGATTTTTTGCCGACCCTGTAGTGACTTACTTTCGTAGAAGTTAAAAGTTATACATACAAAGAGTAACAAAGAAAATTATAGTAAACTATGATAAAATTGCCTGTTTGTAACTACTTAAGCAGTAATAAATACATAATATAGGTTGCTATTGTGAATATTAAATTGTGAGAACTCTACTGGACGCTTCTGTCTTTCGCATTTACTTTTCTAAAGCTAGAAATCCCTATGATGACACAAATGGCAACGTGTCTAATCTATACACTACATAATCAAAAGATTGTTTGGTCTCATGTCGTCGTATGACGCAAGCAGTCGCCAATATAGCTTTTAAAAGCTTTTACACATTTGGAGTTAGAGAGCAGGAGCTTTTAGGCTTATGTCTCACTGGGACACCATGGTGGCGCAACCATGGTTGCCCTGCCAGCAAAATATATGCAGCTTTATGGTGGGTATCTCACCAGGCCTCCAATCGGATGCGCAACCAACCATATATTTTTTGACAGTGCGACCATGGTTGCGCCGCCAATGGTGTCCTAGTGAGATAGGGCCCTTAGGGTGGCTTTTGTTTTGATCGTTGTGCTGTTTTCAAAAATGAAAAACGAAAGCGTAACGACCGTGCGGCTGCACCCATGGAATTATTATGAAAAAGTAGAAAATTTTCGTGGGTTATCAAAAAAAAAAAATCTGCCGTTTCATAAAAAACTACAATGCCTACGTAGTCAAGATGTATGAAATAGCTCTTTTTTACTATACAACGAATAATTTCAACGCAGGGGCTTCAGAATCATGAACTGAATGTATGGTAACAGGTTGTGCGTCGATGTATCTGCCAATCTGAATTATAGGCTGCACCGGACGGCGGGCGTATCTGGAACTTAGGAGCTCCTTATTCCCCAAAAGTGTCGCAACCATATAACTATTAATGCTATGCAAGAGAGAGACACCATGCTAGACATAGAGGTAAGAGGCACCCTGCGCGACACACGAGCTATTTTCAAAAATAACATCGGTCTTTGAACCCAAATAGAAGTGTAACATTCTTTTCCAAAGATACACATCGGTGCGTTTATGGATGGACGAGGAATTTATGTTACGAGTATGTAGCAAATAATATCTGTTATTATCGCATTAAGTACTAACACACGTGTTCGAAACATTACTGCGGAACGAGGCTAGCTCTAATTTTAGTGTTAAGTAACGCTTGAGCGACATTCTGCGCAAACGCAGTTGAACTAGTTCGACACTTTCTGCGAAGGCCCCGCGGCCCTTTACTATATATGTCACATAATCCATACGAGATAGCGAACACTATTTAGGTGATATAAACAAGTCGAAAATAAATAAACAAACAAGTTTTTATATACACACGACAGACGACAAATAAAATAGAAATTGTGAAAAAAGCCCACCTACATTCGCGAGTTTGACTACGCCGCGTAATGTAAAGCAGTGATTTTATGTTTTTGCTTGTGATTTCTGAATTGTTTCATAGTACAAACTGCTTGGATTAGGAGAATCAAGTAGATAAATAATTTGCATGGTCAAACGCAACACCCGACTACAAAGAATGTGTCCAAGCAACTTGTAATCACATTTAAATAGAGCTGAAAAAATATGGCATTAGCTGAAAAAAGATGAAAAATTCGTCACATTCGAAATTCAAATGACATGTCAACGATTGTCATAAGTCTGTCGAAGGCTTCGATCGAAGGTCAGTTATTTAACATTTTTAATGACAATGTTTGAACTTAGCGTAAATGTTTAGCAAGTCTAAGCCATTGACTACTTGTGGTTTTTCGACTTACCACCAGAATAATGGCCAAACAGCTTTTCTGAAACATTTATTTTTTACTGTTTTTTTTTTTACTTGTTTGGTTTCCTGGCCTCGTGCATTTAGTTCTTGTGTTTATAGTTAAAAAGATAAGATAATCTTAATAATAATTGAATATGGGATTTCTAAAACAAAAGATATTCATTCAAAATCGCTATTGCAAACCATAAAATCTAAAAATAAATACTCAATGATATTGTAATCGCGGTGCTTTCAAATCGTGACAACATGTCGCCATCACATGCATGTTAAAGTATTTTTACCTTTTCAGCAAATTAATAGCTTCATTCTTGCCAACCACAATTCCCATATCAGCGAACGCGCTTATAAGTTCCTCCAGATCCACTTTTCCTAGAAAAAAGAGAAAAAACATAATATTAGAAAATTTTATCCAGCAAAAGTACATACATATTTAAGTACGATTTGTAAATTGTGGATAACTTCGAAAGGAATCTTTTAGAGACTAGCTGACCCCGCGAACTTCGTGCCGCCTCAGAATATGAATTATCTTCATTTTTTTTTTTCGTGAACTTTCCTGTTTTAATAGTTATTCTGCTATTCGAGGCGGAGACAAATCCAAAAAATCAAAGATCATAAAAATCGGTTCAGACGTTCTTGAAATGGTGTAATTAATCCAACTTTGTTTTATTTATATTACACTGTTCGATTGATTAGATTGTTACAACAATTTATTTGTTTGATATTTATTCTCTACCTACTGGTGACCCGCTCCTGCTTCGCACGGTTTTTACGACTAGAAAAAATATCGTTATTTCTGTATTACTTATATGTAAGTTTAATATCGCTGTATATTCACATAAATCTTTTGGAATAAATTCTCTAAATGATGTTGAAAATTGCGCAGTTGTAACTTGTAACCCGCGAAATTCAATTTTTCTTGCGTTTTTTTGCAATTTTCAGGTCAGTGTCAGGTTGTATCTTGGTCAAAATATGATCCGCGACTATAACAGGTACGTATTTACAGAATTATAATCATTAGAATCATTAATACATCTTTCTATGTTAGATTTGTTCCATAAGAACAAATCTCTTATGGAAAAGTGCTTATGGAACAAATCTAACTTAAAAGATATATTAATGATCCTAATGACAATAATGTAAATACATATTTATTATAGTCGCGAATCATATTTTGATCAAGATAATACAACCTGACACTGACCTGCAAATCGCAAAAAACGTAGGAAAATTTGAATTTCGCGGTCTACCACTGCGCAATCACCGAACCCAAAATTCGAAGACATGTGATATCTACCAACCCGCAATGGGCCCGCGTGGCTTACTGAGAGGAGGGAAGAACAACGCGGTAAAACAAACACGAAAAGTCTCTAATTCGGGGTCTTCTATATGTATAGGTACGTACATGTAGGAAGTGGTGAAGGGCGGGCGTTTTGAGGGACTGTGTTATGTAATTTCGACGTTCAAAGTGTGTTGTTTCTCTGCCTAGTTTGAATAAATGTCCTTTGATTTGAAAACAATACTTTTGATTTGATACATTTTATAATATGTATATAGAAGACCCTGAATTAGAGATTAGTAACAGTTTTCAATCATACATTGTTACAAAGATGAGAGAAACAACGGCAAACATATGTTTAGACTACGCAATCATCGGAGCCCGTCGGCATAAACTAAGGCGTCGGCATACCGCCGGGCGTCATACTCTCTTAACATTGATGGCGCACAGTGTACATGCACGTATGTAGTACCACACGATGCTTGCCAGCAGTCATAATTATTAATTCAAGACTTCAGGAAATGTACATAGACTTGGACATCTGATACACAGCGTTGTGCCATAAATAAATATATTCTAGCTTATTCAAATGAGCCACGCGTGCATATTTAATTATATGCATAATGCTCATTCTGCATGCAAAATAATTATGCAACTTATTGTAATCCATTCTATTAATGGACGTACAAATGTCACGCATCCATTTTGTCTGCAGGGAAGTCTACAAAATGGAAATCAAAACGGCTATGGAATCACTATTGCCATACCAACCGAAATGGGCACTCGTCCAAATGAAAACGCGACTACATACTGCGTCGCCGTTCTCGATGTCCACAAATTGCCGAAAGTTACAGAAACTATAGAGAAATGTCTGGGTGCCCGCTTGAACAAACAAATGACTATCATACAGTCTCCCCGAATTAGAAACATTTATTTCATGAACAACTAGCAGAAATAGTCGAACGCTCATTAAACATTAATGCCCGTTATTTAGGACTGGGCTCCGAACAGAAATAGCTGCGGCTGAATTTGAAAAATGTGACTTTCAGGCGGCTAATAAAACCAACTTTTCAAAGAAATTATCTCAGACAAAAGATCAATGTGAGTATGAATCCATACAGTTGTCAAGGGCCGAAGCCTTAGGGCGAGCTACGTCATCTATCTTTTACATAGAAGTAAAGGTTATATATATGGACCTAACGATCGACAATCGTCTGTGCATTGCGTAAACTACTGACGTTGGCCGAGAAATGTCAATGTTAACGAGCGGAGATAACGACTCGATATCGTCGGCCTGGATCAACCTACCCTCCTTGTTAGCATAGCAACATATCCTGAAAAAGTGATGGCTTCCCAATAGATTTCTACAATGTGCAATCATGGCAAAAAAAGGCAAAATTGACACTTATGGTAAACGGGCGTGCTGATTGCAGCTTGGTTTAACTAAGGCACCTCTAAACATACTGTGACTGTGTGATATTTACCATCTTGGTTCTTGTCGAGATGAGAGAACTGGAGCCTAAGGTTCTTTTCATGTTCGCGCACGTAGTGGATGAATTCCGATAGAGTGACGTCACCGCCATCTTTCCAGCCAGGTTTGGCCAGGAATTTCTGAAAAATAATGAAATCAACTTTAGTATGGGCGTAACGAAATTACGTAATCAGCAATAAAAAAGTTATCCATTTGAAGATAAGGAACGCGAGTTGACGAGACATAATAGGGTATTATTCCTAGTCTGTTGTACTTAAACTTGATTGGCGGCTCAAAAATCGACGCTGCTAATAATAGAAATATGAGTATTTTCCCATACTTAGTTGACTACAGCATTCTGGAGGTTATCTCGTTTATTCCAAGTCCAAGCTAACCGCAGGGACACGTCATCCATGTAAAACATTATAATACCTAAACAAATCCATCATTCATGGTGTTAAGTTCTAACAAAAAACATTGTATTTTATCAGGCCCATCAACACGGAAGACCGTCAGTAAACATATTTTATGCTAATGCGACTGGAACAGTGAGCAAATAAGATATTATATCGATCATTGAAGGTCAGACGGAAAACACCGCGTAACACAAAAAGCCAGTAAATATCGGGGAAAAAAAGAGAATATGGTGGTAAGATAAGAAAAGAATAGAAGTCTTGAACGGAGAATGACTTTAGCCATCCATTGCTTCGTTTGTTAGCAACACATTTGACACAGGGTTTGGTATTCGCTCGATGCATGCCAAAAATCTGCTAGCTATCGTTTACGGGAGCTGACAGATGTTATAAACTAATATAATCAGTAAGGTTACTAGGACACAATGAGCTTCAAATGAATCACATCGTTACATCATCTCGCACATTTGTATGGGGAACCTGTTGGAAACTAAATAGGGTAACATTGTAGGTGGAACAATTATTAAAACTAATGTACCTATGTGTTTTTTATGTAAATCGAATCGTAAAGTCGTGAACAGGAGTATCCAAGATTAAGATGATGTTAGAGACTCCTACATAATATGCGTTCCGTACCTTAAAGCTTCGGTTTCCTAGGAAAGCGGTTCGTCTTAACGGCCGCCTGAAAATCTGTATTTCCACCAATATTTGACATTAATGGGCCAAAAAACGCTCTGTATATCTACAGCCGTTATTGTGACCACCCACCGCTTTCTTAGGAAACCAAACCCTGACCGGACGGAGTCCTGTAATCAGCCAGTTGAAAATTTCTCAGAATACTTGTTACTGTGCTTTTACGAGTATCATGTCAAGTAATAAAAATATCTAAAAAGTCCAAACCCACAAGGGTTCGCGTTATCTCGAAAAATATAAGTACTTTTCTTTAACGTTTTGTGTTCTTGGTTTATCGCATGGTGCAGAATATTTAGTGCGCCAGTTTTAACCGCGCTTTGGTTCCGTACCCAAAGGATGCCAACGACACCCTATTACTAAGCCACCGCTGTCCGTCCGTCCGTCTGTGTGTCACATCTTTTGAACCGTAATAGGTAGACTCTTGAAATTTTTACAGAGTGTGTACTACTATGACTGATATGACAAATAAAAATAAAATAAAGTAAAAAATCAAAGGGGGTTCCCATACAAGAAACGTGTATAAAAAAAAAAGTAGTGTTAAATATTGTACAGTGGTACGAAACAATCCGTGTGCGAGTCCGACTCGCACTTGGCCGGTTTTAATGACAATTCTGTAATATTGCAAGTGTGAGAGTGATTACTACTTCAATTTAATTAACATCGATTCTTTGTTCAGGCTTCAAAAGTGTACGTTAATTACTGAGTTAGATCATCGTATTCGTCATTTTGACTTTAAGTACTTATCTATACAAAAGATGGCGGGTGCAATCCTGTTAATGGATAGTTTTATACAAATGTTTACAATTTAAAACTAATTATAAATTAATAACAATTTTATTTATATATCTGTTGAAGTTTAGAGTCTTTTATAACATGTTCCAAGTGTGAACTGGTGCCGCTAACATAATGTATTTGAAATTAAAATAACTAGACCAAAGTCATTGAAGCGGGAAGTTCAATTTAAACATTAATTAGTGTTTGCTTTTGCAATGGAATTGTCACAAAACACTAATATTTAAATTGTTATGTATAACAATATAAATAACATTTACAGTTACAATATTCCCTAAGTGGAAATATAAATCTGATCAAAAAATTATTAAATTCATCTGTTGATTGTGTATAGCCACGGTGTTCAATTAAACTAAGTCTGACAATGATTCAATTCAATGATTTTAATAAGGCATATGTTATACGAAATTCGAGCTGGGGTCTGCAACTCCACGTCAACGCGCGTAATTTGCATAGGGGTGGGAAAATCAATTATTTGATTCACCCCAGCTCCTCAAGGAAGGCCAGCAACGCCTGACAATCTCTCGGAGAAGGTAAATGTTCTAAATTATTGGTATTCTCTCGCTGTTGATTACAGTACTTTATATGGTTTAAGGGATAAATGAATCAAAGTGATTGTATTGTGTGTTGAAAAGTAGGTCAGCTAAGTTAGCTTTTACTAAGTTAGTTTGCTCTCATTTTTTTTTTATTCTGTGTTACAGTAGATCAAAAGACACCATCTTACTAATATTATAAATGTGAAAGTTTGTGAAGATGTTTGGATGTTTGTTACTCAAATCACACGTAAACCGTTGAACAGATTTGGATGAAAATTGGCACACAGATAGTTTATAACCAGGATTAACACATAGGGTACTTTTATCCCAATATTACCATGGGATCGAAACTAACGCGGGTGAAACCGCGGGGCGCTGCTAGTAAATAATAAAATGGATATTGAACTTTTATGGGTGCTGCTAGTAAATAATAAAAGAGATATTGAACCTCTTCTATTTTGTCTTACTTTAATTTTGCAAGCATAACCAATAGATGGGTTGAGCATGAGACGTTAGAACTGATTGAAATATTAGGAAAAAAATTACAGTGTACCAATATTACTTTGATTTATCAAAGGCAATTTTGTTCTTCATTTCAATAACTAATAGGGGTCAAAATTATTCTCTTACAAAAATAAAGGTTGCTGATTTAAAGACAAGAATTGTGCCATATGAGGTTGCAGTCTTGCAGTACAATATACCCAGTCTCTAAATAAAACCATTATGGAAACTAAGTCTAACAAAAGTGTTAGGAGGTTGAATGGTTCTTAGAAAAATCACTTCCTTTCTTCTCTCTATTCATTGTTATTAAAATCATATAAGTACATAGAACATAAATATTTAATTCAGGAAACTCATCTTTTTAACTAACTGGCATGAATACTTCTTTCAGAAAACAGTGATGAGGAGAGATTATCTATTGTCAACAGACTCATAACAATATAAATCTTGACACAAGATAATTTTATCAATGATTTATCGTTTTTTTACCATCACATTTTTCAAATTTAGAACATCTTTGCATACACTAGTAGGCACCTTAATATGAATAAATATAAGCGTAACTAAAAATGAAAATAAAATTATAACCAGAAATGAGGGTGTTGCCTTTTTTACTTAACTTCTTACAAATCTGACCTAATTTTTTATAATCTACTGTTAATTTTCAAGCAAAAGTTTAACAATAGGCTAAGCCGATATAGAACCATTCAAAACGATAAGTTGTAAAACAAAAGTAGGTGTTCACTTGAAGTTTTATGTAATGAAAAAGAAAAAATCTTGGGTTAAGTAAAATGTACTCCTTAGAAAGTATTGGACATGGAATAGTAGATTTAATGTGGCTTACGTGTCGACAGGCAATCGAACACACCGTCAGGTGAAACCGTTAGAGCAAAAATTATAGGAAATGTCTACATTCTAACCTCTGCGTAAGTGCGGTTGATGTGCGGAGCCAGCTCCTTGAGGGCGGCGGACAGGTCGTGGATGTCGATCTTCCCATTTCCATCAGTGTCTAATTTAGAAAACAATTTCTCTAGCCTTTCTTCGTCTTCTTTTGGTATTTCCTCTAGTTGCAACGGTGGATGACACTGAACCATGGTTCCTGGAGTCGGTGTAAGTACTGCTTGTTAAATAACAAGTTAATATAATTTCATACGGGTTTGTAGAGGCAAACATAACTCTAGGCTAAACTATTAACGTAACAGAAATCATTTTTAAAGGAAAAAAGCGAACTCGTTTTTCATCCAGTAGTTATTTGACAGCTACTTGCTGCCGCACTGCCGCACACAGACACACACTTTCCATACACAAGAACGAATACTCCCAAAGCTTGCTGTCTCCGTGTCCTACTATTCGACAAAACAAATTTATTATTCACATGAATAATGAAATATCAACCTAAATGCTCAGAAAATAAAATTTAACTAGAGTGCAGATATGTTTCCCGTTTGTGACTGTATTCGTGAGTGCTCATTTTATTGTGTGCCAAAAACTTGGAGCAACGCCATCTGTGCTTTTTGTAAATATTTCACAGACAACAAAATGATGATTCACCCTGAAAAATGGATTTCTAAAAAAAAATAGCCTATTGTTATAAATTATGATTGCTATTTTTGGGAAGCTTCTAAGCTGTGATGTAACTTCAGCAAATCCAAGGAAATATATTTAGGACGACCATGAGCGTGCTGCGTGAGTGATAGTGAAAATATATATTTTAGCTTTTTGTCACTTTTAAATGAACAGCCGACCTGTTGGGAAATGGATAATTTCTTTCCCTATATTATACCAATGAATATGAAAGATAATGGCAACACTGACTGCTTCATAAAGAATTTACTTCGAACAACTTATTAGGTTTTTACGATCTAGGTCTGTACCTAATAAAAGTATCAAAACTTTCAAAATTCAGAATAATTATAATTATTATAAAAGAAACAAAACCGGGCAACGTACAAGGACATTGAAATAGGTCGTAGTTCGATTCCAAATTAACAGATGTCACTAGCTTCACCGAGAAACCCTAGAAAGAAAGATTCTGCACTGTAGTTATAGATGGCGCTATTACGACGCCTCGTTGATACATTTTTATCCAAATATTAATTTCTTATCGAAGTATTGTTTTTATCCTATTTGAGAGTCTTCCTATTTATGTCATGAAGCTTTACTAATAGCCCTGGTTGATTTAAGTACCATTTTTGTAAAAAAATTGCTAAACATCAGCTGAAGATTGAAATTTGAACTGCCTCCAGCCCCGAGGATCAACCTTGATCATCATTGTATGATTGTAGGTACAGTAAGGCATCAATTTTGCATAAGCATATTAAAGTTCAAATTGCTGTGATAATACCGGCCGCCTCGCGCCGCAGGCCACATCTGTGTGTGTAAGTCGAACACGCATTGGCTAGCGTCTAGCGTCGAACGAAACAAAACATATCGTCGCTTTTACGCACACGGTACTACGTAATTACACATAACCTTGGTGGGTTCATACTACTGCTCAAATTCACTTTATCATAGCAAGTATAGATAGCTGGTAACGTAACCTATTGGTTTAGCAAACGTGAAAGTCTGGGTTCCAATCTCGAGATGAGACTTATTATTTTTCTTTTCAACAATTATTTTTTTCATTTTTTTTTTTTTTGTTATTCAATAGAGATAATAAAGGAGAATAATAATGTAACAATTTTTATGTTTTTATTATTATATTGTTATGGTTATGTTATATGGGGTTAAAAATAAAAATGTTTTATACTTAAGTGATTTCAAAATGTTTATTCGTTATAAACAGTCATATTTATTAGGACTTATTGCGGCTATAGCTTAAGTATTCATTTTCATTATAAAAAGAAGATTGAAACTAAACCTCAAAATAATCCTTATTACGGATATGACACAATTTTATTTTAATATTACTAAAATCAATTTATAACTTAATACTTTGTATAAATGTTCTTGTTTATTATTTCCAATCAAATATTATGTTTTTGAGCTGGTTTTCGTTTGCACGGCGAACGCTTCGTAAACACTTGTTGAATAATTCGGCAAAATATCTCGGAAACCACTTGTTTCATATTCACTGACCAGCTGGGCCTTCCACTTCGCTTTCGACTGGCAAGGCTACCCTCTTCCTTATATCTTTTGACCCTCCGACTCACAGTAGGTAATTTCTCTAAAACAAAAAAGGAATACTGTTAGGCTACTAGCAAAATTATAAAATATTATTACTATTTTGAAACAAAATTATTTTGAAAATAGATGTTACAAAATGATTATAATGATTATATTATAATTATGCTTAATATTATATTCATCATTCCAAAAGTAAATAAATAAACTTTAGGAAATATTATTATTTTTTTTCTATTTAGTTAGGGCTTATGGTAAATATAAAACGTTTAAAAAAATAACTACAAGGATCATCATTTATACTTTAATTAGATAAATGTTCGATAAAATAATGAAATCATAATACTCACAGTCAGTCCGGTTTCATCAAATATTTGTGATGTAATAATAAGTCCATATTTACGCAGCGCGATAATATCAGCTTTCATCTCGATATTTAATTTGCTTGCATTTCAAAATGAACTACAACACCGCTAATAGATTAAACACACTTCACATATCAAATTATCCATCAACCAAGAAGCAACAACATTCTATTTAGTCGGGGACTAGCGGTGAATGAGTTAAGCATCTGTCTACCTTATATGTTTTATTTATTTAGATTTCTGCGGGTATAATCATAAAGTTTTACGAACTATGTGAACAAGACGAACATGACACGGAACTATATTCGAGTAATATGCGAGTGTGTGTGTCTAATTACTCATTAAAAGGTCGTAAGTCAAACTAAACGTCAAGCTATTGCTTTGTGACTTTGCCTATGGACTTTTGGAGCCTACTGTACCTACTTCGGGTGTTGTGCAAGGAAGTTCAGCTGATCAAAGATGGTATCAAATAAAATAATGCATTACGTACCTTGGCTGATTTATATAAATTGGTTCATCTGTCCATCATAAATAGGTATATATAACTCATTCCAGAGCCGGATTTAAATTGAGTAAGGTAATGGAACCGGTCTTGGACAGTGTACCAATAATGGACATATTCAAACCCAGATGCTAAAAATAACCAAACCCTAACTTTTATTTTACCACGGCAACATTTTTTATGAACTTTATAGATATATCTGAACAAGATTTTTTAATTTTGATATTTGACGGCCATATTGTTCCGAAATTATCTACGGTCACGTGAGTGCAACTGAAACCAATTTAAAAAAAATCCGTTTTATTAGAAGAATCTTAACGCAGGTGGGTTACTTTAATGACATTTTCAAAACTTTACATTATATTACGAATGTTTGTTGATTTATTTAATGATTCATCATTAATCTGTGGAGCATATTTGCATAAAACCTCATCGTCAGTTCTCAAATAAGTATTTTTTTTTTAAAGTGTTTATGACTGGAAACTTAAATGTGTCTTTACCCAATCATGGACAGTACTGTCCAACATTGGATTTTTGTGTTTCTCATATTTTTAGTTTTTATCTGGTTGTGTAAAGGGAGACTAGTCTTTTTATCTTTATAATTTGTAATTATTACATTCATACCCAATGATGGACAGCCCTGTCCAAGACTGGATGTTCATGACTGGTGATTCATAAAGTAACTCCCACTCTTTACCGCTACTTGCATAATTATTCACCAGATTTATCAACAATATCTACACCACCGCTTAGAACTCATCAAACCCCCAGTGTGCCGCCTATTGCTGATGATTCCAACACGGTTGCAGCCACAATCACGTCCAGTACACCGCTTAAACGAGCCTTGTACTGGCCCGAACCAGAGATTAAAAACGCCGTATCAAGGAACGACTGCCGTCGGCTATCACCAGCGGGGGTCACTGGTGATAGCCGACGGCAGTCGTACAAAGAATACGTAGAAAAAAAAGAAAATGAAAAGAAACAAAAGATAGGAGAAAAAGAAAAACGTGCAAAAGAAAGAAAAGTAAAACATTACGAGAAAAACTAAAGCAAGAAAAGAAAATAAATAAGGAAAGTAAGAGAGGCAAAGCAAAGACCAAAACAGCAAAGTCAACAAAGAGGAAACAAATTCATCGTCAAAACAAGTTCATCGTCGGAGGAAAATAACACTGATGGTGAATATTAAGATAGTGAATATGATTTAGAAGAAGACCTGTCTGAATCTGGATCTGAAGAAGATAAGATATCTTTGAAAACATTAGCACTGTCATAAAAGAGGGAAACGAAAAACAAATACGTAATAATAAGGTATGAAGGAGAATATTTTCCTGGCATTATTAAGAAAGCTGAGGGTAAACAAACAATATGAAATAGGCACAATGGTGTTATCTAAAAGGTAATACATTTCGTTGGCCTGAAACCCCAGACCAAATATGGTACAGACATCAAGCTACCCGAAACTGTCAAATTTTCCCAATCAACTTTGAACCTTATGCTTTAGCGATAAAGTTGAAAATCTATTAAAGAAATTTTACAGATTGTAGTAGCTTGATGTGCTGGTGTCTCTACGATGAGAAAGCAATAATCATTGTATCATGGCAAAAAATTACCCTGTTTAAGATTTTGATATGTAAGAACAAATTTTTGATGTTATTATTTGTGTATGGATGCGTAAAAATAGTTAAGAAAATGTTCAACACTAGGTGTCCAAGACTAGATAGTGTTCAACACTAGGTGTCCAAGACTAGATACTGTTTATGAATGGGTGTCCATTATAAGAATTTAACTGTTCATAATAGGTCCTCGATAAGGGGTCTTGCATTTTTAAAATATCTCAAAAGTAAACCTTGGAGGAACTTACTGTGCCAAATATATCGATTATAAAAAGCATGTTTTATTTACGGATATAACCTTTTCTCCCAATACCAAAAGAATAGAAACAATAAATGCAAATGAACACCGTTTTCATTCTTAAACCGTCCATGATTGGTTCCTCTACCTTAGGTAGCCGCTAAGTAATTGACTGATGGCCAATGAATTCGTGAAAATACCTACTGGTTCAATGTAAAACAGCCTTTACGTTTCATTATCACTTTGACAGTGACTAAGATTATTACCCAAGTAATCTAATTATAAACTTAGTAGGTACTTACCTAGGTACCTAGGTAAGGCGACACTGGGGATATTGGGACCCTCTCAAAAACTCATTGCAGCCAGCCCGGTTATCAACCATTCAAGGCTACTCGCTGCCGGCTGCGAAGTACCTACCCAAAGACATTTCTTAAATCTCTTTGGCAGTAGGTACCTCACCACCACCCCCGCTGACAGGTTAATTTGTTAGAGCGCAGCGACTCGCCTCATGTTTCGAGCCACTGTAAAATTAAAATCGGGCTGTAGTTCCCAAAGGAATAGGAAGAGTTTTGGCTCGTTAGTCTTCGCGAGCGCTGCTGGCCTGCTACTTCGCGAGTTCCTGGGCCCCAGGTCAGACAGGTTGGGAAAAGTGTTGTAAATTTATATGTAGCAGCCCGGATTGGTTGATGTTGCTATGCTTGCAACTTGGTCTCATGATTATGTGGTTTTTAGGGTTCCGTACCAAAATGGTAAAAAAGAACCGTTATGGTGCGACTCAGTCTGTCTGTCTGTTACAGCTGGATATCTCAAGAACTACTAATGCTATCAACTTTGGAATAGTATTAGATGACGTTTGCCCAACTATTTTGCAAATAAGAAAGATTTTTTTTTTGCAACTGGGACTGAAAGGGGTCTTAAAAATTCAAAGTGAGGCTACTAGGGCATGTAGGGTATTATATGAAAGAGCGCAGTTTGCACATTCTCAAACATTTTTAATTTTTTTTAAGTGGCATAGTTTTCGACTTAATAAAAAATGCAAAAAAATACCGTTCCCCCCTTATCAGAGAAAAAACTGAAATTATTCTATGTGATAGAAGTTTATGTAAAGATTACAAGAAAAATAAAACGATGTCTCTAGATAGCACACTTTTTCAGAAATCATCAACAAAAGTTACATTAGTTCCACTATCGGTCAAGAGATGGCGCTGACATGAAACTACAATATTCTACACCGCAGTGTTAAAATTTTCAACATTGTGATGGTACCTGGTACGGAACCTTGTCTTGGAATATGTAATATGAAATGCCTTGGAAGTTGGGTAGGCCTTTGGTGTGGGATGTATATAACCTGTGTCGACACCTTCACGCCATCCCATCTTCCTAGCACGGTGGGCTGTGCTGGGGTGGCTGCTGCAGGAGCAGAAAAGCTCAAACGGCGCAAATATAACGACTTATTGGGATCTATAAGTTTGAGCCGTTTGGGATTGAAACACTAGGGCCTTGGGGTCCGAGTGCTCATCGAATATTTCGGGTCATCGCGTAGCGGTTGGTTGACTATGTGTGACCGGAGGGCTGGCCTATTTTTAGCCCAAAGAATAAGCATTGCCATCCAACGTGGTAATGCTGCCAGCCTTTTGGGCACTTACCCCATTGACAGCGATGCGGACGAATTTTTTTATGCCCAATGAGCTCCTGTCTTTTTCTTTTATCTTTTTTTTTTATTATACACTTGTATATGAATAATATTATATAACAGGGTTACAGGAAAAGTCGAGCTAGATCCGTTAAGGACTTGTAGTTTGCATCGTTTCTGACTGATTCGACTCTGAAACACCCTACCCCAAACTTAACCGTTTTCGAGATATTCAACTACACACATCAAAAGTGTCTATTAGGGATCAAGCATTTTTATGCGGATTTCTTGAGATTGAGATGTGGCTTTGTAATAAATTTATGATTTTATAAATTTATATGGATCCTTTTTGGTGCATTTCATAATTTGAATCAGAAACTGTGAATCAAATTCGAGTAAAAGATGAAAATCAGCTGTCAATATTTTCCCTATAAAAACATACAACGCATTGAAGACATTATTAGTGCTACTGTTTCCCTACTACTGATTAAAACCAACGTTATTATGGAGCGGCGACGTCATTTAAGCAGGGAAGAAATGCTCAGAGCCGTGGGAATGATAGAAGCTGGTTCCCGGCAACGTACTGTGGCTTTAGCTCTGAATACAAGTCAGAGTGTTATCAGTCGACTTTGGACACGTTACCGAAGCACTGGTACCGTGGCTGAGCGCCATGGAGGACGGTATCGCTGCACCACACGGAGAAAAGACCGATACATTCAAATCTTAACTCGAAGAGCTCCAACAATAACCGCCATGATGTTAGCCGTGAGGCTTCATCACTCTTCAGGGAACTTAATTAGCGACCAAACAGTCAGAAACCGCTTGCATGAAGTGAACCTTCATTCCCGAAGACCGCTACGGGTACCACCTATAGCAATGCACAATCGTAGGATTCGATATCAATGGGCTCTTGAACACAGAAATTGGGCAGAAGAACAATGGCGTTTCGTGTGCTTTTCTGATGAGTCTCGTTTTGGTATGAGACCGGATACAAGACGTATACGACACTGGAGAACCCCTGGACGCCAACAGCGATTAAAATCCTGCCAGGAAGTCCATCCTTATAGTGGTGGAACCATCATGGTATGGGCGGGTATTTGGATCGGCGGAAGAACTGAGTTGATTTGGATCAGAGGCAACCTCAACGCTCAAATTTATGCTGAGACGATTGTATCAGACGTCATCGTTCCTCTACAAGTGCAAATCGGTCCCTTATTTCAGTTAATGCATGATAATGCACGACCGCACACCGCAAGAGTTGTAAGACAGACTCTCGCCGCAGCTAACATCAATGTCCTGCCCTGGCCTGCTCAGTCGCCAGACTTGAACCCGATTGAGCATGCATGGGATATGCTACAGAGAAGAGCTCTGCCGAATATGGAGGGTATCCAGTCGCAAGAAGACCTTTTTTTGTTGTTGCAACGAACATGGGCTGCCATTCCACAGCGTGATTTGGATGAACTCATTTTGAGTATGCCAAACCGATGTTCTTGTGTTGTTAGTGTTCGCGGTAGAAACACGGATTATTAATTGTTTAAGTTACCCAATAAAATTTTAAAGAAAACTGTTATTTCAGTCTTTTTTTCGAACTTTTGTGTTAGTGGTTCAAATGTCAAAAATCCCTTTATTAGGAAAATGGCAAATTTCTTTATTAATGCAAAGGTGACTTGGTTTATCGTTACTGTGACAAACGAAAACACTTTATTTGATGAATCCTTAAAGAAAATTTTAATTAATATCAATCAGGAGAAAAGTTATTGCAAAAATATATGTTGATCCCTAGACACTTTTGATGTGTGTATTTTGTTTAATATAAAATTTGCCGATGTGTTGGATATTTAATTACATACTTTGAAATTTATGAGTCTAATTCATATTCTTATTTGTTTTTTACACGTAAGATAAGATGCCTTATGATCTCAGTAACTAATATTGTAAGTAAATTAGCTAAATAGGTCGTAGTACTTAGGCGATTGAAAGGTAAAAAAGTTAATACATTTTTAGAAAGTTTTTTTCTTTAAAGGAAAAAGAAAGAAATTTTTAGAAGTTTGGGGTAGGGTGTTTCATAGTCGAATCAGTCAGAAATGATGCAAACTACACGTCCTTAACGGATCTAGTTCGACTTTTCCTGTAACCCTGTATATTTTAGTGTTAAATTGTAAAATAAGTAGATGCTAATACATGCGGTCTAGTCTGCTAATACATGCGGTCTAGTGTGCTAATACATGCGGTCTAGTGTGCTAATAAACAGGTACTTATTATTAATTAAGTCTGCCATGGGAACATCTGCCTGAATAGCAACTGCAGTCACTCTCTTTCATTAAAATTCGGAAGTTAAACGTTCCCAAAAAGTTGATCAATAGAATGTTATATTTACATAAATAGGAAGGTCCCAATAGTTTACTTCTGCATCAAGAGCAACCCAAGGCGTCAAAAAAGTGACTCGTAAAATTGGTTACAAGATATTTGGGGCGCATTAACCGACGACAATAAGTCACATTCAGCAATATTGTCACGTACCCTGACGGTGACACAGACATAAAGGACTGTCACCCTATTATACTTCATTAAATTCACTCAATAACAGCCATATTTCCATAAGTAGGTCTTTCATTTCGACATTATTCTGTCCCCATCCCCCTCTGAAACCGAAATGCCCCCTCGTGCGAAAGGGATGCAGAAACAAATTTGCCAAAAACCGTAGCAACTGTCATCGGGTTTCAACCAATAAATCCGTGAGGATGGGATAGCTATTATGTCTGATATGACAATACAGAGATTGACGCGACCGAAATCTATAAACTTTAAAAGTTAATGCGCGCATGCAGCACAGACTTGCCAATTCAATGTGGGCTTAATCTTTTGGAATTGAAAGCTCAAAATTGCTGGTGTGCTGCTGTGTTTGCATTTAATAGAATACTAAACTCTAACTGTTGTTAGTTAAAGTTGTAATTTGCAAAGACGGGGGGTTCTTTTGTTGATGAGATGAGCCCACAAAAAATTCTCAATAGGGAGTGAACAAAAGCTCATAAAAGTTGGAGATTAATCGGGGATTTGGGCACAATACACACACATGCCGCTGACGTGGTGTAGTTCGTCTGTTTGTCCGTCATATTGTCATGGGGGCACATCATTATTATTGATCTCAGTAGGTAGGTACTTACCTACCTACGTAGTGCGGGCTAAGTTAGGCATTTCATTAAGTACCTACCTACATTTAGTTTTCTAACCGACTTCTAAGAAAGATGGTTGGATGGAAAAAGATTTTCTATGTTCGTCTGTAGGTATGTATTTTTATGTATGTTCATTGATATAATCATAAATTGTGAACCGTTTTTTCATTTGGTAGAGGAAGCTTACGCGATAGTTTCATATACATTTTATTAACTTTGTTTGAGTAGTTTTTGATTTAGCTTCAATAATACGTAGGTATTTAATCCACTTGGTGTATGTTGTTGATGTTATAAAACTTCCTGTCACCGTTGTTTACATAGCTAGTAGGGGTATATGAATCGGTGTAGGGTTGGAACCACAGCAAAAGAGTGAAAAAATATATTTAACAAACAAAAAGTAGGTAACAGAGTCCAAAAAAAAACCACTATCTATATAAAGTGAAAAATAACATAAATTTCGGAAATCGGTGTCGTTGGTTCTGTATTTTAATTTTTTTGACGTCCGCAGCACCACGGTAACACAGGGAAGCGTAATGTTTATATACTTATAAAGGCGTTTTAAATTTCCGTCCACGATAACGTTATACTTAACGTGCACGTATTTTCATGGACGTGGACATCCACGATAATATGAAATATTTGATAAATTATAAAATCACACAATCTTTGAAATATCTGATTCTTATGCCCATTTTCTAAAGTTCGTAATTAACTTACTCTCAATGGCAATTGATTGAAGAAGAAGGAATTACCCCCCTATGTCATTATTTCGGCTTAAAATAATCAATACCATAATTTCTAATAGACATTTATTTTAAAGCTTGGTATTTAAGAAGTAAATAATAAATAATAAAATTTATTGAAACGAAAAGACAGTTAAAAAAAGTAAACGAAACGAAAAAGTAAACGGATCTATGTATACCTTGGTACAACAAAAGCCAACTAACCAAACCCACTAATAAATCAAAGTTAACTATCACCACACAGCGCGACGCCTTCGATTCAGCTTTGTATGAGCACCGACTCGATCCAGGGTCCCGCCCCCGGGGAGACATAATTTATCGACACCCGGCCTTTTACTGTCGAGAGACGAATCGTCAATGTGTGAGTTAGTGCGTAAAACAATTGACACGCAATCAAGTTTTCATCCGCTTGCGCGATGTTCACTTGTTTCAATTAAATTTTTGATAAAGCGTTTGTTTGTCGTGGAGTGGAAATATTTTGTAGTGCGTTTGCCTTTGCTGTGCCTATATTTAACCTTTTGAATTTCTCAGTAGCAGCCAGGAGTCTGGGTTTATGTACGATGCACGAAAGGTTAGGCCCTATAACATTGGTCTTAAACAAAACTGGCAAAATGTGGGTGTTCTTTAGGTACCCCTCTACTCTCTAACCCTTCGGGGACTAGGTGTGATATTATGATTTTGTTATCATTTGACCCAACGACTACTATTCCTTTTTATTTATTCTGTGTGGCACAGATTATACAATAGGAATTGCCAAACTGCGCCTAAAACAATATTAGCAGCCGCGATGCTAAGGTATTACGCAGGTAGAGATAGACTGCTACGTTCGTAGACTTCGTAGCGCTACGACGCTACGCTTGCTTTGTCTACGCACTAAGCAATCGCAACTAATAAACGTATTATATCAGATGAATAGTTACACACCGGTTTCTCTCTTTCAGTCTTCAGCAATTTGTCTTTCGAAAAAAGAAGATAAAGCGTTGTGTGGGGTACGTCTATAGTCTATAGGAATCGCGCGGTTACCTACTAAATCTTCTAAGTATCAAATAACAAATCGTCCCTGCTTCTCACGGGCTTGTACAACTTGACAGAATATCGAGAGTTCTTTATTATTTGTAAATTTAATATTAATGCATTATACACATTAACCTTCCGGAATAAACTCTCTAAATGATGGTGCAGACAGCATCAAAATCCGTTGCGCAGCTTAAAAGAACAACACAGTTACACAAGAAGAACAGACCAATCCGATTAGACAGTGGTACCAATACACAATATAAGAGGCAGCACTAGCGAGGTGATGGAATTGGCGATCTCTGACCATACAGCTCAAATCATAAGATGTCCAGTTAAAAAAACTTGTAACAGTAACCAAAAACCCCTTCTTAATGCTCCCTTACATTATATAGCCGTGTGCAAAATTTCACATGCCTATAGTCCCAGTAGTTTCGGCTGTGCTTTGATATGTCAGTCAGTCAGTTTCTCCTTTTATATCCTTTTTTTACAAATTATTTTGACATTTATCTAACAAATTATTTTGACATTTACCTAACAAATCATTTTGACTTTTGTTCCTATAGTAATCAAAAAATACAATCATTTATGTAGTTTGTATTTGAGTACGAGTAAACTCTTTATTTGCATGTAAAAATTGTAATTAATTCTTTTTGTATGCCTACAATAGGCTGATCATAGCGCACATTAACCTAAAACTTGTCCAACCAATGTACCTACCTATGTATCACAAATAAAATATTTCTGATTTCTGATTATATTAAGTATCATAATTATATAATATCATAATCCGCAAAATGTCTAGTGTCAGCCTACCGGCGTTCATATCCTCGGTCCACAGCACAGAAAAGTTAACCACACGAATCTTGATTCCTGCTCAGGTTGACTCTGAAGTGCCGTGTTTGACTGATGCGGTGAACGCCTGGAAGGTGGCTTGCCCGGACACGGTTCAGCCCGAAAACCCGTCCTCCCAGAGACAGTGGGATGAGCCGCTTTGCAGGTTGGTACGGAATAAACTTATTAATACGTCCACCAATACTGCTGAACGTGCCCGCCTGCTGGCTGTGGGTGAATGGGAGTCGGGCCTTTGGCTTCAGGCGCTACCGTCACCCAACATAGGCACTATGCTGGGTGACACCACATTCCGGCTCGCTACATGTTTGCATCTGGGCGCTCCTTGCGGAGCTCCACATCGCTGTCAATGCGGTGAAGCAATCGACTGCCTCAGACACCATGGCCTGCAGCAAGAGCGCTGGTCGGATGGCACGGCACGCCAGCATTAACGACATCATCCGTCGGGCTCTTGTCACCGCCGGGGTGCCAGCTGTTTTAGAACCCAATGGCTTGGCACGTGACGATGAGAAGAGGCCAGATGGAATGACAATAATGCCTTGGAAGTTGGGCAGGCCTTTGGTGTGGGACGCAACTTGTGTCGACACCCTCGCGCCATCCCATCTTCCTAGCACGGCGGGCTGTGCTGGGGCGGCTGCTGCAGGAGCAGAAAACTTCAAACGGCGCAAATATAACAACCTTATTGGGAGTTATATGTTTGAGCCGTTTGGGGTTGAAACTCTAGGGCCTTGGGGCCCGAGTACTCATCGAATGTTTCGAGACACCGCCAAGCGGTTGGTTGACTCTACGTGTGACCAGAGGGCTGGCCTATTTTTAGCCCAAAGAATAAGCATTGCCATCCAACGCGGTAATGCTGCCAGCCTTTTGGGCACTTATCCCATTGACAGCGATGCGGACGAATTTTTTGATGCCCTATGAGCTCTTGTCTTTTTCTTTTTTTTATTATACACTTGTTTGTATATAATATATATATTAGATTGTAAAATACTTCTTGTAATTAATAAAAGTTATCATACTAATATGACCAAAAGACCAAATATGTTTTATTGTCACTTTAGAGTGAACTTTAGAGTGTCACTTTAGAATGCATTGTTGAATTACTTAATTAGTTGCATATTTTGCTCTAAGACTGAAAAAAAATACCGAGACCTCGCCACGTTCATGTTCATCGTCGAAATTATAAAAGCGCACAAACTCTGGAATATTTCTAAAGTTCATAATTAACTTACTCTCAATGGCAATTGATTGAAAAAGAAGGAATTACCTACCTAAGTCATTATTTCGGCTTAAAATAATTAACAACACAATTTATACCAATAGACATTTATTTTAAAGCTTGGGACATAAGAAGTAATATTTACAATAGTTTTTCATAGTAACACTTATAAATATATTTATGTAATACATAATATACAAAAATAATTATTTTATATTAATAAATTAACGCCTAAATTTGAGATCCCTCCAAAAACATATATACCTATAGGCAAGTAATATCGTAATTTTGGTCACAATTTTGCTAGTAATACCTAACTAAAAATTAAAATGACAGAATACTAGTATTATATAACACAAATAACTAATATTTTACAACATAAATGTAAGTAAACGGAATGTATTGAGCAATGTTTAATTCAAGAAAATGGGCAATTTTGACTAGACTTTTCCTTAAATATTTGACAATTCCAAATTTCTTTTCTTTTCTAATAGTAATAATGTTACATAAGATTATAGACAAACTATTCGTACAGGAAATATAGAAGATTCGATATAGAAGATTAGATTGGATACATTGAGTGTTAGAACAACTGTTCTAACGTACGTAATGTACATATTCCTATGTAACTACATATTAAGAATATTTACACCTAGTTAGGTACGTTGAGAATTTTCTTAAAAAGCGAAGTATTTTTTTTTTATTGATCCCGGTTCCGAAACAGTGAATTCATTTTTAACCGACTTCCAAAAAACAAGGTTATAATATTCGACTTTATGTATGTCGAAAAATAGTGTTACAGCCAAATTAGACCGATTTTAAATTGTCCATACAAACAGAGATTTCCAGTTATCTTTTTTTAAATAAGACATTTCGAAAATGTTCTTTATTAACTTTTTAGACCTTTGTATCCTGCTTTATGCGTACGAAGTTTAATTAAAATTGGTTCATTTATTTCGAAAAACAAGGGTTTGAAAGTTTGTATGAAATGCCGTACGTCGTAAACGCTCTTAAAACGGCAGTTGTTTATTGTAGTTTTGAAAATTATAAAAATTACAAAATGCATACTAGCTTGCCTGAATGATATTCAGTCAATGCGTCTTATATAAAAAAATAAGGTGAAAATGTGAGGATTTTTAGTTATTTTTTGTAAAGTGCTGATTATGGACTAACATGTTGGAATGGGCAGTTAGGTAAATAGTTCAGCAGTTCATAGGTATATAGGTTGGAACTGTGGCAACCACGCGCGAGGTGAATTGGTCGCAGTAACTAAGCCAGGCCACCCCTACCATTTGGTAGCCATTTGGGTTAGCTTAGGTTTTTACGAGTAAGTTAATAAATTAAATATTAAGTATAATTTATTGATTGGTTTACTTGACTTTCATTATCCAAAAAAATATAATCTATTCAAATGCGTCTAAATCTTTTACAGATTTAAATATAGAGTTTTACATAGGGTGACATTGCAGTTTACTGCTTGTCATTATTGACCTGCAAAATAAGAGTGTATGGTACCTAAGCCGCCAGAATACAACGGACCTATTTGTAGAGGTTTCGCTGTTACTCCTTGCCGCTTGTGTACATATCGGTAAGTATACGTTCTATGGGTGTATCTCCAACTGTGGCTTTGAAAAACAGCCCAACAATAGCAGAGCTGGGCACGCTTTTGATGATGGGCAGCAGATTCTGCAGTCTGCAGGCCCTGGTCAGCTGCAGCGGGTAAGTGCGACGACAATACTGGAAATAAAAAACGTTTGATAGGTAGTGCTTTAGATTGAGATTGAAGAAGAGTAATGGTACTTCTTGATCTATTAAGGGTTTAACGCCAGAAATCTTTGTATTTCTGCTATTTAAAACTGTGTTTAATCAATGCTTCTGTAACGGCATTTACAACGCTACTAATCAGACTGACGTCAAGTCTGAATTCCTGAATAGCACAAACGTGAGTTTACCGCGTGACGAGCGTGATTTACCAGGCCACTCAGAAAAAAATATTTACCTATACTTAGAACATTTTTTTATTTTCGCAAAACTTTCTGAGTGTCCCACGTATACAACGTCCTGGCATTAAACGTCGGGCAGTAGCCCACCAGACTCAACATCCTTCTGGTCGGAGGATCCTCTCTTTTCTATGGAGGATGAGGGAACTTTACCCTGTTCCTTATAGCACTATGTAACTTCTTTTGGAAGTTAAGTAACTTGAAGTATCAACAATTTCTACTTTAAGGAAACTCATTCAAACGGTTCTTACCTCTGTCAACATGTACATCGACTGGTCGTGCAGGAGAGCGATGGCGGCAGGATTCTGTAGTTTCCTGTTCTCTGTGTCCATATTGTTAGGGCTGCGCCCCCCATCCTTATCCAAACATGTCTTGAACAGGAAGATCGCCCGGAGACACGCATATTCATTGGCATCCGGATTTACTTTACAAATCTCTACTAAAGCCGATTCAAAAATTTCAGCTTCTTTTTTATTATTATCTACAATTGAAATATTTCTATCTGTTATTAGCACTTTTAAATCCATCGGGTATAGAAATTGAGCAGCTCCAAGAATGAAGAGTTTTTTCCAGGATTCTTCTATAAGGACGAGTCGGTCGTCTAGGGAAAGGTTGGCGAATGCCGGAATGTTTGAGGTCCACCGAACGTTCATGAAGAGTAGTCGGGCAGCCGCTTCGCAGATCGACGCGGGGTTGAAGAGAATCGGGCTCAGAACTGGTGACGGGGGCAAAGTCTGAGGTGGCACCGGAGGATCAAAAAGCATGGGATAACTATAAGGGTTATACATTTGTATTGGCGGCGGTACTAGGTTGTGCTTTGGCAAAGTTAGGTTCAATGGTGGCGGGACAGGTCCTCCCACGTCAGGGCGAGGCGGAGAGTCGTGCATAAACAGCGCCATTTGACGACGAATAGTTGAGTTTCGGGGACCTCTTTCGTGCTGGACAGCTGTAAAAAAAAAATTATACTTGTAAATAATTCCAAAGTTACACCAGGCTTCCAAATTTATCTATGTAAATCTAAATACTTACCTACTGCTTTATTTTTTTTAAACACTTACGATTTTAACAGTACACAGTAAGGATATCTGGGACAGTCTAAGAACAGGAAATTGCACAAGATATGTCCAAATAATTCAACCCGACAAATGTCGTAAATGTTGAAGATAATAGTCATTTATTTCCTAGCGGAAGAGAAGTTAACCCGCTAGATGTATGATGAGCAAAGTTGCCTAGAAGGCAGTGATGATGATGATGACGATAAGCGCAGCTGCCAAAGGTGCAACCCTGTCAATAATGAGAAGGAGGCGAATGAACAATTCGTGAGTGAACACGAAAAAGAAGTTGCAGAGTCGGGTCAGTCCAGCCCATTTATTATATCTACTAGCTATGTTTCAGAGCCTCAAAAGGAATAACTACAAATAACTTAATAGAAGAGAATAATGATCATGATGATGAAATAAATAAACACAACTTTGTTGGTGATCAAAAGTATACGGATGATTTTAGTATGATATAGTTATGATTCACCGAAATAAAGTAAAATGTGAATGTGGCGGTTGAAATAAAAGTATTGACTTAGCATCAAGTTACAATGACGTTTATGAATTGAATGATAATTTAGAGTTAGATCATGGTGTGTTGACTTTTCAAGTACAAACCTCAAAGATGATAAGAAAGCACAAAGTCCTTAATCCCATTTCACGCTATGCACTGGTTAATAAAAGGAAAGTACGCATGGAACAAAAAGTCAAACGCATTAGTAAGAACTTCATCCCAATTCGATTAGGTGTGAGTTACACACAAAAATATATATAAAAGGTGCTATAAAAATATTTTGGAGTTTAATTTTAGCTCCTAGTTGATGGTTTTTTGGCATTTTTACCTTTCGAGTGAGTTCATGAGTGAGGTAATTAATAAGTATAATTTTACATACTTCTGACGTGGTATCAGTTTACTGCAGGTCGTCCGTCATGACTTAAGCTTTCTCTTTTGAAAGACACCTCACATTGTACATTTTTACAGGTGTTAGGTAATAAGTAGGTACGTTAATTTAATGTTTGTTTCAAATGGATAAAATAGGACACTGCGTTAGCACTATTTTATCCAGTAGGTAGGCAGTAGGTAGAGTAGGCGTAACTGATGTAGAGGCTATTGTAACCGGACATGGTTGGAGCACGTGACCTCCGGGAGTCTTTATTGATGGCATAAATCAAACATTGATTTATAAAAAGAATAGAAGAAAAAACAGGAGCAGCCAGCTTAGCGGGCTGACAAGCGTATGTCATAGTATAATATACTAGTTTCGTCCGTGTGATATTTTTTGCTCCCCCGACCCACCCCGTCGCATCGCATCGCATCGCCTACCTGCGCTTTTACTTCGTTTTCGCTGAGCGTTCTTTCTGACTTTTTCTTTTTGCTCGGTTACGTAGAGTCGTAGTGTGATGTTAAAGCCTATATAACAATCAAAAGAATTGGGCTTTCAAACGCAAAAATAATTTTTCAAATCCGAGTGTTAGTTCCAGAAATTCAGACACATTCAAACAGACTCCACAGCCTTATTGTTAATATATTATATAGATATAAATGAATTTGAAGATCCAACTAATTACGCTATAAGTATATTATAAGCAGGCGTTTTATTTACTTCGGTAGATACCATCCTGCCGATGCTAAAACTACTTAAGTATATCTTTACTAACACACAGGTGACTCTCTGTTTTAAGCAGAATCATCATCATCATCATCATTTCAGCCGAAAGACGTCCAGAATGTTAGTTAAAAAGTCATAGTCATATCTAAACTCACCGTCTTTATTCATGCCAGATTGCAGACATTTCTCGAGACGACAGGCTCTGCACTGGTTGCGATGTGCCTTGTCCACGAGGCATCCCCCCGAGACACGTGCCTTGCAGGTGTATCGCCGGTCGCGTCGCACGGATCGTTTGAAGAATCCTGCGCAGCCGTCGCAGGCGAAGACGCCATAGTGCTTGCCAGATGAGTGATCACGACAGACGGCGCACGGCACGTCGTATAGGATGCGGCCTGGTGGAAGAAAGTTCAGATTTATTGATGGTATTATTTGATTAATTGGCAAAATATAAGGTTTTCTCCTCGAGATTTGGTCCTTGATATTAATTTATGGCGTTAGTTTTACAGTGGAAAGCGTTATTAATTTTCTTCGGACTGCCAACCAAAACCAAACATGGCTGTACAGTCACCATAATAGATAAGGAATCAGGGTCGTCGGGTACCTACCTATAATTGAAGTTTAGTAAGAAACAGATGGAATTTTTCGAATAAAATTTAATTTGATTAATGAAGTGTTTGTTTACTATTAATCAAATTATTTTTTTTTCGAAAACATCCATCGGTTTCTTACTAAACTTCACCTATATCCGACGACCCTAGTTACTTATTTCCTTTGGTGACCGTACATAGCCCTGTCTTAGCTGTCGCGCAGTCGGGTATTAATAGGTATGTATTTTAACATACCGAAATAATGATCTAACAAAAAGTAAACGACTATATTATTCCATTAGTTCCAAATCTATATCTTGTATAATAAGAGCTGCCAAGTGCGAGTCCTCCGATTGAGCTATGATTGAGCACCGACTCAGTCCGGGGTCCCGCCCCCGGGGAGGCATAATTTATCGACACCCGGCCTATTATTTTCGATTGACGAATCGTCAATGTGGGAGTTAGTGCGTAGGTAAAACAATTGACACGCAATCAAATTTTCGCCCGCTTGCGCGATGTTCACTTGTTTCAATAATTTTTTTTTAAGCGTTAGGTTGTAGCTCGGTCGAAATATTTTGTAGTGCAGTATAGTATCTTTGCCGTGCCTATAGCTTACTTTAGAAGATATCGGTAGTCTAGATTTGTGCACGGTTAATGGCAAAAGGCTTATCACATGGGACTAGGCGTATTGTGTTTTTGTTATTATATTTGACAATATTTTTTTTATTTCGTTGCGCAACTTAGATAAGCAACGCGGTTACAGAGAAAGTCACGAAAAGCAACTATGTAGGTATAGATACATCATCATCTGCCCAACCTTTTCCCAACTATGTTGGGGTCGGCTTCCAGTCTAACCGGATGCAGCTGAATACCAGTATTAAGGTGAATGCGCAGTGGTAGACCGCGAAATTCAAATTAACTTACGTTTTTTGCAATTTGCAGGCCAGTGTCAGGTTGTATCTTGATCAAAATTTGATTCGCGACAATAACAGGTAGGTACGTATTTATAGAATTATAATCATTAGAATCATTAATACATCTTTCTAAGTTAGATTTGTACCACTAAGCAGTTTTCCATAAGAGATTTGTTGTCGTGGTACAAATCTAACTTAGAAAGATGTATTAATGATTCTAATGATTATAATTCTGTAAATACGTACCTGTTATAGTCGCGAATCAACTTTTGATCAAAATACAACCTGACACTGATCTGAAAATTGCGAAAAACGTAAGTAAATTTGAATTTCGCGGGCTACCCTGGCACTTCCCCCTTAAGTAATATATTTTATGAATTGATACATAAAATATATAATATTTCTCAATACGTAAAAATGCAGTAATTTTCTTCTCTGTCTATTAAAACGATCAGTTCAAAGGATAGAAATCTTCATGTCAAAATATTTTCTGAACACAGTTCGTTCTAAATGCATAATTAATGTGAATAGCCGTCGGTACCAAAGAATTCAATGCACTTTTGTAAAAAGGTAGCACGCTAGCTGCTTACAATGTAGGATTATTTTGTACGCGGGTTCCGTCTAAAATCGAGAAAATTTTGGAGTCAGAAAATGTAAGCCCTGTTGGTTTATTTATTTTTATGTGAAATAATTAACTTTGTAATAGGTTGAGTACTTACCTAGTTCGTTTCGTTGTTAAAACAAAAACAAATGATTGAATTTGTTTTTGAATGGGAGCTGATTTTAACTTATTTGCCTGAATATCTCAGACGTCTCGTAACATAGTAGCTCTATGACCGGGGTTCTCAAACAACAGAGTTCGAGCTTTTTTAACCGACTTCAAAAAAGGAGGTTCTGTATTCGACCCGTATGTATGTATGTTTGTATGTCCACGATTTTCTCAAAAACGAATGAACCAATTTTGATAATTATTTCACTAATGTGATCTACATACTTTCAGGAAGGTTTTAGTACCTATATAATACATTATATAATTATTCTTATGTACGATGTTATATGCATAAATGTACTGCATCTCCGGCATTTCTATACGAATTTGGTGATTCTTCTAGTCGGTGTCTTCAATTCTTCAATGCACTAGTGTTATTTGAATTTGTGTGGAGTAGGTACAACTAAAAAGTGAAAAATAAAAACGTTTTTACAAAAAAAAAAACAACCGACTTCAAACAAAAAACTACAAAGTGATAAATAACTTTAATTTCGGAAGTCGGTGTAAAAAAAACGCAAATACGGAACCAACGACACCGACTCCCGAAATTAAAGATATTTATCACTTTGTAGTTTTTTTTTATGTCGGTTGTTTTTTTTTGTAACAAAGTTTTTCTACTAAAAATAAGTCTTCTTCATGCATATTATATTTTGACAAACACTGGACACGACAACACGCACAACGCAGCCGCGCTCCACTGAGGACAGGCAGACCGCGCGCATTCCCGCACCCGCGCCGCTATTCGCCCCGCGCTGCCAGTCTGGCCAAGCACTCAGTAGGTTACGAGACGTCTGGGATATTGAAAGAACAATGACTGAATTAAGTAGTTCGTTGTTCAAGCTAGTCATAAGTTGTTACTCAAAACTGTTTCATTATTAGATAGGGCCAAAATAAATAAGTATTTATTCCTTATTCTATAATGAGAATTTTTTATCTCAAAATTACTAGTTTAGACTGGACGACTAGACTAGAAGAACCAGGTAAGATTAATCGATATCTAACGATTACAAATCTAAAACACCAATAATTATTCGAACATTTCCCTTAGCTACGGTACCCCAAACTCGACACAAAACACTGTCTGATCCCACGACCGCGAAGATAAGACGCCATTTCTGTTCGCCGCCCAAAAGCGACCAGTCGAAAAGGCATAAAGGCAAACTGAATAAGACATTCCATTATTCAATACGTGAATACACTTGCGATACAGGAAACGCGGTGTCGAGTGTTCGGTAAAAACGGGCTTAACAATTCACAACCAGAGAGGGAATAAAACGGTCGAGATAGATAATTATAGGTTCTCATACAAAGACAACTACACAATAAAACCGTGGCTTGAGGGACTCTGCTTTGTTTTTTTGTCGCTTTTAGATTTATTTGTGTTTCTCAAGCACTTGATCGCTGTTGGAGGTTTGAAAATAGATTTGAAATAAACTACCATTATTGATTTTAACGGAAATCGATTAGTTTTCAACCTGTAAATGAGTGCGCAACTATTTACTTATTTCTAAAATTAAACTATGCTTCTTGTTCGAACCATTTAATGAGTACGCAGTATGCACACTGTGCATGCATTTGCACCTAGGTATATTATGTGCATTCTAAAACACACAGTGTTGCTAGATGAAGAAGCTGATGTAAATTTGCCTTTATATTGATATCTATGGTTAAAACTTACCGAATTATCCATGGTTTTATACCTGTCTCTCTCTCTCACCAGCATGCGTCCTTTTCTAATCAAGAAGGACGCTTGGCGCGAAGCTGTCAATGTCATAGCGTTTGTAAATTTTGCCGCTAAAACATCGAAAAATTTTCAAATTTAAAAATTATGTGTTAGATACAAAAATTTATCGTATCAAATTAACACACAGTGTCAATTTAGTATACGTGTCGGGTTTTTCCGTTGTGAATAAGTGTACAACATAGAAAACTCCGTTAGGAGTATTATAATGTTCTGTGATTAGTGTTTGTGTTTCACGATGAATCCGGTCGAAAGTGTAGTGTTTGAGGTGAGCAAAGTTCGAATGTTGAAGTTTCGGATGGAGTTCAGCACGAATTCATACGAGGCCTAATGACCCCTTGTCATCATCTTCTTCATCCTCGGAGGATGAGGAAGGAGGGCGTAGCATCACCTCCGCCCAACAAAACACGAAAACTTTCACGTAAGTACTGACAAATTCAGACAAGTCCGGACCCGCGTGTAGACACTCATATGCAACAACTAATCTTAGTAGGTGTTTCAATGCAGGAACAACAACAGGGTGCCGAATCCGATCCCACCCACATCTAATTTTTTGAGAAATCCGACACTTATTGTAAACTCTTTTTAGGTGTATTTGTGCAGTTTGATGAAAAAAAAAAAAAAAAAAAAAAAAAAAAAAAAAAAAAAAAAAAAAAACATTATTCCACAAGCTGACAAAGAACAATTAAAATAATTAGTTTAGCTGATTAAAAGAAAAGTTAACCATCTTGCTTTGCTAGTCCTGGTTTTGTAGGTCATAAACCAAACTTAATGAAGAGTTGTGCCATTTTAATAAGGGCAAAGCCGCCCCTAAGACGACCCACTGACCGATTACTTAGCTTCCATAGAACAATTACTAGCAGTCTTATCCAACAATATTTTGGAATAAAGACAACTATTTAAGTCAGGGTTGCAAGAATTGCTCATCCGGGCATCAGCAAACTATAATATTTTAAATATTAGAACATTGATTTGAAAAGATTTCTGGTACTTTTGGTCCAGGGTCCGTGTCATTCGGAGACTGCAATGCAGGTTGTGTGTGGTAAAGGGCGAATTGCATTGAAATTAAACGGGATCATATTTTAAAAGAAATTGGAAATCCAAATTTAAAAGCTACTGTACATGATGTTTCTTCTATCCAAGCATATCTTTTTAGCCGAGATGCTTTCTGCAGCCTGTCATAGCTTCATTAGGTGATCTCAGGTGTGGCTTAACACTGTGGCTTATATTACAGAAAGAAAACCCTTGAATACATCTGATGTAAAACAAGAAACATCACGCCCCTTATAAAACACATAACAAAGGTTCCAAGTTATCTGGATCAGCCTTTTCTTAAAAATTATACAACAAATAACATACCCTTTAACACTAATAGTAAACACGACTAACAACTGACTATAAAACCAGAACTTTCAAACGGGGTTGTCGGAAAGACCATACCAATTTATGGCAACAACAGGGAGGAAACAATTATGTAATGAAGTTATTAACAGGTGGCCGCATCCCATTCTGGAAGACACTTCCCTTCAGTATCCAGACAACCACGTCTTAAAAAATATTTGCAACCAAGATAAAGGACATGACGGACATGATCCTCCACTTAAAACAAGAGAAAATATTAGAGACACCGCCAGTCCTCAATCCAGTTTTTTATGGCGAAAGTTTGAAAGAAAGATGGAGGACTACGTCCCATCTTCGACCTCGGAGGTCTCAACTCGTATGTGTCAGTTAAACATTTCTATAAGATGGAGGACTACGTCCCATCTTCGACCTCGGAGGTCTCAACTCGTATGTGTCAGTTAAATATTTCTATTTCATTTTACAAACAGATGTAGCCAACTTCCTACAGACAAACGATTGGTTAGGAAAAATAGACTTTCACAAAGCCTATTTTCGTTCACCAATTGCAGACATACACAGAAGGTTCCTCTGAATGATTTGCAACAACGAAGTGCTACAATTGGCAGCCTTGTCAGTTGGCCTGTCATCAACCCCAAATATGTTTGCCTGAGGATTGCGGAGATCCTACGAGCATTAGTTTTCCGCATAATTGTGTATTTGGACGATTTTATCCTGGTCAATCAGGATCGAACCATACTGGTTTCTCAGGTTTCGGAAACACTGGTATTTGGTAACATTGGAAACTTTAGGACAGCACATAAATTATCTGTCTGTTCTGGAGCCCTCTCAGGAGGTAGAATATCTTGGCTTGGTATGAAACACTCAGCAAAACTGGGTAAAACTTCCTCCCGAGCATATAAAAAGTTATAACTATAAGTAATATTTTCCAAAATGTTGAGCAATGTAAACAGTTCTCTACGAGAAGCTCAAACTTTATTAGGTTTGCTGAACTTTTCAAATTACGCAGTATCAGCGGATTGACTGCGCTGTCGCAGAGCCCAACTTTTTCTAAAATTATTAGACCAAAATTTAATAAATAAATATAACAGATTAAGATAAAGAAAATATCTTCCTCTACCCATTCAGCAGACCTAAAATGGTTGTTAAAAGCTGTAGTTTACAGTTCAACACCAATAGTCAAGAAAAGTGTGACTCACTTCTTGACCACGGATGCTGCAGACTTAGGGTAGGGAGCTCAATTAAACAGCGCTTACCTATTAGAAAAGTGGGCCCCATATCGAGAGCACCATTAACAGTCAGCGGATGACTCTGGAAGGTGCGCACATTCATATTCAGTCGGAAAACAGGACCCTGGTCGCATACCTTAAGAACGAAGGGGACACATTCCCTGGAATTGCTAGGATTGACGACCAGAGTCCTAAAACTTGCAGAGTAGTTACATTTAACTCTCTCAGCCACTACCTCCCGGGGAGTCTAAACGGAATTGCGGATCACCTATCAAGGGATCGCAAAGTACTAGAGTGGCATCTTCTGCCCCAAGCCACGGAGGCTATATTCAAAGTGTGGGGTGTCCCAGACGTAGATCTGTTCGCGTCAAGAGATACGGCTATCGTACCAAAGTACGTAACATTGGATACCAGAGATTGTTCAGCAGTCTTCTGCAACGTATTCAGCCGAAAACGGGACTATCATCTAGGGTGGGCATTTCCCCCACCCAGTTTAATACCAAGAGTACTGGCTCATTTGGACAGTGCAAAAGGAATTTACATCCTAATAGCACCGGAGTGGATCAAATGTTTTTGGCTACTCGACCCTCAAGCGAGAGCCATAGTAGAGCCACTTCTGATAAAGAACCTGCGGAAGGTCCTAATAGATCGGACGACAGGCAATTGGCCCTGTACAAGTGGACAAGTTGACTCTTTTTCTTAGAAAATTGGGGGTGGGCCGATCATGTTGCTCACTGGTCCATAGAGGAACAGAACTTGTTAAAAAGTAGCTGGCGGACATCTACTTTAACAACATATATATATATATATATATATAATATAGTACCCCTATTAGAAAATGGTTACCTATTGTGGTATGATACCAATAAAATTAATCCAAAACACCTGAGGACCAGCAGGTTGCTAGATTTTTGGCAAAGTTATATTAAGAAGATAAGTTATCTTGAAACTATTCTTCTTTATAAATCAGCTACTTTTACTTAATGCGTAACATCAAAGTAGATATCTCTAAACATTTTTTCGTTGATCAAGTTCTAAAAGCCATTTCACTTGCTAAACCTGCAATATAAAAACTACCAATTAGGGACAATGCAATTTTGTTTAACTGGCTAAGGACTTCAACAAATTTAGATTCTATATTTGAAATCGCTAGACGTACAGCTTTAATACTGCATGGCATTAAGTCCACCTCTGTACATTTTTGTGCTTGAAGTATTAAATAAATAAATACTCTTCCTGGCCTCAGGTCGTAGGATTCATGATCTCACATTATTAGAAAATAACCCTGAGAATCTAATTACTACGGAAGATGAGATTACTCTGTGGTCAAGGTTTGGCTTGGCTCAAAAACAGTTTCTAATACACACAGACAGTCAGGTTGGTTGTTGCGGAAACACCCAGACCATTGTGTCTGCCCTGTCAAACAAATTAATAACTTTATAGAAAGGTTTGAAATTTAAAAAAAGGGCGCAGACGGGACTATTTCAAGTCTATTTATTTCTCTTTATGGGAAATTAAAACCTGCTTCAAGAACAATGATTGCAGGTTGGATTCATAGTATTTTTAAAGATACTAATATTGATGCCCTACCAGGCAGTATCAGGTCAGCAGTAGCCTCTAGAAGTTGGTTGGAGAATAGACCTGTTAAAAAATACTTAACAAAGGAAACTAGTATTAAAACTTAAAAAATAAAATAAAAATAGTGTTGTCCAGTAAACAGAGTTGCTAATACCAACTCCAATGTTGATTAAGTATTTAAATTTTTGTAGTACTTATTAGTTAAATTTAAATAACTTTTATAAAGGGATTTACAGTAATTTTTTCCTTGATATAGGATTATTTAAGAATTATTTGTTTTCTTTGTTTGATTTTAAAGAAATTTATATTTTTAGTTACATTCACAGATGTTATTATGCTTTAAAACTGATCTATTTTCTAGAACAGTTGTATAATCCATTCATCATAGCGTTTGTATTACCACCAGCAGATACCAAACAGGTCTTCATCTAGCAACACTGTGTGTTTTAGAATGCACATAATATGACTGTTTTGCATTCCAACAAAACAGGTATTATGTGTGAATAAAACACACAGTGTTGCAGCTATTCTCTAGCTGGTGAGCTGAAGACCCTATGACATTGACAGCTTCGCGCCAAGCGTCCTTCTTGATTAGAAAAGGACGCATGCTGGTGAGAGAGAGAGACAGGTATAAAACCATGGATAATTCGGTAAGTTTTAACCATAGATATCAATATAAAGGCAAATTTACATCAGCTTCTTCATCTAGCAACACTGTGTGTTTTATTCACACATAATACCTGTTTTGTTGGAATGCAAAACAGTCATATTTTTGTGATAGTTATTAAGTAAGTACTATGAAATTAAACCTTGTATTTAGTTATAACTATAAAAGCAGCACCAGCACCACACGTCCTTACAAATAAATGTGAAATCTATCAAAAAAATACCAAGTGAATGTGATCAACACGCGGAATTCGCGCCAAATTCAATGAATTGTCAATTCAAACCGGCATTCTTTTTTCTTTTTTTTTACATGGCAGTTTTGACCAGACACGTTATTAGGCCTATCGCTTCTGAATCATCCATAACGATTTTTATCAACCGTGCGAACGCCCACCTGTGTCAAATGGACCGATCCCATGACATGGCGTGACTCCGATGGCTTAGGGTCAAAACAAACGCACATTTATTAATCAAGGATGCTATTTAATTTACAATTTATTTGAACTATCTAGCAATGGAATTCCCACATCAATTTTGGTGTGACTTGAGAGTAATGCGAACCCTATTTTTGTGAATATGATATGTGATCATTGTTTGAAACGGAAGCTTTATGGTAATCATTGTATTATTTTTTTAGAAGGATGATTGTGGTGGTTAAAGATGTTTACAGCCGTGTAACATAGCAAACGTGAAATTGTTATTTTTAATATTAAAATTGTCTTTTTCCCGTTAATTCTGTTCACTACTGAGATTTTTGTGTCATTGTTTATTTAATCTCCAAGAAAAATCATATAAACACTGTAGCCCAAAACTCAGCAAAGGAAACATCTAATTTAAAAAAATAAACACTACGGTTAGGATATTTTTTCAGTTACAAAATTATTAAACACCAAAAGTCAATAAACAATTCTCCTCTAAATATTACTCCAATTTCCAAACAAGCTAATAAACGGTATCATTAAGTACTGGGTCAATTCGCGGGGGGGAGTGAAAGCGGCAGATGCGCACACGCACCTCGTGGGAATACCGCGGATGGGACAAATTGGCCCGGACACGTCATCTCGTTCGCTGCTAATTAACGATGGATGGGGAACGAGTGATGGTAATAAAATGGTGTATTACTAATGTCCAGGCTATTAGCTATTAGTTTAGTGAGAGGACTTTAGTAGACTCGTCTCACGGTGGAAAGTTATCATATTCCGGAAGGGTGTAGTGTAGGTAACCTGGTCAGTATATATTTTACACCGAATATTGAGTTTTATTAGCATTAACAAAGGTTGTGCGACCAATGTTGGGACATAATAGGTACACTAACCATGTAACGCTCATTGCAAGCGTTTTACGCGCGAGTGAGGTAACGCGCGAGAGCATCTGGACGCGATGTATGTAGCTCTAGTATCTCGAGTACGCGCGAGTGCCTACGCGCGAGTCGACTCGCGCGTAAAACGCCCTATCTGCACAGGCTCTAAGTAATGAATGAAAAGGGGCTATTAACTTAAATAACAAATCCAAATAATACTCACTTGAGGAAGCCATAACGGAGTGCATGGTACTGCTGCTATTTCATCATTCTATCTGAAAATAGATAAAGTAACTTTAAAAATAATCTCACAGTCATCAGAAACATTTTCACACAGGACCAGTCGCGCGAAGTACCTAATTCTCAAGTGCAAATCTTTCGCTCGCGGTTTTCAAGAGCACTCCAAGTCCAATGCAAAGAAAAGAATCAATCAAGAATAGCAACAAATGTAAGAAAATAAAGTTCCATTGTATGTTGGCTTTGTAGCTGACATCTTTTGGCCACAAAAGCTGAGAGCTACTTGTATTTTTGTTCATTATTCGCATTGTTTTTATGGCCACTTGTTTTAAACGGCCATTGGCATTGAAAGCCATCAAGTACTGCCGTTTGATTTGGTACACTTACAATTATACCACAAAGTATGTTCGTGTGAACTGAAATTGTATAATTGCATTTCGATTATTGTGTTTGGGATGGAAATTTGTTGTTTTCTTTATTGGGCTCGTGTAATAGAATGGCTAAAAGTGGCAGTTACTTAGTTTAGAATAGAGCTAGGCTATAAAATGGCATTGCAGATTTGCATACAACCTATCATATCGTAATGTTTTAAATAATTGAAGTTGCGTTAAGTATTAGACAGATAACAATAAAAGGGAAACCATAAAAAAATATTCTCAATCGATTTGCTTAAAAATAGTACAGATTAGCACACAATAAAAAATAAAAGTTACTCAAAGGACACAAAACATTTTCTTCGAAATCAAACAATAAACATTGTGTTTGCGTCAAGCACAGAGCTGCTGAGTTCCTGATCCCGAGCCACAGTAGCAGAACTTCTCGCTCTTTTGTCTGTCGGTCACTCAGAACTTAGGATTGCATACTTTTTGTAAACGTAATTACGGACTCGCAAAACAGGTAATTACGATCGGATAATCCCGGTAAGTGTCGGAACAAAGGCTCGGATGAGCCGGGGCTATGGCCGGGCCCAAAAGGCCTGGTGTGCGGAGGGTTAATAACAAAAGCGAAACCAATAATAACATCGGAAAGTCGGTAGCTTCTTGCTTTTACAACTGAGATGGATGGCGCAAAAAATCACTAATACGTTTTTTGAATGTTTGGGACTAAATAGCGAAGAGAATTTGCGGACCATTTTTTTATTAGTTTGACTTTATGCAGCTGTTGTAATAACAAACATGTACGGTATGGGTGTATTAATCTGTAATATTTAGGATGTAATGTATTTAAATGTGCTATAAGTACGTGAATATAACCCGTATGAACTAAATAACTTTATGAATTTATAGATACAGTGAAGATACTCAAAGAAGGGTGTTAATATGATGCGAAGTAAAAGAGTTATACCCAAATACATTATTTTTAGGGTTCCGAACCCAAAGGGTGCTAGTGGGACCCTATTACTAAGCCTCCGCTGTCCGTCCGTCCGTCTGTCTGTCAGCAGACTGTATCTCAAAACCGTAATAGGTAGACAATATACATTTTGACAGAATGTGTACCTACTTACTTCTATTGCCGCTATAACAACAAATAATTTTTTTTTTTGGTATTTTGTTTTGTGGTACGGAACCCAGCTTCGTGTGCGATTCCGACTCGCCATTGGTTGCTTGCTTTTAAAAAAATGCTTTTAAATATTAAAATTATAACTAACCTAAGTTAATAGAACAAGGTACAAGCAGTAGGTCCCTAAACAAAAATAAGAGAAACTTAATTAATAAAACTATGCGTTATGAACTGATTACAGAAATGAGGAATGGTTCGCAATTTTTTTTTTATGATATTCAGTTTCTATATTCACTGCTTTACCATGTTAGGCCTAATAATGTACTATTAAAAAGGCACAATAGTAGAAACGAAATATGAAATTATAATGAAATATAAAGAAAACAATCTTTTTGACTTACGCTACCTACTTCACAAGATCTCCTGTGTAATGTAATGCCACAAAAGAACCGATAACAAGCGTGTTGACGTGTTAAAACAATTAAAAATTAAGCCAATAAGCGTGACCAGAGCACATTAATAGAAAACTTTAACAACTTGACAAATAAGCGAAAATTAATTTCAGTAAGTATTAACGGCTTGGTTATAGTTTTCTATCGGAAAATTCATTTAACGCCACCTCCGGTTAAAATTACATTTTTGTAATAGGAGATTAGCGAGTATAAGAGATTTGATTACGTATACAATTATTACACAACTAGCTATTTACACTAGGTTCTAAAATAAATGATTAATGGCCGATTCCTATAATTTACGGACTGTCATCGGTTAAAATTAAGACTTGTATCTTACCAATAATTAAACAAAAACCTCATAGCTTTGCATAGTAACCGCTTCCATAAGGAAGTAGCTATCACAGGTAAAAAAAATTAGTTTACGAATCTATTTATATCTTTACCTAGTTTGGCAATAAAAAATGCTACGATTCGTTTTTGTTTATAGGAACCGAGCATATCTAACTAGATAAGTAAATCAAATGAGAGTAGGTAGGTATGGCACTGATTACATAATAATAGGTTCCCGATTTGATCCTGAGAATGACGGAACGCATGCAGGTCATTACTTATACCTAATGCAAATGATTGTGACCGCGCGACTTAGTAAAGCCACGCGGACGAAAAAGTTTTTTTTTCTTCTAAAATATAAGTAGCCGAAGTTACTCCTTATTACATCAGAAGGCCAATTCTCGTAATTTAAAATGTTCAAAATCTAGTCGCAGTCTCATCTCGGCGACAAACAATTGTCAAATAAAAGGTATTTTTGACAGATTGAGACTGAGGCCAGACTGTGAACGTTCCTAAAATTACGAGAATTGCCCCTCTGCTATCTGCCTGTGAAAGTCCCGTCAAAATCGGTCCAGCCGTTTCAGAGATTAGCAACAGACAAAAATTGTAAAAAAAAAATATTTTTATGTATCGTGTACACATCCATATGCATTTAGTAAAAAGCGGTTATTTTAATATTTCAGCCTATATATTCCCACTGTTGGTCACAGGCCTCCTCTATGTAAGAGGGAGTGGGCCATAATCCACCACGCGGGCCCAGGGGTTGGTAGATGTCACAAATGTCTTCGAATTTTTGGTTCTAGGACATGCCGGTTTCCTCACGATGTTTTCCTTCACTGTTTTGAGAGCAGTGATAATAATGAATTACGAACTAGTGAGAACAAACGAATTAATTTACGCAAAGTCGAGCGCCTGGCTGGGTTCGAACCCACGACCATGACGGCGGGGGCACGACTGCTCTCGCAAAATATTTACACAAAAGCACGTTTTCCATTCCCGTTTTATTATTGAGTTATAATATTATTATAAACCGTATTGTTATACCCACACATCATTTTTCAACGCGACAGCGCCAGCTTGCTTACTTGTTTAACTTTCCTATAGCAAGTATCACTAAAATCATAATCAGCCTATAATGTTCCCACTGCTGGCACACAGGCCTACCCTCTGTGAGAGGAAGTGGGCTGTAATTCATCGCACGGGCCAAGTGCGGGTTGGTAAATGTCACATGGCTTCGAATTTTTGGTTCTAGGGCATGCCGGTTTATTCGCGATGTCTTCCTTCACAGTTTTTAGAGCAGTGGTGATGAAATTATTTACACAAAGAAAAGCGCCTGTCTGGGTTAGAACCCACGACCTACTACTCGTAAGTCGCGGCCGTTACCACTAACCGCCTCTGGTCGCCAATATAATATCATATCATTATAATATAATTCCTTAATTATACAGAGCTAAAAGGGCCTATTTGGGATGATATCAAAATGCCAATGAAGCGTACCTACACGAATACTAGACAATTAAACTACAACGTCAAAATCGGTTTTCATGTAGAGGAAGAGTGAGGAAAATGTCGTGAGGAAAGTTTTGAGTAAGAATGTGGATGGCAATAATATATATATAACTAGCTCCTTCCCGCGACTTTGTCCGCGTGAAATTTCACCCTCCCCTATTCACCCCCTTTTTTTTTTTTTGGATGGGAAATCATCTAATGACTCCTCCCGCTCTGGGTGGAGCGGAAGGGAGTGTCAGACTCTTACTGACTAAAACCCACCCGTGTTCCTTCCTTAGCCCTTTATGTTCCGGGGCAGCGGTAACCCTTTCGGACGATCCCGCTACCCTGGCAGGCTTCGGCCCTGGCGGGCCCCTTCCTTAATGCTGACAACTCTTTGAGGCGCGCGTGGAACACATACGCGCCGTCCGGCACGGGCCTGGTCCTGATCGGACGGAGAGCTATGATCGGACGGAGAGCTACTATTCACCCCCTTCGGGGTGAATTTTGAAAAATCCTTTCTTAGTGCACTCCTAGACCTCATAAGGAACCTACGTGCCAAAGGAATCTCTAGACCCAGCGGTTTGGGCTGTGCGTTGACATGTCAGTCAGTCAGTTTCTTCTTTTATAGATAATATATATATATATATAAATTGGGATAAGGGCAAGAGAATGATGAAATTTTTAAGGTATGGATCACTATGGAAGCTTGCTTTAAGGACATCACTACTTTAGCTAGATACACTGTAAATATAGGTACAGTGTGTCAGGTTAAACGAGGGACATACTTTAAGGGAGTTTAGTAGGTAGGTAGATACCCATAACAACTTTTAGAGAGACCAACACTGAAATCGAGAAAATAAAACCAGCCGCTCTATATAGATACATTTATGTTCGTATAACTGGACAAAATGTAGGGAACAGCTGTTTTTTCTTTTTCATATTTTTGAGTCCGCCCCATATTAAAAGTTGTTCATTTTCATGAGTACCTACTACACTCCCTTAAAATATGTCCCTCGTTTAACCAGACATACTGTATATTATAGGTACCGACTGTACCGGGCCTAGTAACAAAATAAATAGTTCATTGTTCAATCAGGGAAACTAGGTATGTCTAACTTATCAAGTTGGCACACTACGTCAATTTAGTGTCTACTAAACACACTATGCCGAAGTTACGCGACCGAAGTTCGGCATGATTACGCCTACAATGGTATTTGAATTACTGACGACACATTATGCCGCGCTTTATAGCGTACAAAAGCGTACAAAAAAAACCAGCCGCGGAACTTCGGTCGCGTAACTTCGGCATAGTGTGTTTAGACACTTACAGTTGTGATTCGAAAATAAGTATCTAGGTGGTGGGAGACAGCGAAGTTAATTTTTTACCACATTGATTAAGCGGTATTTTTTTTAAATTTTTGTTTTTTTAATTTATTTATTGGAGCGCCAACAGAGGCTAGACAGTTACCTACATGCATGTTAACATGAACAGGGACAAATACCTACCAGTGTGCGCTTCCAATAATTATAGGCGACCACATCATTCACTTAACATCTAGGTAGGTACAACAAGTTTGACAAGGACGAACACATTAAAATAAATCACAATACAATACACGAAAATTATAGAAAACAAAACAAAATTAAAAGCAAAAGCTAAAGCAAAACAGTACGGGTACAAAATAAAAAAAAATAATACAAACTAATTTCTAACTTTAAATAAGATTTACTAATAGAAGCCGTCAGAAAAAACAAACTTGGTTTTCGCTGTCTTTGACTTAATAATGAACTACACTCGAGTCGGACAATTTTCTTACCCAATCCTCTCAAGGATCATAACATAAATTAACACAACCCCTCAACTCTCGCAGCTAGTCGAAAATATCAAGTTTCCTCAAAAGTAATACATCTTAACCCTCTCAATGATACCCGCATGTACTTGATAGCCTATTTGACAGCAGAGACTCGACCTACCGCAGCTTATAATTAAATAGGTGGTCCTAGAATCAACTAGTAGTAGATTTAATAAAAATCTTAAAATAATTAAAACTAGCTTTGCCCGCGACTTCGTTCGCGTGCATGTCGGGAAACAAATTCATCATGGGTTTTAATTATTTGCGCGGAAACCTAATACTTAAAAAAAAAAAACGAACGCTAGCTTACTCCTCATAACATCAGCTATCTGCTAGTGAACGTCTTTCTAGAAGTATTTACTTTCATATGCATTTAGTAAAAAGCTGTTATTTTGACATTAAGTCCAAACTGGCACATCTATTTTATGTATTTTTATTTATGAATGTATAGATAGACAATTACTATGAATGAAATATATAGATGTAGAAGGAAAGCCTACAGCAACTAACTCTATACATATTATAAATTATAGTCGCTTTTCGTGTTTGTCTGTGTGACCGCGTTGTTCTTGTTAACTAGGCAAAGGATTTTGATGCGATATTTTACCATCAAGCATTAAGTATGTGTATTGATACTATTAAACTTCCATATAATACTTATCTACCTAAAAAAATCTCGATGTTTTGTCTAGTCGTAAAAATTGAACGAAGCGGGGAAGGGTCGAGCTAGTCCATAGTAATATTATAAATGCGAAAGTGTGTCTGTCTGTCTGTTACCTCTACACGTACCGCTACCCGTATACCGCTGAACCGATTTAGGTGAAATTTGGTATAGTACTTGTGAGTCCCGGGAAAGGACATAGGATAGTTTTTATCCCGATATTCCCACGGGTTCGAAACTTATATGGGAGAAGCTGCGGGGCGCTGCTAGTACTTTATAAAATCTAATCTAATATTTCGACGCCATATTTTAGTTTATGTAGGGCTGATTTTTCAAAAGTCAAATATGTAACTTTTAAATATGACGACATATTTTCTATATAAAAGCTGTCAAACGGCAATATGCACTCTTCAGTTAAGATTATATCTGACTATTGAAATATCAGCCCTATTAGAAGTTTATCTAAAATTTTTAATCCACCAACCCGCACTGGGCCCGCGTGCTGGATTAAGGCCCACACCCTCTCATAGAGAGGAGGCCCGCGTCCCAACAGTGGGAACATTATAGGCTGATTATGATTATGCTATATATTTTTTACCATCTAAGTTCTTTATAAAATAATAATTTCGCTAGCAGTTAATAAATAAATGTAACTAATAACATAGAGACAAAATAGCAATGCAATAAAAGACTTTAATATTTTTGAAAACATTTGCTTGCAAGGTGCGAATCTAAAAGTATTTACAAAGAGAAATGAGTAACTTGACATAGTCACAAGAAAAGTTATGTCGTAACCGTAACCCTGAAGGTCAGGACCTTTCATGTCAAGGTTACCTACATTACAGAAACCGTCCTCGTTTTTTTTACAAAATATTTACCTACCAAACAGAAAGGTTGTTGAATGAGCTTTTCCCTTTATAGTACATAATATATATATTTTAGAGTTATATTGTATTTAGGATTTCCGAATAAACAGTGTAAATAACTAAAAGTTAGAAAATATTAAAAGGTTGATATGAACGTCTATCCCTACTACATAGGTACTTCGAGACAGTTCGAGTTTTCACGTACTTAATTAATTACACCTACAAAAACTATGCTAAATCAAAATCAAAAGTCATTTATAGCACTTTTTGAACGTCAAAACCACATAAACGGCCGCCCCTCACCACTTCCTAGTGATTTACTTAGCTGTGGCGCAACAAACCCTCCCGAAGCATTATGTGATAGAGGGTCAATCACACAACCACACATAGTTTTCAAAACAATAATCTTGAAACTTAAGGCACATTGTGCTTAAGGGAACTTGGAACTTAAAAAATATCCTAATGAAGGTCGATTTTCCAAATGTCAAAGAAAATTGCTGAGCATATGTCGATAAATTGTTTGGCTTATGTTATTAAGTATGTTTTATTGTGCATGAAAAGTAAATTATAATTTTAATAAAAAATGTATTTAAAAATAAGTAAGTTCACAGGTATGTTTTAATTACGTGTTACATCACTAGAACACTGAATAAGAAGTGGGTTTTTAATTACGCACAGCATTAGTTATTAACTAAGTAATCAAGCTAACTTTATTTTAATTTGCACAGCTGTTGTTAATAAGTTAATAACGCAGGATTGTTCAAGATTAGAAGGTTTATTAAAAAAAAAACGATGATTACAGTTAAGTGACGTTTAAACTTAAAAAATGTATGGTGCAACAGTCGCTAATCATTACTTAATTTTAAGCAACGTTTAAGTATGATTAAAGGGGTAAATAGTAAAAATCACTCACGATATCTACAGCAATAAGAGAGCAGCCACCGCACTATGATTTATCGATAGTTTTAATCACCTTATTAGTCTTATTTCCAATTTGTATTGAGCTTTATTTTTTTTTTTTAAGAAAAGTTAACACTACTTTTTGAATAAATATCTGATAACGATACTTTCTTCACCAATAAAAGTTTCTGAAGCCACTATTTACTTCTAAAGCTCGCACTTAATAATTCGCACTTCACTATTATTAAAAATAATAAGGAAAAAATATTTATCTATTTGGCTACGTCAGTGTTTACGTCAGAGGGCTGGTTGGTGATTGAGTGACGCTTGCGCAGGCCGCCGGGGTTGGCCGGGGCGGCGGCAGCAGCGCGGCGGGGCGCGCGGCACGCCCCAAGGGTTGTCCATTTGAAGTTATTCATATTTGGAACGATCGATTATTTATTGATGAGCATCGTCACAAATGTACTTCCAATATGTACAGAAATGAATATTAACTACTTGATATGCTAATTCGTAACTACTTTTTAACGTCAGATATTTCCGTTTTCGTATTTAAAATAAATATTATGCAAAATAAAAAAAAATTGGTATAATTCATATTTTTTTGATCAGGTTTTGAATTCAGTAAGTGGCCACTTTTAAAAACCTTAATCTCAAAGGAAAACAAATGAAAATACCTATTTTTTAAGATAAAGGCAATAGATACTTATTAAAAAATATAAATTCGGGGTTAAAGAGGGGCGGTTTATGTCGCTAAAACCTAATTGAGTTCGGGCGGTCGGTCAATGGTGTGTTTGGTCAAAAGTCGTTTTCGACAAAATTGTACTTCGTCAAGAGCATTTTCTGTTGCCAGTGGTAAACGGTATTTTATAATCACGTAAGTATCAATCAATTAATGTAGAAGTATATTTTTATAAATTAGTATTTACTTGTTTCATTAGGTCGTTAAGATTTTCTAGTTAGGTATACCCACATGCATTGTTTAACGTCTGAAAGAGGATTTAAACAAAATACTAAACCATTAAAGTCAAATCCAATTTTCATTAATATTTTGTCACTTTACGCATTCACAATCACTGATAATTAAGTTCACAAAGAAATAAAACTTTCCTGAAAGTATAAGAAAAGAGAGTTAAGTTCATTTTTCTCAAAGATAGCATATCGTTTATGCCTAAAAATTTTTTTTTTGTGTACCATAAGTTACAACTAATGAAATTACTTGGGGTTTTTTGGCTTGATACGAGTTCAATTTTCACTATAATTGAAACCTTAAACTTATAACTTGTATCACTAGTACATAAATATGGAAATCTGAAACAAAAGCTATGTATTATCAGCTACGTAACATAGCTACTCACACAAAGTTTGAAGATTGAAATCCTGTAAACCAATCACTAACTAGAGATTATTCTGAAAGCTTTGATCAATCAACCTATCGCACTTGTAGCCATTAACTGTTAGTCAGCAAAGATAAATTGTTCATATTAAATCGTAAAATAGTTTCAGAATAAAAATTATAAAACAACAAAGAATATGTTGATACAAAAACAACAAAACAACAAATTAATAATATGTTGATACAAAACTAATTTACGCGGTCAAAATCTTTTAACTTATACATATTCATTCACTCAGTGTGATCATACATGTTGAATCAGTGTTGATATTATCGCAATACTAATCCACTATATTATTGATGTTATTACATTATATTATTATTAGAGGAAGTTTGAAAGTGGCACCGGTAACGGAAAAGTTGTGTGGAAATCGGTTGTCATGGTATGGGCATGTGATGCGGAGGAATGAGGAAAATGTCGTGAGGAGAGTTTTGAGTATGAATGTCGATGGCTATAAGCGTAGGGGAAGACCAAAAAAACGATGGATGGAATGTGTGAATGATGATATGATTAGAAAGGGGGTGACTACCGAGATGTCGTCTAATAGAGAAGTATGGAAGAAAAAGATATGTTGCGCCGACCCCAAATAAATTGGGATAAGGGCAGGAGAATGATGATGATGACATGATATTATTGAATACGGTATTAATTTTTTGATGACCCGATTGTAGATATCGTTGCGATGATAAAGATGCTGTAACGCATTGAGCCCTACGCAGGGGGCGATGGGTGGTGCAGACGAAAAATCAATTAATCTGCAAAGTGATCATTGCGCATACATATATTGTCAATATTTAATATCCATTAGTCCCATATCGGCTCATAACAAGTGGCTGTTCCTATCCTAACAGGGACACCTGTTTGATTATCCCGAGCTGAGGAACGAAATGCGAACAAAAAATTCAGAACAAAGGGGACGTTATTGTTTTTGCAATTACATAGAAAATAAGAAAAGGCTTTACGAAAATTATATCTATAAATGTTTGGACCCTAATTAGGTACAATCTGGAAGTATTTTTAAGGCTAATTGCTCTTTTATAAAACCGAAATCTAATTTTGTAAAGGTACTTACCGGGCGGGCGCAGCTTTCCGTAGGGCAGGTTTTTCCGATTCGTCGCTTTCGATAAAATATGCCATTTCTATTTTGCTTGCAGACGCGTGTGTGAACGAGAGGCACTAGGTATACGTCAGGTTTACTTACATCCTGTAAAAATGGTTACATATCTTATAATAATTAACCGCTTTGTTGTAAGGGTTATTAAATTTAATTGTTTGTCTAATCACGTTGAAATATTGTTTATTTCAATCATTGAAGTTATTATTTTATTTTCAACATACATACATACAACATAATCAGCCTATAATGTTCCCACTGCTGGGACACAGGCCTCCTCTCTGTGAGAGGGAGTGGGCCGTAATCCACCACGCGGGCCCTGTGCGGGTTGGTGGATGTCACATGTCTTCGAATTTTTGTTTCTAGGACATGCCGGTTTCCTCACGATGTTCTCCTTCACCGTTTTGAGAGCAGTGGTGATGAAATAATTTACACAAAGTAAAGCGCCTGTCTGGGTTCGAACCTGCGACCTACAACTCGTAAGTCGCGGCCGATACCACTGGGCCACCAATGCTCAATGCAGTGTATTTTATTTTATACTGTTTTATTTGCGCCACTTGCTAATGATAAGTGGTTATGGTACAGTTAAGAGTTTATTCGTCGTTGGTTTTTCGTAAACGTAGGTACCTACTTAGGTCAGTATATTGATTGATTTTTAAACAAGAACACTACTGAAAATTAGGTTCCGCGGCCGCGACTGCCGGAAGAAAACCTATTTTCTTATTTGAGGCTATCGATTTATCATCACAGCTATTTTATTTGGAATTCTAAGTATGCGTACCTACGTTAAGCAACCAACTAAAGTAAAATTATCGGTTTTATTACACTTTACGGGACTCCCGCCATGATCCTGTACGGTTATAGACTATGTATTAAGTATTAACTTAATAGGTTTTATATTTTATAAATCTGGTAAGTCTTGTATAATAAAGAGAAGACAGCTTTAATCATTCTCACGATTGAAAAAAACTCGCATGTCCCACCTCGACAACTTCTGAAAAGGTTTACGGGTTGAAACAAAAATGTATTGAGAAGTTAATTTCCATACGTATCAAGTTTCCGACTAACTGACTCCTTAACAGTTGATAGATTTTGAGATAATTCAGAGTTCAGTGTTTTGCACCTTATGTGACGAAAGAAAACTTTGTAGCGTTATTTACCTACAAGCTATAGACCTGAAACTGGTTTATGATTGTACGAACAGGAGCATTCGTAACATGCTATCACCTGTTGTTTATGCCTGTAGCATGTATAGACTGTTCCTAAAGTATCTTGGGAACGTGTCAACAAACAATGATAACATTATGAATCATAATAAAAGTCGTAAAATGGTCACGAACTGACAATTCATAATATTATTTGACATTAAGCAATTCATTTTTTGAGGACCATTTTACGAATCTCCATACAAAACTGTTAAACAGATGAATTGCGTGATATGAAATTGTACGCAAATAATATTATGAATTGTCAGTTTGTGACCATTTTACGACTTTTATTAAGATTCACAATGTTATCCTTTTATGATCAGGTTAAATTCTTACGCAATCACTTACTAATCTAAAAGTACTTTAACACTCGGCGTGTTTTTAGAGTAGCTATTTTTTTTGGGTGGTATAAACCCTTTTTAGTGTATTTTTAAAAACCACAAAGTGAGGAAAATTTCTTTCTAATAAGATCTAGTCGATGGAGCTACGCTTAGCGGGTCCTATTTCTGTAATAAAAAAAACCCTGCAGGGGTTTAAAAGAACCTAACACGAACCTAACCTGTCCGAGTCGGGGTGGCCGAAGTCCCGAGTTAGATTCACTCACCTTCAGTGGCGAAGGGTGAATTTATGACAGAGGTAATCCGGAGCAAAAAAAAAATGCCAAAAGAAAATTTCAATGATGAATTGACTATAGAGTGGTTATATTCTGAATTTTTGAAGGGAAGCCGGTGGGAATCGAGTTGTATGGTACCTTCGCCACTGCCACCTTGCATCCTAGGTACACATCCCGATTTAGTAAAACAGCGATGTTACTAGGAGATAGTAACATTGCTTTTTTACTAAGTCGGGATGTAGTGTAATAGGTTCGGGGACTGACTTCAGAGACGCCTTGGTGTCAAGTGTCAATCAATCTTTTTAAGAGTAGGTACAAGATAAACTTCACTATTTTTAATTTAATTAATTATATGATTTGCCTTATACCTACTTAATTGAGTTCATTGCGGTAGCAGCTATTTATTAATTAATTCAAGTTGTTATTATTTATTAGTTACTAGGTTCTGGCCGTGACTTCGTCCGTGTGAAATTTCTTGAACCCCCGTCTCACCCCGTCGCATTGCACACCCCCCCGCGCTACTACTTCGTAAATCTATACTAATAATCAAGCTAAAGAGTTTGCTTGTTTGTTTGAACGCGCTAATTCTGGATCTACCGGTCGGATTTGAAAAAATCTTTTTGCATTTGATAGCCTAATTCATGAGGAAGGCTATACGCTTACTTTAAAATCACGCTAAGGAGCCGAGCAAAGAGAAAAGTCAGAAAGACCGCTAAGCGAAAACGAAGTGATAGCGCGGGAGCTGATGCGATACGACGCGGACGGGGTGGGTCGGGGGAACAAGAAATTTCACGCTTACGAAGTCGCGAGCAGAATCTAGTCTCTTGATAATAATATGAGTATAGAAGATAAACATTTTACAAAACATTCAGTTTACCTACTTAACTAGTACCTACATTTCCAAAGTTAGTGAAGCGCTACAAAAAATCTTCAAAAGCGGAATCATGACATAACATAACATATTTTCATCTTTTCATTCTGCTTAACCGGTTTTTCCAAAAAAGTTAAACAGAATTCTATGTAATTTAGTACATTCGCATTATTTTAGCAAAACCATTACTTTGCAGTTGCGTAATAGCCAGATAGTGCATCGGGATCGAGTGCCGATAATAATACCCCACAATAAAATACTGCAGACAATGCATGGCCCGCCGCATCCACAGACAATAAGAATAGGGTGCCATCTTTAAAATATGTCACTGCGCTGTCAAAAGCGTGATGCCAAATCAAAGCAGTGCTCTGATTGGTCGATTTTTGACGCACGACATTGGGGGAGCACTTTTATTTTAATTTAGGGCCACTTTGCCGAGACTTACCCTTTGTATGTGTGACTCCGGGGTTGCCTTTGTGACTGGCTAGTCATTTTTTAATCGCAGCTCATTATTTCTTTGTTTGTCAATTCTGTGATGCATTTAGGGGGGAGTAGGTATAGCGTATAGCGTCATTGTGTTGTGCTTTCGTGAAATGAAGTTTAGAATTCAACAGTTTTGTGTTGGGTTATGGTTGCAGGATCATTAACAAACAATGAATAACATTTTCTATCGTTAAGTTCCTGGGTGATTTTGCTGACCCAAATTGAACAGATAAGCTGTTCAATTTTCTTAGCTTTTGTACCTAAAAAAATATTAGTAATTTGGAATGTCACTTAGGTACTAGAAAATTATAGTCATTTTAATAATAGGTAGACGTTTTCTACAATTGTTAAAATTTTCCAAATTACTCTAATTTTATGGATTTGTTGTTATGGAGAATCGCTGATTCCAAGTCACAAGTTTAGAAGTCAGAGTATTTAAATATTTACCTATATTAAGCCTGTTATATTTTAATCCTAACTTACTTATTGTCAGGGGCTTTTGGTAAAATAAAGAATTTATTATTCAGGCCTCGCTTAATTCTTTAAATTTCCAGTGTTGCTTGGTTTTGCGCTCCTCGAAATTTCTCCGGAAAGACTGTTAAGTCCGCCCCGTGGTCTCCTCGTCCCGTCGCGTTGTCCAGAGGACAAAGGGAAGATAAGGTAGCCAATTCTAGTGAAATGAAAATCAAAGATTTTACAACATTCTTTATTGTTACAAACAGTCATTATTAACACCATTTTCGCTACCAAAATAAAATGCCACGGTATCTAAACATCACTCACTCGTGCATTACTTAGACAGTTCATACAACCTAGAAGCAATAAGTCAAGAGATATGAAGAATACAAAGGTCCATTCTATGCTCCAGTCTGAAGTTATGCGGCGTAGGGTGCGCGCAAGAAAATTCTGCGCGCGACGGTTGACCTTCAATCTTATATTGCCAGCACTTTTAATCACTTTCGGCCTGCTGGTGGCGATTATTTACTTCGGAAAATACGTAACACAGCACAGTCTCTTGACAGCTGATATTTATAAACGTGAAGATAGCGGCAAACGATTATTTCTGATTTCGGCCGCGCGGGCGCAGATTTATTTTGCGCGCACTGTATGACGTGTAACTCGTGTAACACAAGACTGCATACTGCATCCTTCAAAGATTTGAAATTTGGTTCAGGTCAAGGTCGTCTTCATGGTCAGTCAAAAACCAGTTAAAGCAGTATTCAAGGACTTTTGACTGGTTTTTGATTTGATTTATAAGGGGATGATGGTTTGGTGTTTCGAATTTCAACTGGTTTTGGTGTTGAGTTTCATCTTATTTTACGGCCGCCCTTTTATTTTGGTCGTCACGATTTGTGTTTTGAACATTAACTAAAATAGAGAGCTTCTTCAATCTCTCAACATTTGCTAAAACCGTGGCCAGAAAGGGCTATCCAAGAATAAGAAATGAATTATAGCGCTAAAAGTGAAATGAATTATAAAGTAGTGCTAATTACTCTACAACAAATGTAGATCCTGCTATTGACGCTTTGCAATGGTCAATACAATGCCACGAATACATTGCTGGGCAAGTCACTCTTCGCCGAACCAAATTGACGTGTACGGAAGTTAACACCGCGAATGATGCTTAGAATGACGGTGTGCGACAGACGGATGTAGTAGGGAAATATACAAAGTGGAGATGACAATACGACAATAAATTGAACAAAGTATATCTAATGCCTATCTCAGTCTCCATACGAAAATTCAATCAAATATATCCAATAGTTTAGTCAGCAGTCGCTTCATGTAAAATACTGATATTCAGCTGCATCCGGTTTGACTGGAAGCCGACCCCAACATAGTTGGGAAAAGGCTAGGCAGATGATGATGATGATGAGTTTAGTCTCTATAGCTAGTCAAAGATTGGCAAAATCCATAGTCGGCCCATCAGCCGGTCTATTCTGTAAATATCTTACCGTGAAAACTTAGGTGAAGTGAGTTGTCAGTATTGTAAATTCCTAGCATCTGCCAGAATGACAGCTCAATTCACCTAAGTTTTCACGGTGAGATTTTTAGAGAATACCACTGCAGTACTATTTTCTAGCACAGGATTAACTCAGTTTAGGCCAATTAGCAACTGTGCTCTATTTTAATTCTTAAGGTAATTTATTGTAAATGTGTCCCTTTTTAACCGACTTCAAAAAAAGGAGGAGGTTATTAATTCGGTTGAATTTTTTTTTGTTTGTTGCCTCGGAACTCCGCAAAATTATTTTTTTATTTGAAAAGATATATACTTTCAGATTGGTCCCATATAAATTTCATCAAAATCGGTTGAGTAGTTTGGTTTTTAAACTAAAATTACTGGTAAAAATTCAAGTAAACGAAATTGTTTTTGTATGTACCTATGTTACGCGTAATCTCCGGCAATTGTAAACCGATTTCAAAAATTATTTTATTAATGGATAAGGTATGCCTCAGGGGTGGTCCCATATAAATTTTTATTAACTTTGCTTGGGTAGTTATTGAGTTAGCTTCAAGAATACTTACGTATTTTTGATACTTAGTTTATGCCTATTGGTGATTTTATACTTAATAACTTCCTGTCACTGATATTTACATAGCAAGTACTGTTATACGAATTTGTTTGGGGTAACACTATCTTTCCACTTTATCATAAGTAGTTGTGTATGTATTTATTATTTTGATTACCTTATATTTATTTTAGAAGTATGTAAGTTTTATTTGTATGTATGTAAGTATATTCTCATATTATTTGTGTAGTTTTATTTAGTGAATTGTTTTTAGATTTTATGTATTTTTTTTGTCTCCTTTACTCTTTTACACTCTGTCTACATCTGTTTATTTCTTGTCCTATCGCAGGTATGCTGGAAGAGATTTCTTATGAAATAAGCATCACCTTTGTACCTATTTTTCTGTTCTGTTTTTTTCTTGTCTGTTTATATACATATGTTTGTACATAAATGATAAAATAAATAAATAAATAAAAGTGAAAAATAAAAACTTAACAAAAAAGAAACAACCGACTTCCAAAAAAGACACTGCTAAGTGAAAAATATCTTTATGGACGGCAAACAACGAAAATGCGAACCCAACGACACCGACTTCCGAAATTAAAGTTATTTTTCACTTTGCAGTGTCTTTTGTGGAAGTCGGTTGCCTTTTTTTGTAAAAACTTTTTTTTTAATTTCGTTGCTACGGTTTATTTGATAGTTCCAATACACTCTTAAGCATTGGTATTGCCAGTGAAATCATCATCATCTGCCTAGCCTTTTCCCAACTATGTTGGAGTCGGTTTCTAGTCTAACCGGATGCAGCTGAATACTAGTATTTTACATGGAGCGACTGCCTATGACCTCCACAACGCAGTTATTGGGTAATACGATACCCCTTGGTAAGACTGGTTGTCAGACTTTCTGGCTTCTGACTACCCGTAACGACTGTAGAAAAGACAAAGAAGTATTGCCATTGAAAGTTTTCATAAAATTATTGTCGTATTGTTGTTTTCCCATCACCTGAAAATTGGGAGAACCACATCTGGCCACAGCAGGTTTTATTTTAACGTAAACACAACACAACCTAAGTACAAAACTAAATTCGCTTTTGTCTTTAGCAAACGAACAACCAAACGTAAGATATTTTCATGAGTTTTTTTTATCACATTATCAATTAATTATGGACAGTGTAATGTCCTAACTTCAAATATGATTACGTATATAAATGACCCATTAAGTATTACATTATATCTGCGAGCAAAACGTAAAACTTTTACCGTCTTATTACAAAATGAGATCTAACTTTAGACCCAGCCTAAACCTTCGAGCCAGTGTATTTTGATACTTTATTCCAACAAACGTAAAGCTCTTAATGCAAAATTGACAACTTAGACTCGGTTTAACGTCAGTTTTTGTAATAAGAACTTTATGTTTGTCGGATGACAGTTTGAAATTTAAAAATGGCTCAAAAGTTTAAGCCTGAATCTAAAGATAAACCTTGTTTTGTAATGAGGCCGTAAAAGATTCGCAGATGAATATACCTTCGGCTTTATATTGGCGAGACCTACCTATCTACAACAATTCAGTACTCATTGTATCTTAGCCTTAATATGTAAGTAGGTACCTATAACAGGCACATTTTTCGGCCTAGAATATAAATTAAGTTAAACATTCCATATATATCTACATAATTATTTTCTCTGTCAAATAACAATTCCATAACAATAACTTACTTTTGTTTCATATTTGATTTTTATAGTTCTAAATTTTAAAAAGAGCTTAATGTGAACACGACCGGAACTGAATAGAGTCGTCCTCCTCTCCACTCAACTGAGCATTTGAGTCGATCTCTGATACTCGTTCTAAACAGGGGATCACTTCACCCCTGCACAAAATAGGGTGGCCGTTCAAGCATAATGTTTGCTTCTGACCGTGATATAGGTACTTTCACAATATATTTTCTTACTCATCAATTTGATTTTTTATTACACACGTCCTAATATTCGATTTGACGGTGAGTTCAGACAGTAATAAGCATGTGCCTCGATCGCATGTGACACGTGCCTCAGATTAGGGCATCTGACTTATAAAAAATGTATTTGCGGCGCATACCTCGAAATGTCTGGACACACCTCAAGATATAACGTAAAATACAGCCCCTGTACAATTCTAGCTAATATGCCATTAAATGTGGAATATCATTTTTAGGGTAGTCTCATACCAAAGAGGTACAATAGAAGCCCCGTGGTTCGGTGTCCTTGTTCAGTTCTTCATGCATTGCACATTCCTTAACATTGTATTTTGTCCCGGAGACAGTTAAATGCAGCTAGTCTTTCGGTAACGCGCTGTCGCTCTTCCCTCGTGAGTAAACTCTGTACGCTGTTTTGGAGCCTAGCATTCTGTCTAGTAAACTGTGTTTGGCTCTCCGTCTATGTGTTAAGACTTCGCGGCAGAGCTCGTGGAAGACTTCGCCAACTTGGTTGACCTGCTCGGCGGCGGCGACTTCGGCGAAACTGCATTCGAAGTCCTTAGCGAGGATTTCACCTTCCTCTGGACTGACCTGTGATGAGAGGAGAATGATTGACTTATATTTCCTACCTGTCACTAGCGATCAGCCCATGAAGCATTTCGACAATATCTATACATAGCTTTGTTTGAGCCGGTTTACTTCTGCGGTTGCATTTCAGATTATTAACTGAACAGCGGACTACCTAATTGCGGAACACACTCACAACCTTATTTTCATTTCGACAGTTCAACAATATTCATTGCGTTATTTACGTTGTCGCGCAGACGAATTTTTCAAACATAAAAAGCAATGGATTCTGAATTTCCTTTAAAATTCTTCAGATTGTGATAGAAAGCGTGTTACGCAATTGGGGTGCAGTTCCGGTTCAATAACCACAGTAATAATAACAAACAATATCTATGATAGATTGCTGCACTTAAAAAAAACAATAAAACAAACAATAACCTGTCTCAAATGCACCATGTCCGCCTTGTTCCCGACGAGAGCGAGCGGTATTTCAGGCTGTAAGCTCTGCTTCGCGCGCCGCACATAGTTGAAGGACTCCCGGTCGGTGATCGAGTACACCAGGAACAGGCCGTCTGCCCACTGGGCTATCTCGTTACCCGGCAACTCTTCTATGCTCTGAAACAAATTGGGGTTCGTTAACGTTTGAGGACTCTTGTTGAGCCCGTTCGAGGATTTCGAAGAAGCTTCTTTTGTTGCACGTTACGCTGTTGTTTGTAACGTTTTGGATGTGGTTGTGGTAATTTGGTAAACTATAGGTATTCAGCTATTATGATTAGTGATAAAAAATAGCAGATCGATAAAAGTAGGAACAAAAGTGCAGTGTGCAGTGGGACAATATAATAATAACGTAGCAGCGTGTTACAACTACTATTACATCCAAGTTGGTCGCAGTTATTTGACTAAGTATTTAGTATTAGCTCAAGGTACGATCCGTCGCATGCAAGTTTGATACCAGCGGGGCAATTGCGTAACACATTATCAATAAGAATCGGTTTCATTTTGACAGTTCAACAACATTCATTGCGTTATTTACGTGTTGAGCAGACAAATTTTTCGAACTTATGAAACAATGGATTAGCAATTTGCTTCAAAATGATTCAGATTCCGTTTGATAGTGTGTTACGCAATTTTTTATCTAGCCTGCACTGTCCCACTCCCGGGCAAAGGCCTCCCTCCACTCCTTTCATTTTTTTTCCTCCAGTTTTGACGGAACCTATCCAACTCGTCCCGCCATCTTCTACGTGGTCTGCCGCGACCCCGCCTCACTGTCTCAGGGCACCAATTCTGCGCTATTTGTGCCCACAGTTTGTCCGGCATGCGGCAGACATGTCCTGCCCAGTCCCATTTAAGTTGAGCAGCCTTTTGAGCCACGTCAACTATCTTTGTTTTAGAGCGCAGTATTGTGTTTTTAAATTAACGGATAGATAATAAACTATCGAAAATGAATACGTTATAATATTGTAAACAGTATGGTACAGTTTACAAATTTATCGACAGGTCACAATCTTGCGAGATAGATAACTAACGGTGATCGCAATCATACAGTGACAAATACATACTAGAATATACGGCCTGTATGTTTAAAACGTTAATTTGAAAAAAAACAATTAATGTATTCAAAGTGAAATCAAATTCAAGGTTGTCGACAGTAAAAAAACACATTAGACATTGTTGAACAAGATTGTTCAGTCACAAACTACCGGGATGACGTGCCAAGCGTTGTACTACGAAGCGTAACTAAATGGAACGCGTGCTAACGCCTCTCGTAACCACGACCACTTTATGCTGATCTCTCGTAGTACGGAAAGCCTAGACAATGTGAGGCCAGTATATACTGAAAATGTACACCTTTGAAGTGACGCTGTGTGTACAACACGTTTCACTAAGTGAGACTATGAGAAATATGTTTTGGCAAAGAACGTATTTTGTAACGATAAATCAATTAATTTTTTTAATGGCTTTCTATTTAATTTGACGGGTGTTACCATCGTCGTTATATTAAAAAATAAATATTATACTCCACTAGTTTTTTTTGTGATTGGCGGGCGTTTTGGGGGACTGTCTTATGTAATTTTGACGTTCGAAAAGTGCTGATTCTCAGCCTAGTTTGAATAAATGACTTTTGATTTTGATTTTGATTTTGATTTTGATTGATTAACATTGAACATAGTAAAGCTTTTCAGGTAAAATAGACTCTGCAATCATTTATTAACATTTACACTTTTATTCATTTTTTATACTGGGACACAGGCCTCCTCTGCGAGAGTGGGCCCATTGCAGATTGGTAGATGCGGCATGCCGCATGTCTCATGTCTTAGAACTTTTTAGTTCTACGACATGCCGGTTTCCTCACGACGTTTTCTGTCACCGTTTTGAGAGCAGTGGTGTCTGCATAGTAAAGTGCCTGACTGCCTACGTAAGTCGGGAGTGTCTGGACCGTTACCAGTGGGCCACCGCTACTCATAAATAGAATTTGCACAGTATGTTCTTTTAATCAAATAGATGTACAAAGCTTTTACCTTTGGACAAGTATCCAGAATTTCGAAGAGTATCGGTTCCCCATCCAGCAGCGCTTCGTGTTTGTATTTGCTATCTGTGAACAGAATAATGATAACATAAAGTATTGTGAAAGAAAATTTCAATTATGGCAAATAATTTTTTTTAAACAAACTTCACTTTGAACAGTCGTTTGTTAATTTTTTGTTTTAATAAAAAGAAAAGAGTTTAAAGCAGGTACCTAACTAACAGATAGAGTAGGATTATGTGTTTATCTGCCATTTTAGTAAAATATCCGACCGGGTAAGTCACACAGTCATGGCACACAGCAATCTGCCTTACAAAAATCTTAAATTCATGCATTAAATGACAGAACGCACGGCCAAAACCACTGGGTCTGGCAACATGAAATAAAAAAGATGAATCGACCAAAAAAAACTTGGTAAATCTATTTTGAATTGACACTTGTCCCAGATTAGTAACAAAATAACAATTACCTTGTTGATGATCGTATTCTCCAATGTACCTCTTTGTCAAAAACCGGACTGTAAGTGCTGAAAAAGAGAAAAAACACTCGTTAATTACTCATTAGGAATCGCGATGTACCACGAGTACAGACATTAACAGGTGATTGTATTGTAGTTTATGGTGATTCGGCACACTGAAACAGACTATAACGGAGAAACAGGAGGTTCCTTTACAACCACTACTGCGCTGTCGATCGCTCATTGGAACGTATAGGTATATACCTAATTCACTCAGCAACATTCGATGGCGCCCAGCAAAGTAGAAAGAGCCAACCTGTACTTTTTACGAAATTAATTTTTATACATAATTCGTCTACTCAGAATTCTTTGTTTTATCATAGGATTTTTTTATTCTGCTTTATTTTTAATTTTACTTACCTATATTAAGTCACGTATAATAATGAGTACTATATTTATATTTCGCAAAGTGAAGTAGACACGGACATATACCATTACTCCGTGTGTACGACTGACAATCGACGCATTCACCCAGATCTTAGTTCTTAGTCTATTGTGAGGTGTGAGTATTTCATTAACTGGTAACAAACGATTGTTAACCACATCTGTCTCGACTACAAAGCGTTTGAACAGCCGACTTATACTCGTGCGCCGAGTAAGCGGTTGAAAAGCTTTGTGTTAATTAACACCTTTCATAATTTAGTTTGAATAGGCATTAATTAACCCCTTAGCGACTGTTTTCTGTTGCTATTTATTAAAGACATTAAAAAAACCGGCCAAGTTCGTGTCAGACCGCGCACAGTGAAGGGTTGCGTAGTTAGGAATTGGGATGATTTACGCATGCACAGTTTAATTTTATCGATTGCAAAAATAAGTTTATATTTGATTGGAGCCACACGCAAATACAGCCATAGCAATACCTTGGCATAACGCTTGACGTGTGTGCTGAAAAGAGCACGTCAAAAAAGACAGGAACTAGACATGTGTTTTAAAAATACGGAGGTATTGGTTGATTGGACGGGATACCTGCCTGTCGATATGTCGCAGCCAACTAGTTTAATTAGCCTTTCAGTTAACTGCCTAGCCTTTTAATAAAACTAAACGGCAGCGTTCAACTAGCGGCCTGAATTATATTCAGCCAAACACACACACACAACAACTCATTATGTTTACAGAGTTTCGCTACTAATTTATTTTGATCCTTTATAAGCATAATTATTTTTATGTCAAAATAGCATCCAACTGTGGGGCTGTACGGCTCGGCTGTACGAAACCGACTAACATAAAAATTATAAAAATATTCCAGAATAAGGTACTCAGGAGTAATGTTAATCCGCCCTGATATACAACGTGTTTTTTTTTTTATCACATAACTCTAGGGGTCCATTGTCCTCACCATTATGTACAACTTAATCGCGAAAAAAAATCTAGTGTTCCCTACATTTTGACGAGTTATACGAACATAAATGTAGGGAACAGCTGATTTTCTTTACGCGATTTCAGCTTTGGTCCCATAGTAAAAGTTGTTCATAATGATGAGTACAATGACCTCCTAGAGTTATAGGATATAAAAAAAAAACATGTTTTATAAGAAATGACGACCTACATCGTGACCTAAAATGGAACCCGTCACCAACATAACCCGAAAAAAATTTGAGGCCCGTGGACACCGACTCCACCGACATATATGAACATCGAGGCAATTCAGTTGTTAGACCAATCAAATATAGTTTGAGGACTAAAACGAACAAAGCCTTTTTAATTAGTATAGTCTAAAAAGTGTAGAAATAGTAGTGACAATGACAAACATAATAACATATGAACAAAGTGTTTATATCATTATATCTGACTCTAAGAAAGAGGAACGGACTTGTGTAAAGTACAATCAATGCTATTCAAAGTTTCATCACGTAAAAAATTAAGTATGATTAAAATTACTTATTAGTCTTATAGGCTAGACTGTACCTAATTAATTATTAAGAACCTGGTTCTTTTATTAGAGGATTTAAAAAAATAAATTGGGTATCCTCTCAAAAACTATTGTCTATCCGTTTTTAGATGATTTATTAGGAGTGCTCGTTATATTTTATCTACACGTCAATATGCTCTTAAGTTACCCCTACGTAGGAGATCTATTAAAATAAACAAGAAACATCCCAACACTTAAAATTGTTCGTAAAACATAAACATTCGTACGACAGTTGTGATGTTACATCCGGATTCTATTTTTCCTCGACCCTGCGCTCGAGGTCATGGCCTGGCGAAAATACTACGCTTAGGTATTAAGAATTTACTTTTGTAATAACACTTAAAAATCTATATTGTTGTCTTCCGTGATTTTATGTTACATTGAGCTCGTGTCTCGCTGACGGTGGCACGTGTTGGATCATTAAGCTCCCCTAAAAATGGTTGTGCTGAATGATGCTGCCCGCTACCCATGCGTCATGTTCGTAAACGGGCGCTGTCATATCAGTTGGAACTGGTCATCTCTTAGCTACCACGGCTTATTTTAATTAATTTATTTTTTATGGTTTTTTTTTGTTTTTATTTTTTTGTAGTTACTCTGGACACTGTCAAAGTGTGTGCATGGAGTTTCTTGCCCGTTCTATACCTATAGTAAAGAACGGGCAACTGAAATCAGTTGGAACTGGTCATCTCTTAGCTACCACGGCTTATTATAATTATTTTATTTTTAACTAGCTGTGCCCGCGACTTCGTCCGCGTGGAATAGTGACTTTTCGGTCAGCACATTTTAAATTACACATACCGTCGTTTGGGTAGCTAAAAATTTACTTTACAGTAATGTTTCTCTGTATTACCTTAACAAATGGTTGCCGTGATTCTTTAAATTGACATAACTTTTTTATTTATGAACCGATTGACATGAAATAAACACTAAATGAAAAGTGAAGCTTACTAAAATATATTAGTGAAAACCGCATCTAAATCAAATAAGCCGTTTCTGATATTAGCGTGCACAAACACACAGACAAACAGAAAAAAAAATTAATTACACTTTCGGGTTCGGCATCGATATAATAACAACCCCTGCTACTTCTTTTTTGTTTTTTTTTTTTTTTTTTCTGGACACTGTCAAAGTGTGTCCATGGAGTTTCTAGCCCGTTCTTCACTATAGGTATCTACTACGCTCTGGAATGGGCATCTAGCTTCATATTACTGATGACCGAATCCTTGACAATTCGCAAAAAGTACTTGTAAATGGTTTAATTAAAATAAATGCTTTGAGTTACGAAATCCACGCAGTCATGTCGTTTGCAACAGATTTTTTTTTTTTTTTTTTTTTTCGACTATGGCATCTCGTAGTTGACCTTGAGAGGTCGTGACTACTTAACCGGACTATCCTGTGGCTGCCTTAAGTAAACTCAAAGCCTCCAGCCAGGGGCAAATATCTTATATACTAAGCGACTACACGCTAAGGGCACCCCCTGTGGGGTACGAACCTCGGCTTAGGGCGTCGCTGGGGGAGGGCAGCAAGATGGGACAGGCTGGATCTGGTTTTATTGCAACAGATACATATAACCGGGTATATATACAAACTAGCTGCGCCCCGCGGTTTCACCCGCATAAGTTTCGATCCCGTGGGAATATCGGGATAAAAAGTAGCCTATATGTTAATCCAGGGTGTCAGCTACCTCCATAATTTTTTTTATCAAAATTGAACCAGGGGTTTGAGCGTGAAGAAGTAACAAACATATAAACACACACTCACAAACTTTCGCCTTTATAATACTCGTATTAGTGTGATACATACATAATAATATGTCATTAAATTAAATTAAATAACTTTATTGAACCAATGTTACAAAGGAATGTTACAAATATTACCTTATAATTAACTTAACGTCGGTTTGTAGCTGTTAGCGATCATCATTTGGATCTTTACGGTGGTCCCCAAACTAGGCGGCGCCTGTATCTTGGGGACCTGAAACCATTTTGACCCATTTATCATTCACTACATCTCGCATATTTATTATTTCAACAGTTTCCTTCATCTTTATACGTTTTTAACTAGCTTTTCTACGAAACATAATAAGCAACACTGCAATGTTGCAACAATGCTCCTTGTTTCCTAAACAATGTATAGAGGATTCCGTTTCATAGTGGTGCAGTAGATTTTAATAGGAAACGTGTTTACATAACATGAGGTTGTTATGCCTATAACCTATTTGGACGTTGAGGTAACGTATGGCTTTCTCTGTATGATTTATTTACCTATTGTAAAGTTTTGGCAGTGAGCGCTGATTTAAATTGCAGTAGTGCTGGTTGAAATACGCGAAATGCTTGGTTAATTATCATTGTCTAGCTTCTGCCTGTAACTTCGTCTGCGTGAAATTTGTTGTTCCCCGACCCACTCCGCATCGCATCGGCTGCCCGCGCTCGTACTGCGTTTTTGCTTAGCGTTTTGTCTGACTTTTTTCTTTTTGATCGGCTCTTTAGGGTCCTAGCTTGATGGTATATAGCTTATAGCCTTCCTCATTAATTGGGCTATCAAATGCAAACAGAATTTTTCAAATCCATTATAATTATATTTGTATTTATTTATGTATCTATTATACAGCATTATATATATGTATCTATGTATCTATTATAGTATATTATTTTGCACCACTGACAACCCCATTTTTTTATATCCACGCAATCACTGTCCATTCCAAGGTTGCCTGGAAGAGATCGCAGAAAGCGATAAGGCCGCCCATTGTATGTTTTATGTGAACCATCGTTTTATTGTAATGTTTTTTCTGGTGTACAATAAAGTATATATAAATAAATAAATAATTATGTAGGATATTAGTAGGTGTATATTTTGGTATGGATTTTGACCAGTTTCCATTTTATAAAATCAAAATCAAAAGTAATTTATTCAAATTAGGCTGAGAATCAGCACTTTTCGAACGTCAAAGTTACATAAGACCACAGAACAGATAAAGAGGTTAGAAGGGCCTTGTGGGCGGGGCAGGCGCGCCGCACTTTTGAGCAGACGCTCGAATGTCGACCGAAATTTGATTCACCCGCTCACAATCGCTTTCTTGTTCTGACAGCGTCCGAAGTTCCGCGGAAAAAAACAATTATGCCGTCTTGCGCTATTATAACGTGTCGAAAAAGAAGCCAGGAGTGTAGTGTAGCCCGAGGAGGGATTTCTTTTCACCGGTAAGTCCAAAAACATTAAAATACGAGTGATATTTACAATTATTAAAAAAGTATTATGTAGTTTGTAGACAAAAACGATAAAATCGCATTTAGGTGTAAAATTATACATTGCTTGCAATACATGGGTACGATCTTGCACGACGTGAGCGGTCGCGCAATGTATTGCGTTCCCTGCGAACGTCGCGTGCGTCGAGCCAAAGCTTGAATTCTGCGAAATCTATGCGCATCGATAGTGTTGTACCAAATTGTAAACAATGTCGATATTAAGTATGTGTGTACGAATGATTCTTTTCAGTAATATTATAATTAAAATAACTTTGTTTATTAACATTAATTATTGTTTATTGTGGATTATTAATTTAGTACCTAACTTAATGGGTTTTTCGTCTAATTAAAAAAAAAACCGATTTCAGTAAACAGATTATTAGCCACATCGCGGGATACATAGCACACATTTTAATAAAGAAACTTGATTGTGACATTTGTGTTGGTGCTCTGTTGTCAAATGAAATAAATTCGGACCATAAAAATTTATAGTAGCAAAAGACAAAGGGGGTCTCTTGTATCCTTCTAAAGATCTAATACTGATCTGTACAACGTCCGAAGCAATTATTAAAATTTACACCGACAATCTACGAAACATTAACAAACATAATTATGTTGACAACTAAGATTTTGCGCAGCTTTGTCGGAACCGAATTATTTAGCAACATTAGCAATCATCTGGTTGGATTATATCCTACTGCGAGCCATGTTATAGACCTAACTAAAGCTATAATCGGAAAATATATTAATGTAAGGTTGCATTTTATTTTGAAAAATTCTAATTTAAGAGATAGCAAGCGCATGTTACTTAATAAATACGTATTATTTCAGGGACAATGATAAAATAAGCGTTGAAATTGAGTTTAATTATTGTTCAATATTAAAATATTCTTTTATTTTTTTCTTGTGTCATTTATTTGCTTGCTTACTTACTTACTTTAGCCCAAATTATTGTTCAATATTAAAATATTTAAATTTCGCGGCAGTATCGGATGCTCCCCCTTAATTTGACATTAATATTTATATTTATTTAGGAAGTCCACATTATTCGTACCGTACCCGCAACTTAAAAGATCGCAAAACTTTAATTAACAAAATTACAGTAATTTTATCGATATATTTGATCGACCTTTTGGTCGCCGTAACATACATGAGAAATAAATTGCTGTGTGCGTGTACGTCAAACGCGGTGTTTGCGTTAGTGTGACAACCAATAGCAAACACGCGATCTAAGTGCATGTGGTTTATTTGTGTGCGTAATGCGCGTACGTATTGATCTTTTGCTTGTAGTGGAGTGAAAGAGTGGGAGACATGCGGCGACACGCGTTCTAATACAAATCGGGAACTATTTCCTTTCTAACCTCTTTTATCTGTTCTGTGCATAAGACAGTCCTCCAACATTTTTGTCTCCTCAAATAATCCAAAATATTCCGTTCCACAGTTTTTTATTTCGGAAACATTACTATCACAAGATAACCGTTACAATGTGTCAGAATTACATTTTCATTTGAGTAAGTACATTATTTTTTTTCACAAAATTATCGCGTCATAGTAGATACCTATTCAAAAAGTGTGACAGAAAGGTATTACATTCAATAAAGTCACAAAATGTTACAAAATGTCTCACGCAAAAACATCTAATAATTTAATTTAAAAGAAATCGAATTTCTAAAAAGTCGGTATTGTTGATAGGCAGAAAGTCGTGACAAATCATGTAAAAATTTGTGTAAGAGTTCGTATGGTGTGTATAAGCGCAGGGTTAAGTAATTAAGTATATCGGGACTTCTTCCTAAGTATAACTAAAAGCTAAACACTTTTATTAAGGACGCTTCGGTGGAAGCTTTCATTCATAAAACTCACTATTTAGCATCATAAAACACATCACCCGAACAGATACCCTGTGATAGCCCATGTATTAAAGTGGTGTCTTAGAAGAACTGAATAGTATTTCTACTATCATTTTAGTTGATAATGAATTCTCAGCTGCACACCGCAAGCAGTGTCCAGCTTTCCAAGAATATTGTGGTAAAGTAGAAGTGTAAGAGATTAAGAGACATAAACCCAAAACACAGCGAGGAGCTATAGTCAACTTTGTGAACGAAACCATAGCGACTTCTAATTCGATGCCAACGCCATCTAGGCAGCAGGCAGTCACTTAAAAGTAAAACCAGCAAACAGAGCAAATGAATGAGTTAATAATGAAATAATAATGGTATGTTATCAATAATTTAACATAATATTACGTGATATTATGGAGGATGCGTTAAGGTACCTATTCCGCGAAATAAAGGTTTCTGACATTTTTAGTAATTACTTTCAGCCGCCAGGGCACATTAATGTCAATGAAAGACGTACCCAGTAAATGGTAGCTTTATAGCAGGTACATAGTACTCACACATGGGCTATGCAATTATACAATACTAAGAAATTGAATTTATACGATGTAAAGTTAGTTTTTACAATCTTCAGCAGCCCCAACAATATTTTCAAATGTTAGCATTTCAAAATATTGTTGGGGCTGCTGAAGATTTAATTGAATTGATTAGTCAATTACCTAGTTTATGCACCCTTGTGGAGCAGGACCAGCGTTGAGCCAAGCATTTATTTTATCGATGTAATCTCCCAAATTATAATATGCTAAGCAGCATAGTGTGCTTTTGCGCCATGAAATAAATATACAAAATTGACAGATTGTCGCCTTAGCCTATCACCTGTCTTCTGTCAAATTTAGGTATTACAAAGGCCCCTGAGCTTTACGCAGGTTGTACAAATCGCCTTAGGTAATTAGACAGATTATCAGAGAAGTCGAGTCAAGAACAAGCTCAATGGCGCGTTGCCCTTAACATGTCAACGTCATGTCACTTTGCACAGCTGTGTGTCATCAGCTTTATTCTAAGCTCTTCGGAGCAACACTATGTAGTCTAGCTCGCACTTTCAACACTAGAACAATGTGCTTCCAAGGCACTTCCTAAAATAAAACTAACACGAGAGGTACTTTTGCGTATTAGAACATTTTCCTTTATGGTTTCTAGAGAGTTGCGCCTGCCGAGGTCGTTCCGATGGGTGACCATCCATTACATACCGAGACCCTTCCATGCCTTCTGAAAGCACGTTAAGCCATTGGTCCCGGCTGTCATTCGAAGATGCCTGTAAGTCTGACGACCAGTCTTACCAAGAGGTATCGTGTTACCCAGTCACTGCGTTGTGGAGGTCAGACAGGCAGTCGATCTATGTAAAATTTTGGCATTTAGCTGCATCCGGTTAGACTGGAAGCCGACCTTGACATAGTTGGGAAAATGCTAGGCAGATGATGATGATATTCTTTTATGGAGTCCAGAGCTCGCCCCTATATCTTGTACCACATGTGGCATGGCCATGTTTGTCGAAGGACCGGTGGCTGGTGGAGCAGACGAGTCCTTGAGTGGAGACCGCGTATCGGCAAGGGTAGTGTGGGACGCCCCCTAGCTTAATGGACGGACGACCTTAACAAAGTGGCTGGGACGGACTGGATGCGGAAGGCGGAGAAGGTACAGGGTGTTGTAGCGCAGCCTGGGAGAGGCCTATGTCCAGCAGTGGGCTGCAATAGGCTGAGCTGATGGATGTACCACAACCGGCTAAAAACGGCTGCTATCAAAACGGTGAAGGAAAACATCGTGAGGAAACCGGCATGTAATAGAACCAAAAATTCGAAGACATGTGATATCTACCAACCCGCACTTGGCCCGCGTGGTGGATTACAGCCCACTCCCTCTCACACAGAGGAGGCCTGTGTCCCAGCAGTGGGGACATAATAGGCTGATTATGTTATGTTATGTATGTTGTTAACTGGCTAAATGCGAGCGTTCTACACATCCCTTTTTAATTAAAATACAAGCGTAATGTTACGTTAACCTAGAATTGGATAAAAATGTAATAATTATTATAAGTTAATTGTGTAGATACAATATCACGCCTGTTATCCCCGAAGGTTAGGCAGTGCTGTACCCACAATACACCTACCTTCCTAAGATATGTATCAATCCTATGTAATAAGGGGCGAGCTTATTGTCATTAACCGGGCACAAATCCAGACTCAGGGCAAATACTCAGAAATTCCTGATGGAAAATCTCAATGACACTTCCCAACAACATCCCAACAACCCGACCTGGGAATCGAACTCAGGATTTCATGCGTTGGCGACACAAGATCAACGAGGCAAACAAAATTGATTGAAAGAATTGTGTAAAACACACACACATAACATAATGCCTGTAGTCCCCGCAGGTTTAGACAGACGGGTACCTTTAGTACACCCACAATTCACCAGTTATATTTAAATCCCATGTATTACTAAAATGTTGTTATTGTGACTTGTTATTTCTTGTCTTAACAGCTGATTTGGCTCTAGCACTGACCGTGTCCAACGAAAATAGTTTTTATTAATAATCTTACAAACAGTGTCTGGATCAAATAAATAATACGACTCCGATATTTATTGCTTGTGTAACATTTATGTGAAGAAATTATAGATTTATCGATCTAAGAATAATTTTAGTGTTACGGTTTCCTTAATCGCTGAGGAATGAGGATGGAGAGTCGCTATGCGATATTCACTGTTTCGTGGTTTTGGGATCTTGTTGTGATTGTGATGAGTTGGCGTCAGCTCCTTCGGAGCCACAGGGCTTATGCACAATACGTGAAGATCGCGGGAAGACCTGGATGAGACTCGCATAAACCAGCACCCCAGGGTGGAGGATCCATGAGGACTTCCACACGATAACAACATAAAAGGCACATAAAAGGGAGAACGCCTATGTTCAGCAGTGGGTGGAAGACAAGATGGAAGAAGGCTGCCAATGAATCGTCATTCCAACCCTATATGCACAATAGGGTTAGTAAGTGGTATACGTACATAAGGTTCACTTTATCTCTAAATAATCTCCCGTTATTTCCTCTTGTGGACATGCAAGCAAATTTTCTATGTCACCTCACGACCTAAATGACAAAAAAGCGATATAGTTGCAATTCAGTGAACTTTGTGATTTGACAACATCAAATAGTTTGGTGATTTAATTACAAAGGAATTCGGCAATATTCATTCGTTTATCAAAAACATGTACTTTTTTTCATTGATTTTAAGAATTATGGTGAATGTTTTCATCTATAAAAATAGAAAGAGAATCTTTATATTTTTTTTTATTATCTTTTTTTTGTTTTTATTCTACTCTTTAAATAGGTAAGTATATATTTGTCTATGAAGAATAAGAAAACCTGCCAACGGAAATGAGAATCTATCATCCATATCACTAAATATTATAGAACAAAGTTTCGCCCGTTTTGTTTGTCTCGTTTATTATGCCGTTCCACCTCGTTTGACTTCCTTTTAATACAAACTGACACTGCAGACATATTATCATTCATTAATTATTTAAAACAAATTACAACTGGATTTATTTGTGAACATATGTTACGTGAAAACAAAAATAGTCGCCAGAAATAAAGGTACGTTCCATTTTAGCAATAATGTCGCATTTACAGCTGTCATTTTCTTGCCAGTGGCATAGAGTGAAATTGAAGCAACAAATGACTTTCATCTCAATTCCTAGGCTGGGAGTCCGCGTATCACTGGTCAGTTTCCTGGACAGAGGTAGCAACTAAAAACGAGCTGGCGAGAAACGAGCAGATTCTCGCCAGCTCGTTTTTAGTTGCTACCTCTACTCTACTCCCTCTAGAGAGTGCTCTGCAGCGACGAGCGATTATTCGCTGGTATGCGTACCAAGCATGACTTCTCAGCGAGTGTAATACCCACCAAACGAGCGTCGCTGAGCTCTTGTAGCTGCGACAAACGAGTACTCGTCCGCCGGGTTTAAACTTATGGTAGGTCACAGACAAGTAAATACCACCATGTAAATCAGACCTTATATCTGCTTTTCTATCGAGTGTTCAGAAGCCAGAGGAAGCTACGTAGGTACCTAATTTTGAGATACATTTTATACCGATTCCCAGCTCAGAAAGACGTGTAGCAAATTCGGTCTCATGTACTATATAAACATAAAACACATGAAATCAATATAAATTATTTGAATAAATGTAGCAATCTGATTCATAAAAACAACGTTAATGTAATCATACTGAAATTTTTATGGCAACATTGTCGATTACAAGTATAAAACATGTGCCGAATCGAAAACTCGAACCGTATTATTTTCAGAATGAGTCAGCGGGAATTTCTCAATCTAAAACCCGAATACACGATTGTATGTGGAATTTTAGTTACCTACAGCTAGGTTAAAGGTCACATAATATATCAGGGCCGCCATGAACCATAATTGCGTTAGGTACACACTTACAATCACATTCTGAATGATTTTGAAGGATATTGCTAATCCAGGGGCCCGTGGCTAAATAATAACATCCGCACAGGTCGATCGATCAGGTTAAGCTACGCTTGCCGCGGTTGGTCTGTGGATGGGTGACCATCTTTACATACCGAGACCCCTCCGTTCCTCGGAAAGCACGTTAAGCCGTTGGTCCCGGCTGTCTTTCGTGGATCTTTGACAATCGTTACCGGGTAGTCAGAAGCCCGAAAGTCTGACAACCAGTCTTACCAAGGGATATCGTATTAACCAGTAACTGGGTTGTGGAGGTCAGATAGGCAGTCGCTCCATGTGAAATACTGGTGTTCAGCTGCATCCAGTTAGACTGGAAGCTGACCCCAACAAAGTTGGGAAAAGGCTAGGCAGATGATGACTTTACGTGGTTATCATTTATCTCCCCACGTAAACCTCACACGTCACATTGGTCTTGCGGTAGGAGTTAACTGGTAGAAGCCGTCACGTAAGGAAAAAGCGTTGTGCAACTTTCTTTCTTTCTATTATATTCGAGTGTGTGTGGGCGTGCGTAAAAATAACCGACTTCCAAAAAAAAAAACACCACAATGTGAAAAATTACCTTAATTTCAGAAGTCGGTGTCGCAAAAGTCCCATATATTATACAGAACCAAAGACTTCGCACAGGTTCCTACATGCCTTTATTTTTTGTTTTGTTTTCGTGTGGAAATCCTCATGGATGTCCACCAGACCACCACCCTGGGGTGGGTGAAGGGGTCTGTCAGACTCTTACTGACTAAAACCACACACACGGTGTCCTACTGCTACCTTTAGCCGGGCATACCTAACTATGTATATGGCATAAATTTTATTCAAATATATTTCACGACCACATACTATTTTGGCAACAAACAATATAGTCCTCTGCAGTGCACTCAGCTAGCTGGCAAGTCACAAGAGCACCTTAGAATGCACACAAAAAGTGAATGGATTGTCTATTCCTATCGCGGCGAGACCACACGTGGTCTGACGTTGATTGTGATTACATACATATGTTTTGATCGTCAACACCTATAATATTTACACAATCTGTCAGCTTCACCTATTATCGTGTCTGCTGGGTAAGTTAATAATGTCTTAAAACTCGACTGGTTTACGTACACAGACGTCGTGAATTTCCTCGCTTGTCAAAACAGGATCTATTTTGTTCAATAATTATGATGATGTACGTTGGTACATCATCATAATTAGGCTAGGCAGATGATTATAACCTGTCTTAAATGTTGATTTAAGACATCATCATCTTCCTAACCTGTTCCTAATCTCCACAACTCAGTTACTGGGTAATACGATACCCCTTATTAAGGCAGGTTATCAGACTTACGGGCTTCGGACTACCCGTTCGATTGTATTCAAATAGCCATTATTACCAATCTTACAAACTAGTTTAATAATATATTTAAATTAAGAGTTTAGACATCCGAAATCTCCAGATTGCTTTGCTCTTTAGCATAGGCCTCCCCCAGGCTTTTCTATACCTCATGATCGTGAGTTTTTCTCTTCAAGAAGGATCCCGCAGTAGTTTTCAGGTCATCTTCCCATCTTTGAAATGGACCACCCGTAACGATTATCAAAGATCTACAAAATGTCAACCGGGAGCCCGGGACCAACGTTTATTTATTTTATTTATTTATTGGATCGCCAACAGAGGCTACACAGTTTCATGCATGTTAACATGAAATGCAAATATTCTACAAGTACGAAAGCTACAATAATAGTAGATTGTTGCATCGAGCGCAAAGTGAGTTATTAATGCACGAGTGTTATGTTGGTAGGTACCCGAGCGCATGCGAGGGCACTAGATTAACACGAGGGCATTAATTACTCACTTTAGCAAGGTGCTTAATCTACTTTTCTTTCAACTACCAATCTACCTACCGTGATAAAATATACCTACTCAAAATAAAAACTCAAGTTAATGAAAACAAAGTTTAGTTCATCTTCTCCTCAAACATTTAAAACTTACAATTATTAAATATGCAGTTATTACAAGTGAAATTTGCACTTTTACTTGGATTCTGGTATTTATTTGGTTTATTTTTGAATAATAATTTATTTTTTCACGAAGTCGGTTTTATTCAGCCGATTTTTATTTTCAGCCAGTATCGTTTTGATCTAATGCATACCTACATTTTATATTAAACTTAATGTGAGACATTAAACCTCTGTAGTAAATTTATATCTAAATAAAAAATAAAAAACAGTGCATTAATGAAAAACTGTGCAGCCATGAGATTTCTTAGAACATTTCTACACTGTTTTGGTTCTAAGCAAAAAATACGTCCTTTGTGATCGGTTTTGCAGTGATTAATGATAACATTACTACGTAGTTGAAAGTAAACATGTTTGCCTGCAACACACTATAAAAGCTACCGTAAATTAGGGCGCATCGCATCGTCGCATTGAAAAAATCCACCTTCATCACTTTCGTACATATTTGCTATGAACCAACGCACACTACAGGTGGGTCACATCGCACTTTTTAACATGCAAATGCGTTGCGGTTGTTAGCTTTAGCATCCTAATTAGTGGCAATTGAACTGAAATGTTGACGTCTACCCGATAAACAGAGGGTTTTAAGTGCCTCAAGTTCCTACATAAAACTACTGTAGTATACTTTATTCCTTAAAATTCTATTGAGTTTATTGACAAAAATACCGGCCAAGTGTGTGTCCAGTGTGTGACCACGCACAATGTAGGGTACCGCAGTTGGAATGAATTTATCCCAAAAATAAACTTCACATTGTAGTAGAAAAATATAATCTCCCATACTTCATGGTCAATTCTCCAACTATAAATGTAACTTATAATTGCAGTTGGTTGGAGATAATTGTAATCGCGAAAAAAATATACATGCATGTGATAAAACTACAAATTAACAACTTTCGTACTTTTCCTTTACTCGTTCTTGGTCAACTAGAACCTACCCTATAGGTTTTGATTTATTTGCGAGTATCAAAATGTGTCGCCTAAATGGCCGTATTTTTATTGCATCGACGTAGAAGCTTGATTTAGTTACAGCCCAAGGGACCGTACACCTACGTATTTGAAATTAATTTCGACTTGATACCTCCACGCGTTCCTTAGAAAAAGAATCTTGCTTGACGGACGGACAACGAAGAGATCCAATAAAGGTCTCTATTTTACCCGACTACGGCAAAGGAAGGATTATGACTTTTTTCCTTTTGCGATACAGAACACTAAAAAACGACTTTTAATAAAGTATATCAAGAAAAATAAGCGTTTCAGCTAAATAGAGCGTCAAACATTAAAAAAAATCACAAATAGGTATACATGTAGGTAACGCTTTAGTGGAGTGACACTTTCGCTTGACATTCGCAACACGCTACTAATAAAAAACACACTAATTTATTTTAAAAATATAACATTCGCATCTAATAATGAATTCGCATTTTTTCATCTCAAAATTGATACATTAAAACGCCTATCCGTTGTCGGCCGAAGCATCGAAAACAAGACAATTTTTTTATTTGATAATAAAACTGTGACGACCATCATGGCGTGGGCTTAGGTATACGTGGGCAACTTTAAACGAAGCAGACATATGATGTGTAATATCACATTTGATCATTTACATCAACGCCATCGTCATTCTTCGTAACTTTTTATGAGAGAACAAAGTGGATACTTCAAAGTTTAAAATTATCATTTATTAAATGGACAAACTTCTAATACTAAATAAATTAACAACCTATTAAAATAAAAATATAATATCCTCATATAACTAAAACTATTAACAAACTAAAATATGTCGTCGAAATATTAAAAGTTTAAAATTAATCGCGGTCTCATTTATAGCCATTTATTTCTGGAACACCAGGAATCATTCTAAAATTAAATATGCCGTCAAAATAATACAGCATTAAGATACGTAAAATAACGCCAAATGTAACAAACAGGTTTTGGCTACGGTTCATACGTAATAAATTCAGTTGTAATTTTAACCGAAACAATTGGTTGAACAATAAAGTAGTTCGTTTCACACCGGCGCGCGGCGCGGCGGCGGCGCCCGCGCCGCTTAATTACCTACACTCTCCGTTTACTATCGTTGGCGTTATGACATTTCTGACAAATAATTACTCAGGCATGGCGTGTATTTATTAACACAGCAGAGTAAACAGCTGATTTTAAGTCGAGAATTGATGGAGCTTCCGTTAATATCTAATACCGTTATTTTTAATACTTCAACCGAACACGCGATCCATAAATGTCTTTCTCAAGCATTCATTGACGATTATATTTCTTGGCAATCGAACACATTCAATAATTATCGTCTTGTCTAGCACCCAGCCAAAGTCACTCCTAAACACCTTACTTATAAATGATTTTTCTCACCACCTGCTCGGTTAAGACAAATCTATATCTATCTATATGTATTACTAACAATAAATCTGAAGAGTTTGTTTGTTTGAACGCGATAATATCTGAAGCTATAATAAGCGCCACGAAAAGCCACTTTGGCAGAATCATGAGAGGATAACGTTATGAATCATACTAGAAGTCGTAAAATGGTCACAAACTGACAATTCATAATATTATTTGCGTACAATTTCATATCACGCGATTCATCTGTTTGTTAGGAGTTTTGTATGGAGATTCGTAAAATGGTCTACAAAATATGAATTGCTTTAATGTCAAACAATATTATGAATTGTCAGTTTGTGACCATTTTACGACTTTTATTATGATTCATAATGTTATCCTTTTATGATTCTGCCAAAGTGGTCTTTTTAGGTCTAGTTTGCGCAGGTAAGTCGTGTACGAAATAGTTACCCATAATGTGTACATCTACTCAGGGATTTATCGATGACATTTACCTAGATAAAAGTTCTTAACAATATTATAATATTTATTACGAAATTATAAAGTTTTAGATAAAAGTCAAGTCTCATCCTGTATGATGAGCCTGTATGAGTGGCGCGCGGAGGCACTACGCCGGGGGGAAACTCCGCTTCCGCGGCAAATAGCGGCGGAGCGGACGGACTTCCGGCGCGATCTCATGGTGGTATGGAAGGAGCGACTTTCGCAACCCAGCGCAGGGCACGCCACGATAGTGGCGATAAGGCCCCTCTTTGAGGAGTGGCTAGAGAGGCGTCACGGCGTTCTCACCTACCGCCTGACGCAGGTCCTCACCGGACACGGATGTTTCGGGAGGTTCCTGCACATCATCAGGCGGGAGGAGACGCCCGGGTGTCACCACTGCGAGGATCGCCCAGAGGACACGGTGGAGCATACGGTGGAGGTCTGCCCCGCTTGGGCGGAGCACCGCCGTGTCCTCGTAGAGGCGATCGGCAACGGCGGCGACCTCTCGCGTCCGGCCCTGGTTCAAGCCATGGTCCGGGGCGAGAGGGAGTGGGAGGCGGTCACCTCCTTCTGCGAAGCAGTCATGCTAGCGAAGGAGGTGGCGGGACGGCTCAGGGAGAGAGCCGCACGCCTCAGCCGCCGCGGGAGACGCTACGGGCGTCGGGAGCCGCGTGACGACTCCCGGCCACCGTAGGCGCGGGCCTGCGGACGGAGAGTAATGGGTAGCTCTCTGTCCGATCAGGACCAGGCCCGTGCCGGACGGCGCGTATGTGTTCCACGCGCGCCTCAAAGAGATGTCAGCATTAAGGAAGGGGCCCGCCAGGGCCGAAGCCTGCCGGGGTAGCGGGATCGTCCGAAAGGGTTACCGCTGCCCCGGAACATAAAGGGCTAAGGAAGGAACACGGGTGGGTTTTAGTCAGTAAGAGTCTGACACTCCCTTCCGCTCCACCCAGAGCGGGAGGAGTCATTAGATGATTTCCCATCCAAAAAAAAAAAAAAAAAAAAAAAAAAAAGTCTCATCTTTCGTGGCGCGTAGGTAGGTACTACACCAGTCGGATTTGAAAAAATATTTTTGTATTTGATAGCCCAATTCTTGAGGGCCTTCCTCAAGAATTGGGCTATAGGTTATCATAACATCACTCTAGGGCGCTTAGGAGTCATACAAAAACAAAAAAAAATGTCAGAGAGAACGCTGGCGAAGCGATGCGATGGGATGGATCGGCGTACAAGAAATTTCACGTGGACGAAGTCGCGGGCAGAAGCTAGTTTGACCTAAAGCCAAAAGCAAGTCATTTAAGTCCTAGGCTCAAGTCGAGCAGTTATTTTGTATTGAATTGCATTATAATCCGCTGGTTAATAATGTGATACTTATAGGGGCCCGTGGCTAAATAATTAACAGCCGCACACAGGTCGATCGATCAGATTAAGCTACGCTTGCCGTGGTTGGTCTGTGGATGGGTGACCATCTTTACACACTGAGACCCCTCCGTGCCTCGGAAAGCACGTTAAGCAGTTGGTCCCGGCTGTCATTCGTGGATCTTTGACAGTCGTTACGGGTAGTCAGAAGCCCGAAAGTCTGACAACCAGTCTTACCAAGGGGTATCGTACCCAGTAACTGGGTTGTGGAGGTCAAGTAGGCAGTCGCTCCATGTAAAATATTGGTATTCAGCTGCATCCAGTTAGACTGGAAGCCGACCCCAAAATAGTTGGGAAAAGGCTAGATGTATTATTTGGTTCAGTGGAAAAGTTTAAGTAGATAAATTAAATAATCCACGACTTTGGTTCGCGCCTCAATGTTCACCAGTCGGCTGCCAAGACCATTCACAACGCTTTTCAATATTCTGGATAAATCATGTGATTGCGCGTCAATACTATATGAACCATTATTGCACCAAGAAGTCGATTGAGAAGTTTCACTTTGAATCCTATTTAAAAAGAGACCAGCCAAGAACAGGACAATTAGCATAATCAGCCACCACTGCTGGGACATACGCCTCCTCTCTTTGAGAGGGAGTGGGCTGTCGGGTGTGCGGGGGCTGTGGGCCACGCGGGGTGGTAGATGTCACAAACGTCTTGATCGATTTTTTGGTCCTAAGACATGCCGGTTTCCACACGATGTTTTCCTTCACCGTTTTGAGAGCAGTGGTGATGAAATTATTTGCACACGAAAAGCGCCTGCCTGGGTTCGAACCTACGACCTGCAACTCGTAAGTCGGGGCCACTGCTCACCGCGATTTACGTAGTGCAATGTTTTATAATAAATAGGATAAAAAATCTAAATCCAGATGTAAATGTGACGCAAAGGCAATAATAGGCAAGAAATAAGGGACATGTCATATGGAAAGTTTTGACTAGGTATGTGGGTAAGAAGAGAGCGAGACCAGATAAATGATCGCGTTGGATGCATTCTGTGGAAGATGAAATTGTTGGAAAGAGATTAATTACTGAGATGTCGAGAGATATTTTTGTTCCCACAGGCAAGACTGATGTAAACTTATTACACACAAATAACGAAATTCGTGTGACGTCATTAATCCCGACATAGCTTGCAGAGTAAGTAAGCAAGCTGAACTGCTGAAAAGCGAGACGAGTACTGGACTGGAGACCGCGTATCGGCAAGCTTATTGTGGGACGCCCCCAACTAGATGGACCGATTACCTTAAAAAGGTGGCTGAGATAGACGGGATGCGGAAGGTGGAGGACAGGGTGTTGTGGTGCAGCCTGAGAGAGGCCTAGCTATGTCCGGCAGTGGACTGCGCTAGGCTGAGTCGATTGAATTTATAACGATTTATAAGGATGGCCCCTTATCGCAGTTTGTGTGAAGTTGTTCCTCTGCCCCTATCTCCGTTGTGGTGATATTATGGCGGTACATAGTCATTGACCCACATGTGCGAACGCGCGGTAACAATGTTAACGCCTAAAATTAGTTCAGTTATGAAACGTTCTATTTTTAATGTCCACTTGAACTGTTACAAGCACTTTAAACATTTAGAAGAACAGCAAAATGTATGAAGCAGGTAGGAAACATCAGGATTTCTCTGGAACTGCAAATTTTCCCGTTATATCCTTACTAATTATTTATGATTTTTTCAAATATTCCTGAAAATACTGCACTTTTAAAAAAAAAATACCTACAGCGTCGAAAATAAAATATATCTTCGAAAATAAATAAAAATGTGGCTACAAAAATACTTAATTGTTGAAAAATGATGTATTTATCTTGAAAAAATTAAATAATATTAATCATCATCATCCACCTCCCTTATGACAATTTATTTGGGGTCGGCGCAACATGTCTTTTTCTTCCACGGATATCTATGTTTTCTTCCATACTTCTCTAATAGACGTCATCTCGGTAGTCACCCCCTCTCTAATCATATCATCATTTACACATTCCATCCATCGTTCCTTTGGTCTTCCCCTACTCTTATAGCCATCGACATTCATATTCAAAACTCTCCTCACGACATTTTCCTCATTTCTCCGTAACACATGCCCATACCATGACAACCGATTTCCACACAACTTTTCTTATGTCATTTCTTATTCTATCCATTCGTGTAACACCACACATCCCTCTTAGCATTCTCATCTCTGCTGCATGTAATTGCCTTTCATTCATGCCTTTTATTGATATTAAAATGTATATAGATAGATCTTTTAAATAAACATAATAGTAAAAAATATATTATAAATATTCGGTAAAATAAAGTACAAAAAGTTACTAATAATAAAAATATTAGCTTTCATCGGAATCCAATTCCAAATCCAGGGATCTTTGTTGGTCATCCTAACTATTCTAATCCTAACTAATATTATAAATGCGAAAGTAAGTCTGTTTGTTTGTTACGTTTTCACGCCTAATCCACTGAACCATGAACCCATCATCATGTTTGCATATATGTTGTCAGGGGTATAGAAAAGGACATAGGGTACCTTTCATCCAGAAAAAAAAATACTGTTCCCGAGGAAAATAGCAATAACTTTTGACGGTCACACATTGCTTTAGGACGCTAGAATTTCGAATCATGATTGAAACATGATCCGACTTTCTGAGCAGTATTCTAACAAAAAGTACTGGGCTTGCATGAATTCACGATAGTATTTCAATCATTGTATTATGCTTTTAATAAAGAATGCAAGAGCGAGCGAAGCGCGCTCGAAAATTTTAGCACACCGCCTTGTGGAGGTGTAAGGTTTTCTTTTGACTATTTGTTTTGATTGCGGGGCCAACATTGCCGGAGATCGCACAAGACAGGGAGGTTTGGAAGGAAAAGGGGTGGTCTTTGCCCAGCAGGGAGATACAAAATAGGCTAATCAAAAAACAAAAACCTACAGAAACTCATCTATGCATTTCACCCATAGATTCAACACTAGGTATCATAGTACGTCAGGGCCTCATACTACAATTGTTCCAAATTCCATTGGTCATTTTCAATGAGCAGGCATTCGGAGCAAATTGGATAACGCTGGTCGCGACCTGTGCATATTAATAATTAGTAATATTTATTTTGATAGAGAAGTCCGGATTTAATGCTTCAGTCGTTGTGGTTGTAGGCAGTTGTTCCAGCGGTTCATTATTATTGTAAACATTGTGGGATAGTTGTTGTTTGGTTTGTTTTGTTTTGGTTTTCTTGTTCGTTTAACTAATTATGTAGTTAATATCTACGTAACAAACCCACGTGGATATCGATAATCATCAACATAGCTGAATTTTGACCGTAGACCTAAGTACAACTTGATACCTCCACGCGTTCCTGAAACAAAAGACAGACAGACGGACGGACGGACAACGAAATTATACTATAAGGGTTCAGTTTTTTTTTCCTTTTGAGGTACGGAACCCTAAAACCACCATGATAACATTTTATTACTTGTCAGTATCGAATGCGTAATCCCAATACTGAACATCTGGGCTCTGGTACACATGTTCTGGCACGTGCGTACGATATCTAAATAAAACCAACCTTTACCTTAATCCATAATTTTGTTCCACATCGAAATTCACATGATATTTTTACGTAGGTAGCGCGAAACTGAAATTATAAGACGAAAAGACGAAAATAAGTCGGTCTCGACCGATTGATCGAAATAAGCTGCAGAAACTGACCAGACTGTCAATTGGGGCGAGTGGGTGCAGACAGCAACATTTTAAAGTGAACAATCTTATAAAAACCGAGTTTTTCCTTGAAGGAAAAATAGCCATTTCAATGATACCCTTCACAATCATGGGATCATAAAATCAAATCATAATTAGCCTATAATGTTCCCACTGCTGGCACAGAGGCCTACTCTCTTTGAGAGGAAATGGGCTGTAATTCACCACTAATTGAGCCCAGTGCGGGTTGGTAAATGTCACATGTCTTCGAATTTTTGGTTTTAGGACATGCCGATGTTTATTCACGATGTTTTCCTTCACCGTTTTGAGAGCAGTGGTGATGAAATAATTTACCTACACAGTAAAGCGCCTGTCTGGGTTCGAACCTATAACTCGTAGGTCGGGGCCGTTACCACTGGGCCATAAAGTACGACCCACTTCCTCTCACTAAAAGGAGGTCTGTGTCTCAGCAGTGGGAATATTATAGGCTGATTATGCTTATAATAATTCGATGGTTTGTACTTAATTAAAACCCAAGTCTAAATTCATAAAGAACTTTCGAACAGTTTGTACTTTCAGAAATACTGATGACAATGTACAACATATGATGCACATACATACCTACATATTAAGCAGATTTTTTACTACGTGGTTTTGTTTATTATATTCAATGAATAGCTTTAGCAGTTACTACAGTTTAGGAATGAAAATGCTGTTGATTCACTTTTTTCTGCCTACAGACACGCCAGGATATTATGGTTACTAAAATTATGAATCCTTTTCACGTCCCAAAGCGGGAAGGTTATTCTTAGCGCGCTTTTAATAGACGGGCCCATTAAAATCCACGTGTAGCAACAGAAATAAACGCCTAGTGTACTAAATTAAGTAAATAATACACATGTACGTGTATGACGTTTGCGAGCCCATAAATTTTCATTATTATCGTAGTTGGCATCCATAGTACTTAATGAGTGCAGTTAGCTGCTAATAACGTGATTTACTTGCTATCAAAAGTTTCAGTACTATGGCTACAGCACCCTTAATTTGGAAAATTGGTATAAATAATCTTTGAGACGTACCAAACGCTTTTTAAAAACAAGCAATGTCGTGGTGGTGTTTTTTATAAAGAAAATTTTGGGTTCTAGAAATGTTCATCGAGACGGTTGTATAAAACACGTTCAAAAATGTCTGATAAAACCGGCAAGACTGAAATGGGACGATAATTTTCTGATTTACTTCCATTTTTGTAGATGGCGCTTTGGCAATTTTGAGACTGTCGGGAAAAGATCCAAGCTCAAAATTTTTATTTATAAGTACAATTCGTTAGTTCGCATTTGATTGATTTTGTGTTTATACCATCTAGATAATAAGCCAAAGCTAGTGTTTAGTTTTAAGTTTTCAGTTATTTTTTATATTTCATTTATGGTGCATGGTCCTATTTGTGAAAGTGTGTCCAAGGTTCCAGTTGCCTGCGTTCCTTAAGTGTGGGTTAAATTGTTATAGTATTGTTTGGGGGTTTGACTAGCCAGAACTGATCTAACGTTTGAGAAAAAGTCATTAAAACAATCACAAATGTCAGTCTGATTAGGCAAAACTCCAGACGGCGTAAGGAGTTTACTCGGTGCTGGTGACTCTCTGACCTTACTATAGATACCTAGATCAATTCCACATGTTGCACTGATCAAAAGCATTTTGGTAATAAGTAAGCACTTTTTGTTTGTTGTATAAGTTGATTGACTTCATTTCTTTGATTGATAAATTTTTCCTGCAATAATTGATTATTTACTTTTATTGACTTAGCGTTTGAAACCGACGTAATCCTAAGCTGCAATATTGGCATGAACACATGCAACTGCGCGTGGTGCCCTTTAACGACGCGATATCCTCCTTATGTTATAGATAGTTTTATCTCGCGACTTCACCGACGTGTCTTAGTATGTTGGAAATTATACCCCGGGAATGTACTACCGGGACTGAAGTATAATTTAACTCAGGTCATGGTCATCACCACTGCACACAAAACTGTGAAGAAAAACATCGTGAGAAAACCAAAAAGCGTCGTCGTCAAAAATTCGAAGACATGTGACATCTATCAATCCACAGTGAGCCCGCGTGGTAGTTTACATCCCACTCCCTCGTCCCAGCGGTGGGAAAATTATAGGCTGATTATGCGTATGCAGGTCATGGTATACTTATGTGCCCTAAAAATCAGTGCAGGCGTAAAAAAAATTAGGCAGACAGACAGAGTTAAATTCGCATATAAAATACTTAATCATATGTTCACGGCATTTAGAGCGTAGTAGGGTTGTAGATTGCCTATTGAGAGTAGGTGCCTACCTAAACACAGCGACAGTAAAAAGTGGCCCAAATTAACCCGTCTGCCTTCAAAGCATCTTCTGGGCACGCTCGATCCATCATATACCTCATCGTGTGTGATCGCGGTCAAGATCAGGCCCATTCAGCAATGAAAATAAAACAAAAATAACAAGAATTTGTGAACAAACTAAACATATAATAACTAATAAATCCTATAGTGTGAATAGATGCCAACATGCATTCCCGAGGAAGTTTAAAACCATCTCTAGCATATTGTTTTAAAAAAAAATATTTAAAATTAACCAATTGTGAAATTGTTCACTTAAACCGACTAAGGAAGCTACTTGGCATCTATTCTCATTAAAGGATCCCATAGAAAAAAATCCATAGACTTAGGTTGTTAACAAATGCCACTTTTACTGCCACTGAGTCTGTGTCTCATTATATATTGCGAAACGTTCCTTACAAGTCAGGAATTCGGATTCCTACCAAAATAACTAAAAACCAATTGAGTTTTCATCCACAATTTGAGTTACACTGGTTTAAAAATGCTGCGGAATGCCGGATATCAATCATCCGGTCAACTGGAACATTTAGCTTCTAGTTAGATCAATAGAATTCCTGCTCGAATGATCACGAGTTCTACCACACGCTTTTAACAAACCTTTTATACGATTTTTGAAGCTAACTCATAAACTACCCAAGCAAAGTTTATACAATTTATATTAGACCACTTCGCGAGCTTCGTCTGCTAAATCAACTCAAATCAACTTAATTTTTTTTTCTCTCTACACAATATACATATATCGACGATGAAATGACAAGAACTCCTAACTGACATTTTTTGCAATTTTACTTTTTTTACGTAGATAGACATTAAATAATCGTTTGTACTCTATCTACGTAAAAAAAGTAAAATTGCAAAAAATGTCAGTTAGGAGTTCTTGTCATTTCATCGTCGATATAGTACATTGGTCAGATTCGACAATGGCACATAGTTCAGGTAAGTATATATTGTGGGAGATTGGTGCCTAAGCTAGGCTCGTGGCCTGTCTCTCAGGACACCAGGATAGCACCTCTTTACATTATAATTTCATAAATTATGTACTAAGCGCGCTGACAGAATGTAGTAAGGTATAGATTTATTTTAATTAATATCTAGGTTAAGTATGCGAGACGAAATGAAAGAATAATTACGTAAATCGGCCCAGTAATCATGGAGAAATCTAGGTAAATACAAAAAAAAACTCGCCGACTACATTAACCTCCTCCATTTTTTTCGTTGGTAAAAAAAATGGGAAATATGTGAACAATCTGGGACATAGCCAACTGTTTACATTGTTTGCGAATTGTCTGTCGTCACACTTGTTGTCAACGCTCTTGTTATTTACACCGTGGCAAGTGCTCCTAATGGCGCCTGCGCAGACCGATCGATGTACGAGGTTAAGCTGCCAGTTAATGGATGGGTGAGCAATGGTTTAACGCCTGAGAGGACAACTTGTTTTAGTTTAAGATGTCACTGAACGCGAGATAAACGAAGAATATAATCATTATTATTCGTATGAATGTAGCTGTGTAGTGTTGTTGTAAGATTGTACCTAGTTGTGAGCAACCGTCTAGTCGGTCCGTCGGAGCTGTAACAAAAACCAGCTTCTAAGTCAACGCAACAAAAAATATGGCCATTTATTATGCGACATATTCGCAAATAAGGCAAAACCTATACGGCTGTTCCCGTTGATCAGAGAATCATGAAATTTGCTAAGAAGCAAGATCTCACAGCACAGCTATTATAAAGGAAAATGTTCGAAAACCGTTAATTTGTTGGTTTATCACATTTTTTTTGTGATTACAAACTTACATTTGCAGTTGGAGAATTCACCGTGACGTATTAAAATAGATGTATGGGAGAACGTGTTTTTTAACAAAAACAAAATATTTTATTCACATACACCTACATGGGCACTTATGAAACGTCAGAAGTTAGTTGCAACTACAATGTTATGTTAAGTTTATTTTTAGGATAAATTCATTCCAATAACGGAACCCTTCATTGTGCGTGGTCCGACACGCATTTGGACCGTCCATACGTCCGTTTTCGTGTGTGGCAATACCGTATTAAAAGGTTACATGAATATTGTTGAACTGTCAAAATTAAAGCCATTGCTACTGTTACGCAATTACCCCGCGGAGAGAGATCAGACAGAGGAGTTCATAGAACATGTACGAAATAGTGATGTACCTACGGACGGGCCGCACCGCATTGCAAACAATTCATAGTCCATAATTATCTGCGTCCGTGAGTTTTGTTGACTGCACCTAATTGTCTACCTGTATAAAGGGTATTTCCAAACATTCGCTGTGCACAACAATCGCTGAGCATCGCAAAGGTAGTAAGTCCTTATTTTAGAGCTAAAGCATAAATAACACTATGGAGGGGCTTGTGGCTAAGTAATAACAGCCGCACGGGTCGATAGATTGCCGCGGTTGGTCCGTGGATGGGTGACCATCTTTACATACCAAGACCCCTCCGTGCCTCGGAAAGCACGTTAAGCCGTTGGTACCGGCTGTCATTCATGGATCTTTCACAGTCGTTACGGGTCGTCAGAAGCCCGAAAGTCTGACAACCAGTCTTACCAAAGGTTATCGTATTACCCAGTAACTGGGTTGTGGAGGTCAGATAGGCAGCCGCTCCATGTAAAATACTTGTATTCACCTGCATCCGGTTAGACTGGAAGCTGACCCCAACATAGTTGGGAAAAGGCTAGGCAGATGATGAACATAAATAACACTATGCTGCACACACACTTCTTTCACTCTAAAATATCTCATTCGAATTTATAATAATACCATAGATAATAGAATTTAATTGAAAAAATATTAGATAAGTAGCTACCATGTAACGTTACCATGTTCATAACATTATACACTTATAACGAAACCCTAATGGAATAACCGGAGTTAAAATTAGTACTGAGTACTACTTGAAATCGCATTTGGCTCAGATATGGAGGGTTATAAGTTCATAAAGTTTCGTTTACGTATAAAGTTCGAGTAATTACATGTTACTAAATCATTCGGCCACATTGTGGCTCAGTTCCACGTTTATAATAGTAGTCTATGGTTCCACGGTTTCATGGTTGCTAATGTTGCCATTATCGTGCCTCGGATGAATAGAAATAGAATAAGAAAATGTTATCACAAAAGACATTCTGGATTTGATATAGTCTGAAAGATTAACGAGTTAGTCACCAGACAGGATGAGCTGGGCGATTATTATTTAATCCAAACTAGTAATAAAGCTGAAGAATTTGGTTGTTTGTTTGAACGTGGTAATCTCAAAACTACAAGTAGGATTTTTTTTACGCTTTTGATAGCCTAGTTCTAGAGGATGGCATAAACATCACGCTAAGACCCTGAGGGGCCGAACAAAAAGAAAAAAAGATTTTAGATCTTTCTTCGTACAACACGCGGGCAGACGATGCGATGCGACGGGGTTACACGCGGTTGAAGTCGCGAGCAGAAGCTAGTTTGCGTATAAAATAGAAATTATTCCGAATATTTTCGGACCGGATGTAAACGCACAGAAAATGTGAAAAATGTTTATTTCCATCTCATTCGTAATGTTTTATTACTGTAATAATCGTTTAGCAAAATGTTTAATATTGTTTTGTGGTTGAAGTTGAACGGCGACATACCTACGTGTGTACGACTATCGTACGTAACGCTCTAGTACAATTAAAATGTTGCACATTCCGCAACGATGTATACTAGTATATGGCTAATACCTAGCTAACATACAATGTATTACATTAGAACATACAATTATAATGTTTAGCATTCCTTAACTGCATAAGATATAAAAGGTGTTAAAAAATTAACCTTACAAACTTTAAGAGGTGCTTTAGACCATCGAACTGAACAACGTTCACTATGGGACGAACTCTGAAATCACGAAAAAAAAAATCAGCTGTTTCATACATTTTGGTCAAGTAGGTAGGTATCAAACTTTTGTATGAAACAGCTGATTTTTTTTCGTGATTTCAGAGTTGGTCGCATAGTGAACGTTGTTCAGTTCGATGGTCTAAAGCACCTCTTAAAGTTTGTAAGGTTAATTTTTTAACACTTTGTATATGTATCACGCTTGTATTCACGACGGGGTGCGCAGAAGCGTAATAAATAAGGTTCATCCATGTATTGCCAGGTTTATAAGCCCCTTGTAAAAGGATTTTAACTGCATACTTAATAACTTTTATATCAAACGACTTTACGTTCATGAACCTCTAGCATTAATAGACCAGCTTTTACCATAATCCATACTATAATATTATAAATGCGAAAGTGTGTCTGTCTGTCTGTCTGTTACCTCTCAACGCTTAAACCGATAACCGATTTAGATGAAATTTGGTATAGAGATAGTTTGAGTCCCGGGAAAGGACATAGGATAGTTTTTTCCCGATATTCCCACGGGATCGACACATATGCGGGTGAAACCGCGGGGCGCTGCTAGTATTGTACATTTATTAAAACTTAGTAGCGTTTGTGCGAAATAAGAACCTAATCGAATTATAATGTTAATGCCCAGTGCTAACAGCCCCGGCTTATGTTTTACGACTGGTCGTGGGTTCGAACCCAGGCAGGCGCTTTACTTTGTGTAATTTATTTCATCACCACTGCTCTCAAAACGGTGAAGGAAAACATCGAAACCGGCAGGTCCCAGAACCAAAAATTCAAAGACATGTGATTCACCAAGCCGCACAGGGCCCCCGTGGTGGACTACGGCCCATTCCCGCTCACATAGAGGAATCCTGTGTCCCAGCAGTGGGAACGTTATGGCTGCAACCTTATGAGAATTACGGGAAACGGATAAAACTTTTTATGAGATTCAACCGTACGACGGGAATTCATCTAAACAAAATTCTTTAGTAGATTAAATAGCGTTTCGGTCACATTTGCTCAGCAACGCGGAACTGTGGCGGGCATGCGTCACCTCTGCCGTGTAAACACGAGGCAACTTCTTAAAAGCCCGTTAATGACTCTAAATATACGAACAATACTAATCTACGTCACCCACTGAGATTATATGCCATGAAATGTGCGCTGGAATGAGGTTTTATGCTGAAATATTTTAAACTAATTATCTGAGGAATTTTTTGTGTAATTCTACCCACGGGCCACCTGTAAAATGGTAAGTGGTCAGAGTCGCCATCTAGACATCTGTAGTAGCATAGGTATATTGCAGATGATTGATTTAAAAGAGTGTCCGTGGAGTTTTTAGCCCGTGCTACTCTTTAAGAACCTGTAGTAGCTTAGGAATGGGCAACTAGCTTTATCTTTCTTATTGACCGAGCGAACCCTTGACAATTCAAAAATGCCTGTAATTGTTTTTTGAAGTGAAAATTTCTTTAGGCGCGTTGGCCATTTTTTGAGATGGGAAAAACTATTTAATTCGCGCCACTGTTACCGTAACCGACTCCGATTCGGAAGTGTTCGGCTGTCCTCGGGATGTACTCGGTTTTAATGTAATTCTGATATATCAGTGAGTGATGGCAAAGCATGACGATTCAAAAAATACACACGTAATTGTTCAAGTTTTCACTTCTGTCGGCTCTCCCGGAGTGCCATTTTTTTAAAATAAACGCTGTCTTTTGTAAAAGATTACTAAAAATATGTAAATTTTTCCTTACATACGGCATGATGTTTTCGTAGATACATTGACTGCAAGAGATGTTAAATGAGGACCCCATTGTAGCCTTGAGTCGAGCGTGATCAGTAGGAAAACAGTTTTATCGGCGAATTCTAATTTATCTTGATTCAATATGATCTCACAATCACTACCCTTGATATTTGGTAAAGAAAATGGCGTTAGGTACTTACGTCGTCAAAATTTGTAGCACGTCTAGATAGGTATCATCAGCAAATAACACCATTTATGGTTGTTTTTTTAATAAATGGAGTAGATCATTAATATACACTAAAAAGAGGAAAGAACCCAATATCGAGCCTTGTGGCACACCCATTTTTACTTTTAAGCCAAGTGAATTGACACCGTTTATTTGAACTTGCTGTTGTCAATCATTTTTAAATAAGAACTAAGTAAACTTAGCGCAAGTTTTCAAAGTCCGGAAGTTTTTGAGATGGGAAAAACTATTTAATTCGCGCCACTGTTACCGTAACCGACTCCGCTTCGGAAGTGTTCGGCTGTCCTCGGGATGTACTCGGTTTTAATGTAATTCCGATATATCAGTGAGTGATGGCAAAGCATGACGATTCAAAAAATACACACGTAATTGTTCAAGTTTTCACTTCTGTCGGCAAACTTACAAGTTTGTAAATGTTAAATATTTGTAAATACTTATTTGAATGTGTAAATATTTTAAAATAACTTTAGAGCATAATTGTTATTGGAAATACAGTAATATATAGGTAAAAAAAAAAAAGTCCGTAATGCTCAAGTTTCAAAAGCAAATTAAAAGAAATTTACAAATTCTTGAGCAAATTCTTTTTCATCACAAATGAGACCACTTGACGTCTGTAGTGTGTAATCAGAATATGCTTTTTGTTCCTGTTCGTTTCATTATTGATAATTTTCCAAACAGTCTTTATTTTATTCTCTGCTGATTAAACCTTGTTGTCAAGGTATAAGGCTTTAGCTGCCTTACAAGTATTCTTAAAAGTTCTAGAGTAAGTAGCAACATACTTATTAAAAGTTTCCGTGTGTTATAAAGCTAAGGCCGTACAGCTCGAAAAGTCTTTCAGTACTTTTCCTAAGTCCTTTAGTTGCCCAGTCACAAAATAAAAATTTAGGGCTGATAGGTACTTTTAGTGTTATTGAACTCGGTTTGGACTACAAAAAAGAATTCTTTATACAAAATATTAACATTGTTCACTGTAAGGTTCTGATTAAGTAGGTACTTAATTTACAAATTAAAGTGCTATTATATTTATTTAAATTAACAGATGTTGTTGGTCTGGATTGTATCTGCCTTGTTTGTATTGGCATGTTGGACTCAAAAGGTACAGTTTGACCGCTGTGATCAGAAGGGAGATAATTAACAATGGCTCTAGCTAAATAGTCGCAGCTACAAAAAACATTATCAATACATGCAGCAGTAGTCGTAGTTGTTCGGTTTGGTTCTACAAACACATTTGACTAATAAAATTGATCGATTTAAACAATTCATTTAATAATCTACTGGTATTTGAATTGTTTTTTTTTAATGTTAAAATTAAAGTCACCACAGATAATTACTAACTTATTACCAAAACATATTCCATTGCTGACTCAAATATGTAAAAGTTTTGATAATTTGGGGGTCTGTAAACGCACGCTATAACATGCTTATCTAGCTCAACACAAGAACGAATTTTTCGACGCTATATTTTAGTTTCTGTATAGTTTTAGTTCGAGGTGGCGCGGGAAAAGAGTTCCTGGAAGGATTTGGGGGCCTTTGCCCAGCAGTGGGACACTATAGGCGAACAAAAAAAAATAGTTTTAGTTAAGTTAGGATTTAATTTTGTTATTTTTAGTATTAATTCAATTTTTGTTAGCTTTTTAAACTATACAAATAAATAGATACTACGAGTATACACAAGACAGTTCAATGCGATGTTCAACCGACAGTTCAACTGTCTTTACTAGGTTTGAATTTAATACAAATTTTAATTAGGATTAGTGAACCACCACGCAGCATTAATTTTTCGATTAAAAGAACTGGCCACACTATACCTAATTGTTATGATTTCACAACTTCCTACTTTCCTAGTGCTTTAGCTTGAAAGAAGAATTGACGCAACAAACTCCCCAGCGGCACATTGCTTTTGAGTTTTTTAGAGAGAGAGTTGATTTTGAGTTTGATGATTTGCCATTCTGGAGATAGCTGAAATATCGTCTCTTGTGCCTGTGATTACAGTATCGCGGCTTAGCAGCTCCGGTGGCAGAAACAGAGAGATTTGATTTTGGTAAGAAGTTCAACGGTCGCCAGGTACATTAATGTCAGTGACCCTAAGTCGCAAGTGTTAATGAGTTCGAACCGATAGTTCACCGCTAGATCCTACCCACAGAACAGATAATCCTACCTACCTCATGACCTCAAACTTCAGAACTTTAGTCGTTAGAACTGTTGTGGCAAGATTGTTACTTTAATATTGTTTCAACACCTTTGAGCAGTTTCCTCAATTTTCATGAAGAATTTGGTCCCTAATGGCCGATTCTTACAATTTACGGACCGTTATTGGTAAGAATTAAGACTCTTGAATGAAGTAAGAACTTTACCCTCCACAGCCCGACATCGCTCACTGCTGGGAATAGGCCTCTCTTTTCTTGTGCCAATCAGCACACTCCTGTGCCAGCCTCATCCAGGTTTTGCCCGCGATGGCAACAATGCCGTCTGCCCATCTCTCCGCCGGACGACTAACATCTCGTCTTCCAGTATTTTGCATAGTAGACCCCCCCATATGGAAGTAGCTATCACAGCTAAAATTAGCTTACGAATCTATCTTTATGCCCAGTTTGGCAATAAAAATGCTACCATTGGTAAGTAAAACGATTCGTTTTTGTTTATAGGAGCATAATTAGTAACACTAAACTTTAGCTGCTGTCGGTAGGTTTGCATGGTTTGCATCCTTCTAGAGAAGCTTGTACAAGTTTATTAAGCTCATCAACTAGCCCTATTGAATATTTCCTGAATAAGTGATATCTGATCAACACCAACAATTATTACGATTGCATAGCCACCTCTTCCACAAGGCATTTTTAAAACAATGACAAATAAAATTAAGTAACACTTTCTGAATTAAAACTTGGCAAGTCGCAACAGCTAAAAAAAGTTTTATGTGTAGCATAACGTCTTGTGTATTATCAGGCAATGATAAATTCCGCTGTTTTATTACTCATCGATCCCTCACGTTTTATTGGTAACATTTATGATCTGAAAATATTCAGGGCCTTTAGACAAAAACACTTGTACTCCATCAACGTTATTTCAGCAAGTGTGTTAGAAAGCAATGTCGTACCTACGCATTTACGAATATTTTTATATTTACTAAAATAATGAGTAACGTGTGTCCGTCCGTCCGTATGTCGGCGAATCACTTTAACTAGAGAGACCACTTTGAAATTTTAAGAAAATTTCTAACTTACAATAAAAAACCAGTTTTAAATTTTCGCTAAAATGTCAACAATACACAAAAACAACACTGCATTAAATAATAAACAAACACTCCACTCCACGTACCGCTCTTGCCGACAGATGGCGCACCGATCACAGCTACTTTCACTTCCGACAGCGACGATTTCTTCCGTCTGATCCCTCTCGCGGACATTTTACATCCGACGCGACGCGTCCGTACTTCGTCCGTACCCCGATTGCGCGCGAACTCGAAACAAAAAGCTTCAGCGCCCCAATCTATAAATACACGGAGCGACACTCACTGACATCCACTGCGTGGACTGCGTGTTAATAGGTCAAGATCTGGCCAAGATCAAGTCGTGCAAATAGCCCTGTTTACACCGGCTTCCTCACTGCGACTGAGTATGGCGGTAGGCCAACGGGCATCACTCCCACTTGGGCCCAAATGTTCCAGCGTATTAATCATGTGGAATTTATATGCATGTAATTTAGTCGTCAATATTTTTTAACGTTCGATTCCAGAACGTTTTGGCTGACTGAGGGATGACGACATTTGTCGAAGACCTCAATGCTAGACAGTTGTTGGGTGTCAGCGTTAACGACATGTGATCAATTTAAAGCTTGCAGATGAGCAAACGCGCCTGAAAGACGGTGGAAGTAATGCTTTTTATTGCCAAATCACCAGTTTAGAACGGAATATGAGTCTCATATGCTCGGTTCCTATAAACGAATCATTTTGCTTACCAATGCTAGCATTTTTTATTGTCAAACTAAAAATAGACTCGTAAGCTAATTTTACCTGTGATAATTTCCATGTGGGAAGGTCTACTATGCAAATCTACTCAAAGCTTTGCGTAGTAGACCCTCCCATATGGAAATTATAAGACAAGTATTTGCTTCATTATTGGTAAAGGTACAAGAGTCGTAATTTTAACCTATAACGGTCCGTAAATTATAGCACTATTCCAACATCCATTAGATACATCTGGTCTATCTATATAGGTGGGCTATACCACAGATATAGATAGACCAGATGTATCTATATATATCTGTGTAATAGGCGTAGTAATGTTGTTGGTTACTTTTTTACAATCCAGTTAGAAGCTACCTACAGAAAGTTTAAAGAGGTAGCGCACTGCTACTCGTTTGCTTGTTCTATAAACACATATTTTATGCACAAAGTATTCAACGGAGCGTAGTGCTCGCAACAGTCGCAACCGAGTGCGTGTATGACCAGCATAGCTATTCATAACCATACGACAGGCTATCGTATCGAAAATGACACATTTCGATAACCTGATGTGACTTGCCCCCCGACAGCAAACAGCTGTCGGAAGAATAGCGGGCGTCTATTTGATTTTAACTGACAAAATTTGCGGGTTTTGGACTTGCGAACAGCGCTTAGAGGAATTCTACGAAAACATTGATTGATGTTCGATACGGTACGGAAGCGTATCGAGTGGTTGTGAATAGCTATGCTGAACGTAAGTCCCATACGGTACGCACCCATTCGGTTACTTTTACCGTTAGCCTGTCTCATCTCATTACTGGGCAAGGGTTCTCCCCATAACTTCCAGTGTTTGCGGTCCAGAGCTAATGTGGACCATACGTTCCTGTAAATTTATAGCGATTGACTTTATGCGATCGGTAATTAAGTACCTACGCACTACGAGTCGCGAGTTAGATCTTGACCGAAAAGAACTGAACTTCAGGAAAGAAAAAGGATGTACCCGGAATCGATTAGAGGCTGCCACGGAATCTTAAGTAGATTCCGGTTTAAAGGCTAATGAAAAGTATCTCTGATGTCTGTCCATTACTTAACAGTTTATTGCCCTATTTTTTTCCCAGCTAAACACTATTCGGTTGAAGATATATGCTTCAAAATTGAGTTGCAGGAGTCCATTCAAACAAACATAGTTACATAAAAGGTTTTTAAATAAACGATTTTTGGTTTTGATTTTGAACGCGCTTTTAAACTTAAAGACCATTGGAGCATTGTTTTAATTAATAGGTATATCCTTTGACTTGATTTAAGTTAAGTAGTAGCTATATAATTATTATTTATTAATGCGATATTGACAGGCTTAGATATAGGTCGGTGGAGTTTCTTGTCCGTTCTTCTCCATAGGTACAGTCAACAAAAGAGATAAGTATACAGGATCGTCGGATATAGTCGAAGTTTAGTAAGAAACCAATGGATATTGTCGACTGAAATTTAATTTGATAAATGATCTGTTTGTTTTCTATGAATAAAATTAAATTTTATTCGAGAACATCTATCGATTTCTTACTAAACTTCAACTATATCCGACGATCCTGCATACTTATCTCTTTTGTTGACTGTACTTACCTACTACGATTTGGAATCGGCAACTAGCTTCATCTTTCCGAATGAACGACTCCTTTGACAATTCAAAAGAGCCTATTGATGTTTTAATTGAAATAAAAGCTTTGAGTATGAGTTTGGGTAGCTAGTATTCATAAATAATTTAAGGCTAAGTACCTACCTGGACTAATGAGCAATGGTAATTTGGGCATTAAGTCCGCCTTTGCACAGTATTTTGTTATTTGTGAATAAAGTTTTAATAAATAGGTAAATAATTTGATTAGCCAGTCCGCAAGGTGCTACGTACACCGGACGTCCCCCCTACATTTTAGTAAAACCACTTGTGGAGGCTCCTTTTACCTCCGAACTATTAACACATAATAAAAATAATCCTAAAGGAATAATCCTTATGTATAAAACAGAGTCAAAAAATACTATTTTACTTTGTAACGGCTAGGGCTTCGCAGGTAGGCTACGATGGCCGCTAACAAATAGGTTAGATAAATTTTGTAACAAAAAAATTAAACCACCTAAACCTTTTTTATTTAACCTTAATAACTAAGTTCTTAATACCTAAGTAATTTTGAGTCGACGCCAAACAAGCAAAATAATTAATTAGGTATCTACGTAAAGCGGCGGCGCGGTGCGACACGACCCTTTGCCGGAAAATGCCGAGCGTTTACGAAGTTAATATCAGCGAGACAGTAACCCGAACGGGTACACACGTGGGGCACACGTCGTTTCGAGTGGTCGTGCGGAGAGCGCTTTTTTTGGAATGTTAATGTTTATCGCTGAAGATTTCACGTGCATTGTTAATTTGATTTGGTTATTTCTTTAAATTTTTAGTTCATTGATTGTTTGGCGCTGACTCAAAATTACTTAGGTATACATTAGTTTAAGAAATTAGTTATTAAGGTTAAATCCAATAAAAAAAGAATTATCAAAATCGGACTTCTCTGTGAAAAGTTATGCGTGGTCATACATAAAAAAGTATATACGCGTCGACTTGAGAACCTCCTCCGTTTTTTCGTCGGTTAAAAAGAAACACTTACGCAAGGTTCAAACGTATAATCAAGTTAAAACTAAAGTTTAAAGTAGGTCGTGGGTTCGTGCCCCACGTTGGGCGCCACTGTAACGGCTAGGGCTTCGCAGGTAGGCGGCGAAGGCCGCTAACAACTAGGTTAGATAAAAAAAAAACACTTACGCAAGGTTCAAACGTATACTCATGTTAAAACTAAAGTTTAAACTAGGTCGCGGGTAACGTCACACAGTTGTTCTGAGCACTAGCACGTGGCAAGTTGGAAAAGGTACTGTAGAGGCTATGTAGCCCTACCTTTATTATTAGTACAGGCTGGCATTAATGGCATCTAATGTTCAAACATTCAAGCAAGCGTCAAGTATTTTTATTATGTATTTTTCTTTGGTTGAGTGATTAGGTACTAGCTTTAACATGATATTGTAAAGTCTTCTTCTAATAAGTATGTCTGATGAAATCTTACTGAAGTTTGATTTAATAAAAGTGCTCCCATCTGGAGCACTACCTATATTTTGGTGGAGGCGCCTAAACAGTTAAGCGCCTAAACGCATAATCGCCTAAGCGACATTTTGGAATTTGGACTGTGTAGAGCCTATGCTACACAAGTTTAGTATATAACGTAAATTGACAAGGGTTTCTTCCAGCACACGTTGTACGAAGAAGTGTTACCCCATGCATACGGGTGTGTTATAAAAAAGCGAGACCGCTCGCATGCCAAGCAGAGTATGGAAAAGGCGCAGAAAAGTCGTCTGGAGGACAATAAAAAGCTAAGTGGTTCCTTGATTTTTTTGTAAAGAGAGTGAGATGGCTCATTTTTCACGGGCACCAACGGCGTATGCCTGGAAGAATTTATTGAGCAGTTTAAGGTAGGTAGTTGCCGCCTACAATAAATGGCGTGAGAGCTATTGGGCGCTGACCGCTGATATTACGCGCATATCTTCAGGGTGCTGCCCTAGTAATACATAAATATACATACCACGAAGGTATTACGTTTAATTGTATGTGTGATGTGTTACGAGCAAAGCTTCCGTGCAGACGTCACAAAAATAAAACGATTTCTAAGGTGCAAGAAGAGGAGGTTGCACAAGATCTGTCTGAGGAATGCGGATAAAACAATTGTGTAAATGTAGATGATTATGCTTCTTTATCGTTTAGTGGAACAGAAGATGACCCGCTACATGATGAGCAAAGCTGCCTACAAAGCAGTGTGGAAGTTGATGATGATGGAGAAGATGATCACGAGCGCAGCAGCCAGGAGTGCAGCCTTGCAGAGGAGGAGAAGAAGCCGATAGAAGTGTTCGAGAGTGAACACAAGGATGAAAATAACGAATCGGGTCAGTCCAGTCCAACTATTAATTCATGTGTAGCTATGTTTCAGAGCCTCAGGATGAGCATTATGATCAAGATGTGGAAACAAATAAAAATAACATCGTTGGTGATCGAATTAATAAGAATAATTTTTCGATCGATACTTCCGAAATAAAGGAGAATGGTCACTTCGAGTTGTCGACTGAAATAATGCTCATTTCGTTATAGACTCAAATGATAATAAGTAAGGTGAAATGTTGGGTTAGTTAAGGATAATGTGAAGTTATGTGCAGTCAGAGATGAAGATATAAGTAGAAGTGAAAAACAATTCAGTGCAATTTATAAACTCATTTAATTTTCCTACGGATGAGGTAGTAGTCTTTAATTGTAGTGACTTTATAATACATCGTGTAGACATCACGAAATTAAACTAATAATGATAAATTATATTACCTACTTGCTTAGGCAAGTATTCTTGCTAAGTTTATTAACCGAATGAGAAAGATTTTTCTTATAAACTGTATCCCCGCTTTTCACCCCCACAGGGGTGGAATTTCGTAAAATCGTTTGGGATGTGTTCATTACTTGACTCAAAGATTATTTATACCAATTTTCGAGTTAATCAAGCCACGCAGTAAAATCCTCCCCTGTAAAATTAACTATCACTTATCACCCCGTTAGGGGTAGATTTTCGAAAAACCCTGATGTATAAAGAATAACGTGTACGTTATTCTTTATTTTTGGCTTTAAGGTGTATAGAAGGCCCACTGACCTTGTGCATGTGGGCGGAGCCAAACGCCCTACTCCCGAATACGTAAAACGCGCGCGGTGGCGCACTACACTAAAACTAAGATCAAAGAATATGCAGAGACGCAGACATGCCGCACGTAGGTCGCTATTTTTGCCTACGATTCCAGAAGGGAATAGCGGATGCAAGGCTGATATATTTTGTATAGATAGATACTTATTACGTTTTATTATTATATGTATTATTATTATTTTCCTTTATTCGTCTATATACATATAAATTATATTTTTAAATATTAGAATATAAAAAAAATATATAAAAACATTTAAAAATATAAAAAAATATTATTATTATTACTTATATGTTACGTTTATTTTAAGTTTTTCTGGACATTATTTTTTAGCATTTATGTGGAAGAAAATATATTTATTTAAGTCATAAGTAATTTATTTCATAACAATATAGGTAGATACATTGTGTTGAAATTTAAAAAAATAACGTATTACAATTGCAATTAAAATAAAATTCATTAAATACTGCACAATGCACAATGCATAGAACCTTGCCTCAGTCACACCAATACCTTCGTGCGAGACAGAATGTCGGACAACACTACCGATAGTCGACATTTTTAACCGACTTCAAAAAAGGAGGTTCTGTATTCGACCCGTATGTATGTATGTTTGTATGTATGTATGTTTGTATGTCCGCGATTTCCTCAAAAACTAACGAACCAATTTTAATAATTCTTTCACTAATGTGATCAACATACTTTCAGGAAGGTTTTAGTATATAATACACTATGTACAGACGCCAGCACATCAACCTACTACAATCTGTCAGATTTCTGTAATAGATTTTCAACTTTATCGCTAAAGCATAAGGTTCAATGTTGATTGGGAAAATTTGACAGTTAGGTGTAGGTTGATGTGCTGGCGTCTGTACTTATTCTTATGTACGATGTTATATGCATAAATGAACTGCATCTCCGGCATTTCTATGCGAATTTTGATGATTCTTCTAGTCGGTGTCTTCAATTCCTCAATGCACTAGTGTTATTTGAATTTGTGTGGAGTAGGTACAACTAAAAACTAAAAAAGATTTTTTTTATTTTTGCACGTGTGAACTCTGCGGTTCGCGACACCACACCACTGGCGCTGGTGTGTTCCTCTGTGGCCGGACCACAGTTTAGTACTTTCATCGGAATATATATATATTTTTAGTACCTCAAAAGATATCTTTTTATTTAACAATTTATGTGGTCCGGCCACCAGGCAGTGCTTCCTGGCCGCGCCACCTCAAACTAAATAGAGTATAATGAACTATTAATAAATCAATATCACGAAAAAAACTACCTAAAGAGTACCTTGCATACGACAAATATCTTTATTTGTAATACTGATTGACTATATTTTTATTAATACGCGGTTTTGGTACACTCTTTTTTTCATTGTTATTTCTTGTTTAAAGGGTTAAATGCTTAAATTCAATCTATTGACTTTAGTTTGTTATATAAAACACTTTTCCGTCTTTTATAATACCTTGTATTAACAATTGTTAATATTTGATTATGAAAATATATTTTTTGAAAGATGGCGGCTGCGAAAATATTCGAATTTTTCGTCACGGGTGTCGTTTTCATAGTTTTCGATGGTGCTAAAGCTGATGGTGAAGTCAAAATGAAAATCCAAGATTGCTGCTGCGAAAATATTCGAATTTTTCGTCATGGGTGTCGTTTTCATAGTTTTCGATGGTGCTAAAGTCGATAGTGGGGTCAAAGTGTAAATCCAATATAGCTGCTGCGGAAATTTTGTTTTTGGTTAAAATCATACGTGAGAAGTCTTTCTTGACTTGCTTTGCCTTGGCATTTTTACTTATTTACAAATTATCGTATATTTACACAATATACAATATAAACAAAAACAGTATTTAGAAATGGCACCACTAATAAGTAAAGCGTCCACGCGCACAATAGAAATGGGCCCTCCGCAGCGAGCTAGTCTATAAACGCACACTGATACAATTCGTTCGTAAATATTTGCACTAACACAAACAAACGCGCGTAGTCGTTCGATAGCCGGGGCGGAGCAGCGAGCGACACAGCCGTCCCGTCTCAATGCTAAAGCACGACTGCCGCCCGCGCCCGCGCAGAGCACGTCTTTACCTCTATCTCAAAATTGGACATTTTCTTTGAAAATGTTGATTGATTTACAAAAGCTGTTTCATGTATGTAGTACCTCTAACCATAATTTTTTTAGTGTAAAAAGATTTCCAAACTTCAAAGCCGTTTAGAAGTAGTAGGGAATATTAGCCAAAAATAGCGGTTTGGTAAATATTTTTTTAAGGCAAAAGTATTAGCCATACGAAAAAATCCTGTTTCAGAAATGTTGTACATGAATCTATAGCAAACATATATTTTTTTCAGAACTTCTAACCAAGCCGTTAATGAGAAATAGGCTTCATAAAGTGACCGTGTTACGGTACTAAACGAGAGTAAGGCCCTTAAGTATAAATCCTGACTTTCGAGTTAATCGGATCGCGCGTTAAAATTCTCCCATACAAACTTTGACCTTTCCAATTCCTCCTTCAGGGGGTAGTTTAGAAAAACAAAAAATGCCAATATTCATAATTTACTTAGATAAGTATTCGTGCCAAGTTTCAAGGTTATTAACTCAAGGAATAAGATTTTCCATACAAACTTTCATCCCCTATTTAACTCCCTTAGGGGTTGAAATTAAAAAATCCTTCCTTATTCCTTGTCTACATTATAAAGGAAACGTCTGTGCAAAGTTTCAGCTTTTTAGGTCCAAGGGTTTGGGCTGGGCGTTGATGAGTCCGTCAGTCAGTCAGGACTTTTCTTTTATTTAAATACATTTTTGTTTAGTAGAGTCAGTGCTAGCTTTAATGTGGTAATGTAAAGTATTTTTATAATATATCCAAGTGAAATCCTATCACTGTTTAATTATATAAAGGGGCTCTCATCTAGAGTTCCTAGAGTACCGAATGCTGGCAAAACGTAGGTATACAATAGGTACACTTCTGCCTAACCTTTCATGGAATGAAGGCGTGACGTTATGTTATGAATACCAATTAAGCTTTTAACCGCTTACGTCGGATTAATCCGACAAATATTTTCCTGTCCATTCCGCCAGGGTCGTATATATACGACCAAATAACACAGCTCGTTTAATCTGTATTATTATTACATCATCACAGCTCGTTTCATCGGTATTTATTTTTCGTTTTTTTTTTTCGGTGGCTGAGGGCACGACAACTCATATAAAGTCGGGCGGTTAAAAGGTTAAAGCTCTTTCTCACCTGCCCTGCTGGTACACCAAATGCTGCGAAATTCAATGATGTCCGAATTTATCTGTATTATTGTTGTAATAGCGTGTTGTCAGTATAAAAAGTGAATTAATCACGCTTGTAACAATGAAACCGGCCAGCGTCCTTAGTACAGATCCGTCCAAGGGTGCGTGAAATTAAGCGTCTGTTGCAATTTAAAGACAACGTTTAAAGGCCTGTGTATTTCAGAATAATCGTTTTTAAACAAGGTTCTTTACGCTGCGCCCTCTGCTCTGCTCGTTTCTACCTTAAGTAAAGATACCTGTACAAGGTACTGCGTATTTTTAATTACGTTCTCAGTCCGCACACGAAAATTCAATGAAATGTAAGTAGGTATCCTAATCCTAACTAATATTATAAATGCGAAAGTAACTCTGTCTGTCTGCCTTTTCTTCACGCCTAAACTACTGAACCGATTTGTGTGAAATTTGGTACAGGGTAAGTGTGAACCCCAACAAAGGACATAGGCTACTTTTTATTCGACTTCGACTTCGTCTGCGTCCGCGATAACCGACATATACGCGGACGAAGTCGCGGGCAAAAGCTAGTATCCAATAATTAATAGTCACTATAACTAATCAATCACAAGAAAGACTGAAGCTGTGGCGAGACAGTGTTTCCTCACCCAACCTATTTGTTCCACCTGCTAAAGAAGTAGTTCTAAGCCCTACCCATGACACCTCGCGTTTGTTTTTTATTACCTATTCGCTAATTTTGAGATTTTTTAACAAGCTTCCAAAATGGTTCTCTAATCCACTTCGTCTATATTATCGAAGATATTCCTGAATTCACACAAGAATCACATAGGTAAATCGGTTACCTACTATAAAATGGTCCGTTTTAGTTTTAACGTTAATCGTAATAATTACAACTGACTTTAAGATATTTACAATACACAACGTTTCGGGTATCAGTGTGTTTACTTCATGTCGGTAATAAAGGGCGGTATTATTTATGACGGTCGTTTAGCTAATCCGCAATACTATGGGAAGTTAGGCCATCTTCATAGAACTAGCGAATATAAACTAATACAAAACAGAGATTGAGGTGGCCAATTTTTTATCTCGAAGCGCTTCGTCGTTTTTTTCAACCCTCATAACTTGGGTTTGGATATACTAGATAAACAAAATTCTCGGGATATGATGTCAATAGTGAACTTATTAAACATATATAGTTTCAATTGCATAGCTCTTATACTTTAGATTTTATTGATATCTAAAAAACCCTGATTTCGTCACCGACTGATGATCATTAAAACTCTTGAGTACTTCCTGAAGTCCTAGAAAGCTGAAATTTGTTTTGTAAGCTAGTATTAGTACACAAACAGCAAAAAAATTCTAAAACTTGGTAGTTTTACCCGGTTTACCCCCCAATCAAAATCAATTAAACTAGGGGATGGAAGTTTGTATCAGACTTCTGCAAATTTTGATGCTAGAGAACGGAAAATTGATATAAGTATATTCAGGATATTTAGTAAATCAACCGCCAAAAAAAAAAAGAAAAACATTTTATTTTCATCAGCAACTTACAACAAGATGTGAAATCCCACCAAAAACATTTTTATGTAAAATGTTGCCAAGACGAGACCACATATGGCTCGCACTGTCAGAGTTATCAGATCTCATGTAGAGCCAAGCTTCTAACTCTACAAGCCCTAACTTCACAAACTACACCTGCTGTTTCGCTGGGCGTATAAGGTGAAAAATTTATTCACTATGCATTACTTTTCTGTTATACAATACGGCTGTGCAATTTCAAAACCTAATAACTGACAAAAAAAATCGGTGTTTTTGCATATTTGACTTGCTAGATACGACGATCAGCGATTTCAGCGATGTAACCTGATGGTTTTGAAATTGAACAGCCGAATAGTTCTTGTAGTATTGAAACGGCCAAGCCTCATATTTTGACTAAGGTGTAGAATTTGTGAAGTTAAGGCTTGTAGAGTTAGGGCGTGTAGAGTTAGAAGCTTGGCTCTACATGAGATCTGATAACTTTTTGACAGTGCGAGCCATATGTGATCTCGTCTTGGCAGTAGGTATTTTACATGAAAATGTTTTTGGTGGGATTTGTTTGACCCAATATTCAGCGACGCTAATACCCTTTACTGACTCAGCCATTATGTCCTCAAGAGTACCTACAAGTCACTGGTACGGACAGATGCGTCGCAAGATGGAAGGTGAGCCATTGTCTGTGAAGAGACGCCGCATACACATCAGAGATCTGAGCCCTCCATGAACCCCACTTGTGTAGATTATCTTTGCTGCCGACTGGCCGACTTGGGAAGGCTATAAAAACAGTTTAGACAACTTGTGCCCACGGCACGGCAACTTGGGACTATCAGCGGCCCTCCTGGGACTCTCTCTGATAGTCCAATGACGGAATTAGGAGGTTACAGTAGCTCTTTCAGCACTGTAGCTGTGGTCTCTACCACATCTTCGGTTTACCTTTCGTGTCTCTACACGAAAGGTAAACCGAGAGAAGAATATTGTGAACGCGGTCTTAGTGCAGCCGCAATAGTAGGTATGCTTCAACCTGCTTACTACTGGCGGTCTGCCTGAGCTTAACTGCTGGTTACAATTTAAACGAATCGTCATTAACCTTTTAAGCGCTTGGCTAAATGTCAATTGCCGTGCCCCTAGCGTGCGGGCTCGCGCAGCTAAAAATCGATAAAATAATACCTACAATAAATAAGAAGGAGCAATCGTTTTATCGATTAAAAAATACTTAGTTAAAAAGTTTTTATCTCTATCTAATAATGGTTTTAGTTGGACCACGCAGTTAATAGGATGAAAATAACACGAAAAAATCATGCATGTTCTCTGTCGCAGAAATACGACACGAGCGGTAGGGGCACGGAAATATGTGTCGCATAAATGCGACACAAGCGGTCAAAAGTTTAATAGACAGCTTTGTGGAAAAGAAAGCGTTTTGGCCTTGGCTTTCATTATACATGGCTACTTATACTTACTTTGCAAGCTGTAGATATGCTTGCTGCGTAAGGGTAGACCCGTTTTTATCATATTAGACTAAATAGGGTTTATGTCTTTTGAGTGGTATATCAAACGAATTTATATTCATTGTTTGTTATGCTAATAGGAATTAGTTATAGATTCACTTGTTATATCTTGTGAATATTAGAGATTTTGTAATTATATCATATATTACTTACCCCCAGTGGTTTATAACGGGTCTATGTGGCGACACTTATAAGACTGAAAAAAATCCACTAATATCGTCTCATTTAAATGCAGACTTCGGGCTGCTGCTGAGAATGTCGAAAAACATTTTGCACAACCTAGGACCACTCGCGCCTTCGACCACTCTAGACCAACGAGGCAAAATAGTCTTATCAAAAAAAAAAGTTTTTATTATAAATTAATTTCAAGCGTAACATCACGTGTTATTTGCTATTTTTAACATTAAAATTAGAATGTTGTCTCAGTCGCTCCACTTCCGCGTAGTAAAACATTATGCATATTTTATTAGGTAAACGACCGTGTTTGTTTATTTATTTAATCGCTGTCGGAGATCGCCGACTAAAAATACTTAGGTATTACGTTATTTTCGCCCACAACGTTTGGTTCGTCCAGTGTCCTGTCAGGGTCAGGAAAATATAGTTTGTATACTTACCTACATAGCGCATGAAATTTTTTACATATTGCAGGGTCTCTGAGTATATTGAAGCATATTCTGGCGCACACGACCACTGTTTCCGGACGGTAAGCAAGTGTCATAGAGAAGTGGTTATATAGTCTTTGGTAAGTATATTATTCTGCGCCGAACGGCTCGGATCCTGATAGGACCTGACACTGACTTGTGTGGATGGACCTTTATAACAGATAGGTACTTACTTTTTCTTAATCTTAAGTCAGAATCGAAGTCCGTGTCTGTCTTGTACCGACAATATCTTTCTACCATTGTTTAAGCTGTGAAGAAACTCTGGTTGTTGAAATTGAGTGAGAGACACCGCCCGTTCTTTTAACCACCTATAATACCAATTATTACCATGTAGGTATATGTGATTTGTGGAGTGGATAGGTATCGTTTAAGGGTTCCAGGTGTGGTCTCAAGAGGCTCCTCCCGACTACGTCCGGCCTTCTTGACTTGTGTACCTAAACTAAACGTTTGGGGCACCTTCTGGTAACGAGTTGGTCACAGAAATATCAAGGGTTAGGGACATGAAAGAAGAGGTCTTCAATAAAACATGAAAATAATCATTATCATTTTATTTTGTACAATTTATGATACATATCGCAAGCCCAACATCTAAATCGGTTTGCTGTTCATCTACAAAATAAGTATACTTAGATATAATGAAGGGCCCTATCTTAGGGGCAGTCGCCACGAGCGAGAGAATCGCGGCGATATTATCGTCGTGCCACGTATTTCTATACTCTCTTAGAACGTGTCTCCACACGGCGATATCATCGCGGCGAAAATTTGATGGCACGGCGAGACTATCGCCGCGATTCCTTCGCTCGTGGAGACGGCCCCTTAGCAACAACAAAGTGCTTAAACTAATTATAAATAATTATTGTAATTATTATTGCAATTCGGTATAGTAATTACTAGCTAGCCCACGACTTCATCCGCGTGAAATTTCTTGTTCCCCCGACCCACCCCGTCGCATCGCATCGCCCGACCGCGCCTTTACTTCGTTTCGCTTAGCCTTCTTTCTGATTATTTTTCTTTTAACTCTGCTCCTAACGGTTATAGCGTGATGTTAAATAGTCTATAACCTTCCTCAAGAATTGGGCTATCAAATGCTAAAATATTTTTTCTAGTCCGACTGGTAGTTCTATAGATTAGCACGTTCAAACAAACATACAAACAAATAAACTCTTCAGCTTTAATATTAGTATAGATATAGCTTAGCTTATCATATCACTTTTACTTCCACGATTCATTACTAAAGATTGGCATGAAAATATCAAGAATAGAGACAAAAAGTAGATTTGAGTTGAGGCCCTGAAGTTAAGATCCACACTGAAAACTCGCATTCTCTTTCACAAAAACGAAACGTGTTATTTCAATAACTTCTACTATAAAACATCGTTTTAACTTATTGTGTGCTTCTTAACTTCGGGGTACGTTTTAAAAACCTGTTACTTATACAATAAAGGTGTTTAAGTCACACATCAACCGGGATACATTATAATATTATCTAAATGCAACTTCATAACCGCTCAAGACACAATTTCGTCTATTTAGTAACTACACAGTGGTAGTGGTACTGGTAGTATTTAGAACATGTACACATTAAATTTTAAGAGTCTATTTAAAAGTCTACAACTTAAAATTACCCTATTGAGTAACTCTTTCAAGAAATCATGACATTCGAGACCAATTCTCACTTAGAGAGTTGAATTGATGATTCTAATGATTATAATTCTGTGAATAGGTATTATTATTTATTATGGTCGTGAACCATATTTTGATCAACATATACACTGACACAAACCTGCAAATTGCAAAAAAATAAGAAAATTTGAACTTCGTGGGCGTGGGACATGAAAAAAGTATGAGGTTTTGTTAAAAAAAAAAATCGCAAGTTGTCTTCATTTTATCGAGAATTCATATTACCTACAAAATCTGATGAATATTCACAACTAAATAGATAGTTCACAACTAATTAAATCGTAGTCTAGCGAATGTTACTTTGGTCCATAATTATAATGTGCTTGGACAATACAAACACCGTGATTACAGATAAGTAATCATCTTATTATGTAGTAAACGACAAGCGAATGACATGCGTTCAATGCGTGATTAGAGCTGAGCGATATAAGTAGGTACCTAAACCACTAAAAACCACCATACTAATATTAATTAATATATTTATCATATGATATTAAAAATTCGAAAGTAATCTGTCTATCTACAACTAACCTTTTCACTCGTAAACCACTAAACAGATTTCGATAAAATATGGCAAGGAGACAGATGGCATCCTGAAGAGAAGGACATACTTTTTGTTTCAATAATAATGCTAAAGGGGGTTATATCTATACTCCATACTAATATTATACATTCGAATGTAACTCTGTCTGTATGTTACCTTTTCTCGCCTAAACCACTGAACAGACTTTGATAAAATTTAGCATGGAGACAGATTTCATCTTAAGGAAGGACGAAGGTCTAGGGGAAAAAGTGAAAAATAATTCAAGTTATGCTCTGTTTTATCTTCACAATGAGAAGCATTTTTATTAATATTGATGCAGTGTAAGCATATCGCAAAGACAATTGACAGGCCGCCTACAAAAGGCGTGATGAATCCACTCAATCCTATTTGAATGTTGAAGTCACAATTTTCCTGAATACCTACGTAACAAAATCATTTGGGTTACAAGTTCCAAGAGGAAAAGGTGCAGTAAGCAGGGCTTGAAATACCGGTATTTTTGGGAACCAGTACCATTCGTCTTGGTGTGGTGATACCGGTACCAAACAACATTAGAAAAATAACTTCAAGGTTGCTAAACGTATTAAATTTGGTACCGGTACCCGTCTGGAACCCGTACTCGTCTGGAACCGGTACCCAGGTACCGAAATGTAAAGAACCGCTACAGAACCTGTACTTTTGGTACTGGTTCCTAGCCCTGCCTGTAAGTTCTCTTTTATGACAATGACGAATTCAAGATTGCCTCTATAAAACTTTACTAACGATACAAAGTTATTATCTTCGCCAATTTAGCAGTTACAGACGCCAGTGTGTTCTTGGAACCTCTATTCTAGAAATGCGTTCTGCGTTACAATAATGAATAATACCAAACATACGCATATCATTCGCCGCGTCGCATATCGATACTATATCCTAGACACCCTCGATTACTTTAAATCTACAAAGGAAAACCGTGATATTACTTTTAATTTTACCGTGATAGTTTTATTTACAACCAGTCACTAAAGACTTCGTGAAGAAATAAAGTATTTTTTTCAAGCATTAGGTACGTTAGAATATATAAAAAAATCACAACCTAAAATTCAATGAACAAAAATATCAGAAGAAAAACTGATAATGTTTTCTAAATAAAATTTTATTAATTAAATCTTATGTTCGATCTATACATAATTCGAGTCGGCGAAATAAGAATACAGAACCTCCTTTTTTAAGTTGGTTAAAAATAGGAACTGTCATCGTCATGCACATTAACACAAGGGCGGCCAAGAATTATTTTTTCGATCCGTCTTTTCGACTATTTCATTTTGGCACTCCAATTAGAAGCTTTGTGGCTCACTTGAATTAATGTTGAATTTTCTTAGATTGTTTAGTACAAAAGTGATCCTTGTAAACACAGCGATTAAAACTGCGAATTTCTCAAAAAAGAAATATTACTAAAAGCATATTTTAAATAAAATACGTCTGTAATGTAATAAGGTAGTTTTATTTATGTACTATTGCAAAGGTTGGCATCGTCATGGCTACGTTCTATTCAAGTAATTTATTTCTCTATAACTCTGTAGAGAAATAAATTACTTGAATAGAACGTAGCCATGCCTCCATGAGCCATGACATGTATTCATACGAATTGAATCTTTCGACCAGCCTGTGAGTGTTGTGCCGAAATCATCTGCTGGTCTATTCGCTAAAAATCTCACCATGAAAACTTAGGTGAAGTGAGCTTCAAAAAAAGAGCTGTCATTCTTCCTGATGCTTGGGATTGACAATATTGACAGTTCACTTCAAGATCACTACACATAATTTTTGACGGTGAGTTTTTTACACAATAGACCAGCAGCACACGATGATCGGTGCAGCGAGACACGGTTGATGTGCTTTTGTTATTTCTTGTATTTTTCTCGACTTTTCGATTTTGAATACATAATTATTACACATGTCGCTCATTTGGAGAAACATCGACGTAACTGCTACTTTTTCTTACATCTTTACTTTCCTAACGTAAATACGCTTTCTAAGTGCTTTGTCATATTTAAGTAACTTTTGGGAAAAAAATACATTTACGTCGATGTTACTCCAAATGAGCGATGTGTAGTACGAAAAATGGATGACAAACAGAGTAACCGGAAAAATATACGAACGAAGCAAGTTAATAAAAAGCTTGTAAAAACAAAATAGGATTACACGGACTACGCCGCGATCGTTGTGTTAACGGTCCGTTTAGTTATTTTACCTCTGATTTTGCATCACAGTCAAAATCACAGTGATCTTTACTGTAGTGGCAATAAGGTTGCACTGACAAGTCTGTCAAAATCACAATGATCTTTATTCTCGTTAATATAGGGTTGATGTTGGGTTGGTGTTGTCAGAGATAAAATAACATGGAAAGGACTCGTTCCAAATGCTGTCAAGTACAGAAACATTAGTGCATTTATCTTATTCGATACATTATTTGAAGTGGCTCTCCACTGTCTATACCTATAAAAAACTATCAAGAGTAAGAAAATATTTGTAAGCTATCAAAAAAAAAGGAATATCAATTAAAAAAAATATTTTCTTTTAAATAAATTTGCTAAGAACATACACATAAGTATCATAAATAAAAATAAATTTAAAAGGAACAAAAAGCTAAACAAAATTATACAAATATGGATTCGGTGATTGCCCTTAAATTAAGTTTGTTAAATGGAAAGTCTTCTTTTTCTGCAGCTTGCACATATAATGTACAGAAATGCTATCAGAAAGGGACTAGCATTAACGTTGCTTTGGGGAAGGTACATCCATGGTCGGATTATCACAATAAGTAGATATTAAGTATTATATCATAAATACATACAGGTCTCCCAAAGTGATAATGCGCATAGAAATCTTCGTCCCTGTCGGCAACGGTCGTATTCCCCGAGCGCAAAATGAACAATGCACTTGCAAAATGCAAATGCATTGTTTAGGGCTCTTACGATTCAATGATTCGGGTGTTTCCGGGAATACGACAATTAGCGAAGATCTGCATGCGCATTATTAATTTGGGAATACTGTACATATATCCAGGAGAGCAGTGGTGGCCCGAGAACAATGAGAGAACCCACGACCTACAGTCGTGAGGTCGAACCCAAGCAGGCACTATACTTTGTGTAAATTATTTCATCACCACTGCTCTCAAAATGGTGAAGGAAAACATCGTAAGGAAACCGGCATGTCCTAGAACTAAAAATTCGAAGATGTGTCATCCACCAGCCTGCACTGGGCCCGAGTGGTGGATTATGGCCCACTCCCTCTCACAAAGAGGAGGCCTGTGTCCCAGCAGTGGGAACATTAAAGGCTGATTATGATTGTGCTTACATATATAATTAAACATAATATTGTACCAGCGGTTTAAAAAAAAACCTTTTAATTTTTTTTATATAGCTTGAAATTGTTATCTTGCTTTTTACTTTCTTTGATTTATTTATTTTGTTATCATTACGCCTTTAATAACAGGTGCCTCAACACTTAAAATTATCTAGGGGCCTCTCTGCCAGTTGGCTTCGGCCCCTCGTACGCCTTCCGAAGGTCCGAGACCGGGGTCCCGAGATATGTCAATGAAAATTGAAACTATTTTGTCAATGCCAATGTCCGAAGGCCAATTCTGATGCCTACTTAAAAAACATTCAAATACCACTCGAAATCTCATATCAGCGACAATCAATGTCAAAAATGTAGGTAAATTAGAGGATTTTTGACAAATTGATACTAAACTTGAAATACAAACGTTCTTAAAAATAAGTGAATTGCCCCTGAACTTAAAAATAAAAATAATAAGGTATACTTGAAACATTATACTGACCCCTGGTTTCTGGAAGCCTATCCAAATTCATTACACTCACCCCCTTATTAATAAACGTATTATATCAGATGAATAGTTACACACCGATTTGTCTTTTTCAGTCGTCAGTAATTTGACTTTCGAAAGAAGAAGACAAAGCGTTGTGTAACTATACAGACGTTATACAACGTTTATTAGTAAGGGGGTTTATGTTTAAGTGGAGTCAAGGTATATATTTCGAGGAAACTACTTAGAATACAGCACCCAAATTACGTAACACGGTCGTCCCGTAATCCCTTTTATTATGACAGTTCAACGATATCCATTACGTTATTATTATTACTGCGCAGACACATTTCTCAAACATATAAAGCAATGGTTTGTCATTGCGAGTATGTTAGACAAATATATCAGAAACCGGGGGTTGTATTAATAAAATCCATGGATCGACCCTCCCGCAGCATTTACTTAGCCTACATGTTAAATCTAAACTTACAGCTAGTCAGAATTATAGTTGGTCTCCTGCATGAGTGGTTGTAGGTCCTCCCGTTTCCTGTCGCCTCGGTTAGATATCCGGGTCACGCCTTCAAGCACTCCGATATCTGAGAGACTGCGGACAAATAAAATATATTTTTCAGTTTATATTCTATGACATGGTGTGAAAGGTAGAGCTGTTATTGTACGTTCACAGATGTAGAGAAATAATAGAAAACATAGGTGATTTTTTTTTTAAATAACCCTTCGTATGCTTAAACGTGGATCCACGCGAGACACAATGACTTTTTAATTGTGTCTGTAATTACGGCATTCAACCGGTTAAGAATTAATGGCAGTGAGTTGTTGGATGTCTTTCGAAAGACCAACATGGTAACAGATGAGATTTTGCGAATCACCAACCGTATTGTGTGACCGTTGATCTGAGGCTTTTTTTTAAAGAACGTTCAAAGTCTGATCTTAGTCTCAATCAGTCAAAAATACCTCTAATTTCCTTATCTTTTTAACAAGTTTTTGACACTGATTGTCGCTGAGATGAGATTGCGACTAGATTTTGAACGTTTTTAATTACGGGACTCGGTCTTCTGGTCATAAGCCCACGACTGCGGAGCTTGGGATTTTGGACTTGTGTTAATGGGATTTTCCATTTCCATTCTCTCTATTAGCTTAAGAGTCCGAATTTATACCAATTACATGACACTTAATATAAGTTTAAGTCCCATGCAATAGGGGGCGAGCCTATTGCCATCCACCGGACACAAATACCTCCGGACTGCTACTGAGAAATTCCTAATAGAAACACACTTTACCCCACCTGGGAATAACCTCACGCTTAGCAGTAGCGACCACTAGACCAGCTAATCTGCGTTCGCGATTTATTTGCCAAAAATGTAAACAAATATGAATTAATGGAAAAATAACTTTAATTCCTACACAATAAAGTTCAGCTTACGCTACGCCTTCAAACATTCAAAACTTTTTCAACAGTGCTAGTCACTCTGAAATCAACTCAATTATCATTGAGATAAAGTTGATATTTGTTTAACTTGAAATAGGGTGGGGGTGTGCAGCACTGTGCACTTTTACTATAGGCAAGCAGTGTTACAGATAGTGCAATCCACGAAGACGCGCCCCACTCTTCTTCCTAATCGTAATATCGCCAGTTAATTCCGCTATTGTTTTGTTTTTTTGATACACGCTAATTACCCACTAAGTAATAAGTAATTAGTGTGTATCGAAGTAACATAAAACACTATCGGAATGTTGCACACTTGTACTGTAAGAGATTAGGAAGAAGAGTGGGGCGCGTCTTCGTGGATTGCACTATCTGTATATTAATTTATAATATTATGCTCACACTTGAGGCTCCACGTCATCGATATGCGTGGGCGTGAAGTACGGGTTGGCGGCCGCCGGGCGGAACTTGTAGCCCGTCATCACGAAGAACACCAGCGTCGCCATCTCACGGAACATCTCGTCGATCCACGCGTACTGGAACGGTACTGTGATCTGGGAACAAAGGAAACATATTTACCCGAGACCGAAAGATAAGCCAAAGTATAACCAGATTTAAAATACAATTTATAAAATGGTCAAATACACATCCCATCACTTACTTACAGAATAAAATACTTTATTGTTACTATTAGTTTTTGTTTTCCATTTCATTACGTCGGTCTTTCAGCATCCTAATTCATTCAGGCATTAAAACGTGAAAGATTAACAAATACCTTAACTCATAAACACCCAAACTCACAAACACCCAAAGTCACAAACATACAAACTTACCAACTCACAAACATCCAAATTACCAACATATCAACTCACAAATATCCAATCTTACCAACATTTGAACTCGAATTTGGGTGTTCCTACCCAAACTCATAAACATCCAATCTTTAATTTTAGTATGATTAGTAAAAGCAAAGAATAAACTTACGTTCAATATAGAGATGACGATCCTGGTGAAGTATATGTAGCAGACGACCATGACGTAGAAGTGTCGGAACAGCTTCAGCTTCCGAAGGTTGATGGCGGCCTTGCCGTCCGTGCTCGAGGCATCTTGCAGGTGACGTATTGACCTGGAACAAGATGGCACCTTTGTAGAGTTGCAGGCAAACCGAAAATGGCCGGTTAACCATTTTGTTGACTCAGTCTCAAGAACATCGCGTGGCAAAATGTGTTGGCAGTGAAGCAGGAAGTGTTTTACCGCCAATGCCGTACACAATGCACTGTGTGGGCTACACACAGTGCATAGCCTTCTATTCTTAGTACTAAAAGCACGCACTATTTTTTTGTAGGTGTGCTAGCACCACAGCTAATAAAGTATGATGTTTTCAATACACTATCTACCTAGCATATATCCTGAAGAATATCATATATTTTTCTGATTTTGTTTACTGTAGTTGATCATATACTTTTAGGCATTATAAAACTTGCGTGTTTTTCGTTTAGGTCCTGTAGTCACCTTAACTATTAATCGTAATCATAATCTCTCCGCAGCACAGCAACTCGACCAGCACGAAGATGTCCCGCCACGCGTTGTGTTCTGCGGCTCTTTCTTCACTCTCCGCCAGTACTATCTGCTAGTAGACTAGCGTGGCACTTACCACACGACCGGGAACATGATGGCTCCGCAGCACAGCAACTCGACCAGCACGAAGATGTCCCGCCACGCGTTGTGTTCTGCGGCTCTTTCTTCACTCTCCGCCAGTACTATCTGCTAGTAGACTAGCGTGGCACTTACCACACGACCGGGAACATGATGGCTCCGCAGCACAGCAACTCGACCAGCACGAAGATGTCCCGCCACGCGTTGTGTTCTGCGGCTCTTTCTTCACTCTCCGCCAGTACTATCTGCTAGTAGACTAGCGTGGCACTTACCACACGACCGGGAACATGATGGCTCCGCAGCACAGCAACTCGACCAGCACGAAGATGTCCCGCCACGCGTTGTGTTCTGCCGCTCCTTCTTCACTCTCCGCCAGTATTATCTCTGCTACGTTTGCTAACACCTGCAAAACACCAAATCTAAGTTCAGGGTACAGGCAAAGTGCCCTTAAAGGGAGCCAAAATGTGATAGAGACCACCGTGCTTGCTGTACAATAAAGAAGCAACAACTACGACAGGACACCGCCGCATATTTGAGAGATGCCAAGGCTAGAGTCTCCTGTAAATGTCACCGGCTCCAAACACAGTCTAGCTGTTCGCCGCGTCAAGATGGTTGGTGTGAGAATGAACTAATGTACCTTCCACAATGTGAACTTATGTGGTAGGTTTAACAAAGACATGATCATTGTGGATTATATCGGGCACAGCAAAGTAGGAGAGAGGCAGAGGGCTTTAATCTGTCGATAGCGGTTAATAGGAGACCACAGTATAAATAATCTTATTATTGTCAGCGCTGTCCGTTAAAAATACGCACATTTTTTGCGTTTTCAAAAAGTGTCCTGAGTTTGAAAACGTATATGGATAAACTAATAATCTAATAACATCTCAGTAGCATCCCGGAGTCTGAATTTCTACCCGCTTGATGGCAACACGCTCGTCCCTAATACATGGGACTTAAACATAACTGGCGAAATGTGGGTGTACAAGTACACCTCTACCTATCCCTTTTGGGATATTATAGGTGTGATGGTATGTTGTTGTATAGTATTTTTATCTGACGAAGCGACACACGCTTTATTTGTGTGTATCAAGCATACAACACGCTGTGAATGTGTGTGTAAGCGCAGGAGTTCTCGGTATCGCCCGAGACAATGGCGAAGTCGGAAATGTGTTGTGTGTGTTATGTGCTGACGCTATTCGTCTTCACGCACACATTAACAGCATGTTTGTATACTTGGTTACCAAAAGTATAGCGCGCTTTTCGATTCGTGAGATAAATATATTGAAGTAATATAAACACCCACCTGCAGCGGTATGACAATCATGAAGAGCTTCTTGTCTCTGTCGGACAGGATATGCTTGATGAAGTTCCAGCCGGTGCCCACCAGCACTATCGTCACGAACAACACGGCGCCTTTCAATCTGGAAACAAAGTCACAGTATTAGAACGGTGTTTGTACTACTTGTGCTAGATGGACTGACCTTTAGAATAATTATGTACAGTCAACAAAAGAGATAAGTATGCAGGATCGTCGGATATAGAATAGAATGGAATACTCTTTATTATGTACACTATACAGGGTGTTCGGCAGAACGTTGAACACACGAATATGGCAGATAGATGGGGTCGTCTGCTACCTACCCAGCCCAAAAAAAATTACTCAGGCCCCATAGTTTTTTTTTAATTTTTTTTTATTAACGAAATTCATGAGTTTTAAAGGCGTATAACTTTATGTAGGATAGACGAAACTGGCAACACTTTGTTTTTGTTTTTGTCTCGACTATTGGTAGATTCATCTAAAATTGTTGTTTGGTGAACTAGACAAAAAGTTATAAGCCATCAAACATTACAAAAAGGGTTAAAACGTGATTTTGAGCTTTACTTTGCATTGCATTAAAAAAAAACTAAAAGTGATTGAAGACTTAGGATTTCATCGAAACATCCTTGGTGTATGGCCTTTCGAACGGTATGTAATTTGTCGAATAAAAAAAAAAAAAATTAAAAAAAAAAAAAAATATTATATTTTTTTTTTGTGCTGGGTAGGTAGCAGACGACCCCACCTATCTGCCATTTTCGTGTGTTCAACGTTCTGCCGAACACCCTGTATAAATTACAGACATAAATATAGATACTTTACAATGGGTGACACAATGGGCGGTCTTATCGCTGAGAGCGATCTTCTAAAGACAACCTTTGGATGGATTAAAAAGAGGAAGGAGAGATAAATGCTGTAGGTAGTCTGTGGTGTACCATTTATACAATACGATAAATACATACATAAAGTATATTATACTAGAAGTTGAAGTTTAATAAGAAACCGATGGATGTTCTCGAATAAAATTAAATTTTATTAATACAAAACCAAACAGCCCATTTATCAAATTAAATTTCAGTCTACAACATCCATCGGTTTCTTACTAAACTTCAACTATATCCGACGATCCTGCATACTTCTTTTGTTGACTGTACATAAACTATTTGGAGCCTAGAAGGGCTTCTGGATTTTTTATCGTGGAAACTGCTATGTACAGTAAATAGCAGAAATAACCCAAATATATATACCTAGAATAAGTCTTATATTGAGAATAAATTTTGAATTTTTGACAGTTTTTCCACACTAGAACTGTCAGATGTAAATTTTATTCCATAGATAAAAGATATCTGACTTTGGTAAAATCAGCCCTAAGAGTACCTTATTATAGTAAACCTCTGTAACCATGGGTAAGAGTTAGCTTAATGTCGTGACTGGATATTTTCACCTCGTTGGTCATGTGTTTTAACTTAGAGCGCGCCAGACGTAATTAGGTGACTTATCTCTTTTGTAGAAGGTTGTATTCGACGAATACAACCTTCTCACATAATCTTTTTGCAAATCTTCATTTTATCAAAACAATGCATAAAAAAACAAAACTAAATACTCACAAATGCGTAATATAGAAAAGAATCGCCCAAGCAGTCACATGTTCCCCCTTCGTCTGTATGAAATGGTAGTTGATTCCGTGGAAGGCGAGCGACAACGCCTTCAAGTAGACCAACACACACATGATGATGTGTATCCTGTACACCGGCTGGCGACTGGTGCGGAGTATGAACGTCCATATTGCAGCGCTCATCAGGAATATTAAGGACATCATGCTGTACAGCACAGGGAGGGGCATCTCGCCAGCTGATAGAAAGTTGCCGTCGTTGCTTTCGTAGATTTGTACCTGGAATCGAAAATAAACGATTATAAACTTTTTATCGAACCCTTTATTGCCGAAACTATTTCTGTTCAACTCCTTTATGATTAAGGGGCGATAAGGTAGCCGCGAAATTAAAATTTATTTAAAATATGATTTACCATTAGAATTAGCAATACAACTCCTTTAGTTAGAATTGGCTTCAAATGTCAAGATTTCATGAAATTCTCATTCAATAGGGTAATATGTACGTCTTTCATTGAGTTGAATGTGCACTGGCGCCTGGGAGTATGTCATGCTCACTCAAATGTCTCGCTGGTGGCGTGTGTGTTGGATCATTAAGTTCCCCTCAAAATGGTTGGCCGGAATGGCTTATTTTAATTTATGTTCATTTCTGAATTGTTTTTATCCTTTTTAGTACGGACGCTTTTAACGTGCGTCATTCTACATCGATACTATTATTACCATGCCTGCTAAGGCCCTTAACTAATTATAGTCTGGACATTCCAAACTAACGCGTTTTAACTCCAGATAAAACTTGAAGTTGTAATAAAAAGAAACGCTTACTATCGTGTTGACTGCGGTCGCCTCTGACTCGGCGTTCGGACAATTGTTCAAGTACAGATTGTAGAGACCCTCCTCTTTTTGCGACGCCACGTACAGAGCGAACTGAAACGATGAATACACTGTATTAAACACCTCATTTTAGCTTACGTTGGTCCGTGGATGGGTGTGCGTCTATACATACCAAGACCCCTCCGTGCCTCGGAAAGCACGTTAAGCCATTGCTCACGGCTGTCATTCGTGGATCTTTGACAGTCATTACGGGTCGTCAGAAGCCCGAAAGTCTGCCAACCATTCTTGCAACAACCACTTAAAACCAGTCTTAGCAAAGATCTGCAAATGAGAGCTAGGACCAACGGCTTTACGAGCTTTTCGAGGCACGGAGAGATCGCAGGGGTCTTGGTAAGTGATGGATGGTTATCTGTCTACGGACCGACCTCGGCAAGCGCTGCTTAACCTTAAAGATCGACCCGTGATGCTGTTATTATTTAGCCACGAGCCCCTTTAGCTTACATATCACTATTACACACTATTATTTATTTATATACACATTATAATAAAATCCCATAGTGTCACACTCGCGCTCTATGGGTTCTGTAACTCCGGTTTAGACTTTTATTCACAATGACAGCGGCTATGGTTTCATGTATTCTCTTAGAATGTTAGCTGCATTGCTAATAGGTTTTAATGATACAGCCTTATGACAGACAGACGGTGAAGGCTTAGTTTTAAGGTTCCGTTGGAAACCTTTGGATGCGGAACCTTAAAAGGATTTGTCTGATTATTATTATTGGGATAGTCCTTGACTCACAGAGCATGAGTATCTTTGTACTGTCGATTGGATAATCCTTTCACCACGATGGCAAATATAAGTCCTAATCGGCCCTCCTCAGGGCCAAACAGACACTCCACTGACAAAACCAGCCACCTTTTCACCTTCGATCAACATCGAAGGGTTCTCTCAGGATAAAGCAGAAATTATTTCTGAATTATCTCGCAAGACGTGTGATATCTTACGTGTTCAAGAGAACCATCGGGATTCTACCCAAAACAGGCCGTACATTCCTCGACTGTCATTTGTCGCAGAGATGTGACACCCAAAGCACGATAGCGCAGTGTTTGCTGCTTCCGGCGTAAGCATCATTTCTACAAAAAAAATGAATTTTTGAACTTATTGCCATCGATACATTAAGAAGATTATGAAACTCACGCTCGTATTGTAGTAGTCGAATCCATTTCTAGTGTCCTTCGTGATGGGTAGAACAGGATAGTAGCACTTCTCCTCAGCGGGCACTTCTGTGAAAATATAACAAACTCTTGTAATTTTTTTTTGTTAGCCTGTTTTGTGTCCTGTTGCTGGGAAAAGGCCTCCCCTTTTTTCTTCCAAACCTCCCTGTCTTATGCGATCTCTGGCCATGTTGGCCCTGCTTATGATATTAGATCGTCACGCTACCTTCGCCTTGGTGTACCTCGACGGCGATGTCCTGCCTCAGGCGTTCAGTGAGTGACGATATTTGCCCATCTCTCCGGGTGCATTCGTGAGACGTGTCCGGTGGATGACACATCTTCGAATTGTTGGTTCTAGGACATGCCGGTTTCCTCACGATGTTTTCCTTCACCGTTTTGAAAGCAGTGGTGATGAAATAATTTACACAAAGTAAAGCGTCTGTCTGGGTTTGAACCTACGACCTACACCTCGTGATTCGCGGCCATTACCACTTGGTCACCACTGCTCTTTAAATAACGCAATGAATGTTGTTGAACTGTCAAAATGAAAGCCATTGCTACTGTTAGTGTGTTACGAAATGACCCCGCTGTTGCAGGTTAAATTCTTAATTTCACATGTCTGCGTAAGAATTGAGCTGAAGTGAGTGAGTGATCACTAAAGGTAGAAACTAGTGTTCTCATAAAGGATGAAGAGTTGAAACCCGAAGATACTACAGTTTTCTTAGGCATTACTTTGGATGCCAAGCTTCAATGGGGCCCCCATATAGATAAATTGTCAAAAAAGCTTAGCTCTGCAGCATACGCCGTTAGGAAAATTCGTGATTTAACTGATTTAGAGACAGCCCGTTTAGTTTACTTTAGTTATTTTCATAGTGTGATGTCGTACGGTATTCTGTTGTGGGGAAATGCCGCCGATATTCAGACAATTTTTATTTTACAAAAAAGGGCAATTCGTTTCATTTATAAGTTAAGTCCCAGACACTCCCTCAGAGACAAATTTAAAGAGATTAATATAATGACTGTGCCTTCTCAGTACATTTATGATAATCTTTTGTATGCACATAAAAATATTAATCTGTTTAAAAAATACAGTGATATCCATAACATAAATACTAGGAACAAACACAAATTTGTTGTTCCTACAACAAGGCTCAAGAAAATAGGTTGCTCGTTTAGATGCCAATGTATACGTTTTTATAATAAACTTCCTAGCCACATTCAAGAACTAAGCCTTAATAAATTCAAATCTTTTATAAAGCGAAAACTATGCCAGAAAGCTTATTATACTGTAAAAGACTATATTGAGGACAAAAAGGCTTGGGATTGAGCTGCTCCAATATGTTTAGACAGTGAATGTAGTTTTTATTTTTTTGCTATTTTACACTTTATTTTTCTTAATATCTATGTACTTAAACAATGACATGTACATTTACTGTATCAAATATTATATATTTTAATTATTTTGAATGTGAGGACTATGTGGGTCATTGTTTCCGTTTTAATCATGGTTTGGCAGTTTGAGTAGTTTATGCGGCCTACCCGAATGTCCGGTCTTTGGTATTGTTCGTCAAATCGTTGAGCTCCTTAAGTTCTGAGTTGAGCTGCACGGTTACTGACAAATGCGTGCACTGACTGGACAGGTTCACTCAATCTGTGTGGTTCTTTCCTCAAAAGACCATTTCAGACACCAATCTACATGGTCCTCAAAGATTATGTCTGGATTTTTATATACACATTGACATTTATTCATTTTATATATACAATGACATGAATATTTACTTTGTAAAGTATTTTTATTTTATTTAATTATTGTGAATGTGAAGACTATGTGGGTCATTTCTTTTTTCTGTTTTCCTTCTTAGTTAGTTTTAATCATGATCTGGCAGTTTGAGTAATTTACGCGGCCTACCCAAATGTCCTTTCTCTGGTATTGTTCGTCGAATCGTTGAGCTCCTCAAGTTCTGAGTTGAGCTGCACGATTTTTGACAAATGCGTGCACTGACTGGACAGGTCCGCTCAATCTGTGTGGTTCTTTCCTCAAAAGACCATTTCAGACACCGATCTACATGGTCTTCACATGATCTGACCAAGATTTTGTCTGGACTTTAAAAGAGACTGTGACCTCTGAGTTTGTTTCGGCCTTTCTTCTCAGAGTAGTCAGATAGGAAACGCCGACCTCATCTAGCTTTAAAAAAATATGATTGACATGTAAAAGTGTTTGTACAAACCTACTTACAGAAATAAAATCATTTATCATTTATCATTTATAAGGGAATTAGTAAAACATTCCAACATACAAAGTAATCATAATTTTTGAAAACTTTGTCGACTATGCCACGTTGATATCCTATCCATACTAATATGCGAAAGTGTGTCTGTCTGTCTTTCTGTTACCTTTTCACGCCTTAACGGCTGAACGGATTTTGATGAAATTTTGCACACAGGTTGACGATGACCTGGGTTAGGACATGGTATATTCATTTTATCCCGGTACGGGTAAATCGGCGGGCAAATTCTAGTTCTAGTATTAAATAAATGACAATAAACTTACCATTTGGTATCGCAGTCTTATTCAGAAACAGATGCAAGACTTTAGCTTTGCACGTCACGTTTAATCTGTAACAGTTTACAAAAAAATTAAGTTACGTTTTTAAGAATAGCGTGTTATAAATATTTACGCACACAGGTTCGATCACCAGTTGGGGCAGTGTAATTGGGTTTTCCATTAGGCATTTACTTTGTAGTTTTCCATTAGGCATTTACTTTGTAGTTTTCCATTAGGCATTTACTTTGTAGTTTTCCATTAGGCATTTACTTTGTAGCAAATTAGGCCGGAATTTGGATTGTGAATCATGTTAATGGCAATTAATAGTCTCGTATTTATTGTTCTATTACTTGGGAATTGAACATAACTGGCGAAAAAGTGGTTGTACTGTGAAGGTAGCCTGTCAATAGGTGTTGCAGGCTGGTGATAATTAGAAAAAATAGTTCTCAAATTGATCGACTCGCCGCCACCGAACGACTCATTTTCATAAAGCTCTGCTTTCCTCAAAAGACCATTTCAGAGACCAATCAACATAAAGCCCGTCTAGTTAGCTCGGAGATTTATACGAAAACAAACATTAAATGTTCTTGTATATCGATTTTATTCAATTTCGAGCGGACATTGTTGTTTACATCTTTGGCAAATTTAGCGCGGCCGGACCTTAGTCTTCACATGATCTGAACAAAATTATGTCTGGACTTTAAAAGAAACTGTGAACCCTGAGTTTGTTTCGACCTTTCTTCTCAGAGTAGCCAGATAGGAACCGCCAACCTCACCTAGTTTTTAAAATATGATTCAAGTGTAAAAGTGTTTGTACAAACCTACTTACAGAAAGAAGATCATTTATGATTATCATTTATAAGTTTTGTAGTTTTAGGGGAACTGACCTGAGATTCTTGAAGTCCATCTTTAAGAACACGATAGCTGGATGCTGCGGCGACAGTATGCTGTTGTCGCTATCCTTGAGGAAGCATGTTGCGGAGTTGGACTGCGCAAGGTACGGACTTATCGCTGCGTTTATCGTCCGATCTAACGTGAAGCCATACTGTGAAAGAATAAAATAAACTATTGTTATAAATTTCTAAAGTAACGAGTAGGTACTTAAAAGGACTAAGGTGTGTAATTAAGAGATTGTTTTTAACTGCTTACCAACATATTTTGCATGTTACCTTGGCGTAAAACCAGTGTGAGCAATTGTTGGTGAACCAATAACATTCCTTTATAATTATTAAAAAAAAATTATGAAATAAAAAAGATCCGATTTATCAGACAATTTATCAGGCAAATGTATCAGACAAGTTTGGAAACAGGGAGAAGAGGCCTACTGAGCAGCGGATCGATTCATGCTGATGATGAAAAAATTACCCATGTAAAATAATTACCCAAGTAGCAAACAAGAATAGTGATTAAATCTTACATATCTATACTTTATCTAAAGTTGGATTTAGCTAAATCAAAAAGGATTTCGTTAAGTCTTTTCTTTCTTTAATACTAAATCGTTTTAAACTAGTGCTACTTAAGTAAGTTAGGAATACCAAAAACCAAGTTAAGTATTCTTAAAACTAGTTTGTATTAAGTATGTCTACAGTTAAAACTAAAAATATTTTTTTACTATACTCAGTATATTTTAAAGCTCACTTAAAACTCAATTGAATAATTGAAGTACCTTTTTAGACAAACAAAGAAAAAATTGATTTTGTAGATAGAATTAAGATAATTATAATACCAAATTCTAGAAACTGATTTTCCTGAGTATATTTTATTCCTTTTTGACTAAAATTAGTAAGTTTAGAGTAAAAATACATTTAACGGGACGTTCTCTTCAAATAGAACCAATTAGAAATATGGATAAAGTGGAAAAATTAAAAAATCTGGTGGCTTTCGTCGGCGTGTTATAAAATATAAAAAACTATAAGTGCTGCAAACGTTACTAACAATGCGATATCTTCGAGTCGGTCCTCAGTGACGTTAACGGATTACGAGGAAGATGATACCGCGGAAAATTTGGAAATCGTAAAGTGGACTGTGATTCCGACTCTAATGAATCGACAGCTGATTGTAACACATCGAAAGTTGATCGTGATTTTGGTTTTAGAGTTCAATTAAGAAACTGGTCTATTACTATTGATCACAATATACCACATACTGCAATCAATGGCTTATTGCAGATTATTTACAAGCATGATCCGGGTGTTGTGCCAAAAGACGCTAGAACACTTCTGAAAACAGTAAAATCTGTAGATACTCGTATTGAACTCTGTGGCAGTGGAAAATACTGGCATAACGGATTTAAAAAAAATATTGTGCAGTATTTTGACAATTTGGACAAAAATGTCAATTTATGTACAGACGCCAGCACATCAACCTACTACAATCTGTCAGATTTCTGTAATAGATTTTCAACTTTATCGCTAAAGCATAAGGTTCAATGTTGATTGGGAAAATTTGACAGTTAGGTGTAGGTTGATGTGCTGGCGTCTGTACTTATAAATGTAAATATCGACGGGTTACGGGTAAGTAGAATTTTGGCCAATTCTATGTAACATTCATGAGATGAACACTGTGCCTGTAATGACCATTGGAATTTACTGTGGTATTGGAAAACCTCAGTCTAATGAATTTTTAAAACCTTTCGTAACTGAAATGAAGGAAATTTTGCAAAACGGCATTAAGATACCTAAATAATTATTTAATAACAATAAAATTGCGATCATTTATATGTGATAATTAATTTTCCTTTTCTTATACCTACCAAATGTTACATCTCAATTATTTTTCATTCAGTGGTAGTGAGTAAGTGGAAAAAAAATCTGCTGTTCCCTGCTGACAAGTCCTATTTATAATATTCTTTCGACTATCTTGCATAAACCTGTTTTCACCACAAAATAAACAAGAACCACACAAGGACGATGAAATGACAAGTTAAGAAAACATTAAGACGTAATCTGGTTTTAACTAAATCAAACTATAGAATCACTTAATACCAAACAAATTAAATAGTACTTCACCAAAACGGTTTTAAGTATAGGTTAAGTATAATATCTCTTAAGTAGTACTACTTCAAGTGTAACTTGTCTTTACTTTGTCTGAACTAGCCTTACAAAATCAGCATTGTCTAAAATCTTACTTCGTTAGGAAAAATAAGATTTAACGCCATTTTGCACTATAAGTGAAAAAAATATAAAAAAATTGCCGACAACACTTCATCAAAAACTAGAATAGATTGATCTTACATTTTTGTTATAGTAATTCTAATTACATTAATAACTCACACATTTATAGAAAATGTAGTAATCTGCACTAAATGCCAATTTTTTTTTAATTTGCAATATTATTATACAACATTTTATTGTTTGTTTTCTAGTATTTTAAAAGCCCGTCTGTTTTATAGCACTATCTATAGATTTTACACGAGAAATGATCATGCGTTTTAAATTTCTAATGCATTCAACGACATAAGAAAGCCTTTTCTAGTCATAAAAAATTGTTGTTTAATCGCCATTTTCATAAGTCTTAAAACAGTTTTTGTAATACTTTAAAAGTTCACCATATTTTCTAAAGTAATGTTACTTAAAGCATTTTAAAGCAAAATAAGTTTTTATTTATACTTCACTAAGATAAGATTGAATATCTGCAATTCAATATTGATAGTTTTAATTCGGTATTGTAGATATCTTTAAGTCTATTTCTTGATCTTAAGTCAACCTACAAGATATCTTGAAGTCAGTGCTTAAGACTTCACCAAAACCACGTTCTTAAATAGGGTTAAAGTTTATCTAAACAGTAGTATTAACTCTTTCTTAACATGTTCTTAAATGCTGTGCCCACTTTTACTTAACTCCCCCTTGGAGTGTATCTAGAAGATATCTTGAGGGACATAATAGTTTTAGCCAAGACAACTGCTGGAATTCGTCTACTTGCCTTCAAGATATCTACAATACCTTTTTTAGACATTTGTTTGCTACTTGGGTATGCTTCTATTTTATATTTTATCTAATAAAACAACGATTTAAAAAAGCCTAGTTAGTCTGCATTCTACATAAAGAAGGCCCATCGGTCTTTCATTCCCCAATCAATCAATCAACTTAGCCTATTGCAGTCCACTGCTGGACATAGGCCTCTCCCAGACTGGACCACAACACCCAGTCCACCGCCTTCCGCATCCAGTCCGTTTCAGCCACTTTCTTTAGGTCGTCCGTCCATCTAGCTGGGGGGCGTCTCACACTACGCTTGCCGATACGCGGTCTCAACTCAAGGACTCGTCTGTTCCACCGGCCATCGGTCCTTCGACAAACATGGCCAGCCCACTGCCACTTCAGTTTGCTTACTCTGCGAGCTATGTCGGTAACTCCGGCTCTTTTCCGGAAAATTTCATTCCCCAATGCGTGACAGTAACAGCAAGAGACAAAATTAATTACTGTAAATCATAATCAGAATTAGACCATTAAGTTGTCTCCTTTACTAGGCTGTAGTAACTAAAGCCATACTTGAATACATCTCAGTCTATATCGTAGCAAATATATACTGTAACACTGGCTATATCAGATTGAAACACATATTATAGCAAACACATACTGTAAGCCTGGCTATATCCGTTTGAAACACATACTGTAACACTGGCTATATCCGTTTGAAACACATACTGTAACACTGGCTATATCCGTTTGAAACACATACTGTAACACTGGCTATATCCGTTTGAAACACATACTGTAACACTGGCTATATCCGTTTGAAACACATACTGTAACACTGGCTATATCCGTTTGAAAAACATACTATAGAAACACTGGCTATCTTCGTTTTAAACACATACTCCATACCTATGTCCCACTCAGCCGACACACGCTTCCATCAAACTCCTGAATAGACTTGTCATTACTCTACACAAAGGCAGGCTTACGGGCCTTTGTTCCCCGTTAACTAATATAGTTTGTTTCAAAATGATCAGCAGCACAAACAATAGTAATCTCTTGTACATACGCCACATACTGAGATCAATAAATATAATCAATTTGCTTAAGACAAGTATGTAAATGGCTAACGTACGTAGCAACAACCCTATGTACAGAGAATCATCAATTATTAATAACTCGTGAGCTGTAGATGAAATTCGGGGTCAGGTGGTAGTATCTTGTGTTGCCATCTGACATGCAATTTGAGGCCCTTTTGGCTTTAGAATTTTGTTTATGCTTTAAGTTATCACATTCCTATTTGTAGCGGCAGTTCCCACGTGGCGAACTACGCATCAAACTGACTTCACGCAAAACCCTGCATCGCGCAAGAAGAGTTTACCGCGCGACTAGCATATGTACAACGAACCGACATCAATGGACGGGCAGTGGCCCACAATGGACGGGCAGTGGCCCACAATGGACGGGCAGTGGCCCACAATGGACGGGCAGTGGCCCACAATGGACGGGCAGTGGCCCACAATGGACGGGCAGTGGCCCACAATGGACGGACAGTGGCCCACTAGACACAAAATCCGTGTGATCGGAGGTTACACACTGTTCCCCATTCCTCTATACATTTATGCCAATAACCGCATGTTCTTTCATTCAATAATATTGACGCGAAAAGACGCAAGACGCACATCAGTGTATTTAATATAATATACGAACTACTCTAACACTTCAACTGGCTTTTCAGGGAACCGAAGGGAAGGGTGCATGGTTCGTTGATCCTAAGAACCTGTCCTGATAAGGCGTAGTGCATTTAACACGCGTCCAGTATGCGCGTGGGACAACACAATCGATTATTGCGTCGACACAATAAGGTGCTCCGGTAAAGTATTTAAAAGTAAGCCAATTATCCAGTCTAATAAAAATGTAACAAAGCGTAGGTATGTGACGAACTATATTAACTGTTATGTAGCTCTAGACCGACTAGAATACTCTCGTCGACTATTCAAGTGTTCGAATCGATACAATGTCATTAGACGAGCGCCCAGTGCATCACTGCATTATTGATCAAATTGACCGAACGAACAGTTGATGAATTATTGATGGTCATGAGTCATTGCATGCGGCGGTCTCAAAATGTTTTATTTTTATGCATCGAGATTGAGGGGGCGACTGGATCGATACTTACAAAGCAAGCGTACGAAGTTTAGAGCGCTTTGAATTATTGCATCGCTATTGCAGAAACTACTTAGTATTTCAGAAAAACCTCACAAATTGTACAAACTCCAAAGATGACGAAAAGATCTGGCCGTAAATAATCTCATTGAGCTTTAGAAAAAGTTCGGCTAGAGATGATTCGGTCACGGACTACCTTTGTCAATCCACGGTCTCTTCTTGAAGCTCCTTCTCTTAACAAAGGTATCACGTTTTTTTTTTTCTATTATGTACTCCAAATTCAGCAACGCGATTACAGTTTGCTGACGCAGCCATTAGGACCTTACGTGTGCAGGTGACAGGGCGGTGCAGATAGGTGAGCCATTGTCTGGGGAGAGACGCCGCATACGCATCGAAGGTCTGAGCCGACCATGAACCCCCACTTGTAGAGATTTTCTTTGCTGCGACCGACTTGGGTATGAAGTCTATTTAAGATTTTACAAGTTGGATACAGAAAATTGCGCCCGGATGTCTAACGCCTGGCCCTGGGTACTGTAGGAGTAATTACATGCCGAAGATGCGTCACTGCGATACATCGCGGGCTGCTTGGGGGTTTACCTTGATGCCTGGCATGTGCATGCGTGACTATTAGCTTGCATTTGTTTTACATGAAGCCGAGCTAAACTGAGATCGCAGTGAGGCCTCTTTGGCATTTAATTACACTTATAAACTGAGCGAAGTGGAGAGAGATGACGGCTAAATAAGACCCAGGTCGCTACTACGTGTACCTAAGGCAAAGGAGTGATTCTAGTCTATAGAAGCATCCTACATATTTGCAATAAAACATGTGTGAAGATCTTACCTCCCCATAAACAGGTCCCGAAGGCATCATGAAGTTAACCATCTTGACATCGAGGACTCCGCCCTTGAAGAACCCGAAGGTCGTGAGGTCCACGTAGCGGCGTTCATCGTCCTGTAACAGTACATCAAACAGGATCATTATTGTTGCAAAACATGATGGTGATTGCGAGATATTTAACGGTAAAGGCTAGATCGCTTTTACTTAAAAAAAACCATAAAGCCATTCATTAAGTGACGGAATACATCGTGAGGACACCTAGACTTAAATAGTTAATATAAGTCTGTAATCGCCAACCCGTCTTGAGCAAGTGTGGTGATCAATGCTCGTGCCTTCTCTGTATGAGAAGAGACCTCTGCCTTGCATTGGGACAATAATAGGCTGGTACTAATAATTAATCACCCATCAATTCACTAACAGACAACGCACTGTCTAAACCGCTGGGTCCAGAACCATGGAATTTTGCATTACGAGTTCCTCATAATATAACGCAATAAGGAAAGATTTTGGAAAGTCCTTCTCCTAAACGGGTTATGCGGTGAATGCTTATGCGAATCCCGCACCCCCGGCCATAGGTAGAGGTGGAACACTGCGGTGGTTTTAGCCGGTAAGAGTCCGGCATGCCCCTCTGTCCCCCCACGATGGAGGAAGTCCATGAGGATTACCACCGCGCAACAAAAAAAAAAAAAAAGGGAATAAAAATGTGGTTATCGAAATTCGTCATTGTTGCCAATGGGAAATCCCGTCAAACTGAAAACTAGTAGGTTATAATATTCTATGTAATATGTAGCTGTATGTTGTTAACAGTTACGTAACCTACATGGATCTACTTTATCTGACATTGATGAATGGTAGGATCAACTATTTGATCCCTTATTGCTGAGCGTCGTGATGTGCTCGACTAAACTTTATGACGATCTCCCTAGAAGGAGATAGAAGGAAGTCATAGATAAACTTTTTCACGATCTCCCTTAGGAGATCGTGAAAAAGTTTTTCTATGACTTGTTGATGTAAGACGTGTTGTCAGTTGGTGTCCAGGGTCAGCCCATCGCATAGGGCTAATTCGTATAGGGTGAACTAATTGATACGATCTCGATCGGAAATACCGACCCTTGGGAATTTAGTTAACATTATCGTGGCTAGGTTTCAAGCTATACTAAGAAGTTGAAATTTAATATAATAAATATAATAATATTCCACAACTATCACACAACGCCATCTAGTCCCAAGCTAAGCAGAGCTTGTGTTATGGGTACTAGACAACTGATAAACATACTTATATATTTCTAAATACATACATATTATAGATAAATTACAACCAGACACAGAACAAATGATCGTGCTCATCACACAAACATTTGTCCTGGGTGGGAATCGAACCCACGACCTCCGGCATAGCAGTCAGGGTCACTAACCACTAGACCATCAGGTCTGTGTGTATTTGTATTGAAAAATAAAGAAATACAAAATACACGCAGATGAAGTCGCGGGCAACAGCTAGTATTAACTAAAGAATCGATGGAAATTAAATTCCAACGTAAATCCACATGGTTCAACTGGTATGAATATTCATATAATCCTCAGTATGGATTCGATATAGGCGTAACCCGGAACCCAAATGATATATTGCATGTTGTATAAATTTTATGATTTTGACGTTTCCCAGACTGGGCAAGGCACAGATGAAAGGTTAGAAATTGCTACATTTGCAATGCATCCGCAGTGGTGAGGCACGTCATTTTAGATTAGGTGATCGCTATAGTAATCTCTTCGCTTGAGCGAAACTTTGGCATGAAACACATTTGTTTAAAAAAAAATAACATAAGTCTATGATTTTTCTACAGAATAATACAGAAATTAAGCTCTATTACAGCATCCAATTAGCCTAAACAAAATAAGATCCAATAAAGACTTCACTGCCTGAAGGTGAGCTTCATCTATTTTATCAGAAATAGATTATTTTTCCAATAATACCCAATCGGTACCTTTTTCTTTGAAAATTTGTCTGACAACTGTCGCACAAAATCAGTCACAACAGTTAAAACAGTCAATAAATTGCAGTTCAATAATTTAATATCTACGTTTTTACCATTCGCAACACTCGATTACGATGTGAATGAAGAATGTTTTAATTAACAACAACAATTTGAAACAAAAAAAAAGTTTATTTTCTTGAAGATGCCGAAATGAAGTACTGGATCTTATTTAGATTTAGCCATAGGTACACTGTTTATATAAATAGAGACCAAAAATACAAGTATTCATAAAATATGCAAGTGCAAAGATACGACACAATAACAATGATAAATTAATAGGGAAATTCGCAGGGCAAGATGGACGAATGTAGCTCGGGACTCCGATTAATAATTATTTAACGCAGATGCAGAGCACAGCTAAGCAAGCACAGCGATACTCAGCAAGCAAGCAAGGGTGAAAATTACAAAAAAATGCAAAGCTACTAAGACAATCTACTTAATAAAAATCTTAAATTCATTCATCAATTCAAGGGTCATGAAATTTTGCAGAACGCCCATATGTAACGAAAGTGAGCAAGCAATAAGGTAGGATTTTTTTAAATTCATCCCCTGAAGGGGTTCAATAGGGATAAAAGTTTGTCATTTCTGCCGAAGGGAAACCTTAACCACTCAGCTTATAACTAAATAAACGACAATTGCGTAGCAAGCATAATCCGTCTATATAAAGCTGGTACACAGGCCTCCACCAGGGTCCAGAGTTGGTGAGTGTCACATGCCTTCGAATTTTTGGTTTTGGTTGTTGGCCGGATTTGTCGCCATGTTTGCCTTCACCGCAATTAAAATTAAGTAGGTACAATCAACAAAAGAGAAGTATACAGGATCGTTGGATATATTTGAAGTTTAGTAAGAAACCGATGGATGTTATCGAATAAATTTAAATTTTATTAATAGAAAATAAACAGCTCATTTACCAAATTAAATTTCATTCGACAACATCCATCGGTTTCTTACTAAACTTCAACTTTATCTGACGATCCTGCATACTTTTCTCTTTTGTTGACTGTACATGTACATAATTACTTTTTTATAGAGGCATGTCTCTAAAAAAATAAATAACTTTAACTAAATCATCAATGACCGTAGCAGTAGCACTTACATAACTATGGATCTATACTTATAAAGGTATTGTAACGTAATTCTCGCTAGCTCCTCTCCTTTGTCAAGAAATGTTATTCATTACATTGCATTCCAAAAGCGACAGATTCTGTCCAATAATGATCCTTGTAGTTGGACGTTCGATTGCAGCGACATGTATGGTGACAATTCTCGTTAACTTTTCGTATTGTGAAAATGTTAGTTCCAAATACATAATATGTAAGTTTACATAGCGTGTTGCTATTTCGATACGTAGCAACATGATAACGGAAACTAGAACTACAAATATAATTTTGCTTGAATGTTCCTTCTACGGTACCTGCGATAATTCGGTTGAAATTCCATTAGTGTGTAACTAATCATGTGGTTAATTAATTTTCGAAACATTTTTCTACGATATATATTCCTATGACTCTTGCCAAAGCGCGCTGTTGTATTTTCAACACTCGGCTCAGCACAGCACGCTTCTATTTATGCATTAATTTAGGTGTTGCCTAGTTTTAGTGAAATCGGACATCATCATCATCTGCCTAGCGTTTTCCCAATCTATGTTTGGGTCGGCTTTCAGTCTAACCAGATGCACCTGAATACCAGTATTTTACATGGAGCGACTGCCTATCTGACCTCCACAACCCAGTTACTGGGTAACACGATACCTCTTGGTAAGACTGGTTATCAGACTTTCGGGCTTCTGACTACCCGTAACGACTGTCAAAGATCCACGAATGCGGAATGACAGCCGGGACCAACGGCTTAACGTGCTTTCCGAGTCTCGGTATGTATAGATGGTCACCCATCCACAGACCAACCGCGGCAATCGTAGCTTAACCTGATCGATCGACCTGTGCGGCTGTTATTATTAAACCACGGGCCCTTCCTAGTGAAAACGGACATCTGTCTCATAATTTCTTCATATGCGTGCCCACATAAATGGTTGAGTTGTAATGTAATGTCAAACTTTTCCTTTAAAAGGCGATTCAATTACAATACATTGTGTATTTTCTTATCGGGCAAACCATTTGCCATTCTTACTTGCACATAATAACAGGAAAAAGAACCAGTTACAATGTAAACACTTACTGAATAGATGTATAGTCGCAAAGGCATGAATTTTCATACAATAATGGTCAATCCTAACTTATCTAAACTATAATTATTATAAAGAGAAAATATTTGAAGATTTGTATGTTTGTTTTTTACGCTTTCAAGCTAAAACGGCTGAACGGATTTGGATTGGATTTAATTTGGCACATGGGTAGACCTTGACCAAGGTTAGGACATAGGATACTTTTTATTTAGAACACCGTATGAGACGATAGGGTGATGACTTGATGAGTTCATAACATCAACTTCATCGCAAAGATCAATACGTAGTTTCTATCTGTCTAAGTTCTAAGTAAGAAGTCAAAGTCAAATTTATTTCAAGTAGGCCATAAAAAGGCAATCGAGAAAATATAATTGATTCTAGGTTGATTTTATGTGACGTTATATAACTCGCGGAACAAGATGACGCTTTCAACGTTACCTCGTTTCTCCAAATACGACAAGTTATAAAAGGCACTTTCTTAGAGGTGCTATTTTTAAAGTCAAAAATGTATGAATAACACAGAACAGCTAGTTAACTTATTATATCGAGACATATTAAAATTGTAGACAAATTGAAATTGTCTGCCGGTACGGCTGCCCACATAATAAATCAAGGACATAAAAATGTATGTAATCCACACGATACAAGTACCGCGTAAGAGAAACACTACAAATGCAGCTATATTTGTCGCTTATTAAAGACTGCCAAAGAAGCCAGCAGACCTTTATCTGCTTACGACATAGTTATTGAAAAAATACCTGCGACTGCACCCGCGTGGATGATATGGAAAACCGGGCCAATAACTTAACACACGTAAATTTGGATAAGCGGTTGTCGGCTGCACGCGGAATTAGAAATAAAGGAATGACCTCGCGTTTGATAATAACAAAATTATGTAAGGAATTAAGAATCTACATTCACGGCGAACGACCTTAAAAAGGTGCTGGGGCAGACATACGGAAAGCGGAGGACAGGGTGTTGTGGCGCAGCCTGGGAGAGGCCTATAATCCAGCAGGACTTTTAATAGGCTGAGTTGATTGATTCACGGAAAATGGTTTGTCCCTTGAAACAGCCCAATCATGTTATAATTGCAAGGCAGCGAGTATTCAGAACTCTATGACAAACAAGACTGTGGTTAATGAGGTGTGTCTGAGGTGACTCCAAGTTAAATACGGTCACCTAAGCGTTGAAGCGTAACTATTACAATGGAACTTGCAGCATGTTTCGTAAACTGCTACCATTTAACATTGCTGTTTTTTTGTTTATTAATCATTCTCGAAGAGTTCGTAGTCGGTTGTTTAGATGTTTATTGGAGTGTTGGTGCAGTAGGCCGCACGTAAGTGGTAATAAAACCAGTATAGGCTGACCTCGCATTCCATTGAAATTCCGTACTACGTTAGGCCCGCTCAAGGTTACCACCGCGCGACGTGCGGTCTGCCGTACCTACGTTGGTACGTAGGTTCTACGTTGGTGATCTGGTGATCAGGCGATTTAGGATCGGGACACATGGATCGACGGCGTTCGACGGTTTGTCCATACAAAAAGAGAGCAAAGAGACGTACGCATCGACGGTTTGTCCATACAAAAATTACAAAAAGAGAGCATGTGTGTTCCTTTTCAATCGGCAAAGTGCGAAAGGCCGTCGATCAATGTGTCCCGACCACGGAGCAAATACTTGCTCCGTGGTCCCGACCCTTAAGGCCAGCGCAGATGGAGCAGCAAGATGCTCGAGCAGTATTCATTGATTAATTGATAATGAACTTCAATGTAACTTTCAGTATGAAAATAGCAAACATTATTTTACAAAATGTATGAAAATGATTTTATTAGAGTGACTTTCATTTTGTGATATAAAATAATCCTTGACTTATAGTTATGTTGCTTTGATCGACCTGTACGTATTCGACCGTTTCGTGCGAGATAAATCGTGCGAATTCGTGGATGGGCGACCATCCATTACATATCGATAGTCCTCTGTGGCTCGAAAAGTACGTTAGCCGTTGGTACCAGCTGTCATTTGTAAATCTTTGACAGTCGTTACGAGTAGCCTGAAGCCCAAGTCTGACAACCAGTCTTACCTAAGGGGTATCGTGTTACCCAGTAACTGGGTTGTGGAGGTCAGATAGGCAGTCGCTCCATGTCATGTAAAATACTGGTATTCAGCTACATCCAGTTATACTGGAAGCCAACCCCAACATATTTGGGAAAAGGCTAGACATATATAACTATACATTGCATGAAAAATTACTCAAAATCATTTTGTTAACAAGGCTAAAAGTGGAATAGTTTTAATGATTTCTAGTTGAATTTTAATGGCCTTTATAGTTCATTTGGCAAATTAAGCTACGAATAACATAATATATTAACAATTGTACCACAAATTAACCTAATTATCACATTGTGAAGTAAAGTGTTTATGAAATACTTATTTACAAAGCATTGATTGGACCCAGCTAGATATCAAACCGGGACTGACTGCTTTATGGGCTTTGAGGCATGGAGAGGCTTAGGTATTGGACAGACCCAAACAAGTGGAATTTAAGTTATGATGTGTATTTTATATTATGATGTTACTCAGTTGTGGTAACCCAGGTACCCTTCGTTAGATTGTCAGTAACACCAAGGCATTGCTAGCCTTCTTGAGGAGTTGTGGTGGATTGAATAGTCTATTTATCCACCCGTATGAAAAAAAACTCAATTAACACCCATGTGTCGTTAAATAACAGGTTTTTATAACAAGTCACCTAAATCTGTGGCAGAACTGACCGAGGCCAACTTTTAAACCCATATTAAATGTGCCCATATCAAAAAGCTATAAAAAAGTCTTCAGTCTAATTTGAAGACTTTTTGACTTTTGATTTGAGAGTAACTAAAGTTGAAGTTGATGCCAAAGCTATAATGACAAAAATAGGAAACCAGTATATTCTTCTTATTGAAATAGCACAATTTCATAAGAACACAGTATTATTATCTCACAAAGCAATGCGCACTTTACTCATGGGTACCAAGCATATGCTGTGAATGTTTGTGTAAGCATAGGACCTCTCGGCACCGTTGAGACAATGAAGTTGGAAGTGTGCGTTATGGACTGATACTACTTGTCTTCACACACACATTCAAAACATGTTTGTACACTTGTTTACCACAAATAAAGCGTGAAACGCTTTGTGAGATCAAAATACCAAAACAGTGTAATTTTGTGTGAAATAAAATATATTGAATCCGAAATTACAGGAAGTTTTCAACAAATATTTTGTTGGTTATAAATCATTAACACTTAATACTTTTATTAAATAAATACCCTTCAAGATATTATTTAAGATAAGACAAAGAGTTTCAATGGCCAAATTTACTATTCGAGATAACTGTGATCCCTGAGTAATAAACATACATGCTTATCAATAAAAATGAGCCAAATAAATAGAACAGTAATTTAATTTCAGATGTGGATTAAAGTTACTTGAGATTCTTTTTTCTTTTTTTTGTGGTTCGCTTCTTATATACCACTCAATCCTAAGCTCCAGCTGGATTATGTGTGAGAACAGTAATATTTTAATTCAATTATGAGGAACTACAAGACGAGTACACAAAACTGGTCCAAATCAAACAATGTTTTACGATCGACAATGCAAGGCTTCACATTTTTTACTTATATTATACCTATACCTAGAACAATGACACCACGACAATAACCTTATTTAAATACCATATGGTTTTTATGAATTGATTGCACTTTAACTATCATAATAAATTTTCCTACAGTTACAAGTCATAAGTTTAACTTACGGAAAGTTGCAGTTTGTGTATTCTACACGACACGGTTGCAGCTACCACCAAGATGCACAAAACAGCCTTTTTCACAACACAAATCATGTTTCATGACGGCATTAATTCTGAAATATTAAATTATATTCTTTACTATCTAAATTATCAATATTCACAAAAACATTTCCTCAGTCAGTGACGGAGATAAACACGGCAGGTAAGTTTCATACAAGATAGATTGTCTATGACTTACTTTTTGATTATGGATCACGTAAGTAAAGTAAAGGTATACACACACGAATAGAATAGATGGTCATTCAAAATAATAAAGTTATGATCTTACATGTTTCGCCATGGACTGGCATAAAAATATTTTTAAAATGTTAAATGTAAAAAATTTAACACATTGATTTCTTTATAACATTTCTAATAACATTGATTATTGCGGTTTCGTATCTATTTGAAACACAAAATTTTTGTGATAACTATAGAAAACCAGAAATTATGACTTCAAGTGGTAGAAGCATTCTGTAAGTCATAATTTCTCCCTTCAGCGGACCGGGTACAGACGCCAGCAAATCAACCTACTACAATCTGTCAGATTTCTGTAATAGATTTTCAACTTTATCGCTAAAGCATAAGGTTCAATGTTGATTGGGAAAATTTGACAGTTAGGTGTAGGTTGATGTGCTGGCGTCTGTACATACATCTACAATGTGTGTTTGACGGAGTTTGACATGCTTATAGGAAGACCCGATGCGACAAAGTAAATGCTAGCAAAATCGCTCGTATTCGAGTAGATAAAAGTAGTGATTTGTTCATGAAAATAAATTATTGATTTTCGATTTAGTCTTTGGTCACAGTCTTTGGTCATGTCATGTTGTGTGCACGGCCGATTTCTATTGCACCGATAAAATAATATTCTCACATTTTTGTCATGTAATTCGTATAAAAACGAAAAAACCAAGTAACGTAACATACCGGTTAATGATCTGTTTACTAGTTAGCGGCTATTCGTCAAGATATTGAAAGCCGGTCTGATTCGGTGGTAAAATAGTTGTGTGATTGTTACGGTTTTTCTGATTAGATTTGAACTCTTATTATAATAATTGCTTCCTTCAATCGTATCACCGTCACCATGAAATTATTTTGGCAATGTTTGTTATCTCCTCGTCTGTATAAGGTGTACAAGGATGGGCCGAAAGATGTAAGTTTTAATCGATATTTTGTGTTAAGTACTTGAGTCGTAATTAAAAATTATTTTTTTAATTTAATAATCATATTTTTATAAGAAGTATTTTAAGCATAACATTAAAAAATTACCGGTCAGTGGGTCGTCTTAGGGGCGGACCAACTTTTAATTGCATTTAACATTTCGAACATGTTTTAACTTGTAACTTGTTATGAAAATATGATTTTTGGCGTTTTCAATCTCAAATAGCAGCCGTAGACTTTCGTTATAATAGTAGAAAATGTTCAAGAGGTCATTTTCCATAATAAAACAGTACTTTTTTTTGGCCTGTACTTTTACTTTTGGTTTATTACGAAATGAAGGATGCATAGGCATAGGCTTCTTTTTCTTCATACTTATCTCCAAGATCTTGTGATAGTCTCATCCAGGCTTAATGGCAACAAGGTGTTCCACCCATCTCGCTTCCACACAACCATTCTTAATTCCAGTTCTTGGCAGCTACACGGTCACTGCCTAATTTCACCTGTCATCTTCATAACTTCCCAGGTGTCCCACCCAAATCCATTTAAGTTATATTACTTGTATTCAAATTTTTCCGATCTTTGTGTGACTTCAGATCTCCCATCCTCCTCAGAACCTCATCCTTGGAGCTTAGTTCAATTTCAGCTTTATGCCAAACAAGGAACACCGTAGCTGTCTTTGCAACTCTTAACATGTACACAGCTTCCTATGGGTACCCAGCTCTTGACATTGTAAATCATGGTGGGCAGAAAACACTGGTTATAGAAGCGTGTCTTCATGCATTCAATAATAGGTAATACGGGCTGGTGTCCGCCGCTCCAATTTACGAATTGCAAGTGAGTGGAAAAATCAATTATTCGATCCACCCCAGCTCCTCAAGAAAGGCCAGCAACACCTTGGTGTTACTACCATCTCACCATCTGACCGTCTCTTCAATATCTCATAAAACTTTCAACATAATCAGAAGACAAAGATTACAGCAAACAAGCAATTTTTCAGTTAAAATTGTTACGAAAAGATTGGATTTCTTTGACTGGCATGTTTATCTTGGCCATATTCATTCCTTTGGCTAAAGCATCGACATAAGATATCAAGAAGGAGTGTGAACTAAGTTCAATCATAAATATCAAGCAAACTTTAACAACCTTATTATAAAACAAGGATTATCTTTGTTATGGACGTTTAGACCATCGAGGCCACTTTTGAATTTTTAACTTTATTCTGATAAAGTTAAAGTTCTAATTACATAAACTGACATGAAACCCAAGTCTTAAGTCGTCCAATTTTGTATTAAGAATTATATTGTTGTTGTAATAAAGTTCAAATTACAATAACTGGCTTAAAGCAATTACATGACGATGAGACAATTATGGTTTAACTCAGATTGACTGAGCCTTTTCATTAAACAGCAGTATTGTGTTATAAAGTAGAAGAGCGAACTCCTTCGACCAAGATTCATAAGTTCATGTTTAAGGCAGTAATCTAGAACAATTGTCAGTCGTGATATTCAGATAGTAATAATTAATTAACTTTGAGTCAAAACTAGTTTTTCACCAGTCAGTTTTAGATATCATGATAAAGATTCTTGGGTTTGTTTACTGGTTCTCCTAATTTGTAGGATTTGTTCGAGAAATTTAATGATTTTTCCTAGCTTCTAAATGCTTAGTCTCATGCAATCTAAGGCTAGCAACCAAAGACCTGTTTTTTAAACATTATTTTTTTTGTGTTTATACTCTTTTAATCGAGAGGAGTAAAAGAGCATTTGTAAGACTCTACTGACTAAATCCCCAGTGTTTAAGGCTACTTTGCTGTTATATTTTTGCCCAGAAATAAATAACATTTGAGTTCTGCTTAATTTAATAGCAATTCTTTTTTGCAATTTGGTTCAATTTAAGGCAACATGTTTCCCATCTTAAACTCAAACAATGGAGTAGGCGTCTATTACAAAACCGACTCATTGTTCCGAATTCAAAAAACATCCACGTGTTGAACGAAAGGGTGGGTCCAGCGTGCAGTTGCGTATCGATTACGCTTGGGCGGGAATTCGGGAGCCCTCAAATACTGCGCAGCGTCCGGCGCAAGTGGGGCGCGGCGCGGTCGTACAGGTCACAGGAAGGATGCGCGCGGTTGCAGTGCACAATCGATGTGGAGATTAAGGGCCTGTGCACACCACGTTTTTTAAACGCGCCGTTGATGCGCGTTTTAGAAACGTGCGTCGACGGCGCGCTTTTATCCTACAGAAGGTCTACAGGCTGCGTCTGACTCGCGTGCGTATCGCGTCTGTATCGCTACAAACGCGCGTCGACGGCGCGTTTAAAAAACGTGGTGTGTACAGGCCCTAAGGGCCGACGCCCACTGGCGGCACGGCACGGCACGGCAAGGGATTTTATGCGACGAATAGAAAATATAAAAGTATGAAATTAAAAATGAAATTTCAACTGCAACGATGCCGTGGTATCCTTGGCATGCCCCGACGTCCTTTGGCATCATCATTGAAATTTCAATTTTATTGTCATAAGTATTTAAGTTATAAGTATTTCTATTTGTCGTATCTCTTGCCATCGTGCCGTGCCGCCAGTGGGCGCCGGCCCTAATGTTTCAATTGCATAAATTGGAACAAGTTTTCTAAACTACTTGATTCTAGATTCTGCTTTCAGGAAAATGTTATCATTTGTCTCTTAGGCTGTTTTATCCTTATGGCCTGCTACAATTTATTTCTAGGTCCATGATTAAGTTTTCCGAATTGAAACGATGTTTCCTATATTTTTTAAGGTTCCGTACCTCAAAAGGAAAAAACATAACCCTTATAGGGTCACTACGTCTTTGTCCATCTATCAGTCTGTGAAGACCCTTTTTCTCAGGACCGCGTGGAGGTATCAAGTTGAAATTAATTACAAATACGTAAGTCTACGGTCCCTTGGAGCTCTAAAAAAAATCAAGCTTCTAAGTCAACGCAATAAAAAAGGCCATTTATGCGACATAAATAAATAAAAACCTATAGGGTAGTTCCCGTTGACCTAGAATCATGAAATTTGGCAAGAAGCAAGGCCTTACAGCACAAGTAAAGGAAAAAGAAATTCGTTAGTTTATAGTATACTAGCTGCCCGGCGCGACTTCATTCGCGTGGTGTCCTACTAATACCCCCTACCCTACTCCTACCAATCCTACCCCTGCCCTTCTCCTACCCCTTCCCTACCCCTTACTCCTACCCTACTCCTAACCTACTCCTACCGTACCCCTACCCTACTCCTACCCTACCCCTACCGTACCCCTACCCTACTCCTACCCTACCCCTACCGTACCCCTACCCTACTCCTACCCTAACCCTTCCCTACTCCTACTGTACCCCTACCCTACTCCTACCGTACCCCTACCCTACTCCTACCCTACTCCTACTGTACCCCTACCCTACTCCTACCGTACCCCTACCCTACCCCTTCCCTACTCCTACCGTACCCCTAACCTACTCCTACCCTAACCCTACTCTACCCCTACTCCTACCCTACTCCTGCCCTACCCCGAGCCTACTCCTAGCCCTGTCATTTGCGTTTTGTTATTCCAAGTCTGATTCTTTTTTTTTTTTTTTTCTGTTTTTTTTTAGTATCTTATGTCCGTCTCCTGGCTCTAAGCTACCTCCCTACCAATTTTCACCCAAATCTGTTCTGCCGTTCTTGAGTTATAAGTGGTGTAACTAACACGACTTTCTTTTATATATATAGATGACAAAAAAAATAATTGCGAATACAAACTTACATTTGCAGTTGGAGAATTGATCGTGGCGTAGGACAGATCATGTTTTTCAACTACAATGTTATATTTATTTATGGGATAAATTCATTCCGGTACGGAACTCTTCATAATTATCCAATTCCGATCACTATGTATGGCAAACCGATCCCTTGGCAAGCTAAATACTTAGGTGTGAACCTTGATCACCAACTTACCTTCAGGCAGCTCGTTCGCGCTTTCGCTCTCAGTAGGCTGCAAGTTATATTGACTGACCGCAGCAAATTGTCACCCAAGTGTAAATATACGCATTTACTCTGCGGTCTTCCGTCCCATCATGACCTATGCTTGCGTCGTCTTCACACACGCTATGCCACACCATCCCCATAGGATGCAGACCCTCCAGAGCCGAATGTCACGGGAGCCCCCTTCTTTGTCCGCAATGAGAATCTACACTTAGATATCAGAATGCCCACCATACAGCAGTTCATGAAACGTCTCTCCAAGCATTTCTTCGTCTTTGCTATAAAGCACCCCAATCCCCTGGTTGCGGCGGCCGCCCGATACACTCACTCCCGCATAATTATGTAGGATTCGTCGACCGAGGCATACCCTACGACGCCCCAGTCCATGTCCGCCCCGACCCTAGCTCGTGCCAGCCCGCGCCGCTGAGCATGTAGCTTTAAATTCGTCCCTAAACAGTTCCGATCCAGCCTATCCCTTGCTGCCCTCCCCCAGCGACGCGCTAACCCGAGGTCCGTACCCCACAGGGGGTGCCCTTACCGTGTAGTCGTTTAGCTTTTAAGCCCTGGAGGCCTTAATTCATTGAGGCATCTACAGGCAAGTCTGGTTACGCAAACGACAATCTCCTAGGTCGACCTGCGAGATATCATTAAGAAAAAGCTTCATTGTGTATGGTCCGACACGCACTTGGCCGGTTTTTTTCATAATGTAGCAACAAAAGTTTAGAGCTAACTTATGAGACATACACACATGCTAGTTGTATTGGTAACAAACGCGAGTCGCCGATCCCCCAGCGTGCTTTACTGTGGTCTTGGTCGCTCTCCGGTTGAGCTTAGCATTACAGCCTATAACGTCCCCACTGCTGGGACACAGGCATCCTCTCTATGAGAAGGAGGTTAACCTGGCTGGAGTATAATCACACGACAGGCGGATGTACCCAGCTCACGGCTCATCAGAATGTTTGATATTTTAACGGTTGATCGACGAGCGAGCCAAGTCCAACCACTAGGTTTTCATAACCACGGTTTTAGGCTCGCAACTACGCTTTCCTAATACAAGAGCAAGCTAAATAGTGGTTCCTCATAGCATATGTGGCACACTGTGCTAAATTTCAAACCTCTTAAGAGCTGTGTCACTTTCTTCAGTTACTTTTGGAATAGACTCTAGTATGATGGGCTCACACTATAGTATGTACCAAAAGTAACTGATGAAAGTGTAAATAAACCCTGTTTAGGTTAAATTCATACACAATCACTCACTAAAGGAAATTGGTAACACATTCATCTGTATTAGAAGGTTTCGCCTTTATATCTCACCACTTTTTCCGCCAATTATTGTTTGATAACATTATGAAATTGAGATTCAAAACCATTAAGGTCAAAAACGTCAATAACTGTTAAAAGAAAAACATATTTCAGGTTATGGTAAAATTAGAATTTCGAGTTTCAATATTTAACGACACTCAATTGTAAGCGTAAGTAATAATATATGTGCATCCACGGAAATGCTTTCTGATCGATTTGTTTACATTTTCATCAGATTCTTTTGGAATAGACCATCAGTAGCGTGAATCTGGCTCGCCAACCCGTGATACCGTGGTTTTGGGGAGATGCACCACCGAGCTTGGCTTAGAACAACTGTTGGCTCACTGGTGTAACAAGAAAGACGACCCCCGAACCTAACCTAAAACCAGCACTCTAATTGCGTAACACACTATCAATATATCAATATTTAATTATTACAATCTGAATCATTTATATTGCTAATCCATTGCTTTATATGTTCGAAAAATTTGTCTGCTCAACAACGTATAACGCAATGAATGTTGTTGATCTGTCAAAATTCAAGCGATTGCTACTGATAGTGCGTTATGTAATTACCCCGCTAGGTGGTGGATCAACGACTTGAAAATGAAATTACACCATGAATTTTTAGACTCAGTTATTGTAAATTTAACTCATTCCTTTTGTTCTAGTCTCTGTACCAGCCCCAAGGACTGGAGAAATATGGTGACATGGTTATTTCGACGGTAAGATTTCAATATATATATCTATCTTATTAATAATTTTTGTAATAATGTTTTTTTTTGCACTGTCATTATTATAGACACCATCGTAAAAGATATCAAAATAAAAAGAATTTATTTATTTTAGGCTCATACGCTATTAAATATAAGCGTGTACACGTCGCCCTTCATCTTAATGTACCTTATGAAACGTGGCTTCTTCACTATAGACGAGATGAAGTCACTTGGACGTTTCTTTGGCGGGCTCACCTGTCTCTTGGCTGTCTCCTTCATTATACGAGCATATGGAAGAGCATCCAGCCCTAAATACGTGCGATTCATAACGGCACTGAGATCTCCGGCAGTTGATCGTGAAACATATATGACAGAAATCAGAAAATATGATTTTGACATCAAATCCTGGCCGACTACTTTCAGCGTTGCTACCAGAGAAGGGTAAGTGGTGACGAATTATATTTGGGTGTAGGAGGATTGTTTCACTGCTGTATACCAAACAAGGCTTTTCACTACTGTAAGATGAATTAAAATAGAAGTTAAAGCTATTTTGTCAGCTTGTATCTTGCGTGGTATAAAACAGTCGAAGCCTACTAGTATGCCAAGCATGAAACCTTTAACTGAACAAACTCCAACTTACCTCATACCGCCATTTTTAATAAGATTTTCTTTGTTTGTTTGAACGCCTCTCAATTTGTGGAACTAACAGTGGATTTAAAGTTTTTTTTTAATATATTTTATGGACCTATTCTAGAGGCAGGCTATAAGAGCCGAGCAAAAATACATTTTAACATTACGCTAGGACCCTTAGAAGCCGAAAAAAGTCAGAAAGAACGCTAAGCGAAAACGAAGTAATAGCGCAGGCGATGCGATGCAACGTAAAAGTTTTACGCGAATGAAGTCGCAGGCAGAAGCTAGTTAACAATAATTCAATGTTATAGCGTAGAATAATTACAGCTACCGTAGCGAACATGCAGCTCAACTAATTAGCTAACGTTTGGGTAGTTAGCTTTGAAACTAAGTGTGCATACGACACTAGTTAGGCACCGGTCTCCTATTAAATGCTACATGCGGCGTCCGACTTAAGCGTTTACGTTCCGATCGACGTCTGAACGCCAGGCACGGCGTCAGCGGTCAATACTCGTACATCTCATAGCGAACGACGACGTCTCGTTCACAACAGTAGTCGACAAACAGTACTCGCGTGTAGTCGTGGGATATAAAATGAATATAATTATTATTTTTATGTTCCTTGTCACTTTTATTGTATAATGCACTATAACATTTGACTGATTCAATCAATAATTCGTCTTTTTCTTTATCAAATTTCGACATTTTGTACTGACGCCAAATACGACATTCACGCTGCAATGCTTCGAAATAACTAGAGACGCGGCGCAAAGCATTTGAATGCCGCCTACGGCGTCCACACGCCAACGTCAGCGTGTGAAAGAGACCACAACAGTTCATTTCTATATAGAGTAAGCATTGTGACACGGCGTACGCCGTGACACTGTACGCGGACGACGGCGTTTATAGGAGACCATAGCCTCAGCGGCAATGGCAGGGCGCACGCGTCGACGGCTGCAGTTGCCGCGTGCCGCTCGTGTGTATGCACACTAACATAGCTACTATGGCTTATCATAGTTCTAGAGAAAAAATTAGAGAATAGTCAGTTTTATATAAATTTCTTCTATTGGGTTGGCCCATTTGTTTAAACCACAAAGCAGCAAAACTCGACTGGTGAATGCGATTGTTATTTTGTACCTAAAATTATTAAGTTTGAATATGCTATGATCCAACTGTTTACTGCATGCACTTACCTGAAAAGGCGTTTATGTGACCCTATTGGCTTTGGGTGTTGTAGGATGGTATATTATTCTTTTTCATGCGCTAGCAGTAGTGGCTGTTGCACAAGCATCAACTTTTGTTTACATGCAGTTTCTCCAAACCACACTTGCTTAACACTGTTTTTTGCAATGCATGAAGGTTTTATTACTTGTTAACACTAAATTACTTAAGAAAAAAATTATCAAATGTTGGTATTTAATTCTGGATGTCTTATTTCAGTAGTTCACAGGATCCTATCATAAAGATGGATCCAATTCATGTAGGGTAAGTACCCTAAGAGGAAATTATATATATCTGCTTGCCTCTCTCGAAACTACAAAGTTACTACCTGACAAAATCACTTTTAAAAATTCTAACTTAACCTTAAAGGTCGTAGCACACGTATCAACTCGGAAAGGGATCGTAACCGTATCGCCTTTCGCGTCGTTGTCAAACAGTCGTCAACCTAACGTAAGCACGTAACCAAAGCGGATCAGAAGCTCCGATACGTCGACTCGGCTACGGCTAGGCGACGACGCCGCGCTTACGGCTCGCCGACCGCTGGTTGACAGCTAGGCGGCACTAGTTCAATCATACGAGTATTAAATCCGAACATTAAGTGTAGCGCACGGTTATGTCTCGGCATTCGTCGTTATTTTTAGTTAAAATCGAACCTAACAATTCCATCAAACACGCGCGCAACACGACGAAGCTGCCTTGTGAATGACAGCCAATGAAAGCACGTTCGGCAACGCAGACTGCGGGAGGGGCGTGGACGAAGAGACGTAAGCTAGGGTACGGAGAACCGTAAGCGCGGGAACTGCAAGCCGACCACGCACCGCACCGCGGTTCGTTGATACGGTGACGATCCCTTTCCGAGTTGATACGTGTGCTACGACCTTAAGGCGGTACCCCGACCAAAACCGCGTTTTTCTTCGTTATTCAGAGGCTATTAACTCAATAATTATGAGAAATAAACTACATCAGAAAGCACATGATTAATGTTCGATATCCTATCATCACATTGCACGTTATTATATGTTTTTATATGTTACTAATACTTTTAAAAATGTGACTAAAATGATTATTGATTGCATTCATATTTTGCTAAAGATGTGTGTGCGGCAAGGAGGGAACGAATGCTCAAGGTTATTTGGTCGGGTTACCGCCTTAAGGCGAAAGCGTCACCTTAGCGTATGCATCTTAAGAGGGGACGGGGCCTGCGAGGAATTTGAAAAATAGGTATTTAAAGAAACTATTGCCGTCGCCTTACCTCAAGCCTGCCCCCGTAGTGTGTGATAGGGACAGCTGCAGCTCAGACCGAAATTATCACAAATATTTTGACGAGATCAACGTCTCGTATTCCCCTTTTTTCTCCTCGAAAACCGAGCCGATTCAATTATTTTTTTCATTAACATTTTAAGAAAGAGTATGTTTAGGTTCCTCTAATTTTTTAATGTTAAATACTTTTCTAATTTGTCTGGTAGTCCTCTAATAACGGCGGTAAAAATAGGGTATTTTTTGGAATTTTTAGAGGGTTATATTTTCTTTACTAATTAGTTTTTGAAAAAAAGAAAATGACAGGGACGTGTTTACAGCAGACCTTGATTTTACGAAAGAAAAATAAATATTGCTCTAGACGCATTATTCAGGAAGAAAAAAGGGGAATACATTTGTATGGAGAATCGCATGCCCCGTTCCTCTTAAGCCTACATTCGCCCGGACGTAAAAAGATCGCGGCGGGATTTTATCGCTCACTGGATTTTCAACTCTCGGTGTTAAACCGAGAATTGAGAATCCAACAGAGCGTAACCCAGTGCGTCAAAAAAAACACACTGTAAGATTTTCAACTCTCGGCAGTAAGCAGTGCGTTGAAAATCCAATGCGCGAAAAAAAAATCGCCGCGGGAAAACGCGCCTGTGAGAACCAGGGCTAAAGCAAGGAAATAATTTAATTAAATGTAAGAATATTTTCTATTCAACAGCACCAAACTACGTTTTTGTGCATACCGAACTCAGAAATTGACTTCGTCTTTTCTAGCTGCACTTTATCATGTGCAGCTCCAGTGTATGGATGTCCAGTGGTTTTCGAACAGCTACGCGACCTGCAATGTTAAGGCACAATCGGTCATAATATTAACACATAATATTACAAAAATTTGAATGCTTATTTATAATTTTCCCTGTGCATGCAGTTATACAGTTGCTTATACTATAACTATAATTCTGGATGGAATTGAAAGACTTTGTGAATACACTAATTACTTACTGCAACAGGCTGTTTTGTGGTGGATATAGAAGGCCAGATGTTAAATACCGAACACCGACGATAGTACTTTCAGTACTAAAATGTTTATCTTATGTGTATACTAGCAGGGCTGAGGGTTTGAATAAAACAACCAAACTGTATAAGGTCCGACCGCGGCAAATTTGCCAAAAATTTTGACAACAATGGCCGCTCGAAATTGAATAAAATCGATAAACAAGAGTATTTATTTTAACTAATGTTTGTTTTCAATTTCGAGCGGCCATTGTTGTTTAAATCTTTGGCATATCTGCCGCGGTCGGACTTTACTGTTCTGTAGCCGGTATTATAAATGAAAATACTAGTCGTTAGATAAAGCAAAGCGCTACTAGATGTATTGATTAACAAGCATGCCTACATTTACATTCATTAATTGGGTACCCTCACATGCAAAAACATAAGCAAAGGGAAGTTACGTTTATGTATTTCGGTATGTAAAGATGGTGCCCATCCACGGACCGACCGCGGCAAGCGTAGCTTAATCTGATCGATCGACTCGCGCGGCTGTTATTACTTAGACACGAACTTTTGTAGAGCGCTAGCTGTCTCTATCAGTCAACCCGCATCCCGCATGCATAACAATCTCCTTATAAAACTTGCCAACCAATTACCAATTACGCGCATCTGTTTGCCAATTTACTCAAGGGGTCTGTATATAGGTACAACATGTTCTACGTTGATGTGTTTTCGTTCACTATTTAGCTTAAACTGCATACACTATAGTCCGCGCGGAAATAGTTGGCCGCGCCTTAGGTATGTGAGCGGTGGGACGAAGGGGCGGGGGCGCATTACTCAGCACGTGCGTTGCGAATTGCGAACCGCCGCACAGTGGGCCCATACTGAAAATTAGTGGACTTAGGCAACAAAGTTCCAATATCGATGCGATTTTTTTTTATATGACGTGTTATGATATTCCTGACAACTTTTATTCTTATAACATTTCTTCTAAAGTTGATAGTTTGTCTTGAAAAAAATTAATTAGATTATTTTGTATGGAGCGAATCACGTTTAATTTTTTTTCTTCAATTGTACTAATATGTTGGGTGTGTGGCGTGAGTATATGATAGCTAGGGTCATTCTCTATCCACGAAAAAAAAAACAGCGCCGGCCATCTGCGGCAGCGCGAGTAATCATTCGGTAAAAAAAAAATGTTATGTAAGATTTTTTTTGCCATTTAAAATAAATTCAAAGTAAATTTTTTGTGTCATTAGGCTAATTCACCTTCTCTTTATTAAATATATAGTTTTAACAGCGCATAGGTACTTATAACTAATTATTCTGGTAGAAATTTAGTAATTATTGCTATGTTATCGGTAGCACCTGCATTGTGATTGATGACTCATTTGTTATTGCGCTCGGCTAAGCGCATAACTAATGAGTCATCGAAAAATGCTCGTCTCTGATTGGCTGAATAATTTTCACTCACTGATAACAGTGTCCACTACTTGAGTAATTAACACTGTCTATAAATATAAAGACATTCATTAAGTCCATCTAGTTTCGCTCTTGTCGCTTATTTGTGAACACAGTGAAATACTTTTATTTTTATATTTACATTAGAACTATGGCTGGATTTTGTACCAACCTAGATTTTTTTGTGAAATTAAGAAGTGGCGGTGATCTGAAAAATCATATGTTTCTATATGAAAGTATCATTTCTGTCTTGACTACCGAAGTTTCTGAAGAAGACAAGAACCGAATCAAGGAGTTCTGTCGACTTTTTTGTGTAAATCTAAATAAAAAGTGGATAGAGTCAAGTAGAAACCAAAAAACTTTTATGAATCGTGTAAGTAATCGCAAGTGGTTGGAAAAAAACATCAACTGGCCTGTTTGTGACAGTGTTGACCTGAGAAGTGAGATGGGCTTTTCGGACGCAGTCTTATCTGAACCTGTGGATATAGATTCCCATGTTCCTACTCTTGCAGTATGTACTGCGGAAGCGGGAACATCTACAGAAAAGGAGCACAGAAAACCATTCGAAGAGTTAAGTAAGAAGCAAAAAAAAAGACGTTCTACTTCCATAGTAGAAGAAAATTCCGAAGAAGAGTTGCAGACCTGGTACATAACAAAATTGAAAGACAACGGCAAAACGAATCTGGCAAAAGTGATCGAATACCTTTCCAGTAATCCAGATGCCCTATCCGAAGTAGACGAGCGACTATTCAAAAAGCAGAGCTTAAGTACTGTCTCTGAAGATAACTGTTTAGCTCTTTATACATCACTTGCGCTCTCGAAATGGAAGTACTTAGCTCTTCGACAATTTCTGAAAGAAGAAAACTGTGCTGCCTTTCCATCTTATCCAAAGCTTGTAAATGCCAAGAAAAGATGTTACCCACCACAAGAGAGTATGGAGATTACCGAAAAAGGAGCTCAAATTAAATTGCAAGCGCTATTGGACCACACTGTGGAAAGGATTTTACTAGGTATTAGTAATTCTGTTGATAGGTCTCAAAATAAAGAACTCAAGTTGACCTGGAAATGGGGACTTGATGGTTCTTCGTCGCAGAGCAATTATAAACAGAAAACGTCTACAGAGTTCGATGATTCATCAGTAGTCATGATAAGCATCGTCCCTCTTCGGCTAGTGTCTACTAGCCCATCTTCTGGGAATGAAAATATAGTTTGGGAGAACCCCACACCTTGCTCAACTCTGTACTGTCGACCGGTGAAGTTCACTTTCACTTCGGAGACAGCTGATTTTATAATGACTGAAGAGTCTGAGATGAAAAAACAAATTGATGAACGAATATCTACACAGTGTGGAAATATTATTGTATCACATGAATTGCATATGACCATGATTGATGGAAAAGTGGCCAATATTATTGCTGAAGTACCATCATATGCAACGTGTCCTATTTGCTTGGCAAAACCGAGCGAGATGAATAATTTAGACGCTTTGACTTCCAAACCACTTCGTGAAGAAATTTACAAACAAGGAATTTCTTCACTGCATATGAAGATTCGGTGTATGGAATGTCTTCTCCATATATCTTATAATCTGGATTTTCAACGATGGACTGCTCGAGGCGAACATAAGGCTTTGAAACAAGCTAAAAAAAATACCACGCAACAAGAGTTTTGTGAGCAAACTGGAATGCTGATTGATATAGTCAAACAGGTATGTATTTAATTTTGGCTCTTTTTATGTTGTTTGTGTATTATATCTCTATGTATTGTATATTACAGTATTGTTTTCCCATTTTAGGGTTTTGGAACTACAAATGACGGGAATACTGCGAGGCGCTTTTTCCAAGATTACAAAAGATCATCCAGAATAACGGGAATTGACGAAAATCTGATTTTCAGATTTTCCGTTATTCTACAAGCCATATCATCAGGCAAAAACATTGACTGTGAAAAATTTAGAAGATACTACAGAGAAACAGCTGATGTGTACGTGCAACACTATTCGTGGTACTACATGCCAGTTAGTGTACATAAACTTCTAATGCACGGTGCAGACATCTGTAACCACTTTGGTGTTTTGCCAATCGGTAAGTAAAAAATAAATATAGTTTGATGTATTATTTGACTCAATTGCGTTTTGAAATTAAAATGTATGTACTTATTCGTTTTAGGTATCTTATCTGAAGAAGCTTCGGAAGCCCGTAATAAGGACTTCAGAAACGTCAGGGAGTGGCACACTCGGAAAACGGGGAGAATAGCAACAAACGAAGACATCCTCCATGGACTTCTAATAAGCTCTGATCCCCACATATCCTACATAAGGCCTAAAATATTGAAACAGGGTCATAATGAGTTGTTGCCTGAAGCAATTCAGTTGTTACAGACTACTGAGCCTCCCTGTGACAGTGAGATTATGGAGGAAGAAGAATGCCTCATAGCAGAGTCCGAAAATTTGCCGGACCCACTAGCACTTCTGGAACAAGAAATAATGTGATCCGGCTCTAGATTATCCTCACAAAAGCCCATCAGGGCTAGGTATATGACAAACAGCCCTTTTCAGGGCTACAATTACTTCACAGTTTCATACGCTTGATTATGTAGATAATTATCAACGACTTGCCCGTACAAATTTAAATTATTTCACCTATCATTAACAAAATTAGTATAACCTGAAACTTATTACGATATTTATTCAACAATAGATAACGTGCAGTTAAAAAAATAACACAGCCAATCAGAGACAAGCATTTTTCGACGACTCATTAGTTATACGCTTAGACGAGCGCAATAACAAATGAGTCATCAATCACAATGCAGGTGCTACCGATAACATAGCAATAATTACTAAATTTCTACCAGAATAATTAGTTATAAGTACCTATGCGCTGTTAAAACTATATATTTAATAAAGAAAAGGTGAATTAGCCTAATGACACAAAAAATTTACTTTGAATTTATTTTAAATGGCAAAAAAAAATCTTACAAAACATTTTTTTTTACCGAATGATTACTCGCGCTGCCGCAGATGGCCGGCGCTGTTTTTTTTTTCGTGGATAGAGAATGACCCTAGCTATCATATACTCACGCCACACACCCAACATATTAGTACAATTGAAGAAAAAAAATTAAACGTGATTCGCTCCATACAAAATAATCTAATTAATTTTTTTCAAGACAAACTATCAACTTTAGAAGAAATGTTATAAGAATAAAAGTTGTCAGGAATATCATAACACGTCATATAAAAAAAAATCGCATCGATATTGGAACTTTGTTGCCTAAGTCCACTAATTTTCAGTATGGGCCCACTGTGCGCCGCCTCACCCCTGTCCCCACCTCAGCGGCCAACTAGTTCCGCGCGGACTATAGCAATACTAATTTGTTAGGCTACCATACAAGGAGCGATCAATACGAACAGATGAACCTGCTTGCTTCGGTCTGGTCTGAATGCGTGCACACACGCGGAACAAACTCAGTTTAAACGGTTCGCTGCAGGGTATGATCACCCTGCGCGTAGACCTTGAAGCAGTAACAGCCACACGGTACAAATATTCATGAGGTCAGACAAATCTGAAGGTAGAACTAGTCAGTTCCAGTTATGGTAGCCTTTATAGTCTGTTCTAAAAGTATCTAGTGAAAATGTTAACAAATTGGTCAGAAAACATATTACCAGTGGAGGCCATTTTGTAGTGCCACTACCAAATTCGAGTGCTTGGTTGAACTATTTGTATAATTACTAAATCTTGAAATTATAATTTTAAATCACCTGATGTTTTTCAATTGACAACTGAGGATAATTTTATAACCTCAATTTTGGTGGTGAGATATCAAGTTGAAACCTAAATACAAATGAATGTGTTACCATAGTAACCAATTCTCTTTAGTGAGTGATTGCGTAAGAATTTAACCTGAACAAGGTTTGTTTATACTTTTATCAGATACTTTTCGAACAGACAATAGCATTCATAGCCAGACAAAACTACTAAGACTAAATAATTTTAGTTTGCCATGGTTCCATCACCACCCGTTCAAGTTCTGCGCCAACCCCGAGCTGCCGGTGTACTTACGAGTGCCCGTCCAGTTCCTGGCCTACTGCGCCACTCATAGCTTCGGACTTCGACTCATCTACCCTGGATCTCTTGGTGTGGTTCATACTCTGCTTTGTAAGTACCAAACTTGGAGAAGGTTACGGTTCAAACTTTCTTCAAGGGTTGTCAGGGTCATAAAAAACACAAACTGTGTTTTAGAGGTCACTAAAGAACTGAAAAACGAAATATCTACGTATTCTCTCGTATCCATTAAAGCCTTTCAGTAAAGTGCAACCTCTTTCCGAGCCAGACAAATAAAAACTAGACAAGCTCAGAAAAAATGATGAATACACCATGATATTAATATTTCCTTTATTCATCAAAATACATATAAATATATTTTTGAATATTAAAATATAAAAAAAAAAATAAAAACATAAGTATTAATATTATTTATATATATATATATATATATAATACTAGCTTATGCCCGCGACTTCGTCCGCGTGAAATTTCACCCCCTTAAAGGTTAAATTTCCAAAAACCCCTTCTTAGTGCTCCCCTACATTATAATAGGAAGCCGTGTGCAAAATTTCACATTCCTAGCCCCAGTAGTTTCGGCTGTACGTTGATATGTCAGTCAGTCAGTTCTCCTTTTATATATATAGACTAGCTTCTTCCCGCGACTTCGTCCGCGTGAAATTTCGCCCCCCCCATTCACCCCCTTAGGGGATGAATTTTGAAAAATCCTTTCTTAGTGCACCCCTAGACCTCATAAGGAACGTACGTGCCAAAGGATGTCACCAAAATCTGCCCAAACGAAGTACCGTGGTACACTTAGTGCCATAAAATAAACTAGATTACACTGAATAATATTGCATTAATATTTATTCTTATGGATGCCCGGGGACGAAAATAAAATAACAACAAAAAGCACGCTATTTTGGCACCCTTTCATCGGCACACTACCTACCATACTTATAAAAAAAAAACTGTCAAGTTGACAGCTGTCTTCTGTCAGCTTCAACCACTGTTGCACTAGTGTTTAATTTCTCTTTGCACTGTTGTTTCACATTTGTTTCGTTTCGAATATTTATAAATAAGTAATTCAATCTGAATTCAATAATAATCCGTACCCCGAAACGCAGAAACGACGGAATGATAAAATGTGAATGACATTTACGAAAATGTCAGCTCGAGTGTCAACCAAATGTAACGTAATTGTACGTGTAAAGTTGCCACTTAATTGTGTTACAGGTAGGTAATTAAAATAATAAAACATAATTTATTATGTTGTTTTAAATTATGTAAGGATAAAGGTACAATTATTTTCGAATTCCTCTATTTTTTCTCTACGAATTGGTACACGTGTACCTCGAGGTACATGTTTGGGCAAAGTTGTATGGGCTTTTGCTGACCTCCTTTGGAATCTCTAGACCCAGCGGTTTGGGCTGTGCGTTGATATGTCAGTCAGTCAGTTCTCCTTTTATATATATAGATATATAGCTATAAATATCATATAATAATATATATGACATCGTTGTTAAACTATGTTTTTTCAGGGGGTGCATTGTTCCAAGGCAGGACTACGCTCGTGGAAAATCATGACGGAAAACGTGCTAAGATAGGAACTGCTGACGGTAACAAAATTGACACGATCTTCGTTGACAACCGCTCGCGCTCCAGGAAAGGCCGTACCCTGGTCATCTGCTGCGAAGGGAACTCCGGGTTCTACGAGATCGGCATCATAAACACTCCGATTAAATCCGGCTACTCGGCTTTGGGTTGGAATCATCCTGGGTTCGGTGGAAGCACTGTAAGTATCATTTTTTGTCGTATTTTTGATACAGGTACTTAATCTCAAACTGTTACTCAACCCAATTTCAAGTGCTTGCTCGATTTTTGGCGATCGACACGTGTTATTAAACAAAATTGAGTAAATGTGTTAGCAACAGACTATTGACATCGTGGATCGTTTTTGTGGATCGAGAAATCAACAATTGATGCTCGATTTTAACCTTGATATTCATCGAACCTTAATAGACGGCAGTAAAGATCAATAAACTCTAACAAATCTATGAGAAGCTAACGGATCTTATTGGTCGTCTAAACACAGGTTAACTATAGTGACAATAACATCGTCAAAGATCGAGCAAACCTGTAGGCGCCTTTACTATAATGTTTCATTGTAAAAAGAAATGAAAATCCTTATGACAACAAAAAAAAATATTTTCTAAGATGAAAATAATGTAGAACGTTTATTTCTATAGAATCTTTAACCTAAATACTTACATAATAGAGAAAAACTTACTAACACAGTCTGTACCGATACATTATGCCTTATGTATTTAAATAGTGATTGTTAATTGAACTCTTTGTGTACTTGTGACCTATTTTCCTCGCATTATTATTGGGTTAGACGTTTCTTTTATAATTCTAAAACATTTATGTCATTCTGTTGAGATTACCAGTTAACCAATTCGGTGTTATTCTGTAAATCTCATGCAACTGTTAGGCTTCGGTTTCCTCGGACACTCCGGACCCATCATACCCCTGGCCATACAACTGGGGGTAGGGTGGGACTGAACCATACCACCATAGAGATGTGCCACCCTAGTTCCATTACGCATATTGATTTATAGGAATGGAATTATTGCGAATAACAGGTAACTAATAAACCTCACACAATGAATGCAATTTTGAAAGTCTTTCCAAATTGCACTATAAAGGGATGCTATTACCACTGGGTACTGAACTATACAATTTTTATTCGGTTTTCACCATAATTTGGTGTCATTTATTTCGAAAAAGAAAAAAAAGAACAATTTTTACCTGGGACACACAGGAAATACAAGTTGTAAAAAAAGAAGCATTTAACACTAACAAATAACAACAACTTTAACGAATCTTTGTTTTGTCGACTCGTAAAAACATTGCAAAGCTTGGGCGGGTCGCTGATTCTAATCTAATACAGACAGTAATATATTCGGCGGGATACTCGTATCTGCAGTATCTCCTACTCTTCAAATAAGTCTGATACTAATCGACATTGGAATTTTTTATACTTATCCATGATGTATCCATGTCCTGCGCCACACGTACGTTTCTATAAGATGATACCGCGCATAACAGCTGGTAAACTATTTAGTTTTTCTTTTTTCCAGGGTAAACCCTACCCGTCGCAAGAGCATAACGCCATCGACGCGGTCATGCAGTATGCTATCAACGAGCTGGGCTTTACACCTGATAAGATCGTCATGTTTGGCTGGAGCATCGGCGGGTACACCGCCACCTGGGCCGCCGTCAACTACCCCGTCGCCGCTTTGGTAAGTCACTTTATTACTATTTCAAATTCTTCTTAAGACTAAAACTTGAAATCATTTATTTTTAAAAATACCATTTACAGGCACATTTATATTGTCAAGGAGTTTGTCAGTCAGAAGGTCTGAAATCACCGAAGGGTTTAGCTAGAGGTCACGTACACCCTCATTTCCCCAGTCTCATGGGGGCGAGCCTATTGCCATCAACCGGGCACATAATCATCATCATCGTTCTCTTCCCCTTAACCCAATTTATTTGTGGTCGACACAACTTGTCTTTTTCTTCGTGAAAGTCAGGCAGCGTTTAAAAACAGGTTTTTGTTCTGACTCGTTTCGAAGAACTTCTTTGTTTACATATTAACGAAGGCCTATTATGCGGCCATCTCATTTATTTAATCATCAGTATTTTTTTGTTTATTTTTTGCAATGTTACTCAATATCCCACTATTTATACATATTCATTACTGTATTTATCTGACACAAATTTATTTTATTCACGTCACGTTATAGCATAAAACTGATTTACATTCGTCACCTCACACATCAGGTGCACTTGAAAACCAGCGCCAGGCACTAGTTGTCTGGCATTTCTGCTGAACTGGGCCTTTTTAGCGCAGCCGTGAGCCTGCGAATTTCTTACATCGGACTTTACACTTTTTTATTTGTTTTTTTTTTTTAACTGATGAATCTGCTGTACTGTGCGTCTTTTAGTATGTGCTAAATAAATGTATTTTCTTTCCATACTTTTCTAATAGCCATCTCAGTCGTTACCCCATTTTCTAGCCATAATATCATGTTTTACACAGTCCATCCATCGTTTTTTTTTTTTCTTCTCTTATAGTCATCCGTTTAGATATCGATATGCATCACGTCTGCAGAGTTTCTATAGCAAATTTAATTTGTTCCTGTATGGTTAGAGTAATTTGAGTATTGATTGATTGGTTTGATTTGAGTATTCTATTCTATTCTATTCTATTCTAATTTGAAATAGACCCCTAATGAGACAGTCAGTGATCAGACACAAGAAACATTTCAGCTTTCTTCAGAATGGTAATTATGCATCTGCGACGCCTCTGGAATTGCAGTTGGCCCCATAAGTAACGGTGACTATTTACCATCAAATAGACCTTCGGCTAGTTTGTCACTTAATAACAAAAATATACCTTACTGAGACCAAAATTAACCTCACAGTGTTATAATATAAATCATCCTAACTTTGCCTCAAACATCATATTTGTACCAGATCCTGGACGCTACCTTCGATGACCTGCTGTTCCTCGCACAGAACCAGATGCCAAAGTCTTGGTCGCTGTTGGTAAAAGAAGTGGTTCGCTCCTATGTGAACCTGAACATCGCGGAACTGATTGCCGGCTACCAAGGCCCTGTTCAGCTGGTCAGGCGCACCGAGGACGAAATTATTAGCTTGCGGTCAGTAATAAGAATATTCATTTCTTGGCTTCTTTCACGGCTTGGGGACACATACGCCCTGTTTCTGAAAGTCTACCCACTCAAGTCTCCCTCAGAGTATCATGATAACTCAATCTTACAATACCTGTACATGAACGTATTCACCACGTACTTCTTCCCATGGGGAAGACAGAGACAGAACGCTACATGCTACAATCCTTACATACTATTCCTAGTTTGTCCACATTCATACATCTGGTCGAACACGCATTCAGCTTACGAGTATTTTCACACACCCGATCTTTTTGCAATACTGGAACGATAAATCCATCTTTCACTCACAATTTTGGTGTAGATACAACAGTATAATGTATCTATCTGTAATATAGGAAATAAAGATTGATATTAACGCCACATTACAATGGCAGATCATTCATGATCTTTGCACTGATCTCATTCATGTTGTTATTTTGTCCAATTAATCAATGAGATTTGTCAGCAGATTTACGTAACACGTGACTTAATTAAACTTTCAGAAACTGGGGGATTTATAAATCATATAATTGCGTGTACAGTAGTGTTTAAACGGCCCTGTCGGTTGACATGTAAAGCTAGTTTTTAATCGTAAATCTGTAATCATTGTATAAACTTCGCGAAAAAACTAAGTAATCATGAATATTGCTTTATATTATGGGAAAGTGTGATATCGGGATATCAATTCGCAGCTCAGATCAATCAGCGGATCAGAATTGTTATCATTCGATTGTGATGGAACAATAAAACGTTTGAAATTAGGCTTTAAGGTTGACTGGTAACAGTGTTGTATTATTTGTAGTAAATGCCTCAGGCATTAAGTCCAATTATATGAATAAAGAATCTACGAATTAATAATTATGTTCCCAGAGATCGTTATCCCTACACCCATTATCATAATTATATTGTGATAAAAATATCTTGTTTTGTAGCATATTTATAGTGTTCTTGACAGGTTTTTGTGAAGATACCTAAAACCATACTGATGTGAATAATTAAAACTTTTAACATTGTTATTTATACAATATATTTAATTATTTACCTATTATATATTAATATAATTAAATATTTATTAAACTGATAAAAAATGTTAATTAGTATTAAGACGAAGCTTTGCTGAATAATTATTGTAGTAAATAAATATAAATTATGAATAAAGCCGTGAATGAAGAAGAGGAATAAAACAGGTTTACTAAAATATAGAACAGCTCGTTGCTTTCTTGAGACATTTTTATGCTAATCTCGATGGATTAATCTAAATAAATGTTGTTAACAAGTACATTACTTTTTTTGGTACAATAGATCCACCTCGCTTGATAACGTACCTAATTATCTTTTTGCTTTAAATACACACTCCATCTGTTTACACATGCTTTCTTATCACGAGGACTACGCATCTAACCCTTTGTTCAGGTTGAACAGCGACAGGTAAGTGCTTCAGCTTTTAGGGCGAGATTCACAGATTGCACATTGATTTTACTTTGCTTAGGGCCGAGTGTTCAATAGTTAGATCATTTTTAACTTATGAATAAAAATGGCGGTTTGACATTTTATATCAAATGCTGTCAAGCCGCTATATTTATTCTTAAGATAACAGTTATCTGACGATTGAAAAATCAGCCTTTAGTAAAATAAGCATTTCATACGAATATAAGCCTTATGCTAATGCGAATAATGTTCATTCGCGTGCTACGCTTACTTATCTAAGTAAAGTTAAAGTGTAGTCTATGAATCTTGCCCCTAGTGTTCATAAAAAAATCTATACAGTCCGTTCACAGTTATTTTACTTCTGATTGTGCATCACTGGCCAAATCACAGTGACTTTTATTCTCATTCCGATAAGGTTGATGTTGGGTTGCTGCCACTGACAAGTCTGTCAAAATCATTGTGATCTTTATTCTCGTTACAATAAGGTTGCTGCTAAGTTTGCTGTCAGAGGTAAAATAACTGTGAACGGACTGTAGCTGTGCAAGAATCTTTTAGCGCGTTGCAAAATCGAAAGTAACGTCGGCCATCTTGTTTTTCAATACATGTCACAAAACAATTTTATTGCACACATGTTTACCGACAGCGCTCCCTGACAACGTCATTCGAGCGCGAAAAGAACCTTGTATGTAGCAGTGTATATATTTATGTATATGTTCGATTTAGATAATTCAATAGAAGCAGAAGAAATCTAATGCTACGGATACATTGTCGCAATAAAGCGATCTACAATTCCTGCGAGCTCTCTTGCACACCGCTTGACGTCTCGCTGTAGACGAAGCGCACGAAGTGTAGTTCGCGTTATCGCGACAATGTATCCATAGGATTAGGATGTATATATGTATAAAGGATAGTAAAGTTATACTAGACAATTTATATTTCGTTCACCCACACCTACCTAGTCTCTAAGGTGAAACACTTTCAGTTCAAATAAGATGCCATGTAACGGGGTGAATAGGGATGCAGGGGTGAGTCGGGACGAAACTTTAAAATGGATTTTTACGTTAATGATAATACAATGAACACAGAGTCCTTTTTGGCAAGAAACTATATTATTTCAATGTTAAAATCCCTTTTAAAGTTCCGCCCCGATTCACTCCTGCATCCCTATTCAACTCGTTTTACGGTATCACTTGAATGGTCTTGCATATTATTATGCATTTCAAAAACTGATTGCTGGTTATTTGCTTTATTCTCTGTCCACTTGGTTAAACGTTTTTTGACAGCTGCCTTTTTAGAACGTAAGTTCTATTCCAGATTACCTACGTAAAAGTTAACTTTAAAATGCGTTATAAAATAAGTATATAAACTGCCTTATCTTATTGAATTATGTTATTTATGACTTCTTACAGACATTATAATACCGTACCTACGTGTATCAGGATTGACAAAAAAATATGTGTATTAAATTACATTCTATCGTACTGTGATGGGATCGAATGTATTCGTTCCAAATGAATATATCGAAAATAATCATTTTATATTATAGGTAAATCAGTATAGAAAAACCTTGCATCCACTCGAATATCAATAAAATATATACATTATTTGTCAGGATACGGATTTGCCACCATAACGAAGATGTAATTAAAACTTTCATAAAATGATATGGATAAAACGTTCTCTTTTAATTTGTAGTAAACCCCATATTTATGTGTATACACTACAACACAATTGATATGGCAAACCAGTGCATACTTTATTTTTTTACGTCAATTTCCGCTATAAAACCTGCAAAATTAAAATTAAAGTAGGTAAACAAAGGGGCTAATTTATATTATTTTGTATTTAATAATAATAAACACAGGCATAGAAACCGCACCATTTTTATTTGACAGCAAAAAGTCGATAATTTATACTACATACAAATTAAAGTGTAAATTATCGAAATGTGTGTTATGACGTTGCTGCAATCACTAGTTCCATCTGTCAAAAAACGATTAACCTAGTGGACAGAGTGACCTTCGTTTGTCCACGGCCTAGGGTCACATTATGAAGTATTAATGCCATCATCTTTCCAATGTGAGAGAGAGACAGAGCTATAGATGATCGATAAAGGGAGTAAAGGACGCGCAAACTGTTACCTTGAATTCAGTACATGATTCTAACCCACCAGTCTTGAAATTTTTCGTTGTTCCATACATTTTGACCGTCTAGGTATTGTACAGACGCCAGCACATCAAGCTACCACAATCTGTCAAATTTCTTTAATATATTTTCAACTTTATCGCTAAAGCATAAGGTTCAATGTTGATTGGGAAAATTTTACAGTTTCGGGCAGCTTGATGTGCTGGCGCGGGCGTCTGTACTTTTGCAAATGTCTACCGCGTGAGTTAGAATCAGGTTCTGAAATCATGGCAACACTTAGCGCGTCGATGTCGCTTACAACGTGTAAATAGCATTAGTCCCTCCATACACATACACTTCTCAGGACCTAAAAATGCCACTGATGCCGCGATTGGCGTGGCCACGTACTCGCAACAACTCAAGGCGAAAGTGGTCTGGTTACCTGCAAAATTCAAATTTTCTTACGTTTTTGCAATTTTTAGGTCAGTATCTGGCTGTATGTTGATCACTGTAACAAATGTTTATTTATAGAATTATAATAATATAAATCATCAATACAACTCTGTAAGCTCATATTACCCTAATGAATGACTATTTCATGAAATCGTGACATTTGAGGCCAGTTATAACTCAAGGAGTTGTATTGCTGATTCTAATGATTATAATTCTGTAAAGTCATATTTGTTACGGTCGCGAATCATATTTTAATCAACATACAACTTGATACTGACCTGCAAATTGCAAAATCTTAAGTAAATTTGAAATTCGCGGGCTACCTTAGCGCATCCCCCTTAATATAATATTTTTGGCATCGACTCGAAAAGAAGGAGAAGAACCCTCATGATAGCATTAGTACTTCACAATACCCCTGTTCGTCGCGACCAGCGCTAGTGCGTATCCGATCGCCTATCCAACTTACTCATGTATTTCAGACAAGGCATCCTCTCCACGAACCGTGGCAACTACCTTCTGATGGAGCTGATTGAGCAAAGACACCCCGTTTTGGTCCAGAATCCGTTCGCAAAGGTGGCCCTTATGAAAATGCTTGCTTTGGCAGAAAATCAGCGCGGTGCTCTGAACGCGGCCGAGATCCAAGATTTTGAAAGACCACTGCTGCCCTTGGTAAATCATTCATATTTAAATTACATTCTTCTCGTATTGGCGCGAACTTTAACCCCCTTAAAATTAAAACCCAGAGTAATGTTTCATTGTAATCAACTCAGCCTATCGCAGTTCACTGCTGCAGATGGCCTCTCCCAAACTGCGCCGCAACACCCGCGGGGTAATTGCGTAACACACTACCAGTAGAAATGGCTTTCATTTTGACAGTTCAACAACATTCATTGCTTTGCTTACATTGTCCAGCAGAAAAAAAATTCGAACATTGTGAAGCAATGGATTAGCAATATCCTTAAAAATAATTCAGATTGAGATTGATAGTGTATTACGGAATAAGGGTGCAGGTCCTCCGCCTTGCTCAAAAGCCCAGTAAAGTTATGCCAAATTAAAACCTTTAAAAATGAATGGTTAAACTAACTTTAGTAACTTTACTCCACGTTTATTAATAAGGTGGTGAGAGAATCGTGACGTGGTAAAAATATTACCCAGTTTGCAAGGTTGTATGTTACCTCTGACAGCAGCAACCTAAAAAGATCCTTATTGTAGCGAGAATAAAGATCACAATGATTTGTACACTTGTCAGTGGCAGCAAACCAACAGCGACCTTATTAGAATGAGAATAAACGTCACTGTGATTTGGACAGTGATGCAAATTCAGACGTAAAAGGACTGTATAGTGAAACTAAAAGCTCAAGTTTAGCCTGAGACCCAGCATTAAATGTTCCCAGCGCTGAGAACATTATAGGCTGATTATGCTTTACTGTGTTTATACTTTAATGTATGTAATGCTTCACTTTACAGATCAACCGGTACATGCATGACTACAAATCATCGCACTGCACCCCGCTGCCAGCGAACCACTTCGCCTCCATAATGGACCGTATTGAGGCCGAAAAGCAAGAATAATGCTCTCCCTTACGATTATGTATCGCACCCATCCATGGCTTACATGCTAATCGTATCAATGCACCTAAGAAACAAAACGAAGCCGTTTTGGTCGTAATAGACTAGATTTAGAGCATGTGTAAAGAGCTCCAGTGTGATTATTTTTTGGCGATAACTTAAGGAACTACTAGGCTAATGTTACGTACAGCTGATCGACTCCATTCATCCAGCACCTCAGTTGATCGCCCGCGCAGCTGATCGACTCCATTCATCCAGCACCTCAGTTGATCGTCCGCGCAGCTGATCGACTCCATTCATCCAGCACCTCAGTTGATCGCCCGCGCAACTGATCGACTCCATTCATCCAGCACCTCAGTCGATCGTCCGTGCATCTGATCGACTCCATTCGTCCAGCACCTCAGTCGATCGCCCGTGCATTTGATCGAATCCCTTCATCCAGCACCTCAGTCGATCGCCCGTGCAGCTGATTGACTTCATTCATCCGGCACCTCAGTCGATAGCCCGTGCAGCTGATAGACTCCATTCATCTAGCACCTCAGTCGATCGCCCGTGCAGCTGATCGACTCCATTCATCCAGCACCTCGGCCGATCGCCCGTGCAGCTGATCGAGTCCCTTCATCCAGCACCTCGGTCGATCGCCCGTGCAGCTGATCGAGTCCCTTCATCCAGCACCTCGGTCGATCGCCCGTGCAGAATCAAGAGCTTAAGTGGTGATAATATTTCAAAATTGATATCGTATTTTTTTATTTATTTAACGTATTTCGGCAGTCACAACTTGTAGTCTAATGTTTTAGAACACCGTACTCCGCCGTGCGTACGTATTGTTCCGTAGAACAATGCCACGTATAATGTATTACGTAAAGGTAAAGTTTGTTTGGAAGACATGTCCTACGTAAATTAACGGAGTCACATATCCGGAAAGTTTCCTGCATTTAACAGAAGAATGGAAACTTCTCTTTAAATAGTGTTTTGTGAGAGAAGAGAGACATGTTTCCATTAAAGCATTTATATAACGGACGTACACGTAATTTCAGTATTGTGTAACATTTATGTAGTTTTCCCGACATGGTCGTTGTAAGCTCGCGGCTATCTGTTTGATAATTATTGTAGTTTCTGGTTTGTGAACTTTCGCGACCATTAGGGTCAGCAGATTTTAGTAGTGACATTAATAATTATGATTGTGAGGGCAGATTTTAGTCTCTGGTTTATGACTTTTCGCGACCCTTAGGGTCAGCAGATTTTAGTAGTTTGATATTAATTCTTAATTATGATTGTGAAGGCAGGTGCTGCCTGGATATTATGTAATTAATTTTTTAAACTAAGAACAGTCGTTACTGTCTGATGTACCATTGATGAGTGGCCTACATTTATCTCCCAGTGAGACATGGCTATAATCTTTGTCATAAAATAATAATTGTATTGGAACTTTTATGACTATTTGTAGAATTGAGGGAAATCTGATGGAGTACTGAATAGTTTTCCGATAGTGCCGTTTTTGCACTTTAATTTATTAGGGAATTAACACATTGCTCAGACTGGCTAGACGTTTAGGAGTATACCGCGAGGCGACGTATACAACGTTTTGTAATTTGGTATCACATAAGAATGTAATATGATCAGTCAGAGCCGTCCCCTGCAACAGTTTCACCCCTTAATACAACACAACTAACCATTTACATTAGGATACAATAAAATTGATGTTTTATGATAATATTGGTAATGATGTAAGAACCTTTTTAATCTGAAACTTTCATTATTGATGGATTTTAATAAGATACTTATTATTGATGTTTTTAACAGTATATGTAGGAAGCATTAACCGATTTTAACCTTTTTAACATACTTTTCCTTGCTAACGTAATTCAGCTTCCTAGAAATATCTTTGTCTATGGTCTATCGATGTTTTGTTAGTGGTCTTGTGGTCAGAACTAGCCTGGCTCAACGACTGCTCCTGCTCCGATAAGTAATTGGTTTTGGGGATGGTATTCAGATTGGACAATGGTGATTGTAAGCATTTAAATGCCACGGCAAGGTAAAGGTAAAGAGAAGCATATTTATTTATGTGATCTTTTTAGTACGTAACGTAGTTTAATTTTTTTTTAATCTACTTCACAGCGTTATTACTAAATGTACCTTGTGGAAACTTCCCATAGGGTTTTGGTCGGGTATAGTTAGCATGAGGCTTTCGAAATTTCTAACTACTAAATATAGGTACCCGAGTTGGGAGTATAATAATCGGGTATATTTAGGACCTAGCGTTGCGTTATTACGTACTACTAAATATACCCTGCCGCATAATGCCAGTGCCAAACTGTATATTACCACAGACATCCATAGTCTGTGCTGGACCGCTTTGTGCTCGTCATTTCTAAAGCAAACTACGTATGAGTGCAGATCAAAGGATTTGGCATGGTTGTGAAATGTGAAACGTCTGGCATTACGCGTTCCGGTGCTGTACCTAATGTTAACATGCTAATATAAATATTTTAAATATTCTGTACATTCACCTATCTCGACATAGTAAAACGCTATGAGAACTTAGGATGCAAGAGCGAGCGAAGCGAGCTCGGGACTTGGGGCACTCAGACTCGGACAGGTTAGGTTCGAAGGGGGTGACGGGGGCTCAAGTGAGCGAACGAGCCCCCGTGATCTCCTTCGTGTTAGGTTCCTTTAAACCCTGTAGACAGAAATACCCCGCGAAGCGGGACTCCGTCGACTACGTCTTATTATTATTGCTTGTAAACCAACATAGACCCGTCACGTGATCTTCCTCATCCTTAATACTCGCACTATGCACCAATCCCGCCATTTCTCAAGCAAGTTATTCTATTGAAATAGTATATTTAGTAATGATTAATTTTAAACTGGTGCTACTAAATATACCCGAGTAGCGGTGTCTTGGTAAGGTACATTTAGTGGTAGTCACTCAAAAATGTGATCTCCTAATTATACACGAAGTCGGCAAGTTCCGTGACGTCACTGGCGTCCCCACAAGGTACATTTAGTAAAGACGCTACTCCACATGGTATGGGATAAGTCTTGTAAAAAACGTGGGCGTGCGAGTCTTGATAGTACTTGATACATTTATGTAATGTCGGAAATGTGTTTTTAAATAATTATTTTTATAAAAATAGCTGTGCGTAAGAAAAACTTTATTTTTTATATGAGATTTCTTCAAAACTACAACACGCTAGCATACTGTAAACCATCAAACATATTTTTTAAACGGAAATCTTAGTCAACAATAGCGGCATACTTCCATTGTATTTTACTCTCGCAGGGGCCCGTGCGGCCGTGGCTAATGCATATCGAGACCCCTCCGTGCCTCGGAAAGCACGCTAAGCCGTTGGTCCCGGCTGTCATTCATCTCAAACTCAAACTCAAATGCCAAAAATAAAATGAAGCTAGTTGCCCATTCCAAAGCGTAGGTACCTATGGAGAAGAACGGGCATGATCTTTGACAATCGTTGCGGGTAGTCAGAAGCCCGAAAGTCTGACAACCAGTCTTACCCAGTAACTGGGTTGTGGAGGTCAGACAGGCAGTCGCTCCATGTAAAATACTTGGCATCCGGTTAGATTAGAAGCCGACCCCAACATAGTTGGGAAAAGGCTAGGCAGATGATGATGAGCTTTGGTCACAAGCAAAGACAATTTGTAGTCATTGGTCACAAGTGAAAAATAATAGAAGATAATACATTAAAAAAAGATTTTATGTTTAATGGCATCTAGCATGAAAACTCCATAATTTCTTCTGACATTTTTTATTAAATTATTTAAAACTAGCTGCGCCCCGCGGTTTCACCCGCATATGTGTCGATCCCATGGGAATATCGGGATAAAAACTATCCTATGTCCTTCCCCGGGATGCAATCTATGTTTCTGCCAAATTTTATCGAAATCCGTTCTGTGGTTTAGGCGTGAAAAGAACATACAGACAGACAGACAGAGTTACTTTCGAATTTATAATATTAGTATAGATTAATACCTGTTGTTTTGATATAAAAAAGATTACAATAGAATGTTCTTTTAACATATAATACATTTTTTTTTCTGGAAGTTGAAGTCAAAGTAATATTTTAATTCAAAGTTATTATATTGCATCTATATTTCTCTTAAAATCGTGCCAAATTACAAATTGCTATGGGTAGGGGATGCAGATTTTATTTAATAAGGAAGCTAACCCGCGTCTTATCATGCTTATTTTTCGTAAAAAGTCAATCTCAAAGCATTTATTTCAATTAAACCATATATAGGCACTTTTGAATTATCAAAATTAAATAGGTAGTCGGTCAGTTGTCAGAAAGTTGAAGCTAGTCCATTCCAAAACGTAGATTTCACACTCTTTTAAATCAAGATATTACAAAATCCTGGGTACATTATTCTTGTTGCTTCTATATGTTAGAACCATCTAAAAAAAAACAAATGAAGAAACAATTCAAAATATAAGATTAAAAATAAGCCTTGGCAGTTTTTTAAGAGATGCCCACTCTCAACCGAACATTCAACATAATCCACTGTTCTATTGGATACAAGTACAATCAGGTTTTCTTCATAAAATAAGCTTTTAGCTTTTACTCGCCCACGTGAAACACAATTTATATATAGCTACAGTATACTAATTATTATATTTATTGCATCAATACAGTAATAAACAAGTGTGTTTTTTAAAGTGAGAACATTAATTTATTTCCGTGTATGTTTTGTTAATTAGTTTTTCTTTATTTGATTTAAAAGACGGTTTTGTTTAAAGAATAAAATGTTTCGTTGTCTTTAATTTTTTTTTCTTTAACCTAATTTATATTTCGATACTTATTTATTTGTGAAATAGTATTAAGAATAAAAATTGATTTTATTCAATGTTGTCTGTTTTTATTTTCCCGTGCTCTGCGAAATGTAAAACCTTTGTGCGATGAATCTTACAAAATTCGTCGAGTCCCAATAACAAAGTAGCTGAAATTATATAATTGCGGCAAAAGCCTAGTACTCATTATAAAAATAACATTGGCACAAGTCAAGTGAGTGAATGTCAGTGTCAAATTTGATTGTCAGTGACTACTGGGTTCTCAACTTAAGGCTTTTCTCCCCAAATTTAGGGTGTAAATACTTCTTTAAAAATAAAGTCTTTATTTTTATGGGCCTTTATTGTTTTTACTTTTTGTATTTGTTAGTACAATTGAGCATTTTGTACAGAACCTGAGCACCTCGTTATTAAAATGCAAAAAAGTGTGATGATGGTCCAATACACAAACTCAAACTCAAAGCATTTATTTCAATTATACCATGTACTTGCACTTTTCAATTGTAAAAATTAGATAGTCAGAAAGTTGAAGCTAGTTGCCCATTCCAAAACGTAAATCTCTATGGAGAAGAACGGGCAAGAAACTCCACGGACACTCTTTTAAATCAAGATATTACAAGATCCTGGGCACATTATTCTTGTTGCTTCTATTATGTGAGAACAATGTAAAAAAAACACAAATTTTAATGAAGAAACAAAAAAAAAAATAAGCCTTGGCAGTTAAGAGATGACCAGCACCCTAATTGCGTAACACACTATTACTCTCAATTTGAATAATTTTGAAGCTTATTGCTAATCCATTGCTCCAAATGTTCGAAAAATGTGTTTGCTCAGCAACGTAAATAACGCAATGAATGTTGTTGAACTGTCAAAATGAAATCCATTGCTACTGATAGTGTGTTACGCAATTGCCATGCTGTTTCAACCGACGGCGCCCGTTTACGAACATGACGCGTGGATCAGCACCATCCAGCTCAACCATTTTGTAAGGAACCGAATGATCCAATCCAACACGCGCCACCATCAGTGAGACATTTAATTAAGTGAGCATGACACATTGCAACGAAATGGTGGATCTTGCATAATATATTTTAATCCATCAACCTAATTCTTAAATTTATTTTACGTCTAAGTGTATGATTTTAAAAGTCAGATCCTTTCGAAGTGTTTCGAAAATACACAGAAAGATTTGAATTTTATATTCTTTTCTCATTACCACTCACTGTGGCCAAGACACCTTTAGTTATCTCTGATCAGTCTTGTGAGTCTGCGGGACTGGCAGTGAGTATACTCTTCCCGAACGTGGAAATCCTGTCTACTATCCATCTGTAACCTTAGGTCGCATGGTGCAGACATCCTGAACTTATTTATATATTTATTTATCACATACTAGGCATATGATAGGTTAGGGCTGTAGGGCTTAGGGTCGTAGGAACTGTTAGGCTTGTAGGTTTTAGTAGGTTCCTTTAACTTATCATATATTTTCATGTACAGACACCAGCACATCAAGCTACTACACTGTCTAATCTCTTGACCAAATGTTCAACTTTACCGCTAAAGCATAAGGTTCAAAGTTGATTGGGAAAATTTTACAGTTTCGGGTAGCTTGATGTGCTGGCGTCTGTACTATCACACCCATTATTGCAGCCTTACGAGACGATTGTTAAGGGTGGATGTACACGAAGAAAACGAAAAAAAAATTATTTGAAATATTGTATAATGTCTGCAGGTATTGAAAACAGACTTAATTCTCTTGGGAGCATCTCCTGTATACGAATTTCTGTCATACAAGTCTTCAGGTATTAAAAAAGAGTCTCGCTCGATGAAATATCAAGTTTACATTTTTTCTTAGGAGAGCTTTTTCCCTCTTTCTCTAGACTTATAAAATGTTTGAGAAATACATGGGTCCACATATTTCCAGTCAACAGCTGCGCAACGGGACATTTAAATTGATCATGATTCATGAGCTTTTAACTTTAGGGGTAAATGTTTTGAGAGTTGGCAACATTGAAAGGCAGTGAGTGAGACTTGAGTGCGCTAGGAGTATTTGTGTTCTGTGCTTGAGTTGAGTGCACAGAGTACTTTTTGATTGAGTGTCTGACAGTCTGACGTTACTGACATTTAGTTTGTAGTATAAGATGAATGTTTGTAAAATTTGTAGCGTAAATAAAATAAATTTACAACCACACGAGTGTTTATTTTAAATTATGAATTGTCAGTAATACTAAATTTAAAAAACGATAACTGTTCTTATATTGTGGTTGCAGTAAAATTACAGTAAGTAACTCAACAGTTTCATTATTACAGGCGTGCAGATTTATGCAGACATTTGTCAATAAAAAAATATATTATCATCGAAGATAACTTACTTAAATTATTTGTGTAAATTAATAACAACTATGACGTAATTTCCCATAGTAAATATGTTATGCAATATTTACTATAACCTTGAATATTAATTTGCTGGCGCCTACGCTAATGCAACGTTAGAAAAATGAATCACACATTTTTTGTGAGGCAAATGCAACATCTGTTAATACCCATGTCCATAAAAAAAAATCGTTAGTTTTCCAAAATGTCTCAAGTTATGCATTTTTTGTGCAGTACCAATTCAGCACAGTTTCTTACGTTATTTAACCAAATATTTTATATACAATGGCTTTTAGAGTAACCAACAAAAACAAAGTGATTTAAAAACTGCATTCAGAACTGTCCTGTCAAATATTTTCTCTAAACATAACCTTTATTTATAGACAATATTATTTACCCTTAAAATGGGGTGACCACTTCCTACAATGCAACAAGCCCTAGCTAGTCTGTGTGCATCTGTGGGAGATAACATCTGCATGCAATGGCAATTAAATTATAGGGAAATGTCATTTACCTGCTCCCTCAGTCAGACAGTATTGATTTTTCTAGTAGTTTTGAAAGAGCTGCATTGGAAGTGCTCTTGCATAATTTTGCTCTGAAAATTGCCAAATCTCATCCTTTTTGTGTCCTACTAGTAATAGTGTATTGGAATCAACCAAGATCAAGTGTAAATCAAGTTTTGTTATATTTAGTTTGAGCAAATACCAAATTAATAATTCCAATATATTCAGCCTACCTATAAATCAATACAACTTTCCATCATGGCCCCGCCTGAGGAGAAACCGGTTAAAGTAGTTGAGATTTCTGTAATAATAGTTCAAATCCCCATTGCCATTCCTCCTCCACCAGTAGTGAACATCCAAAATATTGTGCAAATAGACAAAAAGCAATTGGAGGATACTTCATATGTGGGTGAGTGTGAAAAAGGATATTTCTATGGAACATTTATGGGAGTTTTCTGATAATTCTGATTTCTAACTTCAAGATTTAAATGCATTCAAAACAAATATCAAGTGTTTAGAAGATTACTGCAAATACAATGAAAAACTTGGAAATTCATTGTCTGAGGAATGAATCATTTTTGATTGTGTGGGTGCACCAGCAGAATGTAAGTTTAAAGTTAAACCAAATGATTTGTGAGCTCTGGCTAGCTTCATTATTAGTTACAGCAGAATGCAGATTTAAAGTTAAACTCAAGAAATCATGAGTCCCAACCAATTTCATTGTTAGTTTGGAGTCTTAACTATAAGCCAGATAATGTAGCCAAAGCAAATACTTAAACATTTCAAGTGCTATGCTTCCTACAATGAGAATAAAATCTTAATTAGGGTGCGTATAAGACATTATGTACTCTTAAATATGCAATAATATGAGTAATTATCAAAACTACTGCAAAAATTGGATTTTGAACATTAAAATCCTTCTTACTAGCAGCTAGTACAATGGATTTAGAACTTTTCTCAGATTCTTAAACTGGTTTTACAGGCCACTAAACATGGATACACATTATTGGCTAGTTACTAGCTAATAATGCCAGGGGCCTGTAAATCTAGATTCAGAATCTGTCTGTCTATCTGTCTCATCTGTCTGTCTATCTGTCTCATAGAGATCTGTCTCAGGAGTAGAGATGCTGCGAATACTCGCTATTATTCGTTATTCGACATTCGGCGGATAGTTCTCTAAAATAAACTTCTAATGAAGAAAAAAACTATACTTAAAAATAATCAAACTTTATTTTAATAACAAAACTCACTTAATTTTCAGTACACACGGCTACACATCAAGCTATACATTTCCAGTTTGAGTTGACCTCGCATTGTATAGGTTTTTCAGACAATCAGAAGTCAGCTTATACTGGTTATGTATAGCTTGATGTGTAGCCGTGTGTACAATAACTTCATTGTTTTCTTTTCTCATAACCATAGAACGTTTTTAGATTACATTAGCAAATAAATTATTGGTAACTTCAAGACTACTTACAAGCGTTATTATTATTTAATAACAAATAAATTATTTTTATATTCCTATTTATGTCGAATAATAATGGCGAGTTATTCGACTATTCGCCATAGGGAATGGCGATTAATCGGTATTACGACTATACGACTATATCAAATTCCCGGCATCTCTAATCAGGAGTAACGTTTGTTATGTGAGATAATAAGTTTTGTATTATGATGATGATGATGATGATCTCATCTAGAAAATTCATCTTGTATAACATGAGCTGCATCTGGGGGTCGGCGTTATTACGCAAGCGCCAGCCGCGGCTCAAACCGGGCCACGGGTCAGCTGGAGCGCGCATGCGTGAATATCGATCGGCGCGACCGGATTCTCGGAACTAAACCTCGTCGCACATTGGATACTTTGCGTGGGCGATTTCGTTGCTTGCGAGTGCAGAAGCGACTAGTGCGATTACGTCCGTACTGCCTACTGGCGTTTGCTGTGTCGCGTATCGATTTTGAGTTGCTTGTGCGACCGTCAACTATAAATAAAACTGACGTAGAGGTTGATAAATAATAAATAAAGCAAATTACTGCTACCCGCCCGACTTCTCGCTGTACAACAGAACACCAATTCCCGTAATTGAAAACGTTCAAAATCTAGTCGCGATCCCATCTCAGCGACAATCAATGTCAAAAACTTGTCAAAAATGTAGGAAAATTAGAGGTATTTTTGATAGATTGGGACTGAGATCACACTGTGAACGTTCCTAAAATTACGTGAATTGCCCCTCTGAGGGCTCGCAGTTTACTTTATCGCGACAATGTACCTGTATATGTAGCATAAGAGTACTTTATTTAATTTCGATGTTGTACGTAATTATTGCATACATAAAAAACATTTGAGACTTAGGTATTATTTAAAAATGTTACTTTGTTTACGGGAGTAAAGGCTTCTTTTTAACTTAATACGCGATCCCGTACTATACTTAATAATATTTTAATTGGAATAATTACATAGTGATCTAAAAAAATCTAAACTATTTCCACTGTTCATAAAGAAGATCTTGAGGCACCTGTAGTTTTCAATTAACGAGAAGCGAGTAGAGCTAGCAACTAAAAACGAGCAGCGAGTGCGCGACGGCGGCGACGCGACGAGCGATTACTGCCAGGTATGTACAGCCGCCCGCAGATCAAGCTACCCGAAACTGTCAAATTTAGCCAATCAACTTTGAACCTTATACTTTAGCGATAAAGTTGAAAATCTATTAAAGAAATTTGACAGATTGTAGTAGGTTGATGTGCTGGCGTCTGTACCAAGCGTATCGTTGCAAACGTTCGTACGGACGTAAACATATTGCGGCGGGATTTTATCGCGCATTGGATTTTCAACGCACTGCTTAGCATTAGCTGTTAGGCTAGTCACTTAGCTAGTGTTCTACCCGCCTAGCAAGCGTCGTTGAGTGAGTAGGTACTCTCTTTGATAGCTCTTTTCGCTGCGACAAACGAGTATTGGGCGGTCAACTTACTTACATTAACCTTTTGGGCGCCATTGTCACATAATATAATATGCGACAAACGAAAGCTTATCTTGTACGCCAACGACATAAAAATGTGACAAAAAAAAAACCGCTGCACCATAACACGGAATAAACAATTAAACCATTACTTTTCGGTGTGTTTCCGTAAAAATTGAAGCTTGTGTTCGTATTTAATTGCATGAAACGAATTAAATTATACCACGGATATTGAGAAATTTACGAATAGTTCATATTTAAAGCACACTAGATAGAATCGATAAACGACATGCTGTACTACTGCATCACAAATAATTCAAATACGAGGAAGTCAATAATGGCTACTGGCTGGCCACGTCATTGTCGTAATATCAAGACAGCAGATCGAGAATATATAGTGCTGCACCTTATTGTAATTTGATTTATTTATTACGTGTAATGATTACTGTAGTGGGAAGTAGTGCGAGGTTAAATAAAATTTTAATGTCATGAGTAGTCTTTATTCGAAAATTACAGACCAAAATAAAAGCACAGTAGTTTATCGATAAAGTTTTGGAATCCCTATTAATTTTGTAGGTTATTTCACTGAATTTGTGTGTTGGCTTGGGGGGTAATTCGATGCGTTTATTCTACAGCGTTTCTATTTTACTTAATAAATAAAATCTTTTGAACTTTTTTTGAGCGAGTAAATCGTTGATAGCTGTAATCGCTTCTCCGTCGACTGTGGGACTGGTGCCTAGTGATTACGATACCTGTTCTTACAACCATATTAAACCCACTGCACCAGTGGCGAAGGGTGAATTTATGACAGAGGTAGGCCGGACCAAAAAAAATTGCCAAAAGAAAATTTCAATGATGAATTGACTATAGAGTGGTTATGTTCTGAATTATCGAAGGGAAGCCGGTGGGAATCGAGTTGTATGGTACCTTCGCCACTGCACTGCACTCATTTGCAAAACTATGATTAACTTATTAAGTATATTTATGTATACGTACCTATGTATGTAACAAAACTAACATTTACTTTCAGGTTATGTCTCACACTAATGATTTAATAAGCGTTTTAAGAGGTGTGCGGTTAGTGGTGGAAGCGGGAGTCCGAACACAGCAGGACGTGTCAAGTCTTATTTGGAATAACTCTAGCGTGAAGCCTTTGCTTTTGAACTGCCCGACTAACCTATTCACCTACAATCCCAACCGTGCTTCTGCTAAAGAGTTGGTGGACAGAGCCCTAGTAGTCGCACACGGCTTTAGGCAGTTCGCGACTATGCATGTCCCCAACATGAGTAACAACAGGGCAGCAAATCTCGAGATGGACCAGCAGATGAAAGATGAGATCGACGAGCTCAATAAAGAGTTCAACAGAACCTTTAACACCTTGAAGAAGGTTCAGTTCATGGATGATCCACAACCCGTGGTCAAGCCAAGAACTAAGGAGCCACCAGCCCTGGTTTCGCCAACTATACAAATCTTGGCGCCGATTGAAGATTTGCATAAGCGAATGCAGAACGAAGAACTTCTGAGGGCAGAGGGCTTACTCGAAACCGTGTTGTCCTCTGAGCCGGTGGAGCCGAATACCTGGGTTAGAGATGTAGGGTCTGCGGGGCCGAAGCCTATGGCTAAAAAGAAGATAAGAGTCTCTGTAAGTATCTCTTAATTTTAATGAATGGGCAGTTTTTATTCTTCATAGAGCATTTTACTTATATTGTTTACGTCCCAGTAAAAGGAATTGTCAGTAATAATGTATGTTTTCAGCTAAGCGAGAACTCAAAAGAACGTGTGGTGCCGTCATCGCGCCTCGGCCGTATGTTTTCTTTCGGTTCCTTGGCCGCTGGTTTGGGAGTTGGGACTGTGGCCCAATATGCCCGGAACACATTCCAGTCCGTGACGGGTCATGTCGATGAGTCATCCAATGCGTTCCTGTCCCCGGCAAACGCAGAAAGGATCGTTGATACGCTGTGCAAAGTTCGAGGTACCTATTCTCCATTTATTATAACATTAGAAAAAAGAGGCTCGCAGAAGCAGGAGTACGAAACCTTTTATTTTCAAGTTGAGTTCAAATAATTTTAATAAATAATGTATGTGCTTTTTTTGTAAGTAACAATGTATGGCATACAATAAAGCATATTCTATCTATCTACTCGTCACTATGCTTGGATGAAATGAAACAAATAACAACTAAACCACGAAAATTCAGCAATAAGAACGAGAAAAGGTGTAGCATTCACAAGTATCCACAAGTGAATGACAAATTGACAACTGCAGATTATTTACGCAATTTGACGGATGGGTGACATCATAAACCGACAAAATGAAAAAACACGTGCTGATACATACATAACATTCCCGATACTTTCCGCCCCTGCTTCTTTTAGATTTTAAACATTGACACGATAATGTAAAAACTAAATAATACTAAATGAAAGCCTTGTAATTTCAGAAGGTAGATAGGTTAAATAAGTACAATTAAGTGTGACTGCTGTTATTCAAATTGATTACATTAAACTCCACATCAATCTTGACTGTAATAATGTTTGTTGTACTTTTATTACAAAGTGTGCCGCTAAAAGAGCCTTTTTAACTTCTGTCTAATGCTATAGTAAATGGAGTATAACTAATTACTATAGCTCTAGGCCATCATTGTTTATTTCCGAATGAAAATAAGACGTAAATAAAAGTAAACGGTCTAAAATCTCAAAACATAATTAAAATGTGAAAATAACACATTTGTGTATCTCAAAAACTTTATTTTTTAGGCGCGGCTCTGAAACTGGGTCAACTGCTGAGCCTCCAGGATGACTCGATGATCTCTCCCGAACTGCAGCGCATATTCCAACGTGTGCGCCAGTCTGCTGACTTCATGCCTTCCTGGCAAGTGGACCAAGTCATGAGTTACCATCTGGGTCCTGAGTGGAGGAGCAGAGTCGCTTTTTTTGAGGATAAGCCGTTCGCCGCTGCTTCTATAGGTAACCGATTATTCTGAGTATGTGTGTCTTGTATAGCGAGACTAGGAAGGTAGTCATAAGATTCCCGAATCGCTGCCCTGACTGCAAAGAACAATGTCTTCGTCTTCGTATAATAAACAAAGATTTATATTCTGCAAATTTTTATGAACAACATCAATACAGCTGTAATCCCTGAGAGCGAAGGCGTGTTTAGTACACCCATATTTCGAATAATGTAATAATAATTGTAATTGTGTGTGTAATGTATGTTTATGTAATGTATGAGGGTGTGTGTGTGTGTGTGTGTATGTACTCTCTGGGGGTCTGGATTCGTGACAGGTAAATGTCAATAGACACTGATAGACTGTCACGAATCCAGACTACTACTAGGAAATACCTCTTACACCACAGACTTATATTAAGTCTGTGTCTTACACATTGCCCTATCCGGACCTCACACTCAGTAGTCTTGCGACCACTAAACCAGTGGCTCAGTCTTTATATCGGCATGTGTTTTATTCAGGTCAAGTACATCTGGCCGTGATGCATGACGGCAGGGAGGTGGCAGTCAAGGTGCAGTACCCAGGCGTCGCTAAGGGCATCAACAGCGATATTGACAATCTAGTAGGAGTGATGAAGGTATGATCTAATTACCTCTTACTACTAGTTCGCTGCACGCTGCCGCAGTGACGTTAATATGACAAGAATGAGTGACGACGTCTAAGAAGCTGTTTTTTTTTCTTCTAAAACTCGATGGATCTTCTTATTTTGGAAATTATCTCAACATTGCCCGTCAAATTGGATGATGATTCATTTCCGAAACTTTGAACTTGATCTTTAAATTTTTTAATTGACTTTCAGAATCTGATAGTGACTCCTATGCTAATGTCGCCAGGTATGGAACATCTTCCCCAAGGGCATGTTTATAGACAACATCGTGGAGGTTGCTAAGAAGGAGTTGTCGTGGGAGGTGGACTATCTGCGCGAGGCCGACTGCACCAGGAAGTTCAAGAGACTGCTCGCTCCGTATCCCGAGTACTTTGTACCTGATGTCATCGGTAAGGGACATACTAGTTGCAGTGAGTACGTAACCTAAGAGAAAGTATCATGTTGCAGGCTATTAATGATCCTAATTCCCTATCACCAGATGAGCTGTGCGGTCAGGAGGTGATTACCACGGAACTAATTGATGGCGTGCCTTTGGACAAGTTGTTCGACGCAGATTACGAGGTGCGCGTTGACGTCGCACACAAGATCATGCAGCTGTGCCTGCGCGAGATGTTCGTACTGCGGTGCATGCAGACCGACCCGAACTGGGCTAACTTCTTCTATAACCCAATTACCAAGCAGGTAATCAGTCAACTTAAAATCTTAAATTCATTAGTTCCCTGACAAGCAACGCACCGCCTAAACCGTTCGGTCTAAATGCATGAAATGTTGCACAAGAGTTTCTTTTATAACGACGGTAAGCATTAAGGAAGGATTATTTCAACATTCATACCCATACAGGGGTTGAATAGGGGATGAAAGTTTTTCTGGAAGTTGCCTATGCGAAACCCCATTAGGCACACGGGTAGTATGGTAAGAATGTTGTAAACAGAAGCGGTCTCTTGTCTGTCCCGAACAGGTGATCCTGCTTGACTTTGGCGCAACACGCGAGTACTCCCAGCAATTCATGGATCAGTACATCGAGATCATACACGCGGCCTCGCGGGGCGATCGGGAAGCCATCTTGAATATGTCAAGGGAAATGAAGTTCTTGACTGGATATGAATCCAAGGTTGGTATAGCTGTACAAAGATCTTCTGTTCGCCAATATCGGAACTAACGCTACCAGCTTGGTGTTTGAATACAAAGCAACACATAGCATCTTTCATTTAAATTTAAAACTTATCACTTACAGGTAATGGAGGAGACACACATCGACACCGTCATGATAATGGGTGAGGTGTTCACCAGCGACGGCTCGGGCGAGTTCGACTTCAGCACTCAACAGACTACACGTCGCATCCAGGCGCTGATACCCACCATACTGACACATCGCCTCTGCCCACCGCCCGAGGAAATATACTCACTTCACCGCAAGCTCTCCGGCGTGTTTCTGCTCTGCTCCAAGCTCAAGGTCAAGATGAACTGCCGTAACATGTTCCAAGAGATCTACGAGCAGTACAAAACCAACAGCTTCAGCTAGACCTTAGCATCCGCGGCTCAGGTTTGGTCAAGTTTTAAATACACAATTTAAAAAAATGACTGTTCAATTTTGATGTTTTCCATTAATTCAACATATAATCAATGTTTTCCAATTATTCATTGTTTTGTGTAAAACCTACTATACATGGGGACGCCAAACTGACCTAGCGCTTTAGCGGTCTTATCAGTTAGAACGAGTGGTGCGCCTTGACGCGTAACAACCACATGGTACAGATTTTGAAGACATGAGGCCAACTTGAAGGTTGTGATGATCATGTATGGTAGCGTTGATAGTCATAATCATGAATTATCTCTATGAAAAATTTAAGATGTTTTCCAGTAATTCGACATATTTTATATTGAATATAATATTGTCCAATTATTCATTGTTGTGTGTAAAACCTACTATACATGGAGACGCCAAACTAAACTAGCGCATTAGCGTCAGTTTGGCCTGATTGGATGCGTGCACAAGCATGAATGAACCGGTCTCATAAGTTAGAACGAGTGGTAAAACTACCACATGGTACAGATTTTGAAGACATGAGGCAAATTTGAAGGTTTTGATGATCATCTATAGTAGCGTTAATAGTCATAATCATGAATTGTCTTTATGTCTAATTTAGATGTTTTCCAGTAATTGAATTCACTTATATTGATAATCAATGTTTTCCAATTATTCATTGTTGTGTGTAAAACCTACTATACATGGGGACGCCAAACTGAATAGCGCATTAGCGTCAGTTTGGCCTGATTGGATGCGTGCACAAGTGCGAATGAACCGGTCTCATGAGTTAGGACGAGTGCTAGCCTCGGCCAACGCATGCGCATATGCCTTGAGGACTGACAACCACATTGTTTTGAAAACATGAGGCAAATTTGAAGGTTGTAATGCTCATGTACGGTAGCGTTAATAGTCATAATCATAAATGTTTATTCAATTTTTGTCAAAAATATGAGTGTTTAAATTAAGGAATGTTTTGGATCATAGAAACGGTCAATCTGCGATTCTAAAGTGCGTCACATTTAAACATTACGCGTGTCAGTGAAAACTAAGATCATGTGTCAATTACATGCCCATGGACTTACTTAAGGGCTCATACACACGGAACAGTGAATGTCTTCGAGTTTTAAGCATATTATGAAAGTGGCAAGTGACGTTATAAGTTAGCAAAGACAAGCTTCCGCGTTTCTATGACCTGAGATAAACAATGCATTTTATCGAGTAGTTAACATGTTAACATTGTATGATTGTTGTCGATTACTGTATTATTATGATAAATTACTTTTAGTTGCTACTTTTGTTGCAATCATACAGGTGATATGATGTGAAATATGAATTCATCTGATGGCATTTTTTTTTACAATTTTTTTTACACCTAGAATTAGTTGTACTATAATTTCCAACTAACATGACTTAACGTATTGTAGCCTAATTTTTACAAAACAGGAAATAACATATCGCGTTTTCAAAGACTCGCGGGTTGTGATCGATATATTTCGAATTAAACGCGTGAAAATTTTACCTAACGAAAAAAAAAATATCTACAAAGTAGAGTTTTTATTAAGGACGCTATCACATTTTTCCACGAATAACAGTGCTTTTCAGGTACCATTTTAATGAGTCGCAACTGCAAGGAGATCTTGGTTTCAAATTAAAGATAATATATTCATTTCCAGAATGGCTCCATAACAATTAAATAGCCCCATACAAAATTTTCACACAAATACGTTTTTACCATCATCACAATAATCGCAAAAAATTAAATAAAAAGGGGTTTGAATATGAACCAATATAGCTAAATCCACTGCATATTTTAACTTAAAAATAAGAAGATATTGTTGCTTATATAGTCCTCTATACGACAGGCTTAATATTTTGTAGATAAATAAATAACTTTTTCATTTACGAGACAAATAAGAAACGCTCTCAAATTTCTCCTACCCGCGGACACTTGCGGTCAGTGTTGCCAACTCAGTGGATTTTCCACTAGATCTGGTGGTTTAGATTAGCATTTTAGCGGACAAATTTTGGTTTTAGTGGCTAGTGGATTTTTCTAGTGGCTTAGATTGTTTCATTTAGTGGTACTGCTAGACATTTAACCACCAGCACAATTTACATATCTACAGGAAAGAACTTGAACGTTTACATTACATGATGGGTATATTTTTTGATATGTAGGCAACACTCCTAGGCTAGGTGGTGTTTGTCGGGTATTCCCCGAAAAGAGTTTGTCAATTTCTTAAATTATTTTGATTATAGTCTTTATTTGTATGACTACTAGGTCAAATCTGATTTGAAATAAGAAGGTTTGTATATGTTTGTTTCGTATGCATGCACAAAAATATAACTTTGTTAGTACAGTTTTGGTTTTGCATCGGCACGACAATGAATGTTTCATTTTATTAATTTTGTAAAACTAATATGCCTAAGCCACAGTATACTCAAAAGTTCCGTGATAGTTGGTTACGTGACTCACAATTAAAGGACTGGTTTAATCTATATTTTGTTTGTCTTCTTGTAACTTTGTACCTAACAGAAATAAACTGATTTTGTGATAAGTACAACTTAGGATAATGTTTTTTTTCGCCAAAAAGTATTTTGATAATGTTAGTGGTTTTCTGGTGGTTTGAAGGATAGCAAAACTTAGTGGTTTTCTGGTGGGTTAACACGCTAGAATTTGTGGGTTTGTGAAAAATTTGTTGGCAACACTGCTTGCGGTTGGTCATTCCGTTCCGCGCTCAGACGCGCTCGTGGAAGGACGTCTGTGTCGCTTTCTCGCAAAAAATAATTACGTAAAAAAGTGAGTTCCGAGTTCGAGGATTCGAGGTCGGACGAAGTTGATACTTTTTCGAACCGAAATAAAATTAAGTACGATTATTGGTATTTGTTTAAGAAACAAATACTTAGTCATTTTTACAGGCTTTTATTTAACGTACAATGTATTATGTATGTATGTAACTATGTTTGTTCGGGTGGACACTTGTAACTCAATTTTGAAGCAGATATCTTCAACCGATTGAGCTGAAATGTTGTATGCACGTTTAGTTTGGATGACAATTTTTAAAATTTTCAAACTAAGTAAATGTGAGTAGTTAAATCTCGCGATAAGCTTTATTTGATTATGTAATGCTCCAACAATTGACATCAAAAATAATATTTAAAAGAACTTAGGTACATCTTTTCAAACTAACAGCAGACTGGTATAAACGTGGATGTTCCTTGTAATACTAAAATGTTAAGGTCGTGTTTGGGTACCTAGTAATGAACGTATTGACTGATGAACTACAACAATACTAAAAACATGATTATCACGCAGATAGTAAGTACTAATAACATTCACCAAATTCGATTGCGAACTTACAACTAACTTTACTCAATAAATACCAGTAAAATAAAAATAAAATATCTTCAAGTACCAAGATTAGTTAAGTTACGTATAAAAATCGAGCGAACAATGGTTTCAATGTGTGCGTGCGCGTAATGTTGCTGTGTTGCGATTCAGATACCTAAACTTGAGCGAGTTCAAAATGTGATAGCGTCCTTAAACGAATTATATCTGGCACTAAATATTAGGTCTATGAGATTTTTCCATTGACCAACTGAAACGAATATCGTCCATTTTGTATGTCGAATTTATTGAGCCCTGTAAGGGTTCAAATTTATTGAGCCCTGTAAGGGTAGGACTGACGACGGTATTTCGTTCCATTTTATACGGGACGATATTAACTTAAAACTTTGTATCGCCTTTTATTGGGAGTAGTTCTACAACCGGGCTATCGTTTACGACTTTTTCTTAAAAAAAAAATGTAAATTGCCCGACTGGTATGACTATTAAGACCTCACGCGGTGTAGCGCTATACCGCTAGACCACCGAGGCAGCTGACATTGATTATAACCTTTTTTCTCTTATTAGTTTGTAAAGTATACAAACTTGCACAACATTATTCCGATAGATTACGAGATTAATTCTGTTATGTTTGCTTTTTATACTTAAATAACTAATATAACGATTTAAAAAATAGGTGTTACTGTTTTTGGCTTTAATGATGCATCTGTTAGTTAACATAAATGTTGAATGTTGTATCTATCCTTCCACTTGACCTACGCCATCTGAGCCACGGTTGCTACCTGTCGCAAACTACCTCTTCTCTTACATTAAGACTATAAGCTAATATTGTGATTGTATTTGAAATTTAGTTTTAGTTATTAGATGTTGCGTAGTACTGTTTGTAAAATGAATGTTACTTCTATGAATATACTTATAAATGTTATTAAATACCCGAGCGACACTTGTCGTTTTGACTTTTATTATCATTACTTATTGTAATTTAAATACAGTCCGTTCAGTTATTTTACTAAATCACAGTGATCTTTATTCTCATTCTAATAAGGTCAAGTTTGTCAAAATCATTATGATCTCTAATCTCGTTACAATAAGATGTTAGGTTGCTCTTGTCAGAGGTAAAATAACAGAACGGACTGTATTGAGTATCAACAATGGTTGTGAAACCATAAGTTGAATGAGTGGAAGTATGGGGCTATGAAATAAAAACCCTGACATCCGTCGACCGACCACTTTCCTGCTACATCATCAAATCGGTTTCACCGTCTGTGTAAAAATAGTAGTATATATTCTACTCATCCAGACCGGTACTTGCCCGTGGTCCCCCAGTCTAGTCCCCCTTGGGGTACCACGGGCAAATCTTTACCAATCCATTGGCTCCAATTCCATTTGTAGGCACATCAATCACATCACTAGAATTGCGTTTAATTTTGACGCGTGGATGATTTTCGGGGCCAAATAACCGCCGGCGAGGAAGCGACTAACTACCGGCTATTTTCTCGCTCAAGAAACGTAATACATATACATTCCGTATAAACAAAGGAGATGCATATATTAACAGTTGATCGCTGATCACACTGCCGGCGAAAACTCCCCACTGGTTTGTCGCTGAGCGACAAGAGCTATCAAAGATAATACTCGCTCAGCGATGCTCGCTTGGCGGTCAGAGCTCACGCCCGCTATATTATCTCCGCCCCGAGCGAGTGGTGCGAGTAGTCGCACTCGGACACTCGCTGATAGCCCGGCGACAAAACTATCGGAATTACACTCGCCGCTCGCCAATTCGTTTTCAGTTGCTAGTTCTACTCGCTACTCGTTCATCGTCGGCGGTGGGACCGGTACTTGCCCGTGGTCCCCCAGTCTAGTCCCCCGGACAACTGCCTTTAGCCTTAGGATCACAGATGTATGGCTCAGAAAAAAAAGGCGAAATATATTTTCGAAATATCTATCCATATCCAAACTTAGAGCATTTCTTCCAAAATAAAAATAAAGACCAACTAGTTTTAATTATGGTGGAGCCCTCTATTGTTGATATGATAATAATTATGTCATTCTGAAGGGTTAGGCCACAGAGTACTTTTTGATAGACTGAAAGGTTAGGCGTTGCATCCTCGGCTCGAGTGTTCCGGTGCAAGCACTATTCGAAAAAGTTCATAAGTCACACGAAAGAGGGCGCTGATCCAAATTCTTAAGTCAGGTTCCGTTTTGGTCCGCTTGGGTTCGCTAATGAATTTCTTGAATCCTTGCAAGTTGCAATGTGGTTCGTTAGGATTGGCCTAACGAACTACATTTTTAACCGACGAAAAAACGGAGGAGGTTCTCAAGTCGACGCGTATATTTTTTATTTTCATTTTTAGGTAGGTAATTATATTGGGCTTTTTGAACATAGCTTGTAGGTTTTTAGGGTTCCGTACCCAAAGGGTAAAACGGGACCCTATTACTAAGACTTCACTGTCTGTCCGTCCATCTGTCTGTCACCAGGCTGTATCTCAAGAACCGCGATAGCTAGACAGTTGAAATTTTCACAAATTATGTATTTCTGTTGCCGCTATAACAACACATACTAAAAACAAAATAAAATAAATATTTAAGGGGGGCTCCCATACTACAAACGCGATTTTTTTTTGCCCTTTTTTGCTCGATATCAATAATGGCAACATGTGAATATTTCAAGTGCCTACCCACTTGAAATATTCACAAAATACTCAGTTGTATTTTTACTTTAATAATAAATAAGAAAATAAATTATTTAAGGGGGCTCCCATACAAAAAACGTGATTTATTTATATATGTAGTGTTAAATATTGTACGGTGGTACGGAACCCTTCGTGTGCGAGTCCGACTCGCACTTGGCCGGTTTTTTTTTCAAGAGCCTTGTATAGTATAGGTACGCCACGAAAGATGAGACTTGACTTTTTTCGTACCTAATAAATATCATAATATTGTTAAGAATGTTTATCTAAGTGTCATCGATAAATCCCTGAATAGATATATCTACACATTATGGGTAACTATTTCGTACACAACCTGCGCAAACTCCCTACTACTGAGCTTATCAAGTCTCATCTTACGTGGCGCGTATTACAATAACTTTAATATTATCCACCAAACATTGTAGGTACTTAGGTATAAGTAGGTAGGTACATATCTAGTTAGATACCTGTTCTGACCACTAGCAATACAAATTTGTCTTTCTCCTGTTCAGGCGCAACCATCAGCCTAGAATGTTTCTACTGCTGGATCATTGACCTCCTCTTCTTCGAGAGGGAATGGGCTGTAATCTACCACGCGGACCCAGCGTGGGTTGGTAGATGTTGCGTGGCTTCGAATTTTTGGTTGTAGGACATGTCGGTTTCCTCACGAACTTTTTTTTCCTTCACCGTTTTTAGAGCAGTGATGATGAAATTATTTACACAAAGTAAAGCACCTACTGTCTGGGTTCGAACCCATGACCTACAACTCGTAACTCGGGACCGTTACCACTGGGCCACCACTGCTCTTCTAGCCTTCCATTAGTTTTGCTATTTTACACTGTCCTACCAGTTGCCTACCAGTCTGGCGCAACTGTCTAATAAAAAAAGAAACTATGAAACGTGCACTAAACATAATGGCGGCTATCGCTGTCTCGCTTTAACATCTGCAGCCTGTGTCATTTTTGCTATGTTGGTATTCAGTTTTAGCGCAAGTTTCATACAAGCGCCGTTTTTCATCTTTTTCTATGGGACTCCCGTCTCTTATAAGGAACAGTACTTACTCTATGGTCCTACAAGATACAGAATTTTCCTAGTTTGAAGGGAAGGACAGATCTGTAATAGCCATACCCATCATTTATTGAATCAACCATACAACACTTAATGTTACGTTGGCGAAGTTTCTTGGTAAATAAATTAACTAACTTACACTCAAGTCTCATCGATCCTGCGGGGTAGGTAATTAATGGATAACACGGTAACACACATATAATGACAATTGATCACTTTGACATTTTTCATTTTGACAGTTCACCCACGTTCATTGCGGTATTACCGTTGTTGAGCAGATGAATTTTTCAAACAAATGAAGCAATGGATTAAAAATATCCTTCAAAACTATCTGATTGTGATTGAACGTGTGTTTCACAATTAGGGAGCATTCTGAAAGTCATTTCGCTAACGTCGTCAGATGTCATAAAGTTTACCATCACCAATCATAGTTAGCCTCATCCATCGAATTCTACTTTGAGCTACCAACAGTACCTAAACTTAAAGCTTGAATCAATCATGGCTCCAGTTTCTTCACAAATTGATAAAAGCGCTGAATTTTAGTCATTAGGTCTAAACTTTTGAGTATTAGGTGACCTTTAGGTACAGTTCCAGCTATGTCCATCTATGGTTTAGTTCCATTTCGGAACCTTCCCATCTCGGCACCCTGTCATTAATTAATCATTGTTGTTCATACAGGTTAGGTAGATAAAATTAGGTAGATAAATATTTATTTTGATTTAATAAATAATCAGGTTGATTTACTCACTATACTGATACTGTCGTCAGAAGCCCGAAAGTCTGACAACCAGTCTTACCAAGGGGTATCGTATTACCCAGTAACTGGGTTGTGGAGGTCTGATAGGCAGTCGCTCCATGTAAAATACTGGTATTCAGCTGCATCCGGTTAGACTGGAAGCCGACCCCAACATAGTTGGGAAAAGGCTAGGCAGATGATGACTGATACTGTGTATCCATTTTTTGATGACGGTGTACCTTTTTTTCGCGGTGGAAATCTTCATGGACTTCCTCCATCGTGGGGGGGACAGAGGGGCATGCCGGACTCTTACCGGCTAAAACCACCGCGGTGTTCCACCTCTACCTATGGCCGGAGGTGCGGGATTCGCATAAGCATTCACCGCACCTAACAATGATTAATTCATGACAGGGTGCCGAGATGGGACTAAACCGTATCTATTTAGCTACCGAAAACTCTTAAAGTTTTCAGTCAGAAGAAAGTTCTAGGAGGTAGTGTAACCTACCTACTTAACTTTCACTTTCTTAGCCTGAACATTGATTATGGGCTTTTACAGACATGCATTGTTTTAGAAGATTGCTTAAAGTGTCTTTGTCTTTGTTTGTATTTATTACTTGAGAGCAGTTAGTGGCCCAGTGGTTGCGGACTGTGGTCCCGACTTACGAGTTGTAGGTCGTTGGTTCGAACCCAAGCAGGCGCTATATACTTTGTATAATTAATTTCATCACCACTGCTCTCAAAACGGTGCAGGAAAACATCGTGAGGAAACCGGAATGTCCAAGAATCGAAAATTGGAAGACATCTTCAACCCTCACTGGGCCTACCCACTCCTAAGACCACCCGCCTAGGTACCTAAGATTATCTAGGTAGACTTGTAAGTTATTACCTACTTCGATTAAAGTAAATTCTTTAAAAAGTCTTATACATATACGGCGTTTTGCAAACTAATATTATCTGTCTCTGTATAACATCGTCTGCCTAGCCTTTTCCCAACTATGTTGGGGTCGGCTTCCAGTCTGAAATATCTGCTTTGTTTAAAGTGGCATAGATACGAGTATATTTCACCAGCCAGCACGCTGTATAAAATTGCCGATTGTATGTATGTGTACCAGTGTGTAACTGTGTAGCTTATGACAATCGATAAAATGCAGATGTGTCCGAGTGCCAACAGTTTGCGATACTAACATACTCTACTTTCGGGTCATGTATAACATTGTATAACGGTTGCAGGACATTATAAAGCCTGTTCATTGGCAGGTTTTTAGCATTATATTTTGTAAAATAATTGGTAGGGGGAAGATTGTAAAAGTGAGCTTGTTACAAAGCATGGAAAAAGGGTTGATAAGTTTAATTAAATTAATGAAGTAATTAATCCTATGTCTCAAGCACTGCCTGGCATCCGATTAAGCTGAAACTTGGCATACCTAAATAACTTCGGTGTGGTCTGACGATGAAGCCCGAAGGTGGCCGTTTGAACTCGTTGGACATTATATAGACAAATGCGCCATTATTTGGTGTCTTGTGTCTGATGATGGAGTCGGTAGGTGGCGATAGAAACTCCCCAATCAACTAAGATAGCACCATCGTGTTGGGACACATTTCACCTTGTTTATATACACACAAAATACAATCAGCCTATAATGTTCCCACTGCTGGGACACAGGCCTCGTCTCAGTGAGAGGGAGTGGGCCGTAATCCACCACGCGGGCCCAGTGCGGTTCAGAATCCTGCTAAACTTCAGAGCTATTCAGATAGGAAACGCCGACCTCATCTAGCTAATTTTTCATTTTATTTTATGACGTGTAAAAGTGATTCCGATATAATATTTACAGAATAAAAAAATTCATTTCATTTTATTTCTTTTAATATTTCTCGGGACCCTGGGTTCCCGGACTTTTGGAAGGCGTACGAGGGGCTGAAGCCAACTCGCAGAGGCCCGTTAGACGCTTTTAAAGAAATGAGGCACCAACCGGCGATTATCCCTGTTCGCACTATGCAAGTGCACCCAAGGACAACCCGCGGTTGGTGTAGTACTATTGCAGGATATGGAAACAAAGATATTGGATTATAGGATTGGGTGGCTAAAGTGAACTGGCTATTGAGGACTATATGGAAAGTCTATAGCCTCGCCTGACCAATGTTTTGTATAAATTACACAGATAAAATGGCAGGGGTGACTTGCACACTCAGTAATGGGCCCCCGAAAACGGTCACTAGCACATAGTGTCGTAGCAACATGGGGGCAAAATGTCCTGAGGTGCTTATGAGGAGTAGAGAGGTATTCCTCGGCTATCAGGACAATCCCGGAAGTACGGTCAAGATACCTACCAGCATCTTACTGAATACGTCCTTCCTCCGAGCAAGTTTGCTCTTGCGAATAAAGGCAAGAATGAGGTGGGAGCTCTGTTCCTTGTCATGGTTCACTCCACTCAAGCCAGAGGTGAGGAACAAGACTACTCCCGGGAGATAGGGTCCGTGGGGTCGCTACTGCCCAACAGCTCGCCACATACAGCCTTACTGCGGTTTTCTGTATCTCTCTTGGTCTGGCTCCTCACCATAGACCTGTTCCGGCAAAGTTCACTCTTCATCAACATCATTCATCAACATCAACTTCATCAACATCATCATCATCATCATCAACATCAACTTCATCAACATCAAGCCCCACCACGACGTCAACGTAGAGATACGGCGGTGGGGTCAATTCATTATTGTTAAAGAAAAACATCGTGACGAAACCAAGAAGGGTTTCGAATGCTCGAGCCTTCTCTGTATGAGAAGAGGCCTCTGCCCTGCAGAGACACAGTACAGTAGAGGGGCAGTGCCAGGCTGGTGTTGTATGTGACATAGGTAAGTACGAGGTTCGGGGAAGCTATCCGTGGACGTCTTTCGGCTGAAATTATGAAGATTATTGTGATATACAGGGTTATTGGAAAAACACCAACAACCTCTTAAGAGGTCATTGTACTCATCATTATAAACAACTTAGTAAAAGTTGTAAATTGTAGTAGGTAAATTTTGTATTGTTCTTTTGTGGTTGGTGCATCGTACTGAGCAACTAGGACTATAGAATCTGATATAAAAGTAAATGTTTGGCTGAGCTTAAAGGTAAACAACAGGTTAATTTAAACCACAGCCACCATGAAGTCTCATGCTCCCATTGCCACTTTAAAAAGGTGTATTATAAGTTCGTCTAAAATAAGGTGTGTTTTGTTAATGAAGCTTCTCTAATCTTCGTAGCAAGCGCGTAGCGTAGCGCGTAGCTTAGTGCGCGTAGCATGACGCGTAGTAAGTCGCGTAGCGGGGCGCCTAGCAAGGCGCTTAGCAAGACGCGTATTGGTTGCTTTATCTGACTTACCAATCGGGATTCTGATATAAAAATAAACGTATTTTGATGGGCTAAAAGGAATAGCAACTTAATTTATAACACCGCGAAGTCTTATACCCGATTGTGATTTTAATAAGGTGTATTGTAGCAAGAGAAATCATAATAAAGTCGTCTACAATAAGGTATGTTTTCTAATCTTCGTAGCAAGGTGTGAGCGCGTTGCGTAGCGCGTAACTCAGTGCACGTAGCATGAAGCACGAAGCTCGACGCGTAGCAAGTCGCGTAGCGGGGCGCCTACAAGGCGCTTAGCAAGACGCGTAGTGATTGATTGGGACTATACTGATATAAAAATAAAATGTATTTAGCTGGGCTTAAAGTTTAACAACAACTTCATATAAGCCATCGTTAAGTCTCATGCCCCGATTGTATTGCAGCAAGATAAATTGTTATAAGGTTATCTAAAATTTATGGTGTTTCTCTAATATTCATAGCAAGGTGTGAGAGCGTAGCACAATGCTGGGCGCGTAGCGCTCTGCGCGTAGCGCGACGCGTGGCAAGTCGCGTAGCTCGATGCGCGTAGCAAGTCGCGTAGCAAGACGCGTAGCTGGGCGCATAGCATGTTTTTACCAGGTTCTTACGTTTTCTTAATTTCTGTGTTTGAATTTTTTTGTTTATAATCATCACCTGTCTAACCTTATCCCAACTATTTTGGGTTCGACTTCCAGTTTAACCGGATGCAACTAAATACCCGTGTTTTTCTTTGTACTGACTACCAACTAAACCCAGGAAATACGACATCCCTTGATAAGACTGGTTGTTTTTTTCATAATATTAAATAGAAAGAAATAACTCCTTCTTTTCTTTTTGTGCCCTTAGTCATTGAATGAACTATTAAGTACTAATAGGAACCAGCAACATCAGTGGTTCCTATTTATTTGCAAGATTATATGTACGATAATGTTGAACTTATTTGCCAAATTTTTATGTTGCATTTTATTATGTATCTGGGTTAGAATCCATTATCTTGAAGAATGTATTATATGAACAGATTACTGTGCTTATAAAAGAGTATATAACTGTTGTGTTTATTAATGTATTCTTATGATGAGAATTTGCTTGGGCAATATTGACCTAATTCAGTTTAAAAATAAACGGTATGAACCTTACAGCACCTGATGGACGCTGCTGCAAGTGTGAAACTGGTTATTCCGTTCATCATCCCAAAAAAACCAACCATAATATACATTCCGTTTATCCAATTGGACCTGGGTGGATTCTCGGATATATATGTTTCCTTAGGAAGGATTTTTTGGGGTGGATAAACAGAATAACTCGTAGCTAAATGCTGGACATTTAGATTGCCATCGACACGTTGGGATGAAGAAGGTAAAAGGTAGGTATAATGATAGAGAATAAATAAATAAAAAAACACCAAATCAATTTAAGAAAGTTTTTATTTGCAGGTCGAAAAGGCATTGGGGGAACATTAAAGCAACCATACATCGAACCTGCGACCTTACGGCGGCCGCTAATTACTATAAACCTTTACATTTCTTACATAGACACCGTACCGTATGCAATTCATTATACTGCACTACTCTTTATACAATAACAAGAATTAAAAAGATATATGCTTAATTATAACATAAACTTAGGACTAAAAGTACCACGAGGAGTGAAATTATAGAGTTGAAAGGTTTGAGAAGCCTAATTCTACGTGTCATTGTTGTATTAATAGATGTTGCTATATAAAAGACCGTGTTACCCCCCGGTACTGCGACGTTACCCAAAAACGTCGGCTATGCGACATATGTGCTGTGCGACTTGCAGCATATGTCTCCACTGACGGAACCGTCAATAAACACGTCCCACATTTTCACGTCACATACGTAGCGGGCAAACAGTCAAAATAAAAATAGAATTTCAACTTAAATGAGTCGCACAACTTTTTTGGCAAAGTTGTTGCAAACCGTACTACTAAATAATATTAAACTTAGATACTACATTTTTAACTGGAATATATATTCGCCTCTATCTTTCTAACTAATTAACTATTATATCTGTCAAAGGATTTGTAGAGTGTCTTCGCACTGGGGGTCCAACGAACGCGTAGACGGTACGTAATCGCTGTCGTAACAACAAGAAGGACAGAAGTCAAAGTTGGTGAAGCGACCGCGACGTCTACATAAAAGCGCGCGCCGGAATCAACTTGCCTAATGCGAAGGCACCATTAGACACTATTACTAAATAACAATTGTTTTTCGGCAGTGTGGCGCTGGCTGCAACATACTACATCAACAAGACACAGGACAGGGTAGAGGGAAAGTTCCATTCTGATATCATGCGAAACGGCGGTACAATTGAGTATGACATTCTCAAATAGTGGATACCTCCCCTCAAAAGAACATATAGGTGATTAAATAACAGCAATAAATAGTCAAGAATTTAGTTAGACATGTGGTACTTTTAGTGAAAACTGGTAAATCATAATTTTTGGATGGCAAACCAGTCGACGGCCCACAAGATGGCCAGTGGTTACCGCCTACTGTGGAGACCTGCAACACCAGAGCATCACAGACTCGTTGCCATCCTAGAGATAGCTGAAACGTCTCGTGGGCCTGTAACAACACCGGTAACCATACCCTTCAAACTGGAATACAGCAGAAATAGGTATATGGCAGTAGTACTTCCCCGGGCAAGCTCTTCCACACAGAGCTCTACTACTTACTTACATAAAAACTATTCTGATGCCCGGGCCACACCAACGGGAAACGCCGATGATTATCGCGATGACTCGTTAATTGTAGGTGCAGCCACAATTTATCCTGATAATTATCGGCGATTCCCGTTAGTGTGGCCCCGGCATGAGTAAGGTTTCTATAAATATTTAAAAAGTTGCATCCTTCACTGTAAAAAAATAAAGAAGTTTAAGTTTCAACATTTTAGTTTTTTTTTTTTTTGTAAAACTTTTTCTAAAGTAATGAAGGTACTTTAATATTTTTTTTCCATAATTGCATACGGTACCAAACATCGTCTGCAATCTCGTATAATAATAGTTACAATAGTCTTTAAACAGTATAAATATTTGAATACTAATTGTTCTATTATTCTAGTTATTATATGTCCGATATGCTGAGATTATGTGAAATATTAACATTATAATATTTACTATACAAGCCATTCGGATACTGGAGTAAGATTGCAGTGTGACTGTGTTGAAGATTGAAGATCAATATTGAGTTTTTCCATATGTGCAGTACGATGTTTAGAATTGTCATTTTCATGATAACAAAAGCGTGTCGCGTAGTTACGCAGGCGCAGACAGCTTTCAAGCTTTATATGTTCTGTGCTAATTTAGTTACGTGTGTAGATATTTATTTACATACCTACTGTAATGCACGCCGTGGCATGGATCATCAAGTGATACCAGCCAATGAATGTCTTCAAGACGCATGTGTGTGTGTGTATCGTAATTATTATGTATTCACAGGTAGGCTACCTTTCAATCAATATTTTGTGTCTTGGTATGTGTTTGATGTTTACTTACCTAAATCTTTTATGTCATCATACGAGTGATTAGTTATAAGAAAGCATATCAATTCTGTTAGGCCTACTGTAAGTTTCATTATTTTATCTACATCCATGCTATAAATCCTCTATAAAAGTTTCTGAAACAGTTAACTTATTGCCAACATTAAAACAACAATATGGTACTGGTATCATAGTAACTATAATATTATCCAAACGAGTTTTATAATGTTGTACTTTCCATTATGCAACTCCTTTTCAAAAAAAGAACATTGTCATGCACGCGCGTTTCACTACCACAGGGCCGCAATTTATAAAAAGAACTCATAGGTTATTCGAATTCACGTCGTATCCCGCCGGCCGCTATTTTTGTTCGATATTAGTGTTGCAAAAAAATGTTTCAGAACCTTTTCTTTTATAGGATTCATATCATGGGCGTAGAAAAAGTCTTGTATGCAACTGTACATAATTAGGTATTACAACAGTTTCATAAATAATTATTATGCTATCCATTTCAACATTTCGAGTTGTTTTTAGTATCTTGGTACCAAAATTGTATATATAATAACTTCCGCGTAAGCATTGAGCATGTACGTTTATACCATACCTAACAAATTACATTTTAATTTAGTTTATTAAGCCCTTTTCTCACATTCGGGCGGCCGCGGTTACCCGGTTGCAAATGCATAGGGTAAACCGGGTGAAACCTGCGCGTACGTGTACAAGTCGTCATACATACACATAGGTGCGTTACCTCCTGCGCCTAAGCAAACAAAAAGGGCGTAATATTTTAAATCTCGATTCCTATTCTCATCTTACATTATACTTACATGTTATATATCTCAATTTTATATTCTCTACTCTTATTTTTCATAATATCAACAATATGGGTTACTCAGGTCCCCAAGTCAGTTTTGAATATGTAATGTATGATTAATATTGGAAATCATAGGACAGGCTTAGGTCAACAACACACGATTAACAAAAAAGTTAATGAAACAGTGATAGGTGTATAAAGTGCTTCATATAATCCCAGCAGACGAACGATTCTATCAATTCAGTTCACTAAAGAAAAAGCAACACTTAATATTGTATTCGATATAGTGTAGGTATAGTAATTGTAGGTATCACAAACAACTATAAGTTTGTAGTAAAGTTACAGTCAACATTATATTCTGTGCATCATTTGATACAGTGACTATATTAATCTACACAGAGTGCTACGTAGTTCTCATTTTTTTTGTAATTTTTTTATAAATTTTTCTTCCATGAAACGTGGATCAACCCGTAAAAACACAATTCTTCTATCGCAATAAGTCTGATACTTACGAATCCTTCTCAAACGAGGCAAAAGAGGCGCAATCGAAAATGACATGATTTAGATAAACCTTCATTGTTTTTACGGGTTTTCAATAGAATGCATTACTAACAATAATATAGAATAATGATATATTTATTAAAATAACACAACACATGGATCACATCGTTAAACAGCTAACAACTACTCGGTAACATTTATCTACGAACGTCGATTAATCTTTTAAATTCAATATGTGAAACTATTGTTAACATAATTATGTTAAACATCTACGTGGTACATTCAAATGGTATTAACGTCTCTGTATTGGTAATATTCATTCAAATTTCCCAGAGCCAAAATCTTTCGCGGTGCATGAACAAGTAATTATATACTTTTAACCATTAACATTAAATATCATCCCTAGAAAGGAACATGTAGTCGTCGAGTTGTAGTATAAAGCAGAAATGATTGGCTTTAAGGAATATGCAATGACCGTTAAGTGCGGTTACAAATATAATAATAATATCAAAGGTGAGGATTGACACGATGAGACAATAATTGCTACATGACAACTTATAGAAATCCAACTAGTCAATATAAGCGAATATTAGACTACTTAAAATTATATAATGTAACGTGATTTATCTATGTGATTATGTTTAAATAAACGCGAGGCCGCCTCAACTCCCCTAACTTTTAATGTTTGAACGAAATACTTAGTGCCTTAGCTTTTTTACGTATCCATACCAAGTAAAGTAGTGAGTTACCCAAAACAAAGGAGAAGGACTATATTGTCTCATCACGACAGCATAGTGTGAGGATGGGTTGCGCTCCACACCCGCCGCTGCTGGAGGTCGCAGCGGCCGACCGATGTTGTGGCCCCGCGCCGGAGCCCAGGGTGTCGCAGGGGAGGTAAACGAAAGAGAAGCTAGTAACACCCTGTATCTTCCTAATCCTACCGTCCGCCGCTGAACACTCACGCGCATGTGCAGTGCGCGCGAGTATCTGGCGACGGAGCTTAGTTACAACGCTACATTAGCGTGTTGACCGCGCCGAGGGAGCCCGCGCTGACACTCGCTCCGAGCCGCATAGTAAGTACGGTGCAATTGATAGCCTCTTATAAAACGTGCGCTCCGCTGTTATGGCTCCCTCCAGGCTGGTAACTCTCAGGTCGAGGCAGTCGTTCCACAAGTCAACACGGCGCGTCACTCTAACATACGCCTCTAACATACCTTCTATTCGCAGGTACTAGAACGTGCTCCTGAACTTATTAACTAGTAATAAGTATTATTACCTATATACAGTACAATCTACATGTCCCGACCGTTCCTCTATGCATAACGGATCATCGACAATTATCGCAAATTTTAGTTTCCCAATTTTTCTTTATAAATTCTTATAAACAATACAAAATGTTACATCCAGATAATTTTACTAACATCAATAAACATTGGCTAATAAAACATCTAGTCAGATCGATAATTTACTAGGTAAATAATTTTAAACATTTAGATCTAATTTAATATTTTAATAAATCTGATTATTTGGGATCGCATAGAGATAACATTCAGCGACATCATTTTGAAAACGAATATAGTGTGAATACACACATAAAAACATGAATAATTTGTAGATAGGATAATATAAGTATAATACTGCATTAATATATGCTCGCTATTGCGAGTATAGATCGCTAAAAACTGACGGCAGAGAAACGGTCTAATGTAGACGATCGAGATCGATCGCTGGTCGGCTGGCATCGTAAAGTGGATGTCGGCCGGAGACGAGTTAGGCCTTAAGCGTTGGACTCTTTGAGGTCGGTGAGACGCGCGAGCTGCGCGGGTTCGAGCTCGTCGGGGATGCTAGCACGGCCACCGCGCGGGGCCGCTGGCGGGGACTGCGGCGCAGTGGGGGGGCCCGACGCCACGGACGCACCGCCCGACTCGCCCTCCGACGCCGTCGAGCTCGACTGCGGGTGCGGCGCCGAGTCCGCTGGGCCGTCGTCCGAGTCCCGCAGGCACACCGCCGTCTGCTCCGACAGCGAGGACTCGTCGTCGTCATTCTCTTCGCGCTCGGGCTCGGGCAGCGTCTCGGAGTCTGGCTCGACGTCGCCGTTGGGTTCAGCGTCGACCTCTGCTTCTGGTGGAGGGAAAGGCTGTTCGGGCTCCTCCACCATAGGCGTGGCTGCGGTGATGACTATCTGAGCCACCCCCAGCCCGCAATCTTCTTCGGTCTGCTCAATCTGCACTGCCTGGACCGACTCCGGGATCGCCTAGTGGGCGGAAAGACTCTTCTTAGACACGCAGACTAGGTAACAATATATTCGGAAGGGGAAGGTTGAACGTTTCGCATTAAAAAGTACTTAAGTTGAGAACAGGCATTCCGAAAGTGGACTCAAATCATGCATCGAAGCGGCATGCCATGATGACATGAGCTACCGAAAGTAGTTCAATTCGAAAAGAGTAATAAATAAAAATATTTTCACTCATAATTCCTGGAAGAGAGAATTATAAGTGAAGTCTAAAACAAACAATAGCAACAAGCTACAAGTCGTGTGTACAATCTTTCGACAAGCAACATGTAGGAACACATAACAGAGAGAGGTATAGATTTGTATGATAGAGTCAAACCTCTTCCCAGCATTCACCGACCACTTCGTCGACTGAAGCATGAAAAAGAATTCACACTCAGTTAACACTAATACATAAACACATAAATGTTACAAGTAAGTAAATACATTAACGTCCCTAAAACATAAATAAATTACAGCGAAAGCTACGAGAATATTAACATCTTGGTACTGTGTACTATAACGAATAATTTTGTCTTCTTTGATTGTAGTTGCGATATAAAGTCAAAGCTATCCATAGATAGCTTTCGATCTCATAAGATATCGTATTTTATAACGTTGTACCTCTGTAGGTACCTACCTACCTCCTTCTTGTTGGCTTATATAGGCAAGTCTTATAGTTTGAGATAAGTACAGGACCAGAAAATTTTAGACAATTAAAACACTGATCAGAAGACATATTTTATTACGTATCCTATTTCTAGAAACTAGACCTGCGAAGTTACTTTAAAATGTTAAGTTCGTTTCGAAGGTTAGATACCTTCGTGGAAACTCTTTACTCAATCGGTCGCTTTCTGTTCTAAACCGACTAGTTTTAAATATCTAAAATAGGAACTCGCGTGCATGATAATGAGACTACGTAACTATCCGATATGTCAAATTAAACATGCATGCTGCCGCTACATGTTACAAATTCTTTTTACCCCGATTTATTTTTTTATAGACGCTCGGTTTTATGGCCATTTACCATTGCCATTCGGAAAACGTTTTATCTTTTTCCGATATTAAAGGATTAAAGTTTGGACTATTTGAACAATGCAATTCTGAGTTTCCCAATGAGGAAAAATAACACTGCACTGCTGGAACTTTCGATAATATTGATTTGACTTCTCATGGCATATTCATTTTAATCCAACAAGAGTCTGAACCTACACATTCTATGTTCGTTAATATTTTATCAAGTTTTGTCCAGAGAATACTTCGTTTCGGTTTCGGGTTCTGAGCGAGAGCTGAGGGAGAGAGTCGGTTGTGTTGGCTACTTCGATTACACAGGCCTCCGCGGTAAATTCTACCCATGATATATGAATGAGATCCCGGGAGCAGGCAACGTTAGCTGCTGATATTGTTTCTTTATATCCGATTGTACCTAAATTTTAATATTCTGATAAGAATAGCCGTTTTCACATTGGACGACAACGACAACGATATCTTCGGACTGGTAGTTTCATACAATTACTACTAAACGCTTTCACACTGTATCGTTGTAGTCAACGGTATCGTCGCCGACATAGATTGTCGTGCCGATAACGTATCGTCGGACGACACAGTGCGGGGTGAAGCAGATCGCGGGAGGAGTGGAATGGGCAGGGCCGCCGGACGCTCCGCTGCACCGCATCACCCGCACTATATTCTGTTTACATTTCGTTGCAACAAGACGTTATAGCTTTAAATTATTTAACATGTAGAAGAGAAGGTAATAAGTTTCCTCTAAATATCGCCCTTGTAGAATAGGATCAAACCAAAAGGTTCTATTACGATATCGTTCTTTCCGCCGTAAATATAAAAAAATAAAAGCAGCGCGGCGATGTAAGCTTTTGCTGGCACAACGCGACTATTCAAGACTGCTGTGGCATACCGCATGACAATAAGCTGTTGGTTACATCGTGTCACATACCGATATCGTCTCGATATCGGCGGCCGATATCGTTGTCGTCCGAGTTGACGATATAGACGTGCCGTTACCGTCGCAGTGTGAAAACGGCCAATGCATCAGTGAAGGAGGTAGGTTAGTATTTTGTTATTTAATCACAAAAGAACATCGTATTCTGGGATATTTTTTTTGGGGGCCATCAATAATAATTACATATTTTTGAAGTACACATAGAACGCATTATTATTTTACTAAGTCGCCAAAGTCGAGAGCAATTTGGGTTCGGAGATATATTATATATATTTGTCATACAAATAAATGTTTCTACTACATTTTAATGTAATTCATTCTCGACCGCAGACTTTTTGTTTTTTATCCCAAGTCGCCGAACAAAATGGGTTTCCTTTGAATAAAATACGTATTTATCAAAATATTTACAGAATAATAATTCCCTAAACGATGTTGCGTTTTCAGTGTATAGGTAAGGACTTAATTTGATTGATTAACTTATCATTACTTCGAAGTATTTGACGAAATTGCAATTAGGGACTGCAAAAAGGCAGGCGAGTTTATTTGGAAAATTATTAGGATAACCTCGTGAAACAATCGCTTTAATAGTTTTCGAAGAACTCATTTTCATTGATAAAAATCTTCCACTTAAGACAATTCATTGAAAAAACGGTGTGATTTAGTTCATATTTTCTGAATTAGAATTCATTTGAACTATAAGCTAAACAACTTCAAAGAATGAGATATTCTCATTGTCAAGAACTAAATTACATTAGCAGTCCCTAGTTGCAAGCCAAGAGCCTAAGTCTATACTTTACGAACGTAGCAGTAGTCTCGCCTTTGTGAATTGTTAACGAGAAAAGAGACCATGACCTCGAGTTTGTTTCGTCATTTCTTCTCAGGGATAAGCCAACTAGGAAATGCCGACGCCATTTAGTTTTTAAAATAATGACCAACTAATTTTTGACGAGTAAAAGTGTTTTAATAGTTCTACTACTTAACATAAACAAACATTTCATTTCATGGCAAATCTGTTCAAAACTCACAAATGGTGAGACCATTGCAACGTATGTAAATTACTTGACTTGGCCTTCTGAATTTAGTACATAAGTCCTGGCCGTCACTGTCGAACTTACCAACAATAGTAACAGAGGGGGCAGCGAACTGAGTGCCGTAATGCTCCTGCTGGTTCCTGCTAAGCTCAAGATTAAAGCTGAAGTCAGGCTGGCTATCCATGGAGTCGCCGAGGGCCGGGGGCGGGGGCGGCGGGGGCGCGTCGGGGGGCGCAGCACCTTTAGTATTGTTGTTGTCATTCAGGATCTCTGGCAGCGTCCGTAGAAATACACAGTTCAGCCACACAACAGGATCAGTGCAAATTTTGTACATGCAACGCCACGAGTAGTGGGCTCATCCAATTTGGGGTTGCTACGGTTGGTCGGCTAGAAAGTTGTCTACCAGTTTGTGATTTAAATTCGTCATTAAATATTCAATTTCTCTGAAAATAAATTACTAAGACTGTTTTTATCATGCATTGAAGTAACATCACGCGTTCCTTGTGTTAATTGAGGTTACGGAACTGTTTGCCTCAGTCAAACTTAGTGTAATTTTCAATGAAATAGAATACTCTTTACTTTGTACACCATATCAATAATCAATATGTTTGTCAGTATTGATACACCACTTTCTCGGCCGTCCTCTATCATTTGCATTTGCCATTGATTCGTTAAATATGCACCAGTGAGTGTAATTAGAGCTTCCAACTGCGCGTATATCGCTCGCAATTATTTTAATAGTGGGAACGGGAATTAAATGCAATCAAGAAATAGCTTGCCTTCGGACAGCCCTATTAAGTTATTAGCTTTGTTTGTACAACTTAGTACATGTCTTGGAAAACGAATCCATGGTCAAACGTAGACATGCTGTACAAGTTTTGGGATAAGTACATACAAGCTTTATTTACAAATTTTAAGACGTTTATGATCATAATTATATTCATAATGGGTATTAGAAACTTTCAGTTGTTCAGTAAATTACAGGTAATACTCGAAATTGCACTGGCGAGGAGCCATCAGTATAATCGCGACGGTAGTAATAAAATTAACATTAATTCATAGTTCAGGCTTGGAAGTAATCAGTGTTTAGCAGCTTAACAATTACAGTATTGTATGATATTTAAGTACTAGGACTGCACTGGCAATCAAGGCCCGCTTACACGACAAATGAATAAATAATTACATTTAACGCTATACGGATATACATCAGCGTTCTATTTCCGTCAATAGTTTGAAGATGACAGAAACTTAATGCTTTAAGGTGAAAGCGTCAGAGTAGCCCGCTAAAATAAAATTTTCTTACGTTCGTTCCAATTTACAGGTTGTATGTTGATCTAAATAGGATTCGCGGCCGTAACAAACGTTTATTTATAGAATTATAATCATAAAAATCATCAATACAACTCTGTAAGTTCATATTACCCTATTGAATGACTATTTCATGAAATTGTGACATTTGAGGCCAGTTCTAACTCAAGGAGTTGTATTGCTAATCCTAATGATTATTATTCTGTAAAGTGGTTACGGTCGATAATCATATTTTAATCAACATACAACTTGACACTTACCTGCAAATTGCAAAAAATGTAAGAATATTTGAATTTTGCGGGCTACCTTAAAATATATTTAGTGATTTGAGGTGCGCGTGGACCTGAGTACCTACATGTGTGTGCGCATACAAGTTTGCGCCTTTGAATAACATGACTGGCCGTCGTAGTACAGAATCTGTAATACTTACAACAACTAGAACCGCAAAAATGACCAGTCTTCTGAATTTTATTGAAATATAATCAAAAATATGAACAGTTTCAAATTTTCAAACCGACAACGTAAAGTCTTTGATTCTGTAGGGAGACATAACTAGTGATAATAAAAGGAAATATCGAAGTTCTTCCTTTGTCCTGTAAATTCTTTCAAGTATCTTTAACACCCACTTGTATTGAGTCCCTCTCATTATTTTCATAAAAGCTAGTTATTTGTAAATTTATTGTGGATTTATTTGTAAATTTTGTTTTAAGTAGGTAATGATTAAACTTATCTTAGCTTTAAGCAACGATTATAAATAAACCTTTTAGATTATTAGATGGTCGCGATCGATTTACGTATAATAGTAGTGATACCTATAGTTTTTCTTAACAAACGAGTCGTGAGTTTTTTTTTTAGGATTTCGTTTCATTTTCTTTGCTAAAGCGGTTGTCAATTTAAAGTCGAGAGGGAGGAGTGTTGTTCTTTACAAAAAAAACTCCTCGATAAGTCCTGAAAATCGTAAGCCAGGCTTACGATTTTTGTACGTAAGCTGGTGCGATTTTTGGCACGCGAAGTAGTTGCTCTTGCGTTATCTAAGGTCATGTAAACAACAATGGCCGCTCGAACTTGAATGAAATCAATATACTTACAAGAACATTTATTTTAAGTAATGTTTGTTTTCGTCCTCGAAATTACAATAGTTTTGAGTTTCGAATCTGGGATGATTTATGTCAAACTTTAAAAACAAAAGACGCCGCATTCGTGTGTCATTACTTGACTGAGTTCCGAAGTGAACTTTACTGTTCAAAAACTGTTGTAAAAATCTTTTTAATCGACCAACTTTTGAGTATGGACGGTAGTGATCGCGACCATCAAACTTAACTTATAATATACACTATTTACTTCGTGCAGCACATGCAGTATTGTGACGATGTGGTGTCTGTCCGAGCGGCTAGCCGTGCGTTAAAAACATGCCAATTGGGAACCAAACCACTGTACTCGTATATTAACCCAATCAGCCAAAGCTACCATTTATCTATGGTACGTGAATCATTCAAATAAAAATGCCGTTTGAAAGGGGACAACATGAATTTACAAAAACAAAATAGATAGTCGATATAGGTTGACAAAAAGTTTGTTTTGTTATGCCAAAATTCTTATGCTTCAGACCCTCAAAATGCTTCTCCGGTCGCCATCTTAATGGATGAAAAATTATTTTTTAATGGTTAGGGTGTGCCTCAGGTCTCATATACATTTTGTTAACTTTGCCTGGGTAGTTTTTGAGTTAACTTCAATAATACGTATTTTTGCCACTTAGTTTATATTGATGATGTTATAATAACTTCCTGTCACTGATATTTACATAGCAAGTAGTGTTATACGAATTTGTGTGGGGTAAGTACAACTTAAAAGTGAAAAATAAAAACTTAAATAAAAAGAAACAACCGACTTCCAAATAAGAAGTGAAAAATAACTTTAATTTCGGAAGTCGGTGGCAAACAACGAAAATGCGAACCCAACGACACCGACTTCCGAAATGAAAGTTATTTTTTACTTTGTAGTGTCTTTTTTGGAAGACGGTTGTTTTTATTTTTTTTGTAAAAAAGTTTTTTTTGGTTTAAATAAAAAAAAAACCATTTACTTAAATGAAAAGTAAAATGTTGGTGCATTAACAAAACTGACAGTGATACCACAGTTATACAATTTATGTCGCAAGTGGAACCAAGGCGAATATGCAACGGTATACAGGATGTTTTTTTTACCGGTTCCAAATTTTTACAGGGTGTTCGACCCATGAATATGAACAACTTTCACTATGGGACCAACTCTCAATCACGAAAAAAAAATCTGTTGTTTACTTGACCAAATTGTATGAAACAGCTAATTTTTTCTCGTGATTTTAGAGTTGGTCCCATAGTGAAAGTTGTTCATATTCATGGGTACACACCCGGAAAAAATTTAGAACCGGTAGCAAAATCATCCTGTATAATTAAAACAACGCAATTGATATGTCAGTTTATCTTATGGTAGGGTAGCGTGAATATTTGAGTAGCACACCTACTACTTCGATTTAAAAATAATTTGCAAGCCGTGAATTTCCCATCGACAAAAAATACGGACTTCCATGTGTAAAATCGTCTACGGCGGCGTTATAGATACAGTTAAGTGAGACTTCGTAATATATTCTCAATTCAAATCTGTTTTGTTGTTAACGTTCCATTTTCACCATAGCGTAATCAGCCTATAGTGTTTCCACTGCTGGGATACGGGCCTCCTCACTTTGATAGGGAGTGGGTAATGCAGACATGGAGCGGAAACGGAGGGCCTTGTCAGTGCGGGCGAACATGCTCGCACGCAGGTTTGCGCGCTGTTCGAGGGAGGTGAAGATAACGCTCTTCAGGGCGTACTGCACATCCCTCTACACGAGCAGCCTGTGGGCGAGGTACACGCGTGCTTCGTACGGAGCCCTCCGCGTCCAGTACAACAAAGCGCTCAGGGCTGTACTGGGGCTGCCTCGCTACTGCAGCGCCTCAGGTATATTCGCTGAGGCGCACACCGATTGCTTCCTCACAACCATGCGCAAGCGGGGCGCGTCCCTGGTGCGTAGGGTGTGGGGCAGCACCAATGCCGTCCTGGCGATGATCGCGGACCGGATGGACTGCCCATACATACGGCGCTGTTGTGATAGGCATGTTGCCGACAGCAGGGCCGGTTTCATATTAAGTCTGTTTTCATTTTTATTGTTACTTTATTTTTATTATCCTTTTTGTTGTGTTTTCTGAATTTGTGTGTACTCCACATAATATGAGTTATGGTTGCTCGAAATAGATGTGTTTTATTTTTTTATTTATAATCTACCACGACGGTTGGTTGCGATTATCCACCAAAAGTTCTACATTCAAATGAAAATAAAAAAGGAAGGAAGTTGTCCCCATTCAAGTGGCCATCAAACTACGTATGTAAGTGTGTCTTACGGTCCTCAGCAGCAGCGGCTTCAGGCGGGGTGTGTGGTGGTGACGCGAACACCGGTGGCGCCGCGCTCAGTGGCGGCCATTCTTCAGCACCACTCAACGGTTCTCCGTTCTATATTCGAAATCATGTTTATAACCAAAGAGTCCCGATAGCCGATAGGTTATTAAAGAAGTAAAAAGTTAATAGAAATATATACTGAAGTTTTTAGTTAGTAGCTAGAGTTGAGAGTTACCCGAATTATTAATTTATGTCTTTTCAAGAAACTGTAAAAGAAAGTTGTAGAGATCTAGAAGAACATAATGAAAAGAAATTGTTGTTAGCACAGATGAATTCACTCGTCGTTATAGGTGCTCTTTCATATTAATAAAGTCTTCCCATTCTATTTCGTAATGTGTACTTTAATTTCGCAGTCAGGATTGTTGGTGCAACATACCTTTCGACGAAACCGTTTGAAGAGGTCGAAGAATTACTTACGTAATCCAAACCTTTACTTCACTGGCTGTACGTCCATTGCTACTTAGCTGCCACTACATATATATGAGGAAAGCCAAACAAAAATAATTTTAAACATGGATAAAACAAACTGAAACTTAAATAAAAGGTTTTTTTAAACAATAGCTGTTCGTAACTAAAATTTTATAAGGTGTCGAGGAGTGTGAAAATAAACTTAGGATAGTTCCAAGGCAAAATTTAAAAACAACGTGCAAAATAAAAGGTGACGTTTATTTTATTGTGTGCTATCGTCTGGGGCGGCCCACCTCATCACACTCCTCCACGATCAGCGAGGGGAAGTTGCCGACCACGCCGTTGGCTTCTCCGCGCCACCAGCCGTCATCCACGTCATGAGCGTTGCGGGACACGATGCGGATTATCTGGACAAAAATTTTAGACATGAAGGAAAAATCTATTCAAGTCATATCATCTGCCTAGCCTTTTCCCAATTATGTTGGGGTCGGCTTCCAGTCTAACCGGATGAATCTGAATATCTGTATTTTACATGGAGCGACTGCTTGTCTGACCTCCACAACCCAGTTACTGGATAATACGATACCCCTTGGTAAGATTGATTGTTAGACTTTGAAAAATCTATTCAAGTAAGGACTGAAAAGCTTCGGCCAAGTGTTTAAAGTGATCTCACCTGTCCCTCCTCCAGGTTCAGCTCATCAGGGCATTCAGCATCATAGTCATATAGAGCAAAGCAATGGCCGAGAGTCGGCAGATCAGATTTAGGCGTCACCACTTTCGAAGTCTCAGGTACAGCGCCCGCGACTTCGGTAGTTGGCCACTCGGCCACGAAAGATTCGGCCTGAGGCGGCTCCTCGGCTTTCGGCTCTTCGGGTTTGGCGACAGGAGCCGAGATCACTGAGATTTGATCGGGAGACTGGACCACGTCAGCATCTTCTCCTTCCACGGTGTAGTCAACCGAAGAGAACGAGATTTGGGAGACCAGTCCCGGAGCGCCAGTGCTTGAGCAGGGCTACGCAGAAAAACAAAGGTAGCGTTACGCGAAGAAAACAACGTTAAAATTTCGTGGAAATTCAATGGTAAACAAAGTCGAGTGACAGCTGCTGATTGAATTACTCTCCATAAAAGAATATTTCTCGAAACAATGCGGCGCAACGCATGAATACCGATGAATACGATTCCCGGAATCCAAAAACATTTTTTAAAAAAGAGGGCTTTGCCATCCGGTTTCAAATTCAGCGAAATACATTCAGGACGCAGCAGAAAAAATCTAACGTGACAGCATTCACACGGATGCAGCTAATCATGTACGACAGTTCAATTTCATTAAGTGTGGATGAAACGGCAGTCCTGTACATATTTCATGTAGTGCACGTCGTCAGTCTAGTACATTATTATCGATTTTCTTTAGCGATCGATATCGGAAAGGCAGGTTCTTAATTTTTACGCAGTTCGAGTCAAAGTTACATGATTCATTGAGCTAACCTAGACTCCCATACACTTTGATGGAAAGTCATAATTCGAGGAAACGAGATAATTCTTTTGAGAAATACTGGTGGATGCAGCCTCTGTTCACGAATTAATTTATCTGTGCCCATGGCCTCGTGTTCCTTTGTACTTTTTAGTTGAAAGCCAGAATTCGAGGAAACAAGATAATTGTTTTGAGAAATACTGGAGGATGCAGCCTTTGTTCACGAATTAATTTATCTGTGCCCATGGCCTCTGTGTTCATTTGTACTTTTTAGTTGAAAGCCAGAATTCGAGGAAACGAGATAATTGTTTTGAGAAATACTGGTAGATGCAGCCTCTGTTCACGAATTAAATTATCAGTGTCCACGGCCTCAGTGTTCGTTTGTACTTTTAGTCTATGTTTTTCAGTACTTTGCCAAAACCTTGCGCAAAATCAGTAAATCCCCTTTTGCCTTAAACCTCTTTGTTACATTTTCATCTTTGTGCCTCAGTACAGTATCAAAACCTTGCGCAAAACCAGTAAAAGTTTGACCTTACCAGTGCCCTAACCTTGTTCGTTGTTTTGTACATTCTCTTTATTGCAAACCTACATTTACCTTTGCCTTTTTATTTTTTTAGTTTGTCAGTTTCTGACGACGGATTTATTTAGTTTTACGATGACCATAATTACCTGTTCCCTGTCCACATCCAGATAGTTATGGGGCACATAGCCTTCTTCCCCGCGGTAGTTCCTGGCACGTAGCCAGCCGTCGCCATCTCCTTCTCCCACGACCTCCAACTGTTCGCTCTCAATGATCGAGAGTTCATCAGGATTTTGAGCCTATTTGAAAATAGTTGTGTAAGAGCTGGTCGATTTCAAGCGTATTCAGTCATTTGTGTCTTTTGTTTGTTAAATCAAGTATGAATTGTGTTTAGCCGCCAAGCTAAGCCTCTATGCATTATCAATGTTGACGATCCTGTGGTGACCGACCGTCATACCTACTTGTGTTCTATGTTCACTATTATGCAAAGCCTCCTTTGGTAAAATAATACTCTACGGTTGGTGACCAGCAAGCCTACGTCTGTGCTGTCTAGTGTACTACTGGACAGCACGGAAAGACAATACGTAGAGGACTTAGCCAGCTAAATATAATGGAAAATGTCTGAATCTACGTATTAAAGACAATCACTTAAGTGAATTGAAAAAATTTTTTTTTTAAATATTCACGTAACCTTGTCACAGTAGTCTTTGTTTATGCAATAATCTATCTAATCTACATATATATCAAGCCAGTATTGTCCCCCTGCAGTGCAAAGGCCTATGTAATAATAAAGTGTCAGAAAGATTGAAAATTGGTAACTTACGAATACCAATCTAGCAGAAGAAATTAGTAGTTGTAAAGAATAGATTTAGAGATTCAGTAAAGATGAAAAGTAGGAATTGTACGAGAGCGATTAGTCGAAAAAACTAGTTCGTAGCAATGTCTACGCTGGGGCCACGACGTTAATTCGGCCTACATAATCCTGTTCTTCCAGTTCCTTATTGTAGTAATATGATAATTGAGAACAAATAACCTAACTTGTAATGCAATGGTAATCAGAAGTAAGTCCTCCTGTGACGCTGCTGTTTTGCATATTTTCCTTATGTAAAGTATATTGTGACTTCCACTTTTTATGTTGTAGTTAATTAATCTATTTACTCCTCCCTTTTCAAGCCTCACGCCCTCGCATAGTGTCTGTAGGTCTGCAGTATAATCGGCGGCAAGTATACTTAAGTAGACAAAACCTAGGGGTATGTTTATTTAGGCAAATGTTCCTGATTTTGTCACGTATGATGCACAAAATGCCTGCTCGCTTAATTTCAAGTTGGCCTAACTTAGCAGGTATAGGTTTTCGTATCAGTAATGATGACTTATTCGAAATAGGATCTGCAATACTGTCGTGATCGAATGATTTGGCGGGCAGACTATAATCCTGCCTGCCTGCAGCGAGGCGAGGGTCAATCAACCAGTGATACACTAGCAGCCTCATTAACTTGTCTGATGGATCTATTGTGTGCGTCGCATGCGAATCACGTGACCTGATGAATAATTAACGTCGATCGAATGCACTCGTCAGCCCTTCTGGACATTGGCACCCTTTGCATGAAATAAGAAGGGAAGGAAGAAGGCAAGAAATTTTCTCAATTCGATGTATGTGCCTTTTTATGTTAGTGGCTTATATAATTACTTACCTTTTTCTTAGGTACGTAAATGTAAAAAAAGTAATATGTACTGCATAAATTCCTAGCATTTTAATAGTACAATTTCAACTTTTTTTTTACATCTCATGTAGGTTGTACAATGAATGTTCTAGCCTAACATAAGTCCTGTAAGGACACACCAATCAATAACTAATTAGTACTAGGATTATGTCTAAGTTAAATTAACAATGATATTTCATAATAAAGTATAATCATATGACGAAGTTGCCTGACGGACATATAACTACAAACACCTTGTTATGTATAAATAAACCTAATTTAAAGATGTGAATAAAGTTGTTTTTATTTGGGTTAAAACTTTTATTTTCTATCTTATAATTTACATAAGTAAGTGTCATTATAGATAAAAAGGTACTAAAAGGAATTATAGATAAAAAGGTACTAAAAATAAAAGAGAAACAACAGATTTAGCATCTAACCCCTAGGGACAAGTCTGATTGAAAAAACGTGCTATTGGGGCTCTCTCGGGCTTCGTTCCGTTCACTCACAAGCTAAGATCACAGTTTTACAATTAAGTACAGATTTCAGATAAAAAAAAAGCATGAAAAGAACGCGCTTTGTTGCGACGATTCGATTCACGCGCAAAATCCCGCTGTGTTTTTCCGCGCAGATTTGTCCCTATCCTAAGGCTGCGTTTCCACCAGAGATTAGCGAGGATGCCCAGCGAGCAATGTGTGCAAAACTAACCAATAACAACGCTAACTTAGTTCAAGCTATGAAAATGCAGCGATGTTATTGGTTTCTTTCACACGCATCCCTCGCTACGCATTTCGCACATCTCTGGTGGAAACGTAGCTTCAAGCAGTGTACACTATCAGAGGGGCAATTCCTATATTTCTAAGAACATTTGCATTCTAATCACCCTCTCAGAATTGACCCTCTGGAAAATATTGAATTGAACTAAATTAACCGCTTGACCGGTCCGTAGAGCTATAGTCTGAAATGCATATAATAAAATTTTGCTTAATTCCTGAAGACGGCGTACATACCGTGTATGAATAAAGCGCTGTGCATTTGTAAAGCGGAGCCGCGGGCACTACCACGGCCTCGGCGCCTGCAGCCTCACCCTCATCCCAGTTCACTTGAGTGGGGTCATCCCAACCCACAGTGAGCTGTTCGATGCGCATGCGATCTTCTTCCAGCAAAGCTAAGGAAATCCACGAAAAACGTTGACATTTATTTGCAGCTGTGCTAAAAACTTATAAACCTTTCATATAGTAAGTATACAGTGTCAAAAGACATCTACGGTTTCACCCCGTTTATTTTGGGTGTATTCTAAATATCGTCATTATTTCTTGCGGTATCTACATGTCTCATTATTTCCGATTCTTTCAGCTCTAAATACAAGTAGGTAAATACCTACTTAATCTGTTCCACCTAAACGATGTACAACGAACAATTATTGTAGGTACAGTCAACAAAAGTGATTAAAATCCAGGCAACTAAACTGCAAATAAATTATTTTATTTTGTGTCTATATTGGTCAGTCAAGTCTGTGGCATCCGATTGAGTCAAGTTAAAAACAGATATTACGCATATAGTACAATTCATTAAAAAAAAAAAATCGTTTGTTGACTGTACCTACTCTAATCGCCTTACGAAAACGTTGACGCTTTGGGACCTTGTCAAAATTAGAAGCTATCTTTATCAATTGCGTTTCACGTCTTTAACGCGCAATTTTCGGTATGACAAGGTTGTAAGGTAAGGTTTTCCTCATCATCATCATCATCCACAGCCCGACATCGCACACTAGTGGGCATAGCTCTCTCTTGTGCCAATCAGCACGCTCCTGTGCCAGCCTCATCCAGGTTTTGCCCGTGATGGCAACAATGCCCGTCTTGCCGTCGGACGACATTTACCGACGTTTTCCTAGGCCTATGGAACTGACACTTACCATCGACATCTTCATCATGTTCGTCTTCGTTCTGCGAGCCTGATGTGGTGCGCTGATGGCTGCTAGAGGCGACTGCAGCTGAAGCGGATGCAGAAGCAGAGGTGCCTTCGCCCTCGGTGTTGTCGCTGTCGTAGAATGAGTCCGAGCTGGGCTGGTCCTAGTCGTAGAAAATAGTCTGTTGTTTTATTTTGCAGATGCCTGTGTTAATTGGTTATTTCCGTTTTTTTTTTAATATAGCGGTTTGCATCAAACTACGAAACATTAGTAAACTTTTATCTTATTGCCTGAGATGATTGTAATTATTAATACTTTTCGTGAATACTCTGCCTTGATGCAAATTATATATACCTATTGTAATTTTTACGTTTACGTATTCTTACCGCTTACGATTTCGAAAATCTTTTTAAAGGCAAATTCGCGTATCCCCCTTGACGCAACCCTCTTTTTGAAAAGATAACAAACCACATAACAAGATTCCCAATTAACGACAGCACACGTTGATAAGATTTTGCGATAAGAGAAAGACATCTAAAAATATCGAATGAAAAAAAATACTACACTAAATCAATTAAAAATGTAAAGCTTGAAGCTGTGCATACTGCCAGCATTAGAAGCACAAATAATAATATTGCTACAAATACAAGAACTCAGGACTTATGAAACTAAAATAAACCTTGCATATAATATAAAAACAATTTGCATGGCCGCTTCTGCGCGTCGCCGTCGTTGAAGTCACTGATCAGTCGTATTTTATATTCTAGGAATAAAAATAACATGTGCCATAAATTTCAGAATCTAGAGTAGTATAAACTTTTTAAGTTCCTATTCATCACAGGCATCTCTGAAATTGTTCCCTACAACACACGGTTCTTTAAATTAACATCACGTAATTATTTTAAAACACGACTTTTTATTTCCTCCGTCAGCCCCTCGTATACCTATACACTTTTTTTTTAATCACGTGCACAAAGAGAGGCGCGCAGCAGATAAAAAAAAAACAAAAATGATATCCTAAGACCAACAGAAAATAAGAAATGGTAATAAAGCAATAGAAAAATAAAAATCGCCATTGAATAGTTCGCTGTGTAACAAAAAAATGTGTGCTCAGCGTGTAAATAAAAATGATAATATTATAATAAAAAGTGTAAATCCCACTTTATTGAATCACTAGCACTTTGCCGACGGCTACCATCCCGTCGCCGTCACCTACATCCTAACTGCAAATACAACAATGTTACAAATAATATTACGGTACAGCGTAAAAATAAAAAAGCAATAGCTATAAAATATATCCATCCCCCCAAAAAAAAAAAAAAAAACTGAAGAATAAATAAACAAAATGAGATCTTATCACAAGAATTTGTTTAGAGTACTCACGGCTGCACCAGAAGCATCGGTGCGGACGCTGAGCAGGCTGCTGCTCCTAGCCAGGGGTTCTGCCACTGCCAGCAGGTCTACCTCCTTCAGCCATTCATCGACAGGAGCGCCGCTCACACGAAGACACTCCAACCTGGACTCATACTTCGCCTTCGAGATCTCCGAGCGACGTATGCTAGCTCGCAGGTCATCCAAACGAACCTCAAGCTCGGGGCCGTTAGGATCGTTCGGGTCCACCTAACAAGAAATGCAACGATTTAAACCACTTTATTTAACACTTGTGCAAATTCAATTTGTCACACTTACGTTTTTGTTTGAAAGTTCTAAATGAATGAAAGTACACTGTGAATTAATATTGAGAACGAACACATAGATGAGTTTAATTTAAAGTCTGACATCACAATAACATGAAACTACAATTGAATTTTGATTTAACTGTGATCGACAACACGACAAGACTCATCATGTAGAATCTTTCGAACCATGTTCTAAAATAGTGGTATTTGACAACGTAACCAAAGGTGATGTGGTAAAACTTGAGGTACAACACAAATATGATACACTCGCTACCAACATATACTGCGAATCTCACCACTAATTTCCTACAGTAATCCAATAGAGATGAAATGTTACACATGATTACAGTAAAGAAAACTACTTTTTTTCAAAGTATAAAATTGGTTGTATTGCCTAATAGACTGAAAGAGAAAATAATATGCAGCACGTGTGCGTCAAAGGAGTGATTCCCACGCGACTAACTTCGAGGGAACTGATAGGCATCATTAAAGATTCATACGAATGTATGGAACCGCTGTAGTTTGTATTATCGCGCTGGTTCGTTCTGCACTTTCTTTTCAATCGCTTTTAAAACATATTTATTTATAAGTATATGTACGATGTTTTTGATAAAAGCGATGATGTTTTGTTTATGATGTTAAAAGTTACTTTTTACACAGGTGGCAATTTTGAGCACAGACTTCTGATTTTTGTTTGTAAAAAAGAGTTAGTTTCACAGTATGTTAATAGATGTAATAGATATTAATATAATAGATATAAATAAAGAAAATAAACTGACTCAGTAGCCTAAAATGAGAAAGAAATAAACAAACTTACAGTTTAGGAGCTAGGCTGTTGTTAATATTTTTAGAGAAATTCTTACTTGACTTCAGACTTTTTATTTTTTTCGTTCTGTCGGTATACTTTTAAATATGTTTTTTGAACGTTTTTATCTCGGAGACGATTCAGGGACTTCCGTGTGGACCACGGAAGGTAGAGGCAGGCAGATGCTCCAGTAGGTGCAGGGTGATATCCCTGCAGGGACTCCGGGGGGGGGGGGGGTGCTCCAGTAGGTGTAGTTGTGAAGCTATGTCGCAAACCTTGATCCACCTCCTATCCTGCCCTATGTGTCCCAGAACATGCAGTCAAAGTGACCTTTGCGGTGCCGCCGATGACGCCGTGGAAGTGGCGAAGTTTTGGGCCAACAATATCTAACATACAGTCGTGCCCACGACACGAAGAAGGAGAAGAGACATTTTAGCGAGTAGTTCATCAATAAAAAGCTTGTATAAAAATATCAGTTGAATTTATTTTTATAATTCACACCTTGTTTTAGGGTTTTTTCAATCGACAGATATTTATTATTTGTGGAATAAAATTGACGAATGATCATAGGCAGCAGATTCGTTCGCAATGCGGCTGATGTTGCATCTTTGATGAATGAATGAATGATTTATTCCCTTAAAATTCTTAACGCTAGGTACATTTCCCCAAAAAACTGCTTACACAGTTTAACTGTGAGATCGTTGAGTCTCTCTTACAGTTAACTTAATATCAGGTACATCTATAACCTATATATACTCGTACTTAATACCTACAATTACATAGAATCTAATAAATATTTTTTAAGTTTACGTGCGAATTTTACTTTATTATCATCTTGTCTGATGTCAGCAGGCAGTGTTCAATAAATAGGGAACGCGTTTTATTAAGGTTCTGTCGCCATAGTAATTACTAACTCTGGGTACATCAATTATCTCGTTCTATTCTCTGAAATGTCTTTAAAATCTCTTGCCCTTGAAGACTAAAATTTCATTGGTACATACTCGTACACTTATTCAGCCGATAATAAATCATACTACTTGGATGCTACTGAGGAGCTATTAAACAAGCTTGCAAAACATGTGCATTCGCTTTGTTTTCGGTCTGCGAAAGTATAACCATGTTTCTCACCATCGGAAGAAACTCAAGTGGCTCCCGATCCGCGTTCGCAGGAATATACGAGTTTTATGCCTCATCTAAAACATCTTACACAATCTGTCTTATCTTTCCTATCTTCGTGAGCGATTTCGTTACGCTCGCCCTACCGACGACGCGACGCACCGTGTAGATCACACCTTAGACCCCACTTTAAATTCCATCCTCATAAAACAAGCTAAGTCACATGGAGGGGGCATAAAGCTTTTTCGTTAAGTGACGATTTCTACCAACTCCTACCGCAAACCGCGCTAAAGAACTACGTTCAAAAACAAGATCGATGGACAACAAAGTGATCCTTTTGAACAACCCTAAAAAATGTCTATGTATGTCTGCTGTAAAAAATAAATAAACATCAAAGAATGCTCACCTTTTGCCCCGCATCTCGCATAGCTTGATAGACGTGCATCTTGCGTGTGGCGTCTCGCACCAGCGACGTCTCTCGCAAGACGCGCGTGGCCCAGCGGCGGGCTTCTTGCCCCAGCGTCTGCGCAACTGACTCGTGCTCGATGGTCACTGTGTCAATTGGGTCGTTGTCGCACGGCTCAAATTCGTACTGCTTGAAAATATCGTGTCTCATTAGGTTCTTTAAAGCATCTGTTGAACTTAGCCTAAATATCTGGGTTTAAGGGGACTATATGACCTAAAGCGCGGTCTCTGTCGGACTGGATAGAAAAGAAAGAGAAGCGCGATGACACAACGCTGGTAATTTATTGCAAAATGTGAAGCAATTATCTATTTACAAAAAATCTTGGACTAAAAAATTAAAATACTTGTGCTTTAGTATTTTGCTTATAGAATAATCTGACAAAAAATCAGAATTATTGTCTGTATATTAGTATGGTTTTTATTGTAAAAAGAAAGTTTTTAGAGGTATCTTCATGATTTTTTTCTATCGTATCATATTAGTTGTGTTATGTTTTCAACACACTATCTACCTAGCATATATCGTGAAGAATATAATATATTTTTCTGATTTTGTTTACTGTAGTCGATCATATACTTTTATTGCTTCTAAAACTTGCGTTTTTTGCGTTTTGGTCCTGTAATCCCCACTGGAAAAATAGATAGTTACACAAGAGTTCATACGTTCGCCTGTTGCCGGCAAATAACTTGAATATGCGTGAAAAACGAAAATACGGTGACCTTTAAGGTTCTAGGTTTGTTTTATTTATACCGGTAAATGTGCCACTACTTTTCACAATAAGAACAAATGTTTGCAGAATAACCTCTTTTCTTGTCCTATTTATTATCTACAAAGTAACAAATGAAACGAATGCAACGTATTTCTAGTACTAGCTTCTGCCGACGACTTCGTTCGCGTGGATGTCGTAAGACACTACAATATACTAAAATGACAGCCACATTTTTTTTAAACTTCCCTGTATACTAAGCTTAGGCCAAAATATGATGAGAATTAGAACATACATTCAGACACACAACAAAAATTCTAAAAACTATATTTTCGGCATTAGAATCCTACCCAAACCTTGCAGCAATTACTATTTTTTCACTAAACTTGGCTACAATTTTATTATTATGTATGTATAGATTACCTTTAATACAAACGCAAATTGCATCAAGACGTTTACAAAGAGGCAATTTTAACATGAATTATTTAGTACTAACAACAGTTTCCACATATGATTCTTAGGAATACCTTGTACAATAAGTAAGCAGAAAATTATAAAATATAATGTCAGCAGCTTTAAAAATGAACACCACAGGACCATCCTTCCCTATTGAAAGCAGATAAGCAAGGAGACCCGCTGTCCCCTAAGCTGTTCACTGCAACCCTTGAAGAGGTTCTAAAAAGCCTATCTGACACCTGGACAGATCAAGGCATATATGTTGGCGAATAAAAAATTTACCAACCTGCGTTGTTTCGTTGACTTTTCATCGTAAAATTTTGACAACTTTCAACCCTTCGCTTTGATGACAAACATTTTACAAAGAGCATTTCTTAATGTTTGTTTAGAACTAAAACAATTAGGTACATTATCTTCAATCCCACCTGAATGTGTTGCTTCAGCACCGGGTAGTACAGGTACAGGCACTGCAAGTTGTACTCGCGAGTCAGCTGCTGCGCCTGGTCTCGTATCTTGCCAAAAGAGTGCTGTGTGGCCGAGCAAGTCAGCAGCTCGGTGCGGCCCATGAAGGTCAGGAACTCGGAGACCTTCTCGTAGACTGCCGCCTCCATGCTCAGCATGCAGTTCTGCAGCTCCACCAGGAAGTAGCGGTTCTAGGGGTGGAACACGGAGTTACGGTCTCTTTCACGGATTATGTAATCGCCGCGCCGACAGCGTCTAAAGTCAGTACTAATAGAATTCGTGTCACCGAAAGTGCATTGAGCGCATAACTTTTGTCACGGTCTACCTTTAAACATTATTAGTGTAATTACATGCCGAAGATGTCTCACTACGATACACCTCGATATACCTTCATGTAAAACAAATGCATGCTACTCGTAATAGACTCGCACGCAGATACCAGGCATCTAGGAAGGCTCCCAAGCAGTCCGCCATGTATCGCTGTGAGGTATCCTTCGCCATGTGCGTGTCTATTAGCATGTATTTGTTTTACATCGAGGTAGCAAGCTAAACCAGGCGGTAGTGTCACCACTCTGCATATTTGTATCTCTCCATGTTGAAAATGCCGCAGCGGCCTCCAAGGAATCACAGTGCTCGGTGGTCTGTTTACTCGTAAGTCGAGTGTGACGAATCGTGATTGAATTTTTGATGGAGTCAACTTTTAGTATTCGTTATTTTTTTCGATTTTTGTGAGCCACACGCTCACGGTCGTATTAGTTAGAGGGCTACTAAACAAAATACGATTCATCCATGTGCGAATGTGCTGTTACAGTAAAAGAAACCACGACAAACTTTTTTTTTTACTTATTGTTTGTAACATTAGGGGCAACCGACTTTATAATGAAATGTTTCAACTGTAATCAGCGTAGTTTCGGCTTCTAATGACTTACGTTTATGGAAAGTAAAGAAAGAATCAAGACTACATGGTATTGCAAATTGCTCATTGCTTTAGGTTCTGACTACCGATTCGTGAAGACTCTTCTATGATATCCCAGTACTGACCTGGTGGGCATTAGCCGCGGCGATGCTGAGAAGATAATCATTCCTGGCCCCTGTAGACTTCTCCTCGAGCTGGTCCCGGCGGGAGGACACCTTCGCACTATTCTTCTGCAGCGAAGTGATGGATTGGAAGAAGGAGCCCTTCTTCTTCTTCAACCTTTGGTATGAAAAAACATTATTATTGTACAGTGATGGTTTTGATCGCTTTGGTTTGTACTACATTTCTGTGCCCATTGTGTCACCCATTGTAAAGTTTCTATATTTATGTCTGTAATTTATATGGTGTACATAATAAAGAGTATTATATTCTATTCTATTCTACAATTATAATCACAGTGTTGACAGTTCGTACATCCCACTTATTTGCACTTATGCCATAGACAATCACTCTGCATACAAGAACGCGACCGCTTTGGTTACCTAAGGCTAAGTACACAACGGGTATTTTCTCGTGGTCCTACTCAGATGGCATGCTTTAGAGCCTAGTGACTGAACAATGACACTGTTGTGTACACTTGGTGTACCGTTGACGTTTCGAGCACTTCCTCTTATGTACACTTGGTGTACACGTGACGCTTGAGGGGTTAAAGGCATAGCACATGTATCAAATCGGAAACAGATCGTTACCGTATCAACTCGAGCCATTCAGTATTCTTTGTATGAAACTGCCTACTGCAACGCACACTAATCGGGATCGTAACGTAATCGCTTCGCCTCGGGACAAGCTCACGAACCGCGATGCGGTGCGATACGGCTCGTCGTCCCCGCGCTTACGTCTATTCATCCACCCTTGCCCCTTTCACCCCTCCCGCGGCCTGCCTGCACCATCAACCAGCGGTCGGCGAGCCGTAAGCGCGGCGTCGCCTAGCCGTAGCCGAGTCGACGTATCGGAGCTTCTGATCCGCTTTGGTTACGTGCTTACGTTAGGTTGACGCCTGTTTGACGCTGTGGCGAAAGGCGATACGGTGCCGATCCCTTTCCGAGTTGATATGTGTGCTATGACCTTTAACCTCTCAAGCGTCACGTGTACACCAAGTGTACATAAGAGGAAGTGCTCGAAACGTCAACGGTACACCAAGTGTACACAACAGTGTCATTGTTAAAACAATGACTTTACTGCGCCCATTCAACTGCTCCGACGCGTGGGGTGTTTCGACAGGTAAGCGGGCAAACGTGTGAGAGGTTAATATCTTCAGCTTCGCTTTTCGGTAGGCGATAGCGACAAACTACTTAATTTGGTGTGTCATTGGGTGTACTTAAGACACAAATGTCCCACCTGATTCAGAAGACCAACTCCTTTAAAAGCCATTCCGTAACTTTTTTCAACCATGTTGTGGTCGGCTTCCAGTCAAATCTTATATATCTGAATTAATTTCAATTCAGTATCCATATTGTGGTTTGCATATGTAAGGTCAATGTTGTACATACACGTTTTTGTAGCCGCGAGAAATTGCGGTTTATTCGCCGTGTGTAGGCACGGTCGTCAGTGTTGTATGGATCACTATGGAAGCTTATTGACGGACACGTTTTGCTACGGCGCGGTTTATACGCCGTACGGTAAAGAGACCGTGCCGTGTACACAGGGCCTTAGTGTAATTACAAAGTTCATACAATCGCTACGTACATATTTGATGTTTGGGGACAGTTGTGTGCGTATTTTGGCAACTCTCCAACTACACTGCCGCAGGAAGGTCGGTCATAGGAATCAATATAATTTCCAACTGAAACACTTTTAGGTATAGATTTTATTAACAGTGCCGGTCTCGTTATCAATTTCAAGCAGCGCCTTTGGCATTTTTAGAAATCAATTTATACTTTTGATCACTACTATCTGACAAACACGTCGCGTCTCGCGGGGAAGGCCTTCCTCGACCCTTGTGGGACGCGACGTGTTTCAGGCCGCACACACAAAGTGCCGGCCATCTTAGACCTTTGATTAATATAATTCTGTTCTGTACTTCTATGTTCTCTAAAACGTGTTTCTATTGGGAAATTAAAGTCATAAGTGAAAATTACCACCAAGTACTTTCATTCAGAGCCCCGAACCCTATGCCCGTCGGCTACACAACTTATATTCTGTAATGCCTGGTATACAGTGTAACCTTATTTATTATCATTATACATTGTATGAAATGTAACGTCTTTTTGTCTGTCTGTGCGTTAAAGCTAGGGCTAGCGAAGACTGCGGTGGCCGCCACATAGCGTCTGCAATTTACCGCCGAATGACGTCGCTCAAAAGTTGGTTATTTATTTTTATTTATTCACTCCAAACACAAATATCCTTACAGGCTAGACCCAATGTTTGTACCATAACAAATTCTATAGGTAGCTATTCTTTCAAATTCACCCAAAACGCAACAGGATATGTCTACGTCATCAGCAATGAGGTTGAGAGTGTGGACCACGCTCATCACCTCCCGCAGCTAGTTAGTTCGAGCGCGCGGTGCCGCGAGCAGCCGCGGCTGACTACGACGACCCTCATACCCGTCTGGCACGACTAGTTCCACCCTTCGCAATATATCCGCATTGTGTATCTTCCCTCTAATTATCTTAAAGATATAAGTAACAAGTGTGAGTTGCCTCCTGACCCTCAGTTCATCATATCCGACCATACCTAATATAAGTGTTGGATACCTCAACAGAAAAATGAATACACCCCGTATTATCATAACTATATTTATATCTAATAAATTTATTTTGTACGCTTATGAAAGTAAGTTGGTATGTTGCCATAGAGAGCATCTTTTTACTCCATGTAGTCAAACCCCAGTGCCAAAATATTGATGAAAGCCGTCACTGCGGACGCTATGTGGTAGCCACGGCTGTCGAAGGAAACCCAAACTTTAGTGAGGCCTAAAAAGACCGAGTGTACTTTTTCCATAAATATTTTCTTTTGTTAGATTTCGTATTTTGTTACGATACATCGTATTTTATATACAGAGCTACTGAATTTTTACAAGGTTCCTATTTATTATACTTTCATGGACCAAGTTATCACTGCTGCTTCTAAAAATATAGTGTTATTGTAAAGACACCTTTTACTATGGCAACAAGAGAGTTTGTTGACCTATTTTTACTGTAGCAGGGACCGCGACATGATAAGATTGCACTAGAACAAATTACAATGAGAACAGATTACAATGAAACAAGCATCCATTCAAGTTAACAGTGTGCAAATATAGCTAAGAAAATGGTTCAGCAATGACAATATGATTATGAAGGCTGACTGCATATCATCATCTTTCTAGCCTTTTCTCAACTATGTTGGGGTCGGCTTCCAGTCTAACCGGATGCAGCTTAATACCAGTATTTAACATGGAGCGACTGTCAATCTGACCTCCACAACCCAGTTACTGGGTAATACGATATCCCTTGGTAAGACTGGTTGTCAGACTTTCGGGCTTCTGTCAAAGATCTAAGAATGACAGCTGGGAAAAACGGCTTAACGTGCATTCCGAGGCACGCGGGGTGTCTCGGTATATAAAACTGGTAACCCCATCCAAGAACCGACCGCGGCAAGCGTAGATTAACCTGTACGACCGACCCGTGCGGCTGTTATTACTTAGCCACGAACTGACTACTGCATACTCCATAATAATATTGTATCAAGGCTTACGTAAAATCATTGGAATGTTTTAAAAGATTGTAATTAGTACTTATTTAAAGCTCTTTTCTTTGACAAATCAAGTTGAATGCATCATGGCGAGGCAAAATGAAATGGATGAAAAAATATGTGTAAGTTGGAAATTAACTGGTGTACAATATCTCTGATTGTTCAAACCGTACGCTCTGTTTCATAAAATATCGGAAAACCTGTTACAATAAAACAATAAGCCGAACAAGAGAACACAAAACAATTAATATAAATCCCGTTAAACGCGGGACAATGCATAAAAGGTCTTCAATGTTATTGCATCGAGCTCGCCTGTTCTACGTCCAAGTGGACAACCATTGTGTCTGTTAGGGTCTGTCTACTTATTCATACTAAAGTTTATTATAAGTCTGGTAGTGTCTGATTGTTCTTCTTGAAACCCAACAGATTACATCGTGGCGCAGTGGTTAAAACGATCCGTAGAAGATACCAGGGTATTTTTTTCTGGGTACATGAAGTATTTAGGTAGTAAAAATTGCCTACAAACATTTTGAGAAAACCTTTCTGAGATAAAATCGCATCTGAATGCCTATTCCAATGAAAGTATCTAATTCAAAGAGAACAAACAATTCGCACCCTATCGGAAAAATCAAAGAACTAGGCGGTTTTTCAACCAGAACCGTTGGTGCAGGCTTTGGGGACTGCATATTGTATACTTCCTATTGACAGTTCCAGGTTTAGATAAAAATTAACCTTGAATTCAAGGATCCTATATAGTCTAGCCTCTTCCCAACTATGTCGGGGTCGGCTCCCAGTTTAACCAGATGCAGCTGAATACCAGTATTTTACATGGAGCGACTGCGTATCTGACCACAAACCAGTTAAAATTTTATTTGGTAACACGATACCCCTTGGTAAGACTGGCTGTCAAACTTTTTCAGGCTTCTGACTACCCGTAACGACTATCGAAGATCTACGAATGAAAACCAGGACCAACTGCTTAACGTGTTTTCCGAGGCACGGAGGGGTCTCTTATGCAATGGGTTTCATCCACAATCCGACCTCGCCAAGAGTAGCTTAACCTTTTAGATCAACCCGTGCGGCTGTCATTATTTAGCCACGAGCCCCTCATCCTTGAATTCAAGGATCATTTTAAAATAAAATGATTTATAAAAATATTTTTATCGATACATAATCGTTTGGATCACAAGCTTCTCCTTGTTGAATGGAAACTCGACGTTTGCGAATAAATCGCGCGTGTTTTTGCAATGCCTAAATATTATGTACGAGCTACATATATTGCATTTTGACGGCAGAACTCACGGTAACTGATGCCTGTTAATGTAGGCTCGGAATTTATATATTGGAGACCAGTTAGAGGCAGTAATTTCGATGTTTACCTTGAGTTAAATAATCGGTTTTAATACCTGTAGGTATGTTTTAATGGTAGAATATAGTAACAAACACATAACCCTCCTTTTGGGCTTCGCCGCAGTCGGGTAAAAACAGCGAATATAGTAATAGTTTCTGTGTGTCTTTTTCATATCTGACGCAGTCATAAGATCATCAAGTGCGCAGGTTACAGGGCAAGTGATGGTGATGATGACGATGACTGTACCTACATATTAATCAAAGACGATAAGTTTGAAAGACTTACTTCTCCTCAATATCCTTGGCCTTGTCGCGGACGTCGTGCGCGGTGTGTTCCTCATCGAAGTACAGCTTCTTGGTTTTATCTACGTCCAGGACTGTGGTTTGTAGCTCCTTGTGAGCCTGGGCCAGGGTATCTGTGCACTGGACAAAGAAAAGAGATGTGTTAGTAGAGGATAAGGTGATTTATAGGTATGGAAAAGGGTGTCTTTTGATGGGTGTTTATGGATCAGTTGCACAATGGTAGCATTAATGTCATCGTGATTCCAGTCCGAAAAAGGGATAGTGCTATTGGCCTCTCTCTCTCGCAGTAGATCTAATTGCGTAACACACGATCAATCACAATCAAAATGATTTTGAAGGATATTGCTAATCCATTGCCTCATATGTTCGAAAAATTTGCCTGCTCAACTACAAGTCAACAACGTAAATAACGCAATGAATGTTGTTGAACTGTCAAACCAAAGGCTATTGCAACTGTTACTGTGTTTCGCAATTAGCCCGCTGTTGCGAAAATCTCTAAAATGTTAACGTTAAAAAAAAATTATCATTGTTATGCAAGTTAGTACAAAATAATACATACTATCGTTTCGAGCATTATTCATACCTGCACCAATATAATTCGTATTATTAACTCGAATTAAAAAAGCAAATAAGTTAAATGATAAATGATTTTATTTCTGTAAGTAGGTTTGCACAAACACTTTTACACGTCAATCATATTTTAAAAACTAGATGAGGTCGGCGTTTCCTATCTGACTACTCTGAGAAGAAAGGCCGAAACAAACTCAGAGGTCACAGTCTCTTTTAAAGTCCAGACATAATCTTGGTCAGGTTATATGAAGACCATGTAGATCGAAGTCCGAGATGGTCTTTTGAAGAAAGAACCACACAGATTGAGTGGACCTGTCCAGTCAGTGCACGCATTTGTCAGAATTCGTGCAGCTCAACTCAGAACTTAAGGAGCTCAACGATTCGACGAACAATACCAAAGAAAGGACATTTGGGTAGGCCACATAAAATACTCAAACTGCCAGACCATGACAAAACTAAACAGAACAAAGAAAATAATCAAAATAAAAAAAAATAAAAAAAGTAAAAAATAAAATAAAATGACCCACATTGTCTTCACACTCACAATAATTAAAATAATATAATACTTTACAAAGTAAGCAGATGTCATTGTTTATATAAAATACATTAATGTCAATGTGTATATAAAAAAAACAATATGTTCAAAATACAAAATTGGAAGCAGATCAATCCCAAGCTTTTTTGTCCTCAATGTACTCTTTAACAGTATAAAAGGCTTTCTGGCACAACTTACGTTTAATGAATGATTTGAATTTATTAAGGCTTAGATCTTGAACTTGGCTTGGTAGTTTATTGTAAAAGCGTATTATACATTGGCATCTGAATGAGCCACCTATTTTCTTGAGCCTTGTTGTAGGTACAACAAATTTATGTTTGTTCCTAGTATTTATATTATGGATATCACTGTATTTTTTAAACAATTTTATATTTTTATGGGCATATAAAAGATTTTCATAAATATACTGAGAAGGCACAGTCATTACATTAATCTCTTTAAATTTGTCTCTGAGAGAGTGTCTCGGGCTTAATTTATAAATTGAACGAACAGCTCGCTTATGTAAAACAAAGATAGTCTGAATATCGGCGGCATTTCCCCACAATAGAATACCGTACGACATTACACTATGAAAATAGCTAAAGTACACTAAACGGGCCGTCTCTAAATCAGTTATATTACGAATTTTTCTAACAGCGTATGCTGCGGAACTTAGCTTTTTTGACAATTTGTCTATATGTGGACCCCACTGAAGCTTAGCATCCAAAGTTATGCCCAAGAATACTGTGCTGTCTTCAGGATTCAATTCTTCGCCCTTTATCAACACATTAGTTTTCACCTGCCTGACGTGAGGTAGCGTAAACTTAATGCATTTGGTTTTTTTCTCGTTTAGAAGTAAATTATTAACATTGAACCAGTGGACTACTTTCGAGATCGCGCTATTTACATCGTCAGTAACCAACTGCTGACGTTTAAGTTTAAACAAAAGTGAAGTGTCATCTGCAAACAACACTATATCATGATTATCCTTTATGAGGTACGGCAAGTCATTAATATAAATAAGAAACAAGAAAGGACCAAGAATTGAGCCCTGTGGGACTCCCATTGTTACTATAGATCCGGGTGATCTTTTTCCATTAACGTCAACGCTTTGAATCCTTTTACTCAAATATGAAGTAAGAAGATCCAGAGCACTATTCCGGATCCCGTAGTGGCGGAGTTTCCTGATTAAAGTTTCGTGAAAAACGCAATCGAATGCCTTGGACAAATCACAAAAGATGCCCAAGGCATCACATTTATCTTCCCAAGCATTATAAATATGTCCTAAAAGTTCAACACCGGCATCAGTAGTTGAACGACCCCTTGTAAAGCCGAACTGTTTGCTATGTAATAATTTATGTTTATTAAAAAATCTCTGCATTTGGTCTAAAATTAATTTCTCAAAAATTTTACTAAAGGTAGGTAGTATAGAAATAGGTCTATAATTTGTGGGGTCTGATGTACTACCTGATTTAAACAAAGGTATTATTTTACTATACTTCATAAGGTCAGGAAACTCCCCACTGTCAATGCAACTATTGAAGATAAGAGCCAGAGTAGGTGCTACAACGTCAATAATAGACTTAGCAACTTCTACAGAATTACCCCACAGATCTGCAGTCTTTTTAACATTTAAAGTGTGAAAGGTTTTAATTATATCTCTACAGGTAATATATTCAAAATGAAATTCTGACTCGCAACCTTTAACATTCTCCTTAAGCAAAGACTCAGCGACGGATGGTGATGAGTTTAGGGATTTAGTTGTTGAAACGGGAATATCTGAAAAGAAATTTTCAAATGCCTCGGCAACTTGTGAGTCTGATTTTATTATGATGTCATTAACAGACAGGCTGTAGTCAGTATTTCGGTTACTAGACCTTCCCGTTTCACTATTAATAATATTCCAAGTCGTTTTAATTACATTACTGCTATTTTTAATTTTTGAACCCAAATAACGTGACTTGGCCATATAACAAACTTTTTTAAATAATTTAGAATAATTTCTAACATACAAATTAAATTCTTCAGTGTTAACGTAAGTCCTTTCATTATACAGTTCATAAAGCCGTGTTCTACTTTTATGAATACCAATGGTAGCCCAATCACTGAACGATGCATTACTATTAACCGAGATAGTCTTGGGAATGAAGGTGGAGTTAAAAGAGAAGGTATGTATTTTTCATATTGGTGCCAGCATTTTTAAAGGTAATATTATTCCAGGATTTCATTAATTTAATTCACTATTCGGACTGATAATAATTTATCCAATATAGCAGTATCAATGCACCTTATTTCTAGGTAATTAAACACGGCGGGTAGCGAACAAAATCAAACAGTATTCCGTCGGGTTTTTGTATGAACTTTATCGGCGTGAAATAATTCAATATACAGAACTTTTCTTGAAACATTCGGTTAAATTCGAGAAGATAATTAATAAAAAATAAGTATAAAAATCTGCAGAACGTAAGTAAATGTGTAAAATCACATCACACGGTAAAGTTATTGGTGCTACGGCGTAGCACTACGGCGTAGCACTCGTGCTACGAACTCGTAGGCTACGAGATCCATTTAATTTGAAGTCTTGAATTTGTTTTGTGTGAAGCTCATACACACCTTGGTCTCATCAGTACAGCCATCCTATTCTGTAAAAATCTCACCGTGAAAACTAAGATGAAGTGAGCTATCAGTAGTGTCGATTCCTAACATCAGATGGAATTACAGCATTTCATGCTCACTTTTCCTAAGTTTTCACAGTGCGATTATTACAGAATAGACCGGCAGGTATACAAGATTCCACCTACATATAGAAGTGTCATAATGACCTTTACTAACAAGTGACAATATCTTTGTTCCACATACAATACACATGGTATGGCACAACGAATGTTTCAGTTCCTTGTGTAACTATGCACGTTGACATTTGAAAGAGACCGCAGCAATTTTTTGCCAGTATTTCAAATAGAATATCTCTGTACAAAACGTGCACATAGTAATTAATTGTCGTAATATGTCAATGTAAACGATACTACTGGTCAGGCATATTGTACAGACTGTCAAATTTTCCCAATCAACTTTGAACCTTATGCTTTAGAGATAAAGTTGAAAATCTATTAAAGAAATTTGACAGATTCTAGTAGCTTGATGTGCTGGCGTCTGTACCTTCTTCATTAATTGACGAGATTGAGTAATTGACTTAAAAAATAACACGCACTTATTTATATTTAATAAAAAGTAACAAATGACTCAAATATATTAGTAACAATACTTCTTAACAACTACGTTAGTAAACATAACCTACAAAGTTAACCTAACACTGCAATATAGTTCATGCAACTCCCTGCTACAAGCTCAATACCGAAGTGGAAAGTTTGCAGCAGCGATTCACATACAAGCACTTATGAATACTTAAATCTAGTTTCACGGTCAATTTGTCGATCACCTTATTTCGTTTCGGCCTATGGAGAAACAAAATCTATGGAGAAACAAAATTGGTGGCCGAATGTTACACGAGAACAGTATTAATAACAGAATTATTTCACACATGTACAATTGAAATAATTCGAGATGATTCAGCAACTAGGCTCCTATTATTTATATTATAGTGTATAAATAGTAAATTAGTTTTAATTTAACAAAGTCGGCAATAATTAGTCGGCGTAGACAATTTCAGGACAGTTGATTGCATTGATTTGTTTTGTTATTTTTTTCGTAAAATATCCCTGTGATGGAGGTCTTCGTCTTTGTCCGGTCTTCGATGAAATGGTACCGCGCGACCCCATTGATGCCAGCGCCATATCGTTAAAAAATGTGACAACGGGATCACGGGGGACGCACGATCCCGGTACGGACGATGCGACACGCTGTCCTTGGCAAACACTTAATAATAATTAAACACATTTAGAATTGTGAATTCATATGAGTTAACTGCGAAAATTAAAACATCCCGGTGACCCATCGCTCTTCATCTTCTCCCGGTCTTCGATGAAGTGGTACCGCGCGACCCCTTTGATGCCGTCGCCAAATCGTTAAAAAACCTGACAACGAGATCAAGGAGGGGGCACGATCCCGGTACGGATGATGCGACACTCTCTTCTTGGCGAACACATTAGTTTAAAGGGAAATTGATCTAAAAAAACACATTTAGAATTGCGAATTCATGTGCGAAAACAAAACAAAATATAAAGAGATTCGAACAGCCACATCTGCATTTTTAAATATCAGTAAAGTTAGCCATTTGTAATTGTTTTGTTTTCTAGCGATCCAAACGGTGTCTTTGATGTTGCCAGCGATCCAAACGATGTCTTCGGTGTTTCCAGCGATCCAAACGGTGTCTTCGATGTCTATGGAACCGCGCGGCCGCATTGACGCTGTAGTCATTTAGTGTGAAATAACTGCTTACGGCATCAAGGAGGCCACGCGATCCCATTCTGTGAGGTGCTTCTCATTGTTCCCAGCAAACACATATTTTCATATTTTATTTTAAAGATAAATTGATTTTAAAACTTTTTTGAAATTTCGAAAAAAAGTATATATAATTTAATTCTTTATATTTAAATAAACTTTATTTTACACTAGAAAACACATAACAAAAAATACTATTATCACTACAAAACATTCAGTGGGCGGCCTTATCGCTTTCTGCGATCTCTTCCAGGCAACCTTGAACGAATATAAAGGGAACGTGATAGAAACAGTCACTTTTATTTCTCTCTTCGGGTCTTCGGTATTTATACATGTTTTAAATGAACATTTCCTGCGATCTGAACGGTGTACTTTGAAAAGTCGATTCTTTTAAGTTCGTATTAAAAATGAACGTTACCAGTGTGGGATAGATGAATATTTTATTTTAACATGAACAACTTGTTCAAGCTTGTTATGCTGTAATACATATGAAAATTATCTTAAACTCCGTCATGTGGCAGTGTGTATTATTATTTGGTGACAGTTCCCAGAGATCGAGCCGATGTCTTCGATGTTTATGGCACCGGGCGGCCCCTTTGCTGCTGTTATCATATTGTCGTAAAACGTAGAAAACAGCAGTAATGGAGCCACACGGTCCCGGCACTGATAATGCGTCACGTTCTTCTCAACAAACACATACTAATTTCTACAGGGGCATTGATTCCAAAAACATTTTATATATTACAAAGAGTTACCTAATTCTTAAGATAAGGCACAATATGTATAACGTGAACGCAATCACCACTTGAATGTTCTATAGGTATTCGGTTCACATATGTAATTTTCAAGCACCGGAAAATCCAGCGAATTGTTTTAAATAAATAAATAAAATTCATTTATTTCAGACAAAGTCCATTTGGTTAGTATAGCACACAACTTAGAAACTAGTGTTAGTACTTACAACTACCAGAAAAACAAAAGACAAATTATTAATGTTACGCCTCCGTGGCGTGTAGGCGTATCCAATGCCCCAGTATGGGACTGTCCCATCTGTCCGCTACAGTGCTCAGGATGCTGTTGGGGCTGCCGCGCACTCTACGCATGACGGATGCGCATCTCTTGCGCATAATGGCGTGAAAGCTATCTATGCCCTCCTCTGCGAACATGCCGGAAGCACTGCAGTAGCGCGGGAATCCCATCAGCACCCTAAATGCATTGTTGTATTGGACGCGCAGAGCGTTGTATGCCCTCTGCGTGTAGTTGACCCACAGACTGCATGTATAGAACGACTGACAGTACGCTGTGAACAACGTAGCCTTTACTTCAGTCGAACACTTCGCAAATCTACGGGCCAACATATTGCAGCGAACAGCCAACGCTCTGCGCTCACGCTCTATGTCTAGGCCGTCTTTCAGATCCTCGGAAACCCAGTCGCCCAGATACTTGAAAGATGTGACCTGGTTTAAAGGACTTCCGCAAAGTTTCAACTGTGGTGCTATCGGGTAGGTTTACATTTATGTTTCATTTTCCTGCGGAACAAACAGTGTTTTCGGTGAAGATAGCACCGCGCGGCCCCAATGATGTAGTTGTCACAAACAGCTGACCGCTTCATCCATGAGGCCACAAGACCCCGGCTTGGAAGACACCTCAAACTTTTGCCGCAAAAATATTTACTCTAACGGCAATTTTGAGATAACGAATACATTTGTGACAAAAACTACATTCTCGCTTAGTATTCTCTTAATTAGAAGTAATTGTACATTTTGGAAATGCCAGTGTTAGATATGTAGCAGTTTTCCCTGTTGCTGAGTAGGTGATAAACATTAGTAAAAATTTCTAACATCGCATCAATGAAACTACCTATTTAATTTAGAACCTTTGCGTTGTTTATTTTGAGGACCCCTAAATTTTTATAGTACAATCGATAACTTTCCGATTAGGCAATCACTAGCGTATATGTAAAATAAATGGCTTTTGCACAGCATAACGATAGCGGAAGATGTTTTTGTGTAAGTTGTACGGTGCATGGTAAATGCACGCTGTGTTTGATAAGTTAAGGTTTATAATTGATTGTGTAGTACGTTCTGATTCATGCATTGCGAGTGTGTGCGCGACTTCGTATCTATTGCTTTTACTGAACGTTGCTACTTTTCTCAAATCAGAAACAGGGTGTCACTTGGTTCTGATAAATTTTCAACTACCGGGCATATCTTCTTCTTTCTTATATCTATGGTAGTAGATACAGTGTAGTCAGCTCGTAAATCTGAGTAGGTACTACTAAAGCATGACTCCAGGGCCACCAGACGTTACTGATCTTCTCATAAGTAAAATATACGGAATAAAGTAGTGTTGGTATGTACTTTGAGTGTAGTCATACCTGCTACCTTGGGCCGACGGCCAATCTGCAGGTACCAGGTGCTACCTATCAGGCACACGGCTTGTATAAATAAATAAACATTATGAGATGTCTTCGATACTCTTTGATGATCTTCGATGGTAATGGTACCGGGCGACCAAGACAAGCCTATAACAGGTTGTCAATAGTATACAACGTGTAATAGACTTTGTGATGGCCGCCCAATCCTGGGTCCAGATCTCTCGATGTTAGTCGTATCTTTTTATGATGATTTGCTTTTGATTTGCCAATTGTAATACGAGTTTTAGTTTTGTAGTCCTAGATTTAGTTCACATTTATTTATTTATTTGTGCAAAAATTAACTTAAGAGGAAACGCGGGTGGTTTATTCTCCATAGAAACGCTCTCGCCTGTTTTATTTCTGGTTAATGGTCATAAAGCAATGATTTCTTACAGAATAATAAATATTAACTACTTCTGTGTCCCTATGTTTTCTTTTTTGATGATACATTATTTTTATAAGCACTAGAACCTTCAAAAAATGCCAACTTAAACCGCTGTCCGCTGTCTGTTTGTACGCTGCCTAGTGTACAAATTTGACAACTATTAATGAAAAAAGAAAAACATAGGGACACAGTATATATACTTCTTATTCAGTTTATGAAATATCTTTTAAATTGGTCCATTATTGGAGGAGGAAATAAGTGAGAGTCAAATCTCGAATTAAGACTTTTACTTAGACTATTTCAAAAGTCTCTCCGACTGCATTTCCTCTTAAGTATACTGTTGACATTATAGTATATAAGTTTGCCAGTAAAAGTCAATCCTGTACTAGTTGGTACTATATTACATCTATTTATAAATAATATAAACTTAACAGCCGGCTGTAATCCTCGAAGGGTTACACCTAAGCTACATAAAAGTGTAAAAATAAAAGTCGCTATTCGTGTCCGTCTGTGTGACTGTGTTGTTCATCTAAACTACGCAAAGGATTTTGATGCGGTTTTCACCATTATTTACAGAATTTATTTAGAAAGGCACAACAATAACAAAGGATTGATCTGTCACCACTGCACCTGTGCGAAGCAGGGGTCGGTTGCTAGTATTGTATACATACTAGAAAAAAGGCAATAACTATACGAAAAAAATCATGAATTCAGAGTTTTGCTTGTTCTGTCACAATCAACTTAAAACAAAGCCCTACCTTCTTAGCCACGTTCAATTTGTGTTGGCGCAGAAACTTGGCTTCGTCTGCGATCTGCTGCTGGAACACCTCGACGGCCGCCAGCCTGGCTCGAGCCAGCTTCTCGTTCTCCTCCAGAACAGTGCGCCAGACGTTCCACATATTCCTGGCAACAAAATATTGGGTTGGAGTCGACAGAATTCAAACATAAACAGCACCCAGCCGCAAATATGGCGCAACGAGTTTTAGAAATAGTTTGGCGTTTTTGTCACTTTTTCTCAAATCAAAATCAAAAGTCATTTATTCAAAATTATGCCGTGAATCAGAACTTATAGAAGGTCAAAATTACTCAAATCTCAAATTGTTTATAATATCCATAATGTGCAATTACAGGGGGTAAATAAAAAATAATAGAAACAATTATGAACCCTGTCGGGCACAGCAAATTTTTAAATAAGTAGAGATAGGAAGAGCGCTTTATTAACTTTCCTTGTTGTAAAGTTAGAATTATTTTCTATCCTATTACCTATGTATTTATATTTCCATTCATTAACTTATTCTATTTATATTTTATATGCAGGTCTATCTATTTATTTATTATTTATTTAATTATATTTTATATTGCTTATTTCTTTACTCGCTTAATAATTGTTCATTGTTATTATTGTAATATAATTATTAAGTATTATAGTATAATTTATTTTTGTTATTTTATTTATAGAAGTGCCGGAACAAACTCCCGAGCTGCTCTTGTTTGTCTGTGGCTCAATTCTGTATAGCTAATCATTATTCCACGCGCAATCATACCACGTGCCAACGGCGTACGGTTGCCACTTGTCAAGCGTGGTATTTTAACAGTTCAAACCACGCCAACTTCACGTTTTTTCGCGCGGTTTCGTTCATAGTGTCATAGAGAATACGTTACTAGCAGATGTCGTGATTAACTAAAGAATTGACGTGGTTTCGAAGTAAGGAATCATTAAGTTGTCATAGTGAATTAGGTCTTAGTTAGAAGAGCTTGATTCTATACAAGGCCGGCTGAAGTAATTATCCGCTGTTGTTTTACTGTAATCTTTTTTAGCAATGAAAAATGTTAGTTCTATTAATGTTAGTGTTATTATATATTTCAATGAACGGGTTTCAAAGCGCATCTAAGCCTTAAAAGTTTATGTATCGAATTTTTTACCAGCGCGAATAATTTTTTTTTAACGCACACTAAAAATCTTCACTAAATTATACATACTGCTTCAGCTGATTGCGGGTTCATTGAAAGATAAAATAAACATTATAATGCTGCAGTTAGCTTCATTTCCTACTATTTAAGGCTCTACAATTATTATAGTTGAAAACTTTTATTATTTTCTACCACGATTATTTGAGCTGAGCTGGTTTTGCTCGCGTCCACCACTCTATATTTACAAATGAAATGTAAGGCTATGCTATATTGGCGACGATAGCCACCGTAGCCTGGTCTTAGATATCTTTTCCGTCTCTATCTATCTTGTCCGTCTTTACTATTTAATGCACCCTGAAGAATATTGCTAATCCATTGCTTCATATGTTCGAAAAAGTTGTCTGCTCAACAAGGTAAGTAACGCAATGAATGTTGTTGAACTGTCAAAATTAAAGCCATTCTCCTGTTAATGTCTTACGCAATTACCCCGCTGTCTTCTATGTTCATAACCTTAAGGGCTGATTTGACCAAAGTCAACTTTTTCCGTGGAATAAAATTGTCATCTGACAGTTCCAGTATGAAAAAAAAACTGTCAAAAATTCAAAATTTATTCTCAATATAAGACTTATATTCTATGTATAAAAGTTTGGTGAAGGCTAATTTACAAACATTGCAATGGTCTCTCCATTGTTAGTTTGGGACAGATTGGCCAAACAAAATCTGGGGGACAGATTTCAAGTAATCTCACGTCTTGGCAACAGATATATGCACATAGTAAATGCATTCAGAATATCGAATTACGAACATTAAAATTCACCAAAGCGCGATTTATAATTGAATTGAAAGCGATGATGATTGTACAAAGGCCAGCAATTGCTGCGGGCCGCAGATTTCACAAGCCACGCGTCTCTGATGTCCTTTGTCCTGTTATTGTTTACCCCTGATAGCTGCTTCCATTGAATCCAAAACCGCTGGATTAAGCTGTCCACTAGACGTCAATAGTGAGTGGTATGTCAAGCGGCTTAAGTATTCAATATGTTTGGTGCTAATAGGTATTGTCGTTTATTATTGTATCGAAGTTTCGTCAGGCACCTGATTATCAGCGGTGGTCTTTGAAACTTAATTAGAGCGAAAATTGAAGGGTGCTCAAAATAAGAAAGGGAAACCGTTGATAAACCCAATAACACTGTGCCCGACCTGGGAATCAAATCCAGGACCTCATGCTACTAGACCAGCGAAGAAGTTTACTGCACGTTTATAAAAAAAGAAAAAAAATCGAAGAAAAATTGAATAATGTTTTTCAAAGAATAAAGAGGGTAATGCAAATATAGTCTGTTTCTGTATAGAGTTAGATCGAGAACGTTACAGAAAACTAACTTTCTTTTTAAAATAGGAGACTTCTTTTGTTCTTAATAAGTATGTTTTTATCTTTCAGTTTCTATGTTGCAGTGAAAAAAATATAATTTTTAAGAAAGCTGAGAAAAAATTTAAGGTTTGGCTAAAAATTAAGTTAATTTATATTTTATGCAAAAGGAACAACAAATAGCTACAATATAAAACATAGAACATATAACAGTATTGCAGCCCACAACGCTGTTCACAGATTAACTATAGGGTACTTCATCATCATCTGCCTAGCCTTTTCCCAACTATATTGGGTCGGCTTACAGTCTAACCGGATGCAGCTTACATGGAGCGACTGCCTATCTGACCTCCACAACCCAGTTACTAGGTAATACGAAACCTCTTAGTAAGACTGTAAGTAACTATGAGGTACTGTGTAACTATAGAGTACTTATCAGTGAAAATAATCTCTAGTTTGTTTGGTGACTTAGTAACGAAAATCTTGTCTAGTAAAGTATTTTTAGTAAAGTTTAGAAAAAGTCACATCAAATGGTTTTTCAATAATATAATATAATATAACCATTTCCTTTCACAGACAAAACAAAGCCAACCAATTTTGGCTAGTGCTTGGAATACTCTCCGCGGTTGGGCTTTAATTAGGCACATCGATGCAAGCCGCCGACTGACCAAAAACACTTGAATAATAAAGAGCTGGCAACAGTAGCTACCATTGTGTATTGTGAACGAACCATCGTATGCCATTCTAAATTAAGCGCATTAGCGTGTACGGTTGCTTCCCAATGCGGAATCTATGAATGTTTTAATGTCATAACGTACGAAACGGTCTGGCGTTCCAGCAGCTAGTTACAATACCAACTAATGGGAAATGCCTCTTAAAAATTCATACCTGAATGAATTTTAAGTAGATGATGCATCTAAAAAGTTCAACTTGTGTTCAATTCAATCGGAGTCGCCGTGGAATTGGAATTAGTAAATGCCCTTTAAAACTGACAACTGAGTGAATTTAAATAGACGGTTGCATCTTTTAAAAGTTCAAGCTATTTTTAAATTAATCGGAATGGTTGAAGTGGAAATAAAGGAGCCTTGTAAGTGGTGTTAGAAAATAGAAAGGAAATGCTTTTTAAAAGATAGGCAGCTAGACGGCGCATCTTTTTAAAGTTTAAAATATTTTAAGTTTTATCAGAAAAGCAATGAAATATATAAGGTATTTAACTAGAACTAGACATTAGAAACGAAGTGTAAAATCATAATATATAATTCTAATATGTTGTATCTGAAAAAAAAACTGTAATGAAAAGTTAAAACTATTGACTGTTGAATATGTAACTTTAACACTCATCGAAAAAATCTTCTTGCATTTGATAAGGCCAATCCTTCAGGAAGTCAGGACTCTTCAGAAAGAACAAAAAGAAAAAAAGTAAGAAAGAACGCTAAGCGAAAACTAAATAATAGCGCGGGCACGCGATGCGTTGCGACGTGGTGGGTCGGAGGAACAAGAAATTACACGCGGACGACGTCACGGGCAAAAGATAGTAATAATTATAAACCATTTAAATAACCAGACCGTATTTCGGCCACGGCGGCCAATCTCAACGGAGACTAGCCTTCGGCGCGGGAGATGTTATGGTGCTCAAGTGTGCGCGCAGACACAGGTGCGGAGTGCACCTGTGTCTGCCCTCACTGTCATAGTCCGACGGGATTAGCCAGGTACGCAGGAGATATTATAGTGCACAAGTGTATGAAGTGTATGCGCAAACACAGGTGCACTCTCTGTTCCTTTACTCTCATAGTCCGATGGGACGGTAATCCGACACGACCGGGGAGAGATCAGGCGCAGGACCATTTCCGAGGCACGGAGGTATCACACCGCCAACTTCCAAATTCAGGGCTGTTACTAAGAAATTCCTAATGGAAAACTCAATAACATTTGACCGAGTTGGGAATCGAACACAGGACCCCACGATCAACAGTCACGCTTGCAACCACGAGACCAAATCATTTATCAAGAGTTCATCGAGATGAATGTATAAGTCAAAGCTCGCCTCAAATTCCTAACTTAGTCGTTGGTCTTGTTAGTTTAAACTTGGTTTCTTGGTATATTTAGTAACGGTCGGTAACTATGAAACCTCACCAGAATCTATTTGAACAAAACTTAAACTTTTGATATTGATCAACCGGGACGAAGATAGATATTTTATGGAAGTTTATTCAAAACGGAATGTAGGCATGACCTAAAGCGCGGTCTTTGTCAGACTGCATAGAAAAGAAGGAGAAGCGCGATGACACAACGCTGGTAATTTATTTCAAAATATGAAGCAATTGTCTATTTACAAAAAATCTATTGTTTGGACTAAAAAATTAAAACACTTAGTGCTTTATGTTGCTTATAGAATAATCTGACAAAAAATCATAATGATTGTATGTATATTAGTATTGTTTTTATTGTAAAAAGAAAGTTTTTAGAGTTATCTTCATGTTTTTTTTCTATCGTATCAAATTAGTTGTATTATGTTTCCAACACACTATCTACCTAAAAGGGCAATTGGTAAGGCGCCGTAACGTAACATTTTGAATCTATTTATTTTGTTTTATTTTATCCTGAAGAATATCATGTATTTTTCTGATTTTGTTTATTGTAGTAGATCATATACTTTTATTGTTTCTAAAACTTGCGCTTTTTGCGTTTAGGTCCTGTAAGCCCCTTAAGAAACATTGGAAATCAATACTGGTTCGTAGTTGGAATATGAGTCGATGGGCTCGTGGCTAAGTAATAACAGCAACACGGGTCGATCGATTGCTGCGGTCGTTCCGTGGATGGGTGACTATCTTTAAATACCAAGACCTCTCCGTGCCTTTGGCCCTTAAAAGCACGTTAAGCCGTTGGTCCCGGCTGTCATACATGGAACTTTGACAGTCGTTACGGGTCGTCAGAAGTCTGAAAATCTGACAACGAGTTTTACCAAAGGCTATAGTGTTTCCCAGTTACTGGGTTGTGGAGGTCATCACTGCACTGGAGGAAAATACAGGTATTCAGCTGCATCCGGCTAGACTGGAAGCCGACCTAAACATAGTTGGGGAAAGGCTAATTGGCAGATTGCAGTTGCAATATGAGTCAAGAAACAATGACGCCACACAGCTGTTCAAGAAACGTTTGTCTAATAATAATAATACCCCACCGCCGTATCTCTACATTGACATCGTGGTGGGGCTTGCACGCTCCTAACTCTAGGCCTATGCCGGAAGAATTTACTTTGCTGGAACAGGTCTAGGGTGAGGAGTCAGACCAAGAGAGATACAGAAACCCGCAGGGCAGCATGTGGCGAGCTGTTGGGCAGTAGCGACCCCACGGACCGTATCTCCCGGGAGAAATCTTGTTCCTGTTCTTGTGCTTGCCTTTATTGGCGGGCTGGAGTGAACAATGACGAGGAACAGAGCTCCCACCTCATTCTTGCCTTTATTGGCCGGCTTGAGTGGAGATTCGCAAGAGCAAACGTGCTCGGAGGAAGGAAGTAATCCAGTAAGATGCTGGTAGGGATGCCGGATGCATTGTGGGCATCGCGGAAGACCCAAACGTACATGGCAGGATGACCTTGACGCCTATTAATATAAGGGATTGATCCATAAAGGTTCAGGATCGAGTTGAGTGGAAAAAGTAAATTAGGCCTTTGCTCTGCAGTGGGACAATACAGGCTGATTATTATTACGTATTAATACCAGTCTACTAGAATGGGATTATGTACATTATCTTTTTTTTTTACAAAAACTTAATTTAATTAAGTTGTATGAATGCATGCTGGATTATAATAATTAATTGGCAATCGCATGTCACCCGTGACGTAATCTACAGAATATTCGTAAATAATACCCATCCTTTTGATGCCCTTACAAATCAAGTTCCCCTGGGAATCACTTTTTGAATATTGCACGAACGGAAATGTTTCCTTTACGATCCAATTTCTTTGCTTATACATTCATAAATAAAAGACTTTTAGGTTAGACCCACCATTGTATTATCAAAGTTTTAGACTCACAGAGTTTGGATATTATAGGTATTATTATGTTTATAAAATATAATTTGATATCAAGGTTAGATAAAAAAGAAAGTATTATTTATTGGCACAATTTTAATGCAGCACTTTGAACCCTAGTAGTTCTGGCATAAGGTCTTAGCATAAGCATAATCAGCCGATAATGTCCCCACTGCTGGACACAGGCCTCCTCTCATCGAGAGGGAGTAGCCTTCCCTATTAAAATGTTTCCTCTATGCTGTAACCTACCTATAATTATATAATGAATGTATAATAAACTTGTAAAACATTTTAAAAGAGTAACGGTGGAGTTTCTTGCCCATTCTTCTCCATACGAAAACTACCTTTTGGAAGGTTCGACTAGAATCAATTTCCTGTTATTGTAATTTTTTGACGTTCAAAAGTGCCTTTAATATGCCTATTTGGAATAAATGATTTGACTTTGACAGTCAGTAACCGGATGCAGCACCAGTATTTTACATAGACCGACTGCCTACCTAACCTCCACCACCCAGTTACTATGTACAGTAGGCTCCAAAAGTCCATAGGCAAAGTCTCAAAGCAATAGCTTGACGTTTAGTTTGACTTACGACCTTCTTTTAATGAGTAATTAGAGACACACACTCGCATATTACTCGAATACAGTTCCGTGTCATGTTCGTCTTGTTCACATAGTTCGTAAAACTTTATGATTATACCCACAGAAATCTAAATAAATAAAATATAAGGTAGATAGATGCTTAACTTACGGCTCATTCACCGCTAGTCCCCGACTAAATAGAATGTTGTTGCTTCTTTGATAATTTGATATTGTGGGTTAGTGAAGTGTGTTTAATCTATTAGCGGTATTGTAGTTCATTTTGAAATGCAAGCAAATTGAAATATTGAGATGAAATCGGATATTATCGCGCTGTGTAAACATGGACTTAATATTTTATCACAAATATTTGATGAAACCGGACTGACTGTGAGTATTATGATTTAATTATTTTATCGAACATTAATTATCTAATTAAAGTATAACTGATGATCCTTGTAGTTATTTTTTTAAACGTTTTATATTTACCATAAGCCCTAAATAGAAAAAAAAATCCTAGTTTACTTATTTACTTTTGGAATGATGAATATAAAATTAAGCATAATTGTAATATAATCATTTTGTAACATTTCTATTTTCAAAATAATTTTTTTTTCAAAATAGTAATAATATTTTATAAATTTGCTAGTTGCCTAACAGTATTCCTTTTTTGTTTTAGAGAAATTACCAACTGTGAGTCGGAGGGTCAAAAGATATAAGGAAGTGGGTAGCCATGCCAGTCGAAAGAGAAGTGGAAGGCCCAGCTGGTCAGTGAATATGAAACAAGTGGTTTCATACCAACAAGATATTTTGCCGAATTATTCGACAAGTGTTTACGAAGCGTTCGCCGTGCAAGCGAAAACCAGCTCAAGAACATCATATTTGATTGGAAATCATAAACAAGAACGTTTTTACAAAGTATTAAGTTATGAATTGATTTTAGTAATATTAAAATAAAATTGTGTCATATCTGTAATAAGGATTATTTTGAGGTTTAGTTTCAATCTTCTTTTCATAATGAAAATGAATACTTAAGCTATAACCGCAATAAGTCCTAATTAATACGACTTTTTATAACGAATAAACATTTTGAAAACACTTAAGTATAAAACATTTTTATTTTTAACCCCATATAACATAAGCATAACAATATAATAATAAAAACATAAAAATTGTTACATTATTATTCTCGTTTATTATCTCTATTGAATAACAAATAAAAAAACGAAAAAGATAATTGTTGAAAAGAAAAATAATAAGTCATCTCGAGATTGGAACCCAGACTTTCACGTTTGCTAAACCATTAGTTTACGTTACCAGCTATCTATACTTGCTGTGATGAAGTGAATTTTAGTAGTAGTATCAATCTACCAAGGTCATGCGTAATTTTACGTAGTACCGTGTGCGTAAAAGCGACGATATGTTTTGTTTCGTTCGACGCTAGCCAGTGCGTGTTCGACACACACACAGATGTGGCCTGCGGCGCGAGGCGGCCGGTATTATCACAGCAATTTGAACTTTAATATGCTTATGCAAAATTGATGCCTGACTGTACTTAATACTATACCCCTTGGTTAGACTGGTTGTCAGACTTATCACTTTTACACATCATATTATAAAAAATAAATATTAAGCTAGATGAGGTCGGTGTTTCGCATCTGTAGTCAGATGGGAAACACTGAAATATACTCAGTGGTCACAATGAACAAAATAATGAACAACTATTTAAAACTCAAAGATGCAATAAATGGTTACGTACACGTCTAGTTTTTAATATTATACTCGATATTATTAACACTCTAGATAAAACGACGAGTGATGAGAGCTCGTAGAAACACGTTTTCTATTTCCTTCGTATTTTCCAGTAGCCGTCAGTCACCACAAGTTCTCAAGTGAGAAGCGGATATTAAAAATTTTGTCGAACACCTTTCGCTGTGCTTTTTCGTGCATCCTATTACAGCTGGATTCAACTGGATCCAACGTGATGCCCATCTCCGAGTGAATTTCATATCAAATGTCAAATGAAACCGATTTAATTTGTTGTTGACGCTGAGTAGATTTAATCTTTAAAGGAAGTTAGTTTGGATAGTTATTGAAGTGTGTATTGATAAAGTAAGAAAAATATATTTTTAGTAGGATATTGAAATGCGAGTTGTATGAGTATGTAATCTATGTTTGTCCAAATACACTACTGTCACCTTTATAGCAGATTATAATAGCTTAATTAAACAGAAAGGACTTTGGTTAAATCAATGTACAGCCAGTAAACATATACATTGTGTATACGAAACTGATATCTAAAAGGGAAGTGTATGTCATAGTTTTGTCAGTAGGAGAGCCCTGAACCGTGCACGGGTCGGACGGTCACGGCCGGCCGGTGACCTCGAAAGCGTCGGATGGGCAAGAGATCTCATCTTGTATGAAAGATCGCTTTATTGAAGATTCCAGAAATTTCGAGATTTTGCCCGAAGTTCTGTTTTCCATAAATATTTTTGTAGTTTCTAGTATTGTTCAAGTCTTCACACATCTTATAGTTAAAGTTTCAATCTATTTTATATTTTTTTATGAAATTTGCTATACTGCTCTGCTTTCCCTAATGTAATACGGTACGCAAATTCACGTATTTAAAATTTTGGTTGATCATCTTTGTATACAAATCAGAATATTTACAATATTTAAAAGCTGTCTTAAAATAATAATATGTACAAGTATATAAAAAGGGAGGGGAAATAATCAAAGGGCATCAAAAAATTCATCCGCATCACTGTCAATAGGAAACGTGCCCAAAAGGCTGGCAGCATTGCCACGTTGTATGGCAATGCTGATTCTTTGGCAAAAAAATAGGCCAGCCCTCTGGTCACGTGAAGAGTCGACCAACCGCTTGGCGATGTCTCGAAATACTAAGTGGGCACACGGGCCCCATGGCCCTAGTGTTTCAACCCCAAACGGCTCAAATATATAAGTTCCAAAGAGATTGGAGTATTTGCGCCGTTTGAGGTTTTCCGCACCTGCAGCAGCCGCCCCGGCACAGCTAACCGTGCTTGGAAGATGGGATGGCGCAAGGGTGTCGACACACGTTGCATCCCACACCAAAGGCCTACCTACCTTCCAACGCATTATGGTCATTCCGTCTGGTCTCTTACATCTTTGTATTAATCTTCTTTGTAGTATGCCCAATATAAATTATTCTATATATTAACATAATTAGATACAAGCAAAAAACATAAAAGTTAACGCTAAAGTGTGCTACGAGATTTCGTAGCGCTTGCTACGACAATGGTCAACGAACGGTCATACTAGCGCCATCTGGTTAAAAGTGGCGGAACTAACTTCAGTGACGCATACTTGCATCGCATCTTTTATTTATAACGTATTCTTCAAAGGCACTTTCACACTAGGTAGACGTTACCAGCGTCAAAAATGTGCGTTTTTAACCATAAACATTATTTTAAAACAAAACTTTTGAGTTAGACTTATGAGGTACGGTACTGTGGTACGAAGGCATTGTGACCAAAATATTGAACTCTGAAGGCCAATTCTCGTATTTGAAAACGTTCAAAATCTAGTCGCAGTCTCATCTCAATGACAAACAAATGTCAAAATGTAGGGAAATTAGAGGTATTTTTGACAGATTGATTGCCCCTATGGTCTCTAGTGATTTTAAAAGAAAACAGACGAAAAAGCTGCAGTACTTTTTTTTTTTTTTTTTTTACAATAAAATGTAAAGATTCTCAACTAGTTTACAAATAAAGTGCGCCAAGCTTTGACATTGCAGCCAAGTCAGTTTGCGTTTTATCGCTTACTTGTGTAAACGTGCAGAAAATGTGCCCTATGTGAAAGCGCCTTCATAAATGACGTGGCGTCACTGACCTCTAATAAACATTGTACTTATAATATAGGTCAGTGCGTGGCGTTTAAACAACGTAGCTGCAGTTGATTAGGGCTGTGTTTGATACACTCTGTCCACTAGGTTAACCGTTTATTGACAGCTGCCTTAGAACGTAACTATTCCAGATTACGTAAAAGTTAACTTTAAAATGCGTAATAAAATAAATAAAGGTATAAACCGCCTTATCTAATTGAATTATCTTATTTATGACTTCTTACAGACATTATAATACCGTACTTAAGTGTATCAGTTTTGACATAAAAAAATATAATTGATTGCGTATTAAATTACATTCTATCGTATTAAGTGATGGGATCGAATGTTATCGCTTCAAATGAATATATCGAAAATAATCATTTTATATTATAAGTATAGAAAACCTTACATCCACTCAAATATCAATAAAATATATAAATGATTTGCCAGGATACGGATTTGCCACCAAAAACAAGATGTTAATGTTTTATTTCGTTTTTAAAAGTTTCATAAAATGTTATGCATAAAAAACATTGTTTTAATATGTAGTAAACCCCACATTTATGTGTATACACTACAACACAATTGATACGGCAAACCAGTGCATACTTTATTTTTACGCTGATTTCCGCTATAAAACCTGCAAAATTGTAATGAAAGTAAACAAAGCGGCAAATTTATATTGTTTTGTATTTAATAATAATAAACACAGGCATAGAAACCACACCATTTTTTATTTTACAGCAAAAATATCAATAATTGATTCTCCATACAAATTAAAGTGTAAATTATCGAAATGTGTTATGACGTTGCTGCAATCACTAAGTAGTTCCATCTGTCAAAAAACGGTTAACTTACTGGACAGTTTATAGATGGCACTACTATATACATTAAAGGAAAATATAATACTTAAGTATGAGGTTTTAAGATTTTCATATGTTTCAGCTTATTTTTTACATTTATCAAAAGCAGAATTTCTGAAGGTAAATTCAATTTGAACTTCAGAGGTGACTCTTACGTAAAATGGTAAAATTCAATAGGAAATAGCGATAATCAAAGTCAAAAATTTGTCAAAGATTGATTCTTAGCAGATTAGACTGAAATTAGAATGTGAATGTTCCTAAAAATACGGGATCTTTCCCTTTCTTTAGTTTTTTTTTTTATACCATACTAGCGTTCGCGAAATATATAGACAATTTTGAGCGCAGCTGAGCCTAGCCAACAACCATCATTGTTGTCATTTAGCCTTTAAAAATAAGTGGTTAAATTGCTTTCAGTTCAAAAAACAAAATATAAATAACAAGATATATTTATTTCATTGTAATGTTGAATTAAGTTATTGATTAAGCATTCAAGTTATGAGTTTTGGGGTTCTTATTGATTAAGTTCGCGTGCCATACTTGGTGGTAGGCGGGCAGTTTATTTGATTTATTTGTTACAAAATAACTTAATGTAATTCAATAAAAATGAATTAGTTTTGAAGGCTTTGACAAATAATAGTTATAGAGCCTGTGTGTGTGTCGGTTGAGACTGGTCATCTCTTAACTGCCAAGGCTTATTTTTAATCTTATATTTTGAATATTTTCGTCACTTGTGTTTTTTTTTACATTGTTCTCACATATAGAAGCATCAAGAATAATGTACCCAGGATTTTGTAATATCTTGATTTAAAAGTGTCCATGGAGTTTCTTGCCCGTTCTTCTCCATAGAGATCTACGTTTTGGAATGGGCAACTAGCTTCAACTTTCTGACTAACTGACTGACTATTTAATTTTGACAATTCAAAAGAGCCTGTACATGGTTTAATTGAAATAAATGCTTTGATTTGATTTGTTTTGAAGTTAAAATCGTAAGCAGCAATAGTAACATATTCAAGATTATTATCAATAATTTGTCAGGTTTGCAATTAATTCATATTTTTTACTGATATGACATAACATCACGCCTGTGATCCCCGAAGGTATATGCAGAGGTGTACCTATAGTGCACCCACAATTCGCCAGTTATAGTTTAAGTCTCACGTAATAGGGGGCGAGCCTATCGCCATTAACCGGACCCATATCCAGACTTCGGGCTGCTACTACAAAATTCCAGGTGGAAAAATCCAATAACATTTTGCTCGACCTGGGAATCGAACCCAAGACCTCATACTCAGCATTAGCGCTTGCGATCACTAGACCAACGAGGCAGTCGGACTTTAAATTAATGTTGCTATATCAGCGGGGTAATTGCGTAACACACTATCAGTAGCAATGGGTTTCATTTTGACAGTTCAACAACATTCATTGCGTGGTTTACGTTGTTGAGCAGACACATTTTTCGTACATATGGAGCAATGGATTAGCAATATGCTTCAAAATGATTCAAATTGATAGTAATAGTGTGTTACGCAATTAGGTTGCAGGATCGTTTGATTGTTTTGGCAGTAAATAAAATTGATTAAATTGACATGATGTGTTGTTAGAGCGATTTTATGTGATGCAACACTACAGTAATGTGCATGTAGCGGTATCTACAACGCCACATGCGAACAACGCGTCATACTGACGTCATGCAAAATCCTGTATCTCGCAAGCAGAGTTTACCGCGCAACTAGCATGTATACAACAGCGCGACACATGAATAATCGGGCAGTTGCCCACCAGACACGACACCCGTCGGGTCGGAGGATCCTCCCTTTTCTATGGAGGATGAGTGATCTTTACACCCTGTTCCTCATGACTCTATATGCACAAATGACAGCAGGGATTTATAGTTAGTCAAATCAATCAAGTTAACTTGAAGTTGGTATAGAATGCCACAAGATTATTGAGGCGCGTGACCAAAGTCGGAATTAACGTTGCCATTTTGTTTTATCAATACAATTAAATTTTCACCAACAACGCCCCCTGTCAATGTCATTCAGATGCCAAAATATCCTTGAAGCACTCTAGTTAGTTATAGTCCTTTCACAATAATTTTACCTCTGACAACAGCAACCCAACAGAAACTTTATTATAACGACAATAAAGATCATTGTGATTTTGACAGACTTGTCAGTAGCAGCAATCCAATACCAACCTTATTACAATGAGAATAAAGATCACTGTGATTTTAACAGTGATGCAAAATCAGAGGTTAAATAACTGTGAATGGATTGTATTTGTTTAGTCGTGTATAGCCGTTATTTAAACAGACATTCGCATTTATGAGCAATGCATGGTACGCACAGCACAGTGGTTGAGAGATTGGCTTTTGCGCTGTGGGTCGCGGATTTGACTTCCGCGTGAGACAAATATTTGAATGGCTGGCTCTGGGTGGTTGAGGTGACATAACATCACATTATACCTGTTTTCCCAAAAAGGTTAGACGTGTACTTATAATACACCCACATTTAATTTGTCTTTTGTTTATGTTTCAACTGGGCAGAATCAAAAATCCAAACGCCAGACTGCTACTGAGAAATACCTAATTAAAACAAAAAAAAACAAAAAAAAAACCACTTGACCTGGGAATCGAACTCAGGCGCGGCAAGCGCTTCTGCTCAGCAGACCATTAGACTAACGAGGCAGTGGTTTAGGTAAGTGTTTGTAAATACGACCATAATTAAACTAATTTCTAGCATGGGGAATTGTTTTGAAGGCTCTATTCAACTATGTTCTTCTTTTCGAGTTGATGGCAAAGCTATAAAAAAAACATTTGAATTGAAAACCTCCTCCTTTTTTGAAGTCGGTTAAAAATATTGTATTTTGTTAGATAAATTGGGCCCAGTAGGTGAGCCACGCCAATTGCAGCACCATTCGCGTTAAAAAAACTACATAAATTAAAAATTAACTAAACTATAATAATGCAATTTTGTTCAGGTAGCTAATACGCAAGCTTCAATTCCTTTATATTCCTACACACGTCTTATTTATATACGAGCGAAATAAGCAAATTCTTCACTTGCTAAGTATAATATTGTTACATCACAAATATCAATTTTAAAAGCATCTCGACTAAGTTACTTTTGGAATAAAATCAACTTTAATAAATTCAGCATAAGATTTAAGTAGCAGCGAAAACTGAAATTATTTGAATATTCTAGTTTCCATGTTCTAATATTCACTATCTAAAACAAATCCAATGTAGAAATTAGTATAGGCGTACATAAATAAAAAGTGTGTTCAATTATGAATAGCTGTTATCCGGACACTGTGAAACAGGGACCTTATATTCCAGGTACTCACCATTTTTCTTCGGCTCCATCCACCTTTATGTCAGGAATATTCGGGATCTTCTTGTTGAGGTAAGCCGAAGATATCTTCAGCAGCGCCTGGTGACAATTATACATAGTTGACGTTAATAAGGTAGGACAAAAGATTGATCAAAACTGATGACTTGAAGCGACAATTAAATACGTGCACACTCTGCGGCGGCCGAGAGCAAACTGAATGTAGCCAGCAAGCTCGATCTCTTAAGTTCCTAGATTTTTATAATAAACCCACCCCAATGAAATTTATCCGTAAAAAGTAAGCATACACACGAGCGGCACGCTTCAACGGCTGAGGCAACTGCAGCCGTCAAAACGCGTCGCCGGTAGCCGTCGCACCCGCCGAAAGGCGTCGCCGGTAGCCGTCGCACCCGCCGAAAGGCGTCGCCGGTAGCCGTCGCACCCGCCGAAAGGCGTCGCCGGTAGCCGTCGCACCCGCCGAAAGGCGTCGCCGGTAGCCGTCGCACCCGCCGAAAGGCGTCGCCGGTAGCCGTCGCACCCGCCGAAAGGCGTCGCCGGTAGCCGTCGCACCCGCCGAAAGGCGTCGCCGGTAGCCGTCGCACCCGCCGAAAGGCGTCGCCGGTAGCCGTCGTGCCCGGCGACATGTAGGAGGCTACGATCGACGACGTGCGTGTCCCTCGTGTGTTTGAGTACGGCTGCAGTTGCTCCTGCCGTTGACGCGAGCCGCTCGTGTGTATGGACACTTATACAGGAATTAATAATTCCAGCAAGTAACGTTTCACGGGAACTCTGGCAGTGCAGGCGCACTATATGTAAACAATGTTATTATTATTTTCCATGAATTTCCTCGCCCTCTGCCTTTATACCGTGAAAATCTGTTGTTTGTCAAACTGGAATAAATCGGATTTTATGCTTATTTTATACAAAAACATGTAAAAGGGGTTATCCGACCTGACCCCATTTTTTTTTAATGCTTCCGCTCGCCATCAATGTAGAGCAGTATTCCCGTTTGAGCACCTATGCATGGGCATACTTTGTTTATTCTATTTGTAGTCCCAAAATACTGTTTAAAAATAATTATAACTAATACCTAATTAATTAATAAAAATAACAAAATTAAATCCTAACTTAACTAAAGCTAATACAGAAAAAAAAATGTGTCGAAAAATTCATCCGCATCGCTGTCGACAGGTAATGTACCCAAGAGACTGTATACGAGTATATGGGTTCTCATATGGCGATGTTTACCTAAAAGTATATTGGAAACGTGACACTTTAGGGTACCACATTACTCGCTACTTTAATTTCTTCGTACAATGTTAGAAAGTTTTACTAATGTTTAAGTTTTCATAGCAGCAGCAGAGCAGTGGTGGCCAAGTGGTAACGGCCACGACTTACGAGTTGTAGGTCGTAGGTTCGAATCCAGACAGGCGCTTTACTTTGTGTCAATTATTTAATCACCGCTGCTCTCAAAACGGTGAAGGAAAACATCGTGAGGAAACCGGCATGTCCTAGAACCAAAAATTCGATGATATGTGACATCTACCAACCCGCACTGGGCCGGCGTGATGGACTACGGCCTACTCGCTCTCACTGAGAGGTGGCCTGTGTCCCAGCAGTGGGCACATTATAGGCTGATTATGTTCAAGTTTTCATAAATTAAGAACTGTTCACTAGAATAGAATAGAAAAGAATAGGTCTTTAATTGCTTAGAATGTATGTACATAAAAATAAGTTGTTAAATTATATAATAGGACCCATGTACATAATTATGCAAATGTAATACAAAGTAGTGGATAATAAAGATCATCATCTGCCTAGCCTTTTCCCAACTATGTTGGGGTCGGCTTCCAGTCTAACCGGATGCAGCTGAATACCAGTATTTGTTACATTTGTAACTGGATAATAAAGATATTACAAAAAATATAATTTAAGAAATCCTGCACAGAATAATAACATTTATCTACAAGTAATTCTGTGAAACGTTTTTTTTTAATTTTTGCAACGGTAAGTTTTTATGTTGGTCAGGAATACTTATTTATTATTCACTACTGTGACTTATCGTCACCCTATAAATGGGAGTCCATAAAATAACTCGTCATCATCTGCTTAGCCTTTCCCCAACTATGTCGGGGTCGGCTTTCTGTCTAACCGGATGCAGCTGAGTACCAGTATTTTATATGGAGCGACTGCCAGTCAAACCTTAACAACCCAATTATACCCCTTGGTAAGACTGGTTGTCAGACAGATCATGACAAAGCTCATAAATAGTATAAAAAAAGTCCACAACATCAATAAAAAGAAATTGACGATAATAATTATTATCATACGAGTATTATCCTTACATAATGACAATTTAAATAAATTAATAAATTTTCAGGAATGTTGTGTTAAATTCCATGGCTAGCGATTTTGGCTGTGCGTTGTCTGTCAATGAATAAATCACCTTCACTTTCAGCTGAGTTTCGAGCATACTTCAATGTACAGGCGCACACCAAGCTACTACAATCTGTTAAATTTTTTTAATAGATTTTCAACTTTATCACTAAAGTATAAGGTTTAAAGTTGATTGGGAAAATTTGACAGTTTCGGGTAGCTTGATGTGCTGGCGTCTGTACATATTTCAATGTTAAAATCACTTTTAAAGTTTCGTCCCGATTCAACCCTGCATCCCTATTCACCCCATTTGACGGTAATTACTATGTCACATCACACAAAGTTCAATGGCAAAAATCGTTATATTGTAAGTTTTGTTATTTTTAGGCTTATGAAATAGTAGTTCCTAATCCTACGTCCAAAAGTTTAGGCACAGTCCAATTCCCTAGGCAATATCGATATAAGAAGATTTGACATCATTATGAAGGTTTGGATATGTGCTCCGATCAACAGAACACGTAATAAAAATATATGAAAGTACCTAAACTGAAGAAAATTTGAGAGTTGCAGCTATCATACAAAAAGAGAAAAAAAATCTCCAATAAAAGTATTAGGGATAACTTTTCTTCAAAGTAAACTCAAATAACAGGAAATATGCTTTATTCAATGTTCGAACTAAAATAACCGACAAGGAATAACGTCGAGTTGCACTTCTTGGAAAATCATAAATTAATTGAATTGCTTGCTCTATAGACTTTATAAAGGTGAAACGTTGTCAGCCCTTGAACATAAATCAATTATAACTAACCCTATTACAGATAACCAATATTTCCTGCTATATATATTGGTTACCTGTAATAGGGTTAGTTATTATTACCTCCTATATCAGCGAGAAGCTGCGACATAAAAAATAAAGTCGCAGCGCTGGTATTCTGATAGAGCCCGCTGTGATGTCAGGTATGTGTAGGTACTTATAGTTCTTTGACAGTCTTACGGGTACCCAGAAGCCCAAAAGTTTGACAGCCAACCAAGGTGTATCGTATTACTGGGTTGTGAAAGTCAGACAGGCAGTCGCTGCATGATAAATTCTCGTATTAAACTGCATCCGATTACAATGAATGGAAGCCAACGTCAACATAGTTGGGAGGAGGATGTTAGGTAGATACCTACCTTTAGAAGGCTCCAATTTTCAGTAAAGACTTTATTCCTAATTAAGCCTTCTTAGCACTTCTGTCGTCCGTATTACTTAAACACTTTGTAAAACTCGGAACTCAATTCTTAAGTGAAGTAGGTAAGTTCTATATTAATATCGCAGCATCATGCTTTTGCTGCCTTTTTGGCCTCGCACAGGTCTTTTTTCTTGTTAATTTCTTTTGGTAGTTTTTAATGTAATTTTGTTAGTTTTAAATGCTCCTTTATACTATTTCCTGTGGGTGTCCCAAAAATAATATTTTTCTTTCTTTTATGTTATCTGAACAAGCGCGCAACATTGTCAACCACATCCTAAAGGCGAAAGTCCCTCTCAAATGTAATAAATTTATATAAAAATGTAAATTTTCTAGAAATCTTGCAAGTGCATCTTTAATGACGGATGTCGGCTATTCAATAGCTCGTCCTCGTTCCGCCTCACCTGCGACGATTTACGATAGAATTTCTCAGAAATGAGTTCAGTTATTGTGGAAATATCGAGATCTGATAGTTCTTTATGTGTTATTTTTCTTAGGCTTGACATTCTGTTCACATTTTAAAGAGTATTTATCTTTAAAATGTAAACAGCATGTGCGATTATTACTTGCAGGTTATTAGTTAGGTACCTGTAGTGCAATTCTCTAAAGCAAAACTAACTTCTTGTAAGTGATCAGGGAATGATTTGTTTACGGTACGGTATATAAAACTCGTGCACAACCTTCCATAGTGATCCATACAACAGTGACGACCGTGCCTACACACGGCGAATAAATCATAGTTTTTCACGGTAAGAAAAACGTGTGTGACAAAGTGCCTTACTAAAGCGAACTTGGTTTTAAAGTCCTCGACAGCGTTCGAATTTTAAAATGCTGCTTTTAATATAATCACAAACTCACGAAAATATATTCAGCTTTTGATTCGCTGTACGATACAATAGAAAATCAATTGTGTCTCATTAGCGGAGCTCAATGAGACAATTAATAACCCGTACAGTACCTTATGTCTGTAATTTTATTGATGGTGGATTGAACATTACGTCTAATGACGTACAATCAACAATAATAGGTTAACAATCATTATGGTTCTTTATCGATCAGCTCAGCACAAGGGAACTAGATAATACATGATTTTTATTAAGTACCTACTTAGAATAGAATAGAATACTTTTTATTATGTACACCATATAAATTACAGACATAAATATAGAAACTTTACAGTGGGTGAGACAATGGGCGGTCTTATCGCTAAGAGCTTATCGCTTACTTGCTAGAAGTTAACTGTGATGGCAAACATTTATTATACCAAGGCATAGAAATTACCCCACTGCTGGGACACAGGCATCCTCTCTGTGAGAGAGAGTGGGCCGTAATCCACCACGCGGGCCCAGTACGAGTTGGTAGATGTCACATGCCTTCGAATTTTTGGTTCTAAGACATGTCGGTTTCCTTACGATCTTTTCCTTCACCGTTTTGAGGGCACTGGTGGTGAAATTATTTACACAAAGTAAAGCGCATGCCTGGGTTCGATCCCACGGCCTACAACTCGTAAGTCCGGGCCGACATCACTGGGCTACCACTCCTCTCGGCTAGAATGTGAATTATTTTAATATTGTATGTTTAAAATACACATATAATGTCGAATACGTAATAACCGCCACACTAATAATTATGTGTATTCAGCAAGTCACAGGAAACTTTGTAGAAACTAAAATTATTTAATCAACTACAAAATCGAAACCTTCCTAGGAAATTAAATTACTCTGAAATACACACAGAACGTCAGGATGCGTGGTTATCGTCATAAACTAGACTCATTTGAATTCAATTATAATCACATTAAACATAAAAAACATAATGGTGGTGTGTGAAAACATAATGGAGTTAGGCACTGGAGTTAGGCAATGGAGAGTCATGGCCCTTTGGGTAACTTTTAGCCTTCTAATAAGGCCCATTGTGAGCGACCCCGTTTCAGTGCCATATGTCATCACTGGCAACACGCACTGGTCAAAGACTTTCGTCTTGAGACACTGCGGTATGTGGGACGAGAAGATATTGCGTAGCTTCCCGAACGCTGCCCAGAAGAGTCGGATTCGACGATTGATCTCTTTCTCGAAGTTGGACCTACCTAACTGGACAGTTTGTCCTAGATAAACATACTCGTCCACGACTTCGAGTGTAGCGTCTCCGATCTTTCTGAGACGATCTTTATGTGTGTGAACTACAGAGCGATATTTCATAATTTAATTTGGTAATATTGATACAATAATCAAAACAGCGACACATTTGACAGCTATTTACGACGTTGTCACTAAATGCACTCCCTTAAATGGTTATGAATTAAAGGTTATATTGGTGAATTTAATTTTGAGTAAGGCGGGTCACAAACTACAACGCGCCACGCGACGGGGCGCGGAAAACAAAGCCAAATTTCCCGCGCGAAAGCGCATTTTTAATGAATTTGTATATAAAACATCACGCGCGGGGGCATATTTTCTGCGTCTGTCGCGTGGCGCGTAGTAATAATTGTGATCCATCAAAGGTAAATTCGAAATCTCAATTAGGTACTCGTATTCTTTGAAAATAATCTTCATCTGTTTATTATCGTCTTACGTGGAAGTGTTTATCTCTAAGTTTTTTTTTGGTGTTATTTTTTTCTATTAATTTTCTAAGGATTTATCCTTCAATGGAAAATAAGAATGAACTAGCATCGTGTTTAAGCGGCTTATCTTGTAAGCTGATTTCAATATTGCTGTTATTATAATAGCCAGTTATCTACAGCACAAAGCGGATTAAGGTCCTCGACTTTTTCTTAAATTGCAAAAAACAATATTGCTTTCCCGCTTAAGCAGATTCTACGTTGTATCTCTACCATCTGTTTATGTTATTATATATCTATAGGTACTAATAATAAAGCTGGAGAGATTTTTTGTTTGTTTGAACTCGTTAATACCTGGAGTGCCGGTCGGATTTGAGAAATGCTTTTTGTATTTAACTCATTAAGCTCCGTCAATGAGACACAATTGATTTTCTATTGTTTCGTGACACATAGGTCACGCGCGGAGCTTGACCGGTAGGGTAGCCCAATTCTTCAGGAAGGCTATAGGCTATTTGGCATCACGCTAGGACCCTTATGAGCCGAGCAAAAAGGTAAAGTAACAAAGAACACTAAGCGGGCAGGCGATGTGATTCTATGGGGCGGGTTGGGGGCACAAGAAATTTCACGCGGACGAAGTCGCGGACAAAAGTTAGTAATATTATAAATGCGAAAATAACTCTGTCTGTCTGTTACCTTTTCATGCCGTAACATCAGATCAGATTTCGATGTTTGGCACTTTGGCACGGAGATGACCATGTCCTACGTTAGGATATAGAATATTTTTATCCCGACAATACATTATATTTGTTGACTAGGCTTATTCCCTGATACAGGAACATGGAATCTAGACAAAGGAGTCTGAGGTACACCTAACATAACGCTTGTGTTTTTCGAAGGGTTAGGCAGAATTGTATCTATAGGACACGCACATTTAGCCAGTTATGTTTAGTTAAACATTGGACTGTAGAAAGAAACTGTGGTAAGGTAGCAGGTTTTTCACCTCTATTGTCTACCGGGTGTGTTTATTTATCCATTTATTTCAGGCATCAAGGCCCATATAAAACACATACAATACAATATTAATATAACTTAACAATACTATAAATACATACAACATTATAATTACACTAAAAAGCAGATTTATTTTTATTAATATACAGTGTTTGAGATAGTTTATTGTTTCCTTATCTTTCGATACCAAACCACAGAGATCAAATAATAAATTGTAACACAGGTAGGTCAAAAGAAACTGTGGAAAAATAACAAAGCGAAATCTGAGCCGGCTCAGATTTCTTTTTGTTACTTTTCCCTGCTATTCGTTGCGAAGTAAAATCCAACAAATAAAAGATCATTTATATATTTTTTAAGATTATATATATTATATTCATAGTTTTTATAAGTTTATGCGTACCTTTATATTTAAAATATTTATTCCTGAATGTTCATGATTGCACCTACCACTGTTTGTCTCTGCATCACCCAAAGGTAGAAAATGCCTATGGCATTAAGTCCGCCTCTGTACATTTTTGTGCTTAAAGTATTAAATAAATAAATAAATAAAAGATCATAAAAATCGGTCCAGCCGTTTTTGAGTTATAAATGGTGTAAAAAACTAACCCGACTGTTTTATTTATATACTTAGATTTAAATCCCATGTAAAGGGGCGAGCCTATTGTCATCAATCGCGCACAAATCCACACTCCAGGCTGTTACTAAGATTTCTTAGGAGTATCTGTACATGTGCAATAGAAAGAAATTTCCAAAACGACCCCTACCGCGGGGTATTTGTGTAACACACTAACAGTAGCAATGGCTTTCATTTTGAAAGTTCAACAACATTCATAGTGTTATCTACGTTGTTGAGCAGACAAATTTTTCGAACATGAAGCAATGGTTTAGCTATATGTTTCAAAATGATTCAAATTGTAAATGATAATGTGTTACGCAATTATTGTGCTGGTCAGCAGAGGTTTGAAGTTTGTAACTGAACAAAGTTGCGGGTATTCGTTAATTAAATATAAAAACAGAAGCATGTACGAGTCTTTGGTCAACTTGTACATACAAACAAGATACGCACTCCGAGACAAAACACGATTAAACCTACCGACATCCCGATTAAAAATGCACTCATCTAGTCCACTGGCTATGTCGATAAAAAATTATAACAAACTAAACGAGGTAGCCAGAAATGAGAAAAAACAGACATAATAATATAAAGTAATAATAAAAAAATTAGATTAAATTAATAAGATGTTACCGTAAATTGTACCTACTTAGAATAAGTTAGATTGCATGTATAAATAAGTCCTCTTCCTTCAAATTTTTCTTTTGCTGTGCCCGACAGGGTTCACAGTTGTTACAACAAATGTCTACCTACCACCTAAGCATATAAATTGTGGAATGCAATAAATGATTGAGTATGGAGTACCTCTGTACATGCTTAATTACAATAATTGATGACTCCGTTTAATCATGTAAACGGTGCCTGAAATGAACGTTATTAATTTGTGCCATAATAGTTTAAACCGATCAAATAAAGCCGCGTTTGAATAAATTCACGTACATTTTGCAAGTGAGGAACAAAAATAACAACGAACGCATGAGCAAAATTCTGCTATCGAGGAATGTTTTTGAAATGTACAATATTATTTTAGTTTTAAAATGAATACCAGTAACTTCTGAACCAATTCACTGAAAAGGTTGATACCATTGTTGTTATTTTTGTAGTGGATTAATAAATTGGAATTGTTTGAGATTTATGTGAATGCTATTTTTAACTGTAAAATATATTTTTAGTAAGTCATGCTCATGGTCAATACTTATTTATTGGATAATCCTTTTGTCCACATTTCCGTTTGAAAGCAACGTGGATGATTATGTTTATGCGCTGTATTTGTGTATTTACTACCTGTATCGTGTAGACAATGACGCCGATTCCCTTGTTCACAAACTAAACTAAATTCAGTGCATCTTATTCTTTCTATTCCATTAAGAAAAGGACAGAACATAAATATTAGTTTAGTCCTGTCAAATTAGTCAGCGCCGGACAAAAAATTACGTATTTTTTAGCTTAGTTGTTCATTTTATTGTGCATGCTGTAGTCTCCTGTAATTGAAAGAGTACAACTACCAAATACTTTGTCGTCCATTAACTTTAATATAATGTTTAGTCTATATCTTTTCTTAGAGATCCTTAAATAAATAAATAAAAACAGTAAAGCCAATCTCGATACTACAGAAAGCATAGTAAAATATGAACATTTTAATCTATGTCTAAAGGCTCATACCTTAAAACTCCCCTGTACGGTCGCAATCTCATGCCAAAAGACATTTAATCCACTCGGGTCCGAATCGACGGACCTCCGGCGACGAAGGTACAAATCATGATAAACTTCTCTTATTTCGAGCGGTCAACAGGTTGCCTCGGTTTAGTAGCTCTATTTTTATTTATGAATCGAATCGTAATTTTCGTCCGCGTGAAATTTCTTGTTTTGTCGACCCATCCTATCGCATCGCCTGTCCGCGCTTTTACTTCTTTTACGCTTAGCGTTCTTTCTGACTTTTTTCTTGTCCAGCTCCTAGGGTCCTAGCATGTTGTTAAATAGATTAAAGCCTTCCTCAAGAAATGGGCTATCAAAAGTAAAAATATTTTTTTTCAAATCCGGCTGTAGTTCCAGAGATTAGCACGTTCAAACAAACAAACAGACTCTTCAGCTTTATTATTAGTATAAATAGATTAGCTCATGGATTTTCCTTCCATGCTTTGTATCAGTCATTATCACAGTATTCACTTTCTCTTATCAAAACTGTTCGTGCCTACAACACGATACTGAAACAAATCACGTTAAAAACTTCAGTCAATTTTAACGTAACTTTTAAGTTGGTTACCGCGTTACGGCGGACGTGCAATTAAGTTATTACTACGCTGGTTTAACTAACGTAATCGAGGCTTCCTGTCCTCAAAGGACAGCAAGGAAGTTAGAGGGAGTAAATTTATTTATCGCTGTAAACTGGTTACGTGAGTATGAAAAGCACGTCCATCCGGAATCAATAAAGGTTATAATTGTGTGAATTCGCGCCACTGTTACCGTAAGCGACACCGCTTCGGATGTGTTCGGCTGTCCTCGGGATGTACTCGGTTTTAATGTATAGGTATCCGATATGTCAGTGAGTGATGGAAAAATATTCTGTTTGTGTTTTGTTTTCACTTCTGTCGGCACTCCCGGAGTGCCGCTGTTTTTTTTGTGGTTTATATTTTCTGATGGATGGTGAGAATGGTTGACAATAAAACATTGCAGAGTAAGCAAACTGAAGTGGCAGTGGGCTGGCCATGTTTGTCGAAGGGCCGATGGGCGGTGAAGCAGACGAATCCTGGAGTGGAGGCCGCGTATCGGCAAGCGTGGTGGGCGAGGCCTATGCATCTGCTCAATGGAGTGCAATTGCAAAGCGCAGCAGTGTTTAAAGATGACGAAAAGGGTTACAAATCCCCGATCCAGCACCATTTTGAAGTGTCATTGCAATTTTCGATTCGATATCAGAAACTTCTGAAATAAGTTTCACAGTAAAGCGACGAAAGAAGGAAGATAACTTTAAAGCTGAGGCTACAGTAGGCAGCGATTTGCGATGCGACTGGAAGAGCGAAACGTGATAAACATGGTATGGCTAAATTATAAGCGAAAATCCGCGTATGTTCGGCGATGACGTGACTCCAGTACACATGCTATCAAATTATCCATCGCGGTTTACTATATGCATAATGTAGCCACACGTATATTTAGTAGCACTATTGAACTAGTCGTGCAAGTGAAAAATTTACTAATAAATTCGCTTCAATTTCGCTGATATGTTGATGTAGCCGATGCCGTGATTACAGTAATGTTGTTCCTATCGCATAAAGGAATCAAAGATCGCTAGTAATATTTGATGTACGGTGTAGCCATATACGTGAGCATTAATATTTTGTTTGTTTTAATCGCTCATGTGTCGCAAGTCGCGTCGCGGCCTAATGTAGCCTCAGCCTTAAACATTATTACCTCACTTGTGACTATTGCTTGTTTTCTCGTCTCTTTTTCAATCCATTTTCATGAAGCAAGAACTTTTTGTAAGTTTTACATACTTATTTATATTAATAATGCATGGTGTCTTACCCTTATTAATAAACGTATTATATCAGACGAATAGTTACACACCGATTTTTCTCTTTCAGTCGTCAGTAATTTGACTTTCGAATGAAGAAGACAAAGTGTTGTGCTAGACGCTATACAAAGTTTATTAATAAGGGGGTAAGTATGTGTAACTAATATTAATATACTGGGCAATATATTGATCCTTATAAAGTGACACACACACACACAGTAACCCCCTTACTAATAAACTTAGTGTAACGTCCGTATAGTTACACAACGCTATGTCTTCTAATTTCGAAAGTCAAATCACTGATGACTGAAAGAGAGAAATCGGTATGTAACTATTCATCTGATATAGTACGTTAGGGGGTTAGACTCAACTTCGAACACAGTCAAGCCAATTTTTTTTCAACTCGATAAACTTGTGACGGTAAAGCCTGTCGCCGTGATACTACCGCGAAATGGTGGAGCTACGCCACAGTGCTACGGCGTAGGCGCGGTACGGCGTAGGCGTGCTACGGATGCGACGACTTTTATTTTTATTTATATAAATAAGCACAGCCACATCGCGTACATTAAGCTTGTGCTAGAATAATCTTAATAACCAATGATATAATAACTATTTAAAAAGCGTAATAAAATAAATATATAAACTGCCTTATCTTATTGAATTATCTTATTTATGACATCTTACAATACAGACATTAATAATACCGTACATATGTCAGTTTTGACAAAAAAATTATGGGTATTAAATTACATTCCATCGTACCGTGTCGGTTTTCTATCTAGAATATCTCAATAGCACTTAGACATAACTGACAAAATAAGGGTGTACTATAGGTACACCTCTGCCTTACCCTTTGAAGAGGACCGGCGTAATGTTACGTTATATACTATTACAAAATCTTGGGCCGAAACCACTATTGAATGAACAATAGAAATTCCACATATAAATCCATACTAATATTACGAGTACAAATGCGAAAGTGTGTCTGTCTGAAATTTGGCATAGAGATAGCTTGAGTCCCGGGAAAGGACATAGGGTTGTTTTGGATCGAAACTTATGCGGTTGGAACCGCGGGGCGCTGCTAGTATAAAACTATTTCCATACAACACGAAAATACGTCCACATTTAAAGCACATGGAACGCAGTCCGATGTGAGTCAGGAACAATGCCCAACTTCCCAGTTCCCATATTTTCCCCTCTCCAGTTATAGAGGTGTACTTGTACTGTTGAAGGCTGCTTTCAATACTATAAAAGACCAGATGCCCCAGCGCGAACGTGCGACGTAAACCTAACGTAAATTCGAACGATTTTTTAATTTAAAAACCACTATCCAATAGCATTTTGGTTTCAATTTATGCGACATGAACTCATCTTAACACCTGTCTATATTATTGCTGGAAGGTTTAGCCCAGCAAGTTACGCTCCGGTTTCCAACAACCACTGTGATAGCTATCATGGCACTGATGACAGTGGGATTTGACTTTGTCAAAAAACGCTCTCTAACAAAAAACCAACACACTCCCTTGAACAACGTTAGTAAAGACTTTCACCGGTAAATTGCAGACGCTATAATATAGCGGCCATTTCTCTTCTAGAAAACCGCAGATTAATAGTCTGATAGTAAAAACAACAATAATATTGCACTTCTTTTGTTAATTACGAGTAGGCATCAATGCGTCGCTTAGTTTGGCATTTGTTCCCGCGGTCTCATAGAAACTGTTCATTGTTCCATTCTGTATGTAAAGTCAGCGCCCTCTCCACTTCCTATTGTTCACGACTAGTTCGCAAAATAGAGGTGGATTGCGCTTTAAAAATTGTAATGCTCGAGATTTTAAAACTAAAGCACCTATATATATATATAAGTTATTTTTGGTCGAGCTTGTGTTCGATTCCCGGGTCCGGATACCGCGATTGGCGTGGTCTAGGTCCAACTCATTAAAAAGAAGGAGCAAAAGTTCCTCTAGCCATTTGCATATCGGTCGCATATTTAAGCAGGTTGCTTATTTTAGAATATTGAAACCGATCGATACTTTAGACATAAAAAGACATCATTTCTATCAGTCTATACAAATTAACAATTAGAATGAAAACGTTAGTTCGTTGCGGACTTTTTCTATTAATGCATACATGCCCGTATCAATTCATGCCAGGTAAAAAAGAAGAATTCCTGTACAGACGTGAAAATTAAATAAAGTTAGTCTGACATGTCGAAACTGACTACGAAAGGTAAAACTCGTATGCAATCAAACTATTTTGAAACTGACGTTCCATCGTCGGATGCTGATTGAATATATACGCTCGTCGGTATTTTGATTGACAGTTGCAGGAAGAAATACAGTTACGAAAAAATTTAAATTGAAGTTTTTATTCGTGACGTACCCGTTTGTAAAACCGGTAGAAAATGATTTATTTTCATTGGATCTCACTTTCGAATCCCATTCTTTAGGTATTAACGATGGGTCGCACTTGCTATTTCCATTGAATACCGTGTTACTGACTACAAAAAAGATGGTTCTGTATTCGACCCGTATGTATGTTTGTATGTCCGCGATTTTCTCAAAAACTTATAAACCAATTTTGATCTTCCATGAATGTGATCTACATACTTTCAGGAAGGTTTTAGTATATAACACATTAGATCATTATTATTCTTATGTACGAAGTTATATGCAAAAATGTACTGCATCTCCGGCATTTCTATGTGAATTTTTATGATTCTTCTAGTCGGTGTCTTCAATTCTACAATGCACTAGTGTTAATTGAATTTGTGTGGGTTAGGTATAACTAAAAAGTGAAAAATAAAAACTTTTTTACAAAAAAAAAAAACTACCGACTAAAAAAAAAACTACAAAGTGATAAATAACTTTAATTTCGGAAGTCGGTGCCAAAAAACGAAAATGTGGAACCAACGACACTGACTTCCGAAATTAAAGCTATTTATCACTTTAAAGTGTTTTTTTTTTGAAGTGGGTTGTTTTTTTTGTAAAAAAGTTTTTATTGACACTTTAATGTCAAATTCTGGTTATACTGGTGAAAATTATAGATGTGCATGAGTTCCTAATTCTTCATCATCATCTGCCTAGCCTTTTCGCAACTATGTTGGGGTCGGCTTCCAGTCTAACGGGATGCAGCTGAGTACCAGTATTTTACATGGAGCGACTGCTTATCTGACCTCCACAACCCAGTTACTGGGTAATACGATACCCCTTGGTAAGACTGGTTATCAGTTTCGGCCTCCTGAAGACCCGTAACGACTGTCAAAGATCCACAAATGACAGCCGGGACCAACTGCTTAACGTGCTTACCGAGACACTGAGGGGTCTGGGTATGTAAAGACGGTCACCCATACATGGACCAACCGCGGCAAGCGTAGCTTAACCTGATCGATCGACTATTACTCAGCAACAAGCCCCTCATGAGTTCTTACTTGTAACATCGATTTCAAGCGATTGCTCCAGATTGCTGGATATTACTCAAGCTATTGCGTCAGTAATCATCGCTTTCCAATAGATTGCTCTGAAATTGCAATACCTCCACCTACATAAGCAATACCTCCACCTACATAAGACCTATATACATTGCAAGCAATCCCGACTAGATAAATGTCCGCTTTTAAAACGAGTACGGCCGTTTTTTTTTGTGCATACTTTACCGGCCGCCATGTCGGCGAAACATCACAGGGACAGAATTAATTTCAATCGTCTGAAAAAGTCCACTGTTGAGCAGATAACAGTGTTGAGTGTTGTCAAAACTTTGTTATCAGCTAGCAAAACTAACAAACATTGTGAAATTATGACCGGACTATGCTTCAAGTTTTGAGAAACATCAACAAGTGAATTTTGTTGCATTCAGAAATTAGAAATAGTAACTTATCTATTTGCACTTTTCAGTTTTTGAAGTACCTACTTCTTTACGTGTTTATGATTTATGTCTGGTGTGTTATACATTTAAGTTATTTCTTGATAAAGAAAGGCTGAATGTCGGAGACCTGCAATTATAATAAGACGATCAGCATACACATAATATATAATAGGTAATACGGGCTGGTATCCGCAACTCCACGTCAATGCGCGTATTTTGCGTACGCAGCATACACATATAGAGAGCATAGCTTGCAGGTAACGGCCGCGACTTACGAGTTGTAGGTCATAGGTTCAAACTCAGACAGGCGCTTTACTTTGTGTAAATTATTTTATCACCACTGCTTCCAAAACGGTGAAGGAAAATATTGTGAGGAAACCGGCCGGCATGTTCATTGTTCTAGAACCAAAAATTCGAAGACATGTACGGTCACCAAAAGAGATAAGTAACCAGGGTCATCATAGTTGAAGTTTAGTAAGAAACTGATGGATATTTTCGAATAAAATTTATTTTAATTAATATAAAACAAACAGTTAATTTATGAAATTAAATTTTATTTGAAAACACCCATCGGTTTCTTAGTGAACTTCAACTATATCCGACGATCCTAGTTACTTATCTTTTGGTGACTACCAACCCGCACTGGGCCCGCTTTGTACAATACGTTTACGACCCACTCCTTCTCACGTCCCAGCCGTGGGTACATTATAGGCTGATTATGATCAACATACATGGATTAGTCGCATTGTGTAAATCAAGCGTAGGTACGCATTCTAATCAAACCGCTTAAAACAGCTACATTCTAACTATAAATTAGGTGCAAGTCCAACCAATCAATCGTTTAGCTTTCAAACATCAAATTCATTCAAGCTTAAAGCGCTTCACTAAATACGTCGATAATCGTGAATGCATTTCAGACAACAGACAGATCAAGTATTACAGCGATTAACACCGTGGGTCATTGGGTGTTAATTGAACTCAAATTACGCGTTTGTATTACCTATTGTGCGAAAACTCTGGCAATAATTTGGATTCGCAGAATGATGCAGCTGTTGGACCTGAATGCATCGTTTAATATCCTTTTTAGGGTTTCGTAGTTCTGACAAGGAACCCTTATAGTTTTGTCATGTCCGTCTGTCTGTCTGTCCGAGGTTTTGCTAAGAGACCGTTAGTACTAGAATGCTGTGTAACCCGACTGCGTAAAAACTTAACTTTAAAAAGGATAAACAAGATGATCTATTTTTGTCTCTCATCCCACACCCCATAAGTACAACCTAAGCCGTACAAGCTCATGCAATCGGAGGCAATAGGTCTTCATTGTTTTTAAGAACCTATTCTATGATACTAGTATCCCATTTAACATAGTTCGTCGACTTTCATTTTTTTCTTTTTTACAATATGGCGTCTGATTGTCACCATATTGAATTTTGATTACTGTCATGTCTTTAGTGACTCGCAAGATTCAAGACAAATCTATTGACATAAGAATCATCAAAATCGTCCCACGCCTTTGGTCTCTAGAGCGCCACAAAGGAACAAACATACGAGGGCTGATAAACACATTTGCACCGGAATGGAAACAAATCAAATTAAAGTTCGAAATTTGAATGTATCTGAAACATTTCCTGCGTTGCGTTGCGGGCCGCCGCGGCTCCTAATGTGCGCTTAGCTTTACATTTCTATTAAAGTAAGACTTATAACAGATGCCAGGTTGTTCATGGATTTATCTCAGAACAGTGTTTACTTCACCTATACATTTTTCTGAAGTCGGCACAGACTCAAACATTTGCTTTAGGTTCAGGATATTTAATTTTTATCAGTAGATTTTATTTGACTTGGAAAATATTTTCCTGCAACAGTGAAGGGCAACAAGTCTTTTACTTCATTCTTTTGTTTAAATCTTTTTGTAGTGTGATTTTCTTCTTTCAAACTAGGTATATCTGTCGAAGTGGGAGTCCGCGATGATAAACAAATGATACTATTATTATTTATGATATATAATTGTTGGCTGACTCTAGTGACTTAGGTTCGAAGCTTAGGGTAATTACACGCCGAAGTGGATGCATGCCTGTCGGGCCGTTGTATATAATTATGCTAGGCGCGCAGTAAACTCTGCTTGCGAGATGCAGGATTTTGAGTGACGTCAGTATGACGCGTACCTATATAGTTTGCATGTGGCGTTGTAGATACCGCTACAAATTAATGTCAACAAGCGGAAAATGGTGGCTACTTGCTAGTGGGCCTAATCGGCAGCATAGTGCACGCCCAGTGTGCTTAATATTAAAAATCTAATCAATTTAGCCTCCTTATCTATAATTTAAGTCACACTAGTAAACAATTGAACGGAAATGGCACGAGAGTGATGTAGATGCGATTAGCCGAGGGGAACCGATTTGACCAATCACGAGCCAGATCACATCGATGCTTTCGGCGACCGCGATGTTAAACTAAAATATTTTGTTAGCTCGCTACCTCGCTGTCACCTCCATGTATAACAAGCTAATAGACACGCACACACGTTCTGAAGGATACGTCACTGCGACACAGGGTTTACCTCGATGCCTACGTGAAAACAAAATATTTTATTTTTACATCGTGTACGACGCTAAGCATCGATGTGATCTTGCTCATGATTGGTTAGCTTATCGTATCTGCTTCACTCGCGTGCCACTCTCATTCGACTGTTACTTACACTGTGAATTGCATTTTGGATAATGAGGTGCTAATTGATTTGATTTTTAATATTCCTGCTTTGTGAGATAAGCGAGAAAAACCGCCACAACAGATAATAATTATGTTTTAGCCAGAGAATGAAAGAAAGCTAAACTTTCAGGTATCAAGTAATCTTTGTGGAGCTATTCCAAAAAGTAGTTCCTTGGTTAGTAAATAACGTCCTGAAATCAAGCATTGCTGAAGGCTAGTTAACTTTGTCTATTATTTGAAACGATGCAATGTTGCTAGGTTATTGTGCTCGGTATTCCAGAATTAAATCCTCGAAATTCCAGGCATTGCTCACTCTATAATATCCTTTGTTCAGTTACCTACACAATAAGTCTATTTAGAGAACTGAAGAATGGAATGAGAAAGTAGAAACTATTCCTACTGTACATGCTGGAAATATAATGAAACAGTTACTATGTATGTGTTTGTGTTAATATTTATTTTATACTGCATTTCCAGAGGTTATACAAATATAGGTAGAAGTTATATTTACCGAAACGAGAATCAAATAATATTGACACAATCTCGTGTTTATTTCACTGCGGTATTAATTCGTTTATTTGAGAAAGTAAGGAGTAATGTGTTGCGGGTGAAATAATTATCTGCGCAATATTTTGGTAGTTCAATTCACTAGAGTTATTATGAGCAATAAGTCGTATGTTTCAGGTGGGTGCTATTGAAGGTAAAATAACTAACAATGTTTTGTCTAGACCGTTAGTATAGAAACACTAGAAATATCCCTACCTACGTTTGTTCAAAACAACCAATTAGGGCTAAAATTTATTGTTTTGGACAAGCGTAGGTAAGTGGATTATTTAATCTTGCACTTATTTTCTTTAGGAATTCGATGCCTAGAATTAGATTCATGATTTTGATTTCTTATTAGAATTTTTCATTTGTTATAGATAGTGCCATCCACGAAGACGCGCCCCACACTTTTTACTAATCGCTAGTGGCTATCGCTAGTTAATTCCGCTAGTGTTTTAGTTGTTACAATACATACTAATTACCCACTAGTAGCTAAGTAATTACTGTGTATTGACAAAACTAAAACACTAGCGGAATGTTGCACACTTGTACTGTAAGCGATTAGGAAGAAGAGTGGGGCGCGTCTTCGTGGATGACGCTATCTGTATTAGAGTTTTTTTAGAAAAAGTTTTACTACGACTTTTCAAATAAGTCAAAAAAAAAAAACTCAAATGAAGGACATATAGTGACCTTATTGGTGCTGCTCATCAGAAAGGTCAGGTGCGTAATACTCGCAGCCGGCGTCCGTATATTACTATGAGCGATTCGTGTATTGCCCGTGGTCCACCTGCCTAGTCCACCTAGGTGGACTATGGGAAATTATTTTTCCCATAGTCCACCAGTTGCTTTTTTGAACTTAAAATATAAATCTGCTATTTCATACAAAAGTGCAAGATCAACACCGTTAAAATGTATGGAACAGTGTATTTAATTACGTCTTAAAACGTCGAAGTTACAACATGTTTTTGTGTCACCACGGTATACGTGACGGAGTATTGTAAACTTGTACTGAGCAGGGAGCATCAACGTTTACTTAATGAATAATAAAACTAGGTATTAGATCACTAATACTGCAGGGGCGTAAATCACCGGTAACCATAAACCCAATTTATTTGGGGTCGGGCAACATTTTTCATCCATACTTCTCTATGAGTCGTCATCTCGGTAGTCACCTCCTTTCTAGCCTTATCATCTTTCACACATTCCTTCTATTGTGTCTTCGGGCTTTCACTATTCATATAGGCATCCACATTCATACTCAAACCTTTTTTATGACATTTTCCTCATTCCTCCGCATCACATGCCCACACCATGACAACCGATTTCCACACCACCTTTCAGTCGCCAGTGCCGCTCTCAGACTTCCTCTCGTGTACTTCTTTCGTATTCAATACATTTGCGTAAGACCACACTCAAACCAGTTTAAAAAACTCTCAATATGTGTGTCGTATTGTGTTTAAACACTGTGTTCCTGTTGACCCTTTCCCCCTATCCTTGACCCCTTTCCCTTGACCCCTTTGATATTTTTTATAGCTACTACTTTAACCCCATAAAATCAGTAGCAATATTGCAAAACTAAATAGCTAAATACATTGCAAAAACATGAACAAATCAATACCCTCTTTGTATATAAAATCATAATCCCGATAAAAAGGTGCATCATTAAAAATGTACTTTAAAAAAATTATCCTTTGTCCTACTCTTTTGAAGTGGACACACAACGGCTGACCAAACGCAGCAGCTGCATCTGATATCATGTTATTTGGCATAAAGGGTCTAATCCCGTATAATGACGTCGCTGAGTTGCGCGTGACGTGTGACGTCTATAGACGTCATGTTGCAACGATGCAGCACACGTTGGACTGCAGACGACCTGAATTCGGAGGGTGCTTTGTGCTTCGGATTACCAATTAAGCTCCGAATTCAATAGTTCCTGTGAAAGCGTATAATTTCAAACTTGATACTTTATTGGACATGCAAATTAAGTGAGTTTTTGTTGCTAATAGGGTGGCCAACTCGTAAGTACCTATACTTATAGCTATTACCTACAAACGAAAATTACCAGATATTTTACCTCATCATAAAATGTCTGGTAAATTATTTTTATTACCTACAAACGAAAATTACCAGATATTTTACCTCATCATAAAATGTCTGGTAATTTTCATTTGTTTTTATACTGACATTTAGCTCCTCCAACTTTTTCATAATTGCAATCGCTTTTCAGTGTTTTTCTGCAATGTATCAGTAGAAAAGTCACAAATATCCTGCTTTTCGTCTTCAAGATAACCCCACAGAAAAAAGTCTGGACCTGTCGCAAAATCCACAGTGATCTAAATGATATTTGGTACTCATAATATTTTTTTAGAAAAGTTGGGTCGTCAACCCGTTTTAGAACTTTAGGATAAAATAACTGCAGAGATTGCGGTGGTCATGGTCTCATAGACTAAACATAGCGAATTTACCGTATTTTTGCATAATATGGATATCAAACAACTGCAAATTTTGACGCCAAATCAAAATGGTGGTAAAAAAGTTGTATACATCCGAGCTTATCACTCTATGGTAGTAGGTGACCCACAGTTGTTTTGCCAAAACATCAACAATAAAATATTAATGTGACGTACTTTTCCTTTGGTTTTACAAGGTGTGTGATTTTTAATTGTATAAGTAGGTAAAGATGTTTGATGTACGATGTCGTTATTAAAAAGAAAAGGATATATTTATGGGAGCGTGTTGGGATATAGCAAAAAAAAATATTGAACGTCTATTTCGTTCTAACTCATAATTATTATTTTTTATACAACCCGAGCCCGCCCTTACCACTTGAGTGACATCCTTGCTTTCTCATAGGGACTGTACCTACTATTCTTTTAGATTTGTGTGGGATCACATAATATTAGTAATATTAGTTAAACACACCTTCCAAATAATAAATAAAAAAAAGGAAAAATAAATAAGGATAAATAAAAGGATAATAAATGTATTATTGAAATTCTTAGAACGGCGTTTTCATTCGTATTCCCTCATATTTACAAATACCAACCAATCATTAATATTTACCAACTAGGTGGAACGCAGAATCTTTTGAATCGAAGCTATTGTTGAGATCTGCAGTAGGTTGATTCCATATTACCATTCATAAAAGAAAAGTATTTTACAAACAAAGGTTTTTCCCTTTATAATAGAAGCCAATGAATTCTGAATCCTAATTGGCCACTCAGGCAAGTCGATTCCTTTCTCTGGTAACGTTTGCAACGAGCCGAGTACTTAGGTACTAAGTTTCGTTAAAAAACTTATAAGAAAAGAAAAATCTTTTTATCTACCTCCACTAGTTGACATCTCTCTGCCTCAATAGGTAAATAATGCATGTTATTAACTGTAAATTCTATGAAAACTTACTTTGCAAGTATCTTTGAGGTAGGATATTTCTTCAAGGACCACACTTCAATTTGTATAATGTGAAACAGAGTAGTAGGAAATTGCGTTTATCTACGTCGGCCCCAGTCCTGGAAGGTAGATTACCTACCCAGTACAGGAATAGAACTAGAAGCAGTAAGTATTTATACAAAAAACAATTCTTGTTTAAAGAAGTAAACAAAAATTTAAAATATTTGACCCCAGATACTACGTGACACTAAGTGCGGAAATAGGGAGCCCCATCACCATCAACATCACCATCAACATCATCACGGGTTCGATTCCCAGGTCTTGCTAAGTGCTATTGGGTTTTTCCATTAGGAATTTCTCAATAGCAGCCCGGAGGCTGGACTTGTACCCGGTCGGTAGCAATAGGCGCGCCCCCTATTACAAGGGACTCAAACATAACTGGCGAAATGTGGGTGTAAAAATAAAACCATAGACCGACTTCCGAAATCAAAATTATTTTTCACATTGTAGTGCTTTTTTTGGAAGTCGATTGTTTCTATGAAACACCATAATGCATCGCACACTTATAAGCCTCGTAAGGCATCGCCTCGGCTCAGGATTAGTTAGTAAAAATGAGGTGAGGTGATTTTGATCCGGTGCAGAACTTAAACGCTTGCTATGAGCTTCATTCTGAATCCTCAAAACATCTGTTTTAAAAATCGTTAACGGCGTAGGGTTCCAACCGCCGAACCCAATAAACTGCAACGCAACTGCAAAATAAAAAATAAATACGAACTTTAAAAACCAATAATTTTTGCTCGCAGCCGCTCGAGCAGCCACCGGCGGTAAACGGAAAAAAAAAAACAATTTTGAAATATAAAATTCTAGTTTGAAAATAGGATTTCAGTACGGATCTATTTCCTGTTTGCGGGAAAAAGAACATCGTCGTCGAGTCGTTACGTTAAATCGATTGATGTAAATTCGATTGAGTGCTGCTCGATCATGTTATTGCAAATTCCGATTCGTTTAACTACCGGAATCCATTGGGAATCTAGTATTAGAAAATGTTGTCCTTTTCCGAACCAAAGCGCTCTGAAATACTAGCACAGGTTATTTTGATCAAGAAGTTCAATTCACGGTGCGTTTGTTTCTGAATAGAAACACAAATAAACATATTCAGAGCCCTTCGAATTGGTGATCAAACTTTTTAGACAGTGAATGTTGTCTAACGAATGAAATCTGCACGTCCCATGAAACAATTTTATAAAAAGGGCTATTCCAGTTTTTCCAACAAAATTAAATTGGAAATAACAAATAGTTTTTTACAAAAAAAAACCGACTTCAATAAAAACCCTATTAGCACTAAAAAGTTATAAATAATACTAAATCTAATAAATAAAATGATGAATAATATTAACCTGTGTAACCTAACCTATCTTTAACCTACAATAAAATTTGACAATTTTCGGAGTCAATAATAAAATTATCCTTCAATCGCAAACACAACTTAAAAGTTAATAATGGTTTTTTCTTTCTATTTTAAACATTACAAAAGCATAATAAAAAAAACGTAGAAAACAATTTTACAACATCAATACTAATAGTTATTTTTGTACATGTACAAAAAAAACCTAAATACAAAAATAATTACAGGACTGCAGAACTTTTCCGCGGGGTTTCTTTTCCATATAAGCAGATGAAATTATATTAAATTGAAAAGGTATTCTACGGGCTCTGCAGTTTCCTAGCGCTGCGTATTTACCTGATTGAGAGATTACATGACCTTTTATGTATTCTCTGTTCGTACGTCCTGTGCAAGTCCCCAAATAAAATATTTTAATTTCTTTCTTTATGAATGGCAAACTAAGTTCACAGTTCGTGACTCTATATGTGGCCGCGTAGTTCTTCTAAACTTTGCAATGGATTTTGTTGCGGTTTTCAACACAGTTCAGAGAATTTATTCAAGAAAATTTATGATTATTTTAGTTCAAAATACCTATTTCTGAAGGTTTTCTTGTAAAGAATAACCATTGTGTTTTCTGCTCTTTCTTCTCTTCTCCATAGGAAAGTACTTTATCGAAAAGGAAATTCTGTTCCCTTTGTAAATTCTATGCTTTCAGAGATCTTATTGAGTAAACGATGTGACATTAATTAATTTTGAATTGTGTAATTTTATTGCATTTTTGTGGCTTTGTCTGATGCAGGAATTATTCAAGTAATAATCACATATACCACAGATCCTTGCTAAGCTCAAGCCATATTTAAAACCACGAGTTTCATAAGGCAATCTAAAATCAGTCACTGTTTACACGTCACTTCATTTTTCACTCCAGAAGCAGTCCTAATTGGTTGATGTACAGTGCAATTTGCATTGTACCTGTGAGCGCTGGGCGAGCATTATTTAGTGCTATGAAGAGGGAAAGAGTGGAATAATATGTAATAGATGTGACCTACGCTGAAATACCTTATACTTCTTCCACCATATTTATGCAAGTAGGGAATCTTATTGTAGCATTTAAAGCATAAGCAGCCTATAAAGATCCCACAGTTGGGACACAGGCGTCCTCTTGGTCAGACGGAGTGGATCGTAATCCACCACGCGTGCCCAGTGCGGGTTGGAAGATGTCACATGTCTTTGAATGTTTGGTTCTAGGACATGCCGGTTTCCTCTCTATGTTTTACTTCACCGTTTTGAGAGCAGTGGTGATGAAGTAATTTACACAAAGTAAAGTGCTTGTCTGGGTCCAACTGGTAAAACTCATAAGTCGCAGCCGTTACCACTGGGCTGCCACTGCTACCTCTCTCTCGAATCTTACTGTAGAGGCGGTAGACATAAGCATCAGTAATATCTACGATCACGGAGGAGCTTCTTCACAAAAAGCTCGGCTACCGCCTACTCAAATCATCATCTCATCTGCCTAGCCTTTTCCCATCTATATTGAGGTAGTCTTCCAGTCTAACCGGATGCAGCTGAATACCAGTATTTCAAATGGCGCGACTGCCTATCTGAACTCTACAATCCAGTTACTGGGTAATACAATACCCCTTGGTAAGACTGGTTGTCAGACTTTCGGGCTTCTGACTACCCGTAATGACTGTCAAAGAACTACGAATGCATGACAGCCGGGACCAACGGCTTAACGTGCTTACCGAAGCTCACCTCCGTGCCACAGAAAGCGGTATGTACGATATACAACTGAGGGAAAAATGGGAGGAGACCACATCACCACACACCATCATCGTCATCACTACCATGGTTATCGCTACTGCTTAGAAAACCAGGTAAGGTAACGATTGGATCCTCAAGTACCAACGTCCCCCAGTCACAAGAATCCATTATAAGCTAGTTTCAGAATATTCCAGAAAACTTTGCAAAAACAGAAAAAATCTCGTTAATACGGGGATTTCTCTCTGCAAGTAAGAAGCAGTTTTAAAACTAGGTTAATCGTGATCCTAGGAAACACTGAAAGAAACTCTTGTTTGTTTGTTTACTAACGTAATCTGAAATCATATTATTAAGGTTCATTTATATCATATACGCTAACAGACTTAAAATAATAAAATGTACTTGTATATAAAAAAGGGGTAAAGAATCAAACGGCATCAAAAAATTCGTCCGCATCGGTGTCAACAGGGAAAGTTCCCATAGGCTGACTGCATTGCCCCGTTATATAGCGACGCTGATTCTTTGGCCAAACATTATAATATGTACAGACGCCAGCACATCAACCTACACCTAACTGTCAAATTTTCCCAATCAACATTGAACCTTATGTTTTAGCGATAAAGTTGAAAATCTATTACAGAAATCTGACAGATTGTAGTAGGTTGATGTGCTGGCGTCTGTACCTCTGGTCACGTGATGTGTCGACCACTGCTCGGCGATATCTCGAAAAACCAACTGGGCACTCGGACCCCATGGCTCTAGTGTTTCAGTCCCAGCTCGAACATATAACTCCCAATAAGATTGGAATATTTTCGCCGTTGGAGGTTTTGACCTGATTTGGTAAATTTGATCTTTTATAGGGGGTAAGTACCTAAGAAATAAATAAAGGAACAGATTCATGTTGTGTAAGCAAATCAGCTGTTTTTGCACGTTAAGTACATTGACATGCTTATAAAATGGACAGTAATTAACTGGCAGAGGTAGCTCGAAACTTTAAGCTTTTCCCGTGACAATATAGCCTTATGGACGTCCGAAGCCCTCATATACTCGTACCTACTACAAATTTATCAGCGAGTAGCCGCTCCGACGTAATGAAGTTACTCGGGTGGACCACCGCAAAATATTACAGCAAAGTGTTCATAATGGGATATTAAAATATTAACATGAAACTGTGTCAGTTTCATATGTATAGATGCCAGTACATCAAGATACAATAAACTGTCAATTTTTCCCAATCAGCTTTGAACCTTATGCTTTAGTGATAAAGTTGAAAATAAAATTAAAGAAATTTGACAGATTGTAGTACCTTGATGTGCTGTACCTAATAAGCTATAAGCTGTATTAACCGCACTTGTTTGGAATTTCAAAGTTGGGATTAAAGCACATACAAAATATGTAACGGATATGTTACATACAGAATTAGAATAAAAACATCTACCAGGATGGCTGTTCACAACCGGTTACCTGCAGGGTAATTGCGTAACACACTAATAGTAGAAATTGCTTTCATTTTGACAGTTCAACAACATTCATTGCGTTATTTACGTTGTAGAGCAGAAAAAATGTTCAAACATATGAGGCAATGGATTAGCAATATCCTTCAAAATTCAGATTGTGATTGATAGTGTGTGCGGTGCTGATTTGCCTAGTCCCCGACAACAAATAGCTGTTAGAAGAATAGCGGTCGTCTATTAGGTTTAAACCACGGGTTTAAACTGTCAACATTGTCGGGATTCGGTTTTTTGAACAGCGTTTAGAGGACCTCTTCGATAACATAGATAACATGTTTGTTAATTCTTAGCTATGCTGATTAGTCTATAACCCTGGGTATCGCTTGCAACACAAATCACTACCAGTAAAAAAAAATAAAAAAATGTTGGCTAAGCTGAGCTTGATCAGGCTTGATGCAAGCATAAAAAGACTCAGAGGTAGATATATAAGGTAGATAGATAAGGTACGTAGACTAAAAAAATAATCCTGTCGGCTTATTTTTGCGTGACAACATGTCGTATCCTTTTCCGCTCCGCTGCATCCTAGTTCTCAAGCGCTTTATCGATTTTTTCTGACATGCATTTTCCTGCGTCCTCTGTGCTTTCTGCTTTGTTTACCTCCGGTGAAAGCGCTGTAACTTTCATTATTTTTATTTGCCGGACTCGAGCGGATGTTTTTATGTTTTTTTTTGTGCTCTCCCGGTATCTTGATTAAGCGCTGTGCTTCAGGGGCTTAGAGACCATTTGCGGGCTCTATTGGCATTTTTACGACGATAGGTACTTTCTAATACGAAATTATGGTGCTCTTAGATTTGCGCCAGCTCTGTTTTACAAGACTACGGTCGTTGCTTTTATTATGATTCTTTATAGACCGCCTATTGTTTTCCGCAAAGGACATCACCCATTCTGGGATATATGTAGGTATATATTTTTTGGCAGCCGTTTATAATAATTACACAGGTATCTTTAAAGTATACATAGAACGCATTAGTTTTTACTAAGTTGAGAAGAATTTGGGTTCGGAGAAATATTATATGTGTTTGGAGGCGGATCGAAAGATAAGATCGTTGTATATAATTGTTCTCAAATTCATTACAGCATTGTCGCCATACAAATAAATATTTCTACTACTGCCACCTTTCAAATAAAATGTAAGACGTGGAACAAAATGGGTGATCTCTGATTATAACAACCTCTTTGCCTACGAGTTGTCACAAGTACCAACCATGAAGCTCAAACTTTAAACTTTTTCGTAATTCGCATTAAATTGTATTGCATTTTTCTATCATTGGCGTTTAGCGTACAGTTCCGGATTCATTGCAAATTCTGTAGGGAATTCAATTACCCTCGTGTTGACTTCCAACATGATCGAGGTTCTTTAAAAATTTTACTTACGTTTCAAGTTATACGACACTTCTACTTTCGGTTACTGAGTAGGTAATTAATTAATAATTAAGTTATTGGTTTCTAGTTAGAACATGCATGTACTACTTCAGCTCAGACATAATAATTACCTATTGTCACTGGTTATTTATTTATTTATTGCATTAATAGGTGTGTATTTTTTGAGGATGGTTCAAATGAATCTCACCGACTTATTTCTGATTATATAAATACATTTTACGTCACATTATTTAAGTGTGAAAGACGTTTCTTTGAAACACACCTTGAATTTAGATAGATCACTAACCACGTATTATTAATAAAAAAAAACACCAAGCCATTTTTTTTTCGAGAACGAAAAAGTTCTCTTCAATGCAGCACATGGTCCTCGCATAAATATGTGTGCCTTGCATTTCAGGCGGTGAAAATGGTAGGACACAATAACGTCAAACTGGAACACAATTAAATATTACAGTACATTATGCCTAACTCCTGCAATTTTCCACCCTTCACCAACGCACCTACTACACGGAACCAAAATGTCAGTTTATGAATTTTACAATTCAAATACTTCGAAACGTTCTAGGTACATTATTAAACTAACGATGACTTGATAAATGGCTGTTTATTTCATAGGTGACGCGTGGCGTTAATACTTATCTAATAACAAGAATAAATTGCTGTTCTAAAATTATTACTTTGTAGCCCGGAGTTTCAACGCGTGGAACGACGATGATGATAATGTTAGTTTTAAAAACAAGTAGTTTGCTCTAGAATTGTGTGCGATCACTTGAGTGAAGGTACAGCCGGTCTATTCTGTAAAAATCTTACCGTGAAAATGTAGGTGAAGTGAGCCTGAAGTTCCACCTGACGCTAGGGATTGACAGCTCATTTCAAACTCACTTCACCTAAGTTTTCACGATGAGATTTTTACAGAATAGCTCTACTGTAAAGGTTGTCTGCAAATGTTGACCTTATTTAGTGCAGGCTGGCAGTAAAGTACCTATGGCTGCATTCGTATAGTCAAGTGAATTTAGAATGATCTTTCAAATGTTTGTTTTAAGGTTACGTTTTATCGCCCACACACAATATTCCCAGAAATACACACATCACAGTACCCACAGAATAACACATTTCATAGTTTTATTTTAACATGTTGGCATTTGGCATTGGAAATCAGCATGAAACTTCAACCGGCAAGACATCGGAAAAAGGCTGATATAGGTACATTAGTGGAGAATATGTTCGATATTCCACATATACCTACTCAAAATTGAGTGTGTACACTAACGTTGTAAGTATTTAAACTATCGGTCGGGAAAACATCTACGAAAATACATTTTTAAAACGCTTTTAACACGTCGGAGAAAATCATGATCCACCAAGGCTCAATAATATTTAAGCACTTCGAACATTAAATTCTGAAAACGAAAATAAATTGTATCAACGTAACGTTCGTTTATTTCCGGATCGATGTGAAAAGGTCCATTTGTAATCGTAAATGTATATAAACGTCAATTCTTGTCATATTTTATTCGCGTCACGTCGTGGGCACAAAATGCGGATGGACTTCCATCGCTTGAAATCTTGCCATCGACTTTGAAATGCAAATTGGCCTACTACCTACATTTTTTTTAGAAAAAGAGTGCTTTTGGGGGGCTGTCTTATACAGGCTGTATCAAAACCCTTCACAAAGTCGTTATCAACGCATTCCGTACATCAAAGTAAGTAACTTTGTGCAAAAATAATTGCTGGGAAAAGACTTTAATTTTTTGGGTGAAAATTCGCTGTTTACGGTATTGCACAATCAACTTTTAACGATCCCACTGCTGGGACACAGGCCTCCTCTTTGTGAGAGGAAATGGGCTGTAATTCACCACGTGGACCCAAGCCGGTTTGGCAGATGTCACATGTCTTCGAATATTTTGGTTCTAGGACATGCCGGTTTCCTCACGATGTTTTCTTTCACCGTTTTGAAAGCAGTGGTGATGAAATAATGTACACAAAATAAAGCATCTGCCTGGGTTCGAACCTACGACCTACGACTCTCAAGTCGGGGCCATTACCACTGGGCCACCACTACTCTAATAATAATATTTAGCTCAATAATTAAGGTTTAAAAAACTGAAGTGTTATTCGTTTTTTATCGCTTACGGGGTAAAAACGAAAGAAATCAGTGTGACGTAAAAAACTATCAATAATCCAGTGCTGTAATATTTACGATAATTAGGGAATTTATTTCGGGAACACCACGATGCCTATTTTTAGACAACACACGTTCCAGTATAAATTGAATTCCATTGTGAAATGTGAATTCAATTACCGGTTGAAAATTTAATTTACTTTGAAATATTGAATTTTACAAAGTACCGTTGAAATTCACGATGGACTGATTGTTATTTGTCGGTTTTTCGAAGGGAGGCAAGTAAATCTAACAGACTGATTCTGCACTTACTGCATCCGCCTAGCGACGCTGCGCTTTCAATATGTTGTACTTATATAGATAATTAAATTTGACCCTGTTTATGGGTACTATTACCCATACACAGGGTCAAATTGAATTAGCTAGCGAAACTCCTCAGACTTGATGAGTATCATTACCTAAACATGAACAAATAAAAAATAAAAAAAAATTTGGGAGGGTAAACGAAAAAATCAGTTTTCTTTGTGTAAACTTGACAGATGTGATAGGTATCGACGGCACAATAAAACAAACAAAAAAACAGAATTTTTCAATTCATACTTCAAGTATATTTTTTATTTATATTAACATCAAGCTAGGACGCTTAGGAGCCGCGCAAAAAGCTAAGTACATTATTATTTATGTATTGACTATTGGATTTTAAGATAGCGAAAAAATTGTATTGTTATTTTATATTGATAAAACTGTATCTAATATAAACTAGTAACATGTGGAAACGTAGTGGATTGTACATTTACTTATAGCATACGGTACCTATTTCTAAATATAATATACATACAATGGACGATTGTTTGTTTTCCCAAATAAAATAAAAAGTAAAAAAGTAAGAAAGCACGCGAAAAAGAACTATTCGCGCAGGCAGGCGATGCGATGCGACGAGGTAGGTCAGGGAACAATACATTTTACGCGGACGAAGTCGCGGGCAGAAGCGAGTACAATATATGTAATGTAATATCATCCGAGTGAATGAAGTGTCTTATGTATGAAGCCATTATCTTCACGACGTATAAAGCCGAATACATATCGTCGCGTGACACGCCCGCGTTTACTGGCCACTGTATTGTTAAGTCAAGGGCAATCATTTTTATATGTTACTTGTTCAGTGAAACGTTTGTCGTGAACAATGTTTATTTAGAAATTATGGAGATTACGGAGTTTTAAATTAATTTTGTTTGTAGGTCTTGACGGACTGAATAACAAATTAATTTTATAGCTCACTAGCTTCTGCCTGCGAATTCGTTCGCGTGGAAGTCCTAAAACACCACAATATACTAAAATAGCAGCCACATTTTCTTAAAAAAATCTCCTGTTAACTGCGTCTGTAGTTTTGGTCTCAGCAGCCAGAATATATAGAGAGTCAATACTGGTGATACGACAGAAAACGACGTACAGTTGTCCACCCGCAGTATTCAGTTGCAGTTTCCCATCGCTAGCGAAGTTTTACGTTTTTAGTGAATGAATGAACGCCTGCGTTCCTTCCTGCATATATTACCTAATGGCATCCCAGACCTGGCAAAAATTACTTGAAAAAACAAATTCAATGTTCACTTTTGACTTCCCTACGATTTTATAGAAGTTGACTCGAGTGCAGCCTTTATCCCCATTTATTAGGGGTCGGTGCAACATGTATTTTTCTTCCATACTTCTCTATTAGTCGTCTTCTCGGTAGCAACTCGCATTCTAACCATATCATCTTTGACACAGTCCATTCATCGTTTCTTTGGTCTCCTCCTACCAAAGAGTAGGAGACGAGGTTGGGACGATCTATTATTGTGTACATACAATGCTCAAAAAAAAAAACTATCAGAGCTATCAAAAACAATTAAATTGACAGTCCTGATACTCGTAGTTGGTTTTTTAATTATTTTTTTCTTTAAGCACTATGCGAAGTGATTGAAAAAAAGAAAAATTGGTCATAACTTTTAAACCGTTAAAAAATTCACCAACATTCTTAGGATCAAAAAGTTTGGAAATGACCTTGCCCACGCTCCTATTCGATTTGATCCATACTTCCAGGGACACTCTGTATAATTTGCTTAGGTATCAATTAATTACCCTGACTTTTACTTAATGAAGTATCGTCACTCTAAAACTATTTTAATGCATTCAAAAAGTTAGTGATTATTATTTCATTTAAAATCTTCATGAGTGTTTTACATCTTCCAATTTTCCGTATTAATAAGGTACTGTAGAGCCTTTAAGGGGGATGCGGTGGTGAGGCAGCCTGCGAAATTCAAATTTTCTTACTTTTTTGCAATTTGCAGGTGTAATAATAATACATAACATAGCATAATCAGCCTATAATGTTCCCACTACTGGGACACAGGCCTCCTCTCAGTGGGAGGGAGTGGGCCGTAATCCACCACGCGGGCCCAGTGCGGGTTGGCAGATGTCACATGTCTTCGAATTTTTGGTTCTAGAACACGCCGGTTTCCTCACGATGTTTTCCTTCACCGTTTTGAGAGCAGTGGTGATGAAATAATTTACACAAAGTAAAACGCCTGTCTGGATTAGAACCTACGACCTACAACTCGTAAGTCGCGGCCGTTACCACTTCGCCATCACTGCTCTCTGTGTAATAATATTTTATCTAAAAGATATATTTTATCTAAAAGATATATTTTATTGAAGTACCTCTCCCACTGTATCTACCGAAGTAAATAACTTATAACACCTACTTTACCTTTTTAAGGGGACTACATGACCTAAACGCAAAAAACGAATGTTTTATAATGCCTAAAAGTTTAAGATCGACTACAGCACGGGACTACAGTAAACAAAATCAGAAAAATATTTTGATATTCTTCAGGATATATGCTAGTTAGATAGTGTGTTGAAAGCATAATACAACTAATTTGACACGATAGAAAAAATCATGATTATACCTCTAAAAACTTTCTTTTTACAATAAAAACCATACATATACACACAATCATTCAGATTTTTGTCAGATTATTCTACAAGCAACGTACTAAAGCACTAGTGTTTTAATTTTTTAGTTCGAACAATAGATTTATTGTAAATAGATAATTGCTTCATATTTTGCAATAAATTACCAGCGTTGTGTCATCGCGCTTCTCTTTCTTTTCTATGCAGTCTGACAGTGACCGCGCTTTAGGTCATGTAGTCCCCTTAATATTACTCCTGGATCTGTGTAAAAGCGTTCGGAATTCAATAAATGTCCAATAAAAATCCTTTTCGCTCTAAAAGCCACTGAGACTGTAGTCACGAGAGAGAATTTTATTAAATTTTATATTTTTTTAATTGGCCACTCTGTACAAGCTATAAATGGCGGGGAATTCGCTTTTTACAGATAATTATATTACAGAATATAACACATTCATCACGCCTGTATTCCTCAAAGGGATAGGCACACGTGTATAGGTTGAAATTGAAAAAACTTGACAAATCGAAATGGGAGATTGTACTCATCATTATGAACAAGTTTTACTATGGGACCCAACCTGAAATCACGAAAAAAAATTAGCTGTTCCCTACATTTATGTTCGCATAACTCGTCAAAATGTAGGGAAAAATTGATTTTTTTTCGCGATTGCAGCTTTGGTCCCTTGGTAAAAGTTGTTGATAATGATGAGTACAACCTCCCATTTCGATTTGTCGCATGTTTTCAATGTCAACCTGCAGTACACCCACATTTCGCCAGTCATGTTTAACAGGTGGCGAGCTTATTCCATCAACCACAAATCCAGACTCCGGGCTGCTACTGAGAAATTCTTGATTGATAAACACAATAGCATTTTGCCCGACCCGGGAATCGAACCCAGGACCTCATACTTAGCAGGAACACTTGCGTCCACTAAACCAACGAGGCAGGACTCGTGAACTGCATTGCAGCAGTGCGATTCTGTAAAACTCTCACCGTGAAAACATGTGAAGTAGAGTTTGAAGTGAGCTGTTCCCCTGGTGGAATGATAGCTCACTACACCTAAGTTTTCACGGAGAGATTTTAGTAGAATAGACCGGCTGCTCTAGTATCCGCAATCGCGTCCTGCTGAGTATCGGATGCGGATTCGATCCGGGGTCAAGCAAAATGTTATTGGGAGTTGCCATTGCATTAGGAAATTATACTGAAATGGAACTTTCTGGCGCAGTCGCGAGACAAAATAATGTTTCAACAACAACATTGTTTTTCACTTTTTTTTTTTTATGTTGTGTTTCACGTTCTGTGTTTAAATAAATATTATTCTTTCTTTCTGAACTTGTTGATTACATAACTGTGTCCCAAAATCCATATCGCTGATGTAGGCCACACAGCTGCCAAGCTTAAATGGAAATGGGCTAGTTACATCTGCCGCATGCCTTTGGCTGTGTGTACAAACTACCGCACAGTGGGTCCGAATTTCCGAAACAGCTGCAAATGCAGCTATGTAGGCCTCGCAAGAACAAGTGTCGAACTAGACTGTTTTCTAAAAAACTAGCCGTTGGGGAATTTCCTATCTACACAAACATATAAATGATAAGTTATATTTATTTATTAAACTTTATGCACAAGTAAAAACTGTAGAAAGGCGGACTTAATGCCTTGGGCATTTTCTACCAGTCTACCTTAGGGTGACGCAGAGACAATACACAGGAGGTGAAAAAACAGAAAAAAAAGAAAATATGAATAAAAGATATAAGAATAAATACATACATACAACAAAATATAAAAAAAAGTTATGAGACATAAACAAGAAACCCTACACCAACTTAATTCTGAGACGAATCTGCCAACTTCTTGTGTATGTGTTCTCGAGCTTTCACTTTAAATGTGATCCGATTGGTTACCATCCTGATATTCTGAGGGTACAGTAAGTCTTATACAGCCTTACCAAAGGGTATCGTATTACCCAGTAACTAGGTTGTGGAGGTCAGATAGGCAGTCGCTCCATGTAAAATACTGGTATTCAGCTGCATCCGGTTAAACTGGAAGCCGACGCCAACATAGTTGGGAAATGGCTAGGTAGATGATAATGTTGATATAACCCATATTAGCCCCCCTTAATCAAATTTATTTAAAAAAAAATTTTTTTTTAATCCTTCCAGTCCATTTAGTGCTCATTTTCGTTATCAAAGGAACTTGCGCAAAATTTCATGCTTCTAGACCCAGCCGTTTAGGCTGTGCGTAGTTTGTCAGTGAATTCATGAATTTAACTTAACCTAATTTAATTTAACCTCATTCCGCCGGCCCCCTTCTAACTTCGGACATCCAGACGCACTGCATGTTACCATCCCTACCAGGTTGCTATTCCACCAATTCGCACTAAGCGTTTGCAAACGTCCTTTATAATGCGCACAGCAAAAGAGTGGAACTCTCTACCTGCGTCTGTTTTTCCGAGCGCATACATCCCAAATCTCTTCAAAGTGAGAGTGAACAGGCTTCTTCTGGATAAGCTCGCTCCATCGTCGACTTTGTCTCTGTCACCTTTGACCTAGACTAGAGTCAAGAGCAAGTCCATTCCAAATAAAATAAAAAATAAGATGAAAAATGAAGAAAATCCACTAAATGTAAGTAACATTTAGTGAATTTTCTGGCACGTAGATTTTTTTTTATCGAAACACACGTCACATTTATAATAAATAATTTTCATCTGAAGAAAAAATAAGACAGTTTGACATATTTTCTATACAAAAGCTGCCAACATTCAAGAAAATACGAGACGAGACTATCAAACTGAAGTGCTAGGTTTGTGATTAAAAAACGTGTACTTTTACAATTTAATATATAGATAATTCATATAAAAAGAGGGCTTGCGGCCTTGTCCTGCCGGCTAATAGAACACTTCATAATCAAATTAATTAGCTATAATCCTTATAAAATCCAATATTAAAGACTTTCAAGAAGTCTTTGAAATTTTTGTTTTTGCAACAGAATGTCATTTAATCAGATTGGAAGCCGTATAAATGGTAGGTTCGTAGTACATCTTTGTAAGAATTCAAATGGCAGTTTGAGGTGCTCGAAACCGTATCTAATGGTATTAGAATACAATAGAATACTTTTTAGACCCAAACATAACTATAAGCTTATTTATTTATGTAGACTTAACCCCTTACTAATAAACGTATTATATCAGATGAATAGTTACACACCGATTTCTCTCTTTCAGTCGTCAGTAATAATTTGACTTTCGAAAGAAGAAGACAAAGCATTGTGGAACTGTACAGACGCTATACAACATTTATTAGTAAGGGGGATAGACAACACCAAGATACCTGAAGATTTTCTTTTTTAGGTTTTTTTGTAATTTTTGTAAGTTTTTATAATATAGTTTTCAAACTCAGTCGCAATATTGTTTAGGATTGTGACTATGTACTCGTAACTGTTAATTAATTCCTAAACGGATTGAAAAACGACCAAGTTTTTCTTTACAAATCGTAGTAAGTAAGTATTACTATTTTGATCACAGACGATTTCGCGACAGGTCCTAACATTTTCTGTTGTAACCCAACAGAAAATGTAAATGGAAGGACGTCGAGGTCAATCTTGAACACTAATAGCAGAAGGCTTGTGGCTCTGTTAATGAAGTCCCTAATAAAATACTTCATTGATGAAAAACGCTACGAAAAGTGATAAAAGGATCATTTGGCAGCAGTTAATTTCCATACAAAACTGCCAAGCCTGAATAAATATAACTATGGAACAAAATTTGGTAATTTTCGTTTGTAGTTAAAAGCTTAATTTAAAGTTCTATACCCCCGAGTTGGCTATCCTGTATGTTTAGATATTGAGTTACAAACCGTCCGTGTTTATAAGTCCGGTACCTACGTCATTCGGACGGTTATTTCACACGATGACAATTACATTGCTCTACTCCACGATATACAAATTTTGAATAGCGCATGGCACGTAGTTACACAGCTGCAATCATCGCCGAGGCGTCATGTTTTCGTTGCATGTAAGTGACCCCTTCTTACCGAATTGAAAGACGTTTCACGTCAACAGCTGTATTTTTTCAGTGAGTTTGTATTTCCGATCGTATTTGTGAACATAGCTCATTTTTCTTCTGTTTTATTTTATAACTTACTAGCTGTTACCCGCGACTTCGTCCGCGTGGAATTTAACAAAAAACTTATTGTTCAGTTCGTTTTTATTTCTTAAATAAAAGTAGCCAAAGTTATTATACATCAGTTATCTGCCAGTGAAAGTCCCGTCAAAATCGGTCCAGCCGCTTCAGAGATTAGCCGAAACAAAGAGACAGACAAAAATAAAAAATAAAATGTTATTTTGATATATGTACCGTGTATACATCCATATGCATTTAGTAAAGAGCGGTTATTTTAATATTACAAACAGACACTCCAATTTTATTTATTTGTAGATGTATAGATATGTAATTCAACTAATGATATCTTGTACGTAGGTACTATTCATTTCTCAGCTAGTGCTGTGCACTTCTGTGTGACGTAACGAATTCAAAATTCCTAAAACTGAATGTGATTTTTGTTAGTGTATGTCTTAGTGAATAAGATGTTGAAATGCCAAGTCCTAAGTCATTTCTTGGAGCTATCCCTGCTTGCACTTACCTGCTCACTTACCACATACCCCGTTCACACTCGAACTAAGTACTATAGGTACGTACCTCGGAGTAGGACTTCTCGATTGCTGACCGCTTGATGGTGTAAGTGCGCAAGTCCTCGAGCAAGTCGCATTCATGCTGATTCTTTGCATGGAGTTTCGCAATCTGCTCAGTGTGCAGGTTTTTGAGAAATTTCGTATAGTTGCTCTGTAACAAAGAGAGGGATTATGTTAGAAGGTTTAAACTTGTGATAAGCATACAATTAAACAAATAGTTTGTTGAAAATAAAGTGGTGGAAGGAAACAACTGGATGAGGCACGCATGAAACCGGGAAGTTTGGCAGAAAGGGGAGGCCTATACACAGCTGTGGGTGATTCCGGGCTGAAACGATGATGATGATGATGATGAATGTGATGGAAGCACAGATACCTATAGGTACACCTAGATATCGCAAGAGCAACTACTTCGCGTGCCAAAAATCGCACCAGCTTACGTAGGCACAAAAATCGTAAGCCGCCACTTTCTCGGTCAGTCTTGTACTGCTGGCTGGGTGAGCGTGAGCGCTGGCGCTAGGCCCCGGGGGTGGGGCAAGACGGGTGCCGCACGGGCCGCGTCTTTGAATCGATTTGATTTTCCCATTACTAAATAGTGCTTGTGACGTTATAGTAGGTAGTCAAAAAATGGCACGCTTGGTCTTACAGATCGTGATACTTGCGTTATCTGCGGTTGGAAGGTTAGTTATAGGTCCGCTGGCAAGTTTCTGGTATGATCAGCTCAAAGTTAGGCTACACGAGATTTGTCTGTTGGACACACTAGCATCTTGTAGGTAAAGTTGTTTTCGAACCTCAATCCATTTTATGAACCTTATTATTATATAAGGTGGCAGGGACGCATAATCTGTTACCATGGATTCAGTACATGATTCTGAACCCCACTGCGTTGAAATTCTTCACCAGTATTTAACAACTTTTGTAAAAAAAAACCACCGACTTAAAAAAAAACAGTACAAAGGGAAAATAACTTCAATTTCGGAAGTCGGTGTTGTTGGTTCCGTATTTTCGTTTTTTGACACCAACTTCCGAAATTAAAGTTATTTTTCACTTTGTAGTGTTTTTTTTGAAGTCGTTTGTTATTTTTGTAAAAAAGTTTTTATTTATCACTTTTTAGTTGTACCTACCCCACACAAATTCAAATAACACTAGTGCACTGAAGACACCGTCTAGAAGAATCGTCAAAATTGGCATAGAAATGCAAGAGATGCAGTACATTTATGCATATAACTTCGTACATAAGAATAATTACATAATTTATTATATACTAAAACTTTCCTGAAAGTATGTAAGTACATCACATTAATGAAAGAATTATCAAAATTGGTTCATTAGTTTTTGAGAAAATTGCGGACATACATACATACGGGTCGAATACAGAACTCCTTTTTTGAAGTTGGTTAAAAAAAATTGTTGTTCTACACATATTGACCACGTACGTATTGCACATTTCTATGAAACAGAAGATTTTTTGTTGATGACCTAAGAAACATTTTTACGCTAGGGGGTGTAAAATCATGTGTTGAATTCGTGGTTTCAGTTTGCTTGTCGATGTCGCTGCTCCTCTGTATTTAGACTGAGATGTTTACAATAAAAGCGGACATCAGAGTTAAATTAAATTAATTACAGCTCCATCGACTGTTCGAAACAACGTTGCACAGCGTCCAGTGATTCAATTTATAACTAACGGCTTAATGCACAAATTGGTTTCAAGAGGAATTGCAGTGAATCTTTCTGCGAAGATCGTAGGTGTCGGAGCTAATCGGTACTTAGATAAGCTTTTCTGCCCTTCTTCCCCTTTTGTGACCTTATCTAATTTTAAAAATATTATTATCGTGTAAAAGTGTATTTTAAATAAATGTGAAAGTAGCTTTGTCTGTCTGGCTGTTGACTTTTCACGCTTTAACGGCTTAAAGGATTTGGATGAAATTGAATTAACTAATTTAAAGAAATAATTGAAAAATTGGCACACGGATAGACCATGACCTGATGGATCTAAGACATAAAATGTCTTATTTCCAGGTCATAGGAATAGTAGGTACCTATTAGATGCTATTAGAACAACGATAACTGCAACACCCCTCTAGATCCTTGACGTTGCGTGTTCACGAAAGCAGATTGTCGACGGAAGCCTAATTTTATTAGGCCAAACTGTATTCGAAGTCAGTTACCGACACCCTGTAACCGGCCGGCTTCGGTCCTGTGAACAATCGCCGGCCGTGAAGTTGATACCTCGGAGTACTTCGGACTGTTTCGGGAAACTTCGGCTCAAGAAACAATGTTGTAGCCCGAGGAACCTAGTTCAAACTGAAATAGACTTTGGTAATATTTTGGGTGTTGTATGCATTGAAACTGAAATTGGATTTTTATCATTGCAAAACTGTGGCATGGAAATTGTGTATTATTATCACAATAGAAGTCTGATAGTCATGTCATGTAGATAGTTCTATGTAGACTGTAGTCCTCCGGATCGTATTTCGGCTATGGCGGCCAATCTCAACACAGATTCACTTTCGCGGGAGATATTATACAGGAAAACATTTTAACCAGTGCGCAAATGATTCTAGACGTAGAAATTTTTCGTCAGTTATAAAAAAAGTGTTGTTATTTTCTCTTGACTGTACTTACCTGTCAAAAAGAGGAACCTAGCATAAAGTGGATAAGACAAAGTGTAAAACAGAAGACGAACTAGCGGGGGGAGCTTTAAAATGTTCTCCTGTGGGGCTGATCATTTATTATGTAAGACGATTTGAGGGGAGGGGATCCAAACTAGTCTTATTTTTTTTACGTGGGTGTGGGAGGGGTCTAGATTGTTCTTACGTAATATCTCATACGTAAGCAAAAAGGAAGTTTTTCTTTTTTTTTTTCTTTACAGTTTTGGTAGATACTGATCTTACGTAAGATTGAAAGGGACGGAAGGGGTTCATCCAAGTCTTATTTTTTCTTACGTGGGGGGAGGGGTGTCAAAAAGTGGTCAAAATTGTCTTACGTAATAAAATAACAGATATAGAGATATCTAGAGAAGGTTTGTATAAGTATTTTTTGCCGGATAATAATGTATAGTATTATTATGCTCGGTCCAGGGCAATTTTCAAACAAACTTTCCCATATTACGAACGCATGTCACCTTTTCGAACTGTAATTTTCATTCAAATGTTGACAATGACGTACCTAGTAAAAAACTAATAATTAACCTTAGGACTGTAAATTTTTAGATTCTAAGCTTAGGAACCTAAATTCTAAGAACCTCTTTAATTAATTAACTATGACGTATTGTTTATGTGGGGTGGCCACCCCGCGAGTGCTCATGGGGCTAAAACCCGCGAGAGTGATCAAGGTTTACGAGTAAAAAGGAGTGAGCCTCCTGCATACCTAGCTCGTACGTTGTCTGTACTTTATCATAACAGAGCACAGACAAGCCGCGCCGGCAGTGTCTGCAGACGTCAGTAGGTATTAATAAAATTCGTAGCGACGAAAGTGCGTTGAGCGTACAATTTCTGTCGCCAGCGCCACGCCATTCAAAGCCGTCAGTTGCTATACGTCATTTGAGTCGTAATGCGAGTAAACAGTGACACTCTTAGTTTCGCTCCATCTCTAAGTTCTATCAAACTGTCAATGCTCTGCAATAATAATAATCATCACAATAAAAAAAAGTTATAAAATAAAATAATAATTAATTGTTATTTTTAATTAGGTACTTTTTTTTATTTCCAGCTTTTTAGTTTACAAATGTGAAAGATTTCGTAGGCGATTTAGTTCTTGGTACTTACGTGTTTTTTACGATTTTTCACTTCGAATTACTTTTAACCTTATAAGTTGTAAGTGTATATTTTTGTAATCACCATTTAAAACCCTTTATTTTGATACCCCACGGTTTTGAGATAAACATTTTTTTTGAAGACAGTATGGCGCCAAAAATCCGCCATTTTGTTTTTTTTTTATTTTGATATTCCCAGTGTCACTTTCACAGTAAATACGAATCTAACGACACCTCTCAAGCTGCAATTGATCAAGCCGTTTAGGCAACAGAGCGTGCCAAACAATTATACATACATACAAACATACATACATACATACTCTCGAAAAACACAACCCTCCTTCTGGCGCAGTAGGATAAAAACATCAGCTGTTCAGCGGCAGATGCATGCACAACGGTCAACTATGATGTACATCACGCTACACTGGATCACAAAACACTTAGTAATCAGCATTATGAAAGCAGGTTTTACCCGGGTATAACGCCAAAACGTGTATATCGCCAATAGGCTTGAAAACCGCTCGCCGCCGCTGATCCAATAGCCAAAAACAATAGACGAATTTCACGGATAATAGACTCACATAACATAATGGCTAGAGATAAGCTGCAGTTTCTTGTTCGCACAGGTAAAATGAGTGCGTACATAAGTAGATACTAATTTAAGACAAGAGCAATACGCACGATAATCGATAAAATCATACGTATAGGAAGAGTTATTATCAATTTCATAAAAATTATAACACCCAATAATTTTACTGTACTGATTAGAGCAAGTTGTACGAACGCCAGCACATCAAGCTACTACAATCTGTCAAATTTCTCTAAAGCATAAGGTTCAAAGTTGATTGGGAAAATTTGACAGTTTCGGGTAGCTTGCTGTGCTGGGGTCTGTACATTCCTAGCAATGGGCGTAGGTACAGTGATGAAATGAAACAACAATGCGAATACCCGAAAACCGTCATCCTTCAAATGCCGCAAGCGGAGTTTGAAAGGACTACCCGTGAATAATGCCTATACCAATACCAATACTCGAAAACCGTAATCCTAAAACCGGGAACCGAAGGACAGGCATAATTGATTCATCGCGTTTAAATGTTCAATCATCTAATTGATGCAGAAGCATTATATTTCTAGCTTAAAGGGATTCTTGAATTTATTACAGAACCTAATGGAATATCAGTCACAAGTATTAGTAATTTATCAATCATGTTTCTATCCTTTGACGATCAAAGGCGTATTGCGAACGGATTTTTTAATAACTGTTGGTCAGTTTTACTGTGGCTTCTTGAACGCATAATTTAATATCGGATTATGGTATCGTAATTCACTTATTGATTATCATGTTCTAGTTTTATTGAGTTCAATGAATCTATAACAATGTGATAGAATGATGGAGATATAGAACCATATTGAGTATGACGATCTTGGATATAATATTAATTGGATCTTATAAATAAAATGAATCTATCATTATAATTTTCCTACTGTTGGGACACAGGCCTCCTCTCAGTAAGAGGGAGTGTGCAGTATTCCACCACGCGGGTCAAGTGCGGGTTGGTTAGATGTCCCATGTCGTCCAATTTTTGGTTCTAGGACATGCTAATTTCCTCACGATGTTTTCCTTCACCGGTTTGGGAACAGTGGTGATGAAATAATTTACACTAAGTAAAGCGCCTTTTAAATAACCGACGAAACATTTCAACGCAGGGGGTTTCAGAATCATGGAGGTACTGAATCCATATGGTTACAGGTTGCGCGTCGATGTACAGTCAACAAGACGGCGAGCAATAGGCAGCTCGCCGTCCGGTAAGGGCCAGGGGGTCTACTCCCTAAGTCCGTCGACGAAGTGAACGGCTCGTCCGACGGTAGCCCGATACGTCGGACTGAACCCTACTCTCTAACGATTTCGGATTCATCAGTTTCAAACGGAATCATAGACAATATTCGTGAACGAAGGACGCATGGCGATAGAGTTGCGTTATTTTACCGGTCGATTACCGGTTTACTTATTTTGTAGTTTTTTAGCTTATTAAACAAAAATTAATACTTTTGTCGTTAGAAATTGACAACATATTTTAAAATATACTTTTTATTATGTCTTAAATATAGAATTGAATTATTTTTGCCATTTTTGTCCGGAAACCGGCATCATCCTGTTAAGACCTTTGCCTATTTACTTTTTGAAGGAAATTTTCAAATGAAATGTCAAAATCTATGGTCAAAGTATAGCACGTTTTTTTCTATGGCTATAGTAGGTACGATGTTGATGCTACGCAGTGGGGTATACCGCGTGCGCCGCGACAATACGGACGTACAACGGCGATCCTCCGCGACTCTCAGTCGCAAAGCCATTTTTATATATTGTACACAATGTGTTTTACTCATTGTATGTTAAAAAGCCCATTAAATGATTATTTAAAGAAGTGACTTTATTAAAAAGGTCATAAACTTTGTTAGCCGGGAAGTTTTCTGTATCCTAATTAGCTTTCCATTCCATGGTTAATTGTGTAAAATGTCCCCAACCGCTGCAGCAACTCACGGGCAAATTGAGGCCCTTCTCGATTATATGGGTGAGAACCAAGAATTGGCTCGCGGATTATTGAGGGGTGCCGACGGGAGAGTTCGCTCAAAACGGCTGTGGGAAAACCTGTGCAGCTCCCTTAACTCAATGGGAAGTTGCACTAAGTCCGTCGAGCAGTGGCAAAGGGTGTGGATCTAAAAGTAAACAAAAACCACAGTAAATGGGTGGGACGGAATGGTAATAAAGCTCAATTAGTTGCAGAAACTTTAATATGTCCTTACTTTCATTCTTGGATCAACACCACTTCGGCGTATGTGTTGAGGCAAAAGAGGTATTAATTCCGCACATACGTCTTCGAATAACTCCCGAGTGAGCCTATAGTTCCCTATGAACTCAACGTCGGGAATACTCGCCAAACTAAAGTTTTGGCGTAAATAATATCGACGTTGCCTCCGCTCTTCCTGTAAAGCTTCTTCAATCAATAAAAAAGCAGCCATAGTTTGAAATTATTTTATTTTAGTAACTTTCGTCGATAGCACGAGAACTATTTTGATGTCGTATCAACTGACGTAACTATCCGTCAAAACCAGTGTCATGTTCAACTGTTCGGACGGGCAAAAACACATCGGGAGTAGGGACAACAGTCAAATCGCGTTGTCATTCATTCTTCGCTCGGGCCCCGAACGATTCATCCGTTCGTAGGTCATAGGGAGTAGGAAACGCCCGTTACGAAGCCCGAAGCGACGGACTTCGTGCTTAGGGAGTAGACCCCCTGGCCCGGGTCGACGGCGCGTTGTGTTCCACGCGCGCCTCAGAGATGTCAGCACTAACTGACGGGGTCCGCTAGGGCCGATGCCTGCCGGGGTCGCGGGTTGTTCGTAGAAGATACCGTGGCCCCTGGCACAGGCAAGTGAAGGAACACGGGTGGGTTTTAGTCAGTAAGAGTCTGACACGACCTCTCGCTCCGCCCAGAGCGGGAGAAGTTATTTGATAATTTCCCAGGCAAAAAAAAAAAAAGTTCTACAACAAGCTTAGAGAAAGTAAAAAAAATAAAAATAATCTGTACCATTTTATTAACCTACTGTCAATGCGAACAGATTTTTTCCCTTTGCAAGCTCGATTTAATTGAACAATGTATTTCAACTCTGCAAACGGTTCAAGTAGTACCTGCCTACAAAATGGAATAATTATTATAGGTATTGTGCATTGCTTGAAACAGGTAGAATGAATTCATTCGCATCAAATTCACGAAGAAAGCTATTGATTGAAATCGTCTCGTATTTGTAAACATGGTAATAAAAATATTAGAAAGTGTGACTAATTTATTTATCGATAGATTATTGTACTGTATCAAAATCAAAATACGGCGAAATGGGGTTAGTTTGATACTACGGGTTTACTTTGATAACAACTTTCGACTTATGAAAAACAATTTTATTAGATTTAAATATATAGATTTAAACAAAAAAATCAGTTATTTGTATTTATCAAAGAATCCCATCCAGAAACCATCATCTTAAAACAACTGCAGCACAATGTGGACCGATATTTTTTTGTTTTTTTCTTGGTTAAGGGGTTACTATCAAAATACGTACCAAAACTAGTGCGATCAAAGTATCCCCGGTGTCAGTACGAAGTTGATCAAGATGATTTTTTTTTTTTTTCAAAAAGGAGTGGCAAAAAGATTTCTTTAATGTAAACATATACAACCCATAAAACCGATGTTACATTTATTTTTGGTAATTTTTCAGCCTTCTTAGTACAGAAATATGTAACCTCAAATTTTAAAATTGATCAAAATTGATCAATGTAACCCCACTTTACGGTATTTTATTTTACATTTTTTATTTATTTAATTAAATAATGCATACTTATAATATTAAGTCTTACACTAATGTGGTAGGTACATAATAATGAGATCGACTCGAACTAGGATAAACCTGTATCTCAAGTATCATACGTGAAAATTAGCTTCTTACATTAATATTCCTAAAATTGATGATACCTATACATAAATAGTGAGCAACTTAACAGACTAATGATAGAACAACACTGAATTAAAAATAATATTTAACTTAATACAACCAGTAACTTTTCTGTGTCATCATAAGGCAAATTTTGTAATCAAGTTGTAATAACATTTTTGCAGTGTAGGTACCGTTTCTAATGCAGACATAGACAAAATAGCGTTTACTTTATTATACAGAAATGGGCCTAAGAATATAAAAAATCTATACATAAACGAAAAAGGAAGGAAAGGTGGACCGACGACCTTGTGTAGGCCGCAGGAACCCGTTGGATGTGAGAAGCACAGAACCGGTCAAAGTGGAGGTACTTGGGGGAGGCCTATGTCCAGCAACGGACGTCTTTCGACTGAAATGATGATGATGATGATACATACACGAATGCCTTAATCTATAATCATCCATACAGATGTCTTTTACATACATAAACCTACATGGGCACTTATGAAACGTCAGAAGCTGGGTGCACGATTCCAATTGGTCGTTTGCTATGGAAAAGCCGGCAAGAAACTCCACGGTTACTCTTTTACAAATAATTTAGTTTTGATAATATTTCCAAATTAGAGTGATTAACACTGTAATTTTGATTTGGGAGAACAGTGTAGGTATTGTATTGTATCTCGGGCTGGTGTTCACAACTCCACGTACAAGGCACGTATCTTGCGTACGTACAGGTTAACGTATATGTAGGTACCTGTTTGATTAATTACTTAATAAGATGATTTTTACCACGATTCATTATGTGTCACCTACTGACTAAGTAATAACAGCCGTACGGGTCGATCGATCTGATTAAGCTAGGCATGCTTATCGCGAATGCCATACGTAGCAGTTCTCGCGGCCCACCCATCAAGGCGAAAGTAGGTGCACGGGCGGAGTTTTTAGGGGTGCAAGCCCCACATAAATTCGTTGTCTCCGCGGACGGCGTGGTATGCGTTAGGCATTTTCTTCGCCGAATAAAAAAAAGGCATGCTTAGTCCGTGGATATCATATTACCCAGTGACTGGGTTGTGGAGATCTGATAGGCAGTCACTCCATGTAAAATACTGGTATTCGGTTAGACTACTAGACTGGAAGCCGACCCCAACCTAGTTGGGAAAAGGCTAGGCAGATGATAATGATAGTCCGTGGATGGCTGACTATCTTCACGTGCCAAGACCGCTCCGTACTTCGGAACCGGCTGTCATTCGTGAATCTTTGACAGTCGTACGTGTCGTCAGAAGTTCGAAAGTCTAACAACCAGTCTTAATCATAACTGAGATCAAATAGGCAGTCGCTCCATGTCAATCAATCAATCATCTCGGCCTATTGCAGTCCACTGCTGGCATAGACCTCTCCCAGGCTGCGTCACGACACCCTGTCCTCCGCCTACCACGCCATTTAAAATACTGGTGTTCAGTAGCATCCGGTTAGACTGGAAGCCGACCCCAACATAGTTGGGAAAATGCTAGGTAGATTGATAGAAACATTAGTACCTACAAATCTCATAGAAAATTCTCGAAGCACGTCATTGAAAATTACGTTATACCAAAAAAGATCATCCGAGAGTAATAGATGTATTCATATGATTTAACTACGTCGGCCACCGCCCCACACCGCATCGCAGCCCATCGCCCGCGCTATTACCTCGTTTTCGTTTAGCTTTTTTTCTGACCTGTTTTTCTTTCTGCTCGGCTCCCAAGGGTCGTAACCTTCCTCAAGAATTGGGTTATCAAATGCAATGCAAATCTGACTGGTAGTTTCAGAGATTAGGACGTTCGAACAAACAAACTCTTCAACGTTATTATTAAGGTAAATAAAGAATACCTGCATTTCCATTAATGTACCTACATCTGCAAATTTCCTTTATAAAATTGTGGGATTTGACCTTTTCAGTGCCAAGTAGTGCTGTGTTCTGTACCTGGGTTTGGATAGCACACTGGTAAAAAGATGTGAGTAATTGGAGTGTGTCCAAATATAGACAGACAGAGAGGACCTACGCCCACTGGCTACACTAACAACTAGGTACTACAATTTAATCACAGAAATGCGTTGCAGATATTCCGCTGTTGTGCTCTGTAAAGGTCAACTGAGACCCACGCATGTAACGGCAATCCGACAGCGAAACAGTTTTATTAAAGTTGAAGTATGCACGAGTATTTATTACGCAAGATTCAAAAACGGTTTTTTTCTAAAGTATTGATGGACGTTTTAGAACACAGTCTTTTCGAAAACCGTTATGAAATAGGACTTTTCTCATAGTCACAATCGTTACAAAATGTTTAATTTTGCCTAAGTGTAAGGTATTTCTGTTCGTCGACCTAGGTACTTCTTAAGACGATCAAAGTAAGCAGTACAATAGCTTCACAATTCATTGTATTTATATTTTCTAAGTAGCTATGTTTGTAAAGCAAAATCCTAATAGTTTAGAAGGTGTAGCTGATGTATTCCCAAGAAATATGCGTGACAATAGTATCTAAATTATGTCAATTAATGTGTCAAGCTACTTTGGTGCGCAGAAGTGTTTACTATATGGCCCCAAATATTTACAATAAATAACCAAGTGGTTGGAAAGACGACAGTGCTGCGTAATTTTTAAATGGATAAAACGTACTACAGTGTGACCGAGTTTTTATCAGTGAATTGGCTGAATTGCTCTGGTTTGATGGATCTGGCTTTTGGTCAAGCCTAAGTACTTAAATGATAATATAAACGTTTGCATTCCGAATGTTATTCCAATCTATCAACCAAATTGAAAGGTAAAAACAAAAGAACGTTCTCATGATACCTACTCAAATAAAATAAATTGCTGATGACGTCTGTAGAAAATAACTGTCAAATACAGTGATTACGCACTTGTCAACCCGACTACTGAAGGCCAATAGAGGCCCATTCAGATATAAGCTATATCGCTGTCGCGCTAGGTAGCGATACTTGTCCAAAGTGACTAACCAGACGGCGGACCTATCGACTACCGGAAAATATCGCTTATGTCTGATTACACTCGTGCTTCAAAAACGCTTATATTCAATTCGCAAATCTCACGACAATTAATATGAATGTATTTTGACAGATTGAAAGTGACATAAGAATGCGAGCGTTCTTAAAAATACTGGAATTGCGCTTCCACTCAAAGGAATAAACCACAGGCACCTGAGGAAGGTATCACGCTATCAAAAGCGGTGCTTACACCTTCCAATTGAGTCCATAGTCAGGGTTCACTCTCTAAAGGCTTACCGATAACCACTTTAAGGTCACTTGAGAACCCGTCAAACTATACTTTGATATTAAGTACGAAGGTAAGGTGACACCCGCGAGAGAAGACTGGTCCTGATTGTAATGAGTTGAGGTATGGTTTAAAAAAAGGTTTTATTTTTCTATTTCAAACTGTGAAAAATCAAACCAATTTACAATCTGGAAAATGAGAAATCTAATAATTAAGATAAGGTAATAATAAATGGAATATATATATCGTGTATATATAAAACATTGATCAGGCAGGCGTCATAGTTATTCCATAGTTCTTGGTAAACAGTCCACTTCAGCCACCCAAACCCATAGTCCAACTTTTTATTTTTCCTATCCTACAATAGTCCTACACCAACCGGGGGTTATCCTTGGGTGCACTTGCATAGTGCATACAGGGATAATCGTCGGACGGTGCCGCATTTCATTAAAATTTCCTAAGGGGCCTGTGCGAGTTGGCTTCGGCCCCTCGTACGCCTTCCAAAGGACCGGGACCCCATGGTTCCGAGATATATAAATTCAAGAATAATAATGGAATATGATTAAAAATGCATTTACCAGATGGTTAATTCAATTATAATAATTAAATCTATTATAATTTATTTATTTAATTTTGGCACTTTAACGACTTATTCACTAATACCTAATTTTTTTGGAGTACTGTAACAATTAAACTTAAAATCTAAAGTGAATTTGTCACTTACAGGTGAAACGTATATTTTTTTACTAGTTAAGTACTACTAGTAAAAATATATAATATCTACATAATATAGATAAATCTTATGAAATCGATTCACTTCTCTTTTCTTTCTTTAGAAAAAAAAGGTATAAACTTAGAATTTCGTAGGCTGCATTTTTAAGCACAAATATTCAACTTTAAATTCTAAAATTAGAAACCGCATAATTAGCCTATAATGTTCCCATAGCTGGGACAAAGGCCTCCTCTCTGTGAGAGGGAGTTGGCCGCCACGTGGGTCCAGTGCGAGTTGGTAGATGTCAGATGTCTTCGAATTTTTGGTTCTAGGACATGTCGGTTTCCTCACGATGTTTTCCTTCACCGTTTTCAGAGCAGTGGTGATGTAATAATTTACACAAGGTAAAGCGCCTGTCAGGGTTCGAACCCACGACCCACATCACTTAAATGCACACAGTGCCTGATTTGTAGTCTCTACAAATCTACGCACAAATCCGAACGGATATCATGAATGTGTTTGTCGCAGAGAATTCCGACAACACCAATGACGGCGATCTATGTATAGTAAACTCTCGAATGTTTGTCACTGCATTTAAATCAGGTGGAAGCGATGCGAATCACGAACGCCGCCCCCACGGTGACAAAGGGTTTTAATTACATGTTTGAGTCGCGCTCATGAAACGCAACAACTATAACCTAATTGCTGCATGGGCGGACGACACATCGCCAATGTATTTCGAGAACAATAAGCGTATTAATTGCCCGGTTGGAGTTTTAAAACGGAACGCGTAATTTGTATATTGCTGTTTGATTTGTAGCTGAATACTTTAGTGTGCACACACAGGAGCGGCACGCGTTATTGGCTGCAGTTGCGTGCACAGCTACATGGACCTCCACAATTCCACATCACAGTACCTAGGTAACACAAGAGGGGCCCGTGGCTAAATAATAACAGCCGCACAGGTCGATCGATCAGGTTAAGCTACGCTTGCCGCGGTTGGTCTGTGGATGGGTGACCATCTTTACATACCGAGACCCCTCCGTGCCTCGGAAAGCACGTTAAGCCGTTGGTCCCGGCTGTCATTCGTGGATCTTTGACAGTCGTTACGGGTCGTCAAAAGCCCGGAAGTCTGACAACCAGTCTTACCAAGGGGTATCGTATTACCCAGTAACTGGGTTGTGGAGGTCAGATAGGCAGTCGCTCCATGTAAAATACTGGTATTCAGCTGCATCCGGTGAGACTGAAAGCCGACCCCAACATAGTTGGGAAAAGGCTAGGCTGATGAGTACCTAGGTAACACAGTAACACTATACATTACGCCTGGTAAGACTGGTTTTTCTGACATTCGGGGTTCTGACTACCGTATACTTGCATCAATAATCACAAATGAAACAGAAACAATTAATATAAAAAATATTTTTACTAAAGTGATTTTTCTTGCCCCGATGGAAAATATTTGCTCTGTATATTTGAAAGCGAACGGGCTATGGGTGACGTAGGGTTACTCTGAATAATTTTTCATCTCGATAACATAAAATAAGGTCAGAATTACTTGAAGCGATGCACGAATTACTTACAGATTGACCTTTGAACGTTATCTGATAAAAGTTATAGACGATCTGATATCGAGAGATTTTTCTCGTAATTTTTACCTGACCTTTCGAAATCGAGTTAGTTGTGGAATGAACTTCACCTAAACCACTTTCATAGAGATTCGCATTTGGATTTTTAAATTTAGTTTAACAGCAATCGGATTTTTTATGTTTAAAGTACGTTTTTTAGCGCTAGAAAATAAACAATGTTGCTGCGTTCCTGTTCTACATAACATAACATACATAATCAGCCTATAATGATCCCACTGCTGGGACACAGGTCTCCTCTCTGTGAGAGGGAGTGGGCCGTAATCTACCACGCGGGCCCAGTGCGGGTTGGTAGATGTCACATGTCTTCGAATTTTCGGTTCTAGGACATGCCGGTTTCCTCACGATTTTTTTCCTTCACCGTTTTGAGAGCAGTGGTGATGAAATAATTTACACAAAGTAAAGCGCCTGTCTGGGTTCGAACCTATGACCTACAACTCGTAAGTCGCGGCCTTTACCACTGGGCCACCACTGCTCTGTTCCTTTCTAAGGGCGTAACTAGTACAAGATGGGCAAAAGTAATGTCATAATGTAAATGTGCCATAATTTTTGCAAAGGGCGTTATAATATCATAGTGATTTGATAAATAAGTTGCAGACAGGTAGAGAATTAGTTGACAATGCAATGGAGGATACACACAGACACACAGCTCATGCAATGATGGAAATTTTGAAACACCAATTTCGGGGCCGCGTGTGGCCGTTTTAGTGATTTGAACTTGTAGGCCAGATCGCCAGATCTGACGGCGCCTTCTTTCAGACTTCTTTCTTTGGGGCTTTTTGAAATCTCATGTTTACAACAACAAACCTTGCAAGTCTTGAAAGCCAACATTGAAGAAGAAATATCGAATTTGGAGTGTTTTGCGAGCTACAATTCAAAATGCTGTAAAACGAGCACAAATGTGCATCAACTAAGGAGGTGGTCGTATGACCGATATCATTTTTTCGAATTACCTAATGTCATAAATTTTCCACTTATAAATAAACTTTCCGTAAAACAGAGCCCAATTTTTATTTTATTTCCAACATTACTTTTACCCCCCTGCTTGTACTTGAAACATTTCAGCTTTGTCTCTGGGAAGACAACGCACCTGTCAAAGTCAAAAGCCGGTGGTGACCGTTTACACGGTTCACCAGCAATTTTAGTGAGCCACCAGTCACTTATTGAAGTCTCTAATTACGCAGAATTTTCTACAAGCGTTATCAATAAACAACTAGTGGCCCGTCCCAGCTTCCCACAGGTTGATTTTTTTTTTTAATTTCCAAAATTTTCTTTCGTACAAACCTTGTCCTGGCAATACCGAACACAACAAAAAAAGAATTATCCAATTTGGTGCAGTCATTCGTAGGTTATGCGCGTGCATAGGTACATTTCGGCTTTGTTTTATACTATGTAAGGATTCTGAATTCAATTTCATTATAAAAACTTTTTAACAAAAAAAAAACCGATTTCCAAAAACTACAAAGTGAATAATAACTTTAATTTCGGAAGTCGGTGTCTTTGGATCTGTATTTTAGTTTTTTGCCACCGACTTCCGAAATCAAAGTTATTTATCACTTTGTAGTTTTTTTTAAGTCGGTTAAAAAGAATCGACTTTTTCATCGAATTCAATCATGTGCTAATTCATGGTAAAGTTTACGCGTCGATGTCCCTGCCACCCTGCATTCGATTCTAATCTAGAGAGAAAACTAAGCTTTCCCTGTTAGTAAAATTCACTCGAATATAATTTATCTAATCCCTACAATATCCGGAAAGAACCTATTCTAGTTTCCACGTGCCGCTGAAAGTCTAGGTCAAAGCTAACAGTTATTTATAACCGAGCCAAGGGCACAGCCACCGGCCAGACCACCTCAGGTCACGGATATCAACTTAGCTCTGCATGAGGAACTTTTCGACAGGGAAATTATTCTAAAGAAATATCAGTACCTTGCTAGTAAGTAAACACGGCCACAGCTTTTAAACACGCCGTATAATAAAATATGTTTTATTACATCTCAGCAGTGTCCTTGAAATAATTTTCTACGGACGCTCGGTAGATTAGCACGCACTTGGGGAGCACACTGTGGGTTGTAATTGTAACTGTAGGTACAGTTGAGTTCTTTAATATATAGGCAGTGATAATGTTTCAAAATATTGTAAGCTTTAAAATGATCATATAGTCCTATACAAACTTAGACATCAATAAAATGTTATCATATAAACTGTTCGTAAATATGTTACGGTAGTGCAGTCAAAAATATCTGACTACTCTTCGGAACATCTAAATTTCAAAATATTTGGTGCAACCTAGGATTCGTAAATATCTATACAACTTTGAATATTCAACTAAATGGCCTTTACCATTAAATTTATTTTTGCTTGCCGGAGCAGAAGTTTGAGTAATAATACAATGTTGCCGTTGAAGGATGTCATAACTGACAACTTCAAATTGATTTTGTTTCAAAGAAAAATATTACAATAATGATATACTTCTGTAAAGAGATTGTTCAAAGAATTTAAGACAAAAATGCGAGACATGTCAAATTGTCAAGATATTTTTCATGGAAAAATAATTGTATAGATATTCGTGAACCTAACTTTGCGCTAAATAATATGAACCAAGGATTGCGTACAATTTTTAGTCTTTGTCTGTAGCACTATTATTGATATAATGTAGTCACATATTTATGATGTCACAGATTGTTTACAATTTATTGTAAGGCAAAGCTGTTTAGAGTTTTATGAAACTTACCATTGCCTATATATTTTTCATTCATGAACATTCTCAGATATTTAAGAACTCGACTGTACTTTACAAGTCCGTCAAATTCAATGATGGGAGAGAATTCTTAATTAAAATCTTGCGATATATCGAAGCGAATGTAACCTGCGTGGTAGGTAAGTGTGTAATACTAACAGTAGCAATGGCTTTAATTTTGACAGTTCAACAACATTCATTGCGGTATTTACGTTGTTGAGCAGACAAATGTTTCGAACATATGAAGCAATGGATTAGTAATTAATATCCTCTAATATGATTCAGATTGTGACTGATAGTGTGTTACGCAATTAGAGTGTAACACTGATAGTGTGTTACGCAATTAGAGTGTAACACGTTTTTGAAATTTTAACAAAGTTCCGATTACACGTGACTGAACTAAGCCAATCTTAAAAAATACGTCAATAATTATAAAGTTCTTCCGGTATTAGACACGCTATTTTTAATGTTATTTTAAATTACCCAGATGAGATAGACTTACAAAGATATCAGATAGGAGGCTCCCCTGCCTTTCCTCACACTTTGAAGGGGTTTGATTTTAAATATGAAATCTTGAATATGATGGGTAATTTGTCATTTTAATTGAGCACTTTATAAAAGGGTGCAGTAAAGGTTTTTTTCGTAATTAATAAAGGTTTTAAACACATATCTTTCTACGTCAGTGGTTGATGCAATTAATATTTATTACAAGTGGAATTAATATTATCGGCCCAATAGCGACAGGCTCCCATGACTGCCTCAGTTTCTCTCAATTATTTATGCCACAGTACTGTTGTCGTGAAAGCAGTGGTGGACCAGTGGTAACGTCCCCGACTTACAAGCCGTGGGTTCGAACCCAGGCAGGCGCCTAACTTTTTGTAAATAATTACAACACCGCTCTCAAAAACGGTGAAAGAAAATATAATGAAATATATAATTAAAATACCTACTAATAAAGAGTTTAAGAGAATTGTCTGTATATAATGACAAATAATAAAAGGATTATGTCAAAGAAGGTATGTAAACAATAAATAAAAAATAAACATCGTAATTTGGGAGCAGTTAATAGACATTTACGTAGTTTTCCAGGTGGAAAAACCGAATATCACTTTGCCCGACCCGGGAATCCAAACCAGGACCTCATGCAAAGCAGTAGCGCTTGCGAACACAAGATCAACGAGGCAGTCTTTATGTAATTCAGTTGCTTAAATATTAGCAGGACTGTTAAAAACTCTCAAAATCAAGCGAGAATGTCATTAATACTAGCACAATCTAATTAACGAATATAATCCTCGCTTTCTGCCACTGACGTCACCCGTCAAAAATGACGCCCAAAATGCAAGTGTCCACTGTCCAGCTGCGTTAATGGAAAATCACCCTTCCGGCAAAAACGTCAGTCAAACAAAAAAACAAATTTACATACCAAAAATAAAAAAAGCACGTCGATGCCCGCGATGACGTCACTTTAACAAAGCCTTTGACGTGCTACCTGCAATCTCTGACGGTTCCCTTTATTGAACATTTTTTAAAGCGTTCCATTGGCCAGCTCGTGCTGCCGAGCAACTTTTATAAAATTGCCTGGCGTGAAATTGATCCACGTTACAAGTTGACTAGGTACTAACAGTTATTTTACAGACTAACGCTCGATATGGGAGCACTTCTCATATCTCTGTTGCAATTTATTTTCCAGCGACAAGGTCACTCCGTACCGAAATTGTAACTTTTAACCTTGAACCTGCATTGCAATATGAGTAGGTTAAAAGGGATACTTAAAAAAAATTATTTCACATTTCAGAGAGCTTACCAAAAAGTCCTTTGTCCGTTATCATTTGTATTTCAGTTACAAAACGAACGAATTCTATGAACAGTGAAACATTTAGTGGAAAGCATCAACATTCGAGATTCTGATATTTACATGATCGTAGGTATTCGTTAATTAACTAGAGCGCAGAATTTTACTGGCTCGTGGTCCATAGCAGCCAGAAAACAAAAATGTTTTGACATTGGAAATGACTTTTCATTCGCTTTTCATAGGCTCCGATTTAACGAAAAAGTGCGCTCTCCTTATAATATATCGAAGAGTTGTAAAGATATGATATTCAAAAAAGACTCAAAAGACGCGTATCCAAGAGAGCTGTAAGGTGCAAATAGAATTATTTGAGAGTCAAAAACGAAAAAAGTTATAGCCGAAATAGTGAAAAAAAAAACAATTTTCTCCGAATTTTTGAATTTGGCGCTCGATATTTTGGAAACGAAGAATGATATCAAAAATTTGAGAAACACTCCTCTGGACAATTTAGTCAGCTACAATTTGAGCCTAAAACAAAGACGATCGGGTTAAGGGTTTGCCCTGTAGCCTAACCTTTTTGAAAAAAATCAGAACGACATTATCATTCAACGTTGTAGTTATATTTTGTAACCTTTTCCTTATCCCGACTTTCTCGTCGATCAGCGACAATATTTTTTCGAATTCCGTAGATTAATTTCCAATGTGCTCGATAGTCGTGTGAGGCACGAAATCTGTGAATTTTTTTCCTTAAAAATGTAAAATCTCTATAATTTTTTATTATACGTAAACAGTAAGTCTTAAAAATATATTCGTGCAATTAGTAGATGTTACGGGTATGTAATATTAGCTCCTTACCTATGAAATTTATGTTTTTCATAGAAAAAAATCAAATATTATTTTAAAGAAAATTTTGTGTAAGTATCGTTAATCGAAGTATTGGTCATTAGTGAAGATGTACTTTTGCCATTTTAGTGGAAGTTCGTTGATGGCTCTGCTATAAAAATCCTGGCGACGGGAATCGATGAACTCTTTAGAGGCGTTTTTCACCGCCTTGTTGGAATTTATTTTTTTCCCGTGTAAAAAGTTATCGATATTCCGAATAAAAATGGAAATTAGTTGGAGCAAGGTCTGGTGGGTATGGTGGGTGGTGGAGAGTTTCCAGTCGTAACTCCTATTGTTTTGAGACGGGCGGTTGTGCGGTTCTTCGACGCGTTTTTGTTGTTGTTGTTCAGCGAGTCCATACGGTTAGTACCCACTTTCCGAGCTTTTTATCCTTCCAATTTGAAGAAAATGAATCAGTATCGATTATGTTTCCAAAGCTACATGACCTAAGGACAGGTCTCATGAAACTGAGAACGGTCTATTGATCGGAAAAAAACCTGTTTCCGAAAACTATTTTGCAAAAAGCCAAAATTTATAATAATAATACCAGCCTATTATATATAGCCTATATATTGAGGGTGCTTATAGCTAAGTAATAACAGCCGCAGCCGATCGATCAGGTTAAGCTGTGTTTGCCGCGGTTGGTCCCTGGATGGGTGACCAGTTTTACATACCAAGGCAGGGGTCTTGGTATATAAAACTGGTCACCCATCCTCGTCTTTACTGGTCTTAACTGGTCATCCATCGTGCTTTCCGAAGCACGGAGGGCCGTGCCTCGGAAAGCACGATAGGCCGTTGGTCCCGACTGTCATTCGAGGATCTTTGACAGTCGTTACGGGTCGTCAGAAGCTCGAAAGTCTGACAACCAGGCTAACCGAGGGGTATCGTATTACCCAGTAACTGGGTTGTGGAGGTCAGATAGGCAGTCGCTCCATGTAAAATACCAACCTAGCTGGCAAAAGGCTAGGCAGATGATGACCAGCCTATTATTGTCCCACTGCAGGGCAAAGGTCTCTTCTCATACAGAGAAGGAACGGGCATTGATCACCACGCTTGCTCAAGACGGGTTAGCGGTTTCAGACTTAAATATATTAACTGTAACTCTCGGCTGTCATTCGTAGATCTTTGACAGTCGTTACGGGTAGTCAGAAGACCAAAAACTTTGACAACTTGTCTTACCAAGACTTATTATGTTACCCAGTAACTTGGTTGGGCAGGTCAGATAGGCAGTCATCATCACCATCATCATCAGCCTATAGCAGTCCACTGCTGGACTTAGGCCTCTCCTATTGCACGCCATTCAAGTCGATTTTCGGCAACTCTCATCCAGCTGCTACCAGCCATCCTGCGAAGATCGTCGCTCCACCTAGCCTGATGGCGTCCCACGTTACGTTTACCGATTCGCGGTCTCCACTCAAGAACACGTCTACCCCAGCGGTCATCGGTTCTACAGCTAATAATATAATAGGCAGTCGATCCATGTAAAATACTGGTATTCAGGTAGGTAGTACATTCGGGTAGACTGGGAACCGACCCCAACATAGTTAAGAAAAGTCTAGGCTGATTGGATTAACTATCAGTCCAGGTCAATCAAAAACATCCTGACCAAATTGGTTATAAACTCTCGGTTGAACGGAACAATTAGAGATTTACAACAAAAAAGCCAACTAGTTGCCAGTATCAATATTTTTTATATTTAAAATTGACCGAATGTTTATTTTTAAATCGAACTACGCTCATCGGCTTTTATTGAAAAAAAAATGCGAGCTGAATATTTCATTGTTTTGTATCAATACGCCGTGTATCCGTTATAATTTGATTTTACTAATAAAACGCAGTATATTTGTATTTACGCGAGCCAATATTGGACAAGTTTTGATTAAATTTAGTCAACCTCTAGTTCACGGCTTTGTACTACTTAAAAAAGTAAGCGAAGGTATGTCCTTTGACAGCACGAATTTCGAAATTCAAATTATCATACGTTTTTTGTAATTTGCAGGTCAATGTCAGGTTATATTTTGATCAAAATATGATTCGCGACTATAATAGATATGTATTTATAGAATTATAGTCATTAAAATATCTCTTTAAGTTAAATTTGTATCATAAGCAATTTTACATAAGAGATTTGTTCTTATAATAATAATAAGCTCAGAAAGAGATACAAATTAAATATCTTGACTTAGCACACGAGGTTGTTGACATGTGGAATGTGAGCTCGGCTGTCATTGTGCCGATTGTCGTATTGGCCAATGGCCTTATGGCCGAAGGCCTCGACCAACATCTATCGAGGCTTTCGTTAGGCGGTTGGATCAAGAGCCTGATTCAGAAGGCAGTACCTCTCGATACGGCTCGCATTGTGAGGAGGTTCCTGTTTCTGGAGCCCTAACCACCGGTAGCTTGGACCCTGTTCCCGACACCGACTACTATTTTTTTTTATTTTTAAATTATTTGATACATACTTATTTTTTTATATTTTAAGAAATATTTAAAAATGTAATTTAATATGTAAATAGATAAAAATACGAAATAATAATAATTTATTTAATTCAGACACAGTCCATATTTATGTTAGTAAGTATATCTACTTAAAAACGATGTTAGTAACCAAAGAATAAAATACATGCCATAATAATTACAAATCAAACAACCAAATACAAAACAAACAAACCCCGAAACCCCCTGAAACTCTGACAATCAGTCTTACCAAGGAGTAACGTGTTACCCAATACCTGAGTTGTGGCGATCAGATAGATAGTCGCTCCATGTACCTAAATTACTGGTATTCAGCTGCATCCTATTAGACTGTAATCAGACCCAAACATAGTTGGGAAAAGGCTAGTCAGATGATGTATCTACAGGTCAATTTAGTCCTACGTAATCAAATACAAAGGGGTCAATTCCAATACAATACAAACAATGTCCAATACATTACGATACGAGTACACACATGTACTTGTATCAAATAGTGTCCAGATCAAATTAGCGCCAAATTGTTACACGATTGCCAATATTAGAGCCAAGGTAGGTAACTAATTAATAACGATTGAAAACGGCAAACGATTTGTTGATCTGTGCGAAATTAAAAATGTATGAATAAACGATCCTAGACGCTTGACAACTTTATACTATATATAGGGTGACTGGTAATTAGTTAGGATAACGCCAGCAATTGTTCTCAAACCTAATTGTCACACAGTCACTTAAATGGAATCTTGATATCATTCAAGCCTGTATAATATGTAATCTTAAAGTTTGTCACAAGGCAAGAAGGCTTGTTTACTCGGTATGGCTTTAAGCTGTGTAAAGAATGTAAACAGCGTGTTTAAGTAAACAACTTGCAAGCTGATCTCATTATTGCTGCTTTCAGATGGAAACTAATGAAGTTCATGATCATGCACAGCAGGACACATTATTGTATACATCCTGTATACAAGGGAAACATTTCAACGCAGGGGGTTACGAATCATGTAGGTACTGAATCCGTGGTAGATGCGGAATGGGTTTCCTTTTGACAGTTCAGCAACATTCATTGCGTTAATTACGTTGTTGAGCAGACAAATTTTTCGAACGTATGAAGCAATGGATTAGCAATTCAAAATGATTCAGATTGTCATTGAAAGTGTGTTCCGCAATTAGAGTGTAGGTTGCGAGTCGATGTCTCCGCCACCATGTATCATGTATGTACTTATGAAAGTAGGTACTTGTGTATGATGTGAATGATACCTTCGTAAGATGTTTTCCCTTTTGTGTAACGAAAGTGTGTCTGTCTGTCTGTTACCTCTTCACGCTTAAACCGCTGAACGGATTTAGATGAAATTTGGTATGGAGATAGTTTTTATCCCGATATTCCCACGGGATCGACACTTATGCGGGTGAAATCGCAGGGCGCTGCTAGTATTTAGATATTGTACATGGTTGGAGTATATCGTCCCAATAATGAATAAAAATATTTCTTTTTTTTTTTTGTTTTACCCGAAGAATTTGACCACCTCCGTGTGAGTTATTGCTACTACTACATAATAAGCCTATAATGTTCCCACTGCTGAGACACAGCCATCCCTTCTGTGAGAGGGAGTGGGCCGTAATACACCACGCGGGTCCAGTGCAGGTTGGTGGTAGTATCTATTATATATATATATATATAAAAGGAGCACTGACTGACTGACATATCAACGCACAGCCCAAACCGCTGTGTCTAGAGATTCCAAATTTGGCACGTACGTTCCTTATGAGGTCTAGGGGTGCACTAAGAAAGGATTTTTCAAAATTCATCCCCTAAGGGGGTGAATGGGGGGGGTGAAATTTCACGCGGACGAAGTCGCGGGAAGAAGCTAGTTAAATATATAAAACTCAAAGGTGACTGACTGACATAGTGATCTATCAACGCACAGCCCAAACCACTGGTGGGATCGGGCTGAAATTTGGCATGCAGGTAGATGTTATGACGTAGGCATCTGCTAAGAAAGGATTTTGATAAATTCTACCCCCAAGGGGATAAAATAGGGGATGAAAGTTTGTATGAAACTTTGTCAATTTTAAACCGATCGGGCTGAGACTTTGCATGCATATAGCTACTATGACGTAGGCATCCCCTAAGAAAGGATTTTGATAAATTCTACCCCCCAGGGGATAAAATAGGGGATGAAAGTTTGTATAAATCTTCTTAGATTTTCGACTGATTGAACTGAAATTAAAGATTGGAGCTAGAGCTACTATGATGAAGACGTCCGCTTAAATAGGATTTTGATAAATTCAACCCCCATTGGGATAAAATAAGGGATGATGGAGGATGTAAATATATTAGTTTGAACTATCAGTACCTAATGGAACGAATAAATTAAGACGAACAAAATAATTTTATATTAACTAGGTGTGCGAAAGGGGTAACTGTATTTATACCACGAATCCCATTAATACCGAATGATATCCCGTTCGAATTTAAACGATTACAGTTTGCCCTAAAAGTCTGCTATGCCATGACAATAAACAAACTCTCAATTATTAATTAGTATTGACTTGAGAGAACATTGCTTCTCTCATGGACAGTTTTACGTTGCTTGCTCACGAGTAAGTTCACCCAATAGCTTGATAGTTTTAGCGCCTAATGACAGATTAGTTAAGAATATTGTGTACAAAGAAGTTTTGTAGACCCTAATTTTTTACACACGCTAAAAAAAAGTAAAGCCACAAAAAATATACCTAATTAATAATAATACGCTAGCGAAGCCGCGGGCAAAAGCTAGTATACTAATATAAGTAAATGATAATTTATCTTTCATTCAATTTGCATTCAAATTCTGCTCCACATATTTTTATTTATTTTGTGGATAGTGTTGGACTATTTCAAACATAGGTGAAATGTTTATGTAATCAGGCTTAATCAGGTACCTATTTCGGTAAAACGCAGCGATTTGTGGACAATATTGAAATTCGATCATTTTGTAATTTAAATTGTATTTACTGCGAATAACTACATAAAATTTTGTGGTTGCCACAAATATGTTTATACAATATTCACAGAACAAATATTTGAGTAAATATGAAAATGTTGGTACACCTCTGTTCACCTTTCGGGGAATACAGTATGTAAATACAGGGGCGTGTTATTATATTTATTATGTACTTAATTTAACTGCAATCAAGAATTTTTAACAATGTTGTCGCAAACGCGATTGCTATGCTATCTGTGTGTGGTCTTGGATTAGAGCCTAGGGTTTTTTGGTTAAGCAGTTCGAATTTTGGATCGAAAATTTAACTATCCTAAAGCATTTTGGTGAATTTACGTTATTATGTGCCTCTTTACTGGGATTAAGCTCTCGCTAACTTAGAACTCAGAACTAACTCAAACGTGTCTACTTCACAGGTCTTCTTAGCAGTTTGTGGAATACATTCTGAGTATTAACGTGTGTTATTGATGCGAACAATCGGCAAAGCTACTAAAACTAGGTTCATTAAGGTTTATCCTGACAAAAACGTTGTGTAACAGAGCTCATATGCATTCATGTACCAAGTAAACAAATAGACTACCAAACGATCTCTTAGAACGAAAATAATCCTTTATGTGGGGACTTGGGGAGATAACAGTGAAAGTACTTCTAATGACAGGTTGCGTCTATCGCAGAACCTACGTACGTTAGTAACCGCCTGCTTTTATGTATTTTGGGGATGATAACGAGCTGGTACATAAGTATGTATTGCTATACGCGTTCACTATTTTAGGTGTCTAGTTAGTGCGGCCGGGTGCTCTATTTCACCTTGAAACAAAGCTTGGCATAAGAGCATCAACAGCTGAATGGATTTGGGTGACATTTAGCACACCATAGAGGGGCTTGTGGCTAAGTAATAACAGCGGCACAGGTCGATCGATCAGGTTAAGCTTACGCTTGCCATGGTCCGTAGATGGGTCACCATCTTTACATATCAAGACTCCTCTGTGCCTCGGAAAGCACGTTAAGCCGTAGGTCCCGGCTGTCATTCGTGGATCTTTCGTAGTCGTTACGGGTCGTCAGAAGTATGTGAGTGAAAAGTCATATAACCTAATATTTTGATTTAATAAATCTAAAACTAGTGCCCCTTACCTAGTGGCAATGGGCCGGCAATATTAACCGTAGAACCGATGACCGTTGGGGTAGTCATGTTCTTAAATGGAGACCGTGAATCGGTAAACGTAAGGTAGGACGCTCTCAGGCTAGGTGGAGTGACAATCTTCGCAGGGTGGCTGGTAGCACCTGGATGAGAGTTGTCGAAAGTTGAATGGCGTGAAATAAGAGAGGCCAATGTCCATCAGTGGACGGCTGTAGGCTAGCGATTATGACAAAAAATAGTGCCGTCATCGGGAACAGTACCCAAGAATACACTTTCGTATTAAAACCAACATTTGTAGATATTCCGATTTCATGGATATCATCTACAATTCACGTTTGACCTGAAATTACACGTTATTGGTAATTAACCTTAAATATCGTGTGAGCGTATTATTTGCAAAATCATCGCTGCAATGTTTTTATACACTCCCGCAAACGTTGCATGTCAGTTTATTTAATTAATATTATTTCATATAAGGCTGATTTTTCCAAAACCAGATAATTTTATCCGAGGAATATTTTTTTTAAATTGACGTCTGCCAGTTTTTGTATGGAAGAACTGTCAACATTTCAAAATTATTCCCCTGATAAAATTATCTAGCGTTGTCATTACTTCCTAGAATTCGATCTTTATTAGAGAAACTATCGAATGGTATTATTATACCATTCGATAGTATGTTTTTTTTTCAAAATCGATGGGTTCGATTCCTGGCTAGAAATATTGATTTTTCAAAAATACAATGTTGCAGTTTTGGTTTTCATCAAAATCGAGCCCGAGACTCCTTTGAGTACTTTTCGCTATTCATCATAGTTTCGGATGTGGCCATCTACGCCCACTTGAAAAATTCACACTGTATATCCTTGTTATTGGGTTTATGAAATATCTTTTAAATTGGTCCAATATTGGAGGAGGAAACAGGCGAGAGCCAAACCTTGAATTACGACTTTTTACGTAAAAATATTACCTGGGTTGTTTACTTCTTTGTTTAACTTTTGGAACAGACTAAGTACTTATACGTAGTCGTAGGTTTTTATAACATATACGAGTATAATCAAGCGGTCTATCAACAATTTTCTAAAGCCGAAGCATGGGGAGATATTATTGCAGATCATATTTTTTTTAATTCTGTGCTTTTGTTGCTTTTAATGTCGTAACCGCCCGACTTCATATCAGCAGTCGTGTCCCAAGCGCCCGAAAAAAAAACGAAAAATAAATTACTTACCTGATAGAATACAGCGTAATTAAATAAAAAAGCAGATTAAACGAGCTGTGGTATTTGGTCGTAAATATATGACCCTGGCGAAATGGACACGAAAATACGAAAATATTTGTGGGATTAATCCAGCGTGAGCGGTTAAAAGGTTCCTTCAAAGATCAAGAAATTGAAACGTCTACCCTTTTCACTTCTTGATGTTTGAGCTGGGAAAAGTCCATAACTATCTAGCAAGGTTTCGTTTTAACTTCTTATAAAGTTGCATTAAGTACCAAATGAGAAGCATCATTTCAAAATGGCATCATCATCTTTGGCAGCCTTGTTCCACACGCAGCTGAGTACAGGCCTTCACCCTTTTCTGCCATGCTTCCCTGGTCTGTGGGAGTCTCATCCCGGTCTTCAAAATGTTAAAACTACGTCTTAAAAAATAAGAATTTTTCAGAAAAAAAAAATAAGTACATCCGCGAATCATATTTAGGTTTAAAGATATTTTATTCTCAAAAAAAGACATAAAGTCACTTATTTAGATCAACATACAACCGGATACTGACCTGTAAATGGCAAAAAAATTGAAATTTGAATTTCGCAGGCTATCCTGCCGCTTTCGCCTTCATTTGTATTAAGTAAAGTAAAAAATTAATATAAAAAAAAACTTTAAAAAAAAGCTTTTATTTACGCCCTAAAAAGATAAAAATAAGATTTAAATTACATTAAACCTATTCATTTTCCAATAATACTTTACAAAATTTAATTGTAAATAATAAGATTAAACACAATTTATATTATGTAAAAGCTTTTCGCGAGATTTAAGCACTCGTATTACTTAGTTTGAACTTAGCTTTTTTTAATTAAAATCATACAGATAAAGTTATTTAATTTACTAGTCTACACAGGTAAATCTCGCGACAAGCTTTTATATAATATAAATTGTGTTTAATCTTATTATTTACAATTAAATTTTGTAAAGTATTATTGGAAAATGAATAGGTTTAATGTAATTTAAATCTTATTTTTATCTTTTTAGGGCGTAAATAAAAGCTTTTTTTAAAAGTTTTTTTTTTATATTAATTTATTTTATATTATTTAGTTTTCGCTAGATCTATTTCTTACTCTATTCATTTCATTAAGTGCGTCATTGTTACATTGGCGGGTGCCAGTTAATTTCGAGTAGTCTAATTCTTCTATGAGGAGGCCTTCTATCGATGTGACCCTACATCTCACCAAATTACAAGTCATGGTATACCTCTTATGCCTGTTACTACTGTTGAACGTTGAGGAGTTCCGTGGTTTGGAGCCAACCCTGGATGTGGCAGCAATTTCATGTAGGATCCACCAACCGTCTATCATATCCGAACGGGTATGCAAAATTTCAAGTCCCTACTGCCGACCGTTGAGGAATTCTCTGGTTTGGAGCCAACCCTGAAGCTGGCAGCAATTTCATGGTGGACCAGCTAACTGTCATCCCAAGGGGTGTGCAAAATTTCATGTCCCTGCTGTTAACCGTTGAGAAGTTCCCTCGTCTGGAGCCAATCCTGGCAGCAGCATCACGTCATGCTTATCATAAACATGCATTGTCATCGGGACTGGACCAGTATGTAAAATTTCAGCTCAATTGGATACCGGGAAGTGGGTCAAATTTAACTTGCAAGAGTCCACCTTCACATACATACAAGTCAAGTTAAATAAAAGCTTTTTAAAAAAAAAGTAAGTCGATGATGATGATAGTGTATGTTGGAATTAAAAACTAAAGTCTAAGCAGGTACTCATTAACGGTTTATAAAACCTTTCCAGTTCAGACCGCTGAACAGATTTCCTCTCAGTTCTCTTTTAGCTAAACGCAAACAAAAGCACAGGCTTCATATCTCAACCGATACCGATTGAGCCTCACTTAACGAAGTATCGCATTTCATGCAATACGATTGCAAAATAGCAAGAATTGTAAAGTTTGAGATGCAGAAGTGAAACTATACAAGGTAGTTGTTGTTCTTTCTTAGATCTATACCGGCCCGACATTAGGTAAGAGTTAGCAAAAATCAACTTGTAGGGCATCTACCATATTAAATATCTCGGAGTCTGGGTAATGATTAGATATAGAAGGTCGTGGCTAAATCATAACAGTTGCACTGGTCGATGAAGGTTAGCCTACGCTTGAACCCAAAAGTCTAACATCCAGTCGTACTGAGGGGTATCGTTTTACACAGTAAGTGGGTTGTGGAGGTCAGATAGGCAGTCACTCTTCTGACTCCATGTAAAATACTGGTATCCAGCTGCACCCGGTTAGACTGGAAGCTGACCCCAACATAGTTGGGATAAGGCTAGGCAGATGATGAGTGTGAGAAACCCGTTGCATTTTATAATACATAATATTAATAAATTGATATCCTATACAATGATATTTGTAACAAGTAAGTACTTATAGATACTGAATCGGATATCTATGGTCCTGAGGTATAATTATTACGTTTATTCCAAGCGAACGTGTTTCTGTTTACATCAGCGCGCTTATTCTATGACTGTTTTATCGAAACAAAAAACTAATCAAATTAATTTGAAAGCACATTCTAAATTCGCTTGAATATTCGAATGCAGGTTTCCTCGCTATGTTTTCCTTCACCGATGTCAGTTATGTGTAAAACCACCGCAGAATGTACCTAAATATGAATTGAAAAAGTCACATTGGTACTTGCACGGATTTCAACCCATGTCCTAGTGATGAGAGGCAAGGTCTTAACCACTGGGCCATCACAACATTAAGGGACTTACAGGACCTAAACGCAAAAAACGCAAGTTTTAGAAAAAATAAAAGTATATGATCGACTACAGTAAACAAAATCAAAAAAATATATGATATTCTTCAGGATATATGCTAATTAGATAGTTTGTTAAAAACATAATACAACTTATTTGCTACGATAGAAAAAATTCATGAAGATATCTCTAAAAACTTTCTTTTTACAATAAAAACCATACTAATATTATATACATACAATCATTATGATTTTTTATCAGATTATTCTACAAGCAACATACTAAAACTCTAGTGTTTTAATTTTTCAGTCCAAACAATAGATTTTTCGTAAATAGATAATTGCTTCATATTTTGCAATCAATTACCAGCGTTGTGTCATCGCGCTTCTCTTTCTTTTCTATGCAGTCAGACAGTGACCGCGCTTTAGGTCATGTAGGTAGTCCTCTTAACAGCAGATATATGCAATAACATTAATTTGGTAAAATGCAGAAAAACATATTATAAGTATTATTAGTACTCACTTGATAACCCAGTAACTTTTTTCTCAAAGTAGCTTCAAGAACTACCCTTCTTAGATCCTCAGTCATTTTAACTTCACTCATTGTACTTTATCACTAAGTTTTCGATGGAAAGCACTGAGTTTTAGAATTACTCAGTGACGGACGATCGTCCGTGAGCTCCGTCATTGAGTTCGTGAACATCATTTATTTGTTACAGAACTGACCTACACGAATGACAAAGAATATATTGAGTAAGGCCGCTCTTACATGGAGCTACAAAAACACTGCACATCTTTCCGGTATGAGCTTTACAGGGTGACACAACATCAACGCGCAAACTGAAACCATGATTCAGCACATGATTCTAAACCCCTAGCGTACAAATTTCTAGTCGGTTTAAAAAACGGCTGTTTCATAGAAAAAACTAAAAAAAAAAAAAAAAACGACTTCCAAAAAGGACACTAGGTACAACGTGAAAAATAACTTTAATTTCAGAATACAAAAAAAAACAACATAGTCGAATTGAGAACCTCGACTTTTTGAAGTCGGTTAAAAAGTGCAATACCTACGCAGTCAAAATGTATACAACAGCTATTTTTATTTCCCGGCCACCGTAGGCGCGGGCTTGCGGACGGCGTGCAATGGGCAGCTTGCCGTCCGGTAAGGACTAGGCCCGGGCCGACGGTGCGTTGTGTTCCACGCGCACCTCAAAGAGATGTCAACACTAACTGACGGGTCCGCTAGGGCCGATGCCTGCCGGTGTCGCGGGTTGTTCTAAAGAGATACCGTGGCCCCTGGCACAGGCAACTGAAGGAAAACGGGTGGGTTTTAGTCAGTAAATGTCTGACACGCCCTCTCGCTCCGCCCAGAGCGGGGGAAGTTATTTGATAATTTCCCACCCAAAAAAAAAGAAAGGTGTTTCAGAATCATGTACTGGCGCCATGGCAACTCGTTGCGAGTCCATTTTCCTGCCGCCCTGTAGGTATACAGGGTCAAATTAATTTTAATAGCGAAACTGCAGACGTGATGGGTGGATGAGATATCTAAATACGATAAAATAGGTAATACAGGCTGGTGTCCGCAACTCCACGTCCATGCGCGATTTTGCGTACGGGTTATATTAATACGATAAAATAAATTTAATATAAATAAAATCATGAAAATGGGCATTAGTTTCAAATTTAATTTAATTCACATGGGCACGTATGAAACGTCAGAAGCTAGGTGCACGGTTCCAATTGGTCGTTTCCTACGGAGAAGACCCGACAAGAAACTCCACGGTAAGGTACTCTTTAAAAAATAATTGGCCTTTACGTTTTTCATGTGAATGTTTCGTGTGAGTAGCTCCGTGTGAAGAGGGCCTAACAGCCTGTTGTGCTAACTCTATTGTAACACTTCAACTGATAACATAATAGTCCGATTGAGACGATGATTGGCTCGCTGCTAGCGATTCCACTCCTTACATTTGTTAAATAATTTGCTATCGTTGAGATGGTCAGGGACAAAGTCAAAGTCCAAGTCAAATCATTTATTTCAAGCAGGCTATAAAAGGCACTATTGAACGTCGAAAAGAAAAGAGAATTGATTCTAGATGCCCCGTCCCCTTCATTGAGGAAACCGGCATGACTTAGAACCAAAAATTCGAAGACATATGAGATAGGGCCCGCGTGGTGGATTACGGCCCACTCGCTCTCACCAAGAAGAGAACTGTGTACCAGCAGCAGGAACATTATAATAATATGCTGATTATTCTATGCTATGATTCGCCCCTTTCAACGGGTAGTTTCGTTTGGGGAAGAATGGGCAAGAAACTCCATAGTAACTCTTACAAGTCATTGAATATTGGACAAATTCTTGTTATTGATGCTCAACCACCAAACTGTTCGTTATTGAAAACACACAATAAAGTCACCCAACTAATTGCATGTGCAGTTATATCGACTCATGGAAAACTTTGGCTTTAGGATGGGGACGCACCTATGATGCCGCTGATTTTCCCGCAACTGCGTTCCCATCTTAGAGACAAAGCTGGAATATTTTATGTGCCTGTAATTACACCGTATTTCCATTCTTCTATTCTAGTCTCCGGCTATACCTACTGTATGGCACTGTTCTTCAGGTTTTTTTTAGTAGGTATATCGGCAAATAAATACAAAGCAAATAACAGAAACAGGTATTTACACAGTTATCATTTTATAATAGGGGTAAATTTGCCGGGGTTTGGTAATGGTGACAGGGTCGTCCCCTCTCACTAGGGACCAAATATCGACCCGCCGAATTAGTTCATCAGGACACTTTGTACCTCCACTATCTACCCAAATAATGAAGTAGGGTTAGTATTTGTTATTCTCTAAATATCATTCCGAAATTTGAAGGTGAATGCGCGATTATTTATTTTTAAAACATTTGAGTTCGCTCTGGAATAGTTTTCTTTTTCGTATCTATGACGAGTGCTAAAAAAAACAACAAGGAAGAGTTTCCTTGTTGTTTTTTTTTAAGTAGTTTGAAGTTTCGAATAGGCTACCTGATTGACATTTAAAAAATACCCTATAAATGTATTGTAGAATGGATGTGAGCTAAAAGAACAAAAATCAACATAATTTTGAAAATGATTTTAGATTAATAAATACTTAATTTTATAACAGTTTCTAATCGTAAATAGAAGCAAATTTTATACGTCAGACATAAAGTTTCCTTTGCATTACCAAAGATGTTGACGCAGTGTTGTAAATGAAAGACGGGTTGACCAAGACTGATTTTTATTAAGTACCCTCAACCTAATTATTATTATAATGATAAGACACTGACCTACCCACATAGTATACATACGACATACGCAATGGATGTTGTTGAACTGTCAAAATGAACGCCATTGTTACTGTTAGTGTGTTACGCCACTACACCGCAGATTCACACAATTGCACTTATGCGTTCAGATGCAGTAGACCATAGGACCGCTATTGGTAAAGCAATTACAGTTTCGATACAATAAACCACTATCAATTTGTAAGCTATGGTCAGGATCGATTGTCATAATTTGTCAATGCAATGTTTACCTTATTTGCACGTTAGCAGCCACCGCAATAATTAATGAAGTTACTTATTAGTATACTCATTTTTAACAATAGAGTAATAGCACTTTCAGTTCTAACAAATTAGCTTAATTATTTTCACATTACGTACGTTATTTTCGTTTGCAAAATAATATAATTAATTGAATAATATGTGTTCTTAATTCATTCAAATATAGGAAATTGTAATGAAATCAAAATTTAATGGATAAATTAATACATAATCGATAGCTGACATCAATGCAAACAGAAAATATTAGAGGACCAATCGCCGTAAAGCATCACGATTCCGAGATATTAAAGTTCAAAGTTGATCAAACGAAATCCATATTTTTTTACAGGAATACAGGATTTTTTGGACTTACGTACATCTTATTGCATAGATGTTTGAAATAATCACTCTGAATGTTGTCGCAAACTAGGTACTGTAGAGGTTTGGACCTCATTAATAATGCAGGCCGGTCATAATTGACGGCATCTGCTGTTCGATCGTTCAAGGGTATGTCAAATATTAGATAGATTAGGATTGTAAAGTGAGTAAGTTGGCTCAATTTTTTACGGACTCCAACGGCATATGCCTGCCTGGAAGAGTTTATAAATCAGTTTAAGGTAGTTGCCGCCTACAATGAATGGCGTGAAAGTGATTGGGCGCTGATATTACGCGCATATCTTCAGGGTGCTGCCCTAGTAATACATAAATATACGTACCACGATGGTATTTCATTTAAGGCTATGACTGTGATGTCTTAAGAGCAGAGCTTCCGTGTAGGTGTCACAAAGTTAAAATGATTTATAAAGTGCAAGAAGAAGAGATTGCACAGGATCTGTTGGATGGACAGAAAAATGTTGTAAATGTAGATGATGATGCTTCTTTATCATTTAGTGGAAGAGAAGATGACCCACTACCATGATGAGCAAAGCTGCCTAGAAGGCAGTGTGGAAGTTGATGGTGATGGGGAAGATGATGACGAGCACAGCAGCCAGGTGTGCACACCCGCAGAGGAGGAGAAGGAGCAGATAGAAGTGTTCGAGAGTGAACACAAGGATGAAAATAATGAATCGGGTCAGTCCATTCCATTTATTAATTTATGTAGCCATGTTTCAGAGCCTCAGGATGAGCATGTTGATCACAATGTAGCAATTAATAAAAAGAACATCGCTGGTGATCAAACTAATGGGAATAATGTTTCGATCGATGTTTCCGAAACAAAGGAGATTGGTCATTTCGAGTTCTCGACTGAAACAAAGGAGAATGTTCACTTTGTCATCGACACAAATGACAATAGTAAGGTGGATAGTGTTGTTGGGTTAGTTGAGAATGATGTGAAGTTATGTGCAGTCAGAGATGAAGATGCAGAGGTGTTGAACCATTCTGTGCAATTTATGAACTCATTTAATTTTCCTACGGATGAGGTTGTAGTCTTTAATTGTAGTGATTTTATAATACATCACGTAGATGTCCCTATGTTAGAAAATGTTTATTCACAATGTGCTGCAAACAATAAAAGAAAAGCACGCAGTCAGAAAAAAATCCCATATGTCAAAAAAGCTAGAACTAAAAGATTAATTCCAAAAAGTTGTTCAATTATTTATTTTAGAAAAACATTTTCTAAAAACAAACAACATTTTATAAGGAAGTTTTCGATTTTGAAATATAAGTTTAGAAAAAGAATGTTTAGAGATAAAAACCTTTTCTCTTTGATTAAAACCTTTTCACGTAAACGTTTGTTGTTTTTTTTTTATTGTCATTTATCTTGTCATGTCAAAGTAAATATGTCAGTTAGATGTAAATATCATATAACTTAGTGCTTTATTTTAGTTGTTAATATGTTACAACTTATTAATATGTGTTCATTTGTATTTTTTGCATAAATGCTGAGAAAAAAAAACATCGGACGCGGCTGGGAGCGTGTGAGGTGCCTTACCTCCCAGTTCTCGGAGGCATGTGAGGTATGCCCTCGCAGCTTCCATGGCGTCTGAGGAAGTGAACATATCGTCGTTTTCAATGATTATGTTTCGAATAGGCTGGGGTAGCATGGACGTACTCCAGTATATATTGACGCGAGTTATGGGAGGAAATTGGTTTTTGAATACTGTGGTCACTCCTAGAGGAGGGGTGACAGACACTCAGCTTAAGTTTTAACCAACTGTGTTAACGGGGCATAGCCTTCGCAAAGTGTGTTTGGTGGATACAATTGGTTCAGCTTATGTTTGAGGACCCACAGTTTTATCAGTAATGACTGATAATTCATGGAGTTAGAATTTATTGAGAACGGAGTAGGTTTTTGAAGTTTTCCTCTGGAGTACGGGCATATGATAGATGTCTTCGATGAACCCTGGCCTCTTAAGCTTTTCCCTGCCTCTGGCTCAATACCGTCCGATGGGGTTAAAAGAGTTTGATATTAAGATCATTTAATACAGGCCGATGTGAACTCTCACATCAATTGTTTTTAATAGGAGACCGCGTCGCGTCTTTTACGTTAGTTTTGGGGCGACGAGGTTTAAGCATGACGACGTTAGTTTGTGTTGGTGCGCATTAGCACTTATAAATACTAACTTACCTGACACTTAACGTAGTGTCGGATTCGCGATTCGTTCGTCCTAACTTAAGGCTTCCCTTGCAAGAGACGGATCTCACCATGTAATCATAAAGTCTAACGTTAGGTAACTTTTCGTTTAGGATAGGTAGGAAGGGCTTGGATATTCGAATGGTGTGAATAAAAGTCTTGTTTGGTAATGGAGCTATGCCAATCCTTTTATTCAAAGGTGGGCGTAGCTGATGTAGAGGCTTGGACCTCTTTAATAATGCAGGCCGGTCATAATTGACGGCATCTGCTGGTCGATGGTTCAAGGGTATGTCAAAAATTAGATTAGGTTTGACGTGAAAAAATAGAAAGTGCTAATTTTAAGTAACTATTATAAAAGTCTCCAAAATAATATCTTATGAAAGGAGTTTGATTGAATAAAAGGGCTCCCACTAGAGCTCGCCCTTTATATTACCTACGTAATGTCAAAATGAAATACTGACTGTCTACAATAAAAAGAGGAAAAATAAATGGCCGCTCTGCAACGTCAGTGTGAAGATCGGTATCGAATTATATTTGCTCTTGACATTGTCAATGTTGTATTTCGGGCGACGCTCGTGAAAGTTCGCCTATTTTCGGATCTAAATCCGCCCTTCAACCTGTCTGCAAAGGCCGGACTATAGGCCGAAAGTTTTCAGGGTTAAGCTTAAGGTTACAATAGCATACAATCAGACACTCCTCTCGGTGAAAGGGAGACGATAGCATATAGCATACGAAAATGGAACTCTGACTTTTTTTTTAATGTAAAGTTGCATACTTAGAAAGTGAGAAATTAAAGAAAATAGGTAATGCATTTATTAACAACAGTGAAATTTATAATGTATTTCGAGATCAAAACTCTTATGATTCGAGTGAAAACGCGGGTAACAGTTTGTGAAGTAAGTAATAATGACTTCATTCAAAAGTATAAGTTGCATTATTAGCACAATGGATCATTGCGGATAATCGGATATCAACATGAATATTTAATAAGAGCCTTCAAGCATAGTGAAGCTAGGCTCACTGTGATGGGTATAGGATTTTCTTTATTGCCCGAGAAATTCAAATTTTCTTATGTTTTAACAATTTTCAATTTTTGTATGGTACCTATTAATAACAAAGTTAGATGCGGCCCATAACCCCATACCTATTAATACCTACTGTAATTTGAAAACATTGTAACAGCCAATTATTTTTAAAAGCGTTTCTTGCCGGCTCTTCTCCATAGGAAACGACCTGTTGGTACCATGCTACCAGCTTCTGACGTCGCATAAGTGCCCATGTAGTTTACTTATGTGAAATAAAATATTTTGATTTTGATAACAAATATGTAACGAACGATTTCCTTTCAACTTTTCTGTCACTGGCGCCACTTTGAAAATTCCTACTTTATCAATTTTCGGCACTCCACAAAAGACATACATTATTTCAACAAACACTTATGTTACAATTCCTTATCGTCTTGGTTGATTTTACGAGATCAACATGAGGTTTATTTAAATTCCGGAAACTTTTAAAAGTCAGTTTGTGCGATGATAACTTTATTATGTTCAAGCTTGTTGAATCTGTTTCCGTAACAAATTTCCTAGTCCTGCACAAGTTTCTATTGCATGCACAGATTGCATATACCCTCATACCCCGTAGTTGCAAACTTCGTCCATTCTGTAATACAGGGTGGCAGAAACATTGACGCCAAAACAGTAACCATGAATTCAGCACGATTCTGAACCCCTAGCGTTGAAAACTTTCATTGGTAATTTTAAAAAAAATTGCTGTTCCATACACTTTTCTATTAAACAGCAGATTTTTTTTAGACTCATTTCTTGATGCCTTTTCACACGTCCTGGTTGCCGGATAGCCAGCCATGTACGTTAGCTTTCACACCTACCGGCGTACTTTGCCTGGCAAGTTTACCGGATAGTCGGCACCGGCTAATCGGTGGCCGGGAAGTGTGAAAAGGCACTTACTAAAAGCTACATAAGCTACATATATGGTCAGCCGCTCTATTCTGTAAAAACCTCACCGTGAAAACTTAAGTGAAGTGTGCTTGAAATGACCTGTCAATTCCGAGCATTAAGTGGAATGACAGGTCATCTCACCTAAGTTTCCACGGTGAGGTTTTTATAGAATAGACCAGCTGTTCACCTTCAAATCCGTCTGACGACGACGACAGGAGCGTATAAAATGGATGGGAATGTTTCGTGTATGTGAACGCATCTGGCAGACCGAACTAGTGTCAGTTTTCGACTGTTCAGATTAATTTGTACATGTAGGTAAAGTAGGCTTCATTTAGACATAATTATGTACCTGCCAATAGACAATAGTGAACTAGATATTTTTGTGGGAATTTTAATAAAGTAGTATGTTGTCTGAATGCAGCTTTATCTGTTGTTCGTAATATGTATGGTCTGTTTAAAAAAAAATACAAAACAGTAGTGAGCTTGTTTGAAAGGAGATGACAGAGAATAAAACGAGCAAGATGAAGTCACGAAAAGTGTATTTTTTATTGAAGTGAAAACTTCTTTAGGCGCGTTGGGCATTTTTTGAGATGGGAAAAAACCACTGTTAAATTTCAGTCTGAATCGTAAATTCAATAATTCCCTCACTGACAGACAACGCACAGACTAAGCCGGTGGGTCTAGAAGCATACAATTTTGCAAAAGTTCCTTGAACTAATTATTTTTGATAATTTATTCCCTATAGGAGATGAGAGTTGACATGGAAATCGTCATTTTTACTGATGGGAAATCCGATCGGGCACACGGCTTGTACCGGATAATATGACCAGACCTATTCATCATCCTCCTAACCTTTTCCAGACTTCCAGTATTTTACATGGAGCGACTGCCTATATGAACTCCACAACCCAGTTACTGGGTAACACGATAACCCTTAATCTACTAATATGTAGTTTACATGGAACGACCCGTAGGGCCCGCCCTATTACTCGGTATTAAAAATCAATATCAATATGCTCTATACCTATAGAAACGAAACGCAAAGACTCTTTAAAATGTTTGTTCCGAAGATAAAAATCACGAAGCATTGCGTACGATTGCATCTGAAGCATCCTCAAAGGTCCTCAAGTCTAACGTAATACGATTGAAGTAATATTTACGCAAATAGTTCCATACTTGTGCCTCATAGTAGAAGCGATGTCATGTCGACGAGAGCAATTTAATATTTTATCAGAGAAATGCAAGCTGCTCTTTCTGTCTCGTTTGTTCTTTTCATTATATAATACGATCGTCGGCAGTTTACCGGGGGATGACGTCACTGAAACGTTATTTAAGAAATTGAGTGCGAAGAAGCTTATAGATAAAAGGTGAGTGCGTTTTTTGACATTGTCAAGTCAAGGTCACCCTATCATTTTCATCACAGCCGTCACTGCGGCCATTGTGTGGGTGCCATCGCTGTTTCACGACTAGGTACTCGTAGAAGAAAGATGGCCGCCACACAATGTTCTTACTATTTGGACACAGGCCTCCTCTCTGTGAGAGTGACTGATGAAAATGTCTCGGTAGGTTTACTCAAAAAGTATAGGACAGTCTCCTTAAAACGTTCTCCTTTAGCTAAAACGGTTAAGGTACCTGCCCTACTGTCCCGTTTCAAACATAGAACCTGCTTAAACAATTCTTTTGACGCAGTGACCAATAAAACAAGTTCTCGGAACGAGACGGTTGTATTGAAAATGCAGTAGAACAAGATAGATTTTCCTTTCATATATTATTTTATTGGCTTTTCGCTTTCGAGGTAAAATGAAATTGGATGCGCTTCTGAAGAAGTATCTTTCAAAGGGACGGTGGACACATCGCGAGGTATGGATGTCTGGAAACGTTTCCCATACTATTGTGTTGTTTGATGATTGTATTGGACGATAATTTAAATAGACTAAAACCTTCAAGTAGTAAGAAATATATTATCATCGTGTTTGTGTACCTTATTATTAATAAAAACTTGCCCAATTGTTATGTGGTTATGTAACGTTAACCTGTTATGTTTTTAGTTACAAAAAAAATTACAAAGTACATACTAATTCCATGCAAAATACCTACGTTTATTTTATAGAACAGAAACGGTTTTTATCACTATTGAATAAATCGCGCAATCTAAAAAAGTGACATCCATTAGTTACCTAGACAGCTCTAGAGTCGCGTTCCATTTTTAAAAGCGTCCTCTTTAGGATGAAAAATAAAGAAGTAGTCAGAAATGGATTGGCTATTAGCCCTAGGTAAATAATGCAAAACTGTCTGGCATATTTTAAATAAACTAGCTTCTGCCCGCGACTTCGTCCGCGTAAAATTCCTTGCTCCCCCGGACCCCGACGCATCGTAACACCTGCCCGCACTATTACGTGTGCTTCGTTAGGTTCTTTCTTACTTTTGTTTGGTCAGCTCTTAAGAGTCCTGGCGTGATGTTAATATAGCCTAAAGCCTTCCTTAAGGATTGGGCTATCAAATGCAAAAAGATTTTTTCTAATCCGACTGGTAGTTCCACAGATAAGCGCGGTCAAACAAACAAAAAAAACAAACAAACTCTTCAGCTTTATCATTAGTATAGATAGATAGGAATATTGGAACTAAGACACAAGCTGAAAAACTTCATAATAAATACCTACCCAAGAATAATATGGTTTTAAAATTCCGTCCAGCTATTTAACTTTTCTAATAAGCTTGCAATATTCTAGTGGCCAGTGGCATGGCTTAGAAAAAAAAAGTTAATCTCGTTTAAAAATGGAAAAATAATGGATGGTTTATGCATGCGGTAGGTTTGATTTTTCCAACGCCAGATAATTTTATCCGAGGAATAATTTTGATTTTTTGACAGTTCTTCCGTACAAAAACTGTCAGGCGTCAATTTTATTCAACGAAAAATAAAAATTATCCGTCGATTGAAAAATGAGGCCCTAGAGCTGATTATTCCAACGCCAGATAATTTTATCGGAGAAATAATTTTAAATTTTTAATAGTTCTTTCACACAAAAGCTGTCAGACGTCAATTTTATTCCACGAATAAATATTATCTGTAGATTTAAAAATCAGCCCTTACCGTTCTATACCTTTAAAATACTTTATAGAGATTACTACTGTATAGAGATTATCATAAGTTTGATACTTAATGGTGGAGATATTTTCAGCATACTCAATTTAGCTCTTCAAGTTTACAATTTAGATAAAGCTTTATTATGCATTCTCGGGATTTTTTTACTTAAATATGAATGGCGTAGAAACTTATTCGACAGACTATACCTAACTAATTTAGGTTGAATTTCACCAATCTTTTATGCCTAGAATAAAGTTAATCGTGAGAATAAATTTTGAATTTTCAACCGTTTTTCCATACTAGAACTGTCAGACGTCAATTTTATTCCACGGATAAAAGATATCTGAATTTGGTAAAATCACTCCTTAGTATCTACACTATTTTAATAGCTTTCTAAAACTTGGGTAAACCAGTATCAAAGTTGCGAACAACAAAGAAAAAAGTAAACACAATTTGGAGGGAAGGCAAAAGAGGAAAATGTTCCACAATTCAAATTCAGGCCGAATTCTGTAAACTTTTTAGAGTAAATATCAAAAAATTCCGAAGTTTTTAATCAACTCACGATACTATTTAACTGATAAAAATTTGAAATGAGGCCTGTGTCCTAGCAGTAGGAACATTATAGGCCGAGTAGGTATGTATGTATGTATACTCGTAAAAGAGACAACCGTGATAAAAAGAAAAGACCTAAGTAACTAACGGAGCAGACGACAGCTCTCCTGCAACAAGACAACACAACAACGGAAATAATGGGATCAGTCTAATAGAACCCTCACCTACAAATCCCTAGACATGCAAATGCATCCAGTTGCAACGAGTAGGTATTAATTAATGCTTTCTGTCTGAAAAGTAAAGTGAGTATCGCATTTCCTATTTGCTGAGATAGCCCTAATTGGGACTGTAAATGTGTATGGCGTTACCAACCAACCTCCACGAATGTACAATAGGATAATAAAAGCAGAAGCAGCAGAAGTTTTAATGAACTGTCTAGTGAACTTGATTTGGATCCCTTCATCTGTTGTCTGCCCAGTACGGGCACCAAAAAAAAATGTACTTCTGAGATTTTATTACATTGTTTGTAAGTTAGTTACAAGTGAAGCTAATGAAAGCGTGTTAAAAAGTGATGATATTATAAAATTTCAACCTGCTTAATAGAGATTAATGTGTTGCTAATACCCTTTAACGAGTGATTACACCAGAATTGAATTTGAAGGGTTCGTTTACACCCTAAAGCTGTTGCAGTTTGCTTCCTAGTACAATAATAGCAGGTGTATATGAAAGAAGTATCAGAATTCTACACCGAGTGAGAGTAATCTGTTATTACGCATGCTTTTTAGGCATATCGACGATGAAATGACAAGAACTCCTAACTGACATTTTTTTCAATTTTACTTTTTTTACGTATTTAGATACTTTAAATAGTCGTTTGTAAAGTCTATCTACGTAAAAAAAGTAAAATTGAAAAAAATGTCAGTTAGGAGTTCTTGTCATTTCATCGTCGATATGTATTGCAATCTTCAACCTCTATATTACAAGGAAATCATTGACTAATAATATATTCTATGATACATTGCTGTAATAATTACTGAATGACAGAGGACAGATTATAAGGCGGATAACATACAAGCAGTGAAGCACGGCTATAATCCGGCCACAGAGCACCTGCGCTCGCTTTACAATGTGGACAGCACGACACGGCACGACGGAGACTATGCACGATTGATTGGTTCGTGCGGCTGCCCGCATTGGGAGTCATTTGCCTTACGTCATATGATAGCTGTTAATCCCATCAGGTAACGTTGACCCTGAGTTAGGGTCAGCGTTTAGTGTGATAGTTAATGATACTACTTAAAATATTGGTGCCTAAGTTCAGCGCACCCTGAACAGTCACCTTATTGTTTGACTATGTTTTATCGACATGATCTATTCTTACAAGGGGTGCTGCACACATGTTCGCGTAGCATGGTGCAGCACGCCGGGCGACTTTGTCGAATCCTGCCGACAAGGACAAATAATGTGTAGCACGTCTTAGAGCTTCATGCCGGAGGAAAAGACAAAACAAATAAAATAAAACGTAAACGAATGATAAACAACTAATATAGAATGTCTCCCACTAATTAACTACATATTAACACATACGCCTTCTTCCAATGGCAGAAACTACAGACAGCTACCTTCTACGAACCTCACATACTCCTTTAGCTTCGTTTAATTTCGTAAAAATTTCTATTTCTGCTACAATAAATATCATCAGACTGTTTGTTTTCGAACGGAGGATGCTGCTGCCAGACACAATGCAATTCTAAGAAAGGATTGAAAGTGGGTGAAGCAATCAACTAATACCTTTCCGAAGGTTTATATGTTCTATGTTTGATTGGATGACAATCGACCACTATCTCATCTGATGGAGTGATGTTGGCTGCAACGGTCCACGCTCGACTAGAATTAGCTTGTATAGGTAGGTACGCGACTTTAAGATTACAGACTACGGCCGCAATTGGCTATTTGACAGTTTTTGGAAAGATATTTTAAAATATACGCAGGTTTATTTTATGCCTCTTACAATTATCTTTTATTTAAAAGCGTTATTTATTCGAAAAAAAAATCGATCAGTAATTTGAAATTCGCGCGTAAACAGCCGATCACGTGACATTTATGGCTGTGACGTCATATTTCAATAAACTAGTTGCGACGCTTCAACTCTTAAACATATTTTGATTAGAAAGTTTGCATAACAAGTTTATATAAGCTTATAATATATCTATATATAAATATATTTTATGAAAATGACAAGCTACAAAACGTGTGCTGTGCCTATATGTGTAAAAGTATTATAATTAAATATCCTGACAAATTGTTTATACATGTTCCTAAATGTCCCAAACGTCGAAAGCAGTGGTTACAATTAGCACGCCGAGACCTCGATTTTACATCTGATAAATCTGCGATATATTTTATCACCATACAACTGTGGCGAAGATTTAAAATTATAAACATAACCTTTTAGTCATTTAAAATTATATTTCATACAATTTTTACTATTTGACCTGAGAATTATGCACATCACTTTTAAAAATAAATTATTGCGATATTTTTTCACCATACAACTGTCGCGAAGATTTAAAATTATAAACATAACCTTTTAGTAATTTAAAATTATATTTCAAACAATTTTTACTATTTGACGAGAATTATACATATCACTTTTAAAAATAAATTATATATAATTACTTTGTTCATTTCGGTACTTACCTACACGGAAGTTTTTACATTCCGAAACTCGGCTGAGCAAAACTCAGGATTACACGCAAAGAGCTACCATAAATGAATCGACTTTTGGCAGGTTTGCACTATCAGCTTTTGTATAGCCTGGCTGCATTTCCTGAAACCTCTCACAATCAACAAACTGCCACCGATAAAACACACAACGTTTTATTTTGTGAAATGTGACGCCATACGATGCTCGATCATGGCCGCCCGCGTTTCAGTTTTTGTAATCCACAAATAAAAAAACTAATATATTTTTCAAAAATAATATTTTTACAGTTTACTTTAATGCATAAAACCTATTGTATGATTATTGTGAACCTATAAGCTACTTTTATATATATCTAACATATTTAATATTTTATCGTTACAACTTTGAAATAGCCAATTGTGTAACAGACTTTCAATCACAATCCGAAGGATTTAGAAGGAAACTGCTTCATGTGTTTGGAAAATTCGTTTGCCTGACAACGTAAATAACGCAATTTATGTCGTTGAACTGTCTAAATTAAAGGCATTGCAAATGTAAGTGTGCAACGCAATTACCCCGCTGGTTTCGCTGTCAGAAAACACAGAAACTGAAAAGGATTTTCACTCCTTGACTGTATGCACAATGATCGGAAACGTTAATATATGTAATGTTCACCCTATCGGTGGCGCATTGTCGTATACCGTCGTCCGATAGGTTTGTAAAATAAACGTAAGAAAAAACAAATATCACCCGGTTATAGAATTGAAAATTTTAAGTTGAACTTCTCAAACTCGGCGATTCCTTCAATTTCGACCACGATAATCAAAATTTCTAAAAAAAATTCGTTCCATCCCCGCCGCAAAACCATAGTAGCGAAACCGCAGCAAGATGAAATCTCCAAACGGCTGGTTGGCACTTCCCATGACTACATTACTAGGCGACAGCGATGCGGAGGAATTTTTCGACGCCATATTTTAGTTTGTTAATAGTTATAATTAGGTTAGTATATTATATTTTAATTTTAATAGTTTGTCACCTACTTTATTTAGTATCAGAAGTTTATCCAGTGTATATATTTTAATCCAATATAAACTTACCACTTAAAGTACCTAACTCATAAAGGTGGCCTTACCTACGAGGCACAAGGCACTATATAGATCGAAGCTTAGCAACAAAGATAAAAAGACTCCGACTGCTCCGGATGATAAAACCATTCAAACAAAAACAATCCACCGCAGGATAGTGCATTTTTATGCAGTACGTGTTATACAAGATGTCCTAGAATTAGCGCACACCACCAAACACCTCAATTAGGAAATATCCTAATTACTTAAATTAAAAATATAAATGATTAAAATTCACTGAATTTTTACTATTATGTATTATTATTTGACTATTGTTTATTTATTAAATTAGTTATACTGATTGTGAGACTAAATTGTGGTCATTTACAAATATAATTTTATTAGGCCTGTTACAAGAACTTAACTCCAAAAACCCCCGGTTTCAAAATTAGCGTGGATGGGGCAAAAGAGTGAGTGGAAATCTAGACGAAGCTTCTAGATAAGCGAGTGTCCGAAATTGCTAGGCTCCATCTAAAAGCCGGATAATCAACAAGAGTGATGATCAAGGGAGCGATAGTGAAATGAAAGGTCATACGCGCCGCGGTCTGCCTACGCTGACTCAATACAATACTCAATACTTATTACATAATCAGCCTATAATGTTCCCACTGCTGGGACATAGGCCTCCTGTCTGAGAGGGAGTGGGCCGTAATCCACCACGCGGGCCCAGTGCGGATTGGTAGATGTCACATGTCTTCGAATTTTTGGTTCTAGGACATGCCGGTTTCCTCACGATGTTTTCCTTCACCGTTTTGAGAGCAGTAGTGATGAAATTATTTACACAAAGTAAAGCGCCTGTCAGGGTTCGAACCTACGATCTATATCTCGTAAGTCGCGGTCGTTACCACTGGGCCACTACTACTCCCTACTAATATAATAATAATACTTATTACTTTATTGCATTCCATAATGTGTACATAGTTGGTATGTTAAAACATCGAATCAATTATGGACCCTGTCGGGCACAGCAAAGTTCATTTGAAACGATTTGATTTGTTATCTTTGAAACGATTCAATCCGCTTACATTTTTCACAAAAGAGAGCTTAAAACATCGGATGCAAACTGATACAGTACTAATAGTCAGTCTAAAATAGTCCCGCAATTTTACAGAAAATATGGCTTTAATAAAATCATTCGTTTTTTTTTTTGCATGAAACTCGAACTTCGAACTCTGTACTCGAACTCTATAAGAGCATTTTCTAGTTCATCATCATCATTTCACCCGAAAAACGTCCGCTGCTGGACATAGGCATTTTCTAGTTATTATTCATTTTCAAATTGAAATTCTATCTGGGAATCCATATGATAGCTTAACTATGGAAAAAATAATGAGAGATTATTCCGGTCGGGAACTGGCAGGAGATAAAACTCATAGGTCGTCACTCGTCACGCTCCCGGTCGTCGCTCCGCTGACGCTGACGTAACCGACCGTCGCGTCGTCGCCGTATAATCAGATCGGCACATATTACCCAAAAGCTCACAAATCTACAAACCGACTGATCTGCTTTTCAATCCCATGGTTTTGTACTTATTTAGCGTCTATGGAGCAGTGGTGGCCTATGGTAAAGGCCACTACATACGAGTTGTAGGTCGTTGCTTCGAACCCAAACAGGTGCTCTACTTTGTGTAAATTATTTAGGTGAAAGAAAACCTCGTGAGGAAACCGGCATGTCCTAGAAACAAAAATACGAAGATTTGTGACAGCTACCAACCCGTACTGGGCACGCGAGGTGGATTATAGATCGCTCCGTCTCACTGAGAGGAGGCCTGTGTCCCAGCAGTGGGACACAATATGTACTGATTAAGCTAAGTGATTATGGGAACCCGGTTTCCGAATTGAGAATTTTGGAGTTGAGGAGCTCGCGAAATTAAAAATTTACCGTAAAGATTATTTTTCCTAAGAAAGCGGTGCAGTCATTAACGGCCACAAAATGACGGCCGTCCAAATGAGTTTTTTTGTTTTTTGACACCATAAAGTCAAGCACAGACGGCCGACCGAACGATGGGATATCCATGACGGCCGTTATAAACTGCACATGACGACAGGAGCGTATCTGCATTATCTCGCAGCGACCGACGCTGTGTGGCGTTAACTCTATTAACGCATGATTCGTCACGTCAGATCCAGTCGGATTCCTGCCTGAATTAGCCATTACGATGATTTGATTATGGCCTACCGGCTTATAGAGTAGCCTAAAAATTTTAAGTTTTTTTCTTATTTATGAGTATTTTAATTTGCATTAAAACATGGTACCTACGGTAATAGATTTATATTAATTAAAAGCCTTATATTTCATATGCTTGTGATGCAATGTTTCTAAAAAAAGCTTTTAAATAGTAAGTATAAAATTTGTATTGTGTAACAGAAATCCGGGGTCAAGATCTTTTCCAATGAGACAGAGCTTTTTCAAAGTTTCCTTTTTTTCTCGATCTTGCTATAAGTGGCCATTTTGGTCCAGCTATATTTTTGATGCCATATCTCATCGTGCGTTAGGTTTTCCTTCGTAGCGTTTACATTAAGCGCCAGGGCAGCCCGCGACATTAAAATTTTCTTACGTTTTTTTTTTAATTTGCAGGTCAGTCTCAGGTTGTATGTTGAACATACTAAGTTCTAAGTTTTTTTTTTTGTTAGTGGCCGAGCCTATTGCCATCGCTCAAGCACAAATCCAGACTCCGGGCTGCTACTGAGAAAATCCTAATAGAAAAACCCAATAACACTTTGCCCGACTTGGGAATGAAACCCAGGACCTCCCACTCAGCAGTAGCATTTGCTACCACTAGACCAACGAGGCAGTCTGGTTGACTGAACAGTCGAATGAAATATATGATGTCAATGAAGTGAAATTTTATCACTTTTGCAGCCAATTTATTTGACTTATATTTATCTGTACAGGTAAATTGGCTTCTATTTTAATAGAATTTATTAAATTTCGGCCAGTTATTGAAACTCGATTACTGTCTGGCCTCTGCAGTTTCCTAGAATCCGATCTCAACTGGCACGCTCGCACGGTTGCCCGCCGCTATCCGTGATGGAAATTATTCGTCTACGCATCGCTGAGAGTACCAAGTATTGCGAAAAAAAGTTTTTATGTATGAGAGACTGGCCAGTTATAATCTATTTTGAGAATATGATTATTTGTAAGTAAAAATAGGTACGTTCCAATTTCAAAATTTCGCTCCACATTGTTTGCGAGCTAATTTAAATTATCGTGTCTCATTGAAAAATGGATCTGCGCCGGGAGCATTTTCGCGCTATGATTTTTTACGATTTCAAGTGTCCGGACGAATCGTACGATAGACTTCAAATGGCATTCATGGATGAAGGCTCTTCTAAGACAACCGTGTATCGTTGTTATAACTAATTCAAGCGCGGTCAACTAACTTTGGGGGATGAAGAAAGAAGTGGTCGCCCTTTGACGGCTGTAACGGAAGAAAACGTGCTAGCAGTGAAAATTTTAATCCAAGACAATAGGCGAGTTACGTATCAAGAGATTTAGCACATACTGCAGATTGGATCGGGAAGCCTTCACGAAATTCTACACGTGCATCTTCGCATGAGGAGGATATAGTTTCACGCTGGGTGCCGCACAACCTCACCGATGCTCAGGAGCAGGCCCGAGTGGAATGGTGCCGTGACATGATAAACAAATTTGAAGCAGGCTCGTCTCGGCGTGTACTTACGACATCATTACAGGTGATGAGTCTTGGATTTATCAACACGATCCAGAAACGAAGCGCCAGTCGACGGTTTGCGTGTTTCAAAACGAATCAATGCCTACCAAAGTGAAGCAATCTAGAAGCGGGGGGAAGATTTTGATCGCGAGCTTTTTCAATTTGACTGGCTACTTGGTGTCAATTCCTTTACGGAACCAAAGAAACATCAACGCTGAATGGTATACCACCAAATGCTTGGCAGAAGTTTTCTCTGTTGTGAGCAACAAGCGACAACGCGGGCTACTGCTCCACCACGACAACGCGCCTTCGCACACCGCGCTCAAAACGAGGGACTTCCTGGTCGCCGGTCAAACTCCTGGGTCACCCTCCTTACAGCCCTGACCTAGCACCGTGTGACTTCTTTTTATTCCCGAAAATAAAAAATCAGCTCAAAGGGATACAATTTTCGTCGCCGGAAGATGCGCTGTCAGCGTTCGAGCATGCTGTAAACGAGGTGTCTGCGGCGGACTAGAAAAAGTGTTTCGAAAACTGGTTCAGACGCATGAAACTTTGTATAGAGGCTAGTGGAGAGTACTTTGAAAAGATTTAATAAAAAAATATTTACCTATAGAACATTTTTTTTTTCGCAAAACTTTCTGAGTGTCACGTAATTGTAGTTAATTAAATAACAGCTAGGTTTCGCCGGGCCATTACTGACAGAGGGTCAGGCGCGGTACAAGGTGTATTAACCGATGTTATTGATACCGATAGGTGAATTACATACGTACTTGTATCGAAAGTTAAACACGTTTGATCTAATTAAGGGTGCGCTCGAAAATTATTCCGGTTTTCGTAAAATTTTGATGGGTTAACGGTTTTAAACGATTATGTTCTGAATTTTGTAAACTAGTAGTAACTGTGCACTGCTTTCAAACTGATAATTATGTTTAAGTATGTCAAATTAGATATCAGTCGATTTAATTTGCAATATTCCTCAAATTATCAAAAACGACTATCAAAAATAAATAAATAATAAAGTTCTTTTAATTTGGTTCTGCTTTTACTTAATTGCAATTTCGAACTTTTTTTAATAATATCTTGACTCTAACCGTTTTATAATTTAACATGTCCTGTCTAAGAGAGCCGGGTGAGCTGTAACTCAGGACTTTCTCTATTTATGATTGTGCATTTTATAAACCAGTGCCTGTTGAGATTAATAACGATTTATGATTGAGATTAGTTGGTTAACTAGCGACAAAGCAGTTTGTCCTTTAAGCTTTCGATGAATATTTTCGTTTACCGTCTGCGCCGTTTGTGTTCATTTAAAATATTCATCCATTACCAGGCGAATTAATCGTGAAAACGTTTAATATCGAATGAATTAATTTCAAAAATCTTAAAATTAGAAGTCTCTTTTAAAAAAGTTAAATAAAGTTTGATTATAAGATATATAATTGCGACATAAACGGACAATGAATGTGAAGAATGACATAGTTTTGATTAATATTTTTTGACCCGCTCATCTATTATCATAATATATATGTCTAACTTACTTATTTATACTACTTTGTAACACCTTTGAAGCTAGGGTTCAGGTTGACGCTGTTTACACAGATTTTGCAAAACCCTTCGATCGCGTTGAACTCTCAATTCTTTCAATGCAATTGAATTACGTTGGTATTCACGGCTCCTGTTGCAGTAGTTCGAGAGTTATTTAATTAATAGTTCTCAAATAGTTGCCTTGGCGGGTTATGAATCTGTACCTTTTCTCCTGGTTCTGGTGTTCCACAGGGCTCTAAGTTGGGCCCTTTGCTTTTTTTGAATGATCTTTTAAATTTAATAAATTGCAATTGTTTAGCTTTTTTTTTTTTGGATGGGAAGTCATATAATGACTCCTCCCGCTCTGGGTGGAGCGGAAGGGAGTGTCAGACTCTTACTGACTAAAACTCACCCGTGTTCCTTCCTTAGCCCTGTATGTTCCGGGCAGCGGTAACCTATGATATTTTCTCCATGAGTTTTGCTTCACAGACGTTCCCTATTTAGACAGTGTGAATGGTGCACGTATATACGTATGTAGGTCAAATAGGTAGTTTTGTAGTGTTCTAGATTAACATCTGCTAAACACGCTTTTTATTGTTCTCCTTTGTCTCTAACACTTTTAAGTCAAATGTCATGCATACCTGTTATTTGCATGGTTACTGATATGCCAATTTTAGATGATATTTAATTTGAATTGTAAGTGACTGTGCTGTTGGTGGGCTTATTATAAATAAATAAATAATACCAGCTTGTGTCAGCAGACTAAAAAGACGCAACATCCTACAATTAGACAACTTGTAGAGAGCTGCATTACTAATAAGAGAGTTGCTCCTGATGAGGAATAACTCTTGCCTGCCAGATCTTCCTACAACTCATCTGCGCATAGTTTTTAAAAACTGATTGCAAGATAAGCAATCACAAAAAAATAATCTTTGACGTAGAATGTAAATATTTGTTAGGCGACAAAACTGCAACAGATCCGCAACGTCCGACCATATTTCTTACCATTTTTTAACCGACGAAAAAAGGTGTTTCATTTGTTGCTCTGCTATCGCCAGACTTCACCATGTCTAAATGCAAGAGTATTTTCATTTGAAGCGATAACTCATAACTTATTAATTTAATTATTGTATTAAAAAGACCGTTCATTTTCTTCAGGTCAATAATTTAGTGTTGCAACTACTGTGTAACTACGAGTATTGTGCTACGGCAATTTTTTTTATTGTGTATTTTATAACCATAATTGGCTTCCATCAATGATTTATAAACCCAATGAATTTATAATTGATCCATAACCATAATCAGCCTATAATGTTCCCACTGTTGGGACACAGGCCTCCTCTCAGTGAGAGGGAGTGGGCCGTAATCCACCACGCGGGCCCAGTGCGGGTTGGCAGATGTCACATGTCTTCGAATTATTGGTTTTAGGACATGCCGGTTTCCTCACGATGTTTTCATTCACCGTTTTGAGAGGTGACGAAATAATTTACACAAAGTAAAGCGCCTGTCTGGATTCGAACCTACGACCTACAACTCGTAAGTCGCGGCCGTTACCACTTGGCCGCCACTGCTCTCTCTCACTGCTATAATTGATCGTCAAGAATAAATTATGCAGTTTTGCAGTTTAGGATAATTATCATTACTCGTGGAAAATACCATGTAAACTGCTGTTCTAACCGCTGACATTCGCTCAATATGAAAACGCTCCTGCGTGCTAACAATACACAAATACAAAACAGATTTATCAGAAGAAAGTTCAGGGACGCACGACCCTTACAATATTTAGTAGAAGGAAAAGAATCGACGGTGTTATATTTTTATAACGTCTGAGATTGAAATAAGTACAAAATCAAAAAGAAATAATCTTCATCTAAACGAATCATCATAGAAAAATACGTCTTCGTTGAGTGATTTATATTTTTAAATATTTTATAGGCTTGTTTTATGATATTATAATGAATTTCTTGATTTTAATTAATTTAAATGTAAATGACTTAATTAAATATAATTACGATTAATTTATTTTAAAACATGATGTTATGTACTTCAGTTATTTAATTTAGTTATAATAATAGTATTATTGTGGAATGTATTATTAAATCTTTGCGTACTAACAAAAATGTAGATTACTGTGTCTGATTTAAATAGATAAATTTAATTTAATTACATAATTTATCCTTCTTTTATAGAGTGTTAGGTTTCGCGTTCCGTTCCGATGCCTGGAGCATATCTACATAATGCGCTGTGCGTCGTATTTTCGCAAAATTAAATATGTGTACGTCGCTCCTAAAGCGCATCGTCCTGCAATTTACTTATTACTGATGGGTCGATCAATGATCGCAGTTCGTCGTCCCTCGTTCATTGGATCTACTAATTCAATAGTCTAACGGACTAACAGTATGACGCAAACTGTCGGTTACCGATGAATTATGACGCGGTTTGTTAGTAAATAAAATAATGTTGGTGCTCTGTCCACGATGGCGCATGAGGTCGTACTTTAGGGTCTGCGCAATTAAAATATTTACTATCATCGATAGTACATATCTTAATTATTAACATGTAGCGAGTATCGTAGGTAATTTTTTCAGTAAATTGTATCTAAAACGTATTTAAAGGCTAACCTGAATCTCAACACCGGTTATGTTTGTTCATAGCTGTTAGGAGAACAGTTAATGATACCAATTAACCAGGGTTGTACATAGTTAATACTAAGAGGCTGGTTATGAGGAATTTCTAATTAGGTACTAGCCGTGAGCCGAAACAGAAACATGTTACGTTACGTATTCTATTTCTTTTCTCATTTATTAATAAGGCTCGCATTAAAAGAGAAAATCTTTTTCTAAAAAGTCAGGTTATGTATGAAAATTCACCCCTTATAAAAACAGTGACTAAGATGTCACAAAACGCAATCAATTGTTCACTGTCCCAAAAATAAAGTAAACACAGATTCCAATTCCTGTTTCGATGGAATGAAGTGGGAAATAGACACGAATTTTAACAAATGAAAACAGATTTTTCACAATCTATCGTATTAATCAGTTTATAATAAAAGCATGAATGTTTCGGAGAACAAAACGAATTGCAGAAATCCCTCGTATATTCCAAAATATGACATCCATGTCGTGTTTTCAGTATAAATATCACGCGTTTTTCGTGGAAACGTCAGAGCATTGCGGTCAGGATTGCTTTTTAATTTTCTAAATACGGTACAGATGTTTTCTTTACCTTAATTTGAACACTGCTAATTCTTATATCAGTTTCTTTTTATAAATATTTTCCGTAACCGTGTTTACCATCGCTACGGCCTGTTTATATGAGATTAGGGGTTTATTGATTATATCCTCACAGCCTACGCTTGGTATTTAATCAGAACAACGTTGCATTACGAGTTTTACTACACACGCTCCAAGATATCGTTAATTTAAAATGTATGATAAATAAATCTGGCCTCAAAAATTGTAGCAAGCGATGTCCCCAGTGATTAAAATATAAACATAACAGTAAAGTTATATAATTTCATAGAAACACGCGACACGAAATTTGACGCGTTGAGGAAAGTACTTCATTCACAGTTCTGCGGCACTTTTGGAAAGTTTGTGTGAGGTTTGGAAGGAGTTGTATGAGGTCGTGCGGCCGTGGGGTTGTTGGACTTACCTTCCGCGGTGGCGGCTGCATGTTGACGCTCGTCGCCGGACCGTCGGCGACTGAGTTTCGGAGCACGAGGAAGTAAGGATCGATGTCGCGCGCCGGACGCGTCTCCACCCTCTGCCGAGCGGTCGCGTCTGCTTGCCCTACGGGACTGAGCCGCGCATGCCCTCTACCCCGCGCACACAGCCAGAAACTACGCTCGCGTTTTGTTTCAACATAACATTTTCTCATGAAATAATGGCGATTATTAAGAAGAGGCGAAATTATTTTACCAAAGTGTTTTCTAGACAATACGATACTACGTTAAAACGTTCAAATCCTGTAGGAGGGAGAGAATATGTTATGCTAGATGTGCCACGATTCTGCGTCTTCTTGTTCGAGTTCGTGGCACGTTTCGTGGCACGCACGTAGGCAGCACGAATATTCTCTTATCCAAGCTACCCTAAAAGGCCGGGGGCTAACAAAAGCCGCTTCTAATACATTCCGGGAATCTCAATACTGGAACACGCTTCTTAATATTTCCGAATTTTTTCATAATTTTTCATATAACTGTGAACAGATCCTTATTATAGTAGTACATACTTAGTACAAATATTGTCAAACGTATTATAAACATTTTTTCTAATTTTAGACTTTGAAGTACCGTGTCACGCATAAATACTAGATCGTACATGACACCAACACTAAGTGTGAGCACACAATCTGTCACTCGACGCGCGCCCTCTACATAGTTTATAATTCTCTCGCTCGCCACAAGAAAGCAATATCTATTCCCTATAAGTAGGATTGACTCTGCAAGGCTACCGACGATTTAAAAAAGGATATCTCTATCACCATACCATGGAAAGTGTCACTTGTTTTGACTTCTGACCGAATTTTATCGATTTTTCATTAGTGACCTACTGGCCAACATTTAACTGTCAAACAGTGACAATGAGTATCAACATCGTAACATTCAGCAGATATCTTCTAGGGGGCTTTAAAAGTGATTTAAGTGTTAACTATATCCGTGGTTAACTACAATTAGTAAGCAAAATTGTAAAAAGAAACTATTACGTCTGTGCGTTTTCCACATTTTTTGAGAAATTTTGTATCACATAAAATGTTTATTGCGCTGCCTGGATAATAATAATAAAGCTGGAATATAAAGGAACTAAAAAATACAATATATTTAGATATTATATTGGATTTTTAGAGGCTTAAGAAACCATATAAAAAGGGAAAAGTCGATCAAACCAAAGAAAATGCCACTATGACAAGAATATCAACTTATGCAAATAGTATTAGCATAGTGTTCATTGCAGAAAACCCGCTGTATAATAGTATTGTAAAAACCTAAATTTGAGTGATGATTTAATTTTTACATCAGCCTTTTACGTCAACAAATATACTGTTCAGCTGGGACACAGGCCTCCTCTCTGTGTGAGGGAGTGGGTCATAATCCACCACGAGGGCCCAGTGCAGGTTTGTGGATGTCACAAGATATTCGTGCAATTTGTAAATACTGGGTAGATAGATTAAAATGCGAAAAACTGCGATTACACGTAACTGCTCGTCTTATTGTTATCCCCAGTATCCAGCAGAATACAAACACTCTTCAGTTGTGACAACGACTACATACATATATATATATATATCGAGGGATCCGTGGCTAAATAATAACAGCCGCACAGGTCGATCGATCAGGTTAAGCTAAGCTACGGTTGGTCTGTGGATGGGTAACCATCTTTACATACCGGGACCCCTCCCTGTCTCGGAAAGCAAGTTAAGCCGTTGGTCCCGGCTGTCATTCGTGGATCTTTGACAGTCGTTACGGGTAGTCAGAAGCCCGAAAGTCTGACAACCAGTCTTACCAAGGGGTATCGTATTACCCAGTAACTGGGTTGTGGAGGTCAGATAGGCAGTCGCTCCATGTAAAATACTGGTATTCAGCTGCATCCGGTTAGACTGGAAGCCAACCCCAACAAAGTTGGGAAAGGGCTAGACAGATGATGATGATAAAAGATCCTCCTATACCTAATCCACTACATCATTACTGAATTCTAAAAGCTCAAAAAACAAATAAGAATCATATTATTGTTAAAACATTTTAACACTAAGATGTTCCCAAAACAGTGCATACAGCGTCCTTAGTTGGTAGTTTTCAAAATGCACATAAATTGTTTGTGTTTCAATTCCAGATAAACTTATAATAGATTTTCATTTTCAAATAGCCTCGTTGAAGGGTGTTCAGCACACTTGCAAGCCAATTGATGACCACCGCCAATTTATCAATAATTAATTCTGTAATGACACGTTATAGGCGAAAGGGTGAACGTTTTCACAGGGAGAACCGGTTGAAAAGTTGGAATTTTGACCTACAATATCTCTGTAATCTGAAAGTTCCCAGGTATAGTCCAGAACCAAAAAATGATAACAATGACGGGGAGTACAAGTGACTCTCGGCTTCGATAAGTGTCTTTATACACTCGTTATATCAATACATTAGGAGAAAATCGCTTTGGAAGTTTAAGGTAACCAAACTGACTGTACAGCCGACCGCATGTACGTAGTAACACCGGATAGAGATTAATTTGTTATTAGACCCGCGCGGCTTAAAATATCTAACCAAATATGAATGAAAAAACAGCGCCAGCGCTGGAGCTCTGTCTGACATAGGGTCTTAGCATTCTGCTGAGCGATGGCCGTTTTGTGTGGATGTGACGCATGTCTATTTTAGGGTTTGTATTTTTTTCTGCGTCATGTTTACCGAAAATAAACGAATTTTCTTTCTTTCTTAATTATCAAATATTTTATTGGAACAAAAAACAGGTTCACAGTGTTAGTGTTATGTTAGCGTTCGTTAACAGCTACATTAGTTTATAAAATTGTGTTACAGCCATATTAGCGCCTACCTCCGAGAGGGTCTCCCCTCCCCGACGTCTCCGTCGGCGTTCCAACATTTATAATACCAACTAGAGCAATCAAAAAATAGTTATAAATTAGTAATAGGACCTAAAGTAAAAGTAGGTTTATAAACTATTTAATTAAAATATTATTAATTATTAAAACATTTAAAATTATTTAGGTTAAGATGTTCCTGTTCTCTAATATGCTATGTGTGTTTATGTAGATATGTATGAGTGCAGGGTGTGTCTGTGTTTGGTTGTAATGATTGTATTGACTGTTATTATTTAGCCACGAGCCCCCCCCCCCCCCCTCCTTTGGGTATACAGACGTAATACCATTTTTAAAAATATGAAAAAAAGACCACGAGTCCACAAGATGGTTTTTTATTCATATTTGCTCACAAAATAATAAAGAAACGAATGTTGAACTTCAACAATTTGCTGTGTCTCAACCGAATGATCTAGAACCAGCCGTTGCGATTAGTGGCACCTTAATCATAGGCTTTGCACCAGTTCCAGCCAAAGTGGTATTTAAATAATTGAAATAATAACTACTGCAGCAGTTTCAGTGAAACCATGAAACAGACTGTAAAGAAGGTTCAAGTAAACAATTAAATTAGTTTATTTCGTTTATGATCAGCTACAAATATTTAAGTTACTTACTGGGAAAACTAGATAAAGAATACCAGAGACAGGGTAAAATGGTATGGAAGAGGCTTTTACTCAAATAAGGGGTCCATAGGAAAAAATTACAAATAACATACCACTAACACTTGCAGTGTTATGTTAATTCCTGGAAGGATTTGGAGGAGGCCTTTAGTGGGACAGTATAGCCCAGTAGTGGGACAGAATAGGCTAACGAAAAAAGTACAAAAAAATATTACTAATACTTCATTTTGATTAATAAACATAAATTTTCGAATAAAGAAACTTCAGATACATTATAAGCAATTAAAGGATCTTATACGAATAAGTTTTAAGATTGAGCTGAAATACAAAATTTTAGGAAATTCAGGCAAATAGTCAAGCGACCGATAATACCCGACCGAAGCGATATCTGGCTAATTATAAAATGAAGTCGTGATTTTGGTGAACCACTAATTAAAACAAAACACATAGAGAAACACTTCTATTTTGTTTATGTGCATATAAATTACACGTGCTCGTTTTAATTTACGTCAATCAGCAAAATATTATAACATTTCAATTACCTATTCGGAATTTTGTAAAATAATTAGATTTCCTATTTCCTAGTTCGGGTAACTCCATCTTGAGTCCGTGTCAGCGTCCGTTCGTAATATGATGCATTCACACCTCTGTTTGAACTGTTGCCATAAATAATACTTTTACAAGTGATAGCCACCATCCTAATCCTAACATACTTATTATAAAAGCGAAAGTAAGTTTGTTTATTTGTTTGTTACCTTTTCACCATAAAAAAAAAAAAAAAAAAGTCACTGAACCGATCATCCTGTGCAAATACGTTGTCAGGTGTAAAACGGACATAGGGTACCTTTCATCGTGAAAAACAGTGCTGCTCCCGAGGAAAACAACAATAACATTATTATGATAATAGATGGCGCCACGTGTCTATTGAACTTTGTCACATTATTTAATTCTGAGGCGGTACGAAGTTGTCAGCTAGTAAACAATAAATACAATTTATTCTGTCCTTTGTGTTTTGATTTGCATTTCATAGTATAATGTTACACATCGATGTGGCGAGAGGGGTGACAGGGTAAACAATAACAACTGCATAGTCGATCAAAGTAATGCTACACTTGCCGCGGTCGGTTCGTGGGTTGGTGACCCCTCCGTGCCTCGGAAAGCACGTTAAGCCGTTGGTCTAGGCTGTCATTCGTAGGTCTTTGTCAGTCGTTATGGGTAGTCAGAAGCTTAAAATTCTGGCAACCACTTACCGAGGGGAAACTCCATGTAAAATGATAGTATTCAACTGCATCCAATCTCCAGGACCTTGAATATCTCAGGCAGATATTCAAGGTCCTGGAGATTAAATGTGAGGCTATCTTGACGGTACGGCAGCAGGGTGTGAATGTAGCCCAAACTATGTCTCACCTAGGTACTATTCTGTCACAAAAATACAGCCGTAGCGACCTCTGCGCTGTCACCTACGACGCCGTGGAAGTGGCTAAGTTTTGGGCCAACCGAAATTCAATACACTGTCGTGCCATTGACACGATGTAGAAGAAGAAAAATGTGGTGTTGTTTCACAAACACAAAGAGCCACTTAATATCATGTCCTGTGTGTCCTGTTGTCTGCACATTACAACTGATGGACGCTGCTGAATGCACCAACCAAACTCGTAGCTAAATTCTTAGCCAACTCAATTTAGATTGCCTTCAAAAAGTGATCTTAGTGCGCTGATTCACACGAGCGACACACGTCAACGGCAGGGGCAACTGCCCTGGACAACATGCCGCTCGTGTATTTGAGCACCGTACTCAAATGTACGAGCGGCACATTGTGGACGGCAGCTGCCGACGCGTCGACAGCAGGCGTCAATAGGTGTTGACAGCTGCCGGCAACACTCATCAACAGCTGCTCCCTCCTGTGCATGAACACTTACCAGCTTTGGATTTATGTTATATCCAGTGTGTTAAAATGAATTGAGTACCCTTTACCACAGTCTGAGTGTACAAAGCTAGTTTTATTTAAAACTAGCTGCGCCCCGCGGTTTCTCCCACGTAAATGTCGATCCCGTGGGAATATCGGGATAAAAAGTAGCCTATGTGTTAATCCAGGGTATCAGCTACCTCCATGCAAAACTTTATTAAAATTGGTCCAGCCGTTTGAGCGTGAAGAAGTAACAAACATATAAACACACATACACTCACAAACTTTCGCCTTTATAATATTAGTGTGATAACATGTTGAAATTGTGGACGAGCGAATAAATCTCATAATAATTTACCTTCTTTTTAGTGAAAGTAGTGATAATTATTAGGTATTCCGTATTTGTACATGCCATGTTAAAAAGTCTCCAAGGGCCTTGTTTGTACATACGAGTAGACTTGTTAGTCGCGTGCCCGAAAAGGTTTTATGAGGTTTCAGCCATTAAAGAGACGCTAAAATACGTACAAAATTGTCAATGTTCTTTAAGAATTTCTAATGATTAAATCCTCTTATGGGCAACGTTCGCAAAGAGAGATTTTTAGCGAGGAACCATATACGTATAAAGCTTATTCAGGCTTCTTCAATTTCAATATGTCTCATCCGCCTGCCTTTTCCCAACTATATTGGGGTCGGCTTCCAGACTAACTGGATGCAGCTGAATACCAGTATATTACAAAATCCGACTGCCTAACTGATCTCCACAACCTAGTTACTGGGTAATACGATACCCCTTGGTAAGACTGCTTGTCAGACTTTCAGGCTCCTTACGACCCATAACGACTGTCATAGATCCACGTATGACAGCCGGGACCAACGGCTTAACAAACTTTCCAAGACACGGAGGGGTCTTGGTATGAAAAGACGGTTACCCATCCACGGAACAACCGTGGCATGTGTGGCTTAACCTCATCGATCGACCCGTGCGTCTGATATTACTTAACCACAAGTTCCTCCAATATGTCTATAATAGAAAATTTGTATTGAGGACATATTGTTCTCAATACTAGTTTTCTATTATCGTCATCGCTATAGTCACATCTAGAAAGAATATCACCATCGCCTTCAGCCTACAGCAGTCCACTGCTGGTCCGTTATAACATGTCGAATTTAGTAAATTAAATATTGCACTCGAATATGATGGCGAATAAAATCCTGAATTTGCAGTACGATTTCGAGTAATTACTTCATTATTTCAATTACCTTTTAATCTGAAAGAATATCGGCTTTCCGCTGTATGGGAAAATATTAATTAGTGCTTAATGATTGCAAGAACGACTGCCATGAAAAACACCTTTATTCCCAGTAGTCCATGTGTTTAATTCGAACAGGTTGCCTCGATACTGTTTTAGTTCGATGCCTTGTACATCAGTTATTTCGATACCTAAACCCCTATGCGAACTCCTTTACATCGATGTACCTATAATATAAATACTTTCCTAAAGCCTCGGACAACGGTCACATAATAACGGCTGTCCAAATACGGAGCGTTTTTTGGTTACTGGTGAAAACTACAGATTTTTATGACGGCCGTGATAGTATGACGGAACCGCTTTCCTAGGTAATCGTGACTAAACGAGTTTGTCCTTCATCGTTTTGAAAGCATCCCATTGCACTATTTAATAGACTTGAACCTATATGCACCATTGCAAAAATACTTGTAGGTTAAACGATACGACAATATAAATGCAATGCAATAAAAACTCACCAAATTCTATAACAACCTGTCCTTCTGTGTCGACCTCCAATGTACATACATGCTGGTTATGTAATCAATAATGAAAAACCCTTTAGCGTAGCTTATTGGTGGCCACTTAAATATAACGGTGGGCCTTACGTGGGTCACTTTGTCCTAGGCTATTATTCAGGGCTCGTTAGGGTTATTTTGTCATACCATGAAACAGACTCGGTAATGCAGACGGGGTACTTCATTTCTGCCTAAGGCTGGTTTTAGTCGGGGCTGACAGCCGAAACGTATGAACTTCTAGTAATATTAGGCAGACTTCAATGGAGAATTATTAATTTTGCTCCTATTAAAATGGCCGATTCCTGGGTTCGATTGCCTGGTTGGGCAAACTGTTATTGGGCTTTTCCATCTGGAATTTCTCAGTAGTCTGGATTTGTACCCAGTTGATGTTAAAAGGCTCTTCTCTTCTTCCTATGTAACGACATAGGACCTAAACATAACTGGCGAAATATGGATGCCTAAGCCTTCGGGAAAATAAGATATGAAGTTTTGTATAATTGTAGCTTAAAATAAATCTTCTAAGTGACATTCATCAAGGTTGTCTGGCCAAAAATACATGCGTATTTTCGTACTTTTTTTTTTCTTATTGAGGTTCATTGGTCGCGGCCGTACACCTACACAAGAAAATTATAACTGGCTGTGCCCGCGACTTCGTTCGAGTGGATGTCGGAAAACCATAATGTGTCACTTAGGAAAGGTGTAATTACCACTCCTTCATTGAAAATGAAGAATTTTCCGATCTTGCCTGGTGGGAAGCGTTACCTGGGGTTCTCTACCACAGCCCTTTCGACTGCAGTCACTGCGTCTTCAGGGTTCATAATGTTAATGCGACGAAGTGTCACTTTGAGTTTTGAGAATATTTAAGAATGAAAGCGCCTGGTCGAGGCTGATTATTATACACTCCTACAGACATATTTCTACATTGAAGCCAAGAGAATACTCTTACCTCGCACGGACGCATCCAAATGCGACCAGCACAGGTTAATGACTATAAAAACAGAGAGCGATCTCGTATTATACGAGTATATGTCTTAACAACGTAGGTAGAAACCTTATGAAATCATCTAGATCTATCACAAAAGAACATGAAACGATTGCGATTCATGTTCTTTATTAATTACGTAGCTTTTTGTATTTCAATATATTGATATTGAAATACAAAAAGCTGCGTAATTAATAAGTTAACGAGAAATTCCCGGTAACATTTCGTGATAAATGATAAATACTTTTATTTTCTCATCGGTAAGTAGCTTGCCTCTACTACCCATGGTAAAGTCAACGTGAAAGCGTTAGAGACCGTTTAGCTTTCATTCGCGAAGTAAGTGCTTACCGTTGGCGCCGACTTTTGACTTACGTTTTAACAAGTGTCGAGATCGCGACATAAGTTGATGGTCAACGAAACGTTTCTTAGTTTAATGTCAAGTATGAGGCAACGTGATTTTAGTGTTCATTTAAAGTATTTTATTTTCGTTTTTTAGCTCTCACTCGCTTGAAAGCAGTCTTGGGTCCATTTCAAATTCAAATTCATTTATTTCGTGAACACAGGGTACAAACAGAAGATGTTATCTATATATATAAAAGGAGAACTGACTGACTGACATATCAACGCACAGCCCAAACCGCTGGGTCTAGAGATTCCAAACTTGGCATGTAGGTTCCTTATGAGGTCTAGGGTGCACTATGAAAGGGTTTTTCGAAATTCCACCCCTAAGAGGGTGAATGGGGGGGAGGGTGAAATTTCACGCGGACGAAGTCGCGGGCAGTAGCTAGTAATAAATAAGATCCAAGCTGTGTCCCGCCAAAAGGCATACAAAATATCAAAGGATCAGGATCATCATACAAAAAAAAAAAAAAAAACTATTTTTTAAACCATTACATTTAACAATTCAAAAGTTCAATCACAAATAATTATAGATCAAGTCAAAATTAGATAAGATGTCAAATTAAATAAAGTAAAAGGAACAAAAATACAAATAAAAATGTCAATGCCAATAATTAATTAATACAACAATAATCAAGATTAACAAAATAAATTATCATTTTCACATAGGAACATAAAAATAGATTAAATTTGGAAAGAATTAAAATTAAAATTTGTCATTTAAATAATCGTCAACAGAATAATACACCTTGTTATTTAACAATTTGAATAAATTTCTTTTAAATTCGTTAATGTTCACACTTGAGACAACTTGTCCTGGTAACTTATTATATAGTTTTTGAGCCATTGCATAAAAGCTTTTGCTATAAAATTGTGTTTTTTTCATTTGGAAGTGAGTTATAATTTTTTTAACTAAGTATCATTCTTGTGCCGAAAATATATGTACTTAGATATTTTTTGTATTCTTAACAGACTTCAAAAAAGGAGGTTCTGTATTCGACCCGTAATGTATGTATGTATGTATAGCACAAATGTACAAATGTATGTACTCGTATGTATTAACATACGTAAAATAAGGACAAAACAAAATCAATCTGGGATGGACCAATAAGTCAGCATCAACTTAAATTCAGAAGAAGAAAAACAACAATGTACTGTCAACAAAAGAGATAAGTATGCAGGATCGTCGGATATAGTTGAAGTTTAGTAAGAATTTAATTTTAATTTTATTAATAGAAAACAAACAGCTCATTTATCAAATTAAATTTCAGTCGACAACATCCATCGGTTTCTTACTACACTTCAACTATATCCGACGAGCCTGCATACTTATCTCTTTTGTTGGCTGTACCTATTTCCTTACCCGCACTTTCGGCTTTCTGCGAGCAGTTCCGTATTTGCTTTCGTAATAACTCATCGTACATACTATCACAATTACACTGTAACCTTCTTCTTCGTGTCGCTGGCACGACTGTAACTTTGTCACTTCCACGGCGTTGCCGCTTGCCGGTAGCAGCGCAGAGGTCACTTTGACAGCATGTTTTGGGACACAGAGGGCACACTGTAAACTAAATTAACTGAACAAAATATCTGTTTACACATAGTGACACAAAAACCTTCCACAATTGTTTACACTTGGTAATGTTATAAACATGTCATGTCACAGAAACAAATAGTGTCATTAAATAAGTACAATAGGAAAAAACCTTTCTTAAAAAGTCGATAATTCAGTTATTGAATAGTTATTTGTTAGTTAACTGCGTGTTATCGACGGCCGATTTGTCATGTTACGATGATAAGGGTAACCAGTAAACTGATTACCTGTTGATTTCTGTTGAGAACAGCCGATAAGGCGCAAGGACTTCCATTGTTATTGTTGTTTTTGATAAACAATCACTGTCTGCTTGACAGATTAGCGATTGTCAATAATATTGTGATACTTAGGGAGGACACGTTTTTATTGTTTAAAGGAAAAAAATATTAACTTGACCGGTGCGATCTGTTTTTTAATAATTTTTAATTAATGCTCGATCTCTTTACTAAATGGAACAGAGAAACTAATGTCAAATGCTCACGCGTACCTATCGACGATTTTCAACACTTGCAAAGGAAAAATAAAAAAATATCATAAACTTAATGTTAATTTTGTAACGAATATTTTGATTCGCCAATTCAGCTAATTTTTGACGTGATAACGTCGTATAAATCGATGAACGCCGGCTGCACACACGAAAAAGCATGAGTCATTGTCACTTTCCGCCTGAGCCAAGCGTGCAAGCAAGAGCACGGAACAAGCGATAGAGATACATGTTTTCTTATGACGTTATCACGTAAAATTATCGTCCGTAAACCGACTTTACAGACAACCAATTTTTTTTAGGTACCTACCTATTGTTATTCATTTCTGAAGAAATAAAAGTGAGTTTGCAAACTTTAACATTTCGCAAATGTGCCTTTAAAAATATTCACCTTAATATTAGAAACATAAATAAACGACTTAAATAAATATGTTATGATTTGGGTCTTGTTGTTTTTACTTTTTATAGTTCAGTTTTATTTTTGGCTTCTTTTGAAAGTTGTTTTTCTTGCGCAAGTCACCTTTAAGAAAATTTGCATTGGTTTTTTTGCCGTTACTTTTATGTAATCTTCTAGCCGACGGTGGAACTCACTCTTTGTGAATATAAGTTTGTACACACACAGGCTAGGTACATTTGATCCTTATGATTGACCCTATCGATTAGTGCCGTAAAAGTAAAGGATACTATTTTTTCGGATTTTAGTCATTTCAATTCCCGCGTGTTCAAAAATCTTTAAAAGCAGTTTTGACCCTTTTTAAAAATAAAGGAATGTTAGCTTTGAGTAAAACTTGCTGTCTTCAGTATTTAGAGTACTTTTCCTCCAGGTACGCTTCGAAAATGCAAGCCTGTATTATGTATTAAGGCCTGATTTTTTCATCGCCAGATAACTTTTATTCGAGGAATACAATTGACGTTTGACAATTTTCGTATGAAATAACTGTCAAAATTGAATCAGTTATCAGAGGGGAAATTCTCGTAATTTTAAGAACGTTCACAGTCTGATCTCAGTCTCAATTTGTCAAAAATACCCCTAATTTCACTATATTTTTGGAAAGTTTTTGACATTGATTGTCGCTGAGATGAGACTGCGATTAGATTTTGAACGTTTTTAACTACGGGAATTAACCTTCAGATGATTGAAAAATCAGCCCTAAGTAAATAAATATTACCTGGCATCCTGATACCTACAGTACCTTCTGAATTATTCCATCTACACAAACAAACACAAGAACACACACACGGGGTCAAACAGCCACTCCCGCACACACACTATCGCAAACACTACACAGCCCAATAGGTAAAAAATCAATATCCCTCTTAAAAACAGTAGGTAAGTACAATCGGTGAAATGAATTGTTAATAGGCAACTTGACACCCTACATGTTTAATTGCCGTGTAATCCCCTCAGTCGTCACGCAAGCTAATTCAGTTCGGCAGCCATTTTTTTACTATTGTCTCAGTAGAAGATCTAAGCCATTTCATAGACCTGTTGGTGATTCTCAGAGGTGTTATGAATAAAATAGCGGACTGTTATACTAGGTATGGTTCATATATTGAACGTAAGGACGCGCGCCTCCCGGTTCGTTCTTTTTTGAAGTGAAGGGCAGTGCAGGTCCTGTAGACACAATGGCGGGCGGTGTTAAGTTTTGTCTCCAACACACTTGTCAAAGAATGACAGTTGTGATATGAATATACAGACAATTGAAGTTGGTAGTCAACATGCTTAACAATTCATTTCATTTACTTTACATTGGGCGTTAGAGTGCTAAAAGGGATCTTTGGAGACTGAATGGCATTGACGGGGCGGTGTTGGTAACATAACACACACACACAAAACACAATCAGCCTATATTGTTCCCACAGGAGTGAGTTGTTATCCACCACGCGGGCCCAGAGCGGGTTGATAGATGTCACATGTCATCGAATTTTTGGATCTAGGACATGGCCGATTAAATAATTTACACAAAATAAAGCGCCTGACTGGGTTCAAATCTACTACCTACAACTCGTAACTCGCGGCCGTTACCACTGGGCCCCCACTACTCCTGTTGCTGGTAAACATTTGTGAATTTATCACAGAAATTATATTGACAAAACAAAATGGTGACATTATTTCCGATTTGGCCACGCATTAAAAGAACCTTAGGTATATAGTATATCTCCATTTAACTGTTACAGTGCCGCATCGCAACCCTCGCATCTGAGTGCGTCGCCATAGCAGCCGGTGACGATAGAGCAGCAACGTCTCATCAACATCGAAGAGAAGGGGGTTGCTGCCGAAACCGCACAGGCAAACGGCTTCCGCAAAACCGTTGGGGCTCTCAACAACCTGGCCAGAGCAGTCATTCAGTGTGGACAAACCATCTCCGAAGCTTTGAATAATCTTCGTTAGATATCTGTAAATTATAGTAATAAATCAAAATCAAAATATTTTATTTCACATAAACCGACATGGGCACTTATGAAACGTCAGAAGCTAGGTGCACGTTTCCAATTGGTCGTTTCCTATGGAGAAGAACCGGCAAGAAACTGCACGGTTACTCTTTTAAAAATAATTGGCTTTTACAATGTTTTCAAATTACAGTAGGTATGGGAGCACAGCGTAGGCATGTTAACAAGTGCCAGGTACTTGATAAAATAAAAAAAGGTCTACAAATCTAAAGTCTACAAGGCTTACAAAGTCCTCGCATTTACAAAATAAGAATGTATAAAAACGATAAATAAAATATAAAAATCTACTAAAACCAAGAGATATGATTGCCATTACAACCACTAATAAAGAGGTGAAAAATTAAAATTGTCTGTATATAATGTCAAATAATAAAAAGATTATGTCAAAGAAGTATGTACAAAAAAAAAACATCTTAATTTGAGAACAGTTAATAGACATTTACGTAGTTATGCCGTTAATGAGGTGCCTGGGAAACCACATGTGCAGAAGGAGTTATTGCCAAACTACCTTGTCTTCAACGTAACTTATAATATGCTTTTTTGATAAGGACACGTTTGATGAGGGTTTTGAACTTTCCCTCGCTAAGGTCTGTAACCGACTTTGGCAACTTGTTATAAAAACGGATGCTGTTTACAAGAAATGACTTGCTAGTCTTAGTTAATCTAAATTTAGGTATCACGATAAAGACTTGCCACGGTCAGTTAAAACGGGTGACCAAGTAACGTACTTACCTATAACCTACAGGCAGCCACAAAAAGATGTATGTACGAGTATATGTCGCAGATAGATTGTATGATTAGTCATTATACACCGCCGTCCGTTTGCGTAGGTACTTATGTTAGGGTTAACATGATAGTATTAACAGACCAACACTTTTCCGCCCCATCGGCCATTTCTTCTGCAAGGAATCTGCTCTGCCCACTGCCACTTAAGTTTGGCAATTCTTCGGGCTATGTCGGTTACCTTGGTTGTCCTGTGGATCTCTTCATTTCTGATTTGATCACGAACGAAAACTCAAATTGACCTTTGGGTGACTTTCAGCCTTCTAATGAGGCCCATTGTGAGCGACCTCGTTTCAGTCAAAGAGTTTCGTCTTGAGACACTGCGATATGCTACAATTACTTACACAATGTGTTATACTATATATTATGGAACAAACATTGTAGACAATAAAATGAATTCTTGGCTATTCACCTTTTTCAGGCTGTACAGTAGGTTTTCAAAAGTCTCTGTAACGAGTATCTTGTCGTCTCGCTTCCACATTTTAAAACCGCGCCTACCACGTACAGAGGCGTGAGGTAAGTACCTATAGCTATGCGAGATTACAAGTAAGGTCGCAGACGAGCCACTATTGGCTGCGAAACTGTGCCACCTCCAATCGTGCGAAGGCTATAGCAGCTGAAAAAGTACTCAGCTAAGGAAGTATTTTGTACATCTCTCAGATAAACCGGCCGGCTACTGTCAGCTCTGCGTCATCTGCATTATTTATTGTCATAATTATTGTTTAACCCCTTTGTAATGTTTACAAATTAAATCTAACTTGAACGAATGTTATTTGTTTTTTTTTATATAATAGGGTAAGTGGTAATTAGTGACATAAAAATGATTGTACTCATCATAAGGAACAACCTTCCCAAAGAAACGATTTTTTTAATTTACCAAGCGCATGACCTCAATCACCCCAACAGAATGTTGAGCTAAAAATAATAATATACCATCATCATCTGCCTAGCCTTTTCCCAACTATGTTGGGGTCGGCTTCCAGTCTAACCGGATGCAGCTGAATACCAGTATGGAGCATGGAGCGACTGCCTATCTGACCTCCACAACCCAGTTACTGTGTAATACGATACCCCTTGCTAAGACTGGTTGTCAGACTTTCGGGCTTCGGACTACCCGTAACGACTGTCAAAGATCCACGAATGACAGCCGGGACCAACAGCTTAACGTGCTACCCGAGTCACGGAGGGGTCTCTGTATGTAAAGATGATCACCAACCACGGCAAGCGTAGCTTAACCTGCGGGGGAATTGCGTAACACATTATCAATCAGAATCGGTTTCATTTTGACAGTTCAACAACATTCATTGCGTTATTTACGTGTTGAGCACACACATTTTGCGAACTTATGAAGCAATGGATTAGCAATTTGCTTCAAAATGATTCAGATTCCGATTGATAGTATGTTACGCAATTAGGGTGCTGATCGATCGACCTGTGCGGCTGTTATTATTTGACCACGGGCCCTTCAAAAAAAGAATAATATACCATCAGCTGTAATTTAATTTAGTTACTAATCCCTTTTTACAAACAAAACTACATATTTCAATTTTACCATGTACATATTTGTCTTTTTCATTCATTTAACAACCATAGAGACCGCGCACGCGATTCTATTGGGGTCATGCGCTTGGTAAATAAAAAAAAATTCTTTGGGAAAGTGATTTGTTATGATGAGTACAATCATGTATGTACATAAGTCATCATCTGCGTGTTTAACCTTTTAACCGCTTACATAATCAGCCTATAATGTTCCCACTGCTGGGACACAGGCGTCCTCGCTGTGAGAGGGAGTGGGCTGTAATCCACCACGCGGGCCCAGTGCGGGTAGGCAGATGTCACATGTCTTCGAATTTTTGGTACACACCGGTACATGCCGGTTTCCTCACGATGTTTTCCTTCACCGTTTTGAGAGCAGCGGTGATGAAAATAATTTACACAAAGTAAAGCGCCTGTCTGGATTCGAACCTCCGACCTACAACTCGTAAGTCGCGGCCGTTACCACTTGGCCACCACTGCTCTTTAACCGCTTAATCCAACAAATATTTTCGTGTCCATTTCGCCAGGGTCGTATATTTACGACCAAATACCACAGCTCGTTTAATCTGCTTTTTTATTTAATTATGCTGTATTTTATGAGGTAATTATTTTTCGTTTTTTTTTTTTTTTTCGGACGCAAGGGGCACGACGGCTGATATGAAGTCGGGTGGTTAAAAGGTTAAAAAAATCGTTTCTTTGGGAAAGTTGTTTGTTACAATCATGTGGCAACACTGTAACCTTGAGCTGGCCTAGCACAGTACGAAGTTTTCGTAGAATACGAGGCCACCTTATGCTGGTTTGTGACAACTGCGGTCGACTATACAAGGTAACCAATCCGAAATTGCAAAACTAAAGTGGCAGTCGGCGGAGGCACATTGCTTGCAGAATGAATGGCCGACATGCCCGGAACTAGAATGGCGACCATGCGAGGTAGACTGACGCCCTGATAAAGGTGGAAGTCCATTAGATGCGAGAATTACTGTACCAGACGTACTGAAGTTGGTTGATGAGGCCTATGCCCAGAAATTGACGTTTAACTGCTGAATAATCATCATCATAGTCGAAACTTCGTTTTTCTGAAGTAATGTGGCACTAACAACAATGCCTTTCAACAACATTCTGCAACAGTCATCCTTCTATCTTTGACGAGCCTTAAACCGTGAACACCACATAAGATAATATTATGCTTGATAATCTTCAATAGAGCCATTTTTTAAATGCTCGTTTATTTAATTATAGTGAATATTATATTGCGTACCAGTCTGCAAAAGAAAACCTTTGTTCCGACAACATAATAAAACTATGTACATATAAAATACAGGAGGTGCAGAAATTTTCAAACGCTGTTTTTAGAACAAGATATCTGTCGTAGCAAGGCTGCAGCAGTTTCGTAGCTGTGCCGTAGTCGCGTAGAGGGGTTACGAGGCGTAGCGCCAAAACATATGCCGTAGCAATGATGTAGCTACAGTGTACTACATCATTGCTTCGCAATACAAAACAGTGTGATAGTTCTCTGTCTTTGTAAATTGTAAGAAGATCTTTAAAAATAGAATGTGTTAATTTTGCGAACTCGGTAAAACTATGTAAATGACTTACGAGTACTCACGAGTGGTCCAGTCAGCTGAAGAAACTTAATAAAAAAAAGATTCCAGTAACTGAGATCACGGTCCCAGTTTGACAGCGGTACAGTCGCCTGATTACTCCTACTTCTTTGTAAAGTGGCGCCGACAGGGGGAGTAACTTGAATGACAATGTATGGACTTAATAAGTAAAATCTACCTACTTTTAGAATCGTAATCTGGCTAAAAAAAACTATCGACTTTGAATCGGAAAAGTAATGCTTACTTTACTTATGCTAGGTGGGCGATCACGCATCGGAATCTTGCACTTCTGAAACACATTTCTATTCTATTTTGTCTCTATTCTAGGCACACATTATATTATAAAGGGTGGCAGGGGACATCGACATCGACGCACCACCTATCACCGTTGATTCAGAAGCCCCCCTGCGTTGAAAAATTCGTTTGTTCTCACTAGTTCGATTCATTAGTTCGATCGTCGAACTAGTGAGATTTTTTTTTCGCATTTGTTCGACCGTCGAATTTATTAAATTGGTAATCTCCGGAACTACCAGTCGGATTTCAAAAATTCTTTTTGCGTTTGATAGCCCAATTTTTGAGGAAGGCTATAGGCTATTTAACATCACGCTAGCATCCTTAGGAGCCGAGCAAAAATAAAAAAAGTCAGAACGAAAGCGAAAACGAAGTAGTAGTGCGGTCAGGCGATGCGATGCGACGGGTGGGTTGGAGGAAACAGAAATTTCACGCGGACGAAGTCGCGGGCTGAAGCTAGTATGTGTAATAAATGATCATTAGTCAAAGATCAAATTGGAAACGTCAAAATTACAATTATCCATAAATAGAATCTTAAAAAAACAATCTTGTACCTACGTAACTTTGATGAAATATACATAATCAAATATACCTAATAGGTGCTTACTTACATAAATAGGTACACAGTGTAATTGAGCAACATGCATGTGCTTTAAGATCTCATGTTTTTGCTCTCACACCCCTCACTAATGTTTGAATCTGATTAGGAGCATCCGACGACGGCTACGTCACACTAAATGAATCAGGAGGGGTCAGGAGACCTGCATGCGAGGTGCATAGGATTAAGTGTACACACTATAGGGGCTGGACCGAACTAATACAATTATTCAGATTGTCGTCGTCCGCAATTAGTGTCCGATGGATTTTAACCAAGTGTTGTTAACAGCTTTGCTACAAGATTTTCGAGGGAGTACTACTTATTATGTACCTATTTTTATTCGAAGAGGAGAATTCAGTAACGACGACAGACTGATAAGTTGCCATGGTGTGATGAACATGTTACGGGGTTCAGGATCATACTGAATCTGTGGTAATAGATTGCGCGTATAATTACACCACCCTGTATGATTACAGATTAAAGTCGCTTTTCGTGTCTGTATTACCGTGATGTTTTTCTAAACTATACACAACAAAGAGAATTTATTCCGCAACGTTCAAGTCTATAATCATCTGTCTAGCCTTTTCCCAACTATGTAGGGGTCGGCTTCCAGTCTAACCGGATGCAAGTGAATACCAGTATTTTACATGGAGCGACTGCCTATCTAACCTCCACAACCCAGTTACTGGGTAATACAATACCCCTTGGTAAGAATGGTTGTCAGATTTTCGGGCTTTTGATGACCCGTCACGACTGACAAAGATCCTCGAATGACAGCCGGGACCAACGGCTTAACGTGCTTTCCGAGGCACAGAGGGGTCTTGGTACTTATGTAAAGATGTTCACCCATCCACGGACCAACCGCGGCAAGCGTAGCTTAACCTGGTCGATCGACCCGTGCGGCTGTTATTACCTAGCCACAAGCCCGCTCGGGTTCAGGTTTATAATATAGTAATATTAAACTTACATAAGTACTTCTATAATAGAAATCCCGATGTTTTGTTAAGTCGTAGAAATCATGCGATGCAGGGGCGGGTCGCAGGTATAAAACAGGAAATTGATTAAGTTTCTCTGAATGTACAGACGCCTGCACATCAACCTACTACAATCTGTCAGATTTCTGTAATAGATTTTCAACTTTATCGCTAAAGCATAAGGTTCAATGTTGATTGGGAAAATTTGACAGTTAGGGGTAGGTTGATGTGCTGGCGTCTGTACATATTCATTTCCATTTGGCTTGTTATCAGTCAATTTAATAATAATGAAACTATCAAAAATGATGAAACTGTCTCGTTGGTTAAGTAGTCGCAAGCTAATACAGAGCTCCGGCCGCTAGATTCGATCCCTGAGTCGCGGAATAGTTTTATTAGGTTCTATATTATAGGTGTTATAGAATGGGTTTGAACGAAGAGATCGGTGCATTTACCGCCATATTAAATCGCTGAGGCATGCATTGCACTTTGCACGCTCTGCGTGCACGCTTGTAGTACCGTACTTAGTTAAGTAGAGAATGTAGGCAGAGGCGCACTCTTTCCTGTAACTGCTCTAGTCTAGTACTCACCCACGCTTGCTACAAGCTGCGGTGAAACGTGGAACTAAATTTGACAATCCTTTGTATTACCATAATAATAAAATAAAAGGACCTCAACAATATGCGTAAGGTCGTAAAAACGGTTTTGTGAGGTATCGGTATCGTTTTAAATTCAAGACTAGGTACGTGTATAAATTATAAAAAAATAAGATGGGACAAACTTTAGTTCCATTTTTGACCACTCGCATCAACTAACAGCACTTTCCTAGCATTCAATCCTAGATACCGCGTCTAGTTCAACGGGTTCACCATAGATGGCGTTGTCTCCGCCGCGGTGTCTGCAGTGCGGCATACATAATCCTCTTCCTACATAATGAAGTAGACTTATGAAATGAACGAAACCTACGAGAAAAGAGTGTATGGTGGCCTATTCTTCGCCGGGATCCACAAAGCTGATAAGTGCACATTGAACACACGAGTCCTTAGGTTGTTCTGACAACAGATTAGTTCCCGTGCGTTACCCGGCTTCCAGACAAGTCTTACGCCGGATGTCGATCAGTGTATCATCTATATTCAAGTTTAGCTATATGTCAGCGTATGTAGCCTATATGTAGGTATAACTTTTGTAGGTAAGGTACCTTCCAATACTCACCTAAACCGCTTCTGTTTACACAGGTTAACAGACAGTCGTAAAGAAACCAATCAAGCAAAGGGTATTGAGGGAAACAACGTGGCTATTTTTTATTAAAAATTACATTTATTGGTATACATGGAAATAAGTTGTAAGTATGTTACAATGGGCCAAGGTAGACCACGTCTACCAGAACATTTATTTAGATTAACTAGATTCTGTCGTGTGGTTTCCGGAAGATAGGCCACCCATCCTTTCTTTTCACAGCATCATCGTCAAGGACCAACTCACACTGCTACCAGGCACCACCTGCTTTATTTTGTCGGTCGTAGGTATCCATGATTATCGTTATTTGTGAGTGATTCCCCAGTACCTAATTATTGAATTATAGCGGCTTTAGGTACTTATCTCAGTGTCCTGATTCTCACGTAGGGTGTGTTGTGTGAGACTCGAGATTCTAAATAGAATTTCGGAAAGATTGTGTAATTTATAGGTACCTACCTATTCTAAGCTACAGAAAAATATATCAGATGGTAGGTACAGATGGGGCCACAATTAGTACAAATACTTACTCGAAACTTTCAATAATTATCGTGTAGTACCTATTTAGTTTCCTTCCAGAATCAGCAATCCAATTCTCCATCGTTTCCCCGATCATGCTGCATTGCCAAGAAGTTGTAGGAACATACTTAGGCCTATTCCATTACTTTGCTACGTTCTCTGCACTACCTAAGCTTTACCTACCATCAGCACCAAGGCAAAATGTCACTTCTAGGGAAGGAATTAGGATCTTTGGAATTATCGATATCATTCATTTTCTTTGATGCAATAGTGACAAATTCTTACGGTGGTTTGTAATCGTATTATTTCTGGGCATGTTATGATAAATGGCCCGTGTAGACTAGAGCATAGGTTTGTGTTTTGAAATACCTAGCTACCAATGTGCAGGTTGTGAAATTCGTGGTAACAATTGCAGTGCGTGTCGACCACAACGAATGCAAAGTGGTGGTGCCATATCGTACGAAAACCGCATGATTAACACAATTTTCCATTATCTAACCATTATACAATGTCGAGTATAGACATCCAGATTTAAACATAAGTTTTTTGGAAATATACTAAGACTTACTTATTTAACAATTTCATGAATTGATGCATCGTGCCCCAACAGCCCTGCTCATGCACAACGGTTTTTATTTTCAGAAAAAAATCTTTAATGACATAACTATCAAGTTGCAAGTAAATAAAGGTAAAAGAGTTTGATGCTCACTTAGTATAAATCCCCATTTCATGTAATCAATCCCAAGCCTAGTCTAGTCATAAGTTCTTCGAGCAGTCTGTTTTAACGTTTACTTACTTGAAACAAGCTCATTAAATCCCTAGAAGTCCAAAGCGGCACATGACTCCGCCAGACCGGACTTGCCACATCTTTGTGGGAATAATGATTGTTCTTGTTCGCGTTATCTAACGGATTGGAGAGCACAGCAGCAGTCGCAGTTTTATCCCAGGCTAAGGAAAGGTATAACCGCTTGTTTCGTGAGTTTAACTCTGATAACTGAGTGGTAATCTCGAACATTGTCGGCTTCTATTTTGCCGATCATAGATTTTATTTAAGTTTATAGAACTAACCACAAAAGTTTAAAATGATCATTCGCACTATTACAGTGGTCTTTTAGACAATGCGGATAGAACAAATATGCAGTTATAACTGAGCTTAAAAAATATCAGATTTGAAAATGATGTAAGTATTTTAATTTAATGTAATTTAAAATAGGTTTAAAGCATGATTAGTAAAATTATTTAAGTTACCTTTACCTAGCCATGGAATATTTGATGATGGTAAAGTAAACGGCATAATAAATAAAAATCTATGACAAGAACAACAAACCGACTTCAAAAAGTATTTTGATTTTGATGACGTAGGTATAATTACTTAGTTCCTGTTATTCAAAAAAACATTATTTTCCTTCTCGAAATCGGTTTAAACTTGGGAAATATGAAGATAGATAGTGGACAGAAAAAAAGAAACATGATGGATGAACATTTTGTGAAAGTTGATGCCTGTGCGCAGGTTCCATGTTGCATACACTTCCAACAAACATTGATCGCTGTTAGGATCATAAACTATGTGCAACGTGGACTTCGACACAGGAACTCACAGAAAAATATAAAATGGGTTTTAGTTTTAGTTAAGAAGGTTCGGGAATTATAACTCAGTGTGATACTAGCGACTTGATAAATTACTATGATTTAGGTGACTATTGAAATGTAATGTGAGCAACTCTTTGTGATGCAGTGACAAGGCTATATATACACTGCTATGAAAGTTAGAGACAATTTGTGATGCGATACAGATGGAATCCGCAATGATATTGTTTATATGTGGTAAAGACAAAATGATCATAAGTACATATCTCATTTACTACATTCCGCATTGAGTGCGAGAAGGGAATGCTGAAGACATTGTTCCATTCGTTCTGACACATCTAGATAACACAGCAAGTTGTACTTCCCGCAGAGAAAAAAAGTTTAGTAGAAAACCAAAACGGACAGACAGAAGGCAAAAAAATCAAAAGGAAAGATTAATTGATCTAAAAAATTTATTAATGAATGAGGCGACTATGTGCACATTGAAAACACTTGTTATATTACAATATACTTGTACACTATTTACAAAACCCACGATACATCTGTCCTCTCTCGGCTAGGCGCAAGCGCCATTTTAGCATCATCTTAATTTACACACTGTACATAAGTAGTTTGTACAAGTTTATCTTAAACGTTACATTTCATTTAAACTAACAACACTAATTTTAAAACAATGGAAATATTGTTGATCATAATACTTATACGGATAATGGTATAAGAATTTTACTTTAATCTCTTAAAAGCTAATACTTAAAACTGATTATAGAGTCTACAATATAAATAATATAATTAATATATGTATTGAATTTTCTCTATAAGCTAATGACTGGTGCGACGCTCACCATGGCTAACACTGAATACTTCCTGCGAGCGGCGCCATCACGTCCGCACGCGTGCGTGTGCGTGCGTGCGAGCGTGCGAGCGTGCCCGCGCGGCGTGCCTACTACAGACACCGGAACCAACATGCTCGACTACTTCTTACTGCTACTGACGTTATCGTCTCAATAGTTAATGTAAAGTAACACGACTCTATCAGGGCATTAGTGTCCCCGCACTATGTAAGATAACTAGATCGCGCGCCACGTACATATAACATACAAGTAATTAATACATAAACATGTCAATAACACACATACTTAGCATATTACATTACATTGTAAATTACAATTCCATACAACACTTGATTATTAAATCGGTAAACTAAAAATACTCATTACAAAATGCGCTTACAGCGTAGCAATAATAATGTTTCTAAATTTAAAAAAAAATACAAACATTATTATTATTTATATATCGACAAAATATTTTAAAAAATTACTTGCACTTACTTATACCAAATAAAATATTTTATCAACAGAGGAAATTTTTAAACATATGTACATTTTCAAATGTTTTTTTTTTAATTCCCTGCAGTCGGAATCTCAAAATACAAAAATTATATCTAAAGTTTATTTGATTTATTATATAAATTAAAACAAATCACAGTAACAAGGTAATGATCGACACAAAAGTATTGAAATGTGATGCTGATACTCGTGTCATTCAATTCGTATATTTGTGCGTACGAGTTTGTACGAGCAACAGTAAAAAGAGCAACAAAAGAGCAAATGTAACCACGTACAAGACCCAACATAATCAATGCCCAACCCCGTAGCCTGATTGATTTGCAATTTTGTTTCGCCGTTTTACTTTTGCAATTGCACTTATTCGTTACATTTGAAGAACGACACAAAAAAAGCGCTCAGCGCTATTTAGTAAAAAAAAAAAAAGTTTTCGATAGGAAGACTAATCAAAACGTGATTTTATAGATGTAGAATGGTTCTGGTGTTGTTTTAGAGGGTCCTAGGCATTATAGAGAAAATTATTGTAATCGTTTCACACTGAAACCAGCACAGCTGTTGAACGAAGGTATTATGAGAAGCCTAGGGTTGTGAGCGCTCTTAAAATTATAATTTCACTATTAGGAAAGAGAAGTTTTGAGTACATGCATGATGTTTTGTTTCGAAAATAATAGTTGTTCGCGAGCTCATACGTCTGGATAAATTAATTTATTAATTAAAACTTAATCATTTATTTTAAAATATTATTATTTTCAGAAGAATGGTGCCAAAGTGAGTCCGTGATTTTATCATAATCTGCACAGTAGTTTGAGCGTCATTTGATCTCTTTTATTTTATATTCATTTTTCGTTAAACGCGTGACACCGCACACATTGCCCATAGTTTAAAACACTTAAAAAATCCGTCGAAATTACTAAAATGGGTTTATTAAGCTCTACACGGGGTTTTAGACCGATTGTTTTAAATATAGACAACGCGGCTACACGATCGCAATGCGCTAGTGGTTCAACGAAATGGGCAAAATCCGATAGTTATAGCAATATTAATATTGCCTGGTCAGCGATACTTAATATTAGATAATTTTACGGCTGGCCAGACAATGTCCACACTGCCGCTACATCAGAGAATGTTTATCATTTGTAGGTGTGGGCAAACTGTGACATACTAACATTATTCTCTAGTCTACCAATAAATACGATTCCAAAGTTTATTTTTAACATACAACGTACCTAAAACTACATTTTTATTTATAAATATTGAGACTTAAAAAGTGCCTTAACATAACGTGAGCTCCACCCTGATTAATCCGGAGTTTGCCCGTACAGTCAACTGAAGCTACGAAACGAGACACACCATGGATTCCGCAATACTATTACTGCAATAAAACGACTCGGTAAGATCCGATTGATTTGAAGCTAAGTCGTCTTATTTTGGAGTATAATTTATCTCAGAACGCGACATGTTTATTTATTATTTTAACACACTCATCAACAGAAACGATTTAATACATTAGGTAAATAACCCTTTTATGAGTAAATTGATTGGTGTCGTAGTTATCAAGCTATGCTAATGGACTATGGCTCTACGAAGAGTAATAAATATGAAAGAAGTTTGCTACCGTAATAGTGAAAACTGAATTACACAAGTAAAAATGTTTTCGGATGCGGGTCAGAGGCATAAATCCGACAGAGGGTGAGGAAAACCAAAGAAGTCAACGGCAGCAAGAACAGTCGCCTCTAACAGGAAACCGCAGAATGGTTGCTAGGAAAAACAAGTTACCGTTAGGCCTAAGGCTAGTAATTAAAGGTCATCTTAAATTCATCTTATATTACTGTGACTGCCTACGATCAAGGTGACAGCTATGTAAAGTATATACAAAATGCAATAAAAGAAAATAATAGAAGACCGTCTTTACATAAGACCCACACTAATTAGATTGTAAGAAAAAATTTCAGTATATCAAAATAAATTTTATATTGTTCCGTTATTTAGGTTTAAGATGTCAGGAAATACAATTAACGATCATGAAGATAATTGCAACCAGATTATTTACAAATATAAATAATTTAAAAGTATGGTAACTTTGTTTTATATTTATGGATAAAGTTATTGATTATATAGACACGAATAACTAAGCATTTTTTTTTATATTCGCTTATTACTGATATTTAAATTTTCCTTTTTGGAACGTACGTAAGCTACTATAAAGGTAATTAATTATATTTACATTTTTTGTTAACAATTACACAATATTAAATTAAATCTCGTGTCCATTGTGGAGCTTGGAGAATTGTCCATTTAACTTACTCTTTTAAGACGATTTTGTGTAATATTTGTTATTCGATTACTTATACAGACGGCATAATACACATATGTAAGCTAAGATGCATATTTACACATATGTAAGCTAAGACATTTAATTGTGATTACTTAAATCCTGAGTTTGAAACATGTATCACTCGAACAGGACTACAGAGTGACAAAGATATTGAAATTTTTTAAGTTTTTTACTGGACAATAAATAATTCTATAACTCAGTTACAATGCAATGTAATCTCATTTTTCTGGTTAGTTTATTCATCATTCGTTTTACGGGCACCATTCATTTTATATTTTTATTTAAATGCAATCACTGATAGTGTTAGTAGATTTCTTCGAAATATGGGTTACGTCTGCTAATGTAATAAATAAAGATTTTAGTTCATATTAAAAAATATAAAAGTATAAAAAAATCAGTAAGCTTCTCGATTATTAGAACTTGTGCACACAATTTTGATAGGATGTTTAAATTTTTTGGAGTATTTTCCATGGATGTTTTATAAATAATAAAGCGAAACTAAGCACAGCCTACAACCTAATTCGGTTTTGTGATAGCACAACATGATTTACTTCTATTTCCCAAACAAGAAAAATAATTTCCCGTTGCACTAGACATTAATATGCCAAGAACAAAACTTATTTACACAAAGTTGTCATTAATATTTTTAAAATTACCATGTACATTGAAATCGAAATTACTAATTTCAGATTGGTACTAAGCTTACATAATTTAATATTACGAAAAATGTGATTTTTAAACATGTAGTTTTATACTAAGCTCATTGATAGGCCGCTAACTATCGCTTTACAGACGCGCCGCCGCGGTACTGTGGCGTTGCGGCCCTTGTTAACACCATTTAATTATCTCCTGCTAAGGCACTGTCCAGATGTAATACTATACGTAAGATAATCAATTTAGAGAAAAACCGCAATTTTTTAATTAATTTGTCCAAATTAATCGTATCACACACTTAATAGTAAAATAAACTGAGAATCAAACCAAATAAACAATCCATAACATAAAAACAAACTGAACCGTAAAAATCTCTTCTATTCATATTCAACACATCCTCCTCGCGAAAACTGAACAAAGCGAACTTTATACATAATTTGTATCGGTCGATTTTCAATCGCAAATCTGGACAAGGCCTTAGATCACTATTAAATATTTTATATACAAGGGGAACGAAAATGAGACACTTATGAATAACGGACATGCACTTAAAACTAACACACCATGCCTACGGTCAATCAATCCTTGACTATGCGATGAGTATTGCCGAATATTGCACAAACATAATCATATTGTGGTGACATCACTAATATATTACATATTTACCATATGCGACGTAACGAGCCTGCGACAGCATCATAGGATTTTGTGAAGGAGAGGCCTGGGTTCAAAGTGCCGAACTTAAGTTGTACCGGCACGAATATACTTCGTTAAGAAAAGAGGTAGCAGTAAATGTGAAATGCATCATTCTTCAATGCACTAGTGTTAATTGAATTTGTGTGAGGTATAATACATTAGGTAATTATTCTTATGTACGAAATTATATGCATAAATGTACTGCCTCTCGGCATTTCTATGTGAATTTTGATGATTCCTCTAGTCGGTGTCTTCCATTCTTCAAAGCATTAGTGTTAATTGAATTTGTGTGAGGTAGGTACAACTAAAAAGTGAATGAAGTCGGTTAAAATAAAAACATTTTTACAAAAAAAAAACAACCAACTTCAAAAAATATCCAAAATGCGGAACCAACGACGCGCGGACTTACGAAATAATTAAAGTTATTTATCACTTTGTAGTGTTATTTTTTTGAGGTTGGTTAATTTTTTTTTTGTAAAAAAAAAGTTTTTAAGTGTTGTTTGAAAACCGACACTTCGAACCCCGGCCTCCACTAAGTATTATTATCAACCTTGTTTCTGACCAGTATAAACTTAACAATGTCAAGTTTCTCTTTCTTTAAAAAGACATTACTTTCTAATATAGAAATGAAGTGACCAATAGATGTAACCAGCATCGTGTGGTATTAATGGTAAATATGTTGTTTTAAATCAAATAAATATTCCAATCAGTTCGTTGAAGTCTAATTTAAATCAACCTTAATTATAACTATTGATAGTTGACAAAATGATATGAAGAATAGGCAATAAGCAATTAGTTATGTTACAAGGTCATTCGCAATAGACGACCACGCAGTCATGAAACCTCAAAAATATTTACAACATTTTACGTTCTATTAGGAAAACAGAATACCAATTATTAATACAGAGGTATTTTCCACTGCGCTGTCCCCACAGCATCGCAGATGTGCAACAACTACAGTTGCATAGAAAAAGCGCAGTGGAAAGCAGGACTGATAGCATTTGTCTACATGCTATGTGCTCATAGACTTCTAATTATTTCCATACTTGGTTTATCTAAGTTACATGAATAGTACACCTATATACCGTACGCACTAACACAAAATTCTATTCTGTAACGTATAGTACCTTAAGTCTAGATGCGTGGTCATCGATCACGGACGGCCTCCGCTAAATTATTACATTACATTCGACTGTATAGGCTTATCTCAATTTAGGTATTTCATACACATTAATTTGCCATACATCTATTCAGACAGCGTCTAACGACAGATGGCAACAACGCTGTTTTATAGTAATCGTTATGTAATGGCACACAGCTCTCATTTAGTTATTTATCTCAACTTCTGCTTATTTTACTGTCAGGTTATTTTATCTCACATTATAACTTGTACTTGAATATGCCCTAAGTTAGTGACAAGCTCTCCGTAAAATGAGCAGAACAAGGATATCAGTGTATGCTCTATGTATCAGAAGTGTGTGTCGGTGTGTTCAGTGAGGTGTTGCAGGACACACGTCAAATGTCAATTATCAGTATTAATGCCCATTTGTATGCAGTAACTTTGTTTTGTAATCCATCTTTGGTTAAATGCGAACCATGATCTGATTATGTATAGTTTCGTGTTATTGATTGGCCATCAGTGCTGCCTTAGCACTGTGTTTCATTATTACGCTTTGCTATCGGTGACAACATTAAGTCAATAGGGCTAGAGCCTCTCTACGGAGTAGTGGTAAGGCTACAAAACGGATCATCATTTTAAAGATTATTTGAATGTCTTTTATATTCTGTTGAAGTTGGAATGTCACAGAAAAAACGATCGCAATATGCTCACGACTTCATAGCTGTGAATGAGCGGAACAATGCCTCGCCGCCACTGCGCCGAGAGCGACCCTCGCACAGACAAGTGTATGTGCGCGGTGAGATGCACCGCGCGCAAGGTCAAGTGTGGATCTGAATCTACTGCCGTGTTGTGTTGTACAAATAATAAGCTAACGAAAGTATGTGATGAACTGATGATTTTCATGATTGTGAAGCGTACAGAAATAAACATACGTAACTTATTTTCAAAAATTAGACAATTAATTCATGAAAATTAATGAGATTCCATATGAGGCACAAAGTAAAACAGTAACTTTAACAAAAATATATATGCTATACTATAATAAGATTTACTTGTGCACAGCTTAATGCACAATTTTATATACCTTAGAATAACTTTAAGTTAATCGTTGAGCTTTCCATTTATACAAATAAATAATATATGTAGAATAAACTACATCATAATAAAGATAAAATATTGATTTAAAAATATACAGACACAATATCAGTATTTAGTTTAACTACACAGGAGATTATAGACTTGTTCTATTGTAACATAGTTCATTTAGTCATTGTCCTTACTTCTTTTTAGATTTTTTAGCCTTATTTGCAGCTTTCTTATTTTTAGGCTTATTATCTACTTTTTTCTTACGCGGTAAGTTTTTATTGTTGTCCTTGGTACACTTGACGCTGTCGGCACCGCGCGACTTATATCACCTCACTTCACAGTGTTTATTGTTGTTAACGGGCACGGCGGGTCGCGCGTCACCCTCAGCAGAGTCCTTCATGACGTAGCTCGAGCCCTCGGAGCTGCGCGCTAGTTTTAACCGGATGGGCGTGACCTTGTCGGTGCGCACGCGGCGCATGGCGGCCGACGCCTCGGAGTAGGAGGGCGGGTCGATGGCGAGCGGGTCGGGTGCCGCCGGGTCGTACTCGAAGGGGTCGATGGCCGGTTCCACCGCAGACGGCCCGGCCTCCGAGCTCTCGCCCTGCTCCTCCTCCTTGGTGCGCTTTATTTTAATTATCAACTTTGTAGCACTATCACTTTCACTATTCACCACTTGTAGTTTTTCCGCTTTTTTGTCCTTTTTCTTCTTACGTTTCTCACTCTTTTCACTCTTAGGCTTCTTGATAGTCGTTTTCTCATCTTCTTCGAAGTCAGCCATCACCATTTTACGGTACTTCATGCTTTCGCGACGCAAATCTTCCAGACTTGGTTTGGTCGCAATGATCCTCTTTTTGGGAGGGCGGTATATGGTTGGGCCGGCCGTCTCCTCAGCGGCGGCCGGGGTTGGCGCCGGCACCTGCTGCACTGTGTTTGTTCCGAGCTTGATCTTCAGTTTAGGAGCAACCGGTGACGTAGCGTTCGCCCTGTTTGGCTTAGTGTTTGTACGGCCGCGTCGCTTGTGTGCTTGTTGACCCGACGTGCCAGCTATCGACGACAATTTCACGTCGTCGGTCGGATCAACGTCATCATTCATGCTAACTTCCAAATGCCTCAGCTCCCTCGATAGCCCGCTAGTAGTTTTGCGTTTGGTTTTCTTTTCTACCGGGCTGTCGGTGATCTTATAATCCTCTCGCGTGGGTATGCTCGTCATGGAGGCGACGGCTTTAGGGATGGTGATGACGGCGCGGGTAAGAGGCGAGGGCTGGGCCGGCGGCGGCACCGCACCTATGTTAGCGTTGTGGTTGGGGTCGTCCATGTTCATGTCCTGCGTCCAGTACTGGCGCAGCAGCTCCTTCTTGCGCATGCGCCTCAGGTTGGTGGAGCCTGACATGGCGGAGGCGCCGGCGGCGTTGGCCGGGTTCATCGCGCTGGTGCTGGCCTCGTTCACGGGCGCCGGCGGCGGCGGCACCACCTCGCTCACCGCGCGGGATGAGCTCGCCGAGTAATTGGCGTCCAAGAATGGTCCCTTGATTTTAACTTTCAGTTGGTTTCTGGAATCGGATAATGACACTTTTGGTAGCTGGGGAACAAATACATCTTTAGGGGGTGGTGCTGGTTCGACAGGTTGTTGGGTCGGCGAACCTGTCTGTGGATTACTAGCCATTAAAGCCGAGTGCAATTGCTTCTCGACTTCTTCGTCGATTTCGGGCAAGTGTTGGTCAGCTGTGCCACTAGCAAATTCTAGCAAGTGGTCAGTCGCGGGCGCAGGATTTTCAAAAGGTTGATATGTGCGCATATCAACAGGGCCAGGTAGGACTGGTGCGACTTGGGAGAAGCCGGAACCGCGCTCCGAGCACGTGGGAGACGAGTTTGCGTCAGTAGGCTCAGGAGATAGAGGAGGTTTGATATCTTTAGCATCTGACGTCGGAGGTCTTTTTGTCGGAGGAGGAGTGAGTACGCGAGGTGATTGAGAGGAATCCTTGTATGAGTGCTCTGATTTCCTATCATCACGGACGTCGATAGATTTTCGTTTGTCACGAAGGGCTTTCAAATCGACACCATCGTTTGCGATTTCTTCATCGAAGTCGTATACTGTGCCGACCAGCTTGCTCTGGATGGAGTTGCCGGTGTAGTCGACGGGGAACCCTTGTCCGCGACTCTTGGACCGGCCGCGCCCTCTTTGGCTTCTGTTGCTGCGGTTGCTGGGACGTTTGGTTCCCTTCGGCGCATCATTGTGCTTAGGCGATATACCGGGGCTCTTGCCCGGCGACTTGAGAGGAAACTTAGTACTGGCTTTGCTCAGTTTTGGAGGAGATTTCGATTCCTGTGGATGAAGGCTCATCACAGTTTCGTTGCTGTCGTTCGACATCTTAGTTGGAGCTTTGTTGCTGTTCGTGTCGTAGGAATCTACGCTTATACTGGGACTAGACACAACGTGTATGGTCTTGTCGCTTCCTGACACGTCGTAATCGCCTGAATCCCGTGGCGAATCTAAGGGTTTCGGTGTGGGTGGAGCAATCATTGCTGTAGTGAGTGCAATATTCTGTGAGGAAGATGTGAAGGCTGCACTATAGAAGGCGGGTTTGAGCGGCAGTGGCGTGGCGGCGGAGTAAGGTACGCCGTAGAGCGGGCCCGGCGACGGCAGTGCGCCTGCGAACAGCGGCAGCGAGCTCAGGAACGGCGACGCCTCGGCCGGGTACGTGGCGTACTGGTTCAGCGGCATGGACGGCTCCACGGGCCGCGAGTACGCGGGGATCGGCGGGTACGTGTCGATGTCCGGCATCACGTTACTTTGCCGAAGGTGGTCACTTGCAGTCATACGAGATTTCATTGCATGCTTGTGAGAGCGCACGGAGACGTCAGAGTTAGAGCTAGAAGCGGACGATCGTCTTGTTGCTATCTTGCTCTCGCGCCATTTCTCTTGGCTTACATACTGTGGTGACGATATTGTAGCACAATCTGAGTGTATCATTTCATTATTGTCATAGTTTTGGTTATCATGGACCAATTCCACGTCATTACTGTGCACGGAATGGTCGACTACAGACAAAGATTGTGAATCATCGCTTTGTTTCGATATTGAGATAGTCTCGGCTACTTCTGACACAGACTGAACTGACTGCACATTGATAGGCTCTTTCACGTCTTCCGTGTACGTGTTGGAAAGATCATATTTCTGATCGTTGGCAGACTGGCTCTGCGTGTCTAATTGTGACTCCGAAACCGGTACATTAACCCATTTCTCATTGCTTGCCATAGCAATTGGTTGGAATTCTTTAGCATCCATTGCTGTATCTCCAGATGGCAAATCTCTGTCAATAGAGGCAGCCCGTCTTGGGACATGGTTGAGAGAATGTCGTGATTCTTTCGGGGGCGAGCACTCGGCTGGCCTATCGGTAGGAGTGTGTTTCTTGGTAAGCAAACTGTTTTCTTCAGCCTTCACCAAGTTACAAGGGGCGCTGACTTCGTTCTCTATGGGATCATTGTCATCAGTCACCACGATCGGTTCGTCTAGATCGGGGTTCTCGGGCGGCACCTTCTTGGTGCTAAGTCTAAATCTTAGTCGGTCCACCAAGTTCAGGGTCTCCTGCACACCCTGCTTAGTATCCTCTTTGAAAAAGAATTCTGGATATGTCGCAAACGGTTTGATGATATCGTCGTGGTTGAACCCATCATCGACGGCCATCATTTCAAAGTCTAGGAACTCGTTGTCTTTGGACTGCGGCGAGAACATGGATCTGTTTGGATACGGGTTTACGGCCGAAGGTATCTTAGCACTCTTGGATATTTCGACACCTTGTACATGGCTGGCGTCTTGCGTTATAAACTTCTTTTCCGCTGATCGCTTCCTCATGTTTCTCGCCACGTTCTCAGCCTCCATGTGTTCAATAGTGATTGTTCGCGCATCCATAGGCGTCTTCGGTGACTTAATCATAGTATTTTCATTGAGATTAGCTTGTATTTTAGCTATCATTTTGACGCTGCTCTTATCGGCGTAATCAGAGTCCATTGATTTGTCGTCAATGTATTTCTCGTTGCCGCCTGGCTTTTCTACTGGCGGCGGAATGGCATTCGGGCTCGGAGCCTTCGGTAGCCAATGTTTGTCATTGTCACGATAGTCTGTATTGATACGGAGAGGACTCTTCTTGTCAATCACCTCTACTGGCGATGCCTCTACTTCAATCCTTGCTTGGCTTGACTTCTTTTTAGGCGACGTTGTGGTCCGATCGGAGCCAGCAACGCTGTGGGCAACACTGAGCCGGCGGTCTTTCTTGGCTGGTTCCTGAGTCTCATTAGTGGTGGAGCGTTCTTTGGGTGTCTTCTCCTTTACGCTCATCCGCCTGTTCGCCAATGATTTATGTTTGGGCTCACTACTTTTCTTAGGACTCACTTTCGGTACTGGGGGAACTTCAATTTCAATTGTCTTCTTGACCTTCTCTTTGTCGTCGTGAGACTCGCTTCGCCTTTTCAGCTTGTTAGTTTTTGCTTTAGCATTATTCTTGGGTATCTCGATCGCGATCTCAACCTTACTTTCCTCCTTAACTTCTTCCTTAACTTCTTCCTTCTCCTTCACCACTACCTTTACCTCCTCGTCCTCTTTCCGTTCCGCAGTTGGAAGTTCACTGGACTGGCCGCCCTCTTTGGGAGTCTTATTGGGTCCAGCGGTATGGACTTCGTCCTTAGATAATTTTCTGGGTCGGGCATCAGACTTATTAGGCATATTTCCGCCTGAAGTAGTGCTTCTGGTCCGAGCACGTGTGGCAGCGCGCGCGTCACTGGGTCGGCTAGGTTCCTCTCCTTCAGGAGTCGGTGATGGTACCCTACACTCGGACCGCCGTTCGGAAGTTTTAAGCTTCTTATCTGGCGGCGCTTTGCGTGGGGACGCATCAGTGGACACACTCTTGCCTTTTCGCCTTCGCCTTGGTCGCTTGGGATATGGGCTTCCGGATCTAGATCCGTCGGACACTTTAGAGCTGTCAGAATCACTCGAGGCACTAGTTGAAGACAGTGGTCTTGACACCCTGTCGAGAAAGGGCAAGTCCACAGTAGGTCTAGAGCCGGGAGGTGAGAACATTGACGGCTGGCGTGTGGTCGCGGCCGGTTTGATCTCGCGCGCCTTAGCGGTGGGCTTGATGCTGGGCTTCTCGGGCTCTTCCTCAGAGCTGGACGATGACGAGTAGCTGCTGCTACTTGAATTGGAAGAAGAGCTCGAGCTTTCTTTCTGAGCGGACTTGGAGCTTTTAGCCTCGTCCTTGTCTTTCTTCGGAGACGACTTAGCTTGGCTGGTCTCGGGCTTCTCATCTTTCTTTTTGTCGGTTTCGTTCTCGACAGCTGGTGCCTTGCTGCCCAATCCACTCTTGATGTGAGCAGCTGCTTTCTTGGCAGCCTGTCTTTGCGGTACATATGAAATTGGCTCCTTCTCCGCCTCCTTAGATTTCTTCCTGCTGACCTTCGAGGAATGTGTATCTTTCATTTCTTTGCCCTTTGTCTTCTGCGGTTTCACAACTGGTTTGGATTTGGTATCATCACCGCTTGCTTGTTTTTGTTCTCGTTGTTCAGGGACCGGTTCATCTTTCTTAGCCACCGTGGTGGAACGCATGTTTTCAGATGCTTTCTTAGCCGCTTGCCTTTGGGGGACAATGAGATCCGATGGGTGGTCTTTTTGTTTGGAGACTTTGATATTTTCTTTATTTTTAGCTTCATCGTCAGATTCCGGCTTAACAGGTGGCACCTTTTTATCTTTGTTAGAGGGTTTTCTGCCGCGCTTCTTTGGACCAGGTTTAGCTTCTTCTGGGGCGGTAGCTTTCTTCTCAGGTTGGGTTGGAATAAATTCTTTCATAGCTGCCTTTGTTCTCGGCAGAGATTGTTGCGAGTCATTACCGCTGGGTGACTTTTCCGCTTTGACTTTATCTTTTTCGACCTTCACCTTTTCTGCTTTAACTTTTTCAGACTTTACCTCGGGCTTGTTGTCCTCGCTGCTGTCCGAGTAGATGTCTATTGGGAACTTGCTATTCCTCATTGTCGGTCTTATCGGCATTAGGTCATCGCTGTCTGTACCAGATTGACCCATCTTTCCAGCCGTCATTTCTTTTTCCATTTGCTGCAGCGTCTTGCTGCGAGATCGATCCTTATTAACTCTAGAATTTAAAGACTCATCATCAGTGCTGCTTTCGATGAGTGCCTTAGACTGTGGCACCTTTTTCTTCTTTCGCTCAGGCTTCTTAGGAGATCTCTTCCCAGTCCCTTTACCTTTCGGAGATACCTTTTTCTTTGGTGAGGTTCCAGCTCTTCTACCCTCATCATCGGTGCTGGAGCCGATGGCTTTGCGGAACCTACTAGTACGCGGCATCTCCGGCGCGCTCTCCTCGCTGGACAGTCCGCTGTATATGCTGCCGCTGCGTCGCGATCCGTTTACGTAGTGTTTCTTGTACGGATTCGCTGACTTCGAACCCTTCACTAAGCCGTTGCGATCCTTTTTCTTCTCGTCACCAGATTCCGGTGGCGCAATGCGAGCTAGCAGCTCTTCGAAATCATTTTTGTGATCTGGAGCATTATCGTGAGAATAAAGTCTATCATATATTGAAGGTCCGTGATTAGCCTCAATGATGGCAGCCAACTCCTGCGGCGGGATATCGCTGCCGGCCGCTGACAGCACAGCCACTTGTTTGTGAAACGTTTGCTCTCGCATACGAAAGAATGAGCGGGACAGCTTCTCCCTCCTGCTCACCATGTAGCAAAGATTTCGAACTCTTTCCAGGTCCTGGCGGAGCTGCACGAACATCTTTAGCTTATCGATGTCGGCCTGCTCCTGTCGGTGCGTCAACACCTCGGTGTCGTCCGACTTGGGCGGCAGCAGGGGTTGATTCTTCCCTGACCGTCTTTTCAGTTTCCAGTAGTTGAAGATGTAATTGATGGAGTCTTGATCGACGTCAAGGAGATGAGTACTGATGTCCTTGACACTCACGTGTTTGTCGAACTCTCTTTCAATCTCATGCAAGCGAGCGGCTCGAGCTTGCGTCTTCTCCTCCGATGTCATATCCTTCCTACGCTTTCGTTTTACCTCTTCCTCCTCCTCCCCCTCCCCTGAGCCGGGTATCTTTTCTTTTTTAGAATTAACACTATGCTTTTGGCAATAAGAACGTAGTTTTACACCGTCGTCAGCGTTTTCGTCCTCAATAATAGCGCGCATTTCTAAACCATGTTTGAATGCGCACGTAACATGGTATGCAGTTTTACAAGTCTTTACTGAACACTGTATGCAAGCGCCTTTGCGATTACGGCATAATACACAGGTGAGAGCCCATCGGGACCCAGGGATGGAAGATATCTTAGTAATAGGTTCCATGATCTCCGCGCAACCGATGGACACCTCGGGTATCCAGAGCACACAGCTGACGTGCGCCCACTTGTGCCCGGAGGGCGTGCACTTCATGGCGCCGCCACTGTTGGGACACAGTACGCATTCCGGCTGGGCACCGTCTCCGCACGGCCGACATAGCCATTGTCCTGAAATCAGAAGGGTCAATATTAGCTCAATAACTATACACCTGAGCGGACAGAGACATAATATCATTATTAAAAGCAGGTAAAACAAAGAAGGCGAAGCTGTGTTGTAACACTTACCTTCGGGAATCACTGTGATGCCATAGCAGGCCTGGTGCACGCAAATGTTGCACATATCGCAAAATACCATCTCATTGCCATCCTCCGAATCAGGAGAACGACAAACGTCACAGATGACATTTTCATCGTATTCGATGCCAAGGCCTTCTTCTGATTTCACGATAGCCTGGATTTTATCCCAGCTACGAATCTATAAACACATTGCACGTTTCAATTTAAGCTCCATATGTTTGTACCGCGCCAGTTGAAATTACTATTAATGAATTAACATTTAAAAGAAAACTTGACCATCGCGAGTTTAAGGATGTGGGTTACGCTGTTCTTATTTATCGATGACGACTTACTTTCTCGTACCGGTAGCTACCGGAATATGGGTGTATTTTTTCCCTACCCTCCCTAAAAAAGGGTGTGCCGCCGTATGAGGTTTATAAATTTTATAGGTATTTAATTGCTATTTCAAGCGAATACGTAATCATTTTTAACCGACTTCAAAAAAGGAGGAAGTTCTCAATTTCAATGTTAATATTTTTGACACTTTTCACGCAATTGTCTCGTTAGCCATGTGAAAATTGCTCGAAAACTGACAAGTACAACGAAATGCAGATTAAAGAACCTGTGGAGCATGGGTTTATGTTATTTCGCCACCATTCCTATTTTATTTTTAACCGACGAAAAAACGGAGGAGGTTCTCAAGTCGATGCGTATGTTTTGTTTTAATTTTTTTTTTCATGCTTTATAGTCCGGTCAAGTTAGTTTCAAAATTAGGGGTAAGGCTACATTAATTCACTTAAGATGAAAATTGGTATAAATGTTAAGAACACCGTTAAAAATAAATTCTCAAAAGTCCACATCGATCACACGTGTGCAAAAAAAATATTCAAGGCCAAATGTTGCAAAAATCGGTTTTTTGCATTTTTCAGCAAACATGAATATAAACTTTTTTTTTTAACAATTTGCTTGTACCCATCAGGAAGAAGAAGACATTATGCTTGAAGTTCCATTACATGATTATCAATCAGACGAATCATCCTCATCTGCCTAGCCTTTTCCCAACTATGTTGGGGTCGGCTTCCAGTCTAACCGGATGCAGCTGAATACCAGTATTTTACATGGAGCGACTGCCTATTTGACCTCCACAACCTAGTTACTGGGTAATACGATACCCCTTGGTAAGACTGGTTGTCAGACTTTCGGGCTTCTGACTACCCGTAACGACTGTCAAAGATCCACGAATGACAGCCGGGACCAACGGCTTAACGTGCTTTCCGAGGCACGGAGGGGTCTCAGTATGTAAAGATGGTCACCCATCCACAGACCAACCGCGGCAAGCGTAGCTTAACCTGATCGATCGACCTGTGCGGCTGTTATTATTTAGCCACGGACCCCTATCAATCAGACGAATAATTTTCCCAAATTACTTATCAACTTACTTTTTTTCTTGCTTTTCTGTCTTAAGTTATGTTGTGTTTTGTTGTAATTATTTTAATAAATGTTGATTGTTCTTTTTTATAATAATGACTAATTATGTGAAAGATTGTACACCTTTAAGGTAGATTTTTGAGGAGCTAATTATTTATTATTAAGATCTCATATAAAATGTACCAAAAGTCTCACCAATAAATTAATTTGAATTTACACCGCTTTCATAATTTCCAATAGTTCTATTTTTATTTGATACAATATTTTTAAGTCAACTAGACCACAATAGATCGTGGGATAGGCCTACCGGAAAAACCACGTTCAAAAAAACGCACCAAGTACCTACACAACCTCACGGGTGTCGCGGAAACGTGCATATTATGAAAAACACCTTTTTAAATTTTTTTGCATCGCTATATCTCCGAAATGGTGAATCATGGGAAAAAAACGTGTAAGAACAATCTATGTAGATAATAGGCATGATGACTGATTTTGAGAAACTGTTCTATAATATTCTTCAGTATCTACTATTTCAAAAAAATATATTATTTCTGCAATAAATAAAGGTTTTTAGAAAAAAATGCAATTTTAAATATAAGTTCATAAATTAGCGTCAAAACGATCACTGGTGTCATGGCGTCTGCTTGTTACGTCACGCCTTTGTAAACACTGTAAACACTAGGAGTAAAAGCAACAAATTATCTAATATATTTTATTTAAATATGAATTCGAAAGTGTATAAGTCTTGTGCGGTCCCTCAGTGCGTTAATACGACATTAAAAAACCCTAACAAATTGTTTGTTTACGTGCCAAATAACAAAACAACGAGATATAAGTGGCTTAAACTTGCTCGGCGAGATCCAAAAGCCATAAAACTAAATACATGTATTTATTTCTGTGAAGATCATTTTGACGTAAGTTTTTACTTTCTTTCGTATATTTTTAAATGGTTGTGACTTGATTTAATTAACTAAAAGTTAATAACAAGTTCAATCCTTTTTGAGGTTATATGGTATCTTTTGAAATATTCACTAGTTTTTTGTCAATGAGTACTTTATCTAATTTCCAGTTGCCTAATAGTATGGAGAATTATATGGAATATCACGTAATGGGTTCCGTATCGCAAGTTCGCATGAAACCAGGGTGTATGCCCACAAAATTTGAATGCCACCCAGATAGAAGGAAACGAACATCTGATACAGAACGACCATTTATTGTAAAAAAACAAAGACAGACATTAATAGAAGAAATTATAAAAGATTCAGAAGAGAAAAGTATCATTACAAACCACTTGGAACTTGGAGAGAGATCATCTGGAAGTCCAGGTACACATTTGTTTACATTAAGTGGAAATCAACTCAGTTTATTACTCTGTTTTAATAAAATTAAATACCTAGTACTGATTAAAAACAATATAGCTAGGGACTATTCCACACAAGTACCTACTTTGTCATTACATATTTGTTGGAGAAATTAGTGCAATCTCAATACTTCTTGAATAAGCATTTACTTCATAGGTCTTTTTTTATTTCCATACTTAACTTTAATTATTATTTATTTAATGTGGTTACTTTTCAGTTGTGCATGAAGACATAGAAAATATAACACAAGAAGAACATAAGACTGCAGATAAATTAATCCAAGTATACATAACACACAAGTTCAGAAGTAAAGCTGTTCAAACAGGAATTCAATTTGTAAGTCAGATGACATCCCCATTGAAACCTGATCTCCAATCTATTTCTACATCACCAATAAGGATTACAAGATGCACTACCAACATCAAGCCAACTGCACCAAACAGAAATATATTTGCAACAGAAGACCAATCTGATAGTGATATATCTTATACACTATCTATAACACACAGAGGATCATCACCAGCAACAATATCTCTTCAAACGAAATCAACATCAATCAACAATCAGGATCTAAAACAAAGAGATCGATATGTAAGCATATGTTATTTAATAGAAACATACATAACATAACCTCTAATATTAAACACATCAAGCGGAGATTTTATAAATTGATTTTAATTTTTAAATAATTCGTTTTATATTTAGATTATTAATAATATACTCACATTGTAGTTTTTACATTTCTAAATTCTGCTGAACAGAAGTCTTTGTTTGATGCCAGGAACTCCCCCAGCATTAACAAATCAACTCTAGGCAAATTAGAGCTGTTTGCTTTGGTAAATCCTTGTTTCATGACTTAATTTGTTCTTGTGATGACTTAAGAACACAAAATTAGGCAACAGATAGATCGGAATCACGAAATAAACGCAGGTAAAAACAATTATTATGCTAAGATCGTCGCAGTTTGTACGAAATTAATGTGACAGTGACAGTATTTATAAGGGCGTGACGTAATTCATTCTGATTGGTGTTTATCTGAACATGGCGGACTTCAGTATTTTGTAGTTTTATTTTATTAAATAAGTTAACAATCTCGTATTATAAATAAAAATAAATATTTTTTTCAAAATATATTAATTCTATTTAAGTATATAAGCACCTTATTTTTGTGATTCTTGATTACTGTCATCATGCCTATTGCATGATGAACAATTTGTCTCACGTATTTTTATGATAAAACTTACCATTTAGCTGAAAAATGCAAATAAAATAATTTTTTCAAGATTTGACCTTGAATTTTTTTTTTGCAATACTGCGGATCGGTGGGGACTTTTGACATTTTATTTTAATGGTGTTCTCAATATTCATACCAATTTTCAGCTTTATGCAAATTAATGTAACCTTGAATGTCTATTTTGACCGGGCTATTAACCCATTAATGATAAATAAGTTACTATTCCTTTTTTAAGTAGTTCAGTCGCCTTGCAACACATTAGATTTAACACTACAGAGTAAAAACTGTGTCTTTGATTTTGTATTTTCGTATTTTGCCAATGAGTTTTTTTTTTCTTTGTATATAAGTTCTCTTTTTAATTGTGGTACGTACGTACCCCACACAAATTCGATATCAACTGCTTGCCATAGCAAGCAGTTGATTGGTTGGTTGAGGTTCCTGTCACTGACATACATATATGTCAGTGACAGGAACCTATTATAACATCATGAACATGCACTAAGTAGAAAAATACGTATTACCTATAGCTTCAGCTTCAGCTTACACAAAAACCACCCAAGCAAAGTTAATAAAAATTTATATGAAACCACCGCGCAAGCTTCTCCTACCAAATGAAAACGAATTTTCAAAATCGGTTCACAATTTTATTGACAAAAATATCGATGAACTTGAATAATAAAAAATATATATTACACAGAGAGGAGGCCTGTGTCCCAGCAGTGGGAACATTATAGGCTGATTATGCTTATGCTATTATATACAGGGTTACTTGTAATTGTAGTGTGACCCATTTGCAACAATTAAGCACCTCATAAAACCTAGGCGAAAATTCATGGGATTCGAGAAAAATACATTTTTATGTATTTTTGAAAATTACCCAAATTTCGTCACTAAATATCACTTTTCTCTTAACTCTCGAATTGAATGGCTTTCATTGCTATTCCATTGGAGACCTGATATTTTAACAAATTTTCTATGTAACCAAATGTTCTAAAACATCAATTAGTTAAAAGATAAAGGAAGAAGTTTATTAACCATTTCCAAAAATCATCTACATAAATGGACTCCAGTTACCTCAAAATTTTACTATGACATTAAGCGTACAAATTACGGAGCAGACATCTTCATTTAATCAGCTATCTAACGAGGTACAACTATAAAAAAAAAAAATTTGAGATGCCGATGAAACAGTCGATAATGCTGGCAAAGGTCGAATTTGGAAATTATTGAAATATTGAAAAAATCAGCGATATTCAAATTAATTTACCGGTTTATGTTATCGTTTTACCTTATCGCCACCCTAAAACTCTTCCTACGTTATGTATCCAGATCGCCGCGACCAGTTTGCATGTTGAGAAGCCACTTTTAAATATTTAATATTACTCGCAATCGATGAGCTAATCACTAATCATTTGTCGCTTAGTTCGCGTGATTTTAACAAAGAAATAAACAATGAGCGGAGCCGCGAGCACAGCTAAGCTAGGCTAGGCTAAAATGATTCTATGGCTGTTTAGCAGATGCACAGCCTGCAAAATGAAAATAGAAGCATGACATTAGTATCAAAAGATTCATTCGTTCATGAGCTATCAGAAAAGTATCAGATTAGCATGCAGAGCGGACAAGATTTCTCATAGTGGTGTATGGTCGTGAGGTGGAGAATTTCCAAAAAACTATAAAAAATACGATTACTCTAAAACGACCCAATTTGAGCCCCAAGTTTGAGTCAAAATGTCAAGAAATGCACCCAATTCCAATCACCAATTCATTCAATCATACAATATACAGGTTGATTGGAATTGGTCGCATTTAAAACCAATCAGCCTGTATATTATTCCTTGGAGGTTGAAGAGGTGCACTACAATTTTATTTGTATATCTTCGAAGGACCAAGCCCAAAACCGTTACCGTTTACCTACTGTATACGAGTAGCCATAATACTATCCCTAATTCGGATCGAACTCGGATTTCTAATTCGGACCCGATGCAGTGCGCAAAAGTTTTAAAGGGATTTAAGTTCGAATACGAAAAAAATCGCGAGCATTAGCTAGGTAAACTATTATATTATTATTATTAATAATATAAAAAAAAATATATAATAATAATATAATAATATTCCACAACTATCACACAACGCCATCTAGTCCCAAGCTAAGCAGAGCTTGTGTTATGGGTACTAGACAACTGATAAACATACTTAAATATTTCTAAATACATACATATTATAGATAAATTACAACCAGACACAGAACAAGTGATCGTGCTCATCACACAAACATTTGTCCTGGGTGGGAATCGAACCCACGACCTCCGGCATAGCAGTCAGGGTCACTAACCACTAGACCATCAGGCCTGTCAACGTAAGACTCTTTTCTTTTGTGGCGAAATAACATCACCCAAATGGGTCACTATTCATAGTCACTAACATAATTTTAGAGATGCACTCACTATTCACTTATTTAGTTATAGTTCAGATGTTTAAAAAAATGTCAACAATCAACGCACAACTACGGCCCGCACTGCGAATAGCTCCGAACAAAAACTTCGAGCTTGAGCTTCGAACAGCTTTCGTACTAGCAGCCGTGAGTTCGTCCGTCACTAACCACGGACTGCCGCGACTTCGGTACTGCAACTATATCGGAACAGCGCAAAATACGTTATTTGTAAACCAAAAGTGGGGAGATCCTGTTTAACGATGAATAATAGGATAATAATAACCACCCTTGAAAAAAGAAGTGAAAATCTGTCTGAATTAATTTAACTCTTATTTCATCTTAAATAAGTTTCAAAATTAAAGAGAAACTTCAAATATCTACATAATTAACATTTTTGAAATTCAACAAAGAACTTCATATTACATATTTAAGTATCCCTTTGTTTGCATTACATAGGAACGCATGCAATTGGGGATCGTGGAGCACATAGGTGCCCTGTTAAAATAATCTGCTCTAAGGGCATGCTTTTTTTAAATAGTTTGGTAAAAGGTCAATTAGGTATGATAGGTTTTTAGATATAAATAACATGATCAAAATCACATTAAACCGATTTGGAAGATTTCGGGAAAATTTTTCAATCGATGTCTGACAGATTTTGTATGGAAGAACCGTCAAAAATACAAAATTGTTCCCCGAAGAAAACTTTCTGGCGTTGGAAAAATCAGCCCTTAGAAAAGTCATTTTAATTTTTAGCAGAAATGGTCAATTTATTATTTGGTTTTTCAAAGCCAGATTAATACCCTATCTAATTTTGTTAAAATACATGAAGTAGTTCATTATTTCAAGTGTTCATAAAGGGTGGGCAAAACCGTTGGTGCTTTATTCTGGAATCAAAACATTTCTCACAAGATTCCAACAAGAAATGTTTTCACACGATATTTTTTTTGCGACCTCGGCACCCTGTTTCATAAGCATTAACATAATACCCGTGGTCACAGGGGCTGAGACCATCGCTGCAGGACATGCAAGCTGCATCAACCATTGCAAAATGCAGTCGAACATGGGATCAAATTTAAAAGAGATTAAAAGAATCCATAGTTCTAGTGGTCCAACATAAAGCATCAAAGGAGTACGAGTTGTGAGATCAAATCATTGAAACGAAATTCTATGAAACCGGTACATGCGCGAAAAAAGCCGGTATAACGGACTGAACAATTATACTTTTGTATTGGAACTTATTATACTTTTATATTGGACAATACACTCGGCTTTTCACAATCCACATGTCTTTCATTTAGGCGTGTGACAAGCGAAGTGAATAGTTTTGGCAGTGACTGTACCGATTTATTAAAATATATGCGGAAAAAACAGCCGCAATCGTCCAAAACTTGCTTGACAGCCCCTATTATTAATACTACAGACTGGTCACAGACGAAATATTGGTTGCATTAAGCCATCAAACAGATTTTGGCTCGAATATACTTTTGATAAATATATAGGGTGACTGGTAATTAGTGACCGATACTTAAACACGTGATTGTACTCATGATAACAAACAACTTTTATAATGAGACCAAACCTGAAATTGTGAAAAAAAATTTGCTGTTTAGTCGTTTATGTTCGCCTAACTGGTCAAAATGTACTGAACAGCAGATTTTTTTTCGCGATTTCAGATTTGGTCCCATAGTAAAAGTTGTTTGTAATCATGAGTACAATCACGTGTTTAGGTATCGGTCACTAATTACCAATCACCCTACATAAAGCAAGAGAGTGGAGGTGGCCCAGTGGAAAGGCCGCAACTTACGAGTTTTAAGTCGTAGGTTCGAACCCAGACAGGGAATTTAGGTACTTTGTGTAAATTATTTCATCAACATTGCTCTTAAAACGGGTAAGGAAAACATCGTGAGGAAACCGGCATGTCCTAGAGGCAAAAATTCGAAGACGTGACATCTACCGACCCACACTGGGCCCGCGTGGTGAAAGGAGGCCTGTGTCCCAGCTGTGGGAACATTATAGGCTGATTATGTATTATGTAAAGGTAGATGAAACGGCTTCAAAACATGACAATATAATGATTTAATTTGCCAACAAAAACGAACAACTACAATTGTGTAACTTTTCAAAAACCTGGTTGTTCATTGTATAACCAACCGATCAGGGACGTTTCACCACCAATGGTAGTTTTAGGTTCATGGCATTATTGTAGTTTATGCTTTTCTGAAGAACTGGACGCGATAGTCCCACATACTTCATAATATCTTTTAAGTCCCTCAAAATGATAGACGTATTCTCACTCGGCCTAGGGAACAACCAGCTGGCGCTAGGTATAAACTAACGCTTTCCAATCGATCTACAAAACGAAGACCTTGAAGTTTCAATGATCATTTTAATCCCGCTGGCCCTCATAGCATCGCTGCGTTTTACGTTACATCTCTCTTAAACGTTTTTATAAAGGACCCCTTTAGTGAGGCTGCAGTATCAATAAACATCTGACAGCTGCTTCAAAAGCACTGACTTGACTGTATGAAACAAATAACAGCTTTAATGGAGTATTTTTTTAATCAAAGCTTTGCAAAATTCTTTTTCTATAAAATTATTCCATTAAAAAAATACCGGTACTGAAAGACCCCTTTGGTTAAGTTGTTATTTGCGATCAACAGGTGGCGTGGCAGCTAACAACATCGTTCGCGTTCGGCGTCCGGTGGTCGGTGGAAACCGCGCGGCTGGCAACACGCGGGTCACACGTATTACAATAGTGAAAGAGCCTTCACCTTCACCACCCACCAAGCATTAAAATTAATCCAGTTATAAAAAAATAGAAAATTGACTTTTGTTTTAACCTTAATAATACGAGGTATTCCACTCAAGAGCATTGATTAGAACCGCACTTGGACGAATCGCACCTGAGCACTTCCACGTGCCCTTTCATAGATGCACTCAACTTCCAAAAACTATTCTAGAAATAGGTACATTAGAGCGCTGTCATTCGTAATAACAGTAGTTCTTGATGAAAAGTTATTTTCTCTCTAACAATTAGTAGGTATATGAAGGTACTCGGAAAAGCTTCCAAAGCAAACCGCGAAATGTGAATGACACAAAATGATCCATTTATCAAGCGCATGATTCCGGAAATTTGTTAGTGCACTTTGTTGTACGTTGCCTATCAAATGACTAAAATGTATAATAATCCATACTAATATTACAAATGCGAAAGTGTGTCTGTCTGTCTGTCTACTACCTCTTCACGCTTAAACCGCTGAACAGATTTAGATGAAATTTGGTATAGATAGTTTGAGTCCCGGGAAATGACATAGGATAGTTTTTATCCCGATATTCCCACGGGATTGAAACTTATGCGGGTGAAACCGCGGGGCGCTGCTAGTAAATAATAACGCTTATTATTGACCCACTGAAGGACAAAGACATTGTAACAGTTTATTATTTTAAAGAGTAACCATAGTTTCTTGCCGGCTCTTCTTACATACGATACAACCAATTGGAACCGTGCACCTAGCTTATTACGTTTCGTGGCCATGTAGAAACAATATAACAGGGTGGCAGGACATCGACGCGCAAACTCTAAATAATGAATTCAGCACATGATTCTAGAATCATGTGCCACCCTCATGGCACTTTTTTTTAAATATAATATGACGCGTAAGTGATTCCGATATCCTATTTTCAAAATTGACAATTTCATTTAGGCTGTATTTTTTTTTTTATAAATTGTATCTATACTCCACTTGTTTAGGTAATTAAATAAAGGTAAACAAAAAAAAACACGTGCCGTGATTAACCGAATAAACGTAATACCAGTCTATTCAGTTGTCATGCTACGCCACAGTTGTACTCTTCAATTTAGCAACGTTATAATTCGTTAATAATGTTGCTAAATTGAAGAGTACAACTGTGACAGGTTAACATAACGCATGCTTAATGGAATACTGACTTAACTAAAAAAAGCGATTTTTGGGAAATCGCAAAAGAAGATCTTGTTATGAGGACTTATCCTACTTGTTGAAGCATAAAATTAAAACTAATTTGATTATTAATTAATCATGCATGAATGCTTGTATTTTTAACCATTGATGAGATCTGAGTAAAAAAAAAAACCTGAAATAACACAATTCTGACCTATCTACTAATGGTTCAATGTTCCATTAAGCATGCGATAAGTCACGTGGTTACTTTGTTTACTTTTATTTAATTACCAAAACAAATGGAGTATAGTTCACCTAATTTGTCAATTTTAATTTATTAACGTTTCTATCTCGGTTCATCTTAAGAAATAAAAAGCCTACGAGTATAATATAGCTCCGCAGGTCAAGGACGGTTAGAATATGCTGAAATAGGCCAGTCGCAGCTGTCCATTTGGGGTTAAAATAGCCCAGTGGTGTGTGCTAAAACGGCTCAAATTTTAAATCTCGAAGTTTACAGTTATGAACTTTTCTCAGTATTTAATCAAAAATAAGTAACCCGAAAACGTAAATAAAATATAGGAATTAAATATAGGTAGTGTTATTTGATGCTATGTCCGTAGAAACCATAAAAAACAGTATTCTGATTTTATGTAATTCAATAACGCAGGTATTGCAGGCTTTGCAGCAAACGGAAGGCTTAGTTATATCCAGGTCTCTATAGCGATAAACTCAAACTCAAAGCATTTATTTCAATTAAACCATTTACAGGCACTTTTGAACTGTCAAGAAGTCGGTCAGTCAGAAATAAAATGAAGCTAGTTGCCCATTCCAAAGCGTAGGTACCTATGGAGAAGAACGGGCAAGAAACTCCATGGACACTCTTTTAAATTATATTTTTACAAAAATGTTAGTTACATCATTAATGTAGAATTTATAATAATATGTGAGAACGATGTAAAAAAAGACGTATGTGTTAAAAGCGTCCAGAGTACAGCAAATAGTAAATAAAAAAAAAACAATCCAAAAATAAAAATAAGCCGAGGCAGCTAAGTGATGACCAGCCCCAACTGACATGACGACATGACGCATAGATAGAAATACATAATACTAATCATCCATACCGTACTTCGGCCATGGCGGCCAAACTCAACGGAGCCTTCCGCGCGGGAGATATTATAATGCACAAGTGTGCGCGCGGACACAGGTGCACTCTAAAGAATTCTTCCAATCCGACTGGCAGTTCCAGAGATTAGCGCGTTCAAACAAACGCATCAGCTTTATTGACCGGCCGCCATTAAGTTTTTTTTTTTTTTTTTGTTCTATGTATCCTCCCACTATGAATTTAGTATATGGATAGGAGACATACAAACAAAAAATGTCAAGTAGCATATATGGTACCCTAAAGTCTCACGTTCCCGAAATATTTGGAGGTAAAATCGCCATTAGAGAACAATTACAAAAACCAAAACGCAGTAATTACGTGTATATGCATTTCATTGTATTCAATAGTTTTCCCAGGTTTATTTTACCATTTATTAGAAGACATCATGTGCCTAGCCTTTTCCCAATAATGTTGGGGTCGGCTTCCAGTCTAACCGGATGCAGCTGAATACCAGTATTTTACATGCAGCGACTGCCTATCTGACCTCCACAACCCAGTTACTGGGTAATACAATACCTCTTGGTAAGACTGGTTGTCAGACTTTCGGGCTTCTGACTACCCGTAACGACTGTCAAAGATCACGAATGACAGCCGGGACCAACGGCTTAACGTGCTTTCCGAGGCACAACATAGTGTCTTAGCGACAAGACACATGTCGTAGCACATGCTAGCGACCGTTTTCGGTGGCCCATTATTGAGTGTGCAAGTCACCCCCTGCTATTTTACTGTGTAATTTATATAGAACATCGATCAGGCAGGGGCTATAGTTTTTCCATAGTCCTAGATAACCAGTTCACTTTAGCCACCAAAACCCATAATTCAATATTTTTGTTTCCATGTCTTGAAACAGTCCTATTACCAACCGGGGGTTGTCGAACGAACAGGGATAATCACCGGTTGGAGCCTCATTTCATTGAAAACGTCTATCGGGCCTATGCGAGTTGGCCTCGGCCCCTCGTACGCCTTCCAAAGGTCCGGGACCACAGGGTCCCGAGATATGTCAAAGACTCTTTCAATAATCATAATATGATTGCACTAACCTAACAACAAATACCAAACAGAGTACGCTTAATAAAAACAAACACGGGAAAATAATCCCTTCAACAGACTTTTCAATATCCATATCATCAAATTGAGTGATGGGATTTGTGCTTCTCGCTAAAGCCATATAGAGAGAGGGACGCGCTCTGATGAAATGTATATTAGTTCTGCGTACTGGCGAACTGAATAAAAACAAAACACTACATACGTGGATATACTCTGTCCACCGTTTTTTGACAGGTCGAACTAGTGATTGCAGCAACGTTATACCTATGGTTATAATAACACACATTTCGTTTGCGGTTCGGGTTCTAACTCAGTACCTGGAAACCTTCATGAAGGAAGAGTTTTGGCCGAAAGTTGTAGCGTACCACTACCGACGTTTTCGTGGAAGGTTACGCGACACCACGCAGCGCAACACGACGCCGACACTTCGTGCACAATAGTTAGTTTTTATAATTAAAATATGTATGTTTAGGTTAAGGTATTTATCTATGGGCCTGCGTCGCCTGAAAGAAATGTTTTTTTTTCTTTTTGTAGTGTTTTTTCTTCTCAGCTCTTTGGCTGGTTTTTACTAAATTTACGGGCCGAAACCAATTAAATACAGCATGTGTTGTGTTATGTTAATGAAGTGTTGTGATGAGAACCTATTTCGTTTTCATCTATTTGCATGAACTTTCTGACAATGCGACATGTATTTAAACAATATGGTAAGGTAGTTTATATTTATTTTATTGCTCATTTTAACGTTAACTGTTACGTAATCTGGAATAGTTACGTTCTACGGCAGCTGTCAAAAACGTTAAACCTAGTGGACAGCGTACGAGCTCGTTTCGGCAATTTTTCGGGCATATTCGTGCTGACTGGCTTTCAAGTAATTGAATTAGAATGTGAACGGGCAGACACGTGGTGTCCTATTCCGGACTCAGTATCTGTCAGTATATCACAGTCAGTAACGAAAGTTAATTAAGGTGATATATGTTGAAAAATATGGGGTTTTTCTATTTCCTGTAACTTGTTAAGTATGTGGAATAGGGATTTAACATTTTTGGTATATGTTTTATGACTCTTTGGTCTAGTATCGTGTAAATTGAATGAATGAATTTTTCTCGATATAAAAATAATGCAGTTATACCTATTTTTTTACTTATTTTTCGACATCACAGCGTAACGCTTAAGAGTTATTCAATGGAACTTACTTTCAAACATAGAGAATCATAATATCAAAGTTTACTCAAAATAGTTTTAAACTGAATTCATTTATTTTGTTATAAAAGGAGTAAATTCGTTTTGGCACATACTCGTACGTCGTTTTATTCCGGAATTATTACTGAAATATTATTATCTCAACGTTTTAGGCTACGTGAGGTGTATTATGTTTTTAAAATTTCCGAGTGCCCATGTTTATCCCTACTACTAACGTCTTATTATATCAGAGGAACATGCGTTCCATTCTAGCCCTTCTGAATAGATGTAGGCCCCGCCCCTCGAACGGACCTCCCCATTGCTATAGCTCCCCTTTACATGTTCAGAAGGACCCCTCCCCTGCCCCGCGCCCCCGGCCGCCCGTAGCACCCGGACCGGACCGACCACCGAATTCAGTTGTCAACACTCACCCCACGCTTTGCGCCTGAACTTTAAAATTTGCAAGTGCAAACACTAGTACGAGTACAGGACCCGAACTAAAGCTTTTAACATTTACATAACACGATATTAGATATTTTTTTGGCAATACTATTAGAAAACCGTGGTCGCGCCAACCCCAAACAAATCGTGATAAGGGTAGGAGAGTGATGATGCTGGCTGTTGGAAAAACCAGGGAAATCGTCTTTCATAAAAGCGCGCTTTATTAAACGCAGGAGCCGTCTATAACGAAACGGTAATAGACAAAGTAGAACTTACAACACAAAATAGAAAATGTTTTTTTTTATCTGAGTGTTTGATTTCCTGCCGCGTTGCGGAAATAAGAACGACAGGTTCCCAATAAAAAAAATTTCTATAAAACTATGCATTTCCTGCGTGTTCACATATGGTGAAAAACGGTACTTATTTAATTCTGACTTCTTTTGCAACGGTTTCCAATAAAACAATTTTCTATAAAACTAAGCTTCCTGTGTTTATTTATTGTGTAAAAATGGTATTCAATCCTGACTAGGTAAGTTATACTTATTATCCTTAAAACGGACGTACAAGATCTTACTCCCCCGGTTAATGAAAAACGCACGCTTCTTTTCAAAACAAAAGCTTTTGGTACAAACGTACCTAACCGTAAATAATGACCGTACCAAACTAAGTCACAAATGTTTATACGTATATTATCAACTAAATAGATGCCTAAAAAATAGGGGAGTTAGCTGGTAATGCAATGACGTCGTTTTTTTTTTGCCTATAATTTAAACTAATTCGTAAACTGATTTGTGCAAACAACAAATTTAATCTGTTTACCAATTAGTTATACGTATTGGAATTTCAAGTTAGCTTTTCACTTGATATCGTTGTTACCCTCCAACAAAGGTATTAAAGCACCAGCTATTACGTCCGCTTTGAACTATCTATAAATGCAGTGAACGCACTGGACACCAGCGGCCAGGGTTCATAGAGGCAAACACCGTGTCTGCGTCTACGTTCAAGGAAAGCGTAAAACAACGATATCATGTACAGATTCTCTACCTGGTAGGCAACCGACGGCCTATGCAACGACAAACGTATCAATTAACTATCTTACGGACCGGCGTTTTGATGCGACTGTCCGTACGCAAAATACGCGCATTGACGTGGTATTACTGACACCAGCCCGTATTACCTACCTTTGATGCGACTGCACAAAGCGCAATTGAAATATACGAGAAAATATGCTTTGATCACATCATTAGGGAAAATACAATATGCCTAACATGAATATATCAAATCTCAAAAAGGCATACATCATACGCACACTCGCAGAACTACAACAATGAACCGTTTATAATCGAATATCGCATGTACAAATACATTGCGATGAAGCTGTAGCGAATGTATATAAGTACAATACATCCTAAATGAAACCCCACGCTTCATACCATCAGTAACACGAGAGACGTCCGTCATTTTCATTATTCGCGGAAACGCACCACTATTTTCGTCGAACTGAATCTGTTTGTAGCATTTTTTTTTTACCGAACCTCATGACTGAGCGATCAAAGGTAGGTAGGCAGGTAAACACGGCGACACATCATCAAGCTATACATTTTCAGTTTTAGCCGGCCTCGCATTGTAAATGTTTTTCGTAAAATCAGAAGTCAGCTTATAATGGTTATGTAATTAATATGTATAGCTTGATGTGTAGCCGTGCGTACTATGCATGCTGTTGACACATTTCGCGCAAAATGTCTAACTAAATTCGCGGAAATTTTATTTTCCTTGTATGGATATTTAACTGACTTTGCGGTAATTTCATTTCCCTTCTATAAGATGCTCAAAGGCGAACAAAAATGTAGTTTTTTTCGCGCAACCGTACCTGACCAGATAATAATATGTTCTACTGCCCTGGCAGTTAAGCATGGAGGGAAGCTGACCCAATCCCCCATGCAATACTAGTCGACGAGTCAAAGTAGCATTTGACCTGTGTCTTAAAAGATGTACAGAAATAAACATCAATTCATCAGTCAAATACAAAAACCTCTATAGGAATGCATTGTATTCTTTGTATGACCAACTCTTTCATAATCAACCTCTAATGTTCCTACTGCTGGGACACAGCCTCCTCACGGTGGGAGGGAGTGGGCTGCAATCCACCACGCGGGCCCAGTGCGGGTTTTTAGATGTCACATGTCTTCGATTTTTTTATTCTAGGACATGCCGGTTTTCTCACAATCTTTCCTCAACCGTTTTGAGAGCAGTGGTGATAAAATAATTTACACAAAGTAAAGCGCCTGTCTGGGTTCGAACCCTAAGACCTACAAGTTGACTCGCGCCCGTTCCCACTTGGCCACCATTGCCCCTACTCTTTCTCACCAACCCTTTCTTTGACTCTAATTTGTACAAATTTGTAAAAGCACAATGCGGCACAAGACACAATAATTTAATTTACAGTTAAACGTCTGGAACTGGAAAATATAGACAAGGGGACGGTAAAAATATATAATGTATCACGATTTTGTGGAAAAGTTTTGTACAGACGAGATGCCAGCACATCAAGCTACTACAATCTGTCAAATTTCTTTTATAGATTTTCAACTTTATCGCTAAAACATAAGTTTCAGGGTTGATTGGGAAAATTTGACGTTTCGGGTAGCTTGATGTGCTAGCGTCTGTACATAGGTAACTTAAATTGTCAACTATATTTTAAATAAGAAGTTAAGATAAGTTTCAAGTTATGGAATAACAAACTCAATGTCATACTTAACAAAGTTGAAATTCCATTGCAACCAAAAACTTATTAGGTAGGACCTACAAATGGCCTACCTGTTACAAATGGTCACTCAAAAATTAAACTTAGAATAAATTTCTCTAAAGTAGATAGGTAACTGATTAAGTGGCGATAGCATGTAAATTATTATCTGAGATTATGAACATCGCTATACACCATTTCACTTAAATGATATTATAGGTTAAAATAATTACGGTGTAAATGATATCAAAATCCATGAAATATGTAATTCAGAAAAGCAAATAAAACTACAAAGGACATTTTGTATTATTAAATTTAGAATGTTTCATATCCTTGTGGGTAAAGGCCTACTTTTATGTGTAGACATTGCCTGTTTGATGCATCTTTCACTGAATTTATTATACATATTCCATATTGTGCACGTATTTTTTATCGTTTTCTAGTAATGTTTTCCAATTGGCGTACGTGGTACGGAGAAAGTACTTAGTGAGCTTATCCAATCAAACATATAAACATATTATATTTCCTACATTTGAATATAAGCGAGAATTCAAAATAAACGGGCCATGATATTCTACCCGTTATATGAAATGTATTGCGAAAATCATTGATAGTCATTACGAGTAGTCAGAAGAAGCCCGAAAATCTGACAACCAGTTTTACTAACGGCCGAACCCAATAAACTATTGACAGATTGCTACTGATGGTAGCCAGTACAAATTCTAACTGCCTGTATAATATAATCATACAGATCGCTACTGATATAGAGATAATTTTTATTTTATTAAGTAGTTTTGTTGACAGGCCTACGCTGTTCTCCCATAGTACCTACTGTAATTTGAAAACATTGTAAAAGCCATTATTTTTAAAAGAGTAACCGTGGAGTTTCTTGCCGGCTCTTCTCCATAGGAAACGACCAATTGCAACCGTGCATCTAGCTTCTGACGTTTCATAAATGGCCATGTAGGTTTATGTAAAATAAAATATTTTGATTGTGATAGATTATTATTGGGCCGTTAAAACCAGAGATAGATAGGTTTTTCCACAACCAGTTTGCCAAAACTGGTAATAGATAGGTAATTGGATTCGGCCGTAAGGAGTATCGTGTTACCCAGTAACTGGGTTGTGGAGGTAAGACAGGGATCCGGCTAGATTGAAAGCCGAACCCACGTTAGCGTCAGCCGTGCAAGAAAAGAGTAACAAGAGATAATATAATTATAATCTATATAAATAAAAATGAAATGCTGTTCGTTGGTAAGTGAATCACTGGAGAACGACTGGACCGACTTGGCTATTTTTTTTAATGTTTGTCGTAATTGTCCAAATTAGGTTTTTTTTTGGAAAGAAAAATTGGAAAAGTTTCCCGGAAAATGTTCAAATTCGGGAAGAACGACTTCCTTTTTTCTATGGGATTTTGGTAGTACACGACAATGTCCGTCCGTTTAGCCAGTTTAAACGGAACCTATTGATTGATATTTCATGAAATAGTCATTAAATATTGTTATATGAATTTAGCAGGTTCTATTGATGATTTTAATGATTAAAATTCTGTACCTAAATACATGTTAAGGTCGCGAATCGTATTTAGTTAAACTCGACACCAGTGTCAGGTGTGGTCAATTCTAATTTGCTGGCCAGCCAACTCCATTGTAAAAAACGTAAGAAAATGTGAATTTCGCGAGTATCCTGGCACTTCCCCTTAATATAATAATTCGCACGGGTGGTAATAAAAAGGAATAGGGTAAGTTACTGCCACTACAATTAAAACTCATTATTGCATGTCACAAGTTATATTTAAAAATGTCTACTAACCCCGAAAGGGAACAAGCGTTAGGATAAATAAACTAGTTCATAGCTTTTCCATTATATAAAACTTTGTTTGTCATCTGTCTAAAAAGCCGGTGCATAAGATGAAGTAAAAAGAAAAAAAATGTAATAATATTTTGCCAATCCTATTTTCATATAATTTTGTGCTTGAAAATGAATCCCTAAAACTAATTCTAAGCGTGCGAGGTTACTAAAAAGTTCACTACAGTAAAATCTAAAATAAAATGCGGCAATTCGTTCAATTATAACGTAATAAAACAATAGATCTTAGGGCACCTTAATATACAGATTGTTGATCAAACAATGACATCTTGAATATATCCAAAAATTATTAAAAAGCTACGCCTGTTACCCTTAAGCTACGCCTGTTTACCCTTTTGGGGTAAGCAGTTTAAAAATACTAGGTACATAGTGCTTGTACTTATAAATAAGTTCTTAAAAATTACAATGCGCTGCCATTTCCGCCCCCGTGCCTCATCCAAATGCAGACTAGGGTTAACAGGTGGCTGAATGTTTAGTCCTTCAGACCGTATTTCGGCCATTGTGGCCAGTCTCAACGGAGACTAGCTATCGGCTGGGGAAATATTATAGTGCACAAGTGTGTGCGCTCTGTCTTCCCTCACTCTCCTAGTCCGATGGGACGGCAATTCGACACGATCCGAGAGGGATCAGGCGCAACCAACGGCTTAAGGTGCTTTCTGAGGCACGGGGTATCACACCGCCAACTTCCTAACTCCGGGTTGTTGCTAAGAAATTCCTAATGGAAAAACCCAATAACACTTTGCCCGAAATGGGAATCGAACTCTGGACCCCACGATCAGCAGTAGCGCTTGCAACCACGACACCAACAAGACAGCTGAATGTACCCAGCCGACCACAACCCCCTAAAGGATCACTACCAGCACCATATAAAATATTAGTAACTATTGTTATATAAAAAATATAATTATTATACTCACTAGGTTGACGGGCGGTCTATGGTGGACATAACTTTTTATCATATTTCTAACGTTTCATCGCGACGAGATATTTAAAACGCTCGCAAAAAAGAACTTACGGCAAGTTAAAAAAATGACGATAAAGAGCAGCAATGAGAGTTAGGACGAAAATAATAATCACCATACGAAAATACACATAAAAGGCATAAACAAAACCGTGCTCAGGTGGGTCAGGATCATATGGAACAAACATAATTAAAAGAATAAATATTAAAATCGGAAAACAACTTAGGAAACTTTTAAAATTGAGTTAGTTAACACTTTCGACTGCCGGGAGTGCAGTACGCGCGTCCTCGCAGAGAGGCTGAAAGCGAGAGCGGGAAAGTCGGGACGGCCCGCCGACCCAGCTAAATTCAGGTGCGCTAACCCGACTTGCGATGCGCGCGCCACACATCACAGATCACAAACTGCATATCGCTTTATTTCATAAATGCGAAGGTGTTTGTACTGCTATACCAAATTCTTTTGGCAATCAAATTGACTAAATGCGTGTATAGGAGAAGTTTTAAAGCCCTTCGCGGCGGTTTTAGTCTGTTTATTCACTTTTAAAGCATTCATATTTAATTATTACTCACTTGATCAATACAATAATTATAGTCAACCATTACATATCGAAAAAAGGTTTTGATTGAAAGCAAAAATTGCATCTTAGTGGCACTGAAATGTAATCAAATTGAAAAATTATAAGTTTTTAACTTGGCATGCTTTCAAAGTTTGACCGTACTTGTTTCGATTTTTAAGTTTTGACTATAGTTTTGTTAGAGCTGTTTTCACTCTAGCACTTGTTTGAGAGTTCACGTAAACTTAATTGAAGTTTTGCGCATTACGAACTGTCAATCAGCGGCAATGTTACAAATGTTTGGTTGGGACTTTATGATTGCTTCAATTGATTGCATTCAACAGGCAGCGAATAGTTATTACTATACAACTACATGTGATATGTAACTAATAAGTAAAAATCTTCATTTTCTCAAAGTAAAACGTCCAAATCGTCTGTTTATTATGTAGGTGCTGAGCATAGACATGTGTTTAACCCCATTATTTACGGCGTAATGTTGAACAAGAAATTTCGCATAAATAAACCGAAGGTCAAGGAAAAGTTTTGAAATGGAATCAAAGGAGTGCTCAAGCTTACCTTAAGCTGATTTGGTAACAAGCGCTACACTATCGAGTTCACAGTTCGAATTCTATTTTCATAAGCTTTTTATAAATTTTTATTTTCAGATTTATCTTTCTTTCTGTTTCTTTGTACTCGAATGTATAAGAAAATATTTGAAAAGTAGGAATTTCGGATTGCTGAGTTGAAATCGCGGCGGTAAGATATTATTGTGCACACATAGACTGAAGCTTCCTTATGATTGTTAGCTTTGTGACCGTGTCTTATACTACAACCGCGCTTCCAGCGAGGCGGCAAAAGACCCGCCATATCGCATCTAATCTGCGTTCGCGACTTAGTTTCCAAACGTGTAAACAAATATGAGTTAGGTATTAGAAAAAAATACTTTAATACCTACACAATAAAGTTCAGTTTACACTACAACTTCAACTTTTTGAATAGTTTAGTCAGTCTGAAATCAACTTAATGTTCATTCCAATAAAGTGGCTATTTATTTAACTTAAAATAACATTAATTAGAAACATAAATTTGAATAGACCTTACACATGTTATTGTTTGTTGCTTTTATTATGATGTTAACCATACCATATAATGCCTATATTTGTCATAATAGATGATTAAAATTAAAATATGATATCCTAATCTAACTAAAACGCCCGCCTTTCGGGAAAGCATGTGGCCCAACAAACTCACGTGGCGGAACTAAGCCCCTATTTTTGTATTAGGTTAAGCCACGAAATATAATCATTGTGGAAAATAATCACCAATCTGGGAACAATACCAATATACTAGAGTCCGCCCACTGCGGTAAATAATCGCTTGAAAAATTATGTTAGTGTTCGCGTTTATTTCGCAGGAACAAGCGATTAAAAAACTCGCATCGCAGTGCGCGCTTAGCTTATGATGTTCTTTGTTGTTGTTAGGGCGGCCTTCCCAAGGACACGGGTGGAGTTTCGATAAATTCCCTCTTAGGCTACGTTTCAGAGCGATTATCAAGAGGTAGTGCAAAGATGTTGGTAAAGAAGATTTACGCCTGCGGCGGGCGCTGTGAAAAATCTTACTACACCTCCACACGCTCTTTGAAACTTTTGAAATAAAACCTTATAAAAGCTAGGTATAATTCCTGATCTGCCTCTCCACTCAAACTAAGCGGTAAACATTTGCTATTTGTCTCTAAGGGCGAATTTCACTAAACTTTTATTTATACCTGGAATAAGTCTTATCCTGAGAATAAATTTAGAATTTTTAACAGTTTTTCCATACTAGAACTGTCAGACGTCAATTTTATCCTAAACTCCGCGGAGGACAAATCTGAGCGGAAAACCACTGCGAAACTTCTCCATGCTTCGTAGCAAATTACCTGTGCTAAAAAAACGTCCGCGGTGTTGCTACGAACAGGGTAAACGCGGGCGGGTAATACATTACAGCCGCATTTTCTGCTCAGATTAACCCAACCCACTTAGTATTTCGGTGGGTAAACGGTTGATAGCAGCAAATCAGATTTTTTTTATTTAAGCATAGAGATACCTGTACCTACTACCCGCAAGCAAAATAGTCATGAAGCATGCCATCAATTAATTTATACGCGCGGTGTTCTATTATAAATATAGAATGTTCATGAGAAAGCGAGTAGATACCAGGGACTTGAAAACGAAATGAATTTCGTTCCGTTACCACTAATGTTATCGTATAACGTTCCAAAATTTGTAACGATACTAAAACCTAAAAATATCAATAACGTTACAAAAAAATACGTTATAGAATATCATGTTCGTAGAATAAGTAACGTTATAGGTATCAATAACATTAAGCTTATCCGCTTGTAATAACGTTACAGGTGAAACGTTACAGATTCTTTTGTAACGTTATTCTTAAGGTGGATCCACACATTGCGAGCATGCGCTCCGCACGGCGCACAACGCATGCCTCGGCTTGAGGCGTGCGTGTTGACAAATTATACCAACATATGCTCGGGTCGAGCCATCGCGTGCGAAGCAAATGCTCGAGGCAAGTAGGCGCGCAGACTTGGCAAGGCATGCGCTCCGCACGGCGCACAACGCACAGCGCGTGTGCGCCGCACACGCGCTATTCGCTGTGCGCCGTGTGGCGGCCGGCTCATTGCGAGCAGTGCGTTGCGTTTGGATGGTTGTGTCCGCCTCGCTGCGGATGTACGCGCGCATTATGAACGACAAAGAAATGTTAAGAAAAGCAGTTTTATTATACGAAAGTAATAGATTATTATGGGATCCTAAACATAATCATTATTTATTTTCTTCAAATGAGAGATCATCGAAAAGCTTATTTCCGTGTTCATAACGCAGGCGGAAGAACTTTTTAACCCACCAACGACGACTTTTTTCTTTCCTTTTCTTTTCAATAATTTAATTAATAATTATAAAAGCAGCAGCGGATACGCGCACGCGATGCAAAGGCGCCATCTTGACTGCTGCTGTGTGGGTTGGATCGGCCCGAGCATGCGCTGCGCGCTGTTTGGCCCGAGAAAACGCAGTTTCATTTTCGCAGTCGAGGCGTGCGTTGATATTCTACGCGGCGCACGCCTCGAACGTGCATGCGCGGCTACGTCCACACCTAACGTAATGCTCGCACTGAGGCACTTTGATCTTGAAGCATTTGCCGACATACGTTGGCTCGCCCTCGCGCGTGCGGAGCGCATGCCTCGCCACGAATATACAGGTCCACACTTGGCGAGGCATGCGTTGTGCGCCGTGCGGAGCGCATGCCTCGCAATGTGTGGATCCACCTTTAAGAACTTTCCGGCTGACCACCGCTCCGTCGTCGCCCGGTCGCCCCGGCACAAGCCACCGCTGTATTCGTTCGAGGGTATCGAAATGAATAACGTTATAACGATATATTGATAATATTGTTAGTGAACAGTTTAAAATTCCGTTCCGTTTGTCAGTATCGTTATAGACAAGGAATTAATTTTGTTAATTAATTACCGATAATTTGTAAATTATCGGTATCGGAACTACGCGCAATGTTATTTTGAGTAAAGTTTCAAGTCCCTGCTACATACTAAGTTGAATGGGCGGTAATCACTAATAAGCCTCGAGTCTTTTCAATCATAAATATATTGTAAGAAGATTAAAAATAACGCGTAGGTGTTCTGGAGAAAAATAAGTCATATCATTATATTATTAAACAAAAAAAACAACCGACTTCCAAAAAAAAACACTACAAAGTGAAAAATAACTTTAATTTCGGAAGTCGGTGTCGTTGGTTCCACATTTTCGTTTTTTTGACACCGACTTCCGAAATTAAAGTTATTTTTCACTTTGTAGTGTTTTTTTTTGGAAGTCGGTTGTTTTTTTTGTAAAAAAGTTTTTATTTTTCGCTTTTTAGTTGTACCTACCCCATACAAATTCATATAATACTACTTGCTAGTGACAGGAAGATAAACATCATCAATATAAACTAAGTGGAAAACAAACGTATTGTTGACGCTAATTCCAAAACTATCCAAGCAAAGTTCATAAAACTTATATGGGACCACCTCTGAACTTCTGAAGCATACCTTAATCATTAATTAGACTAGATGCTGATAATCCTGGCTGCAGCATCAGACCAAACTTATGTCAACATTGCATTGAACTTAAAATTTAGTCCTGTTTAAAATGAGCCCAAACACGACTACGGTGCTGTAATTTCAAGGTTTGTACTTTTTCTGATGCTCCTGGCTTCAGCATCAGGTCTCTATGTACTTCGGTGTTCCTCATTACACATTACGTTTATCCACACATCGAGCCCATTCCAATGAGCCTAAACACGATATATCTGCTGTTAGTTGTCGAGGAGTTAGGTACTCTGCAGACTATCCTGACTGCAGCATCAGGTCATGACTTGATGATCATGAGACCAAATGTGGCAAATGCCCAATCAAACATCAAAACAATTTACTAAAACAGTCCTTGCCTGTTCGAGTAACTTCTTACTGTTAAGGAGTTGTACCTTCCATCATCAGCCCAGCTACCTGAGATGGTGACAACCATACGCAAATACACAAGATACTTCATAAAATATGCGAAAAACCATAAGTAAGCCTATAAAATTTGAGGGTTGCCCTCGATTTCTCTAAGATCCCATCATCAGATCCTCACTTGGTGACAATGGGACCACCTCAGAACTATCTACTTTCGAACAAAAAAAGAATTTTGAAAATCCGTCGACAATTGGCGGAGTATTCGATGAACAAACATACAAAAAAAAAAAAAAAAAAAAAAAAAAAAAAAAACATACAAACAGCCGAACATAGTACCTCCTCCTTTTTGTGAAGTCGGTAAAAATAGCGAAAATCCTGGTTGATTACTTGCGCGGGCATTCGTGGGAGGAGCTTAACGTCTCGGCGGAAAAGTAGCACGACTGTGCCTTACAAGTACGGCCTAGAGGGTGTTCTATTTTTTTTAAATTTGCAGTTAGGGGAAAATCTGAGATTTTAGAGGAAGGTGTATTGACCAGATATATGGACGTAAACGAAGTAAAAGGAGTATGTAGGGATTGTAGGAGGTAACGTTCTGTAGTTTCAGCCCAGGGAAAAAAAAAACATTGCACCAAATTCCGCAGAGATAATTATCATATGGAGATACGATGAGATTCGGGGTTCGATTCCTGGGTCGCGCAATGTGTTATTGGATTTTCCATCTGGAATTTCACAATAGTCCCGTGGGAATATCGGGATAAAAAGTAGCCTATAATTGTTAATCCAGGGTGTCAGCTACCTCCACACAAAATTTTATCAAAATTGGTCCAGTCGTTTGAGCGTGAAGAAGTAACAAACATATAAACAAACACACACAAACTTTCACATTTATAATATAGTGTGATTCTTTCTATCCTAGCGGAGACATTTTTCGTCGGTTATAAAAAAACCCGTAAAAAAATGCAATACCTACTCGGTCAAAATGTATGGAACAGCATTTTTTTTTTTTTAATAAAAGACCTAAAAATATCTAAGCTCGACACGGCAGCAAGAAGATTATAAATGACGGCAAAGAGATTATGACCTCTTGAGTTGTTTTCGGCCTTTCTTCTCAGAGCAGTCAGACAGGAAACGCCGACCTCATCTAGTTTCGAAAAATATGATGACGTGTGAGTGTTTGTACAAACCTACTTACAGAAATAAACCATTTACCATTAATTTAAATTGCAAAATTTGCAACGGATCAATAGGAATGCTACCTACACATAATTATTATTAATCTCGTTAAATTAGTTTTCCACAAAAATCTGTAGTTTCAGGAACATTAAATTTTCATTTTGCACTCTAATAAGCTTTAAAGCTTATATGCTAGTACACGTATACATTTTCCATCAACAATATATTTCAACGAACCAACCATGCATCCGCAGAGTGTGGAACCTAAGATAGAAACACGCTTGTACGATACGACTACGTACAGAAATCAAATCAAATCATTTATTTGCTTGAATATGGGTAGGTACACGAGGTGATACATAATTACGGCAGTTCTTTAAACCATATCCTACCTTAATAGGTGTGCAAATATCTAATAAAATAAAATATAAACATACATTTTCTGCCCATGGGGCTAGGCCTGGTTAGGCATAAAATTACAGAACGCCCCTTGCTACGATCCTTACACACTACTTTGGCCTCGTTTACGTTCACACATCTGGTAGTACACGCACGCTTGTGAGAAGTATTTATTACATTAATCCATGATTTCAATACTTACATACATCACATTAAACATTATCTATAGCATATATTATTACTGACATTTATTAATTATGTAATTTTATTATCATTGTTTAATTTAGTAATTTAATTATATTTATCATTTAAATAATCAATAACTTTAAAAGAAAGCATGGCTAATAGAAATCTCTGTTCCTAGACAGCACGTTTCGCCGAAAACTTTGTTTGGTTCCACACTCACATCCGCATTTCCTTTGAGGATCTGCAGCCTACGCCCTAATAAGAAAGCATTGAATATTTTCTACTGTTGGACGATAATACTATCAAACATCTCGAACTGTCTTCCCTACAGTGGCGAAGGTTCCATACAAACCGATTCCCACCAGTTTCCCTTCAGAACACAACCACTTTATAGTCATTTTATCATTGAAATATAATCATATCATAATGTAGGTATTTAATACACCATAAAATTAAAACATTGCAAAACGCCTACATTAAATGTTTTGTCTTTCTTTCCCAACACCAAAAAAGTGTGCTCTAATATAACTCGTAGGCGCGCGCGGCTTGTCGTGAATTGAATTTCAGGTCACGTGGCTTGCTAATTTTTGAGCGACAGTAAGCCGAAAAAGAGCGGGATCGGAAAATTCGTGCGCGTGAACGAGATGGAGCAGTATAGCCATTCGGTCGGTTTCGTGGAATTTCATAATACAATCGGAAACAAGAGGACATGTATGTCCTCTTGTTTTTGTTAAAAAAAATATTTATGCGTCGATGCCATCCTGATTAAAGTTGGGAAGACATTAAGGGGACTACATGACCTAAAGTGCTGTTTTTTCGGACTGCATAGAAAAGAAAGAGAAGTGCGATGACAGAACGCTGGTAATTTATTGCAAAATATGAAGCGATTATCTATTTTACAAAAATCTATTGTTTGGACTAAAACATTAAAACACTAAGTGCTTTGGTATGTTGCTTGTAGAATAATTTGACAAAAATCAGAATGATTGTATGTATATTAGTATGTTTTTTTTTTTTTGTAAAAAGAAAGTTTTTAGAGGTATCTTCATGATTTTTTTTTTGTGGCAAATTAGTTGTATTATGTTTTCAACACACTATCTACCTAGCATATATCCTGAAGAATATCATATATTTTTCTGATTTTGTTTACTGTAGCCGATCATATAGTTTTATTGCTTCTAAAACTTGCGTTTTTGGCGTTTAGGTCCTGTAATCCCCTTAATGATTATTGAGTGACATTCAAGCAGGGAGTCCTGGATGATTGGGATCAATGACGTAACTGATACCTAAGTACAAAACAAACAATGCGCGATACATTACAAGAGTAAACAAGTCACCGAGGATTTTAGTAAAATTAAAGTAGTTATTCATCCTCTGTGATGTAAAGACGTAGTTCACTGGCCACGGTCAAGCCAGAGGGGTCAAGCCTACCATTTGTGACACCGTGTGTCAATTAAGGACGTAATTCGATAATAATCGATACCATTGCAGAAAGAGTGTGCTCTGGGTTTTCCTTCGAAGAAATCGAAGTAGAGCAATATCTTTTCACTAATCTGAAGATAATTTAATTGGGCCTTGTCCTAGTTGTTACAGGGAACGATACTCTATTTATTAAGCGTGCCTCCATGAAGAAATTTCAAAGCAAACATAGATTGATCGGGGCTTTTACTCGATTATATTAGATGCAACTCAGGTCAAAGGAGCGACTCTACTTAGGGCTTGTTATTAATTTAAAGAACCTGCCGCAAACAAAGGGAGGGAAATTGACTTTACCTTACAGTCTTCAAAGGCTGACATTGAATTTCCCTTAGATTCTTCAAAGGCTGGCCTGAGCGGAAATAACCCTACGATGAAATTTTATCATGTTAAAGTTTTGCATTGTCACTTTTGTGTTGCAATTTTTCAACCGGATCTTATAGACAAAAGATAACATGATTTCAATCCAATTTTATTTTAATAACGTCTCTGATAAATTTGGTTATTTAACATTTTATCTTGACTTGTATATCACTAGAATTGTATACAAAAAATATTTATCACCATAAAACAACTTGTACAACACATGATAGAATTCTCTGACTCCTGCGCGAGTTATAACTATGTTGCAGAAACCAGAACGATATATGACGTAGCCCATCTTAAGAGTGCATGCGAACATTTATAATGTAATTTAAAAGTTATTAAAATAACATTATCTCGACTAACTTTAATTATATAATAATTTCCTCATGACAATGAAATTATTTTAAAATAATCTCAGTCGCGATCTGTGCCTTAGTTACTGTTGAACAGTAATAAATTATTCCCGTGTCATACATCACTTCAAATCATGTTGTTTGCCAAAGGGAAATACATCATTTTCTAAATGTAGTGTTTACTCGGCATTTTACGGTTAAATAGCTGCAATTAATTAGGCTATGCTTGAAATAATACTGTTGCATCATTCATTTCATAAAATTAAACTGTGTTATTTTTTTATATTTAATTGTTTGTTGCAAGTCAGAATACCGCAGGCGCTAACCACTTCGCTTCGTGGAACTTAAAATTGATTTGCCTGCTTTTGTCATGTTGCATGATGTGTTTTGTCATGTTGCACGATGGAGCCGCGGGCGCAATATTGATTTAAATGCTACAAGAACAGTTGTTGAAAACAATTAATAGACAGAAGTGACAACAGTTAATTACTCGATTTTTTAATCATTTACTTTAGTCGAGTCATTCTCAGCCATCTATACGCCATCCATCGGACATTGGTGTAGGTCATGAACGGATTTAAAAATTAAAACGTCAAAGTAAGTGGTATCTAATCCATACTAATATTATAAATGCGAAAGTGTGTCTGTATGTGTCTCTTACCTCTTCACGCTTAACCCGCTGAACCGACTTAGATGAAATTTGGATGAAATTTGGTATAGAGATAGTTTGAGTCCCGTGAAAGGACGCACGATAGTTTTTACCCCGATATTCCCACGGGATCGACACTTATGCGGGTGAAACCGCTGGGCGCTGCTAGTGTGTAATATAATAACCACTTGAATCCGTTGTACTACCATCATTTCCCAAATACGCGTTACGCTCGCTTACCAATCCAAAGATAATTGAGTTTTATTTGACTTTCAAAGCCGGAAATTACAGCACTCTTGTATCTAGAAATATTTCTATTCCTTTATTAGATCCGTCGCCGTCGACTAGAAATAATGTAAAGGAGCACCTCACCTTGATGCGATGAGTGAAGGCGCACTTTTATTTATAACCGAACCAACGGAGGTGTTTATCTGTCGATTTTATTTCTTATTTCCACTTGAATTTGAAGTCCCGACTGCACTATGATTTAATTTCCATGTTATTTTCCAAGACAGGTTTCTAAGTCAAGGAAATCACTTGGCAATATAAACAGAAACCGTGGGACACAATAACATAAAATGGAAACGGCAAATTATGTCTCTGCATAATATGCCTTTTTTATGTTTTTGTGTTTGAAATAAGTCTTTTAACACAGCGTTTATCGAAGCCGCATCATCTAATATGTAAGAGGTGCAGTGATTAGTCAGTAAAATATCAAAATCTCCATGCTGAGGAGTGAAGCCTTGTGACGTAATAGGTAGATACAAGCCAGACGGTTTATTAATAGCAAGCCAGTGCGCTGCAAGTAGGGTTGCCATCCGTGCGGGTTACCCCTAATTTTTCCTAGTTTGGTGGGTTCCCGGGGAGCGCCCGGGCGGGATTTTGTAAAAAGCGCCCGGGTGAATCCCGGTTAATTTCTGTGTTAGGAGAAATCCGACTTTGAATGATTTGCAATAAATTAAAGCATAAATCATAGTTAAAAATTCGCCGCCCGGCAAATATAGTGCGCTCGTGACAATTCATAATTTGCTTTTGATTTACTTTTTTTTTTTAATTTTCGGTGATGCCAAAAAGAAGAGCTTTTCTAATTATTTTTGTTACCAGAATACCTCTCACATAGAGAAGAATGTATAATTCATTAGTAAATTAAGGGTTTCATTTGTATTGTTGAGGTTTAAGTTGATTTTCTCTAAATAAGACAAAATTATATGATACTTAACGATGTTTTTATTTTATTATTATGTTTTTTCGAGGGAGTCCGGGTAAAATATCTCTATTTCACCCAAATGTTCGAGGTTTTTGAAGATTTTATCCGAGGTCCGTAATTTATGTGATGGCAGCCCTATCTGCAAGAGACTTTAAAAATTCAGAGGGTTTGGGAAAGATCTTTTAATTTAGCGGAGCCATTTTTAGGCTAGAAGAAAGCCAGTCAGGGCCCTAATTTACTATGACCACTTAACGATTCCTTACTTCGACACCACGTCGATTCCTAAGTTAATCACGAAATCAGAAGGCCAATTCTCGTAATTAAAAACTTTCAAAATCTAGTCTCAATCTCATCTCAGCGAAAATCAATGTCAAAAACTTGTCAAAAATGTAAGGAAATTAGAGGAATTTTTGACAGTTTGAGACTGAGATCAGACTGTGATCGTTCTTAAAATTACTAGAATTACCCCTCTGCTATTAACGTATTCTCTATGACATAATGGCGTGGTTTGAACTGTCAAAATACATGTTGTCCGTACGGTTGACATTTCGCTTTCTTGCCGTTAATACGACACGATATTGACGTGGTATGCCCGTGGTATTTCGCGGGGAATAATACAGAATTGGGTCCCTGAAGAGTTCAAAAGATGCAAGATACTAGATAACGATACTTTTTAAGTCAAACAGAATAAAACTGATGAAATAAATTGTGATGCAGATTTTCAATTGATACTAAGATTGTTCTAGAAGCCGCCTTATAATAGGGAAATTTGTGTGCTAGCCGTGAGTAAGATTGACATCAATCATTGCAAGCAAGGGGCGACGAGAGTACCTAGTTGACGCTACGTAATGTGAACGCAGTGCTGCAGATCTACTGACACATATGTTATAGAACTATTTGTCTCTGGTGCAACAGCGCATTTATTTTTATTTTAGGTGGAAACAATGAGCGTAATTACGTAACACACTGACAGTAGCAATGGCTTTCATTTTGACAGTGCAACAACATTCATTGCGTTATTTACGTTGTTGAGCAGACTTTTTTTAGAACATATGAAGCAATGGATTAGCAATATCCTTCAAAATGATTCAGATTGTGATTTATAGTGTGTTACACAATAGGGATGACGACGGAGTAAAGTAAACGAAATTCTATTTATTCCGTCAGTTAGATTATTAAAAAATAATGGATACATATTTTTTCTTGTGTCAATCAACCAAAAAATTACAAAGATAAAGCGTGTCAAAGTTTGGGAGTGGGGGCTCGTGAAGTCACGTGTAGGTAAAAATTGTACCAACAAGTGACGTCATGCGACATTTCAAATCAATATTATCTCTGTAATGTTTTGATTATGTGAAAAAAGAAAAAATACGTGCCCAATACTTTTTAATAATCTACCTGATAGACGAAGAAAAAAAAGTTAGTCGTCATCCCTATTAGGGTGCAGGTTCTTCAGTTGCTAAAGGGAGAAAAATGTGAAAATAAAGAACGTTTACATACTATAACGCCATGTAGGTATAACCTGATAGATGACGTAAACAAAAGGCAACGCACAAAGAACAATGAAAGCTAGATCTTTGCCCAGAATTAAGGCTGTGTAAAATAAAAAAGCAAAGTTAATTATTTAAATAATAAGAAGTAACTAGTTTGCAGGGGTTATTTAATTATTTTAACAGTTTTTAGGGTTCCGTGCCCAAAGGGTAAAAAGCGGGACCCTATTACTAAGACTCCACTGTCCGTCTGTCTGTCTGTTACCAGGCTGTATCTCATGAACCGTGATAGCTAGACAGTTGAAATTTTCACAGATGATGTATTTCTGTTGCCGCTATAACAACAAATACTAAAAACAGAATAAAATAAATATTTAAGGGGACTCCCATACAACAGGCGTGATCTTTTTGCCGTTTTTCGCTGGATATTAATAACGGCAACAGGTAGACGCTTGAAATATTTACAGAATAGGTACTTAGTTGTATATTCACTTTAAAAATAAATAATTAAATCAAAATAAATTATATAATTATGTAGTGTTAAATATTGTACGGTGGTACGGAACCCTTCGTTTGCGAGTCCGACTCGCACTTGGCTGGTTTTTTTTTTTTTAATAATACCTTTAAGAAGATTATAGTAACACTGACACAATTATTACAACAAAAATACCGCGCATAATTAGTTGCAAGTCTGTGTGTTAATTTTTAATAACTTACTAGCTTTTGCCTGCGGCTACGACCTACAACTCGTAAGTCGGGGCCATTGCCAGTTTCCCCCGTGGCCACTACTCCACTTTTCATTTCAATGTTTATTTTTTTTTAAATGTGTTAATTAACCATCCGTTTTTGATAAACGTTATTATCACGATGTAAAGTTTAGTTTAAGTATAAAGTTTCTAAATAAGGATAAAGTTTACCGCTTAACACACATTCTCAATAAGAATCGCAAAAGAATGAAGACTGCGTAGCTAAGTAACCGCCTGTGTCGCCTAGCACTGAGCATAATCAAGCAAGCTTCCAGCTGCGTCTAAGTCGGATGTCGAACGAACCTGCAGTTTAAGACAGCGTGAGTAAGTAACTGCTGGTGTAGGTCAAACTTCAAAATTATTAAATTTTATTGATTATCTATTTTTACTCAGAATATACACGGTGTAGTGCATTCTGATGTAAGACGCCATCACTATAGCCATCGGCTACGGACCAACACATAGGTGTCCGCTCGCGACGAAAGACAGTTAAATTGGGGTGCAGCAATCACGGCTAACCTTTCAGCTTGTGAATTAATAATGGGATTTCAAGTAGAGAAGGGCTTGTACACACGGCTACACATCAAGCTATACATTTCCAGTTTTAGCTGACCTCGCATTGTATAGGTTTTTTGTACAATCAGAACTCAGCTTATACTGGTTATGTATGGCTTGATGTGAAGCCGTGCGTACTGATTGAATGTTACATGCATTGTTAGCTGGATATCATTGAGTGACAGTAACGTGACTAAGTGCACCGAAAGCGCAAAGCGACGCGAGTCGGGACACGGAAGCCGGCAACAGGTAGGTAACAATAACATTTATTTATTACCCGACTACGGCGAAGCAAAAAGGAGGATTATGATTTTGACCGGTATGTATGTATGTATGTTCATCTGTTCCCTCATAACTTCTATACTACTTGTCATAATTAGACAAATGACGTATCGTTGGAAGCGTCTTGATCGTCCGCTGGTTATAGTTTATGTGACGTCACATTAAATTGAATATAGCGCACTCTAGCGGACATAAACTAATGAACTAAAAAAAATAATTTAATCATGTATGTTGGGTATCAAAAGAATGGGCTTAATTAGCACATTTCAAAAATATAAATATTACTGAAATAAGCACCAAAATAATTAAATAAAATGGTAGAATGCGACCACGGGAAGGTGCTTTGTTGTTTCATCCTTTTCAGTAGTCGGGTTTTAGTTATAAACTTATTTTTTTTTATAATATTCTCAACACAACTAGCTTTACAGGTTACCCCAAATCAGTAGCGTGTTCCTAGAGCGGTTTAGCACTACATCTGATCCGAATCCGAATTAAAGACCCGAATTCAATCCGAATTGGGAATGTTCTAAATTCTGACGGATAGAGTTAGAGTAAAAAAAAAAAAAAAAAAGGCGCGCGTCAAAGGTGCAACATGTTTATTTGTACATATTTCGCGGCTAGCAGACAGAATGCGACATGGGGTCATTGTTTGTGCTGCTCGCACCCCAGTTTTTATATTTATTTATGTATTCGACTAGGTTCTGTCCGCGACTTTATCCGCGTGAAATTTCTTGTTTCCTCGGATGCGATGCGACGGGGTGGGACCCTGTCGCATCGCATTGCCTGCCTGTGCTATTACCTTTTTGCTCAGCGTTCTTTCTGATTTTTTGCTCGGCTCCTAAGGGTCAGTGATGTTAATTATGGAGAATTGGGCTATCAAACGGAAAAGAAATTCTCAAATTCGACTAGGAGTTCCAAAGATTACCCCTACATACAAACAAACTAATTTTACCTCTTTATAATATTAGTATAGAATAGATATATTAATCAAAAATTTAAATTATGCCGGTCACGCTCTTTTCGTACACACTTTAAGTAATGACATCAAAGGGCGCAGCAGCAGAGAGTTGCATGGATCACTATGGAAGCTTGTACCTTGTCACGAAATCTTTTTTTTTTTTAAGTGCTGTTTTTACGCCGTGTACAGGCACGGTTCGTCAGTGTTGTATGGATGTCTATGGATGGAAGCTTGTTGACAGACACGTTATTTCTACAGCGCAGTTTATACGCCTGTCAAAAGATGACGAAAAATACAAAGTAAGCGAGTAGTATGTTGTTTAACATATTTACAAGATTGTGGTAATTCAAACTAAACGCGTTGGACCGTTGATTATTATATTTTACTGAACGGATAAATATTTAAGGGGATTACTGGATCTAAACGCAAAAAAAGCAAGTTTTAGAAGCACTAAAAGTATATGATCGACTACAGTAAATAAAATCAGAAAAATACATGATATTCTTCAGGATATAGCTAGGTAGATATTGTGTTGAAAACATCATCATCATAATCAGCCTATAATGTTCCCACTGCTGGGACATAGGCCTCCTCTCAGTGAGAGGGAGAGTTGATGTTGAAAACATAATGCAACTAATTTGATACGATAGAAAAAAATCATGAAGATAGCTCTAAAAACTTTCTTTTTACAATAAAAACCATACTAATATACATAGGTAATACGGGCTGGTGTCCGCAACTCCACGTCAATGCGCGTATTTTGCGTACGGCACAATATACATATAAATATTATTATATTAATTTTTTAGTCCAAAAAATTGATTTTTTGTAAATAGATAATTGCTTCATAATTTCCAATAAATAAGCAGCGTTGTGTCATCGCGCTGCTCTTAATTTTCTATGCAGTTCGACAGTGACCGCGCTTTAGGTCATGTTGTAGTCCCCTTAATATTATGTAATTGGAAGCGCTCCATCAAAGAGAATAATTAGTACATGTAAGACAATGACAGCTTTTAGGTTAAATTCATATCGGAATAAAACAATAATAACCATCTTTTTACATTCATTCTTAGGGCTCTTGGTAGCATTGATAAAACGCAATACTTGGAAACAAATTCAGACCTACGAGTTTCATATGAAATAGTTATCTTTGTTATGAGATCCGGGAAAAGCCAATACGGTGATATTGATATTGGTATCGAATTCATCGAAAACAGCTTAGATTTTTCTTTTTAATGCTGCCAGTTTATTTCGTAAAAGCTTCGTTGGAAAATGTTGAATAAAAGACGAGAAAAAACTAAAATCGCATTCCCGGTATTTTACTGGTTGAACGCTAATGTTATTCGACCCATTCACCCCCAGCTACGCTTCGAGTCCATTTACGACAATCAACTACTACCCTTCACCGCTTTCTGGAATTTGAGAGTTGCGAAATATTACTTGCGTCAATTAACTGTATAAAAATACATACATCCATAAATTCACGTCTGCTTCCCATGGGGCTGGCAGAAACTACAGGACGCTGCCTACTACGATCCTTACATATCTATTCCTTTTGCCTCGTTTACGTTCATCCATCAGAACGCCAATTACCATAATTACAAAACGCTCAAAATCTAGTCGCAATCTCTGTTCTATTTTTATTTATGGCAAGTAAAGCCGATGTCGACTATTCTGTCAATGTCAAAAGTGAATTGGAAAAACAAGCGCGCATTATCTACATATATGTATAAAACAAAGTCGGGTTAGTTACACCATTTGTAACTCAAGAACGGCTGGACCGGTTTTTATGATCTTTGCTTTGTTGGATTTGTCTCCGCCCCGAATAGTAGAATAACTATTAAAACATGGGAAAAATTTACGAAAAAAAAAAGATCAGATAATTAATTTTCTCATACATTTTGTATGGAACGGCTTTTTTGATGATATCTTGAGAACGGATTGTCTGATTTCGATAGATGGCGGTACGAAGTTCGCCGGGTCAGCTAGTTACAAATAAATTAAAAGTTAAAACGATAAAAATCTACGATGCTACAGTTGACCTTAATGTAGAACTTAGGTTAGGTTACTAGTTGGGAGGTTACTGGACTAAAACAAACAAAAAGATAAAATAACATATTCAATTATAATTGTTAGAACATTAAAATAAACATAAACTACATCCAAACAGACAGAATATTGGAGGAAACAAATCATAATTCTATAATAGTATTATTGTGGCGGATGAATATCGTCAGCGCCACAAGCAATTTTTGAGAGGGATATAGTCGCAATCTCATCTCAGCGACAATCAACGTCAAAAACTTGTCAATAATGTAGGGAAATTAGGGGTATTTTTGACAGAATGAGACTGAGATCAGACTGTGAACTTTCTTAAAATTACGAGATATTGCCACTCTGTCATTGCGAGTACTACGCACCTGACCTTTTTGAAGAACATGTAAATTATATTTTCTGTTATTAATATTTAACCCGTAATTAACGTCCAAAAAGAGAATTTAGAAAACAACGATACACTTGTTAACCTATGTTATTATTATTTTTGCCATGTACAGACTAAGCGTTCCAGTGTACGCGTGGTCGGTTACGCGACCAAAACGAGAACGATAGTCTGTACCTGCAGGGCAGGGACGGACTATCGTTCCTGTGTTCTCGTTTTAGACGCGTAAACGCTTGGTCCGTACAAGGCTTTAGAATGTTAAAGATAACATTTTCATTCTATAAGTCATAAGCAACCCCTCAACTGAGATGTCGTCCACTCCAGACTAGAGGCTTTACCACACTGAAGACCCCTAATCGCTGTGATGATATCAGAAAGGTTGAACGGTTTGCTAATATCGTCGCAAGCGAAACAAGTAGCCGAATTCTGGGCCGAGTCCATTTAGATTGATATCGACACGCTAAGAAGAAGCAACCTCTGAAGGGTGGATCAGGTGAAAAGATTCAAAATAATCGTATTAGAACACTGAACCTGTCTAAAAGTCAAAGTTAATTTAGATACGGTCATGATCATAGTTTTCTCTGACAAAATTCAATGCCATAAAACCAAAAACCATACACGAGTTATGTAAGCTTTATGGGATACTAGCATCTGACCGCGACTTCGTCCGCGTGAAATATCTGAATTAATTTTTGGGATTAGTTTAAACCTTTGTGAAGATTCAACTCACTGGGAATTGTTATAAAAGCTTTTGTTTTTTTTTTTTTGTTATTTGTTTTTTTTTTTAAGTATTTTTATTTCCAATCATATTAATAATTGTGAACATTTCTCTTCTATTTTATTTTATAACTTCTATGTGATTCAACTAACGATAATAATATATTGTATCTTCACGAAAAATGAATGAGAAATGAATAGTACTATTCATTTCTCAGCTACTGCTGTACACTTCTATGTGACGAATTTACAATTCCTATAACTGTTTGTGATTTTTGTTTGTGTATGACTTAGTGAAGAAGTCGTTGAAGTGCCTTATCAATAAATAAAATAAAAAAGTGGTAAAGGAATTGCGAGGTCGACTATACGATAACGCATTTAAACCGCTTAACAACAAACAATGTAGCGTTGCCGTCATCATTCTAAATTAAATGAATAGACCCTTACAAGCGTTATTAATTTTAAAACTGCACTCGGGACGAATCACATCGGCTTAACAGAGTGCAGGGTGGTGGGTGGACCAGACACCACCCACCCACCTTTGATATACCACTGCATGTCAAACACTTTTGTTATTACAATGACAATTAATAATTTTTGCTCAAAGGCGATCCTTTGCGCAGTGGTCCTCGCTTTGTTTTCGATTTTATTTAGGTAGTAACAGCGAAAAAAATCAGTGTGTGAAACACCTTTTTTTTTTTTTTTTTGTGGATGGGAAGTCATCTAATGACTCCTCCCGCTCTGGGTGGAGCGGAAGGGAGTGTCAGACTCTTACTGACTAAAACCCACCCGTGTTCCTTCCTTAGCCCTTTATGTTCCGGGGCAACGGTAACCCTTTCGGACGATCCCGCTACCCCGGCAGGCTTCGGCCCTGGCGGGCCCCTTCCTTTATGCTGACATCTCTTTGAGGCGCGCGTGGAACACATACGCGCCGTCCGGCACGGGCCTGGTCCTGATCGGACGGAGAGCTACCCATTACTCTCCGTCCGCAGGCCCGCGCCTACGGTGGCCGGGAGTCGTCACGCGGCTCCCGACGCCCGTAGCGTCTCCCGCGGCGGCTGAGGCGTGCGGCTCTCTCCCTGAGCCGTCCCGCCACCTCCTTCGCTAGCATGACTGCTTCGCAGAAGGAGGTGACCGCCTCCCACTCCCTCTCGCCCCGGACCATGGCTTGAACCAGGGCCGGACGCGAGAGGTCGCCGCCGTTGCCGATCGCCTCTACGAGGACACGGCGGTGCTCCGCCCAAGCGGGGCAGACCTCCACCGTATGCTCCACCGTGTCCTCTGGGCGATCCTCGCAATGGTGACACCCGGGCGTCTCCTCCCGCCTGATGATATGCAGGAACCTCCCGAAACATCCGTGTCCGGTGAGGACCTGCGTCAGGCGGTAGGTGAGAACGCCGTGACGCCTCTCTAGCCACTCCTCAAAGAGGGGCCTTATCGCCACTATCGTGGCGTGCCCTGCGCTGGGTTGCGAAAGTCGCTCCTTCCATACCACCATGAGATCGCGCCGGAAGTCCGTCCGCTCCGCCGCTATTTGCCGCGGAAGCGGAGTTTCCCCCCGGCGTAGTGCCTCCGCGCGCCACTCATACAGGCGCGCGAGGACTATCGCCTCCAGATCCCATGGCGGCATTCCGGCAAGGAGGCTTGCCGCCTCGCCCGAGATCGTGCGGTAGCCCCGGATCAGCCTTACGGCTACCACCTTTTGGGGCGCGTTCAGGTAGTGGGCGGCTCGCAGCCGCAGTGAACGCGCCCACACCGGGGCCCCATATAGGGCCATGGACCGCACGACCCCCGCGTAAAGCCTCCGGCAGGAGGCGTTTGGCCCGTGTGTGAAACACCTGAAGGCCAGTTCTCGTAATTTAAAACTAGTCGGAGTCTCATCTCGGCGACAAAGAAATGTCAAAAACTTGTCAAAATGCAGGGAAATTACAAGGTATTTTTGGCAGATTGAGACTGAGATCAGACTGTGGACGTTCTTAAAATTACGAGAATTGCCCCTCTGGTGTGCGTAAGATCTAAGATCTAAGGTTTAATATAACGGACTGCTTTTCATAATGGAAAGAGAAAAAAGAGTACTTGAGTTGTTTTAGCTCTTTAAGACGTTCTGTATTTACTAATGATCATAATTACGTTACACAGAAATCCTAAAGTTGTAATATTTCTGTCTCTTTAGACACGACCGGGTGGTTCAGAAAACAACAATGCACTTCTGAAGTAGACACTAGCAAGAAGCAGGTTAGAAGTTTGTTGATAGTGTTTTTGAGTAAGGTTAGTGATATAATGTGGAAATTATGTGAAATGTTAACAGATATTTAACATTTGCTATTCAATCAATTGTAAACGCGTAGGACCGACTTAAGGAAATCGTTTCAATCTCTTTGCCCTGTTATTCGGCGGTGGGAAAAGGGAGCCTTCTTCCCCATTATCGCACTTACGATCGCTACTAACGGTTGCTGTCCGAAGGCACCGGTAAACATGAATGATAGTTTTTTTTTATGATTTTTTTCTTTGAGCACTATGCGAAGTGATTAAAAAAAAAAAATATTGGTCATAACTTTTGAACCGTAAAAAAATTCACCGACATTCTCAGGGTTAAAGTTTGGAAATGACCATGCCCACGCCCCTATTCGATTTCATCCATACTTCCAGGGACACCCTGTATATCACTTACCACATGTACTATTTATGAATGACACTTGAGAGTGACCATAGTTCAGCGCGAGTTCTGTCATAGTGAATGATCACAGGTAACAAAGAGGGAATAGAAGGATTGAGCTTGATCACCACGCTGACTCAGTGCGGGTTGGTGATTTCAGACCGAAGTCCAGGGTTTCCTCACGATGTTTCCCTTCACCGTCAGTCAGTGATGTCTAAGAATAATAAGCAACATAGAAAGTAAGTACCTATAACTTTTAAAAAGTCACATTGGTACTTGCTGGGTTTGAACTCGCAACTTGGGGCGTAAGATGCGGATCAGATAAGGAACGGGCCACCACGACATAATATATACAATAGAGGTGTGTACGTTTAATCTTACTAAGATTACGTCATCAACCAATGCTATGTGTTTTTCATATCATAAAAATGTATTTATTTTAATGCAAAAGAAAGAAAGAAAGAAAAACGGTTTATTTTGCACAAACAAAACGCACATTACAAATAAAATAACATAAAATAAAAATAAAAAAGACAAAATATACACATACAACGTAGTCAAAAGCCTCGTACTCCAGCTTAATAATAATAAAAATGTTGACAATTTTGTCTATTGCTCGATGTTAGGGCCAGGGACCAAAGACAACACATATTAGTTGACATTGACAAATGACAAAACAGATCTACTAAAAACATGTGCATGTTAAAACCCTACACCTGTAGTGTGTAGGCGCTAAGCTTCTTATACCCCACGTTCCGTGCACCCCCAATCAGTCGATTGCACTCATACCCGTCGCTATATAAATATAGACTTGTGATAAAAATATTACAAGTACGTAAATACGAGGGGCGTTCATTGTATTCTCGGTACCGGCATGAAAAAAGACATAAATTCAATTAAAATATTTTTTTATTTCTCAATGTAATCCCCCATTACTCCAATGCAATTATTACATCTCGAAATTAACTTTACAATATCCTGTAAAAAAATAAATTTACTCTTTCTTTGAAAAATGTGCATTTATTGCCGCCTTGACCTCTTCATCGTTGGAAAATTATTGTTTCCCACGATAGTCTTTTTTTTTTCAAATTAGGGAACAAATAATAGTCCGGGCTAGGGTGGGTGGAAACGCGCCGTGTGGACCGGGGGGTTGTTGTGAAGAAGCAACACATCGGTGGTCAGTTAACCCCGTCTTTTTTCTTTAAGGGGAAAGCGCTAAGGTAGCCCGAGAGATCAAATTTTCTTTATGTTTTTTGCAATTTGCTGGTCAGTATTAAGTTGTACGTTGATTAAAATATGATTCGCGACCGTAACAAATATGAATTTAAAGAATTATATAAGTACATTAGAATCAGTAATACAACTTGTTAAGTTAGTATAATCCTAAAATGTCAAGATTTCATAAAAAGAGAGTTGTGTTGATGACTTTAATAATTATAATTCTGTAAATACATATTTTTTACGGTCGCGAATCATATTTTAATCAATGTACAACTTAATACTGACCAGCAAATTGCAAAAAACGTAAAAAAAAAATGAATTTCGCGGGCTAACCTGGCGCTTTGGCCTTAATTGCTTGCCGTAAATTTCGTAGAATGGATGCGTAGGATGCTGCGTTTATGGTTTCACCTTTTTTGTGTACTCAATCAGCAAAATTCAATTCAACATTTTTCCAGCAGACGGAACGACTTTGAATTTCTTAGGGGGCGCAGTACCCTTCATGTGCCACTGCGTGGACTCTTGCTTACTTTCAGGGTCATAATGATGAACCCACGTTTTATCTCTAGTAACAATTCGATCGAAAATACTTGATGGAACTTCACCACAGAGCTCGAAAAACTCTACAGCACTCGATTCGCACTTCTTTTGAGGCGCCGCGGCACCAACCACCAGAGAACCAACAGAGATGTGGGTCATCTCTGCTATCATTTTGATCTTCATTCGGGCAACCTCCAGTATAAGCTTCTCAACTTTTTTCACGTTTTTTTCCGTAGAGGCAGTAACCGGGCCACCCGAGCGAGTGTCGTCTTCAATACTTCCTCTGCCCATTTTAAATTCACTTGATAACTTTTGAACAGTAGATAACGAAGGTGCAGAATCTTTGTAAACAGCCACCATCTCTTCGTGAATAGTTTTTTGACTTTTTGCTTGTTTGGTAAGGAATTTAGCCATTCCAGTTGTCGTTGACTAAGGATAACTAGCAAACTAATGATCACAACTATGTATATGAAATTTTACCTTTATATCCTTAGATAATGCCATTGATTAATTATTTATTCAAATTACCCACATCATTAGTAAATCACCCTGATACCGAAAATACATTGAACGCCCCTCGTAGAAATTTCTAGAATCTTTTCATTGGGATTGTTCTGTTATTGGGATTGGTTGTACGACCATTGGGAAATAATAAGTCTATAACTATTTTGAATACAGAGATTCGTCATAATCTAGTGCCATCAAACGTATTGTTTTAAGAGGTATCTAAAAACACATTAAACTCGTAGTCAAAAATTGGTGCCAATCACAAAATCAGTTCTCTTCAAACTGGACGCAATTAAAAAACTAATCATGTTCAGTTTTAATAATAAACTGTTTTGCAATCAATATTGCATAATTAAATTTCTGGGGGTTGAAAATGCTCCTGTGTGAGTGAGTGGTAGGACTTGACAAAGAGTTTATTAATGAAGAGCGCCCGTCATGTGTAATATCAGTGTAGGTCGCGTGGCACCCGCGGACTTCCCCCGTGCGGATTCAGATTACGCGCGGTCTGCGAAATTTAGACAAACCAGGAATGTACCTCCCGTTCAAACTTGGATGAGTCACTTACTTAATACAGAATGTAACAAGACATATCACAGCCGTTATATCTACCGCATTATGTACATCAAACTAAAAACATTGAGCAAAGTTATTGCTGGAAAACGCCTTTTATTTTTGGTATGAAAAATCACTGGTTACTGCAGCGGGTAACGTGACGCACATAAAATATTGTGTTTATGGGTACAAGTTAAATTACGCATTACATGTTGGTAGCAGTTATTTGGCTATTTAGTATTTTTAAGACTGACTTTCATAAGACGCTGCTGATACCTTTACGTTAATATTGTCCTTAAAATCACAAGTCTAGAATAGATTTTTAGTAATTATTTGTGGTCCTATAGGGAGAATATTATTAATATGGCAAGAAAGGTGATCACTGATAAGACGGTTAAATGAGAATGTATGGAAGAAGACATGCTGCGCTGAACCCAAATAAATGAGAATGTATGGAAGAAGACATGCTGCGCTGAACCCAAATAAATGGCATAAGGGCAGCAGGATAATGAAGTTTGATATTATAGAACATTTTCAAATCCCGCAATTTATCACACCGCTCTTTCTTACAGGTTATCCAAATACAGTTTCATCTGTGATTGAATTGTCTGTTTCAGTTCTGGTAACACTGATAAACCTAATTGATGATGTATTATTGAACACTGACATTATTTTGTTACTTTAACTCTTCAGTGGACAAACAATAAAGGGTTTTATACACGTAACCATTTGCCACGACTACACATAGATAAGGGGTCAAATGCTTATCAACTGGTTGTTTCAACGTAAGCTATAGGCGACTTCGTAATTCCTTTATCACCCTAAGGTTTGAATGTCACAATAATTACAATGGTAAGCAATTACAAGGTCGCCAATCCTCCTTTGGTGTCCCCTTTAACCCTAACATTATCTAAATGAATTTGTTACAGACAATGAGTTAAAACTGTAATGAAAAGAACCTCATTCGTTATAACTACCTATATTCAATTTTCATAGGACTGCAATTGCGTCGCAATCTCATAAACAAATTAAAAAAAACAATACAGTCAATGGAGTATCTATAGTTTCACTCCTTTGAGGGGGGGGAGCTTTTCCAAGCAAAAACAGACTTTAACAGGATTCAGATAAACAATTTATCGTGCCCCATCGAATAATTATATTACTGGCTCGGACAACACCATTATGCTTTAGGATTAAAATAAAGGAAACCCTTTTTGGTCCTGCCACAGACAATGGCCGCCGGCCGGTGCAACGAGGGTGCACTGATGAAATCATCGGGGATCGTTACTGGGATCATGTTCTCACATTTCACGAAAACAAATAATGTATAGCACTGAGACTTGGAAGGTAACATTCCATATTTTATGCAGTTACATGGATAACTTTATATGAATAATTGAATAAGTTGAAGTTTTTTTTACTTTTGAAATGTATTTAAGATTTGTACCTATGTAACACTTTATCACTACTACCAAATCCACGTTTAGGAATGTTAGATGGCAATAAATTCAATAATGTAAATTAGAAAGCATCTAAGCATATTGGACTCACTTCATGCTTTTTGATAAATGATATTTATTCCAATAAACTGTTCTTTAGCAAGTACTTTTACACGTCAAACGGAAAAGTAGATGAGGTCGGATTTTCCTATCACACTACTCTGTGAAGAACCGAAACAAACTCGGAGGTCAGTCCAAACATCATCTTGGTTAGATCAAGTGTCTGTGATGGTCTTTTGAGGAAATAACCACACAGCTATGAGTGAAACCATCCAATCAGTGCACGCATTTGTCGTGTAGCTCAACTCAGAACTTCAGGAGCTCGCCTTTTTGTTTTGTCGACTAAGCTGATTTGCAAAAACTTTTATAGACATTCCATCCACATCTTAAATCAGTTTTTTCAATTAATCATCTAAAATCTACAAGGAAAATCTTATAATATATAGTTTTTAATCAAATTTAGATGCGGCGAAAACTATGTAAAATAGCATTATTCTCCATCTTGCAAATAAATAATTATTGAAATAATATTTGTTTTGGAATTCCGAAGCGGTATTGAATAAGTTTAAAAAAAAACGAAACATATTAGTTAGACTTTTATAGTACGCAAATCAGACAGCCTTTAGGAACTAGAGCTTTTACTTGCAGGTATTCTAGTTGCTTCTCCCAACGTAACAGGTAATTTAATAAATGGTCGTCAATCAGCTGCTATCGAAAACTCTACATTTCTCCCCTGTGTTCGTTGTCGAACAAAGAAAATTTTCTCTAGTGAACTATGACCCATGTTTCATTGTGGTATTCTGTAAATTATTCTGATGGTATAAGTAGGTACCAACGTCGCTGGGTTCAATTATGCCATTAAAAAATGCACCTGTGAAAATTACCAACAAAAATGTAAACGGACATGATCAAAGACGTTTGAGATTATACGGTAGGTAGATAAGTTTCATTATTTCGCTTCAATTTCATTGCACTTACATAATTATGTATGATAACGCGGAAACGCACTGACTTTCTTCTTCGTATATTTTAAGTTGAGGCCAGTCATCATCATCTGCCTAGTCTTTTCCCAACTATGTTGGGGTCGGCTTCCAGTCTAACCGGATGCAGCTGAATACCAGTATTTTACATGGAGCGACTGCCTGGACTGCTGAGTATTCGACTATATTTATAGTGTCCGAATAAAGGTTGTATGTATAAGTTTCGACTTTAAATTGTGTTTTCGGTTTCGGCAAACCGGACGAATCTACGACCGCCTATGGTGCTGCCTTCGGCACCGATCTACAATGCGGGTGAGCGGAGTCGGTATTCTTTAATTTCGCTCTCACAGATGCGTTTTCGATGTTATTTTTGAAGTTACATTATTAAAACGTAATCAGTTTATAATGTTCCCGCGGCTGGGACACAGGAGTTATTCCGGTCTGATCCTCAGAACTCCAACCTGGATCCCCTGCTAGTGGGCCGTAATCCACCACTTGGGCCCAGTGCTGGTTGGTGGGTATCATGTGCCTTCGAATTTTTAGTTCTAGGCCATGCCGTTTCCTCACGATGTTTTACTTCACTGTTTTGAGAGTAGTGGTGATGAAATAATGTACACAAAGTAAAGCGCCTGTCAGGGTTCGAGACTAAGAACTATAACTCGTAAGTCGCGGCCGATACCACTGCCACCAATGCTCACTCTGGTGGTCTGTACTAACTCAGAGAAAAGAAAAGATGGCTGTTTACCTTGTAAAGCAGTTGTAATGTAATACGCTTGAAAGGCTAGATACGATTTCTACTAGGAAACTTTTCTACCAATAACTTAATCAACTGTCTGAATATCTGGATACTGGCTGTTAAGAATTCATATTTCTAAGAATTCATCTTTCTTAAATAGACGATAGTTAGTATGGTTTCCGTCGTCCCGAACGTTTAGGTTTCGATTTCGGTTATAAATAAAACCTAGTTTTGTTAGGGCACAATTTTTTTTATAAATTCAGGCCTAATTATCTCCAAGCGTATTTCATTTGAAAGTCAGTTACGTACCTTCCCCTGGCGGGGTAATTTTGTGATACATAAGCATAAGCAAGCGTTAAGCAGTCGACGAGATGGCTTACCATCAACAAATATTTACGAAATATTTTTTTTTAATCCTCATTAGGTAGCAGTTTTAAACCAAACTATTGCTTTGTACATCAAAGTTACAAAAGGCACCCTCAATACGCCTACATTCACCCCTTCCTAAAAACGCTTTTCAGAGGGTGAACAATTATAAACCTTACGAAGCTTCATATACGTCACAAATCATCGGCATAACTAACACGTATGTCGTAACCCACGTCCTTAAAGTCGAAAATCCGGTGCGCAATCGAAAATAGTATAAAACTTTAAAAACAAAAGATACTGAGAATATTGTTAAAAGAATTGTCTAGCACTGACCTCAAGCTCTTCGATGACTTTTTCCAGTTGGTCTTCGGTAACTGGTGGGGCGCCAGCTCTTGCGCGTTCTGCGTTTAACAATTTCAGCCACGCAGTGTCGGTAGCGTCCAAATCATAGCTACAAGCAGCCTCGGCACGCGCCGGCGTCTGACTCAGTATGTGTTTATCCGACTGGTAGTGAACATCGCGACTGAGGTGCAGATATTTGTCCTTAGGCCTGCCAAATAAAAAAGAACAATTTTAGTAATCGTTTTAAGTTCAAATTTCTGCTAGCCGAGTGTTGATTTGGATTGCGTTTTTCCTTGCGGATATTTAAGGTGAGTCGTGCAGATATCTAAATAAAATGAAATGCTGTGCGTTGGTGTGTGAGTTGGTTTTTTTTGTAATAAAAGATTCGTAATAGACCGAATAAGGTTTTTAGGGGGGTAAATGGAAAAGTTGCCCGGAAAATTAAAAAAAAAAATCTGGAAAACTGAAAGGAATTAAAATTAAGATAGGGAAACGTCTGTCGGGTCAGCTAATTATTTATAAAAAAGAGTGTTGTTTTTTTTTTGCGATAAACAAATTCTGCGTTGACCGGAGTGGGGTTTCAGGTATTTTTAAACGAGATTTGAGAGTGCCCATGTTTCCCTTTTTTATCGGTCTTTTCTCCCAATTGGATGCACCTACCAATTAAGTTCCCATACATCATTTCAGCGGTAAAAAAAAAGTATTGAAAGGGTGGTTAAAAGTTGACTTACAATTTGAATTCCTGAAAGTTGGGTGGTGGTGGATTGTCAATGATCTTGACCTTGGGCGCGGGGAGAAAGTCAGGGTTTACTGGCACCTGTACTCCTCTCTCCCAGTCCTGTTTCCACGTGTCGGTTATTATCCAGTATGAAGACTGTGTGAGTGGCTCACTGTCCGGCAGTTTCATAGCGCTGATAAGGTCCTTTCTGAAATTTATAGATGTAAGCCCGGTTAGCGACATTTAATGTGTTCGATTTATTTAGTAGAAACCATTACCCATGCCAATATTTACAGACAACACGATGAACAGATACCTGATTTAGATTATGAATATAAAAATCAGGATACATTACCAATTTCATTTAAATGTCGACATGTTAATTATAGTTTTGGTGGGAGTCGCGACGTCTGTAAAATAATTTAACCTCAGATACATATTAATCTTTTCAGTGAAATACCTAATTAAAAAGTGGGCGCCCTGCCCTCCCCCTCACCCTCACTAGACTTAGGGTCCAGTGAGGGTGGTTTGACGTTTGGTATCTGTTTGTGAATACCTGTGTCAATCTACTTATATTTATCAAATAGGGGTGATACATTCCTGTCTTTTATTATTGCTGTCGCATTGCAGATTGCAGCTTTTTGGTTTATTTGATTTATAGTTAAAACAGCTGTGCAATGTACTGAAACTATTAATTAAATCATGCTTATATACTTGTTAAGATTAAATGAATAATCACAAGTTCGCATGTTTATAAAGTTTGATTGTTATCATTGTTTTAAATTCTATCAAAGGGATTTTTATTGTAGATATTATAGTAGATTAAAGTAGATAATTTAACAGAAAAGATTACTATGTAGGTGTCTATGATTAAAGCTTGTGATGTTGATAATGCTACAAAGATTCATGAGGTGAGTGAATTATTATGTGCATTCTAAATGAATTTAATAAGATAAAACAGTCATTGTTAGTAAGATCCCATAAATCGGTTAATTATTAAGATGACACTAAATTTTCGGTTATAGAGTTATGACAGAAGATTATATACCTAATTAACTTTTGAATAAAGTATTCAAAATTTCGAAGCGAATTTAATATAATCGGTAATCGCGCTATTTTAAAAATAGTCGGACGTCACAAGTTAGGATGCATCAATTACCCATTGATTTATGAAAACTTTGAACAAAGTTAAACATAAGGTTCAAATTCGCTTAAAATATATAGGGTTATTGGAAAAACACTATCAACCTCTTAAGAGGTCATTGTACATGAGTGAGTGTTCGTAATGATGACATTATGAACACCTTTTACTATGGGACCAAACCTGAAATCACAAAAAAAAGCAGCTATTCCCTACATTTTGACGAGTAAGACAAAAATAAACGTAGGGAACAGCTGATTTTTTTTCGCGATTTCAGGTTTGGTCCCATAATAAAAGTTGTTCATAATGATGAGTACAATGAACTCTTAAGAGGTTGTTGGTGTTTTTCCAATAACCCTGTATATCTAAATAGATACATATATATATTTAAAAAGATGACTAGTCATCTTTTTCGGCACCAGCACAAACTCACTTTGAACAACACTTATAGCATGGGAAGATGTGCCTATTCAGAAGGTAAATTAACAAGAATGCAACTTATAATCGTACTGATGGTTTTGCAGGAACCTTTAAATTCCAAATATTTTCCCCGGTGCACAAATATAAAAAAAAAAACTTGGTTCAGCACATTAGAAGAGATTAGAGCGAATTTGAAATTTAAGTTATGGTTCAAATTCGCTTAAAAATATATTTGTAAAGTGATGTTTTCTGCGCCAGCACAAGCTCGCTTTTATCAATTATAGTGATAGCATGGGTAGATGTCCTGTCCTGCCTATTGATAAAGTAAATGAACAAGAATGCAACTTATAATAGTACTCATGGTTTTGTAGGAACCTGTAAACCACAAATATTTTCCTTGCTGCACAATTATAGTGAAGAATTCTTGGATAAGCACATCAGGAGTGGCTGGCAGCCCTGTGGGGCCAGCTAGTCCAGTTTCAGTGTGAAAATAATGGCTAGCCTGCTAGCTTTCCAGTAGCCCCCATAATGTTGATTTATGGAGTACCCTACCCCTAAACAACACTAAAAACGAATATTCCCTCTATATTTAAGTTAGATGTATAAGAATGTCTTTACTTATTAAGATGAGACAAAGATAAGATGTTTGTATAAGTATTTGAGGAATATTTATTTTTTTATAATTTGTTTACCTAACCATTTAACATAATGTTAATTGCAGAAGGATAGGGGGTTTGTTTGACCAGTATGTATATAAAATGAGTAACTTGGTTTAAAACCAGTTCCAAAGCATTATGGGTATAATAAAAAAGGTTCGCTAAGGAAGATATAACATTCAAATCCTTACAGAGGATGAATGGTACGCACAGCAACACCAGAGAGGAGTAATCACAAACCCGTTATAATTTCAATAACAAAATGCAGGGATGCCTAATTTATTATAGTATTTAAATTGTGAATTTTATGTCGATAGTACCTTTTTAAATAAAAATATTGTTTTATATCCTATGTCTAGCAGTGGTCTGCCATAGGTTGACTTGATTGATTGTCGGATGAGTCAAAACCTAGTGTGCAGTCCCCAATAGTTCCAATATTATTAAATTACAATTTAATTGTTGTGTTTAATATTGCAGCACCAACAGAGGAAGTAACAGGCAGTTTCCAGTGGTTCTTCTGAAGCTTTGCGGACTGCAAAACAACCAGGTAAAAAAAAACCGTTTCAAAATGTGATCATGAATTATTGAAGTTATCGCAAAAAAAGCCTACCTACACCTCTTCTATCTCCTGGCTACCATCCCAATATATTTGGGGTCAGCCCTCCTAGTACTTCCCCTACCAAAACAAGCTACACCTAAAGTCCATTCTGTGTAGAAAAGCAGTAGATGTCTAAAGATAATCTTTAATATTTCCAACCCAACAGAATCATGGACTTGGAGTTCCTTCATGAATACGAAGAAGCCACTGTGTATACAGGCATATACATACTTTTATGGCTCTGCGCCTGTTTGATGGACAACACTTCAGTGAGGATCATATTTATGCTCTTTTCCATCATAGAAATCATAGTTTTCTATTACCGCTTCACAAACACATTCTAATGTGGTAATGCCATAGGCAACATTCCAAGTAGGTTTTAGTTCTTTTAAATACAGCCATAAACAAAAATATTTACAATTGTATCCGCTATGTTCTAATAAACTTCATTAATTTAATGATCTAACACAATTAATTTAATGATCTATAAAATATGCCAAGAACAGGATTCGCGTTTTACCCAACTACGGCAAAACCAAAATTTGATTAAAACCCAAAAAGATGTGCAGCATGTGTGTTCCTTTTACAAAATTATAATCTGATTAATTGTATGAGCGGTTTTGCACTACGTCCGATCCAAATCCGAGAAATGCCGGGTCCGAAGTGACCGTAGTCCTATTTGTATGAGAGGTTGCGCACTAGACCCGAACTCTATCGGTCAGAATTTAGAACAATTTCGAATTCGGATTGAGTTCTCGGATTCGGATCGGACGTAATGCGAAACCGCTCTTAGTGTCCAATGAGCAAAGGTGAAAGGGAGTAAGTCAAGAGCATAGATATATTTGTCTGGTACCACAATAGGGCAATGAAAGTCCTTTCATTTCAAAATAGTGCAGAATGCAACAGGATGTCATAAAATATGTATCTTCACATTTTTTTTTATCATGGATTCAATACAATTGTAATGCTGCACACCTATTTCGCTTGAATAATTTTATTTTATGGTTTTCACTATTTGTATAAATAATTATAACATGCACAAGTAGCATGTTGTTCTGGGAGTTAATATTAAAAACGCATAAATAAGTTTCTTCTAAATTGTTAGGTTTACCTAATTGCTGGTGTGAAAGACATTAGTAGCAACTCCATTCAAAATTCACTTTAATTTTCATTGCACTGTAAGCTAATACATATATTTGTTCATGATTTTATATCAAAAAATTTGATTGCATGTCTATTTATTTTATGGTTTGTTAATAAAATTAACATACTTAAATTGTGGGATTATCTGGTTATTGTTATTTAATAACTAAATTTCGTAAAGTTTAACAATGGTAATGTCGAAATCAATCTATGATCGAAGAAATTATTACATACAAACTATAAGTTCCAGACTATTCTAATAAATTATATAATAATCTCAAAAATCGGATATTTATCCTATTAAATAGGTTTTAAATTTTAAATAATAATTTTTGAATTTTTGTTTATGCCTATCCACAACCACTGAACATAGGCACGCAGGATAAGCAATAATATTGCTCCTGTTCATCTACTGACAATATGGCCAGCAATTTCAAATATCCTTGTATAAGCAGCTTTACCAACCTTTACAGCAAAAACGAACTTAGGACCTATGAAGATTGCAATAATATTTGATTCAGTTTGAAGCTTATAGTCCATGTTAAGTGTTTTACAGATACATTTCCTTAAATATGTATTCTACAAATAATATTAATATGTATTTCTTTTGTTATTTTTGTATATGTATTGTATTTGTATCTAAACTATAATAAACACACTTATATTATAATGCACAGGCACATCTTCCCATTTCCAGTCTTAAAATTAAGTAGTGTTAGTACATTAAAACATTCAATTATTTTGCAAATGACAGAGGAGTTAGTAATAATTCAGTCAACAGTCGCAATCACTTCTATTTCTTTTATTCTTATATTCTGTTACCTTTTTATAAATTCGAATTATTTAAAAACTGTAACTTTTTACTTTAGCATTAAGAGCAATCTTATAATTCCCTTACATTGAAAAATTGTATTAAACTTTAATCAAACATTTTTAAGAGGCAATGTTTATGAATTGTGCTATGTATTGCTAAATAATATTATTCAAATGTGTATCATAAAAAATTGTTAAGAATTAGTTTACAAAGCATAACAGATAATGCAGCGCACAGCATCATTGTAAAATATCAGTTACTTTTATCAAAATCTGTATGAAAGAATATTTGGAAAAATTCATTATTGGAGCATAATTTTCATGTTTAAATTACTCTGAATAACACAAATTACTGTTGTATTCTAAAGCATTGTAAACTAACCTCAATCATAGATCATAGAGCCAAGCGCTGAGTATTTATATATTTATATTTTAATTTGAATCGCAATGCAGATGTGCTTATAAGTCCTGTGAAATTATGTTACAGGAAGAAAACTTTGAAAACTTTTATTGATTAGTACATTCATCAGTCATCAGGACCTTGGAGCTTCAGCAAATATGCTTCTTTTATTTATTAATTATGCTGAATTTTTATGATTTGGAATCTGAATAAATTTTTGGCACAGCTTGCAAGTACTTCTACAAATCACACGCTATTTTTGTAGGCTTTCATATAAATGTAGAAATCGCAAGAGCTTGGAAACATAAAAAACGGCAAATGGCAGCAAATGTTACATATATAACTAGAGTACAATGTTAATACTGCTAACAATAATAGAATACAATGCAGTGGCGAAGGTACCATACAACTCGATTCCCACCGGCTTCCCTTCGAAAGTTCTGAACATAACCACTCTATAGTCAATTCATCATTGAAATTTTCTTTTGGAATTTTTTTTGCTCCGGCTTACCTCTGTCATAAATTCACCCTTCGCCACTGATACAATGTATTATTTAAATAATTTTAATAAACCCCTGGGTATTGGAAGTCTGATCTGAAGTTTTAGATCAGTCACTTTTCATGTTAGCTATAGTGAGAAGTTCAATGTTATAAGAATATACAAATGTTGAATCAACTTTCAGAAACCAGGGGTTTGTATGATGCTTAACACTTAATACAGTAATGTTTATACTCTAAACAACCACTATATGATCTGTACTCTATTGAACTTAATGTAATACTATAAACCGTATTTCAATGATTGCACCCAATCCAAACATGTCACACAAACCTGAATAGTTCAGCAGGTGCCTCTGAGGCACTCCTGTTATATATTGATGACATCTTGAGGTCACTGACAGGGCGGAGCTGCCAGAGAGCATCCTCGGGCTCCGTCCTGCGGCGCTTGGATGCGCCGGCTTCATCACCGCGCATCCCAGACGCCCGCTTTGTGCCTCTCAACGACATCTTGCTTAGTTGTCCACAACCTACATGTTCACGATCCTTCTACTGCTTTACACTTAGAACGCGGTAACAACATTGTGTAGAATGTCACATCATTCACTACATGGCACTTCAGTTTGCGTTCTGTAAACCTGGAAACAAGAAAATGTATCTTTAATATGCATTTTTTTACTGAGCAAAGTGTTAAGAACAGTTGATGCCCTTTGATGAGTGTAACTATAAGCCTATTTTATCATCCCAATTGGTCACTCCATACATCTGTAAATTTTGACAGATCAAAATTAAAGAGCATAGTGAACCAAACAACAAAACAATGTGCTATACACAATATTAACACTAGCTGAAAGTAATCTAGCATTCGTAAACAGTATTAGAGCCTTGTATTTAGGATTATTCAGTACAAAAGCATTTTGAGTATTTTGACATACAGAACAAAAATGTCAATTTGAGGATTCAACAATGTACAGGTGTTGAAACAGTGCAATCGTGTTTTACCTCGACATAATACATCGTACGATCAATATACACCGAATTGGACTGTATTTTAGTGCATATGTATGAAAATGAATAACAATCCCGTTTGACGTTTCACTTTATTGCACGAGTAAAATGTATGGCGGGCCAGTGGTCGGGCCGAGACGGTAAATAGCGGCGAGCCACATCGAACAGCCGCCCGTTGACAATCTCACTTGCAGCCTTCAATAATATACAAAATGCACTCACTAGACACCACCAATGAATCCAATAACTTCATTCTATATCAATTATCCGTAAATATTTATCTCACGAATAGTCTCCATTGTAGGCTACATAACAAAGTTGACAACATAGATAGCAGCACTGTTTTGTTGCCAGATTGACGTGAGTCCTACGCATCATTTTCTCCATCGTTTCGCTATGAATGTATAACATGTATACAACAAGTCGATTGTATATCAATTTGCAATAATGTACTATGTTAAAATACCTCATAATTCACATACATTTTCTGTAACAGACATTTGGCGCCATTGATCCAAAAACTACTTTGGTCACGTGACTATGTACGAATCACCAACGCAAGCCAAGTAAAATGGCCAAAACGCACATCGAGTTCATCTAATGTCATTGGTTTTGAAAGTAACTTGCCGCATAACATATACATGGAGATAAAATTTTTAATTCTTCAAAGCCGAGAATAAACCAAACACGAGCACATAGTTAATAAACATTGGATTTGTCAGCAAGTAGCACAAATTACTAGAATAAATTACAACATGAACATAGAGCCAGAGATATCAATATGAAGTTACAGAAATTAGTCACCAGTTGGCGCTCTCGTCACATAAAGTTGCTATAGTTAAAAAATGTATATGATTTTATAGAATAAACGATAATAAAACTTTTTGACCTACTTTTATATAATATTTTAACGATGCAAAAAAACTAACCAACAAAGTCAATAATAATTCAAGTCAGTGTTTATTATTAACTACTGTTGGTGAACATATAAATATGATTTTATAAACATATGAGTCCACTACTAATTGCTCAATTTCTTACTATTCAGTGAAAAAGCCTTTGAGTCGATTAAAATCTAAAAAATAATAGGTTTGAAATCAATCATCAGTACTGAGCAAGCGAGGTAACTAATACTAAATGCTAAAAGTACACAGGATAAGAGTAGAAATAAATAAAAAATGTAGATAATGTAATGTAATATTATTTATAGTTCCTGCAGGCGGTCAGCAAATAAAGTTGGTCAAAATTAAAACGGTTTCGCTACCACGTACCCTTAGAGAGTACAATAGTAACAAAAAAATAACATAGAGTAATAAAATTACTGGTTCCTACTGTATTATTATTACAATAGATGGCAGTCTATTCCGCCCACCAAACACCGGAGACTGGCTTGTTTTAACTAGTAATACAATGTATCGCGTGATTATATCAACTAATGAATTATAAAAAAAACTAGCTAACAACTAAATAATACCATACTAAAGGATTGGCTCAGTCTGTACCCGATGAACTACACTCTTGTCATAATATAATTTATTTTCAAAATCGAATCTACAACGGCGTAAATAGTATCGAGCATTAATTACGAGTTTTTATCACGGGTATCATTTTCATGATTGCTAGTTATGAAAACTAGGTCAATTCTGCAATACAAGATGGCCGCATTAATTTCACGGTTCTTTGAGGGCAAAACAAAGACGACTTTCGTGAAAACTTATTTTTCAAGAAAAAAAACTCTAGTACCTAACCTTACAAATAATGAGGTGGATGCGCTAAAGTAGCCCGCGAAATTCAAATTTTCTTAAGCTTAGGCAAGTCAGTGTCATAATAATTATAGTAAGGGTGATTTATGTTGATCAAAATATGATTTGCGACCGTAAAATATATATTTACGGAATCATAATGACTATTTCTAACAACAGACTTGCTTAATGTTCATTTGTGAAATTGTCCATTGTATTGTATCACACATTGTTTAATAAAACGAGACGGCGACTTTATGTAATTACGACTTTGGCGCGCCAAATAAACCTTGTAACGTTGTAACAGCAAGCCATTGATTCTGAAATAATATATTTTGAGAGTATACATAGTCCTGGCATAAAAAAGCCCATTATTTGGAGCTATTATAATAATGCAGTGAGTATTAAAAATACACGACTTCATAATATTTTATGCTATTTCAAATATTTGAAATCTCTCGTGATATACAATATATACATATACAATGCCTAATAATGTTACTGGGAACGTCCCGTAACTAGAACCTTCAACGGACGGCAACAGACCACAATTTCGGCAAGATGTTTGTTACACAGTACCTACACTGAGATATAATCTCTCTACAATTCCTTAGATCATTTAACCGACTAAACTTAGTTCCCATGACCGTGTTATTATTATCTTAGAAATTTTTAAACTATAGACAACTTGATTACCCATGTTATTCCCCATCTATCAGAATGACAACGTCGAGATAAAATTGCAAGCGGAAAAATTAAATAAGTATTTCGGACTTTTGAAAACAGGTAATTTTTAACTCTTATAACACTTATGGACGTTTATCTATATATATAAAAGGAGAACTGACTGACTGACATATCAACGCACAGCCCAAACCGCTGGGTCTAGAGATTCCAAATTTGGCACGTACGTTCCTTATGAGGTCTAGGGGTGCACTAAGAAAGTATTTTTCAAAATTCATCCCCTAAGGGGGTGAAATTTCACGCAGATGAAGTCGCGGGAAGAAGCTAGTTTCTACATAAATCTATAATTCACACACAGGCTATATTCTGTCTGGACAACGCATTACTAGATAAGGGCTAATCTGCAACAAATGACCTGAAAGAAAAAATATAGTTCGGTCAAATCGAGATACATACCACCCCCCCCGTTTCCTGAAGGTCATCATAATATTTATGATGTCTACAACTTGCATAATACGATTTTTCAGAAATACTTACTGTTATTCCACTCACACTGGAGAAAGTAGTGGAGAGGTGCCTCTGTGTGCTGTAAAACTACGTGATATTCCGCATGTCGCGTGTCGGGCTCTTACATAACCAACGCAGCAATCAATCACTCTACTAACCCATTCGCAGTTCGTACTGCACTTGTAACCATTGATGCGATGGATTGTAAACATTTTGCCACGTACCCGTCGGGCGTCACCATTTTGCTTTTACCAAAAATAATAAGAATTGATACTAATAAGTTTTTATTCAAGTTATTACAGAGTTTTATTTTGTTAACAGTTTATATATTAAGATTTAAACAATTAACTCTAAAAATACAAAACTACCTCAAAATTAAATAAATGATAGATTTTCATGATTATCTTCTTTCCGGCTTACTAATAAAAAATGTAGAAGTATCAAGGTTAACAAAATTACCGAGTATAAACTTTGAATATTAGAAATGTGAAAGTAGGTACCTTTAAATATGTTTTGTCATTTCATACAGTTTTTATTAGCAAGTCTGTAGCTTTTATAAAGCCGCAGATCCAACGAAATATAATTACTTTCTGTTACAAACATTTTCCAGTACCTACATCTTTAATATCTAAATCTTATAAATTACCCTTTCCGGTTATAGAATATTAATTTACAAAATGATTATTTGAAGTGCTTGATAAACTTCGTTGTTTAATAAGAAAGAAAATTTCCTACATGGAATGATGACTAATTATAATTACAATAATTACACCGAAACGCAGTAATTTTAAGAATTATTAATACTTAACCCAAATTAGGTTATTGTTCATCCGTTTATGTATGGCGATATCGCGATAGTAACTACCGTAGACTGGCTCCGATGTTTAATGACGTACAGTTACTTTCATTTTTTTAAATTGTGCACGACAAACAGGTTCGCTGCGAGTCTGACTCACACGCCGACACACTGCTTGTAATTTGTAAATTAAACATAACGCCATCTATCGGCACTTTACGCAAACTAGGTTCATGTTACATGACACTATTGTAATATGGAAGTTATTCTTCACTTTATGAAATAATTGATATCATATTTTAATACATACTAACAAGGGTTTAGACATATTTAACAGTAGTTTATTAATTTATTATGCTAGTACAAAAACAGGAATTTGTGACATTGATAGTTTGGTACTTCGTAGCAAATGGCACGGTTCGTTAGATTTTGGTTGGTTTGCGTAAAATAAACATCAACCACGAATAGTATCGTATAAGTATAAATGGTTTAACCCCCTTACTAATAAACGTTGTATAACGTCTGTATAGTTACACAACGCTTTGTCTTCTTCTTTCGAAAGTCAAATTACTGACGACTGAAAGAGAGAAATCGGTGTGTAACTATTCATCTGATATAATATGTTTATTAGTAAGGGAGTTAGTCTTGTAAGTATCTGGCAAAAATATCACAGATAATTTGCAACATCACCGAAGTCGAAGAAATAAATCAAGAGTTTGAAATAACTGATACAATATAGTCAGTTGCAGACAATTTTGTCATGCAAGTTTTGAAGCAGAGTGATAAATTGCCGCGCTAACTGGGTTGATAGAAAGATTATGCCCCAGTGAGCTCGGAGCGTTATTATATAATAATCCTTGCAGTACCGAACACGTTTACATACATCAACAATATGCACAACAGCACATTCAACCTATACGAAAATGGAAGATGTTTTATTTTACGCAAAAAAAAAACAAAGAAATTATTTCATTAAACGGGAGATTATGACACTGCTATTGCGTGGGACTATCATGAAAACTGGCAAATACGCTTTAATAAATATATCTTACTTTCAAAGTTCATGTTTCGGTCTCATATTTTACATACAAGATGAGACCAGTTTGATTGATTAGGACATAAACTCCAGTATTTAACCAAAACTAAAATAAATAAGAAAAGTTATTTAGAAATATACGAAAAGAGATTACAAAAAAAAAAAGCAGGTTGCGCATATAATCCTCACGGAATCTATCCATACAACTATTTTTATTTTTATATTTAACAGATCAAAAAGTAGGGGAAATCTTCCCACATAGCACGCATGTACTGGCCTCAAATAAACACATTACTTCCCGGTTAAATATAAATGAGGCCCTAACACCTAATACAGTAAATTGTTAGTTATTATGAACTAATAAAGATGTGTTCTTAAAACTACATAACCGCTACTCTTTGTTATTTTTGGTATACAATCTTATAAAACAACTATTTTTTTTAAATAATTAATACGTTCATACGTTATTCCATATGATAATATTGTAAGCCTCAGTAAAGAACGGTCGTGTTTGTAATGTGTCTGTCTAATCGGTCAACAAACTACAAAATTACATTTGGATTTCTCTCTATGCTCTTCATGCCAAGTATTGAGCGATCGCTAGTTTGGGCGAGTTAACGTAATCTTTCGTGTTTTTCAGATGGTAAGTCTTTAAAAGCTTTTATAGTAACTATTCAAGGAGAAACTTACACGAAGTCGTTCACATTGGATTCGTCAACTGCCCGCTTGCATCTACAGTAGGTTAACCACGCCGAAACTGTGCGGGTAATCTTTGTTTATCAAAATAGTTTGGAATAGTAATACAGTGAGAAAAGAGAAATCAAGCAGCAAGATAATTTCGTCGATGGGTCCGCTTAATGGCGACTATACAAAATGATCCAGAGCGTGCTAGATTGGACATACAAGAAGCCTCGGAGATGTTAACCCAGACACGACTGAAGTTTAGCTAAATTATTTTGTTTTACTTTTACTGTAGGTACCTATACAATATAACAACGGATTTTAATTTGGTTTGTCTTAGACAAAAGCTTCCATATCTAAATCCGATAATAATACCAGCCTGTCACTGTGCGGCTGTGGGACAAAGGCCTCTTTTGAAGTGAAAACTTCTTTAGGTGCGTTAGGCATTTTTTGAGATGAGAAAAAACCATTGAATTCGCGCCACTGTTACCGTAACGACACCGCTTCGGATGTGTTCGGCTGCCCTCGGGATGTACTCGGTTTTAATGTATATCCGATATGTCAGTGAGTGATGTCAAAGAATTCTGTTTGTGTTTTGTTTTCACTTCTGTCGGCACTCCCGGAGTGCCACTGTTTTTTTTCATACAGAGAAGGCACGAGCATTGATCACCACGCTCGCTCGAGACAGGTTGGCGATTTCAAACTTATAATAACTCTAAGTCCTAACAATGTTTTCCTTCACCAATGGTAGTGATGCCCAAGATAAACTTAGAAACTACAAATAACTTACGATAAATCTACCTGTAGTAAACTTTAGCCTACATCCATCGAAGGGTCCTAACATTAATTTACCCCCCTAGACCCCATACATATGATATTCTGTTAATATTTATATTACATTACATACTACAAAATAATTAATTATTGTACTATACTACAAGATGAAAGTACAAAGAAGAAACATTATCAAAAGTTGTAAAAACCTTTACAATATTTGTAGAATGTTTGTTATAGATCTCTCACAGACTACACTAATTAAAGGAACCACATTTTTGTATAGTAAATAGTAGTAAAGATGAGAACCATTTGTGTTGTCATTTGATATAGTTCAGCTTTAAAAAATGTAGTCCGTATGAGATCTGGTCTACGTCTATACACAGATCAACACACAATCCTGTATCATCAGATCCATTAATTTCTATCAGTCCATTACAATTTGCGTACAGTGTAGTACCAACCTTTACTCATTTCCACTGTAAATTCAATCACAGAACCTACAAATTAACTAAGAGAAATTCAGGTAATGTTACTAAAAACAGGTACTTTACATCACTCTTTATGAATTTAATTAAAACATTGGAATAGTGGTTTAAAAAAGCATACAGTTGTACATAAATGCCTCGTATTAAGTGCCGGAAAATTACGCGTTAACAATAGCTCATAAAAAGGAATGATTATTTGAATACAATGTTACATAACGCGTGTAATGTTTTAGTGTGATACCTTAATAGAATGTATAATTTTGACGAAGGACTACTTGACAAGTGGGTACTCAAAGGACATAAGATACAATTTCATGTAACACGCCAGTTATCGCAAATGACTATATACTATACCGACGTTATTCACGTACTACACTATGGAGCCACGGAATAATTTTGGTAGTCCAATCTGTTACAGCATTATAATATAATATTCTATAAACATATTCCGCATCTTACTTGCAATTTTATCCAATTATAATAAATTTAATAAAACATAATTTGTACATTTCAATCACTACGAAGAAGCCGCATTTTAAGCTTGTGCGAATTCCATTAAAATGTAGTTCATATGGTTTCAACAATAATTTACAGTATCCGCCACGAGAAGGTTTACATTTTGTAAATAAAGAACTTCTACTAAGTTACGTAGCGATAATTCAATCAACTCATAGTAACACACGTGTAATACGAAACTAACGAGCAATTTCACTTGGTCGGGATATATTTTAGCGATATAAAGCGCTGTCGTCTAATGTTTTGTGGTATTGGAACGCGTCTGACTCATGGAACGTAAAAATTTGGTCAATGCTGCAGATTGCAGATGCAGAATACTCGGAATCGTCTGACGACAGTAATTAGATGTGTGTGTAACTTTACATAATCATATCCCTATATAAAAACAAAATTATTACAAAACAGTTTCTTTTTTATTTGATCCAAAGGTTGCGAACCCCTAAATGTGTGTTTACAAAATTTATAGCTTCTCGTGACGGATACTTTAGATGCAACTGATGTATTTTTGTTCGTTAATTGTCTTCTTACACCCGGTTTTTAAAAGGGGTATCCACACATTAGTTAGAGACTGCATAACTCATGTAAACCTTTGTTATTGACTGAAATAATTAAAGCCAATGATATCATTTGAATGTGTTAACTAATTTTTTTAAAGATAATTAGTCTTTTTACTAAGGTACTGTTAAGCCACGTATTAGAGATTGCAAAAGGAACAGGGGAAGACAATATAAACATATAGATGGGAAGATTAATTAAAGCTCACAGTTGGTCCAAATTGGAGAAGAGTTGCGAGAGATAGGACTTAGTGGAATAAAAATTGCTTGTTATTATAAGCTTCGCATTCATGTTACACAAAAGTTCTGCGACATTATCGCAATAAAATTTTATGTTGCGGAAACATGTCCCACAGAAATTGTTGCGAAAAATTAACCTGCAGCGTCTGTGTTCGCTTCCACATTTAACCAGACTGCCATAAAATCAAGAGTGAACAGGTAGCTTCTGGGCATGCTCGTTCCATCATATACCTCATCCATCGCTTTCCATAGTTTCCATCAGGCGTGATCGATGTCAAAAGCAACAAAAATGAAAAAAAAATACTCAAAAACATGCTACTGAAAGAATGTTGTGCAACTTTAGTTTACCATGAACAAATTAACTGTAGGAGTAAAATAAGCATTTAGTAATAAGCGTACAGGATTTGGATGTTAACGAATTGCCCCCCTAAAGGTCGACAGTTGGTGAACGTACACGGGTATAATCGATATCGATAATCGGATATCACTTCCTTTGTTTAGAATAAAATATCCCCAACAGTAAATGTGTTTTATCGTAAGAGAGATAGAGCATACAATTGAATGCAAGTAGCGGAATGATTATTTTTAATTAATTTATTACTAATATTATAAGGAGGTAAAGTTTGTGAGGTTGTAGGTAATCTTCGCAACTACTGATCCGATTCCGAAAATTCCTTCACTAATGGGATTGCCGAGTGTCATAGGGTATATTTTACAATAAAACAAGACATTTCACGCGGACGAAGTCGCGGGCAGAAGCTAGTCTCTAATACAGACGTATGCATTTAGGTTCAATGTCACATGGAAACACCAGGATTCTAAATGATGTGGAATCCTGTTGTTTGTGGATCGAATTGTCGACGACATTCTATGAGGTTAATGTCGTGGAATATTCAATCTTAGTACACATTGGTTTAAATTTCGTTGTGTATTGCCAACAAAGGGATGTAGCACGCATACTTAAAGTCCGGCTGCGCTAAATTTTCCAAAGATGTAAACAACAATGGCCGCTCGAGCTTGAATAAAATCGATATACAAGAACATTTATTTTATGTAATGTTTGTTTTCGTCTAGATAGCTCGGAGATTTAGACTTACGTCCTTCGTCAATAACTTATTTATGACCAGTACAGATTGTGCAATCCACGAAGACGCGCCCCACTCTTCTTCCTAATCGTAATATCGCCAGTTAATTCCTCTATTGTTTTGTTTTTTTCGATACACGCTAATTACCCACTAAGTAATAAGTAATTAGCGTGTATCGAAAAACTAAAACACTATCGGAATGTTGCAAACTTGTACTGTAAGAGATTAGGGAAAAGAGTGGGGCGCGTCTTCGTGGATTGCACTATCTGTAGCCCACCGATTTTTCTATGGAGTTAAATTTGTATATAGAGTGGTATTTCTTTAGTTGATTGAATTCCTTTTAATATAATTCCTTTTTTTTTTTTTAATATGAGTACGCTAAAAATTTGAGAATTATGCGACTAAAAATATTTTTTTGAATTCTGTTTTACGATTGTTTTATCATGATAGTAATTTTTATTTCTAAGATTTTTTTTGTGAATAAGTCTTTTCTTTGAACAATTGACAATACGCTCGTTTTTTATCTGGCTTGTAATACGTACAGACACCAGCACAACAAGCTACTACAATCTGTCAAATTTCTTTAATAGATTTTCAACTTTATCGCTAAAGTTTAAGGTTCAAAGTTGAGACTGGGAAAAGTTGACAGTTTCGGGAAGCTTGATGTGCTGGCGTCTGTGCCAATACGCCTAACTGTGGGACAAAAAACTGAGCGTTTTACGGTGTCCTACGTTTGGGCATCGCCTTAAGTTTTAAAGGGATGTTCTAGCATGATGGACGAAACTTTTCTGTTACGGATGGAATTGAATATTGGATCCGATAAGATCTAATACCTAGTTCTGTCTATTGCCTGCATCCTAATTACGTAAAACACTATCAATCTCAATCAGAATCATTTTGAAAGATATTGCTACTAATATTATAAAGGCGTAAGTTTGTGAGTGTGTGTGTTTATATGTTTGTTACTTATTCACGCTCAAACGGCTGGACCAATCTTGATATAATTTTGTATAGAGGTAGCTGACACCCTGAATTAACATATAGCCTACTTTATATCCCGATATTCCCACGGGATCGATATTTACGCTGGTGAAACCGCGGGGCGCAGCTAGTTGCTTCATATGTTCGAAAAAAACCTGCCCTACAACGTAAATAACGCAATGAATGTTGTTGAACTTAAGTTGAACTGTCAAAATGAAAGCCATTGCTACTGTTAGTGTGTTACGCAATTACCCCGCTGTTTCTTGTTTTTAAATTTTTAAAGTATTATGTATTATTAAGGATTGCTCTATGCTCAAACCAACTTGAAACTCTAATATTTAACATAATTAGGAAAATCGAAAATTTAATCATATAGGGTAATTTAGGAACAGTCATATGTGGTGCTATATATTACTATGATGAGGGGTGAAAAGCAGTTGGCACATGCATCATTAATAAGCATTCTTTATATATCTCATATAATATTATTAAATTGCAACATTAAATACATCTATTATCATAATAACTTGAAACACATAATGTACTACAAGTGCAATCATCATAAAATCAATCCTTCGAGAAAATATAAAAGGTAATGACAATATAAATAGAGATTCTGGTGAAAAAAGAAACTAACATTCATTTTAAATCCGTGTGCCGCCTATTTCCAAACGCAACCGTAAAAAATGTCGTATTTAGACGAGACAAGACATTTCTAAAAAGGAATGGAAAACATTCTGAAAAAAGAACTCCTACCAAACGCCGTCTAACAAAAATTTGGCATGTACTAAGTCAAAATTCTTTAACTATACTTACTACATTTATATTTTGCCGGGATATATATTTCGGCTACGATTTGATCAGTTTTTACTACATATTAAATGATAAAGATAGATTCCTGGTGTGCTAGGAGGAAGTCTGTAAAGTTGTTGATTGGTGCGATCGACAGCAGCGACATCTGTCCGTTTGGCGGCCAAGCTAGGTTGGGCCCGAACACCACGGCGAGGTTGTTAGTAGTCATCTTGTTGAGGCAGCTCCTGTCTTGTACCTGTGGGAGAACCGTTGTTTGGTAAGGAAGAATAGACTTTATAAACCGCGTTTTAGAACTGATAAACTGATGAGCATGGCACCGCTCCTCTATAATGTTCCCACTGCTGTAACTCAGGCCTCTTTTTTTCGAGACGGAGTGGGTTGTAATCTACCACGCGGGCCATCATCTAGATTTCAGAGTTTAATTTAATATGTTAATCGACCAATCTGGGCGCAATCTTTGTTAAAAAAAAATCTATTTGCATAATTCTTTACAGGCGGTTTATGAGAGGTCTTCTCGAGCCAATAGTGAGTAGGCACATACCTTCCACAGAAACTGGAATACATATTTCAGCAACTTGTAGTTGTCCAGTGGCAGGCGCTCCAGAATCAGGATCTTTACCTTGCGCGGCTTGTCTCGAGCTGACCAGTCTGTAAAAGTAAAAAAAAAAGGTTAGAAACAAGTTGCATCATCTCAATTTTGTAAATATTTAAGGTCAGTTTCTTCACCTCAGGCTAGATTCGGATTAACTTGAATTATCTAAAAAGCCTGTTCCGTTGGAAAACGGTAATGCAAACTTAAACTTTAATTCTACAAGGCAACATAAAACTCATTATATTGACATCATGCAAACATCTTGAAATGATGCTATTGCTATTATTACCTCACAGAAAAAACTTACTCGGGAAATCCATAATCTCGTCGTACAGATCAAAGGTCAGAAGCGGCTCCTCCAGATCCCTGAAGAAGGTCTTCAGCAGCACGGCTGCGTTGTGGGGATCGTGCCGGAACCGAAGTGGCTCGCCGCGATTGCAGGCCCGCTGGAGTTCCTTTATCACTGACATGTTGGCCGAGCGACGGAATATACCCTCGGTCTCCAGAGCTGAAAATATACGGCTAATTTTACAAGACGTTCCCTCGAGAAGAGCGAATAAAAGATACATCTCGTATAAACTGTCGAATATAATTTGGTTATGCGTCATAAAGTTTCTGATCAATGTACATGCAGGCGAGCGCCACATTGCTGTTACAATTAGCTAAAAACATTCGCGTTAGCTGATGTAACATTTGATAAAAATGAGCTAAGCAATAAGGGTTATATTTAGCGAACCACTGTTTGAAATACCCATAACCCAACTCAGCACGGCTGTGGTTGTGGCATGGTGTCCTAGTGTAGTATACCCCCAAAGAAAAACCGTAAGGAACCTATCCACTTACCATCAGGCTGTGACAGAAATTCAACGCACTGCCTCACGACTGGCGGGATGGCGCCAACCATATTAGCATTATTTTCCTTTATGAATGCCAGAGAAACGCCAAACTGTTGAGTTGGCGGCGGGGACAGACTACCCTTTGGCTTCTTTTGGAACTTGGCGATCGGCGACGTCTCGGTCGGGGCCACATTCTGACGAGCCGACTCGGCAGCTCGCGGGTTCTTCGACAACAACAGCTTGTCGTACCTAAAACAAATATTTTGTTGTTAAAATTTACTCCATTGTCTATGGTAAAGTTGAAGATAGAATGGGAACCCGAGATGTCATGATTGATTGTTACAGACTACAAACCATCGTTTTTCAACAATACGAGTAGATGCAGGTTGAGCTTTTAAGTTCTTAATGGCTTTATAACCCCTGGAGATCCACGTCGATTCATGTGTGTCTACAACCACGGGGGTCACCTCAGTGGTAGTGGGTAGAGGAGACGCTTCACCAAGCTTAGTTCTACCCATCTGAGCACCATTGCGCAAAGACGCCGCAGCCGCTTGATCTTGTTGGTGAGTTAACAGCTCTACGGATCCAGCTAGATCAAGCTGCATGCCCAGTGAATCGTGAATGGTAAAGTGCGAAGCTGCTGCTGGCTCCTGTTTCATGTCCAACACCTCTTTGCCAGCAGCCTGATTTAGACTCGGCCTCGCTGCCTCTTTTACTTTAATTGACAAAGCAGCTGTGTCTGTGTTCCGTGCCTCGGAAAGCACGTTAAGCCGTTGGTCCCGGCTGTCATTCGTGGATCTTTGACAGTCGTTACGAGTCGTCAGAAGACCGAAAACCTGCAACTAGTCTTACCAAAGGGTACCGTATTACCCAGTAACTGGGTTGTGGAGGTCAGATAGGCAGTCGCTCCATGTAAAATACTGGTATTCAGCTGCATCCGGTTAGACTGGAAGCCGACCCCAAAATGGTTGGGAAAAGGCTACAAAGACGTCTGTGTCTGGTTTGCACGCGGTAACTTATACCGTGTTTTCGGCGACACAGCTACCGTGTGTTGGTTAATATTCTCCATTCTTCAGAAGTATCAACGTTATTGTGAACCACTGAACTATTGGCAAGATATGGCACGAAAGGCGCTCTGAAGGAGAAGGTACGTGTTACTTTATGCCAGGGAATCGATTCCAGTCGTTTAATTATAATAACGGTCAATACATCGAGTATTTATATGAATAATTCAACAGCTCTTCGTTTAGGCTTCAACTGTAACAAAACCAGAAACCAACTTCGTGTTCGGTCTTCTGAAGGAGGAAGTCGAAGGAAGACTCGATAATGCACAAATATTTCATGCACAGTTGGGCTACCTACGATTTCATCATGTAAAGAAAAAGAAGAATATACCTAAGTTTCGAATGACGTAGAGCTAATGGTCAAAGCACGCACACGCTACTTTTAGCATCGGCAATCTGCGATTTTGCGACTATACCGATGCTGCATCGCGTTTTGGCAACTCTCTGCGTTCCATCGCAGTATTAAAATCGCGCGTTTTAGTGATCCTACCGATGCTGCATCGCGATTTCGCGACTTCCTGAGTTCGGACGCGGTATCGGAATCGCGCGTTTTAGATTTAGCGACTGCTCTATAGGTTTCATGCGTCACCGCCATTTTGAAAAACAAATCAAAACGGCAGACAGGTAGGTAAGCCAGGCTCCATATAAAAATCTTCAATCCCCTTTAGTTACCGCGAAAATGTAACATAATATGTATTTTACATTGAATTCAAATGTGTGACATGACTTACTAAGTTTTTTATCATAAGGATACTTAGCTGCCCAACTAACATTTAAGTGGGTGCCGTCATTATAGAACTAACATAAGTTAAAAAACCGGCTAAGTGCGAGTCGGACTCGCACACGAAGGGTTCCCCGTGCCACCGTACAATATTTAACACTACATATATAGGGTGACTGGTAATTAGTGACCGATACCTAAACACGTGATTGTACTCATGATAACAAACAACTTTTACTATGGGACCAAACCTGAAATCGCGAAAAAAAATCAGCTGTTCCCTACATTTATGTTCGTATAACTCGTCAAAATGTAGGGAACAGTTGATTTTTTTTCGCGATTTCAGGTTTGGTCCCATAGTAAAAGTTGTTTGTTATCATGAGTACAATCATGTGTTTAAGTATCGGTTTCCCCGGTTATCACAAATTATTATTCGATGAAGTAAACATTTCCTTTGAAATTCCGCATGCAATTTACAGAGATTTCCGAATTATTTTTTACCGTCAACACAACTAGGGTGACTTGTATTGGATCTCGGATTCTAAAAGCTTGATCAAGTCAAAGATCATCTGAGGGGCAATTCTCGTAATTTTAAGAACGTTCACAGTCTTATCTCAGTCTCAATCTGTCAAAAATGCCTCTAATTTCCCTACATTTTGACATGTTTTTGATATTTGCTTGTCGCTGAGATTAGACTGCGACTAGATTTTGAACATTTTAAATTACGAGAATTGGCCTCCTGGTATATTACCTATTATGGTTTATTGACAAAATAATTTGAATAATTAAATGAGTTTTATGTTTAAAACACGTATCGTACTTAATTAGACCACAACAGGTGAGGAAGCAGGTCATTTTCCAGTTCTTGAAAAATATAAGAGTAACAGATTTAAATTCGCGGACCGGACGCGGGTAGTGCGCTCAGTGCAACCGCGGGCTGAGTTTTGTAAGTGACGTTGTAGACTTGTAGGCCAAGTAAGGGGCTGGTGTCATAGCGAAGTGCAGTTTCTGTTAGGTGGGCTCCGTGCCGCAGCTAAGTTTATGGAACGTACCTTTAACTTTGATCAGAAGTATTATTTATGGTAATTGAAAGATAAATAATTGAAAGAAAAATAACATGAATTTTTACTTTGTATAGTAGTATTTTACTTTAATTAATGTGATTCTGAGGACTGTGGGTCATTCGTTTTTGTTTCTTTTCTCTGTTAGAGTTAATGTTGGTCTGGCAGTTTTGAATCAGACTTTATGCGGCCTACCCAAAATGTCCTTTCTTTGGTATTGTTCGTCGAGTCGTTGAGATTGATCGATCGTCGATGTTTTGAGTTGAATTACACGATTGCTGACAAATACTTGCATTGACTGGGACTGGTCCACTCAAATCAGTCCGGTACTTTCCTCAAAAGACCATTTCAGACATCAATCTACATGGTCTTCACATGATCTGACCAAGATTATGTCTAGACTTTAAAAGAGACTGTGACCTCTGAGTTTGTTTCGCCCTTTCTTCTCAGAGTAGTCAGATAGGAATCGCCGACCTCATCTAGCTTATTTTTTTATAATTTGACGTGTAAAAGTGATTCCGATATCCTGTTTACAGAATAAACAATTTCATTTAATGAGTGATATGAGCCGTCGCCGGCGTGTGTGCCAACGAAGGTCCGCGGAGCTAAAATTATGATATTCTTACCGTCCATTTAAAGAATCTTTTTATTTTTTATTGCTAAATGGGCGTGCTCTTGACCCCGATCACGCCTGATGGAAAGCGATAGATGAGGTCAATGATGAAAAATGACCTACTTAAATGTTTAATCAGATTGTTGATAGCAAATATTTCAAGACGAGCGCTAATCCTGCCGACAAACTGTCTCGCAGTTTAACAGGTTTATGATATGTGTACGTGATTGTGTTTGGTGTAAAATACCTAAATAAATTATTATTTATTGTCATTTACTTACTTCTTTAGGACTCTCCGTCTCCTGCGAGACTTGACAATTGCAAATGGAGCATGATTATTTGCTTATGTTTAAAACAAGCTTTTATATTACAAGTTGCAAAAGTCTTTAACATTTTTTAGATTCAAAGGTACGCCTAATTTTTAAATATTTTGGTGATAAAGCATCAATGGGCTCGTGGGTAAGTAATAACAGCCGCACGGGTTGATCAATCAGGTTAAGCTACGCTTGCCGCGGTCGGTCGGTGGATGGGTGACCTTCTTTACATATCGAGACCCCTGCTGCATCCGGTTAGACTGGAAGCCGACCCCAACATAGTTGGGAAAAGACTAGGCAGATGATGAAAGCATCCATGTAGAGGAATAATTATAATTATTTGAGATATAATAATGTTTTTGGTTTTGTGTTGTTTCTTAATCTGTTTGTTTATTAAAGTTTAGTATTTAGTTATAGTTTAGTGAATTAGTTCTTATTTTTTGTAATTTTTGCATGCCTACTGGTAAAATATGGATGAACTTATTTTTCTATAACACCATGTAGGTACTGTACCCATATTTGCAAAATAAAATATCTTAAATTTTAGCAGAACAAGTAGATGGTAAACGAAGTGATTCCAAAAGAAGTACGTAAAGAAAAATAAATACGAGACACGGTTTCTGTCCTAAAATGAAATGCATCCAAGATTATAAAAATGAAAAGCTCTCATAGCATTTTCTCCTGAAATAAATTAGTAACGCGGTCTCCAAACATCGCAAAAGTTCCCACTATAGTTTAATTTACACTCCGTTACCCCCGGCCCGTATTTAGCACGTAAGAGCTCGCGCTCTACATATGTAGAACAATTACAATTGTAAGATTAATTTAGGAAATTTTAATGAATTGAAAAAATTATACTTTATTAAGAATCTTTAACAAACAGACTAGTACTTTTAAACTTAACAGAAACTCAGTTTTAGACTTTTCGATACCTAAAAGAAAATTAAGTCTTTTTAAACTTAACTTAAAAAGTTAGTGATTTTTTTATTCACTCATCTCTTCTACCTAAAAGATTTTCCTAAAATTACAATCATCGAAAATGTATGTGTGTTCTACAATATTAGAACGCGCGGGTAACGGAGTGTTAAGAATTTGAGATATTTTTCAAGTTATGGAACAACAAACTGAATGTCATACTTAACAAAGTTCAAATTCCATTACAACCAAATTAATATTAAGACCTTTTTTACAAATGGCCACTCAAAAATCAACTTAGAATACATTAGACTAAAGTAGAAAATTTATTAAGTGGCGATGGAATGTAAATGTTACCGAGATTATGAACATGCGGACCAAAATCAATAAAAATCATGATTAGTAGATACACTAGGTGGTCTGATAAAATGTAGGGTAGTTAAATACTCACTCAAGGACCGCGTCAGGTATGCACAGCTTATCCAGATTCAAATACTGCTGCAGCTCGTGGAGGTAGTTAACGTACATCATTTTCCTGCCAAACTTGACGCTTATGGCTGGCTTTAGCATCTGCCATACTATACGTATGAAGTTCGTCGGGTGTACGAGATACAAGGCTTTCAAGTTTTTCTTGTATTTCCTATCGAATGCCTTGTAGGCCCTCCAGAGCCAGGAAAGAGGGGGTTTGTTCTTGCTAGTCAGACCACAGTGGAAGTACACGACGCTGTAGTCCTGTTCGACGTACTTGTCCAGTGTGAACATCAGGTACCTGAAATTATAACATTTATCAAGATAAAGTACTGCTGAACCAAATCGGTGAACTTTGGGGATGAAAATATTTGAAGGCCAAATCTCGTACTAATAAAACGTTCAAATTCAAGTCGCAATCTCATCTCAGCGACATCAATGTCAAGAGCCTGTCAAAAATGTATGAAAATTTATTGCATTTTTGACAGATTAGAACGTGACCGTCCTTAAAAATACGGGAATTGCCCCTCTGATGAACATCGTCAAAAGATCGCTAAGATCGTATGATAAAAGTTTGAACAGTTGCAGAATTTAAAACATTTCATAAACAGAACCAACTATGAAAAAAAAAGTAATTAAAATACCCGACTGCGGTAAAAAACGTTAAAAAAATGAAAAGCTAAAAACAATCCCATAAAGGTTGGAAGCAGGCGAGACCCATCTGAATTTGAAAATATAATAAAAATGGTATGGGTCCCGCCTGCTTCCAACTTTTATTTAATTTAAAATGAGCTTGTTTTTAGCTTTTCAGTTTTTTTTTAACTTGAAGTTATTTACCGCAGTCGGGATTTTTTATTTTTTTTATTACTTTTTTTTATATCCAGCTTTTTAGTTTACAAATGTGAAAGATTTCGCAGGCGATTTAGTTCTTGGTACGTATTTTTTACGATTTGTCACTTCGAATTATTTTTAACCATATAAGTTGTATATATTTTTGTAATCACCTTTTAAAACCCTTTATTTTGATATCCCACTCGATAGGTTTTGAGAAAAAAGATTTTTTGAAGACAATATCGCGCCAAAAATCCGCCATTTTGTTTTTTTTTTATTTACCCAGTGTCACTCTCACAGTAAATACGAATATAACGACACCTCTCAAGCTAAAATCCATCGAGCCGTTCAGGCCGCCAAACAAATATACATACATACACTCTCGAAAAACATAACCCTCCTTCTGGCGCAGTCGAGTAAAAAGAAAGTGTTTTGATAACTCTAGCTCAACCTATAAATAGTCAAGGAATAATCGATTAGTAGTGCATCAAACTTTTACAAGGTCAAGATTGAATAGAGCTCAGTCCATCGGGCGCCTTGAAGCGCCACTCTTTATAGGGCCATGAATAAATAAACTAACACCTAGACCAGAGGTTCTCAAACTTATTTCATCTATCGCCCACTTTTTTGTTGTGGTTTCTTTCGTTGAATCATCATATGAAAGGGTAAAGCATAAGCATAATCAGCCTATAATGTTCCCACTGCTGGGATAAAGGCCTTCTTTTTTTTTTTTTGGATGGTATATTATCTAATGACTCCTCCCGCTCTGGGTGGAGCGGAAGGGAGTGTCAGACTCTTATGACTAAAACCCACCCGTGTTCCTTCCTTATAATATGGCACGATAAGCAGTAATATATAGTGTTTTCCGTAATTACCATAAAAAAACAACTGAAACAAAGACGAGATGAGCGTCGGATGATGCGTTATACGGACAAAGCGTTTTCTATGAATGAGCAAGGATTTTATTCCTCTTTCGTATTACATAACAACATTTTTATCCTATCAATTACTAAAATTAGAACATTACTAAAATCGGACTTCGGCATGTTTTCAATATACAAAATTCTTATTATCCCTAAAACCCGTAGACCAATTAACATAATTCAAACTAGAATATTAGTTTTAAACATAATCCTCTCATTTGACACTAAAATCTCGCAAATATTCCTATAAACAAAAAACCTCGTTTTCAAGTAAAGTACGTAATTATTCTAACATTTTTCTTCATAGGTACATTAAAATTCTCAAACATTCTACGTTAAATATTTCTATAAGATTCTAATACGAAAACTAATAATAAAAACAAGTTAGAAAGCTAATTAGAATACAAACACTTAAATTCTAATTAGAAAATCAAAATCTTACTCAGAAAAACAGTATTAATTAAACTCCCACGCTACTTGCGCCTGAGGGTCTTATCTATCCTATTTTCACTATCACTTTTACACTTATTGTAACTTATTTAACACTTCACTGGTATATAAATCAGTCATGTTCACTATTCACTTGAGCACGTTCGGAGTTCGTTAAAAAGAAGTTGTACCTACGTTTCTATATTTATGTCTGTAATTTATATGGTGTACATAATAAAGAGTATTCTATTCTACCTAGTCTTGCCATAAATATTGTCACGAAGAAAAATATTTTTTTTTTATTGCAAATAATATTTATTACTTTTACAGTGTGTTAGTTTAATACATAAATATAAAACAATTTAAAATATAAAAAGCTTATTCGAAGTGGTCTCCATTGGGTGCAATACAGTCCTTTAAACGTTGAGGCCAGTTATCAATAGAAGTACGCACTCTTTCCATGGGAAAATTCTTCACTGCCAATCGTATGGATTGTTTTAGGGACTCCAAATTATCATGGCATTTAGAGCAAGCCGTACTCTTTAAAACTGACCATAAATCATAATCCAGCGGATTAAGATCGGGACTAGACGACGGCCAGTCTTCAGCTCTGATGAAGTCCGAAACGTTCACTTTCAACCAAGACTGCGTGGACCGAGCTTTATGACCCGGCGCCGAGTCTTGTTGGAAGGACCATACTTGGTTATTGAACATGGTGTTGTTAAGGGGCTTAACTACCTTCTCAAGAATGGTATCTTGATACAGTTGTGTCGATGTTTTGATACCTTTTTCACAAAAATATGGCTCAGTCACTCCTTCATAGGTAATACCCCACCAAACCATCACTGAAATCGGATAATGCCCACGTTGCACTCTGTCGACTAATTGGGAAGCTTCCTTAGGGCTTTGGGCATAAATACGATAATTTTGTTTGTTAAAATGTTGCTCAATTGTAAAGATTTTCTCATCCGTAAACATAATTTTTCTGTGACCTCCCTTTGCGTACCGCTTCAGTAGTTGTTTCGATTTTACCACCATATTATTTTTTAAATTATCAGTTAAAAAATGACCAGTGCGTCTCTTATAGGCTGCAAGTACTAAGTCATCTTTTAAAATACGCGACATGGTTCTGGGTGCTATTTTCATCTCCCGAGATAAAATCTTTTGCTTTCGGACAGGATTTCTTCGAATTCTTTCCCTTACTGCTTTGACCGCCTTTTTCGTACGAACACTACGTGGACGGCCAGATCTTTTACTGTCACAAACAGAGGAGGTCTCATTATACCTATTAATAGCCCTTACACAAACATTTGACTAAATACCAAGCGTATGGAGAGTTTTAAAAATTGCATTTGGCTCTATACCAACTTTGTGTAATGCAATCACGGCGATTCGGTTCTCTTTATCACCCCACTCCATTTTAATATCGCAAAATATTGTAAAATGTATTGGCGCCAAAATTAGAAAACTCAATGAGCAATCGTATAAAAATGACAGATTCCAAATTCAAACGTAACATCTTTCTTATTTTTAATTGTAACAGTATTTATGGCCAGACTGTGTATATCTATTTACTTGTATAAAACTGTAATATTAGTTAAGTAACCTATCGGACAGTACTTAATTATTTCTTACTAAAAAAGAACCAAACGCGAACAATATTGTCATAAACAAACTTGCAGTTCGAATTCACTTTTGTTCTAAAATCATTTGACTTATCTTTTTTTTTTGTAGTGTAGGCAACGATCCTACCACATGCAGCCAAAGTCATGGTTAATTTTATGATTTTAATAAGTTTCTTACGCCCAAATGAATTTAATACTTTAGAATTAATCAATTAAACAACTATTTATATCCCATTTATTTATTAGCCTTGTTATTTAAAGGATAAAGCATTTAAAAGCCCTATTACCGGTTTTTCGTAATGAGTTGAACCACACTATTGCAGCCCGTAACATAGCTACAGTCCGTCAAATCTAAGAAGTACCGTTTGACGTTTCATATTTTTCAAACCGAAACAACTTTGTTCATACGTACATTATTCAGTTTCGATAACCTTTTTCATAAAACCATGAATTTAGAAAGATTTCATTATTGTATCTAAAAATGTACAATTCTTAATATCTAAATGTAATTGAAAACTTTCAAACAAAGCAAAATAACACATATTTACACAGTAAATAATTTCTAATAGTTATATTCTTGACCTCATTACAAAGTTACGTAGTTAGGTCACTGCACGTAGTGTTGCGACTCTTCGGATACACTTGTATGCAAAAAAATCGTTTACATATACGAAAAATCGAATGTATTATTTACAAATTACACTTGACAACCAAACAAATATTTTTTCATGTGAATGGGATTTATCTCACATATTACGATTACATAACTAAATAGTTATGTAATCGTAAAATATGAGATAAAACCCATTCACCAAAAATACGTATTTATAAATCAAATATATTTGCTTCTTTAAAAAGTTGTCGAAAGCGATTTGTCGATTTTTGATTTTCGCGCCCAAATAAGTCGGGGTTTCTCGCGCTAACGCTGTCGAAATAGTAAATGGAGTCAGGGATAGTGTTTTTTACATTTATTTTTGTGTATGATAGTATGGGTTTGCATATTACAGAGAAATAAACAAATTTTTAACAAGCACATCCATTGATTTTACAATTACAATTTTTTCTTCTAAGTCTTATTTCTACGTCTAAAACTAATAAAAATAAGGTATGTAGAACCCATTCACAAAAATGTTGTTGCCTGATGTTATAAATTAACCTTTTGACCGCCACGTCAAAAAAACCACGACGTGCCCTCAGCGCCAAGCTAAAAATTCAACCTTAGATACCTACAAAACAGTAGTGAGTTCCGAATGATATCGATAAAAACTGCCTGTTCATTTTTTACAGATATATTTTTTTTTAATAAACTTTAAAATACCTCAAATATAATATACAGGAGTTTTATTTTGTCCCGATGTGTCCTTCTATAATGATATGTGTCAAAATTTCGGCACCCTTTATCATTTAAATCCACAATTCAAAACATCAATCGATAAAATCAAGTCAATACCATCACAGCACTATGTCCAACCATGAAGTACTTTTCTGTCGTCCTATGATGACTGTGGCGTGGCCGGCACGGATTTCTTAAATTTGCTCGCCTCTGCACTAGAGGTATGCAAGCGTTATTTATTAATAATATCGAAATAATAATAGAGCTTTTATATTTATGGTTTCGTATTATTTTACACCCACGACGCAACGGAGTAGTACCTAGTTTAAGTTTGAGGTGAGAGGTTGTTTGTTTTTAGTTTGTGTGGGCCTTAACGCATTGGCTGCTGAATTATTAGCGAACTTTTTGCAAATGCTAATAAGATAGCTCACTAACCCTGTGCGGCAAACGCTCATGCGCGTTCAAACAATTTTTCGTGTGGTGCTATGAACGCGCATGCGCGGTTGAAGAGTCTACCCAGTGCGGCTGGCCGCATTAGTGCGTCGGTTTACTACTTTGTCCGAGTGCGGCACGACGCGAATGTGAGTTTGAAAATTTTTGAGTTTTATGACAGTCATAAAACAATTACGCTACAAGTAAAGGTGGTTTCACACGACAGTAGTTTCTGTAACATTTTTTTGTCAAGTTACTAGACCCTAACCTCACGGATCAAGCGTTACCTGTTATATTTTTTCTCTTTTTAATTTGCTTTTGTTCATCATTTGTTGTTCGTACGTTACAAACCACTGACAAAAAAACAATCATAAAGTATGGGTCTGATATCGTTGCTCTAGTAAATAATTAATAAATTCGTATACCACTAAATTCGTAAACACTAACGGTTCAATTTCATTCTTTCATTGAATGAAACAGAATGAAATTGAACACTTTTAATAGTGTGTAGAGTGCGTTTCAACAAATAGTTCCTATGCCGTTATGTTGGCAGCAATGTATACCATTCTAATAATTCCGCACTTTCTTCCATAATATAAGAGTCATTATCGACACCTTGTAATGTATTTATTAGGTCCTCAGTACTCATATTACTTTCAGCCATTGTTATTATTATAATTTAATAATAAGCTGCACCTCTATTTAAAAACTTTCCACGTTTGACGTCAGGGGATTGTCACGTATAGACGACAGTGGCGTTCCAGGCACAGACAATTTGACAGCGTGATGAGGATGGGCATTATGGTCATTATGATTTATCGATAATCAACTGACACCGACATTTGATGAGCAGATAAATAGCTCGGTTTTAAAAACTTTCATGATTTCTCAATTATAAACCTTCAATATCAACGTTTGCATTTAAATTTTGTAGAATAACTTAAAGAAATTAACTGTAACGTAGGTTGCCGTTCAGGTCGATATTATTTGTTATGTTGCCTGTTAGCTACATCACTACTTGTCATCCTATGGTGACTGTGGCGTAGAGGGAACTATGTTTTTCGAACTTTAGAATTGGATTAAGTTTTTGTCATTTTATGTAAATATAGATGAAATATAAAGAAAGGAGGTCAATTAATATAAATAAGAATGAGTCAAGGAACATAATTAGCAAAAGAAATAAAACAATAAATGTTGTTTAATAAGCTTTATTTACGTTTAAAAGTCTGTCATGTAGTCGTGACTGTGGCGTGCTGGGCACTTTTTGGCCTGTCATCTATAGATGACTGTGGCGGTCAAAAGGTTAACGACGTTACTGCGCGACCGCATAATGCACTGAATACACAGATACCCTAAAATAAATTAATTTAATTATTTTTAGGTCAATAGGCAAAATCGCAGGTGTCCAAGTCTCTACAATTTTTTTTTTCTGGCAACACTGCCAACTACAAGCGCACGCGGTCCGCTCGGTCGGTTCGGCGTCAGCAGTCTCTCGCCATCTTGGAAGCTGACTGTGCGCGTACTTGCTTTCTCGTTTGTGTTTTACAATTTGTGACTTGGCTATTACTTTTCTGGACTGATCATTCTTTATCCGTTTACCTTGGCAATATTTATACTGGACTCCGAACTAAGCAAGTGTTTATTAATAATGTCGAAAAGAGGACGTACTTTGAACAGCCAGGCTCGTGAATTGGTGGTGAAATTACACGAGTATTTTGAGCGTGAATCTCAAAATGGTGGACTTCTACTGCCAGTTACACAAGTTCGGGATCGCGTCGGTGAAGCTCTCGGTATTGGTAGCCGCACCGTTGGCAAAATATTAAGTGAAAAATATGGGCCTTCGGGGAGTGACAGTAACGTACTTCACACACCGAAAAAACGAAAAAGAAATAAACCTGTGACAGGCATCGATGAATTCGATAGTCATGCTATTAGAAACCATATATACGGGTATTTTACAAGAGGCGAATTTCCAACATTGGCAAAGTTATGTGCAACTTTAAAAGATGCCGGGCTGTATAAGGGAAGCATAGAGTCGTTGAGAACGGTAATAACAGGAATTGGCTTCAGATACAAAAAAGTTGACAAACGAAAAATTGTTATGGAGCGACATGACATAATTATGCAGCGACTAACATTCCTGCGCGAAGTTAAACAAATTATAAACTGGGATAATGTAATATTTTTGGACGAAACCTGGCTAAATTCCAACCATTCTGTGCCGAAAACATGGACTGATGATTCTGAAGCTTCGTGCTCGAAGGTGCCGATAGGAAAAGGTGGACGCCTCATAATATGCCATGCTGGGTCAGCGTCTACAGGCTTCGTGGAAAACTCTTTATTAGCTTTCCAATCCAAAAGCACTAAAGAGTATCATGAAGAAATGGACGCAGTAAGGTTCCGAGAGTGGTTCTTAAATTTATTACAGAATATCCCTCCTAACAGCACAATTATAATGGATAATGCCCCATACCACTCTGTGCAAATTGATAAAGCACCTACGTCAGCCAATAAGAAAGCAGATTTGGTGGCATGGCTGCAAAGAAAAGGAGTGGATGCCGACATGTCACTATTAAAAGCTGAATTATTACAGTTAGTGAAATTGCATAAACCACCAAAACCGACATATGTAATTGACCAATTGGCCGAAGAGCACGGGCACAAAGTCATACGACTTCCTCCGTACCATTGCCAATATAATGCCATTGAACTGATTTGGGCCCAAGTTAAAGGTAATATTTTATAATATTATAATAATAACACGAGTACTTCTAACATTTATAATTTAAACAATGGTTTTCGTCTGCTATCAAATAGTTACATTATTGTTTTACAGGTTATGCAGCAAGACACAACACAAAACCACCCTTCAGTGTCAAGAAAATGGAAGGTTTATTAAAGGAAGCATGTGCCCAAGTTACACAGGAAGATTGGAGTAAAGTAGTACAAAAAACAAAGAAAATAATAATGGACGACTTCGAAAGAGACGTACACTTTGATAATGTAATGGACAATCAACTGGTCATTAATTTAAATGACGATGATGACGAAGACGACGATACTAGTACTAGTAGTGAATAAAAAAATATCCTAAACATTTCTTTTATTTAATTATAACAATTGATTTCTTAAAATTCGGATATTATAGTAATCGATCTCTTAAAGTTCGGATATTATAGTAATCGATTTTTTCATCCCATCCCTATCATTCAATTGTCAGAACTGTCAAACGGTACTTCTTAGATTTGACGGACTGTAACTTCATACTATATATATACTTACAAGTTTACAATAGACGTATTAGCGAAAAACGTATGGTATGCCAATGTCTACTAAGTATCTTGGCTATTAAAAATGCGAAAGTGTGTCTGTCTGTCTCTTCACGCTTAAACCGCTGAACCGATTTAGATGAAATTTGGTATAGAGATAGTTTGAGTCCCGGGAAAGGACATAGGATAGTTTTTATCCTCTATACACAGTAGTTCCATATAGCTAGTTCCACATGGAACTATTGCAACCTAAGAAAATGAATGTTTTGTACCATTACATCCATGTAATGTTAAACTAGTTTTATAGCCCGACATTTCTTTCATATGGAACTGCTGCAACTCAAGGGATCGAAACTTATGCGGGTGAAACCGCGGGGCGCTGCTAGTGTTTCTATAAATGACTACACAATCGTGGGAGGAAATTGAAAGAATAATAATTTTACGAATTCCGATGAATGAATACGCGTTTTCGTCGTTTCGAGTATCCACCCTTTTTTTTATCGTGTGGAAATCCTCATGGATGTTCACCACCCTTTCTGTCAGACTCTTACTGACTAAAAGCACATGGTGTCCTGCTGCTACCTTTAGCCCCCCGGCTAAAGGTAGCAGCAGGACACCTTGTGCTGGAGTGTTTGCGCACTTTGTCACGCTCCCCCGGCCAAGTGTTGGCCAGCATGAATCCATGAGGACCCCGTTATCCACCCTAGCTGGCTGTTTTAGGTTGGATAAACGGAATAATCAAAGAAAGTCAGGATTTTCAAGAGTTCATTATGATATTACTAGCTGATTCAGAGAAATCATTTAAATCTTCCCAGTGCACACCATTTCACATGCATAATGTTCCCACTGCTGGGATACATTGCAGGCCTCCTCTCGGTGAGAAGGAGTGGGCTGTAATCCACCACACGGACCCAGTGCGGGTTGGTAGATGTCACATGTCTTCGAATTTTTGGTTCTAGGACATGCCGGTTTCCTCACGATGTTTTCCTTCACCGTTTTGAGAGCAGTGGTACCTAATGAAATAATTTATATAAAGTAAAGTGCTTGCTTGGGTTCGAACCCCGACCTACAACTGCACTGCTCTTCACATACAAGTTTGCAATTTTAAAAAGTACTTGTACGTCGAATAATTGTCATACCTGAGTAGTTTGTCGGGATGCAAGTCCTTGCTAGGAGGTAGTCTGCAGGCTGACACCACGATGATGCGGCGGCCGACCTCGTCGTCACCAACCACCTCCACCAGACCGGTCCCGTTGAGTTCCGCGAACGAATCGTCCAGTGACGACGAAATCTAAACGCGAGTGTAAAAACATCTTAAGAACTTCGTTTCCCGCAACCTATTTTAACAACCTATTTTAAATACTGTTGTTTGTTTATCTTTTCATCTATATCTAAGTATACAATTTAATAAAATTGAAGTGTCTGTTTGTAATTTCAATATAACAGCTTTTTACTAAATGCAGAAACACAAAAAAAAAAAAAATTTCAAAAATTGTTGTATGCCTGTCTGTTTGTTCTGGATAATCTCCGAAACGGCTGGACCGATTTCGACTTTCACTGGTAGATAGCTGATGTTACAAGGAATAACTTGTATTTATTAGAAAAAGAATTAGGATACCGCCCAAAAAAATTAAAAGCCATTAAATCCTATTTGTTTTCCGACATGCACGCGAACGAAATCGCGGGCGCAGCTAATATACATTGTGCGATTAGAATGCGACCTTTCATAAAATATAGGAATTGCCCCCCTGATTATCGGAAAATTGACTGATTTGGGGGTTGCGACCTAGGTAGGCTTAATCCTTACATTATAAGGAATGGGGTATAAACGTAAAAGAAACAAAAGGAGTAGCTATGGTAAGGATCGTAGCAGGCGGGGTTCTGTAGATTCTGCCTACCCCCATGGGAAAAAAGCTTGAGTTTATGTATGTAACTTGTTCGTAACCATGTAGGGGTTTTTGGTCCATACACAGTGGACCTTCCATGACCGTGGAATTGTTTATTCCAAGTTATATAAAAAAAATAAAAACATTTTATTTTCGAATGGTAATATATTTTTAGCATGTATGGATGCTATCCTATTGCGGGTTAACGGGAACGCCCTCTGTTAGTTAACATACTGTATTAATTGGCTATCGATCGATAAGAATTTGCTACGTTTTCGTAACGTCGCGTCGTAGCTCGTAGCTGTAGGTATTATTGCTACTTCCGAGCGGAATGTTGCTACGCAGTTTCGTAGCAATTGCGTAGCGCGTCTCATTGTTCTTGCATGCTCTCCGTGGAAGCTGTGTTTATTTCACTAGTGTAACTATACCGATGCATAGTGTGCAAAATTGCATAATTTTTCTAGGAAGCTTGCGTCTGGCAAGTTACCGCCGACGGGAAGTGTCTGGCAGTATTGATTACTAATTTCTAAAAATATCTTCTGAAAGATACATAAAAATCAACCATGAGAATTTAAGAAAAGTGAGTAGTGTATTCACGTACCTTTGGCATCTGGTAACTGTGGATTGGCCGTCGGCCCAAGGTAGCAGGTATGCCTACACTTCCAAATTGTTATTTTGTTTTTGTGTTTTTTAATGCGTCATGTTTGCCGCAAATAAACGTACCTATTTACTTTCTATCATCATTATTACTTATAAGGAAAGAAAAAACCATAGCATTAAAATTTAATATAAAACGCGCGACGCGGAGTCACAGCTCATACTTACATCAATCGTACAAAATCCGAGGTTTTTATTTTCCACAATACTTTCACTTTATTGAGTGAGCGAGAAAAACTGCGTTCGCGTTCACGCGACCACAGGGTCAAACTGATCCAGCTCAATGTATGCGAATATAAGGCTCACAGCAGACTAAAACGGGGGCAGATCCAAGGAATCTCTTATGGTGAGTATAGACTACAGCAATTACTTGTAACAGAACATCGAGCATTCGCCGTATTTAAATTACTTGTAACAGAACATCGAGCATTCGCCGTATTTAAATTACTTGTAACAGAACATCGAGCATTCGCCGTATTTAAATTTTCTCGAACCGCACTTCGAACACGACGCTCGATGTTTTGTTACAACCTGAAGGCCAATTCTCGTAATTTAAAACGTTCAAAATCTAGTAGTCGCAGTCTCATCTCAGCGACAAACAAATGTCAAAAACTTGTCAAAATGTAGGGAAATTAGAGGTATTTTTGACAGATTAAGACAGATCAGACTGTGAACGTTCTTAAAAATTACGAGAATTGCCCCACTGATTTTAAAAACCAACGAGCGTATCAGTGTAACATTTTATCGAGCGGCAACTGTAGGTCCGACGTTTCAACAATGAACGCAAGGTAGAAATAAATGTTACAGTACAGGTAAATGTAAATGTTACATACAGTACAGGTAAATGATCACTCGCCGTGAGCATCACGTCGAACGCTGCGTCGAGCATTCGCAGGAACGTTACATTACATGGAAATGCTTATGGAAACTGAGCTTTTGCCTGTATTGTGCGATTCGTAAGAACGTTACATTACATAGAAACGCTCGAGAAAATGCTCTAGTATATACTCACCTTTATAGTTATAACATTGGAATATACACCTTATTTTCTGTGACTAAGGGCGAATTTCACCAAACTTTTATACCTAGAATAAGTCTAATAAAGAGAATACATTTTTAATTTTTTATAGTTATTCCATACTAGAACTTGTAAACGTCAATTTTATTCCACGGATAAAATGACTTTGGTAAAATCAGTCCTCAAAAAAATCGTGCTGAAAGAGAATAGAAACTCTTTATTAAAGAGCCCTTTGATGTCTGCGTCGATTGTTGTAAACCTTACATTTTAAAACACGGCTTTTGGAATGTATTGTACAATGTCAACTGAAAGTACTTACTCAGGTGGCCTACCATGATCTAATTAAAAACGATTCAAAAGCAAGACATTTCAGTTTAGGTTCCTAAACTGCATCGCTCAAAGTCGTACCATGACGTCCATTACGCTCAGCGGCATTTACTTTTAACCCAAAACTTGCGACACAGTTTGGGACAATCGCTGTCAGAAGGCATGGCCTAAATTGAATCGTTAAACTGACGTCATGGTACGAATTAGAAGAACAGTTCAGTTTAGGTCCTAAAATGGATCGCGTTAAGAGCTTGTGGTAGGCCTCCTGATTTTGCATGCCACTATGCCGGCGTGGAGCCTTTAGTGCAATACTGGGAAAATTACAGATCTGTATGCATAGCGCATTTGTCGACGGACGGATGACTTCCAAATATAGGGTTGAAAGGAACATAACGTTATACTAGCTGTGCCCGCGACTTCGTTGGCGTGCATCGGAAAACAAATTAGACTCCATGGGTCCAGCCGTTTCGGAGATTAACCGGAACAAACAGGCAAAAATACAGACAAAACATTTTATTTTGTTCTGAGTAGGTACCGTATAATTATACTTTAATAGTATGCATTTAGCAAAAAGCTGTTATTTTGACATTACAAACACTTAAATTCTATTTATTTGTATAGATAGTATCTATAAAGTATAATATATTATAGATTGTATAGAGATCATTGCCCTGATTGAGAGTAGCTGTCATTGCTAAGCTTTATTTTTAATCTTTTGTATATTGGGCTGTATACTATAATACCAATAAAAGTTTGCGACATGTCGCCTAAAATTAGGTAGATCTAGGGCTAATTTTTCAATAGATATCTCATGGCTGAAGAGTGGATAATTGCCGTTTGACAGCTTTCACACATACATACATGAAGAAGTTTTAAAGAAGTAGAGATTTTTTACAGGTATTTTTGTGACCTCCACGCATTCTTCTATACTATATAGAAGAATATATTGCGCAATGCGCATACAATAGTTTATACTTACATTTTGAGGCAGAAGTATATTTTCCGTCATTTATCTACATTTCTACAGTCAACGCGAGTCGAGGACCGCGGAGAGCGTGGTTGGCAATCTTTACGCGAGTTCTTAGCCTTAGTCTGCCTATCTCATTTGTTGGCTAATGGCCGCGTCAGAGAATGGTATCCGCGTTGCTGAATTTTGGGCCAAAAAGATTAAAAAAAAAGTGCGAGTCGGACTCACGCACCGAGGGTTCCGTACTGTAGGTATGTGAATAGTTTATCAGGGTTTTTTTTAATGTAACTACAAATTTACCGTTTTCGGACTTTTTCCTTTACTTGTGCTACATTACATGACCTTGCTTCTTGTCAAATTTCATGATTCTAGGTAAACGGGAAGTACCCTATACATATTGATTCCCTCGAGTGTCGAAATATACCTACCTACGTTTTTTTGCGGTATACACGCATCTTTTTTCACGTTAATTTAGTAGTTTGATTTTTTCAAAGCTTCAAGGGACTGTAGACCTGAGTATATGGTTTTAATTTCAACTCGATACCTCCACGCGTTCCCGAAATAAAGGGTCTTGACAGACAGACAGACGGACAACAAAGTGATCCTATAAGGGTTCCGTTTTTTCCTTTTGAGGTACGGAACCCTAAAAACTATGTTTATTTTTTCTATTTTTGCCATCGACACGCTAAGAAGATTTTTTGGCTGTACATACCTCTGCATAGACTTCAGGTGCGGTTGCAAGCTCCTCCTCGAAGTTCTCTTCTATCGTACCGTCGCTGGCTGAACGTTCCAGAAGATCATCAGGTATGTCCAAAAGTTCAGGTGGGAGCGGTGCTGTCAACAAAACTGAAGTTTAGACACGTGATATTTTTCTGTCGAAGCTGAGCCAACATTTCAATGTTAGTGTATATTTTACCCAAAGGGTAAAAACGGGACCCTATTACTAAGAGTCCACTGTCCGTCTGTCTGTCTGTCACCAGGCTGTATCTCTTAAACCGTGATAGCTAGACAGTTGAAATTTTCACGGATGATGTATTTCTATTGCAGCTATAACAACAAATAGATATTAAAAACAGAATAAAATAAATATTTAAGGGGGTTCCCATACAACAAACGTGATTTTTTTGTCGTTATTTGCTCGATATTAATAACGGCAACAGGTAGACGCTTGAAATATTCACAGAATATTCAGTTGTATATTCACTTTAAAAATAAATAATTAAATGAAAATAAAATAAATATTTAAGGGGGGCTTCCATACAACAGACGTGATTTTTTTCTTGGGATAAATTAACTCCAACTACGGAACCCTTCATTGCGCGTGGTCCAACACGCACTTGGCCGGTTTTTTTGTCAAATCAATCAACATAAGATTTCGTTCATACTAAGACACGTACAATCTTAACAATTTCCGAAATAAAATGACAGGAATACCGTAACGGATTAATTGTACAGCAAACTCGAGCTGTGAAACGACTGCTCACAGTAGGAATCAACTGTCAAAAACTGCAACATCCAAAGTGGATAGTTTTATATGAGCGGTACTGTGACTTCCTGCTATTTGTATAAATGTCAAAACAGTCGGGGCATGTGATGTGATAGCCATTGTGCCAGTAACTATTACGATGCTAAAGAGTGACAACAGGAGACACTAACTGAACGAGAAACACTAATTGCATAATCTGCGGGGCAATTGCGTAACACATTATCAATCGGAATCGGTTTCATTTTGACAGATCAACAACATTCATTGCGTTATTTACGTGTTGAGCAGACAAATTTTCCGAACTTATGAAGCAAATGATTCAGATTCCGATTTATAGTGTATTACGCAATAAGGGTGCTGGTCCTGTGATCTACAGAACGAAGATAAGTCTACGGTGTACAAGTTCACCCAATTGGGACATACATTTTAATTAAGCAAAAAACAGCCTTTAGTGGCAACATATTTAAATAAATACTTAGTCATAGATTCAATTCATATTTAGCAAGTATGCATCCAAACTGTGCTTCAAACACAGCAAAACTCAAGAATACCAAGAAATTATATCTCATAGCGTGACTCCGCTGCATCATTAGCCTACAATGTTCCCACTGCTGGCAGCCTGGGCTATAGGCCTCCTCTTTGTGAGAGGAATGGGACGTACCTAATCAACCGCGCGGGCCCAGTGCAGGTTGGTAGATGTCACAAATGTTTTAGAATTTTTGGTTCTACTTTCTAGGACATGCCGGTTTCCTCACGATGTTTTCCTTCACCGTTTTGAGACTCCGCTGGACGTGTTCGAATTCTTTCATTTAAATGTGTACCTACCTATTTAAACAAAGTTCTATAATTGTATCGCTATCTTAACAGATGCGCGCCTCGTCGCATCGCATCGTATCTCGGTATGAGCTGATCCTAAAACCATGTTCCTGTAGCTACAAAGGGGTACCTGCCCTTACTGTGCCCGTCTCAAAATTGCATGCTGTATATCTAGATCTACCCTGATGGTAAAAATTTAACAATGGGTTCGACTGTTGTGCAAGCTTGCCTAGAAATTACGCGAAAACATGAAACTTGCGAAATATTTGTTAATAAACATGCATTTTGTAATTTAACAATACTAAAAACTACTGCCGCTTTAAATCAGTGCCTAAAATTTGGATCGAAGCTCCTCCTTTTTAGGGTTCCGTACCTCAAAAGGAAAAACGGAACCCTTATAAGATCTAAAGTTAATATCAAATACTCAGGGCCGCAATCCCTTGAAGCAGTGAAAAAATCAAACTTCTAAGTCAACGAAATCAAAAGATACGGGCGTTTACGTTCCGTTTATGCCGCATATTTTGACACTCGCAAGGGAAACAAACCTATAGGGTACTTCCCGTTGACCTAGAATCATGAAATTTGGCAAGAAGCTATGTCATGTAGCAAACGTAAAGGAAAAAATCAGATAACCGTAAATTTGTAGTTACATTACAAATTTGTACGGAACCCTCGGTGCTCGAGTCCGACTCGCACTTGAGCGGTTTTTTCAATAATACTTCATTATAAACTCAATGCATCTCTGATAATTAAGCTAGCTATGCCACTGAGCTTGCTGAAAACATCCTACATACGAACTTAATTCATTATTTGTCTAATATCGATCTAAAATTAAGTTAGCCATCGCACAAAATGAAGTATGCCATGTACAGACGCCAGCACATCAACCTACACCTAACTGTCAAATTTTCCCAATCAACATTGAACCTTATGCTTTAGCGATAAAGTTGAAAATCTATTACAGAAATCTGACAGATTGTAGTAGGTTGATGTGCTGGCGTCTGTACCAAACCATTTTATAAGGAACTCAAGTTTTAAATCCCAAAGTACTCCAAGTTAGGTTAGGTTAGGTGGCGTTAGGTGTTAACCTAACGCCATCTACCGCCAACAAATAAAACCAAGCCGGCAACATTCTCAAGTGCTGGTATATAAATTGCAATTGAAAGTGTTCCTCGCATATTGAAAGCCATCGAGATAATCTGCACCAATCAGCAAATGCAAGGTCGGCTCTCCCAATCACAGAACAGATAAAAGTTATCTGTTCTGTGCTCCCAATCAGTGCGCTAGCCGCCTAACATCACACCAGTTAGCGCTATGAATGCATAATCCTTTGAGTAAGTGCAATTTTCCAATCATTGGATCCTTTGTAAACTGGTGGCATAAATTTCACCGCTACTGTAGCGTTTCCTGTATATTTTTTAGTACGTACACATCACGCTTTTGTTTGGTGGGAAGACTTTTATACACCTTTAAAGACTTACAATTCGCAAATGGTTTGCAATCAACTCAATTAATTCATCTTTCTCAAACATGCTTGAAAATTAGAGCATGTTTTCAAAATAAATCGAACTATACTGGTTAAATAAATGCAAGTAGGCGGCCGGTAAAGTTAGTAAGAAAATCGTCGTCGAAGTCGTGTTTAGCGAGCTATAAATTACTATGAAAATTCATATCTATCGTGTAAATTATAAAACTTTTCTACAAAATTAAACAACCGATATAAAAAAAAAACACTACAAAGTGATAAATAACTTTAATTTCGGATGTCGGTGTCGTTGGTTCCGCATTTTCGTTTTTGGACACCGACTTCTTCTAAATCTTCCGAGACGAAAACAAACATTACTTAAAATAAATGTTCTTGAATATCGATTTTATTCAAGTTCGAGCGCGCATTGTTGTTTACATCTTTGGCAAATTTAGCGCGGCCGGACCTTACATACATATACGGATCGAATAAATAAAGAAAGATCGAGCGGCAAGCTTCAGCCGTTTAGCCGTGAAAGCGTAACAAACAAACAAACGCACATTCTCATTTAATATTAGTTAGGATATATGTCTGAAATCGCCAACCCGTCTTGAGCGAGCGTGGTTTATACTCGAGCCTTCTCTATATGAGAGGAGGCCTTTGTCCTGCCGCGGAGCAAATGGGACCCATCATTAATACCTGAAAAATGGGATTCAAAAGTGGGATCCAACGAAAATAAATCGACAGTAACAGGCTGGTATTATGGAGCATGTTGGTATGGGTTTTGATGTGTTTGCCTTTCAAAATCCATCATTAAAATTATAGTAACGAGTATGACTATAAGTGTCGACGAAGGTAAACATGGTGAAACATTCATTGTTAAAAGTATGAAATGAAGTCACTAAACCATACTCAGATTTTAGACATTAATCTACTCCTATAATTTTATCAGTAATTACTCATCATTTATAAATACAGAATATGTACCAACATTGAATGTTGGAGATGAAGTGACTCATTTTATTTCCTGTGTTTTACACAGAATTATTAAAAAGAAAGCAAAATATCTATAATCAGTTTTGGTATAAAAAAGTCTTTATTATAAATAAATACAGTATGATAATATTAGTATACAGACACTCGACTATGGGCTTATGGTAAGAAATGAAGTTACTGGTCTTTAATGTCGTGTCAGACAATAGTTCAATGGAATGGCCAAGCCATATATTTTGACCAAGATCTAAGGTTTGTAGAGTTAGGGGCTTAGGAGGCCTGTTTCCCGCAGTGGGAACATTATAGGCAGATAATGTTAAAGATATGGAAACATTGATATGGCATCGATTTTGGAGTCTTGACTAGAGTTTTAAAGACCTACTTGATTATTCAACAGTTTCAAAATTTAGAAGAGATTGATTGCAAATTTTGGAAGCTAAAGTGAAGAGCCTGGTATGTACTGCATGCACTCTTTAAAGTTAAAATTATCCTGTCTCTGGTATAACATTCTCTTTTACTCTTACACACACTGTCTACATCTCTTTATCTACTTTCCTATCGCAGGCATGCTGGAAGAGATTTCTATAGAAATAAGCATCACCTTATTGTACCTCTTTTCTGTTCTTTTTTTTTTCTTGTCTTTTTATATATGTGGGTACATAAATGGTTAAATAAATAAACATTGAACTGAATCATGCAAAAGCCATTTTCGGACCAACAAACAAAATAAAACCTACATTGAAAAGGTAATTTCCTTAAAAATGATTCAACAAGGTACAATAATATATAGTTCTGTCGCATGTCATTGATTTGCATCAATTACGAGCCTTTTAAGGCACCTATTACACCATAGCCATCTAATAAAATTGAATGCACTATTGTCTGCACTCCGTTAAGTATTAGGGTAAAGAATAGGTCCTACAGCAACACAAGCATTGTTCTAAGTTAGTCATGGTATATGAAGTTTGTTCAAACTGAAATAAGGATACACTATTCCATTATTTATTTACAACGGAATATTGTCTACTTACCCCCTTACTAATAAACATATTATATCAGATGAATACTTACACACCAATTTCTCTCTTTCAGTCTTCAGTAATTTGACTTTCGAAAGAAGAAGACAAAGCATTGTGTAACTATAAAAACGCTATACGGGCATTTTCACTTTTAAGTGTACCCGCCATTTTGAGGATGTCCCACTTATTCAAAATTTTATAGCAAGATAAATAGTGGACATATTGTCTAATTTTTGGAATAAAACGGTAAAATATATATTCAATTGACGAATCCATCTGCAATCCTGGTAAAATACGTTTGAATTATTAATTTATGAGTATTTTAAATATTCAGAGTAACTTTTTCTGGCATGTCCCTCCCCTTACCAACATTGAATTTGCCAAAATTACTAAAATAGTACTACGAATACATTTAAAAGTGTTGGTGCAACAATAGTGTATAGTTTCTCCCGTCACAAAAATCAAATTTTCACAATTTAAACTCCAATAACACAGGTTTAAAACACATTTATCTGAAAATACACGTCACAAAACTGACCACTATTTTCACTACAATGCCCATTTATTTTCAGTCACTTTTATTTTTTTAGGGTACACTTAAAAGTGAAAATGCCCATACAATGTTTATTAGTAAGGGGGTTAGTATGTTATAACTTACTCGCAAGCAGAATGCATGTATCACCAGATGTAAACAACCGATTGGAACCGTGCCCCTAGCTTCTGACGTTTCATAAGTGCCCATGTAATAAAATATTTTGATTTTGTATAAACGCAAATGCGGCAAAAGGAGTATGTAAGGATTATAGCAGGTTGCATAGTGTTTGGTAGTTTCTACCTACCACCATTAGAAGAAGGTGTGACTTTGTGTATGTATGTATCATATTCCATTATTTGTTTTGTTTTTAGATGTAAAACCAAATTGCATTGAATCACAATAATATTTGATGGCCATTTGTTCATCTACAGCAAAATCACACTTATCTAGGCTTGTATGTAAATAAAAAGATTATTTTTTTTGAAGCACTGTCAATAGTAAAATATTATTTGAATCTTACTATGCTTCCGTAGGTTTAAGATTAAGTACTTAGTCATCAATATTACTACTTATTATTCTACTGGGCAGAAGAGAAAGGTACACTATACTACCTATATAGAATGCCTACACCTCTACCCAGTCTTTAATTAATTTAAAATCATTGAATGAGGAGGTAATTAGAACAAGTACCAAGTAAAACAAAGAACTTCAACATGCAACAATCAATTGCGTAAACAAATTGCCTAAATTAAGTGTTACAATAATCTCTTATGTACTGATCAAGTTAACTAAAACTTTATATCATGTTTTGTATCTTACCTAAGCCTGAAGTCTGGATAAGTTCCGAATCATCGAACTCCAAGCTCGGCTCGTAGTCGTGGTACTCCGAGAGGCTGGTGTATGTCTCTTCAGGGTCAGGGTTGCAGCCATGAAGCACTGAGAAGTTAAACAATAACATCATTCTCGCTAATATTTACATACTTATGTCACCCGATTGCGGATATGTTTTTCCGTACCTTGAAAAGCCCTCACAGGACTCAACTTTGGCTGATGCTCGGATTCCATCGTAAAAACACCCACACCCCTTTGCTTTCGTTATCACCAACTTTATGTACGTAAACCAAACTGTGCGAAATGTCACTTCCTCCGAACGAATTTGTTACAACAGCCTAAGAAAACCCTATTGGCACATTAACAACGTTTTTCTTACGTCACGGCATACTAAACGAAATAAAATACAACGCCAAAAGTAAACAAATAATGCTAATCTTTGAATAGAAAAAGATAAGTTTTCGTAAATCTGTTATTTTTTAGGGTGGGTGACAGCGATGAGCGACAGTCCACAGACTAGAGACAGTCACATAAATAAAACCAAAGAGAAGAATATCTATCTCTCTAGAGCCCGGAGAGGCCCGGAGTCATCAAAATGGTGGACAACGGTTTACCGCGGTCCGGATCCAGACCGACTTATTTTAAGCGACCACAAGTAAACAGTAACATTAATTTCTAACTAAAATATACCTAATCTAAAAATATATTTTAGTTAGAAATATAAATATTTTGAGTAATCTAATTTAGCCCGCGCATGTCTTCAAACAGATCATTGAGAAACAGATAGTTCAAAGTAAGAAATGATACTTTCCACATTCTTGTTGATAACTTACTTTGTTATTTTTTTTCATTATTATTCGTATAATAAATAATTCAGGTTTCTTTTTATTTTACTTCTTAATCATCATCATCTGCCTAGCCTTTTCCCAACTATGTTGGGGTCGGATTCCAGTCTAACCGGATGCAGCTGAATACCAGTATTTTACATGGAGCGACTGCCTATCGGACCTCCACAACCCAGTTACTGGGTAATACGATACCCCTTGGTAAGACTGTTTGTCAGACTTTCGGGCTTCTGACGACCCGTAACGACTGTCAAAGATCCACGAATGACAGCCGGGACCAACGGCTTAACGTGCTTTCCGAGACACGGAGGGGTCTCGGTATGTAAAGATGGTCACCCATCCACAGACCAACCGCGGCAAGCGTAGCTTAACCTGATCGATCGACCTGTGCGGCTGTTATTATTTAGCCACGGGCCCTTATTTTACTTCTTAATAAAATTAATATTTTGAATCTTAGTTGTTCGTCTACAAAACAGCCCGCGACAGTCGTATTATTTTTTAAAACGGATGACGAACCAATGAAATTATTTGGCGATCCTTGTATATTCTGTTTTCCTCATGCCGGGTCCACACCAACGGGAAACGCCGATAATTATTGCGAAACAAATTAATAATATTATAAGTAGTCAGTCATTCATATTCATATTCATATTCATTTATTTTGCATTCCACAAGGTACAAAAGATGTTTACAAAAGGCTTAGAGCTAAGAGCCGTTGTAGACCCTGTTAGGGCACAGCAAAAATTTATATTTGATACATAGCATAGTTAAAAATCTAAATCATAGAAACTAAAGTTAAAATAAAAAAAAAAAAAAAAAATCATCAAAAAAAAAATCAGTCATTAAAATAAAGCAGCAGGTGCCGTCCACCCTGGTCCCCTAAAGTGCTAAAGTCCGACCGCGCGGGCAAAGATGTAAACAACAATGGCCGCTCGAAATTGAATGAAATCGATAAACAAGAATATATTTTATTATAAGTAACGTTTGTTTTCGTCTAGTTAGCTCGGAGATTTAGACGAAAACTAATATTACTTAAGAGGATTACATGACCTAAAGCGCGGTCACTGTCGGACTGCATAGAAAAGAAAGAGAAGCGCGATGACACAACGCTGGTAATTTATTGCAAAACATGAAACAATTATCTACCTATTTACGAAAAATCTATTGTTTGGACTAAAAAATTAAAACACTAGAGTTTTAGTATGTTGCTTGTAGAATAATCTGACAAAAAATCATCGTAATGATTGTATGTATATTAGTACGGTTTTTATTGTAAAAAGAAAGTTTTCAGAGGTATCTTCATGATTTTTTTCTATCGTACCAAATAAGTTGTATTATGTTTGCAACACACTATCTACTTAGCATAATTATATCCTGAAGAATATCATATTTTATTTCTGATTTTGTTTACTGTAGTCGACCATATACTTTTATTGTTTCTAAAACTTGCATTTTTTGCGTTTAGGTCCTGTAAGCCCCCAATTTTATTCAATTTCGAGCGGCCATTGTTGTTTACACCTTTGGCAAATTTGGCGCGGTCTGACCTTACATGCTCTGTGGTCCCCTCTTCTCTTCTCTAGAAGTACTTTTTAACAAAATCCTAAATAAGGTTAAAATTAAGTGAAAGGCTGTTTGTCGTTGGAGTTGCGTTGGAGGCCCCTTGCGTAATGCTAAAATATCGTCGTTCTATGGAGTACCGACTTTTATAATGTGATATTCGGAGTTCAGATCTGGCAACACTGCGCAGTGTGCACCAGCACCACAGACATAACCAGACGCTTGCTTGAGCTTGTCATCTTGTCACAGAGTACTTCACCACAGAGTACTTTTTGACTTTGATAGCATCTTGTCTTGTCATCTGAACTGAAACGGTACTTGCTTACATATTTACTGTTTGAAATTAATAAATATCTCTGAAATAAACTGAAACTTACTATCTTCTTATCTGTTAGAGTACGCTTGATTATTGGCATTAATGGTGATTTACAATTGATTCGAACCGTGTAAAATTGTGATTCTATTTAGTACACACCACGCCCAACATTCTAAAGGACCGTTGAACATTAGGCTCGGTCGATTAAATAAATTAAAAAGTGGTCTATATTAGTTCCTCACTGGGATTTTTTCTTCAACAGGTTGGCACCAGTTTGTAAAGAATGTCGGCATCTGAAATTAACACTTACTTTACAGGGAATGGGACGTACAAGGCTATAAACCCCATTATATCAAAAGTTGGTGATTTCACGCCTTTTTACATAGCCATTGCAATCTGCTCGGTGATTCTCGGCTTTCTACTCATACTCAACATCGTATGCTGCTGCTCAAGATACTCTGACTACTGGCTAGACAGACATACAGGTGAGCATTCAGAAAACTGTAACAGTGATCTTATAACAATTAACGTATTCTAATACGTTAATTGTTATAATATCACTAGGAATAAATTATTGTATCAACTAAATAAATAATCATTCTGGGCAACCAACTTGCTACAATGCCCCATTATCATTCTTATTAATCCTAACAAAACTTGTTTTTCACAGGTAACCGCTGGATTGTTTCAATTTGGTCAGCTACTCCACACAAGCAGCCACCTCTGGACTTCACTGAGCTAGAAAGCAACTTACAACACATTCATTACGTGCATCCTTACGGTGACGATAGTGAAGAGTACCGTGACATCCGCAAGCACAGTGTCCCTCCATCTGTCTCACAGCAACCGCTAACTTCTTCACAAGAGTATTTGGAACTGCACAAGCGAGAGAGTGATATATAAACATGGCCTTCTTGATGTTGTATCCTGCTGTAGCAGTTCTCTCTTTGTTTGTACTGATGGTTATTATTTTGATCTTAAGATTTGGAGCTCGCTGGTGTAAACTTCGCCATACTACAATATCTGATCAGGACTATTGGAATGAGGATGATGCATATGAACAAAAAGTGTCCTATGCATAGTACAGATCTGAGAAGGTTGTGTTTGTATCATTTAAAATGTGTTCTTAGATTATCACTAACTTGCATTCATTGATTGATTCACTAACATTAAAATTAGGCATCTTTGTTTGTTAGTTATTTGCTGTATGTTATTTAGAGTGATAGACATTTTATTCTTCCTTTTTGTGTACTTTTTTATCTTCTATTTCTACATTATGTTTATTATTATGTTTTATACTGATTCCATCCATGTAAACCTGATATTATTTTTTATTACAAGTAGTTTCTTTGTCTTTACTTAATTATGTAAATTGAATCCAAGACACTTATTAACATAAGCATACATTAATTGTTTTATAAATCATGCTTTGTTAACCTTTTAACTTCGGATTAATCCCACAAATATTTTTATGTCCATTCCGCCAGGGTCGTATATATACGACCAAATAACACAGGTCGTTTAATCTGTATTATTATTATTACTTCATCACAGATTGTTTCATTGGTATTTATTTTCGTTTTTTTTTTCGGGCGCTGTGGTTCCGACAACTCATATAAAGTCTGGCGGTTAAAAGGTTAATTTACACGACTGTGTTTTACTATAATATTACTAAAGTACTGACACTATTATGTAGAATGTATTAACTTTAAGTATTTATGTATACTTCAGTAGATATACATACACCATAAATATGTAATAATTATTAAGCTTTAAACTTTATATAAAATGAACTGGTGTTTTTCTAGTAATGTAGAGCCTTTGAATGTGGCTTAGAAAAGTAACATGTAATCCGTCCAATAAATTAGGTATTATAAAGCTTCCACCTGTTTTATTTGTCAATACATTAATTAGCTTAGCCCCTTTCCACCACCACACGTTTATTTACTATTATTTCCAAATAAAAAGAATACTTTTTTTTTTTGTTGAAAGACAGCTTATAAAATTACCTTACAAATTGCAGTACATTCCAGCTTAAAAGTCACGTTCCGTGTCTGTAGTGAACCATGTGGTGCAGCGTTGCCAGACCTACGGATTTGTCCGTAGATCTACGGATTTTAGGTCTTGTCTACGGACATACGGATTTTAGTCGCAAATCTACGGATTTTTGTTCGATTCCATCTACCAGAAACAAACTTAACACATAATCTATAAAAGGACTACTTTATACAAAAATTCATGCAATTAAACTACTTGTTATGAGGTAGAAGCAAAGAGGAAGCATTTTGAATTATTTAATTCAAAATTATATCATAAAAAAAAACATGTTACTGAGAATCATGATTGTGACACCGACAGTTTTTTTTTTTTTTTTTTTTTTTTTATATAAAATTTTTATTGCTTTTCCTTTGTCTTGGAGATTTTCCCGCTGATTTTTTTAGTTAACAATTTCTTTACCGGCAAATAATTAAGTTTAAGGTCAGTCCATCTCTAAATGGTCAGTTTATTTAGCTTTAAAAAATATCCGTAGATCTACGGATTTTTGTAGAGGCAATCTACGGACTTCTACGGATTTTTGAGCGTAGCCCTACGGACTTTTGAAAATTGGATCTGGCAACACTGATGTGGTGTGTCTTGTTTGAATTAAACATAGTTATTAACTAAAACCTTGAGGATGGTATAGAATTAATCAAAGAGCTTTGAAATTCGCCTCATGTATTGTATTTTTATTTTTTACCCGGCTACGAAAGGTCATCCAGCACTCATTATAACAGCACCGCTCCAACAGACAGCAAATAATTTGTCATTCAAATTAGGACTAAACAACTGCCAGCATTAAAGTACATTTTATGATGACTACAGAATAGTTCCCAATCAACATTTTAGGACTTCTATCAGTCTTCTTTGTTACAAAATTGCTAAACCCTCATTCACATTTGGACTTATTCTCCGAAAATATGGGTTAGTCGGCCAATCGAAATAAAAGATACTTAATATGAGTTGGTAAAACAATTTTTGTGTTGATTAGCTATTCAGCTGTGTGTTACTCTAATTGGTCTCATGCATGACAAAATTGCTTCATCTAACGCATAGCGTATCTAAGTTACAAACAAACATCTCTTAGGGGCAATCCCCACTGAAAGAGCAGCGGCCATTATCCATGGTAGGTATAGTCATTTGAAGGCAAAGGAGGGACAGCGTTCTAAAAAGAGGAAAGTCACTTTGCTCTTATGGCCGCTGCGCGCCGCTGCTCTTTCAGTGGGGATTGATCCTTATGGGTAAGATAAGATTACCGCGGTAATCGAATGTATTAGTAGTAGTCTTTCGGTATAGGCGTTCCAAGTTATATATTCATGTCTTAATAAGGTGAATGCGCAGTGGTAGGCCGCGAAATTCAAAATTTCTTACTTTTTTGCAATTTGCAGGTCAGAGTCGGGTTGTATCGTGATTAAAATATGATTCGCGACTATAATAGATATGTATTTACAGAATTATAGTAATTAAAATCATTAAAATATCTCTGTAAGTTAGATTTGTACCATAAGCACTTTTCCATACGAGATTTGTTCTTATGGTACAAATCTAACTTAGAAAGATATAATTAATGATTCTAATTCTGTAAATACGTACCTGGCGAATCATATTTTGACCAAGAAACAACCTGACAGGTGACCTGAAAATTGTAAAAAAAAAACGTAAGAAAAATTGAATTTCGCGGGCTACAAAGTGCTCTCTAACAGCTAATAGGTATAAGGAGGTCTAACTGTCACTTTCCGCAGGTGCCCAATGACTAATAAAACTTACAGGTGCCTATTATAAGACGAGAATCACAACACGGTAGCTACGATCCAGTCATTCAGATATGGTATTCAAATTCCCACTCCTCAACTGTTAACTTCTTTGCTTGTATCCGTATTAACTAATATATTATTATATCAGGTATCTGTCTAGCCTTTTCCCAACTATGTTGGGGTCGGGTTCCAGTCTAACCAGATGCAGAGTATTTTACATGGAGCAGTAGCTCCATGGAAAAGTCATGTCATGTCAAGTCATGTTGTGAAGGTCAGACCTTAGTCATCAGTAGCCTATCTGACCTTCACAACCCAGTTATAACTGGGGTAACACGATACCCCTTGGTGAGACTGGCTGTTAGACTTTCGGGATTCTGACAACCTGTAACGACAGTCAAAGATCCACAAATGATAACCGGGACCAGCGGTTAAAGTGCGCGTTCTCTTTTCACGAACGTTGTAAAGATAGTCACCCATCCACGGACTGACCTCGGCAAACGTAACTGGCTGGTATTGCTTTAGCTGATTTACATTTTCAATAACCAATAAAAAATAAAATGAGCTAGTAAAAATGTTTATTTTATATGAGGATCTGTTGAAATAGATAAGATATTTATGATAACACTGTATAAGTTGGTGAACTAAGGATTTAAATTAAACAGCGATTTTCACATTTAGATAATTTGATTTTATTTAAGTCCGTCTATACAACAACAATTGATTAATATAGTGCGCAATAGGTACATCATCGCAGAGAACGGAGACGCCTGTGCGGCCACCGTTAAAGCATATAGTATACATACATAATACATAGAGTACCCGCCTCTAATTAATAACATCTTTTAAACCTATCTACTTAAAATTATAATTTTATAGAGTCTTCACGCATTTTTCTTCGAAAAGCTCATTTCTATTTTATACACGTCGACAATGCAAATAGCTTCATTGTGTTACAATACAACTAATTTCACTTACAAGCACTGTCCATTCCTCAATGAAAAATGCGTGATGATATAACGTACGTTAAAGTCCTAAGCTAATACTGACTCACAGAGCTGCAGAGTGTTGTACTGACTAGTCGTAATAAACATGTACCTACCTGCACATAAATAAACATAGAAGTGGGTAGGGTGGGATTGACCAGGTACAATAACTTCTTAAAAATCAAACTCGTAATAATTGCTTTAGTCCTCTTAGTAAATAGGTAAATACGGTTTGACATAGCTACTACGAGTACATTTAACATCTAAAATCTCATTTAACTACTAAAATACGTAAGTATGACGTCTCATCCATCATCGAACGTGGGTTAACTAAGCACGGTTGTCGTACGACAGTCAGACAACCAAATTGAAAAAGAAAAGAAACGTTTAAAATGTTCCTGCTATTGATATTTTCGGGGTGTCTATTATGAATTTGGGGAGAAGCGCTATTCTTAATTTTTTACGGTTTGCAGTAATAGCTAGTGCAGGTCCGGTCTACTTATCTAAATTCGTGTACGCACAAAACATGGTGAACACGAACATCGATCACGGAACATTTGGGTCGTATGTGTGGACGTAATTTAGCAAAGCGAACACGAACACCTTGCGAACACAGTTCTACTTGTGTTCGCGCTCAACCCCGCAGTAACCATGGATTCACCGTTGGAAGTGGTCGACTGTGAAGTAGCATCAAATTTCTCCGAACACCGTCCGCACAGAACAATCAAATTGGGCGCCACGATCATTTTTGACGAACACAGTGTTTGATGTTCGTTAGTGGTACGCACGTGCGAACAAACTGTCCGATGTTCGTATTCACCATGTTTTTGTTCGTTCGTGCGTCCACTTATGGTACAACATTTAGACATAGTAGGAGTGCTGGCTAGACGAGCACGGTTCGTGCCGAGGCAGCGGTCCGTGGCCTACCAACCTGCATGTTGGAAGCGGAGATGACGTGTATTGCTGGAAACAACAACAGTCACAAATCACTCACAGAATCTTACAAAGATTACCATAGCATTTGTCAAAAGGCAAATCATTGATTTAGACTAGATCATTTATTTGTGGGTAGAATATACACAAAGCAAATAAAATATAAAATAATTATAAAATTGTATCGAATCGTATTCTAATAAAAAATCTCAACCATTTCTACAAAGGCAGGTCAGCTAATTGCTAAGGACACTGAAGGTTTTTGAGCAAGCATGTGCAGGGCGAAAAGTTGATAGCTGAGTAGATGCGTCATGATGAGAGAACACCGATACCTATATTTGAAAAGATTCAAATACGAGCCCCGGGGTCAGGGATCCACTTTCACGTTCCAAAATGCACAAAAAATTACGTGATTAGCGTTTGATTTTCGTATGATCGTGGCAAAATCTGATCAGCATAGCTATTCATAACCATACGACAGGCTATCGTATCGAAAATGACACATTTCGATAACCTGATTTGACTTGCCCCGACAGCAAACAGCTGTCGGAAGAATAGCGGGCGTCTTTTTGATTTAAAGTGACAAAATTTCCGGGTTTTGGACTTGTGACCAGCGCTTAGAGGACTCCTACGAAAACATTGATTGATGTTCGGTACGGAAGCATATCGAGTGGTTGTGAATAGCTATGCAGGCCAACAAAATATAAAATGAATCACTGATCTCACACAGGAGTACTTACCACCAGTTAATACCTGGGGCCTTAGGTATTCTCTATGACCAATATGAACGAAACCGCGCGAAATGAACTCGAGATTGGCGGGATTTGGTGGTTTCGAAGTAAGGAATCGTTGAGTGGTCATAGTGAATCAGGGCCCTGTGTTAACTCACAGAAAAATTCTGTCTGTCTGTTACCTTTCACGCCTAAACTACTGAACAGATTTCGATAAAATTTGGCCAGGAGATACATGGCATCCTGGGGAAGGACATAGGCTACTTTTTGTCTCAAAATAATTCTAAAGATTGTTTCCCATACAAACTTTCATTCCCTATACAATACATACCTATACACCTTATAGAGAATGAAAGTTTCGATAATGATACCCATCACGCCTGCAGTTTCGCAAGCTAATTTCATTTGACCCTGTATAAAAAAAGATTATTTGCATTTAATAACAGTCTGTCACCTTTTCACGCCTTAATTTCTGAATTGATTTAGGCATACGGATATTACGGGATAGGCCAACCTGGGGAGTAGATACCTAGATACGTTCCCGTGGGATATTATGTCAAACATCCACACGGGCGAAGCCGCGGGCAAAAGCTACTCAGAAATAATGTTAGGCAAAAGCAAGGTGTCGGTGTGTTAGTGTGTGCGCGTGTGGGTGTGTTGGTGCGTGCGCCTGCGGGTGTACATTAGCGTGTGCGCGTGTGGTGTGTTATAGGTAGCACATAAAAACCATCAATTTTGAATTCAAACATTTTATTTGAGTATTTTAAGCTTGCATTCGACAATAAGTACATACTTAAGTCGCTGCAAATAGTAGACGTATATCAATATGTAGGTTGGTAATTCTGTACTTACGTTTTGACAGGGTGCTAACTGGTTTACCGTAATGTTGGTATTACCAATACGGCGCTCGTCTCTAACGAAGTCAGGTTCCCGGTGGTAACACCCTTGAAACCAAAGTATAACCTTTAGAATAAACGCGAGCGGGCCTGGGGTGTGGCGCAAATGCACAACAATTACATGTCACATCAACATTCAAGAGCTTTCGTATTCACAACTATTATTCTTATTACTGAATACTGATTTGGTTGGATAAGTAGGTACCTAGTTGGTCTACTTCAATTCCCGCGCAGGACTCTATGCGGGACAAACAATCTTCACAGCAGTTGAATGATGCGCAGACGCTCCCGCGCAGGATTCGCCTCAGTATGAGCCCAGCTTAATTTGATGCTTTGTTTATTATTGATCTACCAACGGAGCCAACCGTAAAGTGAAAGTGGGATCTTGCAGGCCGTAAGTGCTGCAGACCGGATAGCAGATTGATACACAGAAAATATGTTTGTTTGGCACAGTCATGTCATACATAAGTCCAAACAATATAAAAAAAAAAAAATGTGTGCTTCATGGCTGCGCCAAATAGGCCCCGTTTATTTTCCGTACTAATACTTTTGTATGAATTCTCTGTAGTCTGGAATAAAGTTTATTTCGAGAGGCCGAAGGCGGAAAAGCCAACTTGCAGAGGCCTATTAGACACTCTTATTAAAATGAGGCAGCAACCGACGATTATCCCTAGGTATAAATTATGCACTATGCAAGTGCACTGAAGAACAATCTTCGGTTGGTGCCAACTAGGTATTGCAGGATATGGTAACAGATATTGAATTATGGTTTTGGATGGCTAAAGTGAACTAAGTAGTTAATGAAGACATGAAAGACTATGGCCCCTGTCTGACCAATGTTTTATATTTACACGGATAAAATGGCAGGGGGAGACTTGCACACTCAATAATGGGCCCTCGAGAACTTCGCTAGCACAAAGTGACGAAGCGACAAAAGGCCAACATATCCTGAGGTGCTTGAGGAGTGGAGAGGTATTCCACGGCTATTAGGACAATCCCGGAAATATGGTCAAGATCTCTACCAGCATCTTATTGAAATACTTCCTTTCTCCGAGCACGTTGGCTCTTGCGAATCTTCACTCCAGCTGACCAATAAAGGCAAGAAAGAGATAGAAGCTCTGTTCCTCATTAATTTATCCTCTGGTCGGTCAATTAAGGCAAGCCAGAGATGAGGAACAATAATTCTCTCGGGACATCGGGTCAGTGATGTCGCTACTGCCAACAGCTCGCGGTTTATTATTAAACTGAAAGCCATTGGGTAAGAAGTTCCTGAAGTGAAGATCCAGAACTGACCAAAGAAGCGTAAACGGGCCACGGGCGTGGATGACCAGGTAAGGCACTAGGACAAGCCAAAGACCCAGGCGGGAGGACCAAGTCCGGGAAAAATGGCGTGCAATCGGGCAGACCCACTCTCGAAATTAGGTGTGTACGGGTTGAAGAGAACAGATCAACAGAGAGTTTGATCTACTTATCCTATCCAATGAACACAACAAGTCTGCTAAATTATCTACTCTTAAAATTGATACTTATTTCAAAAATTTCCTTTCACGAGCCCACTGAAACAACCGCTTTAAATGAAATGATTAGGTACCGGGATTTTTCATCTCGACGTGAGATGACAAATCCCGGTAATGTGGTGCTATGTGGGTGACGTGGGTCTACCTTTGGCGTCTTTTCACACGCTCCAGCTGGACATCCGCCGCGGAACGTGTGAAAAGGGGCTTACGTTATTTGTCAGCCAATAAGCGATGCAGACTGAACTTATAGAAATTAGAAGTAGAAGTTAGGATAGTTATTCAACACTTCATACCTACTTTTAAGTTGAAAAAACACTTTCACAAGTCACACGGCGCTATTAAAATTTTGATGTAAAATAGTATAATAATATATAGTAGGTATATTGTTTATTAGAGAATAAGTAGCATAAATTACGTTTTATACCCAACCTATGTATGATATTCTGAATATTCGTATGCTTTTAGCGGCCTCCTTTATCTTTCTATTTCGTTGGATCCACGACTTTTTGACCACACTGTATAGGTTTTTGCTGAATTGAGCAACACGCATGACGTAGAAAACGCAGTCAGGAGATATTCACAACAAGCTTTACCCACGACTTCGTTTGCTCGCATGTCGGAAAACAAATTGGATTTCATGGATTTTCATTTTTTGTCAGGAACCTTAATTCTTTTTCTAAAATAACCTATGTTACTTGTTAGCCGTTTCGGAGATTAGCCGGAACACACAAAAAGACAGAAAGACAGACAGACAAAATTTTTATAAATTGTTTTTTTTTGTTGTTATAAGTACAGTGTAGGTATAGTTTCATAATTATGCATTCAGTAAAATGCTGTTACTTTGACATTACAAACAGTGACTTCAGTGTTATTAATTTGTATGTACTTATATGTATAGATTACGATAGGCACAATGATAGCAGTTGGTAGAGAACCTACACGTAAACAATAAGGCGCGAGGCGACACCAAGTCATGCGCAGCTGAGCGTTGCGTTAGAGCAGCTAGTTTCGACTAAATGTCGCAAATTTTGAGCACACATTTATGATACATGCTGAATAAATGTGTTGTGATGTGTAAGTTTATAAGATAAATGAAGAAATGGCATTCCATTCCTTTACAAAAAAAAAATGTATGGGCCCACCATAGAATCTTTCATATATCTATGGGGCCCACAACAGAACAGTTAAAAGAGGTTTTATCTGTTCTGTGGGGCCCACCATAGTAGGTTCACACATTATTTTTTCTTTTTGGTGCGCGATGGAACTCCCATATCCTCATGGACTTCCTCCATAGTGGGGGTGACAGAGGGGCATGCCGGACTCTTACCGGCTAAAAGGCTAAAACCACCGCCGTTCCACCTCTGCCTATGGCCGGGGGTGCGGGATTCGCATGCCAGACCAAATTATTATTCAGTCAAGGTAATACCTATTTTTATATATAGGAATTACCTTGATTTAGATCTTGCAGAAAAGTGTCATAACTTGTTCAAAGAAGTTTGTGTACATCAAGTTAAAACAATTATAAGCAAATTGACACCCTACGTCAACCTACCTTCTTACAGCCATTTTATACAACAAAGAGAGTCAAAGAGTTGAGATTCGAATACACGGACGAGTCAAAGAGTTGAGATTCGAATACACGGACAATTTATGTTAGTAGTCAATTTGCTTAACATCTAATTCCAATGACACATACATACAGACAAAGGATCAATATAATACGTACGATAATATGTATTTTAATTTGTACCTCCTCTGGCGTATCTGCGATAGGAGAAAAGATCAAAAGAGATTTAGACACCGTGTGACACATTATAAAACAATTCCTATAAAATAAGTCGGCGACAGAGCACACAATCCATAGTTCCATACATCCTATCTTTGTGCTGTTCGGATCGTGAGAAAAAATATAATAAGTAAGTACCTACAATATAAATGATCATTATGATTATCAATTACGTTATGATTATGGCAGTTCTTTCATAATTTATCGTATTTGTTGGTATGTGCTTCTCGTGCCGTAAGTATTCAATTTAAATTTGTGCGCTCCTCATTAATTATTGGAAATGCGCATCCAAGTGCCGTACTGACTATAGAACTCTACACTGAGTTACGACATGCCCATGTCCCGATTTCGACAACAGTAAGTAATCTTAATTAAGTTTTATGATATCTATTTTGAGTGAACTGGCTCATCTGTGAAATATAAGGGTGCGCTTCCACAGAAACGGAAACGAGCGGAGCGGAGATGTGCAGGAATCGACCAATCGCTAACGAGACGAGAGCCGCGCTGCGGATTGCAACCAATGTGATTGACCGATGCTTGCACGTCTACGCGCCGCTCCACTCGCCTCCACTTCGAAAACGCACCCTAATACTCAAACTGATACTTAAAGTTTGCATAATATGTAAATTAAATAGTCATAGGAAAAAGTAGCACAAAACACAAAGAAACGTACCATCGGGAAGAGGTACGATGTCGAGATTGATCTCATCGCTGTCAGGTCGAGCTAGCAGAATCCTGGCGCCAAGTGTGATGATTGTCGCGGCAATCGCCAAGGCCACTACGCCGGTAAAAGCTTCGATGTATGGCATCCAATCACTTTGGATGTAGTTACTGTCCCCTGGAGGGAGGAAATTCAAATGATTACATGAAAGGATTTTAATCTTTTATTTTGCTTACATGCTTGTAAAAGAAAACGCTGCCTGTTTACTGCGGAACTCGCATGAACAACGAAGCACTGAAGACTGTTACGAGGGAAGGGCGAGGGTATCGTGAAATTCAAATTTTCTTACGATTTTTGCATTTTGCTGGTATGCCAGGTTGTATGGTTGGTTATGTGTTTCATGTAATATTCATTCAATAGGGTTATACGAACTTAGAAGGTTGTATTGATGATTTTAATCATATTTTAATGATTATAAAATTTGTAAATAGATACATACTTTTTACGGTCGCGAATCATATTTTGTTCAACATATTTACAACCTGCCACTAACATGTAAATTGCAAAAAAAAAACGTAAGAATATTTGAATTTCGCGGGCTACCCTGGCGCTTCCTTCTTCAGTGCAATTTTAATAACACTATAAAATCATTCGATCAATAAACGGAGACCTCAAAGATGGCTACAGTGGTGAAGACAGGCATAGATCACGCGACGTCATCATCTGCATAGCCTTTTCCCAGTTCTATGTTATGGTCGGCTTCCAGTCTAACCGGATGCAGCTGAATACCAGTACCTACTTTACATGGAGCGATTGCCTATCTGACCTCCACAACCGAGTTACTGGGTAATACGATAACCCTTTGGTAAGACTGGTTGTCATCGTTTCGGGCTTCTGACGACCCATAACGACTGTTAATGATCCACGAATGACAGCCGGGACCATAGAAATGTATTCATATATCTATGGCTGGGACCAACGGCACGGCGGGGTGAGATCACGCCACGGATAGTGTGAAATATAGGCGTACTGTTAGCGGTCAGCCCCATCACTACCTTAATTGCTGGCCGGCTAAAAATATAATATATACCGCGAGTTTACTATAAGCCTACGTACGCTCGGGCGCGTTTTTCCCGCGGTTTTTTGCGATTGTCATTGCGCACTGAATTTTCAACGCACTGCTCAGCGTGGAGAGTCGAAAATCCAACGGTGTGTTTTTGAGACGCGCTAGGATGCACTCTGTTGGCAATGCTCTGCTTCCCACCGACAGAAAATCCAGTGTGCGATGAAATCCCGCCGCGATATTTTTCCGTCCGTATGAACGTGGGGTTATAGTTAGTGTCGGAAAAAGAAAAGATTAGATCCGGTAATTCAGCTGTCGACGTCGGTTATCAGCAAGTGATGCTCATCTTACCTTCTGAAATCGCAGGCAAAGTGTGCAGGTAGATGACCCTCTCCTCACTTCTGCCGCGAGCGTTGCTTGCGTACAACACTGCCGTCAGGTTGACCTGGTCCACAATATTGGGCAGGTAGAAGTGGCCGGTATTGTCGGAAACATTCTTGATACATGCGCCGTCTTCGTTAACTAAAATCAGGTGAACCATCTGGGGGCGGCCGCCGTCCCAGCCTGTGGACATCGTTAGCACAAATGTAACCTACAGCAGCACGGTAATTGCGTAACACGCTTTCAGTCACCATCTGAATCATTTTGAACCATTACTTCATAATATACTCGTATTCGGAAAATTTGTCAGCTCAACAACGTAAATAACGCAAATTAATGTTGTAGAACTGTCAAAATGAAAGCCATTGCTGCTGATAGTGTGTTACGCAATTACCCCGCTGGTTGATGTTGGCCTAAATAGGTATAGCAACTATGAAGTAAGAATTTTCATTTCAATTTAATAAATGTTCTCTGTAGAGCTTGTTTTTATGGTAAACAAAGTTGCGCAACATTAACAATGTTGCTTTAAAACAGGTTTTTTTTGTTGGCGAAAACATGATTCAGACAACAATGTCAAAAAATAATGTTTCTAACAACAACAAAAAAAAAAACCGTTGCGGTCAGTGTTACCATGATAGAAGCAACTTACTTCACCAATTTATATGTAAATTAAATCCATGGTCAGCAATAGTATCTTACCTTTCACGCACTGCACCCTCAGAGAGTTCGGGTAAATCTTGCGCACATTGCACTTAGGCAGTTCAGGGGGTCCTCCAGCAGATATGTTGTAGGTGCATGGCTTCTTCTGCTCTCCGAAGACGTTGGTGGCTCGGCAAAGGAGTGTGCCGATGTCTTCATCTCGGGAAAGCCAGGTCAGGGTTGAGGTGTAGCGGTTAGGGTAACCTGCGACTTTCTGTAATGTTAGGGGCTTAGTATCAGAATTGTTTTTGCTGAAATTTTAAGATGAATTAGTATCTTACAAAAACGTACTATTCGAGCAGATGGCCTAGAATTCCCGGCCCTGATATATGGATATGGGATGCATAGAAAACGTCCTAGATCCAAAATATCTAAGATTGCGATAACGTGATAAACCAATTTCCACTGAGAATGTTTCTTTGCACAAGGGGTTTCTTTAGTATCAGTAGCGAAGTATTATAGGCTGATCATGCTATTCTATACTCACAGTAAAGCTGGTGTATAAGGTCTTTGAGTCAGCAAAGGTCCAACTGAACTGAACCGGTTCAGGAGATGCGTCAACGACGCACTTCACCGTCTCTGCCTCCCGGGTCACAGCACCTATCCTCTCTTCACGACCAAGCTGGCAGGTTGGGCGGTCTGTGGAAATATGGTCATTGTGGTACATGTCATTAGAGGGTATATTTCTTAACGAGTATGGTTATTGGATTACTAATTATTATAATGTCTGCCTATCGCGGAGAAGACCTGGAGACATATAACTAAGAAGTGATGGTGATGATAACTATTAGTTTCATAATTCCCCGCACACGTGTTTGGGGAATTATGACTAATGGAGATAGTGGGACCATAATCTATTGAATTATTGATACAATTAATATTGCCACTATCACCAAGGATCATGAGGGTATAGTGGGATGTATCTACTGTCTATATTTCTTAAAATAATGTTCATTCCATTTTTTAAGGTTGTTTGGTATAGCCATTGGCAGCAATCATCCAGATTTGTGACTAGTGAAGGGAAAGAATGTGACCAGCCCAGATCAGAGAGCTACACGGTGAGAGGCAAGCCAGTAGGGGTCGATCCGGTCCGTGTTGATTATGAAATCTAAACTCATTTGAGATTTTCCTGCTGACAATATTTGGATAGGTCCGTGCCTGGGTCTGCAATCGTGTGATAAGTCTGATAAAAACCGTCGCAACGAAACCTCTTTAGAAACTTGTAAAGACCACAGTGTTTCCTCAGTATAATTTCATCACAATATCACACCGTACCTACATACAAGTGAGTAGGTACTTACGTCCAACATTTAGGGTAACTTTGTCCTGGAACACCTTGGTTGGCATGTGGGCGTTGTGGGCCCTGCAGACCAGCTCGTTGCGATGGTCGCGAAGCGAGAGCGCCAGCGTCAGCGATGAGACCGTGTAGTTACCGTCGTGAAGCTCCTGCAATTGAAACATGGATAGGTTTTGGAAGATTCCAGTTTGTACAATAAGCCCCCTGTTCTTAGGGAATCAAAAATTGTACCAAACTAGTACTTCATAAATCCACAGTTCTTTTTTACTGAATACCATTTCTTTTTCACAAAATATCTTTCTTAATTAAAAATTTGACGATTTTTTTAACACGTTTTAGTAAATTCCTACTTATTAAACGTTGTATAGGGAAATATTTGGACATATTTGGCTCGAAAACACGAATACTAGGGTACTGAATGCCATGCACTAAATAGCCAAGTAACTGCGACCAACTTGGATGTAGCGCTTGCCGGTCACTCTTGCGGCACCGCTCACTTCGCTCCTCTGTCACCGTTCGCTTCGCTCCCGCGGCGATCTCACTTCGCTCCCGTGGCACCGCTCGCTTCGCTCCCGCGGCACCAATCGCTTGCTTGTCTCTCTCGCGTTTGGTCACAGTTCTAAGTTCTAACCTAACTTATTTGGTCAGCGTACACTAACTTAGTTACTACGAACAAATGTGGCAAAAGACCGGAAGGTTAAAAAGAGGCTCATTTACTAAAAAAAAGTGTGCATAAATAGAAGCCCAGAAACTGTTCAGTGGTTTATTAATTTAACAAAGCGTACATAATCAAGAAGGTCTATAAGTTTTAGAGGATTCGTTATACAGGGTTATTGGAAAAACACCAACAACCTCTCAACAGGTCATTGTACTCATCATTATGAACAACTTTTGCTATGGGACCACACCTGAAATCGCGAAAAAAAATCAGCTGTTTCCTACATTTATGTTCGTATAACTCGTCTGACTTCACCAACCTGCTGAAGGCCACATGGCCACTAGTCATGAACGAATCAGAAAGGCACACGACGGTGCAGAAAAAAGACTGTCTTGTACCATCCAATGAAACAATAGAAACTAGGTACCGTCGTCAACTTAATGTGATGCGAGGGCGTGGCGACGTTGAGCTTGCATGAATAAGATGCGGGCTGTGAGTGGGTGGCGGGCTATCGAGCCTACCGCACAGACCGCGGCAGACTCGTTTGAACAGCTGCTTGTTGGGAGGGGCAGCTTTATTGGCAAGATGGCCGATGTGTTATTGAACTTTCCACGCTGCTGGTGGTGGAGGTACTGTGTCTGAGTATTTACGCTCTTATTTTTAACCCCCGACGCAAACAGAGCTAGTTATAAGATTAGATAACGCATCTGTGCGTCAGTCTGTGACATTGTAGCTACCAAACGACTGCACCGATTTTGTTTTTTTTTGTTTGAAAGGTTACTTGTTCATAACTATGATTCAATAAAATCTCTTCAGCCGGTTGAAGATTATCAGCTCTTTTCTAGCTGATGAATGGATGTGAGCATCTTCCACAGGTCTGATCGAGTCGAAATGTGGTATTCTGTTACTTCAATTAAAAATGAATAACATGTTGAACAAGTTGAACTGATACCTGAAATTTACAGGATAGGTACCCAACATCCTCACAATCACAGAGCACAGGTATCACGTTCAGGCTCATTGGAATTGTCTCAATGAATATATGGCGATCAGGGTTTGATAATGGAGTAGGAAAGAGAAATGAAGATAAATAAATAAGTGAGGGATTCTAAGCTAATTTCACGCGTTTAATCGATATGAACGTTTGTGGCGAATTAGTGTATGGATGAAAGCCTTCCTTCCTCGTGGTCAAACTTAATGGTCAAACTGATTTGACCACGAGGAATTCTGTTCCGGATAGTCAAACTACTTAGTTTAACGAAAAATATCCACCCTTTGTTATAGTTCGTAAATATACTTGTACAGTCATTAACAAAAATAATTATCTTAGTTTATTTACCCAACAAGAATGAATGAGTGAAGTGGATTGAGGCAAAGAGTTACACGACTTGATAACGCGGCGCGGCACTGAATATAATAAGGCGCGGCGGGTACGGTGCAGAGTACAAACGCCAGCATATCAAGCCAAGCTACCCGAAACTGTCAAATTTTCCCAATCAACTTTGAACCTTACGCTTCAGCGATAAAGTTGAAAATCCTTTAAAGAAATTTGATAGACTGTAGTAGCTTGATGTGCTGACGTCTGTACATACGAATACGAACATGGGAGGTGCTTAAGGGGAATCAAGTGAATGTAGGTATCATTACGATTTGGTTTTCATTTAATTTATTTATAGTTAATTAAAACGGTACAATACCAATTAGTACATTAATTAACATAAAATTCATTAATATTACGTTGACAATAATTATGTTGTATAAAATTTAATTTAAAACCAACACGGAACAGTGGACTGACTCCTTGCATTCTTTCTCTCACAGATTACCAGACATATACTTGTGCATCATTTTACTCCATTCATATTCATCCGCAAATACATCACATTTAGGGTTGGCAGTCAGAAGGGTATTTAGCGTTTTTAAGGTACGGCAGACTGGGGATTCACCTCTGGCTCTGCTGAATACAGACGTTACAGACTACAAAAACAAAACAATGGCAAAATATGATGATAGAGGTTAATGCATTTATAGTAGCTTCATTGTAGTAGCTTCATACTACAACTAGCTTCATATTCCTGACTGACCGACTCCTTGACAATCCAAAAGTGCGTGTATAGGCTTTTGAAAGTTTGTACCATGGCATAGCAACCTACACCATCCACTTCAGCAATTTGAAGTTGAGTAAGTATTGGTAAATCGTCCTGTCGGTGATCAGTCCAAAGGAGAAACGACTGTCGGAGAACGCTTGCAGAATCAATATTTTGATCCCAACGTGCCACGAATATCTCATCCTTTGTATAGGTACCGTAGCGTTACTCTTTGAATAAATAAATGCATAGGTAGATATACTGACCAACAGTACGGTATCAATAGCGGAATAAGCAACCCGCAACAGGCTTATGTCCTTCACCACCGATAAGCCTGTTGCGGGTTACCGACGACGATAAAGACCGCACACAAAGGCATTCAAATTCCTTTATAGTATACTAGCAACTCACTCGCCCCGGATCTATTCTCTAAGTCCGTCAACGAAGATACGGAACCGTCAAAAAGTAGATGATCCGTCAAAATAAATAACAAATAAAACATTTCGGACGACAAAAACACATCAGGATTAGGGACAATTGTCAAAACGTGGGTTGTTATTCATTCTTATTTCGGGTCCCGACCTAATCCTATGTCCGTAAGTAGGTAATACCACAGATAATATAATAGTAATATGGAGTAGGAAACGCTTGTCATTTTCGGCGGAAGCTATGATTTCGTGCTTAGGAGTAGATCCACGCCTCGCACGGTTTTACACTTAAAACTTCCGGAATATATTCTCTACATGATTGTGAATTTATTTATTTATTTTAACACAAAACAGCCAAGGCGAATTACATTATTTAAATACACATAAGTTAAGTAGGTACAGACGCCAGCACATCAAGCTATCCGAAACTATAAAATTTTCCCAATCAACTTTGAACCTAATACTTTAACGATAAAGTCGAAAATCTATTAAGAAATTTGACAGATTGTGGTAGCTTGATGTGCTGGTGCTGGCGTCTGTACAATAAGGAAAAGTATACAACTACTCGACAGTCATACGCTCCTCTCACAATACTCCAGACATACTGACAAGATCAACTTCCATTCATCCGCGAACACATCACTGTCAGGCTTGGCGTCCAAGATAGCGTTGCCGTTGAGCGCAGAGAGTGTGCGAGAGACGGGAGACTGCATGGGCTCGAGCGACGGTTCGACACCCAGACATGGTGAACAATCTGTGCCTCCTGTTACGGCCATAATTTATCGGTGCGAACAGATGGGGCAGGTGCAGCTCGTGGTGCAGTTCAGGAGCCTGTTTTTCCGTGAAGGATCTTACATATATTCATAATTTGGTTTTAATACTATAAATTTATAAAGCAATGCACAAAATACCCTTTCACTCCAATTTTCATCATAATTGTCTTCGAGTACAATGTATGTGTGTCATCCGGACGTATGAACCTCATCATCTACCTAGCCTTTTCCCAATTATGTTGGGGTCGGCTTCCAGTCTAACCGGATGCAGCTGGCCTATGTGACCTCCACAACCCAGTTACTGGGTAATACGATACCCCTTGGTAAGACTGGTTGTCAGGCTTTCGGGCTTCTGACGACCAGTAACGACTCTCAAAGATCCACGAATGACAGCCGGGACCAACGGCTTAACGTGCTTTCCGAGGCATGGAGTGGTCTCAGTATATGAAGATTGTCACCCTGATCGATCGACCCGCGCGGCTGAAATTACTTAGCCTAGGTACCTACTTGACGAAATTATAGAGATTCAATTTTTTGCCATTTGCCTACAGAACCCTAGAAAAGCATACCTAGGTAGACTCGTACTGTTCGGATGACAATACATTTAGTTTTAATACTTGATGCTGCAGAAAAAGGCACCATGATCGTATTTTTTTTTATAACCTATTCTTCATAATTTATTTTTCATAACCCTACGCTTGAAAAGATTTGGAATTTCGATAGAAATACTTATCTAATCATTGCTACCTACCTAAAAGTTTTTGGTTTGTGTCATCTGTAGATGCAGATTCTACCTACCTTATGCACAGAGGGTCGGACCATTTTGGGTCCGATATGCCAGGTGATGGCCGGTGGTGGGATACACCCCACCACGACACAGTCCACCACGCGCGGCTGACCTGCCTCAAAGTCGTAGTTGTTGTTCATGCGGATCTCCACGCTCATAGGGGGTACTGGAATAAAGTCATAATTCGTAAAATAATAAGCAGAAGGCACATGTCTATGGACAGACTAGAAACTGAGCCTAATGTAAGTTGTGTAACAAAATCGCTTTATTATAATTGGAATTTCATGCCTATTCGATTCGAAGATAATAATCCGATTCTTGAACTATGTATAGAACAGTCGAAGCAGTCAAAGAAATTTCGAACAACAATGACTATTTCACCACGCGAAGTTAAAAAGGAGACATAGGTAAATTGTGTTGATATTCTGAATACCTACACAACACGCCTGCAGGGTGTAAAGTTGCCAAACATCTAACGTATCCCTTGGTACTTACGGTACATTCTGATGTATACACTGGCCACCAGCGGCTCGGAGACATCCGCATTCTGCGCGAAGCACTCGTAATGTGCGTTGAGATCTCCTCTAGAGAGATTGTGGAGATGGACATCAACGCGCAGTATGCGACCAGGACGAGACGTGAACGCTCGCTCCACTAACGCGCCGTTGCGATGCCAATACACCTCCGTCCTCAGGTCGTCTGTAACTTAAAGTTGTCTTTCAGAGGGGGAAATTGATATTACTGTCACGAGTATTCATGAGTGTAGTGCTCACTGCGTCCTACAAAGTATCAAAGTAGGGAACGTTCAAGTTTCCCCAGAAATGGTCTGAATATTCTTCATGTTATGAAACAATTTCAAATTAGGTAAATCATATTGTTACAAAACATTTTCCGAATACAGGACAGACGTAGATACTTCATATTCGGTAGGTTGGTAACTACCTACAACCTCGTTTAAATGATTGTTTTATTTATTCTTTATATAATATTTCTACTATTTTTTAATTTAATACTTACCAGCGCCTACTTCGCAGACCAGGGTGAGGTCGGAGCCAAGACTGAGCGGTCCCACGAATCCTTTGTTGAGCTGTTCTCCATCGCCTGTGTAAATCTTGGGCACCCCAGTTGATTCTGGAAAATTAAGTCATGTTTCTGTCAAAAATTTCTTTATCTTACGTCCGTAGATGAGTATTCTAGTTACGATCCCCGTTTCAGATTATATAAATTAAGCTCGAATCAAATGCAGCTGAAATTTTCCGTCGGATATCAAATATTTTTTTTAACTGACGAAACAACGCATGGTTTCCAGAATCATGTACTGTGCATCCATGGATCAGGACGCGTGTCGATGTCCCTACCTCCCTGTACCTATAATTTCTAGAAGATTGAAATTAAAATAAGCATTGCTCTAGAACAAGGGTCTTTGTCATCAGAACGCTAAAGACGACCATAATCACCGAATAGAAGTGAAGCCCAGTGCGTGGCAGTCTACAGTCATGAGCACGTGTGTGTGATCAGAGGGGCAATTCTCGTAATTTTAAGAACGTTCACAGCCTGCAGTCTGATCTCAGTCTCAATCTGTCAAAAATACCTGTAATTTCCCTTACATTTTGACAACTTTTTGAATTATTTGTTTGTCGCCGAGATGAGACTGCGACTAGATTTTGAACGTTTTAAATTACGAGAATTGGCCTTCTGTGCTCGAATGTAACAAATGACTATCACGAGAAGCATCCGGGTCCTGCCCCAATACAATGAATTACGATTTGTTCTTCGTTCGTCCTGAAGTTTTGTCCCACATTCCAAAAAAATCTTAGTTTGCCCCATATCGCTATTGAAGTTGTACTAGGTATTCCCTGATATAAAAACGTTTAGCCTACTTACATACATAAACTCACGCCATTTTCCCATAGGGGTCCGGGGTAGACACTAGGTAGAAACAACAGAACCACCTGTTACGATCCTGCTATGACATACTTACTTCTTTTCTATCGTTTAGGTACAGACGCCAGCACATCAAGCTACTACAATCTGTCGAATTTCTTTAATAGATTTTCAACTTTATCGCTAAAGCATAAGTTTTAAAGTTGATTGGGAAAATTTGACAGTTTCGGGTAGCTTGATGTGCTGGCGTCTGTGCGTTCATACATTTTGGCCATACACGCACGCCGGTTGCAAGTACAACGCACAACCTGAGCTTTCTAAAGAACATCATCAAATACTCCCAAAAAGTATGTTGAACTTACCAACTACCTTTACATCAATGACGTAGTCCACTGATGGCGAGGCTTGGTAATGGACTCTGCAGCGGTACAGCCCTTCATCGCGGTCGGTCGTATTCTTGATGACCAGCGAGGTGTCGTCATGACAGAATCCGGACTCGCAGGAGATACCGAAGATGTAGTCACGGGTTGCGAGCCTGCAAGGGACAGTATGAGTACCTGATAAGAGATGCTCAACAAAGCCGAACTTTTTCGGCCGAGAAATTTCAATGTTATTTTGTTAAGAATCATGTACTGAATCGATGGTAACGGGTTGCGCGGTCGATGTCCCTGCCACCTTGTATACCTACCTATTTATAAATGGTCGAGTGAGTAGGTATCTACTGACAGTGGAACCGAACGAAATGACCAAAGAGTATAATAACTATACAGGGTTATTGTAAAAACATTAACAACCTCTTAAGAGGTCATTGTACTCATCATTATGAACAACTTTTACTATGGGAACTAACCTGAAATCGCGAATAAAAAATCAGCTGTTCCATACATTTATGTTCTTATACCTAACTCGCCAAAATGTAAGGAACAGCTAATTTTTTTTCGCGATTTCAGGTTTGGTCCCATAGTAAAAGTTGTTCATAATGATAAGTACAATGACCGCTTAAGAGGTTGTTAATGTTTTTCCAATAACCCTGTATAAAGGAAAAAGAAAGGAAAAGACATCGTCACACTTGTCACATACCTACCATTAATCCCCGAGCGAAGGCGGAGGTGTATCGTACACCCACGTTGACGTTGACACCTCTAAAGATACTTTTTTAAAATAAGTTTTAGAGGGAAACTATACAAACACTCTGCCTATTGTCTATGCCAGACTACAACCTCATTAGTCTAGTGGACGCAGGAAAGAGCCACCGCTGAGCGTGGGGCACGAAACCCTAGACAGGCTTTTACATACATGAGGAATTTCTCAGTGGCACCCCAGATTCGTGCCCGGTTTGATGCACTAAGCTTGCCACTTACTACATGGAACTGGCGTAATTTCGACGTGTTAAATTGCTTCTATAGACTTGTGCCTAGCCCTTTACGAAATACACGCGTGAAGTTTCGTGATGTTAAACCAAACACAGGCTTGGATTCGAAGAGACTGTGTGAACTGCGATGTGTGAATGCATTGATAATGATCGGATGTATATTTGAACGCATACGAAAAAAGGTTCAAGGACTTCTGTAACAATTTGTTACCAAGGTTTTATTAGGTAATTGTCAGATTATATTCATGAAATACCTCAATAATCGAAATCAGCCAAAGTAATATTGTCAGAGAATACATGAGTGAATTTCTAAAGCGTATTTTTTAAGCGGCGCGGCTGAAAATCGTATCTTATAGGTACCAAACGTACAATAAAGTTTTTTTTAGAAACTAGACGTACTTACATAATTATCTTGATCAGGCCGTAAATATTTTAGTAGAAAACATTTTAGTAGTTATAAAAAATAAATGTTATTTAATTAGCAATATTGTGAGTAAGTACCAAACTTAGAATAATGCTAAATACAATGATTTCAAAAGTAGTAATATATAAGTCAATGGCTAAATAACATTTATTTTTTCGCGCATCCACAATCTGTTTTTCTGAGAATCACCACCGCTTAAACGAATCTACACTAGTTTACTAGAAATACCTAACTAAGTAAGTCATTTTATTTGAATTCAGTATTCGTTTTTCTATCTGATGACAGTTTTATTTTTTAACACTGCGCGCTGCGATGTAGAATATTTCAGTTTTAGGTTAGCACCATCTCTTGACCGACAGTGGAACTAATGTAACTTTTGTTGATGATTTCTGAAAAAGTGTGCTATTTAGAGACATCGTTTTATTTTTCCTTTAATCTTTACATAAACTTCTATCACATAGAATTATTTAAGATTTTTCTCTTGGCATACTTTCGAGATAATGGGGGGGAACGGTATTTTATTTTACATTTTTCATCAAAAGTCGAATACTATGCGGTCTAAAAAAATGCAAAAATGTTTGAGAATGTGCAAACTGCGCTCTTTCATATGATACCCCACATGCCCTAGTAGCCCCACTTAGATTTTTTCAGACCCCCTTTCAGTCCCTGTAGCAAAAAAATACATATATATATTTTTATTTCTTTATTATTTGCAAAATAATTGGGCAAACGTCATCTAAAACTATTTCAAATTTCAAGTTGATAGCATTAGTAGTTCTTGAGATATCCGGCTGTGGTAGACAGACAGACTGAGTCGCACCATAAGGGTTCTTTTTTACTATATTGGTACGGAGCCCTAAAAAACGTAATTATAACATTAATTGAATTGTGTTTCTGTGAAATAATATTTCACAGAAACACAATTTAACGAATGCAAAACACGATTTGCTTGAATGCAACATAATTATTTTGTTGCATTCAAGTAAATAGTCACTGAAACTGAAATATTCGAAATTGAAATACCAGGACCAAATATTATATGAAACATTTCTGCGAATCGAAATTCTATGAAATTTCTGTGTGATACAAGGGGACACTGAACTGAATAATCCCAGAAGGACGACTCTATCACCTCGTTGAGCCAGGCGCTCACATACAGCAGTGACAGATTTGAGCCATCGTGTTGTGATTTGACGGTAAAAACGTAAATAAGTAAGTAAGTCTTTTCGTAGTAATCGGACAAAACACCTGCAATTTTGGAGTTGATGTTTTAAAACTTTTTATCACTAAGTTGGTGTTGTAACCTATACACCATTACATTTTGATCGTTTTTACTCATTATAAACAACTTTTACTATGGGATCAACCAAAAAAATCCACTGATCCATACATTTATGTTAGCAACTCGACATAACGTGTGAATGAACAGATTTTTTTGGGGTCTTGGGGACAGCTTCCAGTCTAACCGGATGCAGCTGAATACCAATATTTTACGTGGCGCGACTGACTGACACAACCCAGTTACTGGGTAACACGATTTTGGTGGGACAAATTACATACACTCGCATAAACTCTAGTTCACTTTGAGATTAGGCTAATTCTTAATTCTGAAGCACCTTAAAAACTTGACATGGTCGAAAAACACAACAAACAAAACCGTTAAATATAGGGAAATGGCTTTTTTTCCCAGACTATCTGTACGTACAGCGATTATTAATTATAGCTCAAAATTTATTTGGTTCGACAAAATTCATTCCTTTTCAGGCAAAAAATATATTGGAGTTGGAACTTGTCAACGAAAATGGTTGAATGTATCATAAAACCACGACCTAAAAGAGTGTAAAGTAAAATATTTTTGACGGCGCCTCTAAGGCTGCCCGCCCACGTCCGAAAATCGGTGACCGATTTTTTGTAGGAGATAAAAACTTTCTTACAAAAAAAAAACAACCGCCTTCCAAAAAAAAAACACTACAAAGTGAAAAATAACTTTAATTTCGGAAGTCGGTGTCAAAAAAACGAAAATGTGGAACCAACGACACCGACGCGACTTCCGAAATTAAAGTTATTTTTCACTTTGTAGTGTTTTTTTTTGGAAGTCGGTTGTTTTTTTTTTTTGTAAGAAAGTTTTTATTTTTCGCTTTTTAGTTGTACCTACCCCATAATACCAATTCCTATAACACTACTTGCTATGTGAATATTAGTGACAGGAAGATAAACATCATCAATATAAACTAAGTGGAAAACAAACGTATTGTTGAAGCTAATTCCAAAACTACCCAAGCAAAGTTCATAAAATTTATATGGGACCACCTCTGAAGCATACCTTATTCATTAATTAGACTAGATGCTGATAATTCTGGCTGCAGCATCAGGCCAGACTTATGTCAACATTGCATTGAACTTAAAATTTAGTCCTGTTTAAAATGAGCCCAAACACGACTACGGTGCTGTAATTTCAAAGTTTGTACTTTTTCTGATGCTCCTGGCTTCAGCATCAGCTCTTTCTCGTGTTCCTCATTAACAGTGCGTTTATCCACACATCGAGCCCTTTTCAATGAGCCTAAACACGATATATCTGCTGTTAGTTGTCGAGGAGTTAGGCACTCTGCAGACTATCCTGACTGCAGCATCAGGTCATGACATGATGATCATGAGACCAAATGTGGCAGATGGGGCTATCAAACATCAAAACAATTTACTAAAACAGTCCTTGCCTGTTCGAGTAACTTCTTACTGTTAAGGAGTTGTACCTTCCATCATCAGCCCAGCTACCTGAGATGGTGACAACCATACGCAAATACACAAGATACTTCATAAAATATGCGAAAAACAGTAAGTAAGCCTATAAAATTTGAGGGTTGCCCTCGATTTCTCTAAGATCCCATCATCAGATCCTAACTTGGTGACAGTGGGACCACCTCAGAACTATCTACTTTCGAACAAAAAAAGAATTTTGAAAATCCGTCGAGAATTGGCGGAGTATTCGATGAACACACATACAAAAAAAAAAAAAACATACAAACAGCCGAACATAGTACCTCCTCCTTTTTGTGAAGTCGGTAAAAAATAGAAGGTACTGATACAAAACGTCGGTCTAAATAACATAGGGCGAAATAATCTGACCGATTGTAGCACCTACAAAAAGTATGCCGTGTGCGAGCGCGCTAAGGTTTTACGACGCCAAAAGCTACGGTTTGTTGTTTTAGAACGATTTTGACAGAGCCTGTCAACTGGACGTAACCGCGGGTCTGAGGCGGCGGCCTATCAATAATGGAAAATAAAGGAAGATCGCGGAGATCGATCGAAGCGGGCATTGTAATGCCGACTGTGATATTGGTAATCATTGTGACTACCGTTGCAGTGCAGTGAGTTGATTGATTTCTGGTAGCGCTTCATGTTAGTCGATTCAAAAAGTTGTAATCGTCATAATATGCATGAGTGCGCCACGTATATACATCTCTATAGTTGTAATATATGTTAAAATATTTTTCTATCGGTCATTGTAACTTACACTTATAATATAAAATATATATAAGTTATAGCTATAAGAATATCAGGTAAAATGAAACCCAGAAGTCTGCTATTTACGATTGTTTCGAAAAGGTAGATTTTGATATTAACAACACAAATGCGCCATACATTATTGACGGAGGATACTTACTACATCGCGTTGTGTGGGATAGCGAAGAAACATTTAACGTTATCTTAGATAAATACGTACAGTATGTACGTCGACATTTTGGTTCCAGAGTTACTGTCGTATTTGATGGCTATAATGATTGCACGAGAAATACCAAAGCTGCAGAACAACGTCGTCGAACATCTACATCAAATTATATTTTATTTGATAAAAATATGACAGTTCCAACCAGTCAACAAAAATTTCTTACAAATACTCACAACAAGTCTCGGTTCATTTCAATGTTGAAAGAAAAATTTACTGCTGAAAATATATTGGTAAAATAAGCCAATGTCAATGCTCATGTATTAATAATTGAAACAGCAATAGAGCATTTCAATTTGACAAATACAACTATTGTTGTTGGTGAAGATTGAGAGACTTACTCGTATTACTCACTGCTCGAACTCCAACTGAAAAATCTATATTTTCTTCTTAAAACCAGGAAAAGCTCAACTTCAATCTGCGGGGTTATTGCGTAACACATTATCAATCGGAATCGGTTTCATTTTGACAGTTCAACAACATTCATTGCGTTATTTACGTGTTGAGCAGACAAATTTTTCGAACTTAAGAAGCAATGGATTAGCAATTTGCTTCAAAATGATTCAGATTCCGATTGATACTTGATAGTGTGTTACGCAATTAGGGTGCGGAAAATATTCATCAAAAAGTTTATCTACTTTTGCAAAGTGTCAAAATCATGTACTATTTTTACACGCAATAACTGGCTGTGATACGACATCTGCATTTTACAGGAGGGGTAAAATAACAGTTTTCAAAATGTTTGAAAAACAAAATTTAGTTCAATGTGCTGAAGTTTTTAAAAATAGCAATTCAACTCGACAAGAAATTATCACTAACGGCATTCGCTCTCTTCTTTCTATGTACGGAGCTCCTAAAAAAACTACCGTCTTAGATAAGTATAGATATGCATGTTTCGTTAAAAATACCAAAAATAAAAAACAAGTACAATTAGTTTGTCTTCCTCCAACCTCAGTTGCTGCTCATCAACATCTTTTTCGGGTATATTACCAAGTTCAAGTATGGCTTGGTTATCAGCTAGACCCTACAGACTAGGGTTGGAAGTTGGTCAACAATTCATTAGAACCAGTCCAAACTTTACTTCCACCTGCACCGGAAAAACTGCTGAACACAATTTTATGCAACTGCAAAAAGGGATGCAGTGCTATATGTGGTTGCAAAAAAGTCGGACTGTTTTGTTCTCTGGCATGTACACATTGTCAAGGCCGGTCGTGCTCTAATATTGAATCACCAACATTTGATTCCAACGAGGCGACATGCGATACATCGCTATTAACGCAGTTTACATGTACTCAGGATGAAGATGAAGAAGAACAAGAAGAAGAAGACGAACAAGAACAAGAAGATCAAGAAGAAGAACAAGATGAAGAATTTAAAAGTTACGACTCGGACGATTAAACACTACTTTTTTTTTAACTTTAATTGCTTTTATCTTTTCAATCTCTGCTAATATCCATTATTTTGCAATAGTTTCAAATTTAACAGGATCATAACTGACCCGTGGAAAAGGCCTACTGGAGAAACCACGTTAAAAAAAACGCGCTAAGTACGAGTACACTACCTCATAGGTGGCGTGAAAACGTGTGCATATTATGACGATTACAACTTTTACAACTTTTTGAATCGCTATATCTCAAAAACGGTGGCTCGTAGGAAAAAGTATTGATACATTTTTTGTAGAGAATTTTATGATCTACAATTTTTGTCTGAAGTATTTTTATGATAAAACTTACCGTTTTGCTGAAAATCGCGAAAAACTCATTTTTTTGACCTTTGACCTTGAATAAAAAATTTTCCATACAGGGGAAAGATGGGGAACTTTCAAATTTTATTTTTAATCATATTTTAAACAATCTTACTGATTTTCAGCTTGGTGGGAATTTATGTAGCTTCGAATGTCTAAATTGACCGGACTAATGTAGGTACTCGGTGGAACGTCATTCCCTAATGTGATCAGAACAAAAATATAATCAGCCTGTAATGTTCCCACTGCTGGGACGTGGGCCTCCCGTCTGTGAGAGGGAGTGGGCCGTAATCCACCACGCGGGCCCAGTGCGGGTCGGTAGATGTCACATATAGGTATCTTCGAATTATTGGTTCTAGGACATGCCGGTTTCCTCACGATGTTTTCCTTCACCGTTTTGAGAGCACATGTGATTTAATAATTTACACAAAGTAAAGCGGCTGTCAGGGTTCGAATCCACGACCCACAACTCGTAAGTCGCGGTCGTTACCACTGGGCCACCATTGCTCTCAATGTGATCAGAGACTTGTTGAATAAAAAATCAAAATATTATTAACACTTTAACTGTCCCAAGCATATTTCCGTGCCGATCACCAAATGTCCAATAATTATATTACATTTCAAGTTAATACGAGGTCACGTAATACATTTTAGGTAAGTAAGCGAAATTTCGTCTACAGACTCTTACCTAGGTAGCTATTAGATATTTTTTTTTAAATGCATTAAATGTAATTACTTAATTATATTTAAGTTGAATGTTTCTAATTTTTTAAAACAGGTTTTTATGTCTTCGACGTGCGGGCTCCGTACTTCACGGGACTTAGTATCGATTTGATTAAAATGGACACCAATCATTCATCATCATCATTTCAGCCGAAAGACGTCCACTGCTGGACATAGGCCTCCCCCAAACACCTCCACTTCGACCGGTTCTGTGCTTCTCGCATCCAACGGGTTCCTGCGGCCTTCACAAGGTCGTCGGTCCACCTTGTGGGAGGCCTTCCAGCGCTACGTCTTCCGGTACGCGGTCGCCACTTCAGAATCTTGCGGCCCCATCGGCCATTTGTTCTGCGAGCAATGTGCCCTGCCCACTGCCACTTAAGTTTGGCAATTCTTCGGGCTATGTCAGTTACCTTGGTCCTCCTGCGGATCTCCTCATTTCTGATTCAATCACACAGGGAAACTCCACTAGTCGTACATAACACTAGTGCATTATATGTAATGCATGGACAGTTAAAGTGTTAACTTTGAGTTACTTACATGTCCTCGCCCGCATGCCCACGCATACTTATGTGTGGGTATGTAGAGGGATTAAACCTCTTGATAATAAAACCTCTTCTGATAAAGACGACGTTTATGTTCAAAATCTTCATACATATTATGTAGGTACTCTTTACAGCACTGAACTCTAATAAGCGTACTTGTATAAAGGCCTATTCAAACCTAAGCAGTATTCGCTACCGTCTGCGGTAGAGAAAACCGAGTGGGTATGCGGTAATATTACTGTTCACACACACCAAAGTGGATTTCGCTATCCTTGTGGGTAGAATACCGAGTTCGAATTTCGCTCAGGAAGGTAAAGAAGTTTTTGTAGAAGAAGGTAAACAATACCAGGCCTATGCGGTGTTATGGCACCAACTATTCTGCTCTAGCTGCGGAACTTGATACTAAATACCTGAGCGAAACCCGCGCGGTATGTACCTCCACCCACAGCGGCAGCGAATACCGCTTAGGCACACCTCGGACACTTCATACAACGCTCGCAAAATAATTACCTATTACCTACTACTACATAACTAAATGACGTTTTTACACGAGCAAATGTGTGCGTGAACTCTAGTAGGGTTAGCTGTCGTGCATAGCGTAAAAAATGGCGTGAAAAGTGCAGCGATTTGCGTCGGGCGAACCAAACGACGACGGCGCTGCCCGAACGTGTGTATCATTATGAAGTGACCTTGTAATGCCGCGACGTTCAATTATAATAGTTATTATGTAAAAGAGGTTTATTTATTCAATCAATAATGATAAAATAAGGTACCTACATAACTAAATAATGCTTACACTAAAATATTTTCGTTTTAATGACTTATCTCTATATAATCGGTCATTAAATCGCAGGGTATTAAACATACGAAATCTTACCAACAGTTTATGTAAATTCAAATTCGGAAAAGCATCACAATATCCAGCCATCGTGATTAAAAGTCTAATAAAACTTTTAAATCGCAAAATTGTATGTCAGCAGTACCTAGGCTACAGTGCTGCGGTTCTTACGATTACGCGAGCGCCCGTGCTAAAGAGTCGGCGACGAATACCTCGAAGTGCGAGGTGAGGTGCGGTATCTGATATGAGCGCGGGGAAGGGAGTGTCCCTTCCGTACGTTGTACTATTATGTATTCTGTGGTTTAGGTTTGAATATGCCTTAATACAAGTCAGTGCATTACAGTAATTACATAAACATAGTCTATTACGTCATGTTGCTGTATTATATTCTATTCCATTTTCGCAAATTATAGTGCACTAATGAAGTCCGTATTCAAATTTCAGAGTCAATTAAATTTAATTCGCATCACTTTCTGCATGAATCTTTGTACGTACTTATACAAACATTGTGAAATGTGTATTTCAATGTAACATTTAATTACTTCTTTATACAATCGATATTGCTCGAGGCAGGTGCATAAAAACATTGATAAATACATAGCTAGTTATACAGCATATTCGGTTGTCAGAGTTGTATGGATCACTATGGAAGCTTGTTGACGTAAACGTTTTATTACGGCGTTTTATTACGTTTCATACGCCGTGTGGCACGGGGCAGGGTATATTGACTGTGACTGGTGACCGTACAAAAAAAAAAACGAATAAAAAGTGTAACCTAGCACTATGCTAGGTTAAACTTTTATTTTGTTTCTTTTTATTTTCAGTATAATATTATTATAAGCTGTGTGCCTTTTAGTCTACGATAAATAAATGTCTTTTTATCACATCTATTCAAAAAGAGCTAGTGTATTCTTCGTAAACAGGGACTAAAGTAGCTCTTTAATCCATAGGGACTAAAAGTGATTTGAATTTGGAATGTGGATATTGTTAGTAAAAGTTCCAATCACCAAAGAGATCAATCATGAACATTGTATGACAAGTAACTGGCTGTATGATAAAGTAAAAGGCGCGCGAGCCAAATTGAAAAAAATTGTTACAATGTAGGTACTTCCATAATTTGTTCAAATATATAATAAACATTAGACTCTAATTATTTCTATTGTTCGATTCTCAGATCGGGCAGTGTCATTGTGTTTTAAAATCAGCAATTCTCAGCTGCAGCCCAGAGTCTAAAGATCTATGTGGGACTAACTTACTGGAGATCATTCACTTGTATCAACCCCCCTTCGTGGAATGTAGGCGGCGTAATGCTATTTTTTCAAAGTGTAAGTGCCTAGGTTATAGTTATATGGATCGTGAGACAAACAACAAGTTCCATTTCTATAGTATGTATCATCAAAACATTGTACCCACTTTAAATGAACATGTCATCACTCTGGCAGAGTGAATTCAGAGCTGATACCAGGAACTCCATCCAATAAAGCTGAACTATCGAAATCGACCTTTGATAACTAGAACGATGGGGAATAATCCGTACAGCGTTTTTTTTTTTAAACTGACGGTAAACATTGGGGATCAGGCCTTTTCATGGAATTACAAAGTCACTTTTATTTTTAATCGACTTCAAAAAAACGAGGAGGTTATCAACTCGGTTGGTATTTTTTTATGTTTGTTACCTTAGAACTCTGTTATTTATAAGCCGATTTTCAAAATTATTTTTTTATTTGAAAGGATTTTGATTCAGATTGGTCCCATAGAAATTTTATCAAAATCGGTTCAGTATTTTGGTTTATGAAATAAAATTATTGGTAAAAAATCAAGTTAACGAAATTGCTTCGTTTGCTTTCCTATGACTTTTGAGTGTTATCTTAGTGAAATTGTCATGGGATGCATTGCGGCCATGAGTGCCGTATCATTACATAATTAACCAACTTCAAAAAGGAGGAGGTTCTCAATTCGACTGTATTTTTTTTGTTTGTATGTTACGCGATATCGCCGGCAATTGTAAATCGATTCCAAATTTTTTTTTTAATTGGATACGGCTCAGGGGTTGTCCCATATAAATTTTATTAACTTTGCTCTACGTATTTTTACCACTTTTTTTTTTTTTTTTTTTTTTTTTGTGGATGGGAAATCATCTAATGACTCCTCCCGCTCTGGGTGGAGCGGAAGGGAGTGTCAGACTCTTACTGACTAAAACCCACCCGTGTTCCTTCCTTAGCCCTTTATGTTCCGGGGCAGCGGTAACCCTTTCGGACGATCCCGCTACCCCGGCAGGCTTCGGCCCTGGCGGGCCCCTTCCTTTATGCTGACATCTCTACGTATTTTTACCACTTAGTTTATATTGATGATGTTATAATAAGTCACGTACGTATGGTTCTCAAACATCACAACATCACACACATCACACATCGTCTTTGACAATTCAGCAGAGGTCCACGCTCAAGGTTTGCCAGAGAGTGATGGAACGGAGTATTCTGGGTATTAAAATTGTGAACCGCAGGGCAATTGCGTAACACATTATCAATCGGAATCGGTTTCATTTTGACAGTTCAACAACATTCATTGCGTTATTTACGTGTTGAGCAGACAAATATTTCGAACTTATGAAGCAATGGATTAGCAATTTGCTTCAAAATGATTCAGATTCCGATTGATAGTATATGTTACGCAATTAGGGTGCAGGGTTAAGAATGCAACAATCCGTTCCATCCATAGATACTCGTAGGAGTATAACAAAGAAGTTTTTTACATGTCTATGGTTCCATCACTAAAATAACTGATGTCACTCGGCAAGCTGCCACGCTTAAATGGAATTGGGCTGAACACATCTGTAGCATGTCAGACGATCAGCGGGCCAAACTTACGACCCAGTGGGGGTAAACGACATCGACAACGACGGAGATGGCGGGATGAGCTGGAGTCCTTTGATAAAGATTGGTCCTTGGCAGCTCTGGACAGAGAGAGGTGGAAAGGAGTATGGAGGCCTTTGACCAGCAGTGGGACATTAACGGCAAAAAAAGTAATAACTTCCTGTCACTGATATTTACATAGCAAGTAGTGATAAACGAAATTGTGTGGAGTAAGTTAAAAAATTAACTTTTTTACAAAAAAAATCTTCCGAAAGACACTATAAAGTAAAAAAAAAAAAAATTAAAAACTAAAACCCGATGACGAATACTGAAAAGGATGAAACAAGAAAGTACCTTCCCTAGTTGCATGCCGCTGTAATAACATACCTACTTATAAGCTATGCATGGTAGCATGCGACCACGTGAAGGTACCTACTTTCTTGTTTAATTTAATTGTTTTGGGGCTTATTTTAGTAATATTTATATTTTTGAAATGTGCTACTTAAGCCCTTTCATTTGATACCCAACACCACATGATTAAAAAAAATTTCATTAGGTCTTGACTTTATTTCCGCTAGAGGGCGCCATATTCAATTTAATGTGACGTCACATAGCCTGTAACCAGCGGACGATCAAGACGCTTCCGACGATACCTCATTTGTCAAATTTTGATTAGACGTTTAGAAGTTATGATCCCACAGAAGAACATACATACACACACATACCGGTCAAAATCATAACCCTCCGTTTTGCTTCCCCGTTGACGGGTAAAAATAACTTTAATTTCGGAAGTCGGTGGCAAACAACGAAAATTAAATGCGACCCCAACGACACGTTCCGTTATGTTAGTACAGCGACTGTACTAGCTGTAGCTATGTAGCATGCGACCACGGGAAGGTATTTTCTTGTTTCATCCTTTTCAGTAGTCGGGTTTTAGTTTTTAAACTTATTTTTTTCACTTTGTAGTGTCTTTTTTGGAAGTGGGTTGTATTTTTTTTTGTAAAAAGTATTTTTAAGTCCTCAACATCCAAATGCAACTTCGGAACGCATCTTCAAGTTAGCTAGAATAGAACTTGATGATTACCGAAAGTATCAGTAAACGTCTGTGCATGATAAAGGTATCGACAATAGAACTTTAAAGTTCACATTCAAAAGTGGGTCAGTATTTTGTAAACTGAAGCAATATTTGGCTATTTAAGGAATAACCTTTAACGTACCGCTGTCAGTTGCGTTATGTGCTGAACTTATCAACAGTGGCCAAAAGGGCTGCACTATTACCTTCACGTTTCCTACCCATCAATGTCTAGATCAATTGCTACATTTATCTAGGGCACGATTTTAAAGTTCAACACTGACAATAGCTGACACGATAAACTTGACTTTTAAATAAGTATTTGGATTTCATGATGCCCGTCAAGGATGCGATAGGAAGCCCGACAAATTAAAATTTTCTTACGTCTTTCTTTACTTTATTTTCAGTGTTAGGTATATGATTCGCGACCGTAACAAAAATGAATTTACAAAATTATAATCATTAGAATCAGCAATACAATGGCCTCAAATGTCATGATTTCATGAAATAGTCATTCAAGGGAATGAACTTAGAGATCTCTCTATTTCTCTAAGTTCATATTACCCTTGTATTAATGATTTTTATGATTATAAATAAAATTAATATTTGTTACGGTCACGAATTATATTTAGATCGACATACAACCTGATACTGACCCGCAAATTGCAAAAAAAAACTAATGAAAATTTGAATTTCGCGAGTTTCCCGGACGTTTTCGCCATAAAGATGAAATGTGTAACCCCGCGTCCTAACCAAAAAGATTGTTCGCGCGAATACGTACATACATAATTAGCCCATAAAGTCCCCACTAATATCAGCCTATAATGGGATACACGCCTCCTCTCGGTAAAAGGGAGTGGGCCGTAATCCACCCCGCGAGCCCAGTGCGGGTTGGTAGATGTCACATGTTTTCGTTCTAGGACATGCCGGTTTCCTCACGATGTTTTCTTTCACCATTTTGAGAGCAGTGGTGATGAAATTATTTACACAAAGTAAAGCACCTATCAGGGTTTGAAACTACGACCTGCAACTCGTAAGTCGCGGCCTTTACCACTGTTCCATACGCCGCATACGCGATACCTAGATACATCTCGCGAATACGTGATCGTCATGAATGTTCAAAAAACCGGAAACCTGAAAAGCTGTAGGCAGGCACACGTCCCGCATACGAATTGTTGCGAGAACTCTGCCTACACAGTTTTTGCAAAAGCGCATTAATACGATTAGATTCACGAGCATACATGTACAACCATCATATTGATACTACGAAACGAATGCATGTTAGTCCATAGCAAATAAAAAGAGATGTTAATCAAAAAACATCGCAAAAACATTTTACATAAATTGCAATACTTATTTCATCAAGCTGTAAATTCGGCGAAACAAAACATCTATATTCGGCCACATATATTTCGCAGGTATTTTTAATTAAATGAAAGTCTATGCAATATTGCGGAACTATGGCTGAATAACATGCTTGGAAATTTGAGCATTATTTTGACAACCTTCGAAATAAATCGAAATTGCTGTACTGGCCAAATACATGCGAGCAGCGGGCGGCAAAAGTTGTATGTAAATCCATATCTGTCGTGGTTTAACGGCCATATAAATTACATAGTGAACTCATATCTGTCGTGTAATTTAAAAATGGAACGATCTTTTACTCCGAAACATGGCAACCAAGGAGGTAACTTATCAAAGGTTTTATTTAAATTTATAACTGGCTTGCAAATAGAAAGCTGTTTATTGACAAAAAATACTAATGAACACTTTAACGTGGGAAAAATTATTGTTGTTCTTTGTTCGTCATTGATTTTGAAAAGTAATTGTATTTGACAAAAAAGTTCTGCCTAGGTACTACTTAGTTTTAATTTCCGCTCATTACTTGAGAAAAGTACTATACAAGCCTTGGCCACAATTGATGGATTTACGTATGTGTGGCTCGGCTTCGCTTCGGCCCACATTTACACTTTCGTCCTTCAATGCCTCTTTTGCTGGCCGCTGCAGTAATGTACTATTTAAGTAGACCTCTGTTACCACCTGCGAGCGACGTGGTACCGGGATGAAACGCGTGTAACGTTACGAGTATAATTATACCCTTTTTCATAATAAAATATCTTTCGGATAATTTGCATAATTATTCCTAATAGGGCTGATTTTTCAATAGTCAGATAACTTTTATCTGAGGAATTAATATTGCGGTTTGACAGTTTTTGTATAGAAGATAATATGCCAAATTATTCTTCAGATATGAGTTATCTGATTATTGAAAAATCTGCCCCAAAACAATAAAAAATACATTAAGCTCAGCTGACTCCTATTATGCTTAATATGAATTAGCGTTTGTCTCATAATTATAAAAATCTACTCCTAAAGGTTGCATGGTAAAAAAATGCATGCTAAAGTCTACAGGCTACAGCGTCTAAGTACTTATAGGTAGAAAGGGCTGATTACCGTGATTACTGAGCTGCTGTAAGCTGTAAGATAATGTCTTGAAGAAGAAGACATGCTGCGCCGATTCAAAGCAAATTAGGATATAATGAAATGAAATTAGGGTATAATGAAATGAAATTAGGATATAATGAAATGAAATTAGGGTATAATGAAATGAAATTAGGATATAATGAAATGAAATTAGGGTACCTATAATGAAATGAAATTAGGATATAATGAAATGAATTTAGGGTATAATGAAATTAAATTAGGATATAATGAAATTAAATTAGGATATAATGGAATGAAATCAAAATCGTTGATTCGCATAAAATGTGGTAGGTACAAAAGATGTTATATAAAATTTCAATGCAAAGACACATTAAGCCATGTACCTACTCGTAATGATGGCATGCAAAGATTTAAAAGATAGAGTAGGTACATACGTAGTAACTTAAAGCAATACACAAATTACAATTTTTAGATGATCGTGAAATTCCGAAACTCAATTGGGTTAGCAACAGCATAACAATTGTAGAGTAGGCTGTGGTAACAAAAACAGCCCGTATTCCATTGAAACTTCGTAGTACGTCAAGTCAACTAAAGGTCAAAGAGTTACCACTGAAGGGCGGTCGACTGTACCAACAATGTCAGAAATAATTATTATATTATTGCAAACTGTGCACATAAAAATCGCATTATTGCTTAACATCGGTCAAAATGACGGTAAAGCGCAAGCATTACAAACATAATTGTCACTTGCCTTTTCTCAGAGCCTGGGTTAGGAAAGCGGTAGCGGAATTCTCGATCATTCTTCAGCCATAGGACGTAGGAGTCGGGGCCGTCGAGGAAAAGCTTCCCTTGACCGCAAGGGAGCCGCGCCTCGCGTCCCCGCACCGCACGAAGTAGCACAACTTCTATAACAAAACCCGTATTTTAATTGTGGAGGAAAACATCGGAGAGTTCATAGATTTTTCAAAGATCCTTAAAAAAAGACGGGTTCGATTCGTTATCACAAATCACCTTGTTCGGGATTCGTCAACATCATAATCATGGTCCATGCCCTGAGGACACTCATAATGCCTGCCGTCACAAGAGCCACCTTAACTGTATGTGTGCAGCTTCGGCGAACGTTAGGACTGTAATGCTGTCTTGTACTGTCCACTTGTCAGTTACCTACACTGACACAAAGGTTCGAAGTCAATAGAACTGAATTTAGCTCAAAAGTTCACCGCCTAATCGACATTTGAATGGTTAATCAGCCTCCCTCTTCGTGCACCTGAATGACGCCTATTGAAATAAGTAGTGACTGAACACATTCAATTTTCATCCTTCATGCACACAATTTATTTTTGATAAAATTTAATCATTTCTGTCGTTCGTGAATGCCGTCTATTGCTGTTTCATTGATGGATGTCGAACGAGCCATTGGGCAGGCTCATTAACAGAACACGTATCAAACTTTCTTTTGAAGTCAATACGTGTAAACTCTAAGATGGTTTCAAATTAGTAATCTGTGGATAACGTCGTGAGTAGTGTATTAATTGTTAATTCTATTAGTTTAGTACTGCTATCATGTGTAATATTTAATATACCTACTGCTGTTTGTTGTCCCTAATAAATAAAATAAAATAAATTGAATGTCCTGTATTTGTATGCAATTAAGGAATTACGTTCTAAAACTATCGACGTTTCTCATGCATAGTGCATGAAGACTGTCGAGCTAAAAAGGGCTTGTAAAATAGGGTATTTGAATATTTTCTTATTTCAAATGCACTTTACAAGTGAAAAATTTAATACACTGCACGTGTAAGGTTTCATTAAAAATAAATCATATGGATGAATGATTTTATGGGACATGCCAGGTGCACGCTGGATCGTCACTGCTGCCTGGCTAATATTATTATCACGACATGAGCTATTCTTAATCAGCTCTTTCCGATACGACGGAAGAAGATACGCGAGGTAGCCCGCGTAATTCGAATTCACTTACGTTTTTTGCAATTTGTCAGTCAGTGTCAGGTTCTATTATGTTGATTAAAACATGATTCGCGTCTTCGCGACCGTAATAAATAACGTTTTACAGAATTAAAATACATAAAAATAGAATCAGCAACAAGCCTCAAACGTATTTATAAATTTAAAAAAAAACGGCCTGCTCGCTAACGTAAAATTATATGTCATGCAAACCTGAACGAAAGCAAGTCATTTAAGCCCTAGGCTCTAGCCGGGCTTACTGAATTTAATTATGACCCGCTGATCATTAATGTGATTAGAATTTCGAACGTCAACTGATAAAATCGTATGGAAATATTAACCAAAAAAAATCTTATGCACAGGTCGACCAAAGAGTTCTCACTTCATAGGTTTTAGTCGCCGTCGACGAACGAAATGACCGGTTGCTGTGGTGCTTATACCCCCGCGTACTCGTAGAATGTCCATTGGCGTAGAATGGCTGACGCTCCATTGACGATATAATTACTTATATTGTATTTAAAAAAAATCCGACAGGCAGTAGGTATGTTATTTTAGTTAAATCTCAGATTTTCTGCCACCAGCTGCATCAGACTGCTATCTAGTTTTGAATCTTAGTTGCAGTCGGATTTTGATTTTGTCATTTTATTTTTATTTTAATCCTTTTAGTGTGTTATATATTTGGGATCGTCTCCTCAAACCCTTTATTTTGATATCCCACATAGTAATGGTACTAAATTTTTTAAGACTTGTTGTCGTTTTTTAAGACTTCTTGTTGTCGTCTAAAATCCGCCATATTGATTTTATAAAACAAAACCTAGCCTACCTATAACCTTTGCACGACCCAAACGAGTCGATAGTATGAAAATCCATCCGGCCGTTAGGATGCTTTGAGGTTATAAAGAATTCCACATACAATAGCAGATTATTCACTAAGGGCTTTATCCCCTTGTACGAGTAAATAGTGGGCGCTATTTTGAATCCTGAACGCTACGAAGGATTCTAGGGCTCCCGAGAGGAGCGAGGGAGGGACTATAATCCTCAGTGCAGTGCGGGACTTAAGCTCGCCCAAGACGAATACCTACGCCTTTATCCCCGAGGAGAATACTCTACTTTTCGCACCTACTGTACTGGGAGGGAGGTAATGAAAACCAATTCGATTATGGAATTGGTAGTTTATGAAACTGCTATATAACCGGGGAATACTAGTTAGGTATGTGCAGTGTCATCCACTATTTACCCGACAGGACAGGGTTATGTTTTATGCGTACTATGCGTACTTAACTATGTATCTTGATGGCCGCGAATCATATTTAGATCGACATTCAACCTCATATTGACCTGCGAATAGCAAAAAACGTAAGAAAATTTAATTTCGCGGGTTACCCTAGGCTGGCGCTTTCGCATTAAGAAGATCAACACCGACACTAAGTTTTTCGATTAGACGCAGGATAACAGAGAGGATGAATCGCAGAGCGTCAAATAAAACAACTTGTTTGTGTTTTTAAAACGAAGCAAAACTTTTCGAAATCAGAAGTACATATCTACCAAGGTGGAAAAAAAATATCAGGCGCATTTGACGATTGATTTTTAAAAACCGGCAACATTAAGTCAAGGCATAATTGGATATACAAATTGTTAAAAAATTAACCTTACAAACTTTAAGAGGTGCTTTAGACCATCGAACTGAACAACTTTCACTATGGGACCAACTCTGAAATCACGAAAAAAAAAATCTGCTGTTTCATACAAAAGTTCAATACCTACTTGACCAAAATGTATGAAACAGCTGATATTTTTTTCGTGATTTCATAGTTGGTCCCATAGTGAACGTTGTTCAGTTCGATGATCTAAAGCACCTCTTAAAGTTTGTACTTAAGGTTAATTTTTTAACACCTTATAAGTATATTATTTTTATGGCATGCATCAAGCAAAAGACTCAATGATAAGGATATTGAGGAATGAAATGTCTTTAAGAAACATTGTGTATTTTTTCCACTCTGTAAGTAGGTATAGCCCGTATAGCCTAGTAATAATAATAGAACAGTAGGTACGTACCTCTCTCAGATCCTGAAACGTAAACCGCCAGGCAGACTATAATAATATTCGTCACCAAAGTCTGAAACAAAGAGGAAACAATATTAATGAGTATTTGAATTCTAGTCTAGCTTCCTTTGTACGCTTTGATGGATACTTAACTGAGCGGAAATGAAATGTCCAGTAACACGAGAACCAAAATGCTAGCGAGTTAATTAATACTTACTTAGTTCTACTGACAAAATATGGACATTTATTATAAATAGTCTGAATTACTTAAACAAATTGTATTTAATTTTGCTTAGTTCTCTCAATTTTTCCTTGTAAAGATATGAAGTAAAGTGCATTCTAAGTACTTTATTTCCCACTTAGGGCTGATTTTACCAGTCAGATATATCTCATCCGTGGTATAAAATTGACGTCTGACAGTTCTAGTAAGTATGTAGGTAAAAACTGTCAAAAATATTTTTTTTTTCTCAATACAAGACTTATTCTAGGCATAAAAGTTCGGTGGAATTCGCCCTTAGTCATATTAGGTGTACGAGATCTTGGGATTATTTTCAAATTAGATATTTCGAGGTAGTGTTTGATTTTGATTAATACCATTTGTAATTAGACCATACCTACCAATTTTAAATAAGTTATGAGACTGATGTGAATCCTTGTGATATTCGGGCCGGGTTGGTTCACCAGATACGACACAATACTGCCAAATTAATTAAATAAGGGGAATCATTTGCAATCGCAGTGCATACAGACATTTCAAGGTAAGTAACGGAAAATTAACGTATGACGTTGCTAATTGGAATTCCCGATAACTGTCTGACAAGCTTAAGGCTAGCGGCTTATAGGAACGGCCGTGATCCCAGATGTCACAGATACTTAAAGGTTAAGCCTACTGTCAATTAATCGGACATAAATCGAAACTGAGTTTAAGGTATGATTCCAATCTCGGCAGCACGCAGCAGTGCTGCCGCAGCACTACTGGTCCCCATATATTCTCTATAGGTTTATATGAGATTACATTCCGAGCAATGTGACGCAGCAATGTCGCGCAGCATTGCTGCCGTGCTCGTAATGTAATCTCATATAAACCTACTAGCGCGGTTTCACCCGCGATAAAAGTACTTAGTCCTTTTTTATTGATTCCCTTTACAAAACTCCACCCCCTTTTTACACCCTTAAGAGATACTTTCGGGGATAAAATCTATTCTATATCCTTCCCCACAACTCAAACTATCTTCATACCAAATTTCATCTAAATCGGTTCAGCGGTTATTGATTCCCCATACAAACTTCCACCCCTTTTTTGCCCCCTTACGGGATGATTTCTGGGATAAAAACTATCCTATGTCCTTTCCCGGGATGAAATCTATCATTCTGCCAAATTTCATCTAAATCCGTTCAGTGGTTTAGGCGTGAAAAGGTAACATATAGACTGACAGACAGACAGAGTTACTTTCGAATTTATAATATTAGTATGGAGTATGGATACAGAATAGACTGGAAGCCGACCCCAAATATAGTTGGGAAAAGGCTAGGCAAATGATGATGATGAGTATGGATAGAGAATGTACGGGGACCAGTAGTTCTGCGACCGCACTGCCGCGGCAGCACTGCTGTGTGCTGCCGAGATCGGAATCATACCTTAAATTCCTACAGTCCGGCCGTCGAGAGAATGCGTTCTTGATACCTGTCAGTGTGAGCCAACTCAAATAGATAAGTAATAAAGATTAAATTTGCAAAATACTTAGGTATTCGTTTGTATGGAACTTACAGTACAGGTATCAAGAACGCATCATCTCGTCGGCCGCACTATATTGCAGAAAGCAACACTGTCTAAACTGGGGATCGAACCCAGGACCCCGCGCTCAGCAGTTCGCAAGGATGAATAGAATAGAATAGAATAGAATACTCTTTATTATGTACACCATATAAATGACGAATATCTTTAGCGATTAGATACCTAACCTTCATAAAATAACACAAGTTAATTAATAATTGAGATGGGTCTGTCAGTAGGTACCTATAGATAAATCTGAAATAGAATTAAAAATATTTGCACTAATATTTTTTTTACTAATATTTTCAGAAAATATCATGAAACGTGACTGAAATCTAACCCACTTAATTTATATTTAAAATTGCATGGTTTTTAACGTCTACTGACCTATTTTTCGCCATTTGCCAGGTATGACCGGGCTACAGACAAAAGATAGGCGCTCGCAGCACTGTCGCACATCATGACATGTCTAGTCGACGAGAAGTCCCTAGTCCTAGTAGTATCTAGTCGAAAAATTGCCATGCTTCAATAAGGGAATTCGCAAAGCTAATGAGATTATTTTCAAGAAAATAATCCATAAAAACACAACATGTTAAACACAAAATATATGCGTAATTCATTCACCGAACACAACAAACCAAGAATTTCTCAATCATGACTCATACAAATAAACAAAAAAATTTAACGCAACGCGCAGCCCTATCTGCATATTGAATCCATTGTAAGTTGAGCTGGCAACACCAAAGACTTGTTAACCCAACAGTTTAGCGGATGAAGGGGTCGAGAGGTCAAGCTACTATGGGGGGGTAGTAGCAGTCGTACACGCAACTTGCCTGGGGGTGACTCACGTCGCATTGTGTCGTACAACGATCGTAATAAACTAGAAAGCTCCGATTTGTTAATGAACACGTATTAGAACAGTCAGAACGAAAGTTTTGTTGATTTTAGGGTGCCATATTTTTTTAATTGACGTACACCGTAGGCACACACGGCTACACATCAAGCTATACATTTCTAGTTTTAGCTGACTTCGCATTGTATAGGTTTCTCGTACAATGAGGAGTCAGCTTATACTGGTTTTGTATAGTTTGATGTGTAGCCGTGCGTACACTCAACACTTTTGCGAAGAGTGGAATCGTACCATTTATCAGACTTAAAAAAAAGAGAAGGTTATTCGTCATTTATTTTTGTTTGAACATCATAACTTCACGCCTGTATCTAATACCCGAAGGGTTAGCTAGAGGTGTATCTCGTATAATAGGTACCTACACTGTATAGTGCAATATGCTCAGTGAAAATTTTTTACCACGACATGGCAACTGATTTCGATGATTCTTTTTTACTAGAAAATGGATACCTACCTTCGGGGTGGTCCCATATAAATTTCGTCAAGTTCTGATGAGTGGTTTTTGAATTAGGTTCAATAATACATTTTTATCTTCGCCTATGTTGCTAATGTTATATTAAGTACTTAGGTATTTTGTCATATAAATATATAAGTACTTAGCAAGAATTAAAAAGAAATACACAAATAAAAACTAGAAAGTAAAAACGTTTGTATAAAAAAAGCATGTGCGTGTCGGACTACGCATAATGAAGGGTTCCGTAATTGGGATGCATTTATCCCAAACTTGTGACAGATTGTAGTAACTTGATGTGCTGGCGTCTGTACACGAAGAGTATTGTAGGTACTCTTCGTGTACTTGTACCAGAGTTGGCCGGTGTAGAACGCCTGGCAGTATGCCTTGAACAGGGTCACTTTACCCTGTTTTGAACAATATGCAAATCGTCTGGCGAGCATATTACTTTTACAAGCAAAACTTCGCCTTTGCCTTTTAAGATCCAGATTATCACTTAAGTCATCGGTAACAATGTGACCTAGATATTTAAAGTTGTTTACAATTTTAAGAGACCCACACAAGGCAATAGGTAATACCTGTTCTGGCCCTTTACCATATTTGAAAATCATTATTTCTGATTTATTTACATTATATGTAAGACTATGAGCGGCGACATGGCGCTCGCAGATCGCAATAAGTTTCCTCAATCCGCCAGCAGAGGGGCTGAGCAGAACGATATCGTCAGCGTAACTAAGGTTGTTAAGGCATTCGTCTCCTACATGGCATCCGACTCTGGTTCGGCGCAGCTCCTCCAGTAGCTCATTAAAATAAAAATTAAAGATGACTCGGAAACTTAACCCTCTGTACCCTCGCCTGTGATAAAGTAATACGCTTTCAGCACTTAACTTACGTCTTTATTCCGAGAAAAGCATATTTTTACCCGACTACGGCGAAGCAAAAAGGAGAGTTATGATTTTAACCGGTATGTATGTTTGTATGTAAGTATATGTTCATCTGTTCCCTCATAACTTCTAAACTACTTGTCATAATTAGGCAAATGAGGTATCGTTGGAAGCGTCTTGATCGTCCGCTGGTTATAGAAATATGGCGCCCTCTAGCGGACATAAAGTCATGACCTAAAAAAAAATTTTTTCTAATCATGCCTTGTTGGATATCTCAAATAAAAGGGTCTAATTAGCGCATTTCAAAAATATCAATATTACTGAAAAAAGTCCCAAAATAATTAAATAAAAAATAAGTTTAAAAACTATAACCCGACTACTAAAAAGGTGGTCGCAGCTAGCATAATTATGTTAGTACAGCGGCATGCGACCACGGGAAGGTACAGACGCCAGCACATCAACCTACCAGAAACTGTCAAATTTTCCCAATCAACTTTGAACCTTATGCTTTAGCGATAAAGTTGAAAATCTATTAAAGAAATTTGACAGATTGTAGTAAGTAGCTTGATGTGCTGGAGTCTGTACTTTCTTGTTTCATCCTTTTCAGTAGTCGGGTTTTGGTTTTAAACTTATTTTCTTTATTATCTGCCTTTGAATAGATTTCGCTTGCGGAAGTTTTCTGCTTGACTGTACTTCAGGCTTGTTATCACTTTTCATTGACATATTTTATATTATCATAGCGGGAATGGGGAAGGTGACAAAATATAAACTTTGAATGAAATGACACGTTAGGAATGTTTCACGAGTCTTTGGATTTTATTTTACTTAATTATTTTTTACTTTCTTTATAGTTGTACTTATGTATAGACGTAGTGTGAAAACACTTGGTAGCTTTACACAGACGAAACTTAGCGTAAAGGAGACTGAAGTTTAGTGCATTGATAGACATCTTGTTCTTAGCGTTGGACTTACACTATTACTTACTTATTTCGGTTACTAATCATGTGCGACCATTCTGATAACGAATAAATCGAATTACCTTCGTTTTAAACAATCTCCATCAAAAGTTAACTTGTAGCCGTCTTAGAAACATTCCAAACAAATATATTTGAAAAACAACAACAAAACTGACGAGTCTAAGTTCCTGTCCAAGCCCCCCAGCAAGTCAAGGTCGCCCCAGTACCTACCTACCCTCGTGATATAAAAATTCTTTGTCATAAATAAACACTAACTCACGAACATAAATTAATTTCCCTGGCTCCTGAGCTAGTTAGAAACTGTATTACAGGAGCCCCGGCATTCCTCTATAATTATGCAAGGAATTTCTTTCAAGTGAACTCCGTTGTCGATATTACGACTACATTGCTGAAAGGATGCAACGTTGCAGAAATATAATAAGGCCTTGGGGTCCGAGTGCTCATCGAATATTTCGGGACATCGCGAAGTGGGACCACAGGGCTGGCCTATTTTAAGCATTGCCATCCAACGTGGTAATGCTGCCAGCCTTTTGGGCACTTGTCCAATTGATAGCGATATAATATGCGGACGAATTTTTTGGTGCCCAATGAGCTACTGTCTTTTTCTTTTTTTTATTATACACTTGTATATAATATACTAGCTTCTTCCCGCGACTTCGTCCGCGTGAAATTTCACCCTCCCTCCCCCCGTTCACCCTCTTAGGGGGTGAAATTTGAAAAATCCTTTCTTAGTGCACCCCTAGACCTCATAAGGAACGTACGTGCCAAATTTGGAATCTCTAGACCCAGCGGCTTGGGCTGTGCGTTGATATGTCAGTCAGTCAGTTCTCCTTTTATATATGTGAGTGGTTGACCAAAAAGGGACCTGGAGGGATTGGAAACCGTTATTTTTTTTTTTTTGATTTTTTTATTCTGCGGTCTTTTAGCTTTGTTTTGGTCTAACCAGAATATTTTTAGGTGCCGTAGTGTTTTTTTTATGATTTTTTTTGTGAGCCGAGGCAGTTTTGGAAAAATTAGTTTTTGTGATGTCAGACGCACATAAAGACAAGAAACTGACACTAAATAAGTCGCCAATAACGTAGTAACCGTAAACACGTGTTGACACTCACTAACGAAGTCGCATACTGACATAAAACATGCCGCAACTTGTTTCTACACGGAATTTCAAACGCGATTTACTCGAAATCAATTATTTTCCCTTGAGGTCCCTTTTTGGTCAACCACTCACATATATAGATGTATATATATATATTTATGTTAAATTGTAAAATAGGTTGTGTGTTAGAAATAAATGATTTTTTTAAATACCGGCTTCAGGGTTTAAAATCCTGGTACTTATTTATCCGGGAACCGGTACAATAGGCCTAGGTGAGTTACCGGTACCAGCAGAGTAGTATCTGTACTATTAGTACCGGTAACAGACATATTATTACAAGAGAAATCTCTCTATAACTTTGATCCAAAGTTTCATGAAATACTTAAACAACACTTATAGAACTGCAATCGATCTCACTTTCAAGCTGTTTCTAATTTTTTTTAAGTTTTTGAGAATGGCTGAAAGCCTGAGCTGAATGGATTCTAGAAGCTTAAACTTTCTATACGAGTAAACTATCAACATCTATAGTTTACAAACAATCATAAGTACTTATTCATCATCATTCTCTTGGCGTTATCCTGTAGGTCGGCGCAACATGTCTTCTTCCTCCATCATACGTCTCATGCTCGGTTCCTATACTTAAACAATAAAAACTTTTTTACAAAAAAAAAACAACCGACTTCAAAAAAAAAACTACAAAGTGATAAATAATTTTAATTTCGAAAGTCTGTGTCGTTGGTTCCGCATTTTCGTTTTTTGACACCGACTTCCGAAATTAAAATTATTTATCACTGTAGTTTTTTTTTTTTGAAGTCGGTTGTTTTTTTTTTGTAAAAAAGTTTTTATTTTTCACTTTAGTTGTACCTACTCCACACAAATTCAAATAACACTAGTGCATTGAAGAATTGAAGACACCGACTAGAAGAATCATCAAAATTCGCATAGAAATGCCGGAGATGCAGTACATTTATGCATATATTTATGATCATTTGTTCTGTGTCTGGTTGTAATTTATCTATAATATGTATGTATTTAGAAATATATAAGTATGTTTATCAGTTGTCTAGTACCCATAACACAAGCTCTGCTTAGCTTGGGACTAGATGGCGTTGTGTGATAGTTGTGGAATATTATTATTATTATTATTATTATTTATAACATCGTACATAAGCATAATTACATAATGTATTATATACTCGTACTAAAAACTTCCTGAAAGTATGTAGATCACATTAGTGAAAGAATTATCAAAATTGGTTCATCAGTTTTTGAGAAAATCGCGGACATACAAACATACATACATACGGGTCGAATACAGAACCTCCTTTTTTGAAGTCGGTTAAAAAGGAATCGTTCTACTTACTAATGGTAGCGTTTTTTATTGCCAAACTGCGCATATACTTACCAAAATAGATTCGTAAGCTAATTTTACCTGTGTTAGCTACTCCCATATATAGGAGGGTCTACTAAATAATGTATAAATGGTAATTTTAATCAATAACGGTCCATAAATTATAGGAATAGGCCATTAGTCTTCATCTCGGTAGATAACCATAGTAGTTTTCAAACAATGAGTGCACCATAGATATCCGTGGAGTGCACTAATGATATTGAAAAGTATGCGAAGGACGGTGTGAGGACACTAAAAGGAGTTTTGATAAGACAAGGTTTGAAGATATAAAGATAAGGTTTGAAGAGAGTGGGCACCAAGTCGAGAACTGTTGGCACAAAGGGAAAAATCCATTAATCTCTACGAGATCTATTATCAATATCTAAGCACTAACAAAAGTTGTCTAACTTTGGAGATAAACGACGGACGAGTGTTCAGAAACCAAAATCTAGAACTTTCTCAAAATGAAAGATCGAACTTTAAAATTGTAGGTAGGTACTTATTGAACTTGGAGAACGTCATTCGTTATAGCTGGCTAACGACTCTTAGATTATAAAGATACTGAAACTTTGTACTGCATTCACACAGAAACACCTATCTTGAGATTTCTAGAAATTATATCAATCTCAATGATCTAACTAAAGTTTCAAAATTATCAAAAGTTTCTAACAAAAATCCTTAATTAAGACTAACATGACATAACTGAAAATTATGATGCTCATAGGGCGAATTTCACCAAACTTTTATACCTAGTATAAGTCATAAAAAAGTTAAAAGATGTCTGACTTTGGTAAAATCAGGTAGGTAGGTAAGTACGGATAGGATTCCGGGGCTGAAATATCTCAAAACTATATTTATAGAAATGATATTAATCAGATCTAGAGTTCCAACCAATAATACCTACGTAATAATCCTTACCAAGCTCTCAGTCTAACTAATTAGTTTTGAGTTCTTAGTATCCAATATTTCTATAAATGCAGAATGAATGAAAGGTATCACAAAATGTAATTTTATTTTTTCTGATATTTCTCTATAACCACTACCCTGAACTAAACTAAAATAGAGAAATGCACCTAAACGGCTCTAGGTGCTAAGCGCGCAGTGCGGCTGCAAGGTGACTCGCTCGGCTCTAGGCGCTAAGCGCGCAGTGCGGCCGCAAGGTGACTCGCTCGGCTCTAGGCGCTAAGCGCGCAGTGCGGCCGCAAGGTGACTCGCTCAGCTCTAGGCGCTAAGCGCGCAGTGCGGCCGCAAGGTGACTCGCTTGGCTCTAGGCGCTAAGCGCGCAGTGCGGCCGCAAGGTCACTCGCTCGCTCTAGGCGCTAAGCGCGCAGTGCGGCCGCAAGGTGACTCGCTCGGCTCTAGGCGCTAAGCGCCCAGTGCGGCCGCAAGGTGACTCGCTCGGCTCTAGGCGCTAAGCGCGCAGTGCGGCCGCAAGGTGACTCGCTTGGCTCTAGGCGCTAAGCGAGCCATCTGTCAGTGCGTACACAGCCTAATTGTGCATGGTAATGTTACCTATCTACAGGACTGTCAAAGATCCAAAAATGACAGCCGGGACTAGGGTTCCCAACCCTCCCGGATTAACCGGGAGACTCCTCGGTAATAATGGTTAATCTCCCGATCTCCCAGGGTACAATTTTTTCTAAAATGATATGCATCCGTCGGCATCGCTACTCGTCACGTTTGATATGCATCCGTCGGCGTCGCTACTCGTCACGTTTGATATGCATCCGTCGGCGTCGCTACTCGTCACGTTTGATATGCATCCGTCGGCGTCGCTACTCGTCACGTTTGATATGCATCCGTCGGCGTCGCTACTCGTCACGTTTGTTCTTTCCATTCCTGTCTCTACTGCTTTTTGCGAGCGCGTATTCAGTATGATGGAACCAGTATGGAGCAAGGAAAGAAACCGAATGAATATTTCTTTAGTAAAAGCAGAGTTACAAATACTGTCAAGCTTCGATTTTTCATGTAAAAACGTTTATGATTTTGTGATAAAAAACCGTCAATTAGGTATTAGATGCTGCTCGAAAGCAAAGTAAATCATCATCTGCCTAGCCTTTTCCCAACTATGTTGGGGTCGGCTTCCAGTCTAACCGGATGCAGCTGAATACCAGTATTTTACATGGAGCGACTGCCTATCTGACCTCCACAACCCAGTTACTGGGTAATACGATACCCCTTGGTAAGACTGGTTGTCAGATTTTCGGGCTTCTGACTACCCGTAACAACTGTCAAAGATCCACGAATCACAGCCGGGACCAACGGCTTAACGTGCTTTCCGAGGCACGGAGGGGTCTTGGTAGGTATGTAAAGATGGTCACCCATCCACGGATCAACCGCGGCAAGCGTAGCTTAACCTGATCGATCGACCCGTGCGGCTGATATTACTGAGCACCTCAACGAGTAAAATAGTGATGAGGGTAAAATACTTCCAGAAAAAAACCATGAAATCGCGAAAAAAAATCAGCTGTTCCCTACATTTTGACGAGTTATGCTAACATAAATGTAGCCCAGCTGATTTTTTTTCACGATTTCGTGTTTGGTCATATAGTAAAAGTGGTTCATAAAGATGAGTACAATGTCCCCTTAAGGGGAAATTGGTGATTAAAATTTCACCCTGTATACCTACTGCTATTACAACAGTATGTCGGTGCCGCGATCCCGATTATCTCCTACCAAAAATCGCTCAGTGTGCCTACAGAAGTTTTCACGTCAAAAAATCCTTCCACGAACTATTCAATTTTATTTCACGGAATCAAACATTCAATTTACTTAATTGAAAACGTCAATCAATCAATTTCAGTGAAAATATTTTATACAAAACAAAGTTATGTTCGTACCTATACTCGTACAAGTAGCCTTAGGGCACATGTAACGAGGCGCATCGCAGCGCATTCGTCACTGCCAAACAAATATAATTATCTTGCATGATTTGAAATAATGAGTCTAAACGGAAAGTGGCACGCGTCTCAGGTTATTTAATCTCAACTTTATTTTTAGGCGCGCAACGTCGATATTTTTTTGGCAGTGACAACCGCGCCGCGCTATGCTTCGCTAAGACATAAAAAAATAGAAAGTGAAAAATAATATTTTTCCAGCCGTCTGTACACACGGCTACACATCAAGCTATACATAACCAGTATAAGCTGACTTCTGATTGTCTGAAAAACCTATACAATGCGAGGTCAACTCAAACTGGAAATGAATAGCTTGATGTGTAGCCGTGTGTACCATCTTTCCAAATCTGTGAAAGCAATTGCTACAAAAGTTCTTGAGAACGTTTTCTTTTCTTAGCCTCTCCGGGAATCGAACCTGCAACGCGTCGCTGATACTTAGATACCCTAAAGATGAGACAAAACAGGCAATGTTTGTTTGTTGTGACATCATCATCACGCCTGTATTCCGCTAAGGATCAAGGAGAGGCGTATAGTAGAGAGAGAGAGAGAGCATACAGAGAGCATACAACCCAAATCTCTTCAAAGTGAGAGTGAACAGGCTTCTTCTGGATAAGCTCGCTCCATCGTCGACTTTGTCTCTGTCACCTTTGACCTAGACTAGAGTCAAGAGCAAGTCCATTTCAAATAAAAAATAAAAAAATAGTACAGTCAAACAGCATAACGGGTGTAAAAATACCCTTAACAAATTATTATTATGACCATTTCTTGTTATGGACTAGACTAGACCTCCCAAGTCTTTCTTCAATACTAAATCGTTTTAAACTACCGCTACTTAAGCAAGTTAGGAATACCAAAAACCAGGTTAAGTATTCTCAAAACTACACACATCAAAAGTGTCTAGGGATCAAGCATTTTTATGCGGATTTCTTGAGATTGAGATGTGGTTTTGTAATAAATTTATGATTTTATAAATTTATATGGATCCTTTTTGGTGCATTTCATAATTTGAATCAGGAACTGTGAATCAAATTCGAGTAAAAGATGAAAATCAGCTGTCAATATTTTCCCTATAAAAACATACAACGCATTGAAGACATTATTAGTGCTACTGTTTCCCTACTACTGATTAAAACCAACGTTATTATGGAGCGGCGACGTCATTTAAGCAGGGAAGAAATGCTCAGAGCCGTGGGAATGATAGAAGCTGGTTCCCGGCAACGTACTGTGGCTTTAGCTCTGAATACAAGTCAGAGTGTTATCAGTCGACTTTGGACACGTTACCGAAGCACTGGTACAGTGGCTGAGCGCCATGGAGGACGGTATCGCTGCACCACACGGAGACAAGACCGATACATTCAAATCTTAACTCGAAGAGCTCCAACAATAACCGCCATGATGTTAGCCGTGAGGCTTCATCACTCTTCAGGGAACTTAATTAGCGACCAAACAGTCAGAAACCGCTTGCATGAAGTGAACCTTCATTCCCGAAGACCGCTACGGGTACCACCTATAGCAATGCACAATCGTAGGATTCGATATCAATGCTGGGCTCTTGAACACAGAAATTGGGCAGAAGAACAATGGCGTTTCGTGTGCTTTTCTGATGAGTCTCGTTTTGGTATGAGACCGGATACAAGACGTATACGACACTGGAGAACCCCTGGACGCCAACAGCGATTAAAATCCTGCCAGGAAGTCCATCCTTATAGTGGTGGAACCATCATGGTATGGGCGGGTATTTGGATCGGCGGAAGAACTGAGTTGATTTGGATCAGAGGCAACCTCAACGCTCAAATTTATGCTGAGACGATTGTATCAGACGTCATCGTTCCTCTACAAGTGCAAATCGGTCCCTTATTTCAGTTAATGCATGATAATGCACGACCGCACACCGCAAGAGTTGTAAGACAGACTCTCGCCGCAGCTAACATCAATGTCCTGCCCTGGCCTGCTCAGTCGCCAGACTTGAACCCGATTGAGCATGCATGGGATATGCTACAGAGAAGAGCTCTGCCGAATATGGAGGGTATCCAGTCGCAAGAAGACCTTTTTTTGTTGTTGCAACGAACATGGGCTGCCATTCCACAGCGTGATTTGGATGAACTCATTTTGAGTATGCCAAACCGATGTTCTTGTGTTGTTAGTGTTCGCGGTAGAAACACGGATTATTAATTGTTTAAGTTACCCAATAAAATTTTAAAGAAAACTGTTATTTCAGTCTTTTTTTCGAACTTTTGTGTTAGTGGTTCAAATGTCAAAAATCCCTTTATTAGGAAAATGGCAAATTTCTTTATTAATGCAAAGGTGACTTGGTTTATCGTTACTGTGACAAACGAAAACACTTTATTTGATGAATCCTTAAAGAAAATTTTAATTAATATCAATCAGGAGAAAAGTTATTGCAAAAATATATGTTGATCCCTAGACACTTTTGATGTGTGTAGTTTGTATTAAGGTTGCCTACAGTTAAAACTAAAAATATTTTTTTACTGTTCCTACTCAGATTATTTGAAAGCTCACTTAAAACTCAATTTAATAATTGAAGTGTCAGACTCACAAAGAAAAAATTGATTAAGATAATTGTAATACCAAGTTCTAGGAACTGTTTTTCTGGAGTACTTATATTTTTATTTTTTCCTTTTTTTGCTAAAATTAGTAAGTTTAGAGTAATGACAAGTTAAGAAAATATTAAGACGTAATCTTGTCTTAACTAAATCAAACTATAGAATCACTTACCTAATTAATACTTAACAAAAAAATCAAATAGTACTTCACCAATACGGTTTTTAGTATCGGTTATGTATAATATCTCTTAAATAGCACTACTTCAAATGTACCTTGTCTTTACTTTGTCTGAACAAGCCTTAAAAATCAGTATTGTCTAATATCTTACTTCGTTAGGAAAAATAAGATAACGCCATTTTGCACTTTTAAGTGAAAAAAAAAAAACATTTTCCGACAACACTTCATCAAAAATTAGAGTAGATTGAACTTATATTTTTGTGAAGTATAGTAATTATAACTAAGTACATACATTAATAACTTACATATTTATAGAAAATGTAGTACTCTGCACTAAACGCCACATTTAATTTGCAATATTATTATACATTTTATTGTTTGTTTTCTAGTATTTTAAAAGCCCGTATGTTTTATAGCATTATCTATAGATTTTACAGGAGAAATAATCATGCGTTTTGAATTTCCAATGCATTCTACGTCATTATTAAAGTCTTTTCTAGACATAAAAATTAGTTGTTTAATCGCCATTTTCATAAATCTTAAAACAGTTTTTGTTATAATTTAAAAGTTCACCATACTTTCTAAAACAAAGTTACATAGTTTTAAATTTTACTTCACTAAGTTATGATCGAATATCTGCAATTCAATATTGATCGTTTTAATTAAGTAGGTATTGTAGACATCTTTATTATTTATTTTTATTTATCTTTTCTGGTTCTAGGACATGCCGGTTTCCTCACGATGTTTTACTTCACCTGCGCCCGCGCCTACGGTGGCCGGGAATCGGCTGTCGACTCCCGACCCCCAGGGCGTCTCCTGCGGCGATTAGGGGCATGAGTGCGCAAAGATTACCTCTCCCTCACGCGTTCCGCCCCCTTCTTCGCAAGCATTACCGCTTCGCAGAAGGAAGTGACGGCCTCCCATGCACTCTCGCTCCGTACAATGGCCTGGACCAGGGCCGGACGCGAGAGATAGCCGCCGCCGATCGCCGCCGTGGGGACACGGCGGTGCTCTGCCCAAGCTGGGCAGAACTCCACCGTATGCTCCACCGTGTCCTCCAGGCGATCCACACAATGGTGATACCCGGGCGTTACCTCCCGCCTTATACGGAACAGGAACCTCCCGAAGCAACCGTGTCCGGTGAGGACCTGCGTCAGGCGAAAGGTGAGGACGCCGTGGCGCCTCTCTAGCCACTCCTCAAAGAGGCGAATTATCGCCGCAATTGTGGCGTGCCCAGTACTGGGTTACGACAAAGGCGCTCTCCATGTCGCCATTAGATCCCGCCGAGGCTCTGTCCGCTGTGCCGTGATTTCTCGCGGCAGCAGAGTAACGCCCCGGCATTTTGCCTGCTCGCGCCACTCCCATATGTAGGCGAGAACTTTTGCTTCCAGATCCCATGGCGACAATCAAGCAAACAGGCTTGCCGCCTCACCGGAGACCGTGCGGTATCCCCGGAATAGCCGGACGGCCATGAGTCCATGACCCTCTGGGACGCGTTCAACCGGCGGGCTGGTCGCCGCCTCAAGGAACGCGCCCAAACCGGTGCCTCTTAAAGGGCCATGGACCGCACGACTCCCGCGTAGAGCCTCCGGCAGGACTGTTTGGACCCCCTAGATTGGGCAGGAGTCGCTTCAAGTCAGCCCCGGCCCGGTCCAGTGTGGGAGCCAAACGTCAGAATGACCGGCCGCCTTGCGGAGTTATTTTAATAAGTAATAATCTTAAGTAATGGAATAAATTTAAGTAGGTTTTTTCCTCAAATTAACGCGGGTGAAACTGTGGGGCACAAATAATGAAACTATACTCTACGACTGGTCTGCTGGAGTGGAAGGAGAATTCTAAAGCTATGTACTTCATGTTCGCACAAAGCATCTCACTACCTATCAATATCAAATAATTGCATTAACTACTTAATTATGTTTTTACAATTAAATTAGGTATCTATCTAATTTTATTAAAATTATTTCAATATTATTTCATAAGTAGTTGCACTTCACTATTTTATTATGTCAATTTAAAAAAAAAGTCTCTAGGTCACTGGGAACACGGAACTTTAAATTACAAACGAAATGAAAAAGACATGGACAGAATTAATTATTGATCTATAAATAGTAAAATATTGTGGTTTACCTACTATTCGGTTAAAAATACTACAATTTAAAACTATTTAAAGTTTTTCAGGAACGCTAACTTGGTCTCGTTTTCACATTTCACTAACAAAAACTTTTGAATTTCTAATTTTTCGTTACATTCAAAACCGCAGAACAAAATACGCCAACTTTGAAATAAATGAAAGTCCGAAAAAAAATAAAAAAATACAAAGAAAAATTAAAAACTTATGGCGAAATAACATTAAAAGCAATGATAAAATAAATTAAATATTCAAATAAACTTACCACGAGATGCATCGTCACCACTTATATCACTGATTTGAAATAAAATCGGATTTTTTTTAATGGGAAAAGTGCACACGTCCTGTCGCATCAAAGACTATGTTGGAGTAAAGTTTGCAGCGGCGCGTACCTACCGGTTCCGACAGGTAAATGCAGGCAGGGCCGCGCGCAAGAATAGGGTGGGTCGCCCCCTCGCTCTACTATTGTTTCACTTCGTGGTTCTGTATATCATAATCATAACTGATACGCTATCACACTATCACATCACAATAATAGGCGAAAATCTGTGAGTGTGTTTGTATATTTCAAGTGTCGAATATTTTATATCCAAAAATGAAAGCGCCGTCGGTCAGAAAAAAAAATCGGCCAAGTGCGAGTCGGACGCGCACCGAGGATTCCGTTGCTGATACTATTGAGGTAGCTGCCGTAATATTATACAAAATATTTTTATTATATGATGTACCTAACTAAAAATTTACGGTTTTCGCAATTTTTCCTTTATCTGTGCTATAAGACCCGTTGCTTCGTACCAAATTTCAAGATTCTGAGTTCACGGGAAGTACCCTGTACTGTAGGTTTTGATTCCTTTGCGAGTGTCGAAAATTTGGGGAAATTTGCGGCATAAACGGCTGTATCTTTTGATTGCGTTGGCTTAGAAGTTTAATTTTTTCACAGCTCCAAGGGACAGTAAATTTGAGTAATTGATATAAATTCCAGCTTGATACCTACAAACTCTACAAAAAATAAAATCTAGAGTATTTTGCATAATTACAGCGAAAGTCTAAAATTAACCCCCCGGCTGCTATTTGAGATTGATAATGCCAAAAACCATTTTTGGATACGAAATTAATGATGTCAAACTCAAAGCATTTATTTCAATTAAACCATTTACAGGCACTTTTGAATTGTCAAGAAGTCGGTCAGTCAGAAAATATGAAGCTAGTTGCCCATTCCAAAGCGTAGGTACCTATGGAGAAGAACGGGCAAGAAACTCCATGGACACTCTTTTAAATTATAGTTTTACAAAAATATTAGTTACATCATTTATTTTGAATTTATAATTATGTGAGAACGATGTAAAAAAAGAACTTGTCCAATGGTACAAAGAAAGTTTAATAACCAGGATTAACATATAGGATACTTTTTGTCCCGATATTCCCACGGGATCGACACTTATGCGGGTGAAACCGCGGGGTGCAGCTACTTAGTTATTTATAAATATGGATTCAGTGATTTTATTATGAAATAATTTAGCCAGTCTTTTCTAATGTAACTTTACTCGTATTTTTTCTATAAAAATAAATACAATTAAAGTGTTTGTTTGTAATGTCAAAACAAAACGTCAGCGTTAACTAAATGCATATGAAAGTATACTTAAGTAGGTTCCTAGTTTATTGTATGTATAGCAGTGGCGAAGGGTGAATTTATGACAGAGGTAGGCCGGAGCAAAAAAAAATGCCAAAAGAAAATTTCAATGATGAATTGACTATAGAGTGGTTATGTTCTGAATTTTCGAAGTAATTCTATTAAACTATATACATCATCATCTGCCTGGCCTTTTTCCAACTATGTTGGGGTCGGCTTGCAGTCTAACCGGATGCAGCTGAATACAAGTATTTTACATGGAGCGACTGCCTATCTGACCTCCACAACCCAGTGACTGGGTAATACGATACCCCTTGGTAAGACTGGTTGTCAGATTTTCGGGCTTCTGACGACCCGTAACGACTGTCAAAGATCCACGAATGACAGCCGGGACCAACGGCTTAACGTGCACGTATAATTCTATTAAACTATACATATACGGTGATACGTAAAACAAAAAAATATTTTAATTTTTTTGTGTGTCTGTTTCGGCTAATCTCCGAAACGGCTGGACCGATTTTGATGGGACTTTCACTGGTAGACAGCTGATGTTATAAGAAGCAATTTATTCTATTTTAATTTTTATAAAATAATTAGGGATCCGCGCAAAAAAAAATCCATGATATCCAATTTGTGTTCCGACATGCACACGAACAAACCACGGGAAAAGCGAGTCTGAGCTAGGCTAACACAAATTAATTGGGGCAAGAAAGAATTTGCCCACCCATTTTTAATTTTTCCCAAAGGTTTTTACAATGTTTCATCATTTCATGTAATCGCTTTCCATACCTAAATAAAGTTATTAGGTACTAACATCGTTTAATGTAGGTACCTATAGACCAACTATGCGAAAAAGATTGAGTTAATTCATCATAAAGTGTGAATAAATCAGCTGGCCTGTAACAGGAATATGGGAAGATCTTGTTGTCGCTTTCGGGACACGCAACCCTAAGACACAGATAATATAATACTCTAGTCCTAAGAGGTACAGCAACACATAACCAAGAATATCGCCAGTGGGCTTCCGAGGAATTTATTAGTAATACTGAAACAATATATGTATTTACAAAATATAATAATAAAACATTTAGTATTGAAACAAAACAATATTGTGTATAAGCTTAGTTAGGTAGGTATAGGGCTTTGATATGCATCCAATTTGTGATTCTTGGTAACTTCACAGTACGGAGAAACGGGAAATATTAATATCGTTTTATAACTACGGATAAATTGCTTTACCATTTAAGCTTTTAAGGTCTGATTTTTCAATCATCAGTGGGGGGGCATTTCTCGTAATTTTAAGAACGTTCACAGCATAGATATCCGTGGTTCACAGTCTGATCTCAGTCGCAATCTGTCAAAAATACCTCTGATTTCCCTACTTTTTTGACAAGTTTTTGACATTTTTGTTTGTCGCCGAGATGAGACTGCGACTAGATTTTGAACGTTTTAAATTATGAGAATTGGCCTTCTGATAACTTTATTCGAGGCATAATTTAGAAATTTTGACAGTTATTTTATAAAAAAAACTGTCAAACGTCAATTTTATTCCTCGAATAAAAGTTATCTGGCGATGGAAAAATCAGGCCTTAATGAAATATAAATGATTTTTTTTAATATTTTGCGTGGTCTAGAAGAGCGATTGAGTCGATAAATTGCTCATGGATTGCAAAAAGGGTGGAAATTGGGTGCCCTAGACACCAAATTATTTTTACAGAGATTTTATACAAGATTTTTTAAAATTAAAGACTTATTATTTACATAACATCAACTTACTTATAGACTTAAAATAATATTAATAATATGTACCTACATGTAATAGAGAAAGGGCAAAGAATCATAGTGCATCAAAAAATTCGTCCGCAACGCAATGCTGATTATTTGGACAAAAAATAGGCTAGGCCTCTGGTCACGTGAAGAGGCGACCAGCCGCCTGGCTATGTCTCGAAAAACCAAGTGCGGGCACTCGGACCCCATGGCCCTAGTATTTCAACTCCAAACGGCTCGAACATATAGGTACCTAACTCCCAATAAGGTTGGAATATATTTGCTGTTTGGTGTTTTCCGCACCTGCAGCAGTCACCCCAGCACAGTCCGTCGTACTAGGAAGACGGGATGGCGCAAGGGTGTAGACACATGTTGCGTCCCACACCAAAGGCCTGCCTAACTTTCAGAACATTATGGTAATTCTGTCTGGTCTCTTCCCATCGTAGCGTGCCATGCCGTTGGGTTCTACAAGTTTGATCTGCACCCTAATTGTGTAACACACTATTACTCTCAGTTTGAATCATTTTGAAGTATATTGCTAATCCATTGCTCCTTATGTACGAAAATTGTGTCTGCTCAACAACGTAAATAACGCAATGCGTGTTGTTGAACTGTCAAAATGAAGCCCATTGCTACTGATAGTGTGTTACGCAATTACCCTGCTGATTATTATTTCGATATTTTTAGTCCGAACAAAACGGGCCTCAACAATTTAAACCATTAAATGAACTTATCGCGTATAGGTACCTACAGTCTAGGGTAGGTTATATTAAATTATCTAAAGATCGAGTAGGATCTCGATAGGCCTCAAAATCGAGATCTGCGACTCCCGCATTCCCCTTAAGCTTAAGGGGAAGATATATAAAACAATGATTAGACCTGCTGTCTTGTATGGATCAGAATGTTGGGCCACAAAAGGGATGAATGAAAGGCAACTGCAAGCAGCAGAGATGAGGATGCTAAGAGGGATGTGTGGTGTTACATGAATGGATAGAATAAGATCTTTTGACGTGCAAACGTGTATAATTTATGAGCCACCAGTATTTAAAGGTCTTTCTTCATGCACAAAATTAGCATAAAGGGGGATCTTGTGATACTGGGGGCGCAGCCAGGGGTGCAGTCCCCTCCCGACATCTCGCAAGTTTGATTAAATGTGCATACGTGCAATTACAAGTTGAGTAGGCACTGTAAGGGATTATTACTACCGAAGAGGGTGAAGATTTATATTAAAAAAAATATTGTCGTGCAAAATAGATTTCGCGAATCGGTAAACGTAACGGGGGACGCCCTCAGCCTAGGTGGAGCGACGATCTTCGCAGGATGGCTGGTAGCAGCTGGATGAGAGTTGCCGAAAATCGAGTGGAATGGCGTGCAATAGGAGAGGCCTATGTCCAGCAGTGGACTTCTATAGGCTGATGATGATGATGATGATGATGAAAATAGATCAAACCGGAATAAATCGATTTGTCGGGTGGTATGGTCTGTTGTTGGTATAGTCCGCACGGAACTAGTTAGCCGCGCCTTAGGTATGTGAGCGGTGGGACGGAGGGGCGGGGGCGCATTACTCAGTACGTGCGTTGCGCACCGCCGCCGCACCGCGTCGCCTCACCCCTATCCTCACCTCAGCGGCCAACTAGTTCCGCGCGGACTATAAATGGACCTATTTTTTTTTTGTAAACTGACATCGCTTAGCTAAGGGACCTAAGCATAATGCTGACGCTTAAGCTTTTGCTTCCGGTGTTATAGGTTTGTGTATGTACTTACTAGTAATACTGGAGATAATAAACGTTATTCTATTCTATGGTTGCCGCCACACAATATTAACCTTTTGCAGATCAGATGAGTTTTTAACCGACTTCAAAAAAGGAGGTTCTGTATTCGATCCGTATGTATGTATGTCCGCAATTTTCTCAAAAACTAGTGAACCAATTTTGATAATTCTTTCACTAATGTGATCTACATACTTTCAGGAAAGTTTTAGTATATAATACATTATGTAATTATTCTTATGAACGATGTTATATGCAAAAATGTACCTACTGCATCTCAAGCATTTCTATGCGAATTTTGATGATTCTTCTAGTCGGTGACTTCAATTCTTCAATGCACTAGTGTTATTTGAATTTATGTGGAGTAGGTAGGTACAACTAAAAAGTGAAAAATAAAATCTTTTTTGTAAAAAAAAACAACCGATTTAAAAAAAAAACTACAAAGTGATAAATAACTTTAATTTAGGAAGTCGGTGTCAAAAAACAAAAATGCGGAACCAACGTCACCGACTTCCGAAATTAAAGTTATTTATCACTTTTTGTAGTTTTTTTTTTTGAAGTCGGTTGTTTTTTTTGTAAAAAAAAATTATTTAACAGTTTAAACCGGTGGACCGTAGCACTTTGACCTTGAACAGGCATGGCGGCTGGCGTGATATGAGGTCTCAATAGAAGAGGAGGTTAGTTTATACTGGTTTTGGTATTTATACTATTGTTCTAGGTAAGAAGATAGCATCTTGTAAGCTTATGTTAAGCCACTGGCCCTAGGCCTATCAAGACATTTTGTACTATGTGTAAGAGTACTCGTTGCGTTCCCTTGAAAACAGAGATGGGTAGGAATGATCCAAAGTTCGTGCAGCTAGTATCGAATCCGCACTAGGGTACTCGCTAAGGGTTGGTACTGGCGTCGTCTTGCAATTTGGTGGATACCTTGCAATACGTCTTTAATTATTATTTAGATACAGGGTCAAATTATATTAGTCAGCGAAACTCCGCAGGCGTGATGGATATCTAAACATGATAAAACAAAAATAAATTAAACTGATGATTTTTTTCGTGGGGTCACTGTGTAGCACTTGAAATAGATAGTTCTTGATCAATTTAACGGCTAATATATTGACAGCATTTCAAAAACAATTCTGTATAATTTACAAAAGTTTGGTTAGGTTAGGTTAATGCATTATTGCTAACTAATTTTGGGCAACTTCCTTTGATACGCTTTTCGTTCAAATGTAAATTCATTATCTAATAGGGATAATCGACAATATAGGTCATCGGCTCATCGGCACATCAGTACGAAATGAACTCCAAAATCATGGTCATTAGGTATAAATTCGAAGGGGGAATTTAAAAATGAGTGTATCAATGGGGTTGCATTGTTATCACAGGGGTTAACGTGTGAGTCACCCTGCTCACCTGGGTGAATCATGCTCATTAACTCGAACGACTTTTGTTTCCAGAAACTTTGTAGGTACAAAATATTTTTATAATCGGCTTGTCAGAGTTTTAAACTCAAACTCATAGCATTCTATTAAATTAAACCATTTAACTAGTATTAACAACAGGCACTATTGAATGGTCAAAGAGTCGGTCAGAAAGTTGAAGCTAGTTGCCAAAACGTAGATCTCTATGGAGAAGAACGAGCAAGAAACGCGAAGGACACTCATTTAAATCAAGATATATCTATTACAAACTCCTGGGTACATTATTCTTGTAAAAAATGTCAAAGTCAAAAGTCAAAGCATTTATTTAAAATCGGCACATATAAGGCACTTTTCAACGTCAAAAATTACAATAAAATAGAATTGATTCTAATCGCCCCTTTCAAAAGGTAGATTTCGTATGGAGAATGTTTCTACAATGTTTTACTATACATATTTTGCATACCTACAATAATTATATAATAATATGTGAAGACGATGCACCTAAAATATAATTACTATAAGTACCACAAATAGGTAATAGAATTAAAAACGAAACCGTGACATATAAATTAATTATCTGATAGATAGGTACACACGGCTACACATCAAGCTATAGGTACATAACCAGTATAAGCTGACTTCTGATTGTACGAAAAACCTATACAATGCGAGGTCAGCGAAAACTGGAAATGTATAGCTTGATGTGTAGCCGTGTGTACATGGTGCTCACATATTTACAAAGTAAAAGCAAACGATTTTCATAAAAAAAATTAACAAGTAATAAGCAGAATTAAATCAATGTCAAAAAAAATACAATTAAATTAGCAACCAGTTTGATTTTTGTCTAGACTTTCGACTCGGTACGAAAAGGGAAGTGATTCAGCTTCCAAGATTTGACCAATACCGCCAATACGTAAGTAACAAGGCAAGTTCAATAACAGCTTGTAAAAAAACGTTTTTACAAAAAAAAAACCGACTTCAAAAAAAAGCTACAAAGTGATAAATATCTTTAATTTCGGAAGTCGGAGTCGACGGTTCCGCATTTTCGTTTTTTGACACCGACTTTCGAAATTAAAGTTATTTATCACTTTATAGTTTTTTTTGAAGTTGGTTGTTTTTTTTTTGTAAATAAGTTTTATTTTTCACTTTTTAGTTGCACCTACTCCACACAAATTCAAACAACACTAGTGCATTGAAGAAATGAAGACACCGACCGACTAGAAGAATCATCAAAATTCGCATAGAAATGCCGGAGATGCAGTAGGTACATTTAAGCATATAACATCGTACATAAGAATAATTACATAATGTATTATATACTAAACCCTTCCTGAAAGTATGTACTTAGATCATATTAGTGAAAGATTATCAAAATTGGTTCATTAGTTTTTGAGAAAATCGAGGACATACAAACATACATACATACATACATCCATACATACATACGGGTCGAATACAAAACCTCCCTTTTTGAAGTCGGTTAAAAAAAGAAACAAATCATAAAACCATTCAAAATATGTGATTAAAGATAAGCCCTTTGTTGACGTTGTTAGTGCCGTCGGCGACGTCAGCTCAAATTTCAATGTAACTGCTAATTAGATTAATCGTGTACATTGTACCGAATTCATTGTGGCTTCAACTGTCTGCTTATATTACGCGAATAAATGATTTGAATTGATTAAATCAGTATTTGTACATCAAACATTTTTAGGGTTCCGGGGTCAACAAGGAACCCTTATAGTTTCGCTGTGTCCGTCTGTCCGTCCGTCCGTCCGTCCGTCCGCAGCTTAGCTCAGAGACTCTTAATACTAGAAAGCTATAATTTGGCATGGATATAAATAGTAGTGGTAAAATAAAACCATGAAAAAAATTTTTTTTAGGGTACCTCCTGTTCACGTAAAGAGGTGATGTCTTTTTTTTCTCGTCTGCCCCATGGTGTGGGGTATCGTTGGATAGGTCTTTCAAAAATATTGCTGGTTCGTGACAGCCAATTTTAGATTCAGGGATCCGTTTGTGAAATATTAAGCTTTAAAGTGCTAATTTATATTAGAGTCAAGTGCCCCCCCCGCCTGCCAGTTAAATGGTTGCTTTTGGATATGTGAAAAAATTCACGGCAGTAGTGTATATAACAAAATTAAAAGGAAAACTATCACAGCTAAGGAGGCTTTACAAGTTTACGAGTAATAATCAACCAACTTAAATTTTCAGTTGCAATGTATGGGAGAACATGATTTTCATCTACAATGTTAAGTTTGTTCTTGGGATAAATTCATTCCAACTACGGAACCCTGCATTGTGCATGGTCCGACACGCACTTGGCCTGTTTTGTTTTAGTTTTAAGGTAGGTATATTTATTTTGCTGTAATGCCAATAAACGCATTTTTCCTTCTTTCTTTCAAACAAATGGATGGAGAATTTAGTAAAGAAACTTAGTAGACGTATTTAATAACTTATTTAATTAAGCTTATTATAATTTAAATTACTTTGAAAATGACATTTTATCATGTTTTACTAGTTTAATATTTTAATGGTCTGCCTGTTTGTTCCGGCTAATCTCTGAAACGGCTAATGTAATAAGTAGTAACTTAGGCTACCTACTTTTATTTTAGAAAAAATAAATAGGGTCCCACGAAAAAAAATCGACGCGAACGAAGTCGCGGGTAACAGCTAGTATAAGAATATATTTATCAACCAAAATTCAGCTGGCTGGTTTTTAGCTGGTGTGGTATTCAGTACCACATACAGAAGTAGGTATCTGGTACTGAATCACTACCTAAATCTCCGCGACCCTCCTCCGCTTGCGTCTTGAGATAAACAGTAGGGTCAATGTAAAGCAGCGCAGTAATTGATTTTGACAGTTCAACAACATTCGTTACGTTATTTACGTTGTTGAGCAGAATTTTTTTTCGAACATATGAAGCAATGGATTAATAGCAATATCTTTCAAAATGATTCAGATTGTGACTGATAGTGTGTTACTCAATTAGGGTGCTGATCAGAAGGCCAATTCTCGTAATTTAAAACGTTCAAAATCTAGTCGCAGTCTCATCTCGGCGACAAACAAATGTCAAAAACTCGTCAAAATGTAGGGAAATTATAGGTATTTTTGACAGATTGAGACTGAGATCAGACTGTGAACGATCTTAAAATTACGAGAATTACCCCTCTGATCTAATTTCGTATTCAAACTTTTTAATGTCAGCAACATCAATCTTGCGACAACAATACCTATTCTGTATGTGGTTTTGAATCATAGCTCCCCAAATCCTTGCAACCTGAAAACATTATACAGAGTGTTAGTGGGTGAATTCTGTTATAATTTGTTATTTAAACTTTCTTAATGACAGCAACATGAGTTTGAGTTTGAAAAAGGTTCATCATCCTTAAGATCAGGCAAACGATGTGTTGCTTTGTGCAAACAGTCCATATGGTCGGGTCCGAGATCTTCAAAGAAATAAGAAGCTCTCCGATCCCATCCTACTCTCAAGCTTATGAAGGTGAGGCGCGAGATTATCCTGCAGTCTTCAGACGATACTCGCAAGTACCGGCTGCACAATAGACGTCTCTTATGCCCGGTTTCTGAGATTTTTAAACGGAGTTTATCCATTGGATAGTGATTATTGGTTCGATATCGTGTTTCTGAACACGTCATTAAGGAAGAATTTAGCTTAAAAGTCGAGTGAATAAAATTACTTTCGAGGGTTTATCTGAGAACCTCAAAAACCGAGCATAAGGAAGCAATAGATAGGCTGAATACCAGTATTTTACATGGAGCGACTGCCTGTAATTATGTCGAATCAACAGCTAAGTATTGAAAGTTTAAACTCCGTTTACCACTCCGTTTTTCACTCTCTTGGCGGATTCTGGTGAAAATATAACAACGCTAAAACGCCACGGTGGATGGAGGCCCGATCAAGTGGCGGAAGGCTATATTGAAAACTCCATTCAAAACAAATTTGATATCACCCAGCGTATCACAGAACGCATCAATATTCTCCCAAATAGCCCACGATTATCAACATCAAGGGATGAGTAAACTCAGCTGATTCTGAACATTCAAAAGTCAAAAGTCAAAAAGTCAAATCATTTATTCCAATTAGGCACACTAAAGGCACTTTTGAAAGTTCAAAATTATAATAAAAAGAATTGATTCTAGTCGCCCATTCGAACGAGGGACCCTTAAACCTGGAACTAAGTACTTGTACCTCCCACTTTTACCCCACAGACAACTCAACATTCATCTTCACAGAGGACTGAAATTTAGTTGCCGGGAAAAAACATCTGGTTAAATATCCAGAATTGTACATTTAATTTTGACCTTCTACTACTATTAAGTAAGTATTCTGTGCTTCTACATCTCCTTGCCTCATACACCTACTCGTGTGTCTGCACTGACAGATGTATCGGAGCCGTCTAAAGGTCGCTCTGTTTCTGGCCATTGAAAATGCAACAAACCCGCACCTCCAAACGTATAATGAAATACTGTATCAAATTATCAATTATTATAGGTACTACAAAGATTGAAAGATCGAAAGTTATATTCGTTGATTCTGTATCTTTTTCGAGGCCGCCGGTTGATATCCCATTTCTTGAGTCTGTCGAAGCTATAATACCAAAGGAGTGTGAGCCTACGCCTCTTCTCTGTCCCAACGAAGTTGAAGAAAAAAGAAGATACTGTAAGGTAAAGGTGATATTGTAAACACGATACCAGAGGGGCAATTCTCGTAATTTTAAAAACGTTCACAGTCTGATCTCAGTCTCAATCTGTCAAAAATACCTCTAATTTCCCTACATTTTGATAAGTTTTTGACATTTATTTGTCGCCGAGATCAGACTGCGACTAGATTTGGAACGTTTTAAATTACGAGAATTGGCCTTCAGGTATTGAAGAGACTGAAGAATGCGGTGATCTTGCGCCAGCAGAAAGATGCGCTCAAAAGGATATGCGGACCATAGAATTTACTCTAAGGTGCGGACAAGAATATGTGAACCAAAAATTCTAGCAAATTTCTGAGAATGGATGGTAACGAATTATACGGGTTGTAGTAGTTAATTAACTCCGTACACCGATTTATCGTGAAGTTTGGTAAGTTCAGTTAGTATAGAGAAACACGTTCCGCTGAGATGCACTAAGTAAGTAGTTAAGTTTATTTAAGTTAGGAGTAAGTAACAGTACCGCCTTCCTAGTAGAAGGCGATTATATCTCTCAGTTGTTGATCAATAGCTACCCACTTATATTATGTAAGTTCACTATATTTTAATTAGATAGTCCTTCATGTTATGTTATTATGCTAAATTATGACGGATCGTTGGTAGTAGGTATCTCTAAGTAGTCTGTGGATCGTTGGTATAAAGTAGGTGTAACCTACTTTATACCAACGATCCACAGACTAGAGTACCTAAGCAGTCAAATGTACGGCGATGAGACTACACGAATATTTAGGATATCGCCGTCATAGTAAGAAAAAAAATTTAGGTTCTTCATGAGGCAATTAGACCAGCCCGTCAAATAGGTACCTAGTGCATGCACTTCTCAATTCAGCAAAAAATCTAAGCTTCGCGCCTGTGATGGTATAGCAGATAAAGAGCGAAAAAATCGCTTCACAAAAATCTGAAAAAATATGCTTCTTTCGCATGTTGAAATATGTCAAAAAAAAAAGTCGTCTTCAGTATCTAGGCGTGGTGAAAGCACGCAGATGCGTTATGGTCAATAAGTCTACTTCAACGGCCTCGAGATAACGGCTTTGGAGGCCTCCTACTGGTCCCACTATCTAGTGGAACCAATGACCTTATGAAGGCCGCAGGAATCCGCTGGACGCGACAAGAAGGGCCAGGCGATGTGGTGACCCTTGAGGGAAACCTATGTCCAGCAGTGGACGACTTTCGGCTGACAAGATGATGATGAAGACTTCGATGGCTACTGCTTCAGTTTGCTCGCTTGGATCTTGCGTGATAATCACAATTTTAACCTAACCCAATTTAGCCTTCCACGAGCCTAGATACTGTTGGATAGATCTCACATTGTTCTAGGAAGTAATTCGCCAGCCGCTCTCTCTGCTACGCTCGTGCGTCATCTAAATTTGGGGATTTTCTAGCCTAGTGTCTCACCGCCCACCGAGGATGACTCGACAAAAGGTAGGCACTGTTAGGTTAGGTTATATAATAAGTCTGGTCGTTTAGACGTGATGTTGATTTTAAAATCATTAGAAGTCGTATATCTGCGCCTTAAATGAAACGCATAGGTAGATACTTTGAAATCTTGGAATGTACGTAATTATTCCAATAACCAATGCTACTTATTTTGCATCATGACGTCGGCTTGCACAGAACAACTATTACCCTGTGAGATTTTCGAGCTAATCCTCTGTTCTTTTCGAATCTTCTAATTATAAAATAGGTACCTACTGTTTTCTCATGTTGTATACCTAATATGGTATGTTGTAGGCACAGATATCGATTGTAGGCATGCCATCATCTTATAAAATATTCATGGAGATTGTATGGGAAAAATAAAAGTTAATAAAAAGCCAATAAAAGTTAAGGGAAGGGTATAAAATAAAATACAAATGTTACCACAAAACTGTTTATTTCACAAATTATATGATATAAATAATTCTGACATGCGTGTCTTCCACGCTGAGTTCCGTCGCCTTCTTACATTACGGTTCTTATCTGCGGAACCCTACAAAGCTTTTACAAGGCAACCAAATTGCAATGCCTAGGATATAAAATTACAGGCAATTTATTGCCTATACCTACAAATAAACTATAAGCCCGACTTGATTGGAGTCACTAGGAAACTAATAGATGTCAGTTGTTATCGACGGACGATTTTAAAACTTTCCAACGTGAATCAAATGAATGATTTTGAACGAACATGAAGCTAAAGAGCTAAAATACACGTTCATTATGAATCATTAGCACATCTACCAATGAACGTAAAACTCTTGTAAAAAAACCTCTCGACCTTAGATATTATAAAACAAGGTTTATCTTTAGATCCAAGCTACCATGGAGGCATTTTTAAATTTAGAGTTATAATCCGACAAAGTTAAAGTTCTTATTACAAACTGACGATAAACCAGAGTCTAAGTTGTCAATTTTGCATCTTTACGTTTGTCGGAATAAAGTTCAAAATACAATAATTGGCTCGAAGGTATTAGGCTAGGAATAAAGATAGAACTCTTTTTAGTAAAAAGACAGTCTATGTTAAACCAACGATGGATCACCACCAGGCAACGCCATCTACAGACTTCGCTGTATTTACCTATGCAAAATAAACCAAAATTCCTGCAAAATTAAAAACTGCTAAAAGGAACTTTTGACGTTTGAATGACATTGACAGGTGTCGTTGTTGGAAAGCATGTGTGAAATGTTTTGCAAAAGCATAACGTCGGCGTTAGCTCCGATTTCGCCCAGGCGTCGGAAGATCCTTCTACCGTTGTAGTTAATGTAACATCAAGAATGCTGTCGCATGTGTTTCAAGAAAGTACCACAATCTCACTAAGGTCCGGCCGCGTTAAATTTGCCAAAGATGTAAACAACAATGGCCGCTCGAAATTGAATAAAATCGATTTACAAGAACATTTATTTGAAGTAATGTTTAATTTCGTCTAGTCAGCTCGGAGATTTAGATGAAAACATTACTTTAAATAAATGTTCTCGTAAATCGATTTTATTTAACATCGAGCGGCCATTGTTGTTTACATCTTTGGCAAATTTAGCGCGGCTGGACCTTAGTTAAGCGATACTTGGGTAGATGATGAATGACGTAAATAAGACTTACGTCAAGAAACAGCTCCCGTCTAAACGTGACACTGGCAGAATAGTCGACATCGGCTCAATTGCTAAAAGGAAAAAAAATATACCTACCCATTTGGTTCGTTGGAAAGTGCAATAAAAATTAGTGTCCTAGAAACACCAAAAGTCGTCGATCTTCTAAATACCCACATATTTACAACGGACCAATCTGTATGTATGTCACATATTCTACACACGTTAAGTACGTTTCTGTATATAAATTCAGTCTTCTCAGACTTCAACATGTGCTTGAACTGCTCACCTATTATATTACAGATATCCTTAGGTTAAAGACTATGGTTTGAATTTTTCGGGATTTTAAAGACATTGTTGGAAGCTATTCTTATTTCTATCGTAGTTCAATCTAAGCTATGATATAGAAAGTATCAAGTTTGTTTGGTGTGTAGGCACTGTATGAATAAGAATTGTTTGACTGCCGCCTTTCTGCGATTTTTATATCCAATATAATAGGTACCTATTGCAGCTACATTTTGGCAACATCTGAGTTCTGTCGGGGAAGCCCTTTGAGTACTGCACTACGGAGGTTGGATAATAGAGCTATCACAAAATACTACACAGCTCAATCAACTAGGCACTTTATTATATTTAAAAACTATGAGGGTATTGGCTAACGGGCCTTTTCCTTGACTGTAGGAGCTGTTTTTTTGGAAGACCAATACGACAACGGATGAAGTACCTATACTGTATAATTTATATTGAAGAGGAAGGTATTTCTGTTATCCTATGTGCACCAAGTTTAATATACGGAGTAATAAAAACTTATAATAAATCCATTTGAAAAAAAACACGTAGGCACCTCAAAATAGCTATTTTTGTTACCATGTATAAAAATGTGACATACAAACACAGTCCAAATACAATGTACAAAACATCCCAACGATTAAGACAAAGGATTACATAATTTTTTGAAAAAATTCAATTACTTTACTGATTTCATTAAAATCTCGTCACAAATTTACTAAATACTATTACACTCCCAAGCTGTAGTCGATTAGTTGGCTAAACCCCTCGTTCGCACTAAGAAGGAGAATAGATTACCGAATCTAATTCGATTAGTGCAGAGTTAAGTAAACAAATAGTTGTTTATCACAGATATCATACATGCAAAGATACACCAATGACGCGATGTAACGACACAACTGACTAAAGCAGCGGTATCGATACTAAATTATCGTATTTTGTACATTTCTCCAATTTAGGGAACTATCAAGTTTAGTCAACTCCACGAGCTGTCTTCACGATGCACGATGTCGACACGACTAGGTACTGGAAACAAACACTTCATAAGCGATGATTCCCATGGATGGCAGCAGAGCTGTTTGGTAAAGACACCCATACATTGAACTGACTTTAAATTATGATCTATAAAAATAGCATACTATATTAAGTTAGAAATCTTATTGCTTCTGTTTATGACTTGTAAATATTCGTGCAAAATGAAGACATTACATACCTATTAAGTTTAGGCATTACATCTTATTTTATAGAATAAGTTACAAACTATCGTTTGTCAACGAGTTTTTAAGATATTTGTATGAAAATGAATATTTATGCATTCTTAAACAAATGCAGCCATGCATTCATTATCGGGGCATAGGGCCTCGATAATACAGAGAGGGAATTTTAGTTTTAACCGCCACCTCTAACGAACTTAATATGTAAATATAAATAAGTATTTTAATTATTGTAGCACCGAAATGAGTCCTACAATATATACAGGGTCAAATTCAATTAGCTAGCGAAACTCAGCAGACGTAATGAGTGTCGATAATTATATCAACACGATAAAGCAAAAAAAAATTATGAACATTTTTTATGAGATCAACGACCGCTGGTAATATATTTACTTGACGTATGTAAAAAACTGTTTTTCTTTTGTTTTATTGTGTTTAGATCCATCACATCTGTGAAGTTTACACAAAAAAAAACAGTTTTTTTAACAGATTAGTTCAAGTAAGTAGGTAGATATAATAGTGGACCCAAATCATAAAATATTTTTTTCTTATTTGTCATGTTTAGAGATATACGACACCCATTAAGTACGTCTGTGGAGTTTCGTTTACTAATTTAATTTGACCCTGTAAAGAATTGGTTTATTGTACACTGTCAGCTACGATTTTAATCGCTTGTTCACCGCTAATGAGACACAATTGATTTTCTATTAACCTAAAAATTAACAAAGTACCTAATCTAATACTATTATTTAACAAATTGGTACCTATATCTGTACTGTAAACAATGCCTTGGGTGTTGAACATAAAATTCCCTCACTATCCTATAAAATTACGACTGAAAGACTCAACCCCGCGCTGATCCAGGATTTAGACGCGAACCTTGTGATCGCAGCGACCAACATTCCTACATCAAATCAAATCTTTTGGTCGCGGCGACCAAAGTAATAATAATCAAAGCTGAGATATGATGGCCGCGCCTAATGTCAAATCTTCAAAAACAAAAGAATAATATGTATGTGTATTGTGCTGATGTGATGGCCTGACAGTCAAAGGATGTATTCAGAAGTGTGAAAAAGAATAAATCAGCGGACTTTGCACCAATATAAATAAGTACCTACGTATGCATTCTCTAATTGCGACAACATAGAAACATACTATCTCTCGTAAAATATGTGAATAGATCATTATTATTTCTGTTATTGCATTTTTCAGTTGCGACGTTGCGTTGCTTGATTAAATTATATTAAAAAATCGTTGTGGTAAGTTGTTCCTACTTTATCAAGGCATTATCTAATTCTATTGCAAATTGACTGTCTGTACTAACTTGCTTATAAAAAAATACTATGATCTGTCTACAGTGCAGAGATGTTCAATTAGAACTAGCATGACGACAAAGCTCTGCAATGCGTGATATGTATTACGACTATACAGATTGTTCTTCATTGTACTAGCGGACGGATTGTGGCGCTCGCGCACGCTGATACTGCACAAGGGAGACAGCACAGAGAGGATTTACTAAAAAACATTCATCATAAGGCCGACACCCGACACAAGTAAAAACAGCGGCGTCGCATCGGAAAAAATCGGACGAGCGAGTGATGTCGCCGATTTGTGCGATGCGCCATCACATCTTTTTATTAAGTAGGTATGTCAGGCCTCAATAAAAGTTGGGTTGGGTCGACCAGTGTCAGTGTGTACCTAGCTCAGAAGTGACCCAACCCTGGTGCAGATCAGCAGTGTAGAAACGCACTTATTGTCGGTTATGACAGGAGAAGTGTCGTGGGATGTCTGTAATATGGTGTGATTGGCACATGAAGGGGTGTCGTGTAAAAAATGAAATAAAAAAAAAACTCAACAAAAAGGTTAGTATTTATTTATTTAACTAGGCAAAAAGGTGATCTTTTTATACAAAAAAATATATTCGCTAATCGCACTGTGTGCGCAAGTCCTATTACAAGTCTTTAAACAGACCATTTTATTTATAAATAATGACTTTTCCTAGGAAAAAAAATACACCAAAATATGGTATTCACCTTTATACAAACATTAGTTACAAGCGAACCGTACTTTTTAATGTTCATAAATCATATAAAGTAAATGCAAAGAGATCGTGTAATTGTTATCGATAGATCTCCTTTGCAGCATTTATGTTGCGGATCGGCTACCTAACTCTCATCATCTAGGATGGTAACCTGAGGTGCAGCAATTAGGGCATTTTGACATGACATTGCATTGTTAACTAATTAACATGCATAACAGAAAATACAAATTATTTTTAAATATTGAGTACATATTAATCTATCAATAACATTTTAAATTGCGAATTTTGTCTTCCCGAGACTGAAAAGAAATACATAGAAGATTTTATGAAATTGAATTAAAATAAATAAATTCATATATTAGGAATTGTCTCCTAAGAATGTTTTCTGGCAGTCCTTACCGATCTCAAATTACCAACCTTTATTTTATTTTTAAGTTATTGTTGTATCATTTAACCTATTGTATGGGCGACTATGCTTCAGAGATGTACTGAAAACATCGAGGGAGCCTAGTCGATCCGCACCACAAACACTTATTGCACGCAATTTCATAATTGCACTAAGTTTAATTGTAACTAATTAGCGAACCACAAAGGAATCACTAGGACATAATAGTCTTAATATTCAGAAACAGTTGTATACAGGAAAGCTATGAATAATCTCAGGCGAGTCCATAGTTTTCCATCTACAGCTAAAACTGTCAATGTTTTATAAATTACAAAAGAAAAAAAAAACAAAAAAAAAACACTATGATAGGGCGTTGAGTTGTTTCTCTCAGCTATATCTATATTACAGCCTTACATATTTTGTTTTAACTTTTTTCTTCTAAAGTATAAATAGATGTATCACCAGCCTTAGATATCAAAAGGTATTGTTTATTTAAAACTAGAATAATTAGTTATATGAAGCGAGCTTTGCTAGTTGGTTACAATTTCATGGCAAGCGCAGCACCCTTATTGGATAACACCCTCGTCATTATGGAAGCCTGCCTTTTCAATAAATGTTAGCAATATCCATTGCTTGGATTTATTGACAAGGTAAATGTAGTCAACATGCGGAGCAATGTTTAGTTTTGCGTGCTCAGGAGTGATTGCGATGATCAGGAGTTGCGCAAGAAAGGCGCTGCGCTTGCCAGCATACGAGTCGTGTTCGGACATGACGTGTGCCGTGTGGCGGCAGGCCTAGGCTAATGCGATGACGTCGTGGACTGTCTACAACTAAAGGAGGATACTATTTTACACATAGCTGACCCCGTGACGGATCGATCTACGGTCTGCGATCTCATTCTCATTCTCAGTCAGTCGAGACTCATCGCCACGTCTGTGTTCTATCTGAGTAGGCAAAAATATATAGGGGACCTAGAAACATATTTATATCCTAATTTGTTTTATTTATAGCTAATACATATCACGTTTTCTGATTATAATTATGGGATATATTTTTAATAATTGCTATTAAAATTTCAAGTTGTCACAATACGCGACATAATAATCGGTGTTGTGTTCTTCTGGATTATTTTAATGATTATTATCTATGTTTACAATAATTGGTGTTTCTGTATCACTTAACTATCAACGGCAATAACTTATTACGATTTAATTTCTCATACAACGAATCGACAAAGTTTGCGGATCGTAACGGACTAGCAAAGCAGATAAAAATAATCGTAGAAAAAAAATAACATTTTTAACGCTAACTCATCTAAACTAATAACCACGCTATATATTTATTTAAGAAAATATTGAGGTTTGGGACGTGGACACGCAATTAACTATAGCATACTAGAGGAAGAAGTTGGGAAGACGGTTGGGAAGAAAGTCCTAATAATATTGTAATAGGTACTAATCGGCACTTTAGCGACCTACGCGTATCTACTTTATAGTCGAATAATAATATAATCGCAACAATTTGTACGAGTTTCATTGTCAGACTGTCTATGTAACGTGTCAGTCGGATAGCTGGCGGCATATTGGAGGAGTAGGCGGGAGTCAGTTAAATTTCAATTCGAATTCAGTTCCTTGTCATATTTTACGCGATATGGAAACAAAAGTTAGTGTTGTGTTAGGTAAGTCTCTTGGTAATTAAAAAAAGAATCTGGTTGATCTTTTCGAGGACTATCTACTGTAAATTTTCATTCAAAATCGCATTACAGTTGTAATTTCATCAATAAGGAGGAACTACCTATTTTCGTCTCCAAAATGACCGCAAGCTTTTGGGCTATGTGTCCACGTCATTATGGTTTCCATCCAATTGACTCCTTGAAGTCACAACTAGTTGCGTCAGAATGACAGCACAGCATCAACGTGTGACTGCGTCATTTTGACGTCACGACGTCACGAGACGTCACCACCTCAATAAAGGCTCAACGCGCATCCTGTCGGTGATCGCCGAAATTTAGAAAAGAATCCGAGCTTTCAAAAACAGATTCGAGATTTCCATGCGATAATCAAAGCTATCAACGTTAGGCTGCGTATCAACGACGCGTTATAATATCATATACACATAATAACGAATGATAATAACTATATAGGGCAGAATTCTCTGAGGATTTATAAATAATCAGTTGTACTCGCGCGTTACCGGAATTTTAAAACAAGGGTCGAAATATCGTACTTTTTCGCTCAGCGGTTTTACACGAGTTCTAACGAATCAACATGCAGGATATATCAACATCAGATTATCTTAATTATTATACTTCTAATTTTCCTCTCAACTAATCCTTATATTAATATAATATTTAATTAGCTTTTTCATCATAACGAAACAGTTTCAGTGTTTTTTTTTTTCCTCAAAAATAATCGGCCTTTTTCTATTGCATATTGAAAACATTGCGATGCTGCGAATGGAAATGTATTCCTATAGTATATGTCAATGGTTTTTTTTTTTGGTCAAATGGTTAATAATACATCGCAAAAAACCACTTGATATAAAATTGACACCAGAGAATTTGAGGTAATAGTTCATTATGAATGAATCTAGAGCGTCATTCAAATATACAATAAAAAATAACCACTTTTTCAAGGTCTAAATACACTGTTTTGGTACATTCGGCCTATGGAAACCATGACCTAACTTAGAATTTTGTCATACATGATCATATAAAAACAGACGCCAGCACATCAAGCTACTACAATCTGTCAAATTTGTTTAATAGATTTTCAACTTTATCGCTGAAGCATAAAAAGTTGATTGGGAAAATTTGACAGTTTCGGGTAGCTTGATGTGCTGGCGTCTGTACATTCCTTGTTACTGCATTGTATTTGGAGAAGTTACGAACAATTGCAAAGCGTTTCGCTAGCCACATTTCATTGCGTGTGACGTCACATAGAAGCAAACAAAACAAATTCAAACTTTGCTGGTTGCATTTTGGTGAGTTTAATTTCACGCAAATAGGATTGATTTTTATCCAAAATACTATTGCTTTTTTAATGTTAATGTGTTGGATGAATAATTCTCCTTTTAAAGTTATAAAAAAGTGCAAAATAATTTCTCAAAATAAGTCAAATAATGTATTAACAAGTAATATGTCACTGAGGAAGTTCATAAGTGATCAACGTTTTCATAAGGCGATGGTACCCGTAGAATTGTCATTTATTAAAATATGCAAAATACTATCGGAGATGCTAGCGGTTTTAATGAAATCTACGAAAATGGTTTCCGTATAAAATCATTTAACTTTATATTGTCAGTCAGTCAGTTGTTGGTTATACATTTAATAGAGGAACAGGTAAGAGACGGATGACTATCAGGACACATAGATAGAAGAGAGGAAGCTAGACGGGACAAGATCTTGTCGGAATGGTCACCGAGGACAAGGTGATAGAAATGAAAGCCGTCCTGCAGCTCAATGGTTGACGACAACAAACGTGTTGTCACTAACAGTTGCCACGACTAACAGAACAGGATGGGTCGGACGCTAAAGAAAGGCCTATGCGCATGCGCAGCAATGGGAGATTATCAAATATTAATTTAATCCATAAGCAACTTAATTTAGCATTTCATTTACGAAAGGAACAGGGACACAATAGAGATTTAAATCTCTCCAGAAAAACACCGAATTGTAAAGAAGAAATAGAAACAACGATGTAAAAAGTAGAAAAAAAAAATAGTACATAACTTATGTACTTGTAAACAAAACAAATCTGTACTTGACTGATGCAAAGAAAAAAAAAAGGTCGTATGAAAATACGAAACCCTCCACCGTAAAATAAATAAGTAATTTCAGTGGCTCAATAGTCAAACAACAGACGTACAAATATCAGCCCGTTTCACCACTAACCAGAAACGTCGATGATAACAGTATAAATCTATTCATTAATCAATTACAATATATAACACCTCCATGCTTGCTTTCATTGGCTGTAAACGTATAATAGTCATATAACCATTTACCATAGGCACATTAATTAACATTATAACTTCAACTCATTCTTAGTGGTGAAACTGACTTTATAGTAGGTGGCGGTATTCTATGACCATAGAAAAAAAAACAGGTCGAAGTAAAATTTCTTCGTAAAATTATGTTGCTATGCGCATATGTAGTGGTAGGTACAGTAAACAACTATCAATGGATCATAGAATACGTGGTTTCATCAAATTTCGCTCCATCAGCGCCACCTAGTATATCGCAGCGGTGTTTCAATCTTGAACTGCGGTTATTGTCGCTAAACTGAATTACGGCCTGGCCACGACCTCGCCGCTGTCAGCGGCAGCTAAGTGCGGCGCGGCGAGCGGTAAAAAAAAATATACCAAAATGTATAAACCACGACGCACCGCTCACAGCGTCAACTCTGCACAAAAGAAACCGCGCCGCTTGCCGCTAAGCCAAAAGTCGTGGCCGGGCCGGTTAGGGCGAATTTCAGCGAATAAACTGAACGCGACCAGCACAACTAAACCGCGTTCAAGCGCTGTCAATGTCATTATTCCGTTACAACAATGGCACTGAGAACTATGTGCCGATCGCATTCAGTTTTATTGGTGAAATTCGCCCTTAGAAACGGTCAAGCCGCCTGGCCCTGACAAGCAAAGTGGCCTTATAGTCCAGTGCAAAAAAGCCTCGGAATACAATTAGTGCTGATTTCACCAATGAAACTGAACGCGGTCAGGACATCTAAACCGCGTTTAAGATCTGTCAGTGTCATCATTGCGGTGGAATATTGACACTGACAACTCTTGAACGCAGTTTAGATTTGCTAATCGCGTTCTGTTTCATTGGTGAAATTGGCACATACGAGTACTCTATCTATTATATTCGAGTGTATCATGTCTTTTAAACAAACATCTAGAAAACATGATCTAATACTTTTTACTCAAATACATTGAGACTCATTTGATTCCCAGGTTTTTATGACTGAACTACTAAATATATACAACACTATATAATTTTTATATTAATTTGAATAGCCGTCTTGACCTAACATCATACACGGTGAGTTAAGAATAGGGACTGACTGCTTTTGTAGCTCGCTAACTCTTAGGTACAGATGGGTTCATGTTCAGTGATGTGGATCCACCTAGTTTTTCAAACGAATTAAAACTACATTTAGTAGTTAGATGAGATTTAGAGAACAAATGATTTTTGCCACCAGTTTGGTATAAAAAAGAAAATGTCAGTATAACAAACCCTAAATTTAGTTTTATTTCATTTGAAGAACTGATGATGATTGACGAAATGGATTTCTAACAACCATTATTAAATCTCTTTCTGGCACTCTACTTGGGGATATCAACAATCAAAAGATTTGCCTTTTTTTTGTTAAAAAAAAGTTAATTTTGTATGAGCAAAAATATTTTCGTATATACCAAATGTAGTGCCAGCTCCAAACGTCTATACACAAGCTCACCTTGTAGGAACGATTTTGACATAGGCATCCGTTTAAATGAACATTCACGACGATAGTAACAAGCTAGTAGTAATGATAACGCGTTTGAACTCTATCAAATATTTCGTTACAGAAACAATTATCCGAGAATACTTTTGACTGGTGTTCATTGAGTCACGATAAACCGGCAAAGTAAATAAAGTAAGTATAATATAATGAATACTTAGTCAGCGTTTTTAAATTCAGTGTCGATACGACGTTCAAGCGCTTGCAAACCCTCTTCTAGTTCTTGCTGTAACAAAAAAGACAATAAATATGTAGGTGGATAAAAATATAAATAAAACAAAATACACACATCAACACAATCTAGGGATATTCTAGTTATTCATGTACAGTCAGCAAAAGAGATAAGTATGCAGGATCGGCGGATATAGTTGAAGTTCAGTAAGGAACCGATGTATGTGGTCCACTGAAATTTAATTTGATCAATGAGCTGTTTGTTTTCTATTAATAAAATTACATTTTATTCGAGAACATCCATCGGTTTCTTACTAAACTTCAACTATATCCGACGATCCTGGATACTCGGATGATCTCTTTTTTTGACTGTACCTATAGATAAGAAACTACCTATTTAGAAAATCTTATAATATACTTATATCAAAATGCGCAGTATTATAGACTGTATTAAATAATTTTATTTATTAATAACCAACTTATATTAACAGTTTGCACCTCACATACAATACAAGTTATTATAGTCCGCGCAGAACTAGTTGGCCGCGCCTTAGGTATGTGAGCGGTGGGACGGAGGGGCGGGGGCGCATTACTCAGTACGTGCGTTGTGAACCGCCGCCTCACCCCTGTCCCCACCTCAGCGGCCAACGAGTTCCACGCGGACTATAGTCAACATTAGATATTTAAATATCTAACTTTTAAAACAATGGCTTTTATAGTAGAAATAAAAAATTTAACAATGTACAAAAAACGTACTTCTGTTTTTGGTGATAAAATAAAGAAATCAAATTAAACATTATAAAATCTGGACCCAATTGCAACCGATAGGATATATTTTATAAGATATAATATACGTACCACTTATCAACACATAGATCGCAAGGAATTTTTTGTGACAGGTCCTCTGTTTCTATCCTAGTCATTGATTTTGTATTTATAGTTTCCAAAAACACGTTTTGGGGACGTACAGAAAGCGTAGTATGACCACCATAGAAACGGGTTTTATCGATGGAAGAATAGACAAATGACAGATTGTAGACAAATTTCAAAAGAAATCTGTCATTTTGTCTATGCTATCTGTCGTATGAATGGACATTTGTGATACAGTCGTTAGATTTGAGTGAAATTCAATCTGTTGAAAGACAGGGGATTACTCTGTGATCGATAGGTTTGAATTAAATTTTTTGACAGGTTTGAAGTTATTAGATTTGTGAAGGGTACTATGGGCCCTTCAGCAAGTTTTACGACGAACAAAAATATACAGGGTTTGGAAACACTATTAGGGCCAAAGCACACACGCTACTTTTAGAATCGGCGATCGGCGATTTTGCGGCTGTATCGATGCTGCATCACGTTTCGGCGACTCTCTGCGTTCGGACGCGGTATCGGAATCGCGCGTTTTAGCGACTGCTTTGATGCTGAATCGATGCTGCATCGCGATTTCGCGACTTCCTGCGTTCGGACGCAGTATCGGAAAGCACAAACGCTACTTTTAGCATCGGCGATCGGCGATGTAGCCGCTTTTTAGAAGCTAAATGCAGCGACCAAGCATTCCACAACTCACACTTAAAAACGCCAAACGCGGCGATTCAGTCGCTTTTCGGAAGCTCGACACAGCGGCTGAACGCTACACTCCGCAAACATTCGGATGCCGGACGCAGCGATTTGGCATCTGCGGGACATGACTAGTGATGCACTAGATTTTGATGGAGCTACACCCTTACCATGATGGATTCTAATGAAGCTGCACTGCTGCTTGCTTTATTGATAAAGCGAAAGTATCAATCGCGCCGAAGACGGTATTGGTTAAATCCAATAACCAGTTCACGTCTTACATTTGGTGAGCATCATTCATTATTTCATATATTACGAAGAGATTAACGGAAGTTTTTTGAACATTTTGGAATGAAGTACACTACATTTCAAGAGCTTTTGTCATATCTGGAAACAAGTAAGTATACGACGAACAGATACACATATAAGGAAGAGTATATCAGCGGAATAACGACTTGCAATAAGTTTTCGGTTAGACCAGTATATTTTTTATATAATTCCTACCGACCTGTGTTACTACTACAGTTTTAAAAGAATAAAGAAAGAAATCATTTTGTTTATCATTCGTAAACCATACCATTGCAAATCGGCAACCTATCGAGAGTCGACTATCGACCGACAACACTACAGCCGACCCGATCCAGGGGGTCTACTCCCTAAGCACGAAGTCCGTCGCTTCGGGCTTCGTCACGGGCGTTTCCTACTCCCTATGACCTACGAACGGATGAATCGTTCGGGGCCCGAGCGAAGAATGAATGACAACGCGATTTGACTGTTGTCCCTACTCCCGATGTGTTTTTGCCCGTCCGAACAGTTGAACATGACACTGGTTTTGACGGATAGTTACGTCAGTTGATACGACATCAAAATAGTTCTCGTGCTACCGACGAAAGTTACTAAAATAAAATAATTTCAAACTATGGCTGCTTTTTTATTGATTGAAGAAGCTTTACAGGAAGAGCGGAGGCAACGTCGATATTATTTACGCCAAAACTTTAGGTTGGCGAGTATTCCCGACGTTGAGTTCATAGGGAACTATAGGCTCACTCGGGAGTTATTCGAAGACGTATGTGCGGATTTAATACCTCTTTTGCCTCAACACATACGCCGAAGTGGTGTTGATCCAAGAATGAAAGTAAGGACATATTAAAGTTTCTGCAACTAATTGAGCTTTATTACCCCTTCCACACCCTTTGCCACTGCTCGACGGACTTAGTGCAACTTCTCATTGAGTTAAAGGAGCTGCACAGGTTTTCCCACAGCCGTTTTGAGCGAACTCTCCCGTCGGCACCCCTCAATAATCCCCGAGCCAATTCTTGGTTCTCACCCATAAAATCGAGAAGGGCCTCAATTTGCCCGTGAGTTGCTGCAGCGGTTGGGGACATTTTACACAATTAACCATGGACTGGAAAGCTAATTAGGATACAGAAAACTTCCCGGCTAACAAAGTTTATGAACTTTTTAAAGTCACTTCTTTAAATAATCATTTAATGGGCTTTTTTAACATACAATGAGTAAAACACATTGTGTACAAAATATAAAAATGGCTTTGCGACTGAGAGTCGCGGAGGATCGCCGTTGTACGTCCGTATTATCCGTTCGCGATTGGAGTTCTCTCTCTCTGTCGCGGCGCACGCGGTATACCCCACTGCGTAGCATCAACATCGTACCTACTATAGCCATAGAAAAAAACATGCTATACTTTGACATTTCATTTGAAAATTTCCTTCAAAAAGTAAATAGGCAAAGGTATTAACAGGATGATGCCGGTTTCCGGACAAAAATGGCAAAAATAATTCAATTCTATATTTTTAAGACATAAAAAAGTATACTTTAAAAAATATGGTCATTTTCTAAGGACAAAAGTATTAATTTTTATTTAATAAGCTAGAAAATTACAAAATAAGTAAATCGGTAATCGACCGGTAAAATAGTGCAACTCTATCGCCATACGTCCTTCGTTCACGAATATTGTCTATGATTCCGTTTGAAACTGATGAATCCGAAATCGTTAGAGAGTAGGGTTCAGTCCGACGTATCGGGCTACCGTCGGACGGGCCGTTCACTTCGTCGACGGACTTAGGGAGTAGACCCCCAGTATCGGAGCAGTCGCTAAAACGCCCGATTCCGATACCGCGTCCGAACGCAGGAAATCGCGAAATCGCGATGCAGCATCGATTCAGCATCAAAGCAGTCGCTAAAACGCGCGATTCCGATACCGCGCCCGAACGCAGAGTCGTCAAAACGCGATGCAGCATCGATACAGCCGCAAAATCGCCGATCACCGATGCTAAAAGTAGCGTGTGTGCTTTGGCCCTTATTGCTTCATAATACATTTTGTTTCATTTGTGTCCATTTCTGGGCCAAGCTTGGATGAGACCGATATCCATCTCCTTTAAGTATATATATACTTGAATTATGATAGATTTTTCTTAAGGTGAATGCGCAGTGGTAGCCCGCGAAATTTAATTTTTCTTACGTTTTTTGCAATTTTCAGGTCAGTGTCAGGTTTTATCTTGATCAAAATTTTATTCGCGACTATAATAGGTACGTATTTACATAATTATAATTATTAGAATCATTAATACATCTTTCTAAGTTAGTTTGTACCATAACAAAAAATCTCTTATGGAAAAGTGCTTAATGGTACAAATCTAACTTAGAAAGATGTATTTATGATTCTAATGATTATAATTCTATAAATACGTACCTGTTAAGTCGCGAATCAAATTTTAATCAAGATACAGCCTGACCCTGACCTACAAATTGCAAAAAACGTAAGAAAATTTGAATTTCGCGGTCTACCACTGCGCATTCACCTTAAACGGTTTTTATCTGAGCCAGCTCAAGTGTTACATGACACACGCGACAATTTTGTTGACTAGTACCAAATTCAGCCTAGTCTGCTAATTGCATGACACAATGTTCCACGACTGTGCTTACGGAATAAGTCTAAGTCTTAAATATTTTATGGATAATAAATTGAAAGACTCGCGATTGATTCCTTTCCATCTGATATTCTGTACCTAATGATGTGTTCGACACTCATGCTCGCTTGCCTCGAAGAATCTACTTAATATGATTAGAAGCATTTATGGAATTTCCAGGGCGGCCGGTCGCCGACGGTCATAGCTTTCGTTGTAACTCATCCTTTGAAGCAAGAAGTGTACTCACATCATCGAAACCGGCTGCTTCGTACGCATTCGCGGCGGCTGCGAGCCGCTCTGTGACCGACGGCCTCTCTCTGGCCAGCCGGTCAGCGCCCACTGCCAGTCTGCTTGAAAAACCCACAGTAGGCGGGCCGTTGGCGCTCACCGTGGGGATCTCAGGGGCTCCGGGGCCCGACACGGGGCCGCCCACCGCGCGGGCCCCCACGCTCTCCATGGGAGAGGAACGGTCACAGCGGATTAAGGGGATCATCACCGGGCGGCCTGCAGGTGGGAATACCTGTCGAAAAGTGGAGCGTCAGAATATCATGCTAGCTACGACCCGCTTTAGATAAACGTGGCAGAGAGTGGCCACGATGAGATCGAAATATTATGAAGAAGAATAGAAGAAGGGCGTTCCATTATGTCATCGGGAGATGGAGTTCTCTTTTGATGTAGAAATTTTTCTCAACGAAAAAAAGCCTTGCAAAATGAGCGTGTACGTCGCCATAATTTGGAAGATAAGAAATTTTGATATGGATGAAAATGTGGGTCAAGCTACAGACTCAGTTACATTTACAACTTTCAGATGTGGGAGTTAGACTTTCGTTAGTAGATGACGTTCGGCCGCGCGTTTGTACGATCAAATATTTTTAATATTATCTACAATGATTTTTCTTCTACAAACCAAAAAGTTTCACACTTTTTTGTTATTGTCTTGTACTCTGCTTGGTCCTAAACCTTGGCTATGTACTGACAAAAACTTCTTTACAATTTGTTCGTGATGGATGTCAGAATGATGCTAGAAGGATGCTAACATAAATATTTTCATTATATTATACGAAAATTATTTAATTTCGAACTCGCACTGGAAAAAATAGGTAGTTAAAGTATTGGGATTATATTAAATCATTTGCCCCACCGAGCCGCCCCACTGGTGGGGCAAAGTAGAATGCCTAAAATTTAGCAGTGAAATCTGCCCCACTAATTCGATTTGGTGAGGCAGATTCCACTACTCTAAGATCTTGTTAGATTCTGCCCCACTAGGGTACCTTAGAATAAACGTACAAAAAATTTATTTTTGCAATTTTTTATTTCCTATTTATTTCTGGAAGGATACGGGTTGTAAATCACAGAAAATGCTATAACATTAAAATCAAAAGTAAAGTACAGACGCCAGCACATCAAGCTACCCGAAACTGTCAAATTTTCCCAATCAACTTTGTACCTTATGCTTTAGCGATAAAGTTGAAAATCTATTGTAGAAATTTGACAGATTGTAGTAGCTTGATGTGCTGGCGTCTGTACATTAAGCAAACTCAATCGGTTACATTGAAAAAGCAGTCGACTATTGATCATTACATACATGCATACAATCAAACCACGCCTCCTTCCCACGGGGGTAGGCAGAAACTACAGAACACCACCTGCTACGATCCTTACATATTCCTCTTGCCTCGTTTACGTCCATGTGGTCATGCACGCCCGCCGGTTGGTCTAGAGTGCTACGAACCTGACCTCTCTTACCGGGGCCACACCAACGGGAAACGCCGATAATAGGGATGACGACGGGGTAAAGTAAACGAAATTCTATTTAGTCCGTCAGTTAGATTATCAAAAAATAATGGACACATATTTTTTCATGTGTCAATCAACCAAAAAATTACAAAGATAAAGCGTGTCTAAGTTTGGGAGAGGGGGCTCGTGACGTCACGTTTAGGTAAAAATTGAACCAAAACGTGACGTCATGCGACATTTCAAATCAATATCTCTGTAATGTTTTGATTATGTGAAAAAAAGAAAAAATACGTGCCCAATACTTTTTAATAATCTACCTGATAGACACAGAAAAAAAAGTTAGTCTTCATCCCTGTTATCTCGATGACGGGCGTTAATCTTACGTGCCGCCACAACTTATCGCGATAATTATCGGCGTTTCCCGTTGGTGTGGCCCGGGCATCTGAAGAACATCACGTATAAGGTCACCATAATTATGTCCTCCTAGGGCGTTCGACTTACATCTGCCTTGTAATTACCTTTTGTTAGATACCTTTCACTCATCCTTTCAACATGATCAAACCATCTAAGCATATTCTTTTATTTATTTATTAAAAAAAAAAAAAAATTTTTGTCTTTAATCAATAGTTTAAAAGAAGATGTACTTATTATCTTCTTTTAAAATGTGAATCATTAATTATGGTTTAATTATCCAATTGTTAGAATCCAATTGTCATTAAGTGATGTTCGCACCGGATTTTTTAATATTATAATCTAAAGTCAGGTGAGAATTTCCCAAAAATTAAAAAGAAACGTTTGGTTCCCTATAAATATTCGCTGAAAATACATGGGGCGTGTCAGGAAGCCCGTGGATAGAGATTTTTTTTGTGTATGCCATTTTTTGGGCTAGACACCCTGTATAAAAAATGTACAATTTCATAGACAAGTCAATGAGAGTGTGACTGGTGACCTGTAATACAGGTTTTCACTACCTACCTCAGACACTATTGATTCATGACCATTGTATACGCCCATAGATTATTTCTATACAATAGTGTTATATTTACCTCGGCAGCCAATGGCGGAGGCGGAGGAGGAGGCAGTGTGCTGAGCATGTCTCCAAAAGTAAAGATCTGAGGACAATACAATTTACCGTTTAACCTTAGATGGCAGCAATCTTGCGCAGCCCTGGCGCTGTGAAACGTACACACACATTGTTCTTGCCGTGAAATACTACGGTTTATCCGCCGTGTGACACGGTCGTCAATTGTTGTATGGATCACTATGGAAGCTTGTAGGTACAAAGACACGTTTTTTCAACGGCGCTGTTTATATAGGTTGACTGGTAATTCGTGACCGATACTTAAACACGTGATTGTACTCATGATAACAAACAACTTTTACTATGGGACCAAACCAGAAATTGCGAAAAAAAACCTGCCGTTTAGTAGTTTATGTTCTAGGCGAACATAAACTACTAAACGGCAGGTTTTTTCTGGTCAAAATGTACTGAACAGCAGATTTTTTTTTTTCGCGATTTTTTATTTTCAGTTTGCGTGTTCATGTCCCTGCGATCACGTATGAGTATATATGTTATGGACCAAGTAATAAATACGGGCATTTTTCATAATGCCCGGGCATTATGAATAATAACAAGCTACTTAGAGCGAAAAAAATTATTATAATTTGAAATTCCTTTTTTATCACATTGCCTCGACATTATAAATATTGCCGTGTGGTCTTTGGAAATTTTCGTATTCTCATTCGCTCAATCTTGCATTCTATGTCGACGGAGCTCCGCTTTGCGGGGCTCCTATTTCTGTGTAAAGGGTTTAAAGTAACCTAACCAAACCTAACCTCGGGGTACCCTTCGCTCGCTCTTGCATCCTACGTCGCCTGTCGACCGACCCAGTCGAATTAAGAAGTCTAGTCAATTTAAGTTTTTACTATCATAGGTCAGCAGTGTCTATGAATAGAAAGATTTTATTTTATTTATCAAAGTGCCCGGGCATTTTTTATAATGTCCTAATAATCACTTGGTCCATGACATATATATAAATAAATAAAGTTTTAGGACTTACCTCGCCGGGGTTAGGCGCCCAAACGGCATCAGGGCGCGGACCGTAAGTGTTGGCGTTGACGCGATAGTCCGGGTGGATCTCTGATGGCAGCGCTACAATATCACACATGTTTTAGTTCTTACTGCATTATTGTTAAGGTTGATTTTTACCTAACAAGCAGTCTACCCTCACTTACCTTTATTTTTGCGTGAACGGGGATTGAGCATCTTTTCGACTATCCGTACTAAAATGTCAATGCTGCTTTGTTATGTAAGTTAGGTCTAAACCCAAATTTGGACACAGCATCTACAGCATAGGAAGAACGATGACGGAGAAGAAAAGGAGTCTGATATGGTAGGTAGCTATTATTATATAAGAAGTTAGTTAGTCTATAGAAGTTAGTCTAAAAGTCGCAATCGCGCGATCCATCGTTTATTTGAAAATAGGCGCGCGTTTTCATGATCAACTTATGAGCCAAAGTCTATCCACAAGCATAAGACTGTTTTTATTTTAATAAAATTAATGATGCCGTATTTCAACACTGAGTGATACCTACTAAAAGAAATAAAACACGTATTTTATTATTTTCACCAAAGATATTATTCATTTAAATTTAGATGGTGAATAAAAATTCTTCCTGTATACGAACTCATTCAGAGGGGAACAGGCATAACCATGCATGTTCACCCCGAAGGGTTCGTATGTGTCTGTGTGGTCTGCGTTAGCTAACTAATACTTACGTGTAAAGAGGTCTTCCCTCGGTGCGGGCGCCTCCTGGCCGTAGATCGGCACGTTGCTCTGCGGCACGAAGGTGCGGTACTGCACCGGCCCGTGGTTCTCCTCCGGCAGACGCGTGTTGTAGCGCGTGTAATACCGGTTGCCAGAACTCGAGATAAAGATCTCCTGGTTTATGATGATAGGATGGGGAGGGTAGCTACTGCAACGAACATATAGTTAGTGTTAAAAGAGATAAAAAAAATACCGTCGAGAGAAAGCGTTCCTGACACCTGGCAGCAGGGCGTCAATTTTAGTCCTAGCTAATAAAGATCAAATTCGCAAAACAAGTATTCGTATGTATGCAACTGACAGGTGTGAAGAACGCATTTTACATTTGCGTGTGAAACACTAATTAATTAGATAGACAAACAGTCTAACAACATTCAATAATAATGTTTTTGATGATATTTTTGCCTGTAGGGGGGAGTCCCTGGTGTCCTGAAATACAAGTCACGGCTCAGTTTAGGCACCAGTCTCCCACAAATGAACATTGTCCTTCATCATGATTATATTTTTTTCCATTTTTAAGTTTTTGTTAATAAGTGTTATTTGAGGAAGAAAAATAAACATTTTTATTATTATTATTCATTAACAAAAGTACAAATACTTGCGACGTCTAGTCAACCGCACTAGGTTTGCTACCAGTCATAGAAAGGAGCCCTGAGTCTCAGCAGTAAGAATATTATAAGATAATAATGTATGTGTATGATACTCATAAAAGATGCTGTGAAGTTAAGCTTCAGTTCCGTTCGTTTCCTTAGAGAAGGGTGCCGTTTTATTACGGCCGCAAAACGAGAGAATTTTATTTGAAAATACATGCACAACATTACAGACATAAATCCAAGTTGATCTTCTATAAAAAAAAACACACGCAATGAGACAGGCATGACGTGAAAATAACATATCGATCATTTGGAGAAACATCGACGTAACTGCTACTTTTTTTAAAATGTTTTGCTTTACTAACGTAAATACGCTTTCTAAGTGCTTTGTCATATTTAACTCCTTTTTGGGAAAAAATACATTTACGTTGATGTTTCTCCAAATGAGCGATAGACTTATTCTCCAAATGAGCGATAGACTAATAATATTGGCAAAAAACTAACTCTTCCGTCCATCATCTCACAGAAAATCAAACATTCAAACCCCCTGTCAATTTGTCCATAAAGGTTCATTATTCATTAGTTCATTATCTAGCGTTAAAACTTTACTTTTACTTTTTATTGTTTGTATTTTGTGTATTACGAACTGTGTACAAATAAACTTAATTATTTCTTTATTCACGACATACGGCTATCCACCTCCTTGTGTTTTCCATCCCCGCTGCACCAAATACTTTTTGTGTAAACAGAGATAGAGCATTCTTTTGTTTGTCTTTATATACTTCAATGACATTATATACTCTTGTTCTAGTCGATAAAGCTAAACCCACCTTCACTTAGGCTGCGTTTACACTAGAAATGAGCGAGGATGCATAGCGAGGGATGTGCGAAAAACTAACTAATAATAACACCAGCTTAGCTCAAGTTATGAAAATGAAGCGATGTTATTCGTTAGTTTCACACACATCCCTCGCTACGCATCCTCGCTTATTTCTGGTGGGAACGCAGCCTTATACTCCATTTATTATAACATTAGACAAATAAAGGTTATAAACGCTTTCGTTATTTCGATATTAAAGTATAAGCTCCGTGATTAAACGATAAAACAAAAGCAGTGTAATCTATTTACTAATTATAGAAAAATAACTGCAAAGTTATTTAACCGTTATTTTTATAAATTGATAATATTTAGATACAAATTAACTTACATCGAATGGTGCCCGTTGTTTACGTGGTCTCCTCCTCTCTCGGGGATGTTCATCGGGGCCATGGCTGCAAACCAACAATAGTTGAGCTGATATTTTGTATACTTGAATTCAGAAGTATATTTGAGGGGGATGTAAGACCAGAACACAACAACCGGACTCTCAAAATGTCAACCTAACCTCGAGACCGACCGGCGGTATAACCATGCAATAAGCCAACCTAAATTCTAGCAGCGTCATCGTGGCGAAAGGCTTGGCTCTGCGGTCACCAACCCGCTTGCCCAGGGTGGTGACTATGGGCATAAATCTCTCATGAATAAAGTGCTAAAACCACGGCCCCCAGTTCCCGGTGGCCCCGCTATTCCTAGTCAGGAGGGTCGAACGTGTTCGCTCAGCAATTAGAACTGCGGATGACAGAATCGTGACTTCGAAGTCTGAGATACCCAAAGTCCAGTATTTTTACGGACACTGGCTGTCAAAGTAAACATAACACAAATAATTATATGTCTGCAAATATTATTTTCTCGATATCTAAAGACTTTGGTTACTTAAGACATGTGCGAATAGTACGGGAGCCGAGTAGGCCGTCCGGCGACTGCCTACTGCCGCGTGTTTGTATGAAGATTTTGTTTTTTGTTAGGTATGATGACCAAATATTATAATAGTCTGACAAAAGTAATTGAATAAGTTTGTGTGCGAACAACACTGTTAAAAAACCCGCAGGGTTTGACAGAATGAAAGTATTGAAGTCACTCGAGCCGCCATGAGAGAATGTCAAGTGTGTCTTGACTACCTATCAAAATTAAATTGCATTATAAAAATGAAAAATTAACCATGTTTTAAAGTAAATAAACTACAAGGAACATTTCTAATTGGTGTCTCACAAGCTGTCAATTAGCCCAGGGGCTCCAATACTTTTTAAAACTGCATCTTCCTTTACATGTTGTAATTTTTTTGCGACTCCCTTGTAAAAGAAGATACCTGTGTGTAGCTCTAGAATCTAGTCTAGCTGCTGTCATCCTTGTACACATACTAGCGGCCTTTGCACACACTACCAACCCTGGCAGCCTACTACTACCGAGGTATTCGCTGAGAATTGAAGGCCAATGTCAAACGACACTCAATGAGGATATAATAGACGCAGCTGTCCAGACCTCACCCGATGCACTATTGTGCAGTTACTATTTAATTCATGTGGCAACCTGTGGTCGGACTTTTAATTAGCTGCAGTAAAATGACAGCTTATGTGTTACCACTTTTTACCGAAATTTAAATAGTGATGTGTAATATTCAGTTCAAAATCAATCCATGTTAAATTGATTTTATAATAGAGGATGATATTTATAATTAGGGTAATATAAGTTTACAACAAAAACATTGAGCAATGCCTAATTAATGTTTTGTCATCACATCAGTGATCGGATTGGATTTATAAAAAGCATTAATTTTAATCACAATTCACAAAAATCTTTAAAATATTCCTATTTTTGAGGATTTTGGTGTTCTGCTGATAAGCCTGTATAGTAAACGTTATTCCTAATGAAAATTTTAATTTATTTATAAAATTAATTTTGTAGATCGATATATTATGTAGTAGGAATTTTGTAAAAAATACAAAAAAGAAATATCTTTAGTAGACTATGTATTTACGCTGATTTGAAACTACAACATATATTTTTATCCGATCAATGCAAATAATATTTGATTGTTTACGGTTAAATCAAAATTGGTCAATTTCAAATATCTAAATAAAAACGATGTTTCAATGCGTTTTAATCACATCACTAGTAGAGATTTTGTAGCAACATTTTTTAACGAAATGACAGTAAGAAGTGTAATTTTACTGCAGTTTATTAAAAGTCGGACTATACGAGTACTTTTATAATGCATATAGTCAAAAGTTATTATTTTGACAATACAAACAGACACTTTCAATTTTATTTATATGTATGTATATCGACGGCGAAGTGCCAATAACACCTAACTGACAAAGTCAATACACAAACTAAAAGAAACTTTCAAAAATAGACACGTTGATTTAGTTGGGAGGTGTTTCCACATTTTAATTTAATGCTGTTGCAACTAAAAATACACTTAGGAGATTTCACTACTAAAAACATGCGAATAACACCTTTAAATTCAAAACGATAAAAGAGTGAATTTCTCGAAAAATCAGTCAGTTACGAGGTATTGGCACTTCGCCGTCGATATGTACATAGTATGTATTATTTGTATAGAGTATAGATTTTGTAAAAAGTCCCATGTTATACCGCGTAAGCGACACCTAAATGAATGCGCGGTTGGTTTTTAACTTTCCTCACTAAGCCGAGCGTTGAAAATCTTGAAAAATCCAACAGTGTGTTGTTATTTAGGCATTAATTTAGGTCGCGCTTAGTGTTAAAACGAGACTTAGTGTATTAAAGTTAAAGGAATATCTTACGCGGTACGTTGTAATTAAGACCGTCGATGTTATGTTGCTGTTGTGGCATAGGGGGATATGCTGGGTATGGAACTCCAGGAACGCCAGGAACACCAGGTACTCCAGGCACTCCAGGAACGCCAGGGGCTGGGAACGGTGCGCCCGGAGCAGGCTGCGGGATCGGCTGGTTCGGATTCACAACGTGTCCGTAATGGTACGACCCGTTCATTCTAAACCTGAAACAGTGGGGTTTGCGTTAGTGACGTGTGTGAAACATTCGTGTAAAGGCTCTCGCTTTACCCATGGGCGCAGGCGCGGATCTAGCTTTAAACAATTTCTCAGGCAGTGAAAGCCCTTTTAAAAATGCGATTTAGGTATCATGATAATTCAATGGGATGGCCAGTTGTATCTTCCTGGCTAATAACATCAAGGGGTCTGCCACGCGCGGTGGTTATGGCAATATACCTTACACACGCTAAATATGATAAAGTAATTTGTTGGCATTTTAACCTAGACCACAGTTGGCGCATGCGCTACCCGAACTTAAGGTAACTTTCGATACAACCTCGCGTTAGCACAGATAAGTGCAACCTACGCCATAACAACATCGCGCATAACATGATACCCTTCGTATACCGGAACGTGGATCCACGCAAGACACAATAGCTTTTCAATTGTAAGTGAAGATTTTTCTTCAAGACATTTTCAATAGGATGCAATCATAATTATCATACCCATGAATGACATTTATTGCAAACGTTTAACGCAAGCGGAAGCACTAATTGCTGGTATTTTATATTCGTTCTATTTAAAAAAGGATAGGACAAGACAATATTTAAAATTTTTTACTTAGGGAATGGAACTTACATTTTTATCTATGCGATGAGTTAGTCCGCGAAATTCGAAAAAAACTGAATTCGAAACCGTAACTAATATGATTTTACAGAATAATAATAATTAGAATCAGCAATACAACTCTTGTAATATGAACTGAGATAGTCATATTGATGATTTTTATGATTACACAATTCTACAAATAAATTTTTGTTACAGTGACAGGCACGAATCTTGAGCGCTCGATGAAAGAGTGGGGACTTTTTTACCATAGGTTTACAATGCGTAAACCGATCCCCACTCTTAAACCGAGCGCTCAAGTTTCGTGCCTCTCACTATAGGCCGCGAATCATATAAATATCAACATACAGCCTGATATAGACATGCAAATTGCAAAAAACCTAAGAAAATTTGAATTTCGCAGGCTACTCATGCTTTCGGCTTAATCAAATCGGCCCCTCAAGTATTTGACACCATATTTGATGGATCTTATAGGAACATACATATTTTAACAATTAGCGATATTCACTAGCCACTATTTATGTTTACATAAGATTTAAAATAACTTATGAAATTATGATTCAACATTGAAGCAATCGCAATCTAAGTACATAAACACATGTATTTGTGTATTATGTTCTTTCTACGGTTACCGCAATAAATTGCAAGGCAAAAATTTATTTGATGAAAAAACAATATCTTGTACAATGAAAAATGCTATTATAGAAGTATGAGGAACAGGGCGTAAAGTCCACTCATCCTCCATAGAAAAGGGAGGATCCTCCGACCAGACGGCTGTTGTGTCTGGCGGGCAACTGCCCGTCTGGTCGGAGGATCCTGCCTTTTCTATGGAGGATGGGTGAACTTTGCACCCTGTTCCTCATATCTCTATACTGGTGACCCCGACGTGATCGTCAGCGCCGCCTTCGTGTAGGTGCACGAAGGCTGCCTGACGTCATCATCACTCCCGCAAGCTTTAGAGCGGCGAGCCACTCAGCCAGCCAGCATACACATCTTCAACAGATATCCTGACCACCAGCATGCAGCGACCGCGCATACCTGGTCATCACCCTCAGCCTCATCAGCAACCTCGGCACAGCATACTGCGCTCTCGGCCGGTCCTCAAGCCTTAAAAACCCTGTTCCTCATACCTCTATACTATTACCAAAAACCTTTTTTTTTTTTGCAATCATCTTTAACCAAATAACCACGCAATACTCAAAAGACACTTTAATGATACGGCTACATTGTCGCGATAACGTGAACTACACTTCGCGCGCTCTCTTGCACTCTGTTCGACGTCTCGCTGTATGACAGAGAGCTCGCGAAGTGTGAAGGGACAGAGCATGAAAGTTAAAACTGCGGTGCTTTTGAGTAGCATAATCAGCCTTTAACATCGTAATTCGTCTTAAGACACGGGAGCACGAAGTTCCCTTAATAACGGTAAACGAAAAAAAAGTAAAATATACCTGTAGGATTTAAACCCGGTGGATTGCCCATCTACAAATATACCCAATAATATATTTTCAGTCTACCGTAGCAACTATGTGTAAGCAACAATTTATAAAATAACTACCAAGCGATAAAGAGAAAATGTCGTGGAAATGTTGATATTTAATTTCAAAGTAAATATCAAAATCAGTCACTTCACGCCACGAACTTAACTACCCACTACAATATAATTCGAAATCATTATTTAAAATAATATCTACGTAATTATTAATGAAGGTAAAACCTTACGAAACTCGCAGTAGGTACCTACACAACACCGCACAGCGAAGCAATTAATTTGTAAAGGATCCATAATAAAAGAAATTAATACGCTGGCGTCTATAAAACGTTTCAGCGAAAGGCAACACATATCTCACTCATGTACCACCCCACTATCAAGAATTGGCAACAATAAAAAAACCATACTTGATTTAAAAATGTTTTATAATTGTTGCAAAATCGCAAAATGCATAATAATTAGAATATAAAAATGACCCTATCACAATATGTTATAAGAACACTTACCCGGCTACCAAGGTTCCGACGAGCCTGCGAGACAAGCGTTCAGTAGCTCGTTGCTAAACGAACTGGTGTGTGCCTCTAATGTTGTTTAAGTGTTAAATTGCCAGCGTATTGCATTGGAATAAACAATAAAGTTGATCGCACACTGCATCGGTTTTCATTTCTTACAAGGCTTATTACATTTGTATTTTTCGTTCCCTTTTTATTGTCTGCTGTGTTTTGGTATTAAAGGGGATTGAAGATTTTTATATGGATACTTACTGTCGCGCCATTTGACTATTTTTCAAAATGGCGGAAACATAATGTAAGCAAGATCAAAAAATATGGATCATTCATCATCATCATCATCATCATGATGATGAATGATCCAATCACGTGATCAACTTTGAACGTTAATATCTCGGAAACGTGACACTTTACGGGGCTTGGTCTTTTTCTATTTGCATTGATGTCAGCTATATTTATATAGGTTTATATTTTATTATATAGGGATTTATATAGGTTTCATGCATGGGATACATTTTGAAAAAAAAAAAAAAATTCTATGTCGGACGGGTAGGTATGCCACGGACCTTCAAAGAGCCCTTCGAAAATGTAGTTGAGAATTTAGCCGAAAGTTTTAGATTAATTTTATAGATTTCATTTTGAGAAATATATAAAAAAAATCGTTTATTATATAAGGGACACATTTACAATAAAAACGTTAACAATCCATTAAATAGATTGTATTTATTTCATTATGTATGTTTTAAATATGTTGATACATAAAACAAGATGAAATCTTGACAAACCAATGCTTATAAAAATATGTGTTTACAGCATGATCCATCCGAAGTTATTTGAATACAAATGTTGTCAGATGTCGAATCTATCTAGCTTTTTTTAACCGAATTCAAAAAAGGAGGTTCTGTATTCGACCCGTATGTATGTATATATGTTTGTGTCCGCGAAATTACCCAATTTTGATAATTCTTTCACTAATGTGATCTACATACTTTCAGGAAGATTTTAGTATATAATACATTAGGTAATTATTTTTATGTACGATGTTATATGCATAAATGTACTGCATCTACGGCATTTCTATGAGAATTTTGATGATTCTTCTAGTCGATGTCTTCAATTCTTCAATGCACTAGTGTTATTTGAATTTGTGTGGGATAGGTACAAATAAAAAGTAAAAAAAAAACATTTATACAAAAAAAAAATACCGATTTCAAAAAAAAAAACTACAAAGTGATAAATAACTTTAATTTCGGACGTCGGTGTCAAAAAACGAAAATGCGGAACCAACGACACCGACTTCCGAAGTTAAAGTTTATCACTTTGTAGTTTTTTTTGAAGTCGGTTATTTTTTTTTTTGTAAAAAAAAATAATATGACGGTAAAACTGTTTCCTATATCCTGTTCACAGAATAAGCAATTTCATTTCACATCGCTTTTTCGATACAAGGAGTGGCATCCTCCTCATTCCTTATTGAGCCTACGGTAGAAAATTGCTGCAGTAATAGCCATTTAACCCAATGAATGTTGTGCTAACGAGGTATCAATAATCAATAATGTCACCTGTCACCCGCTAGGTGTTTAGTGCCGCTCTAGGAGCAGCTATGCTCGGTTACCGTCGCGTGCATTAATAAGCTATCTAACGTTAGTGTCTCGATGATTAATGGTATATTGACATATTCCAGCGTGGGCTTGGCAGTCTGGTAGGGAAATTGATAAGCAGGTACAATATTTGTCTCATTCTTTTTGCTTGTTTAAGTGGAATATATCACTCACTCAAAAGCAGTTTTATTTAAGGAAAAACCGGCAATCCTTAAACACTGTATTAATAAAGGATAAATAATACTGTTTTAAGAATATTGTAAGCTTGTTTTTTTTTTACAAAGGAATTTAACAAATCATAAAACTACCTAAATGGTAGTTTATCATATGTATATAATAAAGATTTAATTCATGTCAAAAGCAGTCAAACAAAATACAACATGAAAAATAAACAGACGAAATTAAAAATATTTTTAATCTTTACGAGTTTACGCGCCATGCAGTGTGCATTTACCTTTAGAAATTACTGCGGAATACAACTAATAGATCGATACGTACGAAGTACGTGCGAACTTCATACGAGTGTAAGGAATAAGGAATAAAGTAATGTAAATTGAGGGTACAAAGAAATATGTAGATGAATAAATTGTTTGATAGAACTTTCCAGAATTTGTAGTTGTTAGTGTTCGTACTTGGGTAACGTTCTTGTTATTATTTCGTTTTGTTTATTTTAGGGTATGTTGACGACTAATAGAGAAATATGGACGATAAATGCATGTTGCGCCCCCAACCCAAATAAATTGGGATAAGGGCAAGAGAATGATGATAATTTGAGTAAGTTACGTGCTTTAACCAGGATAGATATATTAAGACAATGTAATGTAATTTGACCAATCGTTACTAACTCAAAACTATTACGAGAGATGTCGCTGTTTTAAAAATTAGTTGCGGATGTGCTCTTTTGTTACTGACGCTGTCGTGCGTTCGTTCAAAGATCTTTTGCCTCTCTCTTTTGACCTTTTGCTGCATAAAACTTGCTTAATTGTAACCTAGATAGAAGTCAGCTCGTGAAATATAGGTATTCTAACCTAGCTCTGGAGCTTTCGTCTCACATTTTTCTGTAACCTGTTTTTACGGCAATAAAGAAATTTTATATTATTTATTTTGGTGCCCGAAGACGGGCGTCGTCACCGAGGCAGGTCTAAGAAACGCTGGCGTGACGATTTGGACTCGTTCGTAACCGATTGGACGAAGACGGCACAGCACAAGGAAATGTGGAAGAAAATGGGGGAGGCTTTTGCCCAGCAGCGAGATAGCACAGGCCAACGAAAAAAAAATATTTTGGCTGGTGGCCAAAATCGGAACTAACACCGTCATCTTGTTTTTTCAATATACACCGTGTTCTTCACGTTATCCACAAACTTTGTCAAAGGCTTTTATAGCTTTTACAAACTAAATCTAAAAAGGAAGTAGTACTTAAAAAGGCTTCGTTACAAAGATATTTGTAATTTCATTTAATGAAATTTAATTGAGCTATGCAGTGAGAAAGGATCTTAACTTAGTTTTGACAAGTTTCAGCCCGTCAAATCTTATGAATAAAAATTACGTCGTTGCCAATTCGGATAAAGAGGCATGCATATCGAGTGATTTACGGCAAGGTATTTAGTTTGTATGAAAATTAGCAAAAACAAAAAAATAATAATTCATTTATGTGTCCATAATGAAAAATGCTTATTTCCATGGTCTGAAAATCAGGTCGAAGTTTATGTACATCGTCCGGAACACGGTGTATATATTACAAAACAGTAGCACAAAATGTTTACCACCAGCGCCAAAGCATGTATGTATGTACTAAAAAAGATTTAAGGCTGCAAAAGAAAAAAAAAAGTTTGATTCATGACCTGCGCAAAAGCACCCAGAATATAGAAAGTTTCAGGAAAAAATTATATGCCTCGAAATTCACAATAAATAAATATTGCGAAATATAACATTTCGCTGTGCTTGGGAAGTTCGCAAACGCAAATTAGCTTATTTATTATGATTAAATAAGTTCTAACATGCTGATCCCGGACAGAATCGCAAACAATTGCGAAGTATTTCTATGAAAATTGGCATAAGAATAATAAAATAAAACAAGCTTTAATATCTATTTTTTGTCATGATATTATATTGAATGGTAGTCTTCGATCAATAATAGGCTCGAATATGTTAGTTTCATTCCTAACTTTATGTACAAATTAAACATAAATTCAATATAGAAATTAGAGTAAGTACATAATAAGCTAAAGATATAATATCTAATGGAACGGTGATTGTGCTGAAAATGGCAAAAATTACTGCAATGGCTGAAAATGGGAAACCAAGTTCCGGGAATTCTTTTACAAAGTAAAGGGCATTGTTCATTTTCTTAGGCGTATTGAACCCCTAGAAAAAAAATGTCATGCCATGGTGGTTTTAATATTATTTTGTGGAGAACAACATATTTTTCCATTTATTCACTATGGTTTTGTTTTTTTTTTTTCAAAATATGAAATTGAGGTCACAAGAAAATTATGGCTATTTATTTATATATATTTATTATACATAATTTAAAAAGCTAACAGTTTTAAAATAATAATAAAAATATTGCCCCCTTGTCGCTACGTCACTATGTGCAGCGACAGTTTCCGGCGGGCCATTATTGAGTGTGAAAGTCCGCCATTTAATCTGTGTATTTTATTTAAAACATTGGTCAGACAGGGGCCATAGTCCTAGATAACCAGTTTACTTCATCAAATCCATACTTCATCAAATCCATAATGCAATACATTTGTTTCCATATCATGCAATAGTCCTACACCAACCGGGGGTTGTCCTTGGATGTACTTGCATAGTGCATACAGGGATAATCGTCCGTTGGTGCACCTTGTATCTGCGAGTTGGCTTCGGCCTCCCGTACGCCTTCCAAAGTTCCGGGACCCGAGGGCCTCGAGATATGTGAAAGACATTTTTAAAATAATAATATACAGGGTGTCCAGTAATTAATGGATAACCTCTTTGGGGGTCATTGCACTCATCATTATGAACAACTTTTACTATGGGCACAAACCTGAAATCGGGAAAAAAAAAATCAGCTGTTTCCTAAATTACACGAGTTATTACTTAGCCGCAAGCACTAAAATAATAAGTACATTCATATTTAACTTTGATATGTCACAGAAATCCCGATGTTTTGTCATATCACCAATTACGAGTAGAAAGCAGCCGTGCGAAGCAGGGACGGGTCGCTAGTATAACAAATAATTTCCATCTCAACTTCTAGGATTGCAAAATTGCCAATCGAGGTACGGCAAGCTGCATCCAGAGATGCGTGTGATTGTGCTTTTGTGTGGTGACCGCGTCGTAGTGGCTATTGTAGTGAGACCGCTTGTTACGCCGACTGATATTTGTATGCAATCGTTTATGTTATTGTAGACATCGTTTGCTGCACCACTTGTGATAATGGCTGTATAGTTGACCGTGGCCATGGAATAGTACACTACTGCAGCGGCCACGTCCATCAATGCCTAGTTGTGGCCAAGGCTTGTATAGTACTTTCCTCAAATAATGCGCGGAAATTAAAACTAAGTAGTACCTAGGCAGAACTTTTTTGTCAATACAATTACTTTTCAAAATCAATGACGAACAACAATAATTTTGCCCGCGTTAAAGTGTTAATTTGTTTTTTTTTTTCAATAAACAGTTTTCTATTTGCAAGCCAGTCCGAAATTTAAATAAAACCTTTGATAAGTTACCTCTTTGGTTGCCATGTTTCGCAGTAAAAGATCGTTCCATTTTTAAATTACACGACAGATATGAGTTTATTATGTGATTTTTTTACCCGCTAAACCACGACAGATATGGATTTTCATACAACTTGTGCCGGCCGCTGCTCGCATGTATTTGGCCAGTACAGCAATTTCGATTTATCTCCAAGAAGGTTGTCAAAATAATGCTCAAATTTCCAAGCATGTTTGAGAAAAAGTTATTTTCCATTCTTCCTAGTTGTCCCGCTGTTGTCTCGCGGCACAATTTTTTTTGCTTTCAATAATAAAAGAAGAGAAACCTATAGACTCTCTGCTGCCGCTGTTTCGCATCTGCCGGACGTCACGTGTTTTCTTTAAACCCTGACACACCAAGGGCCTATTTTACCTATTTAATAAAAACCAAAAGGCGACAATCTGACAATTCATAGTTTATTTTTTCGTCGTTTTAGTGCTTTATTAAGAGCAGGAAGTAAACAAAATAGCCTAACTTCACCAGATGTGGCTCCAGCCGACTTCTTTCTTTTTCCTTGACTCAAATTACCATTTCGTGGCGCACGTTTTCATTCGGTAAAAGACAAAGGAGAATTCGCGGCGAGAACAAAACTCAATTCCGGAAAAAGCGTTTAAAAATGTTTTGATGATTGGATTATTCGTTGGCGTAAGTGTATCGTTGCTGAAGGAGCATACTTTGAAGGCGATAAAATAAATTTGGTTTAATAACTAACATTTGTTATTTGTGTATTATTGATCTTTTCCCTGTACTTTTTTGACAGAGTAGTATACAACCATGGTGACCTCTACGAAACCGACAATGCCGTGGAAGCGACGAAGTTATGGGCCAACAAAATTGAATTTACTGTCGTGCCATCGACACAAAGAAGTAGAATAGGTCCCTGATAGTGCTGTCAAGCTAACATGCGCAGCGTGGCAACATTGTGCTGACGCATTATGTCGCACCGACACCAGATACGACTTAGCGTAAATGCGGATTTTAAGGTGTTTTGCACATTCAACCGCGTAATGGCTTTACTACCTTAAGGTTGAAAGTCCCTTGCACGTCATAAAACGTCAAGGTTTATTTTTCTTTAAGATTCATGCAACATAAATAGGTATATTTTTCTTTAAGACCGCTAAAATTAATAAGTTTTAACTGTTGAATTGATTATAAGGTACGGTATAATACCTTAATAATACCTTTAACGTCCTCCTCCTCTTTAACTTTTTTTTTTTAATTTACTGAAAGTTTTTGTCAAAAGTGGTAAAGGAATAAATCACTTGAGTTTTATATAAGTAGGTATAAATACTGGTACAAGGCACCCTGTTTCCGGAAATTAATCAGCAACAAAAGCGTGTCATACCTTTCGAGTTCCTCTTCGGAATGCGCGAAGGTACAAGAGTTGCCTCTCGGACAGAAGGAGCGAGTGGCCGCGTCTCTGCACATCGACACTTTGTACTTGGTGTGTGTGGGCGTCGATGCTGCCGTCTGCGGCGATCCCTGGCCTGTGGGCAAATGGCACGGTTTAGACGAGTGACAAACACTTGGAATGAAATACAGGGTCGCAGGGACATCGACAGGGAAACTGTTACCATGGATTCAGTACATGATTCTGAACGTCCCTGCGTTGAAATTCTTCGAGGTATTCATTAAAAAAGAAATTAGCTGTTCCATACATTTTGACCGCGTAGGCACTTTTCTCCAAATGATTCTCGGTAGCTTTGGTCACATTGCCCGTCGGGAAACAAATAATCTAGAAAAGTTGGTGGTGATGGGTAAGGTAGCTGGGAAAAGACGTCGCGGACGGTCACCTAACCGCTGCTCAGACAAAGTAACCGCCCTCACTGGACTCTCTGTTACGACCGCCCTGAGAGAAGCTGAGAGCCGAACGAAGTGGAAGAACATCGTGCATAAAGCCACGAAGGCCTTTCAGGGACACGACCTCCAGCAATGAAGTACGCGACCAAGAAGAAGGCACTTTTCTATGAAACAGCAAACTTTTTTTTGATAACCGGCGAAAAAAATGTCTATGCTTGGGGGTCTAGATGTCTATGAATCATGTGCTAAATTTATGGTTACAGTTTACGCGTAGATGTCGCTGCCATCCTGTATATAAAACATATCATATACTCGTATATTTTGACGTTGTTTCAAACATGTCTTTAAAGTATTCTACAACTTTTGTATATAACTTGTCTTAGGTGTAAAAGATGAACGAAACGTAGAAAACATGCAACAAGTAATAAACACTCACTGGTACTGTTATCCATGCACCGGTCGGGCATGGTATGCATCTGGTTGTGGTTCGAGTCCCGGCCCGTCGCCTGTTGTTGTAGGTAGTGTATCAGGCCCGCCACCACCTCCTTGAGTGACGTCATCACCTCAGCTAGCTGCTGCCATGATGGATTCTTGGCGTCTGAAATAGTTGGATAATTTAACATTATAGATGGATGAGTAGTGTCGAGAATGTTAAAGTAAGAAATATACAGTGTTAAAAAAAAATTAGCTGTTTCATGCATTTTGGTCAAGTAGGTATTGAACTTTTGTATTAAACAGCAGATTTTTTTTTCGTGATATCAGAGTTGGTCCCATAGTGAAAGTTGTTCAGTTCGATGGTCTAAAGCACCTCTTAAAGTTTGTAAGGTTAATTTTTAAACACCTTATATAAGAGGGAAGAGGTTTGAAAGTGGCGCAAATGACAGAAAATTTGAAAGGTAATCGTTTGGCTTGGTATCGGCATGGAGTGGCATGAGGAGGTGACTAAAACAGTGATGAATATAAATGATGATGGATGGAGATGGAGAGAAAGGCCAAAGAGGAATGGATTGTGTGAGGAATGATATGCAAGAAAAGGAAATGAATGATAGCGTGACGATTGACTGGAGAATGGAAGAAAAAAACTTGTTGAACCGACCCCAAGTAACCAGAGACAAGGGCGGGAAGATGACGATTGTGCCCGCATTCGTCGAAGGGTGTTATATGTTGTCCCACGTAAGAGGGGGCGAGCCTATTGCCATTGCTCCAGCCACAGGGGCGGCTATTGAGAAATGCTTAAAGCGAAATCTTAACAACATTAGGCAGTTGTCCCACTGCCGGCGAGGAAGCGACTAACTTTCTACTATTTTCTCGCTCAAGAAACTTACAATAGATATACATTCTGTGTAAGCAAAAGAGGTGCATATATTAATAGTTGATCGCTGACTGTTCACACTGCCGGCGAGGACTCGCTCCACTGGTTTGTCGCTGAGCGACAAGAGCTATCAATGATAATACTCGCTCAGCGATGCTCGCTTGACGGTTAGAGCTCACGCCGAGAGACCAACCGACCGACTGAAACCCCTGTGGGACTAACGCCCCGAGCGAGTGGTGCAAGTAATCGCCCGTCGCACTAGGACACTCGCTGATAGCCCAACGACAAAACTATCGGAACTACACACTCGCTACTCGCCAACTCGTTTTCAGTTGCTAGTTCTACTCGCTACTCGTTCATCGCCGACGGTGGGACAACTGCCTGATATCCGACTTGAGGATCGAATCCAGGACTCACCAAAGCTCCGCAGTCGCGTTTTGGACCACCACACAAACAAGACAGCGAAATAATAATAATACCAGCTTATTATTGATCCACTGCAGGGCAAGTCTTCTCATACAGAGAAGGCACGAGCATTGATCGTCACGCTTGCTCATGCCGGGTTGGCGGTTTCTGACATAAAGGACTGCTATTTGGCCGGTTTTGAAAATTTTGTATTATTAGATTACTCTTATATTGCTGGCCAGTGTTACAGCAACATCGGTTGCATGTTCCATTGCTTGAAATGTAATCACAGAACGAAAAGGTTGAGCAATATCGAAATACATTTCTTTCTGGCATAGCATCTCACATGTCAATGTCATGTCGCCGGCAGTCGCTGAAAACCAGCACAGGGGTCTGTCTCGCATAGGGTCGCAGCGATACGCTGAGCGAAAACCGTTTTGCGTGGATGTGACGCATGTTTACCCCCAACTTGTTCTTTTTAGGGTTCCGTACCCAAAGGGTAAAAAAAACGGAACCCTATTACTGACTTCGCTGTCTGTCTGTCACCGGCTGTATCTCAAGAACCGCGATAGCTAGCAGTTGAAATTTTCACAAATTATGTATTTCTGTTGCCGCTATAACAACAAATATTAAAAACAGAATAAAATAAATATTTAAGGGGGCTCCCATACAACAAACGTGATTTTTTTGTCGTTATTTGCTCGACATTAAAAACGGCAACAGGTAGATGATTGAAATATTCACAGAATATTTAGTTGTATATTCACTTTAAAAATTAATAGTTACATTAAAATAAAATAAATATTTAAGGGGGGCTCGGCTCCCATACAACAGACATGATTTGATTTTTGCCGTTTTTTTTCCCTTGTGGTACGGATCCCTTCGTTTGCGAATCCGACTCGCACTTGGCCGGTTTTTTTGTGTTTGCGTTCTTTCTTTGCGTCATGTTTGCTGCAAATAAACGAATATTCTGTAATATTTCTTTTAACACAGACGTACCAGGACTGGCATCGATGTTAGCCAGTCTGTCCAGATGCAGGCTCATGACGATCAGTTGCGCCGGGTCCCCGGTCCTTTGTAGCGCGATGAACAACTCCTGGACTGACTGCGCGAACGATTGAGGTGTCTGCAATTTATCTGGAAAGAAATTAACTAGTTAACTTCGTCACCATTTCAGCAGATTAATGCCCACTGCTGGACATAGGCCTTTCCCAAGGATCGCCCCACAACGACAAGACATGTGCTTTCCGCATCCAGCAGATTCCCGTAACCTTCACCAGAGACCTAAGGTCCCAAGATTCCCCCTGCACACGTAGCATGACTACTGTAGAAACCGAAGAAGAGCATTTCTCAAAATTTTTGACCGTAGTTTTCACTAATTTCCAAGTAACAAAATAAGAACTTTTATATCTACCTTAACTAATATTTTACAGGTTTTTTGTATAAAAACTCTACTTTTAGCTAGGTGTATTTAACATAATATGTCCTAAATAAAAATATATTAGAAAACCTGTAAAATATTAGTTAAGGTCGAAATAAAAGTTCTTATTTTGTTACTTGGAAATTAGTGAAAACTACGGTCAAAATTTTTGAGAAATGCTCAGAAACGAAAGACTAAGTGAGAGATTTAAGAAATGTTTCTTTATACAGAAAGAGATAAAATATGACTATTTTTCGTAGAGTGGAGATAGAACGTGGTCCAGCTACGCGTGCAGGTCGCCGGGCTCACCCACGCTGCGTCTGTCAGTACTTGGGCGCTCGCCATGCCATTGTTAGCAAAGATGGATGCCACTGAGATCACAGTTAAGATCTCGATTGTTTGCGCGAGATTTAATACAAGGAGGCATCACAAATCATTCTGGCTCACTGCCAATTTGAGACTAGCTTCGCCAACTCCCGCGCTTGCCAAACTTATCTGCTCACCTATAATGCTTTGCATGTGACTCTTGTGGGCGGTGTCTCCGTACAGCAAGGCGCTCCATTGGTCGGGCGCTATCCTAAGCCCCGCCTCCGTGGCGATCTGAACTATCTGCGCGTCGTGCTCTCGTCGCAATGACTCGTACGTTCGAAACTCTTCCTTTAGTTGCATTAGAGATGAGTCGCATTCGCGTTTTGATACCTAGAAAGAGAAAAAAAGTTATATTTGGTAAAAATTTGCTATTTTGTGAAGTGCTAATGAAATCTCTGATCAGTAACCAAGTAGTTAACAGTATTTTCAAAAACCTAATGAATGTGATCAGTAATCAAGTAGTAAAATCCATTGTAACGGGCAGACTTAATTTAGACCGAGATACATACGCTAATGAGAAGCATCCATTTGATTGGAAGGCAGTGTGCAAACCACAGAGTACAGAATGACCGCGCCGGCAGCGTCCAGAGACGGCAGTGCTAACAAAATTCGTGTCTGTCATCTCCGCCATTCAAAGCAGTTAGTTTCAATACGTCATTTGTGTCTAGTGTGAGTAAGCGGTGACACGCTTGGTTTGTATGGGAAGTGTTGACAACCGTAACGGTCTTCAGAGTAATAAGATACTAACATGCGGTTGATAGTACGTTCAAAAATTTTAAATATAGAAACAAATGAATTTAACCCGGCGAAACTTCACCTATTATGTAAAGTTTCTCAAGCTAATTTAATCACGGCGTTATCTAACACAGATAAAACAAAAATAAATAGATTTTCTAAACTCATAAAGAGTACCTACAGCTGATTACGGGGTCATCGGCCGCTGGTAATGTACAGACGCCAGCACATCAAGCTACCCGAAACTGTCAAATTTTCCCAATTAACTTTGAACCTTATACTTTAGCGATAAAGTTGAAAATCTATTAAAGAAATTTAACAAATTGTAGTAGCTTGAAGTGGTGGCGTTTGTACTATAGTATTTTTATCTAACAAAGCGATGCTAGCGAACTTCGTGAGATAAAAGTTCACTGCATGCAAACTTGAAATTATAAGTTAAGACAATCTTATTTTTCGTCGTCGTTATATATCGCGTTGCCCATCACGACTGCTAAGTTGCGACATCTAATTTAATTTGATCAACACGCTATCAATCTGAATCATTTCGAAGGATGCTAATCCATTGCTTCATGATGTTCGAAAAAGTCGTCTGCTCAACAACGTAAATAACGCAATGAATATTGTTGAACTGTCAAAATGAAAGCCATTGCTACTGTTAGTGTGCAATTAAGATTCTCGCCTTACCTTAAAACAAGAAGCTCTGTATAGGAGCTGGACGACATGGCCTATGCTAGTTTTCGAAGCCTGTGGAAAATGAGGCTCCAGTCTTTGGACTACAAACATCACTAACACCTGCAACAGAAACCAATACAATAATCGTTAGTTTTATGAACTTAGCTCAAGATTAATTAACGTTAATGAAGTTACTTAGCATGCACTAAGAAAGTAAGAAAAAAAAAGGTTTATTTGTAAAAAGATAATTAACTCAAGTAGCTAAACAGAAAATAAAACAAAATAGATGTACAGACGCCAGCACATCAAGCTACTACAATCTGTCAAATTTCTTTAATAGATTTTCATCTTTATCGCTAAAGCTCAAGGTTCAAAGTAGATTGGGAAAATTTGACAGTTTCGGGTAGCTTGTTGTGCTGCCGTCTGAACATTTATAATCAAAACAGAAATAGTCGACGGCTGCACGTCATGACTGTGACGAGAAGGCTTCCACTCAGCATGATGCTGTGATATGCTATGCTATGGATCCACAGCACAGGGCAGTTTTTTTTTTCACTAAACTTTGCCATCTACTAGGTTCTAACATTTATTTGCAGATACTTAACCCCCTAGGAGATGATTTTTCAAAAATCCTTCCTTAATGCTCAATTTCGATCATGAGGAACTGTTGTGCAAAAGCATGGAATTTTGCCCAGCTGTGCAAAATTCCATGTGTGTCTGTCAGTGAACAAAATGTAGATTTTCTATTAAGTAGAATATTGGCTGGTATTATTATGAAATGTGTGGGTATCACCTTTCTAGAGAGTGCGGAGCCATCCTCTAGCGCGAGCAGCACCAGTTTGAGGACCTCTTCCTGCATCGCCGGGCCCAGGAACTGGCAGCCGCGCGCGCGCACCGCTGCCCACAAGTTCGCACTGAGCTGCTGCGGGTTCTACAAGCAAGAAATGAACATTTATTTACCAAAACCATTAAATAGGAAAAAAAAAACAAAAAAATAGAAATCGTGTTATCAATTCGTTTGGCTCAACATCCAGCAACGCGGACGTCATCACGTGGACAGGGCATGCGGTGCAAGATGAGGTGAGGAGGTGAGTTCACATTATTCGATGAAAACGGCTACGTCAAAGATTATTATTGCATCAATTGAAAACTCAAGGAACGAATTTAATCACATTAATGTGACAAGAAAAGAGTACCTGGAAAGATTTGGGGGAGGCCTTTGCAGGCCTTTTCAGCTGTTTTACATAACAGAGCTGTTTTGTAAAACAGCGCATTCTACAATCCATCTGCGACACATATATACACAAAACAACCAGTGTGACTCAAGCTTACAGTAAATTATAACTTAAGGCTGCCTGTCCATTGACGCGGAGCGAGGCTGCGGAGCGGAGAAACGGAGAACACTTGTAGGAAGTTTAATCTCAGGGGTGTGTGTTGGGTCTATTTAAATTATTGGAACACACGTTTAACAGTAAAACTATATAACTATATATTTACTCGTGCCTCGGAAAGCACGTTAAGCCGTTGGTCCCGGCTGTCATTCGTGGATCTTTGACAGTCGTTACGGGTAGTCAGAAGCCCGAAAGTCTGACAACCAGTCTTACCCAGGGGTATCGTATTACCCAGTAACTGGGTTGTGGAGGTCTGATAGGCAGTCGCTTCATGTAATATACTGGTATTCAACTGCATCTGGTTAGACTGGAAGCCGACCCCAACATAGTTGGGAAAAGGCTAGGCAGATGATGATGATGATCTATTATAAATTTATAACATTGTAAAGTCCCGGTTATCTATAATTAATCGGAAGTACATCTGCACCCTAATTGCGTAACACACTATCAAACGGAATCTGAATCATTTTGAAGCAAATTGCTAATCCATTGCTTCATAAGTTCGAAAAATTTGTCTGCTCAACACGTAAATAACGCAATGAATGTTGTTGAACTGTCAAAATGAAACCCATTGCTACTGATAGTGTGTTACGCAATTACGCCACAGGTCTGATATGGCAAATAGTTAATTTAACTACATATGTAGTTTAGTAGCGGCACTAGCGACATACGTATCTTTTTCAGGATTTTGTATGTAGGTTTCCGGAGGTACCTTATCAAAAAGGAACCCTCATAACTGCCTGGTTATTTTGGTGTGCATAATTTGACAACTGACATAAAAGAGGTTGAAGCAGGGGCCAAGCTAGGCAACCTACTTTCATATGCAAAATATTATTACAATAATTTCAAAAGCATATTCACAATACCGTATTACATTTAGCGGGCTTCATTTGAATTTTTGTGTCATCGCGTGCTTGAACTTAAGATAAGTATAACCTATTTAATGCCGACCGATTTAGTCTAAACTTGATTAAATGCGAATCCATACAGCAAGAGGATTTTGGATCGAGTGATTATTATACACATGAGCAGTGGTAGCCCAGTGTTCAAACCCAGACAGGCGCACTACTTTGTGTAAATTATCTCATCACCACTGCTCCAAAACGGTGAAGGAAAACATTATGAGGAAAGCGAAACGTGCTAGAACCAAAAATTCGAAGACATGTGACATCTACCAACCCGCACTGAGCCCGCGTGGTGGATTACTTCTCGAATAGAGGAGGCCTGTTTCCCAGCAGTGGGAAGAATAAAGGCTGATTATGTGATACCAAAAGATGCACTATAAACTTTATTAAATGCTAATCCAGACAGCTAGAAGATTGATTACTATACATATGTCTTAATCTGTAACGAATCATTTTAGGGGTGCTCAGTTACGTACTTAAGTGATCATCTTCCTGCCCTCATCCCAATTTACTTGGGACGGTGCAGCATGTTCTTCTTTCATCCATCTTTATGAACCGTCATCCCAGTAGTCACCCTTTTCTAGCATTATAATCTTATAATAATATGTGTTTTGGAAAGCATTTTAACACTCACACATAAAGTTCAGTTTGCGCTACAAATTCTAACATCTTTATAATCTCATCACTTGTACTTGTCATTCTAAAATCAACATAATTTGCACCGACATTAAGTTGATATTCGTTTAAATGGAAATACCATCAATTATTGTAAGCAAGGACTTGAATAGACTTTAAGTATGAGTTAAATCAGAAGCGATGGTTTACCTGATGCTGCAGTATAAGCTCGGTGACGGTCCGCTCGCCGAGGGAGCGCGCCGCGCGTGCCGCCCTCCCCCGGCCCTCCTCGTCAGTGATCGCGCACTGCAGTAGCATCACCAGCTTTCTCTGCATGGGCCGCGACAGCCGGCTACCGGCCATACTGTTGTTGACTGGAACAAATAAATAAAAGCTAAAATATCTCAAGCTTTGACGTCGGACATAGATAGATAGGCCTACACAGTCCTCCCATAACTGTTAACACTGTAATCTGAATACATTGTAAAAGATAATTATTTTGAAACGAGTAACCGTTGAGTTTCTTGCCTGCCGGCTCTTCTCCATAGGAAACGACCAATTGGAATCGTGCACCTAGACTCTGACGTTTTGTAAGTCCCATGTTTATGTGAAATAAAATATTTTGAATGAGATCAATGCTCTTCGGAAAAAACACATCAAATCCGCGGCTCGTGTTGTGATGCGTCATCAGATGTTTGTATGTATACGTAAGAGTGATCGACGTCAGCGTGTGAGGAATTTCGATTCAATAAGTAGAAATAATATATAACACTTATTTCGAACTCGACTTTAGTCTTTTTTATTAGGGATCTGTGCCCACAGGCTGTTAACGGAATCCTATTAGGTACATAACCTCTGCTGTCCGTCCGTCCGTCTGTCAGCGGGCTGTATCTCATGAACTGTAATAGGTACAGTTAAAATTTTCACAGAGTATGTTATTTTGTAGTTTTATTGCCGCTATAACAAAACATAGAAATAAAATAAGGTTAAAAAAGGGGGATTCTTTATACAAGAAGCGTATTTTTTTCGGCGTTTTTTTGCAACGGTCTGTGTATCTCATGAACCGTAATAGGTAGACAGTTGAAAATTTTAACAGTGTGTATTTCTATTGCCGCTATAACAACAAATAATAAAGTTAAAAATTAAAGGGGGGGGTCTTCCATACAAGAAAAACGTTTTTTTTTCGGCGTTATTTGCCTTGTGGTACTGAACCCTTCGTTGCACATCCGACCCGCACTTGGCCGGTTTGTAACTACTAGCGACCCACCCCTACTTTACACAGTGGCAATCTACTGATGCGGCGACAACAACAAGAGTGTTAAAACATGGAGATTTCTGTGCCACTAATAATTTTAATATTAATGTATATTACACATTTAGCCTTCCGGAATAAATTCTCTAATTTAAGAAGATCTAAGCGGTCACACAGGCAGACACGAAAAGCGATTTTGTGTTACACTATGTATACATAAACAAATACGAATCATTCGCATAGATAATGTTGTAGGATAACGTGAAAAGATTGTCGGTGACGTCAGTAAGAACCAAAACGTGACGTAAATAGAAACACCGAAATATTATTTATGACATACATAGGTAGGTGCATGCAGGAAACCATGAATTATTTCATAGGGAAAAATACATTTTTAACTCTTACCACCTCCTACCCTGCCCTTTACTGCCGTGGTATAACTAAAATGCCGTTATCTGACATCTGGTTGATTTTTAACTTTTGATGCTATTATTAATCAGAAAAAAAATATCTATCGATCCGGAGAAAAATATGTACTTAAAATGATTATTTCCAAAACTATTCAAGGTGTTGAAAACTCGGAAACACAGATCGATAGATATTTTTATTCTCATTAATAATAGAATCAAAAGTTAAAAAACAAACGACCAATTGTCGGATAACGACATTTTAGTTATACCGCGGCAGTTTATGTCCCAAAACATGCAGTCCTCGCGACCTCTGCGCTGCCACTGACAACGCCGTGGAACTGGCAAAGTTTTGGGAAAACAAGATTTAAAATACAGTCGTGCCAGCGACACGAAGAAGATTTATGAATGCGAAAGTAACTATGGCTGTCTGTCTGTTACTTTTTTCTCGCCTTAACGGATTTACGAAATTCGAAACATATAGTTTCAGTCGAAGTTACGGGCGCTTCCTACTCCCCATCACCTACAAGCATAATATTACTTTGGAGCCCGAACTAAGAAAAAATTAAGACGCGATTTGGCAGTTGTCCCTACTCGCGATATGTATTTGCCCGTTCGAAAAATTGAATTTTTGACTTATTTTGTCGTACTTGGAGTAGCCCTCAGACCCCTGGGTTAGGACATAGGATACTTTCATCTCGGGTAGTAGGAGTTTCCGACCTCCATACGGGCAAAGTCGCGAACAAAACCTAGATATTTATAATTTTTGGATTAACGAGGAGTCGGTTAGCCAGAAAGAAGAAGTTAGTTGCCAATTCCAAAGCGTAGTAGGTTTCTATGGGGAAGAACGAGCAAGAAACTCCAGGAACACTCATTTAAAAATATACAAAATATTTGTCACATCATCCATGTTCAAATTATAGGTACCTACTAAATATTGTGAGAACGATGTTGAAAGACGTGCACGTTAAAAGCGCCCTGAGCAAAAAGGGAACAATTAAAAAATAAAGTAAGTCCATGACGACCAATTCCAACTGACGGCGCCTGAATTTGTCCAAGGTTTTGAGATGTTTTTCCTTTGACACTACACCCGTAGCTCGTATCAATAAGCCAGGCCGTCACACTTACACGTATTAGTCCATATCTTGAAAATTACTGAATCGACTTTGATGAAACTTGCACTGTTCCTTAAGTTGAAGTAAAAGTAAGCCAATAAAAAAATGGTCACGATCCGATTAATAGTTGCGGACAAATGCGTGGACAGACACACATACATACATCTATAAAATGTTGTATATTTCTTTGGAAGCCCTAATAGATTGTCATATGTGAATTTAGTTCAGTTCCAATAATATTACATACATACGTGTCGAATTGATAGCCTCCTTTTTTTTGAAGTCGGTAAAAAGAGTTTTGTACTCACTATTGCCACAATACTTGAGGTAGGCTGCAAGATGTTCCATGCACTTGACGATGCAGTCGTACGCCTGTTTGTCATGATCTGGGAGCGCCTGGATGGAAGGTGGGTGGTAGGGCTGCGTCGGTGGTGTGTACCCTGCGAGCTGGAGGAGCGCAGTGTTCACCACCAGCTCCTCGGGGTCCATTTGGATGACTGCCTGAAGGAGCGGGAGAATACATTTATTAATACATTAATACGATGTTGACAAGATGAAGAGGGGCTCGTGGTTAAATGATAACAGCCGCACAGGTCGATCTTCATGTTAAAGCAATGCTCAAGGTAAAGCAATACTTGCCGAGGTAGGCCCATGGATGGGTGACCATCCATTTCATATCGAGACCCGTCCGTATCTCGGAAAGCACGTTAAGCAGTTGCTTCCGGCTGTCATATTATGTAGATCTTTGACAGTCGTTATGGGTAGTCAGAAGCCCAAGTCTGACAAACAGTCTTACCAAGTGGTATCGTGTTACCCAGTAACTGGGTTGTGGAGATAGGAAGTTGATCCATGTAAAATACTGGTATTCAGTTGCATCCGGTGTGGAAGCCGACCCCAACGTAGTTGGGCAAGGCTAGGCAGGTTGATTTTGATGTTGGCAAGATGACGGGGTTTTGGTATCATGCTTTACAGAGGACGTTTCATCTTGTCTACATCAAAATCAATCTGCCTAGCCTTTTCCCAACTATGTTGGGGTCGGCTTTGAGTCTAGCCGGACGTTGTAAATGTTTCCGCTAGTGTACGTAGTTGTAGCGGTCGGTCGTCAGAGAAAGTTGATAATAAACAAAGTAGGCGCTAGTAACTCAAAAGCTCATAGAGGCAACCTAGCTCCCAGCGCAGATCACACGTGACATTTTCTCACGTTTATGTACCTTTCCTACATTAAAGTTACCTTCGTTCAATAGGAGCCGAGTGTACAATTAAATAAATAGCTGTCCTACGCTGGGTTCTTTCTTACACAACAAAAACTGGCGTATCAGACCAAGCAATATGAAAGGTTCCATAGTTGGAATAAACTTATCTCAAACTTAACTTTGTAGTTGAAAAAATATTCTCCCATACATCGATATACGTCACGGATCAACTCTCCCACTGCAAATGTAATTTGTAATCGCAAAAAATACTAGATTGTACAACTAGTGCATAAAAGAAGCCATTTTACCACGAGACGACCGAGCCGCAGACGAGGGTGGATACTTAAGTCGAGGCAGTGTAAATATTTACGCAGTTTAAAGTTAACTTATAAGTAATCTGGAATAGTTACGTTCTAAGGCAGCTGTCTAAAAACCGTTAACCTAGTGGACAGTGTATGGGCTTATTAATAAAGGCCCACAAAACAGTTTTGAACTACAGAACACATAGTTGTTAAGAATGATAAGGGTACATATAATTGGGTGCGCCCGACAAGATAACATTCACAAAACACAACACAACTTAGTTTACAACTAAGTGGGTACTCTTTTTAATAAACATTAAAAAGAGTACCCACTTAGTTGTAAACATATCATTGTTGCTTCACCCTCGATTCAGGCACAAAACTCTCTGTATTTTGTGACTCAGGATTAACGTTCACAGTCTCCGCTTGATAATAATCTATATACCTACTTCATAAGGCTCAATTTACAAACACGACAACATAGATGAGGGGAAAAGTTGGTCATTATATCTGTACAAGATACTAATGAACACATTATTAAAACGTATTAGTTTCATTGAATTTTATAATAAAATGAGGGGAAAAGTTGGTTATTAAATCTGTACAAGATACTATTGAACAAAGATTAAAACATTAGTATCATTGAATTTTATAATATTTTACTCCACTTCTCTATTAGGCTTTGTGCACACACATTTTTCTTGCCGTGAAAAACTACTGTTTATTCGCCGTATGTAGGCACGGTCGTCAGTTTTGTATGGATCACTATGGAAGCTTGTTGACGGACACGTTTTTTCTATGGCGCGGTGTATAAGCCGTACCGTAAAGAAACCATGCCGTGGCTTTTCTCAGCTCAACAATTTCTTTATTAAAATAAAATACCGATAAACTTTTTTCATTGTCACTGCGTTTGAAGGTGTTTCTTTAACTTTTAAGTAGATTATTTTTTAATGGCTTTGCAGGGGTCATACCATATTGAAAAGAAGGAAATCTTTATGCAGGGTAAAAAAGAGGCGTTAGGTGATTTTATGTATCGTCATATAGTCTACTAGCTGTGCCCCGCGGTTTCACCCGCGTTAAACTCTAAACTCTAAAGGTTCTAATATAATTCAATCATGATTCGAAAGACAAGTGGCGCTATCTATTATCATAATAACATTATTGTTGTTTTCCTCGGGAACAGCACTTTTTTTCGGAATGAATGGTACTTATGTCTGTTTCTGTACACCTGACAACTTAGGTATATGCAAAATTTCAGGATGATCGGTTCAGTGGTTTAGGCGTGAAAAGATAACGAATCGCATTTATAATATTAATTAGGATAACCTACGGAACAACTCGTTAGGCAAAATATGATTAGGAGTTAAGGAGTTATGAGGGAACAGCAGATGAACATACATATAAAGCCTGTTTAAATCATACCCACCCTCCTTTGGCATGCCCATATTCATTTTAGTAACTCTGTTCGAGTAGTTTTTGGTGAAAACTAAAAACTTTTCACCAAAGAAATACTAAATATCTAAATCTGCTTTAAGTAATAGCTTTTATAAAACTTGCTTGCGTCTGCCGTGAATCGAGCCAAGGACTATAAAAAAAGTCCCGTGTCAAAAATCTTGAATTTTTTAATAACCATTGACCGCTTTTTTCTACTCTGTATACCATTATCCTTGTACGAACGTTTATTAAACCGCCATTAATCAAGGTATACGACTGAAGCAGGAGGTCTAATCCTTTATCACGAACACCGTATTTTTGGCCGAAGTTACGGGCAAACCCACACCGTATCACGTACAGACACAATATTCATTTGGGTCCCGAACTAAGAATGAATGACAAACAATTTGACAGTTGTCCTCACTCCCGATGTCATGTGTTTGGTCCCGTCGGAAAATGTTAATTAATCGGAAGTAGAGTTCACTCCGGAGTATAGAACTGCTTTCGGACGGGCCCGTATCTTCGTTGACGGACTTAGAGAGTAGAACCTGTTCATAAGTTGTTAAGTTTTGTTCATGCAAAACCTTAACAAAATTATTGTTACAAAACCCACCAAGTTAAAAAACGATTAAGTGGGTATCTGCCGATCACAATCGTCATTACAAACTTTGAAGTACACAAAAAGTATTATGCTGAACCCTTTCAATCTTTTAAAAAACACAAATTAAACATCATGATGAGATAACAATAATAAATTCACGGGCTTGACCTTAACAACATCCACTGCGTGTGTCCAAACCCTCCAAAATTCTCCCCCTTAGTGACCAATAAACACCACTTATAAAAGAAATTCCCCCGCCGCATCTGTCTACCTAGTTACCGAGGGACGGAGTGATTCATGTGTGTAAATTGGCGAAAATGTGATAATAATTGTTGAAGATGTCGGAGAAAATCATGCCAAATAGGACTGGCGTGCGCCGCGTAAACTAATTGTAATGAAAACAATGTCTCTAGTGCAGGGCTGTCCAAAGCACGGCCCGATTGACGTATTGACGATACTCATCACATTTGCGGAGTTTCGCTAACTATTTGACCCTGTATACCATCAGCCAAGATGGAGGACAAACACGTACGAAATCAATAAACATAATTACATCAGCTGAAATCATCAATGGTTCACTAGCACAATAACCATAAACAACCCTTTCAGCTTTGGTTCTCCATTTAGCCAGCAACGGAAAGACATGGATAGGTACATTAGTGTTTGTACTGCATACAATCAGCCTATAATGTTCCCACTGCTGGGACACAGGCTTCCTGCCGATGAGAGGGAGTGGGCTGTAATCTACCACGCAGGCCCAGTGCGGGTTGGTAGATGTCACATGTCCCCGAATTTTTTAAGTGAAACTTCTGTACGCACGCTTGACTTAGGGAGTAAGCTGGCGAACGCGTGACGTAAGCGTTGAGAAAAGTGTGATCGGGCGAGGCGAACGGGAGTTGAGTGGGGGATATAAGCAAGAGACAGCAGTGCGCGCGCACATTTTCTTTCTCTCTCCTCACATAGCCAAATACGCAATACTGAAGTTTCACTTCAGACGTGTGGTCATAAGCACACTCGTTTTTTTTTCATCAGTGCTCTTAAAACGGTGAAGGGAAATATCGTGAGGAAATCGAAGACATGTGACATCTACCAACTCGCACTGCACTCATACTCGTAGGACAATTAAATAAGTAATCATTAATGTCAACCTCATCAAAGAAAATCAAATGAAATTCGAAATTAATCTTTTAAGATTTTTTAGAATGACTTAAGAAAGGACTGATTTTACCAAAGTCAGACATCTTTTATCCGTGGAATAAAATTGACGTCTGACAGTTCTAATATGGAAAAACTATCATTAATTAAAAAATTATGCTCAGGTTACGACTTATTCTAAGTATAAAAGTTTGGTGAAATTCGCCCTGAGGCGTATACGCTTTACCCCCTTTACCAAACGCAAGGATGAACGTTATGCATTTATGATTTCAAGCAAATCATCGACCAATGTAATTGCAGTTCATTTACATGGGTCGATGATTTAGGCAGATTACTAATATGGCAGGAGGTGATGATGTAACAAAGTGTGACTCGATTGTGATGGTTGGACGGAACCCAAGACATTACCGCGCATGAATTCATGCGATACAATCACGACTCATATTGATACCGCTGGTTCTACTTCTTTTCGAATCGATGATATAATATTGGTCTAGTTATAGAGATTACTTTGCCCCGGTAGGTGGCCACGTTGTCAAGAGGAAACGCGGGCGGTCGTTTCTCCATAGAAACGCTCTCGCCTGTTTTCTTTCTGGTTAATGACCATAAAGCAATGATTTTTTACAGAATAATAGATATTAACTAATTGTACATATGTCCCTATGTTTTACTTTTTGACGATACATTATTTTTATAAGCACTAGAACCCTCAAAGAATGCCGATTTAAACCGCTGTCAACAGAGGCCTAGTGTACAAATTTGACAACTATTAATGAAAAAAGAAAAACATAGGGACACAGTATATATCCTTCTTATTCAGTTTATGAAGTATCTTTTATATTGGTCCAATATTGGAGGAGAGCCACACCTCGAATTACGACTTTTTAATTAGGATTTTTTAAAAGTCTCTCCGACCGCATTTCCTCTTAACAGCTTTTATCTTATTATTATTATTTGTTTAGACACACTAGCAGCTAATTAGCTGATGCGTGTGTATTTTCTAGCTTGGAGATATTTAAACTGTCCAGTCGATTCTTGAAGCAGTTCAGTGAGCCTTCACTACATTTTCCGGGAGCCTATTCCATGCTGTTACAACTCGGTTAGACAAGAATTGCTTCAAAGGCTTTTTTCTTTGATGAAACTTCAAAGGGACAGAAGTAGTGTCACTGTGCACCACTGGTTAAGTTCAAAGGAATGTGGAACATGGCGTAAAGAAGTTTAGAGTATGAAGAAAGAAAAAGTATTTATTGGGACTCGCACAGGAAGATCACAAACTAAATAGAATAGCGCAATCATAGATACATAAAAAGAAATAAAAAAAAACAAACAGACAAGGCCAAAAGGCTATCTCTATCTTAGCATAATGCTGCGTTATCTCCATACTAGTAATAAAGCTGAATATTTCGTTTGAACGCGCGAATTTCTAGAACTGCCAGTAGGATTTGAAAAAAAAATCATGTTAGGAAAGGCTATTGGCTAATTAATATCACGATAGGACTCTTAGGGTCAGCTCAGACAGAGAGGAATAATCCCCGCGCGGTCTCGGGCATTTTCTTTACGGATCGCGTATGTTCGAGCTTGCGAGGACGCGTCTTCGAGGACGCGCGAGCATTTTTTGTCAGGTTCAAGCATTTATGCACCTTATTGTAATAATTTTAAAGTTTATTTTCAAGTGCGTTAACAAAATCCTCTCCGCTGCGCTCCTCTCTGTCTGCGCTGACCCTTAGGAGCCGAGCAAAAAGCAAGCGAGCGAAAAAAAGTAAGAAAGAACGCTTAGCGGAAACGAAGTGGCAGGCAGACGATGCGATGCGACGAGGTGGGTCGCGGGTACAAGAAATTTCATGCGGACGAAGTCGCGGGCAGAAGTTAGTTTAAAATTAAGTGTCGCAGCGCTCGATGGCCCTTAGTAGAAGTCTACACAATAGATGAATTAACACTGACTGTCCAGTGCCCATACATACGAGTACTGTTACACTATTGTGTCTGCTTTGACAGATCGGTGTTAAGTGATGGATGGCGTGCCTAGAAAGGGGTGAATACTGATTTAGCGGCTGCTAGAAATATGTAAGATGCTGCAGAGACTTCAAACACGATAACAAGACAGGGCGATGAAAAAGTTACTTTCAAATGAATATAGTGCTAGTCTACTATGGTCGAACTTATTTGATTGGATAGGATTTATAAAACGCATTAATTCTAATCACAAACATTTTATTTTCAAATTTTCTTATTTTTGAGGTATTTAATGTTTTGAAAATAGCCCTGTATAGTAAACTTTATTCCTACATCCTAATGAAAACTTAAATTTACTTAATAACTGATTTCTTAGATCGATATAATTTGTAGCAGGAATTTTAGAGTAAAAAATTAGACAAAATTATCTTTAGTAAAATATGTAATTTACTAATTTGAAACAACAACATGTTTTTTTATCCGATCAATACAAAAAATATTTGATTGTGTAGGGTTAAATCAAAATTGGTCAATTTCGAATATATAAATTAAAACCGAGGTTTCATTGCGTTTTAATCACATCAATATAAAAGATAGTGTGGTAACATTTTTTAACGAAATGATAGTAAGAAATCTCATGAGTCCGACCATAGAGCGCGGGCTCTATGTGAATACCAGTTAGGTAGATTCGTATTACAATACTACCTCTATCATAAGCCCTATCAACATGGATTATTCTCGATATTTGAACACTTGTAATTGAACGTAACATTTTCGTTTAGATATAAAACAAGCGGCCGGCAACTCATCAGCAACGTTAATGCGGTGAGAATAAAGATCACTATGGTTTGGACAGTGATGTAAATTCAGACGTAATCATCATTCTCCTGCCCTTATCCCAGTTTATTTGGGGTCGGCGGAACATGTCTTTTTCTTCCATACTTCTCGATCAGCGGGCGCGGCGCGGCGGCGGCGGTGGCGGCGCGGGGAGCGGCGCGTTTCAATGACGCGTTTCAACGGTATTCTATTCTATTCTATATGGAACTGGCCTCGAAGGCAGCAGCATGGCGCGCCGCGGGGAGCGGCGTACGAGCGGCGCGCACTAGAGGCTAGCGGTGCCCGCGAGTCTGCATTGACGTAGTGTTGTGCATTTTATTTTTTGCTTTTTTAACGACCGACGTTTAATGTTGTATCAAAAAGATGTTGTCGTCGCTGTTTAGACATTTCGTTCGCGAACAAAGACACTAATTTCTCATAACACAACACTACGCCGCTCTAGCGCCGCGCGATCTGCCCGCTGGCTTCGAGGGTCTGCAATAGTCTGCATTGCCGCGCCGCCCCGCAATCGCTGACTTCGTGTCCGTGGCCTTAGTCGTCATCCCGAAAGTCCCCCTTTCTAACCACCCTTAATATAATACAAGAGGAAACATTCATAGTATTTGTTTTTTTTTTACATGTTTCATTCAGCTAACAGCGGTCGTTGACCCCCGAACAATACATTAAAATCTTTTTTATTTAATTTAATTTTAGAAGTAGAAGTAAGATATCGGTACTTATTGCGGAATTTCGCTAGCTTTAGCTTTTGTAGAATATACAGGATGATTGGAAGATGGGTGCAAAGCTTTAAAGCGAAGATAGTACAGATAATTTAGAACCATTTAAGCCATGGTTTTCTTAGACGAAGTCTTACCAATTTTTTTTTACCTAATTTTTGTTTTTTCGAAAATTCCCAACATTTTAAGTAAAGTGCTTATTTATGGCCAAATTGAGTTATAAATAAATAAATTTTTATTTTATTTTATTAAAGTAATGTGTAAACAATCTAGCAAACCATGTTTTAGGCCTCTGTGTCATTAGACGTAAAAAACATAAAAATTAGGTTAAAAAAAATTGGTAAAACTTCGTCTAAGACAATCATGGCTTAAATGGTACTAAATTGTCTGTACTATCTTCGCCTTAAAGCTTTGCACCCATCTTCCAATCACCCTGTATATATTTTTTTGGGGGAAACCTTAAAAGACCAATTCCGGAACCCCCCCGTGCAACGCCAACGTTTACTAGGAACTGTAGGTACCAGTAGTGGTACCTAAAGTTCCTAGTAAACGTATCTGAAGCTTTTCAGGATTCCCTAACTCTTTCAAGTTTCGTAAACATTGATTGAACTTTGATTCAACCCGCTTGATACAGAACATACTTAAATTAATTGATTACCTATAATATTGGAGGTAAGCAGACTTCTTATATTCTTCTGGTTTCAAGAGATTAATTTGAATACCAGTCTGAGCTAAATATCTCTCGTCTTCATAAACGAGTTTGATAGCCGAAACCGAAAAGAAATTTTTGTATTTTGCTCTACAAACGCTGCTACATAACGAAGTCCACAAATGCAAATATTTTTTCTAATCCGACTGGTAGTTCCAGAGATACGCGCGTTCAAACAAACAATCAAACAAAAAATAAACAAACTCTTCAGCATTATTACTATTAGAATGTTATCTTTATCTAATATATATATCTATATCTCTCTATCCTTTAAAAAACACTCGCAACCCCTTACGTTTCCTTTGCGAAAATAGGAAAAATGATTATTACGGTAAATGAATTTCAACCGTCGAGTGAGTTCCATCTGTCAGCCATTTTATATCTTTCTTATTGCCAATTTCCTGAAATATTGCGATTCTTAATTCCTGGGAATGAAGTTCCGGAAATTTACAGGAAGTCGGGAACGGATTGGAAAATAAACGAAGTAAGACTTGAAAATGTCGAAGACATTCTGTTTTAGTTTGTTAATGCAATAATATTATATACTTATAGTGCTTTTATGAATTGAATGTTTTATTTATAAGCTGTAGAAGCATGCAGCTGACACGGTACAAAGACTGTTTGATTTAACTTCGCGTTAATAGCCATCAATGAAATTGTTTTCCCTAATAAGTCTAGCACAAACTTAACGACACGTTTTCACTTAAAACGAAGTTAAGTACCCTAATATTAGACAACTATGACACGCACGGCTCAGACAAAAACCACTTCACGTGACGCACCTAGGTAGGTACCTACTGCTCCGATCGCTTGTAGGCTTTCGCTCCGCATAGCAACACGTGTTTGGCGGATAAAATTCGCGGGCTTACACACTGGCTACATTCAGGCTGCAGGTAAGCAGGAGATGGAGGCATCGTTCGGTAGTGTTTTGAAAGTGGTCTAAACAGATCTTTTTAAGGGATGACAAAAAAAGATACAGGAAGCCACCCACAATGTATACCGGATCCGAATACACAAGAATATTATACTAATAAGTACGTACTTCATGACAGAGAAGCACGCCTAGCATGTCATTGCGCCAGATATAGTGACGCCGGCATGCTCTCTTCACGCGTAGCACCATAGACCAGCCAGAAAATAAGCCAACAGAACACATGCGAGCACGCTCGTCGATACATATGCTTGTTGAGTGAGCAAAGGCTTCGGACAAAGAGCCCAGGGAGCCAGCCACAAAGGATAAACTTATCAAAACTTGTCGCCAGCAACGAACGTGTTAAAAGACTAAACTGCACAAAACGCTGACGGACGCGTTACTAAGTGCAGAGCCGCTGCGCTGACCCAATTCCTCGCTGGTCTCAATAGATCCTCCGCTCCGATGCCAATTATGGAACACCGTCATATAAAAATGGAAGAACTCAGAATGTCTTATCGCAGAAAGGATTTTTCTATAATTACGTTTTTGCTGCCAACCTTTATATAAAATCTCTTAAAGGAAATTTAATGTAATAAGCCTCGGCAGCCATGGCAGCTGATAGAAATAGAATTTGATTTAAAGCTGCTGGAAGTTTTTACATTGAATTAATACTTGAGGACGTAAATATTTTGATGTTGTTCTATGACAGCCTGTCATTGGAATAATCCTACCCTACTAATTAGTTACCTATTGGATTTGGCTTCCCTGGCACCTCATTAACGGCATAACTACGTAAATGTCTATTTTTTATTTTATCAAGTACCTGGTACTTGTTGACAGGCCTACGCTGTCCTCCCATACCTACTGTAACTTGAAAACATTGTAAAAGCCAATTATTTTTAAACGAGTCACCATGGAGTTTCTTGCCGGTTCTTCTCCATAGGAAACGATCAATTGGAACTGTGCACCTAGTTTCTGACGTTTCATAAGTGCCCATGTTGGTTTATGTGAAATAAAAATATTTTGATTTTGGTCTGTTGCGAGGTCATACAGCACTGTTCGGGGGAAGTTTTAGGTTTTAGCGTAGGTAATAGACGCGGGGGAAGCCGTTGGTGGCTCCTTCGTTACTCAATATATTCTATACGTAGATACTACGTAATATGCCTCACGTGTATTTTAGGCAAACTACATTAAAAATTGAGGCTAAAATTAGATTCACGTCAAAATTATACCGTTTAACAAACTATTTCATGGTGTAGTACTTAGAAGTTCTATCACCATCTAAATACAACAGAGTAATGTAATGAGTTACGTGAGTTGTTGTTTCGGTTATATTTCCGGGAATTCCCGATCTGGTATCTAAGACGAATAAAAACGCGCGGCTTTAGATTGAAGATGTGGCTTAAATGTAAAGGAATAAAGTCGGCTTTGTACTCTTATCGTCAGACGTCTGAAATTACTCGCGGATAGAAAACAGCTGCTTCTGTAATTTTTCGTTTTACAGAAAAGGTTGAAGTTCGTTTAGTTCGAATTACATACTTACATTGTATTATTTCGTTCATAATATTATGGCTGTGGAAACTAAGGAGCCAAGTTTCAATATAGGCCCAAATAAACAGAAATTTATTTCACAGTGAATCATAGTTTAAATCCATCGCTAAGCAGTGCGTGACAAAGGACGACTTTAAAATCGATTTCTTTTTAAACTGGCCTTTCGTTTGAGTTACAATACGTACAGTCCGTCAAATCTAAGAAGTACCGTTTGACAGTTATAAATATGTGTTATTTTGCTTTGTTTGAAAGTTTTCAATTACATTTAGATATTAAGAATTGTACATTTTTAGATACAATAATGAAATCTTTCTAAATTCATGGTTTTATGATGAATTCGTATGAACAAAGTTGAAAAATATGAAACGTCAAACGGTACTTCTTAGATTTGACGGACTGTAGACGTACAGTCGACTTCACTAATATATTGGCAGTGACAATGTTTAAAAATATTGTAAGCGTTAAAATAATCATATAATTCTATAAGACATCAATAAAATGTTATCATATAAACTGTTAATCAGTATGTTACGGTAGTGCAGTCAAAAATATCTGACTACTCTTCGGAACATAAATACCTATCTAAATACTCTAGATTTAAATATATTTGGTGCAACCTAGGAGTCGTAAATATCTATACAGCACTGAATATTCAACTAAATGGCCTTTACCATTAAATTTATTTTTTCTTGCCGGAGCAGAAGTACGAGTAGTAATGCAATGTTGCCGTTCGTAATAGGACTGTAGGTATCAATCTGACAACGATGAGAGAGCTGTATTATTTGATTAATTAAGTTTTAGGAAATCTTAAGTTGACCCTAAGATTACTAGACTATACCTACCTATTTGTTTAAAACTTTTCAGTCGGTTTTAAAAATAAAATATTCTTAATGTGCATTAATAACTATTGTAACACGGCCTTTTTAGAATGTGTGTGAACGTGCCCTTATGCGCGGGAACGGGAAGCATACACCCTCGCCCGCGCTCCCGCGCTAACCGATAGTGGACGAAGGAACGCGAGTCTGTACGCCACGCTCGCGCCCCGCTCGCGAATAGTTTTGATTGTTTTTATATATTTTACCAATTATCCCTGTTTGTGCCCTACTGTGTTTTACAATTATATACTTTTACTGAATCGTGCGTTCCAATAATTCAAATAGACCCAATACACACCCCTGAGATTGAGATAAAACTTTTCCTACACTATTTAATTTTTATTTTATTATTCTTAAATTCTTATTTTGTTCTTCTGAAAACCTAACATTTAAAATAGTTAGGGAAAAAATGGTGCTGCCAGTTTTAGGCTGCGTTTTCACCAGAAATGAGCGAGGATGCGTAGCGAGGGATGCGCGTAAAACTAACCAATAACAACGGGTACGTATCAAAATCCCGAAAGTTCATAATACCTATGATTGAAATAGCGACGTCCAAAACACCGAAATTCAAAATACCGAAAGTTTTAAATGCCTATAGTCGTTATATCGAAACACAAAATACCGATGTTCAAATGCTCGAAAGGACGAAATCCCGAATGGACGAAATCCCGAATGGAAGAAAGATTAGGTTCATTATTTTTTTAAAAATTGTTAGGTTAGGTTAGGTTAAAACTGTGACCCTTACGCACGAGCCGAGCGAGCGAAGCGAGCGGTGCCGCGGCAGCGGCCGGCGAGTGCCAGAAACGACAGGATTATATAGAGAAACATTACTTTTACACAAAATATGGGCGCCAGAAACGACTTGCGCTAATAGAAAAAAAGAGATTATTTTTAGTAGGCTACCTGGAACCGAACTAGTTAGAATAGATTAATTATAAAAAAAAAATTAGGCAACTTTTAAGTGTTTTGAGGTTAGGTTTACAAAAAATAGTTTTTCTCGGAAACGCGACAATTTCGGGATTTTAAACTTCGGGTTTTTAAACTTCGGGATTTTAAACTTTCGGGCAAATGAACTTTCGGGATTTTAAACTTTCGACCAAACAACCATTCGGCGTTTCAATTTTCGGGATTTCGTCCATCGGTATTTTAAAATTCGGTCTTTTAAAATTCGGGATTTTGATACGTACCCATAACAACACTAGGTTAGCTGAAGCTATGAAAATGAAGCGATCCACTCTGAAGTGACTAGCACTATTGAAAGTTATAAAAATGTTTGAAGTTGTTGCGTAAACTTAACTTTATTGTGCAGGAATTAAAGTTATTTTTCCAAAAACTCATATTTATTTACATGTTTGGCAACTAAATCCCGAAAGCAGTTTACATGTGACACGACCATAATTTTACGTAAGGTAGATTTGTCTAGCCTTTTGCCAGTTATGTTAGAGTCGGCTTTTAGTCTAAGCGGAGTAGCTGAATACCAGGATTTTACATGGAGCAAATGGATCTGACTGACCTCCACCCAGTTACTGGGTAACACGATATCCCTTGGTGAGATTGGTTGTCAAACTTTTGGGCTTCTAACTACCCGTAACGACTGACAAAGATCAACAAATACCAGCCGGGACCAATGGCTTCACGTGCTTTCCGAGACAAGGAAGGGTCTCCATATGTAGTGGATGGTCGCCCATCCACGGGCCGACCTCGGCAAGCATGCATTTTATAGATGGTATAGATTTTACAAATTCCCAGTTATCTTCTGGATAAGGCTAACTTTAGCACTGCAAAGCCTCGTATTCATGCTAACCAAAAGTCGCGCGAGCTTATTGCAGCAAAAAGATTTTGTGTTGCTGGCAACGCAGCGAGTTGCAGTGCCGACTCCTCGGAGCCCACTGCTAGAGGTGGCAGTGTCAACAATTTCCATACAAACCAAGGGAGTTACCGTTTACTTGCACTAGGACACCTCTAAGCCCACATTCGCACGGACGTAAAAATATCAGGGCGAGATTTTATTGCGCACTGAATTTTCAACTCTCGGTGTTGAGCCGAGCATTGAGAATCCAGCAGAGCGAATCTCAGCGCATCAAAAAAAAAAACAACATTGTTGGATTTTATATTCTCGGCGCTAAGGAGTGCGTTTAAAATCCAGTGCGCGTAAAAAATCGGCGCGGGAAAACGCAGACGTGCGAACCTGGGCTTAGAACCTTTAGGCTAGGCTTAGGCTTTGAATGGCGAAGATAAAAGAAGTTGTGCGCTTAACGCACTTTCGGTGCTACGAATTTAATGAGTACTGCCGTCTCTAGACGCTACCGGCGCGGATTCCGTGCTCTGTGACCTCTAGCAACGTTTGACGTTATTGACAATAACCTTTCGCAACTGTTCCATGAATACGAGGCTTTTGTTCATAGGTAGAAACCACGGCACGCAAACTTAAAACAAAAAATTTCAACCGTATACTCTATGGTTGGAAGAAATGAACATGACAGGTCTCCTCGCCCCCTTTTATCATTCTTCACCCCTCTTACACCCGGTGCCAAAACTATAGACAATTTACAAATATCACTGTCAAAATATGGCGGTTGTTGACTAAGTTTCGTTGTTGATCGAGTGAAGTCTGCGTTGATTAATTTCCGTATTTAGCCTCTCAGCGATTTTAAACTGTAACATTTTGTATCAGTAGTGCAAGATTGCAACAAGTGTTGTATCGAACATTGTGGTGCTAAACGAAAGGACGTTAAAATGCATCCGTTTCCGTGTAGTGAGATAAGACTCAAAAAGTGGCTTCTGAGCATTAACAGTGATTATTTGGGTAGCTTAAGCGCGCAAGAACTTCAAAAACTATGTGTATGCCAGAAACACTTTGAAAAAAGGTTCATCAGTGAGAAGTATCGGCTCAAAGTTGGTTCTTATCCAACCTTGTTTTCGGCCGTAAATAAATCATCATCATCATCATCATCTGCCTAGCCTTTTCCCAACTATGTTGGGGTCGGCTTCCAGTCTAACCGGATGCAGCTGAATACCAGTATTTTACATGGAGCGACTGCCTATCTGCCGTAAATAAATACCTATAAAACTAAATTAAAAAATAAAAATCTTAAGAGGTATTTGTTGTGTTTAATTTACATATTTCTCAGTAGTTCTATAGATGAGCTCATCGGTTTTTTGCTGCTAAGAGCAAAAAAAAAATTGAGATCCGAATACAGTGCCGTTGGTCAACGGCAACGGGGTAATTGAGGCTGTCTGTGTGAGCCTTTGCCAAAAACTCAACACCTAAATTAAAAAAAAATTAACTGTCATGTTCTAAACTTCCAACTTTTGACAATCCGCTACTAACCATTTTTTCTCTATGGGAGTGGGTCGTCTGATACGTAGTATCTCTAAGTAGTCTGTGGTAGAAACTTACCTGGTCGAACGGACATTGTTTTCTGTGTAAGTGTTTGAGGCAGTGTCTACATAGTGTATGGCCGCATCCGAGGCTAATGGGGCTGCGCGGTGGCGCGCCGAATTCGCGGCAGCACACTGGACAGTTCAAATAATCCGTCCATTGAGGCGCCTGTATTGGCATTCTGAAACAAATGGTTTAACAATTAATACGGATAATAGAACGCCGAAAAGACAAAAAAAAATAGGCTAGGTATTACCCTGCGCTGTAGCACACAGGTCAATTAAGCTGTAGGTACCTACAGCACCCTAGTTACATATCACAATACGATATTGCTAATACATTGCTTCGTATGTTCGAAAAATTTGTCTGCTCAACAACGTAAATAACGCAATGAATGTTATGGAACTGTCAAAATGAAAGCTATTGCTACTGTTTGTGTGTTACGCAATTACCCCAAAGGTCAATACTTACGCTGTTGACGTGGCCTAACTCTGGTCGAAGCTTATAACTATACATACAATACATACAAATAAATAAAACTGTTTGTAATATTAAAATAACCGCTTTTTACTAAATGCATATGGATGTATACACGGTACATATACCAAAATATAATTTTTTACAATTTTTGTGTCTGTCTGTTTGTTCCGGCTAATCTCTGAAACGGCTGGACCGATTTTGACGGGACTTTCACTGGCAGATAGCTGATGTAATAAGGAGTAACTTAGGCTATTTGTATTTTAGAAAAACAAAAAAATTTAGTTAGGATAGGAATTCACGCGGACGAAGTCGCGGGCAGCAGCTAGTAAAATATAGAAATGGAATCATCGATATGAAGAAGAAGAAGCTATACCTATATTTCCAAACTGGTCTCGCATTGTATAAGCTAACCTCACAATGCGATTTTGACAAAATACGGGAATTGCTCCTCAGTGCTGGCAATTACGATGATGATACATAATAAAAACATCGCGTTTCCTAATTAAACATTGACGTACAAACAAACACATTTAAATCTGTCGCGATAGGTGGTTGTATTGTTGACATTCTGTTAAAGGGAATTCGCTTTGCGTGCCACCTTCATAATGTCGCCATTATTATTATCACATCTGTATTCAAGGGTAGGAAGCGCGAGGAAAAAACTGCGCTACACGAGGAGGCTTCTTCATGCATCCCAAAAATTTGCTTTAATTTACTTTTGCGGCCGGGCAAAAACACATCGGGAGTAAGTAGGTAAAACTGTCAAATCAGTATTGTCATTCATTCTTAGTTCGGGCCCCAAGCCAATGTTAGGTCCGTAGGCGATGAGGAGTAGGAAACGCCCGTAATTTAAGCAGAGACAACGTATTTCGTGCTTAGGGGGTAGACCCCCAGAGGTGTGCACCCACATTTTGTCAGCTATGATATAAGTCCCATTAGTGAAGGGTCAGCCAAGTTTTAGACCCCTAGGCTCTCCCCCTGTTACGTGAGTATTTAACCTAACTGGCTAAATGTGTGTGTACAGACGCCAGCACATCAACCTACACCTAACTGTCAAATTTTCCCAATCAACATTGAAGCTTATGCTTTAGCGATAAAGTTGAAAATCTATTACAGAAATCTGACAGATTGTAGTAGGTTGATGTGCTGGCGTCTGTACCTACTTTAGTTAGGTAAACCTCTATAGAACCTTTTGGACAAAACAGACGAGATGTTATGTCGTTAATGTTGTTTTTATTTTTAAACAACGGATTAAAAGATATTCCTCAGATTTTGATATCAATTGAATAAGCATTCATTCAATATTCATGTCTCAATTTATTTTATTCATATTTCCTGTCACAAATTGCAGCGCTAAGCTTTTATTTTTTATCTTGTCGCTTTAGCAATGCATTGGACAGATTTATACAGAATGGCTGAAAATCGTTGAGGTGCCATTGCGGTGCCCAGCAGTGGGATCTAACACTGAAATGTTAGAATAAGGGCCAATTTTCCATCGTGAGTAAACTTTTATCTGAAGCTATAGGTACCTACTAATAATAAAGCTGAATAGTTTTTTTTCTTTGAACGCGCTACTCTCTCAAATTACCAGTCGGATTTGAAAAATTATTTTTGCATTTTATAACAACTAGCTGCGCCCCGCGGTTTCACCCGCATATGTGTCGATCCCGTGGGAATGTTAATCCAGGGTGTCAGCTACCTCCATACAGTTTTATCAAAATTGTTCCAGCCGTTTGAGCGTGAAGAAGTAACAAACATATAAACACACACACTCACAAACTTTCGCCTTTATAATATTAATGTGATTCTTGAGGACGATTCCCGTAACGACTGTCAAAGAACCACTTATTGTGTGAAACATGATATGGCTAGAAATAAAGTTAATACTGAAATTGCAGCTCATAGTGAAAATGCCCAACAGATATAATAAGAAGTAACAGATGTCCTATTTACGTACGACACTTTCAATCACAATCCGAGGATATTGAAGGAAAATCCTAATCCATTGCTTTATAGTATTGAAAAATTCGTCTGCTCAACAACGTAAATAACTAAATGAACGTTGAACGTGTCAAAATGAAAGGCATTGCCATTGTATGTGTATTACGCAATACCAACTGATATGTCGTTCCTCAAAGAAAGCGAAACACTTCGGACCCGCCCGGGGCATAAAACACAAACAGGAATATTTCATGGCCCATCACAGAGCCTTGAAATATTTTATCTCTCCTTACTCCTTCCGATAAAATTCGCTGTATGAATTCCAAAACGAACTTTTGACTTGATTTGAAAAATAATGTCAAGTTGTCATCTACTCACGATTGCTATCAAAACTGTATAAAAAACGTTAAATTAATTTCACTTCATTGATTGTAACGATGGATGGACTGTGTGAATGATGATATGGTTAGAAAGGTGGTGACTACCGAGATGATGACTGATAGAGAAGTATGGAAGAAAAAGACATGTTGCTCCGACCACAAATAAATTTGGATGAGGGTAAGAGAATGCTGATAATGATGATTGTAATGTCTTCTTTGTTCTACACAGAAACTATTTTATGTAACATGATAATAGCTGATAAACTATGGGCTTGCATATCTTCCCACGGTAATATAATACAAGATTACAGGTGCATAATCAGCCTATAATGTTTCCTTCCCACTGCGGGGACTCAGGCCTCTTCTATGTGAGAGGGAGTGGGCTGTAATCCACCACCGTGCGGGTTTGTTGGTCGACGTCATTCACATGTCTTCGAAATTTTGGTTCGAGGACAGTTTTGGTTTTTTCAAGATGTTTTCTTTTACTGTTTTGAGAGCAGTGGTGACGAAATAAATTACACAAAATAAAGCGCCTGCTTGAGTTCGAACCAGTGGGCCAACACTGCACCAGAATACAGATGTAATGTTATATTTTTTGTGTCACCAAGAGTTCGGCTTTAATACCCGGTTTCCGACTTAAGAACTTGTAGTTGAGACTTTGTCAAGCTCTAGCATTCCTTAAGGTGAAACCCCGCGAAATTAAACTAAAAAAAAATGTAAGATGAATTTCGCGAGTTACCTTGAAGGAATCACCTTAAGTATTTCAAATTCTTAATTCAGAAACCGAGTAATTAGATAATTTACCAGGAATACAACAATTATTCAAACAAGGGCTGACTATAACTTGACAACGACTTTGGTTCTATTCCTAGTTTCGGATTTCATACTGAATCCAACTTGTTCAAGTGATGGAGTTTCATATCTCAAAAATCAAACAAACACAAAAACAAAACAAAACACAAACACACACACAACACAAAACAAACAACACAAAAACAAATACAAACACCCCCAATGAAACAACCCCAATGGTCGTCTTGTTGTAAATTTTAGTAGGTCTTACCTACTTTACAGCAGAAAAACCGCTAAAATAATTTCGCCCGGCTAGGAATGCAAAATACCCGTATGTAAGACGGTCGACAAATGAAGCGCAAGGAGCACAGTAGTTGATACTTGTCACCTTGCCAAAAGTCACACTGAATAGGTATCCAGCCAGATCCTTTTTTTCAACTAATCGTATTTGGTTGATTAGGATTTCAAAAATATTGTTGAATGGATTAAACAAACACATAACAATACTGTATTCCACGAATGGACCTATGTCCTTCGGTATTGAGACAACTCGACCCGAGCAACCTAGGAATGGAACGCAGGGCCCCATGCTCTACAGTGGCACGACCACAAGACCACCGTGCTCAATCGATATCGCCTTAAATATTAAAAAGAAAAACTACGATACCTTAATCGCCTTAAATATAGTTATAGGATAATTAAATAAGCTATCAGATAAATTAACAAGATATTTTAGGTATAATTCAAAACATTTTACATAGGTACATATTAAAGGATATTGACAATTTGACAATCTATGTATGGATTTTGGCAGTTGGACCAAGTGTTACCTAGAATGAACACATAGTGCATTTTGTTCCATATACGTCATTACTAACCTATAAACCGAAGCGCTCTCTTGACTCCCTGAACAGAATTTGGAGCGCTTTGGTTTATAGGTTAGTAATGACGTATAGAACAAAATGCCGTCAATTTTATATCACGGATCAAACTGACTTTTCTAAAATCAGCCCTTTTTAACCGACTTCAAAAAAGGAGGTTCTGTATTCGACCCGTATGTGTGTAAATATGTATGTCCGCGATTTACTCAAAAACGAAAGAACCAATTTTGATCATTCTTTCACTAATGTAATCTACATACTTTCAGGAAGGTTTTAGTATAAGTATAACATACTAGGTAATTATTCTTATGTACGAAGTTATATGCATAAATGTGCTACATCTCCGGCATTTCTATGCGAATTTTGATGATTCTTCTAGTCGGTGTCTTCAATTCTTCAATGCACTAGTGTTCATTGAATTTGTTTGGGGTAGGTACAACTAAAAAGTGACAAATAAGAACTTTTTTTAAGGTGATTCCTTCAATGTAGCCCGCATAATCGGCATAATAGAAGGCGTTAATGCTACATAAGTGTTTGAAAAGTTCTTAACTTCAAATTCTCGGTGTTACGATAGTTTAATAATTTAGGTTTAGCAAATTAGCAGTAGATTCGAATGCAATGGCGGTTGACAGTAAAAAGTACAATAAATATACAGTCGCGCTCCAGTCGCCCGCCCGGACGTAACAAATAATATGCAATTGATCAAAGTGAAATTCTGATCACACTGCTAAGGGCTACCACCTGGGTATTACGAACGGAAACGAAGCGAAACCGATTTCTATTCAGAAAGTTGCAATTCTTTTGGAAGCACAGTAAGCAATATAAGTAGGTACTTATAGAAAGAAAGAAAAGTTTATTTGTCACAGAAACACATGCATACAAAAAGACAATTAACTCAAATAAAAAAGAAGAATAATCAAAAGAAAATAGATTATAATCATGAGCACAAAACAGAAAAAGTCAAACAGTCGACAACTGCACCCAACTTCCTAAATTTCAATTTCTCAGACTACTTGAATAAAAACTATTCTGATTATTGCTAGACACTAGGTAAGGTCTAGACTGGTAATTAGAAAATGGTACAAAATATCTGTTTGAACCTATTCTTAGAGGCCATTTGCTCAGTTCAGTCATCAGCCTTTAGCAAGTAACTGCTACAGGTACAAATCGGCCTCTCCAATCAGTTCAGTTTGTAACAAGTATTGTAATGTCATATTCTTTAGATCTAGGACATCCTTTCCTTCCCTTATCCTTTTAACAGGCAATAGGGTCTAATAGAAATAGAAGGGCTTACAGGTGTTTTGTTTTAGTGAAAAATGATGTTTTGCAGTGCCCTGACAGGCTTCATGTAAAAAAAGTGACAGTAAGTAATTTATGTATATGTATTTATTGTATTGTGCAAATGGTACACCACAGACTACCTATAGTATTTGTATATCCTTCCCCTTTTTAATCCATCCAAAGGTTGTCTTTAAAAGATCGCTTTTAATGATAAGACCGCCTATTGTGTGACTCATTGTAAAGATTCTATATTTATGTCTGTAATTTATAAGGTGTACACACGGCGACACATCAAGCTATACATAACCAGTATAAGCTGACTTCTGATTGCATGAAAAACCTATACAATGCGAGGTCAACTCAAACTGGAAATGTATAGCTTGATGTGTAGCCGTGTGTACATAATAAAGAGTATTCTATTCTTCTATTGTACTATGTGTGAAGTGCATGAAAATAAATAAATAAAAATACACTAGAATTAAATGTAGATGCCTCTTAAATACTCTTAATATCGTGATTTATCCATACTAATATAATAAATGCGAAAGTGTGTCTGATACCTCTTCACGCTTAAACCGCTGAACTGATTTAGATGAAATTTGTTATAGAGATAGTTTGAGTCCCGGGAAAGGACGTAGGACAGTTTTTATCCCGATATTCCCACGGGAAACTTATGCGGGTAAAACCGCAGGGCGCTGCTAGTGGACTATAAGATGGACAAAATGAAAAACAGTACTGTATAAACACAAAATCCTAGAATATGGAATGCATGTCTGCAGGAATGTGTAACATTATACTACAGTGATAAGCAAAAGCAAAGCATTGTTGACATGATATCTTGGTCCGATGACAGTGATAAAAGGTATGTCAGACACTCATACTAGCAACATGAAAGAAAACCATGAAGTTTATTAACTATACTATTTTGTCTGTAATGATGTGATTTTGAGTCATAGTTGGGTAAAAAGGAAGGCAGCTGATCTTGTGTCAAATAATGCGTTGTTCAGACAGAGATGCTGGTGAACAGTTTAGCAGTAATAATTGTAATATCTGACATAATATGTCAGGTTTTATAGAATAACGGGTGCAGTGACAACTTGACAGCAACTGTATCTGAGATTCATCATTCTCTTACCCCAATTTATTTGGGGTCGAAGCAACATGTCTTTTTCTTCCATACTTCGCTATTAGTAGTCATCTTGGTAGTCACCCCCTTTCTAGCGATATCATCTTCCACACAGTCAATCCATCGTTACTTTGGGTCTTCCTACTCTAATAGCCATCCACATTGATACTCAAAACTTTCAAAATTTTCCTCATTCCTCTGCTTCACATCGGTAACAGGTTCATTTCAAAGATATTAAATAAAGAAAATTAGCATTCAGGCAGTAGGCGATCAGGCAATAGATTAGTCATAATATGATGTGTATAATAATAACAATTGGTATGAGTAAAAAAATTCGCAAATGCATAATCATAAATATAGATATTTTAAATTAGATCATGAATAATCATAATGGATACTATTACAACATCCGGCTACTTTCAGGGCTCTGTTTAAATCGCCCCTCATTGAGTTTTGTGCTTTGTAAATCCTACTAATATTATAAACGCGAAAGTTTCTGAGGATGGATGGATGGATAGATGGATGTTTGTTACTCTTTCATGCAAAAACTAATGAACGGATTTAGATGAAATTTGGCACACAAATAGTTTATAACCAGGATTAACACATAGAATACTTTTTATCCCGATATTCCCACGGAATCGAAACTTATACGGGTGAAGCCGCGGGCCGCTGCTAGTGTTTCATAATTGCTAAGGAGTTTCAACTATGTTAACAAACAAGACATTCACTTTTAGACATAGCCCGCATACATCACTACAACGAACCTGTTTCAGATTTTGATTTATTTTATGTTTTAAACTAACTGTGCCCCGCGGTTTCACCCGCGTAAATGTTGATCCCGTGGCAATATGGGGATAAAGTGGCCTATATGTTAATCCAGAGTGTCAGCTACCCCGATACAAAATTTTATCAAAATTCGTCAGCCGTTTGAGAGTGAAGAAGTAACAAACATACACACTCACAAACTTTCGCCTTTATAATATGATTCTGAAGCCATTTACATATTTGATTTTTGAAAGCTTATATTATCAGTCAATTTAAACTGTTGTCAAGTGATTTTGTTGGCTTCACATAACACACATTCACTAAAGATCTTCAGCCTCCAATAAAGATCACCTCAATCACCTTCAGATCCAATAAGTTATAAAATAGGCCTAATAATAGGTAATACGGGCTTGTTTCTGCAACTCCACGTCTATGCGTGTATTGTGCGTATAAAATAGGCCTAATGTATGACTGGTTTGTACCCAATTATTTTTACAATACCTACGTAAATACTTTAAAAATAATTAGGTTGCAGAATAGCCCCTCATCTGTTAGGCAAGCCTATTAAGTTGGGTAACAATGGAAATAGTGACTGTGTCTCATTAGTGACAGTTGAGCTCGTAAGCTCTTAGTAACTGCTCATAACATGGATATTGTACTTAACCTATAAATCCACTTGATGAAGTATTTACAAAACAGTTTTGATTGTTGATACCCAAAAAATTTGAGGGAATTCAACTTTAAGTACCAGTATTATACAACTTTGAAATGATGTTTTGTTTCACCTAATTATTCATTGAAAAAATCATTCCAGCGTTCCAATAACATAACACCCAATTTCGGAATGCCTGACCTTGTCACAGATAAGCAAATCTGCTGTGAAATCTCGTTACTTGAAGTGATAATATTTGTTGACCAAAATAACAACTAATTTTATAAATTGACAAATATGTTATGTAGATTTGCAGAAACCAGGAGTAAATGTACCAAAACGACTATTATTTTTATGAGTGTTAATACCAATACAAACCTATGAGTAATAGGCTATTACCTCAGATTTTAATTTTGACATATAACAATTACATAAAATGGTACAAAAATATTAATCAAAAGATTAAGAAGAATGACATATTCCAGTGAAACTACATACATTGCTTTTATAATATACTGAATAATGCATGTTTTTTTATGAAAAGTATTCTGGTCTGAGCCAGCTCTGCATGGTTATTATAATTATTTATACTTAATGAATGTTAAACGATATCACAAGCAAGAGGAGAGGTCTTAAATTACATTTTCAAAGTCAATAATACCATGAATATGGTAAAATATTCACCATGATATTGAAAAATTAAACATTTGAGGATCATGACGATTTCCTATAAATTGATATTTTAAGCGTCTAGCTAAACTGCCTTTAATATACTCCATACATTCTACAACATTATTGTAACTTCATTTTTCGAATAAACCCCATTATTAGGTATATAATACGTAAAAAGTAGACACTACAAAAATTATGACATCTGAAAATTGCCACCTAGGCAGTCGTCTGGTGGTCTGAACACGCCATGATTCTCAGTTTATTATTTGTGGATATTACATGAGGGTACAATAATGTTGTGAAAACAATCTTTTTTTGTAATTACCTTACAAATAACTCGTACAGTCATCACAAAAGTAACATATTTATCTTCTACCCACTTCAAAACATGATCGGTCAGCAGCCGTGAAACATAGACTAGATAGAATTTTGCAATTTATTTATGAAGTGGAAAAATTGTCTGACAGCTCCATAAAGGTAGTCATACATGCTCAAAATTTTAAGTGATTTGCACACTAGTTTTCACGTTCGATATAAAAACATTAAAAAAAGTATTGTATTCAGGCGCGGTCCGAGGACGGGGGGGGGGGGGTCGTGGAGGTCATGACCAACCAAATCATTCAAGCTGTCGATTGTCTGAATGATTTACTTGCCTTACTAACTTAAAACTGTACTTGAGCCACGACAACCCCGATGGGCATATTCAAAAACATGAATATAGTCAGACATGGGGACTGTCGCGGCCGACTGAAGTAAAAACTTAAAACTATGAAATGACAATGGGTTTTTAAACGCGCCTAAACAAGACTTTCCTTTAATAAGCCTGATATAAAATATAGGATTCAAGAGCGAGCGAACCAAACTCGGGATATTGGGCACCCTGCTTGTATGTGTAAGGTTGGAAAGGCTTAGGTTAAAGGCCAGATTCCTAAACCTAAACTACTGTAAGACGAGTTTAAGCTTTTCGCCATAATTCGATAAAATAAGTTCTCTTTTTGTATGATGGGTAAAAGAAAACGGAAACTATTCAAGGTGGGGTTCTAAAATTTTCAGGCTCGTTACGCTCGCTCATGCAATTTAAATTCTGTTAGTTGCTTGGTATTGCCTGCATAAGTTGACAATGTAACTCCTATTTCTACTTGAAAATATAAAACAAAACCTAATCAAACAGAGGCGGGTTGTTAAAATTTTCGAGCTCGCTATCCCCACCCTGCACAATCTCCCATTCTAATACATACGACCAATTTGGCAGCATGTTACACCGCTCCTATGTAAAAGACCTAGGAATCGAACCCAGCTAGGACCTCATGCTCAGCAGTAACGCTTGCGACCACTACTAGACCAACGAGATGTACAGACGCCAGCACATCAACCTACTACAATCTGTCAGATTTCTGTAATAGATTTTCAACTTTATCGCTAAAGTATAAGGTTCAATGTTGATTGGGAAAATTTGACAGTTAGGTGTAGGTTGATGTGCTGGCGTCTGTACCTCCCTTAAAATATTCCTCGGCACCCATGATGACCCCCCCCCCCCCCAATCTTAGGCTGCGAAGATACCATGGTGGTCTTTTTAAAATCTAAGTTTTTATATTTAGAATTTTTCTCTATATTTATAGTCTCTCCACACAAGAGGTCGCGATGACGCGTGACACATTGAATTGATAGTCCAGACCATTTTGATGAAGAAAAAATGATGATTGATGAGCAACATAGCACATAATTTATAGTCACAGGCCTCACAGTCACAGGTGACATTGACCCAGGCTAATTTTCTTTTCTTTCGTGAGCTCTCTGATGACTAGCAAAGCTAAACTTGGCGTAAAAACTCGTTCACACTCGAGTGAAATGTTAAAAACGACAGCACGCTTCGTAGATGCTGGACGTGGCTAATAAAAACATTTATATAGTTTCAGTTTATATGTGGTGTAAATTGTAAATGCAAAAGTAATGATGAGGAGGCAGAATTCTTAAATTGTCTATGACATATACGTCGAAAGGCATGAAGGGCGACAAAAAATTGGAAAAGAAAAGTGTGAACTGTCATTGTCACCGTTGTCACGGCTCTCCAATGCGGCTCTCGCTCTCTCAGTCTATCAAAAAGTACTCTGTGTCTGTCATCAAAAAGCTGTCAAATATGTAGACCGTTCGTGTGATGATGTGACCCTTGCTAGCGATTATTAGTTTATTATAGGTATAAAATACAATGATAATAATGTTTAGCATGATCCAACAAATAGACCGTGTCACTGTCTTCCTAAACTTAAGGTTAAACACGACTGGATAGACACTCAAAGGGAATAGTAATAGTTCAATGTGTAGACGTGGGTGTGGGTGAATAGTAAACAACAGATGTTAGTTGATCAAGGTTTTTTTCTGATCCTATCTCCTAACAATCGTCATAGTAAGTTCTTTAGCCAACTGTAAAACCGTATTAGCAGACAAATCTGTCTCGAAGGATAGGAAATAATTATATTGTATGAATATAAATCAAAGAGGATAGGTTTAGATAAGTTTTTATTAAAATTAATAATCCTGAAATTTATTGAGGCATGGGTCAAAGGTGTAGGCAAAAGTGTATTAAGTATTGTAGGTACACTCACATTCTGTTGAAGACTGCATTCAGATCCACACACTAGGGTGAGCCAATTGCTGTTCTATCAAATAATAAAATTGCTAACTCTTAAGCAACTCCATAACATTGCCAGACTGTGGACCTTATGTTTAACACATAGTGATAGCTTGGTCTATTGGTTTACTCACCAAACATATTTACTATTTGTATTTTTTAGAATGATTTGCAAGCATGTAGTAAAGAATATACCTGTAATTGATAGTATTTAGGTTTTATTTAAGAAAATTCAACATATTGATTCTATGACAATGAATCCTGACAACTGAGTTTCTTCTTTACTTATGGCGTTCAATATTGACCAAGGAGTTTATAATATATTACCACATTCTCCTGGGCCTATTTATTGTGCCACATAGTCAGTTAGATGAGCAGGTGGACGTCATACTCTTTGAAAACGACACAGAGTCTCTGTCGTCTATGGAACATCTATTTCTGGGAATCTCGCTGGTCAATTGTGATACCATCATCACCATCAACTGCATTGATGAACTCGTCATCATCATTGAAATCAGCTTCATCACTTTCTACCGAAGATTCCCCAGCAGGAACTAGGTGTTGATACAACAACTTCTCTTCCACTGCTCAAACGCACACAAGAATGTTGAGGATTACTTTCCAGTATCTTCTTCTTCAACCAGTGGATCATATTTGCTAGTTCAATTATAGTTTCGCATTAATATCTTTCCTATGTCCATTTCAACCGCGCGGCCAGCTCATAAAATTTGATGAAACTTTGCCAGGAATTAGTGGTAATTTGTTACTATACACACCTCTTTTCCTGAATTTGTTGCAAAAAAAACTAAGACGCTATGGCCAAAAATAGTTGGCCGGTAGAACCGCCACTTGCCGTAGTCATCACCTGTGATTACACAGAAACTAAATAATGCAGGTATGCGAATGATGTACCAAAAGAAAGGTCTTAATTTGTTGTATTTGTTGCAAAAATAAAAAACGTCAAAACGTAAATAAACAAAAAGTTATGCAATATTTAGTTTCCAGGTTATGGGTAGGTAGGTATCTCCCCATAAATATCAAATTAATAGAAGCTTATGTGTATGGACAATTAGTTGCTAATTTGTTGCAGCGGATAAACAAGAAAAATACTAGAAAATATAGGTTCAATAATTTGTTAGAGTCGATTTTAGTTGGCCGCTCGGACGGCAATATGCCTAAAATACAATGACGTTTATTTCATTATTAAAAATAGGTTCAAGCTTAGTTAAAGTACTAATCGACATGTAACGTAACCTAGTTTGGATAAATGTGGCGAATATAACGGTGAAATTCATATTTTAGGAGATATTCACTAAAATACAGTAGTATGAAACTGTATTAGAGCAGGGTGACCATGGATTTTCACAATGAACTGAGACTGAATCGTGATTATTGGAATGTTCGATAGTCATATCTTATTTTTTAGGGCGAGTGCTTATATAAAACACACTAAGGCATATAAATACAATAAGCATTGTTTATACTAATTATTTATGCTTTTCTAATGTAATTTTATTAGTTCAAAACTAATAATATACAGTTTAATAGGTCAATAACTGAGGACCTTTGACCATAGTCATTTATTAAATTTCGCGCCGAATCGTTTCTATATTTGAATTTATCTTCGGAATGCGCTCGCCGTTTAAAATTATTTTTATTTATTGTAGTACAATTATTTATTTTTGACACTTTCTATAGTTTGCTACAGAATGCACAGTATACATTTTTTAGGTAGGCTTAGCAAGTTTGGGAATAATAAATTAATTGTATAAATTGGGTATTCCGTAAGTAATCACTTCATTTCAATATGTTTTGTTAGTTGTATGAGCTTGGTAGCTTTTGTTTCTATTAGTTTATTTGAATGATAGAAATTGATTTTTTTGCGGTAGAAACGCCAACACATCAAGCTACTACAATCTGTCACATTTCTTTAATAGATTTTAAACTTTGTCGCTAAAGCTTAAGGTTCAAAGTTGATTGGTAAAATTTGATAGTTTCGGGTAGGTTGATGTACTGGCGTCTGTACCTACTTAGTTTCCTAACGAAATTTAATTAATTTAAGTTCATAACGTACCTACCCAAAAATTAAAGTGCCGGCCAGAAAAGAAAATTACCGTCTTCTTATGGGGACGAACATCTTGAGCATTTCTTACTATTACAGCGAAAGTCTGTAATGAACCCCCTTGGCTGCATTTGAGTTTGAAAATGCCAAAAATCTTATTTTTATAACAAGTGTTTTAAGCTTAACATTTAAAAAATACCAACTTTAAATTGAATAACAGAGTACAACAAATATACATATACATAATAAGCAAACAAAAGATACAAAAATTAGGTTGATAAATTGATTAGCTAGTTTAAACTAATATAGGTACTCGTACCTTATATAAATAGGATACCTTTCTACCTATTATATTTAAAAAACATGCCTTCGTACTTATGTAATCATGGTCACCCTGCTCTAATACAGTTTCATACTACTGTATTTTAGTGAATATCTCCTAAAATATGAATTTCACCGTTATATTCGCCACATTTATCCAAACTAGGTTACGTTACATGTCGATTAGTACTTTAACTAAGCTTGAACCTATTTTTAATAATGAAATAAACGTCATTGTATTTTAGGCATATTGCCGTCCGAGCGGCCAACTAAAATCGACTCTAACAAATTATTGAACCTATATTTTCTAGTATTTTTCTTGTTTATCCGCTGCAACAAATTAGCAACTAATTGTCCATACACATAAGCCTCTATTAATTTGATATTTATGGGGAGATACCTACCTACCCATAACCTGGAAACTAAATATTGCATAACTTTTTGTTTATTTACGTTTTGACGTTTTTTATTTTTGCAACAAATACAACAAATTAAGACCTTTCTTTTGGTGCATCATTCGCCTACCTGCATTATTTAGTTTCTGTGTAATCACAGGTGATGACTACGGCAAGTGGCGGTTCTACCGGCCAACTATTTTTGGCCATAGCGTCTTAGTTTTTTTTGCAACAAATTCAGGAAAAGAGGTGTGTATAGTAACAAATTACCACTAATTCCTGGCAAAGTTTCATCAAATTTTATGAGCTGGCCGCGCGGTTGAAATGGACATTCTTTCCTGGGGTGTTTAGCCATGTAGGCATCAACTTCTCCTGGTGTGAAAGAACATCCGCTTATGGGGCGGCATACTGTTTGTAGCCATGCAAAGAAGTGATCTTATAGAATGTAGAGCCTGAGTTAAAACTGACTCCCATTTGGTTATAGGCAGATCATGGTTAAAGAATATACCCGTAATTATTGATAGTATTTAGGTTTTATTTAACAAAGTTCAATAAATTGATTCCATGACAATGATTCCTGACAACCCAGTTTCTTCTTTACTTATAGCGTTCAATATTGACCAAGGGGTTTTTACTAGCGGCCCGCCCCAGCTTCGCACGGGTGTATCTTTTTTCGAATTTCCGAAATTTTCTCTCATACAAGTCCTGGCAATACCAAACACAAAAAAAAGAATTATCCAATTTAGTGCAGCAGTCGTTCGTTTCCTATTGACAGCGATGCGGACGAATTTTTTGATGCCCTTTGATTATTTCCCCTCCCTTTTTATATACTTGTACATATTATTATTTTAAGACCGCTTTTAAATATTGTAAATATTTTGATTTGTAAATAAAATATAAAAAGACAAGCTATGTAGAGCCAATAATTTTATCTCCATTTGAACTCTAAACCTAGTTTCAAAATCGACAGCATTATTCCGTAATACATTTGGACTACTAGAGGCCAAAATAGGTTTCTTCTATGGAGCTTTAATAACTTACGAGCTCACATGATGCTACAGCTTGATATAATCAGCTTAATGAAATAATAAAATGCTTAATGCTTGCTTTAATGCTTATATAATGTTCCCACTGCAGGGATATAGGCCTCCTTTCGGTGAGATGGGAGTGGGCCGTAATCCACCATAACAGTTCAGAGGGGCAATTCTCGTTATTTTTAACAAACTTCAAAAAAAAGGAGGTTTTTTAATTTGGATAGTTTGTTACCTCAGAACTCCGTTATTTATAAGCCGATTTACAAAATTCTTTTTATTTGAACGGATTTACTTTCGGATTGGTCCCATAGAAATTTCATCAAAATCGGTTCAGTAGTTTGGGTTTTTAAACCAAAATTACTGGTAAAAATTCAACAAAATTGTTTTTGTATGTAGGTAAGTTACGCGATATCTCCGGCAATTGTAAATCGATTTCAATGATTCTTTTTTTAATGGATAGGGTATGGTATGCCTCAGGGGTAGTCCCATATAAATTGTATTACCTTTGCTTGAGTACTTTTTCGTTAGCTTCAATAATTCGTATTTTTCGTATTTTTGCCACTTAGTTTTTTTGATGATCACACTAATATTACAAAGGCGAAAGTTTGTGTATTTATATGTTTGTTACTTCTTCACGCTGAAACGGCTGGACCAATTTTGATAAAATTTTGTATGGATGTAGCTGACACCCTGGATTAACATATTAGCTACTTTTTATCCCGATATTCCCACGGGATCGACACTTATGCGGGTGAAACCGCGGGGCGCAGCTAGTATTATAATAACTTCCTGTCACTGATATTAAAATTTATATGGCATAAGAATTTGTGTGGGGTAAGTATACTTAACTAAAAAACACTACACTACTACTTAAGTGAAAAACAAAAACATTTTTTACAAAAAAAACAAACGACTTTTAAAAAAGGCATTGTCATAGGTATACAAAGTGAAAAATAACTTTAATTTCGAAGTCGGTGGCAAACAGCTATCATAATATAATATCTAAATCGGAACGTATGTGAGTCTCACATACGTTCCGATTTAGATACTTAACTCACATCCCCTACGTTCCGAATTGCGTCAAAAGCGATTATATCGCGAATCCGACCAAATTTAATAGTCACAAAATATAAGGGCTATTGAGTAATAATTGTGACATTGCGCGTTGGTCGGATTCGCGATATTATCGCTTTTGACGCAATTCGGAAGGTGCCCATCATCTCACATTGTGAGATGATGTGTTAAAGGACGCTTTCCGAATTAGCTGTAATCGCTCACAGCGCTCACATGCGTTCCGTTTTAGATAATACTATTATGACAGCTGAGGGCTGTCAACAATTCGGAACGCCCGTGAACGCGCTCACAGTGCTTACTCAATTTCAAAACGATATTACAGCAGTATTTCTTTGTATAAACACCACATTTCTTCTTTTTCTCTGTTTAGGTGGCGACTGTTAGCCAGAAGCACAATTTCGAAAATGCCACGTTAGTTTAATGATGTGATGCATCTCAAAACAAAACACACACTGACACACACACGCACACTCGCATTTTTGACAGCGGTGCTATTATCAGAAGCCATGGTCGGCGTTATCGCAAGATGGCGCATGTCATGACGTCATCTATGCCGATTCACGGGACATCGTTATCGCGCTCACGCTAATTTGGTACGGGTTTAAGCACGCTCAAATCGATTATATCGATTACATTCCTAACTACGAACGCGCCCAGTGTTACACATGCTCTGTGATGTGTGCTGTGAGCGATTACAGCTAATTCGGAATGCGGCCATAGTGCGCACCTGCCTGTTTTTGTAGGTACCTAATTAGTTACCTACACAACGGCGGATCCAGGGGGGGGGGTCATGGGGGTCATGACCCCCCCCTGAGCTGGTTCCAGGACTTAGGTGGACCACTAATTGAACATAATGATTTTATTTATATATTTTGTCACCATACAGATTTTATGTAACTACATACCTTCAATATTTAAACATATCATAACATAGTTCTAAGTTAAAAAACTAAAATTTCTTTCTACCTATAATGTGTTTATAAGTGTACCTCTATAAGTATTCTTAAAAATTGTTGCTGCAAATCCATTCATTACAAGAAATGCGGAGTTTTGCGTCGTACCCCTCGACATACCTCTAGCTGTTATGACAAATCATTCACCACGGTTATGGAAAATAAATAGGCTGCCTCATTACGTGCGTGATACCCCAGCCCGATCTCTATGTATGGCAAGCCTATCCCTTGGGGTAAACAAGCCAAATACCTAGGTGTCATCCTCGACCACAACCTCAACTTCAAAGAGCACATAAAGACGACGCGCTCGCGCGCCGCTTTTGCTCTCGGTAGGCTCCACTCCCAAATGACTGCCCGCAGCATATTATCACTTAAGTTCAAATTGCGCCTCTACACCGCAGTCATCCGTCCCATCATGACCTACGCTTGCGTAGTCTTCGCACACGCCAAGCCTCGCCATCTGCATAAAATGCAAACCCTTCAAAACTGGACCCTCAGAAAGGTCACGGGATCCCCCTTCTATGTCCGTAACATAAATCTCCACCTGGATCTTAGAATACCCTCCGTCCAGCAGTTCATGAAACTCGTCGCCAAGTGTTTCTTCGACTCCGCTATTAAGCACCCCAATCCCCTGATTGCGGTGGCCTCCCAATATACTCCCTCCCGTATAATTAGGATTCGCCGACCAAGACATACCCTCATCATCCCCGATGACGCCACTACCCTCTTACAGGAGAGCAGAAAAGTCACCAGCACCATTAAGAGATACATAAACAAGACCCGTCAGCCGTCCTTCCGTCCCCGCCGTCGAGGACGCCCGTCGCGACGCCCCGTAAAGTCTCCTCCCTGACCCTTGCTCGAGCCAGCCCGCGCCGCTGAGCCTGTAGTATTAAATTCGCCCCAAAATAATTCCGATCCAGCGTGTCCCTTGCTGCCCTCCCCCAGCGACGCCCTAAGCCGAGGTCCGTACCCCACAGGGGGTGCCCTTAGCGTGTAGTCGCTTAGCTTTTAAGTTTTTAAGCCCTGGCTGGAGGCCTTAATTTTGAGGCATCCACAGGCAAGTCCGGTTAAGCAGACGACAACCTCATAGGTTGAAATGCGAGATGCCATTACCAAAAAAAAAAAAACCGTGCGTGATAGTGCTTCTCTGGATGTCTTCAAGAGAAGATGGCAATATGTACGTGTATATGTACAAGTTATTATGTGTTAAGTTTTTCAAGTGTACAATAAAGAATAAATATTTTTAAGTACAGTACTTACATACAGACGCCAGTACATCAACCTACCCCAAACTGTCAAATTTTCCTAATTAATTTCGAACCTTATGCTTTAGCAATAAAGTTGAAAATCTATTAAAGAAATTTGGCTGATTGTAGTAGTAGGTTGATAAAATAGGTGCCTACTTTTTACTTGTAGGTATCTATTGTTATCAAAATTAAATTATAAGTTCTTGACTTGACCACGACTATGTGACCCCCTCCTGGTGCCAAAGCTGGATCCGCCCTTGTACCTACATACATAATACCAACCCGCACTGAACCCGCGTGTGAAGGAAAACATCGTGAGGAAACCGGCATATCCTAGAACTACACATTTTAAGACATGTGTCATCTACCAATCCGCACTGAGTCCGCATGGTGGATAAGGCGGATTACGGTCCACTCCCTCACACAGAGAGGATTCGAGGCCTGTGTCCCGGCATCGGCAGTGGGAACGTTATAGGCTAGGATACAAAATCACTATTGAAATATTTATGCTGACTAACTTTGCTTTAAGTATTTTATTTTAGAATTAGCAAATCAAAATTACCTTTCTCTTTATTACGAATTAAAAATCTCGTGAATATTAATTAAAGAACTGAAACGGAATCACTTCTTTTCGAAAGGCGATTCTTTTAAATGATTCCTTCTCCCTTTGTTCTTTTTCACACATTGTTGTAAGCACATGTACACACGGCTACACATCAAGCTATACATGTCCAGTTTGAGTTGACCTCGTATTGTATAGGTTTTTCATACAATCAGCAGTCAGCTTATACTGGTTAATTATATCTTGATGTGTAGCCGTGTGTACAGTCCACACATCAGGGGTAACACATGCAATACGAAAGTCGCCCTTGCTGCTGACACAAAGGCGCTCGCTGTCAATGTCTGATTGTCACCACTCATGTGCGGTTGACTGCACCTACCCCGACGTACTTCTCTCAAAGTCTTTAAGGCACCCGCCGATTCGACCATTTCAGGGGTACCTATTCCCGGCGCTAACTTGTTCATGATCTTTACTATACAGGCTGGTCCAAGTAGTGACGTCAAGAAAAAATATTTAGATTCCTCATACCTAAATACCCCATGTTGTTCCGCGATTTTTTTACACATGAAGGGGAATTTCATGATAGCCACATCGCAAACAAAAAATCATAAAAAGAGTTTGTCGAAAAAAGGCTATAAATGTTTAAAGATGTCCCCGAAGAATTTCCCCAAAAATAAAAATAAAAAATCATATCTCCTAAACTATTAAAAATAGCTGAACATACATGGGGTATTTTCGGATACCCCTAGGTATATATGAGGAATCAATTTTTTTTAATTTTCGTCACTATTTGGACCAGCCTGTATAATAGGTACCTCTACCTACTTGTGTGTGCAATCCCATTCCAAAATTCTTAAACATTTCCTCGACGAAAAAGTTCCACGACTCGTAGATAGTCCAAGTTCAGATTCCAATCAAAATCTCTTGTGTAGCTTGATTCCAAACAGACAGATTGCATCCTCGAAGGCAAGTCCCTACCAAAGTCCATCTCAGGCAAAATTACCATTGATCGAGCGGCTACGACGACGGTCAATCAAGAAGGGACATATCAAATATAATGTGGCGATTGGCACGCCCCTCTAACCCGTAATTAAATTCGCGTTAAGAGTTATCAGCACCCTAGTTGCGTAAGTGTAACACACTTTCAATCACAATTGAATAATTTCGAAGGATATTGCCAATCCATTGCATCATTGATTTGAACAATCCGTCTGTTCAACAACGTAAATAACGCAATGAATGTTGTTCAACTGTCAAAATGAAACAGGCCCGCAGGCACCCAGACCCTTGCACTGCTTCAAAGCTCATGCCGCCTACTGAAATGAAATGTTTTATTTTTTATTACAGATTTTGTATGGCAAATGTCAAAAACTTATAAATTGTAATGGAGAGACCATTGCAACCTTTGTTTAGTAGACTTGGCCGCCTGGACTGAACCCTCTCCACCTGCAAGTCATTTTACTTGTTCTTTGGCTAATGTCATTCAATTACCAGTTACTCGGAATCGCGAGCCTAGCCGAAGGGTGTCCTACCGTGCATAGGACTACCCTACGATTGCCGATTCGCAGTCTACACCCTAATTGTGTGACACACGATCAATCCCAATCTGAATAATGTTGAAGGATATTGCTAATCCATTGCTTCATAATATGTTCGCAAAAGTTGTCTGCTCAACAACGTAAATAACGCAATGAATGTTGTTGAACTGTCAAAATAAAAGCCATTGCTACTAATAGTTAGTTACGCAATTACCCCGCAGTTGTATTTCGTATTTTTGAGTGGATCGACTGCGAATCGCTTATATTGCATACCTATTTTCTTTGTCACCTATACAGGATGGGCAAAAAATCGTGGATCAAACGAAACAGGGCGATAGTTGGGGTTATTTGTAGTACAAAAAATTTGTGCGAGAGCCCTAACTTGATCTCCTTAAATGTTATGACAATTTGAGTGTTTACAGTAAGGTTCTAATGTTACAAATAATTTTTTTTTGAGCCTTAAAAGATATTGAAAAAAGTGCCAATACTGAAAAATCATGGTACCCACTGTCATAAAAGCACTGTTGTAGTGGTGATACTTTTTTAAATTTTTTTTTCTATTTTTATTTAATTTTTTTTTTTTACTGTAAATAACCTCAACTATGGCCCTGTTTCGTTTGATCCACGATTTTTTGCCCACCCTGTATAGGTGATATATTTAATCACTAACAGTTTTTTGTTGTTTTACTAAGTTCTCGATAGTAGTATTGATAATCTGCATCGATAATCCAAAAGGAAACGAACGATACCATGGATAAGGAAAATAACAGATTTTTTACTAACACATCTCATATTTACGTCCGGATACAGGGAAGTTATACGGGGCGGACTATATTAAAAAAAAATAGATATCATTTTGCTCTGGCAAGTTATTGAGCCAGGTCCCAGTTACTTGCTTGCTCCCTTGCTCACACAGTTTCATAAGTTGTTAAAATATGAACTCTAGGGAGTAAGCAATAAACTTGGTTATCCTTGTTGCTCAAATCGCATAACTCACCTCAGTGATTATTTTGTTCCTTTCAGATAGTGTTTGACAATATTTTGGCAGACACACCCTGCAGTTGCAATATTAATTTACGTCGGGTATCCGGTGGAATGAAAACAATGGGTCTCATCATCATTGTAACGCTGTTATCTTTAGGATGTGTTAAGGTGAGTTATTTATTTATTTTAGAGCAGGTAAATATCAAATCGAAGGTCCTGTAATAAAAGTTGCGTGAATGTCGTTCAATGTTATTGATCGACTAGTGCCGCTGCAAGACCCGCCCTAGCCCGCCCATCATCCATTGCGTTTACGAGCGTCTTCGAGAGCGGTAAGATTTTCATATTTTCATTATTTTGTATTCTTTTCCCTTATTTCAGTGTTAACAGTCCAAATAATTAATTGAATAAGTGTTTTAAAGACTTCTGCCGTAAAAAATCCGAGAAATATAAGCCTTTGTTTTAAAAAGCTGTTTTTAGATTTCAGAATTTCTTAAGTTTCGGTATAATCTCAATGCTATTTATCGATACACCCTGTCTGTGGTTTTTAGATATGTTTTTCTAGACCAAAAAGATAGGGTGATTTGGTCTTGTAATATTGTCACCGCTACTTGGTACCTACTTACCTACTTATAAATATTTTGGTAGAGTAGTTAATTCCTGTGTAAACGCGCGCGGTTTTCTTTAACTAAATCAAACTTATTTGTCAAGGTAGGTAATTTAGAGGTTCGGTATGCATCATTTGGTATTTCTAAAGCCTATAACAGTGTCATTATTACTATTTTAATCATCCCTAATTGTTAACAGAACAATAGGTTACTGTAGCTACATTTCATTTTCCTTTGTTCAAGGCTGCACCCTTTGTGCGCCGCCATCTTGGTTCCTCTGTTTCAGTTTTAAGCTTGAATTAGGTACCTGAAATAATAAACGTAAAATAATAATAAAAAAGTTTCTTCTCATAGATAACCAGCCTGTAAAGACGGGAAAATCGAAAATTGATAATACATATTTACGATTTTTATATTTACTCAAAAATAAATAGGTCCGTATTTTTTTTCAGTAAGTACCTATAGTATTGATTCGTGAAAGGTGTAAATATAAGGATTCAGAATCTGGACTTTATAAAACTATTAAACGGTGAACAAAGACGGTGTCTAAGGCCTGTATTACAGATACTTACTCAAAGCTCAAGCATTACTTAAAACTCGATTAAAGCCATTTCATTGGTAGAAATGAAACTAGTTTTATTTAATGCTTGAGTCTTGAGTAGGTTCTGTAATACGGCCCTTTTTTTTTTTCGCGGTGGAAATCCTCATGGACTTCCTCCATCGTGGGGGGACAGAGGGGCATGCCGGACTCTTACCGGTTAAAACCACCCCGGTGTTTCCACCTCTACCTATGGCCGGGGGTGCGGGATTCGCATAAGCATTCACCGCCTAAGACGACTGGTGCACTTGCTCGTGTTGACTGTCCTTAAACTTTTGAATATGCTGGTTTCTCTGAGATAATTTCTCACATAAATTTCTTTATTTTGCATATAATTTGGCAAATAAAAATAAAAACGTGTTAAATATAAATGGTTTCACATTTTGCGTAAGCAGACTTAGACTTACCTACTTCATCATGCAAAAAAATATATTGTATAGGTACTACCTAAATTTTATTCTTAGTGAAATCACATGACCTAAAGTACCTTAAACTTAAATTTAAATAATTAAACCTAAGTATTAGGTACGAGTAGGTACGTTCTTGTAATAAAAATAATTAAATATTAAACTACGTAATTATTATTTTCCAGTGAGATAACATATTTAAGTTATCTAACTATTTCAATATGGCTTCTTAAAGTTAAAGAATAAAACACATTAATAAAGAGTTATTAATTTCAAGCTTAGTTCATTAGTAAATAATTTATTGGCAACTCTGTAATGGGGTTAACAACTGAAAGCTCGTCATAGGTGGTAGCACTGTTCAACATCAACAAACTGTCATTGTTACGTTTATTTTTGTGTCGTTCACAAATTAAACGACAACTAGATAAAAATGTTTGTGACTTGGAGTGTAGCACTATTAAGGCATGATCTAATACGATCATATAAACACATTTTACTATAATTTACATATTATCTCACCACAAGCGCGGTGTAGGTTATGAAAACAGACTTTTTCTATTGGGAGCATTACTTGTATACTAATTACTCCCATAAAAGTCTTCAGGTTTATATCGGGTTCCAAATTTTTTTCGGAGAGCTTTCTCCCAGATTTCGTCTTTTGACATCTTTGGAAAAAAATACATCGGTCTCAGTATTTTTGCAGTCAACAGCGCGCAGCGGTGCAACGGGGCATATTAATTAATTACGCGTAAAAGAAATCGCGAAAATATGCATAGTGACAGCTACCTGTCAAATAAATTCTTAGACGCTGGGTAGTAGCGACATCTGAAGTGAGCAAGTGGCAGTTTTTATCCCCATTTGTTTAAATACCTAGGTATTTTGTTATAGATTTTCACAGATATATTAGAACAAATGACAACAATTGTTTTGAAAAAGCGTGCTTCATCTTGTAATAGCCAGTCGGGTTTAAGAAGCGTTATTTATAGATGCGTTTTTATTTCTATATTCCGATGTATTGAGGTGTATTTGGTAAATTTCTTAAATATTTAAGCCGTATTTATGCTAAGAAACAGAATAACTAAACAAAGGCTTGGTTAGTGACAGGTTCTTTTTTTTAAGCAATTTCTTAGCTGTGAGCTTAGGTACCTATCTATACCTACTCTAGTATTATACATAGGTCATGATCTACAAATAAAGCTGGGGGGGGGGGGGGGGGGGGGATAGCACACGTTTCAAAATCCAAAAACTTATTTTACACTTACTTTTCGGGAGAGGCTCCTAAACTTCGTGCAACTGAAATCCTTGTCGGGAAACCTTTGTGCCCTAGACTGTTAGTAAAATTTGGCAAAAATCGTATCGTTTAACACCATCATATTATTTAACGCGTTTCTTGTAATTTACCGTTATTAAAGACTTCCCCCACCGTTCTGCAACGGGTTTTTTTTTTGTACTTATAACCAAAACTTGATGCGTTTTTTTTTCAAAAGTACTTATAATAAGTAGATCGATTCAAGTAACGAGTCCGTCAGACTTGCCTTTTGCTTGACTTGTTAACAGGGCCAGGGGGTCCCTACAATACGATACTGGACCGAGAGGAAGTTACTAGTCAATCTACATCTGTCGGTTATTGCATGACACCGGTCAGTTTGGCTATATTAGCCCTTTGTTAAAATACAAAATGTCTTAATACCTTCATTGTCTACCAAGCAGACACAGAAGCTAAACGATCGCAGTGAACCCTGTGTTATTCAGTCTCACAGAGCTGGGAAAGGGCTATATTATGTAAGTTTATTTCTCAAGATACACGACATGAAAAAAAGTCGAGATTACAAGACAGTCAAACAAAACAAAGAGCAACAAAAAAAAATTCCGAAAACCACGCTGTATGAATGTGCGACAATAATTAAAATCTAAGCCCATGTTAAAAAAAAAACAACCAATACAAATCATAGGAAATAAAGTTATAACAACTTGAACTGAAAGTTATTTGAAATGACAACTGAACCTGCAAAGGTCGATAAATCACGCGCGGGGGTGGCGATGGGGTTAGGGAGCATTATTATATATTACATAAGCGAAGCGCAGCGCCCCTTCCGGACTTCGGCACATAAATATAAGGGGGCGGTTGCCAAGGAAGCGGGGCGCGAAGCTTGGCAGGGTAGGTGGGGAAGAGCGCGGGGAGAGCGCGACGCCGACAGACGCCACCGCCAAAGATGCGAAGGGAGCGGGGAGGACGCGGTTGGGGTTGTTGCGGGGAACGGGGGAAGTAGTTTGAAGTTTTCCCAGGGCGGCGGCGTCTCTTGTTCCTTTAGTAGAGATCACGCCGTGGACCCGAACGGCCGGGAGCAGGCCCGGCCGTTTCTGGCCTAATATCTACTAGTAAACTCTTTCTTCATTTACCATTGTATCCGCGTAGTAGTTATCGTAAAAAATCGGGGATTTTTGTGTCGTTTTGGATTTAATTTTTTACCTCGTGCACGGGCGGGGCAGACGCGGCAATCAATAACGCATACTTATCGGTGGTCCGTGCGTGCAGCGCAGCAAGGATGCGCGTGCAACACTTTGTTCGCGAAACTATCGCGCTCCAATAAAGTTTTGATTAGCTTTTTATATTGCCAGTGCATCAAATTCTAACGATTGCCAGAATTATTTAAAAATCATGTTTTAGTTGAAAAAAAATATCGCGCGGAGAATTCAGTGTGTCGCGCGTCTCTTGTCCCTTTGTTCTTTCCTGTCTATTTTTAAACGGAAAATCAACAGTACGGATAATTGGCGTAAATAACTAGTGTTGTTTTCGTAGGGCCAGTTCTTTGAGGACCGGCGTTGCAGGTGCGTCTGTCCCAGCCCTGCTGTAGTGCTGAACACCACCAACACCAGGCAGATCTACACCGGCAACGTTCCACCAAATCAGTGGTATGTACATTATTATGTTTTCTTTATTTAAATCCTTGACAGTTGCGGTGACAGTTCGGGACGCACGAGAACGAATGATTCAAAAGCAAAAAAACTCACGAGAACCAAAATTATTTTTGTTGTTGAAATATTTTTTATTCAGATTTTGATGGAGTTGCAAGGATGAGTAGGGTAGCTAATATTCAAGCAAACCCAGGCCCTGAAGTTTCAACCAGGTCTCTAATCAGCAACGCATCGGCTATTCCTTTGTGTGGCGTATCTACCTACCTCCCAGTATCGGACACGATATTCGACGATTCCAGCCGTCTGCTTTTTTGCCAATCAACCAAGAAAATGCATACTTAATTGCCATTCTAATTCAACCTGTCTATACTAACAATAACGCTGAAGAGTGTTTGTTTGTTTGTTTGAACGCGCTAATCTCTGGAACTACTAGTCGGATTTGAAAATTTCTTTTTGCCATTGGTAGCCAAATTCTTGAGGAAGGCTATAGGCATCATAGCATTTAACATCACGCTAGAACCCTTAGGAGACGAGCAAAAATAACGAATGTCAGAAAGAACGCTAAGCGAAAACGAAGTAATAGCGCGGACGGGCGACGCGATGCGACGAGTTGGGGCGGAGGAACAAGAAATTTCACGCTAGGATATATTTAAGGCCGCTGCCTCGAATCTTGCGGGCAGCGGGGCGGCGGCGTAGCCGGCGCGGGAGCGGCAGGATCTTATGTGCACATTTAAATGGACCGGTTCCCGAAAACAGCGGCGCGGGAGCGGGCAACGAGCGGTGCACTCCAGTCAAGCCGCGACCGCCCGCGCCGCCGCCGCCGCCGCCCCGCTGCCCGCAAAATTCGAGGCAGCGGCCTTAAGGTTCTCGTTTAAGAATCGCTAAAAATAAGGGCTATATACTCTGTTCATTTTATGATGGTTTGACATGACCAAAAATAACTTAATTATCTAAGAATTAAAATGCACTTGAGCGTTTACGACGTACGGCATTTCATACAAACTTTCAAGCCTTGTTTTTCAAAATGAATGAAGCGATTTTAATGACACTTCGTATGCATAGACAGGATACAGTTCTAAAAAGTTAGTAAAGAAAATTTTCGAAATGTCTTATTCAAAAAAAGATAACTGGAAATCTCTTGTTTCTATGGAAAAATTAAAATCGATCTAATTTGGCTGTACCACTCATCTGCCTAGCCTTTTCCCAACTATGTTGGGGTCGGCTTCCAGTCTAACCGGATCAGCTGAATACCAGTATTTAACATGGAGCGACTGCCTATCTGACCTCCACAATCCAGTTACTGGGTAATACGATACCCCTTGGTAAGACTGGTTGTCAGACTTTCGGGCTTCTGACTACCCGTAACGACTGTCAAGTATCCACGGGACCAACGGCTTAACGTGCTTTCAGAGACGCGGAGGGGTCTCGGTATATAAAGACGGTCACCCATCCACAGACCAACCGCGGCATGCGTAGCTTAACCTGATCGATCGACCTGTGCGGCTGTTATCATTTTCGCCACGGACCCCTCATTTGGCTGTATCACTATTTTTCGAAAATGTTCTTAACTAACTTTTTAGACCTTTGTTCCTGCTTATGAGTACGAAGTTTAATTAAAATCGGTTCATTCATTTCGAAAAACAAGGGCTTGAAAGTTTGTATGAAATGTCGTATGTCGTAAACGCTCTTAAATCAAATTCGAAGAAAATTAGATGATAATATTTTTGAAAATAATGGATTACTAACAACCAAAATAAATTTCTTGTGTCCTCTAAAATAAAATTTGCCATGTGGTCTTTTAACCAATCCTTTCCAGAACAGAGAGTAGTCTTGATCCCAATCAAATCCAGCCAAGCTTCAAGCTTGAGCATCCTTTTACAACATGGGCCTGAATGCGAATGATCTAAGATTCTTAGTATTCTAACATCAACTCTATTTCTTACTGGTTTTGGTCGAATACAGGATCGTGGGGGGACGTAAGCAACAGACATGGTATGTGGATTGAAGCCTAGCTATGACGTGTCTCATTCTAGTTTCTAGCCTGTTGACAATGCACGCATACATATTATATTATTACGTAATATATCTACATATACCATATTGCCTATAGGTACGAGTAATATAATACTATTATACTCGTATGTATAGGTATGTCACTGTATAATAATTATGAACATTACAATCTATCTCGCGAGATTATAAACTATCGAAAAATAGTGAACTGCATCAACCCATTTAAAATTTAACGCATTATTTTTCGGTAGTTTATAATCTGTCCACGGCATGAACCGACCAATTATTATAAAAACTGGTTTCAAACTTGCATGCGACGGATGGCACCTTGCGCTAATAGGTACTAAATAGCCTATTTACTGCGATAAACTTGGAAGTAGCCTCGTGGTTGGTCACAGTTCTAACCTAACCCATTTGGTCGGGGAGCCCTGGCTTACTGCGACCAATTCGGCTACCGCATCAGGGACCGTTCACAATTTTACGGGTGATAAAATCGGACAGATTGTGAAACCTGTCGGTAAGTGCATGTTCTTTCACAATTTGACGGTTTGAAATGTATAGATTGTAATCAATCGAAAATTTAAGTTATATTAAGTATAAGCAGTTTGATACAGTACACAATTTGTCGACAGCTCACAATCTCGCGAGATAAATTATAAGCTAACGGTGTTCACAATCATACGGTGACATATACACCAATTAGCGAATAGGTACATACATTTAGTCTAACGCACTAGGAAGCAGAGTCCGACCGAAATTCGTTTTCGGGAATTTTCAGCCGAAGAATCGATTTTGGCCGCAAAAACTATATCGGCGGTGAGTGAAAGATATGAAGTACCGGCAAATCAATACTTTCAATTCTTATATTCAGAGAATATCCATAAGTAGCCACAATAACAAAAATCACAATGACAGAAAATGGTGAACAAATTGCTTTTTCTAGTATATCAAATTGTTTGATAGTTCATAATTATGGTTTTTAGAAAAGTACCTACAGTTTCTTGTGATTTAACATACTTACCTCAATAAAAAAATATTGGTCTCCACTAGCTCAAGACAGAGAGGAGTGGAAAAGAAGAAAGGGAGGCCTTTTGTACTGCAGTGGGATAACATAGGCTAAAAATAAATAATAATAATCATAACAAAAAAATTACACTGCATTTCTTTTACTTTCACCAAAGAATAACATATAAAAATAAAAATTTGTTTCGTTTTCGGCCGAAAATTGAAATCAGGCCGAATTATGTTTTCAGATTCAGCAAAAAATAATTTTCGGTTGGAGTCTACCGGGAAGTCAGCCTGCTGTAGCTTTTCTGAAGTCTGAAAACAGCCTTCTTTAATGCCGAATTCTGTACCTACCTCTTGCCTAGTGCGTTTACTGCCTTTATTATTAAAATTTAGCTTTTTTAGATTTTGGGGTTTATTTATAAACGATGACCAAAGTTAAGTAACGTTTAAACGTCAAAAATGAATGGTTAAACATTCGCTAATCACTACATAACTTTTAGCAACGTTTATGAATAAAGAGGCATGTACATTTTACAGAAGGTAATGCTGATGAATTTCCCTACTACCCACTAGTTCGACGATCGAACTAGTGAGAACAAACGGAAAATCGCATCGCTTACGTGCAAAAATTGTAAGCCGCCACTTTCTGGCTGGGTGAGCGTGAGCGCTGGCGCTTCACGCTCAGCTCAAAGGAGGTCAGCAAAAGCCCATACAACTTTGCCCAAACATGTACCTCGAGGTACACGTGTACCAAATCGTAGAGAAAAAATAGAGGAATTCGAAAATAATTGTACCTTTATCCTTACATAATAATAAAACAACATAATAAATTATGTTTTATTATTTTAATTACCTACCTGTAACACAATTAAGCGGCAACTTTACACGAACAATTACGTTACATTTGGTTGACACTCGAGCTGACATTTTCGTAAATGTCATTCACATTTTATCATTCCGTCGTTTCTGCGTTTCGGGGTACGGATTATTATTGAATTCAGATTGAATTACTTATTTATAAATATTCGAAACGAAACAAATGTGAAACAACAGTGCAAAGAGAAATTAAACACTAGTGCAACAGTGGTTGAAGCTGACAGAAGACAGCTGTCAAGTTGACAGTTTTTTTTTTTTTATAAGTATGGTAGGTAGTGTGCCGATGAAAGGGTGCCAAAATAGCGTGCTTTTTGTTGTTATTTTATTCTCGTCCCCGGGCATCCATGAGAATAAATATTAATGCAATATTATTCAGTGTAGTCTAGTTTATTTTATGGCACTAAGTGTACCACGGTACTTCGTTTGGGCAGATTTTGGTGACATCCTTTAATTTTTCGGCGCTTGGCTCATCTTACTGCTCAGTTATTTATTTAATTACTCATTTATACATTTGTTGTAACTTATTTTTGTGTAGTTTACAACCCGCAAGAGTTAACCCGAAGAGTTTACTGGAGCGTCGATGGCGAGAGTGGTGACGGACGGCGCGCGGCGAGTGGGTCGGAAGGGCCCGCTCGGGTCTCTAGTTAATTCTTGCGGGTTGTTGCTGTTTGTACAACTTGTAAATAAACATGCATATTATAATTTTTAGTTTTGAAATTTTTTAGGTACTATAATAATTATAGTAAATCGTTTTATTATAAGCGTTATTGTTGTCCCCAGCAATTGCGAGGGCGTCGTTTTTCCTCTGCTCAGAAAGGAGCTTGAGGGAAAGCTACATATATTTTGCCCCAGGTGCGAGTGCGTCTACCAAACTCGAAACACCACCCTTATTATGGTAAGTGACATTTTTAGTACTTACCTAGGTATAGCCCGCTGAGCTACGCCGAAGCTGAGCTTTTTTGGCAAGCATTTGTTTTCTCTCTTTTTACCCGCCTGCCTGCGCGACACAATTGAGAGTAGGTAATGTGTTTGTCAACCTTACCTACATATATTTCTTTATTTTATTTATTTATCCTCACACTGGAACGCCATTCAGCAAATTACACCAACGGAGCAAAAAATTACTTCATCTGTTGCTTTCCATCCATCCTGTGCGCGGTGGACATCAAACGGGCAAATATAATATAATATCAAATATGTTTGTTTCTTCGTGGCGTTCTAGAGACCAAACGCATGGGCACAGTATAATTATCTATACAGTATTCTATCTTCATACAAACATACAGTCGTAACTTGGCAAGGTTTTGGCGTAGTGGGAGTAAGTTAGCGCATGTGAGCATTTCTCAAAATTATTGACCGTAGTTTTCACTAATTTCCAAGTAACAAAATAAGAACTTTTATTTCGACCTTAACTAATATTTTACAGGTTTTCTAATATATTTTTATTTAGGACATATTATGTTAAATACACCTAGCTAAAAGTGAGGGGTCCGTGGCTAAATAATAACAGCCGCACTGGTCGATCGATCAGGTGAAGCTACGCCTGCCGCGGTTGGTCTGTGGATGGGTGACCATCTTTACATACTGAGACCCCTCCGTGCCTCGGAAAGCACGTTAAGCCGTTGGTCCCGGCTGTCATTCGTGGATCTTTGACAGTCGTTACGGGTAGTCAGAAGCCCGAAAGTCTGACAACCAGTCTTACCAAGGGGTATCGTATTACCCAGTAACTGGGTTGTGGAGGTCAGATAGGCAGTCGCTCCATGTAAAATACTGGTATTCAGCTGCATCCGGTTAGACTGGAAGCCGACCCCAACATAGTTGGGAAAAGGCTAGGCTGATGAGGCAGATGATGACACTTAGCTAAAAGTAGAGTTTTTATACAAAAAACCTGTAAAATATTAGTTAAGGTAGAAATAAAAGTTCTTATTTTGTTACTTGGAAATTAGTGAAAAGTACGGTCAAAAATTTTGAGAAATGCTCATGTACACTTTTTTTTTTTTTTTTTTTTTGTTGCGCGTTGGAAATCCTCATGGACTTCCTCCGTCGTGGGGGGGAGAGGGGCATGCCGGACTCTTACCGGCTAAAACCACCGCGGTGTTCCACCTCTACCTATGGCCATTTTCTTGTTGCACTATGTACACTTAGTGCAACAAGAAAATGGTCACTTCTATTGTTTGTCATTATACTATGATTATTGCCATAGATTATTTTTAAACATGTCTGTTTACAAGAAAGCTAAAGAAAATAAAAACACATGTAACGACTCTTGCCAAGTTACGTGCCGGGGACTGTACCTACGCGCCTCGAGTTTTGAATTCTTCAATAATTTTTTGATTATCAAATCTACTAATAAAAAAAACATCATGTATTTTTATAGAACTCTTCCTATGTCATTCACATAGAATTTATTTTTTTTAAATTAAAAAATATAATAGGTATTTACCTATACAATAAAAAAAACTAGAAAGAAACTCAAGTAGGTTGATGAAATTAAAATACTGGAGACGGGAGCCCTAACGCGTGTTTACGTACCGCGCGGCTGTAGGCAATTATTTCTAGAATAGGGCAGAGTCACAATACTGTATAGATAATTATACCGTGGCATGGGCCTGGATTTTGATGAATCTTACGTCAATCGATTTGTCTTAAGCTTGTGAGTGTCAATAAAGACATGACAGTAATCAAAATTCAATATGGCGTCGCCAAATAATGGTGTTTTATAAAAATCACCTTGAATATACATTACCTGCAGACCGGCTTATAATGAAAACAGCCATAGAAAAAATTCTAAAATAATAGCAATAGGTAGACGAATTAGTAATAGTAATTTAATCTCAGTGTGAGTCTGTTGCCCAGTGTTTGTAAAGCTTTTGTTTCCTAAGAAAGCGGTTTCGTCATATTATAACGGCATCATGCAAATCTGTCATTTTCACCAGTATTTGACATTACCTATGTACCTACTTAATAATGTGTTCTATTTGCAATGCTGACCGAATGACAACAGGATCTTTACAGAAGGATACCTTTACCGCGGTGCTATAATGGGGTGGTAGAATGGATGGTTAGGTTTATAAGGAAGTTAGTGAGTGTAATACCTTTCCCTCGAGCTAAGGTGAGAAGCTTCGCTTGATTAGTATTTTTAGTACAACGTTAGACAGAATTTATTCAAGAAACGAGACAAATGAGCTCCATATTTATGTTTACGAAATTATTATTTTTATTGGTTGAATCAATTTATCACTGATCGAACTGCACACTAGGGGATAGCCCACTTTTAATTAAGGTGAATGCGCAGTTGTATTGTGCTGTGCGTGTATGTTGCAGTGTCAGGTTGTATCTTGATCAAAATATGATTCGCGACTATGATAGATATGTATTTACAGAATTATAGTCATTAGAATCATTAATACTTACATCTTTTTTTTTGACACTGACCTGAAAATTGCTAAAAACGTAAGAAAAATTGAATTTCGCGGGCTACCACTGCGCATTCACCTTAAATCCTATTGCTTAGTTTTTAGGCTGTTTTTAAAATAAGTTCTTTTGATAATCTAGCAAAAGCAGAGAAAATCTATAAAATACCTAACTAAAGGCAGTTCGCCACGTAGGTCGGTACCTAAGTACTACTTTTTTTTTTTTTTTTTTTTGTGGATGGGAAATCATCTAATGACTCCTCCCGCTCTGGGTGGAGCGGAAGGGAGTGTCAGACTCTTACTGACTAAAACCCACCCGTGTTCCTTCCTTAGCCCTTTATGTTCCGGGGCAGCGGTAACCCTTTCGGACGATCCCGCTACCCGCCTAAGTACTACTTAGATTACTATTTTACAAAGTGTCAGAAACAGAAAAGTTAATTGATAATTCGACTGTTACTCTAAAGCAGTGGTTCCCAATTAGTTTTTGCTGCGTACCACTTCAAAAAAGACCTCAAACCTGCGTACCCCTTATTGTAGCAATCACACTAATATTATAAATGCGAAAGTTTGTGAATGTGTGTATGTCTGTTACTTCTTCACGCTCAAACGCCTGGACCAATTTTGATGAAATTTGGTGTACAGGTAGTTGACATCCTGGATTAACAGATAGGCTACCGCGGGTAACACCGCGGGGCACAGCTAGTGATAAATAAAAAAAATAAGTCAGTTAAAATAACATTTATTATTTTCAAATTACAGTACAATAGTGAAAATCAAAATAATATGATGTATTGGCGAAGACGCTAATGTGACAAATGTGCACGTTTTTCTTTGCACAGCTCTTGAAAATCTGGTTGTCCTTCAGTCAGCTTCAGTCTTAAATCGTCTTCAAGTTGAAGTCTGTGACGATGTTTAGTTTTTAAGTTCGTCATGGCCGAAAATCCGCTTTCGCAAAGGTAGGTTGTGCAAAATGGCAGTAAATATTTTATTGCTGATTCGCTGATATGATAAATATCTTTTAAATTAGCCCAAAAGTCACCCAGTGATTGCTCTGCAAAACAACTCTTGAGTCTGCTGTTGCATGAGATGTCTATTAATTCCTCTTGATCAGAGATGGGTAGGTGGTCGACGGAATGGTTCGCGAAAGGATTGTATACCCAGTTAGTTCCATTGCGGCGATATTTCTGGGAAGTAACTGCGTAAAGCCGCCGACAGATTTTGCAAGTGGCATTTTATGTCCGATTTTAAATCTTCATTTACTGTCGAAGAAGTTGTATTATGACACGGATTGTTTAAATGTGTGTGTGAAATTGTTAGTGTATTTTTCAATTGTCATAGTGTGAGTTTCGTAGTGACATAGAATGTTTTTGTGTGAGAATTTGAGAATGTGTGATTTCCCCCCGCAAAAAATGACAGACAGTTTTGTATCGGTAAAAAACGCAATGGCTACTCCCCACCGGTCCGCCGCACAGTGGGCCCATACTGAAAATTAGTGGACTTAGGCAACAAAGTTCCAATATCGATGCGATTTTTTTTTATATGACGTGTTATGATATTCCTGACAACTTTTATTCTTATAACATTTCTTCTAAAGTTGATAGTTTGTCTTGAAAAAAATTAATTAGATTATTTTGTATGGAGCGAATCACGTTTAATTTTTTTTCTTCAATTGTACTAATATGTTGGGTGTGTGGCGTGAGTATATGATAGCTAGGGTCATTCTCTATCCATGAAAAAAAAAACAGCGCCGGCCATCTGCGGCAGCGCGAGTAATCATTCGGTAAAAAAAAAATGTTATGTAAGATTTTTTTTTGCCATTTAAAATAAATTCAAAGTAAATTTTTTGTGTCATTAGGCTAATTCACCTTCTCTTTATTAAATATATAGTTTTAACAGCGCATAGGTACTTATAACTAATTATTCTGGTAGAAATTTAGTAATTATTGCTATGTTATCGGTAGCACCTGCATTGTGATTGATGACTCATTTGTTATTGCGCTCGGCTAAGCGCATAACTAATGAGTCATCGAAAAATGCTCGTCTCTGATTGGCTAAATAATTTTCACTCACTGATAACAGTGTCCACTACTTGAGTAATTAACACTGTCTATAAATATAAAGACATTCATTAAGTCCATCTAGTTTCGCTCTTGTCGCTTATTTGTGAACACAGTGAAATACTTTTATTTTTATATTTACATTAGAACTATGGCTGGATTTTGTACCAACCTAGATTTTTTTGTGAAATTAAGAAGTGGCGGTGATCTGAAAAATCATATGTTTCTATATGAAAGTATCATTTCTGTCTTGACTACCGAAGTTTCTGAAGAAGACAAGAACCGAATCAAGGAGTTCTGTCGACTTTTTTGTGTAAATCTAAATAAAAAGTGGATAGAGTCAAGTAGAAACCAAAAAACTTTTATGAATCGTGTAAGTAATCGCAAGTGGTTGGAAAAAAACATCAACTGGCCTGTTTGTGACAGTGTTGACCTGAGAAGTGAGATGGGCTTTTCGGACGCAGTCTTATCTGAACCTGTGGATATAGATTCCCATGTTCCTACTCTTGCAGTATGTACTGCGGAAGCGGGAACATCTACAGAAAAGGAGCACAGAAAACCATTCGAAGAGTTAAGTAAGAAGCAAAAAAAAAAGACGTTCTACTTCCATAGTAGAAGAAAATTCCGAAGAAGAGTTGCAGACCTGGTACATAACAAAATTGAAAGACAACGGCAAAACGAATCTGGCAAAAGTGATCGAATACCTTTCCAGTAATCCAGATGCCCTATCCGAAGTAGACGAGCGACTATTCAAAAAGCAGAGCTTAAGTACTGTCTCTGAAGATAACTGTTTAGCTCTTTATACATCACTTGCGCTCTCGAAATGGAAGTACTTAGCTCTTCGACAATTTCTGAAAGAAGAAAACTGTGCTGCCTTTCCATCTTATCCAAAGCTTGTAAATGCCAAGAAAAGATGTTACCCACCACAAGAGAGTATGGAGATTACCGAAAAAGGAGCTCAAATTAAATTGCAAGCGCTATTGGACCACACTGTGGAAAGGATTTTACTAGGTATTAGTAATTCTGTTGATAGGTCTCAAAATAAAGAACTCAAGTTGACCTGGAAATGGGGACTTGATGGTTCTTCGTCGCAGAGCAATTATAAACAGAAAACGTCTACAGAGTTCGATGATTCATCAGTAGTCATGATAAGCATCGTCCCTCTTCGGCTAGTGTCTACTAGCCCATCTTCTGGGAATGAAAATATAGTTTGGGAGAACCCCACACCTTGCTCAACTCTGTACTGTCGACCGGTGAAGTTCACTTTCACTTCGGAGACAGCTGATTTTATAATGTCTGAAGAGTCTGAGATGAAAAAACAAATTGATGAACGAATATCTACACAGTGTGGAAATATTATTGTATCACATGAATTGCATATGACCATGATTGATGGAAAAGTGGCCAATATTATTGCTGAAGTACCATCATATGCAACGTGTCCTATTTGCTTGGCAAAACCGAGCGAGATGAATAATTTAGACGCTTTGACTTCCAAACCACTTCGTGAAGAAATTTACAAACAAGGAATTTCTTCACTGCATATGAAGATTCGGTGTATGGAATGTCTTCTCCATATATCTTATAATCTGGATTTTCAACGATGGACTGCTCGAGGCGAACATAAGGCTTTGAAACAAGCTAAAAAAAATACCACGCAACAAGAGTTTCGTGAGCAAACTGGAATGCTGATTGATATAGTCAAACAGGTATGTATTTAATTTTGGCTCTTTTTATGTTGTTTGTGTATTATATCTCTATGTATTGTATATTACAGTATTGTTTTCCCATTTTAGGGTTTTGGAACTACAAATGACGGGAATACTGCGAGGCGCTTTTTCCAAGATTACAAAAGATCATCCAGAATAACGGGAATTGACGAAAATCTGATTTTCAGATTTTCCGTTATTCTACAAGCCATATCATGAGGCAAAAACATTGACTGTGAAAAATTTAGAAGATACTGCAGAGAAACAGCTGATGTGTACGTGCAACACTATTCGTGGTACTACATGCCAGTTAGTGTACATAAACTTCTAATGCACGGTGCAGACATCTGTAACCACTTTGGTGTTTTGCCAATCGGTAAGTAAAAAATAAATATAGTTTGATGTATTATTTGACTCAATTGCGTTTTGAAATTAAAATGTATGTACTTATTCGTTTTAGGTATCTTATCTGAAGAAGCTTCGGAAGCCCGTAATAAGGACTTCAGAAACGTCAGGGAGTGGCACACTCGGAAAACGGGGAGAATAGCAACAAACGAAGACATCCTCCATGGACTTCTAATAAGCTCTGATCCCCACATATCCTACATAAGGCCTAAAATATTGAAACAGGGTCATAATGAGTTGTTGCCTGAAGCAATTCAGTTGTTACAGACTACTGAGCCTCCCTGTGACAGTGAGATTATGGAGGAAGAAGAATGCCTCATAGCAGAGTCCGAAAATTTGCCGGACCCACTAGCACTTCTGGAACAAGAAATAATGTGATCCGGCTCTAGATTATCCTCACAAAAGCCCATCAGGGCTAGGTATATGACAAACAGCCCTTTTCAGGGCTACAATTACTTCACAGTTTCATACGCTTGATTATGTAGATAATTATCAACGACTTGCCCGTACAAATTTAAATTATTTCACCTATCATTAACAAAATTAGTATAACCTGAAACTTATTACGATATTTATTCAACAATAGATAACGTGCAGTTAAAAAAATAACACAGCCAATCAGAGACAAGCATTTTTCGACGACTCATTAGTTATACGCTTAGACGAGCGCAATAACAAATGAGTCATCAATCACAATGCAGGTGCTACCGATAACATAGCAATAATTACTAAATTTCTACCAGAATAATTAGTTATAAGTACCTATGCGCTGTTAAAACTATATATTTAATAAAGAAAAGGTGAATTAGCCTAATGACACAAAAAATTTACTTTGAATTTATTTTAAATGGCAAAAAAAAATCTTACAAAACATTTTTTTTTACCGAATGATTACTCGCGCTGCCGCAGATGGCCGGCGCTGTTTTTTTTTTCGTGGATAGAGAATGACCCTAGCTATCATATACTCACGCCACACACCCAACATATTAGTACAATTGAAGAAAAAAAATTAAACGTGATTCGCTCCATACAAAATAATCTAATTAATTTTTTTCAAGACAAACTATCAACTTTAGAAGAAATGTTATAAGAATAAAAGTTGTCAGGAATATCATAACACGTCATATAAAAAAAAATCGCATCGATATTGGAACTTTGTTGCCTAAGTCCACTAATTTTCAGTATGGGCCCACTGTGCGCCGGTGGCCTGTGTTGCTCTATGCACGTACCCCTTGATGCAACTTCACGTACCCCTGGGGGTACGCGTACCACTAATTGGGAAACACTGCTCTAAAGGCTCCTACACACAATGCCGGCGGCACAGCCGGCGGTTTTTTGTCGAGCGGGTATGCGCCGGCATCATTTCAGTTGTGCAGCTCGTTTGTGCGGCAAGCCCGGCAGCTCAAATACCCGCCGGCAATGCCGCCGGGCTTGTTGGCGGCATGCCCGCCGGCTGTGCCGCCGGCATTGTGTGTAGGAGCCTTTACTGTAGATAGGTATGAAGTCTAAAATCGATTGGCAAGTGGATTCTGAACAACAAATTACTTCCAGATCTTGCATTTATTCTGTTACACGTTGTATGCCAATTTGATAAAAAAAGTGTTTTTGGTGTTTACTAATATATTAGTTAATAAACAAAAACACGTTTTTTATCAAATCTTGCTTCACATTTTTATCCAATAGATAGTAGGCGCATGAGCAGACAGAGATAATGGTACCTACTTGCTATGAAGTTAAAATCGGTCTAATGAGAGGGATTTTATAGCATAAGTACGTAACCTACTTTGAGGCAAAGCGATCATTTTCTTTCGATATACCTAATAAAGCTCTTATCTTGACTACCTATTGTAGCTATTTTCTTTCCGTCTTAACAAAATTTTAAATATCATCACCTAGTATAGAAGCACATATTTAGTTATGGGATGTATTCAATAGCACTTTCAATTTTATGAAAACAGTTATAAAATTGTAGATCAGCACTTTAAAATTACAATGCATCTATAATTTAATATTATGACTTTAATAAACATGAACCTTACAAAATAAATATAAAATAAGTATAAAGTAATAATTTCAAAAACACCATCATTAAAAATACCTACAGAAATAATGGTTTGCACGTGTCGAAAACAAACTCCGATGCCGGCGGGTCTAAGTTGCTTTACAAGCAATAATAATAAGACGTAGTCGACGGAGTCCCGCTTTGCGGGGCTCCTATTTCTGTCTACAGGGTTAAACTTTGAGATGACGGGGGCTCATCCCCTTCGAACCTAACCTGTCTGAGTCTGGGTACCCCAAGTGCCGAGCTCGCTTCGCTCGCTCTTGCATCCTAAGTTCTCCTAGTAACATTACCTTTTGTACATACATACGATCAGTGTCCGTACCTACACTAACTTTATTTTTATAGTTTATTATAGAAACCATTATTTTTACAGTTCATTTAATTAATTTCAAAGCTAAGCATATTTATAGTGGAGACCATTATTTTTATAGTTCATTCAATTCATTTTAAAGCTAAACATTTTAGTGTGAAATATTATTTTTAAAGTGCGTTTATAATTCACCTTTAGTTATATTCTCCCATCACTTATTTCTGCCACATGTAGCTAGATGGTCAGATTGCGTAGATTTCGGCTTGGTCTAAGGCATTTCTAGGTAGAGATAAACTACGATAACATGGCGCGCCCCTCCAAATTACTGTTTCAATGTATGTAGTCACATCCTTACGAAAGAGTTTGGTATGTAGTTGTAAGTATTCGTCTCAGTAGCAGGCCACGCACACATGCGTTGTGAGTCTTGGTGGCGCTTTGTAAATACTTTCACAAATACTTTCAAACGTTTTAAATTTTGGAGGGGCGGGCCATGTTATCGTAGTTAATCTCTACTACAGCCCAATTCAAATTTGATGGCGGCTTTGAAGTGCGCTACTCGCTGCGCAGTACCTCACCCCCGCTGACACGTGAATTTGTTACTGCGCAGCGACTCGCCTCATGTTCCGAGCCGCCATATAGTTTGAATCGGGCTGTACCCAATAACTCAATAGCGTGATTACGTCACCGTTGTTTGCTATAGTATAAAACGTTTGATCATTAACACTGATTATTTCCTACAGGCAATTGTGTTCATGATCCTGATGGGCCTCAGCTTGTCAGTTCTCTACATAGTATCTTTTACCTGGCTCAAGATGTTAGTCGGAAGATACAATCGTAACCGTCAGACACCCAATCTAGCAGAAGCGAACTTCGTCGAACGCGACTTCGTTCGCGAACATCGCGGCGAGTTCGACAGCCAGCGTCAACGCGAACGACAATTACAACGCAAAATCGAATTAGAACGCAAACGCGAAATGAAAAATAACCGCGAACTCAACCGTCGGGTTGGTGATGAGAACCCTGGAAGCGAGGAGGTAAGCAATATTAAGTTTTAATGTTTACGGTATCATTCTCGTATTTATTTATTTATCTAATTTCGCATCGCACAAATATTCAACGTCCATCTCTCTTTCGTGTTCTAACCTTTTCAGGCATTGCTGAAACTAACACAGGCAGTAAAATCGTTAACATTTATGTATCTATGTCACGAATTTAAGATATTAATATTTTCGTATTATTTCTTCGGCAAGACATTAATAAAATACCTAACTATTTAGAGTAGGTACTTAACTCCTGTTTCTTCTTGGGAAAAAAAGATATGTAACAGACTTCCATATCCTACAATTGTAATGTAATGTCTCTTAATACATTCGATGAAATCCTATAGGAGTTTCATTTAATAAAAGCTCTCATTTTAGCTAGAATCCCCACAGTACCTACATCGTCTGCGGGGAATCCCCGTAACGGGCGTAGCGACGAATTAAATTCATCGGTCAGTAAGATGCCTGCGGAGACTCACGCCCAATGAAAATTACCAATAAAGAGTAGCCTTCAAAGCAACTGGCAAACGTGCGGTGCCGGTGGGTCAGTCCATCCCTATACCGCAATCGTTCCCTATCGACTAGTGAAAACGGTTTCCCTAATATGGGCCCTATGGCATGCTTTGCAGAAATCTCCAGCAGTCCACATGCGGGCCCTATTGAATAAAAAAAAAACGGTTCCCTGCATGTGGGATATGCCTATGGCATACGTTACAGATATCACCAGCACCAAGCATACGAGCCCTATCTACCAATGAAAATGAGCCTTCTTCCTAAAGGTGTTTTGATCGAAAAATCCACACTTTTCATTCCGCTCCGCTCTGCCTCTGCAAAACTTCAAACTCGTGTTCAAAAAGGTCTTTTGAACACGAGTGTGAGATTTTTAGAGCGGAAAGCAGCGGGACCACAGTCTGGACCATCCATCTTGTGAGGAGACCTCACTATTGTTGTGGGAAGTCATGAAAACATACGCACAAACTCACGCTTAATACATGCTGTAACAAGCTAACTAACAACCCTCATCATCTGCCAAGCCTTTTCAAACTATGTTGGGGTCGGCATCCAGTCTAACCGGATGCAGCTGAATACCAGTATTTTACATGAAGCGACTGCCTATCTGACCTCCATCACCCAGTTACTGGGTAATACGATACCCCTTGGTAAGACTGGTTGTCAGATTTTCGGGCTTCTGACGACCCGTAACGACTGTCAAAGATCCACGAGTGACAGCCGTGACCAACGGCTTAACGTGTTTTCCGAGGCACGGAGGGGTCTTGGTTTGTAAAGATGGTCACCCATCCACAGACAAACCGCGGCAAGCGTAGTTTAACCTGATCGATCGACCCGTGCGGCTGATATTACTTAGCCTATGCTTAGCCCCAAGCCCGTACCAACAAAAACACACAAAACTTCATACTACTACTAACATACAAAATACCTACTTATTTCGTCACATTTCGCTATACTGACAGATAGACATCCAAACTAATATTATAAATGCGAAAGTAACTCTGTCTGTCTGTCTTTCTGTCTGTCTTTCTGTCTGTCTGTCTTTGCTTCACGCCTAAACTACTGAACCGATTTGTGTGAAATTTGGTACAGACATAGTTTGGAACTTGAGAAAGGACATAGGATAGTTTTTATTACAAAAAATAAAAAATAGAATAAAAAATAAAATTTATTCCGGACATACAGCGCCATCTATTGGTCAAGAGTCTGCATCAATTCAGTACTGAAAATTCATCGGAAAAATGTAAATAAATAGTAAAAAGGTATGAAAATATAATATAATACAACTTTTAGTACAAAGAAAATGCTCTAACGGAGTATAGATAATTCTATTAGTACTATAATTATGTCGAGTTGGTGATCGCGCAATGGTGTCGATCGTTACACGAGTTCGGTTCATGTTATTGTTTTAATTCATCGGAAAAAAGTAAATAAATAGTAAAAAGGTATGAAAAAAATAATATCAATATAATAAAACTTTTAGTACAAAGAAAATGCCCGAACGGAGTATAGATAAATAATCCGAGTTGTCACTATGCTCGATAGATGGCGTTGGGATCGAAATAGATCGCGCTATGGTTTCGTTACACGCATTTGGTTGGGTATCGGCCGAGCGCTTCGGTGCTGTCGTGGAATTGTGGATTCAGTGGATTGATCGTTTCGTAAATTTAAAATTGGCTCCGTTGTATTAGTAGATTAAAAAGTTTATTTGTTGGGTTGTCTGGTGGTTGTTTTCAAAATTGGTTCCGTTGTATTTGTCGATTAAAAGGTTTATGAATATCTTCCACATTTCATTTTTGAAGAGATCCCGCGAGATCGGGAACTATGTGGGTAAAACCAAAAATCTGCCGGAAGTCACTATTCCACGCGAACGAAGTCGCGGGCAAAAGCTAGTAATAGTATATTTTTAAATGATTTATAATTCATATTATTTTAAGTTGGCCTACACTGCCCCACTGCTGAGCAAAGGTCTCCCCCCAAATCCTTCCAGCTATTCACAACCACTCGATGCGTTTCCGTACCGTAAAGAACATCAATCAATTATCGTCTTCTAAACGCTGCCGCGCTGTTCACAAATCTAAAACCCGAAAAAAAAAATCAGTTTAAATCAAATATACGACAGCTGTTCTTCCGACAACTGTTTGCTGTCGGGGGCAAAGCAAATCAGGTTCTCGACGTGACGAGAGCCTGTCGGATGGTTGTGAATAGCTATGGTGCTAGCATCCTTTTCTAGAGCTACCTCGATTCAACCCTTGCGGTACGCATCTAGGTCGTATCGTCACTTCGTCTTTTATTAATTTTTTTTTTGTTAGTCTATTTTGTGTCCCACTGCTGAGCAAAGACCTCCCCTTTTTTCTTCCAAACCTCCCTGTCTTTTGCGATCTCTGGCCATGTTGGCCCTGCGAATGATATAGATCGTCACGCCACCATCGCCTTGGTCTACCTACCTCGACGGCGGCGGCGATGTCCTGCCGCAGGCGTCCAGTGAGTGACGATCTTTGCCCCCCATCTCTCCGGGTGCATTCGAGGTGTATTCATAATAAACATTCAATTTTTTTTCGATGTTTCTTAACAATAGATGAAATTGCAGGAAGGATTATTGGAGTGGGATGCTGACAAGTAAAAAAAAAACTGACGCAGACACACGGAAAGAAGATCACACGGTATCACAGTTTGTTACATATAAGTTACTTAAAATTCACAGAAATGTCATGTAAAAAAAAGTTGTCGCACACTTTTAGTCAAACGACGGCGACGCTATGAAAATTGACGATTTCATAATGTTTCGGTTTATATAATAAGAGTAATTTAAATAGTATTGTATGTAAATATGTAGCTTCTGGTCTACGAATAATAAAAGTCAAGAATTGTAAATCAAGCTCAAAAATGGCACCACGCAAACTGTACCGCGGTGGGCGTTGCCGAAAACTGTACCGCGCACCGCTGACAGTTCACCGGTACCTATCATTGCGTCGATTGGCTCATGTCGTTGAGAAATTACGATTGTGATTATTATTGTATTTTGCGTTGTTTACATACTGCAAATATTCCATCATGTGCTGTTAAGTGGTGTAGAAACCATACGGATATGAAGAATTGGGGAATCACTTTTCATAAGTGAGTAATTCAATATTTTGAAATCCTATACTTGCAACTCTGGAAAGTGTTATGCAACATGAAAGCTTATTTTAAACGTTTTGAAATTTCACTTGAACTTAAAGGTTTTTAGTTAAAAGGAAAGATGATAATATGCATTAGTATAATTACAAATTTAATATCACAGATTCCCGAAAAATGAAGTACAGCGAAAAAAATGGGTAACTGCGGTTCGTTTGGAAAGTAATGAATTGCATTGGAAACCTAGCGAATGGAGTAAATTATGCAGCATACACTTTAGAAGCGACGATACATAGATTTGAGTAATAACGAAAAAAAGCTAAAACGAGTATAACTGATTAAAATAATTCTTAATTTTAGAGGCTTACGATACAATACTACTAAAACATTTTAGTTGAAAAAAAAAAAAAACACTCGAATCTCAAACTTTTAAATAAGTATATTCAAGAATGTTTTAGTTAAATTCCAACTAATTAATTCAAATAATATAGACCAATTACCATTATCTGTTCTGCCGAGAACCAATCACGGCGCTTGCCGGAATACAACGCGTTACGCGAGCGCAGCTGATTGGCTTATTTGCATGTGTGTTCTTTCGTTCGAATACTCGAAGTAATTTTGTCAATGTAGTGATGTTTGGAGCAGAATTTCTCATTGATTTTGTTCACTATTACTCTACGCTTCCTGACTTTTATTATTCTTAGCTTCTGGTGGTTATTATGCCATTTGTTATTTTTCCATGTTTCTGTATTGTTCGAAACCTTCGAAACTTCAAACGGTCCCTAAAATCCATTCGTAAAAAAACATTTAGGCATTACCTAGGTATTAACAATTAGGTACCTATTAAAAAAGGTTGTGATTTTTATTGTATAATTCGTTTTTTTTTTGTAAACCTAAGCTTTAAGTAAATAAAGCAAAATAAAAACAGTGCGAGTGATATTATATGATCCAACATCATTAATGCATTCAAGTGGGCGCTCATTCGGTAAGGACATTTTTTGTCATTTCAACAAAAAAAAAAATACTATTCCAAAATTACAATAAAAAACAAAAAATATTGAACAATTCCGTCTCCACTCATTCCTTGTCCTAGCGGCGAGCCTCAATCGTAAAATCTATCGTTCTTTTTTAGAACATTGTAATTCTGACTTTAAAACATTTTGCGTAAGGTTGAATTTGTTTTGATGTATGTCGACCAGCGAGCACCGGTAGTAATAGCTTTGTGAATACGACTTTAAGCATTGCATTTAAGGTTGAATTTACATTAACGTATATTTATTTCAACTACAATTGGCGACCGTTTTAAGAGAACTTTTGCTTGGAATTGTGCATCTAGTTCTTTATTAGTGATCGATGTAAGTATTAGAAACTCGAAATTTAGCTAGTGGGTAATAATCTAAATAAAATAATCCGACTTTTCTATACCTGCAGGCAAAGTTGCAAATACTTAGTACCCGCGAAAACGAATAAATTGGGGGAATATTGTGTACATGGTTGGTTTTGTAAGTTACTTGAAGGTCAATGATATTTGTTTTGTGACATTAGAAAGCTAAGCTTGTATGCTTTCGTTATGCCAAATGATTTTTACTCTAATGTCTTTAGATTTAGAAAAATCTCAGTAATTAACCAAACAACAAGGGGTGTGTGATTTTATTGCTCTCAAGTGTGTACGTACAGACGCCAGCACATCAACCTACCCCTAACTGTCAAAATTTCCCAATCAACATTGAACCTTATGCTTTAGCGATAAAGTTGAAAATCTATTACAGAAATCTGACAGATTGTAGTAGGTTGATGTGCTGGCGTCTGTACACAGTAGACATTACGAATTAACAAAAAAAAAACCTCGATTATTATGCCCTTGACCCACCAACCTATTGCAAAAAAAAAAAAATTAAACTTAACCCGTTTCTAATATTATTGCGTAATATTCGTTACATTCTTTTTATTTTAAAAATTATTTTATTCAGTCTGCGTTAGGGTAGGTGTTGAGAACAGGGTACGTTCACACTGGTGGGATTCAACCTTGAGGGCCTTGAGGCACACAAGATTTATATCTCAGTGAAGACTGAAACACTCGCTCACTGACTGAATTATGTAGGATAAGTAAGTTACATTTTGCATTTTATTAATTTTGTTGAGTTTTTTGTAAGTTTTTAATTATATTAAAAAAAGACACATTATTACATTATATATTTTTTATCATTTTAAATGCATACTTTTTTATATTATATTGTTTATGCCACACCAGTTGAAATAAGGCTAAATACATGATTGGGCCGACGCGATGCTAAAATGTAGGTAGTTAGTATCGTATTCTTTATTAGATATACAGCGTGATTTTTGTAAAATCCTTTATGGCAGTTAAAGGAGAATGCCATCAAATATAGGGCGCCCGGTACCAAACGAAAAGTCCGCTGTCACAACCAAACTTAGTGTATTTGGAGGAGAATTTAATGCCCTTCCTATATTGCTAACTATTTTTACATGGATACCCGCAATTCTTATTTATTTGCCATTTACCTACTCCCGCCTTCCTCTTTCTTACTCTCTTTTTTGACACATAAAAATATACCTAATATTATAAAAATAGCAAATAGGTAGGTACATACAAATTATTTTCTTCATTTAAAAGTTAATTGGCAGGTATATTTTACGTAGTGTAGCAACACTCGGAAATGATGTGCAATGGTAGTGACACGAGAGAAAATATGTACAAAAGTAAATAAAAATACTTTAATTTTTGATGAAATCCGGGAATCTTTTTCATAACAAAAACGCAAATGTAATTTAAAAAGGAGTAATTTTATGTATACATACTACATTTGGTTGTGACCCGCTTTCCTCCCAAGTTGGTACGATCCCGTGGCATTCTCCTTTATATTTAAGTAGCAAAGTAGTTTTTGCAAAACTAAAATTGTAATCAGATATTTTATGTTATAAGTTCCGTTGGATTGGATGACCTACTATAATAACAGTCTTTTTTAATATTTAATTTGTCATAGTACTACTATGTAGAGATAAACTACGATAACATGGCGCGCCCCTCCTAATTACTGTTTCAATGTATGTAGTCACATCCTAAAGAAAGAGTTTGGTATGTAGTTGTAAGTATTCGTCTCAGTAGCAGGCCACGCACACATGCATTGTGAGTCTTGGCAGCGCTTTGTAAATACTTTCAAACGTTTTAAATTTTGGAGGGGCGGGCCACGTTATCGTAGTTAATCTCTAACTCGCTTTAATTTTTTTATTGTAAAAGAATAACTTTTATACCTTTCTAAATGTACTTACCAAAATATGCCGCTTTCTTTTAAATATCACTCTGTATAGCTACATAATTTATATTGATTTTTTGACGATTTTGTAGTGCATGTCTGTCTTAGTAGTTGCCTATTATAATGTATTTAAAATTAAAATTGGTAGGAATAAAAATATAGCCGTGAAATTAAAAATTTCATGTCTACTTTAGGCTGAAGCAGTCATGAGACTGATCAAAATTTGAATGTTATAGAAATTAATATTAAATAAAAAAAATATTAGTGATAATTGAGTTTTATTCGTTAACTAGCTTTTGCCTGCGTGGATGCCAGAAAATAACCCACGGGAACGTACTTGGTGAAGATATGTCATGTCATGTTCTCCATGTCAGTTTCTTGTCAAGATGCATTCCTAGGTAATTGGTCTTGTCAGTTTCAGGGATTTCAACTTCATTCAGTGTGACTGGTGGCATTTTGACTTCAGACTAAGCAAAAGAATTGAGGATTCTAATGTGTATAGAGTAATTCATGATATCTAAATTATAGTGCACTGGGACATTCAATAGACCAAACATATAATTTTGGAATCACATTTATTTAAATAAGTAAATATGAGATGAAAACACATTGAACATTGAAATATTTACATGACGCTTCTAAAGTAACCCACAGACAGCTGCAGGGCCAATACATTTTATTACTATTGAATGCTGCACAGTTCCTCTGATATATTTTATAGCTATGTTTATCATAATATCTGTAACATACGCAAACTTCACACGAATTTAGACCATTTTGACGGAACATTGACCGCTTGCATTTTATATTCGAATTTGCAGGCGCATTACTGCATCGCTTGAGCTGCTCTATGGACGTCATGGTACCAAACAAGTACAAAATTAAATGAATGAAACCAAAACTTGCGACTCAGTTTGGGACAATCGCTGTCAGCAGATGGCACGGCCTAAACTGAATTGTTAAACTGACGTCATGGTACGAATTAGAAGAACAGTTCAGTATAGGTCCTAAAATGGATCGCGTTAAGAGCTTGTGGTAGGCCTCCAGAACTAAGAAATAATGACAACACGATTTGAGAGACTGATGTCCCTGCGCCCGACGGAAAAATTTAATTTGACACTTGTTTTGACCGATCATCTGCTTTCGGACGGCCCCGTATATTTGTTGACGGACTTACGAGTGTAGACCCCCTGTATAGTCATACTTAAATCTGACACAATAAACACTTTCATATAAATTCTTCGTTGTTCAGTGCCTTGTCTTTAACGACCGAACCCAATTCCTATCCTATCCCCATCTATCTCTAGTTTTAAGGTCTCAATAATCTATATCAGGAGCGATCTGTATAATTATATTATACTGGCAGTTATAATTTGTACTAGCTACCATCACTAGCGATCTGTCAATAGGTTATTGGTTCCGGCCGCTAGTGTATTTAGCTGTAAAACAACGAGCCAAAATCCGTCAAATTGGTCCAGATCAAATATAGAAATTATTAGTTAAGGCTTGAATACAAGTTCTACATCTAAGGCCTGTCGGTGATGCTGATCAACTTAAGCTAAACGCTAAAAAACTAAATACTTATAAACCGATTTACACTTGGCGGTACACATCGTGGTAAGACTTTATCATGATTATATTAATTACTATTTATTGTAGATTTACCCATGTTCCATTACGGACCTCACCCGTTCTGTCGAATAGCATATGTATGTATATGATAAACACAATTGTCTTACATGGAAGAGCTGCCAGATTATTAGCCTCTTGATATATTGGATTAGAAATACAATTTAGATACAAGATTGTCAAGAAATTACATAGTGAAAATGTTTATGTTAAGAACCGCAATATAATAATACGAAGACAGTTAAGATATTATAATTAATAATCACATGTAATAATGTACATAGCGGTTTGGATTAAATACATTAAAACGCACATTTAAAATGGATTAGATGCCGAATATTTTTAAGAATAAACTCTATACTTGCTTTTACAATATGTTTTAATAATAAAACTATACAGGACGAGATTGTAGACGAGGATCAGGTAGCTACACCAAACTTTACAGATGGGAGGCATTTATATTTTTGAACATATCTAGATGGACCCCTAGTCTTAGGTATATTTTCTTATAAACTCCAACACTGGCGTAATGCCAGTGATCCCCGTTTTAAAACTCAAACCTCAAACTGCATAGAAATATATACAAGGTCAAATTAAATTAGCTAATGAAACTCCGCAGACGTGATGGGTATCGATATCGAAACACGATAAAAAAAAATTAACCTTTTTTTGGGGTTAACGACTGCTCGTACTTGAACTATGAGTTGAGATAAACAGTTTTTTTATTACCCATCACGTATGTGAAGTTTACACAAATAAAAAACTGAGATTCCAAGTAACTATACTACAGCGGTCATTGACCCCAAAATAATATTTCATTACGTTGATTAATTTTTTGTTTCATCATGTTAGATTAAAATTTAATCTGACCCTGTATAGTCAAAGACTAATCGATATTCTAAACATAAATAAGAAAACATTGAAACATGTGACTTAAACATCTATTTAATACACATAGGAAATAGTATATGAAGTGTGACTATAAATCTATGAATATGGTGCAATACGGTGCTTTGTATATTATTAATACATTAAAGTGTATGTTATAATAATGATCTTAATTAATAAACAGGGTGAAATTTTAATAACCGTTTTCCTCTTAAGGGGTCATTGTACTCATTATTATGAACAACTTTTACTATGGGACCAATCACGAACTCGCGAAAAAAAATCAGCTGTTCCCTATATTTTGACGAGTTATGCGAACATAAATGTAGGGAACAGCTGATTTTTTTTCACGATTGCGGGTTTGGTCCCATAGTAAAAGTTGTTCATAATGCCATCACTATGAACAACTTTTACTATGGGACCAATGACCCCTTAAGAGGAAAAGGGTGATTAAAATTTCACCCTGTATTTATGACAATATTACTATCTCCCTGCACTACTGTTACTATATAAACATTACATTTTGAATTATAATCTATAAATATTATTATTTGTATGCTTAAAATATGTCTTAAACTATAATATTTCACCTATCGCATCTTCCATTGTGTATTTTACGAGTATAATCTTATATGGTTATTTTTTTATACAAACTACAATACCTACTCACACAATTTATATTGAAAAAAATTTTTTGAAGATATTTATACAAAATTTAATATAAGTAATAGTGAATATATTATGACCAAGCTGTGAAAGCCAAGAACTACAAATTAATACACATTTTTAGCAAACTCAAAACAATGATAAATAATGAACGTCTGACCAATCAGTGATCAGGAAAGCACTACGACAAGAGATGAAATCGTTGAAGAAACCCGCTTCCTAAAAACGAGGAGAGAGACAACATTTTATGTTTAATAAGTAAGTATACTTCGTAAGTATTGAAAACCATTAGACATGACGCTAGACGCGGAGATGGCCGATTGGAGTAAAGCTTTGACAGAATGGTGGTCAAGTTTAGCCCAAACCAGGGCCGTCCGAAAACGCGTTGGGTTATCGATATCGTGAACACCTGGATGAGGGGCGTACGGAACCGTGCAGTATGGCAGAAGAAGGGGGAGGCCTATACGGTATACCCAGCAGTGGGTGATTCTTGACTGAAATAATTATGGAGATGATTATCTATCTATATACAGGGTTATTGGAAAAACACCAACAACTTCTTAAGAGGTCATTGTACTCTGTACTCATCATTATGAACAACTTTTACCATGGGACCAAACCTGAAATCGCGAAAAAAAAATCAGCTGTTCCCTACATTTATGTTCGTATAACTCGTCAAAATGTAGGGAACAGCTGATTTGTTTTGTTAATGTTTTTTCCAATAACCCTGTATATAAAATTCAAAGTCCTGTCTGACTGATATATCAACGCACAGCCTAAACCGCTGGTCCTAGAGAAATGAAATTTGGAGGGTGTGTTCTTTGTGAAGAGTAGGTACCCACTAAGAAAGGGTTTTTCGAAATTCCACCCCTAAGAGGGTGAATAGGGGAGGGTGAAATTTCACGCGGAGGAAGTCGCGGGCAGAAGCTAGTCTATGAAAAAATGTTATTAATTCAGCGTGTTTACTAAGTCAAACGTTGAATACTATGCGTGTCGAGTATACTATGCTGAATGAGAGAAAGGGGTGAAGTGCAGGTATAGCGGGGACGTGTATTCGCAGGTAATATCAACAAACAGACTTTTTTCAGACAACGATGTGATGCCATTATCTCAATATTTTAGTTCTGAGTGATACTAAAAGAAAAACACGTATTTTATTATTTTCATCAATATACTCTTTCAGATCACAGTGAACAAGTGCCTCTGCATACCATAGATAGGACATACCTTGCGATGAAGAGCGCAAAAAGACTAGCTATCGTAACACTGCGCAAGCTATTCTGCCTAAAGAACCGAAAATGTTTCATTTGAAGTAGGGAAACGGCTGATAAAGAGATAAGTTAACACATTAAATAGGTACTTACTGCCTAACTTTCATATAATTATCTACAATTTTTAATCTTTTTGGTGAATATTTTATCGCTACACTAAGGGGCCGCCTCCACGAGCGAGAGAATCGCGGCGATAGTCTCGCCGTGCCATCAAATTTTCGCGGCGATGATATCGCCGTGTGGAGACACGTTCTAAGAGAGTGTATAGAAATATGTGGCACGACGATAATATCGACGCGCTTCTCTCTCGTGGAGGCGGCCCCTAAGGCGTGCATACAAGTAATACAATGATTTTGTCTTTTGCTATACTCCTATACATTTACGTTGTGAGCCTAATCAGTTACATCTTTTTTCTTTGCAATCTTTAAAAGGTCTCACTATTTTCCTTGTCTTTAATGCTTATAATTCCAATAATAATTGTCAAAAATACTTATATATCAGTAAACTTTTTATATTCACTTCAAATAGGATAATAATGATTAATTCTAGGTACAAGAGCATAGTATAAATATTGGAATAATCCTTTATTGTAACATTAGACCAATCAATTATTCTTATTTTAATATGCAATACGCCGTAGACTATGAAATTTTTCTACATTAAGCATGGGAACGTTATTATAATAAATTGCTTTATTTAGAATATCTGTTACCTGAAGTACCTGAAAAAAGCTGCCTTATAGGCTCAAATAAGCAATTAAACCTAGTTCTGAAAGTCTATGTAATATAATTCCAAATACGATCATACACAGGTGTTAAAATGTTGCCTCAAACAGAGCATTATTTATTCAATGAATAAAGATTTAATTTGTTTTTGACTATAAAGATTATAATCGCAGTTTCTTATTTTTTGAAGCGTGTTAATGACTTGATTGTGTCGGAGTGGTAGTGATTCATGTAAGCTCTATAAATCACAAGACTGTCGATAGCCCTGCAATATCTGGAAGTCCTGGTGCATATTATTATTCCTTTATTTCATTATTTACATATAAATTATATTTTTTAATATAAGCATATAAAAACATTAAAAGCATATTATTATTATTATGACAGTTTATTGCCTTATTCAGGTAGGTCTTATTTCAGCTTAATCAACAATATTCTTCTGCGTGGTGGGCAAGATATTCCAGGGCGCCATCAATCGACCGCGTGAATGTTATACTCATGGACAACAAGCAACATTTTCTTTTATGATGATATAAAATAATGAAATATGTACTTATTCTAAATATCTACAGCTACATATACCTAGCTTCGAGGACAGATCGGCTATTCGTATGTGATAATAACAAGAAGCTGCATAACCTACTGTCTTTGTAGTATGCAAAGCGAATTATTATTTAAGAATCTAAACGTGCCCGAAGGCATCGCTCATTTGGAGAAACATCAACGTAAATGTATTTTTTTTCCAAAAATAGCACTTTCGTAAGCGTATTTACGTTACAAAAGCAGTTAAAAAAAAGTAGCAGTTACGTCGATGTTTCTCCAAATGAGCGACATAATAAACATTATTTTCACTTCTCATGCTCTAAAAGTTCGTCTTTATGTTGTGCGTAGGCGACCATAAAGTCGCTTTTTTATGCTCTAGTGTATAAAGTTTTTTTCTTTCTAAGACTTAGATAATCAGGCCCAACAGCGACACGCACAATAAAACGTCGCAGATTAAACTCGTTATTTTATTTCATTTGCTTTAATTTATATCACTTCCGTGTTTTCTACCGTTAATTTAATAAAACCAGATAAAATGTATGTAATTTATTATTTAAAAACGCTAATAAACGTTTTTATGACTTGGCAGTATGAAGTACCCAAGTCAAATGACACATATTAAAAAAAAAAAACAATTTCGGGCGGAAATTAGCTATTCTCTTCTTCAATTTTGCAACATTTTTCAACAGTGAAAGTGATTAAACTAAAACAATGGAATATTGAAGTGACGAACAAATTACACTCTCGCCTAACACTAATGGAGCAAAATGCGAAAAACGTGGTTGAAGAAATATTACCGCCGAAATCCAAACTACTTTATCTCAACGCGTACGATAATTTCATGCGTTGGATATCAGTACAACAAGTAAATACTTTAACGGAGTGTTTTCCTGACCTATTTTGATGAATTATCCAAAAATAAGAAGCCGTCTACACTTTTTAGAGTATATATTCCATGTTGAGGGCTACAAACTGTACTTTAAAAAAAAGATTTGAATATAAAGACTTATACGAAGCTTGAAAGTTTTCTAAAAAGGCATTTCGTTGGGAACTTATGAAAAAAATCAAAGGTCTTCACGGCGAAGCAAGTGGAAAAAAAAAATTAAATACCGCCCTCGACCAGAGATATTTGGCCACAAAAGTACGTAAAATTGTTATTTATTTGTATAACTTTCACCTAACAATTAATTTAAACATTTTCTGTGTAACGTTTATAGCTTATGATTCATGACATGAATATGTACAACGTTATAGACTAATCCATCATTTTATTGCTTTTGTTGCAGGTAGCCCTAATATTTGACATTAGTGGCGCAATCGAAGTGAAACGACAAAGTACGGTGCTAAGTGTCGTTTATAGATCTCGGCATAAGATTCCCAACTGTTTGTCGAGTTCAATTCTGCAGAAGACTTTTCACGACATTTCTTCGTCATAACTTTATTGAATAACATTATCAGGTTGTATCATACTATCAGAGACAGTCAGTCCTAAGATCTAAGATTCATAGATAACACTTTTATTATAATTAATTTACGATATAACTTTCACTAAGTAGAGTTCTTGTCTTTCATTTGTTAGTATAATTACCGCACGTAACCTAACCAAAGCTGGTTTAATTAAGCCAAATGCTAGCAAACCTTATGTCTATATCTTACCTACTGTAATTAAATACGAAGAATGGTGATTTATATCCAAGAGTTAAAAGAAAGTAATGAAATTATGGGACAGAGATCATTTTAGCATACGATAAAAATAGTGTACTCATTGGTGCCGATTCTCATGCTTCACCACCTTAACTTCAATTAGAGTATTGCTAACTTTTACTAGCAGTCACATTGCTCGCAGAACAGATGGTCGATAGGGCCGAAAGGTTCTGAGTGGCGACCGCGTACGGGAAGACGTAGCGTTGAAAGGCCTCCCACAAGGTGGACCTTGTGAAGGCCGCAGGCATCCGCTGGATGCGGGAGAAGGGCACTTGTTAACGTCGTGAAGGTACCAAGGACAAAATTTACTTAAAAAAATGTATGAAACTGTATGATGTCCTTTGAGAGCTTACTCACTTCTGTCTCTTTCTTTTTGTATCAGAGAAAAAGATAGCAACGCCCTAAATAAACTTTAGTAGGTGTATAACCGAATTTACACAACTGTCAGAATTAGTTAATGAGTCACGAAAATTACGAAATTAGTTCATGAATAAATGAAGAAGTTGTAATAAGCGTTTCTGACAAGCCAGACGGGACTATGACTACGGAATAACACCAACAAGAATATAAAATCTTAAAATCGACGGCGTTTCTACCAGGAAACCGGGCCGACGCCCGTTTCTAACTGTGGCAGGATACTCATCCCTTCCCACTTACTTACCACCAAAGGAGCGTCTCCCTGTACAATCTTTCATGGTCCATTTGGAAATCTTGGAACCGTCTCCGGACACAAGTGGGAAGATGTAACTCCAACCTGTAAAGTGGGGCTACCTCGACAGTACGGCAGCAGGGCGTGGATGTGGAGCTATGTCGCAAATTATGCTCCACCTCCTTTCCTGCCATCTGTGTCCCAAAACACGCAGCCAAAGAGACCCTGCGTTACCACCGACGACACCGTGGAAAAAGACGAAGTTTTGGGCCAACAAGATCTGAGAAAGTCGTGCCAGCGACACGAAGACAAGAATATAAGAGTTCAAAGTCTAAGTAGTTCTATGAAACAGATGCAATAAGAAAATATCTATCTCTATCTACATATCTATCGAGTTATATGACTTTTTTTTAATATATTAAACTACTGAACACTAAATATTTAGCAACAAGTTTAAAAGACTTGGCTGTATATGATTTTATAAAAGTTTTATTTTAATAATATGGTAGACGATTTCAAAATGTATACGGGATAATAAGTCTAATTATAGGCACTTACATGCATTTTTTTTAGTTTTGGTTTTTTAGTTTAGAATAATTTATTGCGACTTTGTTAAGCTTAATTCTGATTCTTGTTTATTTATATGATTTACCTAATTAACATCTATTCATCTGTCCTCGAAGCACCGAATTTATAAATACATTTTTCTCTACCTTCATCGAAACGCGACGTAGCAGTAAAGGGCCCAGGTTTATATAATTTGAATTGGAGTAAGCGACTTTAGCACTTATGTAAAATACTTTCTAGGTATCTTTTATATTTCTGAACAACATTAGCTTTCTTTCATTAACAACAACAATTACTTGACAATTATTAGTACTTGTTGTCTTCCATCTTTTCACGCTTAAACTACAGAACCGATCGATATGATTTTATTTTGTAACCTCAGACCTGGAAGGACATACATTGCTTTCATCCAGGATATTTGTATTTTTATAAAATAAGAAGAAAGTCGCAGACAACAAAGTGTAGAAAAAATTTAAAAATTAAATATTTTTAAATTTTTTCTCTTATCACATTTATATATGACTCTTATGTTGAACTACAAAAGTTTGTATGACAATCATTGGTTTATTACATTTTAATAATATTATAAAGTATTGCTTTGGCTAAGTAACAACAGCCGCACGGGTCGATCGATCAGGTTAAGCTACGCTTGCCGCGTTTGGTCCGTGGATGGGTCACCATCTTTACATACCAAGACCCTCCGTGTCTCGGAAAGCACATTAAGCAGTTGGTCCTGGCTGTGTCTTCTATTTCCCAGTAATTAGGTTGTGGAGGTCATGTAGACATTCGCTCCATGTAAAATACTGGTATTCAGCTGCATCCGGTTAGACTGGAAGCCGACCCCAACATAGTTGGGAGAAGGCTAGTCAGATGATGATATAAAGTATTGCTTTATGTTCGGTTTGCATCAGAACAAGAGGACCTTTAGTGCGCATGGTCTTGTAACTTTTAAGTTATTCAAAGTGATTATCACGAATTTATATGAATGAATGTGATTGTAATTTTTTTCTTTACACTATACTTCTGCCAAAAATACTTTTTCAAGCATTTTATTTGACATAAAAGCGATACTGCAAACGCTGTTCTCCATAGGCGAAAAGTTGATTGTTTGACTCAATACTTCCGACTATAACATCGAGAATTTCGTTTGAAAGAACAGTGAAACTGCTAACACTATTCTCAATAATTTCATCCGTCAAATTGTCGCTACATTACCTACATCTATCTACATAAAAACCGGGGCCCCGGTAAAACTTTACCTTAGTCTAGCTACGCCACGGATGAGGTATGAAGCGGGTCCTAGTTCAGCATCGTATGCCTATCGTAAATGTTGCGGCGTTGCTCCCGGACCTGGCGCTTCCACTTGTCCTGTTGGTGTGTCACTCTGTTGAGCACATTGCCACGCGCTCCCATTTGCTGTGATGGTCCACCGAGGGTGCTCTCGTCCTGAAAACCAAACAAGTTCATGTTTAATGTGTGTTCCAAAAGTATCTGTTAAAAGGATAAACAAACCCTGTTCTGGTTAAACTCTTACGCAATCACTAAAGGGAATTAGTTCTAGAAGGTTTCAACTTTACTTAATCTCAACCAATAACAACAACCCACCAACAAATTATTGATTGAATAAATTGCAATCGTAAAATCAACTACGAAACCTCAATTCTCAAATGAAAAACATCTTTATGGTGATTTAAAATTAGAGTTTAGGGTTGAATAAGTATTAAAATAAACATATCGAAGCATTCAATTTGTAAGTCGCACTAAAAATTGGCATCCACAGGTACGTTTTCTGATCCATTTGTTTACATTTTATATCTCAATATTATCTATTTTCAGACATTCTAGGAACGAACCATAAACACTGATTTTCAAGGAGGTTGACATAAGAGAAAAGTACGAGCTATAATGCACGCTGGAAATTTAACGTTTTTCAAATTTTGCCATTTTTGTAAAGCGTCGTCTCTGCAGTCACACATGTATGAGTCTCTTTTTGAAGCTGGATACCTTATGCCCACGTAGAATTCAATACTTTACGAGAAAAACCGAACTTTGCCTAACTGTAACCAAATTGAATTTTGCATGACGACGTTTTGTCGACGGAAGAATAGACAAAAATACACATTGGCATAGGTAATAGGTAATACGGGCTGGAGTCCGCAACTCCACGTCAATGCGCGTATTTTCCGTACGGGCGGGACAATGGATTATTCGATTCACCCCAGCTCCTCAAGGAAGGCCAGCAACGCCTTCATGTTACTGACCGTCTCACGTAGGGTACCTGGGTTACCGAAGTACTTTGCCCTGTACGTGGCGACCACCGGGCAGTTTAGAAGCACATGTGCCGCTGTCTCGTCGTCCTCACACATTGCCATGCTCAGACGCGTAGAATGCGTACAAATATTTCTACAATCTGTCATTTTGTCTCTTCTTCCGTCGACAAAACCCGTTTCTACGGCGGTCATGCTACGCGTGCTGGTATTTATTTTTACTCGTGACTGTGCATAACAGTACCCGAATGTTCTGTTGTAATGATTAGTTCTCACTCTAAGGGCCCTTTTATGGCGTCGCGGTGAATAACGCGGGGTGTAAACTGGGTAAGTCTGGACACTGGCATGGCAATGCACTTGAGCGTTTATCGAGAAGTTTTGTTGAGTCGATTCTTTTGCGTATATATGTATATAGGGTGACTGGTAATTAGTGACCGATACTTAAACACGTGATTGTACTCATGATAACAAACAACTTTTACTATGGGACCAAACATGAAATCGCGAAAAAAAAATTTGCTGTTCCCTACATTTTGACGAGTTATACGAACATAAATGTAGGGAAGAGCTAATTTTTTTTTCGCGATTTTAGGTTTGGTCCCATAGTAAAAGTTGTTTGTTATCATGAGTACAATCACGTGTTTAAGTGTCGGTCACTAATTACCAGTCACCCTATATTCTATTAATAAAGAAAGAGTTTGTTTGTTTGCACGCGGTAATATCTAAAACTACCAAGTCGCATTTGATAATCCAATTCTTGAGGAAGATTATTAATGTTACGCTACGTTGCGACCCTCAGGAGAAAAGAACGCTCCGCGAAAACGAAGTAATAGGACGGGCGGGCGATGCTATGCGACGCGGTTGGTAGGAATAAGAAATTTCACGCGAGCAGAAGCTAGGGTAGGATAATATGCAGCGGAGCACACGGCTGAGTGGCTGAATTTGCTACTGTCAATGTCGGTTCACTTTTTCTAACAACCATTCGCTTTTTAAGTATGGCGTGCTACACACTTGTTCAAGATGGTATGAATCGGCACAGCCGGGCGGCAAAATACATCGATTTTGTCGCCCGGCTGTGCCGAATCATGCCGACCCAAACAAGTGTGGAACACCCGTATTTTCTAATCCTCCCTCTCGAAGAGAGGTCTGAGTCCCAGTAGTGGGCACATTATAGGCTGATTATGCCACATCATTATTACCCGGCAGACTCAGCTGTGGTTCCGGCTGCGCGCTCCGTAGCGGAGCACGCAAGAGACCACGCCCGCTCCGCGACGGACGCGGCACAGGCGGAGCGTCCGCGCCGCGATCTGCTCAACGCTCCGCTTCACGCACCGCGCTAAGCTCCGGGGCTCCATAAACGAGGCCTAAGATAGGAAACGGCCTCATTTACATTCAAAAACATTTCGACACGACCTACGTATTTTAATATTTTGTTGAGCGCATAATAGTTCTTTTTTACAGAGTACTTGAGTTATAGCATGCGTAAATTTGAGCTTAATAATTTTGTGTAAGTTCAAATTCGATTCACCCACTTATTTAAAAAAGGTGATTAATTCATTAAGTTATTGATATTTTTGCGAGTAGTTTCGTGTTATCATTGGCTGACGAGTTATACGTAGGTAGTGTCGATTTGGCGCGAGTAAAATATATTACACAACTTTTTATAATATTATAACGTGTCTTTGTTACATTCTAATATTATAACTATTATAAGCAGTTTTAACATCTACACAAGAATTTTTAAATGCCGCAGTACTTTATATTGTATCAATGCTAGCTCGACATGTAAGAATACCAAATTTCAAGATGAAACCAGTAGCAGACAGTTTGCTTATGGTGGGCACGTGGTACAGAATTGCATGAAACTTTACTTTTCGGTTGGTAATTACCTGGTATAAAATTTTATGCCCCCTGTTTATTAATAAAATATAATATATGGGTATACTATCTGCGTTTTAGCATGGCAATAGAGGCATTGGTCCATCTACATTTATTGACATTGTTCATTTCAAAAACGGAAAAAAGCCCGCTATTTTCCTGAATCGACATCTATCATGAATAACAATACATAGTTCATTTTCCGGGTTCCTAGACTTCTTCACAGAGCACGGAATCGTTGCGTCGATGTCTTAAGTATCCGTCACGAGACGCTATAAATTTTGTAAATAAAGAACTTCTACTGAGTACGTAGCGACAATTAAATCAACAACAAATGATCCCAAATTCAATCAACTCAAAGTGACATACGTGTAATACGAAACGAGCAATTTTCACTTGGTCGGGTTATATTTTAGTGATATAAAGCGCTGTTTCGCAAATATCGGTCGCAGTCGACAAATTTATAAAGCTAAATTTCATTTTTTTTGGAAAATGGATGTTGATTTTACGGAAAAACGAATCTAAGAGGTCCTAAGCCGACCTATATTGTTATCAAAAGCGAAGAAATTTTGCTCCGATTGCTACAATCCAACTGACTCTTGATGTTTCGCTACTCGAATCGGGACATAATATATCTTAGCGGAATTCGTTAAGTGGTTTCCTACGTGGTTTCCCATTTTTATTTTGCGGCGGAAATGTGCTAAGGCTCTATAATCCGTCAGAATCTATACGTCATTTATGTCGTATTACGAGTAAACGGCGACACGCTTGGTTTGTATGGAAAGTGTTGCTGCCGAGACTGCTCTGTACTCTAAAGAGATATTAGGGAAAGGGCATTGACCGCTATAGCCATGCTCTCTCAAATACATACTCAAACAGGTCTAGATAAACTTACGTCTTCATTGGTGTGCTCCTGGTACGAGGCCTTAGCGCGCTTGTTGATAAGCGGGTCCAGACAGATGAGGAAGCCCATGTACACCACCAGCAACATGATGACCCAGATGACGATAATCACCACCACCTGGAAATTATGGGTCACAGAATTTTTAATATTGTACCTCAATATGTATGTCTCGAAGCAATAGGTCCCGGTTGTCATTTGTAGATCATTGACAGTCATTACGGATAGTCACAAGCCCGAACTTCCGACAAAGAAGTCTTACAAAAAGGTCTCGTGTTACACATGTCGCCACAAATGGTGTTATTTGCTGACGATACTTCCTAATTTTTAAGATAAGTAGACGTGCATCAAATCTTGACGAAGTAAATAACGCCCTACTGCAGGTGCAAAATTGGTTCACTGCTAATAAAATTTAGTATTAAATGGGAAAAAACTAAATGCAAAAGATTTGCTTTACCGAATGTTAAAAGTACTGATTGTGAATAATAAAGAGAAACTAGAATTCGTCGATAAAACTGTTTTCCTGGGGATCACGCTCGAATCAAGGCTGCAATGGGGTCCTCATTTAACATCTCTTGCAGGACGGCTAAGTTCAATAGCATAATAATAATATGCTATAAGAAAAGTCCGTCAATTTACTAATGTATAAATATTGATACCGCTAGGCTAATCTATTTCAGTTACTTTCATAGTATCATGTCTTACGGTATTTTACTATGGGGACGGGCTGCAGATATCGAGTCTATTTTTATTCTGCAAAAAAGAGCCATCCGAGCAATATATGCCCTCCACAGGCGCGATTCTCTAACTGGACTGTTTAAAGAAATTAATATCACGACGGTACCTTGACAAATTATCTACAAACACATCGTCTACGTAAGGAAAAATTTAAATATTTTCAGTACAAGAGGTGACTGACACGACTATAAGACTAGAAATAGGGACCAATTAGTTCAACCAGGTTTCAGACTGGCTAAAGTAGACTCATCTATCAAGGGGTACCGTTTAAAATGATACAATAAAACACTTCCCCAGATACTCCAACTCAATGAAACGAAATTCAAATCTTACATAAAACGCACACTATGCAGCCAAGCCTATTATAAGTTGGAGGACTACATCGCTGACAAAAATGCTTGGCTCAACGCTGGTCCTACTCCACAAGGGCGCATAAACTAATTAATTAGCATTCGAAAATATAGTTGAAGCTGCTGAAGATTGAAAAAACTATCTTTGTACTGTATAATTGCATAGCACACGTGTGAGCACTATTGTATCTAAACTATAAAGCTACCATTTACTGGGTACGTCTTTCATTGACATGAATTTGCCCCGGGGCTGAGAGTATGTCATGCTCACTCAAATGTCTCGCTGGTGGTGGCGTGTCAAAATGGTTGAGCTGAATGGTGCTGATCCATACGTCATGTTCGTGAACGGGCGCCGTCAGTAGGGACTGGGTCATCTCTTAGCCGCCACGGCTTATTTTAATGTATTTTCATTTCTGAATTGTTTTTTGTTTTTATATTTTTTTGTTTGGACGTTTTTAACGTGCACGTCTCTCTACATCGTTCTCAGATGTATAATTTTAACATGAATGATGTAACCAATATTTTGTAACAATTTTATGATTTAAAAGAGTGTTCGTGGAGTTGCTTGTCCTTCTTCTCTATAGGTACTTACTACGCTTTGGCATGGGAAATTAGCTTCATCTTTCTGACTGACCGACCCCTTGAAAATTCAAAAGTGCCTGTAATTGGTTTATTTGAAATAGCTGACCCGGCGAACTTCGTACCGCCTCAGAATTAAATAATGTGTCAAAGTTCAATACACACGTGGCGCACTCTATTATTATAATAACGTTATTGTTGTTTTCCTCGGCAACAGCACTTTATTTCGGGATGAAAGGTACCCCCTATGTCCGTTTCTGTACACCTGACAACGTATATGCAAAATTTCAGGACGATCGGTTCAGTGGTTTAGGCGTGATAAGGTAACAAACAAACTTACTTTCGCATTTATAATATTAGTTAGGAATTTAGGATAAAGGCTTTGAGTTTGATTCCAGATTACGTAAAAGTTAACTTTAAAATGCGTCATAAAATAAACATAAACTGCGTGCAATAGCGTGCGTGTATAAGACTTCTTACAGACATTATATAATACCGTAAGTGTATCAGTTTTGACAAAAAAAATATAATTGTTATGCATATTAAATTACATTATAATTATATTGACTAATAAGACGTCTAATAGGCAAGTATGGCAGAAAAATACATGTTGCGCCGACCCCAAATAAAATGGGTGTGGGGAAGAGAATGATGATTGGCTAAGAAGACTATTAGATGGGATCGAATGTATTCGCTTCAAATGAAAATAATAATTTTATATTATAGGTAAATCAGTATAGAAAAACCTTGCGTCTACTTAAATATCAATAAAATATATAAATTATTTGCCAGGATAAGGATTTGCCACCATAAACAAGATGTTAATATTTTATATCGATTTTAAAACTTTCATAAAATGTTATCCATAAAAAACGATGTTTTAATATGTAGTAAACCTCATATTTATGTGTACACTAACTACAACACAATTAATATGGCAAACCAGTGCATAGTTTATTTTTACGCTCATTTCCGCTATAAAACCTGCAAAATCTAAATTAAAGTAAACAAAGCGGCTAATTTAATAATAAATACAGGCATAGAAACCACAACATTTTTTATTCGACAGCAAAAAATCGATAATTGATACCACATATAAATTAAAGCATAAATTATCGAAATTTGTGTTATGACGTTGCTGCAATCACTAGTTCCATCTGTCAAAAAACGGTTAACCTAGTGGACAGAGTGCATGTACAGGTCCTGCTCTGCCAGCAGCATCCCGCGAATTTCCGTGACCTTTACTGTTTCGGCTTCAATCTAGCCGAAATCGTTACTCTTTCTGGACAAAGGATCCTCTCCCTTTTCCTTGTGACTACCATTCGATAAGAGTCAAGTTCATCTGTCTGCCGCAATGTTGCATTTAATAGGAACCAATTAGTTGTTACTTTTGTCATAAAGCAACTTTCATCTGACCTTTACATTAGCTAGCAAGCCCCGTTTACTACAGCAACCTATTTTGAGCTGCTAGTCTTCATGCCGTAAGACGTCCACTGCTGGACATAGGCCTCCCCCAAGCACCTCCACTTCGACCGGTTCTGTGCTTCTCGCATCCAACGGGTTCCTGCGGTCTTCACAAGGTCGTCGGTCCACCTTCCCGGCCTTTCAACGCTACGTCATCCGGTACGCGGTCGCTACTCCAGAACCTTTCGGCCCCATCGGCCATCTGTTCTGCGAGCAGTCTGCCCTGCCCACTGCCACTTAAGTTTGTCAATTCTTCGGGCTATGTCGGTTACCTTTTCGATCACGTGGGGAAACTCCAAGCATAGCCTTCTTTATGCTATTATTCTTGTTAAATAACGAGTAGGCCTTTGATTTATCAAAAGCGTGAAGTTTTACGCCAAGGAGTAGGACGGTTCGAACCTTTACGTAGCTGTTACTGCACAGAAAACCAGTATGCTCTCAAGATCTCAGGGATGCAACAGCTAGACTTGAAGACGTTTGTGTTACGAAACAGAAGTCTAATTAGTGCTCAACGGCAAAAGCAACTGCTGCTGTCGACAAACGTGCCGCTCGTGTTTATGAGCACGAAGTTCAAATACGCGAGTAGCATGTTGTCGACGGCTGCAGTAGCCTCCGCCGTTGACGCGTGCCGTTTGTGTTTATGCACACTTATTGTCCTCAAGTGACTAACAACGACTAGACTAGAATAAAGATCCGTTGTTACATAACAACAAACTGTCAGATGCATCACCAGTTACGTTCAATTGAATGCAGGATGCCAACGTACCTTGATAATGGTTGTGTTCCTGTTCTCGTACTTGCACTCGCAGCGGGGACAGAACTCCTGCTCCCGACCCTTGATTTGGTCAGCCACGCGCGGTAGGATCACTGATTCACAGTTGCTGTCCGAAAAAAAGATAAAATAATACGAGTCAATTTGTGTTTTACCAGGCGCAAGCAATATGAACGCAGAACTAATGACATAACACACTACATTGCAAAGTAAAAAAAAAATAATGAAACAAAGACATGCAGGCTGAAATCCCTGGTCACATCATGTGCATTTTGTGGTCAATCTCACCCGCGCGGGGTAATTGCGTAACACACTCATCATCTGCCTAGCCTTTTCCCAACTATGTTGGGGTCCGCTTCCAGTCTAACCGGATGCAGCGGAATACCAGTATTTTACATGGAGCGACTGCCTATCTGACCTCCACAACCCAGTTAATGGGTAATATGATACCCCTTGGTAAGACTGGTTGTCAGACTTTCCGGCATCTGACTACTCGTATCGACTGTAAAAGATCTACGAATGACAGCCGGGACCAACGGCTTAACGTGCTTACCGAGGCACGGAGGGGTCTCAGTATGTAAAGATGATAACCCATCTACAGACCAACCGCGGCAAGCGTAGCTTAACCTGATCCATCGACCTGTGTGGCTGTTATTATTTGGCCACGGGCCCCTCCACACTATCAGTAGCAATGTCTTTCTTTTTAACCGACTTCATTGAAAGTTTAACATCATTCAATTGCATTATTTACATTGTTGAGCAGACAAATTTTTCGGAAATATAAAGCAATGGATAATGTGTCACGCAATTAGGCAGCTGGTCGCTTTTATAATAACAGTCGCTGTTCATAAGAATAATGTTACAAAGCCTTTGTATATTAAAGGTATTGTTAGGTTTTTCGCCGACAGGCAAATATGTAGGTTGTAAACACAGGAAATATACTTTGTATCTTTCGTGTTATTTATGTCACAATACTATGAGCGCAAAGTAGCCGGGGTCAAGTGAAATTCGTATTTCAAAGATGCATATTATCATGAATAGAAACTAAATCGCTTTGAGTAAATTTTGTTTAGATTTTCAATTGCGACTACCATTGGCGATAATTTGCATAGAGGATTATAGCACTTGTGTTATAAGTGCATAACACAATTAATACTTATTTTTGCTTTTAGAACAATGATGCTGAGGTTGGTATGAAGTTTTTGGAATTGTTTTTGGTTGGCATTAGGTGCGTTTTATTATTTACATCACAAAATGTTTTTATCAGTGTAAATGAATCCATTTTGAGCTAATGTAATTCCCATGATCTTTTTAACCGTAACACATAGGTACAGGCCATACAACTGGACATTGCATGGCATTGCTCAAAATTATTTTTTAATTGCTTCTATATGTATAAATGAAAACGAAATGGTGTTCGTTGGAAAGCGCGCTATTTTCGGATTGAACGTCCTTTTTAGGGTTCTGTACCAAAATGCTAAAAAGAGGAACCCTTATGGTGTGACTCAGTCTGTCTGTCTGTCACAGCTGGATATCTTAAGAACTACTAATGCTATCAACTTGAAATTTGGGATAGATTTAGATGACGTTTGCCCAACTATTTTGAATATAAGAAAGAAATAAACTTTTTTTTTTGCAACAGGGACTGAAAAGGGGTCCTACAAATTCGAAGAGGAGCTACTAGGGAATGTGGGATATCATATGAAAGAGCGCAGCTTGCACATTCTCAATTTTTTTTCTTTTTTTTAGGTTGCATAGTTTTCGACTTTTGATGAAAAATTAAAAAAAAAAATACCGTTCCCCTCCCCCTTATCTCCGAAGTTTGCATAGCGAAAAATATGAAATTATTCTATGTGATAGAAGTTTATGTAAAGATTACAGGAAAAATAAAACGATGTCTCTAAATAACATACTTTTTCAGAAATCATCCACAAAAGTTACATTGGTTCCACTATCGGTCAAGAGATGGCGCTGACCTAAAACGGCAATATTCTTAAATAGTGTTAAAATTCTCTGACGAATATAGGCCTTGCCGATGAAAAATTAAAAACATAATGATGATACGGAACCCTCGCTGTGCGAGTCCGACTCGCAATTAACCGGTTTTTGTTTGGGATTTTTGTATGAACTATTGAAATTTGGACAGGACATCTGTCGGGTGCTTATGCATAATCAGCCTATAATGTTCCCACTGCTGGCACACAGGCCTCCTCTCAGTGAGAGGGAGTGGGCCGTAATCCACCAAGCGGTCCAGTCGGGTCAGCTAGTAACAAATAAAAGGTAATATATACTGTCTGTCAATCGCTGTTAAAAGGTCAAAGAAATTGCTCAAGCGCAAGCAGAGTAGAAACGTAATCGCATTGCTAAGAAAATATCCACATAGAACAGTTGCACATTTGAAGTGCCCTAGCAGTTATATTTACACGAGTGCTGTGAAATGGGTGAATTAGCTGGGTTATACACTATAGCTGCGGACATCCGGCTTCATGCTGCAGTCAACTCGAAAATAAACGACTAAAGTTCCACTATGCTGGATTATTTATGTATGTTGATTTAAATTACATTCCGCCGCGTTTGCAGCGATCAAATTATAAACATTTGCATCTAGTTAAATAGAAAATCATCATCTGCCTAAGCAGTCCACTGGACATGGGCCCCTCTAAACACATGCCAAAATGGCAGACTCGATCCTCGATTATCCTCATTCAGCTGCTACCAGCCGAGGACATCCGACCAAATAGCCAAGATAGTGATTTGATTCGCTCAGCTAATAAGTATTAATCAGAGTATCCATCGCTGAACATAACCTAGCCAAGCCTTTGACAAGTCGTTAGTGATATTGGTCGCTTATTGGTTTGGTTTCTTAATGGTCATATCGGAAGGCTGTTTTTCAATGATTAGTATATTGTTCTTGCACAATGTGTGACTAAAGCAAGGAAGGATATGAAGTCTGTTGTTACACCCAAGGATGCTACTGTTGCTTTATCACCTTATACGACATTGACAGAGATCAGGATGCAAATTTATTCTTCAGATTATTATAGTCACTTAATCAAATACGCTTAGCAAATTATTAGCCAAATGCAGCACAAAGTAGGCCGAGATCTATAAACGTTACTTAGACGCTCTTTGGCCAAGCTTTAGTCAAATTATAAAACACGAGCTAACGTTCATAGACCTCAGGATTCCTGTACCTCATACCGGAGTCGCACAAACATGCGGTCCGGCGCCGCCACAGGTGCGGCGCCAGCATCATGTATAGATAGCCTCAGCCTAAGTGTGACAGAGATGGCTTTAAATAAAATATATTCTATAACATTAGCAGGAAGCAATGCAATAGTCTACTAGCACATCAAACACAAAACTAAGCAGCAAAATACAACAAATGAGAATACAATTGCAAAATGCATCTACATTCAGACAAATTGAACAAATAGTGTGACTACAATGGCATAGGCAGTGCATTGTTGATTGAGAGATCTTCTGAGCCATTAAACTATTGAGTGCAGCAGAGAGCATTGACATAGGCATTACGCAGTTGTCTCATTTTATCATAAACTAGCTTTCGTCCGCGGCATCGCCCGCGTGGTTATCGAAAAATATCCCATGGATACTACAATTGTTTTCATTTCATGGATACTACTTGATATAGTGCAAAGGTATCCAAGTAAAATGGCTGCGTAACCTCTGGGAAGATATGACGAAAATATAAAGGTTCCATTTCTGCCACTTAACCTGCCGGAAACCTATAAAAGGCCATTTGGGCCAGAATAATAAAAAAATATTTAAAAAATATATAAAAAGCTTTACTTGTTATCTGAGAGCAGATTTTTCCATCTTCAGATATCACCAACAAATAAAATTGATGTTACAACGGCATTGTATAGAATATATTTTCAAACTAAGTTTTGAGGATTGAAAAATCAGCTCTTGATAATTAAATTATTTGCTTACCATTTGTTTGGTGGTACATTCGCAGATTTCATGAAAGGGCTTCGGTCAGCACCCGCAGTGTTGTTCAGCACAGCAGCTGGGCTTGGGCAGACACATTTGCAACGGTTATCTTCATAGGAATGTCCCTGTAATGCGGTAATTGAGATAAGGTTAGGTTTAGTTTGATAAGTTGTTGTGCCTAATTAAAGGCAATAGGACTTGTTCACTATCTATATAAGTCAGTTTGTTACACCATTTATATCTCAAGAACGGCTGGACCGATTTTTATAATTTTTGATTTGTTGGATTTGTCTCCTCCCTGAATAGCAGAATAACTATTAAAACATCAAAACATTCAGGAAAAGGTAATTAATTTTCTCATACATTTTGTATAGAATGGCTTTTTTATGATATCTCGAGAACGAATTGACTGATTTCAATTCTGAGGCTGTACGAAGTTCGCCAGGCCAACTAATAACATATAATTGTAATAACAAACTGCCTTGTTGGTTCCAAGGTTGGTTGTGGTTTCCAAGATTTCCAGGTTGGGCAGTGTTATGTGGTTATTCTATCAGGAATTTCTAAGTAGCAGCCCGGAGTCTGGATGTGTGCCTGATTGATGGCAACAGGCTTGCCTATCACATGGAACTTATAAATAACTGGCATAATGTGGGTGTATTAAAGGTACACTTCTGCCTAATCCTTCAGGGATTACAAGCATTATGTTATGTTGTAATAAAAAACGATACAAAAGTAGGGTAAAACATGAATGGCAATTCATGTTTTACCCTACTTTTGTTTCGTGTTCAAAATACAGTTTTCATTGTTCGGAAGACATGGCAATGTCTTCCGAACAATGAAAACTGTATTTTGCCTTTTGTTATCAGAAATCTTTACTGATAGTACATTGTAGGTGCTAGAATGCAAGTTTGAAACTGGGCAAGTACAATTCAATCAATCTGCTTAGTCTTATCCCAACTATGTTGGGGTCGGCTTCCCATCTAATCCGATGCAGCTGAATACCAGTATTTTACATGGAGCAAATGCATATCTGTCCTTCACCACCCAATAACTAACCAAAGGGTATTATTGTTGAGGAATGCATACTCCTTTTATTACTAATCTATGGTTGTGTTGCCTAGAAACACTCCTATTGATGAAAGTCATTCTGATCATTTGTTTTATGTACTAAGAGTCCAAATATATTTTTTCTATCGTGTTCTCTTAATAAACTGTTTTCTTATCTCCTCGCCACCTAACTTTAACATGGTAGCAGAGCGTGGTTCGTTGCGAGAGAAGCTGCAAAAGTTTTTTCCTAGTAGGAAAGAATAAGAAAAATAAAATTATTCTAGCAGAAAGTGTACCTAGAAAAATCCATCGAAAATGGATAAGGCTATAGCTGAAGCCTCAAAGGTACAAATAGTGCACCTAAACGGAAACAACTACAAGCACTGGAGATATAGGATCGAAACGGTATGCAGAGCCATTCCCGGAGCTGAACAAATTTTAGAAGGAAAAATAATCAAGCCCGGAGAACTAGCAAAGACTGGTGATGCTGCTGCTAAAGTAAAATATGAGAACGATTTACAACAATTTATAAAGATTGATTGTATAGTATTGACTCTGATGACAACGAATATGACAGACGAGTTACTGGAGCAAGTCATGCGTTACAAAAGCGCAAAAGAGGTATGGGACGAACTAGAACGCCTATACAGTGGAAGTAGCGAAGACAAAAGTTACGATCTCTGTCTGAATTTTTTTGATTATAAAAAAGATCCTGAACATGACATAAGGAAGCACATTTCTGCGTTGAAGAACATTTGGCACGAGCTGAATAGCCAAATCGAAGCAAATCTGCCTGAGATATTACTGATTTGTAAGATACTTGGAACTTTGCCACAGGATTATTTTGCTTTTAAGTCAAGTTGGCTCTTAATAACAAAAAAGGATCGGACAGTGGAGAATCTGACGTCGCAACTGAGCGCTTATGAAAAAGCATTGACTGCTAAAGTAGAAACGGAGAATACCGAGGAAGTATTAGCCGTGAAGACACGGAAGAAGACGAAGAATACAGTTTTCAAATGTAATTATTGTGGAGAAGCTGGCCATGTTGTGCGGAAATGCCAAAAATGGATAAAAGATGGTAGACCGCCAAAGCCGTCAAACGGTAGACAAAACCCAAATGTGGCTGTAAATATGACTGTGTTAGCTATCGAAAATGGATTGCCAACAGATAAAGTTAATTGGTACGTTGATAACGGAGCGACAAGCCATGTTACTAACAGAGGTGACTTATTCGATAGCTTCGAGCACTTCAAAGAAACACATACGGTGACTGCGGCGAATGGAGAAACCATTGAAGCAATTGGTATAGGCAACATTAGAGCTGAAGCCACCGTTAATGGAAAAGTTGAGCAAATACTTTTGAAAGACGTTTGGTATGTCCCAAAGATTAAAAGAAACTTATTCTCAATGCTGTCTGTGCATGATAACTTGACCACAAGTACGTTCGAATCTAAACCCAAGCAATGTGTAGTAAAAGTAAATGGGGAAGCAATAGTAATTGGAACTAGAACGATTAAAGGGGGACTATTCAAGCTAGAGTTGAAATGTATCGCGCCCAAAAATCAGGAAGTCAATCAATTACTGAAAAACCCTTTACAAGTATACCATGAAAGGCTGGTACATCAGAACAAAAGACATGTTCGTCAGGTCATCGAAAAAGAGCTAGGATTAAAAATGGAGAACAACCAATCCGACATTTGTGAAGGCTGTGTCTATGGAAAGGCGCACAGGCATTCATTTGGGACAAGGGTTAGAGCCACTAAATCTGGAGAACTAATCCATACAGATTTATGCGGACCATTTCCATATTCGATTTCGAAGTTTCGATATTATATTCTGTTCAAGGACGACTTCACACGATATCGTCACATCTACTTTCTTCGACAAAAGTCTGAAGCAGCTTCAAAGCTTAAGATCTTCTTAAGTGAAGCTAAAGCAGCAGGACATGTCATTAAAGAAATGTTAAGTGACAACGGAGGAGAATTTGTTAGCGCGGAATTCAAAAATATCCTAATTGAAAACGGAATTAAGCAAAGATTCACAATGCCCCACACCCCAGAGCAAGCAGGCTGCGTAGAGCGTGAAAATCGGACGGTAGTAGAAGCCGCACGCGCCATCATGCATGCACATGATAAAATTCCTGATGATTTGTGGGCAGAGATAGTAAATGCGACAGTCTATGTGTTGAATCGCACAGGGCCAACGAACGTGCCAAGCAAGTCTCCACATGAGTTGTGGTACGGACAGAAACCAGCAATAAAACATCTTAGAATACTTGGTTGCACCTGCTATGCCCATGTTCCTAAAGCTAAACGCAAGAAGCTGCACAAAAAGGCACAAAAAGGAATACTTATTGGTTATGAAGGAGATGAAGGCTACAGAATCTGGGACAAAGAAGTATTCAAATTGATTAGATCCAGAGATGTCACTTTTGAAGAGGTACCTTTACTGGGAAAATCAAAAGAGGGTGTACTTAAACCGAAAGAGCCGACTCCTGTTCTTCAGAGGAACTTCAATCATAATTTCCCAAGTCTCGAGAGTGAACATGAAATGAATGTTAATAGTGAGATTGGAGAACGAAATGCTTCAGAGGATGAAATCGAAATCATTTCAAGACCTTCTTCTTCATCAAGTGCACATATAAAAACCAATGAAGAAATGGTAGATGATATGAATGAATCAGATTTCGAGTCCTTGCCTTCTGAAGAAGAAAACGAATACCTAGCTGAAGGAAACGAAAGCCAAAATTCTGATGAAAACCGCATGGTTCTCAGAGATAGAGCAAACCTAAAGCCTCCTGTAAGGTTTAATGATCATATTATGGCTCTGGAAGCCAACAATTTATACGAGCCACAAACCTATAAGCAGGCAATATCATGTAAAGACAAAGAAAAGTGGACAAATGCTATAGAGAGTGAAATAAACTCGTTAAGAGAGAAAGAAACATGGGAACTAGTCGAACTACCAAAAGGTCGAAAAGCCATACCATGCAAGTGGATTTTCAAAATAAAGACCAATCCGGATGGCTCTATTGATAAATATAAGGCTCGGCTAGTAATAAAGGGATATTCGCAGAAGAAAGATATTGATTTCCACGAAATTTTTAGTCCAGTTGCTAGGAGCAGCACGATAAGAGCCGTCTTGAGCGTAGCTGCAAGGGAGAAACTCAAGCTATCACAATTCGATGTGTCTACAGCCTTCCTTTATGGCACGTTAGACGAGGAGATTTACATGAAACCGCCTGAAGGTTATGCTGACGAGAGGTATGTCTTCAAATTAAAGAAGAGCTTGTATGGACTAAAGCAAGCCCCACTCTGCTGGAACAGATGCATCACAGACTACATCGTAAAGGCAGGATTCAAGCAGAGTAACTCTGACCCCTGTTTGTTTGTAAGAAGACAAGGAAAGGAGAAAATTATTCTGGCCCTGTATGTTGACGACGGTCTATTGGCATATACCAGCGAGAAAATGGCTAACTGTTTCCTGAATGAATTGAAAGCACATTTTAAGATAACAGTAAAACCCGCAAGTTACTTTCTAGGAATAGAGATAAAAAGGTACTCTGATGGTACCATTTTGCTGCATCAGAAAGCATACGTCACTCGCTTGTTGGAGAGATTTGGCATGGACGAATGCAAGCCAGTGACAACACCAATTATAAAGGCAAACAATACTCCGGTTAAGGAATCTACTACGAAGACATTTCCCTACCGTGAAGCTGTTGGTGCCTTGTCCTATTTAATGACAAGTACAAGGCCTGATATTGCCTTTGCAGTAAGCGTTGCGTCGCGAAATTTGGAGAAACCAACAAAAGAGAACATCCTGAACGTAAAAAGAATTATGCGATACCTAAAAGGAACTATGGATGAAGGTATACGTTACAGGACAGATAATGTTCATAGTTTGGAATGTTACAGCGATGCAGATCATGGTGGTGATATGGAAACTGCTCGATCTACATCAGGCATTCTCTGTATTTACGCTGGAGGTGCTGTTTCTTGGTATAGCAAACGGCAGAGCACCGTTGCAATATCCTCGACAGAGGCGGAAATTGTAGCAGCCAGCGAAACCGCCAAAGAGATTATATGGTTACAGAAGATATTAAAAGATCTTACTGGTGCTAACTGCCCTGCGACCTTAGGTGTTGACAATGAAAGTGCAATAAAGCTGGCGAAAAAACCTACAGAATTTCACCAGAAGACAAAACACATCAGGATAAGATCTTTCTTCGTCAGAGAATGCTTACAAGATGGAAGCATGGCAATCAGCCATGTGCCAGCAACCAGACAGATAGCTGACATGTTAACAAAACCGTTATATGGGCCCAGACTTGAAATGCTAAAGAAGATGGCTGGAATCATCATCAACAGGGGTGGATGTTGAGGAATGCATACTCCTTTTATTACTAATCTATGGTTGTGTTGCCTAGAAACACTCCTATTGATGAAAGTCATTCTGATCATTTGTTTTATGTACTAAGAGTCCAAATATATTTTTTCTATCGTGTTCTCTTAATAAACTGTTTTCTTATCTCCTCGCCACCTAACTTTAACAATTATGTTACCGACTGAGTAACACAATATGTCTTAGTAAGACTGATTGTCAGATTTTTGGGCTTCTGAAAACCTGTAACAACTGTCAAAGAACCAAGAATGAATGCCGGGATCAACAGATTAACGATCATTCCGAGACACAGAGGGGTCTCAGTATGAAAAATCTGGTCACCCATTTACAGACCGCCACGGCAAGCATATCTTAACCTGATGAATCCCCCTGTGCGGCTGTTATTGCTTAGCCATCAAGCCCAGTACAAATGTGACAATAATAGCCTAGGCTGGTACTTTTATTGTTCCGGTTCACACAATTGAAAATAAATGACAATGTCAGCCATCAGTACTTATACTGTTCAGATTTCAAAATGCAGTGTGATTGAGATTTCCTGTTGGAAAACAGTCTCATGATCTAGATTTATCCCAATTACTGGAACTATGAAAGAACAGTTGTAGATTTCAACTCTCCATTAAACTTTCATACATGGAATATGGATCCACACAGGACACAGTGGCTTTTTAATTGTTTTTGTTATTACAGCACTCAACCAGTTAATGGCTTTTGTGTAGGAGGCCATGATTTTACCAATATCACATACATATTATTATTATGATAGACCATCAAAATCTGATGAATGATCAGTGATGGTTTCTTTTAACAATAAAGAGATAGTTTGTCCTCAAAAATCTGATTAGCTAACATGCTTTGATAAGCATACATTCCCTATTTCCGTAAAGTTCAACAAGATCATAACAAAATGTAATAATATGGTGGGACCAAGAATATAGGCGTCGCCTTCCTTCTAAAAGTAATATAAAATATAAATATAGTAATATAGGAATATAAAAATAGTTCAACAATTATTTCTAATGCAAACTGCCTACTAAGAATGCAAATAATTAAATATGTAAATGCAACTGATGTGGTAAGATCTAACCACGTCTGATAAATCAAGGGTCAGTGGGTCGTCTTAGGGGCGGATTATTAGGCAGCGGTTGTTATCAAAATGCAATAAAACAAAGATTGTGAGATTCATTGAAGTAAAAGGAGGAGAACCTATTGAAAGTTGCGCAGAATAACGACACTACGCTCGTATAGAAAATATCAACACCAAAATGCAGCCTAGAGTATTTTAATATGACATGCCCGTCAATAAAACGACTGATTCAAATATTGATATAAATTAGATAAAATAGCTCAAAAAAACAGACAGAAAACAGAACATACGTCTGAAAAATATTTTCCATACTTACAGACACAAAAACGGCACAAGTCGCAGTCAAAACAAGCACGATTAACTTGAAATACATTTTGAATAACTCTGCAAACAATATTTGTGCCCAAAATTCTAAGTAACGACGATTTTGTAACAAATAATAATTTAATTTGTCACCACAACAGGACTAGCAGCGGCCATTGGCATTGGCATTTGCATTTTGATAATAATTCTATTATGTGAAGTTACCAGCTACGAAAAAATAAGTCTATGGTTTCGAGGAGTTTGGAATGTAACGAAAATCTGAAATAATTTCTTGCCCTTCATTATTTAGATCCATCTTTATTTAGTTATTTCAACATCATACATATTACAGGTAAAATGAGAGAAAGAGTGTCTGAGAGACTGAGAGGTTCTCCTAGGAATATTGCTAGCTTTAAAAATAATTAGTTCCACATTGACATAATATTGAAGCTGGGCTTTTCTCGGTGAATAGCATGTGAATAGTCGTGAGACGGACTCTAAGTTTAAACAGATGGCGCCTCAAGTTTCATGTCGGTTAGCAACTGATTTGCATTTGCTATTTTGTCCATAGATGTCGCGGGCCCTGCCAGCCCTGAATTTTGCTTAGTTGCACCATGAGATGGCGCTACTGGTCTTAGTTTTTAGGTTTTTATAATAGCATGCTGTAGAACTTTTGCATTAGAATCGCCTGTAAATTATCATTTACCAAGGAATCGGGCAGTTTGAGTTAGAAAGTGAAGCTAGTTGCCCATTTCAAAGCGTAGGTATAGGTTCCTATGGATGAGAACGGCCATGAAACTCAGTTCACACAGGACATTCTTTTACACAAATGAATAAATATGTTGCAGAACTTTCTTGACTTGAAACAACAAAACGTATGTTACATTTGTTTTTGAACAGTTACCTACAATTTTAGTTTTTCAACACATCTTCCTTTTTACCAATACAATAGGTGGTAGGTTAGGTACCCTCTCTACCGCACCGAATGCGGCACGATCACGCTCTCTGCTCTCTGTGAAGCTTTGGTTTCCTAGAAAAGCGGTTCCGTCGTATTACGGCCGTCATAAAAATCTGTCATTCACAATCTGTCATCAGTAGGTATTTGATAAATTAAATCATACCCCACTGCCCAATGACTTAAGTCCATTGACTTAAATATTACTAGCGAGTCGCTAGATTTGCCCTTACCCTAGTTGGTCTTTGACTTAGTCACACGAAAAGTGTCCATCCATACTGAGAAGAGTGAGCTCACACATTATCATCTATATATATAAAAGGAGAACTGACTGACTGACATATCAACGCACAGCCCAAACCGCTGGGTCTAGAGATTCCAAATTTGGCACGTCCGTTCCTTATGGGGTCTAGGGGTGCACTAAGAAAGGATTTTTCAAAATTCATCCCCTAAGGGGGTGAATGGGGGGGTGAAATTTCACGCGGACGAAGTCGCGGGAAGAAGCTAGTAATACTATATAGCGTTTTGATGACATGAATAAATACGTCCGCAACGCTGGCAATAGGAATAGTGCCCATAAGGCTGGCAGCATTACCACGTTCGACGTTGAATGGCAATGCTGTTGATTCTTTGGCCAAAAAATAGGCCAGCCCTCTGGTAACGTGAAGAGACGACCAACCGCTTGATAGCCCAATGAGCTCCTGTCTTTTTCTTTTTTTTTTCCTTTTTTTATTATACACTTGTAGGTATATAATATAGGTATGCTTGTGTATGCGTGTAGAGTTAGAAGCTTGGCTCTACATGAGATCTGATAGCTTTTTGACAGTGCGAGCCATATGGTCTTGTCTTGGCAACATTTTACATGAAAATGTTTTTGGTGGGACTTCTTTTTGTAAGTTGCTTATGAAATGAACGATTCCTTACTTCGGAACTACGCCAATTCCTTCGCAAATCACGCCAATCTCGCGTTCATTTCGCGCGGTTTCGTTCATTGGGTCATAGAGAACAAGGCCTCAGCACTCAAACTGAAACCATGAATTCTGCACATGATATCTCTGCCACGCTGTATGAACGTCAAGGAACTATCAAGTGATTTCTGTCTTTTAAATTGGTAATAGAAAAAAAACTATTTATAACTGCCTTATGATTCATGTCGGGCTGTTGTATACCTATGCTAATCGCGCAGTAAACTCTTCTTGCGGAATGTAGGTTTTTGCGTGACGTCAGTATGACGCGAAGTTCGCATGTGGCGGTGTAGATGCCGCCACACGACCACTAGAGCAGCAGTCTCTATTCTCAAGTAGGTTGTATAAAAATACTCCATCGATTCTGAAAAAAGAAGAAGATCGCCGTACTACACAATAATCCCTAAAAAATATTCGCCGATCCAAAATGTAAAGTAAACTAATCATGGCGCGGAGCTGGCTGAACCCCATAATCCTGGCCGCGGTCTCCCGAGGTATTTGCGACCTAAAAATAACACACAGCATTTGCACAAGCCAATAGAGCAAGCTATAAAAAATTAATTACATTTTTAATCTGCAAAAACGTGAGCAGAAGATGGATTAGAGGGATATAAAGTTACTGGAAGCGTTAAGAGGATCCTTTGTAAGGAGCGATCCGAATTGTTAGTGATAGGACGTGGGTGTGAGTAATGATTAAGGCTGAATAAAGGCATTTTATTTTCTTTGGTTAGTTAAAACAAGATGAGTGTTATGAAAATATATTAAGTATCTACTTACCAGAAATATAGAAATGAAGTTATCCGGAAACGAACCGGAGTTACCGACATAGCTTGCAGAGTAGGCAAGTTAAAGTGGCAGTGGGCTGGCCATGTTTGTGGAAGGACCGATGGCAGGTAAAGCAGAAGAGTCTTGAAGTGGAGACCGCGTATCGGCAAGCGTAATATGGGAGGTCCCCTGGCTAGATGGACCGAGACGACCTCAAAAAGGTGGCTGGAGCAGACTGGTTGCGGAAGATGGCGGAGGACAGGGTGTTGTGGCGCAGCCTGGGAGAGGCCTATGTCCAGCTGTGGACTGCAATAGGCTGAGTTGATTGATTTATCTATTTCCCTATTTTAAACGATAATTAAGTACCTTACGAGTATAACTAAGCAGAGATGATTTCGTTTAACTGAATGTCATTTTATAACTTAACTAACGACCCGATTCCCACCCCCCCCTGCTTCGCAAGGTTTTTACGACTTTACAAAATGTCGAGATTTCTTTATTACTTAGCAAGTTTAATATTAACTTTGCGTAATAAATTCTGTAAATGATGGTGAAAACCGCATCAAAATCGATAGCGTTGTTTAGAGGAACAACGCGGTCACACAAACAGACAAGAAAAGCTACTTCAATTTATAATATTATGTACATACGCCAGCACATCAAGCTACTACAATCTGTCAAATTTATTTAATAGATTTTCAACTTTATCGCTAAAGCATTAGATTCAAAGTTGATTGGGAAAATTTGACAGCTTCGTGTAGCTTGATGTGCTGGCGTCTGTACACCTCAATGCAACATTTTTAAACGGTTTTATTTAGCTTGCCCTGTTTGTTATTTATTTATTTTTAAATTAGCTGTTACCCGCGACTTCGTCCGCGTGGAATTTAACAAAAAAGTTATTGTTCGTGGACCCTATTTTATTTTCTAAAATAAAAATAGCCTTAGTTACTCCTTTTTACATCAGCTATATGCTAGTGAAAGTCTCGTCAAAATCGGTCCAGCCGTTTCAGAGATTAGCCGGGACAAACGGACAGACAAAAATGGTAAAAAATGTTATTTTGGTGTATGTACCGTGTATACATCCAGTGGTTATTTTAATATTACAAACAGGAGTGTCACTCCAATTTTATTTATTTGTATACTCGAATGTATAAATAGTTAGATATAATTATTAGTTTAGTAGTTTAACCTACGCACAGCAAATTGCCTGAACCACGAACAAAAGTCATCGATCTAACGTCTCATCCAGCGCAATTTTATTTATTGCTGCGTCGGCCCTCAGTAGCCCCGAGGCGAACACATCGGCCCTAATGTGATTTTATGGAGACCATAGGATGCCGATTAGATGGTACTTGCTGGGGTCGCAGTCAGACTCACTAATTTAATTTTATAATTCAATGTAATGTATCTTCTGTTACAAATCGGTTTCTAGCTAATATTCGACAGTGCTCAATTTGATTGGAGTTTGGTTAAATTAACTTTCGATAATTGGATGGGAATTTTAAGTGGTACTTAATTTGAAATCGTTCACAATTACTTGCTTGTGTTTGCATTTACTTGTTCATTGTCTTCGGTAGGTACCTACTGTGTTTGAAGTGAAGGAGCAGTGGTGGCCCAGCAGTACTTAGTGTTTTGTATACAAAGTAAAGACTTTGTGTAAAACATTTCATTAGGTACTACTCCTACCTCTACCACTCCTCCTCAAAACGGTAAAAGAAAACATCGTGAGGAATCCGGCATGTCCTAGAACCAAAAATTTGAAGGCATGTGACATCATCTACCAACCCACATTTGGCCCGCGTGGTAGATTATGGTCCACTCTCTCTCACAGAGAGGAGGCCTGAGTCCCAGCAATGGGAACATTTATAGGCTTATTATGTGTTTGAAAAGTCAAGTCAGTCATAATGACTCCATAGTACTAAAGGGAACTAACGTAAGTACTGAGGAAGGAGGAATATTATTATTTCCTTTATTCATCTAAATACATATAAATTATATTTTAAATATTAGAATATAAAAAAAATATATAAAAACATTTAAAAATATAAAAAAAACTAGCTTCTGCCCGCGACTTCGTCCGCGTGAAATTTCACCCTCCCCCCCATTCACCCTCTTAGGGGTGGAATTTCGAAAAACCCTTTCTTAGTGCACCCCTAGACCTCATAAGGAACCTACATGCCAAGTTTGGAATCTCTAGACCCAGCGGTTTGGGCTGTGCGTTGATATGTCAGTCAGTCAGTTCTAAAAAATAGTAGCCCACCGGTATCGGGAACAGGGTCCAAGCTACCGGCGGTCAGGGCTCCAGAGAGAGGAACCTCCTGACAATGCGAGCCGTATCCAGAAGTACTGCTGGTAATATTATAATAATTATTACTAAAGTAGGTACCTACAGTCCGGCCGTAGTGTACGTTCCCGACACCTGCCAGTGCGTCAATTCTAGTACAGACGCCAGCACATCAAGCTACTACAATCTGTCCATTTTTTAAAATAGATTTTCAACTTTATCTCTGAAGTATAAGGTTCAAAGTTGATTGGGAAAATTTTACAGTTTCGGGTAGCTTGATGTGTTTAATGTTTTTATGAAACTGGTAGGTGTCAAGTACACATTATCTCTTCAGCCCACGAAGCAAAGCAAAACTGAACATGTCCTCCACATCGCCGGAAAGCCTGCAAATAATGTCTGACCTAGGTATTAAATTCCGTGTATACAAAATGCTTCAGCCGCACTGTAGTTAGTGTCGAAAGTCACAAGTGAGTCTAATGAAGTCATCGAATGGCGTCTCTGCAGTGGGACAATAAGAGGCTGGTATTATTATTATAAATTACTTAGTTTTTTGGCGACACGGAGGCAGAGATAATACTTAACACTTCCATCTCACCTGTGCCGTCCAAGAAAGTTAGCTAACGGCTCCCGAGGCGCCTTCCCAATGTAACTCTGAGCAAGTAACCACCTCACGGTACGTGGTAGCCATTGTAATATTAATGCACGTTTGAGGGTAACTGTCACGAGCGGCTGCTGTACGTACTTGTGCCCTTAATCACAATAACAATAACACGCGGGTACAGGGTGCTGCCGCGGTGGCGTCCTGCGGGGCAACTGCGTAACACATTATCAATCGGAATCGGTTTCATTTTGACAGTTCAACAACATTCATTGCGTTATTTACGTGTTGAGCAGACAAATTTTTCGAACTTCTGAAGCAATGGATTAGCAATTTGCTTCAAAATGATTCAGATTCCGACTGATAGTGTGTTCCGCAATTAGGGTGCTGTTTGCCCTTTGTTCGGGATTTGGTCGAAATGTCGTGCAGTAATGAAATAACTGAGAGCAGTGGTGGCCCAGTGGTAACGGCCGCGACTTACGAGTTGTAGGTCGTAGGTTCGAACCCTGACAGGCGTTTTACTTTGTGTAAATTATTTCATCACCACTGCTCTCAAAACGGTGGAGGAAAACATCGTGAGGAAACCGGCATGTCCTAGAACCAAAAATTCGAAGACATGTGACATCCACCAACCCGCACTGGGCCCGCATGGTGGATTACGGCCCACTCCCTCTCACTGAGAGGAGGCCTGTGTCCCAGCCGTGGGAACATTATACGCTGATTATGATGATGAAAGAAATTACCTGCTCAATTTTATTGTGTTCAGAACCCTAATTGCGTAGCACACTAGCAGTAGCAATGCGGCTCTGCAATTTCAAAACCTAGCAACTGACATTTCTAAAAAAATCGGTGTTTTTACATATTTGACTTGCTAGATATTCGAGCAAGTCAAATATGCAAAGAAACCGTTTTTTTTTGTCAGTTGGTAGGTTTTGAAATTTCACAGCCGAATGGCTTTAATTTTGTCAGCTCAACTACATTCATTGCGTTATTTACGTCGTTCAGCAGACAAATTCTTCGAAAATATGAAGCAATGGATTAGTAATATTCTTTAACATGGTTCAAATTGTGATATTTGATAGTGTGTTACAAAAGGGTTATTGTAAACTCGCCACAACGAAAATTCGCCACATTTAAAAATATTGGTTAACTTGCCACAGTGACAAAATAATTCACAATAGGTATAGTAAACTCGTCACAGGTACGTCAAACTTGTTTTGAATGTACCGACAGCAACTACATTAGTGTTTAGTAAAACTAATGTAGTTTCAGAATAAAGAAAAAGAAGAAAACGATTTTATGTAACAATCAGTTTAATTGAAAGTAAAAGGCGTGATTATATAGATAGATAGATAGATCAGTTTAATTGGATAAATCATAGATTTAAAAAGGTTTAACTATGTTTTAAAATAGGAATGAGTAACGAAAATAACTAACTTTGGCTTAATTACAAATCACAGCATTTTGTATTACACAATCAAACTTACAACTACATTGGTACATAATATAAAATGTAGAGACATTTATCTTTAAACACAGTTAAAAAATCATTATATACCTAGTCTTGCCATAAATATTGTCACGAAGAAAAATATTTTTTTTTTATTGCAAATAATATTTATTACTTTTACAGTGTGTTAGTTTAATACATAAATATAAAACAATTTAAAATATAAAAAGCTTATTCGAAGTGGTCTCCATTGGGTGCAATACAGTCCTTTAAACGTTGAGGCCAGTTATCAATAGAAGTACGCACTCTTTCCATGGGAAAATTCTTCACTGCCAATCGTATGGATTGTTTTAGGGACTCCAAATTATCATGGCATTTAGAGCAAGCCGTACTCTTTAAAACTGACCATAAATCATAATCCAGCTGATTAAGATCGGGACTAGACGACGGCCAGTCTTCAGCTCTGATGAAGTCCGAAACGTTCACTTTCAACCAAGACTGCGTGGACCGAGCTTTATGACCCGGCGCCGAGTCTTGTTGGAAGGACCATACTTGGTTATTGAACATGGTGTTGTTAAGGGGCTTAACTGCCTTCTCAAGAATGGTATCTTGATACACTTGTGTCGATGTTTTGATACCTTTTTCACAAAAATATGGCTCAGTCACTCCTTCATAGGTAACACCCCACCAAACCATCACTGAAATCGGATAATGCCCACGTTGCACTCTGTCGACTAATTGGGAAGGTTCCTTAGGGCTTTGAGCATAAATACGATCATTTTGTTTGTTAAAATGTTGCTCAATTGTAAAGATTTTCTCATCCGTAAACATAATTTTTCTGTGACCTCCCTTTGCGTACCGCTTCAGTAGTTGTTTCGATTTTACCACCAAATTATTTTTTAAATTTATCAGTTAAAAAATGACCAGTGCGTCTCTTATAGGCTGCAAGTCCTAAGTCATCTTTTAAAATACGCGACATGGTTCTGGGTGCTATTTTCATCTCCCGAGATAAAATCTTTTGCTTTCGGACAGGATTTCTTCGAATTCTTTCCCTTACTGCTTTGACCACCTTTTTCGTACGAACACTACGTGGACGGCCAGATCTTTTTCTGTCACAAACAGAGGAGGTCTCATTGTACCTATTAATAGCCCTTACACAAACATTTGACTAAATACCAAGCGTATGGAGAGTTTTAAAAATTGCATTTGGCTCCATACCAACTTTGTGTAATGCAATCACGGCGATTCGGTTCTCTTTATCACCCCACTCCATTTTAATATCGCAAAATATTGTAAAATGTATTGGCGCCAAAATTAGAAAACTCAATGAACAATCGTATAAAAATGACAGATTCCAAATTCAAACGTAACATCTTTCTTATTTTTAATTGTAACAGTATTTATGGCCAGACTGTGTATATTTAAAAAAAATCACAGTATTATTTAAAAGGTCCGACATATAAGTTTAAAATATTTAACTTTGGCTTAATTAAAAATCACAGTCAAACTTACTATTACAATAAGAAGAAAACACACTATTTAGTTTAAGATCACAGTATTGATAAAATTGTACATCAGTATTATGTAATCAATTGGCATATTATTACAATTGTTGCAATGCAGCTATTTTTGCTATTACTTCTGCTAGAGGCATATTATCATAATTGTCAGCGATGGCTTTTAATTTTTTATCGTATGCAATTGACCGACACGTTCTCATATTATGCGGTATTTTAAAACTTATTCTTTTTATTTCCAATCCATAATATACTCGGCTTCTTTTTTTAGGACGTCAAGAAAATGAAGTAAATTAGGTTTCTTTTTTCCCATGTTATTATTAAGGCGTTTATGCCATGCTTCTGCAGAATTCAGCTGTTCCCTACATTTATGTTCGTATAACTCGTCAAAATGTAGGGAACAGCTGATTTTTTTTTCGCGATTTCAGGTTTGGTCCCATAGTAAAAGTTGTTTGTTATCATGAGTACAATCACGTGTTTAAGTATCGGTCACTAATTACCAGTCACCCTATATAAACGCTATTACTCACTACACTAGTATGTATTATTAAACACTACTACTTCGTTTGCTATCGGTACTTTTAAAGCTGTGGCAAGTTTTCGTGAGACAGATAAGACTGTGGCGAATTTACTATAATTTTTACTTGTGGCAAATTTTCATTATGGCGAGTTTACAATAACCCTTACAAAATTAGGGTGCTGAGTTATGTAAAGTTCAGTACAAAACAAACAACTTAGTACCGGGCTAAGTTGTCAGTTTTGTATAGAACTGTATGTCGATCATTGATATTACAAAAAATAGCCCATGTCAAAAGAAAAACCTTGTTCTGTAATAAGACCGCTACAGTTTCCCAGCCCACAGAATTGGAACATCCTATAGGCATACCTCCGCAACCCTATCCCAAAGGCAATTATGAAGGCGAGTGAACTGCAATCAAAAACGTAACAAAACCAAGTTTAGCCGAGAAACACTCGTTAATATTTCATAAGCTATCGAATTAGGTGGCATGTTAATCACCAGATATTCAACCCCTTATAATTACGGCAAAAACAACGGCTCCTAAACGAAAAAGCTTAATCTAATTTTAATTTTAATAATATCAAACCGCCAGGGATGCTGCTTTTTCTCTCGCTTTGTTGTCATGGTGAAGATTTCCACTTCCAGCCGATTTATTCTGTAAAAATCTGAGCCGGAAAACTTAAGTGAAGAGAGGTGTCGTTCCACCTGATGCTAGGGATTGACAGTATTGACACTTTGACAGCTCACTTCTCCTAAGTTTTCACAGAATCGACCGGCTATGTATGTATATATGTCGCAGGCAACTGGTTAACCGTTTAGTTTAATGCCTGGCCTTTGGAAATAGTGCTCGCCTCGCTTCGCTCTCTTTGCTCGCACGCGGTTGATCACAGTTCTAACCTAACCTAACCCATTTGGTCGGGGTGCCCTGGGTTAGTTACTGCAACCAATTCGGCTCTCGCGTGATTGGTTACAGTTCCAACCTAAACTATATTATTGAATATCATTCAGGCCGTTAGTTGAACGGCCACCGTTTAGTTAAAAGGCTAGGCATTTAACTAAACGGCTAATTTAACCAGTTGCCTGCGAAATATAGATGAACTTGCTAGTGAAAATAAGTACTCATTACCTACCACCAGGGGCCCCGGTGCAAAAAAAATGTTGGGGCTCTATCTAAACTGTTTAGACTTTATTTTATCAAGTAAAAAACATAAATACATACTTATGTACATGGTTTAGGGTGTAGGAGTACAATAAAAATATATTGTAAAAGATTCAAGAATATGGAATTTTGTCAAAAAAGGGAGTGCAGTTCATTATTAATATTTCAGTAGAGTAAGCTGGTATTCATAAATCGGTCGCATAACAGCCGATTGGTTGAAGTGGCTAAACACAAGAACTTACAACACAACAGAAAGAATTGATTATATTTATGTTCTGAAGGTGCAAGAAATTTTTTGTTAGGTCAGTTCGAGGTTTGCTGGTCAGGGGCCGAGGGGCGCTCTGAGCCTGGGGGCCCCGGTGCACGGCACCGCCTGGCCCTCCGATAGCTACGTCACTGCCTTCATCCAAAATTCTACATACACTTTTTCGATGCAGCCCATCTATTTTCATCGCAGCGCAGTGTCTGCGACTATACGTGTTTTTTCATTTAATAGGAAATTGGCTTACCTACAGATACTTTTTCATCCTGGCGAAATATTAAAAGATTTAGAATCGGCCGAATTAACCGAAACTATTTCCAGCGTTGAAACCTTCAAGGTATTTTAATTTATTTAAAGTGGGTATATCTAAATCAGAGCAGTGGTGGCCAAGTGGTAACGGCCGCGACTTACGAGTTATACATCGTAGGTTCGAACCCAGACAGGCGCTTTACTTTGTATAAATTATTTCATCACCACTGCTCTCAAAACGGTGAAGGAAAACATCGTGAGGAAACCGGCATGTCCTAGAACCAAAAATTCGAGGACATGTGGCATATGCCAACCCGCACTGGGCCCGCGTGGTAGATTACGGCGCACTCCCACTCACTGAGAGGAGGCCTGTGTCCCAGCAGTGGGAACATTATAGGCTGATTATGTTATGTTATGTATATCTAAATCAGACACAAGTCGGCTCCATCAATGTCGCGATGATTACAGAAAAGTGTGGAGCTATAAAAACTTTTCCATGATCACAAAAACAGCATAAACACTCCTTAGCACTCTTGAAACAAAAGAAAACACCTCTCCCGCTCAATTTGTGTGACGTCATTCAATTACCTCTCACTTAGTGCCGTCCACCATCCATCTCAACTCCAACTTTAAATGAACATAATATTTTAAGAGGAAACAGATCAGTATAACAATCTATCTCTTTTCTCAGCTGCCTAACACACTCTATTGTTGTGGCAATTTGTAAAAGTTAACTCACTGAGTGCCAAACTTAGGGAAAACCGTCCATTTTAGTCTGACACTTCGAAGACTAAGCTTCTACTTCTGAAGGTAGGAATAACTGCTGCGGAGAGGGAAGGGTGGAGGGCCTAGTACGACTGGCCCGAAAGAAATGATGATTAGAACCATTTATCATTTTAATACGAATCCCGCCCTTGTTAATAGGGTGTTTGGGGGATTAATAGATGTAACATTATTTTCATTGTTAATTTTGCGGGTTTGTTATATGTAATTTCGCTGCGTCGGTCATTCGCAATGAATTTATTATGAACCTATCTCGTGGAGAAAGGGTTAATTTTAATGTTGCTGGGTTTCTGTTGTAGAGGCGAGTTTGTTAACGACTTCATGTATAAAGTCGGTACCTACCTACTTAAAAAAAAGTTGCGTATTATTTTGGCTCGGGTACTAATTTGGCAGTCTGTGCCCTTTCAGGGACGAGCTGCTACAAATTTGTACTGCTTGTGGTACACATGTGTATCTGCTCGTTCTAATGAAGTTAAAAAAACATGGGTGGTAATTGGAAAGCTAAATCCATTAGCCACAGCTGCGGTCTGCTAAGGGAGCTGCTGGGGAGTTTGTTCCGCCATTTCTTCTGCCCAGCGAAAGCACTAGGAAGGGCGGGCGTTTTGGGGGACCGTCTTTAGTAATTTTGACGTTCGAAAAGTGCTGATTCTCAGCCTAGTTTGAATAAATGACTTTTGATTTTGATTTTGGAGCCATGGAGTGTTCCATGCTTGGCATCAGGCTAATAATAAGAACGAGTTCCAAACGTCGAGAAACGAAGACGTATGAAGGTCTCGATATCGGAAAGCATATTAGGAACTCAAATGGAGTTAGGCACGACACCTGGCAAGGAGCAGTGATGACAGGTGGAGTAAGGCTGTGACAGAGTGGCGTCCAAGAACTGGAAGACGAGATGTCGGTCGTCCGGCGGCGAGATGGGCGGACGACATTGTTGCCATCGCGAGTAGAACCTGGAGGAGGCTGGCACAGGAGTGTGGGGATTGGCACAGGAAAAGAGAGGCCTATGCCCAGCAGTGGGCGTTGTCGGGCTGTGGACGGTGTTAATAGACTGCTACTAGAAAATCCTCAGTAAAGGAGTTAAAAAGAACATAAAATCCACCCAATAACTCGAACTCCCAACACCTTTCTGAAACCCATTGAATACAGTTTCCAATCCTCTTACAAATACATTCCGAGAATAGTATTCTTTACTCGTAGTGTCAAAAAAGCGACAATACGAAATTCTAAAGGCAAAACCTTAGAAACACTAAACACATATTTCTGATGGTTTATGAAACATGCAAAACGTATCCGTGCCTTGTATTTTATACGACATTTTGTCATCTGCCCACCCTTGCAAGACGTGGTTTGGGTGCGTAAAACGCAGAACGTCTAGTAACTTATGTATTTGTGTTAAACTTTTGTTTTTTGTACATTGCGTCTGTTTTTTAGGTGGAGCTGAAAGGGAAAATGAGGAATAAAAACAATGTTTTAGAGAGGACTTGCTACTGTCTGCTGACTCATAACTTAAATACCAAGAAAAATCCTGCCAAGTGCGGGTCAAACTCGCACACGATGGGCACAATCGTACAATATTTAACACTAACGTATCTTGTCTGGGTCCCCATACAAGAAACGTGATACCCTTTAATGTATATTATTACTAGCTGTGCCCGCGACTTCGTTTGCGTGTATGACGGAAAACGTATTAATTTTTTGCGCGGAACCCTAATTATTTTTCTAAAATAAAAGTAACTCAGTTACTCCTTATAACATCAGCTATCTGCCAGTGAAAGTCCCGCCAAAATCGAAAGAAGATTAGCCGGAACAGACAGAATGTCAGACAAATAAAAAAAAAAGGTTTTTGTTATAAGTACCGTATATTATACTTTCATGTGCATTTAGTAAAAAGCTGTTATTTTGATATCACAAACAGACACTTCAATTTTATTTGTAAGTATAGATGTAAAGATAATAAAGCAGCGATGTACGACATAACTCAAGAGTTTAACAAAACTGGAGTAGCCAATGAGACATGACCAATAAGATATTCCAAAGCCGTTCTGTTTACCATACCACATATGTATTGGAGATCGTGCGGTGACTGAAATGTCAACGCTACTTATTTATAGCAATAAAATATGTAATTTCTGGGTGTAATAAACAAGATAACATCGTAGAACATAGTGAAGAATTTGTGGATTTATTCAGCACCCTAATTGCGTAACACATTATCAATCGGAATCTGAATCATTTTGAAGCAAATTGCTAATCCATTGCTGCATAAGTACGAAAAATTTGACTGCTCAACATGTAATAACGCAATGAATATTGTTGAACTGTCAAAATGAAACCGATTCCGATTGATAATGTGGTACGCAATTGCCCCGCCGGTCTGATCCCCTGAAACCCCCCTCCACCCCCTTCGATACCCCTTGAATGGTTGGTTTGTAAGTATTATACACGCTGAAGTTGTATAACGAAAGTAGCTACAGTCCATTCACAGTTATTGTACAGACGCCAGCACTTCAAGCTACTACATTCTGTCAAATTTATTTAATAAAATTTCAACTTTATCGCTGAAGTATAAGGTTCAAAGTTGATTGGGAAAATTTTACAGTTTCGAGTAGCTTGATGTACTGCTGTACTGGCGTCTGTACCTCTAGCGGCAGCCACCTAACAGGAGCCATATTGTGACGAGAATAAACATCACGATGATTTTGACAGACTTGTTAGTGGCAGCAGTCCAACAAGCAACCTTATTAGAATGAGAATAAAGATCACTGTGATTTGGACAGTGATGCTAAATCGCAGGTAAAATTACTGTAAAAGGACTGTAGAAAATTTCCGTTAGTTTCTGTCAACCTCCATGGAAAAATAGCGACAGTGGTTGAGAGTATTGACACTAATGTGAGAGCCCCGAAAAAACTTGACAATCATCTCTGCTTACCTATAGGGAAAGGATTGATGTTTTTATGTGCCCACGCTACTGATTGACATCACCAATTCGTCAGCCAATTCTCACGATTGGGAAAGCTAAAACTAATTTCTATCAAAGACCCTTGAAATTCTATGACATGAACATATTCGCGAATCGTGAAAATCGGTAAAAAAACATGAATTTTTAAACACGAATCGACACGACGGATTTTTGCGTGAACGAAGACATCGGGAAATTGATCTACTGTTCTCTTCAGGAGACCTGCGGGGTAATTGCGTAACACACTCACAGTAGCAATAGCTTTCATTTTTACACTTCAACAACATTCATTTAATTATTTTCGTTGCTGAGCAGACACATTTTTCGAACATATGAAGCAATGTATTAGCAATATCCTTCAATATAGTTCAGGTTGAGATTGATAGTGTTTTACGCAATTAGAGTGCTGCGTAGCGTATTCATAGACTACTTTATTTAGTTCGTACAAGACTTACGTTCTGCTAAGGAAACATCAGCGGCGATGAAAAATATGCTCATGAAACTCGAAATCCTCGGGCAAAGGTACCTCCTACTTGCAACTTACTCATTTCACATACAATACAAGCATCTTTATGACCCCAATATTGAAGGAGCTAGTTTTATCTTCATCCCGCATCATTAACATTTCACCATACTTTACAGATAAGCTTGACTAAACCCAAAAAATGCGATACCAAACAGGTCCGTTCTTTAGCAACTAAAATATCGTCCACACTTTGTCCGTAAGTGTAATAAAACTTTCCTATAAGCTTGTTTACAAGCACACGTATTTACTATTTATGTACTGTAAACGGGAGTACAAAGGAAGTAGCCACATAGGAGTGAACCGCTGCTATTCAAACTTGGGTTCGCGCTCCGAACTATGACAATGCTTCAGTGTACGCCAATGTGAATACACCTTTAGGTACGGATGTCGGGGTGTTAAAATGGCGCTCGCGTTTTTGTTTTGTTTTTGGCTGCTGCATAGATTAGTTTTTTCTTGAGTGCTTAAGTAGCTAAGTTCTCGAGTTAATTAGAGTGAGCGAGGAAAGTTAGGATTTACGGTAAAGTAGAAAGGTTCCACGATTAGGAGATATGTCTGAGAGCTGGTTTTATAAGTTTGTTGGAAATGTTTTTTGTCAAGCAATTACACAAAAGCCTGCACCCTTATTGCGTAACAGACTTTCAATCACAATCTGAATCATTTTGAAAGATATTGCTAATCCAATGCTTCATGTCCGAAAAATATGTCTGCTCAACAATGTACTTAAATAACGCAACGAATGTTGTTGAACTGTCAAAATGAAACCCATTGCTATTGATAGTGTGTTACGCAATTACCTCGCAGGTGGCGGAAAACAAACCAAAAAAAAGGGATCACCTGCCTAACATTGGATCAGTAAGTACCTATTTTCAAAGTATACAAAAGTACACACAAGCAACGATGTTATAAATAAAAAGAAGTAGATAAGTTATACACACTTCGCAAGTGGCATGTTAAAACTTGGCTAGTTGGCAAACCTAAACTCAGTTCCACACCAGCGTCAATGGAAGCGTATTGCGTACTGTAAACATACTTATTTACTATTATATATTATAATTTATTTCTGAATTTATATATCTCGGGACCATGGGGTCCCGGTCCTTTGGAAGGCGTACGAGGGGCCGAAGCCAACTCGCAGAGGCGCCTTAGGAAATTTTAATGAAATGCGGCACCGTCCGACGATTATCCCTGTATGCACTATGCAAGTGCACCCAAGGATAACCCCCGGTTGGTGTAGGACTATTGTAGGATAGGAAAAATAAAAAGTTGGACTATGGGTTTGGGTGGCTGAAGTGGACTGGTTACCAAGAACTATGGAAGAACTATGACCCCTGCCTGATCAATGTTTTATATATACACGGATAAAATGGCAGGGGGTGACTTGCACACTCAATAATGGGCCCCCGGAAACGGTCGCTAGCACATAGTGACGTAGCGACAAGGGGGCAACATGTCCTGAGGTGCTTATGAGGAGTGGAGAGGTATTCCACGGCTATCAGGACAATCCCGGAAGTACGGTCAAGATCCCTACCAGCATCTTACTGGAATACTTCCTTCCTCCGAGCACATTTGCTCTTGCGAATCTCCACTCAAGCCGGCCAATAAAGGCAAGAATGAGGTGGGAGCTCTGTTCCTCGTCATTTTTCACTCCAGCCGGCATATAAAGGCAAGCCAGAGGTGAGGAACAAAACTTCTCCCGGGAGGTAGGGTCCGTGGGGTCGCTACTGCCCAACAGCTCGCCACATGCTGCCCTGCGGGTTTCTGTATCTCTCTTGGTCTGGCTCCTCACCTTAGACCCATTCCGGAAAGTAAACTCTTCCGGCACAGGCCCAGAGTTCGGAGCGCACAAGCCCCACCACGACGTCAACGTAGAGATACGGCATTATTTATTATTTTATTATTTTTATACTTATTTAGTGCAGGCTGGTTATAATTTAGCGCGGGTTCCATTCGAACATTCAAGTTTAGAACGGGGTGTCAAATATTTTTAATTAGGTATTTTTGTTTAGGAAAAGACGGTGCTGGTTTAGTCGGGAACATGGACTTAAAATACAAAGTCCATGGTCGGGAATAAGTAAAGACGTTCTGTCAATGTAAATTTAAAGAAATACTATCGTTGTTTAAATACTTTGAAGGGCTCTTCTAGCCCCTCACAGTAGCGATTAGTAGATTTAAAGTCCAAATGTGGCGTAGGTACCTTATTTACCTATGCTGTAACAAGTATCTCTTGGCGCCCGAATGACGCTGTGCTCTGTTCATTGAGCAATTCTTTGTAAAAAGTATTATAATTATCTGTCGTAAAATGTATTGGAAAAACAAAATGGCGGCATTCGTTTCGGTTTTGGCCACACGCCAAATGTTCCTTGTAGACACGGCGACATGTTAAGCTATGCATTTCCAGATTTAACTGACCTCTCATTGTATAGGTTTTCCGTACAGTGAGAAGTCAGCTTATACTGGGAATGTACCTATAGCTTGTTATGTGGTTGTGCGTACAATTGTACCTCATTTTACTTGTAGGTAATATAACTGCACAGAAGAACGTTTTTAAGCACGAAAGTAGGTACATTTAGTTAAGACAGAGCTGCAGCGCGATCTTATCGCCACCGCCAACCGTTATTGTTCCCAGCGGGGCGGCGCGCGAAATTCAGCGCACTACGCCGACACACCTACACTTCGCAAACTTTATTGCTCACAAATTGTATGCATTATTTATTTAATTTGAAAGCGAAGAAACCCAAGCGCGATCATACGCCTCTGCGCGGAATGAGGGCGAGAGAATGCAAAAATATAAATAAGCTCGCCGTAGCGTAGGTAGAGGTAACGCCATATTGCTTTGTTTGTAGTGATTTTTAAGTGTAATTATGCAGCTATTTAAAATCATAAGTGTCAAATGTTGCTTAAATAAGTTTTTGGTTAGGTGTTGTAGTTTATCATACTTACAACCGTTCGTAGTTGTGTCTTTTTCTTTGTTCTATTACTTTCCTGGTTAAAAGGAATTTCTGGTTTTGTTAAGTGAAGGTTTAAGTCAAGTCGTGTAACACACGTGGAACAAACAATCCTACTTACATGTTTACTCAGCAGTGTGTAGGTAAAGTCAGGTAAATTACTTGTTTAGCAAATTTATTAAGTACCAAGTCCGAATATTCAAATCATAACTGTCATTCTCTGTCACTTGTATTAATTGGCTATAATACGGCAAATAAATTGGCGTAGTGAGACAATTTGAAAAACAATCAATTTCCTTGACTGTACTCACATGTGGTTGGATGCAAGCTAATAAAAAATATGGTAAGACTTTTAATTAGCTGCAGTAAAATGACACTTCTTACTGTCATTTCGTTAAAAAATGTTGCCAATGATAATGAATAAATGATATTCGCAATTGACCAATTTTGATTTAACCGTTTACGGTTAAACCAAAATAATAATAATAAAAAATTAAATTTCGTTAAAAAGTGGTAACACGTAAGCTATCATTTTACTGCAGCTAATTAAAAGTCCGACTTCATATTTGTTGCCTATCAAAAACATTAAAATATTGTCTTCTTCATTATTCTTCAAAACTTTATACTTAACACAATAATTATGATTAATTATGGTAATTATGTTAAATAAGCTTTTCTTAGCCAGGCATTAAAAAATACCCTGTGTTTATCATTTATGGTACTGTCGCTAATAGGTAATGATATTATAAGTAAAAGAAAAAAAACGAGTGTGCTTATGACCACACGACTGAAGTGAAACTCCCGTTCGCCTCGCCCGATCACACTTTTCGTAACGCTTACGTCACGCGTTCGCCAGCTTACTCCCCAAGTCAAGCGTGCGTAAAGAAGTTTCATTTAAAAAAAAGACGAAGATAGATTACCTACCCAAAACGTTCGATCTTCAAAAACGGCGCAATGTAATTCTATTAAAACCCAAAAAGAGACAAGAAGATACGTAACTAAGCTAATTAGCCAAGTTTTGTGGTGCCGCTTGCGGAGCATCTATCTCTTTTTACTTATAACATGATTGCTAATCGAGATCAAATGCGGTAAGACATAACATACGGCAAACTATCTGTGTCTTTGCAGACGTAGCTACGTTAAAAATAGATCCCTATATTTTAATTACCTATGCCTAAATGCACCACATTATTACACTTTTACTCACAAAAAACATGAAATTAAGTAACCGATAAAAGATGTTAAAACTTTTCCACAAAAAATTCCTTCCTACCCAAACGTTTGTTGTACCTACTTCCTACTCGAGTTTTGCTCCCCGACGCAGTCTATATTAAGTGAAATTGCGTCGTTACCAACAATAATGAGTTAGTTAACCGCACGATTGTTTTAATACAAGCTGGAGTCGGTGTAATGAACGCTATTTGTCTCGGTCGCACTGCCGCGGTAGCCATCTTAGAGGGAAGACCTTGATGGATGTCAAACGTATTTGCGCGCGCTCTTTTGGCGGGCTGCGTTTGCTTTTAAGGTTATGTTAGTAAAATTGGACTAAGGAAATGGTAAAGTACGCTAAACAGTCATATTTGAAAGGATTAGTTATTTATTAGATAAACTTTTATCGTTTTAGTACTTAAGCTTCTTTGTGCCCGGTTGATATTCTCGCCCCTTATAACATGGTACTTTAACATATCTGCTGAAATGTGGGTGTACAGACGCCAGCACATCAAGCTACCCGAAACTGTCAAATATTCCCAATCAACTTTGAACCTTATGCTTTAGCGATAAAGTTGAAAATCAATTGAAGAAATTTGACAGATTTTATTAGCTTGATGTGCTGGCGTCTGTACTATAGGTACACGTCTAACCTTTTTGGGAAAACAGGTATAATGTGATGTTATGTCACCTCAACCACCCAGAGCCAGCCATTCAAATATTTGTCTCACGCGGAAGTTAAACCCGCGACCCATAGCGCAGAGGCAATAATACTTATCTGCCGTAATGTGGTTCTACTAAAAGTTCACATCTTTCCTAGCCCTATGAGGAAAACAGGCGTGCAGCAAGAGCTTATGTATGTATCTATCTATAAATAAAAATCAATGTTTGTATGTTTGTCCTTTATGCGTTCCGAAACCATTGGTCAGATTGTGATGAAACTTTGGTAGGGTGTTTCGGATGCCCGTGAGGGTTTTTATTTATAAACATGGGAAAAAATATCAAAAAAAAAATCTGAGGCGGAACGAAGTTCGGCGGTCAGCTAGTGTTACTTATATACCTAATTATTTTAATTTTACTGCAAGAAACAACATTTGCGCAAAATACCATATTGGCGATCAGTTACTAAATGGCGCGCAGCACGCGCTTATGCGAATTATTGTCGGGATTATTTGTAGAATAATTTTATTGTAATTATACCAGTCATAAAAAGATACAGTCCACTTTTTCCGCAAGGAACCATTCCCAACACTCCTAAGTAGGAAAAAACGGGCCTCTTAGCACGGAACACAGCAATCTGCGAATACAAACATAATAGACATCGGCGAAGTAAATCTTAGTCGCCCTCACCTATTTGCATTAAATTAAATGGCGCTAGTAAATCCTTGAAAGAATAAAAGAATATTAGGTACTTGAAATTGTTGCATCGAGCCAAGGCATGCCGAGTTCTCGTTCCGTGAATCTTTGGTCTCATAGAAATTCCCTACTTATAGACACACGTAATCATAACTGATGTTTTAATGATTTAACTTAATTTAACCTCTTTATTTATAAACGTTGTTTAAAGATAAGAGACGATTAAACGTCAAAAATGTGTGATTAAACAGTCGCTAACCATTACTTAACTTTAAGTAACGTTTATAAATAAACCACTTTATTTATTTAGGGACAGTCATGCGTGGTATGTGAATTGTACCTAACAGTTTCACTAGGAAAGGGCTTCTATTTCAGCTTTGTGGAAAATACACCGTGACCGATTTCGTAATTCAAGAACAACCAATCTATTCTGTAAAAATCACACCGCGAAAACCTAGGTTAAGTGAGCTATTATGGGTAGCGGGATCGTCCAAAAGGGTTACCGCTGCCCCGGAACATAAAGGGCTAAGGAAGGAACACGGGTAGTTTTAGTCAGTAAGAGTCTGACACTCCCTTCCGCTCCACACAGAGCGGGAGGAGTCATTAGAGGACTTCCCACCCAAAAAAAAAAAAAAAACAAAGTGAGCTATTATACCACCGGCACCCTACTTACATAACACACCTTCAATCGCAATCTGAATTATTTGAAGGACATTGCTAATCCATTGCTTCAAATGTTCGTAAAAATTGTCTGCTCAACAACGTAAATAACGGAATGAATGTTGTTGTACTGTCAAAATGAAAACCATTGCTACTGTTAGTGCGTTACGCAATTACCCCGTTGATGTAGAGATTGACATTATTGACAGCTCACTTTAAGCTCACTTCAGCTAGGTTTAAACGGTAAGGTTTTTTTACAGAACAGATCGGCTGCTGTCATTTATGACGAGTGGTTGACAGAACGAACGTTTAAAAGACATACTTAAGTCGCTTACCAAAAAACTTTTCAGTTAAAGTCCTTTTGCAGTTATTCCTTCTCTGATTTTGCGCATCACTGTCAACGTCACATTGTTCTTTATTCTTATTTTAAGGTTGCTGTCAAAATATGTCACTGGAAAGATGAAAATGCTAAAGCGCCATTTGGGCCAAAATGAGTTAGGTACTCGTATATAATATATCGTTGGATTAGACTTTTTTCTGCATGGATTTGTTGAGGTAGGCAAATGGCGCTTTAGCATCTTCTTCTTTCCAGTGGCGATTGTGATCTTTATTATAGTTACAATAAGGTCGCTGTTAGGTTGCTGCCGTCAGAGGTAAAATACTTAACTGTGAACGGACTATAGCAAAAGTGTCAAACCCTCACAACACACAAATAGCAGAGAATGCCCAAACGGTCAACTACATAGAAACAAGTTTTTAACATGACAAACAGAAACATTCGATGTCCAAAAATCAAAGCACAAAGCCATGAAAATCAACGATGCACATAATAAATATCACACTGTACCGTAAACAAAAAATTCGTACTTAAATGAATAACCCTCGCGTATCAAAAACTCCGAACAAAAAATAATACTCATAATAATCCATCGAAATATGATGGGGAATGCGGACCCACATAAAATGATGCCGAAAAAACAATCGCCAAGCAATTTCAAACTTTATTACAAACACAAAAAGATGTTGGTCCAGTTTCTGGAGCGTAGAAAGAAGTTGGAAAATCTTGGTGTGCATTTCTGAACATATGGATCCATTAAGCAGGTTTCGGATCGTTCGCAAATGAATGTAAACAATACTGTAGTTAGCCAGACTTGACTGAAAAGGATTTTTACTATTGTATTTTTGATGTTTCGAACATATTTAGTGATTCGCGTGTATTGTCTGGGGAGAGGGTAGTTACAAATTGTCTCAACTTTAAGCAGAGTTTTGTATAGTTGATGGCTTTGTCAAAAATTATTGCGAGATAATGCTTTAATTTTGACTTCATCCATAATAGAACGTTGATGTTGAAGCGAGGTGTTGAAGCTATAGTTAATGAAAGATGTACCTAAATTCTTCCGTCTCTTTCTTATATTGCGTAACTCACTAACAGTAGCAATGGCTTTCATTTTGACAGTTCTACAACATTCATTGCATTGTGTACGTTGTTGAGCAAACACATTTTTCGAACATAATTATGAAGCAATGGATTAGCAATATCCTTCAAATCAAAATACAGATTGTAAAAATGTATTTACACAATTTGGGTGATGAAAGCGCACCGAACCTTTTTGCTTCAGCAAACTATATAAACTAAAGTTTATTATAATCCAACTCAATACAATTCGTACGGAAATGTGCAACAGCAGCTTTATAAGTATTTCGAATCCCAGAATCATCCAGAGAAGATTCATGAGTCTTTAGTTTTTCATAACTAAATTTTGAAGAATTTGTTCCTTGTCCTAGTTTTAATTTTTTATTTATTTAATTGCTTTAAGCGATACTGCTGCCCATTGTGTCACCCTATGTAAAGTTTTCTATGTTTATCATCTAATTCCCGGCGTGAGTTGTAATGCCTTTAAAAAAAAAAATATTAGGAACCTTCTTCGGCGCACAATCAACAACTTACCATATCACAACTGGTCGAGCCATATTCGAGTTTTGGCGAGACTAACGCATGGCTTCTTTAACTATATTTTATACTTAAAGAAGATATATTTGTATGGTGTACATAATAATAAAGAGTATTTATTCTATTCTATATTTATACACTCTCAACGAAAATTACAGATTCAAAATGTATTTATTTAATCACACACACAGTTCAATCAAGTACCCCGTTAAATTGTACTGTGACAAAAAAAAGTCTAAGAATACTTTGCGTTCATCCATAATTTATACATGGTGTTTCTGAACCTAATGCTTTTCCCGTGTTTTTAGTTGCGCCTCGAACCGTTGGGCTGTTGGGCTCCACTTAGGTAAGAAGACGTGCCTGCGTTGACGCGAAAGCCTTTTTAACTGAGCAATATTGTTATAATTGAGGAAAGGTATTTAAAACGCAGATGTGAGTGGAAATGGGGGGAGGGGGAAGCTCTAGGAGGACTTATTGTGGCTTTTTTGGAAGGTCAGGTGCGTAGTACTCGCAACCAGCATGCGTGTATGACTAGATGTATGAACGTAAACGAGGCAAAAGGAGTATGTAAGGATATAGCATAGGAGTATAGCAGTAGACTTGTGGGAGGAAGGCGTGAGGTTATGCATGTATGCATGTATGAGGAGAGACGGAATTGCCCTGTTTAATTTTCTTCTTTAATGTAGGATTTTCATCACGCGAATATCGAGGCGATCCAATTCCTTGAAAACACTGATCTAGTGCGAAGACTAAAATGGGTAAGACCTTTAGAGTTAGTTTAATGCAGTGTGAGTGAACTTTAAACTACAATGCAAGTGCTGACTATTACCTATACAGAACACGTGAATCAAGCGTCTTCCCCTTAAAATAGTTAATAAGAAAGACGTTATTGGACGATTTCTTGATATTATAGTTACTTAGCAGTTTAAGTTATATTTAAATTACTTATTAGCTAATAGGCTAGATTGTAATGTGAATAAAGTACCATCGACTGTGATAATTTATAATTAAAAAAAAATGTAGGATTAAGTTCGTTGAAGCAACTTTGGATGCTACTGACAATACGAAAGTAGGAGTCTTTGGTCAACTAGGCCCACTCGAACTGGACCCGCGGGTCCAGTTGACCAAGTCATTGAGTGGCAAGTTTTGGGCTGACACAATATAGATTGCCATCAGCACGCCATGTAGAAGAATGTATAGGTACATACCTTCTAAATATAAATATCTACCCCACCCCACCGGAGTCCGGCGTCAAGCAGCCTGCTGTGTTTCGTCAATGCGTGGGAGTTCCAGTGCCTTAGGCATCTTCTGGGCACGCTCGTTCCAACATAGACCTCATCCATCGGTTTCCATCAGGCGTGATCGAAGTCAAGAGCAGGCCCATTCAGTAATAAAAAATCTATATTTATAATATTTTTATGCTTACTCGTACTACAAGTTTTTTCGTTTTATGTTCAGCAAGAATTTTCATCATCCTTGTTAATGGATCTGCACCTTAATTGCGAAACGCACTATCAATTACAATCTGAATCATTTTAAAGAATATTGCTAATCCATTGCTTCATATGTTCGAAAAATGTATCTGCTCAACAATGTAAATAACGCAATGACTGTTGTCGAACCGTCAAGATGAAAGCGATTGAAACCGATAGTGTGTTATGCAATTACCTCGCTGGTTTTATATTGCAATAATATTGTCACGTAGATATTTTTTTTTAAATAAACTGGAAATGCTGTGATATTGATAACCTTCGTGTAGCACAGAGCGTAGCAATCGTACTACGCCGTAGACTCGTAGAAGATTTGTAGCGCAAACTCGTAGTCCCACTGAACGCCTTGCTACGCCGTAGCACTTAAAGAATGTCGTAGTGCTAGAAAAAATAGGGTCCCATAAGCACAGTATTCTTCAATCGGTTTAAACAAATCCGCCTAAAGGCAAAAGCGAAACGTCACACGTCCGCACACAGGGTAATCAGATCAGGGGTACAAGTGAAATTGAATCGGCACCGACTTGACCCATTGCGACCCAACGGTTGGGTCAAAAATTGTCCTTAATTCTTTTTCGGTAGAGTGTAAAATCCGATGAAAAATTATTTAATCATCAGCCAAGATAAATTTTACCTTACCACTGTATAATAAGGTTGATATTTCTATGGCAGAAAGGAGATGAGTGTTTAAATAGGGGTGACCGGTAGATCAATGCTTATTTGTGTCTAATAGGAAAAAAACAACAGATGTAGGCATTTCACGGGTATAATAATGTACTTAGTTGGATTTTTATGGTGCCTTTGATCTGGTGCGGTCTCAGTTGGGTTCTGCGCGAGTACTCCCCGTCCCTCTAGCCCCAGTCCCCAGTGGTCGTATTGTTTGGACAAGAATTGTATGGACTTTGAGTTCGTCGTTTGTTTTTTGGAGGCTCCCATTTTTTTTGGACATTTGATGTCTACATACTTACTTACTTGGTATATTGTGTATGTTCTTTGATGACCAATGTAGTTGTCACAAGATGTTAATTAAAATAAAAAAATGGATAAGAAATATTTAGGAAGGATCTAGATTTATATCTGCATTAACTTAATCACTAGGTTTTTATGAAAAAAACCTTCTTTAATAATCACTTTATTGCCATCAAAACAATTTTAATTCACATTAGAAAAATAAAGAAAACCACCCCAAACATTTTTACTCAATAAAAATACAGCAGAAACAAATTTCAATTGAATTCTAGTCGATCATATCGTTCCCTCTGACAGCCACGAATCCTTTTTCAATCTGGTAACTTTATTAAAGATGGTGGCTTGCGATCATTTTGATATAACGTTGTGTGACGTAAGAGTATTTATAAGATCACTGAGGGGTCCTATGATCCTATTTTGCACTCGGTACTTACAACTTTGTTGTAAAAACTTTTTGGTTTGATTGAATTGATCTTTGAAAGCGATTTTAAGATTGTGTTTTATTAAAACTGTGTTTTGTGGTTTTTTTTAAATTATTTATATATAACAATTGCTGGCTGCACTTACAGAAAACGAAAAAGAAAATAATAAAAGAAAAATAATAAGAAAAAGTAAAGAAAAAATTAAGGAAGATAAAATAGGTACCTATCGACATTTTGTCCAACAATTGGCTTTGGTTGATTTACATAGGTAATTGAATTGATTTTTATGATATTTGATTTGTTGGATTTGTCTCCGTCCCGAATAGCAGAATAACTATTAAAACATGGCAAAAATTCACGAAAAAAAATGAATACACAATACATACATTTTATATGGAACGGCTAATTGGTCTATGGCGATACTAAGTTCGCCGGGTCAGCTAGTTGAATATAGCTCTTCAGTCAATTATTATAGTTGGGATAATTGATATAGGAAGTGTATTAAAAAAGAAATATATTAACCTATTTAAAAAAACCCTTCACAACAATTATGATAATTTTAATCACACAAAGCTCCACTACTAATAGTTAAAAATAACTCGATCAGATATATTTAAGAGCATAAAATTAACACGATCAAAAACAAATAATCGCGACCTTTCTGCTCACCCCTCATCTCATAACGAGATATAATAAAACATAATCGATTATACACCCTAAAACTTATTTCTATGCTAACCCTACCAAATATAGTTAATGTTATTTCACAATTATGTATATAGACTCTAATTTTAAAGCAATAGAGTCCAATTTAGATTGGGCATTTGTGTTTGGTACATTTGATGTGTGACGTGCGAATACTTGTACGGACTGCATGGCCATTTGTTGGTGCCTTGGATTATACAGTTATGGATATGAATGTTTAGTTAGTGATTAATATAAGAGCAGAATGTGAGGTTTCACAATTTCTAACGTGAAGATATTATCGTGGATGTCAACGTCCACGTCCGTATAGTTGGGTATAGAAAAGCATCGATGGGCTGAGTTGGCATCGAAATAAATGGTAACATGTGAATCAAAAACAGAGTAGGTTAATAAATACGGATTTAGCCATAGATCAGTATTTATTACCTACCGACCCGAGCCAGTCGTAGCAGAACGAAGTTGACGATACAAAATAATAAGTGCAGAATATATTCAATTAAGACTTTATTGTAAGTGAACTTTTATTTGTAGCCCAGATGAGAAAATATTTAAAAAAAATAGAGGAAAAGGAGCAGTCATTGTGTCCATCTCCTGAGCTGTACACTGCCACCGGATCATTACACAATCAGAAACTATTAAACTATTCAATTCCTGCTCTTCGCATCCAAGTGGACCACACAAAACGGCAGGGCGGTGCGCGTCTAATTTCATTGTTATTAGTATTACAAATACATTTGCGAGGGGTGAATTTTTTGCTAATCATCATACGTTGACACACATTGTGCGCGGACGCCGACGGTTGCGTTCAATTGACACCGACTGACAGTTTTCGAAGAGAACAGCGAAATATTTTCATTGTTTGGTTCTGTTGCATGTTTTACTTTGCCGTATCATTGAAGTGACCGGTCATTTGCAGGGATTACTACTCGTACAGCTTCCACAAATAAATTTAAAATTGTTTGATTTAAAGGGCTGGCCTATTTTTTGGCCAAAGAATCAGCATCGTCATCCGCCATCGCCGTCATCGCCATAAAACGTGGCAAAGCTGCCAATCATTTGGGCACTTTTCCTGTTGATAACGAGGCAAATGAACTTTTTGATGCCCTATGATTCTTTACTTTTTTATATACCTGTACATATTATTATTTTAGGACTGTTAGTTTTTAAATTATAAAGGTGGCTATAGAAAAGGACGCCTCTAAGGATTTGGGGGAGGTCTTTGTTCAGCAGTGGGACAGTACAGGCTAAGTATATTAAAAAAAATTAAAGAAGTGTCATTTGAAGAAAAAAAACCCTATTCAAATTAAGATAAGACTTTTCACTTTTTAACGCTCAACCGTTTTCCTCTTTGTGTGTTACAGAGACAGCTTTGTGGGATATAACTATATACTAGGACAATAAAAGGCAAGAATGTTTCCTCTTGTGGGTTAAATCGACATTAATTGCATTTTCACACAATTTACATACTCCAAAAACCCACTATTCAACAACAACCAACACCTGTCGCATTGTTCGAAACTTCCTGGCTTCAATCTAAATCCCCCGCGCCGTGTGTAAGGTCGTAAACTCTCTCAAAATCATCATCACCATCTGCCTAGGCTTTTCCCAACTATGTTGGGGTCGGCTTCCAGTCTAACCGGATTCAGCTAAGTACCAGTATTTTACATGAAGCGACTGCCTATCTGACCTCCAAAACTCAGTTATTGGGTAATACGATACTCCTTGGTAAGAGAGAAAAAGAAGAAAAAACGTTACACATTAATGTGTAACGTTTAGGGATGACGATAATTACAAATTAACATGGATCATTGTTGTCTCAAATAAATAAATTTAATTTAATTAAATCCACCCGTATTACAGAACTCGGACCGATAAGTAAACGACCTCGGACTGCGTGCAACGAACAGTGCACCGACCTGCCACTTGTAATCCGTGATATGAATACATACGAGTACACCTCGTGGATCTAAGAATAGTATCACCACCCACCACCTGGCTACCACTACCACCTTTGGTTCATATTCCCCAAGAATGGTATGCGGTGGTACACCCACTTTCGAGCACGGGTCAATTACTTCCACAAGAATTTTCTTTCTTATGCAGTAAAGTTATGACTATTCTTCCTGGTAATTATCTATAAATGGACTGTGGACCTAGACCTATTCTATCAGCGATGGTGGATCTTTACATACCGAGAACCCTCCGTGCCTCGGAAAGCACGTTAAGCCGCTGGTCCCGGCTGTCATTCGTGGACTGACAGTCTGACAACCAGTCTTACCAATCCAGTAACTGGGTTCTGGAGGTCAGATAGGTAGTCGCTTCATGTAAAATACTGGTATTCAGCTGCATCCGGTTAGACTGGAAGCCGACCCCAAAATAGTTGGGAAAAGGCTAGGCAAATGATGATGAGGTAGGTAACATTAGAAAAATAAAAAATAAATAAATGTTGTTGTGTTAAAAATGAGCTCTTTCCTTTATTTTGCCGTAAGTCATTACTTTCCAGAATTCGATCCTTATTAGCGACACTATCGAATGGTGTAATAATACACTGTGTGTTTTTTTTTTTCAAAATCAAAGAGTGATTTCGATTCGATCCCTGGCTAGAAATATTGATTTTTCTAAAATGCAATGATGCAGTTTTAGTTTTCATCAAAATCGAGCCCGGGACTCCTTTTTTTTTTTTTTTTTTTTGTTGCGCGGTGGAAATCCTCATGGACTTCCTCCGTCGTGGGGGGGACAGAGGGGCATGCCGGACTCTTACCGGCTAAAACCACCGCGGTGTTCCACCTCTACCTATGGCCGGGGGTGCGGGATTCGCATAAGCATTCACGGCTCCCAGCCCGGGACTCCTATGAGTACTTTTCGCTATTCCTCATAGTTTCGGATCTGGCCATCCACGCCCACTTGAAAAATTCATCCTGTATAGTGACCTTATTGGTGATATTCTTTAGAAAGGTTAGGTGCGTAGTACTCACAACCGGAGAGCGTGTATGACCTGAGGGGTCATTTTCGCAATATCGTTCACAGTCAGTCAGTCTCAATCTGTCACAAATACGTCTAGTTTACCGTACGTAAAATACGCGCATTGACGTGGACGTGGAGTTGCGGACACCAGCCCGTATTACCTATTACCTAAGAGTCCTATAAGACGGCACCGGGACAACTAAGCAGCTGTAATCTAAAGCTATAATCTCTTCGTAATATTGAAAATCAAAGCGAATTTTGGCCACATAAGAGGGATTTACTTAGTTGTATGCCTTTCTACGAGCCGAAGTAAGTGCATTGGCTTCACGGTACAAGATAGAAGGTGGAGAGGTTCTGATGTTTTTAGTAAATTTATTATTTTAGGCATACTGGATGTAGGAAAGAAGGCTGCCAGGCTCAAATGGGATTGGGCGGGTCACATCAGCTGTATGCACGAGGACCGCTGGGCAAAAATCTTCACACAATGAGTGCCTGAAGATGGACGGCGCCGCCGAGGCCGGCCTAGAAAGAGATGGCGAGATGACCTGGACGCGTACAACGAGGGCTGGTTCGAGGTGGCGCGGGAAAAGAGTTCCTGGAAGGATTTGGGGGAGGCCGTTGCCCAGCAGTGGGACACTATAGACTAACAAAAAATATATATATTAACGTATCGTTGGTCTAGTATTGACCAGCTCTTAGTCGCTCTGGTCGGTCTAAGCGGGTCCCGGGTCCAATCTTCCTTGAGGAATTATATTACTCTTTAGCATAAATTTTATTGGACTTTTCTGTAGAAGGAGTAGGGGGGTGGCCCAGAGTAACGATCGCGACTTATCACTTATAGGTCGTAGGTTCGTCGGTACGCTCCCCGCCTCATCTCAAGTCCCATGTGCGTGCGGTGCGGCGCCGGAGCGCACTGGAGCGCGCCATGTGGCATACGATACATTTTTATATGGACGAAACCGCAGCGGCACCACTCAGGCGCCGCGTCGCTGCCGCACCGCACCGTGTGGAACGGCTCTTAGCGAGTAGGCCAGCAACCCAGCAATGGCAGCACTATAGGCCGAAACTAAGCATATGCTAGCCATATATTATGTCATGTATGTTGCTTTCTGCCGCTTATGACTTGCGCCACATATTCTTATAACGCGGCGCGACCGGCCACGTTCTACGGTTATTTGTCACTGGCTACCAGACGGTGCAATATCTCACATAAAACATAGCGCCAGGTTAAAATTTAAATAACAGCACTTGTATTCAGCCATAAGTGGATTAGGTTAAAGTGCAATAGGAGTAAGACGTTCATGCATGTATGTAGCTAAGTATGTATGTACTTGTGTTGGTACATTTTTGTACTTAACTGGAATATTCGTAAAATAAATAAGGATGACTGCAATGTGTGGTTGTTTTTGGTGTAATTAACTATATTGGTAGGCTACAGCACATTTTTCAAATAGTAGGTAATTCTTTTCCTTAATTTTAGGCGGAAGAAGTACAATCTAACCATGACAATGAAATCCGGGGAACTTAAAAGATAAACTTACGACGTAATAACAATAAAACTTCTAGTATCCCTTAAAGGGTTTACTTACCTAATTGGTAATTTCTTATTAGAAAACAACCATGACCACGAGTCAATCGTCTTGTTAGCGATTGCAAATCTCAAAAAACGAGCAAAAGTCGCAAAATAATCCAAATAAAAAAACCTAAAACTCGACCATCCAATAATACTGCGCTTACACATAATTTTACAATGTAGCAACTAGTCGAGAAAGGAGCTAGCTAAAACAACTAAACTCGCAAATTACACACATACACACAAGTTAACCAAATTCCCTCCCCAGCGTCCCTACCTACCGAACTCTCGCATATCATTGCAATTTATAAGGAAAACTTTGCTTCCTAATTTGTTAGAAAAAGAAGCTAAGAATGCGTCAACGGTCTGCTCCTGCCAGTTCGGAATGGGATCATAAACTGGCATAATGGGGGGAACCGTCTAACGACCTACAGAAAGAGTCTTAATCTTCTAAATAAATTATCAAGAAGAAATCACAGGGCACGGGTGCGAGGAAGCGCAAGTTTATAGCGAAGAGATTGGACACATATTACATCCAACTTTCCAGTTGCTTTTGTTTCGCGTTTGCAAGTTTTTCGGCTGTAAAATTTTTCGGACGTTCGTCCGGACTCCTATGTGCTTTTATTTTGTATTCCATTTTGATAGATAACCTACAGTGTTTTGTGGAATAGTGAATAAGGAACTAGACGTTGTGCTGTATGTCGTTGTGAAGATTAAAACAACGTAGACTTTGTTGTTTATTCAATGCAATTATCTATATTTATTGAATGCTTTCAAATATAAAATATCATGTTTTCTTAATTACTAAATATCGAGCCATTACCGCCGATTTATCAAACGCGACATTTTTGCGAAAATACAATTTTCATCGTAAAGATAAAAAAACTATGTCGTTTACTATAATTTTTTATATATAATAGGTTTATTTTGCTACTGCCATGCAAGTTGTACTGCCTAAGCAATGTAGAGTATTTATACCTCTACATTGCTTGCGCGTTGGAAAGCCTCCCACAAGGTGGACTGACGACCTTGTGAAGGCCGCAGGAACTCGTTGGATGCGAGAAGCACAAAACCGGTCGAAGTGGAGGTGCTTGGGGAAGCCTATGTCCAGCAGTGGACGTCTTTCGGCTAAAATGATGATGATGATTGCTTGCGCAGTAGCGTGTTGCAATTATTCTCTATTATTAATATATTATTTTAAGTCTGTTATATATTATATAAATATTGTAGTATTTAAAATGAAAATAAACTTTATAGTTTCCGGTAAAGTTTTCTGTGTATTTGACACAAAGGCTCAGAGATAGCACACAACGTTAATTACATTTATTCTAATTAGGTTCCAAACAATCTGAAATTATAACTATAAAATACATAGTAAAAGGTATGTATCTTTTGTGCCATCATACTATACAGAGCTTTATTATTCATTTATTTCTGGTTTTGATTTGTAATCAAAACCAGAAAAATGTTACCTAAATAATGCTATCTCCCGATGATTGTAACTTATCATGATATTCATGTTAATTTTAAAATAATTCGAAAAGCTTCCTTTGTCCAGCTAACAAAAACACGTACCTATCAATCGCTTTTAATATTCAAGAGCGCAAAGAACTCGACCCTTCGCCGTAATAGCAAGTTTACCAACTTCTGTACTTATTTAGTTAGCCAGCCTTCCAGTCATAACCTCGCCTTTCAGGACCTCCCCAAGGACTATGAAATATTCCTTTTTTTCCACCACAAAGACATAATTAAACCCCAAGGATAACAAGTCGGTGCCTCGTACCGTATTCTCCTTTGTGCGCGGATTTTGAATTTTAATGCGCGCGAGTTTCGATCCCACGCCCGGTGATCGTGCAGGAAAAATAACTACTTAGTCAGTATCCAATTAGAATAGATCATTTTCATATAATTTCTTGATTAATAATGAATCCCTGAATTTTGTAATGGGTTTTCTACACGATTTGATCACTTTCTTCCTGTAAAAGCCCGAGGATATAAAATTATCGTCGAACTAATGACATAACAAGGCAGGAGACATGGACTAGCTCCTTGTTAAAAATCAGGGTTACGGTTGTATTTTTTCGTCGCCAGTTCTCCTACAAATCGTTCCTTGAATGCGGATAATGGGAATATTTTTAATAAATAAGTACGTAATAACCTAATACAGGCAATGCACTTAGGATAACATTAAACTTTATGCAAAAATATTACCTTTTTCCATACCAAAAGACCTCAAAATAGAGAGGAAACGCTCAGTTCTTAATAAAATATCGAGAAAAACATTAGCATTAATTTTTTTAATACAAAGAACATTGAAACAATACATCAAAGCTGACAAAAATGGTAATCCATCAAATATAGACCCCAAATCTATAATTTGAACACCCCTTTAATTTTGAGTGCAACATTGTAACACCAATAAAAATGTTATACTGATCGTAGCATAGCACATTTGAAAATGATTTCACCTTACGTAATATCGCAATTTAATGTACTATTAATAGAAAAAAAGTATATTTAAATTCACCCATTTCCTGAAACAATTTGTAGGCGCAATATGTTTTAACGCGCCCATCAAGTTGGCTATCAACGAAAATTTGTTCAACGCCAAAATGTATGTAGTCTCAAGCACTCAACTGCCCCCGAAAATTACAACAATAAAGAAATAACAGATAAGTGCTCTTACATTAAAGTTCGAGTGCAAAGTACCAGTATAACTTGATCAACCGAGTCCCACAAACTTCCATTTTTAAACCCAGGTTGTACTGTGGGAGAGAAGCGGAGGAGCTCTAGAAAACTTGGCTGAGTTGAGTAGGGTAAAAGCCCCAAAATTTGGGCGCGTGGCTTACGCGTGCCTCAGAGTTTCCCCCTCCACTGCCGAAGTTTACATCACAATTAATGTCACCTCACTAATTGGTGATAGCGGTTTGACAGTTAGGCACAACACTAGACCCGTGGTAAACTTTGTTCGCTTCACTTAACTGAAATTGTTTAATTTTGGACATAAACGTAATCTTGCCGAATTATTGTTACTGTAAGATTGAGATGTATATCAAAGTTATATAAATGGATATTGGTTTCTAAATCCAGAGCTGGCAGCGGTGACGAAACACTTTTACTGCCAGGGACACAACTAAAAATAGACTTATTGTAGCGATATTTATGATACCTGAAGGAAAAATTATAAAAGGCACATCATCGATGTCCTTAATTTTAAAAGCCATAATAAAGATTATTAATTGTGTGTTTCATTTCTATGGGACAGGCACAATGCCAATTTCGTGTATTTTGTGGTAAATCTAATATAATCATATCATTGAAGACCTCAACGCATTCACTGCTGATGTAATTAATTTAATGCTCTCAATAAGGTAAAATTGTTTTTTAGTAATTGAGAATCTTTGCTTTCGGTCAATATTAATAACACCTACCAGCGTTTCGATAGCTGATTTACTAACGAGAGTATAAAAGCAGAGAACTAACGGTCTGGTGACGGTAAAAAAGATACATAAAAACCGATTATCTCCTCTCACGGTCTTTCAAAACAAAACAAAAATACAAACGCAATCATTCACGTCCCATCGAAGGGTGAAAAATACTAAAACTTGAATGTAGGGTTAAATAAAAAGGCCGTATATAGAAAACCGATATCGTCTGTCCGTTCAAAATGCATAATCTAATCTATTTGCCATCGGATCGACGCGTGACGCATGACGCTCGGTCTCAAGGGACAGCACAGACACTTTCGCGTTTTATTTCACGAGCTATGCGAGGACCGAAATTTGGTGTTTTCACCTCGATGCCCTTGGAATTTAGAATGCTATTTGTATAATTTGCATAGTGTATCGCGTCATAGATAGACATATAGGTACCTAAGTAAATTTCTTACGTGACCAAAATCAAAGGACATATTGTCTGTGACTTTCTGTACCTACCTATATCCACTATTTACCTACCTATCTATCTATTTAGGTAGTGTAAGTGGCGAAAAATTGTATGAACTGCAAAATTAACTTTGTAATTATATTTATTTATTACAAAGTTACTTAAGCAGTTCGTATATCTAGAAAACGGGACTGAAATTGCGGTTTTTAGGTTTTCCTTGCTTTGTAGGCTAAATCATGTCAACATTTGAAGATTGCGTGTCTGCTAAAAGTAAGTTAGAATGTTGACGATTAGTGAGTGATTGTATCAGTGACAAAATTGAGGATATTTAACTTGCAATCGTTCTTGAACTACAGGTTCAAATTGAATGTAATTTGGGAATATACCTAGTTATATTATGCCCACTTGGTCACTGAAAATTCAGGCTTCAAGCTTTATCTACAACGAAGTTACAGGGGGGTCGAAAATATCCTGAATGGCTTCGAGAAAAGGATGGTATAGGTCTGGTCGCCCTGTCTAGCATAAAGCTAAGCTATAATGTATATGCAGTGACAGAACTAAATATCTGTTGAAATGCATACGCAACTATGTTTAAGAATCTGAAGAATCTCAGTTTTTTTTTCATTTACGTCACTTGTCATCACATTTTTTATCATAAGCTTAAGAAACCCAGCTAAATTCAATCCCGGCAAGCCGAGTTTCACTCACCCTGGCTCGTATCCCAGAACATAAATTACGCGTCAAATTGGCGTATAATCCTATGAGCGTAAAGTCTGTATGTCCCGCCCGTGCAGTAAAGATCCCCTAAACTTACTAACTTGGCCACGTGACCAGCAATCAGACAAATAGAGACATGCCCGTTTGAACTTAAAAAAAAATAATCAAATGTGAATTTGGACACCCCTGTTAAGGGTGTCTCGAATTATAATTATTTGTTAAGTGTTGGTTTTTTGATGTAAGGGTGAGAATTTTAAGAGGTATTGATGCTACTGTCATTCCATTGAGCACTGATATTTGGATGTTGGAAATCTGCATTAGATTCACTCTTCTAAGAAACTTTGATAAAGCTGTGTTCTTGATTAGTCAAACTGTATAGATACGCTATAAACGACTTCAAAAAGCCAGGTTCTCAACTCGACCGTATTTTGTATAATTTTTTTGTATGTATTTTACGCGATATCTCCGTAAATTGTGGTGGTGTTGGGGTCCGTGGCTAAATAATAACAGCCGCACAGGTCGATCGATCAGGTTAAGCTACGCTTGCCGCGGTTGGTCTGTGGATGGGTGACCATCTTTATATACTGAGACCCCTCCGTGCCTCGGAAAGCACGTTAAGCCGTTGGTCCCGGCTGTCATTCGTGGATCTTTGACAGTCGTTACAGGTAGTCAGAAGCCCGAAAGTCTGACAACCAGTCTTACCAAGGGGTATCGTATTACCCAGTAACTGGGTTGTGGAGGTCAGATAGGCAGTCGCTCCATGTAAAATACTGGTATTCAGCTGCATCCGGTTAGACTGGAAGCCGACCCCAACATAGTTGGGAAAAGGCTAGGCAGATGATGATCTCCGTAAATTGTGGATTGATTTAAAAATTATTTTTTTAATTGATAGAGTATGCCTCAGGAGTGGTCCCATATCTACGTATTATATAAATTTTATTAAGTTTGCATGGGTAGTTTTTGAGTTAGCTTCAATATTACGATTTTTTAAAATTTAGTTTATAATGATAATGTTATAATGATTTCCTGTCACGGATATTTACATAGCAAGTAGTGTTATACGAATTTGTATGGGGGGTAGGTACAATTAAAAAGTGAAAAATAAAAACATTTTTGCAAAAAAAAAAAAAAACAACTGACTTCGGTTGCTTATTTGTAAAAAGAAAATTTTACAGTAAATATTTAATATCTGGTTGTGAGTAGGAGCAGGTAACACTTGGTAGCTCAGACACGGATAATGACACTGGAAAACACTGAGTAGCCGCAATCTTATCTCAGCGACAATCAATTTCCAAAACTTGTCAAAAATGTAGGGAGATTAGAGACAGGTTGAGACAAAGCTTAGACTGTGAACGTTCTTAAAATTACGAGAATTGCCCCTTTGCTTAAATGTCTGAGCATATGATCCACAATACTCCAAATGGGAACCCGAAAAAAAATTAATTAAGTATTTGTTTCTCCTAAAGACCTACTTTTTCTTGATGGAATTAATATTTATCTATATGCCAGGTAAAACATTTGGTTTTTTATAATGCACATAAAGAAAGTGAGATAGTATAGGTACTTTATAAACTTAACTGAACTTTTTTTTTAACGTTATATAGGTACCTACTAAAAAAGAGAAGAAAGAGCGCGCCCATTAAGCAATAAAAAAATAGAAAAAAAATACTCTGCACAAAAGACGCATAATACAAAAAAAAAAAATAGACAAAGTACACACACATACAAAGCAACACCACTGCTGTAGCTGGTTGAGTTGATTTCGTTCAGCACGAAACAAGCATTTATTAGCATTTATATTCCTGGTGTTAGAAATGTACGGGAAACCTAACAAGTCTGTTGCGCAATTAATAATATTTCATAGTCACAGAAACCTTTCAGGTAAAACAAATTCGTGTTTCAAGAATTATATAAAATGTGCCATTACGGTAAAAATGTTGGATCCATTAGCGTAAGACTAAAAGTAGCATTTTTTTAAAGCCTTCTTTATTCAAAAACAAACAATAAAAACAAAAACACGGCTTTTTCCACGCGAAGAGACACAATGGCATTGTAATTGTTTCTATATTTTCTTTGTAATTATTTTACGGCATTCAACCAGCTAAAAAATACATAGCAAGTACAAACGGCTCTAAAAAAAATACGATTTCTAAGAAATAGAATATCGTAACCGAAAAGTCACCCCTTAAAACTTAATACAATCATTTAAAACAATTTTCTACCACAATTGCGGTGTCGGCATGTCGTTGCGGCCACGTGCCGGATCCGAATCGTATCCGGGATCGTTCCGGTTTGTGACTCTAACGGCTGACATTAGATAGAAGTGTTCCATTTATTTTTACCCCTCGATGTATTTAGAATAGAAGAAAGTAACAAAAAACATTTGAATGTAAATAGCAAAGGGGAGTGTGTTCAGTATTTTCCTTGGGAGAAATATCCGTTGCGATCAAATAGAATTTATTATTGGTAGGTAGATAGGCGGTGTAGTTATAGTGATATTTTTGCAAAAAACTAAAATGTTAGGACTGATTTGTGATTACGGACAAGCGTCTACTTGTGCTCTAAAGAACGTCAGTACCACCAATCAATCTGCTTACAAACTGATAATTAAGTATGTACGTATTAGTCAATTTAGATAACAGTCATTCATCATCGTCATAATTCTCTTATTGCTATTATCCCAATTTATTTGTGGTCGGCGCAAATTGTCTTTTTCTTCCATACTTCTTTTAGTCCTCATTTCAATATAATTTGCAATTTTCGCCTTAGGAGACCCAATATTTTTAATTAAAAAAAAATCTCATAATTTTGTAGTTTCTGCTAATATTAAGATTGCAATTTTAAACTTTTATTATAAAATATCTTGACTATAAGCGTTTTGTAAATAAATTATTGTCCTATCTAAGAGCGACGGGTGATCCTCACAAACCTTTATCTCCTTTCTATTAACCAGTGCAGCAGTGCCTATAATATTATATTAAGGTATAAAAATATTTATAATTATGATTATAATTAGAGGTCCGAAGGACGGAGGGCTTATACAATTAGTAATACTTAATCAATAAATTATAGAATGTAAAAAAATCTGTAAATCTAGAAACTGGACCTGCCTTTAGTTTGTTTTGATAGATAAACATGATAGTAACGGCCACAACTTACGAGTTGTGTGTAGGTCGTAGGTTCGAACCCAAACAGGCGCAATGCGCTTTACTTTGTGTAATTATTTCATCGCCACTGCTGTCAAAACGGTGAAGGAAAACATCGCGAGGAAACCGGCCTGTCCTAGAACCAAAAATTCGAAGACATGTAACATCTACCAACCCGCACTGGGACTGCGTGGTGGATTACAGCCCACTCCCTCTCGGAGAGAGGAGGTCTGAGTGGCAATATTATAGGCTGATTATTATGATAAATGTGATGACAATTTATAGAATATGGTTGGTCTTGTACAGTCCTTTCTGAGTTATTTAGGTACCCCTGATTTTGCATGTCTCTCAAAATCACAGTGATCTTTATTATCGTTATAATAAGGTTGCTGCTCTTAGAAGTAAAATCACTCCGCAAGTACAGTAACGCTAAGTTTCTTACATCTCATGTTCTTTTTTTTTTGTTTTTTTATGGATGGGAAATCATCTAATGACTCCTCCCGCTCTGGGTTTAGCGGAAGGGATGTCAGACTCTTACTGACTAAAACCCACCCGTGTTCCTTCCTTAGCCCTTTATGTTCCGGGCAGCGGTAACCCTTTCGGACAATCCCGCTGCCACATCTCATGTTCTTACAAACATGAGTTTGTCAATATGTCAGCATATTATTCAGATTAGTTTTACAGAAGCCGGGTGTTAGTCAGTACCTAGTATGTTTACTGTTTATACTCGTAGTTAGCCAAATGTTGCATCGCACAACGTAACATTGTTACGCAGGTAAAACCCGCCAGCTCTGTAATTGGGATTAGCGCTTGCTTTAATACGGAGTTAATTATGATTTTAATTGGGAGACGCGAATAACATATTTTCCCCAGTCCGTGCGAGCGAGCGCGAGCTCGGTGCCGTTGGCAGACAAGTTTTGTGTTTAGGACATTTGGATTTTTTTAACGTTTTTCTGTTTCTCGTTAAACTGATATAATGGTGGAGGTACCAAAGGCACGAGAAATATTCTTCGTATTTTGACAAGAGGACGTAATTAAAACATCAGATTTCATTATCAAAGTATAATTTTGATACTCAGGTTATTACTATTTTTCCTGGATCTATGTAACTTGTTGTGTTAAATGATGAATTTAATTATGGTTATATCTATTAGGAAACAAACACAGCTCGTCTTATTTTAAGTGTTCATTTCTTTATTATGGTCATCGTTCAGTCTCAATTTATTAGTTAGTTATTTATTTTATAACCCGACTGAATGTTTCTATGGAAAAATGGACTACTAAATACTACGAATGGCTTGGAGATTTGTATAAGATTTTCTTGCCTTTCGTGAAATTATTTGTAAACAAAAAAGAAGTGTAGCTGGAAGGACTTGAAAGAGGTTTTTGCCCACCGCTGGGCAACATGAGAACCAATGATAGCGATGGAAATGACATGAAGGATTTATTTGTAACCTCTAAGCTGTTTCAACACCATAGTCACAATTGCTCTAAATACCCATAACTAATAAACAAAACCTGTTTCTGCGGACGCTACCACCTTTTGCGTTTGTCGGAAGGGCTCGGTCGCTTCCGGCGGGAGTGGGGGCGCCCCACCACATCCTGCGGAAGCTGCAACCCCCCCCCCCGCGGCCTCACTGTCTTGCTCGTCTCGTTCAAACCTTTCCTGCTTTAACTTTTTCCCGTTATGTAATACCTGCCTAATAATACCTATTGTTGATGTTTAGTCTCGTCGGAAAATAGTTAAAAGGCAGTTTGTTGAGTGTTATTTTCGAAGAAATTCTACTTTTAGTTACAGAGTTATAGTTTGTTTTTTTTTAAATAATGGTTTATGAATATTGAATTGTTTTTAACGGACACAATGCAGCAAGTTTTTTAAAAATAACAGTGATTCTAGCAATTTTACTCTGAAGTGTTAAATATGTAGGGTTGTTATTTATTCGGTAGGTAGGTACACGGGCAGCGGGTTTATATTCTGCTTTGTTTTCCCCAACAATCTAAAACTTACCTTCATATCTTTTACAATCGATCTCTTCAAGTTAGTTAGCCATACCGCGTTATTCTTTCCCTTATTTCGTTTTCGTTTTTAAACAACAACGTACATATCTTCAGAACATACAACAAAATCGCCGGAAATGCCGCCGTACGAGTATAAAATTAGGGTATTTTGTGTATCCCAAGGGAAGTTTTTCGACTCACCCTTTTTACTGACCTGGACATGTGGTGTTTTTCCAACATAGTACGTTATGTACTGGGGTCGTGGCTAAATAATAACAGCCGCACGGATCGATCGGAGGTTAAGCTACGCTTGCTGCGGTCGGTTCGTGGATGGGTGACCATCTATATAGAAACCCCACCGTGAATCGGAAAGATGTTAAGCCGTTGGTCTCGGCTGACGCTCGTAGATCTTTGACAGTCATTACGGGTAGTCAGAACCCTAAAAGTCTGACAACCAGTCTTACCAAGGGGTATTGTATTACCCAGTAACTGGGTTGTGGAGGTCAGATAGACAATCGCTCTATATAAAATACTAGTATTCTGCTGTATCCGTTTAGACTGCAAGCCGACCCCAAAATAGTTGGGAAAAGGCTGGGCATATTAATTGAGTACTTACATTAACTATAATTATTCACAACTTTTTACTGCATGAATATCAAACAATGCCTTGATGTGACCGGCATGTTCTAGAACCAAAACTTCGAAGACATGTGACATCTACCAACCCGCACTGGGCCCGCATGGTGGATTACGGCCCACTCCCTCTCACCGAGAAGAGGCCTGTGTCGTAGCATTGGGATGCATGTATAGGCGTAGGCTGATTTTGTATTTATGTGCAAACAGACCTCAAGACCTTTGTCCAAAACTTACAAAAAAAGCAAATATTCAACAATTACAAAAAAGAAAAACAGACCAAAACAAACCACCAACATCTATTTCCACAATTCTCCAGCCTAAAACAGATTCAGCGAGCACTGAATGCAATTTAAAACAAAAATGGCGGCTCTATACGGGAAATCGGAACATTTGACCGAGCCAGTGATAAAGAAAGCTCTTAATTACTGGTCTAATTCGCGATAGAATTGTTAATGGACAGCTAAGTATGGCACAGAACAGGCCGGGCGTACTTCCGTGCCTAGCCGTGGTACCCTAAAAAGGGTACGTGGTGGATGTGTGGTCCAAGACATAAGAGTTCAATAAAAATGCATCGCTGTGTTTTTATATTTGTTAGAACTCGTGCGCGCAAAGGATTAAGGAAAAATGACTAATTGCCATACAACCTTTATCCCCTGTTACGATTATAACCCGCAAGAGTTAACACGAGACTTTGCTCGGATGACGTAAGAGCGAGGTACTGAGACGTCGATGGCGGGAGCGGTAACAGTGCGGGGGTCGGGAGGGGCCGTTGGGGTCTCAAGTTAGCTCTTGCGGGTTATATAATCCTTAAATTTTATGATTATGTATAAGAAACCAAAATACATAACATAACATAATCAGCCTATAATGTTCCCACTGCTGGGACACAGGCCTCCTCTCTGTGAGAGGGAGTGGGCCGTGATCCACCACGCGGGCCCAGTGCGGGTTGGTAGATGTCACATGTCTTCGAATTGTTGGTTCTAGGACATGCCGGTTTCCTCACGATGTTTTCCTTCACCGTTTTGAGAGCAGTGGTGATAAAATAATTTACACAAAGTAAAGCGCCAGTCTGGGTTCAAACCTACGACCTACAACTCGTAAGTCGCGGCCGATACCACTGGGCCACCACTGCTCATCAAGGATCAAGGAACCAAAATGATAGTGCAAAATTTCATGCTTCTAGGTCAATACTGGCTGTGCGTGGTCTGTCGTTGAATGAATTTAAGATTTTTATTAATTACTTTATAGTATACCTACGTAGTATACCTAGCATTCTAACGAAAATAAACAGACAGACAAAGACACAACTCAGACAGACAGAGGACATTAGACAGATCATCATTTGTCTTTGTCTGTTTGTTAGTTCCTGTAAAACCAACCATAGAACTCAGCTAAATTAGTTCTCTACTTCATAGTGTTTTGAAACTCATGATTTTTTTAGCTTTGAGTAATTTAATCAACTATTGACCACTTGAATATTAAAACCTCATTCCCAGATTATCCGTGACGAGTTCTGATTTCTATGCATTAAATGTTTATTTTGTTTAAAAATGCTATTTGACGGGTGGACAACCAAGGAACTGTTCATAGATAATTAGATATTCCTACTATTTCGCTTACCTAGCCTCCTAATCTAATCTATTAGCATAATGTTACGTTTATTAGTAAGGGGGTTATGATATAACAAAAAAAAAATAATGTCTTATTATGTCAAAAGACGTAAAAATAACCAATAATGTTAAAATTATAGAGTTCCCCTGGAATTTGTACGCGCATCTTTGGCAAGGCTTTTATAAGGTTGTTTGTCAAAGAATAATACACGTATAAATATAAGACAAAACTCTTTCCTTCTATATATTGAAAATTGCATCTTTATTGTGCTCAATATCCGAAAAAAATTAAATATACTTCCATACTACAGATAAATGCGAAAGTAACTCTGTCTGTATAAATAATAACGGGTATGGATTACACAGATAGACCACAACCTGGGTTAGCACATGAGATACGTTTTATCCTTGGAGTACGTACACAACAGCAGACAAAAGCTAATCTATCTAAATATATAAAAGAAGAAACTGACTGACTGAATGACATATCAACGCACAGCCCAAACCGCTGGGTCTAGAGATTCCAAATTTGGTACGTAGGTTCCTTATGAGATCTAGGGGTGCACTAAGAAAGAGTTTTACGAAATTCACCCCTAAGAGAATGGGGGAGGGTGAAATTTCACGCGGACGAAGTCTCGGGCAGAAGGTAGTGTAGTTATAATATACATCGTTGACGTAAATGTCGCGAACCGCTATCGCTCATCCCTCGGCCCCAAGCCCATGAATCCCCGAAGGAGCCGCGGTGGCGATAAAAGCCTCATGCATTATACAGGCTAGTCCGAAATCGAAAAATTAAAACTCCCGCCATCTGCCGGGTGAGAGCGTAATTACTGGGGCGTTTGATGCACCGGCACTAATTATCAGCATTGTGATAATATGAGATGAGTAGCAAGAGTACATGGTTGTATCGTGAAGGTACCTATGTAGAAGTGTGTTTTGAATAAAAGGGTGCATTGATGATGTTTACAGTTTGTAGTCAGTGGTTAAGGATCGAGTATAGTAAAATGTTTCGAGAGCTTCCTTCTTTATAAAATCAGGAAAGGAGTAACTTTGGTGTATTTTATAAAATGTCTATTTCCAGTCACTATAATATAGTGACTGGAAATAGACATTTTATAAAATACACCAATTAAGTTGCTACGGACTACTTTACTAAGAATATATTATATTCTTAGTAAAGTAGTCCGTAGCAACTTAATAGTAATCCTTTGAAATAGCTTTTCATTTTTTATAGACATGTACTTACATATTAGTATTGTTAGCTTATATATTATTATATTGTGTAAATATCTTACATAACACATAATCAGCCTATAATGTTCACACTGCTGGGACAAATAAATGGGAAATATCTTAGTCTTACTAACCATAAAATAAAAAGGAGCTCTATCCATTAGTTGTAGAAAAACTGCATAGGTAGATTTTTTATCAGAATTTTTGGTTCTAGAACATGCTAGTTTCCTCACGATGTTTCCCTTCACCGTATAGAGAGGTAATGATGTCACTATTTTGTTACTTACACTTTGAAATAAAACCAATTACTGATGCGATTGGATGATACGTGATCTTGACGACCTTTTTCCTTTCAATATGCAGCAGAAAACCCCTCAAATATTATAAAGCACAGACAGCAAACAATTTACATCACTCTATTGCCGTGTTCATATAAATGTAGACCTGGATACATGAGCAAGCTGCTAGCCTAACGAGTTTGTGACGCAATTATAGCTGCAGTCAGAGGTGGACTGGGCCTGGCCTATGTCGGCCAGATATATGTAGGTAATGGACCAAGGTTCTCAGCTCAGTAAATAATGGAGATATGACGTAGCACCAACGGTCATATAAATCGGTACGCGACTGATGTCATCGCTACCCGTTCGGTCGAGCACTAAGTCCGGCCTTAACAACTTCTTTCATTTATTTTCTCCACAGTTCTTGTCTTAATGGGGGATTTACACTAGGTCAATTTTCGCCGTGCGGCTGGTCGCTTACTAAATCACCTCAAAATCCGAATCGCCACAAAAATTTTGTCATTTGCCATTTAAATAGTCGATTTTCGCAGCACGGCGAAAATCGTGCGGCAAAAATATTGCGGCTATCACCTGTGTAAAGCCCGCATAAGACACGTGACGCTTGAGCATGTAGGTCGTGGCCATGAGGCTCCATTTTTTACGCTGTAGAATCAGCAGAAGAGGTCGGGCGGCTGAACGGCCGAGGGCACTGCCAGTCCGCCCCTGGTTTCGATACTATAGCCTTCTCTCAAGGAACACCACGCATTATGTGTCAAGTCAACAAGCTTAAACCTTGATGTCGGGAAAGCCCACGTAAGACACAGTTCTAGCAAGAGGGACCGTATGAGAGCAATCTAGCTAAGGTATTGTATTCGTATATCCAAAACTACGAACAAACAGACCTGTATTTTTTTTAAGTTTGGTGTGGTAGTGATAAAATTCTTGACGAATTTTTCATGTAAATAAGAACAAGAACAGTTTACTTTATTGATGCAATGCAGGCTATATCGTTACTGACAAAATTAAGAAAACACGCATTAATCTATTTGTTTGTGGACTTATAGAAAGTCCTATGACAATACAACCTTCCGTTAAGTGCGGTTTTAGATTCCTAAACCAAGAACCATATTGATTTCGATACACAAAAATTTCGAGGGATGAGGGTCAACTGTGATCACCGGTGTGCTAACAGTACCAGGATGAAATGAAACGCATAAAATAACTTGGATAATTATTCCTGTATTTTAATCTACAATATTTTACATTATGACATATACTTTTAGCTTAACCATACAGTCTGTTCATAGAGAGCAGTGGTGGCCAAGTGGTAACGGCCGCGACTTACGAGTTGTAGGTCGCAGGTTCGAACCCAGACAGGCGCTTTACTTTGTGTAAATTATTTCATCAACACTGCTCTCAAAACGGTGAAGGAAAACATCGTGAGGAAACCGGCATGTCCTAGAACCAAAAATTCTAAGACTTGTGACATCTGCCAACCCGCACTGGGCCTGCGTGGTGGATTACAGCCCACTCCCTCTCACCGAGAGGAGGCCTGTGTCCCAGCAGTGGGGCCATTATAGGCTGATTATGATACAGTCTATTCACAGTTGCCTCACCAACATCTTATTGTGACGAGTAATAAAGATCACAATGATTTTGACAGACTTCTCAATGGCAGCAACCCAACAGCGACCTTATTAGAATGAGAATAAAGATCACTGTGCTTTGGACAGTGTGTGATGCAAAACTAGTGGTAAAATAACTGAAAGAACTGTAAATTGTTTCCTGCGATTGTCTCAAATTATACCATAAACTTATAAAATGTTTATGAAGGTTGCTTGGTACAAATATGCAGGTTAATAGCTCAAAGAATAATTATTTAAAGTGGATGCATATTGTCAAGGCGAGGTGGGACCCGCTGAGGAACAGTGGGTCGAGGCCTGACGGGGGGGCGGTGAATGCTTATGTGAATCCCGCACCCCCGGCCATAGCTAGAGGTGGAACACCGCTGTGGTTTTAGCTGGTAAGAGTCCGGCATGCCCCTCTGTCACCCCCACGGTGCAGGAAGTCCATGAGGATTTCCACCGCGCACCAAAAAAAAAAAGGTGGACCGTGAGAAAATAGGCCGATTAAATCTGGTGTAAATTTTATGCTGTAACAAATATAGCATCGATAAACCGTCTTTTGCCTGTTGCTCCAGAAATAAATTCATAATTTTATTATTTTTGTGATGGCATTGTATGAATTGTTACGTAAATAAAATGGTCATTACTTACTAAAATAGCATTGTATTGTAGATTACTGCGTGCATTGCGAGGTTGACCTGTCCTTCACCACATAAGTGAGGTTGCTGTGACATGGCGGCACTTTGACGACATTGGCTTGACCTCCTATTCTCACCATTAATGCATCACTTATTATCGGCCGTGGCTTCTTTAGGCCCTTTGTACACGGCACAGTTTTTTACAGTACTAGGTACATATAAGCCGCGCCGTAGAAAAAACGTGTCAAGCTTCCATAGTGATCCATGCAAAACTGACGACCGTGCCTACACAGGGCGTTTAAACCATAATTTTTCACGGCAAGAAAAACGTTTGTGTACAAAGGGGCTTATTCTCTTTTAATTTCTTCTTTCCTACTCTCTTTCCATTTCGCTATTATTTTTTTCATTTTTAATGTATTTTAGATCATTTATTGTGCAGTTTATTTTTCAAGACAACCTGCGATGGTTAAATATCTACACCCCTTATAAGGGGACGTCACCACGAGCGAGAGAATCGCGGCGATATCATCGTCGTGCCACATATTTCTATACACTCTCTTAGAACGTGTCTCCACACGGCGATATCATCGCCGCGGTGTAAATTTGATGGCACGGCGCGGCGGCGAATCCATCGCCGCGATCCTCTCGCTCGTGGAGACAGCCCCTAACTGTTTTAAAAACAGTAAAACACATGTTTTATTACTTGTTTTGTAAAACAGGCAGTCGTCTATCGTCCTATCACTGTTATTTTAGACCTCTGACAGCAACATACTATGAATCTTATTTATTTAGGGACAACAAAAAATTACTATAAAAATCTTTGTAATACAAAATCAGAGACCGCGCTTTAGGTCATGTAGTCGCCTTAAGGGGCTTACAGGACCTAAACGCAAAAAACGCAAGTTTTAGAAACAATAAAAGTATATGATCGATTACAGTAAAAAAAATCAAAAAAATATATGATATTCTTCAGGATAAATGCTAGGAAGATAGTGTGTTGAAAACATAATACAACTTATTTGGTGCGATAGAAAAAAATCATGAAAATACCTCTAAAAACTTTTTTTTTACAAATACGATTACGATTTACAAAAAATCTATTGTTTGGACTAAAAAATCAAAGAGTACCTATGATGCTTGTAGAATAATCTGATAAAAAATCGTAATGATTGTATGTATATTAGTATGGTTTTTATTGTAAAAAGAAAGTTTTTAGAGATATCATCATGATTTTTTTCTATCGTATCAAATTAGTTTTATTATGTTTTCAGCACACTATCTACCTAGCATATATCCTGAAGAATATCATATATTTTTCTGATTTTGTTTACTGTAGTCAATCATATACTTTTTTTGTTTCCAAAACTTGCGTTTTTTGGGTTTAGGTCCAGAAAAAAGGCGATTTCTACGGTGAAACAAGAATACGGTCTATTGAGCAGCATCTGCGGTCGCATTAATGCCCTGCGACCTTGCCACTGCGCTGACCCTACGCTCGTCTGACGATATTAATACTTTCATGGTCAATGACCACGAAATAAAAGTTTTTTTTTTTTTAAGTTTGACCTGTGAACATACCAAAATGACTTAACTAATTAACTTGACGTGTTAACCCTTGAAGGGAACAAAACGAATTAAGCATCTAACGAAAATATTATTACAGAATTGTCTTTGAAACTAGATTATCAGCTGATTCAAGAAACGAAAACAAAATGTCACAGAAAAAAGAAACCTAAATAATGACGGAATTGACGCCCAACCCTTACGGTAAACGGCTAACCTCGTTATCCACTAGACCTAGAGGCGGCCAGGCAGCACCTGTACAACACAATAATGATAGTCTGTCGGCTGCCACGAGTCGGCTCCCTCGAGTATCGATTGTCGCGCAATTAGCCCGCGTCGATCGTCGCAGGCCATCCGTCAACCTTTTTAGAGAAGCGTGAAAAGGTAACAAGCAGGAGAAGTGAATGGACCAATTAAATAATTCAGTAATTCGTGAACCCGCCGCCGGCGACGTAAACATGCGTGAGACGGTGAGGGGGGCGGTAGGCGGGGGCGAGTGGAGGGGCGAGGGCGTGGCCCGTGACGTCACTGCGTTCCTGCTTCAGTCGGTCACTACCCGGCGAAGCGGACGGTCGCGGAACCGCCGCCATTTATATACCCGAAAGTACGATAAAAATCGCCAAAATTTTCGACCGGCAGTATCACTCACCTTCCAAGGTGTTGAAATTGGAGGACGACCCGTGGGGGTCATGTGCGATGTACTCGCCGGATAAGATGAAATCCGGCGGGGGGCTCATGGCGCCTCCGGGGTGCTTCCCGGGCCGGTACAGCCCGACGTACCGGAGCGCCGACCCGCGCCGGTGCGTCCCCAACCCGTCCGTGAGTACTCTGCTTTATACTACAGCTTTACTACTAGAACTGTAGGTCTCACGGCCGCCAACTGAAGGTCTCCATTGTTGACGTCGTACACATGGGCGCGTGGAACCGACAACAAAACCTTTTTTTAAATCGTTACGCGGATAAAAACTTTAAAAAATTAATACCTGTAGGTTCTTAAATGTTAAATACTCATAAAAATATTTTTTCAGGACGTTTAAACTTATTTTTTTCAGCGTATTATGTCTGTGTATATATTGTTGCCAAGCGATGTGTGTGTGGTCCCGCTCGCGCGTGCCGTGGCGATTTCATGGAGCTCCATGGGGGATTGTTGATCAGCGAAATTGTCCCTGTGTTCACTCTTGTGTAGTTTTCAGTGACATGTTTTTTTTTAAATAAAATTAATGACATGACAACACAATTTTATACCAAGTAAACATGGCTTACTAGAGGCTTACTCAAATGTCAATGTGGTGGTTTATTAGTGAGAAAAATAGTTTATTGATTCAAGTTTAGTTGACATAGTAATAATACTAAAATTTTAACCGCAGCTCACAATAAGTAGGTCGGTGGGTTTATCTAATAGAAAATTTTGTGAAATTACATTTAATTAGGTACTACATCTAAGTCAAACAAAACTATATAAAAACGTTAAATAATATAACTGTAGGTAGCGATAAAACTTTCTATGGCCGTATAATTAAAAATAAAACTGCAAAATATATTTTATCACCTAGTTAAAAGATAACACCATAAAAATCTGTTATATAAGTTAGTACTTATATAACAGATTTTTGTGGTATTTTTTTGGTTGGTACCTAGTGGTAGCGTTACGTAGTGTCTGCCTACCTAATGGGACGAAGGCACGAGTTTTGTATGTATCAATTAAGTATTCATGAAAAAATCCCAAGTAAATAAAATGACGAGAACAATAAAAAGAAAGTACAGAAACAAATGAATGTAGGTGATTACCGGTTCCATGTTCTTAGCTAAGTTTCACCGTGACCCGCTCTTCACAGGGGGCCATTCAACGTGCCGCGGCGGGCAGCTCCCTCTCATTACAGTTTAAATTGTTACACAGTTTATTTCAATCGTCTTGTTATTATCACACAATCTTATGGCGCTTTAAAACAACTTGTTTGAAAATGTGAAGAAGCTTTCCGACGGCGGCGGATCGTTTACAAATCTGTGTTAATAGTTACGTGTGTTTGCTTAAAATTACCAAAGGTCTGCTGTTTTTCCGCAAACAAGACGTCTTACTTTCGAACAATTTCATACAATTACCTACATAAAGAAAATCGAGGCACTAAAATGATCGCTTCAGTTACATTCATCGATTTGCAACGGCTGCCTAGAATTTCAATAATGAGCTACAATTTCTTTCACAAATTACTGTAATGCGCGCGAGTTAAGTAAGCGGCCGTCGGCTACGCCGTAGCCCGTAGCGACGGCCGTAGCGTCGTAGCACCGTAGACTACCTACGGTCGACCGACGCCATTATGAAGGCGGGGCGTAAAACATTTTTCTTCAAATAAAATATTTGATTCTTCAACAGTTTCACGTAAATGTTTTTTCTTAATTTAAGTTGTTAGAGTAATTTTATTTCAAAACGCCTTTAAATCTTTTTGGACTTACGAAATGGTAAAACCTTAATCCTCGTTAAATAATTGAATTCGGAATAAAACGGTAAAAATATATTTAAGGCTTAAATTGGGATGACATTTGTTTTTTTTCAGTTAAATTGTCATGTCATTTAAAAATGAATTTATGGCTGAAAACTATGCAAGTGAACACTTATAATTATGATTGGCGTGATTTATAATGAAATTTTTCAGGTTGTAGCCGGCGGGTGGCGGCCTTTTAAAAGTTGACACGATGCTAATTGCTACCTACGGAAATAGCCTTCAGATACATTTTAATTATCATCAGAAATCATTGGATTTTAAAATAGTGTTTTTTATTTGTTTTTTTTTTTTACAAAATATATTTCCGTAATGGTTCTTGCGGTTGAGTGAAGAATAGTAATATAAGGATAATATGTTAAAACGGATAATCGGTTAATTAAATATACTTTAATAAAAAACAGGATAACTCAACACAAAGAAATAAAATTAAACACTGCCACTTAATTACTAAGCATAATTATCAGCTTATAATGTTCCCACTGCTGGGACACAGACCTGTTCGAGAGGGAGTGGGCTGTAATCTACCATGCGGGACTAATGCGGGTTGGTGAACAGGTCTTCGAATTTTTGGTTCTAGGACATGCCGGTTTCCTAACGATGTTTTCCTTCACCGTTTTAAGAGAAATGGTGACGAAATTATTTATACAAAGTACTCGTAGTTGTGGCGGATACCACTGCTCCTATTTTACTACTTATTTATTGAATATTAAAACAAAAAGATTATTTAAACGATATTCCGATTAAGCTTTAAATAAAATTGAACTGGCAAAATCGAACGAGTTAATTCATTTCAATCTTTATTGCATCCATAATGTACACATACTGGAGGATAAATCAATAATGGACCCTATCGGACACAGCAAAATTTTAAATAAGTAAGAGAGAGGAAAAGCGCTTTTATACGTTCCTTATTATTAAATATTTATTATATTATGTCCTTTTTATCAGTTTTTAACAACAGTATTTATTTTTATATATTATTTATTACTCATTTTTTTATTTTCTGAATATAATTTGTGTAAGGGTTGATTAGTCTAACGGCAGATCATTTTATCCGAGGAATTATTTTGAATTTTTCCATTTTTCTTCCATACAAGAACTGCCAAACGTCAATTGTATTCCTCGAATAAAAGTTACCTGGCGAAGGGAAAATTAGCCCTAAGTCAATCTACTTACTATAATTTTTTGTGTTAAATTATATATTAATATCGTTTATTTACTTATTTGCTTAAATATTTAGTATTGTACTTAGTGTATTTAATATAGTTATAATATATTTAAATTGTTGTTTAATGTTTATATATTATAACTGTTTTTATTATTTTATTTATCTGGTAAACAGTTAGTTGTATCTATTTGTTATTGAATTTATCTGTTACATTTTCGTTTATTGTGTAGTGACTTTTATTAATTAAGAATTGTTTTAATTTATTTAAAAAATATTATGGTTATATTGGTTTTTTGGTTGGCTTAAAATTTGTTTTCATTAATTTACTTCTCTAGAGTATAGTGTTTTTAGAATTGCAATTACAATTCAATTTTTAAAACCGGTATAAACCCTTCGACTGTACGTAATACGTCAACGTTGTTGTTTAAATATACATACGCTTAAAATGATACTTGCTTCATTGTTAACGACTTACGGACATTTTTCTTTTATGATAGATAGTTATCTTTTTAAGTAAAGATAAAATGTGAAATGGGGATGTTTTAGAACTGGGTTTCATGGAATAAAGAACGACAGTTTCATTTATTCTTCGTGTGTTTATAAGTTGAGAATTCTATTTTTTTTTCCATCAGGTTTTTTTTCTCTCGCAGATATGCCTAATATTCATTCGGTATAGAGCTGGTTTTGTACCTACTTGAATAATAAGTTAGCTATTAAATACATTGAACTAACAATCGTAAAAAGTATCTAGGTATATAATATAATAATAGTAACGAAGTCAAAAATTCATTGAATATTTTTGAAGAAAAGTATTTGTTAAGGTCGATGACCGAGTAAAAAAAATATATATATATAGTTTTTAGAATTTTTGGCCGTTTGGACGAACTACTACAGCGCTTGTTAACTATTCATAATATTATAAATTAAATTGGCTTTTCGTGTCTGTCTGTGACCGCGTTGTTCTTACGAATTTAGATGCAGTTTCCACCATAATTTAAAGAAGTCATTCTGGAATGTATATCTAGGGCTGGCAGACTAAAAACATGTCAACACATATAATAAAGAAATCTCAAGGTTTTGTCAAGTTTAATAAATCTGGATTGGAAAAATACTTGATGCAATAATTATACGGCAGGATAGTATAACGGTGCACTTTATAACATAGGCGATATTACGATATGGCTTAAGCCTTTCCAGGTATATAATTATCCAATGTGGGTCAGTCCTCAGGAGGTGTGGCATGGCACCTCGGCGTCTTGCGGAAACAGATTGTCATATTTATATTCACACGCGTTGTTTTTTAATAATATTATTTCTTTGATATTGATGTCCACCAAATATACTAGTATACTCCGTCAATATGAGGGTACTTCGTAAAAAATGTGTTGCGGTGATGAATACCAATATAATGGCCAATATAAAGGTGACGGGTGTATGACACTAACGACAATCAGTAACGAATTAATTTACGATACAAACACTTGACTACTATCATATACAAATACTCCGTATACAAAGTGATCTAGACAAAACCTAAGTACCTATGTGTGGTTCCAGGGATGGACTGCGCGGCTATCCAATCCCTTAAGCTCCTAGCCAGACCTAAGTGTGCTGTTCCTGCAGAAAACAAGGGTGACTGGGCTATCATCCTCCTGTGCCGTCCAGGTAGTGAGTGGTCGTTCCTTTTTTTTTATAAGTGGCATCTCGCTCGTCAACCTAGAAGGTTGTCTTAACCGGGCTTGCTTGTGGGTGCCTCAATAAATGAAGGCCTCCTGCCAGGGCTTAAAAAACTAAGCAACTACACGCTAAGGGCCTCCTGTGGGGTACGTCGGCTTAGGGCGTCGCTGGGGGAGGACAGCAAGGGACAGCCTGGATCGGATTAATGTGGTCCTTCCTCCATGGTTTACCGTTTACATAGGCAGCCGGCTTTAGGACGAGCTTTCTTTATGTTTATGTTTTCAAATGTATTGCGATCTTCGATGTCATCACTGACACTTCACATAGCCTATGCTAGATGTCGCTAGTTGTCCGTACAATTACTTGCATTGATGTTTGATCACGATTGTGTTTGCAGTTTCGAATTTTGAAGCACGTTTCACTCATATTTACATAGAATAGAGCTACCTGCTTTTAATATAATAATAAAAGGTAGGAACAAGTGCAAATTTAAAGAATTTGCAGCGGATTTATCACAAAACTGGTCGATTAATTTACTCATCAATGAGTTTCAAAAACTCAGTTTACCTATATTTAATTTATTCGCTAGTTTTAGGCCGCGTCTTCATCCACGTGGTAGTTGTAAATTACCCCACGGGACCGTACTACCGGGATACAAGTATTCTATGACCTAACCCAGGTCACGCTCTGACCGTGTGCCAATGTCATTCAAATCCATTCAGTCTTCAAGGCAAGGTACTAGACAGACAGAGTAACTTTTGCATTTCTAATATTATAAGTATGGATAACATTCACAACGTTACCATTAAGGGAACTACATGACCTAAAGCGCGGTCACTGTCGGACTGCATAGAAAATAAAGAGAAGCGCGATGACACAACGCTGGTAATTTATTGCAAAATACGAAGCAATTATCTATTTACAAAAAATCTATTGTTAGGACTAAAAATTAAAATACCTACTAGTGCTTTAGTATGTTACTTGTAGAATAATCTGTATAGTATGGGTTTTATTGTAATAAGAAAGTTTTTAGAGGTAGCTTCATGATTTTTTCTATCGTATCAAATTAGTTGTATTATGTTTTCAACACACTATCTAAGTATCTACCTAGCATATATCCTGAAGAATATCATATATTTGTCTGATTTTGTTTACTGTAGTCGATCATATACTTTTAGTGCTTCTAAAACGTGCGTTTTTTGCGTTTAGGTCCAGTAATCCTCTTAAATATTTACAGTCTAATAGCGAAAAATTTAGTCGCGATTTTTGGTAGGGGAAAGTTCGCGTCATCGACATGCTAAAACCAGACTAATTTATTAAGTTTTAATTATCAATTTATAACATTTTTGTTGATAATACAATTAAGTTAAAAACCGACCAAATGCGAGTCGGACTTGCACACAAGGGGTTCCCTACCACAAGGCAAAATCGACGAAAAATAACACGTTTCTTGTATGGAGACCCCCTTTAATGTTTATTTTATTTTTATCTATTTGTTGTTATAGCGGCAATAGAAATACACACTCTGTGAAAATTTCAACTGTCTACCTATTACGGTTTATGAGATACAGCCCGCTGATAGACAGACGGACGGCCGGACGGAGTGCGGAGCCTTAGGTAGTTCCGTTGGCACACTTTAGGTACGTACCTAAAATTAAAAAAAAAATAACGCTATTATTTTCATCGTTCCAAGTTGTCACTTTTGTTCGTATGTCTTTGTTTTTTATTTAAAGTAAGTTGCAAGTAACCCGTAGTAGATAATAGCCTACAGCCTTTAAAAATTCAGGCTGTAATATGATGCTTTCTAGCCCACAAGACATGAGCACTTGAGCAGTACATCATTACAGCTTTAAAATTGCAACAGCACACTCAAGTGACGGAAATAAAAAATAAAATGTTCCACAATTTTATTTATTTTGTTAAATCCATATACGATTCAGGTAGGCTAGGTAAATATAAAAATTTAAAAAGAAAACTGTAATTTTATCGTTCTATGTTTTCACTCCTGTTTGTTTCTCTGTGTTTTTGAAGTGAAAACTTCTTAAGGCGCGTTGGGCATTTTTTGAGATGAGGAAAAAACCATTGAATTCGCGCCACTGTTACCGTAAGCGACACCGCTTCGGAAGTGTTCCGCTGTCCTCGGGATGTACTCGGTTTTAATGTATATCCGATATGTCAGTGAGTGATGGCAAAGTATTCTGTTTGTGTTTTGTTTTCACTTCTGTCGGCACTCCCGGAGTGCCATTGTTTTTTTTTTATTTCAAGTAACTTGCAAGTAGCCCGTAGTAGGTAGATAATAACTACAGGTTTCAGAAATGCAGGCTGTAATAAGACGCTTTCTAGCTCACTTATTACCGCTTTAAAATTACAAAAGCAGACTAAATGGCGGAAATAAAACTGAAAATGTTCCACGATTCACTTTATGAAATCCATACGCGATTCAGGTAGGCGTGTGGAACGATTAAGTGAATTACAGTCAGGCGAGGCGAATATCATTGAAACACTGTAGTTTCTTCGTCTGATATTTATTTCTTTCTGTATTCGAATACTACTTGTAACTGTCGTGGTAATGACCAGTTGCAGAGTTCGATTGTTAGAAACGCAGCAGGCAATTATAGTTCATGTGTGTGGCTTGGGTCATTCGCGTTCAACTACCTAGGCAATTTTATAAACGCTGCTATTTTAAAGAGTTAGACTTTGTACAGGGATTATAATATAATTTTGTTCTTGAATTTGATTTTATATTTGATACGGTATATACTTATGTACCGTATCAAATACACAATCAAATTCAAAGGAGAAAGTTAGTGTACTTACACTAACTTTCTCCTCGTGATATTTCTTGATCGCCGACCCACCCGTTGCATCGCATCGGCTACCCGCGCTATTACTTGGTTCTACTTCATCGTTCTTTGTAACTTTTTTTTTTGCTCGGCTCCTAAAGGATCTAGCGTGATGTTAAGTAGCTTATTAAAGGTACCTACGCACTATGCGGTCAACCGTCCGGCTGAAGAACGGCAGGGACCGTCCGGCATCGCAGTGCGGATAAAAACTACTTTCTCGTACATATTTTTGCGGCTGACCGTATTCCGGCTAACCGCATAGTGCGCAGATACCCTAAGACATGTTTAATTCGCTTTGTAGTTTCAGAGATTAGCCCTTTCAAACAACCAAATAAACAGACTCGCTTCAGCTTTATTAGTATTAGTATAAGCTGTACAGACACAGCTAGCATACTATAGAGATCTTAACCTGGATGGTTACCTCATATAATCTCACGAATGTTTTATAAGATAGAAAAAGGTTTTTTGGAGAAAATCGTTAATTTAACTCTTAAAAAACAATTTAAACTATAAAGAGGTTGAATTGTTCGTTTATAATATGTATGTGAAAGGCGATCTCTAGAAGTAGGTACCTGCTGATCCGATTATAAAAATTGTTTCATTGATAGAAAGCTAGCCGTGTCGTAGCATGAAATTTCACGCGGACGAAGTCGCGAGCATTTGCTGGATTTATAGTTTTCTGTATTTTAGCATATATTTCAGCATTGCAGGATGCGGATAACTTGTGACAACAGTTTTTCTGTTCTATGCATGACAAAATCACGTGAATATCGCGTGATTGAAACAGCGTCAAATATAGGAATGTCCAAAAGAAATATAAAAGGAAATTTGCAAATATTCTGTTTTAAATGCTGAAAGTATCCATGTCAGAAGGCCAGTACCCGTAGATAATTAAAAACGGTTACAATCTAGTCGCAATCTCATGTCAGCGACAACCGATGTCAAAACGTAAGGTTAAAAGTATTTTGCCAGATTCAGACTGAGATCAGACTGTGAACGTCCTTAATATTACGAAAATTGCCCCTCTGTTTAAAAACTGAGTCACCAAACATCGTCTCTGATAGGTCGACATGGACAAAATCTCAAAGAAAAACCATGAATCATTTTCCACATACCTACAGTGAAAACTACGAAAATCGGGTAAACAGTTAAGTTAAAATCGATTCAAACATTAATGTGACAGCGCTCAGTAGCGTGACTGCCACTGACGCAAAATTGATTCACCATTACGTACAGGCGGCGCGACTCGACCTGTTATTGTTCGATTACCGAATATCTGCTGCCTGTCGTGATTGTAGGTATTCAATACTGTACACCTGTGTCGTGCACAGGGAGCTTTTTCTTTTAACGGGAAAAAGTATTCGGCTAAAAAAAGTAAAAGTATAAGGTTTAAAGAATTTGAAAAGTATTCGGCATACTATAAAGTGGTGATTAGAAATTGGAACATCACCCTTCAAAAATGGAACTTTGAATTTTTGAATAGATTTATCGATGGTTTTTGTTTTATATTTATGACGTCTATTCGTATTAGGAATTTAGATTTATAATTCGATCGTCTTTTTTTTTAAAATATGTTTTGAAGAAGTGAATGCTAATGTGATTTGAACAGTAAAAAGGGACTCAAACATTTTTCAGGATAGGTCTTTGAACTCTATAAAGCCAAGTCCAGCAGTGGACGTTTCATTTTGAACAACTGAAACTTTCATGAAAGGCGGTGCAGGCTTTGAGTGACGTATTGCCATAGAGTGGGTTTTTGTAGACGAGTTATAGAGTCTAGATAACTAGATTAATACCTACTGCCTAGATTTTTCTATGAGGCAGAAAATTAAGAATTTTTAAAAGATTTTTGTTTACTTCTTTTTATTAAATATGCAGTATTTAGTATATAGTTTTCTTTCACTTACCTATACGCACTTGAAAATGCACCTATATTAAGGTCAAAATCATACCTACCTAGATACTTTAACTCCTGAACCATATAGGTACCTACTTCTTCTTCTTAGCACTCTTATCAGAGTGGTCGTGGTCTTCGTGCAGTTTCTTGTCTTGGGGCTGATGTGATTCGCCTCACAATTTCTCGCCATCTACTCCATTTTTTGGTAACTTTAGTTACAAGAAAATATGAAAAAGCACGGCGTATAATTTTCTTTTAGTTGAGCAATTTCACAAAATTGTTTACTTGTTGACGCTGCGTTATTGCTTTTTAACATTTTTAACATCATCGGTCAGAGCCTGCAGAAAACCTTAAATACAGCCGTTAAAATGTAAGTATCTTATGAAAATTAAGTATCTACCCACCATTCGATAAAAAACATAATAAATCATTTAAAATCCGCAAATATAATTCGTAATAGATTTATAACACCACCATCCAAATAAACAACATAATTGTTTCAAATTAAATGGAAGTTAACACTTCCAAACGGTTTCTCTTTAGGCAAATAAAACAACCACGCATGAGAGAACTATACCGCTGTATAGGCACAAATCTCCCATGTAGGCATCTCTGTTTTATTGCATTTCTACCCTCACTTACTGTCCCTCTCGCACTTGTTCGAAAACCCCACAAAAGAGCGAGACAGATAGCGGCCGTCAGTGTTACTTAATTCAAGTTTGCGCCGACGTAACGTGAGACAGGCATAGCCGTTTTACAATGGGAGAGAAAAGGACGGGTGACGTATCTGACGGCCGTCTCTAAACAAACGCGGGCGAGGGAACGCTACCGATTGTTATTCTTATGTATGTACGTCTACGGTCGTAAAGGAGGCTTGCTTATAATAAAAAAAAAATGCACTTATTGAATCGTAACCTTTGAAGATATGTAAACAAGTTATTGTATTTGTATGTTCGGATACTGTAAGGCAATATTATGGGGAGGGATATATGTTTTTATTGTTATGTAGTAGTTATCCTGTGTTCATCTACCGAAGATAAGGAGGGGGGGTTCCTTGACCCGATATATGCCCGACACGGAGTCAGTAAAATTGGACCCAGTCATGAAAATGTCATCAAAATGCACAATTAAGGAAATTAATCGTTTAGCAGCTGCCACATTCGTCTGTGTCATAGAATGACAGTTGTCACTTGAATATACTGACAATTTATGTTGATAGTCAATTGCTTAGCAGTCATTTTCCCTGACTTAACTAAATTACAGACTATCCCGCTCTCCTACTAAGAAGACGCACATCTTCTGCAATCCCAATTTAGAATAGAAACCCTCGGGTCACCCAGGTCTTTTGCAGATGTTCTGAAAGGACTTCCCGACCAAGACTACTTCTGGAGGGAGGTGGACTGGTTGCTATGACCAACACTTGAAGGACTAATGGCCGAATCCTTTAATTTACGGACCGTTCTTGGTTAAAAGTACGACTCTTAAGTATATATTTACCAATAATGAAGCAAAGACCTCGTAGCTTTGCATAATAGATCCTCCCATAAGGAAGTAGCTAACACCGGTCAAATTAGCTTACCAATCTATTTATATGCTCAGCATGGACATACAATATGCTGCTACTGGTAAGCAAAACGATTCGTTTTTGTTTATAGGAACCAAACTTATAGTGGATAAGACAAAGTTTAAAACAGAAGACGAACTAGCAGGGGATCGAGCGGGGTGGAGGGGGAGGGTTTCATGGAACAAATCTTAGTAAGGTAACCAATAACCATAGAACATTGTCTCAAAAAGTCATTTTATCTAATTAGGCTGAGAATCAACACTTTTCGAACGTCAAAATTACATAAGACAGTCCCCCAAAACGCCCGCCTTTCACCAGTTCCTAGTGCTTTCGCTGGGAAAAAGAAGTGGCGCAATAAACCCCCCAGCAGCACAGATGTCTGTTCAGTTAGAAAAACTTGCTTCTATACAATAAAGTAGGTATGCAAAGTAAATGAAAATACGAGATACGGAACATTAAATTAAACTATTTGCCGTATGTCAGCTAGCCACGCCAATATACCAATAAATATACCTAATGAAAACTATATTCAAGCAAAAAAAATGCCTCCAGGCATAAAGGGCATAGCTTACATATTGACATACACACATATTATATTACATATAAACTTTATTAGCTACACTACTATACTTATACCTAAGTACCACCAGAAATCATTATATAAGTAGGTACTTGAACAGTAGCCAAATCGATTAATAGCCAACGAATTCACTCGAATATAATTCTCGTAATCGATTGTGCCATCGTGTTGAGGTTTGAAAGTCAACTTCAGGCGATATTGACCGATAAAATTGGCTTAACTAGTTAATTTCAGGTTCGTTCAGTGTTTTAAATGGCTATGGGGCGATGCAAATAACCTTTTGAAAAGGGTGTTCATTTTAGGTTTTTTTAAAGTAAGGGTAGTTAGAATTGTAGGTTTATGTTAGTTGCTAATGTAGTCATCGGCTTTTCAGGAAATTGGTAAACAATTTTTTTTTTTTGGTTTATTTTGTTATGGTCAGGCAGTTTGAGTAATTTATGCGGCCTACCCAATTGTCCCTTCTTGTTTATATTGTTCGTCGAATCGTTGAGCTTCTTAAGTTTAGAGTTGAGCTGAGCCTGCACGATTACTGATTACTGACAAATGCGTGCACTGACTGGACAGGTCCACTCAATCCGTGTGGTTCTTCCCTGAAAAGGCCATTTCAGACATCAATCTATGGTTTTGACATGATCTGACCAAGATTATGTCTGGACTTTAAAAGAGACTGTAACCTCTGAGTTTGGTTCGGCCTTTCTTCTCAGAGTAGTCAGGTAGGAAACGCCGACCTCATCTAATTAAAAAAAAATATGATTGACGTGTAAAAGTGTTTCACGTGTAAAAGTGTGTCAGACAAAGTTACTTTGGCATTTTTTAATATAGGGGTTTTTTTTTTTTACTTTTGCTTTAATTTTATTATTTTATTGCTTTTTTTTCCATACAAACATACATTTTATTGTATCCAAATATTACATTTTAAATATGTAACGTTTATTAAGTATTTACATAATATAGGCTATACAAATATAATATCTATGTATTATCTAATAGGTACTAAAAATAACAAAATTAAATCCTAACTTAACTAAAACTATACAGAAACTAAAATATAGCGTCAAAAAATTCACCCGCATCGCTGTCGACTGGTAATGTTCCCAAGAGACTGGCGGCATTACCACGTTGTATGGCAATGCTTAGCCTTTGGCCAAGGTAAAAGCCAGCCCTTGGGTCACGGGAAGTGTCAACCAGCCTTTTTGAAATTTCTTTAAAAAGACCATGAGCACTCGGACCCCACGGCCCGAGGGTTTCAACCCCAAACGGCTCGAAAATATAATATCCGATAAGATTATTATATTTTCGCCGCTTGAGGTTTTCCGCAGCCGCAGCAGCAGCGCCAGCACAGCATGCCGAGCCAGGAAGATGGGATGGCGCAAGAGTATCGACACACGTTGCGTCCCACACTAAAGGCCTACCCACCTTCCATGGAAATAAATATAGGGTTAGTTAAATCAATGTCCGATCTTGGGGCGGTGGATACGACTGCACGCAGTCAAGTAGACGAGTGTCTGACGTGAGTGACTGTCCTGGGGAGTCCCAGGATCGAAGTGCCTCACGCAGCTTAGAATAAATATTACTAACACTATTAGTTTACATTGTTACGAACAAATATGGAAGTCATTCCGAAATAAATGTTTATTATTATTATTAATATCGTATGGGTGTCCAATAGTAAGTGGCGAAAGTTTCTAGAAGAATTTACTTCCTATTATGCTAAAACTTACTATTTCATTCAGAAATCATTCATATAAAAATACACACAAACATAAGTCTCATTATTTTATGTTTACAAAAGATATAAAAGTCAAATATTTTTTATCGCAAACTAAAGCCAACTTTGTGTGACTGTATTAGAGTCTATTATTGTCCTATAATCTGACCACACAAGCCTTTTATATCGTGTACTGCCTATTGTTTTGGTTTATAAGGTCGACATTCCTCTCTACTATTAGCCTCACTTTCCTTTCTTTTAAGCGAGTTAGAAGGAAACACGCTCTATGAAATTGAACTTTATAGATGTTATTAAATGAGGAAGTATTTTTGAAGTCGTTTATAAATTATAGATGAGTGTTTATTTGATGGGTTAAAAAAGCCTTTTGTAAGTCCTTTCGAAGTTTTACTTGTTTGTCGGTTGGAGGTAGGTACCTACTGTTTAGGGTTGGACAATAATACTGCAGTGCGGATGACCGGTTCCCTTTGTATTAGTTAGCCGATTTATTCTTCTTTAAGAAAATCGAGTGGTATGTAGATAAGTCATAATAACAGCCGCAGGGGTCGATTGATGGTTAAGGTTCAGCTATGCTTTCCGCGGTCGGTTCCTGGATGGGTGACCATCCATTACCTACATATATTATCCCCCTCCGTGCTTCGGAAAGTACGTTAAAAGACGATGGTCCCGGCTGTCATTCATAGATCTGTGACTGTTTGTTACGGGTATTCAGAAGCCCGGATCATCATAATTACCAGCTATATCACATCATAATATTATACAGTCACCAGAGAAGGACACGTCAGCCAAACTTCAGCTCAATCGGATTACTAAAAGTGGGTGAAAAAACAATTACAATATTTGAACCAAAGCGTAAAACTGGATTAAAATGACAATTAAATGAAAATACAATTCTGTAATACTGTGCTTCGTGAAAATCAAGACATGATCGGCTGCTAAGATTCTTTATATTTAATCGCTATCCAATCTTAGATTTACCCCCACTTCCCCCTAAGGCATCCCCCCAGTATACATACACCTGATACACCTTGTTTTTCTCTAATCCCCAGGTCAACATGGAAGCGAACATACACACTTATGTAAGTACATATATAGACTCTTCTTTTTATAGTTTCCAAGACTGTAAATAAACAATGGTCCGCTTGGGAATTTTTTTCTGATAAATATTGTCATTGTTTACATGATCGGAAAACGTAAAAAGAAGATTATTGCACAAAATTTCGCGTTTATTATAATTAAAAATAATAATTTAATAAATAAACTAAATAATAAAAGAAAAAATAAATCAAATATAAATATTTATAAATAAATATTGTAAATAAACTGATTGATAATTTGTGTTTCCTTTTAGATAAGCAGCAGTGAGTGTCAAATTAAATTAATTATAACGTTAACATTTTCTCAAAAACGTACAACGAGTCTAATAATAGTAATGAATATTAGCTTCTGCCCGCGGATTCACCCACGTGGGTGTCGGAAATTGTTGACACAGGAACATGCATCTAGTCTAAGTTCTTCCCCAGGATACCATCTTGCCAAATTTTATCGAAATCCTTTCAATGGTTTGGACGTGAAAAGGGATATGTTGGATTTCATGGGTTTCATTTATTTTGCGCGGATCTCTAATTCAATTTCTAAAATAAAGTAGCCTAAGTTACTCCTTATAACATCAGCTATCTGCCAGTGAAAGTACCGTTAAAATTGTTCCAGCCATTTCGGAGATTAGCCGAAACAGACAGATAAAACATTTAAAAATTGTTTTTTGTTATAAGTACCGTATATACTTTCTAAAGCATTTAATAAAAAACATTACAAAGAGACACTTAAATTTTATTTATTTGTAAAGAGAAACAAACTATTCAGCCTCAAAATATAATCACATCACAAAATAACCACATCAAACACATACGTTAACGTAATTTCGCTGACAGCTAATTTGTCAAACCCAATGTTATCGTCAAACTGCAGTACAAATGAATACATAGATACAACACATACGCACCAATATGTCACGGGCATAATCCCTAAAGCCAAGTCTACACTATCCACCTATATTTGCCTATATAGTCCTGGTATTAGGTCTCAATCTAAATATGACTGGGGGAATCATAGCTGCATGAATTAATTACGAGTGGTATATTTTTTGTTATCTTCATTTTTTGTGGATCTGTGAGTCTAAAGTTTGTTAGTAAAACGGAAACAAAAAGGAATCGCCAACATTCTTTTGTTTTACTGTGTCTAGAAAATTCCATTTCCCTATTTTGTATTTATTTACATAACATAATAAGCCTATAATGTTCCCATTACGGGTACTCAGGCCTCCTGTCATCGAGAGGGAATCGGCTGTAATGCGGCCCTGTTGTGGGTTGGTAGATGTAACATGTCTTCGAATTTTTGTTCTAGGATATGCCGGTTTCGTTACGGTTTTTCTTTCACCGTTTTTAAGAGCAGTGGTGATGAAATAGATTACACAAAGGCTCGGTTCGAAACTACAACCTGCATCTCGTAAATCGGAGCCGTTACCACTGGGTTCTTCTATTGTGAGTCTTTTTCAATAATAGTGGTGACATCTTTATAGAAAAGCCCTGTAAATAATGCCGTCATCGTATGATGAGCTAAAACTAAAACTAGAGACCGCCGTATCCCGTGTTTCGCCGAGGGCGGGAGCATAAAGACGCAAGCGTAGAAATAACTCGGGAACGTTTGGAAGAACCCAGGTTCGTGCAGGAAACTTTAAATCGTAAATAAAGATTACAAAAAAAACCCTTTGGCCCAAGACGTAAGGTGTTCTACATTTCTATAAACTCTGGTATTCGATATTTTCTTTCATTATTTTCCAAACAAACAAATACAAAATCTCACACGCAAACGAAATCTCTAAACTTCATTCACACTCTTTTCAGATCAAAAAGCCACGTTTGTGGTATCTAGTTAGTACGTTCAATTATGTGCTAACAGTAACTGTAGCCAATCACGAGTTAACTGGCACAGTCGCTAACTGCACTTTTAATATTTAACGAGCGTTGTGTTGTGTGAGATCTCCACACGTGGCCACTATTTGCAGACCAAGTGCTGCCCACGATTACAAGGAGGAATTAATCCATTTATTTGGAATGGTTATCTACATGCCGAAAGATACCTCACTGCGATACATCGCGGGCTGTTGGGGTTTACCTTGATGTCTAGCATGTGCTTGCATGTCTATTAGCATGCAATAAAGTCTAACGAAGTGAGTTTTTTTTTGGTCAAATTGTGTCATCATAATCTGCAAAACTCAAAAAAAAAAAAAAAGTTTTGTATGCTGTCTCAAAATTAAAGAAGGATTACTTCACCTATTTTCATCCCAAAAACGCGTGAATAATTTAAGTACAACATAAGTCATTACCCCATAAATAATGACTATGACTAATCCATCTAACTTCAAAGCTCGCTGACCGAATACACATGTATTAACAGCTTATCATTAATAACGACAAACAGCAGTCACATTAGCCGACTATATATTCAACTATCAGCCGCATATACGCGTCAGGGTTTGTGACCGGCCTTACTCTCGTTAAATAAACCAACATTATGTGACGAGATATTTAATCGTTTCTATATTAGGCTGTCTGGACGCGATGAGCTACGACCATCAGTCAGGGCGGTTTGATAGCAAAGCCAGGTGTCAGGCCGACTTACATGCATTGATGATTAGGGTCACAACTGTTAGCGGGACTAGTGATAAGCGCTAGCGGGTTTGTATACGCTATCGATATTTTAACATTGTTGTGATGTAGACTAGAGATTTATATGTTCAGTGAGAGGTTTTAGAGGTTTGTAAGCATTTGAAATTAAAAATGTTTAAATGATACTTGATTTTATTTCTGTTAGTAGGTTTATACCAACACTTTTACACGTCAATCATATTTTAAAAACTGGATGAGGTCGGCGTTTCCTATCTGACTAGTTGACTACTCTGAGAAGAAAGGCCGAAACAAATTCACAGGTCACAGGTTCTTTTAAAGGCCAGACAAAATCTTGGTTAGATCATGTGAAAACCATGTAGATTGGTGTCTGAAACGGTCTTATGAGGAAAGAACCACACAGATTGCTTAATCTGTGTGGTTGGTGACAGGTCCAATTGGACCTGTCTAGATTTGATTTGTTGATTGGAGTCTCGGCTATACATAGTCAGATATTGGAATGAAACATCTTCATATTTTAGTCGTAATTTTTTATTTAGCTTAGAGGTGTTGCGTGTGTTTCATTGTGAACAAAATCTCACTCAACCAGATTTCGCAGTTGTCTTGTTCATGTCGTCAGCTCATCTGACCTTTAGTCTACAAACACATTAATTAATTAGCTTAAGTTTCTACTAACATTCTACAGTAAAGCTACATACTAACAAACGGTTTTATTCGATCGAGCAAACGCGTCGAATGAAAAGCATGGCTCGGGCTTTCGTCCACACATTCAGCATTTATATTATATCGAGTGACTCGCGACGTTTAGTATTCAACGAAACGTTCGAGCCAAAAGATGTCTGTCGAACAAAGGAGACAGTGACTGCATTTAGTAAGTCTTCATCATCTGCCTAGCCTTTTCCCGACTACGTTGGGGTCGCCATTTAGTAAGTCTCGCAGTTCTCAATTTTAAAAAAGAAAATAAAAGAAAAATATTGGTTAGATCGCTGCTGTGGTACTTTTATCAGACACACCTGTTTAATCAAGTTCACATTAGCTGTCCATGTGAACTTGATTAAAGAGCTGCTGTGTCCCGTAGATTATAACGATTATTTAAGGTTGCCAGAAGGACTGTATACAGAATTACTTTCTATGATGACTCCATTAATAAAAAAAAGACGCTCGACTCGAAAGACGCGTACATACATACGCTCGACCCAAGCTCGGCGGGTCGGTTTGAATAAGTGCGAAGGAAATTACATTTATTTAATTCGATCGAGCCTTCGAGTTGTGAGTTTTGCGGTCCACACGTTGATTTTTACTTGTTTTCGAGTAATATCGAATGTGAGGACGGAGCTTTAGAGCGCTGAGGTGTACCCCAGCTTCACCAGTGTGTTCTCGAGCTCAAAAATCTTTCTTCAAATGTTGATTTGCCAAGCTCTTGAGGTTTACAAGAGCTTGGCTCTTACAAAACAATGTTTTTCGTAACAAATTCTGTACAAACATTAAATTACACACAATGATAACGTAATTACATAGAAGTACCCACATAAGTTTATTTCAAGGTTAGTTCAACTTTCTTTGACATCTCGTCCCTCCGCTTTCATCCCTGAAGATTTGTGGTGTTTCCAAATTTTAATAAAACATTTTATACAAGGTTACTCGTGTAAGGACATTAGCATTTTATTCTCAGTTTCCTCTGTCTGTTTGTTCGTGTTAAATTCAGTGTTTCAGTGTGTATAATTTTCTTTTACATTATGAACTTTGGTGAATCAATGTGTATTTGAAGTCGACTTAGCTATGAAATAAAATTATATATAAGAAGAAAGATATGATATTATTAACTATTTCGGTTTTGGTACATAGATGGATACGGCAGTAAAAGTTATATTTTTTTAGGATTCAAAATGTACTTTTGACTGCCTTATACTTACGTGAAAATAAAAAAAAATAAGAACTGGGAAGACGCAGAAGCTTTATTCATAGAGATGCCTCCAAATATACAAAATCTAAATTAATATTAAAAAGATTTGATTTTTTGTATGTTTGTTTTTACGCTTTCACACTAAAACGGCTGAACGGATTTGGATTAAATTGGGCACAAGGGTAGACCATGATCTGACTAAGGACATACTTTTAATCCCGATATTCTAACGGGATTGAGACTTATGCGTGTAAAAACCGCGGAGCCTAGCTAGTAATTTATTAAAAACGTATCTTACACTCAATTTTCTAAATGCCCTGTGATTCTTTTCCTTTTTTTTTTATATAAATTCACATACATACATAATCAGCCTATAATGTTCCCACTGCTGGGACACAGGCCTCCTCTCGGTGAGAGGGAGTGGGCTGTAATCCACCACGCAGGCCCAGTGCGGGTTAGCAGATGTCACATGTCGTTGAATTTTTGGTTCTAGGACATGCCGGTTTCCTCACGATGTTTTCCTTCACCGTTTTGAGAGTAGTGGTGATGAAATAATTAAATTATTATATTATTAAATGCACATACTATTAATATTATTTGAAGTCTGTTACCTTATATAAAGTAAATATTATTTAAAACCAATTCGATATTACACGCACACGGACCTGTTCCTAAAATCGGCTTTAGCAAGCATTCCCGCTGTCAATGCAATCGCACCCTCATTAGCAATTCCCAGTGATGCGACGTGCCGTCTACGACCGGTTTAGCCTTTGATTTTGACTAGCAAGCCTTATTATTGCGTATAAATTGCTAGGTTATATGCGGTTTGTAGAGCAAGTAACTATTATGTACTAATGTAACACGTAGATTGGTGATAGTTATATAGGGTGACTGGTAATCAGTGACCGATATCTAAACACGTGATTGTACTCATGATAACAAACAACTTTGACTATGGGACCGAACATGAAATCGCGTAAAAAAAATATCTGCTGTTCAGTACATTTTGACCAGTTAGGCGAACATAAACGACTAAACAGCAGATTTTTTTTCGCAATTTCAGGTTTGGTCCCATAGTAAAAGTTGTTTGTTATCATGAGTACAATCACGTGTTTAAGTATCGGTCACTAATTACCAGTCACCCTATATAAAAATCAGATAGACGTTCTTAGTAATTTCTCTGGAATATTCCTCGATTTCATCGAAGAGAAGGAAAGAATTCTCAGAAGACACGGTGATTTTTCACAATTTTAATTTTATTAGTGGTGACAAGGTTTTATTCGTAGAATAATTACAATAAATACCTACTGAGTTGTACGAGTTTAGTTCATGAAGATAGAAGGACAAAATAATCTCTTCAATTTGAACTTATTTTACAGTCAACAAAAGAGATAAGTATGCAGGATCGTCGGATGTAGTTGAAGTTTAGTAAGAAACCGATGGATGTTCTCGAATTAAATTAAATTTAATTAATAGAAAACAAACAGCTCATTTATCAAGTTTAATTTCAGTCGACAACATCCATCGGTTTCTTACTAAACTTCAACTATATCCGACGATCTTGAAAACTTATCTCTTTTGTAGACTGTACCTATACATTATTGCAATCTGTGCTAGTATTCTACCGTAGCGTACCGTCGCGTAGCGCTACGCGGCTACGCCGTAGACGTCGTAGAGGGTGGATAATACAACGACTTCTCTTATATTTTGGTCAGGGTTATAAAATTTGGTGGTATTCGGTACATAAAACAGACAGACAGATAGACAGTGAAAGACAGACAGACAGTGTGAAATTTCAGGAGTGGGTAAAAGTACGTTTGTATCTAATGACTGTTACTTAGATTAGCAGTTGATTTACACACAACAACAACAACAGTTGTACAAGATACAACTAGAATTGTTTTAATATTACACGACCAGATACAACGATGTAAATATTTAGTTCCAAGAACGCTGCGACGGACGTAATCATACAGTGACTTGCATTATTAACACAAAATATATATTTCATTGGTTTTTCATACCACAACGTACATAATTTTAAAGCGCACCAAATATGAGCGAAGCGTGGCTGCTAACGTGTTTTTTAAGTTTTATTAATTCATAATAATATTAACTTACACTAACGTATATTTTTATGCTTCCTGCAAATACGTGGCTGAACTTTGTCGGAAGAACTAACTTCTACGTTTTATTTTTATTGAAACTATGTAGTTATTTCTGTAAACTTTTTTCGCTGAAGCGTGGCCGGTTCGGTACGGCGTGTTATCTGCCCGGTAGAAAAATAAGACACGGTTCTATGATATACGTCGCAGTGCCGTGCCGTATTGCTGTCGTGTCGTCAACAAGTTTCCATAGTGATCCATACAACACTAACAACCGTACACACTGCAAATAAAGGTGGACGTACATTTATCAGCATCGTACGCGCCGCATTTCGTTGTCTCAATATTCGAAAAGTTTTCGATAACAACTCATGGTAGAGCTACGCATGTTACGAAATGCGGCGCGTACGGTGCGGGTGAAATGTGCGAGGTTTCACATGATGTCATACAATGAATTCTAAAATGCGGCTCGGACGGCGCGTGCGGCGCATACGTTGCTGAAAAGTGTGCGATCAGCTTTAACTGTAGTTTTTTACTGCAAAAAAAAACGTGTGTACAAAGGGCCTCTGTTTCTTCAACTAACTAAACTAATTAAGACCCATGATGACGGAACGTTTGCCAACAAACTGTTTTGCAGTTTGGCAAGTATTGATTACTGTTGTACAGACGCCAGCACATCAAGCTACCCGAAACTGTCAAAATTTTCCAATCAACTTTGAACCTTATGCTTTAGCGGTAAAGTTGAAAATCCATTAAATAAATTTGACAGATTGTAGCAGCTTGACGTGCTGGCGTCTTAACTGGGTTGTGGTGGTCAGATAGGCAGTCATTCCATGTAAAATCCTGATATTCAGCTGCATATGGTTAACATAATAATAATAACGTTTATTTGGACTCAATAAAATATATTCTAATACAGTTATGTTCCAATAAGAACTAGGATACAATTAATGTAAGTGAGTAGACTAAAACTATATGAACTCCTGAATTCCAAACTAGGTAAAAACCTGTATCTTGGAAATCAGTGCTCTTTCGTGATAGATTAGGTGTAAAAACTTACAAATCACACACACGACAATTCCAAATTTAATTGACTTAGGAGGTACTGAAGTCTAAAACTTGACGGGTGAGTTATGTATGGTCAGTGAGTGTGTGTGGTGTGGATGTAGGGTGTGAATGTGTGACTGGAATGGTTTGACTGGAAGCCGACCCTGGGAAAAGGCTAGGCAGATGATGACTGTATATTATCGCGATTTTCGCAATCAAGATCAAGTTTATCCCTCTACCTTCACACAGTGTAGTAACAGTTTCACGACGACTCTAAATCGGTGGCTGGGTACTATTAGGTAGAGGTATACACATCATTTAGGAAGGTATCAACCTGCTGTCCTCTGACGGCAACAACACAACACCCACCTTAATGTAACGATTATAAAGATCACTATGATCTTGACAGTGATGCAAACTGTGAAAGGACTGTACACACAACCTAAGAAGGTTCTAATCTCCAAAACTTCAATAGAAATTACACGTATTCAGGCGGTCATCACCCACCATGAAAAACCAACAGCGCTTGGCAACCCACAAAGCTACAATGGCGCCACTGAAACCCAAGTTCCGTTGCAACTTCAAGAACTCCCGTCGACTGCCTCCAACAATGGCTGCACAGTGTGCTGTACCGTATTCATAGCTTTCATACAAGTCCCAGGGGCGCAAAGTTAATTTCAAGTTGGGAAAATGGCTGTGACGTTCTCTCATTTATTAAAATACTAACGTCTTGAACTTAATAGGTTTTGGTAACTGTGAAAGTTGATGCAACGCCAGACTATTGTTCGGCTGGGTATTATGTTGGGGTTTGTATCGGTCTTATACCGTTTCGAATTTATTTTAAAACGTATAGTGCAATTCACTTGACTTAGAGTTGATTTTGCAATAGCCAGATATATGTTACTGAAGGGTAAATATTGCCATTTGACAGACAACCAACTAATACAAACTGTATCATAAACTGTCATATCTATTCTTCAGATAAAAGTAATCTGACTACCTATAGAAAAATAAGCCCTTAGGATCACACGATCTCAAAGAAGTCGATATATTTATGTAAAAATCTAAACGACATCGACAGCACTTCGAAGGATATTTAGACTTTAACTGAAAATTGCTTGCTATCCATTTGATAGCAGATTAAACTATAATAACAACCTTAGGTTGGAACCAAAATCAGTTTTACCAACAAAAACACAGCGCTATTCTTTACGAACAAAAGAGACTCAAAAAACAATTTGTGTATAATCAAATAATCACCTTATTTGGTTTCATTACTGATTTATTTCGGAAAGAGACAGTGTAGCGAGAAATAAAATCAGTTATTAAACAGCAGATTTTCACCCCTTTCCGCGAAATAAATTATATAAAGCCACGAAATAGGTTAAAATCTCGTTAAAGCGAAACTAAAATAAACAAAATATTTAGAATTATTCATATCGAAATCATGCTTCGACCGAACCACATATTAGCGCAGCTACATATTTTTTATGACTGTTTTTACGAGTTATCATTTTTACGAGTTTCGCTCCTCGCTTTGCAGGGCGTGGAAGGGTTTTGACCGATTTCTTTAGGTAATTCTATGGGATTTTATGTTTTGAATATGATTTTGCATCCTGCGTTATTTATTCGTGTGTTCTTTTTTAACTTAAGTAATGTATTGTTTTAATTAAAGACGTTAACGCATGCTCGTTTCATCAGAGATGTCATCCATCGCTCTCCATCAGGCGTGATCGGGGTCAAGAGCAGGCTCATTCAGCAATATATAAATAAAATAAATACCAGTCAGCCTTGGTATCGTGGTAGCTCCAGGTTTTGACCTCTGGTTATACATCTAAAGCTAACAAAAGTTAGTAATAAAAGGTTAATTCATCCAATTCTTTAAAAAAAATTGGTCTGCGTCAATCATCATCAAGATAAAGAAACACAGAAATCACTAATAACATTCCATAGTGAACCGATTCTCGAACTTGTTGCACGAATACTGAACCAATTAGAACCGAAATGCATAAGAAAATAGCCGTAGTAGGCCATGACTAGCATCGCCGACATTGTACAGAAATAACTTCTTACATACTAACCTACCTCATATTCTATTCTAGCTCCTTCCCGCGTCTTCGTACGCATGCTTGTTTTAACATAAACATTATCTAATGTCAATATTGCCAATCGGCAAAAATGTAGCTTTCTATTAGTGAAAAAAAAGAGCATAACTGTAGGTATGTGTATCAGTACTCAAAGAGAGAATAGGAATAAACAGAAAACTTTATAAATAAACGACGTCTCATTGTCAGGTGCAACGTCAACGTTCAAAGGCCTTCAGCATTCTTAATGGAAAGCAAGTAGGGTGAAGGTTTTGTTGCAAAGTCAAATCAATTATTTCAAATAGGCACATTAAAGACACTTTTGAACGTAAAGAATTACAATAAAACGAAGAATGGGCAAGAAACTCCACCGTTACTCTTTTAAAATGTTTTGTATACATTCATTATATAATTATATGTGAAGACGTTGGACCTAGAATAAAATTAGTCTACCTAAAAAAGGTAAAAAGAATTAAAAATAAAGACAGGTAAATCAATTATGTGATAGATACACGGTGCTCACAACACATATTTACAAATATTGTAAAAGTTGATGATTTTCATATAATCTTAACAAGTGTGTGAGTTACTATAGTCACAGAATATAAAAATAATGTCTTTCTGATTTTGTCAAGACTCTAGATTGTCCTATGGTGTTGTTGCATGATTTTATCATCGTAAATTCTTCAGTTTTTAGCAAATAATAGCAAATATGCAAACCGGTTGTTCTTCTATAAGAAAGAAAGAAAACTTACAGCAAAAAAAAAGTTATTTCAATTCAAAAGAAATAATAATTAGAATTATTTAATTAAAATTAGAACACACACACACACATTAGATTATTTAATTAGAATTATTAATGTAAAGTATTAAAATTTTTGTCAGTTTTTTTTTTAAACTATGGGTCGTTAGATAGTATTGGTAGCCATAATAGCAAGCCAGAAGTCCTAAAACTTTGTTAATCTTACTTTGCCTGCTGAAGCATCATATGCATCATCATTTCAGCCGAAAAACATCGACTGCTAGACATTGGCCTCCACCGATTGCCTAGCACCGCCATTTCGACCAGTTCTATGCTTCTCGCATCCAGTGGATTCCTGCGGCCTTCACCAGGTCATCGGTCCACCTTTTGGGAGACCTTCCAACTCTACGTTTGAAGTGTGGTGGAAGATATTTTTAGTGACATAAGCACCGTCTTAAGTTTTGGATAAAAAAAATTAGCTCTAAGAAAAGAAAGGACGGTCCAAGACCCATTTTAAGTGATCTCATTTGTACCTACTATACTGCTCTACTTGTTCGTTTGTTGTTGGTACAGTTGGGAGTCAAGGACCTGAAAAAGTTTCGCTCTGGATAGTGCAACGTAAATGTTTTGAACCTACGCGAGACGTGACTATCATCCCTGAGCATCATATTTACAGACCTTCTGAAGAATCCAAAGGTAAGGTAAGGTTAGTCTATAGTATTTCAACTTTGTGATGGCCGACTGGCCGCTTGCACTGTTTCGCCAAGACTAACTGCTCACCTCGTTCTCGGAGGGTCGGTGGGGGCGAACAATGGTGGCTCACTCAAGGCGTGACCCCGCCATTGTTCCTTAACCTCTGTAATCGATCGGCATGTGTCGTTGCCTCTAGCCACGATGCATTAACCTTTTCTCATTGCCATATTATCAGCTCATAAAAGGACGTTGAGGGGCTAAATGACCTCCAGAAAGTCCTTGGTTGGATACTGCCATATTATTAACCGATGGTGACAAACAAAAATCCTGCCATCTTTTAAGGAAAACGGGAGAGCGGTATTTATTTTCTGAATCATTTTACCCACACGAAAGTAGCTTGACCAAAAATTGGGCGTAGCATGTCATATCGATTGCACATACCATGTTACCATGTCTAGTGGCAAATTATCGGGCATAGTTGTGATTATAATAGTTGGCTTAGTGTGGCATATGTTGGATCCCACGGTTTGGTCACGCATACCCAACAATTAGAACTGTTTGCCGAGTTCTGGAGAAGGGTTCAGTTTTCGTGGATTACTATAATTAATTTACTGTTGCTTTTGTGTTCAATGGGCCGTGCAATGCTTACTCGGTCTAGTTTTGCTGTCGACATTATGAGAGTCAGTCGATGCATCTGTACCTGAATCCACATGCACACTTTTCAGTCGCCAAGAAAGAGCAACTTTGTACCTGCGATTTGCTCTTGTTGACCTTTCTACATTGCTAATTTTTTTTTCGCCATTTTGGCCTTGAAATAATCATATTTTTTTATCCTATTAATCATTAGGATATTAAGTACAAATCGAAACTACATGAAAATTAGAGGTAGCTTCGTGATGTTTTTTTATGAAGAAAATTTTAATATTTTCTGTTTCTGTTCCACAAAAAGTTTAGAAATATCATGTAGGTACAGACGCCAGCTGGCACATCAAGCTACCCGAAACTGTCAAATTTTCCCAGTCAACTTTGAACCTTCATTTCGTAGCGATAAAGTTGAAAATCTATTAAAGACATTTTACTGATTGTAGTAGCTTGATGTGCTGGCGTCTGTACTCATATTATTTTTATTTTACACCTCAGTCTTATCAATTTAATGAATGATCAGATTGAAGAATGGCTATTTTGCTTGATTCTCTCTCCTAGTGGTAGCTACGACGGCTTTCTCTCTCTCTTGAAAAGTTTTATTCTACTTATCCTCTGATAGATTTATTTTTATCATTATCCCCTATGTCGCGCCTTCTGACTTGAAGCTCCAAAATTTAGTATTTAAGTAAAATATTCTACCTCTAATAGGACAGAAAATATCAGTTGGCCCAACTTCATTTGCCCAAAAAAGTCACAAGTGTCCAACCGTCTTTAATCTTCCAGTAGAAGTGTCGTCCACTACTGAGGTCTGCTACACGTAACGACTGCTGACTCCCAATGTTATTTGCTGTTAGCCGTCCACTTGATTGGACAAACTTTTATTGGTCTGTTACTTCTTTGAAAGTTCCCTTGGCGTGCCTGCCAGCCACTGTTGTTTACTCTGAAATATAGACCCTGATATTATTTGAAATAGCGTCCATTTTACAATGTTTGATTTTTTTGTTTTTATTGCCTGGTTGAGTGTTAGAGTTAATACACTTAGGTTTTGTGCTTTAAGGATTATTGTGGAGTGGACTGGCGGGTTTGTGTTAGTTGTGATTGCTGCTTATGTGCAGTGTGCTCAAGCTGGATAAAGTATTTTATTTCTTGGACATAATCACTCTGACATCTTCGTTTGCAGTTCCATTGCTTGTAGCATAATCAGCTTATAATGTTCCCACTGCTGGGATACAGGTCTCCTCTCTGTGAGAGGGAGTGGGCCGTAGTTCACCACGCGGGCCCAGTAGGTACGGGTTGGTAGATGTCACATGTCTTCGAACTTTTGCATTGCTTGTGTTCATGTTAAATTAATTAATGAGTATTCAGAACGAAATAGTATTATACAATCATATCTGAGTTAATCTGAGTACGAATATCCAGATTAATTTACCATTCAGAGCCTTGTTATTTTCATATTATTTATTTACACAATTAACTTACTATGGTATAAATACTTCTTTTATCTGTTCTGTCGTATAAATCCTACAATGCAAAACTGTGTAGTGTTAACATAATAGAATAGGGTAATTAGCCGGTCGTTGCAGTATACAGTGGTACAAATATCGAGGACTGGTCGTGAGAGGTTAGGCCATATTTTTAGATGTACCTACTTGATTTTGATTTTAATAAACCAGTGTTATTGTTCAGGCAGGAATAAGATTAATGATAATACTCATTTCTGTAAATTGGTTTCAAAAATACTTTTACACGCCGAAAATAATTTATGTTTTAAAACTAGATCGAGTTCAGTGTTTCCTAAATAACTCTGAGAAGAAAGATCGAAACATTACAGTCGCTTTTAAAGTCCAGACCTAGTCTTGGTCAGGCCATATATATGCAGATTAGTGTCTGAGATGGTCTTTTGAGCAAATAACCACATTGTTCCGACAAATGCGTGGTTGCATTTGTCTGTCAATAAGATTGTAACATCCTGTAATTGTTCCACTGCGGAGTAGGGTTTTCCAATGTGAGACCTAGATACGTCACGACAATATATGTGACGTAATCCTTCAATGATCCCATCCTCCTTCTAGGTACCCTTATTTCAATTTATTTGGGGTTGTTGTAACATGTCTTTTAGGGTTCCGTACCGAAAAGGGTGCCAACGGAACCCTAGTACTAAGCCTCCACTGTCCGTCCATCCGTCTGTCTGACAGCGGGCTGTATCTCATGACGTAGTAGGTAGACAGTTGATTTTTTTACAGAACGTGTATTTCTATTGCCACTATAACAGCAAATAATAAAATAAATTGAATGTTAAATTTAAATAATTATAAAATAAGAAACGTGTTTAAAAAAAAATGTAGTGTTAAATATTGTAAACTATGGAACGGAACCCTTCGTGTGGGAGTCCGAAGCGCACTTGGCCGGTTTATTTGGATAATTTAGCGTATTTCTTTAAATTATTTAAAAAGTTTGTTAGTTAATTTAGGATAAAAAAAAGTTCATACCATCACAGCATCATTCACACAATTCATCCATTGTTTCTGGTATGTTCACACACGCAACATTTATTACAGCACCCTAACAAGCTTAGTTTTATTTGACATATATAAAATATTCTGATTTAGTAAACACTGGAAGCCACAGGTTAATTTTCAGCAATGTTTACGTTTACATAATAAATAGGTAAGTGCTTCGCCCGTCTCCACGTGCTCAGGAGTTGTAGATTTACAAAAATAAGTCCCCTGTTATGTAGCTAGCATAATCAGCCTATAATGTTCCCACTGCTGGGACACAGGCCTCCTCTTTTCGAGAGGGAATGGGCTGTAATCTACCACGCGGCCTCAGTGCGAGTTGGAAGATGTCACATAATATCTTCGAATTTTTGGTTCTAGGACACGCCGGTTTCCTCGCGATGTTTTCCTTCACCATTTTGAGAGTGGTGATGAAATAATTTACACAAAGTAAAGTGCCTGTCTGAGTTCGAACCCAGTTATTTTACCTAATAGGGATGATGGGATGGGAACTGAATGCAGGGGGATCTAGACAAAGTGACATTCTATTTGCGATAACGAAGTCAAAAATATATTGGATTCACGTAAGCTACCAAAAACCATATTATGCCAATTCTGTTAAAAGTTGTTGTAGAAATATGAAACGCTTTGAAAGCGATTAATACTTGTTTAGGCCCTCTTGTCTTCTGAACAAAAAAAACTAGTCAAGTGCGAGTCGGACTCGCGCGCCGAGGGTTCCGTACTTTGTAAGTAAGAAAGAAATTACGTTTTTTTTGCGGTGAACATGACGCAAATAAAAACAAAAACATAAAAAATAAACTAAAAAAAAAGATAGGGGCGTCACATCCACGCAAAACGGCAAGGTGCCTCACGGTAAAAACATAGGTTTTTTTTGTAATGTAACTACAAATTTACGGTTTTCGGATTTCTTCCTTTACTTGTGCTACATGATATTGCTTCTTGCCAAATTTCATGATTCTAGGGCAACGGGAAGTACCCTATACGTTTTGATTCCGGAACATAAACGCTCGTATCTTTTGATTGCGTCGACTTAGAAGTTTGATTTTTTCACTTCTTCAAGGGATTGCAGCCTTCCTGAGAATGAGGGTCTTGACCGACGGACAGACAGACGGACAATAAAGTGATCTTATAAGGGTTCCGTTTTCCTTTTGAGGTACGTAACCCTAAAAAGACCATAATTAAGTAAATGTGGAGACTATAGCAGTGTTCATAATCTCAGATAATTTACGTTCCGTCAGCTATTCAAACCTAAGCGCTATTCACTGCCGCTGTGGGTAGAGGTACATACCGCGCGGATTTCGCTCAGGTATTTAGTATCAAGTTCCGCGGCTAGAGCGACCTGAGCGGTATTCGCTGCCGCTGCGGGTAGAAGTGCATACTGCGCGGGTTTCGCTCAGGTATTTATTATCAAGTTCCGCGCCTAGAGCGTGAAATCCGCTTTGGTGTGAACAGTAATATTACCCCATACCCACTCGGTTTTCTCTACCGCAGACGGTAGCGAACACCTCTTAGGTATATGAATAGGCCTTGACCAGTATCTAATTTAGAGATATGCATACTCTAAATTGATTTTTGAGTGACCATTTGTAACAAAAAGATCATAATAAGTGTTTGGTTGCAATGGAATTTGAACTTAATTGAGTATGACATTCAGTTTGTTGTTCCATAATTTGAAAATAATAACTCAAATTCAGATCTACATTTGATATGGTTCAGTATCTGTAATACCTATGTATTACAGATATCAATACTTACGATGCTTTAATTGTAGGTAGGGACGTCGTAGAATGATTGTGCCTTTTCTTGATAAAGAACCTTTCTTACCTATATCGGTGTCGGTGCTCAGTATCGGCACTGCAGTGTACGCCAAGCCTTATTCGCGGGTAGCAACCATCTCCAGGGCGCTATTGATTTTAGGTCGATCAACTTTACTCAAGGTTAAAAATGTATAGCCCTTCAGTAAACAAACAAACAATTCCAGGGTACTGTTGAGTTAAAGAACAAACACATTACGAAACAATTTAACAGAATAAAGTGCTAAAGTTAAGGTTGGATTTGGAGTTACACATTAAATACAGGAATCCCAAGAAAAGTTTGCACTTCGGGATACTTCGTATATTTTCGGAAATACGAACGCAAGATAATGAGATTTAATATAGAGCTGTTACAACCATGGAGGCACCTGCTTATTTTGTATTATCACGCTTACAACATTATAGATTAACACTCTATGTAATCTATACTAATATTATAAAGCTGAAGAGTTTGTTTGTTTGGTTGAACGCGCTAATCTCAGGAACTACTGGTTCGAATTGAAAAATTATGTTTGTGTTGGATATTCCATTTACTGAGAAAGGCTATAAGCTATATAACATCACGCTACTACCAATAGGAGCGGAGCATCCATGAAAAATGTTGCAAAAACGGGAAAAAATATTCCTTTTGAGAGCTTCCGTTGCGTGCGCTGCGTAAACGGTTAAGGTTACGCAAAAATCATGTATGACGGAATTGTTTCCCTTTGAAAGATCTAAAAAAAAGTCCTCGACAGCATATGTCTATCTTTTAAGGTTGTTCTAAAATATTGCATTATTTGCGAAGGTGTTTTTATAAACATGATATTACCTTATCCTTATCCAAGTAAATACGTTATTCATCACAAGTATTTATTTTGAACAAAATTACCCTTGACATCATTTGATTTCAAAGAATATCTTAGTAGATGTCATGGTTTTAAAATAACTCCACAAGGCGGCTATGAGTGGGGTGGAATATATTTTAGTAGGTTTTTTCCTCAAATTAACGCGGGAGGAACCGCGAGGCACAGCTAGTTATATATAATCAGCCTATAATGTTCCCAATGCTGGGACTCAGGCCTAGAACGTGAGAGGGTCGCTAATTATAAGCCAGAGATTAAAACAGAAGAAGAACTAGCAGGGGATCGAGGAGGGGGGGGGGGGGCGGTGGAGGGGGCTCAGAGGATCAGGCCGGAATAAATCGCTTCTTTTTCGTCGTATCGATGATTCCATTTGTTTGTTTTAAATCGCACTGCGGCTCAGCCCCAAGTTTTTGCCCGCAGCGGCCCACCTGGCATCTTAGCCAGGTGTGTCATGGCAGTTGCTGGCCCGCTGGAACCCTTTCTGCAGGCTCAATATAGCCGAGGACGATGTTTGAGAAGCCACAGTTCTAATCGTGCCGAACTACATGAGTTTGCATCACTGTCATAATCACAGTGATCTTTATTGCCGTTGCTATAAGGTTGCTGTTCGGTTGCTGCCTTTCACAAGTTTGTCAAATTCACAGAGAGTTTTATTGTCGTTGCAATAAGGTTGCTATTGGGTTGTTGCTGCCAGAGGTAAAATAACTGTGAACGGAGTGTAGAGCTACCATCATGTGGATGAGAGTTTTTGAGTTTAGACCATACCGGATACTATATAAATTTCGAGGCCCGCACTAAGAATTAATGATAACAAGATTTCAGTTGTCCTTACTTTAGATGTGTTTTTGCCCATCCAACATTGTTGGATCAGTTCCCTAATGAATTCATTTTTCACTTTCGATTCAGTTTGGTTCGGCATTTCCCTTCAATTGAGAGATGCCAAATGAAAGACATAGATGAACACAAATTGAAGCTGATACCACATCAGCTTGAGACGATGGTACTCGGTTACATAATCAGCCTATAATGTTCTTATGTTCCCACTACTGGGACACAGGCCTCATCTTTCTGTGAGAGGGAGTGGTTCAAAATCCACCACGCGGGTCCATTGCGGGTTGGTACTCGCTTACTTAGAAGTAACTACTTCACTCGAGACTTGAAAAATCCCAAGTAACAGCTGTCGGGAAACTCAGACTCTAGCAAAGAGTTTCCACCCCACACTAAATGAATGAACGACTCAAGTCGGGGCAAAATAAAATAATCGAAAACAAAAAAAAAAAAACGATTATGTTACTACAATATTGCGCCCCTGACTCCCGCGTCATTTGAAGTGCCCTCTAGTCGATAGGATCGTTCGCCGACGCGACAATTAGTCGCACGTGTGTCATGTGCTTGATTTGTGGATGTACCTTCCTGTGTCACGCACGCGATCGCTCGCATCACACACGGATTTCTAACTGTTTTTTTTTGTTTTAATATCGAAAAGGAGGGTAAGGTCTGCAGCAGTAGGTACCTACTTTTTTTGAAGTTATGTTAGGATTTTTTGACAGGTGTTATTGCTAAGGTATTGTACTACGAGTACTTGCAATTAAAAAAGTAGGTCACATTGCTTTTTGAGCGGCTTCATGTTATTCCCCGATTCCAAGTTTAGTTTCAAAAGTCTGGCGGAGCTACACCTTTCGATTGCGTACTCAACTAGAATATCATGATATGGGAGATTAGTGACGCATTCACCCCCAGCAGGGTAATTGCGTAACGCACTATCAGTAGCAATGGGTTTCATTTTGACAGTTCAACATCATTCATTGCATTATTTACGTTGTTGAGCAGACACATTTTTCGAACATAAGCAGCAATGGATTAGCATTATCCTTCAAAATGATTCAGTTTGAGATCGATAGTGTGTTACGCAATTAGGATGCAGGTCGGGGTGCGGTGCTTCTGATTAGACCATGTCCCACTCACTTGCACCTCTGACGAACTTAAGAATGCCACTGAGGCCGCAATCCACATGGTCAACTTCAAGGCTCAAACAATATAGAGTCAAATTAAAGTACTATCGACACGAAAATAAGAAGAAGACGACTACTCTAGTAGTCGGTGTTTTCACCAAATTTGGGTTAAACGGTGAAAATTTTCTCCACCCAAAATAACCACTCTTAAACGAGTTCTGCAATTTGTTAGTAACGTCTTTATGTTTCTCTAATGACATTTAATACCATGTATAAGCATCATAAGCCCATAACGTTCCCACTGCTGGGACGCAACACAGACCTCCTCTCTGTGAGAGGGAGTGGGCGGAAATCCACCACGCGGGCATAGTGCGGGCTGGTGGATGTCACATGTCTTCGAACTTTTTTATGACCCGGACATGCCGATTTTCCCACGATGTTTTGGTTTTGAAAGCAGTTTTTATTCCATAGCAAGTTTTTCACTAATACAACCCATACTTTGTTATATGTTGAAACCGCTGCGTAATATATGACTAAAATATTGTTGTGAAATGACAATGACGGTTTAGAGATCAACGTCATCGACTGGCAGATACTAAAGACGCCTTCACCAATAATATTTTCAGACACAACTAAGCACAAACTAGCTGCCACAGAGCATTGTTAGAATTGTCATGGGCAGTGTCCATAGACACTCATAAGTGAACGGTGACGTCATTGACACGCTTGGTTTGTATAAAAATATTAACAGTACGGTCTCTGTGGTTTTCAGCATGTTTACGCCTACTTTTGAATGGAATTATTTTTTCTTCCGTGGCTTTTAAGCCTCGATAGTTCATAGTTTCAAATTTAGTCGTTGCACCGCAAAATCGAGTTCTTTGTTTTGCTTCTACAATGCAGTAGCCACACGTTTAATATGTGATGTCCGCCTCCCATGCCGTATGTATGATGTCCTGACCACGGATATGGTTCCTACTAGATTATTACCAGCGAGCGGTCACCGACGCTACCGTTGCCCACGTCCGGTTGTGCGCACGCGATACCGGACACTCTATTAATAAGTCTAGTCAATCGTGGTCGAAGTGGTTGCATTTATTTCTGCAAGTACTATTTGTTATCTGTGTATGTTGTTTGTGTTGATTTTTTATTAATTTGGTGGAGCGGTTTTAACGTGTTTGAATTGAAAGTTAATTAACGGTAAAAATAGTGAATGAACTTTCAGTTGAGTGATCGTGATTCTGATTTGTTTTGACAAAATGTTTAATGTGGGTTATGGAGTGGTATGATGCAGTTGTCGCCGTCAATATCACTAGATTTTAGCAGTCCATTGCTGGTCATACCACTGAGTTCAAAATGCAGATTATGAACAGACTACCAGCGCCCCGTGGTTTCACCCGCATAAGTGTCGATCCCGTGGGAATATCAGGATAAAAACTACCGTATGTCCTTTCTCGGGACTCAAACTATCTCTATACCAAATTTAATCTAAATCGGTTCAGCGGTTTAAGCGTGAACACAAGACAGCCACACTTTCGCATTTATAATATTAGTATGGATATGGGTGTGACCTCGTGCTCGGGATGAAGAGATTTCGAGAAGGGTAGACAAGCGATTTCTATTCTATAGTAGAGTGGAAACAGAAAGCCTGCTGGGATCGAAAACTCGGTTGTCACACTCTCTAGGGGTTTGGCCGTAGCAAGTATAAGCCGTGGTTTGTTCTTTGTTTTTATTATTCAACTTAACTTCTGATTTACCAAAATGGCAATAATACTTATGTATCATCTAAATTAAAAGCTCTATACAGAACCTATACATATAATATTGATACAGAAAAGTAAAAGGATCTTAACACATCACTCAAGATCCTCTAACGGGCTTACCTCGAGTCGACAGGCTGTCAATATAACCAATAAAGTTGTCCAAACTTTTATAACTAGCTGCTGAACGAAATATATCGATTTAAGGCATTTGCCACCCCATACATCACTTAGGGCTGATATTGATAGTCGGTGACAAGACCGGCTTGACATCCCCTGCTACACGAACACACGCTTACGTCAACCTCTGAAGATCCCAACACAAGGGACTATCTACCTTATCTAAACCGCGGAAGGTTTAGTTTAATTTAGTTGAGTGCAAACATAGGGATGTCACAAAACTTGTGCGGTATCTAAGAAAATATTTTTCTTTGAAAACGTATCGAGGTTTTCCGGGAGGAGGCTTACGGGCGTTTATTTTTTCTTCTCTCAAATGCCGCCTTTTCATAACTGTCGGGACTGGGATCGATTCGGTCAGGACTTCAGAAGATTTGGTTTCCTAATCCGGTCTCATCCGTTACTGCAGTCGTCCGTCTCCGTTATGGTTTAAACCGGTTTAGATCTTTGTAAACTTTTGGTTTTAAGTTTATTTTCTTGTTGCTTTATGGTTTTATAGGGTGCCGGGATTTTAGAGTGGTAGATGGGATTTGGGGAGACATTGAGTGGACTTAAAGATATTTAGACTGATTTCTTTTGAGTAGTTTATGTCTTTTTGATGTTAGTATTTTGGTCTATTTTATTTCGGTTTTTCTGGAATAATTAAATTTCAAATTAGAAGATGATATTAATTTCGTGCTGTGCCTCGGAAAGCACGTTAAGCTGTTGGTCCCGGCTGTCATTCGTAGATCTTTGACAGTCGACTTTTGGGCAGTCAGTAGCCCAAAAGTCTGACAACTATTCTTACCAAGGGGTATCGGGTTATCCAGTACAGTTACTGGGTAACCCATGGTATATCCTTCAGTATCTTACATAGAGCGACTGCCTATCTGACCTCCATAACCTCTGGGCTGCGGAAGTCAGATAGGCAGTCGCTCTGTCTTCTCGATCATCGATATTAGGTTACATGCATTGGTAGAGAGAATATACTGTCAGTGTCTGTTAAAACTATGACTTGCCGCGAAAAACTAAAAACGATAAACACTGTCCACTATAAAGAAAACAAGAAAGCAGAGAATCAATAGAGCGGCTGTCCAAATGTTTGCAAACAGTGCGCCCGCACCGGAAGTACGTAGTTAAACAAGATGGCTGCCGGCCGGTCACGTGACCGCTACCCGGATTCACCCCGACTTCCGGTGCTCGAAACATTATGTCAAGTGTATTGCAGGTAGTTATGGTTTGATAATTATCTATGCCATTATAAGCACCCCTTGGCTTGGATGGCACGCATATGTTATGATTTTTTGGTGGCCGAGTGGTCAGTTATCAATGTTATCGTATGGTCAAGTAATTAATTTGTTTTGTAGAATGCTGTTTAATTTTTATTAAAACGGAATTAGGCGTCTTAATGAGAATTTGAAAATGATTTTTTTCAAAGGGGTGTTTTGAGTTGTTGGTTATGAGGTTTTAAAAGTTTGATTTCAATAGAAAGGTGTAGAACCTGTTTCTTGCTAGTTTTACCTCATTCCGAATAATCTTGAATTGATAGTAGTTCGTCATTTTTGAAGTTAGAAACGTGGAAGTTGGTACTTAGACTTTTGTTTTAGTAAAACTTAGTGAGCTGATTTTAACAAAGTCAGAAGGCCAGTTCCCGCAATTAAGAACGTTCAAAATCAAGTCGCAATCTCATCTCAGCGACAATCAATGTCAAAAACTTGTCAAAAATTCGAGTATAGGGAAATTAGAGGTTATTTTTGATAGATTGAGACTGTGAATACTGTGATAAGACTGTGAACATTCTTAAAATTACGAGAATTGACCCTCTGATATCTTTTAATCGTGGAATAAAATTAATGTCTGACAGTTTTAGTATGGAAAAACTGTCAAAAATAAAAATAAATATTCTCAGGATATGACTTATTCTAGGTATGAAAGGTCCAGACGCGCATTCTCAAATACTTCGGACATGTCTCGAGGCGTGAGGGAGACTATTGAGCGCCTTGGCGTGCAGGGTAGAGTGGAGGGCACTAGACCACGCGGACGCTCACCCATGAGATGGACTGACCACATTAAATCCGCAGTAGGTAATCTCTTGTATGAGTGCACAAAAAACACCAGAAATCGGAGTAGGTGGCGAGAAATCGTGATCAGCCCCTGGACAAGAAACTACATAAGGACCACGACCACTCTGACAAGAGTGCTACGAAGAAGCAGAAGAGGTATAAAAGTTTGATGGAATGCACCCTTAGTTGTATTCTGGCATCGTTTTTTGGAAACACTTTCTCCCGGGCTCTTGGGAAGTGGTCGATTGACAATCTCATCGGGCACACAGCCTGTCAACTAATAAGTTTATCATATCTGAAGTAACTACTACTAAAACGAGAACACGAGCCTCGAATGTGTTTCTGCATTTCTTCTCCGGAATCAGCAACCTGGAAAACATTTTTAAATATTGTCCAAAATGGACTTGTAGAAGTGATTTAGAAGATTTATTTACAGAAATAAACCTGATATAACACCACGCGTGTTTTCGTCAAAGGGTTAGGCATATTAAGATCCTACATATACATAATCAGCCTATAGTGTTCCCACTGGGACACAGGCCTTCTCTCGGTGAGAGGGAGTGGGCCGTAATCCACCACGCGGATCCAGAGCGGGTTGGTGGATGTGACATGTCTTCGATTTTTTTTATTCTAGGACATGACAATTTTCTCACGATGTTTTCCTTCATCGTTTTGAGAGCAGTGGTGATGAAATAATTTACACAAAGTGAAGCGCCTGTCTGGGTTCGAACCTATGACCTACAACTCGTAAGTCGGTTCCGTTACCACTGGCCACGTTCACTTTTCCTCTTATAAACATCATTTCATTAAATTAGGTAGTACCTTACTACATGGTCATACGACAAAAATCCCGGACAAAAGTCAGGTGTGACGCGTGGAATAGGTACTTACGTTGATGTGTGTATTAGGAAATTATCGACAATCTGCCTTGAAATGTCGGATATATCAATGACGTGGACAGTTCTGATTTAAAGGTCAGATATAAACTGTCAGTGAACTTGCGTAGTATGGCCTTGACTACAGCTTGGCCGCAACGTCCAAATAAATTATCGTAACCCGATAGGCATCGCGCACTTGGCCGCAACGTCCAAATAAATTATCGTAACCCGATAGGCATCGCGCACTTGGCCGCAACGTCCAAATAAATTATCGTAACCCGATAGGCATCGCGCACTTGGCCGCAACGTCCAAATAAATTATCGTAACCCGATAGGCATCGCGCACTTGGCCGCAACGTCCAAATAAATTATCGTAACCCGATAGGCATCGCGCACTTGGCCGCAACGTCCAAAGAGTCCGTCTAGTTGTAGACTTTGTGTGACCTTTATACTAATATCAAAGCTGAAGGGTTTGTTTGTTTGAACGCGCTAACCCCCGAGACTACCAGTCGGACATAGAAAAATCTTTTTGCATTTAATAGTCCAATTTTTGAGGAAGGCTATATAGTCTACTAACGTTTCACCCGCGTAAGTGTCGATCCCGTGGGGATATGGGGATAAAAAGTAGCCTATATGTTAATCCAGGGCGTCAGCTACCTCCATACAAAATTGTATCACAATTGGTCCAGCCGTTTGAGCGTGAAGAAGTAACAAACATATAAACACGCACATTCACAAACTTTCGCCTTTATAATATTATTATAGTGTGATTTAACACCACGCTATGGACCATTAGGAGCCAAGCAAAAAGAAAAAAGTCAGAAAGAACGCTTAGCAAAAACGAAATAATAGCGCGGACAGACGATGCGATGCTACGGATTGGGTGGTGAAATTTTACGCGGACGAAGTCGCGGGCTACTAGTTTACTTTAAAAAACGCTAAGCACCTCCTGCAGGCCTACCACAAGCTCTTAACGCGATCCATTTTAGGACCTAAACTGAACTGTTCTTCTAATTCGTACCATGACGTCAGTTTAACGATTCAGTTTAGACCGTGCCATCTGCTGACAGCGATTGTCCCAAACTGAGTCGCAAGTTTTGGTTTCATTCATACTTGTTTGGTACCATGACGTCCATAGAGCAGCTCAAGCGATGCAGTTTAGGAACCTAAACTGAAATATCTTGCTTTTGAATCGTTTTTAATTAGATCATGGTAGGCCACCTGAAATCTTATAATGTGACACAGTTCTAAGTAGTACCTTTAAGGTTTCATGAGCCAACTGTACAATAACATTCACTTATCCTAAGGGATACTTAAAATGGTCATCGATCTCGCAGTCTCGCTTTACTCTACGTTGTACCTCATCAATAAAAATTCACGCATGCGTGATTATTAGGTTACTATGGACGACTGCCACCATTTTCCACTACTTACCGACAATTAAACGATCATATTTTCATTCAATCAATCAATTCAACCTATTGCAGTTCACTGCTGGACATATAGGCCTCTCCCTGCTGCGCCACAACGTCTGGTCCTCCGCCTTCCGCATCCAGCCTGTCCCAGCCACATTCTTTAGGTCGTCGATCCATCTAGCAGGGGGCGTCCCACACTACGCTTGCCGATACGCGGTCTCCACTCCAGAACTCTTCTGCTCCACCGGCCATCGGTTCTTCGACAAACATGACCAGCCCACTGTCACTTCAGTCTGCTTAACCGGCAAGCTATGTCGGTAACACCGGTTCTTTTCCGAGTCTTTCTATTTCTTTTCACAAACAAGACCGTCGTAAAATATAACTTATTTTTTAAGTAATTGCAGCTAATTATATTTTACGATATTCAGTGCATGGCGGACATCACATATTACGAATGCAAGTGGAAAATCGGTAATAAGTGGTATTTATATTCTGCTTGTATGTCTAACGCGTGGTGTCCTTCTAATAGCCGTAATCAAACGGCGATCAGTCGCCTGCCGTCTTAATAGACGGCACTAATCACTAGTAGCTACACCTGCATTTTTAATAAGGAAGAGGCCTTGGAACTTCCTTGTACAGTCGGAGAAATTAATTGTTTATCAAATTGACACACTATGAAAATTTGCCCTGTTATACAAATGTCAAAAGTGACGGTTGTTATTTGTTTGCAAGTACGGATATTTTAAGTTGGTGCACATTTAAATATGTAAACAATTCGATTTGCTTGACTTTATTAGTTTTAAGTGACGATTTAGTTTCTTTTTATTAGCCAGTAATGTCCCACTGCTGGGCAAATACCTCCCTACTTTCTTTTCACCTCTCTCTGTCCAGAGCTGCCAATGAACATTCTTAGGAGTCCAGCTCATCCCGCCATCTCCGTCTGGTAATTGTTGTAGTTATTGAATTATATATAATTCTAAATAAATCTAATATATTTTTGGGATGCGTGAAGAAGCCTCCTCATGTAGCAGTTTATTCCGCCAGTTACTCAACTAAACCGAGCGCTTGGCGCATCCTAGTCAGTAATACCCAACACCTAATTTGACTGGCCAATTCTTCCCGTGCGGTGGTAGCCGTGGTAGGGCTAACGCCCTCCTGGTTTGCGACCATCCTCCCACCGGAGTCAAGGAGCCTGCTGTGTTTTGTCGATGCGTGAGAGTTCCAGTGAATTAGGCATCTTCTGGGCACGCTCGTTCCATCATAGACCTCATACATCGCTTTTCATCAGGCGTGATCGAGGTCAAGAGAGGGCCCATTCAGCAATAAAAATAATTAAAAATTATATTCAAATACTTTGCGTTAGTGATTTTTTATCAATAATTATTGCAGGTAAGTAAATCAGTTCTGCTGAAATTCATATTTTTCCCCCACTTCTCGCCATGTATCTCTCTATCCCGCTCGAACTGTCAAAATTTTCATTTAATATTTTCCATTTATTTTACGGTTTAGAGGTAACTTTGAGATTTTTTTGTATCGAGAAAATTGTATGCAATCGTGTATTCGCAACAGACAACACTTAGCAGTAGTCCTCATCTTTACTGTATATTAATTACAGAGTGATTACTGCAGTCCTTTTGAAACTACAGCCATTCATGCTAAGAAAATTTTCGCAATCTGAGGTAGGTATAGTACAGGCCCTAAGTAAAACATACTTGACTCTGATAATGTGACAAACTGATATGGTTCTTGGTATATACGGTCAAGCTTTACATAGGTCGATTGTGCAATAGTATAGGTAATTATACTGTATTAAAAACGTGTGCTCATGGGCATGTTGGCGTTTAAAAAAAACATACATAAATAGCACGTTGCATTCTCTAAGAATAATAATGAGTGCGAGTCATTCAAAATACCCGGATGATTTCGACACCGAATTAAGTAGGTTGATTAGCAAATTGACTACAAGCTTAAATTGTCCATGTATTCAAATCACAACTGTCACTTTTTCAGTTTTATGAAATCGCTTTAACATCTCCAATTGACGTAGGGCGACATTGTGGTTAACAATTTATTACCCTGACTGTACTTAGTTATGTAAGTTTATTAAGTAGGAGGCCAGTGCTCTCTTGCAGGTTAATTATTACAATGATGCGCTTCATACTACGTTCAGTAGTCTTATATATTATATTAATGCTACTACTTACGATAGTTTATTGAAATAATACCTATTGTTAGGATTTTACATGTATTATTTAGGGTTAATTAAACATTAATCCTTTTATTTACTTACAATATAAAGAAAAGAAAATCATCCCTTTTTGATAAACATACCTTAGTTTAGAAATTAATTTAAAACATACACTCTCTGAACAATTTAATATAATATTCCAAAATAACAGATTCACACTTATTAAAACAATTACAAAACATCAGTCAATCCTGACAACAAACAAAACAAAAATTTAAACAAAAAAAAAACACTCCTGTCTAGGTACTAACCCTAAAAAGTCTGCGTGGAAATTAAATCCAGTGGTTCTGCAATAAAAAGCCCAACGCAGCGTCTGCCCGTCAGTTCGTTTGTGTCAATCAATTATAGCTGGGAGCGCAGATGAGGCACGCAGCGTCCTAGGCCACGCCTTCTATCGATCGAGCCCGCCCAAACGCGCTGAATTGCTTCGTGCGCCGAACTTACTCCTGTTTCTGTTGCTTATGCTTTGAGGACGTGATTTTTTCGAAGCTTTCATGTTATTTTTAGTAGTATTTTTCGGGGATCAACTATCAAAAATAGTGTTTCTCGGTTTAAAGAATGTATTCACATAAATAACAAGCTTAACTTGTGAGATATACAAATAAAACATGCTGTAATAAGGATATTATAATGACTCCGTGAGTCCATAAAAGAAAAAAAATAATATTAAGCTACTTAAGCTACTGATGATTTTAAATTATTTATTACCCAGGCAATTTATTTTTTCTGTTTAGGTGTTACAATGTTTTTTAAACAAAAACTTTTTTTTTATTTGCGATTTTTGGATTATCAATATTATCTGTAGTTAATAGAAAATACGATTACTAAGTATCTATACAATTTTTTATTTAAATATTTTTGATATCAACCGTTATTAAAGTGGCTTATAATTGTTTCGGTAAACAGAGCTTTAAAATACCCCTCGCAACGTATATCAGCGTATTACGTTTCAAGATCCGAGCAGTGTTTAAATAGTGAGTGTATGTTAATCCTTCCACCGCGACTGTGCATTCAAATCACACTTTTAAAGTTACAACTTTTATAGAATCCACCGGGGTAATTGCGTAGCATACTTATGTTGTTGATCAGACACATTTTTCGAACATGTGAGGCAATGATTAGCAATATCCTTCAAAATGATTCAGCGGGGTAATTGCGTAACACACTATCAGTAGCACTGGGTTTCATTTTGACAGTTCAACAACATTCATTGCGTTATTTAGGTATATTGTTGAGCAGACACATTTTTTGAGCATACGAAGCAATGGATTAGCAATATCCTTCAAAATTATTCAGATTGAGATTGATAATGTGTTATGCAATTAGGGTCCAGGTTGTTGTCGATTTTTATTTTATTTTCTAAATGATAAGCTCTGTTACAAATATTATATTAGGTATATCATCTTATTAGACACTGCTTTTGATAGACAGCTTCGTATCATGCATAACAGGTTACACGCGAACCTAATAACACTAAGGGGCGTCAAAATATTAATTACACGCACGTATACGTTGTAGGTAAGTGTTACCTGCTGTGATAATGACATCGTTATATCCCTTCTTTCGCTAAGTAAATTGTATGCCTTGGATACTTATTGATATACTTGCTATTAAGTCGTGTAAAAAGGGTGTGTATCTGCAATATACCTTCGTAGTTAGTTGCGAACAAAGGGTATGTTTAATAACAAGGTTTTTATTTATATTTTTATTTTGGCCAATTTACACAATCACACTAATATTATAAAAGCGAAAGTTTGTGAGTGTGTGTGTGTGTGTGTGTGTGTGTTTGTATGTTTGTGACTTCTTTACGCTCAAACGGCAGGACCAATTTTGATAAAAAATTGTATGGAGGTAGCTGACACCCTGAATTAACATACAGCTAGGCTACTTTTTATCCCGATATTCCCACGGGATCGACACTTATGCGGGTGAAACCGCGGGGTGCAGCTAGTATCTTTATAAATCATATCCTTTGCGTTATTCTGATGTATAGTATAACCATAGGGATTACTGTAAGTTTCATCAAAATCCGTCCAGTAGTTTTTGCGTGAAAGAGCAACAAACATCTATCTATCCTGCATCCTCATAAACTTTCGCCTTTATAGTATTAGGATACGCATTGGTTACTAATAATTGACCTACCTAGGTGCTCGCTAATAAGTCGTGTAAACTACCTGTTTCTGTTCAGTATTCCCCCTTGTGGTTACGGACAATGGGTATATTAAAATAATATGTCTTTGATCTATATCAAAGACAATTTAATCATGCTCTATTCAACAAGGCATAGGTCTTGTTGAATAGAGTGTGATTAAACTCTTTACCTTTTAAATTATGATTTAACTATGTTTGTTGTTTTTTCCGACATTGTAATTGTACAATAATTATTAAGAGTAGGTACCTATTAATATAGTAAGTAAGTAATAAGTTTTTGCGTCAATAAGTAAAAATCCAAAGACTGTAGACTGTTATGGTTGAGGAAATAGTTGGGCTTGGCAGCAACTGTAGCAACTTTTCCAATCGATATTAAAAGCTAAATCCGGAGACGACAAAAAAAATCAGTTTGTTTTTATTTATGGCAAAATATAATTAATAATATGAAGTTAAAAACCACATAATTATATTCTATGTAACTATAATTATTCCTTTTACCTGTTCCTAATTATAAAGACACAACACATAATTAAAAGCAAACATTTATGTATGCAAGTGACACTAAAGCACGAAACATAATTAACTTAATTTTTATATTGCAGCAATTATACCCGCAGTAATTGAAGGGTTAATACAAATACAGAACGAAGGCAGAATTGTGTCAATGAAGATTTCTAAAATAATAATGTAGGTATTATTATTTTGCATTTTTTAGGGTTCTACTAAATGTTTACGTATCAGTTTTTTAGAGTCTAGATATTTTTAATTTAAGTAGGCATTTTGTTTTATTTGTATTCTTTAGTGCTGACATTTATTATCAAAAATGGTTAGTTAGTATTACGAAAATCCGTGCAAATAATGATGAAGGAACAACATTAGGACACGTCAAATTAATTTATATTTTATGGACAAACTTGGAGATGATGTAAAATTCCGATTGTTTCTGGCCATTGGACACTGAACTCATTAAAATACCGATGAAAAAATATTTTTTGACTAATGTAATATTCAACTTCATCATCATCATCATTTCAGCCGAAAAACGTCCACTGCTGGACATAGGCCTCCCCCAAGTACCTCCACTTCGACCGGTTCTGTGCTTCTCGCATCTAAAGGGTTCCTGCGGCCTTCACAACTTAGTAAAAAAAAAACATTCATTCATTCACTCTCACTGGCAGGCAATGCACACGGAGTTTTGCATGTGAACTCCTTTTAAAACGAAACTTCGAATTATGGAAAGGTTTTTGAAAAGTCATCCATTTTTGAGATTAAAATAGGTTATGAAATTTTGTATGGAATTTCGTCATTTTTGCCAATGGGAAACCCTACCAGGCGCACAGCTTGTTATGCGTTTGCTTGTAAAATGAAACAATAAACTGTTGTTCTAGATAAGTATTATTTAGTAGGTACTGACTTTTTTTTAATATTAAATAATCTATGAAGAAAACGAAAGTAAAAACTAAAAATTCTTATAAAAATATTGTTATATTTTGTCTTACTAACTGTACCAGACGTTGATAAAGTTCAAAGTTCCATACAAAAAGAATCGTGGGACGACATGCAGAATGAAAATATTATTTGTTTTGATTTTCTGCAAGTCGTCCTAAATGGGCCGGGGGCATGTAGGACGAGTTGATGAATCACTCGCTATAATAACATCTTAGATATAGTATACATTATTATATTATTACCTTGCTGCATAAAACTTGTTTTGTAACCCTACTGGAGGAATTCACTGGCTCCTGAAAGGTTTCGCACTTTGTTTATGCCAACAAAATAATTTATTTATTAGTATATTCTTGATGTCAGTTGGTACAGACGCTAGCACATCAACCTACTAAAAGCTGTCAAATTTCTTTAATAGATTTTCAACTTTATCGCTAAAGCATAAGGTTCAAAGTTGATTGGGAATATTTGACAGTTTCGGGTAGCTTGATCTGCTGGCGTCTGTACAAGCATTTCCTAATTAGTCTAACAAAGTCCATACAGTAGGTAGTTACACTATACCAACCATAATTATATACTTACAAAATACATAGAAGAAAAGTGTAAAAGTACCAGGAGTAGACTATAAGTGCCTTAGTGCCAAACACGGCACCAGTAACGGCATCGGCAATAACAATTACTGTAGCATTAACCGTTACAGTTAACCGCTAATGTAACGTTATCGCGTATCGTAAGGCGGGACACTCACAGCGCGATTGACGGTTATGCGACTAAAAGTCAATAGCAAGAAAGCCGTAATTATTAGTGTTTTTGGGGGACTGCTTGTTGTTTGTGGGGTATTTTTTCTAATCCTCTAGTAGTAGTCGTGTGCGACAAAGCTAAATGGACAGATGACCTCAAAAAGATGGCGTTGTGGCGCAGCATGGGAGATGCCTGTGTCTAGCAGGGGACTGCGATAGGCTGACGTGTTGATTGACGGTTAATCCTCTTACTCTCATGGGTGTTTCTGTAGGTAGGACAGTTAATTTACTTAAAATCTTCTTCTTCTTAGCGTGTAGATGGCAAATAATGTTGGAAAAGAATTTAAATTACTTAACATTAAATACGATTTCAAGTATTTCAATGTTTTCCACGGAAAGCGCGTGAAAACGTTGGTCTCTGCTGTGATTCGTAGATCTTCGACAGTCGTTACGGGTAGTACAAGCCCAAAAAGTCTGTCAACCAGTCTTACCAAGGGGTATCGTGCTACCTGGCAACTGGGTTGTGAATACTTGTGAAGGTCAAATAGGCAGTCGCTCCATGTAAAATACTGGTATTCAGCTGGATCCGGTTAGACAGGAAGCAGACCCCATCATCATTGGGAAAAATGTTGGCACATTGTTTGACGTTTAAAGCCTTTTGCAAGTCCACAATACTGAATAATAGTGCAATTTATTTGTATTTGACGAGTGACATGCGTTGAATATAATAGATCACGGCTACTTCAGTATAAGTTCAAGGTGTGCATTTATTATATTTTTACAGCTAAGCTGGTAATAATGATATGGTTTCAAAACGTGGTATAGATGACATTTTCATTGTCGTTTGCGGATTTGAATTTTGGGATGCATGAAGAAGCCTCCTCGTGTAGCGCAGTTTGTTCCGCCAGTTACTCAATTGAACCGAGCGCTCGGCGCATCCTGGACAGTCACACCTAACACCTTATTTGACTGGCCAATTCTTCCCTTGCGGTGGTAGGGCTAACGCCCGCCTGGTTTGCGATCACCCTCCCACCGGAGTCCGGCGTCAAGCAGCCTGCTGTGTTTTGTCGATGCGTGGGAGTTCCAGTGCCTTAGGCATCTTCTAAGCACGCTCGTTCCATCATAGACCTCATCCATCGCTTTCCATCAGGCGTGATCGAGGTCAAGAGCGGGCCCATTCGGCAATATAAAAAAAGAATAATTGACAAGTGAGTGTTTGTGACAAACAAGGCAGTTTGTACCGTCTACATGTCGATTTTAAGGACTACGGTTGTTAGATTTGAGTTAGATTCATGATGCTTCAGCCCTTCTCCCAATTTTTTTTGGAAGAATGCATTAAGTTTTTTTGTCAGCTATCATCTCAGTATTGACCCTCTTACTAGCCATCCTGGTTTCTTCGGTCTTCCTCCACACTCCTACTCGAAATTCCTCTCACGATATGAAATAAAAACACTTACATCATCATCTGCCTAGCCTTTTTCCAACTAAGTTAGGGTCGGCTTTCAGTCTAACCGGATGCAGCTGAATACCAGTATTTTACATGGAGCGACTGCCTATCTGACCTCCACAACCCAGTTTCTGGGTAATACGATACCCCTTGGTAAGACTGGTTGTCAGACTTTCGGGCTTCTGACGTCCCGTAACGACTTTCAAAGATCCACGAATGACAGCCAGGATCAACGGCTTACCGTGCTTTCCGAGACACGGAGGGCTCTTGGTATGTAAAGATAGTCACTCATCCACGGACCAACCGCGGCAAGCGTAGCTTAACCTGACCAATCGACCCGTGCGGCTGTTATGACTTAGCCACGAACCCCTCCAAATAAAAACACATACAATATTTGTAAATTCCTTCAATTTTATTTCTATTATACACGATGACAGGGACGTCGACACAACCTGTTATACCATTGATTCAATACCATATGATTCTGAGCCTCCCAGCGTAGAAATTTCTTGCAGAGTATTAAAAAAAAATATTTGCCATACATTTTGACCGCGTAAAATTCTACGCTAGGGGTCTAGAATCATGTGCTGAATTTATAGTTTCAGTTTGCGCGTCGATGTGACCTTGTATGAGCTCTAATCGTAATATCGAAACATAATAATAAAAAAAAAAAGAATTAAAATAATACTTACTCATCCTCCAGCCTTGAGCAAATGATTAAAGCACTAAGAAACGTTGCAAATACGGCTTTAATTGAGCTCAAACTTGCGATTAGACAGTAAGTTACAATATCAAATGCGTCTCACAACTCATAGACGAGAGCGAATACATTAAATATTCAATGAGCACATTGGATCCCTCTGTAAGCTAGGATTTCTATCGTTATTGATATTCTCCGCCATAATAATATATAATGCTTCCAAACTTTGATACTTTTTGATACAAACATTTCCAGGAATTGATTCAATTAGTGAACTCGCTTATTAGGGTTTTAAGAGGTTATTGATTTGTAGATTTCGGTTTTGACTGACTTCCGAAGGTTCTTGCACTTAGAAAAAACGCCCTCATTGCAACGACATAACCGCCCGGCCACGGCCTTGCTATCAGCGGCAGCTTATAACAAATATACCAAAATGTATGAACCATACCACGACGCACCGCTCGCAGCGTCAACGCTAGATAAAAGAAGCAGCGCCGCTTGCCGCTAAGCCAAAACTCGTGGCCGGGCGGTAAAGGCGCTATCAATTGCAAATTTGTTAATACTTATGTGTGGTTGACTGTACCTACATGTCAATATTTGATAGCGTGTTAGTTTAGTAACACCATGTTCGAACTGTTTTTGTAGCTAAGTTGTAGTAATGATGTCAAAAGTCAAATGATCTGCAAAAAAAAAAATACAAAACACTCTCAGTCGCACGACTAAGGACTGATTGTTCAGTCGTCAGATAATGTTTATCTGTAGAATACAGTTTGACACAACCTGTATACAGAAGCTGTCAAACCGCTATAATTATATATTCCTCAGATACCTAAAAGTTATCTGACGATTGAAAAATCAACCCTTAAGGTTGAAAAAACCCGGCCCCATACTCAAAATCAAAATATTTAATTTCACATAAACCTACATGGGCACTTATGAAACAAATTGGTCGTTTCCTATGGAGAAGAGCCGGCAAGAAACTCCACTGTTACTCTTATAAAAATTACTGGCTTTTACAATGTTTTCAAATTACAGTATTAATAGGACAGAGTAGGTCTGTCAACAAGTACCAGGTACAAGATTAATAAAATAGAAAATGATCTACAAGGCTTAAACTCAAAATAAAGTACTCAAAGTAAAGATAAAGTACTCAAAGTAAAGAGACTGGCTGCGGCCCGCGGTTTCACCCGCGTAATTATTGTACCCGTGGAAATATCGGGATAAAAAGTAGCCTATATGTCAATCCAGGGTGTCAGTTACTTCCATACAAAATTGTATCAAAATTGGTCCAGCCGTTTGAGCGTGAAGAAGTAACAAACATATAAACATACGCTCACAAACTTTCGCCTTTATAATATTAGTGTGATTTAGCCGCGCCGCGTGTGGCGAGCTTTACCCGCAGAAACCACGACTGTATCGCGGAGTGAATGGCGCGTCTCTAATGAAAGTCATTAACCGTTATTGTTATAGCTTCCCTGCTGATTACCCGTTCGCATTAAGCGAGGAGGATATAATAGATATGTACACTGTACATCGCTGTATGCGTTTGATTTCGGTAAATGCTTGCTCTAGTATAGAGGGTAATGGAGTGGACTGTGTAGTGTGTACATAGGTGTAGGTATAGGAAGTACTTTAGGTTGTTGTGACGGAAAAAGTTCAAAAAGTTCCTGTAATGGCTTCGTATGTACGAACAGTTTTTATAATCAACATCTTAACGAACCAAGATATTTAGTAGAAAGTATAGATTTTCCAACCCAAGTTCAAAGCTTAGTATCACAAAATTTTAATAGTTTTAGAGCTAAAATGATAAAAACCTTGTATTTGATATTGACACAGAAGCTGTACTCAAATGAGCTTCATCATCTGCTTGCCTTCCCAACTATGTTGGGGTCGGCTTCTAGTCTAACCGGATGCAGCTGAATACCAGTATTTTACATAGAGCGACTGCCTATTTGACATCCACAATCTAGTTGCTGGGTAATACGATATCCCTTGGTAAGACTCAAATGAACTAAAAGTGAGTATTTTAGAAGCAGTCAAAGCACTACGAGTTATAAAACAAAATAAACACCCCTCTATGTAAAACATAAGCAAACAGCCTGTACTAAGCACGACGAACTCCCATATACACGGAATTCGAAAAATAACCCTTCGCTGCCGACTAAAAGCCTAACTAAGTTCTCACTCGACACGCGAATAGGAAAATCCCTAAAAACCGAAGCGACAGAGTGCACCCCAATTATCAATTCAAATCCCTCTTATACCCCTCCCGAAAACTCCGCTCCTAACATTAAATACATATCTTTAAATTGGTCGTAAGTACCACCACCCTCATCGGGCATTTTTATCATTATCATAATCTTATAGTCGTCTCCTTCGCTCGTATTGGATTTCAACAGCTTAAGTATTCCTATCTCTGTCTGTGTTAAAGTCCGTCGAATTTAAGGCTCATTCTGTCGTGTCAGATTGAATTCTCTGAGACTATTATGTTTCTGTAATTGTAGAATGAGTTTCGAGAGATACTTTTTTATTGTTTCGTGTGAAAAATTCCAGATGTTGCTCAGGTAATTCTTTCTGGCTGCTTTAACGACGGAATTATTTTATTTTACTCATATACTTTTATATTTCATTATAAATTTAATGTTATGTGATATTTTCTTTCGTTATGGAATCAAATCAATGTAGATACCTAGCATTTTCCCAACTGTGCTGGGGTCGGCTTCCAGTCTAACCGAATGCAGCAGTTTCTTTCGTTATGGGATGACAGGATATATTTTGATAAAGGTCATAGAAATTACATCAAGCTGCTTGCTTTTTGTCCGTTTTTAAAGCATACCTATATATTCTGGAAACAATCTTACTAAAGGAGAATGCTCTTCGTCCTTACATAGCTCGCCTAAGATCCAACAGGGAAGTGTATTTACTTTTTGGGTTTTAGATAATGTATATATTCGATTGAACCTAAATTAAAACAACGGACACTTTTGAGAATTCTGAAAAAATCAAAACACTTTCGGATTTTGAGGTTATAATTACGTCAATAAAAACATTCGATATGTAGCAGTAACTTAGCATATATAATACTGAATGTAATGACATTACTACCAAATGTCAAATGTTGTCATCTGTCAATTCATCAACTGTCAGTGACGATATTATTGCTCGATTCAAATAGCGCTTTCAATCGAGTTTTTTGATAAGCCGTATTATGGTTCCGCGACATCATAGCGGACTGTTTGTAACTAAAAATCATTATCGTATATCAAGTGTTGAGAATACTGACGCTTGTCTGTGTCAAACTCTTATTAAGAGTGCTGTTACAAATTCTTGGCTGTATGAGCTAATTACCTTTGCCTATTAAAAACCTCAAATTGAACCAAAAAATAACAGAAATATCACCGAGGATTATGACGGAAGCTAAGGACGGAAGTGAATACTTTTTAAAATGTTTTCGAAATTAAAAAGTGCCCGTTCTATTGAAATATTTGTAATGTATATTATTAAAAGAACTAGTAATTACAGTAAATGTTTGATGCGTGTTGATTCATAGGCCATTTTTTACAATGTCCTTTGCCTAGAAAAACAATTAAAATACGTTCGATCACCATAAGTGAAAGTATTTCTTGTCCAACCTCCTAGCAAAACCAAAGCTAATCGTTAATAAATAATACATTGGAATCCGGCGTAAATGGCGGGAAGAACTTGACGCCTATGTGAGGCATTGGTCCATATTTGCTCAGGATCGAGTTAAGTGGTAAAAGGAAGGTCTCTGCAGTGGGACAATACATAATCAGAATATGTTCCCACTGCTGAGACACAGGCCTCCTCTTTGTCCCAGGTGGGCCATATCCACCACTTGGGCCCAGTGCGGGTTGGCAGATGTCACATATCTTCGAATTTTTGTTTCTAGGACATGCCGGTTTCCTTAACATGTTTTCCTTCACCTTTTCGAGAGCAGTGGTGATGAAATTAAATACACAAAGTACAGTCCATGGCTGGGTTTGAACCCACGACCTACAACTCGTAAGTCGGGGCCGATACCACTGAGCCACCACTGCTCCAATACAGGCTGATTATTATTAATTATATTTTGTCTTTGACATATCTTGGGACCTTGGGCTCCCGGACCTTTGGAAGGCGTACCAGGGACCGAAGCCAATTTGCAGAGGCCCCTTAGACTATTTTAAATGATGAGGAGGCACCACCCGACAATTATCCCTGTATGCACTATTCAAGGGCACCCAAGGACAACCCCTGGTTGATGCAGGAATTTTGCAGTACATGGAAACATAATATATTGGGCTATGGGTTTGGGTGGGATCGGTTACCTTGAACTATGGAAAGACTGTGTGCCCTACCTGACCAATGATAATGAAATATTCACAGATAAAATGGCGGGGGTGACTTGCACACTCAATAATGGGCTAGCACATAGTTACGTACCGACAAAGGGGCAACATATCCTAGGTGCTTGAGGAGTGGAGAGGTATTCCACGGCTTTCAGAACCATCCCAGAGCCCGGAAGATGGTCAAGATTCCTACGAGCTTTTACTGGAATACTTCCTTCCCCCGAGCACTTTTGGTCTTGCGAATCTCCACTCAAGCCAGCCAATAAAGACGAGAAAAAGTGGGAGCTCTATTCCTCGTCAGTGTTCACTCCAGCTGGCCAATAAAGGCAAGCCAAAGGTGAGGAACTAGACACTACCGTGGAGTCGTTACTGCCCAACAGCTCGCCACATGCGGCCCTGCGGGTTTCTGTATCTCTCTTGGTCTGGCTCCTCATCCTAGACCTGTTCCGGTAAGGTAAACTCTACCGGCACAGGCCCAGAGTTCGGAGCGCGCAACCCCCATCACGACGTCAACGTAGAGATACGGCGCGCGGCGGTGGTGTGATTACATAATATGTATCTCATTTAATCACTAAACTTGCCATTTTCACAATCTGTTTTATCTCAACAATTTCACTCTTTAAATAAAAGCCATAAAGCCAAAAATATTAACGTAAAACGGAACCCATCTATCGATGGTCTTTGACCTGCACTCAAAATTGCCCTAAAACAAACGTTCAGTATTAAAAGTTTTCAGTGAGGGGATAGAGGGGAGGGTCGGCCTCCCTTATTTAGTCACGCCATTAGACAGCCGAGGCAAAGGGCTGGTTATTAATTATTTAAGGGCCTTGTTACAACAGGAAGATGTCACTCAAAGTGTTAGATGGTCATATTTCGCGATACAGCCTGCGTTGATACTTTCATTTGATTGACACTGAAGCTTTTGTATTGGTTGTAGCTGTAAATGAAGACGTTGATGATTATAATTATATTTTGAATAAAGATAATTAATTATAACTTATTATTATTAGTTTAAATGTTGAACATTAAAATGTGGTCATCTTGCAGGTCTTGACCACTTTTCAACTTCGATACAGGAAAAAACATAAGTATGTAGAAAAACCTATTTTTAGGGTTCCGTACCCAAAGGGTAAAAACGGGACCCTATTACTAAGACTTCGCTGTCTGTCCGTCCGTCTGTCTGTCATCAAGCTGTATCTCAAGAACCGCGACAGTTAGACAATTGAAATTTTCACAAATTATGTATTTCTGTTGCCGCTATAACAACAAATAAAAAAAAAATACAACATACAACAACCGCGATTTTTTTGCCCTTTTTTGCTCGATATCAATAATGGCAACAGGTAGGCACTTGAAATATTAATAATATACTCAGTTGTATTTTTACTTTAATAACATAAAATAAAATAAATATTTAAGGGGGAACGTGATTTTTTATATATGTAGTGTTAAATATTGTACGGTGGTACGGAACCCTTCGTGTGCGAGTCCGACTCGCACTTGGCCTGTTTATTTAAAAGCCTCCCCTTTTTTCTTCCAAACCTCCCTGTCTTGTGCGATCTCTGGCCATGTTGGCCCTGCGAATGATGTTAGATCATCATGCCACCTTCGCCTTCATAATTATTTTAATTAAATATATCACAAAAAGCAACACGTTTCGTGCTATAACAAACGTAAAAATAACTCAAACGTTATGTCCATTTTGAACTTTCTTCAAGGCTTACGCTCGTGACAGCTCAGTCATCAATTCTTAAGTTTAACCTCCTAAGTACATAATATCGATGGCAATTTGTCGTTGGCTAGTTAAACCAGCAAATACAAGTTCTCAAACGTGTTAGGGTAAATGCTTTGTTTGTCCCTCTTAACTTGACAGAGTGCAATCAATCATGTTGCTGTATTAGGTCATATTTTGTCACGAACACTGTTCATGCGTCGTTTTTTTTTTGAGCGTCGCGCCATGGTACATATGGCATAAGGAATATTTTCCCATATTGTAAAACTGGCTCGTATAAATTCAGTAAGTCAATCCGTTATTTAAGAACCATGTGTTTCTTAGAGGCATTAGGCTAACTGCACGTGGGCTTAGCTAATGTGTGATCGAATGATCATTAGAATAATCGTTTCTTCGTGCAACGACTACGAACTAAATTGTATTGACATTACTCGAACAAGCTGCACTAATAATGCATGGTATAATGAGCTAAACGACTGAGTAAAGGTACTGTAATGGCCTCACAATGTTTAAGCATGGACCCTTTAATGCATTTTATGTGTGGTTAGTTCTATTCTAGACCTGACTCTGGTCAACACGAAGCACATTAGTATCGTTCGTTACCTCGTTACTACAAAGTCAAACAAACATGGCCGATGACTAACAATGTATAAAAGTAAACTCGTTGATTATTTAAGAGAATAAACGAAAATATTGGTCCAACAAATAAACGTTAACGTCAGACAGCCATTACTCACGTATCGAATGCAACCAGTCACGCCTGTTAGCCAAATGAAAATTTAAGCAGCGCTAAGTTACTTAGTTGTCAATTTTTTTTTATTTTGGGTGCGTTCGCGCTTTGTTGATGCGGTCTTTGCTAAAGATTGCTGGCTATCCGTTTCATTGTATGCATTACTAAATGCATACAATGAAACGGATAGCCTAACAACAACCAACAACAGAATCCAACATTCCTTTATAGTGTAACTGTTCTACTAAGAACAGTTACACTATAAAGGAATGTTGGATTCTGGTGTTAGAAAGTAGATACAATAACTTGAATTATTAAGGACATCTCAATGGACATGCTATTTCTGGTGATAGGCAGGAGTAGGTACTGCAGTTTTGATTAAAAATATATATGAATATCGAGACCTTTTTCCTTTGCTTCCGAAATATGGTTCAGTTTAGGGTTTCGTACCCAAAGGGTGCCTACGAAACCCTCTGCTGTCCGTCCATCCATCCGTACGTATGTCTGTCAGCGGATTTTATCTCATGAACTGTAAATAGGTAGACAGTTGAAATTTTCACATAGTGTGTATTTCTTTTGCCGCTATAACAACAAATAATAAACATTCAAATTAAAGAGGGTCCTCATATTTTTTTTTTTGTAAATAGATAATAACTTCATATTTTGAAATCAATTGCAAGCGTTGTGTCATCGCGCATGTCTTTTTTCATGCAGTTTGACAGTGACAGTGCTTTAGATCTTGTACTCGCAGTATCATGCTGAGATAGGAGCCTTTTGGCCTCGTACCTAAAGGACTTTCTGTTTAATTTTTCGTCTTGTGACTGTTTAGGTATAAGTCAAGAGTATTACAACTTACCTACCTACCGTACCCATTTTATCTACTAATTGTTTACTATTATAAATTAGTTGTTGACTTGTTCAAATGAGGTTCTATTTTATTTAGAGCAGTGGAGTTCCAGTGGTAATGGACACGACTTACCAGTCAGGGGTTCGAACCCTTGCAGGCACTATACTTAGTGTACGAGTAAATTATTACATGTCCACTGCTCTCAAAACGGTGAAGGAAAACATCGTGAGGATACCTGCATGTCCTAGAACCAAAAATTCGAAGACATGTGACATCCGCCAATTCGCACTGGGCCTGTGTGGTGGATTATAGCCCACTCCCTCTCACAGAGAGGAGGCCTGTGTCCCAGCAGCGGGAACATTATAGGCTGATTATATGGTCTTTATTTTCGGCACTGTGCTAAATAACCGTTTTTCTTCCATTCTTTTAGAAGCAGTTATTTAGACGTTTAATCTAGAAATACTTAGTTGTAGACGTTGTAGTTAGATACCATTAGTAGTGTCTCTTAGTAGTCTTGTTCAAACAGATTAACAGAAGGTGTTGTTTGTTTATTAGGTCCCGCGTTTAATCTCGTGTAGAGTGAGTCTAATCCCGGGCGACGGCAATAAATTTTCTTTTAGTAGTCGTCTTTCGTGCACGCTTTTATATTTTCTGTGTCCGACACGGGACACTACGGTAATCGGGTTTTGTACCTCCTAGTGTACCTACACTATATACTGTATAGGTACTTAGGTTCGTGGCGAATATACAATATGGAGACAGCAATACGACACTAAATGAAAACAATAGCAATAGTACCTACCTAATACTTAATTGTATTTTGGAACTATCTTTATAAATCCTAGCATCGAAGTTAATGAAATATTTTTGAAGTGAAAACTTCTTACGGCGCGTTGGGCATTTTTTGAGATGGGAAAAAGCCATTGAATTCGCGCCACTGTTAACGTAATCGACACCGCCTCGGATGTGTTCGGCTGTCCTCGGGATGTACTCAGTTTTAATGTATATCCGATATGTCAGTGAGTGATGCCATAGTATTCTGTTTGTGTGTTGTTTTTACTTCTGTCGGCACTCCCGGTGTGCCCCTGTTTTTTAAACAAACTAAATCGTAGTGAGAAGCCGACTATGGGTTTTGCCCACCTTTGACTAGCTATAGTGACTAAACTATTGGATATCTTTGATGAATTTTGATATGCAGTCCGGGAATGGCATTAGATAAACGCAGTTTAATTTATGGTCGTGTTGTCATATCTACCTTGCATAATGCGTATGTATCAATGTGATTTTAAGATGCATTGGGATGTTTTTAAAACTAAAGGATTTGCGTAAATCTTTGCCATCGAAATTAAAATCAAAATCTCCAAAGGGCATCCTATTTGCAATAACAAAATGACGAATAACACAATCTATTTTTATTAATTGTAAAGTTACCCAATTACTAATAAAACTTGTAAACATTTATAGTAAACCTTATAAAATTATTGAAAAAATGAATGATTTATCGACATTCAAAACTTGATTACAAATAATTCATAAAGATGACGAAGACTTAAAAACACTCACTTAATTGGTAAAACATGACTTAACAAACTAACCTAATGAAAATATAGTTTCCGTTTAAAATGTTTTTTCAAATCAAAATGCATGAATACCTATATATAAAAATAATTCGGTTCTGAATAATTATTGGTGTTGTCTAAAAATAAAAGGTGCATGCAAAAAAGAAGTGTTTGTTAAGAACAAAGATTTTTCTTTCCAGAGTCGGATATTGGAAGATGCATCGTTGATGTGCAACTCTTGGTCACCGAGGCACAACGTAAGTCCCAAATTCCCGTCAAAACACTCAGAATACTTCCTATTTGTCTAATTTCTAGGTTGCATTGTGGCGTGCCTAGCGAATACGCTTGCGTTCATCTTTGGCCAAAGATGTTTCAACTTCTGATTTTTTCTTATTCTGCCAAGCGATTATATTTTTTGCAGATATTGTAATTTTGTATCCACTTTGATATGTTCTTTCCTCTGTAGATTTGAACCTGCAATTTAAAACCTATGTTTTCGTAGAACTAGTCTGACTTAAACCTATATTTTGTTTTATAGATAGTTGATTAGACTTTGGCGTGAAATTGTCACGTGTATGACGTCATTACTGACGTAATACCACGTCACTCGTACTAAAGTAGGTAAGTTTCTTTAAAACCGGTTCCATGAATCAGTAATATTGATTTCAGTTCAATTAGTGTGAATTACGTGACATAATCTTTATTGTGTGTGTTGTTGGGTTTTTAAAAAGAAACATTTATATCTACTACCTTCTTTTAAACATTCGGATAAAAATATCGAACAAAATAGAATAAGACCGAAATAAATATTTTTACGAATAATTTTATAAACTTCGCATTTAAAAAAAACCCCGACGTTCGGAAAAAACGTTAATTTTGCTGTTTATTCGTGAAATGTACGTAGATAGTTTTATAAGTTTGTAATCATATTATTATTATTATTTTAAAATACCTAAATAATGCGATTCTACGCACGGGAAGCTAAAAATGACTTTTTGACTGCGTCTACGTTTTTGATTCTAAGTACCTACTTATTTTGGCAACCCCGAAACATGCATTTAAATAAACCATAAGCATGTTCCCACTGCTGAGACACAGGCCTCCTCTCTGTAAGAGGGAGAGGACCGTAATCCACAACGCGGGGCAAATCGGTTTGGTCAGTGTCTTCGAAATTTTGGTTCTGGGACATGCCGGTTTCCTCACGATGTTTTCCTTCATCGTTTTGGATAGTAAGAGTAGTGATGATGAAATTATTTACACAAAGTAAAGCGCCTGGCTGGGTAAATAAACCACCCGAATTACTTAATAATAGGTAGGTTTCATAAGCGGGAAGCTGAACAAATACTGCAATTAATTTCGTCTCGACTAATTTACAATAGTAACATCGCAATGAAAACGGGCACTTATTAAGGGGCTTACAGGACCTAAACGCGAAAAACGCAAGTTTTAGAAACAATAAAAGTATATGATAGACTAAAGTAAAAAAAATAAAAAAAGTATATGATATTCTTCAGGATTTAAAATGCTAGGAAGATAGTGTGTTGAAAACATAATACAACTTATTTGGTACGATAGAAAAAAATCATGAAGATACCTCTAAAAACTTTTTTTTTACAACAAAATTCATACTAATATACATACAATCATTATGATTTTTTGTCAGATTATTCTACAAGCAACATACTAAAACTATAGTGTTTTAGTTTTTTTGTCCAAACACTAGACTTTTCGTAAATCGATAATTGCTTCATATTTTGCAATAATCATCGCGCTTCTCTTTCTTTTCTATGCAGTCCGACAAAGACCGCGCTTTAGGTCATGTAGTCCTCTCAATGAAATATCTCGGATCAATATTAGTTTCGTATTTAGGTCAAATTACTCACACGTTTTTCTTGCCGTGAAAATCTACTGTTTATTCGCGATTTATTCCGGTCTGATCCCCTGAACTCCACCCACTCAACCCCCCCCCCCCTCGGCCGTGTGTATTCACGGTCGTCAGTGTTGTATGGATCACCATGGAAGCTTGTTGACAGACACGTTTTGTAGGGTTCCGTACCCAAAGGGTAAAAACGGGATCCTATTACTAAGACTCCACTGTCCGTCTGTCTGTCTGTCACCAGACAGCTCTCATGAACCGTGATAGCTAGACAGTTGAATTTTTCACAGATGATGTAATTTCTGTTGCCGCTATAAAAACAAATGCTAAAAACAGAATAAAATGAATATTTAAGGGCTCCCATACAACAAACGTGTTTTTTGCCGTTATTTGCTCGATATTAATAACGGCAAAAGGTAGACGCTTGAAATATTCACAGAATTTTTAGTTGTTAAATAATTAAATTAAAATAAATATTTAAGGGGGGCTCCCATACAACAGACGTGATTTATTTGCCGTTTTTTGCTCGATATTAATAACGGCAACAGGTAGACGCGTGAAATATTTACAGAATAGGTAATTATTTGTATATTCACTTTAAAAATAAATAATTAAATTAAAATAAAATAAATTAAGGGGGGCTCCCATACAACAAACGTGATTTTTTATATATGTAGTGTAAAATATTGTACGGTGTTACGGAACCCTTCCTTCGTGTGCGAGTCCGACTCGCACTTGGCCGGTTTTTTTATACGGGTTTATACGCCATACCGTAAAGAAACCGTGCCTTATACAAAGGACTTAATGATTGTTATAAAGATCTACAAATTCTACAGATTATTTTTTAATAATCTGTAGAATTTGTAGATCTTTTTTTTTTTTTGGAGGTTTTTACCTGTGATGTCCCAGTGCAGGGCAAAGGCCTCTTTCAAATTCTCTCTGTTTAAAGTTGCTAAGGACTAGTTCTGGTTGAAAGAGGCCAGCTCACTCCGCCATCTCCGTCATCTGTAATGAGATAGCATAAGTATATGTTCCTACTGCTGGGACACAGGCTTCGTCTCGGTGAAAGGGAGTGGGCCACGCGGGCCCAGTGTGGGTTGGTAGATGACACATGTCTTCAATTTTTTTAGTCTAGAACATGCCGGTTTCGTCGTACGGCTATTGGCACTGGCCACCACTACTGTTGCAGTATCAATTAGCTTCACAACTCATTCTCCTGTCTTAATCCAGAGTAGATTATTTTTGGCGTGATTCTTCTTCTAAACTGTATATAACTACCTCATCATCAACATCATCTGCCTACCCTTTTCCCAAATATTATGTTGGGTCGGCTTCCAGTCTAACCAGATGCAGCTGAGTACCAGTATTTTACATGGAGCGACTGCCTGTATGACCTCCACAACCCAGTTACTGGGTAATACGAAACCCCTTTGTAAGACTGGTTGTCAGACTTTCGGGCTTCTGACGACCTGTAACAATTGTCAAATATCCACGTATGATATCCGGGACCAACGATAATACCTACCTACATAATATAGTATTAATTGCTAATGCATCGTTGCATAGCATGTCAACTTGAACTAGTGATTATCCTTTTCGATTCGAACCTCAGACAGCCGGTCAGGTGTAACCCAAAAACTAATTTATGAAGCAAATCATGAGATTTCATGGAAGTAGTAGAAAATAAATTGACCCTAGTACATGTCGTGATATGTCATGCTGGAGGACACACCCGAACTACAAGTAATAAGACGTTTCGTTATTATTCCACGAATTGTCTGTAAAAGCTAATGTTTGATTAGCGACATTACTTATTTATAACTTGTTACTTTGCCGCATATAAATATGGTTAGGTTATTATATTTTTATACTAATAGTTTGTTAGTTAATTTAGGGCTGATTTTTCAATAGTCAGATAACTTTTATCTAACTGAAGAATAAATATGACAGTTAGACATATTTTCTATACAAAACTGCAACATTTTTATTCGTCAGATAAAGATTATTTGACTACTGTAAAATCTGGCCTCTGTATAAGAAGTTTATCCAGTGTATTTTATCCTCTTTAATAAATAACCTCACTTGTTTTATTAGGTGCAAATATTTTTATGGTTCTATTGCCAGTTTAATTTGGTCATTTGTAGATCTTTGACAGTCGTTACAGGTGGTCAGAAGCACGAAAGTCTGAGAACCAGTCTTACTAAGAGACATCGTTACTCAATGACTGGGTTGTGGGTGGTAGAGGTCAGATAGGCAGTCGCTCCATGTAAAATACTGGTATTCAGCTGCATCCGGTTCCGGTTAGACTGGAAACCGACCCTAACATACTTAGCTGGGAAAAGGCTAGACAGATGACGTACTGTCAAATTACATTCTTGTATCGTATTGGTTTTAAGATAGATACATAAAATAGTGAGCAGTGGTGGCCCAGTGGTAACGGTCGCGACTTACGGGTTGTAGATCGTAGATTCGAATCCAGACAGGCGCTTTACTTTATGTAATTTATTTCATCATCACTGCTCTAAAAACAGTGAAGGAAAACATTGTGAGGAAACCGGCATGTCCTAGAACCAAAAAATCGAAGACTCGTGACGTCTACCAACACGCACTGGGCCCGCGTGGTGGATTACGGCTCACTCCCTTTCCACCGAGAGGAGGCCTGTGTCCCAGCAGTGGGAACATTATAGGCTGATTATGTTTACGCTATCTAAGATTCGTGCCTCTCATATTGTGGTAAAAAATATGATCCAGTAAGCAAGGTAGTAGAACGGTCATTGCCCTGGAGGTATACACCCTGCGCGCGAATCCCGTAGTATCGGCCGAGGTTATGGGAATTTCCTGCTCGGTCTCTTAACGATATAAGATGGGTCCGAACCAACACGTTGACAGTTGTCCCTACTCTCGATGTGGTTTTGTCTGTCCGAAAACTTAAATTTAACACTTGTTTTGACAGATAAACGACTTTTGACGGAGTTTTTTGAGAAATGTCAGTTGCTAAGTTTTGAAATTGCACAGCCAAGATACTGGGTCTACCCCAGGGTTCATTTACATTATGATATCGCCACTTATTAAGCCTGTTATACAGTCTGAACCTCATTCAAATGATACTACATTTTTCAATAATACACCGCTTTTATTTTTGCAGAAAACTAGTATCGGGTTCTGTAGCCGCATGTACTTCTGCTAATTCTAAAATGCAGATCGCACACAATAAATACATGAATAATTCGTAATAATGATCAAAATAATTTGTATATTTTACGTCGGGACCGGAGTTAGTCTACCCTCCGTATTCCCCCAGTGATTGAAGTACTAAGTGCACAACGCGTAATCCCAGACGCAACGACTCATGTACACTCACCGACTAAAGTGCTTCCGACGAAAATGGACGGACTTTCGCGATATGCAGCAAAAAATTGTGTTTGTGAGCGGTTTTTAGCAAAGTTAAAGGATTGTTTAAGCCGTTGGAGTCGTCCTGTGTTTTAATCTAGTGGTCTACTGCTTAAATCTTCAACAGAATTCTTAGAAATTAATTTAAGTAAAGCACAATTTCTTTATTTGGGCGAAGGCAAATAGTTAAAAAAACAAAACTATACTTATATTTTAATGTGCTGTGGTGGGCTATGAATAAATCTTACAAAAATATTAGAAATAAAGAAAGATAAAACGTTTACTTATTTGCGTTACATATGACGCAGAGAAAGAACAAGTTTGGAGAAAATATGCGTGAAATCAACGCAAAACGACTATCGCTCCGCATAATGCTTCGACCCAATGTGAGACAGAGCCCCAGACCCCACTACTGGTTTTCATGGACAGTCGGTGAACATATAAAATAATTGAAAAATAGTGTTGCTTCATTTCCATAATAAAGTCAAATAATAAAACCTAATATAAATCAACACTTGCAAGTTAGCTTAAAGAAAAGCTTTCAGAAAAAAATGTATTTTCCTTTTGAAAAAACCTTTTAAAGCCTATAACTGCAGGCCTACTCCCGTAATAAAAACAATTCTAAATCTAGTCGCAAGCTCATCACAGTGACAATCTAATATAAACAAATTTAGGGATATTAAATTTTTGACAGATTGAGATTAGAATGCAAGCGTTCTTAAAAATTCAAAGATGAAAGAAAGAAAGAAAATACATTTATTTCGCACATATTAAAAGGTACACAGTAAAATATAGGTATAATATCAGACCAAAATCAAATAAAAAGACAAAAAGGTCCGATGTAATAAATAAGCAAGAAAGTGTGCCTTACGGCTGCGCCAAAAAGGCCCCGTAAAATTCGAGAATTACACTGCTGTGTCAAATGTGCGATCCGCAACCGTTGTGTTGCCGACAGTACTCGGTCGGTGTAATCGACCGGTTGCGATATCTCTGTGACATTTGATACAGTCAGCCGGGATCAGGCCGCCTTTTAACCCTAAAACGCTCTGCTGATGAGTAATAATAGCGAGGATTAGACCGGGACTAATGCGTTCAGCTTTTAGTGATCAGTTGGTCGGTGGCATCTGAGGGTTGAAAGAGGCATCGATTATTTTGTAATTATAGTTTCAAGTAGAATTTAATCTGTCTGTAATTTTTTGGATACATCTTTAAAAATATTATACATAAAGCAGAAACTTACATGTCAACGCACAGCTGAACCCACTGGGACTAGGAATGTGAAATTTTGCACACGGCTTCCTTTTATAATGTAGGGGAGCACTAAGAAGGAGTTTTTGTAAATTGAACCTTTAAGGGGTCACCCCCTAAAAAGGGGTAATTAGTTTGTATGATAAATCTTATTCCTTGAGTTAATAAACTTGAAACTTGCCACGGATACTTATTTAAGTAAATTATGAAGTTTGTACATTTTTGTTTTTCTAAACTACCCCATAAAGGGGGATTGGGGGTGTCAAAATTTGTATGGAAGAATTTTAACGTGCAGTCCGATTAACTCGAAACTCAGTATTTATACTTAAGACCAAAAATAAAGAATAACGTGTATAAGGATTTTCCGAAAATCTACCCCTAAAAGGGTGGAAAGGGGTAGATAATTTTCCAGAGGTGGATTTTACTGTGTGGCCTGATTAACTCGAAAATTTGTATAATCTTTGAGTCAAGTAATGGGAACATCCCAAACGTTTTTTTTTAAGTTCACCCCTATAGGGGCAAAAAGGCGGGAAACAGTACTTTGGTTAAGAAACTTGGCAACATTTGCCTCAGTAAAGATTGTCACTTTTACTTATAAAAACACCCCTCCTGAGTATTTAGGTGGTGAGATAGTTAATAGGTCAGAAAAATAATTAACCCGCTGTCGGATTAACTCGAAACTCGGTACTAATACGTAAAATAAAAAAGTATGTGTTTTAGGGTTTTTCAAAAATCGACTCCTACCGGGGTGGAAAAAGGTAATAAAGATTAGGGTAGATTTTACTGCTCGCTGCCATTAACTCGAAAATGGGTATAAAAAATCTTTAAGTCATAAAAACCCCTGTGCCTGTGTTCTTCAGTTCAGCCTTGTGAACTCATTTTAAGTCTGTATGGAGAAAAATAAAACTATATTTAAAAAGTTTTATTTTCTATTTCTAAGTCGTTTAGGGTTAAATTGCGGGTGTGTGAGGTAGGTGGGGGTGGGTTTGATTTCCCTCTGTTGCAATATTTACCGTGAACCTATTAGAAAAAGTATGATTTGCTCTTTGTCCAAGATTCTGAGATGTGTTTTGAGTATGTGTTTTGAGTGCATTATGACAGCAAAACTGATAACTTTGATCTAATTCACTATAATCACTTGATTATGTGAGAAGATATGATTAAAAGTCATAAAACTCGTTGAAACCAGAAAGATTAATCCTCTTAATTCAAAACGAAATTTAAATTTAGTTCTAGCCTAAACCTTTGAGCCAGTATTTGTATTTAGAACTTTAGGTATTTCGATTTAGGCAAAGTTCTAAAATGACAATTTAGCACCGAACTAAGCTGTCATATTTGTATAAAGACATGTATTTCTATAACAGTTAGGTTCTTAATTCAATAACTGGCACGGCTAACGAAAAACCTTGTTTTGTATTTAAGGGGAAGAGTTATATTTAATGTCTGTCACAGACTATAAACAGACTATTGTAACGATATAGGTTGATGGTTATGCGGGAAATGCTACTTTCTACAATACTATAATATATATACAGGATGTCCGGAATTAATGGATAACCTCTTAAAGGGTCAATGTATTTATAATTACGAGATAATTCGTCAAAATGTAGGAAACTGCTGATTCTTTTTTCGCGATTTCAGGTTTGGTCCCTTAGTAATAGTTTTTCATAATGATAAGTACTTACAATGACCCCTGAAGAGGTTATCCATTAATTACCGGACACCATGTACCTATATTATATTATCACACTAATATTATAAAGACGAAAGTTTGTGATGATGGATGGATGGATGGGTGTTTGTTACTCTTTTACGCAAAAACTACCAAACAGATTTAAATGAAATTTGACACACAGATAGTTAATAACCAGGATTAACTCATAGGTTAATTTTTATCCCAATATTCTCACAGGATCAAAACTTATGCGGGTGAAACAGCGGGGAGCTGCTAGTTTAAAATGTATCCAACAAAAACAAATACACATCATTCCTATATCAGAGTAATAAAATATCAAATTCCTATTTAACATAAGCTCTCAAGTTCCCTCTCATTAAATCTACTATGACAATTACGATGGAAACTGCGACAGTAATAATTGTTGTTTGACAAGGGCTCCTACTGCACAATTGAATTAGTCCTGGACCCCTGCTTGCTCCCCTTTGAACGTTGTGTCTAATTGATTAACTTATGGTAGTTCATCAGTTTATTTTATGATACGAATGAGTATTGAATGACTGAGCGAATGAGTGAACTTTTGTCGATTGAATGATGATAAAATTAGGCTGTTTTTTGTCGGATTTAATTAGGAGCTTGTTAGTTCATTGATTCTTAACAAGATGATTTCTAAAGAGAGTAAAAACAACTCTATAAAAAACATGTTTTAGTTTTACTTGGTCAGTAATTTATTTACGGATATTTATTATACCGAATTGTTAAATAGGAATAAGAGGGGCCCGTGGCTAAATAATAATAGCCGCACAGGTCCATCGATAAGGTTAAGCTACGCTTGTCGCGGTTGGTCTGTGGATGGGTGACTATCTTTACATACCGAGCCCCCTCCGTGCCTCAGAAAGCACGTTAAGCCGTTGGTCCCGGCTGTCATTCGTGGATCTTTGACAGTCGTTACGGGTCGTCAGAAACCCGAAACTCTGAAAACCAGTTTTACCAAGGGGTGTCGTATTAAGTACCCAGTAACTGGGTTGGTCAGAAGGCAGTCGCTCCATGTAAAATACTGGTATTCAGCTGTATCCAGTTAGACTGAAAGCTGACCCCAACATAGTTGGGAACAGGCTAGGCAGATGATGTTAAATAGGAATAACTTGTCAATATCATACAATACTGAGATAAAATCTTACCTTTCTATAGGTACATAAATATATTTTTATACGTTTGTTATCACACTTAATATGATAAAGGCGAAAGTTTGTGTGTGTGTGAGTTTATATGTTTGTTACTATTTCACGCTCAAACGGCTTTACCAATTTTGAGGTAGCTGAAACCCTGGATTAACATATAGGCTACTTTTTATCCCGATAATCCCCCGGGATCCATATTTACGCGGGTGAAACCGCGGAGCGCAGCTAGTTTACAATAAAACTCAGTTTATGAAGGGTTCAAAAACTTCAAAAGCTTAAACCTTGCGCTATATAAAGATTAGAAGAGAAAAATCCTACGAGAATATACAAAAACCAAAAAAAAAAACTTGCTTTTACATTCAATGCTTTGTTTGAAGCCGGCCGATGGCTTCAAACAATGGATTGAATGTCACTTTGAAATCATTGACAATTTCCGCGCGTAGAGAGGGCTTATACGTAAGTTGAATTTTTTTATATTATTTGTCGATTTTTTTTGTTTTGTTATGAAAAGTTTACTTCAATTAAGTAATAGTATATATTAAGTAATTGGTGGCAGTGGGCAGGGCACATTGCTCGCAGAACACATGGCCGATGGGTCCGAAAGGTTCTGGAGTGGCGACCGCGTAACGGAAGACGTAGCGTTGGAAGGCCTCCCACAAGGTGGACCGACGAGCTTGTGAAGGCCGCAGGAACCCGTTGATTGCGAGAAGCACAGAACCGGTCGAAGTGTAGGTGCTTGGGAGAGGCTTATGTCCAGCAGTGGACTCCGTTCACCTTACAAACCTTGTTTTTCTCCAAACGGTAAAAAAATTCAGTCGGTATACACAGACTACATTAGATACATACCTACTCCAAAAGTCTTTTTCCCAAAAATCTCATTAAATTTGTTCAGTTGTTCATAATACCGACAGCTCGCAGCCTGTAGACAGCGAGTCTTTATTTCTGGCATACCAAATGGAAATACAAAATATTCGTGTAGCATTTTGTTTTGTCTGGTTCAGCGGCAGTTAAGTATATCTAGCGCGCTTTTAATATCACTTCTGCTTTATTTAGAATTGTTTCGTTTATTATTTAGGTCGAATTTTACATTCGAACATTAGTTCGTTCAAAGTGGAATGGATTTTTTTGTCTTCGCTAGTTTTGTAGCAGTCTTTAGGTGGTTTTTGATGAGCAATAAAATACTAGGTAACTTGTATGGCAATGATTACGATCCTTCATTATAACATGGAATAATCAACAGTATCTAATGTATCTTTAAAAAAAAAACCCTAATGTCACTAGATTAATTAGCACGAAAACAAACAAACGCTATTAAAGTTAAAAGCGTCTACTATTTATTGGTTTTAAATAAAAAGTTACACAGGGACCAGACATAGTATACAGGGCATTGTTTTCAAATAGTATAGAATTCGCAACATTGAACTCGAAACGAACAAACGTGCATTCTAATAAAATAAAACATAATTTTTGACACCTAATCCTTCCCCGGTCGGTACCCGGCGACAAGTTACCCGACGCTTCGTGTATCAAATGGGCACTTGTTAGCAATTACAATGAGGGGTTATGCGAAGTAATGGCTTCAGTGAGGGCATGCGAACAACTTTCTATTCCCACGCTCAATTGCTCCGGATTATATTTTCGATGTCGAATTTCGGACACTTCGCAGTTGAGGGGTTGATTAGGTTTTTTTGTGAGTAAAAAAGTAAAGCAGTCTGTATCTGCTTTGTTAACTTCATAATTAAGTAAGTTAAGTGGAAGTACGTGTGATTTTTTTATAAGAACTCCCAGTTTCATGCTCATAGTAAACTAAGCAAATCTAGAAGAGTATTTTGAAGTTCTAAATAGACGCATAAAATAGATTTTTTATTACTTACTTCAATTTGAACTTAAAATCCTTCGATTCGTTCCACATTTGAAAAAAATCAGGAAAACAATGCAACGTAACGTACTTACTACAAGTAAGAACAGAAATATAAAAAAGATAACCAGTAAGTTATATCATGGCAAAAAACCAAATCTCATTCAAGAAATTTTAAACGCTTTTATATACGTTTAAAATTTATTGAATGAGATTTGCTTTTTTGCCATGATATAACCTACTAGTTATCTAAGGCTTCATATACGAAACGACCCATCAATCTTAATTTAAACTATCCACAAAAAGCTAACATACCTACAACTCCCACCAACCTTTTTTTTCTCAAAAAGGCACCATCCTACGAACCTACCACTTCCATTATCGCATCAAAACACGGAGAGCCAACAGAAAACCGAATCGATTTAAGCCCACAAAATTCCAATGCAAACAAAATCACCGGGGGCCTGCCAAATAAAACTAGCAGACGTGCTTGCGACTGCCAAACGTGCTGGCATTGGAAAAGCGGAGAACTAGCGGCGGTTTAAGAGGTCTGGCGCCATAAAACTGCCTGTTTGGAAGTCGGGCCGCGCAGCGCGCATCTATCGGGACTCCAGCCTCAAGTAACATGTACACTTGACTTATGGAATGGACTCGGACTTTTTAATGTTAAATGGTTTTAAGGAAAATTGTCTGGGTGCAAGTTAATTTTGAGGATAGGTTTTTAGAATGGTTACTTTTATTTTGTTAGTATAAATGGCTACTTTAATTGGTTACTTATAGCTAATATTAAAATGTTTCGTCCCTGACCTTAACTTACATACTGAATCTTTAATACTGTTTATACGTTTAGTTCTTGTTTCGAAATATAATAAGTTATTATTAGTAGCGTTTGAACTGCGTGGCAGTTAAAGTATTTCATCTCACATTTATTCGTATTATGAAAGTGCAGTTGGTTTTAAATCACGCTCGATAGAAAACAGCGCATAAACGTGATTAAAAACGATACCTATTTATTTAAATACACATATTTGCAATCAGCAATCCATTTAATCCTACAAAATAGCATCCGAATTCAACAAATATCAATTACGCTGACCAATTGAATTTCAAGTCCGTAGCCCGGGATCCGGGGTCCGGGGTCCGGGGTCTGGGCGCGTGTAAACGCGGCGCAAAATAACAAGTCTCGGAGTAACTCATGGGTCAGAATTTCTCATAAATTATTTAAAATAATCCAGGAAAAACCCCTGTCCGCGGCCGCCTTACGTAGTTGTATTTTATTTATTTATATGCCACATATTGCGTTCCAAATTAGTGCCGGCGAAGGTCTTTCTACATTTTGAGTGTTAATTTTTGTCGTCTCGTGACCAAATTAATTTTCGGTGTAACATAATTACGGAGGGTCTGCTTCTTTTTTAGTGTGTACTAGTACAAAATTCGGTAAATTAATTTATATTATGCATGTGGAATTTAGTTAATTTGGCGGAAAGTTGGGGTTGGCATAGTAAATGTTAATAATCTATTCGAACGATTCAGTTGCAGTAAAAGTTTAGATTATTGAAGGGCCAAAAGAAAATTCGCAATTCTCAAAATTGAATTAACTATCTGCTAATATCAAAGGCACCAAAATACAGATTCGAAAACTGTAGAAAGTGTAAAATGCACTTAATATAAGCATAATTTTTTTTTGATCCAGTTAACGAAAATTGTATTGTATTATATTATTATCATACAGTGCTAAACGGGGCACGTTTGATCACCTACTAATAAGCGTATAGTTGAGGCCGAAATATATATTTAATTTCACTAAAAAAGATGAATAAATGAACGTAAAATAATTCTCGCAGGATGGGCGACGCTTTACCGACGACTCTATTAACCTTGTACAGGAAAACGCATGAATTATAAACTACATTACATGCATGTCAAACACATATTACCTAAACTAAACGGGTCCACTTGATAAACGTGGCCGAAGTAAAATAAACCGACTTACATTCGAATAAAATACTCGTACATTAATAGAACCGTCTGTAGTTTGTATATATTTTTTTTAAATTTTTATTATTGCTAAATTTTTCTTCTTCTTGTTATTAATAAAATATTATGTAAAAAGTTTTACAATTATTCATTCTAATTACATATTTTGCCAAATGCATTACACAGGCAGACAGGTGAATTGCACAATTGGGTTTGAATGGAAAATCCTCAATGGAATTTTATTAACGACCCAATTTTGAAAAATTTCACCGCTTCTCCTAATAATATTAATATTAAGTTCTAGTTTGCTTGCTTTATTCTTCTTCAATATTTTATACATTATTTAAGACTAGTTAACCTTTTCCGTGTTAGCAATGTAATCCAAATAAAACTTAGTTATTTTCATACTAGAAGTGAGACTACTGCCCATACATTATTCTAGAACAATGCCAAGCATGAATCTTGATCTCAGTGGAAGTTTAAATATACATCTGTAATTTTCAAGTCAGTAAAGTTTATTTAACTGTGAAATGAGCAGTGCACATCCTGTAGAAATAGCCAGCGAGGAGCCATGTTGAAAACAAGAGACGAAATACATGCTTATAGCACCTGCCCCACGGCCGACAGTAAGCAAAAACCGAGTAGAGATAGCAACTATAGTCCGCGCGGAACTAGTTGGCCGCTGAGGTGGGGACAGGGGTGAGGCGGCGGTTCACAACGCACGTACTGAGTAATGCGCCCCCGCCCCTCCGTCCCACCGCTCACATACCTAAGGCGCGGCCAACTAGTTCTGCGCGGACTATAGAAGTTGTCGTATTTTCTTTGATAGCTCTTGTCGCTGCGACTAACTAGTGGAGAGATAGTTCTCGACGGCAGTGTGAACTGTCAGCGATCAACTCTCTCTCAGTATCTCATTTACTGACACGTGACCTATATCTGTCGTACGTTTCTTGAGCGAGAATATAGTCGAAAGCTAGTCGCTTCCTCGTGGTGGTACAGATGCCTAAGTATTGTTCTAGAATGCAACCCCTAAAAGCATCATTACCAGCCAGTCTCAATGTCCAACCTTCTTTGTCCAGGGTGACCTTTTTGGGGGCCTCAACGATGGTCTCCTGAGCAGGGCCGAAGCGCTGGCTGCGGTGGACATCAGCAAGCACCAATCAGGGCCGCAGTCGGGGCCCCCACTGCCGCAGCTGAAGCATGACATGGTGTACCATCATGGGGTTGGGGGCCCTTCACCACATAATGCCAGACCACATCAGGTGGGTTATATCTAATTGATACTTAACATGAATGGATTGCTCTCAAAACGGTGAATGTAAACATCGTGAGGAAACCAGCATGTCCCAGAACCAAAAAATCATAGACATATGACAGACACACGTGGTGGATTATGATCCTATCCCACTGATGTAAAGGAGGCTTGTGTCCCAGCAGTGGGAACGTTTATAGGCAGATTATTCTGTGAATGGATGCCTCCTTTTTTGCTCATAAGGATTGTTTGGAACTTCCTTGGTCCGAACTTCAGCATTCATATTAGATCTGAGATGTTATAATTATTATTTTGTTCTTTGATACCAAAAAGAAACATCGTATTCATTATTTTTTTACTAAGGCTTTAGGAGATACAATGAAAGTCTTGAATAGCTGAAAGGTCTAATTTGGGATAATCGGAAAGTCATTTCAGTTCCTCTATTCTAAAAAAAAGAAATGAACGTTTAAAACTGTAAAACTTATCCCCAGTTCAACCAACCGAGTCACATAAGTTACCCCTTGACGCCTTAAACTAACGCCCTCTCGATAAAATCCATACATATCATACAAAATCGAGTTTAACATCAATAAAACTAAGGTGGTATCATAAAGTCGTTCATATTCTTCGCAAATTCGGCCGCTCCTCGCCTGCCTACCCTTCATAAAACACCCTAGCTTCCCACGTTCATGGTGATTTCGGCAATATGCATCATATTTTAGGATTCGGTTTATCAATGGCTAGATGCAAAGCTACGGTTTTAATGTTTCTTTTAGAAAATTTGTTAAATCACTTTAGTTCCAAGCAATAACAGCCATACGGGTCGATCGATCAGGTTAAGCTACGCCTGTCGCGGTCGGTCCGTGGATGGGTGACCATCTTTACTTACCGAGACCCCTCCTTTGACAGTCGTTACGGGTAGTCAGAAGACCGAAAGTCTGATAACCAGTCTTACCAAGGGGTATCGTACTGGGTTGTGGAGGTCAGATAGGCAGTCGCTCCATCTAAAATACTGGTATTCAGCTGCATCCAGTTAGACTGGAAGCCGACCTCAACATAGTTGGAAAACGGCTAGGTAGATGATGAGTTCAGTTTACCGAATTTGGTGCTAGGAGATATTTATAGATCTTTTGGGGCACTTTGCAAGTGGCTTTTTTATATTGCTCGTTAGTGTATTATAAAATCCCAACCATGTATTTCTTTTTTGTAATTTGCGTTTTGTTTGTGCAGAATAAAAAAAATATTTCTTTCTTTCTATACCTTTCCAAGATCTATTCACCAAAAAAAAAAATAAGACAACACCATAAATAATAATAACAAATGCAATTTCTCTATGCGTGTAGGAAATCTTCGAACCAATGGGGATCTCTCCTTGGGGACCCAGGGGGCTGAGGACACAAGAAATATGTGCCTTGTGCTATAAAAATGAACTAATATTATGCACTATTCGCTGTAATGGCGCATATGGAATTGCTTGTCTTGAGGGTAGAAGTAATATCAATAGCAGTCGGATTATTGTGATTAAGAAATGGAAGAAGGGTAGACCCCTGAGCTTTAGGCTGAAACTTATAAACGCGTTGTGACTAAGACATGTTCCTGTACCTATCTTGCAGTTGTAGATTGACACTATATTTGTGAGTAAACTGTGCGACAGAAAATGCAGTACCTACTTACCGCTTTAATGAAAAAGAGTTTTTTTGGCATGGCTCCGAAAATTTATAATAAAATAACCGATAGCATAAAAAATTTACCCCTATTAAAGTTTAAGAAAAGTCTCTACTCGCTATTCATTGAAAAATGTTATTATACTGTAGAAGAGTTTATAAAATAATGATAATTTTTAAAATTTCTTGTGCAATAAACATTTGATGTAATTTTTTAAACTTTTTAAAAAAATCTGTTTCTCTTTTTAGGTTATCTTTAATAGAAGATAAGTAGGTATTAAGATATTCTCGAAGTAGCTATATTCGTTACAACTAACAAGCATTTATTTCCTGCATTAAATGATACGAGAATGCGAACTACTGCCATGAGATCAAAATATCAGAGTCTATTGTGTACTGGTGGATATAACAGTGCTTTGCTTAAAAAAATCATTATTGGTATGGCACCTATTATAATTTACAAATTACCAAATTGTATTAAGGATCAGCCCTTAATAAAATTCAAGAAACTCCTGTCGTCGATGCTGTCTGAGAAATGTTATTACTCTGTTACCGATTTTATAAATGATGAATTGTAATATTTGCTATTCATTTTATCTCATTTATATTTGTTTTATTGAGGTTTATGATAAGATTATTATTGATGAGCCAGTTTATTATTAATTTTAGAGAATTATTTATTTCATCTTTATAAAGCTCTTTGTTGAGGCAGTCTATTAGTATCGTACTGTCATCGGCAAATAACAGACAAGGTTATGCCATGTGTCGGGGTAGATCATTTATATACAGCAAGAATAATAATGGCCCTAGAACGCTGCCCTGCGGAACGCCATATTTAATTTCCCTAGGACCAGATAAATATTTAACCTCACGTTTTGATTTGACGCATATTTTAGAGATTTCTGTACCTATATTGAAGACGTCCACTTAGATGAGACGTCCCCGTTTCACGTTGTTGGTACCGTGACGACAGCATATCGTCTTGTCCAAACTGTAGTGGCGTGGTATGAATATTAATAGAATAAGCGATTCAGATACCTAAATTATCCATCGACCGCGATTAATTACAGCACGTTTTTTTATACTTTTGTCTACAGGCAAAACTAGTAATCACAGTCTGTCTTTTCAAAATATCGTCGTGTCAGATTGACATTGTTTGATGTTACTATATTTGAATAAAGAATTTGAGATAATTTTCAAGTTATGGAACAACAAACCGAATGTCATACTTAACAAAGTTCAAATTCCATTGCAACCAAAAACTTATTAGGACTTTTCTGTTACTAATGGTCTTTCCAAAATCAACTTAGAATACATTTCACTGAAGTAGTTAACTGATTAAGGGCTGATTTTTCAATCGACAGATAATGTTTATTCGTGGAATAGAATTGACGTCTGACAGATTTTGTACGGAAGAATAGTAAAAAAAGATAAAATAAAAACTTAAAAAAAAACCGACTTAAAAAAAAACTACAAAGTGATAAATAACTTTAATTTTGGAAGTCGGTGTCTTTGGTTCCGCATTTTCATTTTTTGTTTGACACCGACTTCCGAAATTAAAATTATTTATCACTTTGTAGTTTTTTTTTGAAGTCGGTTTTTTTTTTGTAAAAAAGTTTTTATTTTTCGCTTTTTAGTTGTACCTACTCCACACAAATTCAAATAACACTAGTGCATTGAAGAATTGAAGACACCGACTAGAAGAATCATCAAAATCGCATAGAAATGCCGGAGATGCAGTACATTTATGCATATAACATCGTACATAAGAATAATTACATAATGTATTTTATACTAAAACCTTCCTAAAAGAACGTAGATTACATTAGTGAAAGAATTATCAAAATTGGTTCATTAGTTTTTGAGAAAATCGCGGACATACAAACATACAAACATATATACAAAAATACTCGGAAGTCGGTGTCGTTGTTTCCACATTTTCGTTTTTTTGACACCGACTTCCGAAATTAAAGTTATTTTTCACTTTGTAGTGTTTTTTTTTGGAAGTCGGTTGTTTTTTTTGTAAAAAAAAATTATTTTTCGCTTTTTAGTTTACCTACCCCATAATACAAATTCATATAACACTACTTGCTATGTGAATATTAGTGACAGGAAGATAAACATCATCAATAAAAACTAAGTGGAAAACAAACGTATTGTTGAAGCTAATTCCAAAACTACCCAAGCAAAGTTCATAAAATGTATATGGGACCACCTCTGAAGCATACCTTATTCATTAATTAGACTAGATGCTGATGATTCTGGCTGCAGCATCAGGCCAACCTTATGTCAACATTGCATTGAACTTAAAATTTAGTCCTGTTTAAAATGAGCCCAAACACGACTACGGTGCTGTAATTTCAAGGTTTGTACTTTTTCTGATGCTCCTGGCTTCAGCATCAGGTCTCTATGTACTTCGGTGTTCCTCATTAACAGTACGTTTATCTTTTCAATGAGCCTAAACACGATATATCTGCTGTTAGTTGTCGAGGAGTTAGGTACTTCACTCAATCAGGTCATGACTTGATGATCATGAGACCAAATGTGACAAAACATCAAAACAATTTACTAAAACAGTCCTTGCCTGTTCGAGTAACTTCTTACTGTTAAGGAGTTGTACCTTCCATCATCAGCCCAGCTACCTGAGATGGTAACAACCATACGCAAATACACAAGATACTTCATAAAATATGCGAAAAACAATAAGTGAGCCTATAAAATTTGAGGGTTGCCCTCGATTTCTCTAAGATCCCATCATCAGATCCTAACTTGGTGACAGTGGGACCACCTCAGAACTATCTACTTTCGAACAAAAAAAGAATTTTGAAAATCCGTCGACAACTGGCGGAGTATTCGATGACCAAACATACAAAAAAAAAAAAAAACAAACAGCCGAACATAGTACCTCCTCCTTTTTGTGAAGTCGGTAAAAATTCAAAAATATTCATCGGATAATTATCTGGCGTTGGAAATATCTGCCCTAAGTGGCGATGGAGTATAAATTATCTGAGATTATGAACACTGCTAGATATAGTAACTGTCCGCTAGTTTTATCCCACAGCTAGGCAGCTAGGCCTTTCCCCATCATAATTTGATGTTTACATTTTTGGGGACATGAAAGCTTGGGACTCTTATTTTTCTTGAACTTTCTGTTCCTTTCAAGTAATTCTCCTTTCAGCACTTACTTACCCCCTTACTAATAAACGTTGTATAGCGTCTGTATAGTTACGCAACGCTTTGTCTTCTTCTTTCGAAAGTCAAATTACTGACGACTGAAAAAGAGAAATCGGTGTGTAACTATTCATCAGATATAATATGTTTATTAGTAAGGGGGTTAGTCTTTTGTCCAAAGAAAACCAGTTGTTAAATATAAAGGAAAGAAAACGTTTCAAGTAAGTAAGTGGTAAAATATTAGTATAAAGAAGATGTCGACCTAATAAATTATTTATTGCCAATTTCTGCTCAAAGAAAAATATTTGCACCATGGCAGATAAAAATCCTTCCATCCTTAGAAATGTGTTGTTAATATTTGTTTTAAAAAGTGTCTTGAGACATTTTTCGAATAAATTGTTCCGTCCGATATTTCAATCGGCCTGAAAATCATTGTACAGACCTCTTTAATGTAGATAGGTATGACGGTTGGTATAATGAGTTGTGGGCCAAAATTACTACTATGTGGAGCCCTGACATAGACAGAAGGTGTTGCGGCAGACCCCGTAGAAGTTAGCGAGATCAGCTGTAGGAAACCAAGTACCAGTGTCCCACATTAGCCCTGGATCGAAAGAGCTAGAAGTCATGGGGAGGCTTTTTCCCAGCAGTGGAATAATGCAGGCTAACAGTAACGGTAAAACTAACCCAAGTATTGTTTTAATTATTAATGTATCACATATAAGTGAAAAACTCGTGATGGTTACAGATATTCAGCTGCATCCGGTTAGACTGGAAGCCGTTCGCAACATAGTTGGGAAAAGGCTAGGCATGCAGATGATGATGGTTACAGATAATAGACGGATAAAATTCTGTCAACAGATTGTCATTGGTGACACAAAAGTGTTGAAAAGTATTTGGAATTGCATAGAGTTGTTAATCTATAATTTTGTAATATAAAATAGGCAAGTACTGCCATGGTTGTAACAGCTTTATATTAGATCTCATCATCGCTCGTGTAAAACCTCCAAAAGCCGACAGTATATCCTCATCTATAAGTGCAATTAATATGATTAAACATATCCCCTTTACATCAAAACACACTACTATACAAGAAGAAAATTTATAAATAATAGAGTTAACATGATAAACTAACACACTACGAATGTATTTGCAATTTTTCTCGTTCCCCTTCCAAGGAGGGTTGCATGCCACGTAATGCGTTCTTTATTGCCCACGGAACCCAAACGGTAGCCGTTTGGGGTTCCCTGCATGTCTGTAATCTGTAAATGTAGTTGTTTGGGGTAGTTGGGACCTTGTAAAGTGGCACCCAGTAGTTCCGATGATGTATTTTATGGATATTTGTTTAAAATCGGGGTGAGATTATTTTTACATAATTTGAAAGGACTTACAGATTATAATATTATATTAATGGCTTATTTATTCGAATCTTCATATGAGTTATTATATACTACACAGCTGAACTAGAAAAATGTCTACCAACTACCAGTGCAGGTAGTTTTTTCCACTCGTATTGGCATGGTCAATTAATGAAATTCGTTAATCCTGTGAAAAGTTTTCGGCAGTTACAAGATGGCAGGGCTGCACGATTCGGTAATTAATTGTAGATTATTCACTAATGGGATGAAGCAGTGTCTTGTCGTTGAGGTTCCACGAAATGGGACTTTAATTATTTAGTCTGATATCGGTTATTATAGGTGAAGGCTGACTCAAGGCTGTGCCACCACCTTATCACCATGGAGGCGGCATGAAGATATTCATTCTTAAAACCTTAATTTGTACACCATTATTGAATTGAGTGCACACCAGCAGTACTGCATAATCTACATATAAAAATAATATTTTGAATTTCGGAAGTCGTTGTTAGGAACTGAACTTAATGCAGGGTGCATTTAGGAGTAATTTTCCAGTGGGCGTGAGAGTCATTATTGCACTGAATATATCAACAATGTTTTAGAAACAGTAGGTGTGGCTAAATGGACTAATGACGGGTAGAGGGTGGCAGTTTCCTTCAGTTTGTCGGCAGAACGTCATGTCTTGGCTACGTTATCCTACGAGTCATTTCTGCGATTGGCGCCGCATTTTGTTTTCTGTACATTTGAGTCGGCTGAGAGATCTTGATTGGGAGGTGAGTTGCATTTTGATTATTTATCGACTGTGGGATAATAGAATAGAATAGAATAGAATACTCTTTATTATGTACACCATATAATAATAATAATTTATTTCGGGGAAGGTTGCGTTATGTTATACGCCTTCCGATGAGAGAATTCGTTGTTTTACATGAGACAGCAGCCATATATGACCATAGATATCTGTTTTTTACATTTCTATGCATATGACCAACGACAATATCGATCACTGTGATGTAATAGTACCTAAATTACTGCAGCGGCCAGCAAAGGAGGTATTGATGGACGAGGGTGTAAATGTGGGCCGAGGTGAAGCCGAGGCACACATACGTAAGTCCATCAATGCCTAGTTGTGGCCAAGGCTTGTATAGTACTTTTCTCAAATAATGCGCGGAAATTAAAAGTAAGTATATACAGGGTGGAATTTTCGAAGCGTACCTGGAGGAAAGGTACTCTAAATACTGAAGACAGCAAATTTTACTCAAAGGAAACGTTCTTTAATTTTTAAAAAGAAGCAAAACGGCGTTTAAAGATTTTTGAAAATACGCTTGCCACACCCGGGAATCGACCCGACTTAAATCCGAAAAAATAGCATCCTATACTTTTACGGCACCAATCGATAGGATCAATCATAAGGATCAAATGTCCCTAGCAAACATTAAAGGAGAATCATAAAATCCAAACTTATTTAAAGATAAAGATATGTAAAAAATCTAATTTGCCAAAAATCTGATAAAACTGTAAACGAGCTATAAACTGTAACGCTATTCTGTAAAAATCTCACCGTGAAAACTTAGGTGAAGTGAGCTTAAAGTGAGCTGTCAATAGTGTCAATCCCTAGCATCAGCCGACCTATTCTGTAAAAATCACACCGTGACATCTAAGGTGAAGTGAGTTGTTATTCCACCTGATACTTGGCATCGCTAGGGATTGACAGCTCATTTCCAACTCATTTCACCCGAGTTTTCAGAATCGGCTGGCTGAGGTTGCGTGTATAGCGTGCACGCTACCAAATGTTACTCAAAATGAATTCCTTAAAATAATAAATTTGAGCATCCAAGAAAATGGAGCTCATTTCGACATCTAATTAGCTAATTTACCTACTCGATTTTTTCGTTCGAATAAAATTAGTTTAGATTTGATGGTTTTTGTTTAACTTAATTTACCGTATTTGCTAGAGAGATTTGATCCTTATGATTGACCTTATCGATTGGTGCCATAAAAGTACAGGATGTTATTTTTTCGAATTTTAGTCGGTTCGATTCCCGGGTGTGGCAAGCATATTTTCAAAAATCTTTAAATGCAGTTTTGTTTCTTTTAAAGAATAAAGGAATGTTTCCTTTAAGTATCAGTATTTAGAGTACTTTCCCTCCAGGTACGTTTCGAAAATTGTAAGCTGTATAGTACCTAGACAGAACTTTTTATTTGAAAATACAGTTGTTGAATGTAAAACAAGCGTTAAAGTGTTCATTTGTTTTTTTTTTCAATAAACAGCTTTCTGTTTGCAAGCCAGTTCGAAATTTAAATAAAACCTTTGATAAGTTACCTCGTTGGTTGCCATGTTTCGGAATAAAAGATCGTTCCATTTTTAAATTACACGACAGATATGAGTTTACTATGTAATTTATTTGGCCGCTAAACCACTACGGATATGGATTTTCATACAACTTTTGCCGGCCGATGCTCACATGTATTTGGCCAGTACAGCAATTTTGATTTTTCTCTAAGAAGGTTGTCAAAAATATGGTCTAATTTCCAAGCATGTTTGAGAAAAATTACTTTGAAAGGACTGTAAACACTGAAACCCCACACCACTGTGATTGTTAAAACATCACCTCGTAGGTTAAAACATTTTTTTTTCAAATATTGACCGTTTGTTTTTAATATTTTTTCAAACGAGTTAATTTTTTTTGACAGTAGGTATTTAAGTCATGTTTGATTAGGAAAATTTTCTTTGATTTAGTTGCTTAATAATTGTTGATCTGGTGTGACCAGATATATTTTGAAGATTCCTGAAGGCCAATTCTCGTAATTTAAAACGTTCAAAATCTAGTCGCAGTCTCATCTCGGCGACAATCAAATGTCAAAATCTTGTCAAAATGTAGGGAAATTAGAGGTATTTTTGACAGATTGAGACTGAGATCAGACTTAGAACGTTTTTAAAATTACGAGAATTGCCCCTCTGGTAATCTGTTCCCAAATTGCTGATATTATTCAACCATGCACTGATTCCTGCTAGCGTGCAATGTTTAAAGTCTTGATGTTGAGCTCCGCATCATAAGCTGGTGTAGAGCCAGTGAAAAAGGGCGATTTGCTCTTTTTCCCGGATCGTCTACTGCTTTGCGAGTCACGAAATTGCATACTCCAACCTAGCTGCAGAGTATTCCTGCACTTCGAGTCCCACGCGGCGTTGGCTGCTGAAATTCGTGACCACCTTCGCCTGTGTCCAGGAAACTACGATCGAAAACCATTTTTTCTTGTTAATACTTAAGCTCCTGACTTTTTTAACTCAGGTCAACTTAGCTAATGTTTTTTTTTTTAATCTGTTCTAAGCCTTGTGTTCACCAACATTTAAATTAACTGATTAAATATTTAATCAGTTCTATATTTTAAAATTTCCTTAGGAAATTTGACATAAACCAACCGCTTAAATACCTAACCGGTGGTTTGAATGTATTGGTGAACTCAGGCCTTACGAGCCTAAAACCCGATTGCAATCGGGTTTTAGGATCGTAAGGCGTTAGGCGGTGATAAGATTCGTTTTTTTTAATTTTATCGTAAAAACATAATTATCCTGAATTTGATAAACTCTCCTAATTCCGCTTTTTTTTCCTAATATTATTTTACCAACAATTGTCAAGTAACAAAACTTAGATTTTTTTTATATTTAGGTTTATTTTATACATTCTCATAAGAAATTGATCAACAAAATTATACGTTTTATATTCAATCTGGTGATTCTTTTCTATTTTCGCTACAGTAGGTATAAAAGAATACATGATTTACAAATTTAATCTTTATCCCAACTGTTTGACCAACCTCACTTTCTACGGCGTTAAAGAAAGTTTTAGAATGTACTCCATTCCACATTTCACGATTCACTTACATTACAAGCCCGCTGTGACACAGCTCTGACACAGCCCACCCTCTAAGATACGAGAGTGAAGATAACCCTATTCGTGCTGCAAACGTTGGAACTTAAACAACTTGTCCAAAGGGTAAATAAACAACACAAGGGTAACTTCAGCATTTTAGTGCGCAATTGTCGCTGTGGTCACAAGGGACCTCCATGACAGTTTTTTTTTTGTACTTTTGTTTAAAAATCGACCGTGTAATGTGGAGGGTTTATTGCTTGGGGATAAGTAGGAATGCGCTTTGGTGTTATTTTTTTTAAGTGAAAACTTCTGTACGCGCGTTGGGCATTTTTTGAGATGGAAAAAAAACATTAAACTCGCGACACTGTTACCGGAACCGACGCCTCTGTATATAAGTATGTACATATATTGTGTAGTCAACAAAATAGATAAGTATGCAGGACCGTCGGATATAGTTGAAGTTTAGTAAGAAACCAATGGATGTTGTCGACTGAAATTTAATTTGATAAATGAGCTGTTAGTTTTCTATTCTTTTTAGCGCAGCCGTGAGGCACATTTTCCTGGTTTTTTTTTATTATCTTTTTTAATTATTATTATTTTTTTATTGTTTTATTTTTTTCTTGTTTGTTTTTATCTGATGTATGTATCTGGTGTTTTGTGTGTCTTTTGGTCTGTGCTAAATAAATATATTTCTTTCTTTTCTTTCTATTAATAAAATTAAATTTCATTCGAGAACATCCATCGGTTTCTTACTAAACTTCAACTGTATCCGACAATCCTGCATACTTATCTCTTTTGTTGACTGTACATAGATACACATGCATGTTGGCATTTTTTGAGATGGGAAGAAACCATTGCACTCGCGACACTGTTACCGTTACCGTAACCGACGCCAAATAAATATTTCGAAATATTTCCTGACGATTCAAAAAATACATACGTACCTAATTGTCAAAGTTTTCATTTTTGTGTAAAATCTATTGAGTTTGATGAAAGTTTTTGCTACTTTTTACCCGACATCAAAGCGGAGTTTTGGAAATTTTTCACGCATATCTTTGTGTGTGAGGTTCTATAAACCCTCGAAACATCGTAATGACTGGATGGATGAGGTGTCCATCGACTTGTCTAGGTTGTGCGCTGATTATAGGGTAGGTTTTGTTTTTATATACCTAATGCCCTGAAAAAAAACATTATCGTCATCATGGGTACAAACCGGTCTTTTAGGTACCCAGTGACTGGGTTGTGGTGGTCAGATAGGCCGTCACTTCATGTAAAATACTATTATTCAGCTGCATTCGGTTAGACTGGAAGCCGACCGACAAAAAGGCTGGGCAGATGGTGATGAGCCTTTGAGCAATAGCACTTAATACTAAGGTACTCAATAAGACCTGTGCAAGGCCAATGATAAAGCAGTCGACTTGGCTAAGAGGCCAGGCAGACATAGTCATTTAGAATTATCGAGATACGAAGATCTAAGCTCAATCAGCGGGGTAATTGCGTAACACACTATCAGTAGCAATGGCTTTCATTTTGACAGTTCAGCAGTATTCATTGCGTTATTTACGTTGTTAAGCAGACATATTTTTCGAACATATGAAGCAATAGATTAGCAATATCTGTCAAAATGATTCAGATTGAGATTGATAGTGTGTTACCCAATTAGGGTGTTGCTTGTGGTGGGTAGTCGGAAACGTCCAAAGCCTAACCACCAGTCTTACCAAGAAGTTGTGCTCATCTATAATTCAGCAGCAGTTGCTCCATGTAAAATACTGATATTCTGCTGCATCCGCTTAGACTGGAAGCCGAACCCAACATAGTTAAAAAAATTAGTTTAAAAACTAAAACCCGACTACTGAAAAGGATGAAACAAGAAAGTACCTTCCCGTGGTCGCACGATACCATAGCTTTGTATGATACAGTGGCATGCGACCTTTTTCAAGTCGGTCAAAGTTCAAAAAGTGAACACTATGCTGTTGCATAGTGTGCTTCCAGCACTGTTGCAATTTCAACTTTAATGTAGACAAAATATCGCTAACGACGAATAATGTGTACGTTCATTCGATTCGGAATATGAATAACAATATTCACTAGCTTCTGCCCGCGACTTCTTCCGCGTGCCCGTCGCATCGCACCGCCTACCCGTGCTATTACTTTGTTTTCTCTTAGCGTTCTTTCCAACTTTTTTTACCTCCTGCTCGGCTCCTAACGGTCATAGCTTGATGTGAATTAGACAATGCATAATGGATGCGAACTCTTGAAGAATTATTTTTAAGATTTCTGATTCGTGTCCACGTATCTATTTTCTACCTCTAGAGATGTAAGAGATGATTTAAGAGTCAGAATGTTCTGTTTATTTTTATATTGCAATACTTCTGTCATTTAAAAGGGTTTCTATATCTACATTAGTACGGTCTAAATTGCAAGATTGAGTAGAAATGAGCTCTAAGTTATGTTTTCTAGCTAGGATATTTAGATTATATTTTAAATCTATTCTGTTTTTGCTGTATTCTGCACTTGCGTTTCCTCTTCCCGCGTTTTTCCTGACACCCCTCGGACAAATTTAGCCACTTGTCCCAATCATAATGTAGCGACATAAATCACTATTAAAGGAATATAATTTATTTAATATGCACTTGCAATCGGATTGCATAGGGAGGGGAATCTATCGATAAATTAAAATAATTTAATTATTATTTGTCGTTTAACTTACTAATTACCTTTTATAATTGTTAAGGAAATTATCTTTGTCGATGAATTTCGAAAAAACTGTTCAAGAAAAAAAAAACTAAGAAAAATATAATACATATCGACTAGCGTTAATGCGTTACATGAAATAAGAAAGGAAAACAAAATACAACGTTCTGTAAAGCTTAAAAAACGGAACGAAAATAGGTAAGGATTTATTCCCAACTTTTATTCACTTCCACAGAATAAAAGAAAGAAAATGAAAATAAAAAAAGAAGAAATAGAAGCTGAGAACTCACTATTACGATCAAAATATTATGGAGAGAAAATGTAGGCTATGCAGTTATATTCTATAAAATAATAATGGCATAACGCAGCACCGTGCAATGTAACGTCCAGGTCAAGAAAACGATAAAAACGTAAGGTAGCGTTATTAAAAAAAAACATATCTGGACTCTTTTATTTTTAGGCGTTCGGCCGTACTAAAAATAATGCTGTATTTTATAAAGCGGGAAAAGGAAGCCTACAGAATCTAGCTTGTTCTGATAACTACTTACCTATCATTTTTCAATCAATCTGGGAACAGCGAAGAATTCTAGTAAACCTATCCAATTTACCAGCTATTCCAGGAACGACCTGGTTCCTGACTAAAACAGATTGCCATAAAGCGATTTTTATAAGATTAAAATGCAAGTGTCAGTTATGATACCGGCTAAGTAGGATAGTCGCTTTTATGTGGAATAAACAGGAACTACCCTGAGATGCCATTTTAATGGCTGTGTAGGAGTACAAATGGGTATTAGTAGATTTTGGTATTTTTTTACCTCATTCATAAAAAATATTATGAAGATAATAATGTGTGTCTATAGATATGACATGAAATTTCTTAACATTAGCACAAAAAAAAAAGGATTTTTCTAACAAATATTGGTAGTAAGCCACAAAAATCAGGCATCAGGCCAAACATTAATGATTGAAAGTAATGCGATCGAAATAAAAACAATAGCACGATATAGAACAAACCAGTCCCATGACGCATGTTTTATACGCCCTCGGTGTTTCTTTCACATTCATGGATTTTTTTATACGTGCTCGCCCGGTCACGAATATTGCGCCGACCTTTCGGAGTCATCATAACCTGACCTACTTGAAAAACTATAAGTTTTTGATGGGATTCGTCAAAATAATACCAACCTTTATTGCTTCAATAGGTCAGTCTAAAAATGTCATAGTTTACGACTAGTATATGCGCAGGTTATTGTTATGGTAGTTCGAACTCAATTACTTTTTATTGCAGAAGATAAAACACGGTAAAAATCTGTTTTTTTTTAAGTATCCGTTCCTGATACTTAGAAATATTTTTTAAAAGTCACACTTATGCTAACACCCCACCCCAACATTCAAAACATAATGGACAATGTTATCGATATTTATAAAAGCGTGCGTGTCCCATCACTACACAATGACATACGTGTGTCCCTGTTACACGCGTGTATCAAATATTAGGGGAGCAACGTTCGAATTATAGTCATATGTTGCTCCTGTGAATCTAATGTGGTTAGGATTTAATTAACATTCAGGAATTATGAATAAAATTTAAATTAAGGAACCGTAAAAATAATTTGTTTTAGTAAGTACGAGTACTTAACTGATTTGACTAATGTCAGTTTCCAAATGTCACTTCGAAGCAAGAATTCTTGTCAAAACATGAATTACCGATGATTTACTAGGAACAAGGGCTAGGGCTCGTGGCTACAAAATAACAACCGCACGGTTCGATTGAAGGATAAGCCACGCTTGTCGCGGTTGGTTTGTGGATGGGTGACCAACCATTCATATCGTCCCCTCCGTGACCAGGAAGGCACGTAAAGCCGTTTTCCCTGGCTATGATTCTTAGATCTTTGACAGTCGTTACGGATAGTCAGAAGTTCAAAAGTCTGACAACCAGTCTTACCAAGGGGTATCGTGTTACCCAGTAACTGGGTTGTGGGGTACACAGATAGGTAGTAGCTTCAAGTAAAATACTGATATTTTTTTGCATTTGGTTAGCTTGAAGCAGACCCCAACATAGTTGGGAAAAGGCTAGGAAGATTTCATTAAAAACAAGTGAATGTTCTTTCGAATAGGGTTCAATCACTTGAGTGAACTTTTAGAATGGAACTTTACACTGCTTTTTCACTGTTCTCTAAGTAGATACATGACTATAATCTATCCTACTGATATTATAAATGCGAAAGTTTGTTAGGATGGATGGATGTTTGTTACTCTTTCACGCAAAAACTAATGAACGGATTTGGATGAAATTTTGCACAGAGATAGTTTATAACTAGGATTAACATAGGGTACTTTTTATCCCGATATTCCAACGGGATCGAAACATATGCGGGTGAAACCACGGTGCACTGCTAGTATATAAATAAAACAAAGTTGGTTTAGTTACATCATTTATAAGTCATGAAAGGCTGGACCGACTTTTATGATGTTTGATTTGTTAAATTTGTCTCCGCCCCGAATAGCATAATAACTGTTATAATTGTTAAAACCGTTATTCTGCATGCGGAAAATTCACGAAAATATAAAAATGAAGTTAATTAATTGTCTCATACCTTAGTTGTTATTGATTCTGAGGTGGTACGAAGTTCGTCAGGTCACCTAGTTTTATTTATAAGTTGGGAGAGGCGTAATTAACCATTCATTACCAGCAAAGCATGATTTTTTTCTCTTTTACGGGAGAAAGAAATAATTCCGAGTGGAAGAGAAAGGATGGGGTGTGAAAGGTGCTTTCTTCTTTATGAAATAACTAGCTGCGCCCCGCAGTTTCACCCGCGTAATCCGCGTAAAATTTGTCGATCCCGTGAGAATATCGGGATAAAAAGTATCCTATGTATTATTCTGATGTATAAGCTATATTACTGTAAAGTTTCATCAAAATACGTTCATTCGTTTTTGCGTGAAAGAGTAACAAACATCCTCACAAAACTTTCGCATTTATAATATTAATAGGATAGGATAAAAATATTACTAACATTACAAATCAATTATAAAGCTCCTTGCAAAGAGGTTTGTCCAGGGAAGCACTACATCCTTGTAAAGGGGTTTTACTGTGTTCCGGCTTAAAACATATTGGTAATAGCAAAACTGGGCACAAGACCGTTAATAAACGAAGTTAACATTTCGAGTAACGGATTAACTTTTAAGTTAACGGACTCATTAACTTCTGTTAACTTTACATAAGTCCGTTAGTTAAGCACCTACTATTTTTCAAATACACACACGCGAAAAAATCCTTCTGAAAATCTGTAAATAATTTTCACAAACTCTAATAAAACACCCTTCTGTTGTTAATTTCTAATGTCCTGCCTAAACTTCCATAGCACATACAAATATTTATTTATAAATATCAACTTTATTTCCGTAAATATTTACATAATATAAGCTAACATATAAACTATAATAATACGTACATTTATATGAAAAAATAAGCAAAATAATCATAGGGCATCAAAGAATTAAAAAATAAATAAATCACTAACGCAACGACATGCAAAATGCAATTTCTGTCACGAGTTAACGGTTAACGTTAACTTCTGTTAAATCTTCCGAAATGAACGCTTAACAAAGTTAACTTTTTTTAGTGACGGATTAGCGATTAAGAGGTTAAACTCATTGATCAACGGTGCCCAGATATGGATAATAGTCTTGGCTTTGTGTCTATGATTGCCTTTTGTATATAGGCTGTGGAAACCACAATCAGAGAGATTTGTCGAATTCAATGAATATTTTAGCATGGCAGCTTTGTCTCGGTGATGTTAACGTACCTACCTGTGATGCCTCTGTAATTGTAATGTCCATCTCCAAAGAACTGCCAACCTATTCTGTAAAAATCTCACCTTGTAAGCTTGGGTGAAGTGAGCTGTCAATTGTCTAGCATCGTGGAATGACAACTCATTTTAAGCTCACTTCACTGGTACCTGGTTTGCCAACCAAGTAAATAAAAAAATTAAGTTCAGGGCCTTTTTAGGTACAATCACCAAAAGAGATAAGTCGGATATAGTTGAAGTTTACTAAGAAATCGATAAATGTTTTTGAATTAAATTAAATTTGATAAATCAACTGTTTGTTTTCTATTTTTTTTTATTAGTTATGATGGTTTATTTCTGTAAATATTTACATAATATAAGCTAACATATAAACTATAATAATATGTACATTTATATGAAAAAATAAGCAAAATAATCATAGGGCATCAAAGAATTCGTCCGCATCTATTATTTAAATTACATTTTATTCGAAATTATCCATTGGTTTCTTACTAAACTTCAAGTATATCCGACGAGTGACGGTCCTGTTTACTTATCTCCTTTGGTGACCGTACCTGCTTTTCTGTCACATAAAGCCGCTATTCGATTGGACACAAAATGTCAGTGCACCTGAAAATCAAGACACTAAATAAACTACTGAACTCTAAGCCGAAGACCGTAAAAAATATATATTTCGTGCAGCAACATTGTAATAACGTGAGGATTCCTAATTGTGAGTTAGTGCGCCCTCGGGACTCAGGCAGACATGAACCCCGGACCGTGTGTAATAGATAGTGCACTTTTGTTTTTTCCCGTCGGTCTACGCGACCTTCGAGAAGCTGAGTTATTGATTGAGGAGCCGATATTTTGGTAATTTTTACAATTCTACTTAAATTTGCCGCGTTAGTCACTATTTAGTTTCAGTAAAGCAAAGATTTTTTTTCAAGTCCTAAAAATCTTTTGGTTAATATTTAGGTAGCGTGTTTTATAAAATGTATGGATCTTAGCTGTGAGAGAACAATTTCGGAGACATATTTCGTCAATGTCAATCATCTAGCATATTATATTTTTGTTTGCTTAAACTTTCTTTTAAAAAAAGGTGCGTTTGTTGGGACAAATAAAGGTGAATCATATCGTGTTTTTGTTGCTTATCTCATATTATAATGACTAGGATTTAACGACATTCGACCGTCATAGACAAACTACTTTACCAGAATAATTTAATGAGATACTAAATTTATCAACAACACTTACATTTAAATACCTAATAGTAATAAATCCTTAGCGTTAATTTTCCGTGGAATACAATAATATTTGATTAGCTGACTAACAAAAGAAGTTTCATCATAAAAAATCAAAGCGTCCGACCCAACGGGGGATGCATCGCAATATTTATAGCGAGCGCATATGCGACGACTACACGACAAACATTCATTTCGGCAACAATGCCGGTCAACAACTTAAGCATATTGGCTGAACAATCTCTCCCAATCAACGTCACAACACTCGCCCCCATCTATAAAAAAACAAGTGTTTGCTCTCATAAAGAATGAGTGCAAATCTGCACAATGATTGTTTATGTTTCCATATCGTCCCGAGCGCCATTGTTGCGCCGAGCACCCTTCTTTTATTTACAATAAAACGTACGATTTAACATGAATGCAGAAGTTAATACGGCGGACGAGTATAATGGCGACGGCGCCCCTCATAATCCTCTTAATCATTAAAATATTGACAGGGAACTAAAGAGTGTTTCTGTCCGCAGATGGGCCACCACGGAATGGAAGGGCTGGACATGCTCGATCCACTGACTTCGTCATCGATGACCACCCTAGCGCCAATGGGAGAGGCGGCACCACCTCACCACCAGCTGCATGGCTACGGAGCCATGAACCACGTCATGAACCACCACCACCACGCCGGCGGGCTCTCCCACGCGCCGCCCGCACACCTCGGGCACCCGGCTGCAGCACTCCACCCCGACACCGACACAGACCCCCGCGAGCTCGAGGCCTTTGCTGAAAGATTCAAACAGCGAAGAATCAAACTAGGCGTCACACAAGCAGATGTTGGCAAGGCACTTGCAAACCTTAAACTTCCTGGGGTTGGAGCCCTCTCCCAGAGCACCATCTGCCGCTTCGAGAGCCTCACATTAAGTCACAATAACATGATAGCGCTGAAGCCTATACTGCAGGCGTGGCTTGAGGAGGCAGAGGCGCAGGCGAAGAACAAAAGACGGGACCCTGACGCGCCGAGCGTGCTTCCAGCTGGAGAAAAGAAACGCAAGAGAACTTCCATCGCAGCGCCGGAGAAGAGAAGTCTGGAGGCATACTTCGCAGTGCAACCGCGGCCGTCCGGGGAGAAGATAACGGCCATCGCGGAGAAATTGGACCTAAAGAAAAACGTGGTGAGAGTATGGTTCTGTAACCAGCGACAGAAACAGAAACGGATGAAATTTGCGGCGCAGCACTGACCGGCGGGCGGCGGCGCGGCTCTGCTGTACCCGGGTCCCGGGTACGGCTACTGAGCACCGCCGCTCCGGCGCGCCACGCCCCGGCACGCCCTCACAACCCCTCACACAGCAATAAGGATCTCATTCCGATCTCATTCTTAAACTCCCTTCGAGTCAAGCAACTAGTCTTTAGTGTAGATATTATACAGTTCTTAAGTTTGTCTATACACGTTCCACGGATTCTTATATATTTTTCGAGACACAGGGTATATAATAATCGATTATATACATATCATTACAGTGAGTAGATGTCGCTTCAATCATTCAGTTCGTGCGCGCCGTCTTTTCAATGTTTTCGGAGTATCGAATATGTACATGAATAAAAAAATGAAATTCAGGATTTTTAAGAGAATGTGCCTTGCAAATAATCAATATTCTGTGTTTTAATGTTAGTAACTTCATTGCTGCGAGTCGCAGGAGTCGCCCCAGACAACCGGATGTCCGGTGTCGGGTCGTGCACACAGTAGGATGTGATGTGCGCCGACCGGACGGGTAACATGCGAGACTGAGGCATCCTTTTAAATGTAGAATTACGTATTAATTTTCCTGACTTTGCTCATTATTTAGAAGTGAACAAGGTTCTCGCATTTGTTACCTGCCTGTGGTCTGTGCGCAGTCTAATGTTTAAATATTTAATGATAAATTTGTTAGGCGTTTTGTTCTCATTATATTGATATTGTACAAAATAATTGTAAGAAAATATAGTTTCAAGCCTAAGTTGTAGATAATATTCGGTAGGATTTTGTACTATATTACGTACGTTTGTTTTACTTTCTGTTCATGTTCATTTTGTATGATTATTAACATTTTCACGAAATGGCACAATTTCTAGTTTATGAGGTTATTAGTGACATTTAGCCAAAATAGTATTAACGATTCATTTGTAAATAACTCACCTTTCAAGTAGGCGTTAGTTTAAATACACATAGTTACTAAAACGAATGGAATTAGTACAACGCGGTTGGATTCATGCACAACTTATAGAACGTTTGGTTTGTCTGTCACTTTTGTAATGATCTAGATAATTAGGAAAGGCGATGTTACAAAATCACTCGATGCCAAAATCTTAATTTGAAACGTCAATAAATTCTAAATTGAAATGCGGCCAAAGTATTGACGATAATGAAATTAAATGAAAAATAATTTGTGACTACTTTCGGTTGTTCTCTGCATGAATCCAAAATGGTGTTATGCACCAAAGCTTAAGTAATAGAAAACCCGAAAAAAAAATACATAAAAATTTTGCGAATTATAAATAATATTTTTAAAAGATATTTTGTAAATATAGATTTAATAAACAGACTTAAGTAATGAAACGTGCAATTTAGACTTCGGTAATTATAAAAAATAACTGCTAGGAATTTATGGGATCTACCACAAACAGTGAACACACGCGTTATTATTTATAAACGATCTAGTCATAGCTTTATTTATATTTAAATCTTTATTGTGTTGTTTTTTGACAGACTTTATAATTTGTATAATTTATTAATGTTAAATAATTGTTTAATCCAATGTACAATTTTACCAAAATTTAAGTATAATTATTAAGAAATTATGATGGAAGAAGTACCTTTTTTGTTAAGATTTTAGTACTCATTGAGATTCTGAAGAAATGTACGATACCTTACGTCACCAGTCAACCTAATATGAACTAAGATTCGTGATATTACAGCGTTAAAATTAGAAATAATTACGCATTTCTTTTGTTAAATTATTTTTTACGGTAGAATAGGAAAAGCGGATTTGTGAACTCTGAAATTGGTAGAGGAGGAAAAATGTACTCTTATTAACGAATAGAGTAACATCTTACTTGTAAATAAATTATTGAATGAAGATTCATAAGAAAACAAAACTTACTAAATTGTGACGTAAGCTATGTACAAAAATAATTGATTAATTATTTTAATTTGTAAATAAAATGAGAATAATTAATAATAGACCGAACGTAATGATTATTACTATTAGTTCCGGCAACTAAGTCAGTAATAATTTTAAGTAGACATTAGAAAAAGTTTCTCTTGCAATTATTAATTCTTAATTAATTATTATTATTAATAATAAAAAGAAGACAATCTTATTTCGAAAACCAATAAACAATAAATTGAAAATAGAAATATTAGTAACATTTGTTGTTTCATTACACCATTCGACCATCCATCCCTCTGTGTGTAACCACTACCATATACACCATATATTTAGGTACAGACGCCAGTACATCAATCTACCCGAAAGTGTAAAATTTTCCCAATCAACTTTGAACCTTATGATTTAGCGATAAAGTAGAAAATCTATTAAAGAAATTTGACAGATTTTAGTAGCTTGATTTGCTGGCGTCTGTACCATACATTTACCATATACTTAAAACAGAAAAGATGATTCGACCATCATCTAACCATCACCCATTTATAGTCATGTATAATACCAGCCACAACCAGCACCCTGACTGCACACTTTCAATCGCAATCTGAATCAATTTGAAGGATATTACTAATCCATTGCTTCATATTATGTTCGAAAAGTATATCTCAACAACGTAAATAATGCAATGAATGTTGTTGAACTGTCAAAATTAGAGCCATTTCTACTGTAAGCGTGGTACGCAATTACCCCGCTGGGTTCAATTCCCAGGGGAAAAAATTAAGATAGAAATATTATTAGCCTGTTCAAGTAACACTTTAAATCTTCTCGAAGACTTTTTGATCAAAATACTGATAATTTGTTATATTACCTATGTAACAAATTATCAGTATTTTGGAAGAAAAAGACATTTGTTGCGTCGACTCCAAAGTCAAAGTCAAATCATTTATTTCAAATAGGCACACTAAAGGCACTTTTGAACGTCAAAAATTATAATAAAACGAAATTGATTCTAGTCAAATAAATTGGGATAAGGGCAGGAGAATGATGATTATGTTGACATAGGTAAGTTTATGTAAGTTTATAAGAAACTAGCTGCGCCCCGCGGTTTCACCCGCATAAGTGTCAATCCCGTGGTAATATCGGGTTAAAAAGTATCCTGAATTAATTTTTTTTATTCGAATTTCCGAAATTTTTAATTCATACAAACCTAGTCCTGGCAATACCGAACACAACAAATTTTTTTTATATCCAATTTGGTGCAGTCGTTCGGAAGTTATGCGCGTACATACATTTCGGCGATTCATTTTTATTTATATAGAATTATAGATAGATGGATAGATTAGAGATCGCTCTTTAACTTACCTATGCCTATCTCTTGGAAAAAACAAAAAACCGTTTTCCGAAACGACTGAGCGACATGATGTGTTGAACGCTTAGTTGTTTATCAATTGCCCTGCCCCTGGCGCCCAGCTCATAAATCGACAAATAAATATCTAAGACGAATAATATACAGGGTGTCCAGTAAATAGTACGACATATTGCAGGGGGTGATAGTTTGGGTCAATACCTACCAAAAAAACACAATATACGTTCGCTCCATCGCTCTTTGGCAAACGCCAAGGCGGAAGTTTTGCGACTCGGTGAGCGACCAGGTCTGAGCACCATAGGTATATATTTCCCAAAAAAAAAAATTAAAAGGTTGACACCTTTTCACGACAGATGCTTTTAGTACGGCGAAAAACTATAAAATAAACCTGTGAAATTATCACATTGTCACCTGCCAGCTTTATTCAATAGAAATAACATCGAATTCTGCGCTAGGGGGTTTAGAATCATGTGATGAATCCATGGTTTCAGTTTGCGCGTCAGTGATACCACCCTGTAAAACTATAACCGGTAGGTAGGTACAGACGCTAGCACATCAAGCTACCTACCCGAAACTCCAAAACTGTAAAATTTTCCTAATCTACATTGAACCTTATACTTTAGCGATACAGTTGTAAATCTATTAAAGAAATTTGACAGATTGTAGTAGCTTGATGTGCTGGCGTCTGGACAAATTTAACAGTGTAAGAAGAAGACTAACTACTAGACTACGACTAGAGTGTACTAAGAAGTTATAGAACTCATGAATATCAATAGTTTTTAGTATTAACTAATTCTGAAATATCAGTTAAAACCGGAAGGTCAATCAAAAAAACGTTCCAATTCGCGCCGCAAGCTCAATTCACTGACAAACAATGTCAAAAAAAAAAAATGTAGTCGAATTATAGGTTGTTTGGCAGATTGAGTTTGAGATTAGTGTATATGCGCTGGTGAATAGGTCAGAAAAGCTTATTAGACTTCGTAACCAAAAAACCTCTACAAGCGAGAGTTCATGGGAGGCTCAGGCCTCCGGTGTGTATGAGGCGTCTCTCCACAGACAATGGCTCCCATCTTTCACCGCATGCCCTGTCACCTGCACACATGAGGACCTAATTGGAACCTTTTTGGGATGCATAAAGAAGCCTCCTCGTGTAGCGCAGTTTGTTCCGCCAGTTACTCAACTGAACTGAGCGCTCGGCGCCTCCTGGACAGTCACAACCAACACCTTAATTGACTGGCCAATTCTCCCCTTGCGGTGGTAGGGCTAACGCCCGCTTGGTTTGCGACCACCCTCCCACCGGAGCCAAGCAGCCTGCTGTATTTTGTCGATGCGTGGGAGTTCCAGTGCCTTAGGCATCTTCTGGGCACGCTCGTTCTATCATAGACCTCATCCATCACTTTCCATCAGGCGTGATCGAGCTCAAGAGCGGACACTATACGCAATAAAAAAAATGGCTGCGTCAGTGAACGGTATCCGTGCTGCTGAATTTAGACAAAAACAAAAAACAAAACGATATTATACATGTTACACTTGCCATCGTCACGATAAGAAAAGGAATGGGTCGCACACTCCTTGGATGTTAGCTTGAAATGATAAGTCACGGATAGCCAAAAATGAGGTTCATTGAATCGTTTTAACTGCCACGGGACTAAGTCTATATGACTGTCGTGTGAAAAAATACAGCTGACTATGAACGCTGACGTGTTCTGTCACGTTACCTCAGGGCCACGACATCACCGCTCGCGTGACCTCTCGCGTCTGCGACCGTGGCGAGAACAAATTTTAGAAGTGTTGATCTATGCAATGTGCGCGTGCCATGTATCGTAAGTACATACATGACTCGTATAATTAGAATGCGTACGTTCTTAAAAATACAGGAGTATTTAAGATTTCACAAGTGCCCATTTACCTGATTTCTGTTATTTATTTCGAATACTCTTATCAGTACGTCATGATAACACCAAAACAATTATTTCGCTTATTTGAAAAAAATTGTTTGGGAATACTTAATAATTAGCTTTATCCTTGCTCAAAAAGTTTGTATTTTTTTTAGAAAGTATCAGAATTCCTATTGTATTATTAAAATAACTAGCGTCCCGCCCCAGCTTCGCACAGGTGCAATATTTTTTCGAATTTCTGAACTTTTATACAAATCTTGTCCTGGCAATACCGAACACAACAAAAAAAGAATTATCCAATTTGGTGCAGTCATTTCGGCGACTTTTTTATACTATGTAAGGATTAATTTGGTGTCGGACATCTAGGAGTTATAAAAAATAATTACAGTCGCTTTTACGAACAAAGGAAATATTATGTTGTAATGTAAAACATTTTGAACGTATAGAGCTACGAAGCTACGCCGTAGAGTGTGCTACGGAATGCGTAGCTGGTTCTACGGCTTTTTTTATAACAAACTTTCGTTCCTAGTCTTTTCTTTTTAGATTTTTCGTCACCCATAATTTATTTTTTGTGAGAGAGTCATTTACACGGTAATAAGAAATTTAAGAATTTAAAAATTTAATTCGTCGATTTATCAGCCGAGACTAAAGCTGATTCTCAAGTGATTAAGATTCAAAGCAATTTCTTGCCACGTATTTGTAAATAATGCTTGCAAATGTTATTGAAACAAAACATACATTACATATAGCGCATTCCAGAAAAATTCTGGGAAGGCTATAAATTATTATTAAACTTCCTCTCTCCATTTCCTTTCCTACCTCCACGTCGCATCTAATTTCGCCAGCCAGGTCGTAAAGACACGGGTAATCGCTCGCAGACAGTTGATTAGCTCAAAGCGCTCAGAGAACTCCGCTTACTCCAAGCGCTCTTACCCGCCAAGGGTATGTGCCCACTTCGTAGGTATAAAGGCTGCAGATGCTGAATGTTGCTGGTTTGGATGATCATTTCAAAGCAGAACATTCACCGTCCATACATTTTTGGGCTAAATGTCAAAAAATACATTTCTCTTTATTTTTTACTATGGAACCTGTAGGGCCATTCTCTTTCAAGTTACACTAGTTCGAAAAATCAATTTTTCACACTTATTTGATACGGGTTTAATTGTTATGTAATGAATTTACGCACAAAACAACAGCTCGGAGCTGTGTTTTTTTCATCTTTGTTGCATTTTTCATTATACATGATGTAAAAAGACCTACCATAATTATTATAACCATTATTTAGGATATCGAGGTGTGAATCGGACACTGTCACACAAGACAAATACCTATTGTGTGCGGTGACTTGAGTGAGATTCGAATTTAATTATAGGCTTATCCCCCACGACGAGTTTGTGACGCTGACGTCCTGCAGGCTTAGCATGACGCTTTCTATTTCTACGAAGAATAGACATAGCTCTTTCTATACAAAGTGACTTTTCGTTTCTCCATTTTTGACATCGCACCGTAGAAATCTTTTTAAATCTGTCATTTTGTTTTTCGTTTCTAACGATCTTTGTCTAGGTCCTTTTTTATGTAGTCTATTTTAGAAGAAAGTTTTCTATCCCAAACTGTCAAAATTACACTGACAGTTGTCTAAGGTAGTGAAGAGATTGTGTAATCGCCGTCGCCATTCTAAAGACAGTAGAAATCTTTCTACTCGACGGCAAGTCGATACGATACGGTACGTCGATAGGCGCAAGTCAACAAATCTACAGAACCTCTGAAACACCTTGAGCCTATTAATTAAAAGGTACAGGATGACAGCGCCATCTGGACGGGGAGACTTACAATCTCCCCCTCACCCCTCGCGTCCATGGATCACGCCCGTCCGGTACACCGAAGATCCTAACATTCTGCTTAGATAAGAATCGGCTAAACACACCTGAAATACCTATTGTAATTCTATAATATTCTCGGAAGAAAATCTCTGCCTTTCGTTCACCAGACGTATGACAGACAGACGGACATTTCTGACAGAAAACGACCACCGTTACTTTACATTAAGTATTGTTTCATGTCAGGATTTCGCATACATTCATTCGCCTTTACTACTGTAAGTGAGCCGACACGCGCGCGTAAACAATAATGGTTGTACACTCGACCTCGTAATTGTTTTATCACTTTTGACAAAAAATAACAAAAAGAAAGAAAGAAAAAAGTTTGTTTGCCGTAAACATGACGCATAAAAGAACATAAACACAAAAAAATAAAATAAAAAAGGTAGGGGAAACATGCGTCACATCCACGCAAAACGACAATCGCTCAGCATTACGCTGCGAGTGCGACCCTATGCGAGACAGAGCCCCAGCACTGGTTTTCAGTGACAGTCAGCGAACAACCGTGCAACCCAGTAAATTAAAACTTCACTTCAGCAGAAACTATCTAACTGTCAAGGTGGGCAGATAACCGTGTGCAGGTAGCAGGAATCCGCAGTCTACGAGAAGCATAGAACCCGTTGAAGCAGCGATGCTTGGAGGATGCCTATGGCCAACCGTTGTCGTCTTTCAGCTGAAATTATGAAGATGACGATGAAATAGACCTTGTCGCTTTTAGGTTGTTCAATAACTTGAAAACAATTCCCAGCCTTCTTAGCGTGTCGATGGCAAAAATAACAAGAAAAATAAATATAGTTATTAAAATTTGTTTGGCCCAAAATTCAGCAACACAAATACAGTTTTCCGACGCAGCCATTTGGTCCTCATATGTACAGGTGACAGGGGATACGGTGCAAGTTGGGAGGTGAGCCATTTGTCTGTGGAGAGACGCCGCATTATACACACCGGAGGTCTGAGCCGTCCATGAACACTTGTGGCCTACTTGGGAATGACGTCTATTTAAGGTAATCCAAGTAGGACTTATACCCGGATGGGAAGCTCTCTGATGGTTCACTAAAGAAATCATCTAACTGTCATATATACAAATAAATCTTGTCGTTTTATGACATGCAAGTAACATTCAGCCTTAGAGCGATAACACAATTTCGAGGTCGACCAGACATGGTTTATGTAACTATAGGCACAATAAAGCTATTATGCTTATGGTTACATACACCATGCCTTATCAAGACACATACAGTTTTAGAAAAAGTTCGGCTTTGTAGAGCGTTGTGTCTAGAGTGCACGCAAAATAAGTATACGCGCGGCCGAAATCGGAACTAATTGTTTGCCGCCATCTTGACATTTGTGTCAGGTGTTCATCAAGTATTCGTTTCCAAATTAATATATATAAATATATATTCTTCTTTTTCTTCGTCCTTTTAGCTACTATTTTTGTAACTAGTAATACCGCAAAGTTCGACGGCTCACCTCGCTGTACTGCCGTCACCACTTGACGTTGGCAGAATAGTCGACATCGGCTCAGTTGCCAAAAGAAAAAAAAAAAAGAAAAAAAAATCACCATCATTATGCTGAAAGTGATTAAAAGTGCTGGCAGGGATATATGACTACATGTAGAAAAAATACAAGACAAATATTTCACTACTGCATATGGAATTGAACAAATTTATAATTAACTAGCTGTGCCCGCGACGTTTTAATTTTTTTGCGCGAAACCCTAAATTACTCATTATTACATCAGCTATCTGCCAGTGAAAGTCCCGTCAAAATCGGCCCAGCCGTTTCAGTGATTAGACGGAACAAACAGGCAGACAGACAGACAAAAATTAAAAAAAAAAAAATTGGTATATGTACCGTGTATACATCCATATGCATTTAGTAAAAAGCGGTTATTTTAATATCACAAACAGACTCCAATTTTATTTATTTGTATAGAAGATGTAATTGGAATAAGTATATACATAGTTCAAAGATATGACCCCGCGTTGGTCTAGTGGACGGAAGTGCTAATGCTGAGCGAGAGCTGAGGTCGAATCACAGGTCGGAAAAAAATAAATTAATTAGGTTTTTCTGCCAGCAATTTCTGATTAGCAGCCCGTACCATTATTTTGGGCCCTTTCGCCGAACTATGCACCTCTGCCCACCCTTTCGGGAATTACAGTTGGTGTTACATACATACATAAACTCATGCCTTCTTCTCACGGGGGGTAGGCAAGAACTACAGAACGTCACCTGATAAGATCCTTACATACTCATTTTCCCTCGTGTGTGGTATTCTACCAAAATATTGAATTTATTACAGCCATTTTCTTGCAAGCACACTTCTCACTGTTCCATGGTACTCTACAGTAGGCTGTACGAATAACGTGCAGTTAATTCCATGTACCGCTAAGCTGGGTGTAGTGGGCAACACTGGGCAATAGTGGGCATACTGCTGTAAGCACGTGACTGAGTTAGGGCCGCCCCGCGCCATACGTCACCCGCCTCCTGGGAATAGAGCATAGCACGTAACCCAACGTGCTTCACTCGACTGTGGAAGACGTGAGCTTGAGAATTCCAGAATTTGGAGTTCAGAAGTGGGTTTTTTTTTTAAACGTGACTTTATATTTTCGGGTGGTTAAAAAAATTGCAGCGATGGCTTCTGTAAGCTTTAGGGCCTGTGCACACCACGTTTTTTAAACGCGCCGTTGACGCGCGTTTTAGGAACGTGCGTCGATGGCGCGCTTTTATCCTACAGAAGGTCTACAGGCTGGGCCTGACTCGCGTGCGTATCGCGTCTTTATCGCTACAAACGCGCGTCAACGGCGCATTTAAAAAACGTGGTGTGCACAGGACCTTAACAGCGCTTTAATGGCTGATGAGCAATGCAAAATTATTGTAATTGCATGTCAAATGATATATTTACAAAACAAAAATAGTGTGGGTTGACGGTTTCATATGCATGATCAGCTTAAATAATGTTCCCACTGCTGGGACACAGGCTCCTCTCTGTGTCCTCGATTATTTGGTTGTAGGGCATGCCGGTTTCATCGTAATGTTTCATTTTCACCTTTTTGAGAGCATTGGTGATGAAATTATTTGCACAAAGTAAAGCGTCTGCCTGCGTATGAACCCACGACTACATTTCTTAAGTCGGGGCCGTTACTGCAGGGCCAGGGCCACCATTACTCTCGCTTTCATATGACATCGCACAAAACAGTAGATATGATTAAGGTATTATAGATACTTCATAACAACGGGAAAAATAACGAACTTCCACACAAAGTTTCATTCTCTAGAGGGCCCTTTAAACCCTAAGAAAGTATTTTTTTTTTATATATCCCCAAAAGTTTTTCAAAATCCTTTCTTAAATCCCACTTTCGTTATGTAAGGAACTCTCGTTCATGCTACATCCATTGTCTGTTAGTGAGTGAATGAATTCAAGATCTTTATTAAAGTGTAATGGTCATAGCTTAGCATTCTTCATCCCATTTACTCCCTACACAAATATCTTTCCTCTTTATCTCACCCTCTCGCATAATTTTTTGCCTCATCTCCACCGCACTAGTTTACATCCTACAAGCATCGTCCGGGTATTTTGGGCGATACATTTTATTGTCGGACGGCTCCGAATTATATAATATAACTATGTGTAGTCATAGCTACAACGGTCGCGTTGAACATGGCTTGTTTGTAACCTGAAGTATCCATAAGTACTTGGTATAGAATACCTGTCTGTTATGTTGATTTTGAACCTGTAATGTTAGGTATACAACTATACATATTTTAATTTATAAATTAAAACTAGCTTCTGCTATGGACTTTGTACGCGTGAAATTTCGCCCTCCATCCCACCGCGTCGCATCGCATCGCCTGCCCGCACTAAAACTTCGTTTTCACTAAGCGCTCTTGCTGATTTTTTCCCTTTTGCTCGGCTCCTAAGGATTGTAAGTTCCTCAAGAATCGCTATCCAATGCAAAAAAGTTCAAGTTCGAGCGGTATTTCCTGAGATTAGCGCGTTGAAACAAACAAACTCAATAGCTTTATTATTTGTACTAGCTTCTGCCCGCGACTTCGATTGCGTGCGTCGCATTCCAACGCCCGCCCACCATGCTATTACTGTGTTCTTTTTATTTATTGTTTGTTTTTGCTCGACTCCTAAGTGTCTTAGCGTGATGTTGAGTAGCATATAGTCTTCCTCAAGAATTGCGCTATCCAATGCAAAAACAATTCAAATCCGACTAGTAGTTCAGCGCCCTAATCTATCAATGTCAATCTGAATCATTTTGAAGGATATTGCTAATCCATTGCTATGTTCGGAAAATGTGTCTGCTCAACAACGTAAATTACGCAATGAATGTTGTTGAAATGTCAAAATGAAACCCATTGCTACTGATAGTGTGTTACGCAATTACTCCGCTGAGATTCAAACTAATGGAAAACTAATGGAGTTTCCTTCAGCTTTGTTAAGAGGTTAGAATAGATTAATTACAGGTGGAGGGACAATAGCTATTTAATGGTTCATTAAGCTGATTTTTTAATTGATAATAAAGTTGGTTCAAGAGCCTGATTCAGAAGGCAGTACTCCTCGATACGGCTCGCATTGTGAGGAGGTTCCTGTCTCTGGAGCCCTAACCACCGGTAGCTTGGACCCTGTTTCCGACACCGGCGGACTACTATTTTTTTATATTTTTAAATGTTTTTTATACTTATTTTTTATATTTTAAGAAATATTTAAAAATGTAATTTAATTAAATAAACGAAATAATTATGAAATATGCTGTGCTTTTTCTTGGGGTGTCAAGCGTGAACAGCGTAACCAAAACCGATTTAAAATAAAAAAACAATGACATTACTTAGTTGGGATTGGTTGCGTCGTGTACCTACGCATAATCAACATGTATGCAACATATTGTAAAAAAAAAAAGAGTAACGGTGGAGTTTCTTGCCCATTCTTCTCCATACGAAAATCACCTTTTGGAAGGGCCACTAGAATCAATACTATTTTATTGTAGTTTTTGACATTCAAAAATGCCTTTCATGTGCCTATTTAAAGTAAATGCTTTGACTTTTTTTACTTTTTTTTTTTGCCTATACTTAATGTTCCCACTGCTGGGATACTGGCATCCTCTTGGTGAGTGGGAGTTGGCCGTCTATCACACTGGCGCAGTGCGGGTTGGCAGATGTCCCATGTCTTCAATTTTCCCATGTCTTCAATATTTTCCTCCTCCGTTTTGAAAGCAGTGGTGATGAAATAATTTACATAAAGTAATGCGCCTATCTGGGTTCGACTCTACGACCTTACAACTCGTAAGTCGCAGCCGTTACCACTGAGCCATTACTGTCCACACTGGACGTGCCCGTGCACTACCTTGGACGATGGTTCTTAGAGTAAAAAGGTACCAACTACAAAAACTGTTCTTGTTTTATTTCTGAATCTTATTTGATAATCTTCTATCTATACCTAAAGCTGATGAGATTGATCCTATATTTGAACGCACTAATCTCTGGAAGTACCCGTCGGATTTGAGAAAATCTTTCTGCTATTGATAGCCCAATTCTTGAGAAAGGCTATTTAATATCACGTTAAGACTCATAGGAGCCGAGCAAAAATAAAAAGTAAGAAAAACGTGAAAGTGAAGTAATAGCGCAGGCAGGCGCTACGATGCGACAGGTTTCATCGAGGTTACTTACAAGAAATACGCGGACGAAGTCGTGGGCAGAAGCTAGTAGCTTTATGAAATTATTGATATTGATTGACCAGGAATGCTACGATATTACTACCTTAGTCAATGACGCAGTGGTGCGGTTACCACGAATATTGCGTGAATGCCTCCTCGGTTTCTAATTAACAGAATGACCTTAATAATAATGTACCTACCTATAGGACCTTGAAACTTAAGGAGTAGGTAGAGATTAACAGCCACAAGAGGACCTAGGCAAGGGGCAATCGCTTTCAAAGCTTTTTGTATTTGGACAACGACTTATAAATGGATGGACATAGACGTTGAGCTCCTCAAGTTCTGAGTTGAGCTACTTCATTACTGACAAAAGCTTGCACTGTCTGTACTGGTCCACTCTAATCAGTGTTGTAAGTTCCTCAAAATACCATTTCAGACATCAATCTACACGATCTTCACATGATCTGACCAAGATTATGTCTGGACTTTAAAATACACCTCTGAGTTTGTTTCGGCCTTCTCAGAGTAGTCAGATAGGAAACGCCGAGGTAGGCGTTTCCTAAACTAGATGAGGTCATCTAGCTTATTTTTTTATAATATTTTAGGTTAAAGTGGTTATGATGTCCTATTTACAGAATAGGCAATCAATGATTTTCTCTGCATCCCACCTAAAGGTTGACTGGTACAAAATGCCTATGGCATTAAGTCCGCCTCTGTACATTTATGTGCTTGAAGTATTAAATAAATCTATCTATATTATAAATAAAACAAATTCGGGTTAGTAACACCAGATTTTTCAGCAGAATAGCAGAATAGGTAATAGGTAATACCGGCTGGCGTCCGCAAGTCCACGTCAATGCGCGTATTTTGCGTACAAGAATAGCAGATGGGAAAACATTAAGATTTTAAAAATCTGAGACGGTACGTTGTTCGCCGGGCCAGCTAGCTATAAATAAATAATCAATTTCATTTCATAAGCTTTTCGGTAATGTCTATCCAACACATTTTTGTCCTTTCCATGATCGTTATCGCTGATAGAATGTCACTTTGTGTAGGCCCTCTGCTGTACAGTCCGTTTACAGTTAATTGACCTCTGACAGCAGCAACTTTATTGTAACGAGAATAAACCCTACGTTCCGAATTGCGTCAAAAGCGATAATGTCGCGAATCCGACCAACGCGCAATGTCACAATTATTACTCAATAGCCCTTATATTTTGTGACTATTAAATTTGGTCGGATTCGCGATATAATCGCTTTTGACGCAATTCGGAACACGGTAAGATTACAATGATTTTGACAGGCTTGTCAGGCGACGACGTGTCAGTTGCCAGACGACGAGAGTCAGACTACATTAACCTTGAAGATCGACCCTTGCGGCTATTATGAACTGTGCCTACTAACTGAGATCCCGAGCTAGAAAAATATGCAGATCAAAATGGTTACTTCTAAAATTAATATTTCATGGTTACCATTTAAGGGGCTTACAGGACCTAAACGCAAAAAACGCAAGTTTTAAAGTATATGATCGACTACAGTAAACAAAATAAAAAAATATATAATATCCTTCAGGATATATGCTAGGTAGATAGTGTGTTGAAAACATAATACAACTTATTCGGTACGATAGAAAATAATCATGAAGATACCTCTAAAAACTTTCTTTTTACCATAAAAAAAAAGGTTTTGAAAAGGCAGGATCCAGAGAAGGACACGTGTGACAAGGATGGTTTCATCAAAGTGGAGAAGAAGAAGAAGAAGCCTCCTTGTCGGAACCAGTGCGGCACCGCGCTGGCAGGACCCAACATGCTGCTGCGTCCAGCAATCCCGACGACGCAGCTGTATGTGTCCATACTGCACCACTCCACGAAGGTTGAGGAGATCGTGGAGTACATGCGTGTGAAGACCAACTGGACTTTGAGGGTCGAGAAGTTGGAGTCGCGTCACAACACGAACTTCAAGTCGTTCGTGGTGCGTGTTCCGACACATCATCTCGAGAAGTTCCTCAAGGAAGAGTTCTGGCCGAAGGGTGTTGTGTACCGCCGGTTTCGTGGCCGGCTACATGACACCAGTCAGCGAAACACGACGCAGTCACTTCGTGTTTAGTTAGTTTTTAGTGTAATTATAATGTTGTATGTATTTATAGTATTTTTAAGTTATATTAATATTGTATTGTATGTGTTTTATATGGGCCTTGATGCCTGAAATAAATGGATAAATAAATAAATAAAATAAATAAATAAAAACCATACTAATATACATAATTACAATCATTATGATTTTTTGGCAGATTATTCTACAAGCAACATACGAAAACTCTAGTGTTTTAATTTTTTTGTCCAAACAATAGATTTTTCGTAAATAGATACGAGCTTCATACTTTGCAATAAATTACCAGCGTCGTGTCATCGCGCTTCTCTTTCTTTTCTATGCAGTCCGACAGTGACCGCGCTTTAGGTCATGTAGTCCTCTTAAAAGACAATATAATATTTACTATTTTTATATTCTGCGCGGAATAATAAATGCGGAGGTTATGGTCAAATGTCATAAGTGCGCTATTGCCATGGATATACAAATTGGCAGTTTACAACCTGTCAACATTATTAATGAGCATGTTGGTAAGTTCATAGGAAGACGATCGTCATCGCTGCCACAGCCATGGGCTTTGTTGTAAGGCAACTTGGTAGGTACGGTCGAACAAGCTATTTGGTACACAGGCAAAAATATCCACTACACTGCCAATATTTAGTTTTATTTTGTGCTTTATAACTTTTTCAGCTTATGGCATCCTTAATTAAATAGAGTGGTATAAAAGAATTGACTAACTCAGCACACCAAACCCAATATATCATCATCTGCCTAGCCTTTTCCCAACCATGTTGGGGTCAGCTTCCAGTCTAACCGGATGCAGCTGAATACCAGTATTTTACATGGAGCGACTGCCTATCTGACCTTCACAACCAATATATATATGTATACCAAATAGTTTGTTCAACCGTACGTAGTTATAAGCGTACAAAGGAGTCCTTATGCTTATAGCTTGCATGCAGTCTCAGTTGGCGCTTGTTTGTTTCCAGTGTTTGCCAGTTTTCGTCGATTCGTCAGTTTAAATACAATTCGTCCAATACGATTTTCAAAACTCAATCCCTAAACGGCACCCTAATTGCGTCCACTTTCAATTCCAATCTGAATCATTTTGAAGGATATTGCTAATCCATTGCTTCTTAAGTTAAAAAAAAATGTCTGCTCGAAAACGTCATTAAAGCAAAGAATGTTGTTGAACTGTCAAAATTAAAGCCATTGCTACTGATAGTATCTTAGGCAACCACCTCGCGGTTCCAAACGGAGTTCTTATACGAACGAAATCACGGGAAACAGCTAGTACTTAGGCACCTATGTAATGAAATACGGAACTAAAAAAACAATAATTTCAATAAAACGCAAATTAAAAACAAACATCAAATCAATTGGCACGCAAGCTAATAAAATTGTATACTTATAATACAAAACTGTTCAGTGCCCCGTTTACATTAAAATTGTATGGTAAAAGTGCCTCGAGCATTTAGCTAGTGAAACATGTTTGCTCCTCTTAATTCCGTGCTCACCTAGTTTAAATAACGCTCAGCATTTGTTTGTATTCATTTATTGGCTGCGTTGAGTAACTCGATGCGGTTTTTGTAACTTCGATTCGGTTTCGATACTTAGTTTTAAAACCTAGGAAATTAAATAGTTTAACGGGTTTAATCATCTTTCTGTTTCTGTTAATTGGTTGTAATTGACACGCAGAATGTTTTCAAATTGTTAACGGTCGTTCATATCCGGCTCGAAGGACCATGTTCAGCGATGTGGAATAATTTTTCAACGCCAAATGATTGTTTGTTGTGAGGTTTAATTTTGTTAGGACATTTTTATTGTTTATTTTTATATATGGACTGTGTGATATGGTTAGAAAGGTGGTGAGTACCGAAATGACGACTAATAGAGAACTTGTATGGAAGAAAAAGACATGTTGCGCCGACCCTCAATAAACTGGGATAAGGGCAGGAGAATGATGATTTTATTGTTTATTTAATGTATTTATGTAGTTAATTAATTAATTAGAAAAAAGAACGGAAATTCTAAGTAATATTCAGTGATTTGTAGGTCGTAGGTTCGAATCCAGACAGGCGCTTTACTTTGGTTAAATTATTTTATCACCACTGCTCTCAAAACGGTGAAGGAAAACATCGTGAGTATACCGGCATGTCCTAGAGCCAAAAAATTCGAAGACATGTGACATCTGCCAACCCGCACTGGGCCCGCGTGGTGGATTACGGCCCACTCCCTCTCACTGAGAGGAGGCCTGTGTCCCAGCAGTGGGAACATTATAGGCTGATTATGTATACACAGGTGCCACTATCAGTACTTGTGATCGAAGTCAAGCATCGACTTTTAAACCAATCACCAACATCGAGCAAAACCTTAAACCCAACTTTTACATCCCCACATTCAATTACAATATTAACTACACATTTCTTCAATCAACAGTATTACCCTTAATGATTAGCCTTAGGCATTCAATCCCCCACAACAGAGCTTGCCAAACACCGGTTCATCCAATTAGACGGCAGAGTAAACATCTGCAGATTAACCAAATAATGTTTGTGTAACAATGGATCACGAATACATTCGATATTAGGGCCTGTTCATGATCAAACACACTGCATCTATTGTTGCTCCACGTTCTGTGGAGACCAGGCCCTTGTGGGTTGTACCTACCTATATAGGCAGGCTGTATACGTAGATATGTATCGCTCAAATACCGCTTTTGTTGCTACCGAGCGATGAGCGGTAGATCAACTGTGTGTTCTGCTAATCAATGAGGTTTGTGTTGAAGCTGGCTATTGAATATTCGTCTTTGATTATTCTGTGTTATGTGTGAGACTGATACTCAGTGATTTGTGATAATACGATAATATCCCTCTCACAGAGAGGAGGCCAGTCATGTCCCAGCAGTGGGAACATTGTAGGCTGATTATGTTATGTATGTGTGAGACTGATACTCAGCTGTGTGTGAATATTGATTGTAGAATGTTTCATCTGTTCTTATATAAGAACAGAACCAAGTCGCTGACACAGGTAGTTTAACCATATGGTTAAACTACCTGTGTCAGCGACTTGGTTCGCGTGCATATTGGGTTTCATTTGCACTTGATGTAGGTAAGTATAGATGTTAGGAAGAGTGGAGACATAGATGTTGGTGAAAGTGCAGATACTTAGGATTGGGCAAGATTATTGCAGTATCGTGGGAATTGTATGACGTACTCGTAGCTCCAAAACATGAACGGTTTTGGCCAAAAAATGCGATGTTTCGCAACTCTTTGGACGGTTCTTCTCGTCATTTTCACATAGATTTTTATACCATTGTATCCTCTACCAAACTACCTACTACCTAGTCGTAGGTCCTCGACATAGTCAAAAATGTATTGAATTGGCAAAACCTACCGAGTTGAAAGTCGGTGAAGAAATGAAACGCTTTGAAAGCGAGGCCCTCTCTGCTAACCTCAATTAAGGCATAGTTTCCAGCCACACATTTCATTGTTCTACAACCAGTCCTATCTAGCACCACCTTGCTCAACCCAACCAATCATATGTCATCTATTCGTAGGTAATAATAATTCACACAATGGTTTCCACTATTTGCTTCCACACAAACAGGGTAATTCGCCGGTGTATCTACCACTTTATTGCCCTGTGAATACTTGAGGGGTGGCTAGAAGTCGACGTGGTTTGATTTAGTGCAAAGTCAAATAATTCATTTCAAATAGGCACATTTATAAAAGGTATTTTCGAACGTCAAAATTGCGTCCCTGTGATAGTATTTTTGTATTGTGATACTGCAGTGATGTTTTGTTAATTTCACTGTTTATTGGATGATCGAAATGGACATATTTTGTTTGTAATGTTAATTATAATAATAATAAAACGACACGTACGTAAGTATAATATCATGATATTGCTTATAAGCCAAATTGACGTAGCTACGCATGTTTTGCTGAAGAAGTCTTCAGCAAAACAAACGGTTTTAAAAAGATCACAGAACAGAATATATAGGTAGTGTTTTTAAAAGAAACTGCCTGTTTTCACTAACACTAGGTAAAAATCTAAATCTCTCGTCTACTATAATATCTATTATTTAATTCGAACAGTGGTCATGCCTTTGATTTCCAAAGCCACCGTTCGGGCACAACGTTGTTTTCCAATGCCCCATTTCTCGGATCTGAGCAAAACCTGTAATATTGTGTGCCTTGCAAAATAAACGGACAGATTCGGATTGACCAATAAAGGCTCTTGTGCAATATGTGTTTTCAAAGACGACTAAGGGACTAACAGACCGCACTTTGACGTTAAAAGCGTCCCATACGAATTTAAACATTATTTGTATAGCATTAATGTTCATTATCATCATCAGCCTACAGCAGTCGACTGCTGGATATAAAAAATCTTACTGAGTAAAAAATTACTTCACAGTAAAATAGTAGTGGTTTGTGGAGGCCCATGTCCAGCAGTGGACGTCTTTCGGCTGAAATGATGATGATGATGACGAAAATAGTGGTTTTATCATGCATCAGGCCATGATGACTATATTGAGTGTTTGTAAACACACCAACACGCAATGATACAAGCGAAATTCGTAATGTGCATTATTTTGTTTCCTACTTAAAATAATTTGATAAATCTTCGAAGCCAATTTATTCCCCAAAACACAATATCACCATCTTGAAAATTGACTAAAACAACGGCACCCTATCAATTCAATTTAGAAAGCTAAGTAGTGTACCAGGTAAGGAACCCGTACTCACTACGCTATAAATAAATCAATTCAAAACCGCTTGGGGTGTCCACCTCGCCTGGGGAACCCTAAATTCTTAGAGGGTGTCACTAAATCACCCGTTATTGTTGAATGTACGTACTGTTGCAAATGGTCAGAGGAATTTCGCTGTAATATTATCTAGCTTAGAACGGGGAGAGGATTTGGACTTAGTTGCTTAGCGATCAAGGCCTTATTTAATGTACCTAACTGACGTTTAAGATAAGAATGCTTGGAAACATGCTGGTCCTGCTCCAAAGGACAACATAGAGTCTAGACAAAATCAAACTGGTTGCTAATTTAATTGTATAATTTTTAAGACATTGATTTTACATTCTTAATTTTTACAATACTTATTTGTAAATAGGTTGGTATGTGAGCACCACGTATCTATGACAGTTAATTTACCTGTCATTCCTTTATTATATTTATTGTGGTATAGTAATTTTATTCTAGGTGCATCGTCTTCGCATAAAGTAATATATCAAAACAATTATAAAACATTTAAAAAAAAAACAGTGGAGTTTCTTGCCCATACTCGTATCCATACGAAATTACTTTTTGGAAGGAACAACTAGAATTAATTCAATTATTTTGTAATTGTTTACGTTCAAAAGTTCCTTTAATTGCCTATTTGAAATAAACGAGATGTCATATAAAAAAAAAAAAAAAAACGCGAACTTCATACAATATTTGGCTGTTGATGCGAGTAGACATTCCGAGCATTCGACCTTATTGACAGACAATATTGTTTATCAGCGCAACTTTTAGTCTTTAAATTAATTTAGTTTATTTAGTTTTCTTTTGTTGTTATTTTATAAAATAGGTATTAGTTATTTTGGTAGTGTATTATATTGGTTCAAATTACAAATTATTAACAGTTTACATTTTATTTCTTTTTAGATGAAGTAGTAATAGGTTAGTAGTAGTTAGTTAGTAGTAGGTAAGTTTTGGTTAATTTATGTTCAGTTTTTTTTTAATATTAAATAGGTAAAAGCGTAGGTACTTTTATTAATTATAGGTATAGGTATTATTAATTATAGTAGTTATAGGCAGTTAGTTTTAAGTGAAGTAGGTTTTATTATATATTATTTTATAAATTAGACGTAGTGTGTGTTTGTTGGGAGGAGTAGGCTACCACTAAGAGAGGATTTTTGGAAATTCCCTTCCAACGGGGAGAAAAGGGGGATAAATTGTTTTTTTCCGGAAGTCATTATTCCACGCGGACGAAGTCGCGGGCAAAAGCTAGTTTGAAATAAATTACTGAAGACCTACATATTTGTCAAAATACGACAAAATTGTCACCTTTTCACGACAGGTTAATACTCGTAAAGCAGAAAATGTATAAAAGAAACTTATAAAATTGTCAGATTGTCGCCTGCCGGTTTTTAACCGACTTCAAAAAAAGGAGGAGGTTCTCAATCGGGTTGATTTAAAAAAAAATTTAATGCCCTTGGTTAAAAGAAGCGACTGGTCTGCAAGTATGAAGAAGGGAAGTTTAAAAAGTGTCACTTAGTTGATTTTGTTCTCCAGATTCATAAGTCACTGGTTTAACAACCACGAAGAGAAGATGGTGGGAAACTGGGTACCAGTGAAGTGTGTTGTGGTGTCGTCTGGTGTGGTGTAGTGTGGTGTGATGGGCAGGCTGTAAACAAATTTATCTCAAAACAAGTAGGCAGCTGGAGCAGTGGTGGCCAAGTGGTAACGGCCGCGAATTACGAGTTGTAGGTCGTAGGTTCGAATCCAAACAGGCGCTTTACTTTGTGTAAATTATTTCATCTCCACTGCTCTCAAAACGGTGAAGGAAAACATCGTGAGGAAACCGGCATGTCCTAGAACGAAACATTCGAAGACATCTGCCAACCCGCACTCGGCCCGCGTGGTGGATTACGGCCCACTCCCTCTCACTGAGAGGAGGCCTGTGTCCCAGCAGTGGGAACATTATAGGCTGATTATGTAAAAGTAGGCAGCTGTCAGTGATATCGTAATCAAGGTAAGTCCTTAAAGACATTAAACCTACACTAGCTATATTTTGTAAGCTGCAGTTGGGTAGATATAGATAAATAAAAGCGACTAATACAGTAGCAGTATAAACAAGGCAGCCGACTCGCAAGACAATGTGCCGAGAGCACAGTCCTCGTACAATGCCAGGGCAGCTGAACGAAGCGGTTACTGCAAAATATCAGTGTGACTTCTACAAAAAAAGAATAATTGTATAACAAACTAACTGAGAATAATATGGACCTTTGCCCAGCAGTAGGACAAAATTACGTTAACCCAAATTAAAAAAGGAATTTAAAAAAATTAAATCGACTTAAAAAAGAAATTAACTCAAAATTATAAAATAACTATAATTTCGGAAGTCGGTGTCTTGGGATCTGTATTTTGGTTTTAGTTTTTTGCCACCGACTTCTTATTTTATAATACATACTTCTTATATATTATTCTTATATCCGATTATTGGAACTGTAATATATTGTGCAAAAAAAGTGCTGTTCCCTAAGAAAACAACAATACACGTGGCGCCATCTATTATCATAATAACGTGATTGTTGTTTTCCTCGGGAACAGCACTTTTTTTCGGGATGAAAGGTACCCTATGTCCGTTTCTGTACTCCTCTCAACGTATTTGCAAATTTTCAGGATGACCGATTCAGTGGTTTAGGTGTGAAAAGGTAACAAACAAACTTACTTTCCCATTTATAATATTAGTTAGGATTAGGATAGTTAGGATTAGGATAGGATAGGACTAGTTAGGATTATCTTCATAACTTATTAAAGCTAAAAGAAATATATCTCATGCTGAGATATATTGAATATTTTTATACTACAGAGTAACTTTTTACTCAGTAACAGCCCAGAGTCTGGATTTGTGTCCAGATGATGGCAACCAAAAGGCTCACCCCCTATAACATGGAATTGAACAAACCTGACGCAATGTGGGCGCAATATAGGTACCTACACCACTGTCTAACCCTTCGGGGATGACAGGTATGATGTTATAATCATGTGAACTTTTTATTACAAACTACTCTTTTAAATCAGAATAAAATTGTGTAAAATTATTTGCGATGCTAAACCAATCTTTGAAATTGTAAGCAATATGCAGCAGTGCAGTTAAGCCTCTATTCACGAGCGCTCAAACCGACTTGCACGGAGGTGCACTCGGTTTCAAGCTTTGTCGACGTGGCTAGGGCGGGTAAATGTCGATATATTGCACCGGTCTATCGATAGTAAATAATTAATACTGTTCAAAATTATCGTGTCGTTCAAATATTTGTATATTGAATTTGATATATTGAAGGTCATTTTGATCAAAACTTTTAAAAGACAATCCTTTGAATCTTGGAATATTAATTATTACTATAAAAAACATAGAATTAGATTGTTATTTTAAGATTTTAAGCTTAACACGAACACATCTAGGTATGCGAAATTTTCTTATACCTACTGCATTTCATAGAAATCCCTACATAGTATGTATATGTATAATCTATCTTATTTAGGTAAGTATATAAAATAATGTTGGGTTAGTTACACCATTTATAAGTCAAGAACCACGGGACTGATTTTTATGATCTTTGGTTTGTTGGATTTGTCTCCACCCCAAATAGCAGAATAACTATTACATCATTGGAAAATAGACCAAAAAAAAAAATGAAGATAATTTATTTTCTCATACATTTTGTATTTATTGATTCTGAGGCGGTACATAGTTCACCGGGTCAGCTAGTATTGTATAATATATTACTATCGATATAATTAAGCAACAATTAACCACATCCTTATCCGCATAAAAGTTTGATCAGGCCCCCTCATTACGTTTTTTCATGTGAATACTTCAGTAGGCTGGCCCGTGATTTTACCAAAGCTTGTGGCGGATGGCAGAATACAAACCTAAGTTTTACCGTCCACTTGACCTTTATTTCAACACACTTAAGACTTTTTTAAGTACTTATTTCTGAGTTTCAGGCAAGCTAGAGGAAACTATCACAAGCTAGATAGTCCGATCGAAACTGTCTCACAATCAAACAAAATTAGTATTTTAAACATTTATCGTTTGTTTTGAACACGGTTGTTTTTCTGTCAAAATTGGATGGAATTGTGAAATTATTTGATTTATTTTCGTTGGATCCCACTTTTGAATTCCATTTTTTAGGTATTAACGATGGGTCCCGTTTGCTATTTCCGTTGAATCCCATGTTATAATATATATACATTTATTATGTTATATGTACATTTCAGAAGAAAAGTGATTTTACCCTTTTCCATAACCACTGTCATGTTTGCGGGGGGCCGGTCCGGGAACGTCTAGTGTTCGGCGCGCGTTCGGAATTTTTGCCACGCAGGCGCCCCATGCCATATCCAACTTACCTGTAGGTAAGCTTATTATCTAGTAATGTGCAGCTACACCAAAACCTAGACTTGATTGAACTCTCGGCCCTTACCGGTGAAGCCACCTTTTAGACCAGCAGCGGGGTAATTGCATAACCCTTGTTGAGCAGACAATTTTAGCTAACGTATGAAGTAATGGATTAGCAATATCCTTCAAAATTATTCAGAGTGTGTGTTGTTGTTGTTATTCACTAGATGAAATGAAATGATTGGGTACTCAAGAACATTACTATTTTTTACTCATCATATCATCTGCCTAGCCTTTGCTGAGGTCGCCTTCAAGTCTAACAGGATACAGCTGATTACCAGTATTTTACATGGAGCAACTTCGTATCCGACCTCCACAATCCAGTTAAGGTAACGCAATAGCTGTTTATGAACCACTTGTTCTAAGACAGAAAACGTATGTAAAAAAAAAAAGATGTCCGTCAATTGCTGTTCCAAAGATAACTTCAGCCATTCAAAATTTTTCTTCAATGCATTCCTTCACTGAAAGACAACGCCCAGACCAAATCTGTTGGCCTAGAACTTCCTAACGTAAATGTTCTAGAATAGTACCTTGGGATATTTATGGTACCTATTTTATATTATCTATGATGGAGCTGGTCTATGGACCACTCTGCTTTATGTCGGAACATCATGTAAGCCATTGAATTATTAAATAAAATATAATTAAACCTAACTTAACAATCTACCTTTTAATCTTAAAACAGTAAATGCGCTTTCTAAGTGCTTTGTCATATTTAACTCATTTTTATATAATGTAGTGTTGTTGTTGTCGTTGTATTGTGTTCAGGTCATTTTTGTCGGGCATAGAGCTGGTCAGAAGCTTATGTTATAACTTTTGAAACTATACTAAAGTGGAGTTGAGGTCAGTCGTTTGCGTGACATTTTCCTTTACAAGCACAGTCATTACAGTTCCCTCATTACATTACTTTGGAAAGGAAAATGGTAAGGCTGCAGCCTTACAGGTAATGCATTCCTGAAGGAATATCTAATGTGACGCACTTTGTTGACAACGTGTAATTTTTGTAAAAAGAATAAGCAATACAAAGATTGCTAAGCGTTTCTGTTCAATTTAATGTCGTTATAACACTGCTTATTTTTTTACAGAACTGACTAACTTGTACTCCGCGTTTACACCAAGGTATACAAATAGAATTCTACATGTTGTGTACCATGGTGTGTTTATATCGTTTACACCTAAAATAAGTTCTAAAGACTATTTTTTTGTAAACATAACTTGACAAAAAGATGAACAAAATAGGAAACAATACATGTCTTAAACAACGTCAATACTTACATTTGTATGATACAAGTTATATATACGAAATAATTATGTTTTTGACCAGTTTTGTGGGTTACAGGGTGGCATCGCTATCGACGCGCATACTGTAATAATTCTAAACCAAAAAATCATCTGTTTCATAATAACTGCAATGCAACCTACGCAGTCAAAATGTATTGAACAGCAATTTTTGAAGTGAAAACTTCTATATGCGGGTTGGGCATTTTTTGAGATGGGAAAACCATTGAACTCGCGACACTGTTACCGTTACCGTAATCGACACCAAATAAATATTTGGAAATATTTCCTGACGATTCAAAAAATACACACGTAATTGTTCAAGTTTTCACTTCTGTCGGCACTCCCGGAGTGCCACTGTTTTTTTTTAAGACTGACGTCTAATTTCAACGCATATGCTTGGGGCTTCAGAATCAGGTTCTCCATCTATGGTAACAGGCTGCGCGTCGAAGTTCCTACCTTGTAACATGAAAACCAGAGAAGTTGTATAAACCCTCGATGCTCGATTCGAAGTCGCACTTGACCACTTTTTTAATTTATCTTTTGACATTACGCACAAAATAAACAAAATAGTTTTTAATAGGGGATGGGGTGCAAACACTCCCTGAAGCCATCGCGTGTCCCGCTAATAAACAAATTGTTACGGTCTCTGTTTATTAAAAAAAAAAGTTACAACCACAGATAAAAAAGTTCCCCGCGTCTGTAAACTCCAATTAAACGCAAGTGAAAATAAGTCCACATGGGGACAACGTATTTTTATTTCTGAAGTTGCCGAAGAAAAAATTCTAATTTCTTTTTACGACATTAAGTTACTTACAAGTCGGAGGGACTGGGCGCGAAGGACTAATTAATTTTTTTTGGAAACCTCCCGAATTACGACCGCCGAAGTTGGTTCCCGCCATAATTGGAATATTTACGCGCCGTTTCATTACTCCGGGCTGTTTTTTAATCACCATTTTTTTTCGCAATTAATTTTGCCAATTTTTTCGAATCGAGTTTTGAACGAGTTTTTATTTTATTCGGTGGCACGTTTTTTAAAAGCTAAGTCCATTAATTATTTAGTGATTGAATTGAGGCACACTGTTTGCTATTTATAGAATAACAGCGTTTGCCATTGTGGTTTCAGTTGTTTTTTTGGGTTTTGTGAATCGAGGTGGACATTTCCGAAGCTATTATTAGTTAATGCTTGATACTTTAAAATGTCTATACAATTATATAGATATACCTAGTCGTCATCAACGTATTCGGTGACAGCGACCCAGACTAATTATCTTTCCTTTCGTGAGCTCTAATAATTATAATGTTATCAACATTTCCATATAATAGACCACACGTACCTACGTGTGTTATTTCCTCACCCTGTGTTTTCGTTCCCCAATGTTTCATCTTCATATAGTTTTTAGCAAACGTTCCCCTTTGTGCAGTTTTTAAACAAAACGTTCGGGCGCGTTCCCCGCCGCCGGGACCTACATTCATAATCTGATCCAGGATTTCACCCAAATTCAGCTCGCACTTAATTCGTTCAGGGAATTAGTTTCGTACGAACGTAATTAAGGAAAGTTTTTGGATTAACCACCTTGTTTTTCCACTTGTAATGACCATTGTAACTTGGTCTCCTGACCCCCCCTTCGTTTGTGCAAAGAGCGGGGTTTTGAGGGCTTTTGTTTGTGCGACGGGAGGTCCGTGCAAAACGGTGGTTGTCACAACATTTTTCGGCCACTTATTTAGTTTTAGTTTAGTTACGGTGTTTCGGAAACTCGGCGCCCCCTAGACAGTGAGATATTCGCTAATTTCGTTGTTGCAAATTTGTTTTGTTGTCGGCTGGTTTTCCTCGCGGCTTGCGGTGACAACGCCTGTTAACAGCTCGTATTTTTAACACTAAAAAAATGCGGTCGTAATTTACTTGCAACAGCGCTTTCGCTTTGATGAATAAGCTCTTAGTTTTTTAAAGTTGAAATAAGGTTAAGCGTATAATTTGAACCAAATATCTTTTCGTTCTTTTTCAGGGTCCATTCTCTTTCAATCCTAAAAGTAATAGTAGAGAGTTGACAGGGACCATTTCTGGTGTTGCAGAGCAACGCGGAGTAAGGTCATGCGCAAAAATCTACAAGGAATAACATCAAGAAATTAACTTTATAGAACCTTCAGTCATACCCACATAAAAAAACCTTCTCTTAAAAATCTAAAGTCTGTATGTACACTACAGCAGTTCCGTCTGTAACCAAACGTGAATATTATTTCAATCATTTCTACATAACTGGCACCCTAGAGGCTACAACCAAGGAGAAGCGTTACTTTTGAAAAAAAAAAACAAAAGAAAATTCAAGGGAATGCCCGACATAAATTGTACTGCTCGTGGGAGCTAGCGTTTGCATACCCGCCGAGTAGACGGTGCATCATTTTAGGTGAACTGAGGACTTCGTTTGTTTTCTGCATTCTTACTTTCGTTTATTCTACCTTTTTGTTTTGTAAATGAAAACGTCTTTAGGCGCGTTGGGCATTTTTTGAGATGAGAAAAAACATTGATCTCGCGACACTGTTTCCTACCGACACCACGCTACATTCGGATATGTGTTCGGCTGTCCTCGGGATGTAGGTTCAAAAAATACAAACGTAATTGTACAAGTTTTCACTTCTGTCAATTTTTTTATCGTAAGTATACACTTAAAACAAGTTCGGAAAGAAGATAATTATACAAAACTGGTCAAAAATTTCAAAAAGGAGAATAAAATAGTCAAAAGAGCGTCAATGACATGGTTTACGTAAACACGACATGTTTTTGACAAGACTTCTACAAAACATGTATAATAACATCAGTCTTGTCTGAACTTTGAATGCATCATCAGTATGAGCTTGTATGTATTTATTCGTATACAAGAATCAGCTGTCTAAATGCTGAAAAATAGCAATTAAGTATACGGAACATCGCTGCCTTGTCTGAATTGCTAAAGTAGGTAATATGGCATGAGATTTCGATTTAGACAAAATTAATGTGACAGGCGATTAATTTGATGTAATTCTTACCGAAGGTAGTGTTTGTATAAAATAGTGACATTCTCACCTAATTTCTAGTTGGTGATTAATGCAAAAAATCGTTATTACTTGTATATTATATTACTTACACTGTAATAGCTATGGATGGAGCTTTTTAACTAGGCATAGATAATCACAGGTTTTCCCACTATATCGCGGTATGGTAACTGATGTTACTCTATTAAATGAAGATCTCTGATTTCACACCAATTGCGTAACACATTTTCAATCTCATCACAATTCAATGGATTTTGAGATCCGTTATGCAGTTACCCCGCAGATCTAATCCCGGATTCTAACTAACGGAAAAAGAAACTACTCCCACACGCAGTTCCGCTTATCTATCAACATCTATGCTGTTCTGGTAACATTCTCTTTTTTCCACTAAACAATCCTCCAAAAAATTCCTTACAATAAAACCTGTCTCCCCAAATCGCAGCCACCCTACCCTACGCACACACTCACACGGCCCTCATACGTCACACATACGTGTTCCGTTTAGGGCCGCGCGCACTATGTGCTCCCAGCCGGTGGAACATGATTTCCCGCGTGGTGCAACCCTGGATGAGGCCGATGCTTACGCTTTTATCTTGTGTAGGTACCTACGTCTTTTTGATACTGCTTAGAAGGTTCGGTTGTGTTTTGTTTGTGAAATGGGAGTATAATATTATTACTGCTGCACCACAGAGCACGGAAACGCCAGCACCCTAATTGCAATCTGAATCATTTAGAAGGATATTGCTAATCCATTGCTTCATATGTTCGAATAATTTGTCAGCTCGACAACGTGAATGACGCAATGAATGTAGTTGAACTCTCACAATGAAAGTCATTGCTACTATTATTGGCCGCTAGAGACGGCATTGCCAACACTTTCCATACAAACCAAGCATGTCAATGAGCACCACCGTTTGCTTCTAGCAACCGACGGCCTGCGACAATTCGGTCAATGCCTGTGACTGCCGAATTTGCGCTCAGTACTTATTGCGCCGACAAATATTATTAGTACCTAATGGCGTCTCTAGTCACTGCCGGCGGCGCGGCGGCGCGGCGAATTCGTGCTCTGCGTGCTCCAACAATAAAACTAATATCACAACTTTCAGTCGTAAAAATTGTCGATTTATTATAGTTATCTAGTTATATTGGTAGAGTACCCATCTAATAATAATTATCCACAGAGGCCAATTTTTTCTACGTGGTTACTAAGATGTGTATGTATGTAGGTACCGGGAAAATCTTAAGTTAGGGTTTCCTAAGACTGCGATGGCCGCCACATAGCGTCCGCAATTTACCGGTAGAATAAGTTGGTATGTTTTCCTAAAGACTGTTTCTTAACTCCGTAAAGAAAATAAACACGATATAGTCCTAACAAGATCTAGTCATACCGAGATTAAGTCCTATAGCGAACTAGTCATATCTGCTATTTAGTCTTATCGAGAGGTAGTCATAACGCTTCTAACCCACCCCGATGCCATCATTTCCACGACGGCCGTCACTGCGGCCGTTATGTGGAGGCGGCCGTTGCGTGGCGGCGGCCGCTCTTCTAGTAAGCCACAGTTTAGGGCGAATTGCATCAATTAAACTCAAAAAAATAATAAAAAAAGTCCATTATTCAAACTAGGCTGAGATTCAGCACTTTTCGAACGTTAAAATTACAAAAGACAGTCCCCAAAACGCTTGCCCTTCACCAATTCCTAGTGTATTTCGCTGAACTCGATCAGTAAATCTAAACTGTGTGTGTGTGTGTGTGTGTGTGTCTGTCAGTGTTACTTTGTTGTGGAATATGATTGGTGAAATTCGCCCTTAGGTTCGTACGGTATTCATCTATTTAGATCCATCCGACACTATAATATCTCCCACGCCGATGGCTAGTCTCCGCCGAGATTGGTCGTCATGGCAGAAATTCGGTGTGGAGGATTTCTTTTCTTTATTTGGGTACTATATATGCAGAGTAGGTTTATTGCAGCTCGCCGTCCAGTAAGGATCAGGCCCGGATCGACGGCGCGTTGTGTTCTACGCGCGCCTCAAAGAGATGTCAGCACTAACTGACGGGGTCCGCTAGGGCCGATGCTTGCCAGGGTCGCGGTTTGTTCGAAAGAGATACCGTGGACCCTGGCACAGGCACCTGAAGGAACACGGGTGGGTTTTAGTCAGTAAAAGTCTGACACGCCCTCCCGCTCTGCCCAGAGCGGGAGATTTTATTTGATAATTTCCCACCCAGAAAAAAGTGTATTTACAGCATATTATCATATTTATATCTTGCTCGTGGTATCGAGCAGTGGTTGTCTCAGGGGAAACATTGAATAAAATAAAATGCATTGGCGGTATTTTGTCCATGTTTTATTACAAATAAATACTATAAATGCTACAATACAAATTATATTACTCACAAAATTATTCTTCAGTAATGAAACATTAAAATTATAGTAAAAAAATCTAAATAAACACACATATCGTCAATTCTTTGGCGAACTTTAAAAAGGAATATTTTTATAAAAAAACCGAATTCAAAAAGACTTACGAAAACAGTACTTATGTTAATGTTATATTTACAAAGGTACCAAAAAATTATGGCACAATTATTTTTAAACATAGGAAAGCCTCATATTCTATTTTAATTTACTTCAAGTTATTTAAATAATTCTAAGTACGAAAATGCAGATAGTAAATGCAATCTGTAAGTACAAACGAATAAAAAAATTTTTTTTGATTCACAGACTTAGAAATACGAAGGGGGACTAACGCCCGGTTTCTGAAGAATTCTTAAACGGAGTTTAAACTTTCAACAGCTGTTGATTCGACACAATTCTCTATTTAAGCGAATTCCTTCCTTATGCTCGGTTTTTGAGATTCTCAAATAAACCCTCGATAATAATTCACTCGACTTTTAAGCTAAATTCTTCCTTAATGACGTGTTCAGAAACACGATATTGAACCAATAATCACTATCGAATGGATAAACTCCGTTTAAAAACCTCAGAAACCGGGCATTAGAGCGTGAGTTCTCCCATAGAATACGCCCTTTTCTTCAGTGGGAACCATGAAAATGTTAGACTGTTAGGTACAATTTTTAAACTACGTATTCATTGGGGAATCTTAATATTTTACAGGTAGCCATTATTTAAAGTTATAACTATAGTAACTTAAGGCACTTTTAGGTTTATAAGAAATATTTAAGGCAAGGTTCTGTTTATTTTCATAATTTTTCTTGTTCCCAAAGCTATGCTCCATAAATAAATTGATAATTCGCAAAAATATATGAAAACTACTGTTATAGAGTTTATGGTATAGTTTATCAAAATAGTGAAAACAGTATTAAATTTAAAAAAGAATTAAATATTTCAATACAAAATGTATTAACATGTACTTAAACAGTTTTGTTCAAAAAAATTGGTGTTGCACATCACCCCCTGTTTTTCAATATACCTTTCAATATGACACCAAACCACACCTTATAACACCAAATCTATTTTCTTATCTCTTCTTGTTGGTGGTACTCTGGCCTGTTATCGCGAAATCTACCTGAAGCTGGCAGGTCTACTAGGGCCCTCAGTGGGCTCTAGGACAATCCTCTTGAAGCAACCCTCGGGCAGCTGGTTGAGGATTTCTTTAATGTTATCCACCTCCAAACTAAGGTGGACGTGCTCATCCTCGTACTGTTTCATCCACCTGTTTCAGAAGATTATTTTTGTTAATAAAATAGAAGGAACGCACGGCAACACATCAAGCTATACATAACCAGTATTTAAGCTGAATTCTGATTGTACGAAAAACCTATACAATGCGAGGTCAGCTAAAACTGAAAATGTATAGCATGCTGTGTCGCCGTGTGTAAGTATTGCAGTATTAGTAAATACTGCATATTAGTTTTTCGCCATTCATCCTTCTTGATGTTTATATTCAACCTCATTTTTAATATGAGGCCTAACCAGAATCTTTATTTTTCATAATTTTTAATTAATACTTAATGAATTTCATATACTTCATCTGTTTTGTGGAGTTTCGGAGCATGTTTTGGTGAACACTAAGAGCGGTTTCGTACTACATCAGATCCGAATCCGAATTAAAGATCCGCCTTCAATCCGAATTGGGAATGTTCTAAATTCTGCCGGATAGAGTTCGGATCTAATGAGCAACCCCTGATACAAATGATATGGTATAATACTATGGTCACTAGGGACCGGCATTTCTCGGATTCGGATCGGACGTAGTGCGAAACCGCCCTTCACTGACCTATACGGGGTATTTGCGTAACATACATAAAATGCGTCGGTGCTCCATGGACCAATTGAAATTTGACCAATTGGTCTATGGGGAAAATCACATGTTTCCGTCGTCCAAATACCAACTGGGCTATGGAGAACACTGGACGTAAACCAAAACTATGTTCCATTAGGTATAACATTATATGTTAATGTCTTCGATCTTGAGAGTTCAGCTACGTTCATTATGACATTTACGTTGTAGAGGAGATGATTTTTTCAAACCTATGAATCACTGGATTAGGGATTTCCTTAAAAACGTTCGAATTGTGATTGAAAGTGTGTTTATGTGTTATTACACAAGCTGCAATAAAATTTTCGTGTTGAGTGCCTAGATAAGTGGCAATCGCGTTCGAAGCGTTTCTTATGTCTACAAAGACTTTCATCAGGATTGACATAAGCTTTCTGGGGTAGCTTATGTCAATCCATTCATCCATCAATATTTTTTTTAGTTATTTATCATGGATATCGCTGACAAAATGTCACTTTGTGTAGCCCTCCTACGTAGCTCTCTGTGGCTGTTTGTCTGTGTTTTTGTTACGTACCTCTGATGATTATTCTTGGCCTCAGTCAAACTCTTGATCTTGCCGTCCAAGTCGACAGCTATGAGGTCGCTCTCAGCCTTGTCCAAGCTCTCCTCTGAAATGGTATAATTCGAAATAATGAGTGATGTCAGTATCGTCACACATGGCATGGATACACCATAATCAGCCTATAATGTTCGCACGGCTGGCACATAGGCCTCCTATTTGTGGGAGGGGTTATCCAAAACCCACAAGCCTTGTGCGGGTTGGAAGATGTCACATGTCTCATGTTGGTAGACCTCACGATGTTTTTCTTTCATCATTTTGAGAGCAGTGGTAATTAAATAATTTACACAATGTAAAGTTCCTGCAGGGGTTCGAACCCATGACCTACAACTCGTAAGTCGCGGCCGTTTCTACTGAGCTAACAACTGTTTTACACAGCACTCACAATATTTGAGAGAATACAGCACGATGCGATAACCGATAGGTCTGTCATCGTACTCGGCGTTCTATTATTTTCACAAAGCGCCAAAGAAATGATTATCCTGAACGGAAAAACAATACTATAGAGCCATGAGGAACAGGGTGGAAAGATTCTCATCCTCCAAAGAAAAGGGAGGATTCTTCCAGCAGACGGGTGTAGTGTCTGGTGGGCTACTGCCCGACGGTTGATGTCAGGATATTGTATTTTATTATAATATGCAAGACACGGAAAACTGCCAGCGCGATGCAGGATTTGTGTGACGTCGGGTTTTTGATGCGTATTTTGTATGTGGCTTTGTAGATTTCGACACAATACTTTAAAACTACTCACGTAATCGGTCGAGGGCCTGATCATCCAGTGTGGGCAGGTTTTGCAGCTCGTCCATGATGACCTTCAAGTCTTCCAGACCTTTGGACACCTGCTTCTCAGCCTCCCGAGCGTCAGTGTTCGCTTGACCAACCTAATGAAGATAGATAAACGTCAAAATGGTATCCTTACCTACTAGTGCTCATCTTCTCATAGCTTTAAATCAATATTTTATTTGATGTTTTCTTATCTTGCACAGTATAAAATAAGAGTCGCTTTTCAAACTTATTAAAAATAGTCATACAGGGTTATGCAGCTAGGTTAATGACTAATTGAAAAAAAAGCATCTAGTACAAATATGTATGACTGTTTGGACGGCATTACAGTCCGGTCGCCGAGAAAATGCATTCCTGAAACCTGTCAGTGCGACAATGCTAGTACCTAATAAAGGTCCAATTAGCAAAACACGTATTCGTTCGTGTGAAACTGACAGGTGTCAAAAAGGCGCCGCATACTCTCGTCAGTCGCATTGTGAACTTTATTTTATTTTCCTAGGCATACACGTCACGAACGCAGTCATTAAACTATACACATTATAGACTATTGGTAAAAATGTTACTTACTTACTATTAATATTTTATTAGTGTACAATAGAATCGTGTCTGCTTGTGTGACCGCATAGATCTTCTAACTACACGAAGGATTTTGATGCAGTTTTCACCATTGTATCTTTTAGACCATTTATTCCGGAAGGCTTATGTGTGTTAGTGTCTAAACACACTATGCCGAAGTTACGCGACCGAAGGTCGGCATGATTACGCCTACAATGCTATTTCAATTACTGACGACACATTATGCCGCGCTTTATAGCGTACAAAAAAAACCAGCCGCGGAACTTCGGTCGCGTATCTTCCGCATAGTGTGTTTGGACAGTAAGCGCACGAATTGGTTTGCGTATGAACTCCAACCCTCCGTTAGATCCACTCAGGGATTAAACTAAACCTTATTTTTTTGGGTCTTTGAAATTTATTGCGTTTTTGTGGTTTAAGCTGTTCATGATCACTTTGTCACCCAGCCAGTTATGCAACTGTTTTAATTTTAATAAGAACCGCGCCAAAAGGGATTTCATTAAAAAAAAAAAACGACAACAGAGGATGAACGGTCATATTTTTTTTTTTTAATGACAATGTTCATCGTCTATTAGGTCTTAAAATCCATCGTTATTCCACCTTCGTTATCAAAGAAATTCTTGTGCAATATTTAATGCTTTTATTTAGACCCAGTGGTTTAGGCTGTGCGTTTCTGTTACGTACCTTCATTTTAGCATCTCGGGTGAGTTGCATGTTGTCAGCTGCCTCCTTCTCCAGGCTTTCGATCTGCGTGGCTGTTTCTTGGACGCGAGCTGTTAAAATGGGTTTACTTTGTATTACGAACGTAGTCAACTACAGTTGCGATATTTGTAAATACGCCAGCACCATATGTGGGGCTTATGGCTAAGTAATAACAGCCGCACGGTTCGATGGGTCAGGATAAGCTACGCTTGCCGTGGTTGGTCCGTGGATGGGTGACCATCTTTACATACCAAGACCCCCTACGTGCCACGTAAACCATGTTAAGCCGTTGGCCCTGGCTGTCATTCGTAGATCTTTGATAGTCGTTACGGGTAGTCAGAAGCCCTAAAGTCTGACAACCAGTGTTACTAAGGGGTATCCTATAACCAGTTATGGTTCCGAAGGTCAGATAGGCAGTTGCTCCAAGTAAAATACTGTTTAAAGCTTCTAAGGACCAAGAATATTGCTAATCCATTGCTTCATATGTTCGAAAAAATTGTCTGCTCAACAACGTACCTAAATAACGCAATGAATGTGGTTGAACTATCAAAATGAAAGCCATTGCTACTGATACTGTGTTACGCAATTACCCCGCTGGTTTTATTGAAGCAGTCCTGCTCATCCCATCATATCCGTGCCTGCCGCGATGTCGCTTGCCAGAGGGAACAGAAGTATTTGGATATGATTTACCAATTTACAAGGGTTATTTAATTAATACTAACTGGACAGTTTTTCAGCTTCGAACCGCAACTTGGATGCATCGGCTCTAGATGTTGACGACTTCTTCCTGACTTCAAACGCCGCCTGAAAAATAATTACAAATTACTTACCATAGGTTATTATTTTTCAGTAATTCTATGTTGAAACTTGTTAAGCCGCGTGCCTACTGTCATAGAAAATTCAAAAGAGATATTATTTCTCTTTTATCTGTTTTTTGTTTTTGTTTTGTTGTATGTATTTCTTTTTATTTTAGTTCGGCAGTTATTTTAGTTCAACAGATTTGATGCCACCAACTGCATCAGACCGTTTGAAGAGTGAGCTTGTTATGAACTTTTTAGTTGCAGTCGCGTTTTTTATTTTTCCAATATTTTAATTTTTTAACAAAAAAAAAAAATCAGGACTTATTAACGATTTTTTATAAACAAAAATCCAAAATGAGCCGATAGACACCTCATGTATTAAAATCCATCCAGACGTTAGGATGCTTCGAGGGTATAAAGAATCTCACTTACCTACAGTACAAAGATACGTGTGAAAAACGCAACCCTGCCGTAACGGTCGCACATTCGGATTAGGTACAATAATTAAGATTGTTTACCTCCGACGCCTTATCAGCGTAGTCCTTCTGCGCTTGCTGTGCCAAGTCTCTGGCCTCCTTTGCCTTATCACTGGCGGTGTACAGCTGCTCCGTAATGCTGTTGATGCTGTTTTCAGCTGCGGCGATCTTCTGCTGCACTGACGGCACGTCTAGAGCTGCCTGCTCTGCCAACTGACGGGATTCCGTCACTTGATCACTGAACTCTGTGGGATAAAGAGATTGTAGCTGTACCAGGATCTTTTGGCGCGTGGCTAAACTCGAACTAACGCCGCCATCTTGTTTTTTCAAAACAATTTGAGACAATGTTTACCTACAGCGCACCTTTCAGTCCGTTCACAGTTATTTTACCTCTGCAAACTGCAACCGACTCGCAACCTTACTATAACAGGAATAAAGATCACTGTGATTTTGACAATGATGCAAAATCAGAAGTAAAAGAATTGTGAATGGGCTGTAAAAGTCATTCAAGCGCCAAGTGATCATCGTAGCACTGTACTTCAGATTTTACCTTGAGGGTAGTGACTTTCCTATCCTATAAATACGAGAACAAATCTTATGCAGTGAAACGGTCTAAGCAGACCGATTTAAAAAAAAAAACAGGCACTTCACTACGTATTAAAACTACGAATTATTTCTCCTAACCACTACTTACTATTTGTTTGTTTCTCAAAATGCACGGGATGGAATAAGTTACAAAAATAATTTGCGTGGCTAATAATCGCTGCGAGCAGATTCGAAAGTGCCCGATTTTTTCCCAAAGTAGATTAGTTATTTTTAAACGACGAGCTTGTGGCTAAATAATAATAATAGCCGCACGGGTCGTTCGAAGGTTAAGCTACGCTTGCCGCGGTAAGTTTGTGGATGGGTGACCATGCGTAATATATCAAAACTCCTCCGTGCCTCGGAAAGCACGTTAAGCCGTTGGCCCCAGCTGTTATTTGTAAATCTTTGACAGTCGTCATGGGTAGTCAGAAGCCTGAAAGTCTGACAAAAAGTCATACCAAGGGGTACAAATTACACAGTAACTGAGTTGTGGTCACATAGGCAGTCGGTCGATGTAAAATATTGGTATTCAGCTGCACCCAGTTAGACTAGAAGCCGACCCCAACGCACTTGGGAAAAGGCTAAGCGGATTGATTGATAATATTTTTTATACAATTACCTGGTGTTATGAGCTAATCAACACTGTCAACGTACAGATGTCTTTTGTTTCGTATAAAAAAATACTATACAAGTAATTCCGATTTATTCCCACGTCAACAGACACAACCAACACATTTCAACCTTACCTTTTAGAGTTTTATATATCTCGTTAGCATCCTTCAGTGTCTGATTGGTGAGATCTACATCGTTTCTGGCCTGTTCCTGAAGTTCGTCCAGCCTTGCAAGGAGATCATTCAACTCATCCTGTCTGTCGTGACCCTGGTCCAGGAGACCACGTCCCTGCTTGATAGCGTTCTCTAGCTGGTCTAAAGTGTTCTCGTTGTCAGTCATTAGCTGTTCCAGCTCAGAGGATTTCTCATCAATCTGGAATATAAGATACATCAATGATACATGTCTCCAGTAAGTAAATGGTCTCAATTCGAATCATCCTCATAACCAGCCTATATTATTCCCACTGCTGGAACACATGCCTTCTCTCTGTGAAAGGGAGTCGAAGTCGTCCTAGATGGTGCAAAGGCTTCGAATTTTTTTTGGTTCCAGCTGGTTTCCTCACGATGTTTTCCTTTACCGTTTTGAGAGCTGTGGTGGTGAAATAATTTACACAAAATCAGGGTTTCGAATCTAATGCCTACAACTCGTAAGCCGCTTCAGTTTTCACTGGGCCACTACTGCTTTTAGGAATCTTACAAGAAATAAATCAAATTTCGTCAGGTCCGAATACAGAGCATGGAATCGCTGCGTCGACAACGCCGATGACGATAGAGACGGCTGTACTAATAACAACTTCTGTCATGGACCGTTTCCAAAGCCGCCAGATTCTATACGTCATTGGTGTCGTACTGCGAGAAAACGGTGACACTCTTGGTTTGCATGGAAAGTGTTGACAATGCTGCCTCTAGCAGCGGCCGCCGAGGCGTCGTGGAGCTCTGTGGATTCGAAATCAAGACGATGTCGTCACATAAAACACATGACGTCACCTCCTTACCGTCTTATTCATTTCCCTCGCAGTTTCCTTGAGTTTGTTCAGTTTGATATCCGGCAGCAGTGTGGTGTTGACTTCAGCGTACAGTCCGAGAGCTTCGTCGTACACCTCCTTGGCTCTCTTGAGCGCCTGGTCAGCCAGTTCTGTCATGCTGTTCAATTTTCCTGATGCTGCGTTCAGCTCGTTGGTCAGGATTTGGACCTCGTTGCTAAAAAAAAAGATGGAAGTTTATAATTGGACAAATTTTCCTGTCCCGGTAAATCATTCTAAAACAAAAACAGCAGAGTTTCTAAGCATTCTAGCATTTCTCAATATTAAATAAAATAGGTCAGACATCGAGAATGCTCAAACAACAATCAAACGTATTTTACCTAATGTTAGCCTGTTTAGTAATTCCATCCTTAGCAATCTTGTTAGCTGTAATCGAAGTATTGAACGCCTTATCGGCTATTTCTCGAATGTTCTTTGCTTCGTTTTCCAGTTTTTCTGCCAACAGTCTGGATTCCTTTGCTAAAGCTGACATGTCGACGGATTGCTTGCCGAATTGATCCGATCTGTTGCGAGCCTTGGACAAAGCTGCTGCTCCTTCGCCGTCCATGTACTCCAAGGCACTCTAGGAAAGGTAAGATGGAGATTATTATAATTAGCGTAAAAGAAAGATACGGGCGATGTGTGCTATGTTGTTGGAAATTAATGGACGGGGGAGACTGGGTTGAATTCATTGACGTGCAACTGGAAAAGTCTATATTCAATTAAATACTGTGTTAACACGAATTTTATCTATGTAAAGAAATGCATAAACCTATATTGATTTAATAACCATAAACCTCGTAAAGAACAGATAATTATAAAAACCCATTGAGACAATCCAGTGCCAATAAACATCAACCTTATCACACAAGGTATAACTACGATTCTTATGAATTTAAGATGGTCTTACATTGATTTCCTTCTGTGCGGCTTCAACGGTATCCTCTGCTTTGGACACATTGCCCTTACTCTTCTCAACTGCTTCGTTTCCATCGTAACTCTCGTCTTCAATCTTGAACAGCATGTTTCTGTAGATAAATCGAATTCTATCATTTGTTTGTCCATGTAGGGTATTGTTTAGACTCAATGTGATTTTTAACTTAAAGAATCTCCACTAGTAACGATTATTTTATATGCAACGTGGATTCAGCCTATTGTCTTCTTCTTACTAACCATCGTCCGCTTACATCTAAGTAGACTCGGTAACACTCCATTTACCAAGCCCTGAGCTATTTTGGTACATGTTGGCTGGTTATACCAACTTCCTACTGTGGTTTCGAGTAAGTTTGGGCTACACGATTACTAACGAATGCGTGCACTGACTGGAGGTCTACTCAAATATGTGTGGTGTTCCTCAAAAGAACATTTCAGACACTAGTATACATGGTCCTCACATGATCTGATGAATATTATGTCTGGACTGTGACCTCTGACCTTGTTTCAGTGTTTCTTCTCAGAGTAGTCGCATAAGAAAAATAGTCTTCACCTAGTTTTTAAAATATTATTGACATTTAAAACTGTTTGTATAAACCGAGGTCATCATCATCATCATTTCAGCCGAAAAACGTCCATTACTGGACATAGGCCTCCCAAAGCACACTGCTCCACTTCGACCGGTTTTGTGCTTCCCGCATCGAAACTTAAAAAAAACGACTTACAGAAATTAAATTATTTATAATACCTGACGTCGGCGAGTCTATCAGCCAGTTCGGCCAGGTTGTCCGTCAGGCTGGCACCAGGTCCATTGCCCAACTCGGCCTGAGCATCCTGAGCCAGGCGTTCGATCTCACCCCTCACTTGTTGCAGTTCATTGTCGAAGTCTGCGTTCTCGACCACCGTTGGAGACTTCGAGATCTTTGCTAGAATCTGCACAAAGAAAATCAAAGATTTTGTGTGAAACGTTAATTTAAAGTCAAATATCGTTTTATTCCGGTCTGATCCCCTGCATCTCCCTCCACCCCCCCCCCCCCCTCTTCGATCCCCTGCTAGTTCGTCTTATCAACATTATCTAGGTTACTCTTTTTGACAGGTAAGTCAGTCAGTAATCACGCCAGGATTCCCAAGATCCACTTAGAAAGGTTTATGAGAGTTTGGCCAGAGACAACAACACACAGGGAAGAGTGAAAGGCTGGGGAGAGATCTTTGCCCAACTGTGGGACAATACAGGTTAATAATCAAAACATAATTCTTCTAGTGAAGTCTAGTGGGTTCATATCCGTAGATGTGACTGTGGCATACACAACAGAATACCAGCGCTATCTTATTTGTTTTTTAAATATCGCAGCATGATGCTAAGATATGAGCCTTTTTGGCCTCGCACGGGTGCTTCCTCCATGATTTTGTTAATTCTTCATCATCTGTCTAGCCTTTTCCCAACTATGTTGGGGTCGGCTTCCAGTCTAACCGGATGCAGCTGAATACCAGTATTTTACATGGAGCGACTGCCTATCTGACCTCCACAACCCAGTTACTGGGTAATACGATACCTCTTGGTAAGACTGGTTGTCAGACTTTCGGGCTTCTGACTACCCGTAACGACTGTCAATGATCCACAAATTTTGTTAATTCTTATTGATCCTTTTTTTATTAGCTACTAGCTGTTGCCCGCGATTTCATCTGCGATCTAGGAAAAGTAAGCCTTTCACCATTGCATGGTCTACCCATGTGCTAAATTTTATCCAAATCCGTTCGGCCGTTTTAGCATGAAAGCTTAACAAACAAACACTTACTTTCGCATTTATAATATTAGGATTTGCTGTGCGTGTTCCAGATAAAATATATTTTTTCTATACAGTTCGTGCGGTTACGAGTGAAGAACTGGTTGTACTCACGTCATCAAGTTCCCTCAGCTCCCTCCTGTGCTGATTGACGGCGTCCAGCACAAGGTTGTAGCAAGGAGGACAGTCCTCACAACCCTGGCCGTCTGCACGACGCTTCTTGTTTTCCATACACCTTGAATGTCATGGGATTAATGAGTATATTGTGGATATGTCACTGAGAATGGGGTCAGGGACCTCAGTTTGTCCAACGTGTGGCATCGAAAGTTATATTTAGGGAGTTATGGCCGACTACGCGATAGCAAAGACAGGTTTATTTTAGGGAACTTATTCAGGTTAAAGATTTTCTACAAATTACGGAATTTCTTTTAATTTACTCATGATCTCTCGGATAAATATATCGCCACTTTTTTGCCAAATGGTCACATTAATCTTCATAGGAAAACAAATTTAGTCCTCAGAACGAACGACGTTATTCTTGCAAGCATAATTTAGTATTGCAAGATGTTATTCTGTTCACGTTTTATGATTTCTAATGTGATGATATTACCGTAGACGTCCATGTCCTCTCGATAACAGGGGGAATTAAAATTATGAAAATATAATGAAGACGCATTTAAAGTAGATTGGGCTAATCTGTCATAATGCCCAATAGCGTTAGGATATGGCCAATAGAAAAATCTCTCCAAGGTGAATATTTCCTGACGACTTCACTCAATTAATTGTTCGTTTGGATAAACAGAGCTACATGTTAAAAGTCATTTAAAAATCTGGAATTAACTTTCATGAATACTAAGCCATTTAAACATTATCTTTAAGCCTATCAATGTCCACTTTAAAACATGCTTGAAGGTGAACGTCCACTGGTCCACACCGGCCGACCCGCATACAATGGATTTTGTTTTGATCTGTTTGAATTCATAATATAGCACAGCGTCTATTATATTTCTTCCATACTTCTCTATTAGTCCGTCATCTCAGTAGTCACCTTCTTTCTGGCCATATCATCTGCCACGCTGTTCGTCCATCGTTTCTTTGTATATACGTGTTTTAAATGTCGACTTTAAACTTGTTTGAACCTGACCTGTCACAGCGCCTTCCTTCGACGTTCTCCTGGCAGGAGCACTGTCCGGACATGTCGCACTGGTAGTTAGTGGAACCCCATTCGTCGCAGTCACAGTCTCTGCAGCCGTCCACGGAGAACCCGTAGTGGTAGGCGCGGCAGCGGTCGCAGTTTTTACTGGAAGACAAAGAAATAGGTACTCTTGCCATGTTAAACTTTTTGAAGAAAGAAAATTAGCATCGAATGTTGAAAGTCCAACAGCGCGCTTTAATTTACGCATCCCTTAAGGTGTCGCCGTTTGACCCAGGTTAAGAACAGACTGTGGTGGTGGCCCAGTGGTAACGGCCACGGCTTACGAGTAGTAAGGTCGAAGGTTCGAACCCAGACAGGCGCTTTACTTTTTGTAAATTATTTCATCACCACTGCTCTCAAAACGGTGAAGGAAAACATGAGGAAACCGGCATGTCCTAGAACCAAATAGTCTAAGACATGAGACATCTATCAACTCGCACTGGGCCCGTGTGGTGGTTTACGGCCCACTCTCTCACAAAGAGAGGAGGCCTGTCTCCCAGCAGTGAGAACATTATAGGCTGGTTATGTAAGAACAGAATAGTCAATATAGTGATGGCAAAATCACACCAAAGAAAAAAAACACGGAATGGCAGTGTTTCTCTCTATGAAGGGTCCAGACCGAAATGGTCTGGCTCATCTGAAATGGTAACGGGCATGGCTTTTAATGCAGAAATTCTGATGGCCAACCGCAAATTGTAAACGTTGCCAATGGAGCTCAGTAGATATAGCTTGAGTTTAGCTTTCAGTATTTTTGTTGGTATATCGGCGTGTACAAATAATTCAATTTTATTTCAAATACGTAGTAATGTTACCATTAATCACTACAAAACCGATCATAAACTACGTATTTTTGCTTAGAACCAAAACAGTGCAGAAATGTTATATGAAATTTCATGGTTGTACAGTTTTTCGCTAATGCACTGCTTTTTATTTTTTATTTAGATATAAATTTACCACAGAGGTTTAATGTTTTCTATTAAGTTTAATATAAAATGTATGCATTAGATCAAAACGATACTGGCTGAAAATAAAAATCGGCTGAATACAGAATCAATTCATTTGCACCGATCAACATCATCACGTCTGTCTACTTCTCATGGAAATGATTTGAAATTGAGCCCGCGTCTACCTGTATCGTCTGATTCTGATGATAATAATTATTATTCACAAATAAACCAAACAAATAATAGAATAAATGTTCCAAGTAAAAGTGCAAATTTCACTTTTAATAACTGCACATTTAATAATCGTAAGTTTTAAATGTTTGAGGAGAAGATGTACTAAACTTTGTTTTCATTAACTTGAGTTTATATTTTGAGTAGGTATATTTTTATGACGATAGGTAGAGTGGTAGTTGAAAGAAAAGTAGATTACGCAAGGTGCGTTATCTACTAAAGTGAGTAATTAATGCACTCGTGTTAATTTACATTATATACCAACATAACTCACTTTGCGCTCGATGCAACAATCTATTATTAGTACGTTGTGTTTCTTTGTTTTGTAATCTTTACAAACTATTGTATAGAATCAAGTTCTTCTAACTTCACAGACTGATGTATTGCTGGAAAATTTATTTGCGGCATTTCTTCTTCCCAGCAAAAATACTAGGAAGTGGAGAAGGGCGGGCGTTTTGATGGACTGTCTTGTATAGGGTGTTTGGAAGCTGGATGCTAAGCCTTAAGGAGTGATAGTTGATACCTTTTAGAGCAAGGTGAGCCATTGTCTTAGACGAAGTACCTACGTATTATTATTTTTTACTGCAAACTTTTAGTCGAAAATAACATACCAACTTTAGCTGGGAAAAAAATAAAATAAACATACTTCGTCTAAGACATACGTATGGCTCAAAATGCTGTAAATGGTGTCAACTATAACCTATAAACCTTAAAGCTTTGTAATCAGCATCCAAACATCGTGTACCTATATTACTTTCACCTTGCCAAAGTGATGATACTCTTATTTAAAAAAATACAAATAAAAACGAATTCTTATTTGGATAGGTATAGGTATTGTTATTTTTTGAATTCCAACAAATGAGTTCTCAATCGAAATGACTGGTTTGAAGTAAACTTTACAGAAGAGCTATGATGAAGATGAAGATCAGTAATAGAGCTTACCCGTCGATACCAGGCTTGCAGTAACACTGTCCGTTGTATGGGTCGCAGGTATTGTTGTAGGATCCCTCCAGGTTGCAATCACAGGTCTCACAGCCTGCGCCGGAGTTGATGTTGAAGTAACCGTCCTGGTTCATAAAAATTGATATTCGATGACAGGTTCTCGAAGTTCATTCTATCAAACACATTTTAACTGATGTCGTGACCATTTTTTGACTTCGATAAAATTATGTAGATGCTTGAGAAATTCCTGTTACCAGGAGGACGTCTTTCGGCTGGATAATGTTATGAATTGGAAGCTGTCTGTAGCTTTGTTTATCAGTGAGTCGCCCTTTTAGCAAAGTCATAAAATGATTAGGTGTAAAATTGTTTCCATGCATTTTGACGAAATAAATTATACAAGATGGCGGTGGACATCGATATGACATGTTATTAAAAATTAGCTGTTCCATACGTTTTGATCACGTAGGTCTTGCACTTTTCTATGAAACAGCATGTTTTTTTTTTTATAACCTTAGAAATATTTCTAAGCAAGTCCAGAATCATGTGCTGTATCCATGGTCACAGTCTGTGCATTACCTAATGTTGCTGCCACCCTGTATGTTTCGACTGTGTTTACCTCAATGGTAGACTAAAACCAACGGAAAGTTAGTGAGTTGTAATTGTTAATTGTTTTTTCGTGCAAGTGGTAAACGACTGATTTCTACATTTTGAGTTGTTTTGTTTTAGGGGTGCTACCACAACCACTCATGTTATGTGGCAGTATTTGTTGAACAATAAAGCCAACCCGAAGCATTTACTACACATATTCGGCTCGTGCCGTCAAAACTCGTTTTATCGTGTTTGGATCAGCTCAAAAATAATTCAAGCTAAGCCTAGTTTATTTATATTATGTGACATACACACATATGTACTGCAAATTATGCTTTATTCCCAGTACATAACATATATAAAAACAATGGGGTTCCGGGCGAACGTAAAGTTGTTTACGTATGGGGGAATCACTTTTCGGTGCGCAGTCCAGTTGACGGACGTCACACGGTTAATGTCAAAAGGGTGCACGCTGTCTGTTCTTCACACGGCTTCTAGAACATTCCAGAAGCTGCGCCCTTATTGGACAAGCGGATATGTGCTCGAAATAGGTTCGCGTAATAATAATAATATTAGGTACTTATATTCGATTTTGCCGCCGGGATGTACTCAATACTCAATTCTTTATTGCAAGCCAATCCAATCATGCGAACATGTGTGCATGACCATAGTTTTGTGACTTTACAGAACCACGGTCCCTCTTTTACTGTCTTGTAGACGGTTTCTTGTCCAACTCACCTCGCACTTATCACAGTTCCTGCCGATCACATGCGGATGACAGCTACAGAATCCAGTAAGACCGTCGCACTGTGGGGGCCCCTCGGCACTCTCCACTGTACCCGCTTCGTGGCACTGGCAAGGCTTGCAGTCACCCTTCTTCTTGGGGTCGAGCGCATCGCCGAAGTAACCTGGATATGGAAAGTATTGATTACAATTTTGATAAGAATAATTTAATGTATTTTCACGAAGAGGTAAATAGAAGTCTATCTTCTTTCTCGCTTCATGTTCTGAGAGTTGTCACAGAATGGAAAGGGCGAGCTTGTTGTAATTACCCAAGAATAAAATATAGACATATTTTGGGCGGCTATTTAGTAGTGGTTATGTGTTATGTATAAACGTTACTTAGTGATATCTACACACCTAAGCTACTATCTCGGTGGCCCTACCCGGTGCGGCTTATTCACCGGGCTCATTTTAAGCAAAAGTTGTCCGACTTCGACTTGCAACGTTCGCACTAAAAGTCCTTGCACAGGTAGTTTACGTCTGACAGCAGCAAACCAACAGCATCCTTATTGCAAAGGTAATAAAGATTACTGCGATTTTGACAGTGATGCAAACTCACAGGCTTTGGTGTGTAGACAGACACTACTTTGGCTAAGCGTTATTCCTATCACTGTCGCTCAACTGCCAAACAACATAGTGCAAGATAGAGACGGGAATTTGTCTAAGCCGAAGCAAGTGCTAAGTAACATTTATAAATCATGGCCTCATTCACTTTAATCTATCGACTCTGTCTTTAGTAGGGCTAAGCTGCGCTCATATATTAATATATATGAGCGCAGCTTAGCCTGTATGAAAGTCTGACTTTCATACAAAAATAAAAATATTTCAATTCAATTTTGCCATTCAACGTGGCAATGCTGCCAGTCTTCTGGGCACGTTTCCGAATGACAGCGATGCGGACGAGTACTTCGACGTCCAAGACGTGTCCTTTGTTTTTTTTATTTGTAGGTACAGTAAGTTAGTTAGTCATTTATTTTAGTATCTAGTGTATATAGTTACATTGTAATTATAGTTTATATAGGGATAATAATATTTATTTAACAGAAAAGGTTAATAAACGTGAAAATTGGCAGAAAATAAAATTCAACGCTTTAAATGTTACGAACTCTACGCGAATCAAAAGAAAGCGCACGAGCTAAACAAACTGCCGTGTCTGTACAAAATTCAGCGGAGGGGAGCGGAGCGGGGGTTAGACAGAACAACGAAATCTTGAAGGCATGTAAAATACTGGTATTCAGCTGCATCCGGTTAGACTGGAAGCCGACCCCAGCATAGTTGGGAAAAGGCTAGGCAGATGATGTTGATGTATAGATATAGACTTTCTACGTCCGACTTACCGCTCAAACACTTGTCACAATGTTCTCCAGCAGTATTGTAGATACACTTGAGACACTCCCCGGTAGTTCTGTTGCAGTTGCCGACAGCATTCGGATCCACGTTTCCATTGCACTGGCAGAGCTCGCACTGTTTCGGGGCCCCGAACTGACCGGTCGGGTCTCCGAAATAACCGTCGGCACAGACCTCGCATTTTGGTCCTGCAAATAAAGGATGGTGTGAGAAAATAAGTGTGGATTGGTCCTTTTGAACTGGTGAGGCTTCTGCAAGGCTAGGGTGTCTTGCAAACGTCAGACGCTACGGACAGCGTGCGGTGACGACTGACGTCAAGACGGACGACAGACACGTCGCCGGTTGCCAAAACGTTCGTTGCCGCTGTCGCAGGTGGCCGTCGCGGGCGGCGTGCAAGCGAGACCGCGCCTGTGTGTTCATGAAAATAGCATTCGGCCGTCGTCGTCGATGACGGACAGCTACACGTCGTCGGTCGTGGTCGGCATGTAGTCAGATAGACCGCAATCTAAGAGCTTATGCGTGAGCTTCATGCCTCTACGACGGTTTTAATCACATTTTTTACATAACAACTAATCTATTTTACAATAACAATAACTTTGTCTCTGTCACCTCTGACCTAGACTAAAGTCAAGAACAAACCCATTAAAAAAAAACAAAGTAAGTACAGCTCTTTGTTTAACAATATTAATTTTAATAGCTGGCAAAAATTAATGCAGTTTAATTGTGAAACATTATGCCAGCAACGCAAGACTATGTTTTTGCAATAACATAGCAACTTGTTTTTACCATGAATACAGGGTTTTTATGACTGTTTCCATTGAACTCAAATTCATATTTCGTTGATCGGTCTTTGGTGTCCTAGAAATCATTTAAGGCAGCCAATAGTTTGATGTTAGGATATTTTATTGTTTGTATTGTACTTACTTAATTAATTACGTAGAAGTTTTAATTAGACATATCAATAGCACATTGTTTAAATAAAATATAGTAGCAAGATAATGTAAATCTGTCCTTATTTGTAATCACTATGTTATCAGATTAACATGTTCTTACCAGCATAGCCTTCGGGACAGTCAGTACACACGATGTTGCCATCCATTAGCTGGATACAGCCACTGTCCTTAGGACACGGGCAGGGTTTGCAGTCGTCCGGGGTGCCCGCGATCGCATTGCCATAGAATCCCTTAGCACAGAGCTCGCAGTTACTGCCAGTAGTGTTGTGTTTGCAGATACAGAATCCTGGAAAATTTAATGTAACAATGAAGTCGGGTGTTCCAACAGAATGAACAAGGTTTCAAAGATTTTAGGTTTAAAATGAAAGGGTGAGTGAGCTGCCGCTACTGGGCACACTGCCGAGAAAGATTTGAAAATGAATCAGCTATTAATTGGTCGTCTATGTGCTATCAACTCGGATCTGATGACCTTTCGTCACATTGGCTATTTCGTCGCTATCCCTAATAGGTCACATTCACTAATACGTCACCTTGTGCATCTGGTCAATTTATATAGATCTATTCTTGTGCTTGATCGAGCTCAAAGTGAAAAAACATATGACCTTCAAAGTACTGCTAGTGATGTGATTATGAAACCTACCGGTAGCAGTATCGCAGATGTGTGCGTGTCCATTGCAGTCACAAGGTATGCAAGTCGAGTAAGGTCCTCCGTTCGCGGGCTCGTGCTTGAATCCTGGCGCGCACTCCTCACAGTAGTCTCCAACGTAGGCTTTTGGACAGGAACACTTCTCTACCCAGTTTGCTGGAGCAGAACCCTTCTCTCGCCCAATCTTCGCAGTTTCCAGTTTGAAGTTCATCATGTAACCTTCACCAGGCTTGTTGTAGGTGCCCCTGATTTTGATGGCAGTCAGGTTTTGGAGAAGGGACATAAATTCGAAGTTTGATAAGGTGGGAGACCAGCCATAGCGAGAGTCCTCATGAAGTCTGAAGGTGTACTCTTGTGCCTGCAACAATTGTTGAGATGAGAGATTGAAGAAAGTGACATAATTCGCAAAGAGATAACTTTTAGACTAGATTGAAAGAGAGACTAGATTGATCGTGATCAATGACCGCCAAACATGTCCACGAATACCATGGGACCTACAAACCACCGATGGTAGAATATGGTAGTCAATGTTTTGTAATAGAACAAAAGTCATAGAAATGTTTAAATTGGATATCAGTACTAAGGAAAATTTAAAATATTGCACATTCATCTTCTGCCTGCAAAAGCATTTCCAAAAACAAATCAATCGCAATAATTGTATCTTTTAAACATAATTCAGCATAGTCAAGCTCAATCAGACTACTGAAAACACAATTCGCATAGCCAATTTTCAGGACGAAATTAATTCAGCGGCATAAGAAAAATCGCACATAGCAACAAATAGAATCTTAAACAAACACACATACCTGATTGGTAGGTTCCGGATTATTCTGAGCGTAGATGTTGATAGATACGGAGGCCCGAGGTCCTTCGAGGATAATATCTTGGGCCGAAGGGTAGCCCCGAATTTCTCCGAGTCGCAGGGAGAATTTCAAGTCGTGGTTGTACGAAGGTCGTTGGTCGCCGAGGAACTGGCTTGAAGCGATGAAGTATAACGTTTCGGCGCCTTGGGAGGCGACGGCTGGAAAAATGATTAATGGTCAGTTGGAGACGGGACAGAGAAGATTATATTAATGGTCAGTTGGAGACGGGACAGAGAACATTATATTAATGGTCAGTTGGAGACGGGACAGAGAAGATTATATTAATGGTCAGTTGCAGACGGGACAGAGAAGATTATATTAATGGTCAGTTGGAGACGGGACAGAGAAAATTATATTAATGGTCAGTTGGAGACGGGACAGAGAAGATTATATTAATGGTCAGTTGGAGACGGGACAGAGAAGATTATATTAATGGTCAGTTGGAGACGGGACAGAGAAGATTATATTAATGGTCAGTTGGAGACGGGACAGAGAAGATTATATTAATGGTCAGTTGGAGACGGGACAGAGAAGATTATATTTTTGCAGTTGTTTTGTGGAACCCACTAGATGGTATGTAAGTGGTCACAGCCATGAATATCTGCAATACCGAAGTATCGTAGGTGAGTTCTCCTTGTAAAGGGCTCGTCCGGTGAATAACTTTCATTATACCGATCTTAGCTGCCAAGCAGAGCTGCTGTGTTCCGGTTTGGTACAGGGTATTGAAGTCCGGTGTAATTACAGGCAACAAGCGACCTTTCAGCTTTATTTTCTAGTTGAGCAAGGCACCGCTTCAGATAAGTCACCAGTTTGTTGCCACCCAGTGTCATTTGAATCGGTATCTCTAAATCCTCACCTATATTCTGTGTATTAGCATTAAACTGCAGTTTCGCCGTTCTTTCCTGTTCGTCTTCCGCAGCCCATTTCTCAGCATCCCTTATGAAGTGAGCGCTGGTCTCGTGAGCTTGGTACTTGGGAGCTGAGCTGCACTGTGAGGAGTGGCCGAAGCAGAAGCAAGGCGTGCAGCCGAACTCGTTGCTGATGTCAAGGTTGAAGAAACCCGGCTTGCATCTGGAAGATGAAGTGGTGTTAGAAATAGGTGTTAAAGAGAATTTTGGGGGTGTTCATAATTATAGTTTCATTATCATTTTAAATGTTTAGTTCTTTTATTTCTATAAATCGTCGTCTCGGTAGTTGTTTGACCCATTTGTTTTTTTTTTTGGTCTTGTAACTATAGTTTCTATATACAGGGTGTTTGGAAGCTGAGTGCAAAGCTTTAAGGGCAAAGTTTTAATTTTTAACTGCAAACTTTTATTCAAAATAGCATACCAACTTTAACTGGGAAAAAACATACTTCGTCTAAGACATGTATGGCTCAAAATGCTCTAAACGGTGTCAACTATCACCCTCTTAAGGGTTTGCATTTAGCTTCCAAACACCATATATATCTATGTATAATCCGACTCTAGAGTACAATAGGGCCATGTCAATCTAAACCCCAGACAATATCCCACTAAGTAATGGAATTGTGGGCATCGTTTCATGTAAAATATTCAGCAGCATTTGACTAAACTAGAAGACAGACAAGCGGATCACTTTATTATGATGATGAAAGTAACGAATATGAATACTAACTCTCTACAACGTCTTCCTTCCACGTTCTGCTTGCACAAACACACGCCAGTCTGCGGGTCGCACTGTGGCGTGTTGACGTAGGAACCTGACTCATTACAGCCACAAGGCTTGCAGCCCTGAGTTGTGAACTCGTAGTGGTTCGGTGCGCAGACGTCACACTTGTCGCCTGTTACTCCAGGCTTGCACTGACACTTGCCTTCAGAGTTACATTGCAGGCTGCGGGATCCTGGACAAAAAAATAAACGTTTACACAAAATAATACTCGTATTTCTGCGTGTTACAGATTACTAGCTAGCAGAGCAGTGCTACAACCATCAATTCGTGTGTAAACCATGTAATTAATCAATGCATATTATGGAAGTTCTGCATGCACAACAAAACCTTTATGAGCTTTATAAATTAATTTCAGTTCATATTTTTCAAAGAACGATAGGATCATCTCCTGTATCATTGTTTAAAGCTAAGTTGGGAATTTCATACTTACCTTAGCTGAAGGCTTATCACAATTTAAAACGCGTTTAACATATAATACATTGGTAAATTATACACAGCCAATTACTGTTGTGTCCCAAGGTGGAAAATTTGGCGTATGAGCGAACCTAAACTATCTATAGTGCGAATTCAAACGCTTATATTTGAAGATTTCGCTTCATTTTAGGACAGAGAGCCAGTAGCTCAGTGGTAACGGCCCCGAACTACATAATCGTGGGCTCGAACTAAGCAGGCACATAACTTCAGGCGTGATCGAGGTCATGAGCTGTCCCATTCAGCAATTAAAAAACAAAATGCGTCGTCTCAAAAAACCCTATAACTTTGTAGTCCTAGAAAAAAACATTCAAAGACATGTGACATCCACAATCGCGCACTGGGCCCGCGTGGTGAATAATGGCTCAGTCCGTCTCACAGAGAGGAGGCCAGTTTTCCAGCAGTAGGAACGTTATCGGCTGACTATGCTAGGGCCATTTGAGAACAGAACGTTGGCAATCTTCCACTTACCAGTAGGATTACAGTTGCAAGGTAAGCAGATGTCTCCAGAGCCCTGGAAGAAGTTCTCCTTGCACCGCTCACAGTTGGCCCCGTCCCGGTTCTCTGCACAATCCTTGCAGCGACCTCCGTGGCCAGTTCGCTCGTACAGATCCTTGTCAAACTCGCATTTGTTCGAGAATCCGTTGCAGTTGCAAGCTGTAAGCGGATATTAATCAGAACCCTAATTGTAATAAATTAAACACGCTTTCAATCAAAATCCGAAAGATTTTGAAGGAAATTGCTAATCCATTACTTGATATGTTTTAAAAATTCTTTTGCTCAGAACGTTAACACCGCAATGAATGTTGTTAAACTGACAAAATTAAAGGCATTGCTTTGTAAGAGTGTCGCGCAAGTACCACGCAGGGCGTGGTGGTATTGTTATGGCAAGGTAGAAGAAGAAGCTTCCCAGTAAGCCATTAATAAGTACAAGTACAAGTTAGCCAAGCAACCATATTTTTCGCCATTATTGTCGCTGTTATAAAATGCTGTAGGTACTTAGGGGACTACAATCCGCTTGATTTTAGATGGATTTCCAAGAAAATATTGAATCCATACTTGGGCTGATTGGGCTTTAACATTTAACTTGAAATATTTTCACGACTGATAAGTCGAATATATAGTGAGACTAAAATTATTTCACCATGTTATTATGTAAGTACCTATATTCTGGCAAATAAATACAATTTCATTTAATTTCAAGGTTTTAAAGCTACATATTCAAGAAAGAAGGAAATAAATTATTTTATTTGGGACACGCACAGGAAATACAAACAGTAAAAAATGAGCTGTACTTATAACTAACAAAAGTACATTAAAAAAAAAACAAAAAAGTTCTGTGCTAGGCAAATAAGGTTCCCATCTCGTCTCGTCAAGGCTCGTCTGTAAAACGGATAGGTACACCAACGGCTTCACACAAAAAAATTACTAACAACATTGATTAACAATGTTACCTAACATTGTTAGGTAACCAATGTTGTTAGTACATTTTTCCAAAACATTTCAAACTCTAGCAATCATGCCTATGTTTGCTAGAGTTTTGGCTATGTCTGGAGCAAATCATTAAAATGTATTGCATAAAAAACGAGAATAAATAATTTTATTGAATTACATCTAAAAAATCTGTTGATTATAAAAAATCACAAAAAATAGATACAGACAGACTGAGCACATCAAGCTACGCTACAATGATCTGTCAAATTTATTTAATAGATTGTCAACTTTATCGCTAAAACACAAGGTTCAAAGTAGATTGGGAAATTTTGACAGTTTTGGGTAGCTTGATGTGCTGGCGTCTGTACCTACTGTAACATTACTATCGCACATTTATCCTCGTTTCCTGTCATAAATCACTAACATAATGTTTAATACCAAATTAATCACATTGTTCAATTCGCAAGGCATATTTTCTTATTAAGTATCACACTAATATTATAAAGGCGAGAGTTTGTGAGTTTGTGTGTATATTTATTTATTGTTACTTCTTCACGCTCAAACGGCTGGACCAATTTTGATAAAATTGTGTATGGAGGTAGCTGATACCCTGGATTAACATTTAGGCTACTTTTTATCCCGATATTCCCATGGGATCGAACCTTATGCGGGTGAAAACACGGGGCGCAGCTAGTAGAATATAAATAGGCTGGATTAAGCATAAGTACTTAATAGAGGTAGATTTCCAAACACTTTCGCTTCATAATTGACTAACACACTCAAGTAAGCAACTAACACTTCCAACAACTATAACTAATATATATTAATATTATATAAATATCTGTTTTGACATTTTGTCCGCATAGGGCTTGCACTTTTCTATGAAACAGCAGATTTCTTATTGATAACCGACGAAAACTTTCTACGCTAGGGTCTAGAATCATGTGCTAAACTCATGGTTACAGTTTGCGCATCAATGTCCCGCCACCCTGTATATAGATTATTAATTCTCCAGAAGTATTTCGAATATATGACAACACTTTATTACGGTCATAAACTTTATTCAGAGCGAACATTCGAAATAATCGTTGCTCGTAAAACTAAAAGTAATTTTTAATTACGTAATTTTATCTCTACCAAGATTACAAAACCTGAGTGGCACTTAAGTGCTAACTACTCGAAGTCAAAATAACTATTAAACAAAAAAAAAACAAAAAAAAAGTAATAATAATTGAATGAATTGAAAATAAGGTAAGGGATCTCGACGAGAGAGATGAGTATACTATGATTGTACAGACGTCAGCACATCAAGCTACCCGAAACTGTCAAATTTTCCCAATCAACTTTGAACCTTATGATTTAGCAATAAAGTTGAAAATCTATTTAAAAAAATTGATAGATTGTAGTAGCTTGATGTGCTGGCGTCTGTACATTATTTTATTTATAAACGATGATTAAAGGTATGTGACGTTTAAACGTCAAAAATGTATGGTTAAACAGTCGCTAATAATCATTACTTTACTTTAAGCACGAATAAAGGGGAATACGAGTATGTAGTAGGCATTGCATTTTAATGCAAAACAATTATGTACAATTTATATGATATTTCTATCTCTAACGAATAATTATTGGTTATTTCCACCAATCTATCCACCACCCCCGCGGTCTATAAACCTTCGCATTGAAAAACAAATTCGCACTGTACATAGCAAGCAATGTATGTGAAACTAACCTTTGCACTCGTGCACATTGGTTGGCGAAGCTCTACCCCACGGCGCATCGTTGTAGAAGTCGAGACACCTCTCGCAATCACGACCTGCTGTGTTGTGTTCGCATCTGAAAAGATTTGGGCATTTCAGTTTGTTTTATTAGTATGTTGATGTTCTTCAGAAACATCAGGTGCGTAGTACTCCCAACCGGCGACGGCGAGTGAGTGTGACCATTATGTGATGCTCCTTAAAGGCTCCTACACACTATGCCGGCGGCACAGCCGGCGGGTTTTTGCCGAGCAGGTATGCCGCCGGTATAATCAGGTGGCCGCAGAGCATCATTTCAGTTGTGCAGCTCGTTTGTGCGGCAAGGTTCAAATACCCGCCGGGAACGCCGACTAACTACGGCTTGTTAGCGGCATGCCCGCCGGCTGGACCGCCGGCATAGTGTGTAGGAGCCTTTAGTCAGCTAGCTTGATGTGAATGTGACCTCCTCTTATTCGTGGGGTATAGCCAGCTTGGCGTGACAGTGATTGAAAAAAGCTAGCACTGACTATGGTTTACTTAGGATTCTAGCTCCTTTCGCGTTTTAAAACCACAATGCCGACAACGGAAACATGGGAGCTAAAAAAAGCGATTTTATAATCACGAATCATATACCTAAACATTATTATAACTAGCTTTTGCCCGCGACTTCGTTCGCGTGGAATAGTGACTTCCGGCAGATTTTTGGTTTCACCCACATAGTTCCCGATCTCGCGGGATCTCTTCAAAAATGAAATGTGGAAGATATTCATAAACCTTTTAATCGACAAATACAACGGAACCAATTTTGAAAACAACCACCAGACAACCCAACAAATAAACTTTTTAATCTACTAATACAACGGAGCCAATTTTAAATTTACGAAACGATCAATCCACAATTCCACGACAGCACCGAAGCGCTCGGCCGATACCCAACCAAATGCGTGTAACGAAACCATAGCGCGATCTATTTCGATCCCAACGCCATCTATCGAGCATAGTGACAACTCGGATTATTTATCTATACTCCGTTCGGGCATTTTCTTTGTACTAAAAGTTTTATTATATTGATATTATTTTTTTCATACCTTTTTACTATTTATTTACTTTTTTCCGATGAATTAAAACAATAACATGAACCGAACTCGTGTAACGATCGACACCATTGCGCGATCACCAACTCGACATAATTATAGTACTAATAGAATTATCTATACTCCGTTAGAGCATTTTCTTTGTACTAAAAGTTGTATTATATTATATTTTCATGCCTTTTTACTATTTATTTACATTTTTCCGATGAATTTTCAGTACTGAATTGATGCAGACTCTTGAACAATAGATGGCGCTGTATGTCCGGAATAAATTTTATTTTTTATTCTATTTTTTATTTTTTGTAATAAAAACTATCCTATGTCCTTTCTCAAGTTCCAAACTATGTCTGTACCAAATTTCACACAAATCGGTTCAGTAGTTTAGGCGTGAAGCAAAGACAGACAGACAGAAAGACAGACAGAAAGACAGACAGAAAGACAGACAGACAGAGTTACTTTCGCATTTATAATATTAGTTTGGATAAACGTGTCGGCTGGTCGACACTTCACGTGACCAGAGGGCTGGGTCGTTTCTTGGTTAATGAATTAGCATTGCCATTCAATGTGGCAATGCTGCCAGTTTTCTAGGCACGTTTCCGCATGACAGCGAGACGAGTACTTCGACGCCTAAGTGTCCTTTGTTTTTGTATTTATTTGTAAAGTTAGTTAGTCATTTAATTTAGTATCTAGTGTAAATAGTTACTTCCATTTAATCTTTATGTCAAAAGAATCTGTTTGAATATTTACACATATTAAATATGAAACAAACGTGTATAATAATTTAATAAACTGTAAGCACAAATCTAATATACTATCTTCTGCCCGTATCTTCATCTACGTGAAATTTCATGTTCCCCCGACCAACCCCGTCGCATCGCATCGCCGTGCAGGCAGGCGATGCGATGCAACGGGGATAATTTCGTTTTCCCTTAGCGTTCTTTTCGACTCTTTTTTGTTTTTCTCGTTTGCTAAGAGTCGAGTGTGATGTTAAGTAACCTATAGCTTTCCTCGGGAATAGGGCTATCAAATGCATAATACTTTATATAGATGATTATCATTATCCTACCCTTTCCCTTATTTATGCGTTCGGCGCAGCATTTTTTTGGGAAAAGTCACATTGGTTCACTCAATCACTTTACTCTAACCTTTGTCTATTGTCTGTACCTGCAAGCTCGGGTCCTGGTGCCATCAGGGAGTTCCTGCGTTTCACAGACTGAAGCGTGGCCGTTACACTTGCATCTAGCACCCACAGCCACATCGGCAATGGCATACCAGTAGGACTGCAGCACCTGGACGTCGCCGAAGATCTCGTCTCCGAAAGTGTTCAGACGGTCCAGGGAGATCCGGAGGTCGGTGGCGGTTACCCATTCCTGGATAAAAAGGTAAGCTAGCGTTAGGGAGGATTTGAAGAAGGTCTGTTACCCTGTTGTAGTTGTAGAAGAATATTGTATGCAACGTGATTTCGACAGCTCTGAGCCACACATAGTGCGAGGTATTTGCGTAGCACACTATGGCTTTCATTTTGACAGTTGAACAACATTCATTGCGTTATTTACATTGTTCAGCAGACCAATGTTTTGAACATATTAAGCAATGGATTAGCAATATCCTTCAAAATTATTCAGATTCTGATTGTGTGTTACCCAATCAGGGTGCAGTATTGGCTCTGCACGTATTACTTTTACGTTTCCCTAAAAAAACTGTTATCTACATAAATTGTTTCAGGCTGTGACTGACAGTGTGTAACGCATTATGGGTGCTGCTTTTTTATTGTGTTAATTTTGCACAATATGCTGTTTGACTTTTAGTTTGTGCTAAAATATCCATCATTAAGGATATTTAGAGTATTTTATAAAGGTTCGATGCATCTTTACTCAAGTTCACAAGAATTTAGTTATTGAACTCAAAAGATGGACGAACGCTGTCTCTCAAGCAAGCGGCACAAGGAAACATATAAGTCACTGTATACGGTCGTATCGTTTGCTTGTCGACACAATTTCTTTTTTTTTTCAAATAGAAAAAATAAAAAATAAACAAGCGGACGACACGACCGTTTTAGTACAGTTTCCATTTAGATCAAATAAACCAATTAGGTACCTACAGGCACTTTTGAACTTTCATGGGGTCGACCTATCAGAAAGATGAAACTAGTTGCCCATTCCAAAGCCTAGGTACTTATGCAGAAGAACGGGCAAGAAACTCCACGAACGCTCTTTTAAAAAAAAAAAAATTACAAAATTATTGGTAACGTCCTGTTTTTTTTACATTTATATGGTGACATCATTCATGTTGAAATTATACATGTGAGAACGATGTATAAATATAAGCACGTATTAAAGCCGTCCGAAATAAAAAAAGATAAAAACAATTCTGAAATAATAAAAAGTATTGGCGTATTTTTCACGTGGTTGTGTGTGTTGATATTTTTTTCAGAAATTAAAATTTTTCGTGGCACCCAACAGATGACCAGACCCCACTGACCCCAGTGACATATAGCACCGGCTTTACCAGCTGAAAATAATTATACTCTACCTGTAACTCTGGGCTGTTGTCGAAAGTGAAAGCCGAAGGTCGTCCTTCTAGAGTGGAGAACAGGACGTTTCCTCCAGACAGTGGCGAAATGTCGGAGTACTCGCTGGTACAGAGGGCGCGGGTTTCAGCACCAAGCTCAGCGGCCCTCTGCTCTTGGACGCCATAGGTGTCGCGACAGGAGGCACTGGGGGGTTAAAAATACGCATATTAGTCTCGCATTTATGTAGTACTAGCTGCGCCCCGCGGTTTCACCCGCGTAAATGTCGATCCCGTGAGAATATCGGGATAAAAAGTATCCTAGGTGTTATTCTGATGTATAAGCTATATTACTGTAAAGTTACATCAAAATCCGTTCATTCGTTTTTGCGTAAAAGAGTAACAAACATCCTCACAAACTTTCGCATTTATAATATTAGTAGGATGACTTGGTTTTCATAAAAGTGGCGAGGTAAGGAAATGTCTCGAAAACAGCTGATACATAGCAGGCTTCAATTTTCCCACTGCTGGGATCCGCATCCCAGCGGCGGCCCGTGCCTCCGCTGTGTGAGAGGGGGTGGGCCGTAAGGCCACGCGGGTCTAGTGGGGGTTGGTGAGCATGTCTTCGAATTATTTGTTCTAGACTAGGACATGCCAGTTTTCTCACGGTTTTTCTTCACTGTTTTGAGAGAAATGGTACTTAATTGAATAAATTTACACATAGTAAAGTCCCTACGAGCCACAGTGGGTTCGAACTTCGAACCTCCAACCCACATCATACTCGTATGTCGTAGGCGTTTCCACTAGGCCACAACTCCTTTTATCAAATGCCTTTAAAAACGGCCATAATGGTTATTATGGTTTTAGACCGTAAGTACACTCGACCGTTAGACAAAGGAAGCCGAGTGTGTAATGATCAATGCACACGCGTTTCCTACGACGTTTTTTAACACACTTGCGAGGAAAAATCAGACTTGCATTGTTGTTAACTTTCATGGAAAATGTGCGCGCTGGTTTTGTTTTTCCGCGCGCCGCGCTAGCGATATGCGCAAGTGTAAATAAAGGCCCTGGCAAAACCGATAAACAGCCCATATATAAAAATATAATAAACACAAAATAATGTTTATACTGATCGTAGTGTTGTCGTGTGTCAAATTGTAGTTTAGTTAGTATGGAATTAGAAAGTACTATTGGCATAGAGAAATATACATTAGTTCAATGAGAATCCGCAATAATAGAACGCCAGTCAGGGTCTTTTCCGTTTGTAAATAGAGTTTAGTTCATTTTGGGACCAAGGACAATTCAGACTATTTAAAAAAGTGATATGGCCTGCGGATTCCTTTTGGCATGAAGTCTCTTTGATGAGATTAAAAAAAGTGCACATCTCCGACTAGTCAATAGTTATCTGTGGCGTTATCGCACTAGTGCGGTAAACATAAAGTAAAAAGCACGCGTGTTTAATACACTGCATTATGGACCTAAAAGTGGTTCATTAAGAGCTACTTTACGAGCAAGTGTGTTGAAAAATGAATTACCTGAAGTACTGGAAAGGCTCCCAAACCCTTTCTTCATCAGTCTTCTTATAGACAGCGAAACTCTGAGGTCTGGGCGAGTAGAACACGATCCTAATGTACGTGATGTCATATGCCTTGCCTGCAAAAGTCAAAATTTAGATTAGCATGATAATATACTAATTTGATGTACCTACATTGTGCGTAAAATTCCGACCAAAGTTTTCTTTTGCTGATCGGAATTTTGCCTGATATCATCGCCGTTCAAAATAAATATTCACTAAAAGAGAAGTTACAAGTTCAGCATGGTATTTTTAACAGCGTAGCACTTTCCTGGTCAAGTCATCCTATTCATAAACTACGTCAAATACCTACCTGCCCTAGCATGTTACAGCTTAGCTGTAGGCGGGCTACAACTAAATGATTTTATTTCTGTAAGTATATAGGGCGACTGGTAATTAGTGACCGATACTTAAACACGTGATTGTACTCATGATAACAAACAACTTTTACTATGGGACCAAACCTGAAATTGCGAAAAAAATCTGCTGTTTAGTCGTTTAGGTATGTTCGCCTAACTGGTCAAAATGTACTGAACAGTAGATTTTTTTTCGCTATTTCAGGTTTGGTCCCATAGTAAAAGTTGTTTGTTATCATGTACAATCACGTGTTTAGGTATCGGTCACTAATTACCCGTCACCCTATATATAGGTTTGTACAAACACTTTTACACGTCAATCATGTTTTAAAAACTAGATGAGGTTTCCATCTGACTTCTTTGAGAAGAAAGATTGAAACAAACTCAGGTCACAGTCTCTTTTAAAGTCCAGTCCAGTCACACAATCCTGGTCAAATCATGTGAAGACTATGTAAATTATGGTCTTTTGAGGAACAACACAGATTGAGCGGACTTGTTCAGTCAGTACACGAATTTGTCAGTAATCGTGCAGCTCAACTCATAATTTAAGGAGCTCAACGATTTGACGAACAATACCAAAGAAAAGACATTTCGGTAGGCCACATCAATTACTCAAACTGCCAGACCACGATTAAAACTGACTGAGCTAAGCTGTACTTAACTGTGTTTGTTTTAGTGGAATAGTTAGGTATCCAATAAAACAAAGAGAAGAAAATATGTCTTACCAACCAATAGATTTGCGTTATATTCCCTTGGTTCTGTTTACTTTCAAACCGCTGCTGATGTTTGTTTACGAAATGTTTCCTCTCCGCTTCGTTTGGTTGTATTTCTTCAAAATAAACTTACCCAAGTGCAGCGTCAGGTTGACCTGGTTAGGGTACTGGATCCCCTCCTTCATGGTCTCTGACTGCCACCAGGTCTGGTTGTCCTGCTCGTAGTGGAGATCTGTTAGGTAGTAGCTAGAGAACTGGCCCGCTTGGCAGGTATCGCATGACCTGTAAAAAGGAAAGATGGTTAAACTTGAGTTTTTTGTCAGGGCTTGTATATTGAAGCCGGTTTTCGGCCCTGATTCCCGGTAGTTTGCTGTATGTTGATCTACAGAAAGAAACGGTTACATTTTGCCTTGCTTCTTCCTGTATGAGCGCATAAATTAACACGGGAATAACTCTCCCGCACCCATCTTTAGCGAGACCCCGCTTCTTTATGCAAGCACCCTAACCCATGACTTTTTGATACTGCCGTGCCTCAGAAAAAGCGCGTCAAGCCGTTGTTAATGCGCCTGATCTCTCCCCGGTCGTGTCGAATTGCCGACCCATCGGACTATGTGAGTAAAGGAACAGAAAGTGCACCTGTGGTTTTTAGATTATTGTTGCCAGCTATCTTTATAGATCTGGCATCAGCCAGCCAGGGAGCCAGTACCTACTTTGAAAAGGGGTTAACTGAGGGTGGAACCGCCCATCGATGTATTTTTTCTCTTTGGTATCGGTACGAACCGTATGAGAACAGCCCATGTATGGTAAAAACAAAAGCCGAGTCCACGGTGCGGGGGCCATTATTTTAAGTATTCTTTGCTAAAAGTTTTGTGACTAAGTCCAGAAACACCAGCACCAGTCTGTGTCTAGTGTTACCCAGTAAATGGGCCGTGGAAGTCAGATAGGCAGACGTTCCATGTAAAATACTGGAATTCATCTGCATCCGGTTAGACAGGAAGCCGATGATACCATAGTTGGGAAAAGTCTAGGCAAATGATGACGATGGATTTCTGCAATAAAACTTTACTGCTTTAATGAAGATGCTATCTCTATTAAAGTACCTAGTAGAAGTGCCAGCTGAAGTCTGGATGCAGTAGACTTTGTTGCCGTTGTCTCCGCAGGTGTTGGTCGCTTCCATCTGCACCATAAACGCAGCGTTCTCGAACTCCGGTATACATCTCTGTGGATAAGGAAAGAAAGAAAATCAGTAAAATAGCTTAGGATTGATAACGTTACGGTATTTGACGATAGAGATGATAGAAGTGGTGACCCAGTAGAGAGTAATGTGGACCCAGTTTTACCTAAAGACCCCAACTAACGAGTTCAAATTTGTGGGCTGGAAACAAACATCTGTCAAAATCACAGTGATCTTTATTTTCGTGGCAATAAGGTTACTAATGGGTTGTTGCTGTCTAAGATAACCTCCTATCATGGCGAGGGAACTGACACGTGGCTTCCACCAGCCATCACTCCGGCCCATGGGCCTGCGTGGTGGATTCAGGTCTGTTCTCTGTCACGGAGATTAGATCTAAGTCTCAGCATTGCGAACAGAATAGATTGATTATGTTATGTTGGAGGATCATATAACTGGGTAATATTTCGTTAGCTTTATTTATGAACCACAAAATGTTTATCTATCACACTAAAATAAACCATTCTATTATAACAAGTACATGATTGAGATAAAATTTGCCCTTTAAAGTATGCCATTTGAACGAATATACGAGTATATCGCTCATTTAAGCCGTAGTAGGGAAGTACAAGTATGGATGTGTAAGATGCTAGGGCGTAATCCAAAATAAAAATAATAACAACAAATGCCTGCTGATACTGACGGAGAATGTAGACATAGTAACTACACTGTCTGAGCATGGAAGACTGATGAAAAAACAACACTAGTACTCGCAGAACATACATAATCAGCCTATAATGTTCCCACTGCTGGGACACAGGCCTCCTCTCTTCGAGTGGGAGTGGGGACCATGAGGATTAGTGTCTGAAATCATGTTCTTTTGAGGAAAAAGCCCCACGCAGACTTATTTTCGTCGGTCCATCTAGCTGGGTTACGTCCCACACTACGTTTGCCGATACGCGGTCTCCACTCCAAGACTCGTCTGGTCCACCGGCCATCGGTCTTTCGAAAAACATGGCCAGCCCACTACCATTCAGTTTGCTTACTCTGCAAGCTATGTCGGTAACTCCGGTTCTTTTCCGGATAATTTTATTCCTGATTTTATCCTTCAAAGAGACTCTAAGCATAGCTCGTTCCACAGCAGGCTGATTATGTTCCGTGCTAATACCGATCTAAGTACAAGCTTCCTGATCGAATATTGCACGAACGCATGTAAGTTATTTAATGATTCATATTCTCACATATCTCGTTACGCCACGAGAGATAAAGTTCAAAATACTCGTTCATTCAACAATGTCCTTCTTTATCTTCATTCCAACCATCCTCAATACTCGCAGCCCGAGACTCCTAGCGCCATTAAAACTACGGCGTGAATAATATGTTCCAACTGGCGAGTTCTCAGAATGTCCTATTTACCAGTCTTGTTGCAACGGGAATATTGTGTGGTCATGAGTAATGTGATCCGGAATTATCTGTTGCTGCGATATTTAAAATATGTAAATAGAGTTGGTACCTACATACCTGAGTGCAATATTGTTATTTATGGTGCAATATACACCATCATAGCTATTTTATGTTGATATTTATTTATCCAACAAATATAATATCTATGTATATCTAATACTAAAAATAACAAAATTAAATCCTAACTTAACTAAAACTATACAGAAACTAAAATATAGCGTTGAAAAATTCATCCGCATCGCTGTCGACTGGTAATGTTCCCAAGAGACTGGCGGCATTGCCACGTTGTATGGCAATGCTTAGCCTTTGGCCAAGGTAAAAGCCAGCCCTTGGGTCACGGGAATTTTTATGTTGATACAGTTACAAGTTATGTTTAAAGTAATTTAAGGTGAAAGGGTCAGGGTAGGTCGTGAAATTCAAATTTTCTTACGTTTTTTGCAATTTGCAGGTCAGTGTCAGGTTGTATGTTAATCTAAATATGATTCGCGGCGCAACAAATATTTTGTTTATGGAATTATGTATAATAATAAAAATGTTCAAACGGGAATACCTACTCCAACACATTTCTCTAAGTTCATATTACCATATTGAATAACTATTTCACGAAATCATGACATTTGAGGCCAATTGCTGATTCTAATGATTATTATTCTGTAAAGTAGGTAATATTTGTCACGGTCGCGAATCACATACAGCCTGATGCAAATACTAGACCTCCTATTGCAAAAAAATTCAAAATTTTGGCTGATATATATAAAAATATACTTAATTATAAATATTTTTAGGGATTTTCTTTTGTTTTTCTTACTTTTAGTTAGTGTTATCTACTCAATGCTATGTTTTGACTTTACTTATTTGATGAATTTTGACATGGATATTTCAACGCACCTAAATGTAGGTGCACCCTAGGTATTCATAATGTGTTTGCACTATTTCCGCGACCTACTCAAGTCAAAACGTAAACTAGCACGTTTACGTAAAAACATTTACTCGTAAGTTTACGTTTTTGTTGCCCTGATGTAATAGTGAGCGCGAAATCCTTACGTAGTGCAAGAAAGGTGTATGGGTGAATGTCCTATGAGTCGTTGCTATATTTATAGCTGCACTATTTTGGCTGCTACCATGTGTCGCGATATGAAGCGAGTTTCCTTGTCTTTCTTATATTTTTCTTTGCTTTTTGAAGGGTACGTTTGTGTTTTGTTTGTATATGAAAAGAGATGTTTGAAGTTAGTACCGTTAGTTCAGAGTTTTATAGTTGTAGTAGTCTATAGCGCTGCTAAGTTTACTTTGAAAATCACTCAAGACCGCACGTAATTTTTGAAGACAAGCTCACTTATATACGAAAATAGTCGTAGATTATGACACATCCTTATTTTCAGCACTTATAAAAGAGGGGACAATTTTAACAGTAGGTAGATATTCTGAGGTATTCCACTCAGCGCACTGATTTGAACCGCACTTGGACGAACCGCAACTGAGCACTTCCACTAACCGCATTGAAACAAAATGTTGTAATGGATCGATATAATAGGAAGCCTTAGAACAGTAATTTGACCAAGTATTTCAAAACAAAAGAACGACACTAGAACTTCCAAAAATAGCGGTCGTACAATGAAATACTTTCTGGTTGTATCTAGGTGTTATTCAATCATCATTCTCTTGAACTTATCCCAATTTATTATGAGTCGGCGCAACATGCCTACTTCATCCATACTTCTCTATTAGTCGTCATCTTAGTAATAACCCCCTTTCTAGTCATGTCATCTTTCAAACACTCCATTGATCATTTCTTTGGTGTTTCTTGAATAATCTTTGAAAGGCCCTTGATCAGCTTTTATGGGGGCCTGTATCTATTATCGAGTCCGTTCGCGGTATCCAGTAGTAGAGAATTATAGCCTACAGTATTATACGCTGAGTCAGCCGGTATAGTAAGTAGGTAATCCTGCAACGATGGCTTGCTTTGCTAAATGCAGTGTGGTAAAACACGGTATTTTTGCAATGGTCGCCAAAAGCTCCGATCCTACTTTGAAACTTGAAAGTAACTGACACGCCAAATACGAGTAACATAACATCATACTTTTCACCTAAAGATGTAGTATTTTTCACCATATAGACACTTCCCTCTTCACCTAATGCCTTCGTAATTTCAACTACCTACCTCGTACATACAGAGATGAAGCTATGCAGGACGTATCATAGGTACCTGTATATCTTTCTTACACTGATATAAGAATAAAATAATATTATTATTATTTTTGGATGCATGAAGAAGCCTCCTCGTGTAGCGCAGTTTGTTCCGCCAGTTAATCAACTGAACCGAGCGCTCGGCGCATCCTGGACAGTCACACCCAACACCTTATGTGACTGGCCAATTCTTCCCCGCCTGGTTTGCGACCACCCTTCCATCGGAGTCCGGCGTCAAGCAGCCTGCTGTGTTTCGTCGATGCGTGGGAGTTCCAGTGCCTTAGGTATCTTCTGTGCACGCTCGTTCCATCATAGACCTCATCCATCGCTTTCCATAAGGCGTGGCCGAGGCAAACAGCAAGAAAAAAAATTGCTATAAGAGGCGATGGTTGGCCCCCTGTGTATCTTCAAAGAACTGTCGTCATTTCTCTCTATTATCTGGGAATGGCATCTGGAATCCATAGAGATTTCTTATATCGACTGCCAGTAACAGATACCCTGGTTGTCAGTATTAGTACGGCTATAATGTCAGCTAAACAAGCTTCTCCGGACACAGCGGAATCTCGATTAGTGAATAACAATGGCAGGGGCTGACAATGATATACTGTTAGGTAGGTACTTGATTGCTGATGCATCTGTAAGTTTGCATTACCGGTCCTTCAATTTCCATGGCAGAGGAAAGGTAATGAGGCGTATAATCACTCGATTGCTCGTTTCATTACAATTCATTTCTATAATAGAGCGTGTCACGCCTGTGATCCCGAAAGGACTCAGAGGGTTCACTGTTTGTGAACCTTCTCGCTGGACCTTGCAACTATAATGAGTCCTTTCGGGATCACGAGCGTCTCAAACTTTCCATTAGAAATCATTGTTATCATTCAATTCCATTTGAATTCCGTAACCAAGTAAGTAACTGACGGGCATCTCCAAATGTCACTGCACAGATTTTATTTTATAGACTTATCTCTTTAATATTTCCTAGAGAATCGGTCATTAAGTTACAACCACAATAACTACGTAATTTAATTTTAATAGTTAAGTTTTACTAATAAATGCTTTTGCAACTCAGTGAACTTTCACAAGACAATAAAAGCTTATTCAATTCAGTCAGACAAGAATCACCATATAGAACAAAGGGTGGCTTAGTTACACGAGTACAATAAATGCGCCTGAGCTATTCCTAGACATGCAAGAATCTATAGAATGCAAAACAGATGTCCTTTGTTTTTGTACCGACAATAGATGGATGGACAGAAACCGGCATTTTGTTCATGAATATAATAGCCGTTTGTTTGAGGTTATCTTGGTGGCGCTTTGCGAAGTTGGCGGAATTCGTTGGCGGTTTGTTTGGTCCATATTATAGGTGCATAATCAGCCTATATAATAATGTTCCCACTGTAGGACTCCTCTCTGTGAGAAGGAATCAATCAATCAATGAATCTTTATTTGTAGGTAGGATTGGCCGTAATCTACCACACGGGCACAATGTCTTTGAATTTTTGGTTCTAGGACACGCCGATTGCCTCACGGTGTTATCCTTCACCAACTTAATATACGAGTAGGCTGGTCGCCTAAAATAACATTAATTTCAATATGTTCATCATCATCAGTAAGCCATTGAATACGGCAGATTGCATGATGATGTTACAATTACAAACGATATGTGTTGACTGTTTGTTGAAGAAGCTTTTAGGCAGACGACATATCTTTTGTTCTTACGTTTTGTTCTGCTTGAGGTCATTTCTCGGCTTCTGCCAGGTTCCGCATCTTTTGACCCAACTTAACTTTACGAAAACTTACTTAAACAAATCTGACATGTGAGTTGGTGACAAACTTTAGTGATTTTCTTTTGCGATTTCATGATTTTCTGTCTGTATTACCTAATCTCCAAGTAGATTCCGTCATACATTATTTTCATTAGCATATATATGTTTCTGAATATCGTGGTGATTATTCAATTAGAAATGAAACATTCATCTGTCTATTTTTATCAAACTTAACCCATAGAGAGGTCACTGCCATCAACATAAATTTACGTGTTCGAACTTCCAACTGAATTTTTACTTTAGCTCCCTACTTACACCCTAAAAAGGGCAGCGTTAGCGTTAAGCTACAATAATAATGACACAATTTACATGTCGACAATAAAATAAGCATGACGGATGCGATAAGTATGTTCCGTTTGCACAGATAACGGTACATTAGGCGGAGAGCTAACGAACTCATTACAGAGCCCCGACTCCGCCTGATAACCTACGATCCCCCAAATGTAACTAGCAACTGAGAGGGTTATATATTTTATCGGTTTCTGTGATAGTTCATTCATGTTTGTTTCAATGGGATTATTACGCTTGTATTCGGAGAGGTGGCCTGTAATGTAGGGGCCAGTTTTTTTGGCGATGCTGGTAAGTCTCATGTGGCTATGGCAGCACTAGCATATGGATAGACATATAGGTACTCCAAAATTTACTTAAAGTAATAAACAGCGTACCGTGGAGACTCCGTCATACTATGGTACCTATTGTTGGCTTTGTTTTCACGACACGGCATGACTTTTTATCTTTTTCTCATATTGATCATGCGTTACGTGAGAAGGAGATAGAAGATACCTGGTTTCTTAAAATAATCCCAAAGGTCATGGTGGGAAACTAGGCCTTATACAGACAACTCGTAAAGTCGAAACGCTGACGACATTAGGCCAACTCTATGGAGCCCAAAAGCTGTCACTTTTGGGCTCCATAGAGTTGGCCTAATGTCGTCAGCGTTCTTCATCTTATAACTTTAAATATTCTTAAGAGTAATAGCTTCATTATCTCCTCTGGTGTCGTAATAAGGCGAAGGGCTTATTATCAGCAAATAGACCACAGCATCCAATAGTAGATTGATAACAGACTGCTGTGTTGTTGTTGGGGGATCGTTATCTACTTTAGCAGGCGCAAGACGCATATTCTATTAGCTTAATAAATTGAGAACCCATGCTCCACAGTAAAGATGCAAGAGTCTTTGGGTGATAAGAAGTATGTGCTCTTGTATTTGTGTCACATCTGGTTGCCATAAATGTTAAATTAATGTTCACAATCCAAAATGGTTGTGTGATTATGACTTTACCAACTAAGCAGTATCCAAATCGAAACATATGTAACTATCATAGCCAGATGGTAGAAGTCGAAGTCTAGAGCACTGCCTACGCTGTAAAGGACAAAGCGTTATAGTAGGCATTGTGTGGCGCTGGACATCGGTAAATAATTCGTTCATAATGTGGCTGTAGGACCAAACATTCCGTTTTATAAGGAAAGTTCATTTTGACGAGCTTTTGAACAAATAAACTACTATTCCATTCATTTAAAAGTTTTTATTGTTGATGTAAAGTTTGAGATAAACTACTTGAACTACGTCCAACGTTAAAAGTTTCTATAATGGGTCTCTCTTTTATCAGTCATATCCACGGATATCTATGGTCATATCTAAGTTTAGACGGATTGAACTAAAAGCTCTCAGAAACAAAAGCTGGCTACGTGACTGAACTCACAACACTTCACAATCTATCTAGTTTATGATAATCAACATTTCTTGACCTAAACTTTTCAGAATCACAACTTTTAAACATCACAACAAACTCTAAAAGCTACAACGAAACGTACAGTTACGCACGAAAGCCGAACAAATAAGACAAAAAATAAGTGTAATCTAAAAGCTCGACTTACTTGAGGGACTCCTTCACTATTGTAACACGAAGCCAGTTGTTTCGAGCCAATCCGGGGCGTGTGGTAGTAATCCTGTGCGGTTACAGATAGTATTATAGATATAAATGTGATAAATAGTGTGGGGACGTCCGCCATTTTGCGCGACGCGACGTAAGCCCGCGCGCTTCGAGCCAGCACTGAGTGACGCGCGCCGGTTTCACAACACTCGACCAAAGATTAAGTGGCTGTGAGACGTGAGATGGCTTTGCCTCTGAGAGGAAAGAGGCTGGGCTTGTCCTTCTAATATTTTGTGAATGTTTCGATGTTTGAGACTGTGACTGGGTGTTGTAGGATGTTTGTAACTTTGGATGTTACCTAGTGACCTTTTGGAGTTTGGTTGTTTGTGACTTTGTGAGTGAGGATGTTTGTAATTTATGTGTTGGGTTGTTTGTGATTTTATGTGTCTGACTTTATGACTTGTGATGTTTGAACATTCGTTACTTTGGAAGGTGTGAATTTGGATATTTAATTTTGTAACTTTATGAGTCTGTCTGCGACTTTGTAAGTTTGAATTATTGAGACTATGTAACTTGGGATGTTTGAAAATTTGTTACTTTGGAAAGTGTGAATTTGGATGTTACTTTTTAAGTTTATTACATACAGGGAAGTCTCCCTGTGAGTCTTTTTTCAAATTCACATTTTAGGCTATGGCCTGGCTATGGCATGCCATAAAACATGTTTCCTATCCTGTGACTGCTATATTTTAGCACTATCGGATCCAAATAACACGATTAAGTACGAAGGGCATCTTAGCGAACAAAATTAAAACAAACCAAGTACCACGTCTATGTGCTCCCTAATCTTTGCGGCCCCAGCAGTGGCAGGGAACGTGGCCCCATACCGATGGTTTTTTGTGAACAAACCTGAAAAGGTTCGCCTTTTGTTTTCTGTTAGAATGCCAACATGTGCGGTCAGCGGGGAGGAATCGGCGAGCCGTGCAAAGGTCTCCATGATGTTCCTAATTTTAGAGATAAGTGTAGGTTGTACAAAGTTGTGGGGAAGTTTTGGGGACTAAAATCTTCTAGTTTGTTTGAGTTATTCTTATTAGTCTTCCATGTGTGCATTAATTAAATTTTAGGTACCTTATGGTCCTCTCACACAGAGGAGGCCCGTGTCCCAGCAGTGGGAACATCATAGGCTGATTATGTTTATGCTAATGGTAACTTATATTGAACGTAATGTTAAACAATTTGTCGTTCTTTCTTACGATCCAGGATTCCTTTGTGATCAGTTGATCACCCATCTTCTGAAGTGTAGTAAAAACATGGGATTTTAATATTTTATATACATACTCGTACATTCCTATCAAAGATTGAAGAAACAGTTGTGTTTCGTTTATCCCAATATAAATATTGTCTCCAATCTTTGATAATTGGGACGTAAAGAATAAATATTTCGCTAAACGGTCCCAATACTTAAAAAAGGGACGAAAGGAAAGACAGCTGTTTCTTCAATACCTAATTCATCTTCACACACCCATTAGAAACAAAAATGCCTAATCTCGAGTCATACCAATAATGCCCTATATCTGGGTGTAGAGACTGCACTCCATAAAATTATATGACGTGCATTAAACGGAGACAGAATACCATAAGTGTCCCATAGAAGGCCTATAGATTATGTGCCATCATCGGTCGGCTTTGAAGTCTGCTAAAGGGGTGCACAGGTACCATTGCGAGGATCGCCCAGAGGACACGGTGGAGCATACGGTGGAGGTCTGCCCCGCTTGGACGGAGCACCGCCGTGTCCTCGTGGAGGCGATCGGCAGCGGCGGCGACCTCTCGCGTCCGGCCCTGGTTCAAGCCATGGTCCGGGGCGAGGGGGAGTGGGAGGCAGTCACCTCCTTCTGCGAAGCAGTCATGCTAGCGAAGGAGGTGGCGGGACGGCTCAGGGAGAGAGCCTCTCGCCTCAGCCGCCGCGGGAGACGCTACGGGCGTCGGGAGCCGCGTGACGACTCCCGGCCACCGTAGGCGCGGGCCTGCGGACGGAGAGTAATGGGTAGCTCTCCGTCCGATCAGGACCAGGCCCGTGCCGGACGGCGCGTATGTGTTCCACGCGCGCCTCAAAGAGATGTCAGCATAAAGGAAGGGGCCCGCCAGGGCCGAAGCCTGCCGGGGTAGCGGGATCGTCCGAAAGGGTTACCGCTGCCCCGGAACATAAAGGGCTAAGGAAGGAACACGGGTGGGTTTTAGTCAGTAAGAGTCTGACACTCCCTTCCGCTCCACCCAGAGCGGGAGGAGTCATTAGATGATTTCCCATCCATAAAAAAAAAAAAAAAAAGGGGTGCACAGGTGTATGCATAGTATGATTGTGTAGTGTGTGATGTATGTGTAGTAGTTAATAATATACGTTTATTTCTCTCAAAAAGGTACAATTTGGTACATACAATTTAATTCACATGCATATTCAAACCTTTGTGAGAGCTGGAATCTATACTGGGCACGGGGCCTGTATGACAGAACTCCAGGCTCACACCCTTTAATGGTGTAGTAGTAGTATTGCATCGGTATCTATAGGGCCTAGCCCCTCATAGGTACTCTTGACTATTTTTACAACATTTAGGTAATTTTTCAGCACACGTCTATAGCCAAAATGGAAAGGGTAGGCGTTTTTTTAAGACTTTTCGAAAAGTACTGGTTCTTAGCCTGATTTGCATTGATAAATTTTAATTATTTTACCTATTTGTAAATAAATATACTTGCTTAGGTACAGTCAGCAACAAAAGTCGATTAACACTGTCATTTTTACATGTTATTAAATTGACAACAATTTTTTTCAATAAACTGCTTTTTAGCTTTTCACATTATAGCAAAGAGTTTATATTCTAAAAAAATTATTTTGCTACAATTTTGAACAAATATTTTGCTCAATAACTAAGATTAAAAAAACTACTTTTGTTCCTGACCGTACTTATCTATGTATGTTTATCTCGACTATCTGTACTAGCCAGAATCTTCCTGTAACATTATTACTTACACAAATTATATATACTGTTTTATTTAATGAGACGCTCCTTCTCCGATCGATTTGTTTATGTAATAATGTTGTAAAAACTATGAATAACTGCAGATGACGCACCAGAATTAGGTACTGCTGCTAATTCAGTTTATTGTCAAACATTATCATGTCCCTTTTATTACTTTAGTTATTTTCAGCTAAAATATTTTTGTTGTTCACTGTCGTAATAATATTAAAAATAAATTATGGAAACTTCATAATGTCTAGAGAGACCATTTTTACTTGTAAAATTTGTTACTTCTACTCGACATATCAAGCTATACATTTTCAGTATAAGCTGATTTGTAATTGTACGAAAAACCTATACAATGCGAGGTCAGTTAAAACTGGAATGCCAAGCTAAGCAAGCAAGCTTACTGTAAGCTTGATCCGCGCTTTCTCAGACCTATCCTAAGAGTTCAATATAAATGTTCCTGTCGAAAAACCCGGAGACTGGTATCTCATGGCTCGCTGATTAATGACCTCAAAACAGAATCAAAGTCAAAACATTTTTGTTCCAATTAAGACACCCAAAATGTAACGTCCTTTGGAAAATAATGAGCTACAAACTCCATACTTAGGTAAGTCCTTTAACGGTAAGTAATCAAATAGCTGACCAAGTGACCAGTGTCACATCCGCCACAAATAATTTAGTCTATGTCGTTTCCCTAGTCCGCCTATTTCATTTCAAACACATGAATAGTCTTCGCCGGTTTAGCGGACCAGTGCATTAGGTCATTCATGACACTGTTTCTTTCTATCAAATAGCCTCGTTTCGCTCGCACAAAGGCTTAATGTTTAGTTGGAGCCAAATGTTAAGCGTACGCAAAAAAATATGTTGAGTTTTATTAATTAATGATGATAAAGGGTGTTTGAATAGATATAATTATAAAAGTAATAACTACATTACATGTTTGATTAATTAATCTATATTGATGATTATAGTGCCTATTTCTCTCTGACAGGTAAAAGCTTTGGAGAAATCTATATAAGGTGTTAAAAAATTAACCTTACAAACTTTAAGAGGTGCTTTAGACCATCGAACTGAACAACTTTCAGTATGGGACTAACACTGAAATCACGAAAAAAAAATCAGCTGTTTAATACATTTTGGTCAAGTATTTTAGGTATACTTGACCAAAATGTATGAAACAGCTGATTTTTTTTTTAGATGGATTATTTATTATTTAAGGAGAAGTATACAAGTCTTACTCAATTTAGTCAAACTGTAGCAGTTTAAAAAAAAAGAGTGAAAGAACGTTATCTTTCTACTTCGTCATAATTGCGAATGCATTTATTATTTTAATTACATTATAAATAATTATTACCGAACCGACATAGCCCGAAAAATTGCCAAACTTAGGTGGCAGTGGGCAGGGCACATTGCCGGAAGACGTAGCGGTGGAACTGTTGGAAGGCCTCCTACAAGGTGGACTGACGACCTTGTCTAGGCCGCAGGAACTCGTTGGATGCGAAAAGCACAAAACCAGTCGAAGTAGAGGTGCTTGGGGGAGGCTTATGTCCAGCAGTGGACGTCTTTCGGCTGAAATGATGATAAATAATTTTAACATACTAGTAATAAGCTATGTGCAGAGGCCTCCAAACGTTACGTTAGTTGACATGTTTCCACTTCAGCTGTGATGCCGCCACATTACGATTTAGATTCGATTAGGCGCTTTGCAGATAGAGCAGCTTTAGTTGAGGCAACTATCAACCTTTTGAAATTTTCCAGTTGCTGCAACCAAATATCCCGAGATGTATGTAAACAGGCCAGTTGCAGGTTGCTGCAATAGTTGCTCCATCTGCAAAGCGCCAAATAATAATAATATGTTGAGCACAACTCATATATCTAAATTCATTCAACACACAAACCCCAGAAACACAATTGAGAACTAGTTCATTGTAATCATACATCAGCTTTAAAAATAATATCAACCAATTTTTGTGCATTTTATCTTTTTCTAAGCAGATAACCGACCCGCAGTGACCTGTAGGCTCATTTACTATAGAAGTACATGATAAAATGATGACGTCATCAATAGACCATGCCACATTGTACCTATCATCATAACTTTATCAATAGTTACCAACGATTCGTCGTAGTAATAAAATCTATGTAGGTATATGAAATAAGACAGACATGAGTAATAAGCTACTTTTAAATTATTTAACACAACTATCTATTTACCTACTATACCTCACCCGCTCCCGCGGCCGCCCCTGAGATCGGCCCCACGCTCTCTCAAGTATGTGCGCCTGCGATATGTGAATCGGATACTGCATCTGAGAGAAGCGATAGCAGAAATGTCAGTGTTAGACATAAACGTAGACATGGCGATGATGATACCAAAGAAATCAAAGGGTTGATCTCGTCCTTATCATCTAAGGTAGACCAAAGCTTCCTTGAACTCAAGCAGAAAAATGAAGAGCTTAAAGAAAGTTTGCAATTTATGTCAGACAAATATGACTTAATTTTTAAAACACTTCAAAACCTGCAAGAAGATAGAGCTGATGATAAGAAGACCATTCAGAAATTGGAAGAGAAGATTGAAGTTCTTGAGCGTAAAAGTAGGTCGGCTAGCTTAGAGATACGAAATGTACCCATCTGTTTGCGAGATGACAGGAAATTTGAGTCGAAAGAAGACGCCAGTTTGATAGTGAAAACCTTATCGAAAGCTGTCGAGGTGGATATCCAAGACTGTGACATAAAAGACATATACAGAATCCAAACCCACAAAGAAGGCAGTAAACCCATCATAGTTGAGTTAAACAGTGTATTAAAAAAGGACAAAATAATGCAGGGGGTCAAGAACTTCAACAAGAAGAAACCAAATGAAGAAAAATTAAATACTGGACACCTCAGTATACCCGGACCTGTTAAACCTGTGTTCATATCAGAAGCCCTAACACCTAGCGGGCAGAAACTATTTTATGCAGCTCGACAATTTGCAAAGGAAAATGGGTTCACGTACTGCTGGACTTCACGTGGTTCCGTATTCCTACGTAAAGCCGAAGGTGAGCCTCAAATTCGAATTGAATCCGCAATAAATCTAAAACTCTTATTTAAAAAATGACTATACTGTACAAACTATCTCAATGTCATCTCCCACAGTTTATTCATTATATTACACTATTTTGATTTTAAGTTTAGTATTACAGTAAATGATCTTGTTCGATCGTTGGTAACTTGTATGGTATGTCTAAATAGTATAGTTACCCAAAATTTAATAATTATTTGTTATTTATATCCAAAGACTGTTCTTGTAGAAGCTGTCTTAAATAACCGTAATTTTTTCAAAACAAAATTAGCTATTCACCACAACGCAACACTAATGCAGTTACACACCCAAAGCATTTACACCAAACATTATCACAAACCCCTTAATATAACTAGATTAAACACACTAAATTCCAAATTCTACACTACAGTACTTACACAAATGATACTCTGCAGCAACATCATAAATTGGTCATTGACGTTTAAAATTATAAATTCGATAAGGACAACTTAAATAAATTTATTGATTCTGTAGAATCATTTAATATCTCACGGTCTTATGTGAGCTCGCCAGACCAATGTTTGAAGCATATAGACACCACCCAGCCAACTTTGAACATACTGCATGTTAACATCCGAAGCCTAAATCGCAACATTGATGGCCTCAATGTCCTAATACATTCCATGGATGTTAAGTGTGATATAGTAATCCTCTCCGAGTGCTGGTTGAGTAAAGTGACGGATATTCCTGTATTGGCTGGCTTTACCTCAGCTAGATCCTCATTTAACAACCAAAATGATGGTGTTGTAGTTTATGTCAGTAGTGATGTGACTCATAAGCTAGTTGAACCGGTTTTCCAGGACGCTAACTGTCTTATTTTGAGGCTAGGTCTAGATACAGCTATTGTTGCAATATACCGTTCACCCTCAGTCAGAAACATAGAAAATTTTCTTGCGTCTTTAAACAATATTTTAGAATCCCTAGCGTCAATAACAACTGTAGTAGTGATTGGAGATTTAAACATAAATATTAGGCCGGGTAATAATGACCCAAACTCTGAAGAATATTCAAATACAATGGCTTTTCATGGGCTCCTACCTGCCCACCTTCTCCCCACTCGCATTGAAAACTGCCTGGATCATGTCTTTTTAAAAACTGATAGACCCTCCACAACTTTGGTTCTGGACTCATATTTTACTGATCATGCACCCATCCTATTTAGCACGGAACGAAACCCTCTTAATTCTACAAAACCTAAAAGTATGATACGGCATTTAAACTTTCAAGGTATTATTAGCTACTTAGAAAGCTACGATTTCTCAAGTGTTCTAACTAGCAGTGATCCCAATCAAAGTGCGGATCAACTCATCTCCATTGTATCAGACGCAATAAATCAACATAGTACACTAAAAAAAGTCCCTAACAGGAAACAGACCATTAAACCATGGATGACCACTGGTCTCCTGAGGTGCGTGCGAAATCGGGACCTGCTTCATAAAAAAGCTATGCAAAATCCTAAAGACCTTACTGCCAATTTAATATATACTAGATACCGTAATTACTGTAACAATTTACTGAAGACTATTAAATGCAATTTTGACCAAAAAGAACTCCTGAAGGCCAATGGTAACCCCAAAGCAACATGGGACATCATAAAAACTATAAGCTACAAGAACACCTCACCTATAAGAAAGTCAGGAGAACTCCTTAATATGTGCAGCGATCCAAATTCCTCTGTCAATGCTATAAATAAGTATTTTGCAAACGTTGGAGCGGATCTTGCTAGGCAGGTTGCGAGGGGTCAGTGTGTAATTCGCCCAAACTTTGAATTTGACAGCTTAGTAAATCCTCAAGGTAACTCATTTGTCTTGCTTGAAACGACTTTCTCAGAAATAGAAAATATAATTATAGAATTAAAACATAATTGTGCAGTAGGCCACGATGGAATACCAGCCTCAGTTATTAAGTCTGCCAGACATGTACTTGTTCCAGCAATAACGCATATATGTAATTTATGTATCTCAAAGGGAATTTTCCCCGACACTTTTAAGAAGGCATTAGTCACACCGGTATTTAAGGGTGGGGATGGTGACCGTGTCGAGAACTATAGGCCTATATCTGTACTCACCACACTGTCCAAAATTATGGAGAAGGTTCTTAACAAAAGATTGCTTAGCTATCTAGAATGCAACAGCATAATTGCGCCAAACCAATACGGTTTTAGGAGAGGCGTATCAACAGAGGATGCTGTTCTTGAACTGACAAGCCAAATTGCTAAGAACCTTGATTCTAGGACTAAAACTATAGGTATATTTCTTGATTTAGCCAAAGCTTTCGACACGGTCTCTATTCCCATCCTTCTACGTGGTCTAGAGAGTATGGGAATAAGAGATATCACTCTAAATCTCTTCCGGGACTATCTCACAAACCGTAATCAACGAGTTAAGATAGGCGACTATATCAGTGATGATGTGAATCTAACCTTTGGCGTACCACAGGGCAGTGTGCTGGGTCCCACCCTTTTTCTTCTATTTGTAAACAGATTGTGTCAGCTATCAATACCAAACTGCAAGATACTCGTATATGCAGATGACACTGCGCTTATCATAAGTGGAGAAACATGGGAATCTGCTCACCGCGCAGCGGAAAATGCTCTTAGGATAGTGATGGATTGGCTTTCATTGAACCTGCTTACGCTAAACGTCTCTAAAACTCACTATGTCCCTTTCTCAGCGAACTCTGCTACACAGCCTAATATGCCTGACGTTAAAGCCCATAGTTGCCATCCTGCACTGACTCCTTGCAGCTGCCCTACCATACATAGAAGCTCTTGTGTTAAATACTTGGGGGTGCACATTGATAATACATTGAGTTGGAAAGAGCATATCAGTGTGACAGTTACGCGTGTTCGTAAGCTAATGTTCCCTATGAAGAAACTAAGAAGAGTAGTTGCCGACCGACTGTTAAAAACTATTTATTTTGCCTTAGCTCAGTCACTTCTTACCTATTGCATATCTGTCTGGGGCGGTACACTTAAAACGTATTTGCTTCGCCTTGAGAGGGCACAAAGAGCTGTCTTGAAAGTCATGCTTCACAAACCTTATAGGTACCCGACTACCCAGCTCTATAAAGACATATCTGTACTCACTGTCCGACAGCTCTGTGCACTTAATATCACTTTACGTGTACACTCATCACTGACCTATGACCCAAGCTTATTAGAGCAAAATAAACGACGTAGAGAACCTGTATGCCCACCTGTCATCACTAAAACTGCTCTGGCGAGGCGAAGCTACCCGTGTCTTAGCAGCCACCTTTATAACACTATAAACGAAACCTGCAACATATATTCTTTACATAAATTTAAATGTAAAACTGTAGTTAGTAGTTTTCTCCAACAGTTAACGTACGATGAGACTGAACAACTCTTTGCAAAAAAATCTTACTAACGCATCTAAAAACTGATTTAAATTGCTCCTTTATAATTTATTTAATACTGTGACATATACGAAACACACAATTAAACACACACACACACCCACTCACTCACACATACACTCACACCACACACACCTATTCCTTGCTTACATAAATTTTAATGGATGTTAAGTACTTATGTTAAAATAGTCTTATGTCAACCAAAACTCATACCAAGTGCAGCAATTTGTCAATGAACTGTAAGAGGAAGGCGCCTGTGTCTGTAACACAGTTTATACTAGCACAGACCCAGACGTTCACTCTGTCTCAAATAGTGCATAAGTAGCGTTATACTTCATTGTTTTTATGTTTGATTGAGATGGAAAAATTGTATTTGGCTTTTTGAGAATAAAGTTATTATTATTATTATTATATTATTTACACTGGTAAGTGGTAATAAATTAAATGACTAACTAACAAATTATACAAATAAGTACAAAAACAAAAGGACACTCAGGCGTCGAGTTGCTCGTCTGCATCGCTTACATCTGGAAACGTGCTCAGAAGACTGGCCGCATTGCCACGTTATATGGTCATTCTAATTCTTTGGGTCAAAAACAACCAAGCCCTCTGGTCACGTGAAGTGTTAAGACCAGTCGACGACAAAATTTCCTTAAAAAGAAGACGCGCTGCCGGTCCCCATGACCCGAGCATTCCGACCCCAAACGGCACGTACTGTAGTTACCCATAAGGTTACAGTATCTGTGCGCTTGATGGTCTCAGCAGCCGCAGCAGCGGCACTAGTCCAGCACAGCCCGCCGTGCTAGGAACATAAGATGGCGCAAGGGTATCCACACAGGTTGCGTCCCACACCAGAGGCCTACTCACCTTCCAAGAGTACAAAGTCATGCCATCTCGTACCAACCCGTTTGGTTCTAAGTAGTAGTACCTAGTATCTAAAGATCCTACAGCTTTTACTAAATGAAATGGTTGACCCCTCTGGTTAGGTGGAGCGATGGTCTCCACACGCTGGCTGGTAACAGTTCGTTGAGAGTTATCCATCGAGTTAAACGATGTAGGCCTCATCATCCTCCTGATGATGATTATGAACTTAATATAAATTATAGAGCTTTTGAAAACGGCTCATGTATATCTAAACTACCTAATATTATAAAGAGAAAATATTTGATTCTTTGTGTGTTTTTTTGTAACGCTTTCACGCTAAAACGGCTGAACAGATTTGGATGAAATTTGGCACATGGGTAAACCATAACCTGTATTAGAACATAGAGTACTTTTATCCCGATATTCCACTGGGATCGAGACTTATGCGGGTGAAAACGCGGGGCTCAGCTAGTTATAAATAAGTATAAAGTCAAGATGACCTTCCGAAGCATAGTGTAGACTGTAGATATAAGATATTACTAAGTACGCGAAACATTATGGAGTTGCGTCTAGCAGATGTCAGCCATCTGACTATGTTGTTACATTAGATAATTTACTTGCATATTATGAAGCACATATGAACGATTTATTTATATTTTAAAATTCCAGTTTATGTAAAATTTTATATAGCATATCTGTACTAGTAATTATTTTTAACGACATTGTTGCCTTTGGGATTATCAATAAGGTAATCACATGCTGAAGATCACTCACTGCGAAACTCGCTCTCAGTTTAGCTCGCTACCTCGGTGTCACCTCCATGTATACCAAATGCGTGCTTATTTATAGTCACGTACGCACATGCTGCGATACGATACATCGCGGCTACTTGGGGGTTTAACTTGATGCCTGCGTGAAAACAAAATATTTTGTTTTTACATCGCGGTCGACGGCAACCATCATTCATTAGTTGTACGACTGAGCAACAGGTGGCCTACCATGATCTAATTAAAAACGATTCAAAACAAGACATTTCAGTTTAGGTTCCTAAACTGCATCGTTTGAGCTGCTCTATGGACGTCATGGTACCAAACAAGTACAAAACCAAAACTTGCGATTCAGTTTGGGACAATCGCTGTCAGCAGATGGCACGGCCTAAACTGAATCGTTAAACTGACGTCATGGTACGAATTAGAAGAACATTTCAGTTTAGGTCCTAAAATGGATCGCGTTAAGAGCTTGTGGTAGGCCTCCTGAGCTTTCTTATGCGACTGAACCGAAGTGTTCGCACCGCCATCCATGTAGAAACGAAAACGAAACTAATTTGTCTCTCCTGCACCATTGATGGTGCAGGTCAATGGTGCAAACGGTACAACGGGGAAATAACGAGCATTGACACATTCATATAATTATTATTTGCATTCCATAATGTTGTAGAGGTGTTACAATGGCTTAAAACTAAGGTACGTGGACCCTGTAAGGCACAGCAAAAAGTATAAAATTAATTCTTATAAATAATAAAAATAAATTTAGGACACAAATTAACAATAAGCACTTTTTTAAAATCTAATATTGTACTTTTGTGTGTTATGCTGTATATTGTGTGCGCCAAATAATTGGTTTATCTATTTATCTATCTATTGCATCTGGAAGTTTACATCGAGGTAATGTATCGCAGTGGGGCATCATCGGCATGACGATACCCTTACGATCACCCTCCTCAGATCGTCGTAGCATATTATTATGTCATGTCTCATTTCCGCATCTTTCTTAGAGGTTACATTGGCACTTCATTCAACATTTATTCGAAAAAAACGAACTTATATTGAGCTTCATACAAAGACAACAGAGATAGTCACGTCACAAAAGAATTTCATTGAGCTGTAGCCCGCATCTGTGTTATCACGAGAGATAAATCCTGACCGCCTAATTTTAGACTAACGGAAGCTTTTAAACTGTCGCTGATAAGAGGTCACAGAACTCTCACTGACATTATTACAGTTTAATCTCTTTAAGATTTATGTGGCTATTTGGTAAGCAAGAAAGGGCCTTGTGGCTAAGAAATAACAGCCGCACGGGTCGATCGATCAGGTTAAGCTACGCTTGCCGCGGTTGCCCAGTGGATGGGTGACCACCTTTACATACCATGACCCCTCCGTGCCGCCGTTGGTCCCGGCTGTTATTCGTGGATCTTTGACAGTCGTTACGGGTCGTCAGAAGCCCGAAAGTCTGACAACCAGTCTTACCAAGGGGTTTCGTATTACCCAGTAACTGGGTTGTAGAGGTCAGATAGGCAGTCGCTCCATGTAAAATACTGGTACTCAGCTACAATCGGTTAGAATGGAAGCCGACCCCAACATAGTTGGGAAAAGGCAGGCAGATGTTTATTTAGTGAGCAGGACTACAGGCATTACAGGCAACCACTTAATCGAGTCTAAAATATATAGTCTTCTTATAGGTATTATTATGATCTTATCATAAAATAAATAAAATTGAGGTGCCTGTTTGTAATGTCAAAATAACAGCTTTTTACTAAATGCTAATTAAATGTTTGCCAGCCGTTTCTGAGATTAGCCGGAGCAAACGGACAGCCGTTTGCTCCGGCTAATCTCAGAACGGCTGGACCGATTTTGCCGACTTTTTCACTGGAAGATAGCTGATGTTACAAGTAGTAACTTAGGCTTATATTTATAATGTTTTCCGCCGTGTTTTCATCAGTGTTCAGCTTAGTTTAGAAAAAATAGTTATTTTAGAAAAAGAAAATAATTAGTAAAGAGTTTTCCGACATCCACGCGAACGAAAGAACACACAGTTTTGTTGGAACAATTATATTTCACAAATGAATACAAGTACTATTACTAAGTTTGCAGTTACTACTCGTAGTTGCTGTATCTACATCATTCTACTGTTGGGCAAAGGCCTCTCCCTTGAACTTCAAGGTTTTTTTGGTCCTGGATTTGTATGAACCTAGACCAAAGCTGGTCAAGTCATGGAAATGGCATAATGAGCCCATAATGTTCCCACTGCTGAGACACAGGCCTCTTCTATAGAGAGGCCGTGCCAGGCCTCTTCTGAGAGGGTGTGGATGATGTCACATGTCTTCGAATTGTTGGTTCTAGGACTTGCCGGTTTCCTCACGATGTTTTCTTTCACCGTTTTGAGAGCAGTGCGGTGGTGATGATATGGGGACATAGGCTATTGTTTATTTATTGGACATTTCAGTTATCTAGTTTTATTTAAAAATAGTTTGGCTTCATTATCAAAAGTGTAATCCGAACAAAAACATACTAAGTCTTGGCAGAAACTAAGCGCCATCTCTCGGTTTATTTGAACACTATTAACACCCCTTGAACCAGCTGCCCACGGCCCACCCCTATGCTTTCCTCACTAAAACTCCCAGATCACACCCCATTACAAGGCAACCTTCGGTTTTATGCGATAGATTCTAAATAGATGGCGCTATTTTGGATTAGATTTAAAAAATAAATAATTACTAGCTTCTGCCCGCGACTTTATCCGGTGAAATTTCTTATTCCCCCGACCCACCCCGTCGCATCGCATCGCCTGCCCGCGCTATTAATTTGTTTTCGCTTATCTTACTGATTTTTTTTTTGTTTTTGCTTTAAGGGTCGTAGCGTGATGTTAAGTAGCCTATAGCGTTCCTCAAGAATTTGGCTATCAAATATTTTTTAATCCGATTGGTAGTTCCAGAGGTTAGCGCGTTCAAACAAACTGTCCTCTTTATTATTAGTAGTCTATACCTAATAATATATCCATATTTATATATATTTTTTTTATTAATAATTATTTACTAGTTACGAGCACCTTTTGACGAAAAATAAAACGCAACCCCAAAAAATCGCCCGCATACTGATCACGTTTTTATTGTTTATAACCATTTTCATTCTTGGATTTAAAAATTATTTAAATCCAAGAATGAAATGGTTATTGCAGATGTGCCTGAGTAGTGTTTTATCTCCAAGTTAGGGATTATCAAAAATACTTTTAGTATTATCAGCTCCCACAGCATGTTGAGGGCATTGAGTGACCGGTGGGGCTGCCCGATGTTTGGCCGATGCGATGGTGAGAATGCACACACAGGTCAGCTTTAAGTAGTTGTACGAGCAAATAATGTTTTCATTTTTATTTCTATTATATTCTTTTTGTGATTGTTTGTGTTACTAACAATAGTTAAATAAGTAATTTCATGTCAATACTAACACTACAGACTTCAAGGTCTGCAAATAAAAGTTTATTATTATTTATTTTTAGAGGAACAAGACTACTCCCGGGACTGCCCGGGAGATAGGGTCCGTGGGGTCGCTATTGCCCAACAGCTCACCACATGCTGCCCTGCGGGTTTCTATATCTCTCTTGGTCTGGCTCCTCACCCTAGACCTGTTCCGCCAAGTAAACCCTTCCGGCACAGGCCTAGAGTTACGAGCGCGCAAGCCCCACCACGACGTCAACGTAGAGATACGGCGGTGGGGTTATTATTAGGTATTAATTATTATCAACCTAATCTAAACTGTAGTTTAATCACTTACAATTCGAAGATTGCAACATAGCTACTTCGTCTAAGATATATATATGGCTCAAAATGCTCTAGATTGTGTCAACTATCACCCCCTTAAGGCTTTGCATACAGCTTCCAAACACACTATATTAAAAAAAAAAAAAATAAGCAGTTCCAAACATTTTGGCCGCGTAGGTATTGCACTTTTCTATGAAACAGCAGACTTGTTTGATGACCGACGAAAATGTTTATACGTTAGAGGGGATCTAAAAATCATGTGCTGAAATCATCATTAGAGTTTGCACCTCGATGTCGCTGCCGTCCTTTTTATGACGTAGTAAAAAAGGTGCAAATTACGAATAAACACACTGACCCTTTCTATCTGCTTACGCATTTTAAAAGCAGGGGGTGAATTGGGGGTGACCGACTCAAAGAATAACATGTCAAAAGCCATGTCTTTACGAGTACACTGCCGTCCTTTAACTAGAAGGCCGTTAAGCCCAAAAAGTTGTTTCGGAGTAAATGCCAAAAAACGTGGGAATCGTTGTTTCTTAAAAACTATGATACTTAGGATAATGATTGTTGGACACATCAATTGATATTTCTTTCTGTTTATCGTAGATAACCCTTTTTGTCCAATAACTATTATTAATTAATTTTAAAATTCATTTTTCTCATTTTGTTAAGCATGTAACCTAGTTATTGCATCTTATTACTGTACTAAAAGGCCGTTATCCATACTTTAGCGGCTTTTTAGTCAAGTAATTTATTTAAAATGTTAGGCTTCATAATGTTTGTTATATTTTGTTTAGAAATACTTAACTAAAAAGTTGTTAAGTGACATAACTGCTTTATAGTCATGACATTCGCTTTAATTTCAATTTCAATAACTTTCCTAATGAGCAGTTACGGGGCTTTAGATGCTTTTTAGCTAATTGTTGGCAATGTTATATGGAATTTTTGTAAACTCTTAACTACTTTACTTAACTAAAAGGTGGCTAAAAGTATTTCGCTTGTGGTTAACTTCTTTATAGTGTAGCATTCATACGGAAATATGTGAGTAATTAATTAAATACTTACATCATGTTCTTTTAAAAATCAAAAGTATAATTCAACATTTAAAAGATAAAAGAATTACTAATAATTTTAATACGCAATAATAATCACCTTATAACTAATTATGATCTAACAGATCATGAGCTCATTATTTGGCATGGACAATATTCTTAATCCATGTTCTTTATTCCATTGATTCAACCAATATTTAATAGAAAACTTCTAACCCAGTTATTTTAATAAACTAAGGCTACATTATATCAGACATGAGGCAACTTCAGTCCTAAATTATTTAAATATTATAACAAATAAAAGTACCTAATAAAATATGTAGTAAAATTGCACACTAAATAAATAATAAAACATAAGCAGCACTTTCAAGTGTAGATAGATACATTTGGCACACTGGTAGACCATGACCTGGAATAAAACATTGAATACTTTTTATACCGGTAGTTCATTCCCGTGGGTTAATTATTCGAAATGATATCGTTTACCAACCTCCACGCGGACGGATCCATAAGCAAAAGCTTGTAGTTTTAAGTATTTAGGAACATAACAATATCTAAATTAAACACAGTCATCAATATACTCAGCCTATCGCAGTCCACTGCTAGACAAAGGTCTCTCCCAAGCTGCGCCATAACACCCTGTCCTCTACCTTCCGCATCCTGTTTGTCCTAGCCACCTTATTTAGGCCGTCGATCCATCTAGTTGGGGGAGGCTCACTCGACACTTGCCGATACGCGGTCTCCACTCCAGGACTCGTCTGCTCCACCGGCCATCGGTCCTTCCACAAACATGGCCAGCCCACTGCGACTTCAGTTTGCTTACTCTGCAAGCTATGTCGGTAACTGCGGTTCTTTTCCTGATATTTTCATTCCTGATTTTATACTTCAAAGAGACTCTGAGCATAGCTCGCTCTATAGCGCGCTGAGCGGCCTTGAATTGTGTACCAGCCCGACCGTCAATGTCTTCGTTTCGGCAACGTATATCATGACAGACAGGACGCACTGGTTAAGACCAAGTCTTCAAACACTGCGGGATAGGCGACGAGACGACTTGACGAAGTTTTCCAAATGCTGCCCAGCCCAACTGGATCCTTCAGTCGGCTTCTTTCTCAAAGTTGTGTCTACTGAGCTGGTTGACTTGCCCTAGGTAGACATAATCCTTCAAAACTTTGGTTGGACTCGTTAAGATATGCGAATTGTACATGAATTTTGTCTTGTCCAAATTTAAGCTGAAGCCAACCCACCGAGAGGCTCCATTTCGGTTGGAGAGACTTAGTCAATATGACGATGTCATCGGCAAATCGAACAAGATGAACAGACGCTGAAACAGTTAGACCAGATGTTGCACAACCTAAATGGAGCCTCCATTTAGGCTATGCAGCATCTGGTCTAACTGTTTCAGCGTCTCTGCCATTAGGACGATATCATCGGCAAACCGTAGATGTGAAATGTACTCGCCATTCACGTTGATACCCTGTCCAGTCCAGTCAGCCAGGGATATTACCTACATCCCCCTGTCTTACCCCTCTGAGCAGTTGGATGGGGTTGTTTTCTGATTCTGGATCTGAAAGTCATTGTGGCAGCGTCGTACAAACATCTCAATGCCCGCACGCGCGCGCGCGCGCTCTCTCTATCTTTCTCTCTCTCTCGTCTCTTCGATGTAGCGTCAGTCAATTCGACATCGTTGCAGAAAGGCCAGAACTGCCCATATTTTGACGGAGTCGCATCGTTTCTCGTAGTCCACAAATGCTATACACAGGGACTGGTTATACTCCGCGGTATTCTGTATAATTTGCCGAACATAGATGTGGTCTATGGTACTGAAGCCTTTTCGAAAACCGGCTTGATTTGACGGCTGGAACTCGACATGTCTCTTCGCGAGACGGTCCGTGACGACCCTCGGGAGCAGCTTGTATAAGTGTTTCAGCAGTGAGATGGGTCTATAGTTCTTCAGCGAGGATTTGTCACCTTTTTTGAAGTACAGAACCACCGCATCTCTGCTCCACGCCTCGGGCGTTGTACCCTCTTAGATGACGGAATTAAAGAGACTCGCTAGCTCTTTGATTTTATAGTATTTATTTTTTTGGATCGTAAGTAAGCACTAGGAAGTGGTGCAGGGCGGGCGTTTTGGGGGGACTGTCTTTTGTAATTTTGACGTTCGAAAAGTGCTGATTCTCAGCCTAGTTTGAATAAATGACTTTTGATTTTGTTTTCTTGTCGTTTTGGGTTTTTCTGTTTCAATATCTTCATCTGTATCGTCATTTCTTCGATCTTAGTTAGATCTCGTAGTTCATATCTTTGACAGAGTCAGTGTCAGTGCCCTCCGGGTGGAAAGATTTAGTCCGACGGGACGGCGGATGGCTTGAGCAGGGCACCCGTACCCCACTCAACCCCGGAGTGAACGCGGCGCGAGAGTCGGCTAACTGCCTTTTAGCTAAGTAATGAGGCTTAGCTGCTTTTTAGCTAAGTATTCTGGGAAATGTGCAGAATTACATGCTTAACTAAAACAGCGTTAAGGGCTGGTAACTGCAAATAAGTAAATTGTTTCACATAAACTGTTCTTTAAATGCTAACTATAAAGAAGTTATAGTCCTTTAGCGTCTTTATAATCAAGAAAAATCTGATAACGTGCTTGTAGTTAAGTAGAAGGCTAGAAAATAATCATCACATCGGGCAGTTAAGGTATTTTAAAGTACATTAAGCTAAGAAGTGTGGGTTAGACGCTTTCAAGTGATGGAATCATCAAAAATTATGTTACTTAACGGCCTGAAAGATGTCCATATCTTTGGAACTATTTATGTTATAAAAATGTTTCTTAGACAGAAAGATAGAGAATTTTAAACTCTATCACTTTCTATTAAAAAGTAAAAATTGACCATTTGAGGGTTAACGGCTTTTTAGTTAAAGGACGGCAGTACAGTGATAGCGCCGACAAACGATATGACAAGGCATAGTCCTCCATCTGTTAAGACTTTGTACTTTGTTGTTTTATTTTTTAGGTAATTAGAAAAGAAAAAGAAAGAAGAAATTTATCCACGACTTCATCTGAGTGTATTTTGTGTTTCATAATCCTACTAATATTATAAATGTGAAATTTTGTGAAGATGTTTGGATGTTTGTGACTCAATCACGCTAAAACTACTGAACGTATTTGAATGAAATTTGGCACACATAATTATGTGTGCCAAATTAGGTAGACAGGTAGCCTAGTACCTGGAGAAGGCCATAGGCTACTTTTCATCATTTAAAAAAATTATAAAAAACTAGCAGTGCCTAAGCTATATAGCTTATAATAATCAGGATTAACACATAGGATACTTATATCCCGATATTCCCACGGGATCGAAACTTACGCGGGTAAAACCGCGGGGCACTGCTAGTTTTTATAAATTTTTCCATGACGAAAAGTAGCCTTTGTCCTTCTCCAGCTGCAGGGTACCTATCTACCTAATTTCGTAACGTTCAGTTCAGTGGTTTAGTTTAGGCGTGAAAGTAGAACTAGTGGGAACAAACGGAAAAGGTAACAGAGAGACATAGTTACTTTCGCATTTAAGTATTCTAAACAGGGTAGCAGGAAAATCTACGTGGAAGACAACGGGCAGGATATTTTATGACTTCCCGTTGTCCCCATAACGTGAAAGCATCAATGGGGACAACGGGAAGGGTATTTTATGACTTCCCGTTGTCCCCATAACGTGAAAGCATCAATGGGGACAACGGGAAGGATATTTTATGACTTCCCGTTATCCCCATAATGGGGACAGCGTCAATGGGAATAGACCCCTGTAACCATAAATTTAACACATAATTCTAGACCCCGTATAATATCTATTATTAGCTACAAATAAGCGTAGAAATATTTATACGATTAAATGTCTGCACTAAGTTGATATTGTGCATAATTCCGATATAGGAAATACGTACTAGAATCTTCAATTTGAATTCAGTGGTTGAAAATAATTAGGATCCTAAACTATGAATTTCGTCAATGAATGAATCAACCTGAAAAATGTGGAATGAAACATTAAAATTGAAAAAAAAACACAATAAATATTGTAAAAAGCAATCAGCTAGGTAACTGACTCTAAAAAAGGGTTTATTCATAAAAGCACAGAAGAAAAGTAGAATAGTACTTAGATAATAGTTAAATGACGTTTAAATGTCAAAAATGTATGGTTAAATAGTCGCTAATCACTACTTAGATTATTAATAAAGGGGTAAAAACGCGTTGCGGCGAAAGTTAGAGATCACAAGCTCGGACTTTTCTTCCAGATTTCGGTGTTGCGCAACGCGGTTATGTGTTTCGGCCCTGGGTGTTCAAAAGGAAGTTGTATTTAATATCAGTGGATGTGCGATGTTCAGCAACCCGCTCGTCTCACCCCTTTTAACAACCCACCTTTGCGCAGTTTTCCACTAATTACTGAAAGACTGCCTGTAAAAGGACATAACCCTAGTTTCAGATTTTTTTCAAACTGATTAGATGTTTCTATGTATTTGGGTACATGATAATCTGTTTCTTATTGAAGTACTTTTTGCTCATAAATAATGACTAGTTTCAGAAAAAAATAAACCTTAACTTATACAATAATTTTTTATATAAAATACCACGACCACGACCAAATATTATTTTTGTCTTCATTATTCGGATTTAAGCCATAACTAGCGCTAAATTCTTAATATAGCCTCTGTAAGCCTCAGAATAATGGGGAGACAAACCAGCACCATAAATGCGTAACACACTTTCAATCAGAATGAAACATTTTGAAGGATATTGCTAATCCATTGCTTCATATGTTCGAAAAAAAATTGTGATCGACAAAGTGAATAACGCAATGAATGTTGTTGAACTGTCAAAAAGAAAACCATTGGTACTGTCAGCAAAATTCCTCTAGTAGGCTACTAACCTTAGTGAACATAAAAAACTCACCGACGTTTTCGTTCCCCATCATGACGTATAGAAGTAATATGACATTGACACACATACATACACTCGACTTTAATCACTTTAACAACTGACATGGGCATCATAACAGTGTTTACGTTGAGTCTTTCAACACGTGTGCTGCAAACTTGCTGAAAAGGTGTTGCTTAGTAGAAAAACATAGTTGCAGTTCACTAACCAAACAGAATACATTGGCGATTCATAACATAAACCATGATTTTGTGACTGACTTACAGATTGACTGACAGATACTGAGTCCAAACCACTGCGAATACAGATAAAGAAGTCTGGCCGTCCGCGCCCGTCGAGAGAAGCCGTTTCCAACACCTCTTAATGCAACAATTCTAGCAGATAATAAAGATCAAATTCGCAAAATACGTATTGGTTTGTATGAAACTGGCAGGTGTCAAGAACGCATTCTCTCGTCGGCCGCTCTGTAGAAGATGACTATAAAAAATAGACTTTAAAGAATGTAGAAATGCACTGAGAAAGGATTTTTCTAAACTACACCCCTAAGCGGGCCAAACAGAGGGATGAAGTTAAATGCGGTCAAAATCTCGAGCAAGTGGGATTGAGTTAGTTATAAACAGAAAACCGTGGGATTTACCATCGGCTAAAATGGCGAACTCCATACAAAATTTCATCCCCCGTTTAAACCTCTTTAGAGAATGAATTTTCAAAAATCTAAAAATCAGCGTTTCAGGCTGTGCGTTGGTTGCCAGTGAGTGAATTATTTTAAGGTAGACAAGTAGATATTTCAGGACTGGTTAAGGAGACTGTGATTTAATGAAATAGATACTTAGTTTTTTATTCGGAAAGACTGATAAAGTGAATAAGTGTTATAATAATATTATTCTCTGAATGATTCGGAATCTTAAAAAAGTGTCAATCGAGTATTTTGTGTTGGTAATGGTAAATATTGTGTTATCTCTGATTTTTGACTAGGTATTCATCAGCACTCTAATTGCGTACACACACAAAGCACAACACAACGCATCTTTCAATCACAATTTGAATAATTTTGAAGGATATTATTAGCATTAGCCTTCCTGTCCTTCCATTGCTTTCATATGTTCGAAAAATTTGTCTGATCATCAATGTAAATAACGCAATGAATGTTGTTGAACTGTCAAAATGTTAACCATTGCTACTGTTGGTGTGTTACGCAATTACCCCGCAGGTACTTTCATAAGTAACTGCGGGGTGATTGCGTACCTTACCTACCTACGTAAGGTAAATACAGATTACCAACAAGGTAATTTTTATGAAAGCTGCAAGCTTTCTTCTGTCAACTCATCGTATCTTTATGATACACGAATATTGATCCCCAAATAAATTCTATGATTATTCTTGTATACAAAGACTAATCATAGGATTCGCACACGAGTCGCACACGCGTCTATACGCGTAATGATGATGTCGCTGCCACCCTGTATTAAAGCAGTGAAGGAAAATTTGAAAACTCGACGTATACCCCTTTTCGCAGGCATCCTCTTCAACTCGCGCCAAAAGCCGTCACAGCAGTAGCCGACACCGCTGTCTACATCGCGGCACACGATGGACGCAAAGGTACTAACAACACTTTTTTAATTTAATAGACTTGATGGGGAAACTTTTTCGTTTCTGTATTTTGCTGTGTGTACTACTGGTGTACTTGCGACTTTATTGTATTGTATAGTTGTTTTTGAAGTTGACAAAGTTGTGTTTTCAGCTTTTCTGCTTAGGACACCCGAAAGTTTTTTTTTTCTTGTGATTCAGTTATGGTTTCGTGCAATAAATCATTTAAGAAAATTGTTGAAGGTATATTGAACATACATACAGTGCCCTTCAAAAGTTAGTTGACATATTTCCACTTCAACAGTGATGCCACATTATGAATAAAAAATCTAGTTTCAAATGTTTGAACTATAACGATTTATGGACTAATTCATCTACCTATGACTTATCATAAATTATAATAATTAATCATCATAATGGGGCGCCACAGCTGAGCTGATGTTAAAAAATGTATACTAACTTTTGGAGGTCACTGTAGTCTGCATTTGCGATTTATTTCCCAAAAATGTAAACAAATATAAGTTTATGGAAAAATAACTTTAAATCCTACACACTAAAGTTCAGTTTACGCTACAACTTTAAACATTTTTATAACTTTTTCAATAGTGCTAGTCACTCTGGAATCAACTTAATTACCATTAAAATAAAGTTGATATTTGTTTAACTTGAAATAATATGAATTTGAAACAAGTTTGAATAGGCAGAAACTACAGAACGTTACCTCCTACGATCCTTGCAAACTCCTTTTGCTTCGATTACAATCATAATGAATCTGGTCATACGCACACCGGACAATTTAAGTTGGTATTCAATTTATTTAACAATTAATTTCACTGACTTTACAAACAGCTATAGAAAAATTTAGTCAGCTAGTAATTAATATACTTAAAACAAAGTCGCTACTTGTGTCTGTTTGTGTGTTCCTTAAGTACCTATAATATATATTTTTTTCTGTAAGTTTCACACACGTCAACCATATTTTAAGAACTAGATGAGGACGGCGTTTCCTATCTGACTAGTTTGAGAAGAAAGGCCGAAACTAACGCAGAGGTCATAGTCTCTTTTAAAGTGCAGACATAATCTTGGTCAGATCATGTGAAGACCATGCAGAACGATGTCTGAGATGGTCTTTTGAGGAAAGATCGACACACATTGAGTAGACCTGTCCTTCCGTGCACGCATTTGTCAGAAATCGTGCAGCTCAACGCGAAACTTAAGGAGCTCAACGATTCGACGAACAATATAAAAGAAAGGACATTTGGGTAGGCCACGTAAATTACTCAAACTGCCAGACCATGACAAAAACTAACAGAACAGAGAGAAAATTCAAAAAATAAATAAAATGGCCCACATAGTCGTCACATTCACAATAATTAAAATAAGTAATATAATACTTTACAAAGTAAGCAAATATCATTGTACATATAAAATTTATTCATTGTCCATATAAAAAAAAAACATATTGAAAAACAGTAAATATGTAAAATTGGAAGCAGCTCCATCCCTAGCCTTTTTTTCTTCAATATAATTATTTAAACTACTTATTGGATTTTAATGCGGTTTTCACCATAATTTAGGCAGTTTATTCTGGAACGTTTATGTCTATTAAACATTAATGTTTAACTAGATAGGTGCTGATACTGCACATAAATTTCGATGTCTTGATGACATGTCCCCACCTCAGTCCCCAAGACTGAACTTATACCATTTACGACAATAGTCTTCTAAATAAACAAACTCATCTTCAGGACCTACGAATAAGTAATATATTTATTCGTAGTTCAAGACTCGTGATTCATATTTTCGTCAAATAAATGATCGTCACTTACCTTATCTTATCTAAATAATTCCTTACCTTTGTACAGGGTAGAGACCGTGTGAGTGGAATCTTAAAACTGGAGCCTCGTCCGAGAGTGGTCATCGACACCACAAAATCGGAGCTAACTCCCCAGGTATGTTCAATTTCACGTTAAAGTTTTGGTCCTGTATAGATCTCGCAATCTCATCGTAGCGACAATCAATGTCAACAACTTTTTAAAAATGTTGGGAAAATAGAGATATTTTTGACAGATTGAGACTGAAATAAGACTGTGAACGTTCTTAAGCAGTTGGTCCCGGTTGTCATTCGTAGATCTTTCGCAGTCGTTAGGGGTAGTCAGAAGCCCAAAATCTGACAACCAGTCTTACCAAGGGGTATCGTGTTACCCAGTTACTGGGTTGTGGAGGTCAGATAGGCAGTCGCTCCATGTAAAATACTGATATTCAGCTGCACGACCCCAACGTGGTTGGAAAACGGCTAGGCAGATTGTTTGATGTTTGCCTGTGTCTGGTGGTCAAATACAACTCTTCACGCAGTACCTTGGAATTAATGTTAATTTTTGTTTCATCTTACGTTCACACACGAAATTACGTAGAAATGAACGTTCATTTACTCTCATTACATATAATTTTTCGATCATTCAGTGCGCGAGTAAAAAATACCGAAATCCAACATTGTTAAATTATCCAATTTTACTAATTATGTTGAATTTCGGCATCTTTTCGTTCAGTAATTAATTCATTTTACACTTTTCATCCATTTTGTGTTCAGATATTTAACTCTGAGTTGATGCCAAATGAAAGACATTAAAAAAAAGTGAAGCGGCTGATAATCAGCTTTGAAATGAAATGGTTTATTCTGTAAATAAGATATCGGCATTTACTAAATAATAAAATAAAATAAGCTAATAAGATGGAGTCGACATTTTCTACCTGACTACCCCGGGAAGAAATGGCGGAATAAACTCAGAGGTCAAGTCTCTTTTACAGTCCTGACATAATCTTTGGTCATATCCTGGGAGGACCATGTAGATTAGTGTCAGAAATGGTATTTTGAATAAAGAATCACACAGATTTGAGAGGACTTTAGACAAGTAAACCACACGATTTCTTACTGCAACTCCTGAAAGCCAGAAACAACAGGGGCGATCACCACAATGTCCCAAGACAATGAAGCTCGACGAGTGGCGATGGAGATGCTGGAATGCTTTTCTCGACAAGTCCATTACAAAGTTGGCTACATTTATCGCTAGGCCCATTTCATTCACCTTGTGTTTGAAACTACATGCCTCTGTTCATATTTTCATGTAGTAGAGACCACAACACACACAGCAGAGGTATGTGGAACAGGTCACAACAGCGTGTTATGGTATACAGAGCTGATGGTATTGAAAATGACGTTGGTTTTGACGACTTTATTTATTTATTTTACTATTTATGTACACACATATATAAACAGACAAGAAAGAACAGAACAGAAAAATAGGTACAAAGGTGATGCTAATTTCATAAGAAATCTCTTCCAGCATACCTGCGATAGGACAAGAAATAATGAGATGTAGACAGCGTGTAAAAGAGTAAAGGAGACAAAAAAAAATACATAAAAACTTAAAACAATTCACTAAATAAAACTACACAAATAATATGAGAATATACTTACATACATACAAATAAACATACATACTTCTAAAATACATAATATATAAAGTAATCAAAATAATAAATACATACACAACTATGATAAAGTGGAAAGATAGTGTTCTTTTACTCCTCTTTTAAAAGCTGCAACAGTTTGGCAGTCCCTAATTGCAGGCGGTAGAGAATTCCACAGCCGCACCGCGTGTACTGTGAAGGAGTAGGAGTAGAAGTCAGTGGAATGGGGAGGGGACTTGAGAAGGTTTTTAAGATGCGACCTGCAAGGCGCATCTGAAGGACGGGCGCAGGAAAAACGCTCCCGTAGATAGGATGGTGTTTTGGGAAAAGGACTGTTAAGAACTTGTACGATAAGTTAAAACCAACCAGTAGAAGAATATTGTGACACGACAAGGAATCTACGGTAGGTTTAGGGACCTCGCGCACTACGCGGCCATGACCTCGACTTGGTGCACGTCTGGCAGCAATCTCGCAGAAGCTCCAAAGAAAAAGAATGTTTAGCCCACAGAACTGTATGTTCTGTGGTTTGGCCTCACAACTGGTCGTCCGACCAGATTCCGCCAACATTTTTTTTAAGATTACAGGCGGTCGTAGTCGAGGCCGTAAAATGCGCGAGATCCCTTAGGAAAGATTAAGTTCGTCTAGTGCAAATAAAATCAAAGCACATTCGCCGATAAGATAGAATAGGATCAACCTTAACTTGCCATGCACATACATGCCCATGTAACTGCCCTCCAAAAAAGTACGGTGTGCTGATTGTAGAGGCCGTGGTCTTTTCACTTCCGCAGTATCATAAAATACAGAACCTCCTTTTTTAAAGTCGGTTAAAAATAATTACAGTTTTCATGACGGTGCGCAAATTCGGGCTTTCTAAATCCCACAAACAAGGCACCTTCAAATACCGAAAATTGTGAATTCATTTAGCACCGGCGCCATTACTGGGAAAGGTACACAAAGTGTAATTACAGACAATCAGGGCACTCCCCGGCCTCTAAACGGAGCCAATTAACGAAATGTAATACCCTGCGCAGTCGGTAAAGGTGGTGTTCGTCGTTTGTACAGTGTTGTGATTTGGTATTTGTGTTTTAATTATACGTAACTGAGTATGTACTCGTACTGTGTTTAACGAACATGATTATGGTTGCACTTTAATACTCATATTTATCGTAAGCTTAGTGAAAATCACTAGGGGAGCTCTTTGTGAATGAGCTCATCCAGGATAGTACAGTACCTACAGTTTGAGAATGACAGCGCCTTATAGGTATCGTAGGAGTAAGACCATAGATATCCGTGAGTAAGACCGATTTTTGCTGCCATAAGTTATTATGTCTCATTATAACCGTTGCCGACTGTTCTTCCCGAAGACTCAAAGCTTAGAGAGTCGTGTTCCGTTTGGAATATTTCGGATCGTGTCTCGTTATAATGTCTTGAGACAAAAGTCAGCGGCCTAAAGGAGACGGATACGCTTTCATACAATTTTGGGCCTGGATGTAAAAAGATGAAATTGGTGTCAATTGATAGCTACTACATTAAAAAACAATCACTGAAAATTTTGCAGATTTTGGCAATCTGAGAGCCGAGGTAAAAGAGATTTAGGAAAAGTGAGGTTACGTAATAATCTGTACTTAACAGCCGATTTTTGAAGTGCGATTGTCATTTTTTACCCGACTGCCGAAGGAGGGTAATGGGTTTATCAGTATACGTATTTATATTTGTATGTATTTATCTTTGTTCCTCTGTAGCGTTCTAGAGACCAAACGCGTAAGCCGATTTTGATGATTCGTCTTAACCATGTGAGTGTCGCTGGCTACATTAAAATTGAAAAAATGGCGGCTTTTGGTTGCCATAGGATTGTGGGGGGCCCATTTTTTTTTCAAACTGATCGTGTGTGGTGTTAAAATAAATGGTTTAAAAAAAATGGTTGCCACAATTTACACAACGATCCATGTGACAATCAATATCCAATCGGTAGGTCGTTCGTAGAATCCAAAATAACAAGTCCAAGTTCAACGTTTATGCGGGATTCTCCGTGTCCGGTATAGTAGCAAGGCAAGGGTCGTACAAGAAGGAAGGTTAGAATTCCGTAGGAAAGCAGGGGTCGAGGAAAATATCAATAAAAGTATGCGAGGAAACACAGTCAAAACGCACACGCACTAGACGATTACTAAGGCTTTTTCAAAAGTCTCTCCGACCGCATTTCCTCCTGAAAGAACTCATCTATGAAAATATACTCTAGGGTACTTTTCTATTATTTCTCCAAGATTTATTTTTCTGTTTCATTGAGGAACGAGTGTCGATGTCATGTCATGCATGTCAAGTCCACAGAACATATATATACCCTAAAAGTCAGAGTTAGCAGTCTATCAAAAAGTACTCTGTGGAGTTAGCATAGGTTAAAAATACAATAATCGATTAGTAATCGTGAATTGATTTATCTTAATTATGTAGATATTTAATTAGTTTAAACTCTTAATACTTTAATTGTAAGAGATTTAATTATTTTAATTGAATTAATCATCTGGTGAAAGCATTTTCCTAAATAGTATGAACTCTGTAAGTAACGGTAATCGATTATAATTGAATCGATATTCCAATTACTTCGTAACCCTAACTTAATTATTGGATATCTCATTTTCCAGATTGTAAATTGAGTTGATTTTTCACACTTTGAAATAGAAAAATGTAACCTTTTTTTTAAGCCATGCCTCAACTTATTACAATCAGGCCCAGAAATCCCCGTCTCCTTTTCCACACAGAGAAACCCAACAACATGCCTGACCCCGGGGATCGAACTCAGTACCTCTTGCTTAGCAGTCCTCTTGGACTGCTCTAATATTAGTTAATTAATAAACCGTGCAGTTTGGAAATCATTCGGAGACACATTCATTTTCCGAGCAGTAGAATATTTTGTAAGTAGGTATCTAATTAATTCGGTTCCGGTATATCTTAGAACCAAAAATTCGAAAACATGTGACATCCACCAACCCGCACTGGGCCTGCGTGGTGGATTATTGCGCACTCCCTCTCACTGAGAGGAGGCCTGTGTGCCAGCAGTGGGAACTTTTAGGCTGATTATGCTTACGCAACTAGTTTCTAGATATATAAGTTTGTATTAGATCCTTAATTATTCTTGAAACCAGCTTTTAAACGTATCAATAAAGCTAAGGCTGTCATCCATAAAAGATTACGATGACTCATTAGGTTCATTACGTTTAGATAGAAATAGAAAATATTTATTGTCCAGGTAATATAGTAAAGGTACGAGTTCGAGTTCGTTAGACTGGAAGCCGACCCCAACATAGTTGAGAAAAGGCTAGGCAGATGATGACATCGTTAGAAAATGTTTCGAAACTAATGGCTGCAAACAATCTAGAGCTGTAACATATTCAAAATACGACAGTAACGCGTGTGCGTGCCACATGAATTGATACGATTACATAAATTATCATAATAGCTCTAAACGTATCAAAAAGCTTCCACGAATTGGTAGAATATCGATCGCTCGCTATCTTTGGTGAAAAATCACTTCTTAATTATTATTCGGAGTGATATAAACGATGGGAGGGCGCAAGATAATGGAATGAACCTGCAGGGGTGTCACACATACTGGTTGCGGTATAGAGAATAATTAGAATCACAACTATCACTCATTGACATTTGTAAGTAATGGCTTTATCACGACAAAATTGACGTAGGTAGTGTTCATTCATTCGCTTAACAATTTAATTTTCCAATACCTTAACCCAATAGAACTTTGCCCAACCTGAGTGTCAATCCCAAGACCTCAGCAGTCACGTTTACGACCGCTAGACCAGAGGTGCAATTCTCGTAATTTTGAAAACGTTAACAGTCTGATCTCTATTGAAATATTGATATTATTTTCAAGTTAAAACTGAGTTTTTCTACAAAAAAAAGTAATTTAAAAAAATTAAATCGTCTTCAAAAAGAAATTAACTCAAAATTATGAAATAACTTTAATTTCGGAAGTCGGTGTCTTGGGATCTGTATTTTTTTTTAGTGTTTTGCCACCGACTTCCGAAATTAAAGTTATTTTTTTGAGTTTATTTCTTTTTGAAGTCGATTTAATTTTTTAAAATTACTATTTTATTTCTTAATTTTTAGTTTTAAGTAAAAACTGGAATATTTGTTTGTAACCAGTGTTTTGTTGTAAATATTGCACTAGAATTTGACCAAGGTTTTGAGATGACACTACACCCGTAGCTCGTATCAATAAGCCAGGCCGTCACACTTACACGTCCATATCTTGAAAATTACTGAGTCGATTTTGATAAAACTTGCACTGTTCCCTAAGTTGAAGTAAATGTAAGCCAATAAAAAAAATGATCACGATCCGATTAATAGTTGCGGAGAAATGCGAGGACAAACATACATACATACATACATCTATAAAATTTTGTATATTTGTTTGGAAGCCCTAATAGATTGTCATTTATGTGAATATATTGCAGTTCCAATAATATTACATACATATTATGTGTCGAAAAGATAACCTCCTTTTTTTTTGAGCTGGTAAAAGAAATGTCCTCTTGAAACAGCCCTGTGTAGTTAATCAGTGCGGGACCGGCACTCATTGGCACTACAAGATAGACTGCTGCGTGTCACGTCATTGACCATTCGTGGCCACTGTGGCCTGTAGGCGTGGCCCATGCTTTACATTTCATTTTGGACAAGCGAAGTTTTTGGAGAGCAGTGGTGGCCAAGTGGTAACGGCCGCGATTTACGAGTTGTAGGTCGTAGGTTCGAACCCAGACAGGCGCTTTACTTTGTGTAAATTATTTCATCACCACTGCTCTCAAAACGGTGAAGGAAAAAATCGTGAGGAAACCGGCATGGCCTAGAACCAAAAATTCGAAGACAAGTGACATCTGCCAACCCGCACTGAGTCCGCGTGGTGGATTACGGCCCACTCACACACACAGCAGTGGGAATATTATAGGCTGATTATGAAGTTTTTGGGAAACTTCGCTTGTGACACTTCTGAAAGTGGTGAAATTATGACATACTAACTGACCCGGCGAAATTCGTACCGCCTCAGAATCCAATAAGTACGAATAATTTTTATTATGCTGTTCGGGGCGGACACAAATCCAAGAAATCAAAGATCATAAAAATCGATCCAGCCTTTCTAGAGTTAAAATAGTGTAATTAACCCGACTTTGTATTTATTTAGATAGATTATTATCTTCTTCGAAACCATCGTAGTGATCAACTACAAGATTCATGTTCAAGCTTCTTTTATTAAGTTTTCCGTCAGCCTGTTCCAAATCTTGACATTTAGATAAATGCACAGTTCTCTGTTCTGCATCGCAGTCCATATGTTTAGTTGGAACTGTGACCAACCACGCGCGAGCCGACCGAGCGAAGCGAGCGAGGCCGCGAGAGCGACCGGCGGCGAGCGTTACTTCCAAATTAGATTAGTCTTATCAATTAATTCAAATTTTTTGTATACCCACAAGTAACTGCCCGTTCAGTAATTTTACTGCTCAATTATTTATTTAATTACCTACCCATTTAAATATTTGTTATGACTCATTTTTACTTACTGCCAAACTTGTTTAATAAACTTGCATTTTGTCATTTTTTGTATACTAAAACTACAAGAACAAACTGCCGCTTTAAATCAGTGCCAATAAAATTTAACAGTACCATCAACACAAAGAAGAAGATAGTCCTTCTTATGCAGGTTATAAAACGACCATAAGGCTTTAATACCTCATTACAATGAGTAAGGGCTAGTGTGTTGAACTATAAGAAGACATGCCATTAGGTTATGGAAGGCCCCTGGCTGGAGCCCTTAATTTATTGAAGCATTCACAGGCAAGCCCGGTTAAGCAGACGACAACCTCATAGGTTGAACTGCGAGATGCCATTCCCAAAAAAAAAGGAAGGGAAGGAATTGTAAGCCGTACCGAATATGCATCCTAGGGACTAGTGGAGAGATGGGTGATATTGGGGCTCTCATCTCTCTTTGGAAGTATATACCTTTGCCCAGCAGTGGGGCAGTATAGGTTTGTTTAAAATAAAGCCATCAGTGATATCCCCATGGACACATCAGCCCCAGGTTACAAAAAATCACCATAATCAATAATTATAGTGTTTTTAAATTCGCAATTCTGGTTCATTCCGCGACGGAACGTGGCTTGTGCGTGATGGCCACAACTTTATCATCGAGGACAGTCGCCGACAGCGTTGTTACAAATATTATGCGACATGACATTTTAATTAAATTACCCACGGACCACGGTTCAATGTCGCGGGTGTTTGTTTGTTTAGTAATCAAGGTAACTTGCATTGACGTGTAATAAAAATGTTAGTCCCTACTGACTATAAGCAAAATAAACCTAACTACGCATAATCATTTAAATAGTTGAATGGACTCGAGCTAGAAATTTAAAGTTGTTTTCTTCAGTATAAAAAGAAAACAAAATCATTTATTTACATAAATAAGGTAGGTAATGAAAGTTCTAAAGATACATTGATCTCTTATTATGCCTTTAATGTCGGTGTGAACAAATTTCATTATTATTTTAAGAAATACATTTATTAACTTCGACGTAAATGTATTTTTTCCCAAAAATAAGTTAGGGTTATATTATATTTTGTTCAAATAGTAAATTAAGCAAATAATAACTAATTCCTAATTAATTAATTAATATTTTTTTAATGAATGTTTCGACGCTATATTTTAGTTTCTGTATAGTTTTAGTTAAATTAGGATTTAATTTTGTTATTTTTATTTATTAACTTGAATAATGCATGCGATTAGTAAATTATAAAATTCAAACAAGTTTGTTCACAATTAATTCATAAATGACTTTATACTACAATTCACAACTTATGATCTAAGAACTCGTGCACACTATAAAAACATTCATCAATAAGATTTTTTGTTAAATTACGCTTGAATTTTAAAAATGATTGAGTATAGTATAGTTTGAGTTTATCTACTTCGATTTTTATACGTATTTCGAAGTAATAAGTGATATATTGTATATTTTCATAGATGGATATCAGTTTTGTCCGCGACTATACATAAGTAGCTTCACCACACCTTACAATAACAGGGCACAGTCTGTATTAATTTAGTAGGTATCGAGCGGCTCCTCGCACACTGGGATGAAATTCTATTTTTATTCGTAAGCATTTATACGTTTTTGAGATACAATTCACTTTTATACAAACATAACACACTAACAGTAGCAATGACTTTTATTTTGACAGTTTAACATCTATCACTTGCGTTATTTACGTTGCGGTGCTATTCTGTAAAAAGATCACCGTGATAACTTAGGTGAAGTGAGCTTAAAGTGAGCTGTCATTCCAACTGATGCTAGGGGTCGACACTATTGACAGCTCACTTTAAGCTCACTTCACCTGAGTTTTCACGGTGAGATTTCTACAGAATATCATGGCAGATTTATTTTCACATATTTATGTAGCAATGGATTAGCAATATCCGTCAAAATGATTCCGATTGTTATTGATACTGTGTTACGCAGTTAGGGATCCGAAAAGTTGTCAGTAAGCAGCTATGGCCATTAACCTTTATGCTAATGGAAAAATCTAATACTACTAAGCCTATCCCAGGGACCGGAGCCAGAATCCCGCGCTCAGCACTCGCGTTCACTAGATAGTTAAGGTCCGGCCGTCTAAATCTTCGAGCTAACTAGACGAAAACAAACAATACTCTTGTATATCGATTTTATTCAATTTCGAGCGGCCATTATTGTTTACATGTTTGGTAAATTTAGCGCGGCCGGACTTTAGTTTAGTTATCACCGCTCACTAGACCACTGAAGCAGTCACCAACTACACTAGAATACAGGGTGGGACACCGACGCGTAACTTGTTACCATTCAATACATAATTCTGAACGTTGTTCTGCGCTGAAATTTTTCGTAAAAAAATTTGCTGTTCCATTCATCTGACCTTTTCTATAAAACAGCAGATTTTTGTTTTGATAACCAATAAAAATTTCTAGGCTATAGAATCATGTGCTGATCTCATGGTTTTAGTTTGCGCGTCGATGTCCCTGTCACTTTGTATAGTCAGTAAGTTGTCTTTGATAAATAGTAGTTCAATTACCTACAGACAATATGTAGGTAGGTATGGTAGATACATGATAATGTGTACAATCACCATTTAGATGGAGCGCCACTCTACCCACACACACAAGAAAAACTTCTGAAGTAGTTAACATAAACAGCAGGACTTTATGCCTTTTGTGTGCGGCCTGCCTTGCGTCAGTCGTTTCCCGATAATCCGCCGCAGTACCTTTCTCCGATTGGTCTAAATAATACATCTGTCTCTTCGAACTTTGAATATTATTATTCGAATTTTTGTGAACGGTAATTTAGCATTTTCTTCCATGAGTGTACATATTGGAATAGATTTTAACAGTTTTGTTAATGCTGCATCGTTTGGTTGTTTCTGTTTTGTTTCAAATTAAGATGTTAAACAGACCGCAGAAGTTTTATTTTTAATATTTCGATTTTTTTTTAATACAAATAACAGTTAGCTTTTTTACACTTAAGTCTACCAAATATATAATTTCGCCGTTGTGTTTTTAATTACTTTGTTGCAATTCAAAAAACGATTAGGTACAACAGCTATAAAACTAAAGAGTGTAAAATTAAAAACCAGCTATAATTAAAATCTGACACGAACTAAAGTGATAATAATTGTCGTCGTTTTGCTAAGTAATGAAAACTAAATTAAAATAACAACATCACATGAATTACTTTTGTTTTTGTAATTTACTAATGGCTTACTAAGTGGCCAGTTTTACCAAGGTTTTAGCACTTTCATTTTAATAATAAAATATTTTTCTAACTCAATATCAGCATCATTCTCATTGGCTTGTAGGTACTCGTATATCATGTAACAGCGTAAAATGACAATTGAAAGAAAGAAAGAAAAAAACATTTTTTGGGACACGTACAAAAAGTAAAAAAAGAGCATTTAAAGCTAATAAAAAAAAAAAAAATCTAATAAAAAAAACAAAAAAAAAAAAAAAAGACTTGTGCGACTACAGGCCAAGACGGCAATTGATTGCAATGGGTTTCAGTTTAAAAGTTCACTCACGACATTGTGTTATTTTACGTAGTTGAACAGACGAGTTTTTCAAACCTATGAAGCAATTAGCAATTTCTTTCAAAACTCTCGGATTGTGACTTAAACGCAATTAGGGTGCTAAACAGTGAAATCAATTTTTTTTTTGTCTTCCGTAATTACAGGCACATATGACTAATCAGATTTGATTTTACTATGGCAACGTATTTTTGAGAGCATTCGCATTCTAATATGAGTCTCAATTTCTCCAAAATAAGTGTAGTTTTCCTACTTTTTCGCTGCACCATTGATTATTGCAATCAGCCTTTAAAGTTCTCACTGTTGGGACGCAGACTCTCTGTGAGAGGGAGTCAGTCATAATCCACCACGCGGGCCCAGGGCGGTTTGTAGATGGTGAATGGTGTCATCGATTGTCACTGAGATAAGATTGCGGTTAGATTATAAACGTTTTTAATCTAATTACCTTAGGTATTAGGCCTTTGCTTAAGTATTAGTGGCCGAAACCCTTGCCATCAGATTGGCCGCCTGCTTTTACAGCCAGGGAAAAGTATTTTTTAGCAAATTGACTTATCTATTTATATTTTATTGTATATTTTTTTTTATTGTTAAATGGGCCCGCTCTTGGCCCCGATCACGCCTGATGGAAAGCGATAGATGAGGTCTATGATGGAACGAGCGTGCCCAGACGATGCCTATTTACTCTTGATTTGAAGGCAGACGGGTTAAATGTGGGAGGGGAACACACATGCCGGCAGAGAGTTCCACACTTTGGCGTTTATAATGTGTATACAGGGTGGCAGGTGGTTACCGTAGATTCAGTACATGACTCAGAAACCCATGCGTTGAAATTTTTCATTGGTTATTAAAAAAAAAAGCTGTTCCTTCCATTTTGACCCCGTAGATATTGCACTTTTCTATAAAATAGCTTGATTTTTTTGTTTTGAAAATCGCCGTAATTTTTCTATGCTAGGGGCTCTAGAATCATTTGCTGAAATTCGTGGTTACAGTTTTCGCGTTCATGCCACAATTGCTATTTCAATTGCAAATGAAGTTCCTTATCTGTACCTATTTCCCTGATTCCCTGAAAAGAATACCGACTAAAAGACCCTTTGCTTTTCTTTTTTGTAGGGCTCCTGTGACCCACCTCCGTCGTCCCCGCAGCCGTCGGTAGACCGGCTGTCAGTTACCTGGGCAGACCCTGGCAGCATGTCCTCGTCAGGGGTCAACCTGTTCCACCTGCCTTCGGAGACTCCTGTCAGCAACGAGGTCAAATTCTCGCCTTCTGCAGGAGGTGAGATTCCTAATATAATTTTACATTTTATCTAAGTTATCATTTGTTTGCGTACAAAAATATAAAAAAAACTAGCAGCGAAATAGTATCTTTTAATGCTTTGCGAATTCTAAATAAGTGTATGTCTGCAGTCAGCTACATAAGTCAGGTAACAACAGCTGTTCAAAGTTTCAAAAGCGTTTTAAATTTTTGAAATAATCAGCGACTTTGGTCGTTTACTGTACATCACATCAAGCTATATATATAACCAGTATAAGCTGACTTCTGACTGTACGAAAACCCTTTACAATGCGAGGTCAGCTAAAACTGCTTGATGTGTAGCCGTGAGTACCTATCTGGAGACCTAAATAATTTTCTTAATTTTATTTTTATAATCTTAAGTGTACCTGTCTCCAATGTGTAATCTTTTATAAACGTATTTCCTGAAGAATTGTTAATGACTGTACATTAAGAACATATTTTTTTTACTGTGATGAATCTGCTTTGTATTTTTGCGCCGCGAAATTGAATACGTTCATTGATTACTGCTAGATGGAATAAATAATGGACACAATAATAACCATTATAACGGGTGTAAAAGGACGATAAACGAAACTGAAAGTAACTCGATACTCCACTTCATTGTGATATTTTTGTACTGGATACCTTCTCGATACGAAAAAATTCGAGGTTAAAGTTTCAACGTTTTTAACCGACTTCAAAAAAGGAGGTTCTGTATTCGACCCGTATGTGTGTATGTATGTATGTTTGTATGTCCGCGGTTTTCTCAAAAACTAATGAACCAATTTTGATAATCATTTCACTAATGTGATCTACATACTTTCAGAAAGGTTTTAGTATATAATACATTATGTAATTATTCTTATGTACGATGTTATATGCATAAATGTACTGCATCTCCGGCATTTCTAAGTCGGTATTTGATGATTTTTAAGTCGGTGTCTTGAATTCTTCAATGCACTAGTGTTATTTGAATTTGTGTGGAGTAGGTACGAGACTAAAAAGTGAAAAATAAAAACTTTTTTACAAAAAAAACAACCGACTTCAAAAAAACACTACAAAGTGAAAAATAACTTTAATTTCGGAAGTCGGTGTCTTTGGATCTGTATTTTAGTTTTTTGCCACCGACTTCCGAAATTAAAGTTATTTTTCAATTTGTGATGAGCATAAATTGCTTAGAAACCATATTAAAGTAGGTAATCGAAATCGCAACCCGTGAAATATTTATTTATTTTATTTTATTTATTTTATTATTTATGTACACACAGTAAAATACATAAAGAAATGACATAATTAAGATATGAGTACAAAGGTACTGCTTATTTCTTAAGAAATTTCTTCCAGCAGACCTGCGAAAGGAGAAGTAAAAAAGAAATGTAGACAATAGTGTGTGAGAACAAGAAGAGAAAAATATGAATGTGTGAAGCCTAAAACTAAAATATTAAATAAACCTACACATATAATGCAAACAAATTAACATAAGTATACTTAAATAAATACATAATGCTATAATATATAAACATATATATATATATACTCACAGTATAGAGGAAAGGTAATGCTCTTTTAATCGACACTTAAATAGAGAAATAGATTTTAAATCACGAATGCTAGGCGGAAGTGAGTTCCACAATCTTACAGCATGAACAGAGAAGGAATAAGAATAGTAGCTTGTTTTATGAGGATGAGATTTAAGGAGGGATCTTAGGTGTGATCTACATGGTGCATCGCTAGAGCGAGCGTAAGAAAAACGCTCACGCAGGTAGGAAGGATAAGACGGGTTGTGTAAGATGTTGAAGAGGAGACATAAAATCCGAGTATTCCTGCGAAGGCGGATAGGGAGCCACTTGAGTTCCTTGCGAAGGTGAGAAACATGGTCATACTTTCGAAGACCGAAAACAAAGCGAATGCACAGGTTTTGCAAGCGCTCAAGCTTGTTTAATAGCTCCTCAGTAGCATCCAGGTAGCAGGCGTCGGCATAATCTATAATCGGCTGAATAAGTGTTTGTGCCAAAGAAATTTTAGTCTTCAAGTACTTATAATTGAGTAGTTCCGGTGGCCATCTGTAGTCTTTATCATCAGCACCCTAATTGCGTAACACACTATCAGTCGGAATCTGAATAATTTTGAAGCAAATTGCTAATCCATTGCTTCATAAGTTCGAAAAATTTCTCTGCTCAACACGTAAATAACGCAATGAATTTTGTTGAACTGTCAAAATGAAACCGATTCCGATTGATAATGTGTTACACAATTGCCCCGCAGTTCCACTTCACCAAATGGTGCTTTCCGAGAGCAAATGCACGAGTTACTATAAAAAATACCCAAATCGCTATAGGTGTACCTATAATATTTGAAGAGTTCCTTCGATTTCTCCAAGATCCCATCATCAGATCCTGACCTGATGACAATGGGACCAATCTGAAAGTATATACTTTCAAATAAACGAAGAATTTTCCAAATCGGTTTATAAATGACGGCGTACTGAGGTAACAAACATTAAAAAAAAAATACAACCGAATTGAGAACCTCCTCCTTTTTTTGAAGTCGGTTAAAAAGGCATTTTGTTGATCAAAATTATAATTACTGAGGTTTGGTGGAGAGGTTGGAAGGTTGGAATTCAACCGGTTTAGGGGAACATCAGTCTTGTACCTTTTTCGGGTATTTTCTCGTGGTCCTACTATTTTGTCCTACCAGTAGGTCCACGAGGGTATGTTATTGCTGTTGGTCCTACTGAAGTTTTGAAACTAAAATGTACCTCCTGTATAATGAAATTGACTGGATAGGTGTGGGGCGTGTCTCAGTTTCAGTCTTCATACTGCCTTCTCTTTATATCTTAGAAAGCATTTTGTATGTTCGCAAAAACTTAGGACTTTTCAAAATAAGAAGCGATTTCCATAATAAGTATAAATACACGTAGTAAACATGAAATTGTGATACCTAACTAAAACAAGCTAGTCCTTTCTTATAAACAGTATCCGCTTTTATAACAAGTTGCCAATGCCAGTGCCCATGTTGGTATAAATGAAATATTTTTTTTCTCATTGATAATAATACAGATACAAATTACGATATTGATTAAGTAAATGGTTTATTAACAAAAAAAAAAAAAAACATTTCATTAATATTTTAATAATGAAGTACTTGATAACATTCTAAAATCTCAATTAGAATTAATTCATGGTGTTAATAAAACAACCGGTAATTTTTTATTAGATAAATTATAAAGAAGTAATATTATGTCATTAACGATATTTTTAAAAAGAGGTATGTACTAAAAGTGATGTTGACTCACTAAGAAAGCAGTACTTATGAAGACTGAAACTGAGACACGCCCCACACCTATCCAGTCAATTTCATTATACAGGAGGTACATTTTAGTTTCAAAACTTCAGTAGGACCAACAGCAATAACATACTCTCGTGGACCTACTGGTAGGACAAAATAGTAAGACCACGAGAAAATACCCCCTTTTTCGTGGACCCTACGGTTTGTGCATTCTCTGACAGATTGCTGCATTCATTATTAAGAATATATTAAACAGACGATACTCATATCGTACAAGAACAAACCAAAGTGCGTGTCGGACCAGTGAATGAAGAGTTCCGTAGTTGGGATGAATTTATCCCAAGAACAAACTAAACATTGTACTTAGGAAAAAAATGCTGTCCCATACATCGATAAAGGTAGGTCACCGTCAATTCTCCAACTGCAAATGTAAGTTTGTTTTCGCAATTTTCTTTATGTGAAAATGGGCCAGAATGACAGACGGACGGACGGACAAAGAAGGGGTCCTATAAGGGTTCCGTTTTTTTTCCTTTTGAGGTACGGAACTCTAAAAATCGCTCTTATTAATTACTGTTTTGTTTCTAAGTCCCATACTTTAGCGACACACCTTCCGAAATTCACATTAATTCCTAGAGTAGGTAGGTACTGTTGAAACGTAACTCAGATGGGAGCTTATTTACTAAATGAAACTCCTATATGGATTCCATTAAATATTATATTGGGAGACTTTTCTATATTAATTAAAATTATCACTTTTATCTAGGAAAAGACACCATCATAATCTATTTGACACACGCTTGAATGCCCGACTGGAACACGTCATTAAAATATTACCAGCCAGTCTCAAGAAGGAGGTCCCAGTCTCCACATCAGCTACGCCCACCTTCGAATAAAAGGATTGGCATAGCTCAACTACCAAACAAGACTTTTATTCGCCATGTTCGGACATCCAAGCTCTTCCTACCTATCCTAACCGTAATTTTACCTAACGCAGGAAATTAAATTTACATGGTAAGGTCCGTCTCTTGCAAGAGCAGGCTTAAGTCAGGACGAACGAATCCAACACTATGTTAAGTGTCAGGTAAGTTAACTCTTACAAGTGCCAATGTACACTCATACAAACTAACTTCGTCATGCTTAAACCTCGTCACGCCAAAACCTGCGCAAAGGACGCGACGCGGCCTCCTAATGAAAACAATTGACGTGAGAGTTCACATCAGCCTGAAAGAGGCTTAAAAAATTAAAGGATCTTAACATCGAACTCTTTTAACCCCATCGGACGGTATCGAGCCAGAGGGAGGGAAAAGTTTAAGAGGCCAGGGTTCATCGAAGAAGACTATCATATGCCCGTACTCCAGAGTAAAACTTCAAACTCCTACTCCGATCTCAAAAAATTCTAACTCTATAAAAATCTCAGTCCTTACTGATAAAACTGTGTGTCCTCAAACATAAACTGAACCAAATGTGTCAACCAAACACACTTTGCGAAGGCTATGCCCCGTTAGCAAAGTTGGTTTCAACTTAAGCTGAGTGTCTGTCACCCCCCCTCTAGGAGTGACCACAGTTTTCAAAAATTATTTCCTCCCATAACTCGCGACAAACTATACTGGAGTACGTCCATGCTATCCCAGCCTATTCGAAACAAAACATTGAAGACGACGATATGTTCCTCCTCCCTTGGGCCCCTTAGAGCTGCGAGGTCACACCTCACATGCCTCTGAGATGAGAGGTGAGGCACCTCACACACTCCCGGCCACGTCCGAAGTTTTTTTCTCAGCAATTATGCAAAAAATACAAATGAACACATATTAATAAGTTGTAACATATTATCCAAACTAAAATAATGCACTAAATGATGTTTACATCTAACTGACATATTTACATTGATATGACAAGATAAATGACAATAAAAAAGAAAACAACAAACGTTTACATCTTAATATGAAAAAGTTTTAATCATCTTAAAAAGGCTTTCTATCGTTAAACTTTCTTTTTCTAAATTTATATTTTGAAAATAAAAACTTCTTTATAAAATGTTGTTTGTTTATAGAAAATGTTTTTATAAAATGCATAATTGAAATTCTTTTTGGAATTAATATTTTATTTCTAGCTTTTTTGACAAATGGGATTCTTTTCTTCCTGTGTGCTTTTCTTGTATTGTTTGCAGCACATTGTGAATGAAAATCATCTAACTTAGGGACATCTACGTGATGTATTATAAAATCACTACTAATATACACTAAAACCTTATCCGTAGGAAAATTAAATGAGTTTATAAATTGCACAGAATTGTTCAACACCTCTGCATCTTCATCTCTGACTGCACATAATTTTACATCATCCTCAACTAAACCAACATCACTATTCACCTTACTATTTTCATTTGTGTTGATGACGAAATGAATATTCTCCTTTGTTTCGGTCGAGAACCCGAAGTGACCATTCTCCTTTATTTCAGAAAAATCGATCGAAAAATTATTTTCATAAAATTGATCACTAGCGATGTTATTTTTGTTGGTTTCCACATCGTGATCATCATGCTCATCCTGTGGCTCTGAAACATTGCTATATATATTAGTAAATGGAATGGACTGACCCGATTCATCATTTTCATTCTTGTGTTCATTCTCGAACACTTGTATCGGCTCCTCCTCTGCGGGGCTGCACACCTGGCCGCTGTACTCATCATCATCTTCTCCATCACCATCTTCCATACTGCTTTCTAGGCAGCTTTGCTCGTCCTGTAGTGGGTCTTCTTGTTTTCCACTAAATAATACAGAAGCATCATCATCTACATTTACAAAATTCTCCTGTCCGCTTTCGTCAGACAGATCTTGTGCGATCTCCGCTTCTTGTACCTTATAAATAATTTTGTCTTTGTGACATCTGCACGGAAGCTCTGCTCGTAACACATTACACATAGCATCAAATGAAATATCATCGTTGTACGTGTAATTATACAATGCTAGGGCAGCACCCTGAAGATATGCGCCAAATATCAGCGCCCAATCGCTTTCACGCCATCCATTGAAGGCGGCAACCATTTTAAACTGGTTTATGAACTCCTCCAGGCATATGCCATTCGTGCCCGTAAAAAATTGAGCCATCTTACTCGCTTTACAAAAAAATCATTAAACCACTTAGCTTTATGCTCCTGGCGACGTTTCTGCGCCTCTTACTCAGCTTGGCATGCGAGCGGTCTCGCTTTTTTTATAATATATATATATATTTCGCAAATTTCGCGAATTTTCGGCGCGGCCACCAATTGTTGAAACGTAACTCAGATGGGAGCTTATTTACTAAATGAAACTCCTATATGGATTCCATTAAATATTATATTGGGAGACTTTTCTATATTAATTAAAATTATCACTTTTATCTAGGAAAAGACACCATCATAATCTATTTGACACACGCTTGAATGCCCGACTGGAACACGTCATTAAAATATTACCAGCCAGTCTCAAGAAGGAGGTCCCAGTCTCCACAGTACCTACCTAAGTAAGAACATGGCGCATAAGCACGTCGCGCGTTGCATTGCATAATTGACATATTATTAGCTCGGTTCGGCGCATCTTCTGCGGTACCCCTGCGTGAACTCGCGCGGTATCGGCGCGTGTGATTAAAATCACGCACGATATCTCTAAAGCAACGACGCCTTTAAAAGGCGTCGTTGCAGTTGAGGAGATAAGAAATGAATTGAACTGACTAGGCCACTGGGGAAGGGGCCGTCCATTAATCACGTGATGTTTTTTTTGTATTTTTACCCCCCCCCAACTTGGTGATACATGGTGAGGTTCAAGAACACCCCCCCTAATACACGTGTATTTTTAGTACCTACAAAGAATCTTAATTTTTTTCTTAAATATTTACTCCGTCGCTGTACATCATATTCTCAAAAGACCACATTCGTCGTAAAACATCACATTCGTAAAACACGATATTCGCAAAACATCATATACCTACTCATAATATCATATTCAGGTATAAGTATCATCTAATTTTATTATAGAAAATTAAAGACTACAATAATAACGTTTAGAGGTAGACAGAAAGGTTGTTTTTGACTGACATAAAAGTAATGAAAGATATGCAAAAACTACACTACAAGCCGCTTTCGATTTTGTACGCCTTTGACGAAATAGTTATTTGTGCAACAAGAGAGCAAAGTCGTTTTTTGCTGTGAGTGCTGATTTTGAATCCTGAGCAAGCGAAGGATTCAAAGATTGAATCACGAGCGTAGCGAGTGATTCTAAAGTTGAATCCTGAGTGTGGCGAGGGATTCAAAGGCACGAGATGCAAAAAACTTTGCTCTCGTGTAACACACATAACTTTTCACTTCAGCAGCGAGAACACTTTAGGAGATAAAATAATAAACAGGAATAGATTGAAATAACTATTTATTGTGAATCAAAATAATTATCATTTAGAATTTTTTCTATGTTATGGGCCGTGAAAATTTTGGACTTTTTAGCCTTATGCCTACCCAACTGACATTCTTTTTAGAAAAGATAAGAGTTTTGCGTATGTTCCAATATGCACGTTATGTTTTGTTTTTAAAATAGCTTTCAACATTGAGTAAATACTCCACATTGTAGATGGTCGCCTCGTCTGTGATAAATCTAAAAAATAAGATAGCAACACCGTCTCCGAAAAACTGCTTGCGCCCTTTGTAAGTCTCCATTCATTGAAGACATGGTATGCTTTCAGATATTTCTCGCGAGACTTCTCAGGTAGGAAACTTAATTCTGCATTCATAACTTGTTGTTTTAACTCTTCCGGTGTTAAAATATTGGTCTCGTCGCTAGTTTCACTCATATTTTACGATTATTTTAATATTTTTTAACTTATTCAACTCTTTACGCCAGCCACGAAATTTTATTCCCGCTCTTTTATATAAATTAAGGCGTGTTCCGAAATAGCACCCATGATATTTTATTATTCAAAATATATTACGTAACATTATTGAAACTACTTAGCAATAAATATTTACAGGTTAAATATCAGTTTTATTTGCAGTAAATACTTATTTTCGTTTAAATACAACAATAAGTTAAAAATTCAATAAATTACATTAAAAGACATAATTATCTTTTTGCAAAATTTCTTTAGTTAGTACGAAATCCCGAACGTGTTTGTCTTTGTGGTCGAATTCAAAATCGGAACTTCGAAAGGGCTGGTCTTTGTCTCTGTCTCTTTCTAGTGGCGGGAAAGAGATAGAGTGTGAATGTTTCGAATTGTATGATTAACTCAAGGCTGAATAAGATTTTCGCGGCTTTCTGAAAACAAAAATTAAAAAGTTACTTTGTCTCACTCAGTGAGCAAAATCGCATTTTGCTCACCCCCCCCCCCCCCCCCCCCCCGCCTTTCGAGCCTCACGTGATTAATGGACAGCCCCTAACCAGAGAGTGGTCTTTTTAGAGTGCGACTAGGCTAGTAGCTGGCTGTGGTCTATTTTGAAAGCTGTCATTTCTATTGACTTGACAAGATATGACATAACCTCAACTTGTAAACAAATACCCACAGTACTTTTTGATAGACTGCTTTTATTTAATCACAGACTAAGAGGATAAGTTTTCATTTACATTTTGTTTAAACGCATGTAAACGTTTTAATTCGATGGAGACATAAATGCGGTAACAATAAAATATCTGTTCTATGGTCTGTGAGTATTGGATAAAGCTTCAGTTTTTATTTACCTGTTTATTGTTAGCTCCCAGCTGCTTCTGTGAACGTAAACACACGCTTGGATCCAAATCCATGTGTTAAAATATTTAGGTTTCCATTCATAATCAAAGGATGATTACGAAATACTTAACTGATTATGTTTACATACCGTGTGATATAAATTCAGTTTTGCCTCATCTCTTAGAAAAACCTTTGCCGTCTATGGATGTAAGTAAATATTACTTTGTTGTAACACAATGATGTTTGGTGTAATATATAACTTCCCATAACAATTAAACAAAACATCCTGTATGAGACTGCCTGTTTCACGAGTTAGAGGGTGATGACGACTGATAGAGGAGTATGGATGTAAAAACATGTTGCGATGTAAAAGACGTGTTGATAAATTGGGATGCTGATGCTTTGTCGCATAGGTATAATATTTCTTCCACATATCCGATGCTGAACTGCAAATTTTGGCTGAAAATTGTATAAAATTTAAGAATTTCCTAGGGCTCTCTCTCTTAATTTATACGAATGCCAACTTAGAGGTCTGACTTTTTTATTACCACACATTTTGATGGGCAAATTGCAAAAAAGGAAATTTGCATTTCTCGGACTACCTAGCACATTCGCTTTAAAAAAATGAATTGTTTTTTGCAGATGGCTCAGAAGACGAAGATTACTCGGCGAGCTTGAGCGCGGTGTTGCGTCAGCGCAGGGCGAGCGTCAGAAGATCTCGTAAGGGAAGAGCCAGGCGCCCATCATCACCATTTCTCGCTGACGAGAACAGGCCTAGACGACGGTCATCTGTCTTTACAACCAGCTCTGGGGAGTAAGTGTTTAATTCGAGGGTCAGAATATTGATTCACCTATACCCCGTGGTTACGAGCTACACGCTCTAACGCAGAAAATATATGAAAGAAGTTGTTTTGTGCCACGGGTCACCGCGACGCGGCTTGCAAGGCAACGGACGGAAACGGAACGCGTGTCTCTTAAACGTCCGCCCGCCTTATTACTTTGGTTTCCTTAGCCTATAACCTTCCTCAAGAATTGGGCTATCAAAAAGAATTTTTATAATCAGACCGGTAGTCCCAGAGATAGCGCGTTCAATCAAACCAACTGTCCAGCTTTATTATTAATATAGATTATTATTAGTACCTATAGATAACAAGGCAAAACGAAGGATTGCGTCGTGCAAGTCACAATATATCTTAACTGGTTACCTATCATAAGTTCGAAAAATATTTGACATACCTAATTTCATTTCACCTAAAACTGTTCAACTATTATCGTTTCGTTTTTTTTTACTTCATCGAAGTCACGTCTGCCACTGTATCAGTTGACCTATTATCAATTCGATCTTTTTCGCTACTTAGACGTTTCATTTGGTCACCGCAGCTTCGGCTTGCTGGTCGGCTTCGCCGGCCAGCCTCAGCCGCGGCGGCGGGCCTTCAAACCACCTGCTCCTCAGGTCGCGGGCCGCCGCCCCCTCCGAGCCTACGCGGGCTTAAATTACACTCTAGGGATAAGGCAGACAAGACTGCGTGAAGTTGGTTTTGCAGCGATTCGTTTCTGTCACTAAATTTTGTAGCACAACTTGACTTTTGACATTGACTTTAACTTTTTAAGACACTATTTTAATTGAATATTGAAATTTGAAAACTCAACTCAACTCAAAGCATTTATTTCAATTAAACCATTTACAGGCACTTTTGAATTGTCAAGAAATCGGTCAGTCAGAAAATATGAAATTAGTTGCCCATTCCAAAGCGTAGGTACCTATGGAGAAGAACGGGCAAGAAACTCCATGGACACTCTTTTAAATTATATTTTTTACAAAAATATTAGTTACATCATTTAGTTTGAATTTATAATTATATGTGAGAACGATGTAAAAAAAAACTTACGCGTTAAAAGCGTCCAGAGTAAGTCCAAATAGTAACAAAACAACAATCCAAAATAAACATAAGCCGAGGCAGATAAGTGATGACCAGCCCCAACTGACGGCGCCCGTTCTCGAACATGACGCATAGATCAGCACCATTCAGTTCAACCATTTTGAAGAGAGCTAAATGATCCAATACACACGCCACCGTCAGCGAGACATTTGTGTGAGCATGACATACTATCAGCCGCCAGGGCTCATTCAAGTCAATGAAAGACGTACCCAGTAAATGGTAGCTCTATAGTATGTACATAGAACTCACATCTGTGCTATGCAATTATACAATACAAAGAAAATTGAGTTTATACAATGCAAAGATAATCTTACAATCTTCAGCAGCTCCAACAGTATTTTCATGTGCTAATCAATTAGTTGTGGTTGTGGAGCAGGACTAGCACTGAGCCAGGCATTTTTATCAGCTATGTAATACCCTAACTTATAATAATAATATGCCTGTCTGCATAGTGTGCGTTTTATACAAGAATTTGGGGAGGTATTTTATTATAACATTTTAAACAGTACCCCATAAAAGATGATGAAAATGCTACCAAGTAACCGGCTATACAGGGTTATTGGAAAAACACCAACAACCTCTTAAGAGGTCATTGTGCTCATCATTATGAACAACTTTTATTATGAGACAAAACCTGAAATCGCGAAAAAAAAATCAGCTAAGTATTTTCTAAATTTATGTTCATATAATTCGTCAAAATGTAGGGAACAGCTAATTTTTTTCGCGATTTCAGGTTTGGTCCCATAGTAAAAGTTGTTCATAATGATGAGCACATGACCTCTTAAGAGGTTGTTGGTGTTTTTCCAATAACCCTGTATATTTGTGACCAAATAATATTCCGTAAAATGTTGTTTCGGTGTGGTGCAAATATGGCAAATAAATCATTTGGCAAATGAAAAAAGTTCAAAAGAAGCTTCGGCCAATAGCAAAAAGTTACTTTGTAAATTGGCGAAATATAGTTCGATAAAATAATACCTATAACACATGATACTTCGATGGTCTAAAAATATGTCAAATAATGCATAATTATAGCAAAAAAGACCATCGGTCAATAGTTTTCGGTAAAATAAAATTCGAACAAAAAAAAATTGGAAATCTGATCGGTTCCCATCTTAACTTTGTTAAACAGCACCGCAATATCAATGGAAGATGCTCAGCTGGCGGCGGTAGTGACGCAGGAGCAGATCTTTGAAAACATTCATCTGCACAAGGAGGTCCTAGGCTCTGTGAAGCAGCAGCCCCTTGGAATGAGGAGGAAATTGAAGATCGTGCATCAGGTAAAAAAAGAAATTAAAAGTAAATATTTTTTTTAATTTCAAAATGGATCCTATTTGTTTCACTTATAAGGTTATTTTATCATGATTAAAACTTTCACAAGTGGAAATGAGGAAAGCAAGTATGTTGATGGTTATAGGAGTAGAGATGGACCAAATAAACGATGTATGCTAGAAAGTGGATGACGCTTATACTGAAATGACTCCGAATATAGATGTATGTAAGATGTGGACATGATATCGATGCCATACTTCCGGGTGAATGAAAATCCGTGGTAAATGGTCAGTATTAAAAGCACACATACAAAGCCATTGCCCAATTGAGATGGCTATTAAGCCATCTCAAGTGGGGAATGGCTTAGGCCATGAAATATTGACGTAGTATATGACCAAAGAAACGATGGATGGACTGTCTGAATGATGATAATTATGGTTAGACAGGGGGTGACTACCGAGATGAAGAGTAATAGAAAAGTATGGAAGAAAAAGATATGTTGCGCCGACCCCAAATAAATTGGGATAAGGGCAGGAGAACGGTGATGATATTGACATAGTATTTTCTTCAGTTTCCCAACTTTTCACACCAGCGTTATTGACAGGCTAAAGCGTACATCAAGCGACACGAAGGCCAGCTTCAGGAACGACTGGCGCAGTCCAAGAGCACTAGGGACATCTACGCTAGATTCAACATCTTATTAAATACTGTAAGTAATCTTATTCGATCCTTTGACATATCTCGGGACCCCAGCGCCCCGGATCTTTGGTAGGCGTAAGAAGGGCCGAAGCCAACTCGCAGACGCCCCATAGACAATTTTAAAAGGAATTAGGTTCCAACCCCTGATTATGCACTATGCAAGTGCACCTAAGGCCACGGTCTCAATGTCAGCGATTACGGGGCGGGGACGGCGGCGACGCGGGCAGATCGCGTGTCGCTAGAGCGGCGTAGTGTTGTGTTATATGAGAAATGAGCGCCTTTGTTCGCAAACGAAATGTCTTTCAAAATGTTATTTGTGTTGTGTTGTCATTTTGAAACGTCTCGGTCATTAAAAAGCAAAAAATAAAATGCTAGACTGGTGCGCATCGCTTGTACGCCGCTCCCCGATCCGCGGCCTTCGAGGACAGTCCCATAATATAAATCTATGCATTGAAACGCGCCGCTCCCCGCGACCTTGCCGCTATCAGCGGCAGCTTACCGCGGGGCGGCGAGCGGTAAAAACAAATATACAAAAATGTACGAACCATGACTGGATGCGGAAGGCGGAGGACAGGGTGCTGTGGCACAGTCTGGGAGAGACCTATCAAATCAAATCAAATCATTTATTTCAATTAAACCATGTACAGGCACTTTTGAATTGTCAAAATTAAATAGTCAGTCAGTTAGTCAGAAAGTTGAAGCTAGTTGCCCATTCCAAAACGTAGATCTCTATGGAGAAGAACGGGCAAGAAACTCCATGGACACTCTTTTAAATCAAGATATTACAAAATCCTGTGTACATTATTCTTGATGCTTCTATATGGGAGAACAATGTAAAAAAAAAACACAAGTGAAGAAACAATTCAAAATATAACATTAAAAATAAGCCTTGGCAGTTAAGAGATGACCAGTCTCGACCGACGGCGCCCGTTCACGAACATGACACGTGGATCAGCACCGTCCAGCTCAACCATTTTGTAGGGAACCGAACGATCCAACACACGCGCCACCATCAGTGTCTATGTCCAGCAGTGAACTGCGATAAGCTGAGTTGATTGATTGATTGTACGAACCATGCCACTATGCACCGCTCGCAGCGTCAACGCTGGCAATTAAGACACCGCGCCGCTTGCCGCGCCGCTTATCGCACCGCTTGCCGCTAAGCCAAAAGTCGTGGTAAGACAACCCTCGGTTGGTGGAGGACTATTGCAGAACAGGGAAAAATACTCGTAATATATTGGGGCATGGGTTTGGGAGGCTATTGTGAATTGGTTGCATAAAGCTGTGGTAGAGTAATATCCCCTGCCTGACCAATGATAATAGAACTATTATTATTTATCTTTATTATTATTAAGTATACTATACACGGCCGATCCAGTTCAGAAGAAGTTTGACTTGATCGAGCGTCTTCTCTGTCACCCACCCCTTCGCGGCAGTCTCTTTCTAAAATCCGACTTTCCCACACTCTATTATCACTATTTGTCACTCACGAAGCGACGCGCACTTTATTTGTGGTAACCATGTGTACAAACACGCTGTGCATGTGTGCGTGAAGACGATTAGCACCAGCACAGCACATAACACATACACACAATTCCAACTTCGCCATTGTCTCCGAGACAATGCACAGCGCAGCGCAGGAGGTCCGAAACAATGTCTCGGACCTCCTGCGCTTACACACACACTCACAGCATGTTTGTACAGACGCCAGCACATCAACCTACACCTAACTGTCAAATTTTCCCAATCAACATTGAACCTTATGCTTTAGCGATAAAGTTGAAAATCTATTACAGAAATCTGACAGATTGGAGTAGGTTGATGTGCTGGCGTCTGTACTTGGTAACCCATAAGTAAATAGCGCGTCGCTTCGTGAGATAAAAGTACTATTGACATGTATGTTGAGCGGGAGAGAAAGGAAACAACCGTCTTGCTTGTACACTAGTTTAATACTCCCATACACACACACATAGGTCGTGCGGCGCGCGTGCTGGCTTCGTACATATCAACTATACTGGACCTATTGTAAAAGATGAAATACATAGATCTAATTTACCATTTTTTGTGCTGAAGTCATGGAGTTACGAAGTAATAAGAATTTTCTTTAGCATTTTGCTTGCATTACCTATTTGGCACTTATACACAACCAGTGACATGTAGGTGTAGTACCTCTTCCTTACTCTACGGGTGCAGCCCGATTCAATTGCGTAAACTTTATGGCGGCTCGGAACATGAGGCGAGTCGCTGCGCAGTAATAAATTCATGGGTCAGCGGGGGTGAGGGGTGAGGTACTGCGCAGCTAGTATCGCACTTCAGAGCCGCCATAAATTTTGACGCGAACTAAATACAGATTTATTCTAGCCTCTCTCTTCTGATTACTTTCTTGCACTTGCACTGGCATGATGTTATTTGCTCTAACCCCTTCAGATTCTTTCCTCTCCCCCTAGTACTGGCAGCAAATGAAGCGTGAGGCAGCCAACACCTCCAACCTGCTGATCCCGTGGGAGCTTCGTATCAAGGAGATTGAGTCTCACTTCGGCTCCGTGGTCGCTTCCTACTTCACCTTCCTTCGCTGGCTGTTCTGGGTGAACCTCGTCATTGGATTCATACTCCTCGTTTTTGTTATTGTACCTGAGGTTTGTAACTATCGTCATTTAAGAACTACCTTATCTAGTCTGTTAGTAATTATTTAATCACAATGTTATTCAATCTTTATTTCATTTTGATAAGATGTTCTTTTCTAAGACAAGTTTAGTAAAAATACTACCTACGCATTTATTTATACTTACTCGCTTTGACCAAAGACTTTGTGAAAATCTGTCAAACCTGCGGGGTAATAGCGGCTTCTATTTTGACAGTTCAACAACATTCATTGCGTTATTTACATTGTTGAGCAGCCACATTTTTCGAACGTTGAAACAATGGATTACATTATCTTTCAAAATGATTCATACGTGATAGGAAGTGTGTTACGCAATTATTGGTGCTGTATTCTATTCATCGGAACTTATTTTGTACTCATTTTATTTAACCATTTCAGTATCTGACAGCTAATCCACAACAAGATGGCGAAAGAAAGATCATCATGGACGAAGAAAAGCGTAATGCCTCGAATCTTCTAACTCTCTGGGAATTCGAGGGGGTTCTGAAATGCTCCCCCATCTTCTACGGGTACTACAGTAACGTAGAAAGAGCTCAGTACCGAATGCCACTCGCATACTTCCTCACAGGACTCGCTGTCTATATTTATAGCTTCGTCGCCATTCTGAGAAAGTTAGTTATTTTGGATGTATGTACTGTATTACACTTACGTTTAGTTTGCGTGAACGTCATATTCAACCTTTAGAATGGCCTAAGGTTCAATGTCACTTTCACGTCATTACGTCACGTCAATTTTCTCTTTCATTAATACCAATGTGACAGTATTCTGTTCAGGGGCTTGTAGCTAAGTAATAACAGCCGCACGGGTCGATCGATCAGGTTAAGCTACGCTTGCCGCGGTTAGTCCGTGAATTGGTGATCATCATTACACACCACGACCCCTCCGTACCTTGGAATGCACGTTAAGCCGTTGGTCCCGGCTGTCATTCGCAGATCTTTGACAGTCGTTACGGGTAGTCAGAAGCCCGAAAGTCTGACAAACAGTCTTACCAAGGGGTAGGTATCGTATAACCACAAATTGGGTTTTTAAGGTCAGGTAGGCAGTCGCTTCATGTAAAATACTGGTATTCAGCTACATCCGGCTATACTGGATGCCGACCCCAACATAGTTGGGAAAAGGCTAGGCAGATCGATACTGTGACAGTATTTTGTTAATTCGACCTAAAAACTAGTAAATTGAAACTTTACTCCATAATTTGTGACGGACTTTTTTTAAAGGAATTCCTATTCTACAGAATGGCAGAGAACTCTAGAATGTCTAAGTTGTCTGAAAAAGAAGACGAATGTATATTTTCATGGAAACTGTTCACCGGCTGGGACTTTATGATTGGCAATACAGAAACGGCACACAATCGAATAGCCTCAGTTATTTTAGGATTCAAAGAAGCACTGCTTGAGGAGGCTGAGAAGAAAAAGGATTTAAGGAAGTGAGTTCTTTTAGTTTTTAAATATTTTCTTACCACATGGGTAAGCACCAATTTCTTTCATACATTAAAAAAAAAATGCATGGTTGCTAGTTTAAGGAGTTCGGGAGTGTATTTCGATAATTTACTATATTGCCATCCGGTCTCATTCTTCTTTCTTTCAGTTGGCGTATTATATCCCTACGTGCACTTGTCAACATCTGTGTGCTCATACTACTGGCAGTGTCAGCATACGCCGTGGTAACAGTGGTGTCTCGTTCTGACGATTACTTGAAAGTGAGGAGTTGGTGGCGCGAGAACGAGACGACTATAGTCGTCACGGTTATCTCCATCACATTTCCTGTATTTTTTGAATTGCTTGGATTTCTGGAACATTATCATCCGAGAAAGCAGCTGAGGCTACAATTAGCAAGGTATTTAAACTTCGACTATCTCTGCATTTTGTTTTGATATTTTAGTAATAAGTATAATCTTTTTTTTATTGTTGTAGGATCATGTTATTGAATCTGCTCAATCTTTACTCTCTCATCTTCGCTTTATTCAGCAAAATTGAGGGAATGAGCAAAGAACTGGATTCATTAAAACCAACCCTGAGTTTGAATGCAACAATAATACCGAATGAAACTCTAGATCTAAGTGAATCTTTTACTACATTTTTACCTGACTTTTGCGTCGAGCAAAAAATTTCCTGTGGACCTTGTGACTCACAAGTAACTCTACCACAGAGTCTAGCAGACGGTATAATTTTGAAAACAGGATCAGCGCCATTTCCGAAAATCAGCCCTAAATCAAGACGTTCACGTGAAGACACATTTGTAACATCAAATAAAGTTGATAAGGGCAGTTTCGAAAAAAAAGAAACCACCACTTTAAATAGTATTTTGTTAGGGATAAAAGAACTACAAAGGTTAAGAAATATAAGTATTCAACAACCAGTAAATAGAACAAATGAAAATGATACCACATCTGATTCAGATGATTACGAATACACATTTTATGATACTGTTGAATCTACTACTGGAGTAAAGACGGATACCACATTCGATTATACAAATGTTGACTACTCAAGCACTGTGACTGATTACAGCTCATCAAATTTCATGACTACTGACAATAGTGTTGGCATTGAGGCATCAACGGTCACAGACAGTTCAGAAACGCCTTTTACTATTGATGATTTCAGCAGTAGCACAGATACAACTACAGACAGTGAAACGACACTCACTGATATTGGATCATTGGATGAATTTGGATCGACGTATTTTAACATTTTTGAAACAACAACTGATATTTTAGACCTAGCATCTGAAGAAATAACAGATGCATCACAAAATGAAATTACAGACACTACTACTTATACAATAGATACGAGTACCAGTTTAGATGTAACTGATAGTACTTTAAAATATACTACTGACTATGATGTAATTGAGACTTCCAGTTCATATAAAACACCAAAACATGAAGCTACAGCTAATAGTAACGCTAAGAAATATGACATTGCTACGGAAATGTCAACAGAATCAACCGTGGCTGGTGTAAATACTTTGAATACCGAAACGATTGCAAATATCGATATTTGTCCTGACTTTACGTTCAATTGTACAGTAAATTGTAACGGGAAGAATGTAAAACAAGTATTCTTTATGTCAAACTGTACCATAGTGAAAAGAGTTTGCTATGCGAAGATTTGTCCTGCAAATGTAAGTGCAGTCGTTGACTCCAAGAATGGCACCAATGTCAGTACAATTGACTTGGTGTATGTAGATGACAATGAGAGAAAGATGTATAATTTGTCTGTGCCTACCAAGAAGAAATTACTGAAATTGTGCTGGGAAACGATGTTTGGGCAGGAACTGGTCAAATTGACTATGATGGATTTGGTAAGGTCACTTGAACTTTTTAAAGTTGCTATAAAGTAAGTCTGAAGTTCTGAACTGGTGATAATAAATATGCATTGCTAAACATACAGGCGTTATATTACAGAAGATTGCCTTTTGTTTATTTTTTGTTTACGTTATTTTTAATTTAAACGTGGAAGATGGATACCTACAGCTTTATTTAGCTAAATACTTTTATATCAAATAATGAGATAGCTAAAATATCCCATCAAGGGCTTTGACTTCCACCCTGTATAATCCTAAATGTTTAGGAGTCGGTTTTATTACAAACAAATATTTTACATAACATAATATAACATCACCACACCTGTATTCCCCGAAAGGTTTGGCGGGGGTGTACCTATTCAGGGTCAAATTAAATAAGCCAGCAAAACGCCATATACGTGATGGGTATCGATATCTAATCATGATAACACAAAATGTGCACCCACATTATTTTCGCCAAAATTACTTACGAGTATCTTATAGAGGTTAAGTAAGTTTAGTAATTTGGCAATGATGCATATTATACATATTTAATAAGCAAGAATCATTATACAAAATAAAACCAATCACTAAACGTACCTCAAAAAGTTTTCCAGTTACATTCTTAACTTTGTAAAACTTCATTTCTTTGTTCTTTTTTGTACCTCATTTCAGGTGTTCGTTCTCCTCGGAACACTGTTCATGGACTTCTTCCGCGCACTGTTCGTACGATACATGAATCGGTGCTGGTGCTGGGACTTGGAGAAAAAGTTCCCAGAGTACGGAGACTTTAAGATCGCAGAGAACATTCTACACCTCATCAATAACCAGGGAATGGTCTGGATGGGAATGTTCTTCTCGCCAGGCCTCGTTGTGTTAAACGTCGTCAAGTTAATGATCATGATGTACTTACGTTCATGGGCTGTCATGACCTGCAACGTCCCTCATGAAGTGGTATTCAGGGTCTCAAAAAGCAATAACTTCTATCTAGCCCTGTTGCTAACAATGCTCTTCCTGTGCGTACTACCAGTCGGGTACACCATAGTTTGGGTTAAACCATCATGGCATTGTGGACCTTTCTCTGAATACGATAAGATCTACTATATATTGACAATCAATATCTACAATATATTGCCGAAAAGCTTGAGTTTTGCGTTGGAATATATAGCGTCACCTGCTATCGTTATACCCTTGTTGGTTCTACTGATACTTATCATTTACTATTTGACGTCACTGACAAACTCCTTACGGGAAGCGAATAATGACTTAAAGGTAAGTCTTTGATGTAAGCTGCAAAAAATTGGTCTATTAAACATGACTTTTTGTTCATAATAAATTGGCATACTTTGAAAAATTTGTGGTACTTGCATCGCGATTATCTCATGTAATATGAATCCTTCCCAAAACAGACTATATAGTATGTTCTTACATGATCCAAATCTGACAAATTTTTTGGTTTTGGTTTAAACAAAACCTTTGTTTTTTCAAGAACTTTCGAATCACACTTGAACATTAAGTACAATTTGCTTACTGACCCCTACATTTTAGATTCAATTGCGCCGTGAAAGAACTGAAGAACGAAGAAAGATGTTCCAACTAGCAGACACCAGGAGAAGAGCTGGGTCCACAGCTATGGACAACACGCCTTTTGCAAGATGGAAGAAGGCACTACCATCATTGCCGATGAGCAAATCTATTGATTCCGATGACCGCAAAACTTTGACAGAGGAGATGAATGAACCGATAAAGATAGCAAAGAAAAAAGGTATCACTTTCGATGTATTTGTTTTAATCAACTTTTAGTGGGGTTCCCTCTATCTGGCAGAATCTTGATGCTCCGAAATTCATTTGGCATAACACACTTGGCATAATCTTCTTTAAACGAATATTTTGAAGGCATAAAAATTATTTAACATAATTATTGTTTGGCGGAATGTTTATATGTCCGAATTTACAATGGCATACTTTTAAGATGGCATAATTTTATTTGGCATAATTACCTTTGGCAGAGTTAAAATTCCGCATAATTTCGTTTAGCATAACGTTTATTTAGAGCGACGATTATTTGGTACAATTTCACTTGGCATACTATGAAGATGGCAAATTTCGAATAATTATATTAGGCATATTGTATAAAATAGAATTTTGAACCAGAATTAAAATTAAAATATTGTCTTAAGTTAAAATGTTGTTGTGGTACAAAAGTTAGTGACAGAAACGAATCGCTGCAAAACCGACTCCACGTAGAGAGTGTAATTTAAGCCCGCGTAGGCGCGGAGGGGCGAGGCGGCCCGCGAGCTGAGGAGCAGGTGGTTTTAACGCTCGCCGGCGCGTATGAGGCTGGCCGGCGAAGCCGAAGCTGCGCTGGTGAGCGTGAATATCATCTGCGACGATAAGCTCGCGTGGATCCGCCGGAGCCTCGCAGCGCCGGAACCGTGACAGTAACCATGCCTGCTGCATGTTGCATGCTCACTTGAATGCTGCATGCTTGCTTGCATGCATGGCGTATGCTTGTTTGCATGCTGCATGTTTGCTGCATGTATGGTGTATGCTTGTTTGCATGCTGCATGCACGGTGTATGCTTGTTTGCATGCTGCATGCATGGTGTATGCTTGTTTGCATGCTGCATTTTTGCTGCATGCTGCATGTTTGCTGCATGCATGGTGTATGCTTGTTTGCATGCTGCATGCATGGTGTATGCTTGTTTGCATGCTGCATGCATGGTGTATGCTTGTTTGCATGCTGCATGCATGGTGCATGCTTGTTTGCATGCTGCATGCTTGCTGCATGCTTGCATGGTGTGTGCTTGTTTGCATGCTTCTTACAGGAAATAAAAACCACATATATGTTCGCTATCAACTGTTTTATTGAGTGATAATTGTGATAGGTGAGAGTCTTTCAATTATTATGAATATGAAATGTATGCCAAAAGGTGATTCTAACTGTAAACTTTCTGAGATATGATAGTTCTGCCTTTGAATGACTATCGATATGAAATGTATGCCAAAAGACGCTTCTGACTGTGAACTTTCTGCGATATGATGGTTCTACTTTTTAATTATTATGGATATGAAATGTATGCCTAAAGATGATTCTGACTTACAAAATTATGAGTTTTGAATGTATGATAAACGAGTGTTTACCAATCTATTTTCTGCGAAATGAAGATGAGAATGAGAGAAAATGCTATCCGCTGTTATGCAAAATAATATTATGACATAAAAAGTTCTGCTATAAAGGGTAGACCCCTTTTAGGGTGGTCGCACATCTGACGAAGATGCGTCGCGTATCGTCGGTCGCGTGACGCCATAACGGACAAGTAGATAACAAAACATTCAATGTTACATACTCAACCAATGATGCGTTAGTGCGTCGACCGTCCTAACGAAATTAGGTCAGACGCATCTTCCGTCAGATTCGTGACCACCTATAAAGATTGGTTCTGTCTGTGGAATTAATGTCTTAAATGATTACCTAAAAGGTTAATCATAATTTTAATGATCTAATCTAGAAACGTGGCCGTGAAGTGCGTATGTGTTTATCTGATGATGTGTTTTTTATTTTAATACAATGTTTCTTAATGTTCAGTGAGTATACCTAAATCTATAAAAGTTGTGTTGTTTTCAGGTGGTATTTTTGCCAAAATAGTAGGGATGGCGCTCGATAAAAAATGTGACGTAGAAGCCGTTTCCGAAGTAGATGGTCCATCGCCTTCACCGAATAACGTAGACGACGAAACTGATACAGACTTTCACGAAACTCTTCCAAGAGAAGTTCTCAAAATAAAAGATATCTTTATACTCAAACCCGATAAAAAAGTAAGAAATAGTGTTGAATTCAAAGCGGATGGAGGGAAAAAGCTTAAAATTAATGAAATATTTAATAAAGGTTTAAAAGTTAAGCTCGAGAAAGTTGACGATCGTACTGAAAAGAAAGCTGTGATTGAAAAACAAATACAAGATGCAAAAGAATCAACAAAACCCAAAATTGTAAAGGAACTGTCTAAAGAGAAAAATAATGGTAAAAAAATTCATGAAAAGCAAACTTCACAATCTAGTACTCAGTCAAAACAGTCCGACTCAATTGGTTCTGTTATACCTGTTATAACTATAAGCACCACAGAAAGTGACGAAGAAGTGTTATCTCACAAAGACAATACCGATCAAAATGGACAGAAAGTAAAGAGCGAAGGAAAACCGAGGAAAACTCCAGATCTAAAGTCTCTACGACGACAGAGCAGTGTGGAAAGCATAAGTGACAATAAACCTTCCCAAGAGAAGACCCAAGAGGAAGGTCACAAGTATCAATACTCATTGTAAACATTGTTATATCACGTAGTAATGGTTCAAATAAATGTTCAACTTTGTAGTTTTATTGGCTTTTCATTCATGGTAACAGACCGACTACAACGTAAACAAGAAGTATGCCCGATGCATTGAAAAGTTCTGGACTGGCGACCACGTAGGGAAAGATACAACGTGAGTAGATTCTTAGAAAGTTGGATGCAAGAAGCACAGGCCCTGTAGATTTTGCGACGCTTGGAGGAGGCATATGTCCAGTCTTGAACGATGACAATGACTTGGGTACGCAGTCGATTGAGTCCTTTCCATCCAAACTAATATTATAAATGCGAAAGTAACTCTGTCTGTCTGTCTTTCTGTCTGTCTGTCTTTCTGTCTGTCTGTCTGTCTTTGCTTCACGCCTAAACTACTGAACCGATTTGTGTGAAATTTGGTACAGACATAGTTTGGAACTTGAGAAAGGACATAGGATAGTTTTTATTACAAAAAATAAAATAAAAACATAAATTTATTCCGGACATACAGCGCCATCTATTGGTCAAGAGTCGGCATCAATTCAGTACTGAAAATTCATCGGAAAAATGTAAATAAATAGTAAAAAGGTATGAAAATATAATATAATACAACTTTTAGTACAAAGAAAATGCTCTAACGGAGTATAGATAATTCTATTAGTACTATATGTCGAGTTGGTGATCGCGCAATGGTGTCGATCGTTACACGAGTTCGGTTCATGTTATTGTTTTAATTCATCGGAAAAAAGTAAATAAATAGTAAAAAGGTATGAAAAAAATAATATCAATATAATAAAACTTTTAGTACAAAAGAAAATGCCCAAACGGAGTATAGATAAATAATCCGAGTTGTCACTATGCTCGATAGATGGCGTTGGGATCGAAATAGATCGCGCTATGGTTTCGTTACACGCATTTGGTTGGGTATCGGCCGAGCGCTTCGGTACTGTCGTGGAATTGTGGATTGATCGTTTCGTAAATTTAAAATTGGCTCATTATGTTGATTTTTGAAGAGTTCAGAGTTCCCTAGAATAAGAATACCTTCCACATTTCATTTTTGAAGAGATCCCGCGAGATCGGGAACTATGTAGGTAAAACCAAAAATCTGCCGGAAGTCACTATTCCACGCGAACGAAGTCGCGGGCAAAAGCTAGTATATATATATATACCACTGCTAGTCACCTCTGAGTGGGAGATGTTCCTGAGGTCAGCGGGACAAAGTCTGGTGATGTTATTCACACTTACCTGCATCTCAGTGTTCACTTCAACTGGTAGGTCTTGAACGGCCTTTGTATAGCGATAACTCTTCCATATTCGTAAAGGGTATGTCGGTAATCTGATTCTTGGTTTTGTTTAGCTTAAAAGCTTTAAAACAAGTCGGTCAGAAAGAGAGGTCGGGCAGTCAAAACAGCGCTTCGACTGCCAGCTTCGGCGATCCGAAGCCGTTTGCCAAAAGCGGTAATTTATTTATTTATCATCGTACATCTACCCTTACAGCTAACCAATGCGGTAAATGTGTCTTAATTAATACTTAACTTAATTGTTCCTTATAACTAATACCTATAACTAATTACAAACAAAGCATTCCTTGTGAATTCACTCAGAGAACAACAGAATAGGTCTATCTCACTCGCTATGAGGTTGAGCGTGCGGAGTGCACGCGTCAGCGGCGCCTCCTTCAGAAGGTTGGTCCTAGCACGCGGTTCCACCAGCAGTCGTGGCTGCCGTCGTCGCCACACGTACCTGTCCGGAACACACAGACTCACCTGGCCTAAAACAACTGCATTATGCACCTTCCCTCTCAGTATTTTAAATACATATGAGGCGAGTGCAAGATCCCTCCTAACCCTTAGCTCGTTGTATCCTACCATACCTAGAATAAATAAGGTTGGATACATTAACGGGTAAAAGGGATAGACTCCGTAATAGCGCATATATAAATATCTTATAAATTTATTTTGTACCCTCTCCAGCATGAGACTATATTTAGCTTCATGCGGAGACCAGATAACTGCGTTACATTCTACCTGGCTCCTCACCAATGCATTATATAATGCTATAATAGCTTTCACATTCGTGAAACCTCGGACCGTACGAAGCATGAAACCTAAATTTCTATACGCTCTTTTACAGCAACGCACGATGTGATCCCGAAAAGTCAAACCAGTGTTAAATTTTACTCCCAAGTCCTTGACTTCTGTGACCCGTTCCATAGGCGCCCCGTCAATATAGTAGGTATGTAAGATGGGATTGTGTGCGCGAGAAAAAGTGATGATCACACACTTCGAGCTATTAAATTGTAAGAGATTTTCTTTGCTCCATCTCACTGGGTCCTATCAATGTCCCTTTGTAGCCTGACACAGTCATCGCTGCACTTTATCGCGAGGGATAATTTGAGGTCGTCAGCAAACAACAGACAAGACGCGTCATGGACTACTTCTGGTAGGTCGTTTACCACCAGAAGAAAGCCCAAAGGGCCAAGGTTACTACCTTGACTTACCCCGGACCTAGTGAAATATGGATCTGACACGTGTCCCGCATATTCTACATATTGCTGCCTATCCCTCAAATAACTGGCAAAAAACTGGAGAGAGTGTGGGGTGAAACCAATACCTGCAAACTTTTTAAGCAAAATGTTTATCGACTAAATCGAATGCTTTTCTAAAGTCAAAGTAAGCAGCATCAGTCTGCCCCCTACCATCCACCGTCGGCACCAGATGAGCCATGTGGCAGAGAAGATTACTGGTGGTAGTTCTTCCTGGTCGAAACCCATGTTGAGCGTCTGACAGCTGCGCGCTAACCTTTCGGAACCGGAACAACGCGGGTCACTTTCCACCTCTCCGGAAACACGGCAGCTTTGAGGCACTGGTTATAAATATGAAGAAGAGGCCTAGCCAGCGCTACTCGACAATCCCTAAATGTAAGGCGGAATGCCGTCAGGCCCTGCGGACCGTTTCGGCTTAAGATCTAGAAGCGCACGACTCACGTCTCCTAACTGTAATTGGTGCAAGTGCACTCGCGCCGCTCCGTTTCCGCTACCTGCGCTGGCTATAGCTGCGTCTACATCCAACTCCGGTCGCTCTTTCCTATACACAGAGTAAAAGTAAGCCGCAAACTCTTCCACAGACCGCTGGCCAGATAATGCCACCCCATCTTTCACGATAGCTCGAGGGCTTCTCCTACCTCTCTTAGACTTGGCATAATTCCAAAAAGATTTAGGATCACTCAGCATTTGCCCTTGAACACGGCTCCGATATTGTTCCTGTGCCACTATTAACATATTTTTAATGTTGGTTCTACACCGAGCAAATGCTTCGTGAACCGCTTGCCTTGTAGGTACTGTTTATGCAGAGAAGCCTTCAACCTTATGTCGCGAATTATTTCAACAGTGTACCACTCAGGATAAATGTACCTTGAGTTTCCACGACTTCGCTTTTTTTTGGGCACACAGTCATCTATTATAGAATTAATAATATAATAAAAATAATTTAAACCTACTTCTAAGTCCATTTCATACAACGGAGACCAGTCTACGGCTGCAATTGATGAATATAGGGACAAAAAGTCGGCTTTATTAAAATTCCACCCGTCTGGTACATCCTATGCGTCAACGTCAGGTGTAGCTGAGCCTGCTGAGCCGGGGCGCCGGCGCAGGCGCGTGTGTGTACTGACCGATATCTCGAGCGGTGGGTGGTACGCGTCTAGGTACGAGCGGCGCCTCCGCCGCGCGCACGCTCACGCTCCCTCCCTTCGCCAATGTACTCAACACCAAATCTAACTGACGATCATTACAATTTCCCACTGCGTTACTCTGAGTGAATTCACAAAAAGTATGAAAGTATTCATAATAATTACTTATGGCTACAGAACACGAATATAAGTTAAAATCACCTAGAACTAGAATATCCCTATACTTGTTACAAAATTGTTCAATGATGCTAAATAGTAACATGTATTCATTATCATTACTACCAGGTGGAATATAGACGACACAAAGTAAAAACATAAATCTGTTACATAGGTAAACAGTAGCACAAACCAGTTCGAACATAATTATGATCGTCCACGTTGACGTCATCGGGTAGTGACACTCGTCGCAACTCAAAACGCGGTGTGGCCACGAGACACGCGCCGCCTTGTTTACGTCCATCCGCTCGGTCACACCTCAAAATAGTAAATCCAGGTGGAATTATTTCTGCATCATGTATGGAGTCATTGCAGCCCGTTTCGGTGATGGCAAACAAGTCTGCGTTTGCCGTTGAAATATTGGTATAAAATTCCTCCAGCTTTGTTCTAAGCCCGCGCACGTTTTGATACAATATTTCAATGGAGCTACTCAGGGTTTCTCGTGTTGCTGGTTGCTCTACGAAACCACACCCATTCCGCAAATTCTATATTAACTGCCCAGTTTTCAGGCTGACATAACTTGTCGTATTTACTCTCTGGAACTCCGATGATAAAGGATGCGTAATCCCTTTCCGCTTTATGTTTTATTTTTTCAACTTTAATCTGTACTTCTTCTTGTTCATAAATTTTCCTAACATATTTTTCTAAACTTTCTACTGTTGTTTGTTTCTGCAAACGCCATATGTGTAAGAATCTTTTCTTTTCCGTACCCTGTATGTCGATTGCACTCGTATTTCCGCCTTTTTTTACTTCACTGTGCGTGTGTCTGGTTTTTTTTCGTACTACATATTGTCCCGCAGCTGTCATTTTCTCTTGCACGTATTGCTCAAGCAAATCAAAGTCTATGCATTCGTTATTAATATTTACTAACCTGAGTAGTTCTGGGGGTACACTGTGTTGGCGGCGGGTTAGTAGTGTAAGCGGTGCGACCCCCGTTACTCTATGTGGAGTGCAGTTAAATGCGAGCTGTAAAGCTTCTAGCGCCGCCTGCCATTCTTCAGTGTCGTAGTTTTTGATCATGGTTAATGCGTTCTTCAAAGTGCCCATAATGCGTTCGACCTGTCCGTTTGCTCGGCTTACTCCTGGCGCAATGGAATGAATGTCGATTCCGATACGGTCCGAGTAGACTTTAAGTTCACCAAGAAACTCTCGACCTCCATCCACCACAACTTGCACTGGGGTTCTGAACAGGTGCACGACACGTTTCAAAGCTGCAAGGCTGCTGCTTGGGCTCTTGTCATTTGAGTAGTTAAGCAGGATGTATTTCGTGTATGCGTCAATCGTAACAATTACATACTCATCTCGTCCCTCAGCAGTTCTCGTACCCAGCTTGCCAGTAATATCCATATGGATGACCTGGAACGCTACAGTAGGCTTCTGAATCGGATGAAGCTGGGCTTGGATAGCGCCCGACGGCCCTTTCGAGGTCTTACATACAACACAATTGTCCACAAACCTCCTGACGATTGTACTCATTTTTTCGAACCAGTACGTTTCCCTCAGCTTCTGTAAAGTTTTCTCCCATCCGGGGTGTTGCAGAGCAACATGGAAAGAGTTTATCAGGCTCCACTGGAATGACCTAGGAACTACAATTGGTTTATGTATACCGAGTATAGAATCCATAAGAGTCTTCTTAAGCACGCCTTCTTCCAAGACGTAGCCTTCGGCCGGACTATTGCCGCTCGTGGTGTCTATGAGCGGGCGCAGCACGTCGTCGCGGCGCTGCTCGATCTGCAGCCACTCAGTGTCTCTCGTCATGAAGTTGACAGATATTTCAGTAGATGGATTCCTACTGAAAAAATCCGCGTGCTGTAACCGCTTACCTTTTCTATACTCGACCTCGAACTCGTAATTCTGCAGGAAGGCCCACCACCTATGGATTCGAGGAAGGAGATCCTTTTTGTTCTTGGACGCTTTTAAGACGTTACAGTCTGTTATTACCTTGAATTTTCGGCCGTATATGTAATGCCGAAAATGTTTGACTGACCTTACTAGGGTCTCGAGCTCATACGAGTGGTAGCGGCTCTCGGCGTCGGTGGTGTGCTGGCTCATGTACGCGACTGGATGCTGACGACCGCCGACGGTCTGCACGAGCACCGCCCCGTAGCCGATGCTGCTGGCGTCCGTGTAGAGCTCGATTGGTGCGTCTTCCTGAAATAGCACAAGGGTAGGCGCAGTAGACAGATGTTGTATGATATGGTTTCGAGCCTCATCATGTCTTTCGTTCCATTCCCACTTCGCGTCGTTCTTGGTCAGTTCATAAAGTGGGACCATCACACGCAATTGGGAATGAAGCGTCTGAAGTATCCAGCCAATCCGTTAAACTGCCTAACTTGTTTGACGGTTTTGGGGATCGGTGCCTTCGTTAAAGCCTCCACCTTTCTTGGGCTAGGACTAACTTGTCCGTCTGCAATAATATTGCCCAAATACTCAATGGAGCGTTTAAAGAAGGCAGTTTTATCGACATTGATCGAAAAACCGGCCTTTTGTAGTGCAATCAATATGCGTTCGATATGGGCCAGGCCCTCAGCGAATACCCTACATTTTGACAAAACGTCATCGACATATACCTGGCAAGAGCTCAGGAGGTGAGCTATTTATACAACGCTGATAGACTGACACCGCGTTACTGAGTCCGAACGGCATGGTCAAATATTCATATAGACCATCCGGCGTAATGAAGGCTGTTTTCTCAATAGAGCCCTCTGAGATCGGTATCTGGTGAAATCCAGCTGCCATATCTATTGTTGAGAAATAATAACCCCCAGCTAGTTGATCTATTTGATCTGAAATAATCGGTAACGGATAATGGTCTCTCAGAGTGTTCCTGTTTAGTTCGCGGTAGTCCACGCACATGCGATCCTTTCCATTCTTCTTTTTGACTAGTATTATTGGGCTGGAAAAAGGTGATTTACTTTCGCGGATAATTTTATGCTCGAGTAATTCATTGACTATTTCCGAAACCTTTTCGCGTTCAACTGGGCTCAATCAGTAAGGCCTGCGTTCGACACACTTGTTATCATCTTTTAAGCGTATTTCAAGCTCACCGGTATTGACACGTGAGCGAGGGTAACCGTGAATAAACAAGTGTTCGAACTTGTTCAACAAAATTTTCAAATCGTTGACTTGATCGTCATTAGTCAAGTCACAATTTAGGTTATCAACCTTTCACTTTGAGATCGCACATGGTAAATAACCGGTTGATGAACCAAACTTGCACCCCGAGAGTTCACTACCACGCTTAAGTTGGTTTTCTCCACAAGATTCATGCCTATCAGAATGTCTGAGCACACTTCGTAGTCCGGCACTACGTGAAATTCAAGTTCTATCCGTAAACCGTCGATGATACAGATCGTTGTCAATGTCGAAAGAGATATCACCGTAAATTGACCTAATCCCTTCAAGTAGCTTACTCGATCAACTCGTTGCCCGGGTAATTTAGCAGCGACAGACTCGCGTATTACTGAACATTCGGCTCCACTGTCAAAAATCGCGAGTATGTTTAAGTTCCCAGCTACCACTTGCATCGAGTTGAATTTAGATGTACCTACACAGTTGACGTTGGAAACCACTGCGCGTTCTCGCTTATAACACGTTTCGAAGGTGTGACCTATCCTTGAACAGAACGTACACGTAGGTTTACCTATATTTTGAGGTGGGGTTTTATTATCAGGTTGGCGCGGTTGAGAATTATCATTTTTGTCACGGTAACGACAGTCACGTGCATCATGACCGGGCTTTTTGCAGATTTGACAAAACAACGAGGACTTATCAAAACGTGGTCGCTTAGCGGGACCCGGATGTGCACCCGAAGTACCCGACTGAGGACGCTTAATGCTTCGTACAGAAGATGCAACCGAAATAAGTTCGTGTACTGATTTGGCCCTGGCATTCAACAGTTCGATTCTTAACCGCTCATCTCCAATGCAGCCGATAACTGTCTCAACTGCGTCGTCATTCGATAACTTATCCTTAGTAATACGTCTCCATAATACCCAAGCTTGTGACAAGAACTGCGCGATGTCTTTGGAATTATCATAATTATGTTTCCTAAAGCGCGCAATATCCCGGGAGTATCTATTCTCCGGTTCAAAAGTCGTTATCAGAACATCACGCAATTCATGCCACGTGGTGGTAGACACAAGCCAATTGTCAACCCATAACCTTGCGCGACCTTTGAGCAAACTACCAACTTTCATTCTCACTTCATAATCGCTCAGCCGAGCGATTCGGTAAAAATCTCACCGTGAGAACTTAGGTGAAGTGAGCTGTCAATTGTGTCAATCCCTAGCTTCAGGTGGAATGACAGCTCACTTCAAGCTCACTTCACCTACGTTTTCACCGTGAGATTTTTACAGAATAGACCAGCAGGCCTTAGGTTTCCATGGTTGTGGTCACATGTTGACACCATTCTCTAACCCCAATATTGGTGTCCGGATCGTATGACGGCAAAAACACATCATTTATTTTGACTTTAGACGTATCTGGTTGTGTCGCCATGCGATCGGACATGTGCTTCATCATTTGCAACATCTGAGTGAAAAACTCCGTCGGTACCCCATTAACAGAAGTGGTTAAGTTTTCATTATTCAAGCCAGATGGACGGGCAGAAGTGGGTGTCAATCCCACTTCTGATAACGGAGAACCGGAACTATTCAGATTTTTAGGAATCGTGACGTCAGCTGAGCTGACGTCACCATCTCCACCGCTAGGCTCACTCATTGCAAAAATGAAGACACCCAATTTATCTACTCACGTTTTTATTTACTTAACACACAATTTAGAAAACCTTAAAATCTAAATTAATAATTCAAATCGTACTCACAAGATATTCTAATAAAACACCACCTGTCTTCACAAAGTTCTCCATGATAATGTGGCTTCGCAGCCGCTCGCCATTTTTTCAATATCAAGATGGCGTCGTCGTTGCGAAGTCATTACACTTATTATTTTACAAATTGCAGGTAACGTTGATTAAAGTAGCAAACTATGATTTTTTAATTTGTTTTACTATTTTTAACTCTCGATTTTAACATTGAATTAATTATTTATTGCTTAAAACATTTAAACATTTTATAAACACGCGTCATCTTGTTTCGCTTGACCTTGTAGTTAAATCAACTGTTTCCGTTAAACAAAAATTAACCAAAAATCATTATTAAAGAAACGCATATCGCTTATTAATCAAGAAATTAATTTAGCAATAGATTACTTGTTTTTAAACCTAATTTTTAAAAAACCTTCAGTTATGGTTTGCTATTATAGTACCTAACCGCAAATCATAACACGACTTTTTACATTGAAAAGTAGCAAACTGACTATAATAATAGTGTGACATTTATTTTTGAAATATTAATTACAAGCCGTCGTCAATGTCTTGTACGGGGCCAATTTATGCGCCCTGCGCAAGAGGGACGGCGGCATCCGTCCCATTGCCGTTGGGTGCACCTACAGGCGTACGGCAGCCAAAATATGCTGCAAATTGTACGGCGACATTCTGTCAAACAAATTCCAGCCCCTACAGCTTGGCTTTGCTTCCAAAGGGGGCTGCGAGGCTGCCGTACATGCCCTATCTAGTTTTTTAAATGCCAATAAAGGTGAGGTCATCCTCAAGGTTGACGTTAAGAACGCCTTCAACTCTGTCAACAGGGACACTTTGTTGGCTGAAGTTAAAAAAGAATTACCAGAAATTTACGGCTTCATGTGGCAGTGCTACAGGCACCCTTCAAAATTATTATATAAAGACAACGTTTTGGAATCTGCAGACGGATGCCAACAAGGTGATCCTCTCGGGCCAGTCATTTTCAGTTTGGCTATCCATCCCATAATACAACAACTAAATTCAAAATTCAATGTGTGGTATTTAGATGATGGAACACTAGGAGGTGACGTAGCCACCGTTCTACAAGATCTTCAATTCCTAAAGCAGCAGTTCCAATCTATCGGCCTTGACCTCAACAATTCAAAATGTGAAATTTACATTTGTGACAATACTGACAGACAATCGACTATACAGAAATTTAACACAATAACCCCAGACATCAAAGTTTAGGAAAAAAGTTCATTGCGCCTCCTAGATTCCCCAATTTTAGAAAACAGTTTTTCACCATTCGTCGACGAAAAAATTAAATACTTTAACGATATTTCGGATAGACTTTCTAAAATTAATTTACATTCGGCTTTCACCCTTATCAGATATTGTTGTTTCGGTCCAAATTTTATGTATTTTCTCCGCTCTTCCTCTTTATGGAAGCAGCCACACCTTTTGGACAAAATCGATCACATTATTGGCAGTACTCTTACATCCATTTTAAATGTGGCTTTGGACGACCGCGCGTGGCTGCCCATTAGTTTTGGCGGGCTCGGCGTCCGCAAAATTTCTAGTGTAAGCCTACCGGCGTTCATATCCTCGGTCCACAGCACAGAAAAGTTAACCACACGAATCTTGATTCCTGCTCAGGTTGACTCTGAAGTGCCGTGTTTGACTGGTGCGGTGAACGCCTGGAAGGTGGTTTGCCCGGACACGGTACAGCCCGAAAACCCGTCTTCCCAGAGACAGTGGGATGAGCCGCTTTGCAGGTTGGTACGGAATAAACTTATTAATACGTCCACCAATACTGCTGAGCGTGCCCGCCTGCTGGCTGTGGGTGAATGGGAGTCGGGCCTTTGGCTTCAGGCGCTACCGTCACCTAACATAGGCACTATGCTGGGTGACACCACATTCCGGCTCGCTACATGTTTGCGTCTGGGCGCTCCTTGCGGAGCTCCACATCGCTGTCAATGCGGTGAAGCAGTCGACTGCCTCGGACACCATGGCCTATCCTGCAGCAAGAGCGCTGGTCGGATGGCACGGCACGCCAGCATTAACGACATCATCCGTCGGGCTGTTGTCACCGCCGGGGTGCCAGCTGTTTTAGAACCCAATGGCTTGGCACGTGACGATGGGAAGAAGCCAGATGGAATGACAATAATGCCTTGGAAGTTGGGGAGGCCTTTGGTGTGGGATGCAACTTGTGTCGACACCCTCGCGCCATCCCATCTTCCTAGCACGGCGGGCTGTGCTGGGGCGGCTGCTGTAGGAGCAGAAAACCTCAAACGGCGCAAATATAACAACCTTTTTGGGAGTTATATGTTTGAGTCGTTTGGGGTTGAAACTCTAGGGCCTTGGGGCCCGAGTGCTCATCGAATGTTTCGAGACATCGCCAAGCGGTTGGTTGACTCTACACGTGACCAGAGGGCTGGCCTATTTTTAGCCCAAAGAATAAGCATTGCCATCCAACGTGGTAATGCTGCCAGCCTTTTGGGCACTTATCCCATTGACAGCGATGCGGACGAATTTTTTGATGCCCTATGAGCTCTTGCCTTTTTTTTTTCCTTTTTTTTATACACTTGTATATAATATATATATATATATACAATATGTAACAAAAACCCTGTCCGATCCTTAAGTGTTGGAGGTGGACACCTCCAACACTAATACACATTAGACACCTTTTCACTAAATTTGCAGGGCACTTGTGATGTGACTTGTGTCCGATTTGCGTGGGGTCCGCGGCAAACATATCCAGCACTTGTTCCTCGATTTCAAAGTTGCGCTCTCGTGGTCTTCCAGCATCAGCGGTCTGTGACTCGTGCTCATGAACACTGCCTGTGGTGTACACACGGTTATGCAGGCGTTGGAACACACGCTCTGACGGCGACAGTACTGTCACAAGCGCACCTCATACGTTCTACGCGCAGCTGCATAATTACAGTCGGTCTTGCCTAAGTACATCAACACATTAAAAATCCTGATTGGAATACATTATTCGCGAAACTTTAGCGGCACGTGATACGTACGGACGTCCGATCGAAAGCTATCTCCACGAAAGACTGGCAAGTTGGCTGAAGTTGGTAACAAATAGCGCGCCGGTAGGTAACCAGTCGGCGACATCAAAGAGTCGGCGACTAGTTTAAATAGTGCCTACAACGCGGTAGTGTATGGCGGTGTTCTTTGAAATAAAAATAGGTAAAAATAAAAAGATTTTGCCGACGGGTGGAGTGTTGTCAACTTATGAAAATTTGCCATATTCAGTGTTAAATTTCGCATGGATTATAAAAATAAAAAATCAATAACTTTTGGTTTTTATGAGTTACATTTTTATAACAATTTTTTATAGTACCTATGTTGAATCAGGAATACGCCTTTATTGGATCGGACAGGGTTTTTGTTACATATTGTATATATATATATATATATATATATATATTTTAGATGGTAAAATACTATAATAATTAAATCTAAACTAATTTAAACCTATCCAGTGATATTTAATTGTTAAGTTTGAACTTAAAGTTAATATTTTTAAAGTTTGAGTTATTCTTGCGTCGACGACATGCATTATTTGCGAAGGTGTTTTTATAAACATGATATTAATCCTTATCCAAATAAATACGTTATTCATCACAAGTATTTAATTTTTAACAAAATTGCCCTTGACGTCATTTGATTTCAATGAATATCTTAGGAGATAATTATCATAGTTTTAAAATAAATCCGCACGTCTGCCGGTTTCTCTGCGAGGTTTAGGTACTGTTCCACTCTTACTAAACATAGCGTGATGTACCTTAAATAGCTTTCTTAAAGTAATGGAATATATTTTAGTATGTTTTTTCCTCAAATTAACGCGGGTGAAACCGCGGGGCACTGCTAGTTATTTACTCTTTAATACTCTTGGAAGTTAGTTGGTACTGTTAGTAATTTACCAAAGCGCCATCTGTGTCACTATTTAGTACTAAATAACTATTAAGTTTACGAGGAATGACTAAAAGATGGTGCAAATTTCTCGGCGGAAAATGGTCGCCTACGTACACTACGGCAGTGCATATTTCATTTTTAGTTACTATACTCTATGGTGCATATCAAAAAGTACTCCGTGCGGCAGTGTCACCCCCATCTATCAGAAAGTACTCTGTGGTCACCCCCCTGAGTGTATAGGTGCTTTGTTTGCTTTTTACTATTGTATTTCTTTTCTTGCATGTTTATGAATACTTTATATCGTATTTATTTAATATTTTTTTATTTACATTATGAATTTAAATATATTAATTGCTCATTGTTGTCGCGTATCAAAAACCCAGTGGAACATATTCTAACCACCATAAAAGCAGCGTCGTACATGCGGCCAGAAATTATTTACAGTTATGAACCATATAAAGGTAATTCCTGATACTTAGGTACATTCATATTTTTTATCGTCGCGTAATATTGTGGATGACTACTGACTACCTCACTTTAAATATGAAATAATATCTATCTTCCATACTTTTTAAGATTTCTTTTCCATCTGATTTGACTGAGCTTCCACATGACGTCCATCACATACATTCAATGAAATCCTATTCAAAACCTAAAAGAATGATGATGATGGTTTTCTTGGGTGCTGAAGTTCATAGTAAGATCAAAAAGAAAATTCAAGATCGCGGTTGCAAGTATTTTCCATTTTTTCGTCATGGGTGTCGTTTTCATGGTTTTCGAGGGCGGCCGGTGTCGAATATAACCAAAGTAAATGGGTTGCTTTTCACACGGGCAATCTTATGTAGAAGCTCTTTCGAGGCGCAAGCAACATTTCCAACATCATTTACAGAGAGGCATTTTTTAGTTGCATAAGCTTTAAATCATGACTACTTTCAAGTATTAACCATAATTTACCATGATAACGCTTCAGCACACTCCGCCAGACGGGCAGTTGATGTATTGAGTAGGTACGGCAGTTGCACACCCAAGTAGCACTGCCATATTGCCAAAAGGTATTGTAGATTATGTCTTCGAGACAATAACTAAATTTTTGGCCATTGTTTTCGTTAAAACCATATCGACCCTCGATTCGAAGATATCTTAAGGCTATCCATCAAGGGAGAATTAAGTAGGTAAATGTAGGCACAGGCTTACAGAATAAGTTAACAAAGACTTCAAACTACTTTTCAGACTGATAAACTTCAGTACGATTTAAGAGTAAGCCAAGTATACCAAGTTAAGTATTTCTAAATTTACCGCAGAGAAGAAATTAGAAAAAATACTATCTCAGATATACTTTAGATAAAATGGTGGTATTATTTTACAAGTTAGTATTCTAAAACAGACGCAAAATAAAAGGGACATATGGCTGTTTGGTCAGATAAAATCAGCCTCAAGCAGGCTCTTTCATTTTTATTTATTTTCAAAAATCAAAGTGACACTTCGTCGCATTGTCATTATGAACCATGAAGACGCAGTGACTGCAGTCGAAAGGGCTGTGGTAGAGAACCCAAGGTAAGGGAAGCGTTACCAGGCAAGTTCGGAAGATTCTTCCTTTTCAATGAAGGAGTGGCAATTACACCTTTCCTAAGCGACACATTATTGTTTTCCGACATCCACGCGAACGAAGTCGCGGGCACAGCTAGTCTTCTAATAAAAATAAAGTTTTTTAAAATACAAGTTATTATTTATTCCGTATCATAATTCTCTTACCCATATTATCCCAATTTATTTGTGGTCTGCCCAACATGTTTTTTCTTCTATAGGTACTTCTCTATTAGTCGTCATCTCGGTAGTCACCCCATTTCTAGCCATATCATCGTTCACAAGTTTAGTTGTTACCTAATGTCGCAGAATAATTTCGAAGTAGCATCGTGTCTCAGATATTATAATATCACGTCGAAGTACAGCTGATGCCGGAGTTGAGTACGTCGAAATTGACTAATGTCGGAGTACCATTGTTGTCGAAGAAGCATGTCGTCTAAGTTGCATCGTTTCCTAGTTAAGAGGACTACTTGACCTAAAGCGCGGTCTTTGTCGGACTGCATAGAAAAGAAAGAGAAGCGCGATGACACAACGCTGGTAATTTATTGCAAAATATGAAGCAATTATGGATTTACGAAAAATCTAGAGTTTGGACAAAAAACTAAAACACTAGATAGAGTTTTAGTATGTTGCTTGTAGAATAATCTGCCTAAAAATCATAATGATTTATTCATTTATCCTGAAGAATATCATATATTTTTTTGATTTTTTTTACTGTAGTCGATCATATACTTTTATTGTTTCTAAAACTTGCGTTTTTTGCATTTAGGTCCTGTAAGCCCCTTAAGTCATGTCGAAGAAACGCTTTGTCAGAGTACAGCAGTGTCGGACTTAAGGTACAGTATTCCGAACTAAAGTATTGTCGATATGAAGACGTGTCGGAGTTCCATAGTGTCGAAATAAAATCTTGTCGTATTACAGTTTGTCGAAATTCAGTTGGTAAGTCGGCTAAGTATTGCTATACAAATACAACGCGGCAATTTTTATTTATTTTTTATTTATATTTTTTAATTACAAGTAACAAAGGACTCAAAAAGTTAATGCCGCCATGCGTCAGTCTCTTGAGTAGGTATGCGAAAAGAAATATTAAAAAGTATGGAAGATAGATATTATTTCATATTTATAGACAAAAAACAAATTCTGAAAAAAAAACTATACGTCCTTTTTTGTATGGGATTATTGGAATTTGGACAGGACAACGTTTGTCGGGTCAGCTAGTTTCTTAATAAAACAGATTAAATCCACAAACAGTTACTTATTACAGGACACAGGACATTATGGAGACCAACGTCAACAAAAACAAAACCAAAAAGTGCTTCGTCAAATCAAGAAAGACCATTGAGAACCAAATCCAGGGTTATTTTTCAGCAGTACAAACCTCTAACAGAAGGCCAGCACTTGATGGATACAACGAAAAAATCTTATTGGCATCATTTCTATGACGAAGAAGATGCTTGGCCGAAAGTCGTACTAGTTTTGTCAAACACGGAGAGAACAACAACAACAACAACGAGAAAAATAAGAAGAACTTTTGCTAGCTACTTTCCCCACTTAAGATACAGACACTCTTCTAGAGAATATGCAGGTTCTGATGATCAAAAGGATACCGGGAACGATTATTCCGTTTTGGAGTCTTCTAAAAACACCGATTTTGGTATGCGTAGAATTTCGCTCAATTTTGAGACTTTCGGCGATAAACCTATTCACATATATATATTTGTTTACAGAAAATGCTGAAGATTCTGATGATCAAAACGATACCGGGGAGGAAGATACCATTGCGAAGCCTCCTAAATATATTGAAGCTGGTATGAATTGGATTCCGCTAAATTATGAGATGTTCGGTGAAAGTGCTGTTCGTCAGAACGATCCAAATAACGTAAAAACAAAGGCGCCAACAACAAAACAGGAGACAACAACAGCAATAAAAAAAACAACAACAACAAAGGAGGCAACGACAACACAGGCGCTATCAATAATAACACAGGAGTCAACAAGAAGAACACTGGAGACAGTAGTAACAACAACCACACAGGCGGTGGCGCAAAGAAAAGGAAATAAAGGAAAAAATGAAGGAAAAAAAAATAAAGGAAAAAAAAAAAATAAAGAAAAAAGTGCTCAGAAATATCATGGGGGTTTAGAACATTATGATTATTATTATGATCATAAAATTTTTAAAGTGGATTATGATAAGAAAAAGCATGTTAGTTGAACGTTTTGTAAAAACTAATCGGTGGCCAAAATAGTCATGCCTGATACCGCTACAAAAAAAAAGGCCAAAGAAGGTGCACCTACAAAGAAAGTGGCGCAATCATTGAATCTCCATTCAGTTTTAAAGCACAACTGTAGCGGTATCAGGCATGACAATTTTGGCCTAATACAGGTTGGGCAAAAAATCGTGGATCAAACGAAACAGGGCGATAGTAATTGGGGTTATTTGTAGTAAAAAGTGTTAGTGCGAGAGCCCTAACTTGATCTCCTTAAAAGTTATGACAATTTGAGTGTTTACAGTAAGGTTCTAATGTTAGAAATAATTTTTTTTGAGCCTTAAAAGATATTGAAAAAAGTGCCAATACTGATAAATGATGGTACCCACTGTCACAAAAGCACTGTTGTAGTGATGATACTTTTTTTTTCTTTTTCTATTTTTTTTTACTGTAAATAACCTCAATTATCGCCCTGTATCGTTTGATCCATGATTTTTTGCCCATCCTGTATAGTTGATGTAACAGTAACACAATCTCTATTTGATGACATACAAGCCACCGCAACGCTACTAAAGTACCTTTTTGTCATTCATTCATTTTGCATTCGTTCACGCCGCCGTGTCAGAGTTTTATAATAGAGAATACGAGGATATTGTGGTGATCAGTTAGATATTATTTTGTAATTAAAATATTCGTCTCTTACGAGAAAATCGACGTGCGACTGTAATTTTACTGATAAACTATGTACGGGTTTACGACAATATTTGAATGCCCCCCTCGAATTATTGAGCTTTTACTAAAACAATTACGAATTTTAAGTCATAAACATACTTCCAGCTTCCTGAACTGTACTATAGCACTCGTTATGACAGATTATAACCACCATTACATGAAATTAGGCTTCCTTTTGAGCTTGTCCTTGTGCCATAAATGTGATGAATATTTTTTATTAAACTTATAAAAATATATACTTAATGTTAGTTGTCACATTTGTAGCGGTATCTACAACGCCACATGCGAACAACGCGTCATATTGACGTCACGCAAAATCCTGCATCTCGTAAGCAGAGTTTACCGCGCAACTAGCACAGTTGCAATGGCCCGACATGAATCAAACACCCGTCTGGTCGGAGGATCCTCCCTTTTCTATAGAGTATGAGTGAACTTTACACCCTGTTCCTCATACCTCTATACTGGTGACCCCGAACATGAACGTCAGCGCAGCCTTCGTGCAAATACTTCAGCGTGACGGCATCATCATCACTCCCGCAAGATTTAGAGCGGCGAGTCACCCAGCCAGCCAGCATCCGTAGCTTCAACGGGTATCCTGACCACCAGCATGCAGCGACCGCGCATACCTGGTCATCACCCTCAGCCGCATCAGCAACTTCGGCACAGCACACTGCACCCTCGTCCGGGCTACAAACATAGCCCTGAATAATCCTCTCCCGGTCGACGCCAGCAGTCAGCCTCAACCCGGAGCTGTACCACATCCGACGCACTGGAGCATAATGAAGCGCCACTCTGACTCACTGGCGACATCTTCGCAGACAGTTCCGACTCACCGTGAACTATGCGGCAACCGGTTCCTACTCACTGGAACCTCAGCTGGCTTGGCAAACATCGCAAGATACAAGACAGCCCAATATCGACCTCCAGTCTCCGGGGGGGAGTGATGCAGTGGTATCTACAACTCCACATGCGAACAAAGCGTCATACTGACGTCACGCAATGAATCATCGGGCAGTTGCCCGCCAGACACAACACCCATCTGGTCGTAGGATCCTCCCTTTTCTATAGAGTATGAGTGAACTTTACACCCTGTTCCTCATACCTCGTTACATTAATTACGCTGAAAAAAAAAGTCAATATTATTGTACAAGAGCGATAGAAATGCCTTTACAAAACTGAATTATCATTGAAAAGCATTGCTAGCCTACCTTTATATACAGTAACTATGCTTTAAAAGAGAAAAGATCTCCGTTAACTATTGTGTAATAGAGGGACTATAACAGTTATAAAAAAAAACCTGTTCTAAAAAAGTGTCTTTGTGATAAGTTTATCACTACGACTATAACGAGCTTTAATAAACCTTTATATGACAATTTAAGCTACATAAATGTAATTTGAAACTCAGCTATATCACCAAATCACTCTGCTGTAGACTTTTTGTGCCCACTATAGTACTATATACAGTAACGACGATCTAAAAACCCACAATATCACAATATCGCCCTATTCTTGAGTTTTCATCTGTACTATAACGAAAGTACGGTCAGAACCTTTATTGCGTAAATTAGGCGCATTAGGGCGACAGTAAACACAGTTATAAAGTTCTATTGTTGTATCCTAGTCTCATTGGAGGTTGCTATAACGCCTGACTAGAACAGTTATACAAAGTCGCGAAGTACATAAGTCTTTACATCAATTCCTAATAGGTCTTTTTTGTTGTACAAACTTATAGAGCCAATATGTATTGTCAAACACTTTTACACAACAATCAATCGCCACCAAAACCTTTATACATCGTTTACCCAGCTTTTTTGAGATATATGGTTTGGTTATAGAGATATGTAACACGAAGAAGAAAAACAACGACAACACGAAGACCTAGGGAGTTCACCAACACCAAGTGCTACGAGTGTGGCTTGTTCAATGTCTCAGAGATCCCCTACGAACCGACGTGTTCCCAGATATTCTCAAGCAATGATCGCAAGTATGTGTACATGAGAAGAAAATTCAAAGTAACGTGTAATGATGAAACCCTGTTTAAAGGTAACATTTTGCAACTACAAGCACCCACATGACACCATAAGTAGTAAACCATAAACCATAAGGTTTACTATAAACGACTATCTAAAGTGACCCTCCGCTCCGAACGCATTCAAATACAGTTCACACTTGTGCAATTATGAGGCTTATCATTCATAAGTGAAAACCTATATCTTCTTAAGCAATCTCTTAATCATAAGACCTTGAATTCCCACGGTACTTAGCATAACAGTATAATCAACCTATAATGTTCCCACTGCTGAGACACAGGCCTCTTCTCTGTGAGAGGGAGTGGGCCGTAATCCACCACGTAAGCCCAGTGCGGATTGGTAAGTTTCGCATGTCTTCGATTCTTTTGGTCCTAGGACATGCCGGTTTCGTCACGATGTTTTCCTTCGCCGTTTTGAGAGCAGTGGTGATGAAATAAATTACACAAAGTAAAGCGCTTGCCTGGGTTCGAACCCACGACCTACAACTCGTAAGTCGGGGTCGCTACCACTGGGTCACCACTGCCCATGGTCCTTATTTCAATGAATTTCAAACTATCTGTTTGAACAATTAAGTTTTTCTTCTAGGTGGATGCTTCACACGGTTTCTTGACGTTGGCATGGTGTACGAAGAGAGGGGTTGCCGGACGATGCCTGCGCAGACCGGCGAGAGCTTTGCGTCCAGTAGATTTGCGCAGCTCGAAACATCCATGCATAGCCTGACAGAAGGCTGCATTTCCAGCCCATTTGCCTCCTTGACCCCCTTCAATAGAGCTATTTCTTTGTACGCTAGATACCATGTCTGTATATGTGTCGGTAGGTACTGCAACCACGGGAAAGCCTTGCGTGTTAATCCTATATCCTTCATGTTGTTAAGTGTTTTTTCATGTACCTATTTTATATGCGAACCCTATTGGCTATCGTAATCCAATGCTGGTCTGGTAAATGGTCAGTGGCGTTTTGATAGGAGATTTAATGCCGCACTCAGAGATGATATTTACAAATAATCAATGATTACGTAACGACAGACAGAAGTTTATGACATTTGGTACTTACGTCGTCAGCTGAAAAGATGGACCCAATTAAAAGGATTAAGTATGCCAGGCTTATGAGAGTAAGGAGTGACACGCACATGTACGGGCGGCAAGATCGAATAGAAATAATATAGAAAAAACTTATCAAAATGAAGGATATACGATTAACACGCAAGCACTGACCTGTATTATACAAGTCTGGACTTCATACTATCGATGACAAAATGAAGACATTTGATTTTCGCCATTTTGGCGCTGATAGCAACGCGGCAACGTGAGGTTCCGTGGAACTAATATTAGAGATGGGACATATCCTTCGATAAAAAAATACTTTTATGAACTTTATCGATCGTTATAACCACTGAGAGTAATTTATTACTTACTTAAGAGAAAAATATCGAATCACTCCCACTTATTTTTATGCTTCATTTTTGAGTAATAGAATAATTGCTCTGCTAAGGTTAACTGAAAATTCATTAGGGTGCGGTTATATCGAAAGCTATAAACTAGTGGATAGTATCCTTGTAAAGTTACAGCACATCAGGGTAGATCAGTGAGCTTTAAATATAAGGATAGGCTTATAACTTAGCTTAAAAACTACTATGGTTGAGCTAATATCCCTTTTTATCCGGGGCGGAAAATCTTCATGGAAGTCCGCCGCCCTGGGGCGGGCAGCGGGGTCTGTCAGACTCTTACTGGCTTAAAGTCACCCCGGTGTTCCATCTCACACCTACTCCAGAGGTCGCGGAAACATACGATCCTTCCGCAACGAGCTAATATCTCCTGGCTCAACTACACTAGTTTTACAAGCTGAGCTGGGGTCACGTTAGTTCGCAATGTGAACTAAAAACTATTGAGCTATTATGTTGCCATTTCGCTCTAACCTAGTAAATCAAATGGCAGTTGTATTCTTCGTGAGCTATATTGCATTACATTTATGCGCATGCCTTCATAATAAAAATATCACGTAGTAAACACTAAATACACAAAAAAGTCGTATTCCACGATTTAGAGACGACATCAGAGACGAACCAAAAAACTCAACGTTCATTTGAAAGAACGTGCCAATATGAGTTCCTGAGAACCTCGAGCCCCGCTTTGAATCGGCACAAAGAACTGTCATTTCGTAGAGTATCCAGCGTACTGTTTCGTTGCATCATCAAAATCGACACATCATCAATCAACAAAATCGTGGAGTAAATGTTACCGATTTGCTAAAAATCGTTATTTTTGTCAGCTAAAAGCAAAAAAATTGCTGTTATTCCACAATTTCGCTCTGTACCAGTTACTTCGCCACTATTATTCCATTATTTTATTAATAGTTTTCATTCCTTTGCCGAAACGGAACTTATAATATTGTGTGTGACATTAGAACAAACATAATAACACCAAGGTACAAATATAATGTAGAATGTAATAGCAATGTACTGTCTATTGAATTTTGCTAGTAAATGAACATGCAAAGTAGGTAACTTTGTCGATGAAATCTTAGGAGTTATTTAACATATACTTGTGGGTCACGCTAATGATTAATAATATAAAAGTAATAATAAATAAAATTTCACTTTTATCAAGATGTTAGATCAAGATCCATTGAACAGGTTTAAGTAAATATATTGCTATTACATCACAATATGTCGGCTATTAGTGTAATAATTGTATAATGTTATCTCATTTATAGGACATAATGCAGCCATGATTAGATAGATATCTAGATATGATAGATATAGATTTTGGGGTTCCTTAATAAAAATATAAATATATGCACTTTATTTTCATTTTTTTTTCAATGTTTCGTTCACTTTTCTCCGATAAGCACCAATTCTTTTAATAATTTTCAATAGCTTGTAAATTAATTAACAATAGCTGTTATACAACAACATTCATATCGATCAAGTTCAGTAACTACAATATAAACACTTACATGCGAGTAATCGATTTAGCATGCTATTACAGATATTAAGATACATTTCAGTAAATGGGTAGCTTTTATTCGGTGAATTTGCTCTAATATAGTAATGACGAGTAACAGCCATATAGTAGCTTCTTAAACATGAAACTTGGGAATCGAAAACTTTAATAGCGCTATTACTGCACTCACATTAGTATAAACGAGAAATGAAAGCTACTATATGATCATTTAATAAATGCACTATAAGAATACCGAGTAAAAGTTTATACGATAAGTTTAAAGCACTTAAAAGCGAAAAATGCTAAAAAGTCGTAAGTAACGCTTATACTATAATTATATTGTTTTCTCCAAAACCACCGCTTCAAACCCACCGGAACACCTTAAACTCAAACTACATCACTGCTCTTCTAACATTTCCACTTTCTCTTGCGACTGTCCTCCTCTTGAACGTACTTCTTACATTAAATACCTTGGTACGTATTCTTATCGACGACCACCTAACATTTAGGCAACATATATCCAACCTTTCTGGCAGAATAAGAAAACTTATTCACACCATGCGTAGACTACGAGACTGTCTGCCCACAGACACACTACAACAAGTCTACCTAGCGCTATGCCAATCGATAATTCAGTATTGCATCAACGTGTGGGGTATTGCTGGAAAGACCTACTTAATTAAAGCTGAAAGAGCACAGAGGGCGCTTTTTTTTTTTTTTTTGTATGGGAAATCATCTAATGACTCCTCCCGCTCTGGGTGGAGCGGAAGGGAGTGTCAGACTCTTACTGACTAAAACCCACCCGTGTTCCTTCCTTAGCCCTTTATGTTCCGGGGCAGCGGTAACCCTTTCGGACGATCCCGCTACCCCGGCAGGCTTCGGCCCTGGCGGGCCCCTTCCTTAATGCTGACATCTCTTTGAGGCGCACGTGGAACACATACGCGCCGTCCAGCCGTCCTTCTGGGCCGGACGCGAGAGGTCGCCGCCGTTGCCGATCGCCTCTACGAGGACACGGCGGTGCTCCGCACAAGCGGGGCAGACCTCCACCGTATGCTCCACCGTGTCCTCTGGGCGATCCTCGCAATGGTGACACCCGGGCGTCTCCTCCCGCCTGATGATGTGCAGGAACCTCCCGAAACATCCGTGTCCGGTGAGGACCTGCGTCAGGCGGTAGGTGAGAACGCCGTAACGCCTCTCCAGCCACTCCTCAAAGAGGGGTCTAATCGCCACTATCGTGGCGTGCCCTGCGCTGGGTTGCGAAAGTCGCTCTTTCCATGCCACCGTGAGATCGCGCCGGAGGTCCGTCCGCTCCGCCGCGATTTGCCGCGGAAGCGGAGTTTACCCCCGACGTAGTGCCTCCGCGCGCCACTCATACAGGCGCGCGAGGACTATCGCCTCCAGATCCCATGGCGGCATTCCGGCAAGGAGGCTCGCCGCCTCGCCCGAGATCGTGCGGTACCCCGGATCAGCCTTACGGCTACCACCTTTTGGGGCGCGTTCAGATAGTGGGCGGCTCGCAGCCGCAGTAAACGCGCCCACACCGGGGCCCCATATAGGGCCATGGACCGCACGACCCCCGCGTAAAGCCTCCGGCAGGAGGCGTTTGGTCCCCTCAGGTTGGGCAAGAGCCGCTTGAAGGCGGCCCCGGTCCGTTCCAGTTTGGGGGCCAAACGTCGAAAATGTTCGACGAAGTTCCACCGGCTGTCGAGGACGAGACCCAGGTATTTCATCGTTACCTCGACGCCGATGTGAACCCCTCCTACCATCAGTTGGAATCCTGATGGTGGCCCGTTCCGGAGCCCATGAAAAGACATGGCCCCGGACTTGTGCAATGCCACCTCGAGACCCAACCGCCGGATCCTCTCCACGACTATCGCAACCCCTCGTGTCATTGCGTCGGCCGCCGCCTGATGCGACCTCCCCTGCGCCAGGACCAGCGTGTCGTCAGCGTAGCAAACCACGCTGACGCCATAAGGGAGGTCGGCCCGCAGCACCCAGTCGTAACCGATGTCCCACAGGAGCGGCCCCAGAACCGATCCCTGTAGGACACCGCACGACATCTCTCGCCGGTTCCAGTTCCCGTCGCGACCAGGGTAGATGACGACTCTGTCCGTCAAATACGCCCCGACTACTCGACGGAGGTAGGTCGGCACCCGGTGATACCGGAGTGCCTCCCCAATGCAGCTCCAAGGCAGGGTATTAAACGCGTTGGCGATGTCGAGTGACACCGCCACGACGACCCCACCCCGGGACACCGCGTCCCCCGTCGTGAGGGCTCTCACGCGCATGATGGCGTCCACCGTCGAGCGCCCCTTGCGGAAGCCAAACTGACTGTCCGGAAGATCCGGCCCCGTCCTCCCCAAGTGCCCGACGAGGCGGCCTGAAAGAAGAAAGAAAGAAAAAAAGTTTATTTGGTCACAGTTCGTGAAACACAAAATACAAAAATAAATAAAAAGGTTTCAAACAACAATAGTGTATGCCTCACGGCTGCGCCAAAAAAGGCTCATTTCAGCATTAATGCCAGACAGATGCTGTCTGACGCTGGTTTTCAAATGAACCTTTAGGGAAAAGTGACGGGGAGTACACACAGTTTCAACATACCTAATACATACTTATAAATAAACTAGTAATCACGTACATATCAAAACAAATACAAATAAGAGAAGAAAAAAAAAAACAATACATCAAAGTCTCGGCAAAACCTGTTTTTCGATGAGATTGATCCGTGCACGGTGCACTCAAAGCACAATAGGCCGCCGAGCACGACGGACCGTACATTTGTGTTATTTAGTTTTGCGACAATAAAACTGTGGGTTGTTTGAAAATATGAATAGTCGTAATAATAATAAAAACTGCAATGAGCGGCGTGCAATGATTGTTGACATAACCGTCCCACATGACGAGAACCTCGTGAAAGCCGAAAAAGATAAACAAATCAAGTATCTTGACTTGGCTCGCGAGGTTGTCGACATGTGGGATGTGGACTCAGCGATCATTGTGCCGATAGTCGTGACTGCCAATGGGTTAATAGCCAAGAGTCTCGACCAACACCTAAGGAGGCTCTCGTTGGCCAGCTGGATCAAGGGCTTGATTCAGAAAGCGGTACTTCTGGACACGGCCCGCATTGTCCGGAGGTTCCTCTCTCTGGAGCCCTGACCGCCGGTAGCTTGGACCCTGTTCCCGATACCGGTGGGCTACTATTTTTTATATTTTTAAATGTTTTTATGTATTCTTTTTTATATTCTAATATTTAAAAATATAATTTATATGTAAATAATGAAATAAAAACTAAGATAAAAAGAATCATAAACAGATCTACTTATACGAAAAAAAATGAAGAAGTACCTTCCTATAACAATAGATGAAGTAGGTACAAATGTTAGTAAAAGAAGGTAAGTGTTATTTACTACTTACGATATTCAGCATTGCTATTTTGTGTAATTTATTTATTTATACCCTCTCTTGTTTTAGTAGTGCATTTACGAATGATGCCACATCCTGTATTCACATTAACAAAAGTACTGTCTTCGGCCAATTCCAACAGAAGAATAAATTTATGAAAAGGATGTGCGATGCGATCTCGACACCAGCTGCGCGTCACAGTCGCAAGTAGACAAGGCACAATGTGTTAGTATATAAAACAACGACAGAGTACGAGTTAACGGTGACAAAAAAAAATATAATATATATAATAATAATACTTAATGTGTTTCCCACAGGTCTCACCACTGCGGCGGCAGTTAGGCAGTTAGGCGCTGCAGCAGCGCCATCGAGTCGGGGACGTTTGAGACAGCAAAGGACGGGAAAAACACAGAGTGTGCCACCACGCACATACCCCATTCTATGCAATCGTGACACAACAGGGATTGTGTTTAAGCTAAGTACTGCAGGCATTTCATATAAGTGAAAGATTTAGGGCGACCATATCTAATTTCTGTTGCGAATCTATCAGATACTGCCGTAAACGTGTTCTGAACGTGTGGATAGTGCCCAGTACCCTTAATGGTGGTGGGATATTATTCCACACCTTAGATGCAGCGTATCGGAAAGTGCCTCTGAAAGCTGCTGTTCTATGAGACTGTGTTGACAGTTGTTGTGCACATTGCCTGGGCGCGCAATTTCGTCTACTAGCCATCTACTAGCTTTTCGTCTACTAGCTTGTCGTATAAATACTTTGGTTTCATAGACTTAACGACACCAAAAATCAGGCACGCTAGATGTAACTTTCGTCTCGACTTCATCTTGAGAATAAAGTGTTTGTTAAGAACGGGGGTGACATGACTTCTAGGGGGAACAGAGTAACAGAAGCGCGCACATGCATTTTGGACTCTTTGTATTAGTCGATCGGTACGAGCAAGCAAGCGAGGGCCGTAAACTGTATCAGCGTAGTTTAGACATAACAAGGGTTTGGACTAGCTGCTCGCGAAGCTTTTCAGATAAGAAGGGCCTCATCTTGTAAAGCAGTTTCAGACGATAGAAGCAGTTTCTTACGGAGTCAGCAACAATATGTTTCTCAAATCTGAGGCTGCTGTCCATACATAACCCAAGGTTCCGCGCCTCATCCACACGGTCAATAAGCTCCCCATTAGAGTTAAATTAAGTCTTAAAGGTACCTTCTTCAACTGCTGCCTGGTACCAAACAACATTTTAGTTGGTTTTCAATGGGTTTAATGCCAAGCAATTCTCGTCTGACCAGGTGGCGATTCTTTCTAGGTCGTCGTTTAGGTCTCTAATGGCCGCAATAGGAGCCATTAGAGTTAAATTAAGTCTTAAAGGTACCTTCTTCAACTGCTGCCTGGTACCAAACAACATTATACTTGGTTTTCAATGGGTTTAATGCCAAGCAATTCTCGTCTCACCAGGTGGCGATTCTTTCTAGGTCGTCGTTTAGGTCTCTAATGGCCGCAATAGGAGTTCGGAGTTGTTGACTAATGCACAAAAGGTTTAGAATCAGAATATAATTGCAGAATATAATCGAAAATTTTAGGATCTTGCCTCAAATAGGTTGAGTTCTCTATTATTGTATTAGGCGTATTCGGATATTTTTAGTTCTGAATGTTGAAGCCAGGAAGGTGCAAGTGCACCCTCTTGACCCCACTCCCGGCGCTCACTCACATCGTCCTTTGTCTAATAATCCTGGGCTATTAGAATAAAGTGATCAATGTCAATAAACTCCGATTGAATAGTTCTATGTGTTAGTTTTAGTGAATCATAAACATGGAAATAAGAACTCTGATGTGCTCTATTTAGGTATACTTAAATCGTTTTATTGATATAGTAATAAATCATTGAAAAAAAAAGTAAAACGTTGTCCATGTTACTTTTGCCACAACTTTTCTTTTCACGATGCGGGTATTATCCATGTATTCAGATTTCAAAATCAGTAGGCCAAAATTCAAGTAGCCAGGGATATTAATTGTTAACCAAATTGAGTAGGTGCCACGTAGTACCAACCTAAATTGCTTGCATCTTCAAATCACAACTGTCTGAAGTCTTTTTGACAGGGTCTCGTGGCTAAATGGTAACAGCCTCACGTGTCGATCGAAGGTTAAGCTACACTTGATGCGATCGATTTGTGGATGGGTGACCATCCATTACACATCGAAACTCCTCCGTGCCTCGGAAACACGTTAAATCGTTGGTCCCGGCTGTCATTCTTCTTGTCATCTTTGATGCCCGAAAGTCTGACAACCAGTCATGGATGCAGCTGAATACCAGCATTTTAGAAATAAAAATGATAATTTTTAAATTAGGTATATTTTTTTCGGTCAGACAGGTACCTAGTAGCCTATCTGACTTCCACAACCCAGTTATTGGGTAATACGATACCCCTTGGTAAGACTGGTTGTCAGACTTTCGGGCTTCTGACGACCCGTAACGACTGTCAAAGATCCACGAATGACAGCCGGGACCAACGGCTTAACGTGCTTTCCGAGGCATGGAGGGGTCTCGGTATGTAAAGATAGTCACCCATCCACAGACCAACCGCGGCAAGCGTAGCTTAACCTGATCGATCGACCTGTGCGGCTGTTATTATTTAGCCACGGGCCCCTCTGATGATGATGATTAGTATGGTTTTTATTGTAAAAAGAAAGTTATTAGAGGTATCTTCATGATTTTTTTTTCTATCGAACCAAATAAGTTGTATTATGTTTTAAACACACTATCTACCTTGCATATTATATCGTGATGAATATCATATATTTTTATGGTTTTGTTTACGATAGTCGATCATATACATATTATTATTTCTAAAACTTGCGTTTTTTGCGTTTTGGTCCTGAGTTCAATACCTAGACTTGACCAAAATTTATGAAACAGCTGATTTTTGTTTCGTGATTTCAGAGTTGGTCCCCATAGTGAAAGTTGTTCAGTTCTATGGTCTAAAGTTTGTCGGGTTAATTTTTTAACACCTTACTTAGGCCACCTATTTAAACGGATGATGGTGGACGTTAATAAGTACCCATTATTTTTTTATAAGTAGTCATTTGTCTACAAATACCAATTTATTGACACCCCATTGAGTTCTCAGGATCTGTGCGTGACAGGCAAACCGTGGAAAGAAGTTTAGTGACCTAATAGGTACAGACGCCAGCAAATCAAACTACCCGAAACTGTCAAATTTTCCCATTCAACTTTGAACCTTATTTTTTAGAGATAAAGTGGAAAATCTATAAAAGAAATTTGACAGATTTTAGTAGCTTGATGTGCTGGCGTCTGTACCTACAGAACTGTGAAAATGGTGATGTTATTCTGGCAGATCGTGGATTCAAGAAATTGCTTGAGTTTGTAAAGATTTTTATATTTTACTAGCGGCTTGCCCCAGCAATGTGTGCAATTTTTTTTTCTAATTTCTTATATTTTCTTTCATACAAAACCTTGTCCGTGGCAATACCGAACAAAATAAGAAAAGAATTATCCAATTTGGTGTAGTCATTCGGAAGTTATGCGCGTACAGACATTTTGACGACTTTGTTTTATACTATGTGTAAAGGATAAACTGGAATTTATTAAGTAGGTGTTTCTGAAATGGAACAAAGTTTTTTTTTTGCGGAAAAAGACTTCATATCGAAAACATGACATTTATAGGTACGTAATAGAACACAGGCCGGAACTGGAGTCTGAAGGTGAGTTAAGTGATTTTAAGCAACACGGGTTTTTATTGTAACAAAACATATTGTCCGAAAGAAGTAAACTACAAAAAATATTATAGATTTGCAGTTACTAATACCTACTTCGTTAACTTAGTTATGCTGATGCATGACGAAGCAGGAGAGAAGATGCGGCACAGCTAACGCACCATCCAGAACGTAAATGAGACAAACGTGCTGGTCGGATGAAACATAATAAATAATCATCGACATGAGAGGAAGAAGAAATAGGTACCTATTAATACTTTTTTAAAATTGCTGACCTGGTGAAGGACGCAGGAATCCGTTGGATGCGAGAAGCACAGAACCGGTCGAAGTGGCGGTGCATGGAGAGGCCAATGTCCTGCAGTAGATATCTTTCGTCTAAAATGATGATGAAACTGTTATTACTCAATCCTTATCTTATAATTACCAAAACTCAACCCATATCAGCCAGCTACGAAAACGGACAATACAAATCCGTAGCTAATTGGGCCAGCACCACCTCCTGCACCCTCCAGGGGGGTAATTGCATAACACACTAACAGTAGCAATTTGGCTTTCATTTTGACAGTTCAACAACAACATTCATTGCGTTATTTATGCTGAGCACACAAATTTTTTGAACATATGAAGCAATGGATTAACAATATCGTTTAAAATAATTTAGATAGTGACTGTAAGTGTGTTTCGCAACTTACTAAGGTATTTACAGGACCTACATGAGGCAAAAGACAGAGCTGTCGGTCGATACATGCTACGTACTGTAGCTACAGTACGTAGCATGTATCGACCGACAGCAATTCCTACATGTAGGAATTGTCGGACAAAATATTGGAACTTTGTCATCGACACAAGAAGATGTAAGTACCTAATAAGTAAAATGTTTTACTCAATCAAAAACCCATCCCAAATCCCTATTTGGGATGGGTTTTTGATTGCAACAAGAAATATTAAAAAGTATTATGGTAACCCTTTACCATAAGTAATACTTTTTAGTTGTTCTCGAGTTTTCAGTATTAATTTTACCTACTTTAATAAAACCTGTAAGTCGAAAGCTCGGACGTACCAAAAAGCCGAACATGTCCGAACGAATCCGGTCCCTAATCCCATATCAGCCAGCCACAAACGGATGGACAAAACAAATCCCTAGCTAATTGATCCACAAAAAAAAAACCACGCTACCCTTGCGCGCGCAGCCGGCATTCGCCGACGGGCCGCCGTCCGCGCAACATGGCGCGCGCAGGCGTATTTATAACGTTCCTGATACTAGTATACACGGCGCTAGTTCACACAGAAGTATTGACACCGAGGTATTTTAACTTAGCGTCGAAAAAGAAGATTACGGCGACAGCTACCTGCGGCGACGAGGGACCAGAGCTTTACTGTAAATTGGTCGGCGCAAACGCAGATCATGATGAACATGTGATTCAAGGACAGGTGAGATTGTTTATATTTTTGTGTGTGAATGAATTTTGTGTGGTTTCAGTAATTGTGTTTTAGTTTTTTGGTCCTTCGGTTAGTACCTAAGTACTTACTTTGTGCGATGAGGAAGTTAGGGATATTTGTATTTTTCGGTCTTCTTTATGTACTTATATTGACATGGTCTTGTGTACAATCGACTGCACGATGTGGTTACACTGAGCCTTGAACTGGCCTAGCGTAGAACGGAGTGTCAATAGAATAAGGAATAGCTTGTACTAGTTTTTATACCACTGACCTGCGGTGTACTGGACAATATACTTCATACTATGAATGAAGGTATGACTGAAGAGAGCTTTTGCTACGATAAGATCAAAGTTTTGTTAATAACTTGACATTTTGATATCGGTTCTGTGCTTCCAATATACCTAATTAAGTGATCCGTGACGATGGTTGACTTGGCGTGCTAGCTTTGCCGCTCACTCTGTGAGCAACAGTGTTTTAGTGATGATCAGTATAAAATTGGATACTATCATTAATTGTCTGTTATAAAGCAACCGTTATAATATATAACCTAACCGTCCCTTCCGGCGCCCACGCACGGCGATACCGTGGTTGACTCTTCACTGAGTCTGACTGACTATGCCCAGTTGGTCAGCGATTTGATTTTGTGTCATAAATGGTATGTGAGTCTGTTACAGTCAGTGTTAGTGTTTGGTAATACTCTTACATCTACGTACTTGTAAAGGTTCCGTACACTTTTCTCTGCTTGTCTTTGATGACCGTTTCTTTTTTAAACACAAAGCGTTTTATGTCAGCTAAGATATCAATTGACAGAATAGTCATTATGGGCCATGGCATATAAAGGCCATAAGGGTATGACGCTTAAAATCACTTAGTACCAATCAGTTCTAATAATTATGCTTGGTAAGTTCAAAGTTTTTACTGACAACATGACAAGTTAGGATTCTTCAAAAAAGCAAAAGACCCGAATCCAAAGGTCCGAATTGATTTTTTTTAACGCTTGAGTTTGTAGTACCTACACGTAGGCCATGAGTACACTTTGCTTACCTACTTAAACTAGTCAGCTCAATTATAAACTCGAAAGCATGGAACATAATAACATAACAGATACTTTGAAATGATTCGGAGAGTCCCATGTGGACATAACTTAAAGCAAGACGCCTACGAGCCTGCATAAAGAATATAATTGTGAAGTACGTAAGCTTATAATAAACTGAATACAGTGTAGAACAATCAGCTACCGAATGATAAGCGAGTGATAAGCTATCTCCGTTCCGCTGCCCCAGCGTCCGCCTGATAACGGGTTCGATGCTCCGGTGACGCTGAAAGCTCTTAAACTTTTGTAATCTAGGTTAAAGTTGTGAAACGGTTCACTTATTCATTCAATTTTTCATGACGCTCATGAAAAATGAAGTGCAATTGCAAAAAGGAATCGGACACGGAGGGGAGGACTTTGATATATTTTATGATGAGATCATTGAGTCATATGTAGATTGAGTTGTAGGAAAGGAAATTGCTAAAGATATTAAAGATGATAACTACATAAAGTAATTCAACAAATGGTCAAACACGAGTATGACATGTCACAAAGTATAACGTTTTTAGAGTCAAGATATGTAACGTTTGTAAGTAGTTAAAATATCTACGTTATCTGTAAACTTTGAACCGTCTATCTGTTAAATGGTTAAATGTATATTTTTGACTGGGTTATTGTGCTGTTACATTACTCATTTGAACTCTAACGTTTACTAAGAATATTTTTGTATCTCAGTTAGAATTTATGACGTCATCGTCTTTATTTTAAATCAATTTTCAAACTTCAGAATCAATGAGGATGGCTATAAGACTAGGGTAAGACCAAAGAAACGACAGATGGATTGTTTGAAAGATGATACGAGTATAGTTGGAAAGGGATGAGAGAGGTGTAGGGAGAAAGAAGAAATGGTGCACCAGCCAGCACCGAAACCCAAATAAATGGGGATGAGTAGGAGGATTATGATTGTTATCACAAAAATATTGGTCAGATTTTTTTTTCCGCCATGAGTAAGATGGTGTTTTCTGACCTCATGTGTATGATCTAATTTTGGTACTCATAAACTTGTGTACACTGCACAACTGTTTGTTGATACTGTCACGACCTATTACAAACATGGGTTGCATTGTAACACAATACTTACAGGCTATCATTTCTTGCAATGATCCCAGTCCTGAGCGAGTTCTGCGAATTTTGCCAAACATCGGCGACTCTCGTGGCCTTTTTGCGGACATATGGCGGCCAAATGCTCTCGCGCATCCTATTCAACTTAGCTCCTTTGTTTTTACAGACACAATGGTTCCAATCGCTGCGAGTTTTTGTTAGAAGTTTTTGGATTTAGATATTTTGTGAATGGTGTTGAATACAAATGAGGGGAAGTGTAGAGTTAATTCCATTGATTTTCTTTGATACCTACCTAGGTAATTTATGTCCTCACAAGATTGATAAGACATGAAATGATTTAAGATGTATCTAACATAGTATATCTATTTGTTGAATTTGTAATATATCTGTTGTAAATACATATTATACAAATGGCAAAGTAGTATGTAGCAGATTGACTACCCGGAGTGGGCCGGATGTCATTATGCTGTGCTGTGAAAGTTATTCATTTGCACAGTGTTAATAAAAGCCTAGTTGCTGATCTTATTTTTGTAAAAGTGCTCCCTACTGTTACAATTAGTAATAATTCATCGTCTTTGTCTTCCACTGCTTGGACGTTGCAAATTAGCTCGAACCTGCACGATCTACAGCGGCTGTACCGGCCCCGAGCCATCCGGCAGTTGGAATTTACTGGGCTATGCAGCCGTTCAACTCTTTCAATCAAATACATCACACATGCACAATGCCTCCTTGTTTCATCCCTGGATATATTTCTAATATTTTTCGTTCAGACGCATTTAAAGGTCATAGCACACATATCAACTCGGAAAGGCATCGTCACCGTATCAACTCGAGCCATTCAGTATTCTTTGTATAGATAGTGCAATCCACGAAGACGCGCCCCACTCTTCTTCCTAATCTCTTACACTACAAGTGTGCAACATTCCGCTAGTGTTTTATTTTTTTCGATACACACTAATTACTTATTACTTAGTGGGTAAATAGCGTGTATGGAAAAAACAAAACAATAGCGGAATTAACTGGCGATATTACGATTAGGAAAAAGAGTGGGGCGCGTCTTCAAGGATTGCACTATCTGTATAAAACTCCCTACTGCAACGCACACTAATCGGAATCGTAACGTAATCGCCTCGCCTCGGGACAACTTGCAGTTCCCGCGCTTACGGCTCGTCGTCCCCGCGCTTACGTCTCCCCGTACCTGAGCTTACGTCCCTTCGTCCACCCTTGCCCTCTCACCCCTCCCGCGGCCTGCCTGCAGCGCCATCAACCAGCGATCGGCGAGCCGTAAGCACGGCGTCGTCGCCTAGCCGTAGCCATATCGGAGCTGCTGATTCGCTTTGGTTACGTGTTTACGTTAGGTTGACGCCTGCTTGACGGCGGCGAGGCGAAAGGCGATACGGTGACGATCCCTTTCCGAGTTGACATGTGTGCTATGATCTTCATAGTTCAACAAATCATGCGCCCGATTTGATTTCCCATTGTCAAAAATGACGAACTTCCATACACAACATTTCAGCCCTATTTGACCTACCTATTTAGGTGATAAATTTTCAAAAATTCTCGATTCTAATGGAAAATTTATTGCTTTGCTTTGCATTGTTTGTCAGTGAATGAATGGATGTTTTAAGATTTTTACTAAGTAGATTTATCCATTTGTTGTACCTATCTCATCCTCAGGTGTGTGATATCTGCGATGCCACGAACGAAGCCAAGAAGCATCCTCCGGAGTATGCGGTGGATAGCTCGGAGACATGGTGGCAGAGTCCGCCGCTGTCCAGAGGGATGAAGTACAATGAAGTCAACCTCACCATCGACCTTGGACAGGTAAGAGAGAAAGTGTACTTCGGGTCGGCACATTATATTAGACAGTATTTCTTGTACTACAGATACAATTACTACGTAAGACTCGATTTTGCCGCCCGCCTGTGCCAATTAATACCGGTCGATACTAAAAAGTATGTAGCACGCCTAAAAATAAACATAACATCGCGCCTATATTCTCCGTAAACGTAGACAGGAAGAAAAGAAAGAAAAAAAAGTTTATTTGGACACAGGAGGCCTACCACAAGCTCTTAACGCGATCCATTTTAGGGCCTAAACTAACTGTTCTTCTAATTTGTACCATGACGTCAGTTTAACGATTCAGTTAAGGCCGTGCCATCTGCTGACAGCGATTATCCCAAACTGAGTCGCAAGTTTAGGTTTCATTCATACTTGTTTGGTACCATGACGTCCATAGAGCAGCTCAAGCAATGCAGTTTAGGAACCTAAACTGAAATGACTTGTTTTTGAATCGCTTTTAATTAGATCATGGTAGGCCACCAGTTCGTGAAACACAAAATTTACAAAATAAAAACAATGTTTCAACAACAATAGTGTATGCCTCACGGCTGCGCCAAAAAGGTTCATTTCAGCATTAATGCCAGACAGATGCTGTCTGACGCTTGTTTACAGACTTCCTAAGTACCTATATCTGTATTTTGCATAAAATGTTCAAGCCACTTGTACACAAGCCACAAGCCAAGCCTAGAGGCAAATCCCCGGCTGCTAGTAATAACTCTTGATGGCCAAAAGCAATATCACTTTGCCCGACCTGGGAATCAAACCCAGCCCACCCGAACCAACCCAGCCCAATCGAACCAACCCAGCCCCACGTTCGGCAATCGCGATTACTCGACCAACAAGGCAGTTGATTCCGGTCAGTAACATTGTTCAGATTCCAAGCAGGACCTCTCCTATGTCACGACTCCACAAAGACAACGGCTAGACAGTTACTCTACAAGGCCCCAATGTCATCGCTCTCATAGATTAGAGAGAAAGATGCAAGATGCATGCAGCATTGTTATTGAGCTTAAGATAAGGATCTTGGGAGGTCCTGGAAGGCACGTACACACTGTGAAGAACGATTTTCGAAGACTGTATTAGCCCACGTTCGCACCGACGACGCGACGTAAAAATATCGCGTACCTACAGAGTTGAAAATCCAGTGCGCGAAAAAATATCGCCGCGGGAAAAACGCTCCCATGCGAACCTGGGCTTATTGCAGTGCAAAGATAAAGCAAATGCACTACACTTAAAAACAACCGACTTCAAAAAAAACTACAAAGTGATAAATAACTTTAATTTCGGAAGTCGGTGTCGTTGGTTCCGCATTTTCGTTTTTTGACACCGACTTCCGAAATTAAAGTTATTTATCACTTTGTAGTTTTTTTTGAAGTCGGTTGTTTTTTTTGTAAAAAAGTTTTTATTTTTCACTTTTTAGTTGTACCTACTCCACACAAATTCAAATAACACTAGTGCATTGAGGAATTGAAGACACCGACTAGAAGAATCATCAAAGTTCGCATAGAAATGCCGGAGATGAAGTACATTTATGCATATAACATCGTACATAAGAATAATTATATAATGTACTAGCTTCTTCCCGCGACTTCGTCCGCGTGAAATTTCACCCTCCCTCCCCCCGTTCACCCTCTTAGGGGGTTAATTTTGAAAAATCCTTTCTTAGTGCACCCCTAGACCTTATAAGGAACGTACGTGCCAAATTTGGGACCTCTAGACCCAGCGGTTTGGGCTGTGCGTTGATATGTCAGTCAGTCAGTTCTCCTTTTATATATATATAATGTATTATATACTAAAACCTTCCTGAAAGTATGTAGATCACATTAGTGAAAGAATTATCAAAATCGGTTCATTAGTTTTTGAGAAAATCGCGGACAAACAAACATACATACATACATACGGGTCGAATACAGAACCTCCTTTTTTGAAGTCGGTTAAAAAGCTGTCATTAGTAATTTTAGCAAATGAAAGCCGAATTCTTTGTATGAATGGTCATTAATATGGAATACTTTTGCATAGCCGTTTCATAGACAGTATTTAGTGAACTTTAATTTTGTCTTTCAGTGTCAATAATTCCATAACTCAGTCTATTTTTGACGTAGGACGTATTTATTCCATTAGCTTCTGCCCGCGACTTCGTTCACGTGAAATTATGCCCGTGCATAACTTCATTTTTTTTACAAATGCAAAAAGCATTTTTCATATCCGACTGGTAGTTCCAGAGATTACTTAGCATATTCAAAACAAAAAACAAACAAGCTTTCTTATATTATTATTAAGTATAATATATAGAATGTTCAGTGTATTCCATAAAGGAAATCAGAGGGATTAAGGGCTGGTTTTTCAATAGTCAACTAATATTTTTTCTTATATCTGAAGAATTTTATATAGGTACTATAACTAACAACTATATAATTATGTATATCCCCTTACTAAAAAACGTATTATATCAGATGAATACGAGACCGATTTCTCTTTCAGTCGTCAGTAATTTGAATTTCGAAAGAAAAGAAAGCATTGTGTAACAGACGCTATACAACGTTTATTAGTAAGGGAATTATATTAGAAGTTTGACATAATTTCTATAAAAAAGCTGTCAAACCGCAGTACCTATTTATTCCTCAGTTACATCATTGCCGGGCAACCGCAGAACTATTAAACATGTGCTATCGTTTCATTCATAATTAAAGCAGCATACGGACCAGAATTTGCAATGTTTGTTCCCATAGATATATTCCAGACAAGTCCGATGATATCATCCATATCAACCTTGCGGCAATGATAATGTTCGTTATCTTATTAAAAGTATAATCCATTGAGTTATTCCTTGGAATTGTATTAAATAACATAATGTTAAGCCTGCATTCCCTGGAGGGTGAGGCAGACTTGTACGTACCTAAAGTCTATTGAAAACATGTTTCAAATTAACATTATATTTTCAAGTTAAACAAATACTTATCAACTTTGTTTGAATGGCAACTATGTTGATTTCAGAGTGACTAGCATTATTGAAAAAGTTATAAAAATGTTTGAAGTTGTAGCGTAAACAGAACTCTAATGTGTAGGAATTAAAGTTATTTTTCCATAAACTCATATTTGTTTACATTTTTGGCAAATAAATCGCGAATGTAGATTACATAGTCGTATACAGGGAGGCAGGGACATAGACGCGCAAACTGAAACCATGTTCAAATTCAAATTTATTCAAATTCAAATTAATTATTTGCTAGAATGCAGGTAAGTATACAAATAAGGTCGTGAAGAATTAAAGTTGAGCCATTCATTCTGCCCAAGATTCGACATGCAAAATTTAAATGAATGAATAAGATGCTTTAAAAAAAATAAGAACATTGTAAACGCAATTATCAGATAAAAAAAAATAACAGTTCAATACAATTAATAAATACATAATAGTCAAAATAAGATCAAAACGTCAAAATACACTTAAAATGTCAAAATGCAATTAAAATGTTCGGCTGGTTGACACTTCCCGTGACCCAAGTGCTGGCTTTTACCTTGGCCAAAGGCTAAGCATTGCCATACAACTTGGCAATGCCGCCAGTCTCTTGGGAACGTTACCAGTCGACAGCGATGCGGATGAATTTTTCGACGCTATATTTTAGTTTCTGTATAGTTTTAGTTAAGTTAGGATTTAATTTTGTTATTTTTAGTATTAGATATACATAGATATTATATTTATATAAATAATAAAACTTAACTACCATTTAAAAAAAAAAAAATTAAAATGTTAAAGTACAATTCAAATGTCAAAATACAATTCCAATGTTAAAATACAATTCAAATGTCAAAATACTATTCAAATGTCAAACAAAATACAATAAAAAAGTCATTTTAGTCGAAATATTTAAAATATTAGTAATTTTAGTCGAAATATTTAAAATATTCAAAATTCAATTTATTTAATTAGCACAAATCGACTGCCCCTACGTATAATAACGAAACTGTATAGTCCCGAAATTCAACATTCGATCGTTAACGCGGGATCGCTTCTTAAGTACCGATATTGTAATAGTTAAAAAATATGAAAATAGGCATTTAAGTCCCTTTTCAGTGTGAAAATATACTGAAAATGGAATGTGTTACAGCAATAAAAAAAAACCTTAATTTTCAATTTCGATAGTGTACATCTACATAGGGACAGTCGAAATGATTCTTAGAAATGATACCTATGGTATTTTATTTTTCTATGAAACAGCTGTTTTTTATCCAGAAAATTTTCTACGATTGATGGATTCGGGTTCGGAATTTATTGATAACCAACTATATCAACAGTTTGCACCACACATACAAGTTATTAGTCAATATTAGTAACTACAAATATTAGTAACTACAAATATTAGTAACTACAAATATTAGTAACTACAAATGTCATACAATCATAAAACTAGGTTATATCACATAATAAAACTGGACACAATTTCAATAGAATCGTGTACTGAATCCATGGTAACAGGTTACGCTATAGTACAGTCAACAAAAGAGATATGCAGGATCGTCGGTTAAAGTTGAAGTTTAGTAAGAATCCGATGAATGTTCCCGAATAAAATTTTATTTTATTAATAGAAAACAAACAGCTCATTTATCAAGTTAAATTTCAGTCGACCACATCCATCGGGTTCTTACTAACTCCAACTATATCCGACGATCCTGCATACTTATCTCTTTTGTTGACTGTACACCCAGATGTAGCCAGTTATGTTTAAGTCCCACGTAATAGGGGCGAGCCTATTGCCATCAACCGGGCACAAATCCAGACTCCGGGAAATCCGGGCTAAGAATTCCCAGTGGAAAATACTGGTCCACTCAAATGTGTATGGTTCTTTCCTGAAAAGTCCTTTTCAGACACTAATCTACATAGGACGTCACTAGATCTGGGAGACTTCAGGTCGCTGTATACATAACGTGTTTTTATCCGGACGGAACGAGACGTGAAGTATTGGAATTATCGTTTCATAGAAAATGTAAACGAAAGAGCATACGTCACGGATGCACGGACGGGGCGGGTACGTGACACGCGCGGAGAGGGTAAAGTGTCGTCGGCCCGTTCCGTCCGTGATTCCACTCAATTGCAATTTTAAAAAAATCCATCTTTCCTTGTTCACAACACTAGCACGTTAGTTCCGAGATACTGCCACGATGCGTATACATTAAAAATCCCCGTCAGTGTTTACTAACCAGGTTGCGTCCCCGTCCCGTCTGCATTCTAACGCCGTCCCGTACACGTTACGTATGCAGCGACCTAGCGGTTTTGCACTACGTCTGATCCGAATCCGAGAAATGCCGGTCCGAAGTGACCATAGTCCTATTGGTATGAGGGGTTGCGCACTAGATCCGAACTTTATCCGTCAGAATTTAGAACATTTCCAATTCGGATTGAAGTCGGTTCTTTAATTCGGATTCGGAGTAGTGCGTAATCGCTCAAGACCGTCAACGAAGATACGGGTCCGTTCGAAAGTAATAGCACCGTCAAAAATAGTGACAAATTAAATTTTTGGGACACTCAAAAACACATCGTTCGTAAGGACAACTCTACCGTGTTTTCACTCATTCTTTGTTCAGAAACCGAACTAATGTTATGTCCGTAGGTGATACGGAATAGGTATCGCCCATAACTTCGGCTAAAACTAAGGACTTCGTGCTGGACCCCCCTGGAACAAGATTATGTCGCTCATTTGGAGAAACATCGACGTAAATGTATTTTTCCCCAAAAATGAGTTCATTAAGCAAAAGCACTTAGAAAGCTTATTTAAGTTAGGAAAGCATAGACATAGTGAAAACATAAGTAGATACCAGTAACGTCGTTGTTTCTCCAAATGAGCGATATCTTAACCTCCACCTAATCATGAATGAATAGTGATAAAAATAATGTAATTTTGATAATTTGACGGTTTATGCACCATCTCTTCCTACCAATTTGTACGCCGCGATATGCGGCTGAACATGTTAGAACTTTTCTGTATTCCATTATTATCCATGCAATGTATCATGTACACCATGTTTAAACAAATAAAAATTTACTTACTTACTTACTTACTCTAAATTTGTTTCGGTGTCTCAGAAACGTCGGGAGGGGCTTGTGGCTAAATAATAACAGCCGCACGGGTCGATCGATCAGGTTAAGCTACGCTTGCCGCGGTTGGTCCGTGGATGGGTGACCATCTTTACATACCAAGACCCCTCCGTGCCTCGGAAAGCACGTTAAGCCGTTGGTCCCGGCTGTCATTCGTGGATCTTTGACAGTCGTTACGGGTCGTCAGAAGCCCGAAGTCTTACCAAGGGGTATCGTATTACCCAGTACCTGGGTTGTGGAGGTCAGATAGGCAGTCGCTCCATGTAAAATACTGGTATTCAGCTGCATCCGGTTAGACTGGAAGCCGACCCCAACATGGTTGGCAAAAGGCTAGGCAGATGATGATGTCTCAGAAACGTCGGATGGGACACACCGACCTCATCGGGTAACCACTTCAAATCAGCGCTGTGCTGTGGGTCCCTATAGCACAGCATCATGCTGAGTGGAAGCCTTCTTGTCACACTCATGACGTGCAGCCGTCGACTATTTCTGCTTTGTGCTCGTGATTACGGAAATATTTTGTTTTTATTTTTCCTTAATCATCTGCCTAGCCTTTTCCCAACTATGTTGGGGTCGGCTTCCAGTCTAACTGGATGCAGCTGATTACCAGTATTTTACATGGAGCGACTGCATATCTGACCTCCACAACCCAGTTACTGGGTAAAACGATACCCCATGGACCTTGGTAAGAGTGGTTGTCAGACTTTCGGACTTCTGACTACCCGTAACGACTGTCAAAGATCAACGAATGACAATGGCTTAACGTGCTATCCGAGGCACGCAGGGGTGTCGGTATGTAAAGATGGTCACCCTTCCACAGACCAACCGCGGCAAGCGTGGCTTAACCTGACCGATCGACCTGAGCGGCTGTTATTATTTAGCCACGGGCCCCTCCTTAATATTAGAATATATTATCTTTTTCTATGCACGTGTTTCTGTGACTACAAACATCTAATAAACCTATTTATTTCCTTATTTTCTTTCTATCTATAATTTTAAAATATTATTGACTAGCTGCGCCCGCGGTTTCACCCGCGTAAATGTCGATCCCGTGAGAATATCTGGATAAAAAGCATTCTAAGTGTTATTCTGAATCTGATGTATAAGCTATATTTACTGTAAAGTTTCATAAAAATCCGTTCATTAGTTTTTGCGTGAAAGAGTAACAAACATCCTCACAAACTTTCGCATTTATAATATTAGTAGGAAGGAAGTAGGATAGGATTAGTAGGACTAGTAGGACTAGTAGGACGTGTAAAGTGTATGTTCGTATAAACGTACCTGCAGAAATAAAAATCCTATTAAATACTACCATATCGATTAGTCGACGTAGAACGAACGCAATCAACTTGCGCTGAATGGTTGACGTTCCGAAGAATTTGCTGACGGACAATCTATCATCTTTAAAGCGTGTAGTCTTAACTTTTAACAACATCAACAGTCCATTAGATACTGAATTGACACCGAAATTAGTTTTAGTTAGGTATTATGTTCTCTTTAGTTAAGAGCAGTGGAGGCCCAGTGGTAGCGGCCGCGACTTACGTTCGAATTCAGGCAGGCACTTTACTTTGTGTAAATTATTTCATCACAACTGCTCTCAAGACGGTGAAGGAATACATCGTGAGGAGACCGCGCCGGCATGTCTTAGACCACTTGTAGGTAATTGTGACATCCGTCAACCCGAACTGCCCCCACTCTATCTCATAGAGAGGAGACCTGTGTCCCAGCAGTGGGAGCATTATTATTAGATTACTGTATATTGCTGCACTGTTAAAACTATCAATAGGATCGTCTAAACTTAAGCAATATTCCGTAACTTTGTTGTTTTATCTGCAAGTAATTAGGTACAGCCGCGGACAATGGCGGTCGACCACTTTTCACCCTTATGCCCCTGGTAATAAGGTTGAAAAGTGGTCCACCGCCAGTGTCCGCGATGGTACCTACTTATTTCGCACCTTTAGAACGAAAATGTTCATTTTACGGTACCTATGGCCGTTTTAAGTTTTTTTTTAAGTATTGTATGGAAGATATGGAACTAAAAAAATTAAATAAAGCTTTGTGATCGGCTTAAAATATCCAGTGGCATACAATAAATTATTATGTGTGTGTGGCATACAATATAAAAATTTAATTTTTGTATAGTGCCACTTTTGTTTTAAGGGTGCGATTTATGTATTGACACCAAAAATTCTTAAGTTTTGTTACTGTAAGTATATTACGGCACCGTTAAGTATTTCCAAGTAAATCTCGTTTTGTTTCTAATTCCGTAGAATCTTTCGCGCCATATGTCCAATGGGGACTATTCAGGACACGCCAGGAATAACGTAACGTTTGTGAGGGCATCGACCCCGGGTGCATGCGATGGTGGGACATTAAATAATTATAGAACATAATTATTTACGAGGCTAGTCGTATGTTTTCGCTGGAACGAATCCCTTTGAATTTCGACTAGACTAGGACTTATTTGGTGTTGGTTTTCCTTCCGCATCACTGAGTATAATATTCTAGAACGTAGGATTTAAGCTCTATAAGCTCATAAAAAAAAAATACAGGGGGAGAGGGACAAAGACGCATTTGTAACAAATGAAAAAAAAAATTTTTCGTCGATTATCAAAAAAAAATCTGCTTCATTTCATAGACAAGTGCGATAACTACGCGGTCGAAATGTATTGAAGAGCTAATTTTTTTTTAACGTTCGTAAAATTTCGACACAGGGGGTTTCAGAATCATGTACCTACTGAATCCGTGGTGCATGGCTGCGCGTAGATGTCCCTGTCGCCCAGTATAGTTAGAATTATACACATAAATGCTACAAATGATGGTGAAAACCGCATCAAAATCCATGGTGTAGTTTAGAAGATCTAAGATTTAGGTACCTACGTGGACCACACAGACAGACGCTCAAAGTGACTTTGTTTCGTACTACTTACGTCCTATATAAATAGGAGACAGTTTGAGGCTTTATAATGATTAGCTTGATTAATTGTTTAATGTTGTTACCAGTCGATCCTAGTTTAAACTGCATGCTACCCTAGCCTAGGACCGGACCTATCTTGATTTTATTTTAATTGATTAAAAACTTAACAAAACACGTGAATGAAGTACAATTACGTAAAATCCACACAATAAAAGCTTATGGTTTCTCAGTAATTAAGTCATCACCCAGCCTGCCTTTTCCCAACTTGTTGGGGTCGGCTTCCAGTCTAACCGGATGCAGCTGAATACCAGTTTTTTACATGGAGCGAATGCCTATCTGACCTCCACAACCCAGTTATTGGGTAATACGATACCCCTTGGTAAGACTGGTTGTCAGACATTCGGGCTTCTGACTACCCGTAACGACTGTCAAAGATCCACGATTGACAACCAGGACCCCGGGACCAACGGTTTAACTTGCTTTCCGAGGCATGGAGGGGTCTCGGTATGTAGAGATGGTCTCATCCACAGACCAACCGCGGCAAGCGTAGCTTAACCTGATCGATCGACCTGTGCCGGTGCGGCTGTTATTATTTAGCCATGGGCCCATCTAGTTTCAACTAGGCCCTAAGTAAGGGTTCATAAATGTTGAAACCACCAACAAATCTCTTGATATCATGTCTATGTAAGTTTCACTGTTCAAGTAGAAAGTACACAGGTTGCGTTTAATTTTATCCTCGATTTAAAAAAAAGAAAATTGCTGTTCATTACATTTTATTTATTTATTTATCCATTTCTTTCAGGCATCAAGGCCCATATAAAACACATACAATACAATATTAATATAACTTAACAATACTATAAATACATACAACATTATAATTACACTAAAAAACTAACTAAACACGAAGTGTGTGTGTGTGTGTGTGTGTGTGTGTGTGTGTGTGTGTGTGTGTGTGTGTGTGTGTGTGTGTGTGTAGTGTCTTTTGTAGGAAAACCTGATGAGCAACGAACATTTTGAACCCAGCGTGGTCCAGTGTCAATCATGTGCTAAATCCATGGTAACGTAAAAGGTAGTGCTTCGATGTACCTGCCAGTGCCACCCTGGAGGCCTACCACAAGCTCTTAACGCGATCCATTTTAGGACCTAAACTGAACTGTTCTTCTAATTCGTACCATGATGTCAGTTTAGCGATCCAGTTTAGGCCGTGCCATCTGCTGTCAGCGATTGTCCCAAACTGAGTCGCAAGTTTTGGTTTCATTCATAGGTACTTGTTTGGTACAATGATGTCCATACAGCAGCTCAAGCGATGCAGTTTAGGAACCTAAACTGAAATGTCTTGTTTTTGAATTGTTTTTAATTAGATCATGGTAGGCCACCTGTATTATTATCAAGGCGCCTATTTTATGCATAGTCTACATTTAACTACCTATACTAAGTATATCATAATGTTTGTTTTTGCTCGCAATGCACTCGGCGAATAATTGACACTGCGAAATTTGACTCTCTTGCGATGCGACTCTCGTTCCTTATTGTTATTGCCAAGCGAATATTATCATATGAGCTACTGCTGATGTCCTACAAGTAGTGCATTAAAGTGTCTAATAGCAAATACTTAGCTAATTTTGTAATTTGAGTAAATATGCAATGCGAGTTTCTATCAAATTGTTATGGAAGCGTGGTCGCGGATCATTTGCTCGGATCATTGTATGGTTTATTGTGAGGTTCACCTTCACCAAAGGTCATAATTTCATTAAAATAACTTTGCATTTTCTTTCTTATATTGTTAACTAGCTGCGCCCCGCGGTGTCACCCGCATAAGTGTCGATCCCGTGAGAATTTTGGGATAAAAAGTAGCCTATATGTTAATTCAAGGTTTCAGCTACCTCCATACAAAATGTTATCAAAATTGGTTTAGCCGTTTGAGCACACACGCACAAACACAAACGTTCGTCTTTATAATATTAGTGTGATTCTCTTCAGTCTCATAAAAGCACCCAATCTAAAGCTTGTACGAGTACGCATGAAGTGTCGTGGGGCGCTGGTGACTTGTAGGTACCACAGGCCAGGGGTTGCTTGCAATACCTATTTCTACCACTACCACCAAACTTATCCTGAAGCTAGTTTTAAGCACTTCTACTGTACAAGTAGGTACATTTGTGTACAGAAAATAAATATACTTATGGTACTTACTTGTAGATATCTTTCGATTTCGAGTTATTGTACTGTTGTTCACGAATTCGTATGGCTTTAGTACGAACTTAGTCAGTTTCCCGGGATAAGAAAGAACTACGATATTCTTTACTGGAACTCTCAATCGGCCCTGTAACTTAATCCTTTAAGAAGTATGCCTTCCACGTATTCCTTTCTAAGTTTCTACACTGGATTCGGCTTTGCGTTATCATTCTATCTTTCAGACAGTCAGTCAGGAACTGCTACCTAATTGCGTAACACCTATCAATCTCAATCTGAATCAATCTGAAGGATATTGCTAATAGGTAATAGGTAATACGGGCTGGTGTCCGCAACTCCACGTCAATGCGCGTATTTTGCGTACGGGTGGGAAAATCGATTATTCGATCCACCCCCACTCCTCAATGAAGACCAGCATTGAATATTGCTAATCCGTTGCTTCATTACGTTCGAAAATTTTGTGTGTTCAACAACGTAAATAGCGCAATGGATGTTGTTGAACTGTCAAAATGAAAGCTATTGCTGCTGATGGTGTGTTACGAAATTACCCCGCTGCGTCGTGAGGATTAATAAACGTAATCAAAATTCTTCTCATTTTCTTCTTTGCTCGTATCGCCACAAACTGAAGAATAACTAAGTATTGAAGTGCCAAAAATATCGGGCAGCGAGAGAATAGTTAGGCTAAATGCCCACTAACTTGTAATAATCATCTAAATAGAGACAAAATATAATGTCTATTATGGGTGTCCTACTGAGTGCTAATAAAAAAAATACCGTGTGATCACCGATTGCTGTATCCATCCAAATATTATAAATTCGAAAGTAACTCTCTATGTATGTTACCTTTTCACCCCTAAACCACTGAACGGATTTGGATAAAATTTGGCAAGGAGATAGGTGCATCCTGGGGAAGGACATAGGCTACGTTTTTCCCGGTGGCACGTGCCCTAGTACTAGCTAGTGCCAAATAAAGCGATTGTTACCTTATTTTTGCAGACATTGTTCAGAGGAAAATCTATTTGAGTTTCCTCTCCTAATTCTATGCAAGAGGAAAAATTATTTTGCTTTTTGTGGCTTGCTTGCGTTAGATCTATTCTTTTCCAAACTTTTCGATCTTTCTAGAAGTGGCTGTCATGGTAGGTTCCTATGACCACTATCGGCATTATCCTCAGTTCACCCACTCAAGCGAAACTATCCTACCTTAGTTGAAATAGGTACTACGCTAGCTTTTGCATCGGCTTCGTCCACGTGGATGTCTTTTTAAGGGGCTTACAGAACCTAAACGCAAAAAACGCAAGTTTTAGAAACAATAAAAGTATATGATCGACTACAGTAAACAAAATCAGAAAAATATATGACATTCTTCAGGATATATGCTAGGTAGATAGTGTGTTTAAAACATAATACAACTAATTTGAAACGATAGAAAGAAATCATGAAGAGACCTCAAAAAATGTTCTTTTTACAATAAAAGCCATACTAATATACAAAGCCATACAACAAGCAATATACTAAAGCACTAGTGTTGTAATTTTTTAGTCCAAACAATAGGTTTTTTGTAAATACACGTATGTAGATAATTGCTTCATATTTTGCAATAAATTACCAGCGTTGTGTCATCGCACTTCTCTTTCTTTTCTATGCAGCCCGACACCGACAGTGACCGCGCTTTAGGTCATGTAGTCCCCTTAAGAGGAATAGTTCCGTAATACATTATTTTCATATCTCTATTGGCGTACGCGGCGCACGCCAGTAAAGCTTCCCAGTCGGTATGATTTTTTCCTATATCTTCAACTTACACAAAACCTCAATGAATACTACATGAATCACTCTGTCCGTTACTGAAAACTATATCAAAATCCGTTTGGAATTTTTTTATCGCGTTCAGAGAGACGGACAGACAGACGCGGCGGGGGACTTTGTTCCATAATATGTAGTGATGATGCAAGGCCCATTTTTCGTGGGATAATTACCATGGATACTCTCCATCTGGGAGAAAAGTGGATTATGTGGGACACCAACTATGTAAACTGCAAGTTACCTAAATACTTTGCTTTAAAAATTTCGTCTAATAGGCATTAGGATCATTTATTATCACTCGGTTTCCGCGTGACCCGAAGAGGATGTATGTCGTGGGTAACGATAGTGACGAGATAAAAACTTTATGTGCCCAAAGGGCGAGGTTATTAGTTCATAACACGATTATGTGCCTATGTCACAAATAGATCAACTCGTAAAATGTTATAGATACATAATTATAATATTTTTTTTATGATAAACTATAATTAATTTAGTTTATTAGATACACGTGTCTATAGGCTTGGGCTTGTGGCTGAGTAATAACAGCCGCACAGGTCGATCGATCAGGTTAAGCTACGCTTGCTGCGGTTGGTCCGTGGATGGGTGACCATCTTTACATACCTACCAAGACCCCTCCGTGCCTCGGAAAGCACGTTAAGCCGTTGGTCCCGGCTATCATTCGTGGATCTTTGACAGTCGTTACGGGTCGTCAGAAGCAAAATACAAGCGTGATTTTATTTTCTGTGTAGATACAATGATTATTGCAAAACTGCTGCTGAAATTACAGTTCGATATCCGTGGCAATAACCCTTCTTGCTTGATTAATCTATTAGGTACTTGATAAGTTCAACTAAGCTGTAGGTACCTATCTGTATCGTGTATGCAGAACTTATATAAATAAATATGATTTAATTGTACATAAATATCTTCCGGGAAATCCCCTCGTTATATTTCCCGTCGCCATCAAAACATACGGGTCAGTATGTTATTTTTAGCTCATAAACCCGAACTATCGAGAAATGTTCGTACATAACCGATGCCTATATTGTTTGCTTCAGGAATTCCACGTGGCGTACGTGTTCGTGAAGATGGGTAACTCGCCCAGGCCTGGTCTCTGGATGCTGGAGAAGTCTACAGATTACGGGAAGACCTTCAAGCCTTGGCAGTATTTCTCCGATTCCCCTCAGTGAGTATTTAATGGATCTGGATCCTTAATCCATCCAAAGGTTGTCTTTAAAAGATCGCTTTTAGCGATAAAATCGCCCATTATGTCAACTCTTGTAAAATTTATATCTGTAATAATATTTATGGTGTACCTACATAACATAACATAAGTACATAATAATAATCAGCCTATAATGTTCCCACTGCTCGGACTAAGGCCTCCTCTCAGTGAGAGGGAGAGCAGTGGTGGCCAAGTGGTAACGGCCGCGACTTACGAGTTGTAGGTCGTAGGTTCGAATCCAGACAAGCGCTTTACCTACGTAACAAATACCTAATATTCTATTGTATTCTGGGACCTGGGTCCTTGGACAGAGTCATCTACGCTTTGTCATCAGTCATCACAGAGACTCTTGAAGCCAATATCAACAAGGATCTGTCAAATACATTGGTACATTCCCAAAGGCTACGTAAAAGATTTTAAGTGATTTCAGCGAAACCTGTATTCCCCGAGCAGTGCAATGGTGGCCAAGTGGTAACGCCTGCGACTTACGAGTTGTACACAGCGAGAGTGTAACATCGTGACGAAACCGGCGTGTACTAGAACTAAAAAAAATTGAAGATACGTGACATCTACCAACCCGCACTGGGCCCGCGTGGTAGATTACGGCTCACACCCTCTCACAGAGAGGACGCCTCTGTCCTCGCAGTGGCTGCATTCCCCAAATGGGTGGCAGGTGTATAAGACACCAATTTCGCTTGTTGAGTTATAAATAAGTTCCCAGAAGATCCTATTTCATAATAGGAGGCGAGCCTGCTTCTGAGAATTTTCTAATAGTAAACATCTAATACCTACCAATGGATTGTGCCTTTCGCAATTTACCGGCCTTCTACCAAACTTAGACCGGTCCAGACTAGCGAACATCGGTTCATCGGTAACGGCGGATTTTGAGATATAGGTCAAGAGTTTGAGCGCAGGCAGGTGTGCACTTAACTTTGTGCAATACATGGGCCTCTGTGGCGTTCGGACCACTTCCTATACACACAGTAAGAGAGTGTTCAGAAAGTAGAACACGTAAATTAACTCAACAATTAAAGGAATGACCGATAGGTCTCACCCAAGTTGCACCAGAGCAGCTGGCTCCAAATGGTCACCACTAGTTACCAGTACTGTAACTAACGATCAAATTCTAATGCGTATTCTTTCCACAGGGATTGTGAGCGTTATTTCGGCAAGGAGAGTCTGCAGCCCATCACCAAAGATGACTCAGTCATCTGCAGCACCGAATACTCCAAAATTGTGCCGCTAGAGGGCGGTGAGGTTAGTCCAATTGATTGATTTAGCATGTCGCAGATATCGGTGACGTCAAAAGCTTGTACAAAGGTAGATAGGTTGCTTTGATGCATAGTCTTCCTCATCTCAGTAAACAGGTGATCTATCCTGTAAAAATATCACCGTGATAACTTAGGTGCTAACAGATGGCCGATGGGGCCGAAAGGCTCTGGAGTGGCGACCGCCTACCGGAAGACGTAGCGTTGGAAGGCCTCCCACAAGGTGGACCGACCACCTTGTGAAGGCCGCAGAAACTCGTTGGATACGAGAAGCACAAAACCGGTCTAAGTGGAGGTGCTTGGGGGAGGCCTATGTCCAGCAGAGGACGTCTTTCGGCTGAGATGATGATGATGAAATTAGGTGAGCTTGAAGTTAACTGTCAATAATGTCAATCCCTCGCATCAGGTGGAATGACAGCTCAGTACAAGTATACCTGAGAGTTTTACAGTATAGACAGGTAGGTTTACGTAATAGGTTTAGGTGGTAACAATTGAATTACGTAAACCTGCCCCCTAATTACGTAACACGTCAATCACAATCTGAATGATTTTGAAGGATATTGCTAATCCATTGCTTTATAATTATGTTCAAAAATGTGTCTGCTCAACAACGTAAATATTATAACGCAATGAATGTTGTTGAACTGTCAAAATGAATGCTATTGCTACTGTTAGTGTATTACAATAACCCCGCTGCTCACTGCTACGAAATAAAGCATTCAAAGTCAAACTGTTACCGATGTGCTATTGAATGTTCTCTTCCTTCTAAAAGTTCTTGTAAACATTTTCTACTATGTTGTCTTTTGAGCTCCCAAATAATTATCAAGGTTTAGGAACAAACTCTTTTTCCTACATGGCAGAGTTCAAATTCCATTGCAACCAATTCTTTAAGGACCTTCTTTGTGACCTCTCAAGCTCCACTAATGAGACTCTATTGTTTTTCTATTGTTTCGTATCAAACAGGATACGCGCGGAGCTTGAGGCGGTTTAAAATTAACTTAGATTAGATAACGCTAAAGAAGATAGTTGATCAAGTCGCGATAGGTATTTATGTAAATTATTGAGATTATTCAAGTAGGTACTCGCTTCTACCCGCGACTTCGTCCGCGTGGAATTTCCAGTTCCCCCGACCCACCCCGTCGCATCGCATCGCCTGATTACTTCGTTTTCGTTTAGCGTTCTTCCTATCTTTTTTTTTTGCTCAGCTCCTAAGGATCCTAAGGGCTTGATGTTAAATAGCCTATAACCTTCCTCAAGAATTGGTCTATCAAATGCAAAAACATTTTTTGTATCCGACTGGTAGATTAGAGCATCGAAACAAAGAAACTCTTTAGCTTTATTATTAGTACTTATAGTTATTCAAGTATAGGTGGTAGGTAATTACTTATTTGCTTCCAGATCCCGATATCCCTGCTGAACTACCGTCCGTCTGCGAACACGTACTTCAACTCCTCAGTACTCCAGGAGTGGACCAGGGCTACTAACGTGCGGCTCCGTCTGCTGAGGACCAAGAACTTACTGGGACATCTTATGTCCGTGGCCAGGCAGGATCCTACCGTTACCAGACGTGTGAGTTCAACTTGCATTTTGTACAAAACGGGGTCCTAACAAGAAGGCCATGTGGACTCCTTGCAGGGATGTCCCTGCGATGCGTTTTCGAGCCGCAAAAGTCATCGATAATTATATGAAAGTTTGTTTAGATCACGGATATATATATATATATATCTGTTATTCTAACACGTATACCTATACGAGTGCATGCTTATCCAAGGACATTCATCCAGATATTTGAGAAAGGGTAGAATAATTAAATTATGCAGATAAAATCGCGGGCTAAAGCAGCAGCTAGTACCTAGTACCTAGTTATAAAATTACACACCTAGAGGACAGCATACCTTTCATTATTTTAAAATACCTAATTAATAATAATAACATTTAGTTCAGACGTAGTCCATAAACTGTTAGTAACACAAAAAACCTTATAAAACTATTGTTAGTACTTACATAAAAAAAAAACAAAGCCACAGAAAAAATAAAAATAAAAAACATAAGTCACAAAGTGGCACCGCACAGGAGTGCCAATTTATGCCAGGCCCTCGACGCCACCACCCACTTAAGTTCATATTTTAGTATAATTAGTATAAGCAGTTTCCTTTTGTTCGTAAGCTCATACTTGCATATCCAGTTCGAGGGCTGGAGGTGCTGCGTGCTGAAACACAGGCTATAAACCTAGGCCGGCAGCAGATGTAGACACAATTGTAACTGACATAATTCAAAGTAGCTAAGACATTTTGTGTAACATAAATATATTATTTTTAGTCTTATTAATATTATATAGGTAAGTAGGTAAGTATTATGTTATAAAATCATTTTAACTGGAGGTAGGTCTCTTATCCAGTTGGTTACGTAACGGTCTTTTCTGAAAAGGATGTAGGACCAATAATCTCCTGCTATTTGAATCATGCAAATACCAATAAATTCAGGTAGCCGGTATTGTATTTCTACTGCTCAAGCTTAAAATCAAGGAGCGTGTAAACCTACCTGTTATTTATAGCAAAACAAACAGGTCCTTAACTGACGATACGTGCGTCTGGTTCAGTATTATAAGGTCCATTTTAGCATTGATGTCAACCTTTTGTTGTACTGTAGGTAGGTACCTATATACCTATAGATGCCTATTTGCGTGTATTTGTCCCAAATGCATACCACCGGAGAACTCAGTAAATGTGTATACACAGGAGCGTCGAACATGTCATTCGTACTTAGTCTGCATACCTACAAACGAGCGACACGCGTCAACGGCAGAACCAAATGCAGTCGACGGCAGTTGTTGTTGTTGTACAGACGCCAGCACATCAATAAAGAAATTTGACAGATTGTAGTAGCTTGATGTGCTGGCGTCTGTACCTAGTTGCCTCTGCCGTTGAAGCGAGTCGCTCGTTTGTAGGTATGCCGACTACCTAAGTATCTACGAACGACATGTTCGACGGTGACAACCCTTAAACTACGGATTCCTAGAAGAACGCTGACCGCAACATGGTGCCGTAATGTCCAAATACAGAGCGTTTTTTGACACCAAAGACTTTCATGACGTCCGCTATAAACATGACGGAAACGCTCAAAAGCTGTAGCCTGCTTTAGCTCAAAGTTTTAGGAACGGTTCGTAATTTCAATACCAGCACAATAGCTTGCCACAGAAAGGTGCTACCCCGAGTGCATTAGTAGCAACAGTAGGTCGGTATTTAGCTACCATATTGATCGTCTATGCACTAGCGGTGAATGGTAACTATGTTTTTCAACAGATTTTTTAGGACACTAAATTAATATGTACAGGACAAAAGAGATACCTAAGTATGCAGGATCGTCGGATATAGTTGAAGTTTAGTAAGAAACCGGTGGATGTTTTTAAGTAAAATTTAATTTAATTAATAGGAAACAAACAGTTCATTTATCAAGTTAAATTTCATTCAAAAACATCCATCGGTTTCTTACTAAACTTCAACTATATCCGACAATCCTGCATACTTATCTCTTTTGTTGACTGTACCATTTTCTCCCACCAGTACTTCTACAGTATAAAAGACATCAGTATCGGTGGTCGCTGCATGTGCAACGGTCACGCGGACACGTGTGAGCCAGCGGACCCAGCAACCAACACCAACATACTGGAGTGTGTGTGCCAACACAACACTTGCGGACCTCAGTGCGCGGAATGCTGCCCTGGGTTTGAGCAGAAGAAGTGGAGGATCTCGCAGCATTGGGACAGGTTTATTTGTGAACGTGAGTTGAATCCTTAGCGTCGTTGGAGGCATCCAATGCATTTAGATGTATCAAGGAACACCAATGACATTCAGTTATCCATTACCGAATCTCGTGAATGAGTTTAGGCTGATTAAATTTTTCATGACATAGCGCATCCCTAAATAAATCATCTCCCCTGGCATATTAGAAATGTAAAGTTTAACCTAGTTCTGGAAGAACTTACTATGCCAAAATATTTTATGGGTATTACGTAGCACATCGACGTTGTTCCCCACAAAACTAACTCTTTCTACCCTCTTGCAGCTTGCAACTGTCACAGCCACTCAACGGAATGCGAGTACGACCCCGAAATAGATAGGCAGAGGCTTTCCATTGACATCTACGGCAGGTACGAAGGTGGTGGCGTATGCAAGAACTGCCAGCACAACACTCAGGGCATCAACTGTAACAAATGCGTGCCGACCTTCTTTAGGCCCTATGGAAAGAGCTGGAATGAAACTGACGTATGCCAGCGTGAGTATAAATATTACGTAACTAGCTGATTTCTGCGGAACCACTGCATGTAGTAAAATAATAATCGGATCATCAACAGTTTTTTTTAGAAGCACTGTGAAAATGATTACTTCTAAAATATACGAAAAGAACGCAATAGGTACCTACCTTATTTATGAATGCATCATTTATTTATTGACGGCATTCGTAGAGACAGCCATACTCTAAGTCTAAGTCGATTTTAATGCTTCAATAGACTCTCACTCGACGACTGCGTTCCAGATAAAATCAATGTAATAAAAATCATTAAAAACAATTTATTTGAAATCTCTTAGAAGCAATCATAAAATAATATCTCGAAGAAAAAATATAACTCGAATTATTAATTCACTGGAATTAACCTGACAGGTGCAATCTCACTTTGAATAATGAAATAAACATTCATTTAAGTTAGTATAAAGAGTAAAATTCGTAAAGTTCAATTACTAAAATATTAAGTCATCATCATTCTCCTGCCCTTATCCCAATTTATTTGGGGTCAACATGTCTTTTTCTTCCATACTTCTCTATTAGTCGTCATCTCGGTAGTCACCCTCTTTCTAACCATATCATCATTCACACATTCCATCCACCGTTTCTTTGGTCTTCCCCTACTCTTATAGCATAGATATATGAAAGAACATTTCTATGTCTTATAGCCATCGACATCCATACTCAAAACTCTCCACACGACATTTTCCTCGTACATTTACTAAAATATTAAGTGTATTTTAAAATACAGGACGGCCGCATACGTCAGGGTTTCCGAACGGAAAATATAAGAACGAGTGCGCTAAAGAGAAGATTTTGTATGAAATCCGTGCATTCGGGGTCTCCGAATTTGAATTCCTGATTCGGAAACCGAATCAGGAAACCGGACGTATGCGGCCGGCCTAATACGACCTAATCTAACAACTACTAGTCTAGCTCCTGATAATTTTACCATTCTTACAGTAAGTTCATCATTGCAGCACATATTTTTCATTACAGTTCATGACGTTGCAATTATTGTGAAATCATTTGTTAAACCCACCTTTTTAGTTATTTTTGTTTTACAAAATCGACTCGTTTGAAAATCGATCGAGTACGATTGCGCGTTACGTTAGCGTAGCATCCCTATTTGTGACAAATGTCAATAATGCAAATGTCATATAACATGTAAACAAATAAATAAACAAACGAGTTTTTTAGAGTTACCAAAATAGATTGTATAATAATTTAACCAAAACACTACCTAGAACCCTTGGCCCTTATGAGCCCTTATTTCCATTCTAACTTGCGTTAACAGCGACCCTTATGTCAATTAGGTATAAAATCGCTTTCTGATTATTAGCGTGCAACTGCGACCTGCACTATTCGACCGGCAACTGTGAAGAGGAGTCAGGCCGCTGCGAGTGCCGGGTAGAGTTCAACCCTCCCAACTGCGATTCCTGCGCGTACGGGTATTTCGACTATCCTAACTGCAAGCCTTGCACCTGTAACCTGAACGGAACTGATGGAGAGCAGTGCACGCCTGTTGATGGCCTGGTAAGTATAAGTTTACCTACAACTGTCGCATCTGTGTTCTCTCCCACATTTAACCCGTCTGCCTTCAAATCAAGAGTGAACACGCATCTTCTGGGTATGCTCATTCCATCATAGACCTCATCTATCGTTTTCCATCAGGGGTGACGGGGTCAAGAGCGGGCCCATTTAGCTATAAAAAAAAAAAACTGGTATAGTGCATAGAGAATAGAGATGAATAAACTTTGGATTATGTACTTAAGTTTGTTAAACAATGTCTTTGAATTATTTAATGTTCATTAGAGTGCCTGTATGCAATCATCCAGGCCTGTGTCCACTGCTGGACATAGGACTCCCCCAAGCACACATTGACCAGTTCTGTGTTTATTGCCACTCCGGAACCTTTCAGCCCAATCTGCCATCTCTTCTGCGAGCAATGTGCCCTGCCCTGCCCACTGCCACTTAAGTTTGGCAATGGCTTGTAAGCAATTAAATTAACAACAATAATAATCAAAGTGGAAATCCCGTTTGAAGTGATGTCACATTCATCTCCAATCCCTGTCCATATGTAAATGGTCAATAACGAAATGTAAACAAAACTATAGAAAAAAGTGATATGAAAATCAATGATTTCCTGTTTGTGGTCTAGAAATATGAATCAGGTCCAGGTTCCCTATTATTCAATCTTATATTATTACTGATCCAACCAATATTTGTGAGAATCTAGAAACAACCTATATTACATAATGTCTGGTCGCGCTTATTTTGCCAAAGATGTAAACAAGTCTAGTTAGCTCAGAGATTTAGACGAAAACAAACATTACGTGAAATAAATGTTCTTGTAATAGATTTTGTTCAATTTCGAGCGGCCATTGTTGTTTACATCTTTAGCAAATTTAGCGCAGCCGGACAATACATACATAAACTAATGCCTTCTTCTCAGCTACGATCCTTACATATTCCTTTTGCTTCATTTACGTTGTGAGTTGCGAGTACTACCTGACCTTTCTGAAGAACATCACCAATGAGGTCACAATATATGTCCTCTCCGAGGGTGTCCGTATTTCCACTCACATCTGCCTTGTATAATACCGTTTTTTAGTCGCTTTTCATTCATCCCGTCAACATTACCAAACCATCTAAGGTTCAGCGTCGCTAAATTTGCCAAAGATGTAAACAACAACGCTCGAAATTAAATAAAATCGATATACAAAAAAAAATATTTTAAGTAATGTTTTGTTCGTCTAAATCTCCAAGCTAACTAGACGAAAACAAATATTACTTAAAATAAATGTTGTTGTATAATAATATCGATTTTATTAAATTTCGAGCATTGTTGTTTACATCTTTGGCAAATTTAGCGCGGCCGGACCTCTTTTTCAATCTTTGTCACATCTAGAGATTAATAATATCAATATTTGATGTCAACAGTGTCCCTGCAAGTACAACTATGCTGGCAAATCCTGTGAGATTTGTGCAGAAGGATATTATTCACCAGAATGTAAAAGTAAGTACTTGTGGATGGGGTTGTAATATAGCTGTACGTCATCAGAAACAGGTGTCAAATCTTGTTATTGATTAAAAATGAGGAGAAAAGTTATGTAAACTTATTAAAAAAGAGTGTTGAGCTGAAAATTACTGTCTTAAGTTGTGGATAATTGTGTAACACACTATTAGTAGCAATGGGTTTCATTTTGACAGTTCAACAACACTCATTGCGGTATTTACGTTGCTGCGCAGACAAATTTTTCGAGCATATGAAGCAATGGATTAGCAATATGCTTCAAAATAATTCAGATTGATGTTAACGCAATTAGGGTACAGGTTGTTAATAGTTAATTAATGCATGATAAATTATAACTAGAGACAGAGAGAGTAGTGGTGGCCTTGTGGTAACAGCCCCAACTTACGAGTTATAGGTTTTGGCTTCGTATCCAGCCAGGCGCTTTACTTTGTGTAAATTATTTTATCACCACAGCTCTCAAAAGGGTAAAGGATAACATCGTGAAGAAACCGGCATGTCCTAAAACCAAAAATTCGAAGACATGTGACATTACCAACCCGCACTGGGCCTGCATGGTAGATTATAGATTTATAGCCCACTCCCTCTCGAAGAGAGAAGGCCTGTGTCCCAGCAGTGGGAACATTATCGGCTAATTATTTGAAATTATAACTTCATCATCATCATTAAGTGTAAAGATGTCCACTGATTTACAAAGGCCCTCCAGACTGGTCCTATGCCTAAACCAGTGGAAAAATCCAACACATAACTTGACTATCTTTAATGAATGCTCTCTTTCCTACAGATTGCGAGTGTAACTCCGTGGGTTCAGTATCACCGGTGTGCGACAAGAACAGCGGCAACTGCACATGTAAGAGCAAATATAGCGGACGGACATGCAACCAGTGCGAAGCTGGGTACTTCAACTATCCAACATGCAAACGTGAGTATTTAATAAACTACCTTTATTCACACAGGTTACGACAGGTTAGCACCCTTAGTTGTTAATCATGTGAATGATAATTCGCGCAATTCCTGTGGCTACCTTACTCTCATCATCAGACGCTGGACTACACCATTGGCTATAGTTTTTGTTAACACAAAATTAACGAGCCCACACACATCAGGGCTATCTTGTTTAGTTGAGGAGTTCCTGTGGCCATCTACTGGCTCCACCATCATATTCTAGACTATATCTTGGGCTATAGTTTTTCTCAAGATAAAACAAACACAACAGCCGGTTTTTTTTTTCAAATGTGTGTATTATACAGATCTGCTGGGTAACTGCGTAATTCACTAGCAATATGCCTTTCATTTTGACAGTTCGACGCCAGTTCGAATATTCGTCTGCTCGACGAGACGAATTTTTCAAACAATAAAGCAATGGACTTCAAAATCCTTCGGATTGTGAAAGAAAGTGTGATACGCTGCTCTTACGTATTTTCAGATTGATCTCTCCATTTGTCCAGAATAGAACTATATTATTATTGTTTCTCAGACTGCAACTGCGACGTGAGCGGGACAGAGCCCAGCATTTGTGATGACGTCACTGGCTCGTGTATCTGCAAGACTGGCTTCGGAGGAGCTCGGTGCGACCAATGCTTGAATGGGTAAGAGGATACACTATCTCTATTTATTTATTTATTATTTCTGGCCAACCAACTACTGTTCCATGTTTAAAAAAAATATTCTTATATCAAAGGTTAGTAGGGTTAGTATAACAATTTCTTATACTTTATAAATGATCAAATATTTGATGCGGTTTATGTTAAAGTTACTCCCTATCTACTTTCGAGTATTGGTTACCAAACAGTGACAAATAGGTAGTACTACCCACAATATATCTTCGAATCTTGTTGAATCTACCGTTCTTTTGACATCATATTCCAGAGTCTGAATTAAGAACTTTGAGTGTTAAGTCAGACTGGAAAAATAACTCATCGCAAGCGCTTCTACTGAGTACGAGGTCTTGGTTTAGATTCCCAGGTCGAGTAAAATGTTAATGGGCTTTCCCTTCAGGAATTTCTCAGTAGCAGCCCGGAGTCTGGATTTGTGCCCGGTTGATAGCAATAGGCTCGCCCCTATTACGTGTGGGGCTTAAACATAACTGGTGAAAGGTGGCAATGTACTGTAGGAACAGTCAACAGGAAAAGTAGATGATGAAAATTAATTATAACTTTTGGAGTCAAAACTGATCACGAATATATGGCAACTGTACTAGTAGTAAATGTTTGGTATAATTTACAATCACATACTTTTGAATCTCTTCGACTCTCGTTCGAACTCCGTTCATAAGTATTGAATTTCTGATTTTCATCATCTACTTTTGCTGTTGACTGTACACCTCTGCCTAGTCCTTCGATGTTACGTTATGTTATGTATTCAGATTGGATATTCGGATGCATATTCACCTAAATTTGAGATGTTGGCTAATATGGAATGCGCTGTTGTATCGAAAATATCCCGCTGTTCCGGGATTGACAAATTTAGGTTTCTGATTATAGAATCGGATGTTTATTTACTGACTTTCAAATGTTAGCTTACTTATGGAATGCACTTTTGTGTCGATCGTAAAAATCCCGCGATTCCGGAGTTTTGTATTTTTTCTGACTATAAAATCGTACCTGATATTGTAAAGTAGGTAGGTAGATACCAAACTGCAATAGCAAACAACGTCAAGATAAGATAACAGACTACATATATTTAGAATAATTTTATTTATGTAGTTTCTTCCTTCCATTCAATACACCCGACTACTTAGTTTATGCATTCCCATTGTTCCTGGCAAACCGGGATTTTTTATATAGAAAAAATATATTCAAAAACCGCTTCCACACTTTCATAGCTAAAAATTCACTTTAGATCACAGCTGACTATTCTATTCGCATTTTTCCTACACCTCCCGTTCCATATTTGGCGCTCAGAAAAATTCTTCGTCACTTATCGAAAAAAAAACCGAGAATAAGTAGTTTACGAAATCGCCCCGCCGATGCTAAAGAGCGTGTGCGCTTACAAGCAATTTTTCTCGCTCTAGTAAAACATGTCTTTGAGCGTCAAAAAGAGATAGAGATACATTACTCACCTTCTCCAGGTTCTATATGGAAGTCCGTGGCCGGGAGCGTCTCTGCGTGCCCTGCAACTGCGACTCCACCGGGTCCACCTCGACCAGTTGCTCCGCCGACGGCAAGTGCAACTGCCTCGCGAACTTTGGCGGCAAACAGTGTGACCAGTGTTCTCCAGGGTATTATAAGTACCCAGAGTGTTTGTGTAAGTGGCCCTTCGTCATCATTTTATGACTTTACCTGTGGGGCCTCTCTCTACTATTGCTAATTTCCAAGATCCTATGTCAGTCTCATCCATTCTCACCAAAAATTATCGTCTGCAGCAATATTCGAACGCAGACTAAACGTAGTTTATCACGTCATTGCTTTAAATACATTCAAAATTTAGGAAAAACTAACTGTCTATCATCATTTCATCATACTCAATAAATCTGCCTAGCTTTTTCCAACTATGTTGGGGTCGGTTTCCAGTCTAAATGAATGCAGCTGAATACCAGTATTTTATACAGCGACTGTATTCGACATCCAAAACCCAGTTACTGGGTAATACGATACCCTTGGTAAGACTGGTTGTGAGACTTTTTGAGCTTATACCCGTAACGACTGTATACTGACTGATATACGAATAACAGCCGGGACCAACGGCTTAAAGAGCTTTCCGAGACACAAAGGGGTCTCGATATATGATGGATAGTCAGCCATCCACGAACCGACCGCGACAAACGTAGCTTAAGGCGAAAGCGCCAGGGTAGCCCGCGAAATTCAATAAATATAATTCTGTAAATATATATTTGTTACGGTCGCGAATCATATTTTAATTACAACTTAATACTGACGTACGAAAATTTGAATATCGCGGGCTACCTTAGCGCCTCCCTCTTAAACATCGATTGACCCGCGCGGCTGTTATTATTTAGCCACGAGCCCCTCCTCATTTCACCATACTCATAAGGATTATTTTGCCATGTATCTTAACATTTCACCAACAGCGTGCAACTGCGACGTGTCCGGCTCCATCGGCTCGACGTGTGACGACAGCGGCCAGTGTCACTGTCGCCCCAACTTCGATGGCACAAAGTGTGACAAGTGCAAGGAACAGTACTACAACTATCCTGCTTGCGAGGAGTGCAACTGTGACCCGAGAGGTGTCATAGCTAGTTTTGCTGGTAAGTTACCTTACAATGAAAATAAAACAGTGGCACTCCGGGATGCCGACAGAAGTGAAAACAAAACACAAACAGAATACTTTGCCATCACTCACTAACATATCGGATATACATTAAAACCGAGGACAGCCGAACACATCCGAAGCGGTGTTGCTTTCGGTATCGGTGGCGCGAATTCAATGGTTTTTTCCCATCTCAAAAAATGCCCAACACGCGTAACGAAGTTTTCACTTCAAAAACTGAACTTTAATAGTTCACCGTTTTAAGGCACTGCCCAAACGTAAGACACCGTAAAACGCTGTTTTTTGTCGCACAATTAGGCGTATTTGTTCGTTGTTGTTAGGTGTTCCTTTAAATAAGTTGAAGAGGTCACGATCAAACCTTCCTTTTTCGTACAGGTTGCGGTTCGGTTCCGGCTGGTGAACTCTGTCAATGCAAGGACCGAGTCCAAGGTCGCATCTGTAACGACTGTAAGCCTCTATTCTGGAACCTGCAGGAGTACAATCCATTTGGATGTGAAGGTAAATATATTATTCGTAATAACTGGTTTTGTATTCAAGGTTTTTTGGCATAAGCCCTTTGTTCAAACTTTTTCTATGGCGCGGTTTATACGCCGTACTGTAGAGAAACCGTACCGTGTACAAATGGCCTTACACCGCTTGTATTTCTCTGAAAGGGTGGCCTTTGAGGAAATACAAGCTTAACATTATGTAAAACAAAACAAAATCAATGTGGTTTAAGTTCTTTCTTTTCCCAGTATAGACTGGGAAAATAAAGTGCGTTTGGTCAGTTTATTCTTATCTGTCTTTATTTTTCCTGACTATCTTTCTCATACTGCTTCTTTCCAACAGACTGCAACTGCCACCTAGCGGGTACTCTGGGGGGTCTGGGAGCCTGCAACACTCGCTCCGGACAATGTACCTGCAAGATGAACGTAGGAGACCGACAGTGTAACCAATGTCAGGATGGATTCTATAAGCTGGATACTAACAATGTGTTTGGATGTACGGGTAAGTACCTAAATATGTCAATCTTTTTTGTTTTTGGATGGTAAAGAAGGAGGTGGTCTATCTGATGTAGGAGGTGACCTCAGAATTTGGTCATTAGTAATATCAGAATTAACGCAGGTGTATTGCCAAATTTGCCATCCGGAACTGAAATTACGAGATAGATATACAGTTTGGCAAGGACATCGGCGCGAAATATAACCATGAATACAACACATGATTCTAGTCTAGACCTCCTAGCGTAGAACTTTTTCAAGTACAAATATGCAGATATCTTTTACCGTATTTCTGTTACATATCAAATACTTAAGAAGTTTTGTGCATTTTTATGTATTTACTACAAGCCGTGTGCCGAAGACGGGTAGTCTTCAGTCTTCGGCATACGGCTTTTAATAAATAAATCATTTATTTGTAACTCAAAAACAGGAAGACCGCAACCATAACATACAAAATTACAATTAGTTTACCTCTCCTTCCAGAATGCGACTGTGACATCGGCGGCTCTATAGACAACAACTGTGACAAGACGACTGGGCAGTGCCGCTGTCACTCGCGCGTCGAAGGCCGGCGCTGCGACCGACCCATACGCGCGCACTACTTCCCGACACTCCATCAGTTCCAATACGAGATTGAGGAAGGCTACACCCAGTCCGGGCCTGTGAGGTACAGGAACTCCGAAGAAGTGTTCCCTGGATTCTCTTGGAAGGGATATGTCGTGTTTTCTATGCTGCAGGTGCGTGTTCACTTGTTTTTTGAAATTATTTTTTTAGCCTACATTTTTCGGTTGAAGTAGAAAGATGGGAGGTTATACTTAATGTGTAGGGCCATCCCTTTTTCGCAACGGAATAATGACGACTTCAGAACTTCGTAAACCAGTATTTCACTATATAGGCTAAAATTGACTGAAATGTTGCACTTACCGAAAATTGTCGTAAAAGCAAAAGAAACCTAATTAATCCGAAAATCGTTGTCGTTGTTGTTGTGTTTATTTGTTAAAATTTGCCCAATTGAAGGTGTATTTGAAGTTAAAAAGTCACTTAGTTCATAATCCTCATCGAGGTGTACCAACCCACACTTTAATTCAAATAGCTTTTGCCAGGGACCTTGCCTCCATGCAAGTCGGAAGTTATACAACGGGAACGTACTACCGAGTTAAAAAGTGGCATAGGTTAGGACCTATGCTACTTTACCCAGGCCATGGTCTATCCGTATGCCAAACTTCACCCAAATACATCCGTAAAAATGTAACAAATATAGTTATTTTCGCATTTCTAATAATATACAGGGTCACTGGTAAATAACTTTGCAGGACTGGATTACTAACATTATAAACAACAACTTTTGTTCTATGACTTTTTACAAAACATAATACATTTACCAAAAACAAACCTTTAAGATTTCGTTGTTCTATTTAAGCCCCCTCCCCTCCGCTGAATTGTGTACTAGACACGGCAGTTTATTTACTTAACTAGCGCTTTCTTTTGTTTCGCGTAGAGTTCGTAACAGAAAATCGAATATTTCATTTATTCATTCATTCATTTTTGTATGAAAGTCTGATGAAATAATAAAATTCATAGAACAGAAGTTGTTGTTTATGACGTTAGTAATATAGTGCTGAGAGGTGGTTAATGTTTTACCAATAACCCTGTATAAAATATGGAATAAGTATGGATTATTTTCTGTTCTAGAACGAAGTCACAAACAGAGTGATGATACCCAAGTCGTCGCTGTACCGCATGGTGCTCAAGTACGCGAACCCTCTCCAAGACCCCGTCATCGCCAGCATCGTGATCACACCGGACAGCGTCGTCGATATACAGCAGAAGTAAGTATTCAGCATTCTGTAGTAACATCATCATTCTCCTTATTTCAATTTATTTGCGGTCGGCGCAACATGTCTTTTTCTTCCATACTTCTATATTAGTCGTCATCTCGGTAGTCAGCCCATTTCTAGCCATATCATCTTTCGCATAGTCCATCTATCATTTCTTTGGTCTTTCCCTTCTCTTATAGCCATCGACAATCATACACAAAACTCTCGTTACATTTTCCTCGTTCCTTGGTAATGCCCATACTATAACAACCGATTTCATAACATATCCAATAAAATGACTAAATATGTGAAATGAGTAGGTGTCACTATGTCAGGCGTTATTGTACAAAATGTCGCTTTAAACAAGAATCTTTTACTCACGCCCCGGTACGCACGGTGACATATCAAGCTATACATTTCCAGTATACGCTAACTTCTCATTGTAAGGAAAGCCTATACAATGCGAGGCCAGCTATAACTGGATATTTATAACTTGATATGTCATCGTGTGTCGTACTAATTATAAAGCAATAAAGTCAGGATGGCCGAGCGGTCTAAGGCGCCAGACTCATGGTTCCCTCTCCATGAACAATAGTGATTCTTGTACCGAGTTTGGCCATCCTTTGAAAGACAAAGTGTTTGAATTTACAACAACGTCTGGGGACATTAGGTGGCTATGATGTGGGACATGCACTAATCTTTTTTTAGTTACTCCAGAACGATTAACAGAAATGCAAATTTCCTTAAAGCTAAGCTGCTAATGTTCCAGGTTCAACGTGGCCCTCCGACCGACGAGTAAACCGCAGCTGGTGACAGTCGCCGGAGACAAGGGCGTGGCGCCGTCCCCCTTCGTTATGAACCCTGGAAACTGGATGATCACCATCAAAACCAACAAGGAAGTCATGATTGTGAGTAGTTTTAACTGTACTCTGTGGACAGTAAAAAAAGATATCTCCATGTGGGTATTAGTATCTTACTTAAAATATATTCCGTATAATATGCATAACTGGAAAAAAGTTTTTGAAATGGGGTGTTTTACCTGGTAATAGATGAGCGCGGGAATTTGTTATGTGAATGTTCTAAAGAACATCTGCAACTCTATAAATAAGCCCTTACAGGAGCGGTTGGTTACTCCCCAAATAAGCCTAAACCAAAATGGTGTTTGTTTTATATTTATATGCCTATTTCTCATCCAGGACTACTTCGTACTTATCCCCGAAGCGTACTACGAGGCCACTGTTCTAACAAAGCTGGTCGACAAGCCGTGTGTCATCGGGGACAGGAAGCTCTGCCGACACTTTGCGTACCCGAGTCTGTTCGGCAGGCCGACTGCCGACGTCAGCGGTCTTAGCACTTCAGTCAGCGGGTATATTGACGACGTAGAGGTGAGTCACACATTTTCTCCATTTCTCAGCCTGTTTTCTCCGAAAAGATTCTATTCTATACTATTTTTATTTATGGCAAGTAAAGCCGATGTCGACTATTCTGCCAATGTCAAAAGTGAATTGGAAAAGCAAGTGTGCATTATTATAAATAAATTAAAAGTTAAAACGATAAAATTCTACGATGCTACAGTTGACCTTAATGTAGAATTGGTGGGGTTAGTACTGGATTAAAACAAACAAGAAGATAAACGATAAGAATAACGGAATCGAGTCCACTTCATATTTCTGTTCGTTTCTTGAATAATAATTGTTTTAATTGTCTAAACAATTCAAACAAAAAAAAAACATTTTTTTTTCTAAATCAATACTGTCATAACAAATTGACAATATTGATTTTGAAAAATATGTTTTCAAGAACTATAGGCCGACAGCTTTGAAGCGTGCATTAAATCTTAACAGCGGTGTTTTTCTTCTATGTACCTAATACATTGCATAAAGATCTTGCTCAATGAGTAGACTGTATCTAACTGAAGTTAATAATTTAACCCCTCAAGCGTCAAGTGTACACCAAGCGTACATAAGAGAAAGTGCTCGAAACGTCAACGGTACACCAAGTGTACACAACAGTGTCATTGTTCTATTGTCATTGTTAAAACAATGACTTTACTGCTCCCATTCAACTACTCCGACGCGTCGGGTGTTTCGCCAGGTAGGCGGGCAAACGCGTGAGAGATTAAGCTGAGACGAGATCGTATTAAAAAAATGGCGGCGCTTCCCCCTCCACCGCGCATGTGTCACATTCCTCACTTGACGTAATGAATCCTTTGATCCTTTAGCTACCCAATGGTGTAATTGAATTTAGGATGGAGATATGAAGTTGCAACACCAAAATGTATGCCCCGATTTTGTTATCATTGGTTTTTTTTACTTGCCCCCCACTATGGAAGCAATTTTAAAGACGTGTTCACGTCAAAACCGTTCACGGTCTCGGACCGTACCGTATCATACGGAAAAATGATTGCATGAATATCGAAACTATCTTTTATTACCACACTAGCGACCCACCCCTCGTTTGCACGGTTTAAACGACTGGACACAACATCGAGATTTCCTTAAAACATCAAAGATATCTTTAATAGGATGTTTTATACACGTAAGCCTTGCGGAATATATTCTCTATATTATGGTGAACACCGCAACAAAATACATTGCGTAGTTTAGAATAACTAAGGGGTCACACAGACAGACACTAAAACGACTTCATTTTATACTATCTACAGATGAAACATTACTAGCTAACGTTAACTTACTCTTTCACAGCAACTAAACGAGCTTCAAGCATCAGCTGACTCCATCCCGATCTTGTCGCATGACGAGATTCAGTACAACATGAAGATAGATCCTCCCGGACCTTACATCCTCATCGTAGAGTACGTCACACCCATCAACAGAACTGTCGATAGTTCCAGCGAAATTCAAGCCTACAACTCTAGCTACTCGTTCGTCAAACGAGGACCGGTTACCGTCCGGTTTCAGTCCGGCGATCAACCGGAAACTGATGCTATTGTGAACCTGAATGACTGTCCGTATACGGCGGCGTGCCGGCAAGCGGTGGTCGATGATCTGTCGAAGATACAAGTGTTCAATGTACATGATGCGAATAATATAATTTATTTGACGGTAAGTTTCTGTTTTTTTTATTTTAATTGCAACACAAGGATAGTGGTGCCGATTCTCTTGTACACCGAACTAAACTAACTCAACTATCACTAAAATTCCTTACTTTTTGCTATGAGAATCTTATTTTCAATAGATTAATAACTCAGTGCCATCTTAGTGCTATCAAACTAAAATATGGTTAAGTTGTGTCATTTTAGTCAATTTCAGAATGGGAAATCGTCGTTTGACAGGAATAAACTAAATTTTAGTCAATTTTAGTCTAGTTTAGAGGCATTTGTGACAAGAGAATCGGCACCATTGCTTCGATTTATGTGGATGGTACGAGTCTAAGTAAAGAATAGATTCACTTGGAGTGCTACAAACTTGTCCGGGTCGGCCATGATACGGTACAGCCGGGCGGCAAAATCAGATAGTACCTATTTTGATATAAATGTTCGGTAACAAGTCGCTCGGTTTATGCCGAGCCGAACTGATCATGATTCAGAGACATTAGATGTCGAACGGAGTTTGCCGATCGGTACGTGCCGAACGAAAGCCGAATATGTATAGTAATTGCTTCGGGTCGGCTTTATTGTTGTATTTGGAAGGCATGTTCGTTTCAATGTATTTTTCAATTCATGTCACGTTCACATCCGCCATTATAAATAAGATCATACTGTTTTATCTATTGATAATTTAACCTATTCTTTTTGTCACAGGGTGACCGCGATACTTTAGTGGGTATTAAGTCAATTGTAGCGGTCCCGGAGTCGGACTGGCACCTGGACTACATCACCCCACGTCCGTACTGCTTGAGACGCGACGGCAAGTGCGCGCCGTCAGTCTTCACAGCTGCTGTTGATTCTAAGAAGGTAAATTACATTAAACAGACATTTTACTTGAAGGCCAATTCTCGTAATTTAAAATGTTCAAAATCTAGTCGCAGTCTCATCTCGGCGACAAACAAATGTCAAAAACTTGTCTAAATGTAGGGAAATTAGAGTTATTTTTGACAGATAGAGACTGAGATCAGACTGTGAACGTTCTTAAAATTACGAGAATATCCCCTCTGTTATGCAGAGGTGTACAACCCGCAAGAGGTTGAGATTTCGCTCGGATGACGTATACGCGCGGTACTGAGGCGACGATGACCATAGCGGAGTCGGCGCGGGGGCGGGACGGGCCGGGAGCGCTCAGTTCACACATGCGGGGCGGGTTGTACCACCTCTGCCTTTTTCGCCTGATCATTTAAAAATGTTTTCGCCTAAATCCTGCGGCGGCGCCAAGCCACGCCTCCTTAAAGTTTTCGCCTATTAGGAAAGCGATAACGCAATTAGTTGCAACCTGCACTGCACTGCTTAGTGACGCATCACGTGTACTCCTTTTGTGAATTTTACTGACGAACTATTTGACCTTGGTGCGCTTACTAGAGAGCGCTTCTATTTTTTGAGTGCAAGTAAAAATTTACTTAATGGTGGATAGGCGGGAGTGTCCGCAATAGTACCTATACTACAGCCACATTTCGCCAGTTATGTCAAAGTTCCATGTAAAGGCTCCTACACACTATGCCGGCGGCACAGCCGGCGGATTTTTGCCGCGCGTGTATGCCGCCAGCATAATCAGAGCATCATTTCAGTTGTGCAGCTCGTTTGTGCGGCAAGCCCGGCGGCTCAAATACCCGCGGGCTTGTTGGCGGCATGCCCGCCGGCATATTGTGTAGGAGCCTTAACATGAGGCGAGCCTAGTACTAGAAACACACTTTCTATAGGAAAGTCAGAGCTCAATCTCCTCTAGCTAAACATAACTTCATTAACATCTTAAAACCATTTACTTGGCAGGTGGAAGCAGAATCCGGTACCGGTGGCGACCGTGACATTCGACTTCCAACTCTTGACAATTCTACCGTGGTGGTATACTTGACTGCTGACGTAGAACCTCTGAAGATCGCGTCCAAGATGCCAGCTCCTGGAGACTATATGTTCATGGTGCATTATTATCAGCCCGTTCACCCAGGTAGGATAAAACAGTACCAAGGCTATATGAGACAATGGCGCCGATTCTCTTGTTCACAAACTAAACTAAATGTAGGTCCAGTGCAACTTTTCTATTTCATTAAGAAAAGGACAAAACATAAATATTAGTTTAGTCCTGTCAAATCAAGATACTCCATAGACAAGTTTAGACGTGATTAAAAAATTGGCTACTAAAAATACGTCAATTTATTTCAGACGCTTACTAATTTGACAGGACTAAAGTAATATTTATGTTCTGTCCTTTTCTTAATTCAATAGAAAGAATAAGATGCACTGAACTTAAATTTAGTTTGTGAACAAGGGAATCGGCGCCATTGGCCTATGCGCACTAAATTATCTCACGGGAACATACTGCCGGGATAAAAAGTATTCTATGTCCTAACGCAGGTCATGATCTAAGTACTTGGTTGCAAATTTTTTTCAAAATCCGGGCAAACAAACTTCTTTAAATAAATTAAAACTAGCAAATAATATCCTTTTACTTCACAGAAAGCAACCTCGACGCAGTAATAAAGACAGACGTACAACAGTTCGAGACAAGCATGCGAGTGCAGCACTGTCCCTCCAGCACTGGCTGCCGGTCGCTGCTCAAGCTAGCTGATGGCACTAACCACTTCCCAGTTGCTGACAACTTCACTATCACTTTCCTGGTAAGAATTACTCGCAACACCACCTTTCGATACCACCATGCCAGTACAGCGCTATCCCTCAACCGCTGGCTACAAGTCAACTAATGTCACCAACCACTTCCCCGTCCATGCGGACAACATTACTGTGTCACTTTCATGATGAAAGAAGTTCCGCAGACGCGGCGCTACAGACATCCTTAAGAAGTTATTTCTTTCGTGCGGTGTTCCGTGTTTTTATCCCTTTTTACACGGACATACGGGTTATGTTTTTCGCGCGTATTTTGTATGTATGTAGGATTTCTTTAAACGTGTTCTATGTAACCCAGGGCAACAACAGCAAGGGTCTCTGGGTAGACTACGTGCTGGTCATCGCAGCGCCTGACTTCGTAGACGCGGCGCTAACCGAGGCGAACGTCATCGACTACACTCGAGAGTTTATTGAGAAGTGTGCCAACAACCACTTCCACATACAATCTAATGAGACAGGTCAGTTTAAGGCGATTAACACACGGCACCGCGCACCGCCGCGGTAGGCGGTGAAGCGGATCTCATGTCGCATTGGCCTCTAATAAATCCGTAGATGCCTAACACACGTACACCGCCCGACCGCGCGGTCGAGCGGTGCTCTCACCGCCACCGCCCCTCCGCGCTGCCGTCCGCGCGGTGGAGCGGCGCCTCACACACGGGGCGCCGCATAGCCGCGCGGATCATCGTGGGTGCAGGACGTGTTGCAAATCCATTATTTCCAGTGTCTGTGATCAAACGGGTCAAAACCGTGTTAAATCGATCCGCGCGGACAGGCGCGTAAACCGCCTTACCGCGTGGGGCACCGCTACGAAATCCGCTTTACCGTCGCCGCCCTCCGCGGCGGTACGCGGTGCCGTGTGTTAATCGCCTTAGGTCTTTCTTTAGCCCCTATTCATCAAGTTTACCCGATAATATTATTTTGCTGGGACGTTTCCAGTAGATTTTACCCAGCTTTCCTAAATGAAGTAAAATCTGCTGGAAACGTAATAGACCTGGGATCGATCCCCAAGTCAGACAAAGTGCTGTTGCAATGAGCCTTTCATCCATTACCTGGAAATCTACTTTTTCTGTGAATGTATCGACCCGCGTTTACAGTGTCATAATATAGCTTGTTGAAATGAAACTTGTTTGACGTTTTATATCACTTGACATGTTTTACCCAACGAATCTGGAAATCCGTCTAAAGAGTCACTCGGGTTCAAGTAGTTCCTCCAAAAAAATTGTGGGATTTGTTTGATGTGACAAGTTTCGAAACATTTCCATGTTCAATGTTTTCTAGTGCGAACGCATAGTTAGGAATTTCTCATAACAGTTCAGAACCTGTAGTTGCCTGATTGATGGCAATAGACTTCCCCTATTGCATGGAACTGGAACAAAACTGCCAAAACGTGGTTGTTCTATGCACCCCTTTTGGGGATTTTTCTTTTATTTTTTCAAATGAATTACTTCACCTACATAAATGAAAATGTTTGCCTTATTTGGGAAGACGCTCGACCCCATGACACAAGAAATCCTAGTGTGGAGTCCAGGGCATTTGTAAAAAATATTATGTAATATGTTACTAGTTTTTTTTTTTTTTTTTTAATTTTGTGTAGTGTTTTTTTTTAACTGAATAAAGTATGTATTATACAGGCGTGATTAAAATGTCTATTAAAAGTAAACTTTTTTTTATTTATCATCCGCATAAATAAAAATTATAAATAACCTCCTTTTTTTGAAGTCGGTAAAAAGAGTATCCATGTAGTTCCTCCATAGAGATCTACGCTTTGGAATGGACAACTGGCTTCATCTTACTGTCTGTCTGAATCCTTGACAATTCAGAACTGCCTTTAAATAAATAAATTCTAAAAATTATAGGAAGAAAAACATTTATTTGACTACAGTGTATCAAACACGCACGGTAGCGGTACACTAACATAAAAATCGTTCTCCTGCAGGTTTCTGCCGCGACGCCATGTTCTCGATCACGGCTGAATATAACAGCGGCGCTTTGGCCTGCGTGTGCGACTTCATGGGTTCAACGGAGCTAGAGTGCAACACCTTCGGAGGGCAATGTCCTTGCAAGCCCAACGTGATAGGACGGTCATGTAGCGCCTGTCGCACTGGGTACTACGGCTTCCCCAACTGCAGGCCTTGCCACTGTCCGTCGACAGCTATTTGTGATGATAATGGTGAGTGGATTTGATATTCTTACACCCGCTTTTTGGAACTCTCAATCTTCACGCAAGTCTAGGGATCCGATTGGCTTAGGGCCTGTGCACACTACGTTTTTTAAACGCGCCGATGACGCGCGTTTTAGAAACGGGCGTCGTTGACGCGCGTTTTAGAAATGGGCGTCGACCGCGCGCTTTTATCCTACAGAGCAGGTGCAAAGGCTTACAGGCTGCGTCTGACTCGCGTGCGTATCGCGTCTGTATCGCTACAAACGCACGTCAACGGCGCGTTTAAAAAACGTGGTGTGCACAGGCCCTTATGATAATTTAGTCAACCAATCTGTTGTACAAAGTATACGGGCGCTTGACTATTTGGAGTCCAGAGGGTTTTTGAGCAAGCATATGCAGGGCGAAAATTTGATAGCTTAGTAGGTGTGGCATGAGGAGAGGACACCGAAAATATATTTGAAAAGTCTCACATAGGAGCCGCATGGTCAGGAGACCATATCAGATTTCCAAAATGGACTTAAAATCGTGTGATCTTCAGAGCCGTTGATTTTCGTATGATTTTCATAAAGGCTTAAATATGCAAATCTGATGAAGAAATTGTGGGCGTTTTCCTAAAACGTCAATGTCATTCAGGCTCCAAGTGATCCTTGCAGCACTCTAGCTGGCACTGACCATAACAACTGACAGTGTGTACCATAGTCGCTCTATGGTGGCTTCATTCCGTCCTTCAGGTGACATGTAATGTAACAATATTTGTTTCTTCTAGGTATGTGCATCTGCCCGAAGAACGTAGAGGGAGAGAACTGTGATCGCTGTAAGCCTTTCACTTTCAACTTTGACGTGCAACGCGGCTGTGACGACTGCAACTGCAATCCGCTCGGAGTCGTCTACAACCGGTTACAGTGCGAGGCTGACAGCGGAAACTGCGCGTGAGTGTATACAGAAACTTAGCTTACCATAAAAAGGGGTAATAATACCTACTCATCAATAGCTCTTTTCCGCGGCTGCGCCCGCGAGTATGTCGAAAAATATTCCACGGGAACGTTCTACCGGGATTTAAGTAGCCTATGTGTTAATCGAGTATATAAACTATCTGTGTCCAGCGCCAATCCGGAACATACATCCAGACAAACGGTAAAAAATTCTAAAAACCATATTTTCGGCATCAGACCCGTTCCCTCACCTCGAAGCAATTCAAATACTATTATTACAAAAATATTAAATGTAGGTATAGTTTTGTCTTCGTTACTATTTTCTATAGATTATGAGCAACTTCTACTACGGAGGCAGGACTTGAACTTCGCATATACATAAGTCATTTTGAGTCGGCGCCAAACAACCAATGAACAAAGATCACTAAATTATCTTAAAATTTAAAGAAATAACCAAATCAAATCACAATGCAACGTGAAGTCTCCAGCGATAAACATTAACATTCCAAACAAAAAATGCGCTCTCCGCACGACCACTCACTCGCAACGATATTAATTTGCTTGTTTGGCGCCGACTCAAAATTACTTAGGTATACTTACATTAGTTTAAGAACTATTTATTAAGGTTAAATAAGAAAGGTTTATTATTTTCTGCTTTTCAGTTTTTTCGGAGGTTTAATTTTTTAGTTAAAAGTTTTGTAAACAGCTGAACCCATAACATAATCATTTGCAGTACAGGTCAAGTTGATAGCAATAGTTCCATTGCACATGGTTCTAAAGGCTGTATTACAGAACCTTACTCAAAACTCAAGCATGGGTAGCGGGATTGTCCGAAAGGGTTACCGCTGCCCGGAACACAAAGGGCTAAGGAAGGAACACGGGTGGGTTTTAGTCAGTAAGAGTCTGACACTCCCTTCCGCTCCACCCAGAGCGAGAGGAGTCATTAGATGATTTCCCATAAAAAAAAGAAAAAAAAACTCAAGCAGTACTAGTTCCAACCAATGAAATGGCTTTAAACGAGTTTTAAGTAATGCTCGAGTTTTGAATGAGGTTCTGTAATACGGACCTAAATCGCTTGAAAATGCACCTCACTGACTGAATCATTTCCTTCCTAGATGTCGTGAGAACGTTATAGGCCGTACTTGCGACCATTGCGTGCCCGGACACTACGCGTTCCCCGAGTGCGTGCCCTGCACGTGCGAGCGAGACGGCACTACTGACGACGTGTGCGACCAGGGCACTGCGCAGTGCTACTGCAAGAGATATGTTACTGGACAGGTTAGTACAGGCAAAGAGTATATCTCATAAACCGTAATAGGTTAGGTAGACAGTTGAATTCTTCACAGAGTGAGTATTTCTGTTGCCGCTATAACAACAAATAATAAAAATAAAATAAAGTAAAAAAAATTCTTGTGTAAAAGAAACGTTTTTTTCGGCGTTCTTTGCCTTGAGGTACGGATCCCTCGTGTGCGAGTCCGCGACTCGCACTTGGCCGCTCTTATATTTAATTTGCAAAATAATATGTTGTGTGCCTTTAAGTCTGTGCTAAATAAATGTATTTTCTTTCTTTCTTTAAAACTGTCAATAATATTAGTGACATTTCGTGTTCATTTCTATTCAGGCTTGTGACACCTGCGTGGAGGAGTATTTCAACCTGCAGTCTTCGAACCCTGATGGTTGTACCAAGTGCTACTGCTTCGGGAAGACCACTAGATGTGCCAGCTCCTACTTATCTTGGGCAGGCGTAAGTATTACTGTCCTATCTTTAAATATTTTTGCCTAGTTTTAGTGACCATAATTATTTTTTTAATGTCCCTCCGTACCCTAAATTGTTTTTGGAAAGAAATTATTGGCAAACTACAGTCCGGCCGTCGAGAGAATGCGTTCCTGGCACCTGTCAATGCGATAATTCTGGAACCTAATAAAGATCAAATTCGCAAAACACAAAAATATAAACATCCAAATTGAGAACCTCCTTTTTTGAAGTCGGTTAAAAATCAGATAATATTCGAACAGACTATACATAGCCCAATCCAAAAATTAATTAATGAATCACCATTCTTCACCAGATCGATGGTATGAGCGACTGGTACCTCGTGAACGTGGACGCGAACAGAACTCTGAACATCTTCCCGCGCACGATCGCGCCCGTGATGGTGAACGACTCGGTGATCACCGCGGACTTAATCGGTGATGACAGCGGACAGAAGGTCGTGTACTTCGGAGCGCCTGATTATTATCTTGGTAAGTCTTGATTATTTGACTTGGGTTTTCATCACCATGATCGGTTCTTGTCCTGTCCTAAGGCCCTAGCATGAACGCGAGGCGTAAGCATAATCAGCCTTTAAAGTTCCCTTTGCTAGGACACAGCCTCTCGGTGAAGTTGGCCGTAATCCACTACGCGGGTCCAGTGCGGGTTGGTTGACGTCACATATCTTCGAATTTTTCGTTCTAGGACATGCCGGTCTCCTCACGATGTTTTCCTTCACCGTTTTGAGAGCAGCGGTGATGAAATTAAAAGTACAGCTGTCCTATACCATTTTGTTTTGTTTTTATGCGAGAAGCACGATTTAGCATCACCCATGGATATGAATGAGGTCTTAAAACTAAGTAAATATTATATACGACGAGCATTTTTCAATTTTAAAATCGTTCGTATTTACATTACGTTTTACTCCGCGCGTTCGTGCTAGGCTCCTGTTATCTTCCAGTTCAAGCGGTTTATATTATTTGATACTAGCGATTCGCCCCTGATTCGCTCGGTTTTTACGACCTGACACAACATCGATATTTGATGTAATCTGTATTCTCAACGCTGTATGCTAACTGCCTCGTTAGTCTAGTAGTAGCAAGAGGTACTGCTGAGTACGGGGACCAGGGTTCTATACCTTATTTGAACAAACTTGATATTGGACTTTCTTATCGGAAATTTCGCAGTTGGGCGCGGAGTCTAGTTTTGTGCCCAGTTGATGACAATAGACTCGCCCCCTATTACATGGGACTTCAGAAAAACGGGTGTACTGTATACTTCTGCTTATCCCCTCAGAAAATACAAGTGTACACATAGCAAATCTATTCAGTTTACATAGCACACATGGATAGCTGTGTCGGTATTAATAGTTACGCACACACACGTTACATGAAACGAGCGAGCTCCGTTTTTTATTAGTGTTCGTATGTCGCACCAATAGGCAATAACTATATAATACCAATATATCATTAATTTATGCAATTGAACCAGTTATAATATTTACGCACACAGTGACAATAACCCGTATGTGTGAAATGTAAACCGAATTAATTTGCTTTGTGTACCTAATGATTTTCTTGAAACCTATTTTATTAAATTATAGGCAAACGTTTGACGTCATACGGCGGTTACCTGACCTACTCGATATACTACGAGACCGGCCCGGATGGAGGAGCTATCGCAGCTGCTGACGTCATCATTGGAGGCTCCGATGGGTATGTAGTACATCCTTTATCATTAAGCCTTATGAGAAAGAAGGTTGAGAAACAGCAGCGCAACATTGAGCGTGCTACAACAAATGTTTCGCAGGAAACAATGCTAATTGGTTTACGTTTCCCAATGAGTACGGTCTCTGCAACACAAAAACAAGTGAAGTTACGGATTCCTAGAAGATCGTTTCCGTCATGTTTATAACGGACGTCATGAAAATCTGTCATTTTCACTAGTATTTGACATTGTCAAAAAACGTTCTGTATTTGAACATTACGGCCGCATGTGGCGGTCAGCGCTCTTCTACGAAACGTAACTTTGCTGAAACAATGTTGCGTGATTTTGTTTCCCAGTATATACGGGGCATGAACTACTCCAAAATAACCGTTACGACATTTTACACAGCCGTCCAAAAGTATACTTCTTCTACCGCTTGAAGAATCAATGTAAAAATTCGTGCCAACCCATCAACGATCTCTCTTTGTTCTTGTCGTATTGACGCAGCTGTCATGTGTATTTCGTCGGGACATGTCACTTTTGACGCTGCTGTCAATTTAAGGTTCTAAATACAGTATTCACGGACCTATTTCTAGCGTAGACCACCGTAAGGCTGAATACCACTTGCACGTCATAAAACGACAAAGTCTATTTATCAATCTACAGTCCGTGCACAGTTAAGGTCTATTCAAACTTAAGCGGCATTCGCTGCCGCTTTGGGTAGAGGTACATGCCGCGCTAGTTTCGCTCAGGTAGGTATTTAGTATCAAGTTCCGCGGCTAGATATTTTCGCGGGTTCCTCTACCGCAGACGGTACCGAATACCGCTTAGGTCTGAATAGACCTTTATTTTACCTCTGACAGTAGCAATCCAACATCAACATTATTGTAACTGTAATAAACATCACTGTGATACTGACAGACTGGTCAGTGGCAGCAACCCAACAACAACCTTATTTTGACGTGAATAAGGATCACTGTGATTTTGAAAGTAATGCAGAATCAGAGATAAAATAATTATGAATGGACTGTATGTGACAGTTAGTTTTGAACTTAGTGAAGTTTAATTTACTGGGAATTGATAAAGCAACTACGACGCCGACGTCGTGTTATTGGCAACAATGTGGTGTCTCTTCGACAAAAGCCATTAATGAAGATCCGGAGTTGTCAAACGAGAGCCTTCGTGCCTTCGTCTGACGCCTTTACAAGGTAAAGCTTCTTCCTGGCTGTATCAACGGGAACATGTCTAAACATGATTACCATTCATTGCCAATGCACCTCTCTTCCCAACCCCAACTACCTCTCACTCGCACATTTAACATCACTATACTTCTGTCCTCTTCCCTCAGGTACTTAGTGCACAACAGCGTCGAACAGCCACCATCTCTGACGTCATGGGTGCACGCCGTCAGACTGTCGGAAGACGAGTTCAGCAACGCGGATGGAACACCAGCGAGTAGAGAACAGTTCATGAACACTCTGGTCAATGTCACCAGCATATACATTAGAGCGACGTATTGGGACCACTCGATTGAAACTAGGTAAGCGTTGATGGTTTGAACTTACAACAGACAAATAGTTTAGGAAGGGAATCTGCTGGATGCATTATTTTTATCCCCGAAATTACACTACAACATATATTTTTTTTTTATATTTCATTTAAATATTTAAAAAATACAAGCCAACCGGTATCCGGAACAAGGTCCCAGCTACTGGCTGTCAGGGCTCCACAGAGAGGAACCTCCTAACAATTCGCACCGTCTTCAGAAGTACCGCTTTCTAAATCAAGCCCCTGATCCAGTTGCCTAACGAGCGCCTCCTCAGGCGTGGGTCGAGGCTTTTGGCTCATATTTCTATCAGCATACAACTGGACACTGACCTGCAAATTGCAAAAAAACATCAAAAATAATTATTTCGTGGGCTATAGGCTGACTGCTTAACTGAGACGTTGCCTGAGGTAGTAGCGCGGTGCGTGAGGGGTTTGGTGACGTGATGCGAGAGCTCAGTGATTCGTCAACTTGTGACAACTATAACCCCTCCCGCACCGCGCAGCTACCTCAGGCAACGTCTCAGTTAAGCGGTCGGCCTATACCTTAGCGCATTCCCCTTAAAAGTGTTTGGAAATTTGTAATGCAAGTGGGGCTTAATCTCACCTATACCCTAATATCACATAAACATTCTTTATCTCCCGCAGCCTAATAGCCGTAACCCTAGACATTGGCGTAGAAGAATACGACGAGTACTCCAAACGCGCATCTTCTATCGAAGAGTGCCAATGTCCTAAGGCATACCGCGGGTTGTCGTGCGAGCAGTGTGCGGAGGGGTACTACAGGCTGAGCTCTGGGTTCTGCGTGCCGTGCCAGTGCAACGGACATTCTAGGGAGTGCGATGTTAATACGGGAGTTTGTTTGGTAAGTTTTTATATTACAGCAACATTTTTTCCGTGGACATCTATTTTTTGACGTGATAACGTCTTATAAATCGATGAACGCCGGCTGCATGCACGAAAAAGCATGACTCATTGTCACGTTCCGCCTGAGCCGAGTGTGCAAGCGAGAGCGCGGAACAACCGCCAAGTGGGCGTGGATGGCCAAATCCGAAACTATGAAGAATAGCGAAAATTACTGAAAGGAGTCACGGGCTCGATTTTGATGAAAACTAAAACTGCATCATTGGATTTTTGAAAAATCAATATTTCTAGCCAGGAATCGAACCCGTTGATAAAAAACACACACTGAATTATTACACCATTCGATAGTGTCACTAATGAGGATCGAATTCTGGGAAGTAATGACATACGGGAAACTTAGGAAAATTATGGATTTTAACATTTTCTTACTATCTTTAGGAGTGCACAGACAACACGATGGGTGACCACTGTGAGCAGTGCATCCCCGGTTACCATGGCGACGCGTCAGTCGGCACAATGCGCGACTGCCTCATCTGCGCCTGTCCTATGCCTTACGTGTCCAACAAGTAAGTCCCGTATAATCTAGTAAAAGTAGAAAGAAAGAAATTAAATTTTCACTTCACCTGCTCGGAAATGTCAAACTATGTTATGCAAACATTAATCAAGTAATTTTAAAGCCTTACGCTCTAGCCAGACAATAATGTTATACTGAATTTTAATATGCTGGTGCATAATATGGTTTGAATTTGGAATTTGAAGGGTAATTGCGTAACACTAACAGTGAGAATGACTTTCATTTTGACAGTTTAACAACATACATTGCGTTATTTACGTTGTTGAGCAGACAAATTTTTCGAACATATGAAGCAATGGGTTAGGAATATCCTTCAAAATTATTCAGATTGAGATTGATACTGTGTTATGCAATTAGGGTGGTGAACTAAAAAATATCCGGGTAATAACTACCTTATTAAGTGTGAACGAATAGAAATAATGATAATATAATCAGCCTATATTGTCCCACAGCAGGGCGGGGGGGTTTCTTTCCTTTTTCCACTCAAATGAACAAATACTTAAATATAAACTGTTTGCAGCTTTGCTATCGGGTGTGACCTGAGTGAGAACGGTTCCCTCATCTCGTGTCAGTGCAAACCCGGGTACGGCGGTGCGAGGTGCGAGTTCTGTGCGGCTGGCTACTATGGCGTGCCGGAACAAATCGGTGAGTTTCTTACAACAAGACCTTATGTAAGACTAAATAAAGCTCTGTACACAAGAAGTGCTGTTTCAACCTGTAAGAATAATTCCAAAGCTTTAGACATACTGTTGTCATATCCAAGCTTAGAAAAAAGTAAACCGTCTATACCTAACGCCAAATAAATGTGGAATAAAAGTCATTGACCCTCATACATTTATTCAAATACGTAATTCCGAAAACAGAAATAATGACATAAACTTGTCCCGAAACGACCTTTATCGTGATCCTTGACTTTTTCTAGTAATAAAAAACGATTCATAATGTATTGTCGGGGTACCTACGCAGAGAAATTAAGAAAAGAGCAATGAACTTTATTTCAGATTTAAGTGGCGACCACCATACACCAAAATGACAGGTCTCGGGAAAGGATTAGGCAAAGGAGGTTCACAACAAAACATTCTTCGAGACAATATCTAATGAGAAAACCTGCTATTAGAAGATGGGGTTTCTATTATGTTCGGATAGGCACTTTCTACCTGATAAATAAAAAAAAAGGAATTTGACTATCTGCTCAATAAGTTAATTGGGACTTATGCGAACGTCTTGGAACAGGCCGCAAGCACCCGCAAGTTCAGTTATGGTTGACGTCTCTTATCATCGTAATTTTTAGTCACAGTATCATAATCACGGTTCATGAAATCCACTGACTTGTGCCCGTGTGTCACAAATATTAGTAAAACTGATTTTATTCTTTCATTAACTTAAGGCGAGATTTATAAACGCAACTAAGCAAGTGCTTTGACTTGGACATGTTCCTGTCTCTATCCTGTACTTGTAGTTTGGCAGTTGTGCTATAGTGAAAGGAATAACGCGTAGCCTTTATTACGTGCTAAGTAACGTTTACAGATCTTGGTCTAACTGTGAAATTCAGAGACCGTGCTTTGACTTTACTTTGCTAAGTATAGTTAGTGTTTTATACGAATATGAACCTTATTTATTTAATAAGGTTCGCATTCCTACGAAACGCCTACTATACTAAATGCGATCAGTAAATCTTGCCCTCTACCTCTTTTAATTCTACAGAGTTTCCAAAACTAAAGTACTTTTTATTCCCAGGCGACTACTGCAAGCCCTGCAACTGCTCCGGCAACATCAACCCCAACGACCCTGGCTCCTGTGACAGTATATCCGGCGACTGTCTGAAGTGCGTCAACAACACCGCCGGTGCCGCCTGCAACCTGTGCGCGCCCGGTTTCTACGGAGACGCCATCTTGTCCAAGAACTGCACCGGTAAGAGTTGTTTATCAACTTTATTCAGCCGAAAGACGTCCACTGCTGGGCATAATAATACCAGCCTAGTACTGACCCACCGCAGTACAAAGTCCTCATCGCATGCAGAGAACGCACGAGCACTGATCACCACGCATGCTCAATACGCATTGGCGATTTCGGACTTTTGTGAATTATACTTCCAGTCCTAATTCTTCTCACGATGTGTTCCTTCACCGATGTCAGTGATGTCCAAGTTAAACTCTAGAAAGTACATATGCATTGAAAGAGTCACATTAATAATTTCCCGGATTTGAAGCTTCAACTTCGTGCATGAAAGGCGACGACTTAATCACTGGACCATCACGACACATAGGCCCAGATTATTTGTGGTTGCACACGATAATCATTCGGTCCCCATAAACCATCTTTTCTGCGAGCAAAGTACCCCTGCCTCTTAAATTAGGCAGTTGCCGGACTAGCCTTATGAGAACCAGTGTAACCAAATTACCCCAAAGAACCCTACAAGCATCTAGGTGACTAAAATGCTTCAGTTTCCCATTCGAAGCAAATTCTAATTTGAACATAGAGAGTTACATATATAATATTACAAAAATTAGATTATGCAGATACTGAATAAGTCTTAAATATTTTAAAATAAATTTGTATATTTACATAAAGTCATAAGCGCCCTGTAAACGACCAAATTGTTTGTCAAATTATTTGATAGAGTGCAGCTGTGTTTGATGCATTTGTAAAGTAGAAAACGTGAAGTTCGACCAATTTTGTCAACAAATTTGATCGTTTACAGGACGCTATAGACCGCGCTTTCACCTTTAACCAAAATTGCACCTTTTTGAGAATGTTTTTTTTTTTTATTATTATTATTTTATATTACTAATCCACCACCATCTCTCTCCAGCATGCAGCTGCGACGAATTTGGAATGGAGCGTTGTGACCCAGCCACGGGTACTTGCGTGTGTCGCCCCGGCGTGATCGGCAACCGATGTGACCAGTGCGCGCCCAACCACTACGGCCTCAACAGCGGCCAGGGCTGCACGCCTTGCGACTGCGGCATCGCTTCGGAGTCCGCTCAGTGTGATCATAACACTGGACAGTGCAAGTTAGTATTCTTATTTATTTATTTACATTCGTGGAATGAAAAGTATAAGGAACTTTAGTTGCCGCCTGCGATTACGCGCGTGGCACACCACTACGACGTCGGTGAGGGGTGCGGTGTGCGGGCAAAACTTTTACTATGGGACCAAACCTAACGTCGCGAAAAAAAAATCTGTTGTTCCCTACATTTATAGTTCATAAATAACTCGTCAAAATGTAGGGAACAGCTGACTTTTTTTTCGCGATTTCAGGTTTGGTCCCATAGTAAAAGTTGTTCATAATGATGAGTAGGTATACCTCTTAAGAGGTTGTTAAAGTTTTCCCAATAACCCTGTATAGTTTTGTCCAGCATTCACTAAGCCAAGATTGTTTGTTTAGCACGTTATGGCCGCATTTAATATTTATTTAGAAAAAATTGCACGTAGATGTATAGAGGTTCGCCATCCCTTCCCTAGGCAAGGGCCTGCCTACTCTCTTCCTGAATTTATTAAATATTTTCATCTTTTTCTAGTTGTGCGAAAGGCGTGACTGGTAAACATTGCGATTTGTGCGCGGCCGGCTACTGGAACTACACCAAGGAGGGATGCGATCGTAAGTAACCTTCTACTGCTTGAAATTGTGTCATACTACCATTTACCACCACATATGCTGAGGGATTATTATTGTATTTATAATTATTTTATTTCCTCCATTTTATCCCGGCCGTTTTAATCCTGTCTAACATACATCTATGTCCAACAGACTGTAACTGCAACACGGGCTACTCGCTCGGGTTCACGTGCAACGCGACCGGCCAGTGCGAGTGTCTACCCGGCGTCGTCGGAGAGAAGTGCGACAGGTGCCCGGAAAGGTAACACATATTACAAATTTATAATACCACTAGCTGACCCGGCGAACTTCGTAACGCCTCAGAATTATAATTATAATGTGAAAAAGCTCAATAGACACGTGGCGCCGTCTATTATCGTAATAACGTTATTGTTGTTTTCCTCGGGAACAGCACTTTTTTTCGGGATGAAAGGTACCCTATGTCCGTTTCTGTACACCTGACAATGTACTCGTATATGCAAAATATCAGGATGATCGGTTCAGTGGTTTAGGCGTGAAAAGGTAACAAACAAACTTACTTACGCATTTATAATAGGTATTAGTTAGGAATCTATTACAGTACTTGCCCGTGGTCCCCCAGTCTAGTCCCCCTTGGGGTACCACGGGCAAAAATATGTACTGTCCCACTGCAGGACAAAGGCTGCTTCTCATACAGAGAAGGCACGAGCATTGCTCTACATCTTATATACATTTTTTTGCAGTGGGAGAGGCAGAAACTACTTAAAAATTCAAAAGTGCCTGTAATTGATTTAATTGAAATAAATGCTTTGACTTTGACTTCGGCTATTAGCCGTGGCATATATAATACTCTTGAAAAACTCGAGAGATACATTTCTAACATCAAATCTTAATATCTGTGTCTTTGAGTATATTATTGATATCAGCCAACCCCTGTATGTTCTCAGGTGGGTTCTGATTCCAAGCGAGGGTTGCCTGGAGTGTGACTCCTGCACAGATGCACTGCTTTTCACAATCGAAGACATGAGTGCACTGCTTGCCAACGAAACTAAAGACTTCAAGGTAAAGATTTCATTATTATTTTTTGGCTAGTAAATAATAACATTTTGCACTGCGTATCAATGGACAGTAGCAACTTGCTACTAGTTAGATCTACTAAAACTATCATCATGACAATTTTAGAAAGTTAAGTGGTCAGTTAACTTAATCGTAGGTAATGAATAATGGTGTACATCTACACAATAGGGTTCTCCAAAATTGGAACAGCACCCTAATTGCGTAACACACTATGAATCTCAATCTGAATCATTATGAAGGATATTGCTAATCCATTGCTTCATAAATATGTTCGAAAAATTTGTCTGCTCAGCAACGTAAATAACGCAATAAATGTTGTTGAACAGTCAAAATGCTACTGTTTTTTTATTATTATTTTAATGACCTGGTTGCTGGGACCTTCTAGCCAAGTCTTTATTTGGTTATTGCTACTGGTTTTGACCCATTGACCACAGGTCCAACATACTTTATATTTAGCTTATCCGATATAGCAATTTATTGCTGCTGTACCTAAGCATAAATCACTGTATAATTCACACAATGTTCTCTCTCCTTACCTACAGGACAAAGCCGACTCATTTTTCACAACACAGCGTCTAAACTACATCGCTAATCAGACGCAGCTGCTTCAGCCGAGGGTCGCTGAGCTCAAGAACGTGGATGTAGTTGATGTTACCGCCGCCGTCAAGACCTTGGAGAACAGTGCCAAGAACCTGCTTAGATCTGTAAGTTTATTTACACTTTGAGTGTGCGTCAAGACACTATCGTTATGGTTTAAGGGGGATGCGCTGAGGTAGCACGGGAAATTCAAATTTACTTTTTTTTTTTTGCAATTTGCAGTTCAGTGTCAGGTTGTATATTGATTAAAATATTATTTACGATCGTAACCGTTCGGTATCTAAGGTTGGTCGAGCGTAGACGTTCGGCTAACGTCGTGTCAAAGTGACGTATTATCTGTACAATCACATTTATGCTACGCAACGTCTATGCGATGTTAATGCCCACGCTGGACATAGTATGCTGAGTTTTTTTTTAATAATAGAATATTATATAGATATATTTTCGGGAAAAGCCGCTCGGTTTAGCACAAATGCAGCCGAGCCGACTCGAACATGATTACGCGACAGTAGATGCCAAACGAAGTTTGCCGATCGGCTCGTGTTTAATGAAAGCCGAATATGTGTAGTAATTGCTTCGGGTCAGCTTTGTTATTCAATAAATACTGCCGAATCGATTTTGACAACCCGAACATGTGTGTAGCACCCCAACTTCCTCCTAAAGACCACCCTTTTTTCCCACAGGCGGAATTCGCAGCCACGGACTCCGACAAACAAATCACCAGGGCAGCAGACATAGCCGCCGACGCCGACAAGACCCTGGCTGCAGTTCGCGACAGCAGCGAGAAGGCCAAGGCTATAGTGACGCATGTGGCTGAACTAGCCACTGGCTTGGAACTGAGCCAACAGCCGAAGGTTGACAGCGCGCTGGCTGAGGCTAGGCAGATTAAGGGGGATATTGCGGGTACGTTATATCACGGCTTCTTATCTCATTCGATTAGAAAGAAAGAAAAAAAAATGTATGATAATGATGAAGGTGTAATAGTTACTTATAGCGGCTGCAATTTAATGTCGAATGACGTCATGACAACGGTTTTAATTAGTAAATACAGGGTAAAATTTTAATCACCGTTTTCCTCCTAAGGGGTCATTGTACTCATCATTATGAACAACTTTTACTATGGGACCAAACATGAAATCGCGAAAAAATAATCAGCTGTTGCCTATATTTTCACGAGTTATGCGAACATGAATGTTGAACAGCTGATTTTTTTTTCACGTATTCGGATTTGGTCCCATAGTAAAAGATGTTCATAATGATGAGTACAATGACCCCTTAAGAGGAAAACGGTGATTAAAATTTCACCCTGTAAAGTTTACTTACTTATTACACACGTATTAGCCTACGTTGGCACGGACGTGAAAATGTCGCGACGGGATTTTATCGCGAACTGGATTTTCAACCCTCGGTGTTGAGGCGAGGGTTGAAAATCTAACAGAGTGCAACCCGGTGCGTCGAAAAACACACTGTTGGATTTTCAACTGTCGGCGCTAAGCAGAGCGTTGAAAATCCAATGTGCGAAAAAAAATTGCTGCGGGAAAAAATCGCCCGTGCCAACCTGGGTTTATACTAAAGGACATCTTCTCTGTCCCTAAGTTCATTACGTAGAGTGACCAAATACATGGTTATTGTGTCCCACAGCCAAGGACTTAGCACCAAAGAAGCAGCAAGCAGACAATGCATTCTCGAACGCGACCAAACAGATCGAGCGCATGAATGTTTTCGTGGAACCAGTCAATGAACAGGCCCAGGTAAAGAATATTTTTATTCAACAGATCCAGCGTTCACAATGTAGGCCCATTTGCACCAAAGATCCCTTTATAATTAAGTATATTTATAGTTTTTATAGGCGTATCTATATATTTAAAAATATTTATTCCTCAATTTTCATGATTGCACCTACCACTGTTTGTCTCTGCATCACCCAAAGGTTGACTGGTAGAAATGCCTATGGCATTAAGTCCACCTCTGTACATTTGTATGCTTGAAGTATTAAATAAATAAATGCATTTTAGAACTTAACATATCTCTGTCATCCTCGAACGATTGACAGAAACACATGAGCGATGATTTAAATTCGTTTAGCGCTAAATGTAATTAGAAGTTTATGGCGCAAGTTGGTGAAAGTTTCCAAACATATAAACAACATTAGGTTTTGGAAAAATTACTTTACTACCCACCTATAACGTTCAGTTTTGCGCTACAACTTCAAACATTTTTGTATTATGATTAAAGTCATGAAATGTTTGAAGTTGTACCTTTTTGTAACACCAGTCATTCTGAAATCAACTTAATTTAGACTATCGTAAAGTTGATATTTTTTTAAGTTATATTAACATCCATTGTAAACAAGTATTTGAGTACGGAATAGAATTGACATCAGAAGTCACGCTAAATTCAATTCAGATTACTATAATGTTATAGCGAAACACGAAAACAAAAATCATTATTGCTATGCAGTCGAGCATGACCGTAGGCTCGAACCAAGACAGGTGCTTTACTTTGTGTAAATTATTTCATCACTGCTGCTTTCAAAACTGTGAAGGAAAATATCGTGAGGAAACCGGCATATCGTAGAACCAAAAATTCGAACACATGAGACATCTACCAACTCGCACTGGGCCCGCGTGGTGGATTACCACTTCCTCACCTTAAAGGCTGATTATACTATATTACTTTGCCTTGTTACTCCTACAAACTGTTCTGAAAGGCCAGTCAGATTGTTAAGTGCTGTGATTGACTATTATTTCTCTGAAATAATAAAACCAAACAAATGACTTCACATAAAATTATTTGATTAGACAATTTTAGTATTCACTGTTTTTTTTTCCCTATAAACCGGATGTTAATATGCCAATGCTAATCTCAAATTACTACCACATTTAGTTTGTGGAGCAGTTATTTATTTGCATTGGGAAATAAGCCGATCAACAGCAACTTCTTTATCCTAAGAAAACACTATACTGTTCTTCGTTTTCTTACAGAAATTCCACATCCTGGTGAACGACACACGCGACCTGAAGACCAAGTTGGACGAGATGTTACAGTACACAGACTTGGCGCAGCATACCGCGGACAGTGCCGAGAAACTTAACGCTAAGAACAGGTATGGAAAGAGTGAGACGTTATAAAGTTTTTTCAACTTTTATTTTATTTTAGTTGTGGAATTCGATTTAAAATTGTTTATTCTTTCCAAACGCCATTGGCCGCCCAATAAAAAGACTCGTCAGTAATAAAACAAATATAGTATATTGTTCACCGAGGGGAGAAAGTGACCGATTATCAACGAGGGTGTAGTTTGAGGCCCGAGGCTTAGCAGTGGGCCTTAATACACACGAGTTGGGTATCACACTTTCTTCAGAGTATAAAATACATATTTTTAAAGTGAAGTTTATATTAAAATTGTTACAGTTATTAAAACTCGATGTAATACTTTTGCATGCGAGATTAATATTAGTTTGAATGATCAGCAAAAATATGTAGCCAGTTTAATTTTGAGCTTGGTGATAACAATTTTTTGTCTTTTGGCAATAGACTATATTTAACTAGCTTCTTCCCGCGACTTCGTCCGCGTGAAATTTCACACCCCCCATTCACCCCCTTAGGGGATGAATTTTGAAAATCCTTTCTTAGTGCACCCCTAGACCTCATAAGGAACGTACGTGCCAAATTTGGAATCTCTAGACCCAGCGGTTTGGGCTGTGCGTTGATATGTCAGTCAGTCAGTTCTCCTTTTATATATATAGATTAGGTTAGCTACTGAATTGTCCTAAATTAAAAAAATAGCACGTTAATAATGGATTTTCACAGTTTTTCGACCCACAAATTTGTACAATAGCAATGACGTACTATCAGCCTCATTAAAAAATATATATAATTTAACTTTCCGAGCAGGTATAGAATAAAGTAAATTCTTCCAGACAATCGAAATTCGGCAACAAAGTGACTTCAGTTACCAAACTAAACACGGCTGCAATGACGGACCTCATAGACGCCGGTTACGACATTGGTAATGGAACATTCTTCAACCTAGTCGCGGCTACGGTGGTGGACAACTCTACCAAGGCGCTGGATAGCATACGGACAGCTAACCAGGACATGGTGGACAGACTAGCTGATCTAGAAGAGAAGATGCCTGAACTCAGGAATCTGACTGATGTTGCTTATCATCATACCTCTATGTTGAGGAATAGGGTGAGTAAAATAATATAACTGAAAACGTAAATAAAAATGTACCGGTGAAATGGGGTTAGTTTGATACTACGATTTACTTTGATAACAACTTTCGACTTGTGAAAAACTTTACTTAAATTTTATTAGATTTACATTATATAGATTAGAACAAAAAAATCAGTTATTTGTATTTATTAAAGAAACCCCATCATCTTTAAACAAATGCAGCACAAAAATTTGTGGACCGATATTTTTTTGTTTTTTTTCTTGGTTAAGGGGTTACTATCAAAATACGTACCAAAAACTAGTGAGATCAAAGTATCCCCGATGTCATGATATGAAGCTGATCACGATGATTTTTTTTTTCTCTTAAAGGAGTGGTCAAAAATATTACTTTAGTGTAAACATAACAACCCATAAAACCGATGTTACATTTATTTTTGTTAATTTTTCAGCCTTCTTCGTACAGAAATATTTAACCTCGAATTTTAAAATTGATCAATGTAACCCCATTTTACGGTATCGTTAGATTTTCTTCTTTCGGCGCTGAGCCGAGGGTTGACAATCAAACAGCACGCTTTACATTGAGGTGTTGCCTAGTGTAAGTGAAAATGGACATTAAGGTCTTTGCATACGAGCGGGCGTCATGTGATTTTTGAGAATATTAGGTTTAAATGACTAGCAGCATCTTTACGTCTCCAGATAAAAAAAGTGTTTTCGCAACATGAAGTACGTTTTATTCCATAGTGGGGACAAGCCTTTAAAAGTTTGGCTCTAGTACTTCTAAATAGTCCGGTCAATAAAGGAGTTTTAGAGTGCGTGAGCAGAGACTCCAGCGATTCCTTATGCAACTTGTTCAGGGTGTTTAGGAAGTGAACATACTAAAACTCCTGACTTCTAAGAGGTGAGCCGGAGTTCACAAAGCTCCCATTTTTTGGTTTTTCGCTTCCCAAGTAACACAAAATAGCTTTATAATGGATGGATAACAGAATTTGCATATTTTTAAAGCTTTATAAGAAGTCTAAATTTGGGCATTATAAACCGCTATACAGCTCTTATAATGCGAATTTGGGCCCCAAATTATACAGACTTAAGTATTAAAATGGCATTTTAGCAGCATTATATTGGTTGTCTACCGGAATGATAAACGCATTATAATGGGTTGTGAAAACAGGTTAAAGCAGTGCGCATATCTTAAATGCGGCTCTTATACAGCTTGTACCATTACAAAGGCAAAATAAAAACATTTTCAAATGTTATTTTGCGAATTTCTGTTATTAATAAAATCTTGTGTAAAAAAGAACATGGTGTGTGATACTTTCAACAAAAAATATAAGTGCTACGGGGTAAGTAATTAAACTCTTGTTTTTTGTTCTGTTTGAGTGAATTAAGGTTGCGAGTATCAGTTTACTGTGAAAGTATGTATATATTTGCATCAAATAATTCATGCGCCTTCGATTTAAATAGTTATTTATTACAAAAATACTATAAAAAGATGTGGAATTCTAAAAAAAAATTAAGCTCTTACGAAGAAATCATTAGTTTTAGTCATTATGATACCTGTCTTGAACCGGCCGGTCAATACCATAGGTTAAAGTCATTTTTAAAGCATTATTTACCATAAAATAAAATTTTATATATTATCGAAATAGAAAGCAAAATGGCGTAAGAATAATTAAAAACTAGGCATTCGCTACATTTCTTGTAATTCTTTTGGCTTGGTAAAAGCATTAAAAAGGATTTTTAAATATGTTCAGGCTGTAGCAGAGCTTGATTAGAGCAGCGTTCATAGAGTTTTTAATGTATATTTTAAAACATTTTAGGGTTCGGTATAAACATTTTAAGATTTGGTAAAACCTCTGTACCAACATAGGTAGTTTGACAAAACATAGAAGTTACACAGGTTAATTTCGCAAAATGAATTCCCGCTTTAGTTTGACTTGGTACAGGGTTACTTGTAATTCGACGTATATCCGTCAGGAGCTGATAGGGAGCCAAAATGCAACAAATTGAATCCCACATATGGCCGAAATTAAATAGTTTCGTAGTTATTTGAATATTAAGGGTTTTTTGATATATGTAATTACAAATAAAAAAAACTACATATCGAATGGGTACCATTAAAAAATGATATTGTAGCTGGCACTTCAATTAAGCTATGAACATAATTAAAAGTACTTAATTCAACAAAATAATTAAAATGATGAGCGATTTAAGAATAATATCTTACCAATACTTATTTATTTATTACGTCTAAGTAAGTAGGTAACTAATTATTACGTTTCATTTCAGTATCAAAATGCCTTTTAAAATCGTTGAAACAACTGAGAAAGGAAAAATACAGCTTTTCGTCATTCCCAGCAACTGGGAATGGAAAGGTCATCTCCGGTATCCCAAGAAAAGGACCTATTATAAATTAGCCAGAGACGAATATTCAAAACCTCGGCCTGAATGACCAGTTATGTCGAGCAAAGTAAAAAAAAAGAACAGCACTTTCATCTTACAAAGACGCCGAAGAAGAACTTGCAATTATAAATTAAAGCTCTTTTAACGCAATCTGTGTGATGTTTTTCTCAACCGCCCATTTTCTTATTTTATTTTGTAATATCACATTTTTTATATAATCTTTACAATGTTCCACTTCGTTATCTGTAGAACTGCATTGGGATTGGGATTGCTCTGCATGGCAATCGATTTTAAAAACCAGTTCATTTTGTCCATCTGTCATATTTAAAGTTACGGAACCCACCTTATTATAAGGCAATAACATTTGGCTTTGACATAAGCCGGAGCCGCCGTACACGAACTGTAAGAAGCTGGTTATTGGCTGGATTTGATACCGGTATACGACTTATTGCTTGTTAAAATTCTTCTCAGTATACATTTGTATAGATAAAGGTTATAAAATATTACAATGAAATGCTCTTAAACAGCTGGCATTAAAACAGCACCAATGTACACCGTTAAACAGTTGTAACCCATGCGAAAGGTCGTTATAAAACATGGAGCAGTTTTAAAGAATTTTAAAATGCTTTATAATAGCCTAAGCCGTAATTAATGCTTACATACGGCTTACACTTTTGTATAATGCTTACAGCTGTATGAGAAGCTGTACAGAGGCATAAATGATATCTAAAATAAAACCTTTAGCTGCACAAAAGATTGAAAAAGTGGATTATATAGCTTTAGGAACTAGAAAGTTAATAAAATGCTGCTATACAGAAGCAAGACATTGCTAAAACCCTTCAAATTCTCTAATGAAGCTAGAAGAAAATTTCTGGTCACCACTTTTTCCATTATATCGATTTTGTGTTACTTGGGTTATATTTCAAAAACGGTGCGTCATAGGGAAACGAACAAAAAAAGAAAAATATATATTATTATTATTTTAACTATTCTATTCTCTCCAGGCGGATAACTTACGCGACTTGGCGGAGAGAGAGAACAACAACTCACGCACTCAACACGCGTACACCGCAGCCTCTGCCTACTCTTCAATAGTGCAGGAGATTGGCGACGCCAAAAAGGCGGCTGATGATGCAGAGGAAGGCATCAGGAACATCACTCAACTAGTAAGTAGCAACAATCATCATCAACATTACAACCCGCAAGAGTTTGAGACTTCGCTCGGATGACGTATGCGCGCGGTACTGAGGCGACGATGACCAGAGAGGTGGCGACGCGGGGGCGGGACGGGCCGGGAGCGCTCAAGTTCACGCTTGCAGGCGCTAAATAAGGCAAATCGAGTTTTCGAAGCTTGAATTTTCCACACGCCTGCGGGACCGCAGACTTTAGTATTTGATATTAATATCTACTTGATACCTCTACCACCCGTTCCTGAGAAAAATAATCTAGACAGACGGACATCAAAGTGATCCTATAAGGGTTCTGTTTTTTTTTCCTTTTGATAGAATAATACATCAATCATGCACACAAAAGAAATAGCAAAACACGAAAGCACAATGAAATGATAACTAAGTACCTACACACAACGATTGAATTCATTTTTTACTTTTGATTTTTTCGCGCACTGGATTTTCAACGCACTTCTCAGCGCCTAGAGTTGAAAATCCTACAGTGTGTCATTTTGACGCGCTGGGATCCGCTCTGTTGGATTCTCAATGGTCGGCTCGACACCGAGAGTTGCATAGGTATCCAATGCGCGATGAAATCCCGCCGCGATATTTTTATGTCCGCGCAAACGTCGACTTAGTGTACAAACGTTTCGATTCGAATGAAAGACGCCGAAAGAATGTAAAAGAATAACGAAAAAGTGAAGCGTCTGATATCTGCTTTAGCACATCTTCGTTGGAAATTATATTATATAAATTATATTATACAATTATATACACAATGATTCATCTTGACACTATTGGGGCCAGTTTAGACAAGTATTTCTTCTTACAGACAAACGAACTCAACAACCGAGTGGGGCCAGCTCGCGACAGATCCTGGAGTCTTTCGGAAGGCGCTAAGAAGGCGCAGAACATCGTCGAACAAGCTCTGAGTCCTAACTTGACGAGGGCGGAACAGAAGCTAGCGCATGCGGTCAAGACCATGGGCTCCGCTGATGATGACAATAATGCTATACAGTTGTAAGTTTTATTTATTACTAGCATCGCCCCGCGGTTTCACCCGCGTAAGTTTCGATCCCGTGGGAATATCGGGTTAAAAAGTATTCTATGTCTTAATCCTGGTTATAAACTAGCTGTGTGCCAATTTTCATCCAAATCTGTTCAACGATTTACGCGTGATTGAGTAACAAACATCCAAACATCTTCACAAACTTTCACATTTATAATGTTAGTCTGATAGATCTCGCGTTTACACCCATATACAAGTTGGGATTCTTGTTTTAAATTCGTCTTGTAAAAGACTTTCACGAAAAATCATCATCTGCCTAGCCTTTTCCGGAATATGTTGGGATCGGCTTCCAGTCTAACCGGATGCAGCTGAGGCACGAAGACTGTCACGACACCTCGCGCCGTGTATAAAACATGCCTTGTTCATTATTTTGTTCACCTTTTTGACAAGTTTTGGATACAACTTGTTTTAGGCGTAAGCGATAATCAAAAACATTAGAGACAACACGCAGAATACATGCTTTTTACCTTGGTATAAACGCGGGGTACGAAAGTGGAACGTACTTGTATAATGCAGAATAAGTTGATGTCAGAACGACTAGTAAGAAAATGTCATGAAAGTATTGAAGGAAGTTTTTAGTAATTATTGTCAACGCGCTAACCTAAACATTATTTGTCTTTAACAGAACGATCTTCCGATTTAGCGCTTCTCGCAAAGATGTGAACAATGACCCAATATCTCAATTGTTATTAACATACCATCTTCTTCCAGTTCCCTTCGAAAACCACCACCGTTCTCCTTAGCCGACGAGGTGGTCCAAGCCGACAAGGTGAACAGCACAGTCAAGTCTACCTTGGACATCATGTCACAGCTGGGAGCCGATCTGGCTGCTAGCAAGGAGTGGGCGCAGACGCTACCCAAACTAGCTGATGAGGGGCAGAAGATGACTTCTACTATTGATAACTTAGGTTTGTACAACCAAGAAGCCCCATATCCACGTTGCATGTTTTCTGGGGCGTACAATAAAATTGAAGTAACAGATGACCGGCATCGTCCAAACACCCTTTAGACGCCGCAACTTTTATTGTTATTTTTGCTGTCAACTTATGGAATGCCGCAAGCAATTAAATTTCCTCGTGTAATTCTGGCTTCAAGGACCACATCGCCAGAATTCTGACTTAAGAGCGGTTGCGCACTCCATTCGATCTGGTTTCAAGATCCGAATTGAAAATCAAATCGGATCAATAAGAGCGGTTGATGCATCCGAAACACCATAATCTAGTAGCACCTAAGTGCCGGAGCACACGATGCGGTACGGCGCCGCAACGCATCGTGTGCTCCGGTACTTAGGGCTGCTGCACACTTGGCCGACCCGAACATGATTCAGCGAGACTAGATGTTAAACGGATTTTGTCAATGTGGTTGTTTGTTTTGTTGTGCAAAAAATCCTACCGAATAGAATGTGCGGAATGTGTCGTCGATGTATTCGAAAGACCACAATCTAGTTGCACCTTAAAGTTTCTTCAATCCACCACATTAATCTGGTTCTAATTGGAATTTGTTACGGTACACAGTATTATTTATTTCTGATGACATTTTCCTCTTCAGTAAAGGACATCGAGCAACTAAACCCGACAATCACCCAAAAGTACCGCACCGTGAAGGTCAGACAGGACGACCTCGAGCACAGGCGGAAGGAGGCCGACGAGAAGCTGCTCAAACTGAAGGAGCTCATCGAACAGGTAGAATGCCACTCTATTTTATATATTCATGCATTCGGAATAGGGTTCACATTTCACCAGGCAGGACGACTGCGAGCACATACGCTAGAAGACCGACCTGAAGCTCAAATATAGTTGTACCACAGGTTGTACAAAGATCTTTTGGCGCGCGGGCAAAATCTAACTATCGCCGCCCGCCATCTCGTTTTCTCTATACAATTACACAAATATTTACCAACAGTTCCCTTCTAAAAATATCATTCAAGCGCCAAAAAGGCACTGTCCTGTGATTTGTATGTTGTTGTATTTTCGTTTTTTTTTTTAAAAAGCTTTTAATACTAATTTTTATTCCGTTCAGGCCCGCACAGTAGCGAACCGCATCCAAGTAGGAGTCACATTCGACCGGCGCACGACGCTACAACCACGCTTACCGGACACAGTGGACGAGATGTCCACGTCCACGCACGTGTCCGTGTACTTCAAGACTAAGGAGAAGGATGGCCTCATACTGTACCTCGGAAACCCGAAAGACACGATGCTTAGGAGGACTAAATCGGTAAGGATGCTTTGAAATGGCGCGCTACACATTTGTTCGGGTTGGTAAAATATACATTCAATTTTACCGCCCGGTCTGTGCCAAATCATACAGAACCGAACATGTTTGTAGCACCCGTTACTATAGAAAACAGGTTACTTAGGGGAAATCCTCGTGGAAACCTTTCTTGAAGGGACAATGAAGGATTGTGTCGGACTTCTACTGCCTAAAACCTTATTGCGTTCCTGCTGATACCATTAGTCGGTTGCGCGGGATTCGATTGCGCCCCGAATGAAGAAAAAAATAGCATTAAACTTTACAAAAAAAATGAAGAATTACGGATAATGTAAATTTTGCGTATATCCAAGATCTTTTTTTTTTTCTTTAGTGTGTGACAGTGACAGTTAAAGTCTCTGATTATTACCTACTAGCAATGACTGCTGATTGTTTAAAATGAACCAAACAACAAGTTAACTGTGACTAACTCAAAACCTTTTGCAAAATACACAGCGTTCAAATTACATTTGTTTACCTAACTCTTCTTTCAGGATGACTTCATGGTAGTCGGCGTAGAGAACGGCTATCCGTACCTGAAGATGGACATTGGAGACAGCGCGGAGTCAGGTCGGGAGCCCGCCAGAATCGGCAGCGACAAGTTCGTAGCCGACAACCGCTGGTACCAAGTCGTCGTGGACAGGTATGAAAATCTTTGTCTGTATAGCACTGACCACATTTATTGAAGCTGAATCCGCTTAAGACAATCAAAAAGAGCTTTATGTCTATAGCGAAAAAGAAGTAATTCGCCTAGTTTCATCATGAAGATACCTCTAAAAACTTTCTTTTTACAATAAAAACCATACTAATATACATACAATCATTATGATTTATTGTCAGATTATTCTACAAGCAACATACTAAAGCACTAGTGTTTTAATTTTTTAGTCCAAACAATATATTTTTTGTAAATAGATAATTCATATTTTGCAATAATTATATTCTACAATTCTAATCATCCAAACAAAAATAAACTATTTCGTTAAATATCAACAGAGTCGGACGCAACGTCAAACTATCAATCCGGGAGCCTCTAGACAATGGATCAGCAGACTACGTGCACTCCAAAGAAGCTGTTCTACCAGGACAGCATACGATCTTCAACTTGGACCGGCAGAAGTCCAAGTTGTACGTGGGAGGCGCGCCGTCAGATGCTAAACTGCAGTCCGTCAGTTTCCCTGCCTTTGAGGGCCAGATTGAAGAGCTGATGATCGGAGACACGCCAGTGGGCTTATGGAACTTCGCTAGCGCTGAAAATTTGAAGGGGGCTAGGCAGAGGTAAAAGTTTATTAATCATTTTGAGGCTACTAAAGATGCTTGCTTGTTTAATTAAGATTTTATGGTTTGGCAATATGTAGACCAATGAAACAGTTTTGATTTGATTACTTAGAAAATTGGAAATGGAAAATAATGCTTAACGTATAGCAGAGTGAAAAAAAAATTGTGCACTACTGGGGTCGTCTTAGGAGTAAGATGCATTGGAGACATCATTATTCCAACGCGAGAGAGAGATAAAGCTATACAGGATCAATAACAGCACAATCCATTGCACGCAACAAAACAATGATACGCCCCCCAGAGGGGCAATTCCCATATTATAAGATCGTTCGTATTCTAATTCTAGTTCTAAAAGTCAAATTCTAAGTCAAAATGTCAAAAATACCTCTGACTTCCCTACATTTTTGACGGGTTTTGACACTAATCGTCGCTGAGATAAGCGAATAGATTCTGAACGTATTTTGTTACGGGAATTGGCCTTCTGATATAAAACAAAATAACTAATTCCTTATCTTCCATTCTACCCAACCAGAGACAAGCTCCTACCTCCACACACGGGTCCCCAAGAGTACCGTTTCAACGGCCGCTCGCACGTCACTATGCCGGGCCGCGGTTATCTGACGCCGCAGAAGAACCAGGTGCTACTGTTCTTCAGGACGTACGCGCCCGATGGACTGATATACCTGGTGGGAGAAGGCGCCTATTTCTTCTCTATTCAGATGCAGGATGGAAGGGTGTTCTTGCAGGTAAAGAGTTTTTAATTTTTGTGTTAATAGAGATCCAAATAATAACATAGCCGCACAGGTCGATCGATCAGGTTAAGCAACGCTTGCCGTGGTTGGTCTATAGATGGGTGACCATCATTAAATACCGAGACCCCTCCGTGCCTCGGAAAGCACGGTAAGCCGTTGGTCCCGGTTGTCATTCGTGGAACTCTGAGAGTCGTTGCGGGTAGTCAGAAGCCCGAAAGTCTGATAACCAGTCTTACCAAGGGGTATCGTATTACCCACTACCCAGTAACTGAGTTGTGGAGGTCAAATAGGCAGTCGCTCCATGTAAAATACTGGTATTCAGCTGCATCCGGATAGACTGGAAGCCGACCTCATCATAGTTGGGAAAAGGCTAGGCAGATGATGAGAGATGCAGTTTCATCTTAAATAAACCGGTGAAAAGACTATTCCACCAAGAAATATCTTTTTGAAGTTAATAAAGTGTTGTTACATAGCAAATCACAAAACAGAACTCTAATAAAAAGCGTGCGCTTCGACAAGCATCGTCTACCTTCAGAAACACGCGATGCCGAGATCTGTTATAGAACTGGTAGAACTGCCATAGGGAACTGCATACCCATTTGGTCTTACCGCGGTTACAAAATTAGACATTAACAACTCTATGCACTTCCAAAAAACCTTCCAAAACTTTTGAGTGACAAATGATAAGGGCCATAGTAGGCAACCCAACAGAGAGAAAGCTCAACACAAACGCACAGTGGTAGGAGCACTAACAGCACTACTACAAAATGCAGCAGTACAAAACACAGAAGCTTTGCCTCTGGGCTACACTGACACGCGACGTTCGTGCTAATTCGGAAACACGAAGATAGCCGAAGCGCAGATATTTTCTGGTTTAGCTGTAGTACAGAACTATCGGGCTACTAATAAAAACATTAAAGTGCCTATGCAGTTTAAGGCACGTTTTTCTTGCCGTGTAAAACTACGTAGGCACAGTCGTCAGTGTTGTATGGACCACTATAGAAGCTCGTTGACAGACACGTGTTTTCTACAACGCGATTTATTCGCTGTACCGTGCGGTGTACAAAGGGTCTTCCGGTTATCGTGTTAGGACAAAACTCCCTTTTCAATAATTGTAAAAGTCCAAATAGTCACTAGTTAAGGCGAAAGCGCTACAATAGCCCGCGAAATTGCGTTGTAATGCTGATTCTAATGAATACAGGGTGTGTCGTAAATAGTGGTCCACCGTTAAGGGTTCGATATACCAGATAATTTACCAACCATTTTAGTAGGACATTTTTTTTTACAATATCTCTCCTGAATTTGCATGATTATGCTAAAAATTTGGGTTAAAATAGAGAAGAGCTAACTTTATCTTCAAAAGCTCAAAATTTACATAAAAAACAATAATTTTACACGATATTCAACAGTAATTAATAGAAATCAAAATGAAAAAAATTGTGGTTTTTGTTGAAACTACAAACAAATTTGTAACAAAAGCTTGAAATTTCGTAAATAAAAAACAAAAAAAAAAACATTTTCGGATCCCTTGGGTAAAATTGGTTAAAATTGTAATATGTTATAGTAAATTATCTGGTATATCGAATCCTTAATGGTGGACCACTATTTACGACACATTCTGTAAATACATGTCTGTTACGGTCGCGAATCATATTTTAATCGACGTACAACCCGATACTGAACTGCAAATTCCAAAATGCCGTAAGAAAAATTGACTGTCGCGGGCTACTTTACCTTATCCCCCAAAATAAAGACCATCCGTCTTAATCACATACATTTGTTTTCAGGTATCGCTCGGCAACACAGAAGACCTGCTTATAATCGGCACTGCGACCTCGTACAACGACGGCAAGTGGCATAGACTTGACGCCGCTCGAATACTCACCAAATGTTCCCTCAAAGTGGACCGCGAGATATTGAAGATGGATTCCGTTGCCAGAGAAGACTCGATAGGTAATTTTTATATATGACTGAAGGCTAATTTCCCCAATCCTTTGTACAGACGCCAGCACATCAACCTACACCTAACTGTCAAATTTTCCCAATCAACATTGAACCTTATGCTTTAGCGATAAAGTTGAAAATCTATTACAGAAATCTGACAGATTGGAGTAGGTTGATGTGCTGGCGTCTGTACCTAGAATAAGTTTATACTGAGAATAAATTTAGAACTTTTGACAGTTTTGCCATACTAGAACTGTAAGACGTCAATTTTATTCCACGGATAAAATATCTGACTTTGGTAAAATCAGCCGTAAGTATAATATATTATGTCTATTATAATACATTTTGTGTGAGGTATATAAATATGTATATTATATTTTATACAGTTATTTATAGAGTCCATAATAACGTTCCTGTTTTTACTGTATTTTCCTTACTTTATAAATGAGTACATTCATAAAAGATTAAGCAGTTTCCAAATACATTGCCCTAGCGCATAACGAGTGTCATTTTTGAAGTGACATTTTATTTCATAATTTGCTCAAATGTGTTACACCTCATTCTCCGACCGTACTTATTATGTGATCTGCACCCTAATTTCTTAACACGCTTTCAGCCCCAATCCAAGGGTTTTAAACGAAAAGTCCTGATCCATTGCTACATAGCTGCATATGGTTGAAAAATTATTCAAGTAAATAACGCAATTAACATTGCTGAACTGTCAAAATTAAAGGCATTGCATTGGAGCAGCGGTGGCCCAGCCGAGTGGTATCAGCCCCGACTTAGGAGTTTGTAGGTCGGGAGTTCGAATCCAGGCAGGCACTTTATGTATTTAATTTAATCACCACTGCTCTCAAAACGGCGAAGGAAAACAGTGAGAAAGCGCATGTCCTAGAACCAAAAATTCGAAGACATGTGACATCTACCAACCCGCACTGGGTCCGTGTGGTGGATTATGACCCAGTCGCTCTCTCAGAGAGGAGGCCTGTGTCCCAGCAGTAGGAACATTATAGGCTGATTATGTGATCGATTGTCATTGCTCTTCACACTACCAATAAATAACTATCGTTCACAGGTGCCCTGGACACAATGAACTTCGGTGGCAACAACAAGGGCATCGTAGAAGTCACGAGCGCCGGCTTCGACGGCTGCATCCGACAGATCAGCATGGATGGCGTCAACATTGACCTCAATGATAACCTGGAGTCCATCGGCATTGCTTACGGCTGTCAGGTGAGACTTCATAAAGTTGTAGGTACTAATTTGCCAAAGCCAACGAGAAAGATTAATGGGATACAATACAATAAAGGGGTACAAATGAAAATTGGCTAAGGGGCCGTTTCCACGAGCGAGAGAATCGAGGCGACAGTCTCGCCGTGCCATCAAATTTTCGCGGCGATGATATCGCCGTGTGACGGTTTGCCCTGTGGTAATTAACTTCTATTCCACGAGAAGCGGGTTCAATTCCTACACATAATGAATAAGGTTTCTCTGTTCTCGGTGTGACAAGTGCGATTTTTTTTTTGTTGGTAACTCGTACACGTTTTTAGGATATCTCGTTGAATAATATTTTATTTTGTCCCACAAGTTCGCGTCCCTGGTATCTCTATCGGGCAAGGACAGCTACTTACGCTTCGTGTACACCACGACAGAGAACCTGCAGCTGACGCTCAAGTTCAAGACATCGAGCCCTGACGGGCTGCTGTTCGTGTACGTCAGCCGCATGCAGACCGCCGCCATGGCCGACGGCATATCACTGTCGCTCATCAGAGGTACGTGTTTACCTAAGATAAAAGTGCGCAGTCCTACAAACCTCTACCCTATTTCAAGTTAAACAAATATCAACTTTATTTCAATGACAATTATGTTGATTTCAGAGCGACTAGCACTATTGACTAAGTTATAAAAATGTTTGAAGTTGTAGCGTAAACTGAACTTTATTGTGTAGGATTTAAAGTTATTTTTCCATAAACTCATATTTGTTTATATTTTTGGCAAATAAATCGCGATTGCACGGTACAAACAGGTGAATATGAATGTAATACTCGGTAGTGGTGGCCCAGTGGTAACGGCCGCGACTTTCGAGTTGTAGGTCATGAGTTCGAACCCAGACAGGCGCTTTACTTTTTGTAAATTATTTCATCACCAATGCTCTCAAAACGGTAAGAGAAAACATCGTGAGGTATCCCGCATGTCCTAGAACTAAAAATTCGAAGACATCCGCCAACCCGCATTGGGCATACGTGGTGGCCCACTCCCTCTCACAGCGAGTAGGCCTGTGTCCCAGCAGTGGGAAAATTATAGGCATTTTGCTACTTTATGATGGGTAATTGATACTGGCAGAATAGTCGACAAAATAAATGCTTTTTTTTTGACATTTCTTCTTTCAAGCACTATTACTTGTCATTTTTACTGTTTTGCAATGTGAGCGGCACTGAATACGATACGTACTGTTAGGTTTTTATGCTGCCAGGAGTGATGTCAGATATTTTTGATCACAACTAGGTATCACATTCGTCTGTATTTTGAACGCTTTAAATACCAAAAGATATAAAAAATACACAATCGTTATTACTATTTAAAAAAACTAAAATGCCACATCTTAAAGGGTCATAAAATAAAATAACTAATATAATTAATTTGCCTCTAGTGTAAACGAGTCTTTAAATTTCAAACATGAAAACAAAGATAACGAGTCACCGCACGTCGACCGCCGGTAGACAACACAAAACTTTTAACAATTACCTTCTTATATTCATAATGTTAACACTACCTCCTGGACAACAAAAATATAATAAATCAAGTAATATTTAGTATTTATTTCTGTACAAGTGATTTGTAATCTTTAGAAATAAATGAATTTAAACCGAAAATAATGATGTCATTTTATGCTTATTGTATTATTTGTATTTGAAGGTAAACTGGTGCTGATGAGTCAGCGAGAACAGCTGGACACGGGTCTGAACACGTACAACGACTCGCAGTGGCACGTGGTGACCGTCACACACAACAACAACGCGCTCCGGCTGGTGATCGATGACTTCGACTACTTCAGGTACATACCATCATCATTTGCTCAAGTCACTTCAAGTATATCTATAGTATAGTATTTTTGGCAAATAAGTCGCGCATGCCGATTAGGTACAGTAGGTGCGCGATCTGAGTGCAGTTCTGAGGAATGCGCTAGTGATGTGACCTAATTAGCGACAATGAACGGAGTTCGATATTTTTCTTTGACACCTTAAAAGTGGACGTTCAAACTGCTTGTATCTGTTAGTATTTTAACACATTTTATTTATTATATTTGCGCTAGATATTTTTATTACAAGCTATGGTACAAAAAAAAAAAAATATCATGCATATATTCCCTAAAGTAAGAGTAAAACGCTATCGATAAGCGCGCGAGCGAGAGACATCAACGTCAGCACGGCACTAAACTACAGGCGGCCGCGGCGAGGTGTCGACGAACGGGGGGAGTTGCACCCGCCCCGCTCCTCATACCCCGACTGCACTCAGATCGCGCGCCTACAGTAGATACTTACATAACTTTTACATTACTCCGAGACCTTTATTACCTTCTCATGCCTATACTGATCGTACTAACTTAACATTCCAGTACGGACACAGCGCCCGCGCCGCTACACATCCTAGACGGCGTGTTATTCGTGGGTGGTGTGCAGCCAGGCTACGTGGTGGGCGGCAAGGTGGGCTCCAAGACGCCCTTCATCGGCTGCATCGCCGACGCCACCATCAATGGCCGCGTACTCAACCTGCTGGAGCCTTTCAGCAATAGTAGTACCACCTTCGGCAGGTGTGGCAGTACCACCACGACGGGGGGAATCAGTCCAGGTAAGTTTTCTATATCATCAATACGTAGTCCTACTATATTATAAACGCGAAAGTTTGTGAGGATGGATGGATGTTTGTTACTCTTTCACGCAAAAACTGCTGAACGGATTTGGATGAAATTCGGCACAGAGATAGTTTATAACCAGGATTAACACAAAGGATACTTTTTATCCCGATATTCCCACGGGATCGAAACTTATGTGGGCGAAGCCGCGGGGCGCAGCTAGTATAAAATAAAATCGCTTTTCGTGTCTGTGTGTGACTGCGTTGTTCTTCTAAACTACGCGAGCTACGTAACAGATTTTGATGAAGTTGTCACCATCATTTACAAAATGTATGGCGGAGACTGTTTGTGTATAATACACTAGCTTCAGCCCGCGACTTCGTCCGCGTGAAATTTCTTGTTCCCCCGACCCACTCCGTCGCATCGCATCGCGTGCCCGCGCTTTTACTTTGTTTTCACTTAGCGTTCTTTATGATTTTTTTTTTCTTTTCACTTGGCTCCTGCCTGTACTGTGTAGAAGAACTAAGCGACCACACAGAAAGACACGAAAAATTATTTTATTTTAAAATATCTATATTGTACCTACAGGGTCACATTAAGTTGCTAGCGACACTCTGCTGACTTGATAGATGTTTATATCTAAACACAATTAATAAACATAGATTTAAAAAAAAAAATGTTTGGGACTTCAAGTATAAATTGTAAAATCGTTTTTTTTTTTTTTGTTTTATTGTGTTAAAATATCAATACTTTACGTCTGTGAAGTTTACACAAAAAAAAACTGATATTTCAAGTGACTACACTAATTGAAGTCAAAAACCCCACAAGAAAATCATCATAATTTATTTTATTTTTTGTTTTATCGTATTTAGATATCGATACTCAACGCGTCTGTGTAGGTTCGCTATCTAATTAAATTTGACTCTGTATATTGATGTTGGCCGAACGCAGTCAACCAAAATAATAAGTCTCTTACACCGTGAATGTACAGTCACGAGCACTCGTTAAATAACTAATGCAACGTCGAAATACGACACTTTACATAAGCCTATGGGTTCGAAAATACTATGTTCGCAATAACATAAAATTTCATAAAAAAATAAAGGACAAAATCGCCTTTGAATAAAGCCAAGTGTATACACACTTATGCTCGTGACTGTAGGTGCAGACGAAGTGCGTTTACTGCTAAATGAAAAAAATGTGTACCTAACATTGATCAGTTTACATCGTACATAGAAATGTAGTTGTTATGGTAGAAGGACGTTTACGGGAAAAAAATCATTGTTCGTTGTCAGTCGCTGACGCAACTCGGGGCTATAAACCCCGGGGGTGTCAAGTTCAGTTCTCAGTGAGTTGAAGCTCAATTGTTCATAATGACAGTACAAGCGCTCGTCATGGTTCTTATTTCATTCATAACTCAAAATTGCATAACGTTAGGTGATTTGTGTTTTTACCTACCTACACTCTGTCTACTAACTAGGTTAACCGTTTTTTGACAGCTGCCTTAGAACGTAACTATTCCAGATTACGTAAAAGTTAACTTTAAAATGCGTAATAAAATAAATATAACTGCCTTAACTTATTCAATTATCTTATTTATGACTTCTTACAGACGTTATAATACTGTACGTGTATCAGTTTTGATAAAAAATATATACGTGTTATGCGTATTAAAGTACATTCTATCGTACTAAGTGATGGGATCGAATGTATTCGCTTCAAATTAATATATCGAAAATAATCATTATATTATCAAAAAAAGAAAAACCTGGAACCAATCAAATATCAATAAAACATATAAATTATTTGCCAGGCTACAGATTTGCCACCATAAACAAGATGTTAATGTTTTATTACGATTTTAAATCTTTCGTCAAATTTTATGCATAAAAATGTTGTGTTTTAATATGTAGTAAACCCCTATTTATGTGTATACACTACAACACAATTGATACGGCAAACCAGTGCATACCTTATTTTTACACTGATTTCCGCTATAAAACCTGCAAGATTGAAATTAAAGTAAACAAAGCGACTAATTTATATTGTTTTGTATTTAATAATAATAAACACAGGCATAGAAACCGCACCAATCTACATGGTCTTCACATGATCTGACCAAGATTTTGTCTGGACTTTAAAAGAGACCGTGACCTCTGAGTTTGTTTCGGCCTTTCTTCTCAGAGTAGTCAGATAGGAAACGCCGACCTCATCTTAAAAAAAAATATGTTTGACGTGTTTGTACAAACCTACTTACAGCAATAAATAATTTATCATTTATCACCATTTTTTATTCGACAGCAAAAAATCGATAATTTAAACTACATACAAATTAAAGTGTAAATTGTCGAAATGTGTGTTATGTATGACGTTGCTGCAATCACTAGTTCCGTCTGTCAAAAAACGGTTAACCTAGTGGACAGTGTACAGTGCCCTCCAAAAGTTGGTTGACATTTATTTAGTTGTAGTTATTGTGTTAATCATGTTCTTTTATGTTGCACATTGATATTCATTGGGTTTGCTATTGCTCATCTGTTTCTAAAAGAATTTTCACTTAAAAAAATAACAAAATAACATACCCATATAGCTCAAAGTCAAAGTCAAATCATTTATTTCAATTAGGCACACTAAAGGCACTTTTGAACGTCAAAAATTATAGTAAAACAATTGATTCTAGTCGCCCATTCCAAAAGGTAGTTTTCGTATGGAGAAGAATGGGCAAGAAACTCCACCGTTACTCTTTTAAAATGTTTTACAAGTTCTGTATAGGTACATTAATTATATAATTATATGTGAAGACGATGCATCTAGAATAAAAATTAGTCTGCCAACAAAAGGTAAAAAGAATTAAAAATAAAGCAATGACAGGTAAATCAATTATGTGATAGATACATGGTGCTCACATATTTACAACTATTGTTAAAGTAGATTATTTTTTAGTAGTTATTATACTAACCGTTACAAAAATAAAGATTTGTTATGATTATTTACGTGTAGATCAAGCACAGTGGGCCGCGACTCCGCGCACAGACGTGCTGCCGACGCCCGGACTGCCGGGCGCAAGCGAGGAGCCGCCTACCAGAGGTACGTACAACTCCGCAGCCTGATGGCTGCGGAGTCAAATCATTAAAAAATCAAATCAAAAAAATCAAATCAAGTCAAATCATTGAAATTAGATCGTCAGCTTTACACCGTGTATGTATCAACATACACGGTGTAAAGCTGACGATCTCACGCAGCATCAGCACGAATCTAATTTGTGCTTTTATAATGTCACACGGCACGTTATCGTGGACGTCGTCTTATCGTCCACGAGAAAACGAAAAAATAGTTTAAAAAATTTGGAAAATCCAAAGTGAAAAACTCATAATGCTTTTTGCTTTTCATTTGATCGTATAAAAAAACCATAGATATTATATTAGTTAGTTTTTTATTAATTATAATTAAACTACTTTGAATAAAAGAGCCATTTTCAATAGAGTTCCTCCCAAGGGTGAAATGTTTTCAGGTTTTACACTTGATTGACGGGAATTTTTTTAGAACTATTTTGACGGTTTTTTGTTTCTACTGCATTAAATCTATTTTTAAAATGTACAGAATTAATCTCCATTAAATTATCTCGCAAACGACAGAATTTTGTGAAAAAGGGAGAGGGGAGGCCTTTGACCTGCAGTGGGACAATACAGGCTAGTATTTAGATAAATTAAGAAGTTTCTGTGTTCAGAAAGGAGGCAAAAAAAAAATTCGTTCGTAAAGCACTCTCTAATGCTTCGCATTATTAGTCGTGCAAAATTTACATACCGTGGTCGTTTGGTGCCATTTAAAATGCAGAATTTCTGAAAATTTGGTGTACCGCCACGTAATAACGTGAACGTGCACGTTATAACGGTACCATGGACGGGGACTTAAAAGCGTTTTATATATTATTATATTTTCATACATATTTTATATATTATTATATTTTCATACATATTTTACTTGCCTGTGTTATCGTGATGCCGTGGACGTCACGTTTGAAATTATAAAAGAGCAAATTCTTTAAAACCTCACCGTGATAACTTAGGTGCGGTGAGCTTCAAGTGATCTGTCAATAGTGTCAATCCCTAGCATCAGGTGGATGGACGGCTCATTTCAAGCTCTCTTCACCTAGGTTTTCACTGAGATATTTTTACAGAAGAGGCCGGCTGATATTAGACGCCTCACTCGAGAAAATGGTTCACTAGAGTGATTTCATTTTTGTTTCATTCAACGATGACACGTCACTGTAACGTGATGATATAGGCGGGAATATAAATCGATTTCTAATGATCGATAATTTTGTACGGCAAGTTTTGTTTCTGTTGAAACAAACGATTACGTTGTCAAACGTTTACTTATCTTTTTACGATCTTATTACCATACCTATTTGGGAAGAATGTAGCGCCCTACCCGCCTAGGGCCCTAATTCACTATGGCCACTTAACGATTCCCACCACCACCACGCCAATTCCTTAGTTAATCACATCTGCTATTAACGTATTCTCTATGACACAATGGCGGATTTGAACTGTCAAAATACATGTTGTCCCATAGACTTAGAGAATGGACTGAGCGTTCCCTATCCAGCTGTAAAGTAAATACGGGCAAAAAAAGTGTGAGAGAGACAAAGCGAGCGTGCGGCCAGTAGTCGTCTTTTTCTAGGATTTTGATTGGACCACGTCACAGCCTTGCAGGAGCGGATGAATTGTATACTTCATGCAGACAGAGATAGGTATTGGCCGCACGATCGCTTTATCTCTTTCTAGAGAGTGGTCAATTTCATACGGGTATTGCTCAGTCCATTCTCTAAGTCTATGTGTTGTCCTTACAGTTGACATTTCGATTCCTTGCTGTTAACAAGACACGATATTGACGTGGTTTGCACGTGGTAAGATTTCGCGGGGAATGATCCAGAATTGGGGCCCTGATGTTTAACATACAATCAGAGGGTCAATTCTCGTAATTTTAAGAACGTTCACAGTCTGATCTCAGTCTCAATCTGTCAAAAATGCCTCTAATTTCCCTACATTTTGACAAGTTTTTGACATTTGCTTATCGTTGAAATGAGACTGTGACTAGATTTTTAACATTTTAAATTACGAGAATTATATTCATTGTTAAGCAAATTGACGTCTTCTAGACATTTCATACAACTGTCACAGAATGACAGTTGTGATTTGAATATACGGACAATTTAAGTTTGTAGTCAATTTGTTTAACAGTGTATTTCCCTGGCTTTACGTAATGTCTTACTTTACAAAACACGCTTGGTTATTTACTTATAATGTAGAGTATGTAAGGATCGTAACAGGTGGTGTCCTCTAGTGTCAGCCCTCCCCATGAATAAGGCGTTTACGTCATTATTATGTACTTAATAAGTACATAATAATGACGATGACGATGAATAATGACGATGCATCTCGACACATACACACCGTCTGAACTACACAATGAACAATTTCATTATTTAGGTACAGGGGACGCCATATTCCGCAACGCGGTGCTGCCCGTGCCGGTGGCTGAGGACACGACAGTCGCGCCCCAGACGAGCACGACCACGACCACGACTTCTCGTCCCGCCACCACGACCACGCGTCGCCCGCCGCCCAAGCCGGAGCCCGGCTGTGCGCTGGCGTATGACCCCTTCTACTCTACTGGGGACCCCAATGTGGGATATAGATTCGGTAAGACGCAAATATTTTATTTTGATAAATATAAAACATTTATTATCCAAACTGAACTGTGAAGTGTGAACTAATAAGCGTGTCGGTCTATAATGAATGAATGCGTTCTTTAGGTACTCGGAACGACAGCCGCATCGAGTACTCGAAGCTGCCGGAGCGCCACCTGCAGGGCTTCGACCTCACCATCTCGTTCAGAACATTCGACCAGCACGGCGGGCTGGTGTTCTACGCGGCCGCCGACAGGAGCCCTTCGCAGTTCCTCGCTTTCTACATGAAGGATGCTAAGGTATGATCTTTGATTCTACTCATAACATCCCTTTACCCCGTAGCCACGAGCTACACGCTCAAGAGATACGCGTCTTGCGACAGCGACTGCGGAGAAAATAAAAGGAAGAAGTGGTTCAGAGTGCAGCGGTATCTACAACGCCACATGCGAACAACGTGCCATATTGACGTCACGCAAAATCCTGCATCTCGCAATCTGAGTTTACCGTGCAACTAGCATGTATACAACGGCCTGACATGAATCATCGGGCAGTTGCCCGCCAGACACAACACACGTCTGGTCGGAGGATCCTTCCTTTTCTATAGAGTATGAGTGACCTTTACACCCTGTTCCTCATACCTCTATAAGAGTATGCCGCGAGACGCCACGACGCGACTTGCGAAGCAACTGACGGAAACAGATTATGTGCGGGCGTGTCTGTTGATGCAAGTCGCATCGCTCGATGTCGTAAACTGGGCCTTACAGATTTTGATCCTTATCTCCAATGCCGTTGGGTAAAATAATGGGATTGTAAACCTAAAAGCACCATCCTGTGTTTGGTCAGCCATAGGGTCGCTGTCAAGGATCAAATAATATTTTTTATTTCTTTTCCAGCTCCACTTTACCTTCAACTGCGGCGGTGAGACCGCTCTGATCTCGTCAACACAGACGTACAACGATACAGAATGGCACGTGGTCACGCTCACTCGCTCGGCTGGTCACGGCAAGCTGGCGGTGGACTCTGAACTGGTTGGCGAAACCAGCGCCATCTGTAAAGCGCCCGCGTTACTAGCCGCGCCGTACTACTATGGCGGGCTCAGAGACCTCAACCAGCACATTAGTAATAATCTCAAGGTAAGGTCATTCATAATAATTGGTTCAATCATATAATTATTCTCTTGCCCTTATCCTAATTTATGTAGGATCTGTGCTGTTAGGTGCTACAACACTACCACTCATTATTACAGTGTAGCAACACTGTCTTCACTACTGCTGACGCAATGGCCGACACACTTGCCTATAATAACGTATCCCAATAAAAGTATACTATTACTTAAGTACTGGTGGACTTCATATTTCATTCACCTGAGAGGCAATTCTTGTAATTACTCGTAAGAACGACATGTTCACAGTCTGATCTCAGTCTCAATCTGTCAAAACTACATTTTTGACAAGTTCTTGACATTTGTTTGCCGCCGAAATGAGACTGCGACTAGATTTTGAACGTTTTAAAAATTACGAGAATTGGCCTTCTAATCTCCCCGAAGACGTCCTATCTACAGTCGCTTCACGTAGTATTTAACCTGCACACGACCACGTTACAGGCGCAACGTGGCTTTTTCTTTCATACTTAATTCTCTATCAGTTGTCATCTCGGTAGTCACCCCCACAGTCCATTCCTCTTTGCTTTGGGCTTCCTCTCCTCTTATAACCGTAATTAGTTAATTCGTAATGTTGGTATTTATTCATTCTCAAGGCGTATCCAACCGAATTGAATACAAACCATATAGGTTACTCAGTGGCGAAGGTACCATACAACTCGATTCCCACCGGCTTCCCTTCGAAAGTTCAGAACATAACCATTCTATAGTCAATTCATCATTGAAATTTTCTTTTGGAATTTTCTTTGCTCCGGCTTACCTCTGTCATAAATTCACCCTTCGCCACTGTAGGTTACCATAGCTATTATGTCGTTTACTTCTCAGTAGTAATAGAGTTTTGTAATTAATCTTTGTATTTTTCGAAAATGACGAGTTTTTGAAAGGTAGGTACTTACAAATGATTTTTTCAATTTCGAAAATGACTTCAATACACGATGTTTTTCGTCACCGTTTTGAGAGCAGTAATCAATGATATTAAAAGTAAAAGAGAAAGATAGTTTATACTCGCTCTGCTAGTGGCACGTTAATACTGGGCACGGTAGCACACCTGAACTCCGTGTCGCGCCGGTGTCAACGGAAGCAACCAAATATGCTTGTCTCTTTCGCCCCCGATAATTATGATAAAGGTCTATTCATACCTAAGCGCTATTCGCTGCCGATGTAGGTAGAGGTACATACCGCGCGGGTTTCGCTCAGGTATTTAGTATCAAGTTCCGCGGCTAGAGCGTGAAATCCGCTTTGGTGTGAACAGTAATATTACCGCATACCCCTCGGTTTTCTCTACCGCAGACGGTAGCGAATACCGCTTAGGTTTGAATAGGTCTTAAGCCTTCCTGCTTCCACGTGTCATCATTACGATATGCCGTCCTACCTCCATTTTAAATACGTTATTCATGTGTGCGATAGATAGTGTGCAGGCTTTGATGATCTAATGTTGTTAGGTAACCTATCTACCTCATTTTATTTATAATATCATTGGCAATGCTGTTGAAATAATTTACACAAACGATCAAGTATACTGTCGCTGCACCTTCCGGTAGTACACACGATGACATATCAAGTTATACATTTCCAGTTTTAGCTGACCTCGTATTGTATAGGCTTTTCGTACAATGAGAAGTCAGCGTATACTGGAAATGTATAGCACGTATGCACGTAGCATGTATGTGTACGTACTAATACTTACATTGAAACGTACTTATATTACAAACGTACGCACAATACGCGCTTGGACGAGGAGTTGCGGACACCAGCCCAGTATGCTGTACTAATTACATTGATATATTCTTGTGCAGGGCTTCTACCAGCCGTTCAAGGGCTGCCTGAAGGGGCTGATGATGAACGGACAGCACGTGACCGACGTGTCGTACCGCGTCAACTCGCTGCGCTGCGCCGACAACGTCGAGGAAGGAGTCTACTTCGGAGCCTCTAACAACTTGCATAGCAACTACTTGAAGGTAACTATGAACTACGCATGTTAATGCGTAGTTCATACAAACGTAATACCATAATAATTTGTAAATCAAACATATTCTTAAGGTAGTGTGTATTTATTCCGATTGGATTACAGATTATCTAGGTTCCCAAATATATATTTTGAAAGGACTCTGATATAAAGACGAGATATGAGGAATTTCAAATTTCTATAGAAAACTTATTTTTCTCATAACTCGTCTTTTTTTCACAAATATTTGACGCGAGTTCGTCTAACTCGTCAAAATGTATGGAACAGCTGATTTTTTTTTCGCATTTCATATTTGGTCCCATAGTAAAATTTGTTCATAATGATGAGTACAATGACCTCTTAAGAGGTTGTTGGTGTTTTTCCAATAACCCTGTATAGAGCAATGTTTGTAGTAAAACACGCATGCCATCAGTGGGAATGTTTGCTAGACGCTTCGCCGCGAGAGATCGTTGAGTGTTGTTCTATTGTCACTGGTCAAAGTGATTTTGAATGAAAAGCGACAATACAAAACACTAAACGCCGTCTCGCAGCAAAGCTTTTAACAAGAAACTCAATTGGCAGCTAAAGGAAAATCATCTACGCGGAACTAATATGTCAGTTTTCTTCCCCATTAAAGCTCCTCGAAAACTTCAAAGTTGGCGACGAGGTATCAATTTCCATGGAGATTCGTCCTCGCAACAGCACGGGACTGCTGCTCAGCGTCCACGGCAAGAAGGACTATCTGGTCCTCGAACTACTGGAGAACGAGGTCGTTGCCAACGTTGAGAATGGAAACGGACCCTTCCGTGCGAGCTACTCGCTCGGCAACAAGTTCGCGCTTTGTGATGGCAACTGGCATAAGATACACGGTAAGCTAACTGAGGGGTAATTCTCTTAATTTAACGAACGTTCGAATTCTCATCTCAGTGAAACACCTCTAATTTTCCTACATTTTTACTAACAACATTTTGACACTGGTTGTGGCTGAGATAAGATTGACTATCGTTTGAAGGTTTTTATTACGGGTATTGGCATTCTGACTATAAATGACCAATACCACTTTCCGGCGCGGTCCTTTATAAGGGAAAGAGTAGAATTTTTCATACAAAATCACAATACTGTCACAACCGTACCAACAATATCACGGAAAATTAAATCGTTTACCTAGAGCGGTAGACGGCTACAACCGTATCCGCATAGAAAGTTGTGGATGAAATCTGTTTACGTATGCGTATGGCACACATTGAGAGCTCGTACACCACTTGTTTTTTACAGTAAATCAACGTGATCTCAGCCTTATTGCTTTAAGCATAAAATCTATACAATAAGGAAATACATTTTACACTGCGATAGCCGTGTTTGACGTAAAGAAAGTACCAAATTATACTACTATCGCCGTACTGTCATTCCATGAACTTTTTTAAATACGGTTACAGCCGTTACCGCGCCGGAAGGTGATACTAGAGTGCTACAAAGATCTTTAGGTGCCTGAATGACAAAAAAAGATGGCGGCGGCGTTTCCATTTTTGCTACGCGCCAGAAGATCCTTTTACAGTTGTTTATTGTTTTTCACTGTTGTCTAGATTGTGTATGTTGTAATCGCATTGACATTGTTGCTCTATATAGTAGCAGATTTTCGTATGTAAAGTGCATTTTTCTTCTTTGTTAAACCTGTAATATCAACTCGTATCCAAAGCTTTAAAACTCGTCAGTTAAACATATTTAGTATAATGTACGTATGAAGTAATTTTTTTTAAATAATATTTTAATAATAAGTAATTATTACGTCATAAGTAATATGAAATGTTTATAATAACTATTCTTAAATATTAGTAGGTACTCATGACATCTCTTTTAATAAAACTGAAAACACTCATGAAATTTAATATTTATTACAATAGGCAATATCATTGACACGATTTGAATTAAAATACAATTGAGAAACAGGCAACATTCAATTTAAGATATACAGAATCGAAAATCTTGTCGGAATACAAATTGTGTTATATTTTCGTTAGATATTTACTTAGTCTTACTTCTTTACCGAATAAGATTAATTTATGAATGCTTACTATTTATGTCGAGAGTACTCTCGACAGTTATGTATTTAACCGGACAGACGACACAAATATTGTAACTAGGGTTACAATTCTGAATTTATAATGTGTAATATTAACATTCATGTTAACCTATATTTTGAATGTTTCCAGTGGTGAAGTCGCTGTACGTGGTATCGGTGGGTGTGGACGGGCATTTCTCGAAGCCCGGGCTCGGCGCGTATTCTTCGACGGACACTCGCTCCGCGCTGTACATCGGCGGGCACGAGCGGCCCCTGCAGAAGGTGCGCGGCGTTCGCTCCCGCCGCGGCTTCACCGGCTGCATCAAAAACATCGTCATTGGAGAATCACCCGTCAAAATACCACTAACAGCCGCCGGCAGAAACACACATGTCGGTGTTTGTCCCGTCGACTAGCTGAATATCAACTACAATCATCGAATACTACAATTATCCAAAGACGTATTAGCGAATCTTAATTTTGTGTAATTTTGTATGTAAATCCATAAAACACCGATTAAGGGTCATCCATATTACGGCACGCGGCCCCTTCCCCCGTCCTTGTCACAGGTGGTCATATATTTGTGCAAACCTAGTGTGACATATTCTGCAATTACATAAACAAACCTTACAAGTAATACAATGATAGAGTTGGTATTTTTAAGTTTTTCGTTCGAGATGAAGTTGGGTTTAGATTTAAATACGTGCGACGTCACGAAACTGATGACTCGACCCACCGTTGTCACACGATGTCACACTTTGTTATCCTTCCCTCCCCCTTAACGTGTAACGTAATTTGTGGATGGCGCCATATAATAATATATATATCGGATCTTTCACTTTAATGGATATGCTCGTAGTAGTTTATATTTTTATTGTGTATGAATTCATATATTATTTATATCCAAGTACACTATATAAAATCATGTTTATAATGTCTTTGTAAGAAATTTTGCTTTGAATTAGTTCAATTGCATTTAAAATGGAGGACAGAACTTGTAAAAGAAGAAAGTGTTAAGCGATACGACAAACATATTAAGACTATAAAACTGTTATTATGATATGCAAAATGGATCTATATAAACCAAATTTATAAAATATATATTTACCATTCAAATGGATTTCTTATTTTCTTGTCATTCCTTTTGGTAAGGCGAATTTCTAAGTACAAATTTAATAAAAACGCGACTCCGTGCGGGCATTTGGCTCCGTTTCCCGTGCCCCGTTGAGCGACTCGTTGTAGTGCAAGTTCTGCTTTAGTCTACCAAGGTCTGCACATAAATCCTGGAGCTGCACCATTACATCTCAACATAGGCTCCTTCTGGAAACACGCCACAACATATAAACAGGTAATTTTGGAACTGCGCTATTACATGTCAACATGTGTTTCCGACATTCACGCCACAACATCTCAAGTTCTCATCTTCAGAACAAAATACATCAGTATAAGCGGGAAGTATACAACGGCACTGCTCTGTCTACATAGTTAGGTAGTGATGGTCAATTTCAGTTTATAAGACACATTAAAACCGGAAAAGAAACTTAAAATATAGTTATCTCTAGGTACTCTTAAAGTTCCCTATCTATGAGTGAAGCCACAAACGAATAGAAGAAAACACTAAAATCGGGTAAAAAAATTAAAATGAAAAATAATCAAGCAATAGTAACAACTCTAGGTATTTAACCTTTTAACCGCCCGACTTTTTATGAGTTGTCGTGCCTCCAGCGCCCGAAAAAAAAAAACGAAAAATAAATACCGATGAAACGAGCTGTGATGATGTAATAATAATTCAGATTAAACGAGCTGTGTTATTTGGCGGAATGGACACGAAAATATTTGTCGGATTAATCCGACGTAAGCGGTTAAAAGGTTAAACTATTGTTATGGCAACTCACAAAGTTCCGGGATTGTCCGCCATGTTCGCTGTAGTGCAGCACTGGCCTTTCAAAATCTAAAATATAATGTTGTGTTTTATTTTACTGCACAAATACCACCACATATATTGAGATTTGCAAAGGACAGAGCTTAATCTTCGATGATCTTTGACAGTCGTTACGGGTCGTCAGAAGCCCGAAAGTCTGACAACCAGTCTTACCAAGGGGTATCGTATTACCCAAGTAACTGGATTGTGGAGGACAGATAGGCAGTCGCTCCATGTAAAATAAGTACTGGTATTCAGCTGCATCCGGTTAGACTGGAAGCCGACCCTAACATGGTTGGGAAAAGGCAGGCAGATGAAACGTCCTTTGGACGCGGTGAGAACTGTTCATCTTCTTTCAGACTTTTGAACAAATTCTGCAGCTCGTTTCCACACCACCCATGAGGTAGAGCTGTCGGCGCGTTTTTTTTTAAGTGGTATCCCCATTTATAAAAATGGGCCTAATCCACCCTACTACTGCGCACATCGGCGCCTGCGCGCGTTGCGTCAACGGACGACGGACGTTCAATCGGCGGCGGCGGCGCGAGCGGCGTGATTTTGATTCACGCAAGCAAGTAGGAGAGGCGACACGAAGACAAGAACACTTAATGAAACAAACTGCAGGTATTTGATATGTGACCATAATCATTAAGGCATGTTTTATTATATTGAGCAGTAAACTTAATTTTTCAGTTTGCTTTCATCATAAACCCAAGGGGTGAAATACGTCTCTTGACAGAATCGACACTTATTATTTTTTTTTTATATCAAGGAAGGGCACGTACGTAAATCTACATAATATTCTTGCTTAAATTCTATTATTTATTTACTAAACACTTCTTTACCCACATTTAAAAAAAACCTGATTACAGAAAAAAAAACAACTGACTTCCAAAAAACCAAACTGACTGACTGACTGATGGACTGACAGACATATCAACGCACAGCCGAAACTGTCTGCAAAATTTCCTAATGTGAAATTTTGCACACGGTTTCCTTTTATAATGTAGGGGAGGAGCAATAAGAAGGGGTTTTTGGAAATTCAACCTTTTGAGGGGGTGAAAAGGGGGGATTTTGTTTGTATGAAAACCCTTATTCCTTGAGTTAATGAACTTGAAACTTGGCACGAATACTTGTCTAAGTAAATTATGAAGTTTTTTTTTTTTTCTAAAATATCCCCTAAAGGGGGATGGGAGATGTCAAAATTTGTATGGAAGAATTTTAACGCGCGGTCCGATTAACTCGAAACAGCATTTATACTTAAGACCAAAAATAAAGAATAACGTGTATCAGGGTTTTTCGCAAATCTACCCCTAACGGGGTGAAAAGGGGTAGTTAATTATACAGGGGAGAATTTTACTGCGTGGCTTCATTAACTCGAAAATTGGTATAAATAATCTTTGAATCAAGTAATGAACACATACCAACTGATTTTTCGAAATTCCACCCCTGTGGAGGTGAAAAGCAGGAATACAGTTTATATGTAAAGTCTTATTTATTTGTTTATAAACTTGAAACTAAAAAGAGATTGGGGGTGTCATATTTTGTATGGAAGAATTTTAACGCGCGGTCCAATTAACTCGAAACTCAGTATGTAAGACCAAAATAAATACAAGTAATACTTAAAGTGTATCCGGGTTTTTAAACTTACCAACATCGCAACTAAAAATGCACTCCAATAGTACCTTTGTCATGTACATAAAAATGTATAATAAGTTACCCGAAATAATAAAGAATTCAAATAAATATATCTAACATCTTTATCAATAAATTGAAGGTGTTCCTTGTAAGCAAATGCTACTATAGTATAATAAATTATAAATAACTGTATATTTGTACCTAATCTGCATTCGTGATTTATTTGCCAATAATACAAACAAATATGAGTTTAAGGAAAAATTACTTTAATTCCTACCTACAACTTCAAACATTATAATAACTTTTACAATAGTGCTAGTCACTCTGAAATCAACTTACTTTGAATTGGAATAAAGTTGATATTAGTTTAACTTGAAATAACATCAATTTGAAAAATGAGCTTGAATAGACTTTATAAATACTCACTATAAAGATACGCCTACCTAATCATAATACGAAGAATAATTTTGTAAATAAATATGAACCGTACGCAAAATACGCGCATTGACGTGGAGTTGCGGATACCAGCCCGTATTACCTATTACCTACCTATTAAATAAATATGAAGCGTCCAATAAATAACTTGCCTCAGGGATAATAAATATTAATTACATAATAAATAAAAATAATAATAAGCAAATGAAACAATAATGAATACCTACTTAATTTAAAAATATATATATATAACATAACACAAACATATATGTTTTTTACAAAGTTACTAAATTAATAAATGTGTATAATTTATAAAACAATAATTATAATTCGTAAATTCAATTCTGTATTCAAAAAACAATATACCTACCTTACCAAATACCTAACTAATATTAAAATTTATCACAATAAACACCCAGTGTTTTCCTCCTCTGTCCTACTATCTATGCTGTGCCCGACAGGGTCCATAATAATTGTGACTAATATAATTATTTCCCTACCAACTATATACATTATGGTACGCAATAAAGAATTGAGAATTAATTAACCTCTGACAGCAGCAACAATACAGCAACATTATTGTGAAGATAAAAAAGATCACTGTGATTTTGACAGACTTGTCAGTAGCAGCAACCCGACAGCAACCTTATTAGAATGAGAATAAAGATCACTGTGATTTTGACAGACTTGTCAGTAGCAGCAACCCGACAGCAACCTTATTAGAATGAGAATAAAGATCACTGTGATTTTGATAGACTTGTCAGTAACAGCAATCCGACAGCAACCTTATTAGAATGAGAATAAAGATCACTGTGATTTTGATAGACTTGTCAGCAGCAGCAACCCGACAGCAACCTTATTAGAATGAGAATAAAGATCACTGTGATTTTGACAGACTTGTCAGTAGCAGCAACCCGACAGCAACCTTATTAGAATGAGAATAAAGATCACTGTGATTTTGATAGACTTGTCAGTAACAGCAACCCGACAGCAACCTTATTAGAATGAGAATAAAGATCATTGTGATTTTGATAGACTTGTCAGTAGCAGCAACCCGACAGCAACCTTATTAGAATGAGAATAAAGATCACTGTGATTTTGATAGACTTGTCAGCAGCAGCAACCCGACAGCAACCTTATTAGAATGAGAATAAAGATCACTGTGATTTTGATAGACTTGTCAGCAGCAGCAACCCGGCAGCAACCTTATTAGAATGAGAATAAAGATCACTGTGATTTTGATAGACTTGTCAGTAGCAGCAACCCGGCAGCAACCTTATTAGAATGAGAATAAAGATCACTGTGATTTTGATAGACTTGTCAGTAGCAGCAACCCGACAGCAACCTTATTAGAATGAGAATAAAGATCACTGTGATTTTGATAGACTTGTCAGTAGCAGCAACCCGGCAGCAACCTTATTAGAATGAGAATAAAGATCACTGTGATTTTGATAGACTTGTCAGTAGCAGCAACCCGGCAGCAACCTTATTAGAATGAGAATAAAGATCACTGTGATTTTGATAGACTTGTCAGTAGCAGCAACCCGACAGCAACCTTATTAGAATGAGAATAAAGATCACTGTGATTTTGATAGACTTGTCAGTAGCAGCGACCCGGCAGCAACCTTATTAGAATGAGAATAAAGATCACTGTGATTTTGATAGACTTGTCAGTAGCAGCGACCCGGCAGCAACCTTATTAGAATGAGAATAAAGATCACTGTGATTTTGATAGACTTGTCAGTAGCAGCAACCCGACAGCAACCTTATTAGAATGAGAATAAAGATCACTGTGATTTTGATAGACTTGTCAGTAGCAGCAACCCGGCAGCAACCTTATTAGAATGAGAATAAAGATCACTGTGATTTGGACAGTGACGGAAAATTCTGATTTTGCGACTTCGTTCGTGCCGGGGGTCCCGCGACCACACACGTTTTTTTCCCTGATTAGTGACCGCGTCTGCCTAGACTAGACCCGGCCTAGTGTCTACCAATTCTGAAAACAAATGCACGCCACTGCATGGTTGGGAAAAGGCAGGCAGATGTTGATGTAATAATTAATAGTTGGGCAAACGTCATCTAAATATGTAAAATCAGAATAATAAATAGTATTGTATAATTAAATAATTAAGTCGTAATGCCTAAACAAAAATGTAATTGTAATGCCTGTTGTATGTATGTATTTATTTTATTTATTAAAAAAAAAATTAATAGCATGAAGTGCATGAGCATGTATGTAAATATGTATCATTATAATAATTTTATATGTAAACAAAATATATATATATATATATAAAAAGATGGACTCACGTAGATTTAAGCTAGTATTGTAAGTTTAGATTAATATGGATGTGTCCGATGCGGGAGTATGAAACTGTTCCCTAGGAAAAGAAAGAAATGTAAACAATTAAAAAAGGGCGCGGATCACCAAGTCCGCGGTAATTAATGTTATAAAAAAAAAAAAAAACGTCATCTAAAGCTATAAGCTATTCCAAATTTCAAGTTGGTAGCATTAGTAGTTCTTGAGATAACCAGCTGTGACAGACCTACAGACTGAGTTGCACCATAAGGGTTCCTTTTTACCATTTTAGTACGGAACCCAAAATAAGGTGGTAAGAGTGGGCGGTGGAGGATAGTCTTATCACAATATCACGCCTATAATCTCTAAAGGATTAGACAGAGGTGTACTTATAGTCCACCGACATTTCGCCAGTTATGTTCAAGTCCCATGTAATAAGGAGCGAGCGTATAATTGCCATTAACCTGGCACAATTCCACACTCCGGGCTGCTACTGAGAAAGGTGGTCTAAATTTTTGTCTGTTTGTTTGTTCTGGTAAATCTCCGAAACGGTAGGACCGATCTTGATGAAATTTGGCATGGGGATACTTTGAACCCTGGGGAAGGACATAGGACATACTTTTTATTGATATACCACGCAGGCGTAGACGCGCGCGGAAGCTAGCTCTGAATATATTTAAAAAACTAAAACTAACTTTTATCTTTGCCTATTAATTACGGACTAGCCTACTAAGTACCTACTTACAGTTATTCGTACGAACGAATAAAAAGCAAGGCAAATGAGACCCACTGTTAATTACTCGTAAATGACTAAAAAAATCCCAATGCTTTTGGGACAAAATATCATTTGTTATACTCGTAACATTATTACTCGGTTCTTTTTCAAATATTACACTAATGTTACTTTCAATGTTCAGAGGCAGGCCAAATTAATATTTTTTAAATCGAAAACACAACTATCCTATAGCATTTTGGTTTGTTAACTACTCTTGTCGCGGTCGGTCCGTGGATGGGTTACGAGCTAGGTAGGTAGGTTAACTAATTAACATTACAAGTTCGCAAATGTTTTTGAGGCCAAAAATTTGGCACATATTTGGGCTAATGTATTAATAGGTTCTTCTTAAAATACTGCAACTGTTACATTAAATTTTACAAGGCCTAGTTAACAACTGTGGGATAACTAAAGGGTAGTATTTAAACGAGAGACTGTAAATTAAAGTTTTAAGTGAGAAAAATAATTAATTTACGTTATAGTATTACTAAGTGAGCGACTGACTGCGAGTGACGAGAACATCTACTTACAAACATTAATTTGAGTTAGGTACTTAAAATTCACGATGCACGGTAAAGGTAGTATTGTCATTCGCTCGCTCTTGCATCCTATGTCGACGAAGCCCCGCTTCGCGGGGCCCCTATTTCTGTATAAAGGGTTTAAAGTAACCTAACTAAACCTAACCTCAGGGTGCCCTTCGCTCGCTCTTGCATCCTATGTCGACGGACCCCCTATTTCTGTGTAAAGGGTTTAAAGTAACCTAACCAAACCTAACCTCGGGGTGCCCTTCGCTCGCTCTTGCATCCTATGTCGACGGAGCCCCGCTTCACGGGCCCCTATTTTTGTGTAAAGGGTTTAAAATAACCTAACCAAACCTAGCCTCGGGGTGCCCTCTCTATATTTCTAGTCGCTCACTTTGTAATTTAGTCGCACGGCTAGAATTTTAATATGTGAAATCAAAGAGAATTCATTGTGTGAAATAGATTAATCACAACCCACTTTTTGTAAGCTCGTTCAGGATTTTATTATTAATGAATACATATTCGTTGTTGGTTTAGTTAATTTTTCGCTTACTCATACCGCTCAAGTTATTAAAACAGTACCTATCTAAGTTTTTTTTTATTCGATCGTTTTATAATTCCCCATAACTAAATAACACCAAAAGAACCCAAAGCTTTTGGGGCCCAAAAATGTGGCACTTCTTTTGAGATATTTTACTCGGTTCTTCCTAAAATAGGTATTGCACTAGGTACTGTTACTTTCAACGTTCAGAGGTCTGGTTTATAACTGTGGGTTAAATAAATAACACCATAACTTCCCAGAAGTTTATGGGACCAAATGATTTGGCCAGTGTTTTGGGATATTTTACTCGGTTCTTTTTAAAATGTGGCATTAATCCCAACTTTGTTTGATAGACGCCACATTGTTCTGGTGGTTGGAAGCATTACTGCTAAGCATGAGGTCATAGGTTCGATTCCCGGGTCGGGAAAAGTGTTATTGGGTTTTTCAATCAGGAATTTCTCAGTAGCAGCCCGGAGTCTGGATTTATGTCCGGTTGATGGCAATAGGCTCGCCTCCATGGGACTTAAACATAACTGGCGAAATGTGGGTGTACTATAGCTACACTACACTTCAACCAAACCCTTCGCGAAATATAGGCGTGATGTCATGTTATGTTATCAAGATTTTCCTGACGTCACTTTTCTAAGTGACCCAGAATGTGACCCGTTTTTGAGTAGAGAATCGTCTCATTAATTATTTAAATTATTTTTTTCAGGATATTTACCAGAGTTACGACGTAAAACGGCTCGGTGAATAACAGACTACGCAAAACATAGACTATTATTATTTTGACATAATGTCCCATAGGTACTTGGTCCGCCGCCGCGCCGCCGTAAGAAAGTAAGTAGGTAAGTAATTATTTATGTTACTAAAAGACTTAGCCTAGGTAACATCAGTGTTAGTTCAAAAGGGAATGGGTATGGCTATTACATTTGAGAAGACCCCTGCCCTTCAAACTAGGAAAATCCTGTATCTTGAAGGACAGTGTACTTTAAGGGATTGACACGTTTTACAAAATATTCATAACTGCGTAATAACTTTGATGCTATCATGCTAACAAACATATTCACCTATTAAAGGGGCTTAAAAGCTAATTGTGAGGAGTGTTTGTGTGTGAGGGAAAAGAAAATAGGTAAGTTTTTATGCAAATAAATTCGCGGCAACAGGTATTTTTTATGCATAGGTAAGTAGGTACACATATTCAGACTCAATACAGTGCGTTCGCAATTATAAAAATATATGATGTCATCTTATGGGGCAACAGTGTACCTACTGACGCGCCCACGCTATATACCATCCAAAAAAAAATAGAATCTTAGTAAATATTGAAGTCACCGATAGCGGTAAACCCCACTTTCAGGAACTAAAGATTGTATCCCTACCCTGTATTTGAAGTCTGTAAGTTCGTGCGTAAGTACCCAGAATTCTTTACAAAAAGAGAGGACATACAAATAAAAATTATTTTAAGACATAAAAATAGACTAAACTTACCAACATCGCAACTAAAAATGCACTCCAAAAGTACGTTTGTCATGTACCTACCTACATAAAAATTTATAATAAGTTACCCGAAATAATAAAGAATTCAACTAAATATAACATCTTTATCAATAAATTTAAGCTTTTCCTTGTAAGCAAATGCTACTATAGTATAAGCGAAATTATATTTGTATCTAATCTGCATTCGCGATTTATTTGCCATTAATACAAACACAATATGAGGTTAAGGAAAAATTACTTTAATTCCTACGAATGTTTATAGAATTAGGTATAGTCAAAAAGTCAAAGTCAAATCATTTATTTCAATTAGGCACAAAGGCACTTTTGAACGTCAAAAATTATAGGAAAATGAATTGATTCTAGTCGCCCATATAATCATATAAATCATGAATACATCTTTCTAAGTTCATATTACCCTATTGAATGTCAAAACTATACAGAAACTAATATTATAGCGTCGAAAAATTCATCCGCATCGCTGTCGACTGGTAATGTACCCAATTCCTACCTACAACTTCAAACATTATAATAACTTTTACAATAGTCACTCTGAAATCAACTTATTATCATTTACATAATATTATAAGCTATACAAATATAATATAGATCTATGTATATATAATACTAAAAATAACAAAATTAAATCTTAACTAAAACTATACAGAAACTAAAATATAGCGTCGAAAAATTCATCCGCATCGCTGTCGACTATACCCAAGAGACTGGCGGCATTACCACGTTGTATGGCAATGCTTAGCCTTTGGCCAATGTAAAAGCCATTGTTTACTTTCCATTGAAATAAAGTTGATACTTATTTGTTTAACTAGAAATAACATCAAATCAAAATATTTTATTTCACATAAACCTACATGGGCACTTATGAAACGTCAGAGGCTAGGTGCACGGTTCCAATTGGTCGTTTCCTATGGAGAAGAACCGGCAAGAAACTCCACGGTTAGGCACTCTTTAAAAAAATAATTGGATTTTACATCAATTTGAAATATGAGCTTGAATAGAATCAATAAATACTCACTATAAAGATAGGTACGCCTACCTAATCATAATACGAAGAACACATTTTTAAATAAATATGAAGCGTCCAATAAATAACTTGCCTTGGGGATAATAAATATTACTTACATGATAAATAAAAATAATACTAAGTAAATAAAACAATAATGAATATTTAATTAAAAATAAATGTTTTTTATAAACTTACTAAATACTTAAGTAATATTAAAATTTATCACAATAAACACCCAGTGTTCTTCCTCCTCTCTCCTACTATCTATGCTGTGCCCGACAGGGTCCATAATTGTGACTAATATAATTATTTATCACTGTGATTTGGACAGTGACGCAAAATTCTGATTTTGCGACTTCGTTCCTCCCGGGGTTCCCGCGACCACACACCTAGGCCTAGTACCTACCAATTCTGAAAACCAATGCACGCCACTGCATGGTTGGGAAAAGGCAGGCAGATGATGATATAAGTAATAATGAATAGTTTTCCAGTCGACTTGAAAACTACTGCGGGAGGGACATGGAGAAAAAAAACTCACGACCGTGAGCTATGGAAGTACCTAATCGGCTTCCTCTTAGAGGAAGGAGCCGTGCTCCGCCATCGCACGGCCCTGTAGAGCGCCACCCTGCCTGCGCACTCTCACAGAAAGGATACAAAACCTATTCCGTGGCCACTCTCCCACCGAATTGATAGATATATAGATAGATACAGTATTTCATTGTGCACTGAAAGGAGGAACAACCGGACACAACATACATAGTCAGGGAAATTACTCGTAATTGTAGTCACAAATGCATCAATGGAATAGAAACGTTTTTCCAATAAAAAGTTTCCCTTTCTAAAATTAAAACAGGAATCTGTTTAATAATAGTTATTTATACAACTGTTGTAAGTATAATAAGGGGTATCACATTTTGAGTGTTTTAATACCTAATTATGTATAGTTGCATACAAGACTTTAACTAATTATGTATAGTTGCATACAAGACTTTAACTAATTATGTATAGTTGCATACAAGACTTTAACTACACCCAAGATATATGAATCCTCTATAAAAATGATTAAGTATATGGATTTATATAAAATAATGTAAATAACCTGATAGTTTCAAAACAGATTGGTAACAGCTCCTTATTATCGACATCTGTGGTGCAAAACCCAAAGTCCAAATTGCTGGGTACCTAGATAGATGGAGAACCTGCCTATATGGCACTGAAAAGACGAACAACAGGGCGCAACATGCATACACACCAGTACCGTGAAAGGCGCTCAAAAAACAAACAATGGCGCCGATTCCCTTGTTCACAAACTAAACTAAATTTAAGTTCAGTGAATCTTTTTCTTTCTATTTCACTAAGAAAAGGACAGAAGAAAAATATTAGTTTAATCCTGTCAAATTAGTCAGCTGAACTTAAATTTACTTTAAGTTGTGAACAAGGGAATCGGCGCCAATGTTAATTCAAAATGCGTGCTAAATTTGACTAAATACTACTTGTCGATAGCGATAGACTGCAGAAGGATATTTACCGCAGAAAACGTGATACTCTCTCATAGTTCTTACACCGAGTACATCGCTCGGACACCACTCGATCGGCGCTGTGTTGAGAAGCCTCTTAGACAACAGCATGGACTGGGAGCACAAACACCCTGTAAATATGCCAAGTTAAAACAATCAGTCGTTATGTCTGGTAAAAGAGCTGATACGATGTTCCCACGCCTCCGCCACATTCCTCAGGTGCTCGTGCACCAGTGGCGAAGCGAATTTATGACAGAGGTAGGCCGGAGCAAAAAACAATTCCAAAAGAAAATTTCAATGATGAATTGACTATAGAGTGGTTATGTTCTGAATTTTCGAAGGGAAGCCGGTGGGAATCGAGTAGTATGGTACCTTCGCCACTGTCGTGCACTCCTCAGCGAAGAGGACTGGTGGGCTGTTACATCTGTAAATGAAGTCATTGATTAGTGTGGGTCATAACGTGTTTTTTTTAATCAATAGTAATTATCCTTACCTGCAGCTCCTGTAAGTAGCAAAGGTAGACATGGATGTAATCAGTAAAAAGCCAGGTTAGATTAAACAAATATTGTTTAATATAAGTAATATAATTAATATAAAAAACATAGAGCATTTTCATTCCTATCTAAAGTTTTAAACTGGGCACTTAGGGATTCACACACACTTAGGGCACACATGGCAGAGTCTTAATAGTTCATGTTTGTTAATTTCATTTCTTGAAACCAGCTTTTCGTTTTAAGGTTCCATCGCATTTTTATGATTTTCATCGTTGCTCATAAATTTAATTTAGGTTTCAGTTCCACTCCTTTTCGTTACACGTTTCAGAATCTGTTAAATTTTATTTTCCCCAAGTTTTACTCTTTCTGCAAACAAAATATAATATTAGTGTACCTAGTAGATAGGTATACCTACTGTAAATCTTGGCAAGTAGAAAATGACATTGATCAATATAAATAATTTAGCATGTGTGGTGTACAAAAAAGTGTTAGGTAAGTAAATAAATAATAGAATTAAAGTTAAAATATTCTGTAGATTTACCTACCTCCTGTCCTCGATTGATGTCAATAAGGATAAGTGTCGATTCGCTCCTGCGCTGCCGAGACGTCCTAAACGGCACCGCGCCATGGACACAAGCGCAGCCCCGCGAGACCTGTAACGTGATAGCTAGTGAGATGTTTACATGCATAGCAAGCACCTTTGAACGTTGGTTCTTCGACACTCAAAGATTTTAATATAACAAAAGACACCAAGCTCATATTAACTCAAATACTGTCTTACACTCGACACCACCACTTTCACATACTTAGGCTCGTCAAATCACACTCACACAATACACTCCCAGTCACACACGCACACACACACATAACACAAACAAACACGATTCCCGATCACACATACAGAATCAACCACACAGTCATTTTACTTTTCATTTTATTTTAACTGTTTAATTTAATTTCTCTACTTTTATTTTGTTTTTCAAATTTTTTGTTAAAATCTTTACCTAAGCTAACCAGCTCTTAATTTCCATAAGGGTGTAGGTATAGTGTCCAAGTGGAGTCAGGGTTTCAAATTTTGTGCGCCTTATTTATTGTGAATTTTAGCTAGATATTAAAGACGCCTGCTATGCAAGAAAACATCAGAAACTCAAATTACAATTATTTATTCATAGTAAATAGAACTGCCGGAAATGCTGCTGCTATTATTACCTAAGTAATAACAGCCTACTGCTGCAGCCTAGCGTACTGTTTAAGTAGAGGGGCTCGTGGCTACAGTAACATTAGTCACAGTGACTATATTTATTATAAAGGATTTATTTTAAAGTAAGTGGGTTGTGGAAATCAGATAGGCAGTCGCTCCATGTAAAATACTGGTATTCAGCTGCATCCGGTTAGACTGGAAACAGTCCCAACATAGTAGGGGAAAGGCTAGAGATGATGATTATATTTATTAACCGACTTCAAAAAAGGAGGTTCTGTATTCGACCCGTATCTATGTATGTATATTTGTCTGTCCGCGATTTTCTCAAAAACGGATGAACTCATTTTGATGTTTCTTTCATAACGTGATCTACATACTTTCAGGAAGGTTTTAGTATATAATAGATAGGTACATTAGGAAATTATTCTTATGTACGAGTATGCTTAAAAGTACTGCATCTCCGGCATTTTTATGCGAATTTTAATGATTCTTCTAATAGGTGTCTTAAAACTTAAAAATAAACATTTTTTTACAAAAAAAAACGGCCGTCTTCCAAAAAACACTACAAAATGAAAAACAACTATAAATTTCGGAAGTCGGTGTCAAAAAACGAAAATGCAAATGCAAATGTAAGTCGATTGTTTTTTTTTTGTAATTTATAGTTTTTATTTTTTTTATGTGGGTAAAAAGTGTTTAGTAAATTAATAATAGAATAAAAGCAAGAATATTCTGTAGATTTACCTACCTGCCCTCCATTGATGTCAAGAAGGATAATAAGTGTCGAATCTGTCAAGAGACGAATTTCATGCGCTTGGTTTATGATGAAAGCTAACTGAAAAAAGATAAAAATGTTACTGTGATCAATATACGAAAACTCGCCCTAATTTAATAATTATGGTCAAATTATCATCTAATAGGTACCTAGGTTAATCACCTGCAGTTTGTTTCATTAAGTGCTTGGTGTCCGTGTCACCCATAAAAATGTAAAAAACAGCGCGGTGGTGGGACCAACCTAGTGAACCTAGCGACATCGAGTTCTGATACATTTTCAACTACCGGGCATATCTCCTTCTTTCTTATATCTATGGTTTCGCCTCTCCTACCCGCTTGCGTGAATCAAAACCGCCGCCATGCCTCTCGCGCCACCAATGGAAACGCCACTGACGCAAGCGCCACCCACCACCGACGCAAGCGCCATCGCGTTACTGACGACGTAAATGGCATGGCACCGCGCCACGCAAGCGCAGCCGCGCGAGATCTGCGACGGGATGGCTAGTGATATGTTAAACGTTGTCGACACTTGATGACGTGCATGTAAAGAAACATTATATCAGAATCTCAAACATTTATTTTATTTATTCATAATATTAAATAGAACGGCCGGAGCCACACTCAGTAACAGTAAAAGAGAACGCCTAGTATAAAAACTGAAAAGAAACGATTTTAATAGAAAACATTTAAAAACACGACAGCTAACATTGTGGATACATTTTTTTATTTTTAGACTACATTTAAACAACCACCTCGCAATAATTAACATAGACACAGATTACTGAAGTTGCTTAAAAAGCCGCTAAGGTGGAGTGGGACTGGGCTGTCAGCATTTATTTTTAGACTACATTTAAACAACCACCTCGCAATAATTAACATAGACACAGATTACTGAAGTTGCTTAAAAAGCCGCTAAGGTGGAGTGGGACTGTGCTGTCAGCATTATATCTCAGTCAGTATTATATCAGTTAGAATATTTAAAACACCCACAACCTTGTGGATTCATGTAATAAATACATTTTGCCCAAAAAAAAAATTCATCGCTGTCTGTACTACGATTTTCTCCGTACCCTTCTACTTCAGCATCATTATCAAAATCGTAGTGGGAATCTGAAAACAAAAGACAGACTGTTCCAGATCTGTATTATAGGTACATTTTTTCTCATTAGTAGCGCTTGTTAGTGGCAGTAAAAATTTGTGTTTGGAATTCTAACACCAATTTTTAGCCGATCCAAACTAATCGGACTTTTGAAATAAAAAACATGGAAAAAAGCATTATTTATATAGTATCATCAAAATCATTAAACAGATACCTATTATGCTATGTACACACGGCTACACATCAAGCTATACATTTCCAATTTCAGCTGATCTCGCATTGTACGGAAATCCTATACAATGTGAGATCAGCTTATACTGGAAATGTATAGCTTAATGTATAGCCGTGTGTACAATAATAATGAATTAACAAATTCATAACCAAATCACAACACATTGACATATTATAATAATTTATCATAAATTCAACAATGGAATACATAGAAACGTTTTTCCAATTAAAAAATCTCAAAATTTGTCTTTAAATAAGTTGCTTACATAAAAGTTCCTTAATCTTGCTAAGATATAAAATAATGTAAACAACCTGATAGTTTCAAAACAAATGGGTAACAGCTCCTTATTATCAATTTTTGTGGTACAAAACCCAAAGTACAAATTGCTGTATACCTAAATAGATATCCTGTAATACACTGAAAACATGAACAACAGGGCGCAACATACATAGACACCGGTACTGTAAAATGCGCTCAAAAAACAGACAAGGTTAATTCAAAATGCGTGCAAAACTTAAGTAATTTAATACGAGTAGAAGACTTACTTGCCGATAGCGATAATCTGCAGAAGAAAAACGTGACACTTACTCTCTCATATTTATTATTGCTTACACCGAGTAGGTACAACATCGCTCGAAGACCGCTCGCCGCTGCCGATGCCGCTGTGCTGAGAAGCCCCGCAGACGACAGCATGGACTGAAAATGCAAACACCATCTGACCTCTACAATGACAGTGAATATTGACCCAAGATACGAGCAAGTCTCAAAATATGGGTATGTCAAATCTTATATGGTAGACTCACCTTCTGCGTTGAGAGGCAAGCACAGACGGAGTGATTTAAAACAAATCTACAGCCTCTCATTAACATATAAAACGCCTTTCTAATAATATTTGTGCCCGAATTTGGCGCAAGTGAGCGCATTTGGCTTCCACAGGTCAGAATTGTCGCGAATCCTCAGTTTCTATGAGTAAGGGTGCTAACATAAAGCAGCGAGTTTCCCGGTATAGATTGCTGCAGGTTGATCTACGGAAAGAAACGGTCACAATCACAATCTTTTACCTGTTTCTTTACGTGTAAGCGCCTAAGTTAATACGGGGATATTTTACCCGCACCGATCATATCCGGCTTGTCTTTACCGGGTACCCGTGTCTTTATGTAAGCACCCTAATGCGGGTGACGTTCACTGACACGCCTGCGGGGTAATTACGTAACACACTATCAGTAGCAATGAGTTTCATTTTGACAGTTCAACAACATACATTGCGTTTTTTACGTTGTTGAGCAGACACATTTTTCGAAGATATGAAGCAATGGATTCGCAATATGCTTCAAAATGGTTCAGACTGAGATCGATAGTGTGTTTCGTAATTGGGGTGGTTTGTACGGAAAGTGTTGACAATACAGGAGGCGTCTCGATGCTCTATGACTTACAGTCGTGAGTAGGTAAGTTCGCGTCACATAGTTTGTTTCAGGCTCAGTTTTCTAAATAGAATCAAATTCAAATGTATTTTATTTATACTTTCAAAAGAATAGGTATAAAGTTTTTCTTATTAAGGAAAACTAGCTTTATTTTGTGAAAAAAATATGATAGAGCTAAGGAAAGTCGTCGACTCTTGCTACTGACCACAGTTCACGCAATGGTAGCCCCTGCACCCTAATTGCGAAACACACTTTTACTCTCAATTAGAATCATTTGAAACCTATTTCTAATCCATGGCTCCATATATTCGAAAAATGTGTCCGCTCAACAACGTAGGTAAATAACGTAATGAATGTTGTTGAACTGTCAAAATGAAACCCATTGCTACTGATAGTGTGTTACGCAATTACCCTGCTGTTCACAAAGCAGTATTTAATGCAATAAAAAAAAAAAAAAAAAAATATAGTAAAATAGTTATATTTACCTGGTAAGGATCTGCATGTCTTGTGTCAGCCATTGTCTCCTCTCTTGTAAGTAGGTATCTCAAAATAAAATTATATCCTCGCTTGTGAAGCCTATAACAAAACAATGATCTAGTCAAGCTTATTAGAGCAATAAGTCATAAAATCTCGTAAGAGCTGACACCATAGATATAAGAAAGAAGGAGATATGCCCGGTAGTCTACAATTGTTTAGGTACACGTTACATTTCATTTAAAAGTACACGATATACATTTATAAGTGCAACAATCACTTACAGGCTCACACCGGTAGTTGAAAATGTATCAGAATACGATGTCGCTAGAAAAAAAAAAAAAAAAAAAAGGTTGGCCCCACCACGGCCCCACTACACAATAATGTAGTTCAGTAAAACCAATAAATACAAAGTCACGCACACACTTGCAATTCATACATCAGAACGTACTACTCAATCAATTAGAAACCTTAACATTTTTACATTTCTATGGCTGACACCATGTTGCCACTATGACACAGATCCAGCCACATCCCTCAGATACTCTGTCTCTCTCTCTCTCTCCTCAGCGAAGTGGATTGGTGGGCTCTTACATCTGTAAATCAAAAAGAACCTTCCCGATTCGTGGTATTTCGAATTTTCATGATTTCCATCGTTGGTCATCGATTTCGTTTCAGTTTCATTTCTATCCCTTTACATTTTACGTTTCAGAATCTGTAAAATTTTATTTGCCCCGAGTTTTATAGTTAGCGCCACGAAAGATGAGACTTAACCCCGCCTCCCGCGCTCTTTCCGCCGCCCCTATGACGTCCGGTCCCGTCCCGCACTCAGACCTCATACCGCTAGACCTAAAATTGTGTACTGCGCAAGTCAAACCACGTGGTGTGTCGAGTCTCATCTTTCGTGGCGCGCATTATACTTTTTCTGCAAAAAAATAGAACTAACTATTAGTGAACCTAGTAATACTACTTACTGTAAATTAGAGCAAGTTAGTAAGTTTAATGTTAGTAAGTTTTATGTGGTGTATAAAAAAGTGTTGGGTAAATAAATAACTGTAGATTTACTTTCCTGTCCTTGTTTCATGTCAATTTTGATTAAGTAGGTACCTATAACTTAATACGTGTGGATTCTGTCAGGAAACGAATTTCGTCTTAAAAGGTTTATGATGAAAGAAAACTGAATGAAAAAAGTTAAAATGTTATCAATATAACTATGGCCAAATTAATCTACTGTTTATAACAGTAGGTACCTAAATTTCTCTAAAAAGTGTGCGAGTTGTGTGTTCGGTTCTTCATGAGTTATGAGTTGAATGTATTTTATACTTTTCTATAATTATGTGTACCTGTCTAACAAGCTTCCAACCTCTTTTTCCTTGCATGAACGTGTTATGCCGACCATACATCATGCTTCCTATCGTTCTATCGGCAAGACGCTGCCGACTGGATCAGTTAGAAGAGATGATAACAGATGCCAATCCACGCCCACACACCGTCAGTTCTAACTGATCCAATCGGCAGCGTCATGCTGATTGAACGATAGGAGGTGTCATATAAACTAAGTATAAGTAGGTACACATATTAGATATTACCCAAATACAGATAGTGCAATCCACGAAGACGCGCCCCACTCTTTTTCCTAACCGTAATATCGCCAGTTAATTCCGCTATTGTTTTGTTTTTTCGATACACGCTAATTACCCACTAAGTAATAAGTAATTAGTGTGTATCGAAAAAACTAAAACACTAGCGGAATGTTGCACACTTGTAGTGTAAGAGATTAGGAAGAAGAGTGGGGCGCGTCTTCTTGGATTGCACTATCTAGGTATAGACAGCTTTGAATATCAGAATGTATTTACTGTGTATGAGGGTTCTCATGAATATGGTTTGTAGGGAAAGGATTTTATGAAATAAAGCACAGAAAGACAAGGCTAGACATTTATTTCAATTTAGGCTTGTCAGTAATTAATTAGAAAGCTAGTCGTCCGTTCCAAATCTAGGTCATCATGGAGAAGAAGGACAAGAAACTCCATGGAAACAGTTTTAAAGTAATCTATCAACTAATTTCTCACATTGCCATAGATTATCGTTATAAACAATTCATTCTTTCTGTTAAACCATAGTAAAGTAAAAAGAAAATCAAAGATGGCGGTTGCACAAATGAAAATTTTTTCGTCATGGGTGTCGTTTTCATGGTTTTCGAGAGTGCTGAAGCCAATAGTGAGGTTAAAATGAAAATCCAAGCTGGAGGCTGCAATTTTTTTTTTAAATCGTCTTATGTGACGTTTTAATGGTTTTCGAGGGTGCTGAAGCCGATAGTGAGGTCAAAATGAAAATCCAAGGTGGCGGCTGCAATTTTTTGTCATGGGTGTCGTTTTCATGGTTTTCGAAGGTGCTGAAGCCGATAGTGAAGTCATAATAAAAATCCAAGATGGCGGTTGAAAATTTTTTCCAATTTTTCGTCATGGGTGTCGTTTTCATGGTTTTCGAGGGTGCTGAAGCCGATAGTAAAGTAAAAAGAAAATCCAAGATGGCGGTTGCACAAATGAAAATGTTTTCGTCATGGGTGTCGTTTTCATGGTTTTCGAGAGTGCTGAAGCCAATAGTGAGGTTAAAATGAAAATCCAAGCTGGAGGCTGCAATTTTTTTTTTAAATCGTCTTATGTGACGTTTTAATGGTTTTCGAGGGTGCTGAAGCCGATAGTGAGGTCAAAATGAAAATCCAAGATGGCGGTTGCAAAAATTTTCAAATTTTTCGTCATGGGTGATGTTTTCATGGTTTTCGAGGGTGCTGAAGCCGATAGTGAGGTAAAAAGAAAATCCAAGATGGCGGTTGCAAAAATTTTCTATTTTTTCGTCATGGGTGTCGTTTTCATGGTTTCAGAGGGTGCTGAAGCCAGGATTCCTTCATCCCTCTGTACGGGTCCCCGCGCACGGCACAAATACGCGGGAGGTCATTGCTGTCCATAATCTGCTCTTGTTTGATGGTGGACACTGGACACCCAGGACATGACCTCGCCACCCCTGAGGTAAATCGCCCGGTGATTTCTGATACGTCTAATTCATATGGAATTAGACCAATAACGGGGAGCAACCTCGAGAAGGAACATCACTAGACTTGCCTTAAGGATCTACACGACCGTTGCGCTCTCCCTCAAGACCACCCCACCCCACCACCCCAGACCCCCCACCCACCCCAGACCCCAGACCTTGCCTCTTGGCAAGGTAGGTTTGCGTCTACAAAACCAAGCCAAGCAAGTAGGCAAGCGAAGCGTGTTATTGGAAGCCAAAACATAAAGGACATCATTCACGTTTCATACATTTTTGGGCCAAATCTGAAAGTGCCGGCCAGAAAAAAAAAACGTAATATTCGGATAGATCACCAAATTCCTATTATTTTTTACTATGGCACCAAACCTGTGCGCCCTATGGTTATGTTGTTACATGCTTTAAAAAAAAATGTGAAATAAAATGTTATAAGATGTGTGTTATTTTAATACATTTGGTCAAATATAGTAAATATGAAAAAAAAAAACAAGCAACAATACCAACAGTACCTCATTTAGATTCAGTACCTTTCATTTAGGTAAAAAAGAGCAAAATGAAACAACATTAAATTGTATAAATTCATTTATATTTGTCCTAATCTAACATATACATCATGTAATCCTATTGCAGGTGGGGTGAGGTATGGGTCATGTCTAGCATAACCCATGTACCAGACTATGGTCATGGTATGTGAGCAGCATCCAATGGTCCTCTTGCCGATATTGCATGTACAATAATAATGAGCTAATGCTCGACGACCATTTGCTGCCCGATCTAGTGCAATGTACACATGATATTTTTTGGCTTGGATGTGGCGGGATTGTATTCGTCCTCTTATAATCCACAAGTCTTCCCCTTCAAGTTCCCTGACTATTTCCAGAGGAATCCCACCACCGAGCTCAATGATAAAAACTCCGTCGGATTGAAGGTGCTCTCCGTAATAACTTTTTGCTTGTTTGAGCTGATATACACCAAGGCTGAATAATATTAAATCTTCTGCTGTCAATGTTGGAAAATCATTGAAATCTGTCATATCCGCAGCCATGGGTTGGAACTGTGATCGCCTTCGGTTTAAATTGGGTAAAACGGTTGGTGAAGCATGAGGTTCAGCGTTGACTTCTTCGTCTGCAACATCATGATCCACTTCACGTTGGTGTCGGAGATACCGACGCTCAGCCCGTTGCCAACAGGGTCGACAAATAACCTCTGTAGGTTCTTCCTGTAAAACAAGAAACATGTATTATTCGTTGCACATGTACATACATGAGCCGTGATATTCTAATCGTTTTGTTTCCTAAGCAAGAAGGGTTCTATTTCACGGTATATACATACAAGGTGATACAATGATTAGTTAAGTACAAAGGAGTACTTATATGTATATAGAAACAAAAACGTGTGAAATAAATAATTCTAATAAATGGTCAAAATGAATGAGTTGATGGCAAGTGACCAAATTATTTGGAAAAAGAAAACATACTGCGCCGACATCAGGTAAACTGGTATACAGACAAGGAAATGATGAAATAAAGACTTAGTCAAAATCATATAAAACTCTAGGTAGGTAAAGGTCTGTATATAAAATGAAATAAAATAATAATGATTCATACCTGTCGAACTAATAGATCTTCAATAACAAACTGTGCAACATCCGTATGCTGTGATTCTCGGGAAGTCCAAGTATAACTTCGACGATTACCGACAGGCGTACGACACGAAATACACAATTGTCCACTCATAACGTCAGTTAAAACAATAACAATAACAAAAAATAACTATAAACAAATAACAACAAACAAGAATAACAATATTAACTGAGGAGTGCAAGTCGCGATTTAGCCGTCCGATGTAACAAGAGTCGCATGGATAACTGAACAAAACAAAAGACGGGTGACGCGGGGTACAGTAGTTGCGGGCGGCGGGGAGGGACAAACCGGTGATTTTCCAGGTACCTGCTTAAAACAGGTTTGGACTTGTTGTGAATTGTGACGCTCTGTCTGTGCCTGTGCGGTGCGTGGAGTATCAATGATGAAAATACTCTCTTAATAGAGAATAGAATTCATTTTATTGCACATCAAAAGGACATACACAGTATGAATAATTAAATATACATGATCAAATGTATGAAAATAACAACTTCATAATAACATTTTTATTGTATTTTAAAAGTGTTTAACACCGTAACCAAAGGGCGCACAGATTTGGTGTCGTAGTAAAAAATGATAGGAATTGTGAGTTCTATCCGAATATTACACATTTTTATCCTGGCCGGCACTTTCAGTTTTTGGTCCAAAATGAATGATGTCCTTTGCAAACACAAACCCCCCTTTGTACCTAATGTTAATTAATTTCTTTACATACTAGGATTGTATACAATCAAGTATTTTCTAACTGAACAGACAGCTATGCTGCTGGGGAGATTGTTGCGCCACTTCTTCCCAGCGAAAGCACTAGGAAGTGGTGAAGGGAGGGCGTTTTGGGGGTAGGGTTACCAGGTAAAAAAAAATTAAAAGTCCGTAGAAAAAGCCTGATCTCCTTAAAAAATCTTGAGAATTTGTCGAAATTTCAGATATTTTTCTCAAACGTAATGTACAATTTAAAAAGTCATAAATATTATTAATAATTTTGTGCAATGAGGATCTCGATTCTCGGGGGTCATGCCCACACGTTGGGCGCGAATGCAATACACTCTTCCCGTAAGGTATCATCGCAAAACAAATATGAAAAAACTTACAAACTACCTATACTCCATTTGTTTAGGTAATTAAATAAAGGTAAACAAAAAAACCACGGGACGTAGTTAACCGACTAAACGTAATTCAGTTGTCATGCTACGTTACAGTTTTACTCTTCAACAAAGGAGGCTGATACGTTATAATATCAGCCTCCTTTGTTGCCACTTAATCTCTATTTGTTACAAGTTGGCCTGACTAATTCTGTAGTTGGTTCGTAGGTGTCTCAGTTAGATATTAGCTTCCTGTGACGGACGACCTTCAAAGCCATTCAAACTGTAGCGAGAGCCGAATCCCCAGTCTGTCGCACTCTAAAGTTGCTAAATGCCCTTCTGCTGTCAACCCTGAATGTGATGTTTGCGGATGAATGGAGTAAAATTATGCGTAAGTATATGATCTGTGAGAGAAAGTATGCCAGGGAGTCCACTGTGCCATTTTAGTTTTAAAGTTAAACTATATTTAACATAATTATTGTCAACGTAATAATTGTCTCTATGTTAATCAATGTAATTGGTGTTGTACCGTTAAAACTATAAATAATTAATATTATACGTCATGTAAGTATGTCAGATTATGAGTAAACGGCGACACGCTTGGTTTGTATGGAAAGTATTGATAATGCTACCTCCAGCAGCGCCCGCGCACGTCTCTGTGATCTGTGAGATCCGCTAATTGGCTTCCCGTAAGGTGATTCGTTCAATGTAGCCTACAGCGATTAATATTTCTTAAGCTATTTGCAAATAGGGGCGCTGTTTTACTTTGTATGTTGATTAAAATTCAATTTGCAGCAATTATATGATTTCGAAAAAATGTCAGAAATATTGAATGTCGCAGGCTACCGTAACGGATCCCCTCACGGGAAGAGGCCGTGCTCCACCCACGCACGACCTTGTAGAGCGCCACACTTCACCCCTCCGCTCTCCCACCAAATTGTTATTCGTTGTATTCTTCTAAGATGATTTTCAGAGAGTGTATGAATGTGGTCTATGAGGGGCTTGTGGCTAAGTGATAACAGCCGCACGGGTCGATCGATCAGGTTAAGCTATGCTTGCCGCGGTTGGTCCATAGATGGATGACCATCTTCACATACCAAGACCCCTTCATGCCTCGAAAAGCACGTTAAGCAGTTGGTCCCGGCTGTCATTCGTAGATCTTTAACAGTCGTTACGGGTCGTCACAAGCCCGAAAGTCTGACAACCAGTCTTACCAAGGGGTATCGTATTACCCAGTAACTGGGTTGAGGAGGTCAGATAGGCAGTCGCTCCATGTAAAATACTGGTATTCAGCTGCATCCGGTTGACTGGAAGCCGGCCCTAACATAGTTGGGAAAAGGCTAGGCAGATGATATTGAATGTGGTCTATGGTAGAGAAGCTATACGTACAAATCCAGCTTGTTCCACTGGTTGATTCTCGTCGCTTTTTGTCAGTCGTCGCAGTACTTAGTCAACGAGAACTGTTGGTACAGATTTGACATGAGACTTATGGGATTGGTATATGTTTTGGGTCTCCTTTTCTTAGAGTCTGTCAAGCGAGTCTAGTCCACAACCATTTTGCTGGTTTCTTATAATGGCAATACTATTATCTGTCAAACAAATTGTTTATTTATTTATTTATTTATAGGAGAACCAACAGCTGTAACAGAAGTATAACAATATTATATGAGACATAAAGCCAATTACAGGTTCTCACGGGTAAAAACAGAAAATGTAGTAGAAATCTTAGGATCACTAACAAGCACGATAGAAAAGAATAAAAATTCACAAATTCTATTGTTAAACTCGAAACATTCCGGTTTTTGTTGAATTTTTAATTTAATCATGCCGAAACCTATCAAAAGTAGTGTCAGGAGCCTGTTATTTACAATGATGAATAAATATAATCAAGTAAAGATTGAATCTGACAACGAGTTATCGGAAAAACGACGACTTTTAGATGAAATCGTTTCAACATCAGGTAGGTTGGCTAAAACATGTTGATACTTTTTGCACAATTGTCTAATTTTATTTATTTTAAAAGTGATGTGATCACGATTTCGATTTTGGTTTAGATTCAGACGTCGTAGTCATGATGTAGAAACTTACTGGGGCATCTATAAGTGAAAGCAACTATAAGAGATTGTTGTAATTTTTTTTTCAGCCACCTTGGATGATGAATTAACAAAAAGCACAATTGATAATTTAGTTAAATAAGTACAAAGTAAGAGACAGGATATCCGAAACAGAGTTGGAACCCTTCATAATTTCTGTACGTAATGATGATACTGACAGTGATTTCTCATATGAAGGCATTGAATTTCTTGATTCTGATTATAGTTCAGATTGTGACAAATAAATATCTATATTGAAATGCTTTATTTTTAATTTATCCCAAATAATTATTTTTATAAAAATTTCAAGTATCAATGAGTTTTCAGTGTACTATATCAGTGTGGACACCTGAAAGATTTTTGAATTTGCCGCCTTTTTCATGGGACTAGACTCGCTTGACAGACTCTAGCAGAAGTTGGTACAATGTCCAATGTGCATGTCCATAGTATCGGTATTTCCTTTGCGCCAGCACGATATTAAATAGAGAAAAGGGCATAGGGTAATTTTTATCCCGATATTTCCACGAGATCGAAGCTTATGCTTATTAATTAACTTATTATGCTGGTAACACCAAAACGATTCAATTTTTTCAAAGAGAATCTCAGCGTCTGTTAAGGTGAATGCGCAGTGGTAGACCGCGAAATTCAAATTTTCTTACGTTTTTTGCAATTTGCAGGCCAGTGTCAGGTTGTATCTTGATCAAAATTTGATTCGCGACAATAACAGGTACGTATTTATAGAATTATAATCATTAGAATCATTAATAAATCTTTCTAAGTTAGATTTGTACCACTAAGCAGTTTTCCATAAGAGATTTGTTGTCGTGGTACAAATCTAACTTAGAAAGATGTATTTATTAATGATTCTAATGATTATAATTCTGTAAATACGTACCTGTTATAGTCGCGAATCAACTTTTGATCAAAATACAACCTGACACTGATCTGAAAATTGCGAAAAACGCAAGTAAATTTGAATTTCGCGGGCTACCCTGGCAGATTAGGTACAACATAAGATAATTAAGTAGGTATCTTATACGTAGGTAAATATTTATTAAAATAAAAACGTATTGTTATTTCAAAGTTGATGACAGGATTATCGACCTTCTAAGTATCTATGGGATACCTACTATTTAAACCATTTGCATGCATCTGTAAATGAGTTTTGATTTAGTAGGTACTTGACCATACCCTTTGGCTTATGTTATGCGCCATCAGTAGGTATACCTATCAGAGATACATTAATCGAGCTTTAGGACTCGTGTTAAAAGCAGGTAGTGGCCGGTACCTACTTACCTACTAACAACAGTGCTCCCAATGATAACGTAGCCCAAGTGTACCTATCGATGGTCATAAGTAAAATAAGGAGTTTTGAAAATGGTCTAATTTCATGGAAATAATTTTGATTGCTTTAGAAAAAGCCGGGTTTCCTGTAAATATTGACAAATGTCTTTTGTTTAAACAGTCAGTTGAATATTTGGGTACTTATATAATGTTATAAGCTTTGATTATATAATGTCTAGATAGAGCGTCGCCCTACAATCAAAACAAAGAAAACGAGGCAACAATTTCAAACATGTGTGCGTGCGGGCGGTGTTTTACACTGTGCATCTATGTCTCTGTGTGCGTGAATAATGATACCAGCTACTACAATTCTCCCATAAATCACATATTAAAAAAATTGACTATACAAATAATATAAGTAAGTTTTAGGTGTATGTTTGTAGTATTATTCAGTTTTAGTAGTGTCTTTATTTACTTGTATTTATAAATAAAAAACACTATTTAATTGAATTAGAGTTGTGTGTGTGAATGTTGTGTTATATTAAATCAGCTAAGTTAATTCAATTAGAATATTTAACTTTTTAGGCAGTTTGTATTTGGAAATTTCAAATGAAAGATCACAGATAATACGAATGGAATAAATTAATCTTATTAAAATTACTCTTGGCACCTTTGAAATCAGTTTATTGGACCCAATGCAACAATAATCATTAAAATGGGCTCATAAACAAAAAAGTTATACGCGAACATTATATTATTATAAAAAAGTACAGACGAATTGAAAAACTTCACCATTTTTGAAATCGAATAATAAAAGTACATCAACTAAATAATATAAACGTAACCATAAAGCAACGAATATACCCACAAAAAAAGGACGTTAAGTTGGGAGAATGGAAAAAGAAACTGGCAACACTGATAAAATATGGCGTAATATGGCGTAATTTGGTAAATATAAAAACAAAAAACAAATACGTAGTTTTTTTGGTTACTTACTGATGATATGTGATGTGTTTGGTGTTTTTTTACCCTTCCTTTATAATTTCGGCACAGTTTAATAGCACATACCGTCATTTTATCGCTGTTATTTGTTTATTACTTAGCGCGCGTAATACGTAGTGACACCAAAGCGGTACGATCGGCACTAATCGGCGGGTAAGTACTTACAGTCCAACAGTTGGCTGGTATTTTTTGACACGTTTGCGCGCAATTGATGCTCTATCTAGACATTATATAATCAAAGGTTATAAGTAATTATAACAGATGGTAACGTAAGCGGTAAGACCTACACCCTAATTGCGTAACACACTATCAATCGGAATCTGAATCATTTTGAGCAAATTCGCGTCTTCTGGACAAGGTCTTACTACCAATAACCAAGTCCTACAATTCAATGCATATTGTAGGATAATAAAAGCAACAATTATGACAGATAACATGCATCGGCAGGTGCAGAACCAAAGAGTAAAGTAACTATAGAGGGAAAGAGTGACAACTCTGTGGTAAAATTTGCATGTATGGAAAGTGCTGCCACCTTGAGTTTGGTGGGTGACCTAAGGCTCTAATAAATATACACATACCTATAGTAAGCATACTTACTATAAGTAGCGAATCTTTATTATAATGTTTAGGGTCACAATCAGGGTTTAACAAATAACAGTAACAAGTAACAATTTTAACATAATTAGCTGAGATAAACTCGGGATTTCGGGAAGCGCATCAACGTCGGGAAAGCCGGAGTTGCGGAGTTGACAATGATAATTGCGGATGGCCGGCGGCGACAATGACATTTGTTTGACAATTTGACAAACAAGAAAATGGCTGCCAAGTTTTTTTAACCCACCAAACTGCAGATGTCGCTGTCGTCTATGGAAATTGATGACAGTGCTAGCTAAGTGTGCCCCCCCTGTGCAGAACGCGCACCGCCGTCAGAATGGCCGTGTCGCCGCGAAAGCGTCTGTAAAGATCATTCATAAGCGTAAGTAATTACTATTTATCACCATAAGTCGATGATCCTGCCCTCTATGTGATACTGTTACAACCAAACCATTTGCATGCATCAGTAAACGGGTTTGAGATCAACGCCATCTATTGGCCACATTGAGATATCCAACTCTAGGAGTAAGGTGCCCCGGGGCTAAAGCAACTACGGGGCTATTGTAACTAAATTAAATATCTCCGTTATGATGGGATTTTTAAATATAACGCCATCTGTAAATTACGGAGTATACCATACTGTTACATGAAAATAATAGATGGAAGCGCTGCAGCTAAAAATGAAGGTAAAACAAGTTGATCTGTCAAACCGCAATTTTTAAGCAATTTTGTACGAACGCACGTGGTGACACAAATCTACAAAATATATGTTTGGAAGTGTTTTATTGCTGGTGTTTCAAGTGGAGTGCAGAGTTGACAACCGTAAGTAGCTATAATTATTTTTTGCTTATGGATTGCTTAAAGCTACAACAAGATATGTGTATAGTTACATTTTCCCCGATAAAAACCTAAAATGGGGCAATTGCAACTTTGAGGTTAGTTGCATTTGCCCCGTGTTTGTTTGTATGAAACCAAAAAACAATAGTGTTGTGCCATGTCGATGTTTTAATTCTGTGATATTTTTATTGATATTCTGTACATTACTGGATTAGATATTGATATGATATAGACTAGATAATATGTGTACTTACAGTACAGTAAGTCTCTACATTGAACATAAACCATCTTAATATTTTAAAGGTGTATTGTTATCTGTATATTAAATTATGCTTTCACAACTCTGTTGCATCGATCCTTGTGAAATTTGGCATGAAGATAGCTTGCGAACCCACAGAGACATTGGCTTTTTCTCTAACTAAGGCGCTGACTCCACGAGCGAGAGAATCGCGACGAGTCCGCCCTTATATCGTCGGATAATCTCCACGAACGAGCGATAATTCCGCTGCGTATCGTCGCGAGTCGTAACGGAATCGCAGCGTTTCCGCGACGACTCGTAACGGTATCGCCGCGTTTCCAGAGAGGCAACGCTGAAATGACGCTGCGTTTGACAGCGCGCCCGCTGCGCGCTCGTCGCGAGCGCGCGGCGGGCGCGCTGCTAGTCGCGGCGGGCTAGCGACGATGTAATGACGTTTCGCGCGCTCATTGCCACTCGTCGCATCGCGGCGATAATATCGCCGTGTGGAGACGGTTCCATAGAGAGTGTATAGAAATACGTGGCACGACGATAATATCGCCGCGATTCTCTCGCTCGTGGAGTCAGCGCCTAAGAAAATTTTATAATTTTAATGTTTTGATCAATAATATACAACCTAGTAAAGAGCTGCAATTTACAAAAAAAAAAGTATAAACAAAAAGCTTGCAGGCTTATTTTGCGCTTTCGCTTCAAATTAATCTATTGTTTTAGATGGTCCGGAATTATAAACAGAAATAAAATATAATTAAGTTTATTTCGTAGGAACAAGATTTTTTTATATTTATTTGATTTTTTAAATTTTTACTATGATTGTTAAATGTTACTTAAGACTGACAACTTGTAAGTTTCTTTTCTTTCTTATTAAAACACTGTGTCATAATAAATATCCTGCTTTTATTTTTCCTCATAACAAACATCCAATAAAATTCGATTATCGACAAACGTGAAAGTAAATTCACCTCACTAACTATGATCGAAATAGTTGCAATTGCCCCTGAAGTTAGGAAATATTTATATTACTCCAAACTGAGCTTAGATACGTGACCTTACGTTTCAAATTCCCCTACGATAACAGCATTGCGTTGAAAACCTCTGTTTATAATAATTTTAAGACCAACAGATACACTACGATTGTCATTAGTTGCATTTGCCCCATATCGGGGGTAAATGCAACTTTTTCTACCTCTAGTAGAAAACAGTTTTATTATTTAAATTCCTTACGGACTTTCTTTTCAGAACTAGATTATATGTGATATTAATGAAATTGTTAATCAAGTAGAATTAGCAAAAAAAGAAAATTTACAATAAAAAAGAAACTGCACAAAATCAAAGTTGGAACCATATTTTTTCTAGTTGCAATTGCCCCGGGGCACCTTATTGCTGGAAGAATTTTACTAATTAACTTGGGTTTAGATAAATCTTTTTTTAGATAAAAAAGCGGCAAAGTTGAAGCCGGAAGCTGGGTTCCGTACCACCAACATATTATTATAAAAGGTTAAGTTCCTTTTTATTTGCCCTAATTCCCTAATAGATGCCTAATAGTACAGACGCCAGCACATCAACCTACACCTAACTGTCAAATTTTCCCAATCAACATTGAACCTTATGCTTTAGCGATAAAGTTGAAAATCTATTACAGAAATCTGACAGATTGTAGTAGGTTGATGTGCTGGCGTCTGTACAACGTACTTTAGCGTCAGTGGCAGCGCACACCAAGAGCAGAGCAGAACAGAGCAGAGCATTTTCTGAGATTACTGAAAAATTAATCTTACCTTATGACAATTCCATACATTGCAAAATTAAACATCCAAACTTGATGCTCGACCATGCTCGAGCTTGTGCGTGCTCTACTTAGTTTCGAGTATGCCTTCTAGATGCGCGAGCGCGCTCGGGCCGCCCGCGCTCAGTATTGCCACAGCGAGATTTGCTGTCTGGACTTGTGTTTACTAACTACGGCACGGCCGGCGCGCGGCGTTAGTCAGTTGGAAAACATGGACGAAAGAAAAGTTGATTTTATTTACATACCTATTCTTCATGTTCCTCTTCCTCTGCCAAAAGGGCCATACCTAATTACTAAGTCCCAATCAACCATATTGAACACGTCTGCCAACCTTGGATTTTGGCAGCAAACTGGTCATGCACGCCCGCCTGGCAACCAAAAGCATTTTCAACCGAGCTTGCTCACGGTGGGGCGAGCATGCCGCCTGCATGGTCGAGCAGTCAAAATTTTGCTCGACCATACGCGAGCATTTTGCAGTTCGGTGTGCGCTGACCCTTACTCTGCTAAAGTTTCAACTGCTTACCTATTACGGATAAAATGATAGCTAACGCCCTGTGATTGTGGCAGACCGACGGCGGCATAGGCTTCAAAATAGGGCGCCGTTTTCACGGTAACGCTTTGGGTGCGGAATTCCAAATGTGACTTGTTATCATAGGCTATTTGGACTAGTTGAAAGTTCAAATATATACCTATTTTACTTCGCCAGCTTCATAATTATCTATGTGTAATTATAATGTTACTTGATAAACGGTCGATATCTAAAGCTTTTCACATAATGAGAACATCTTTTGGGGCATCTAGTGTTCAGGCCTTAACGCCTTCAATAAAAGTAATGGCAACCACACGTTGCACTCTGATGAAACTTTTTTAATAAACAAGTAGGCGCAACTTTTTCCTTTCAAACAAAGTGTATAGTCATCTTCACTTGCCTAATAACCATCGTCCGTGTAACATTCTTTTTTTTTATAATAAATATAGGTATTTGCGATTCTTGGGACTTTGATTGGCACCATTATATCCTCCAAAGATATAACATCTAGAAAGGAGGGTCAAAAATGGTTCGTATACACAGTGATAAATTGAGATACCTACGTCAGTTTGAGTGTAGTTTTTAACTTTGTAATTGACGCCGTGTTTCTTAGGGACCAATTGCTCTACCTCTTATATAGGGAGATTTTTGATACTAACAAAACTCATTGAATGTCCCTGTATAAACAGACAGAGTGAGACTGACTGAGCTGCTGAATGCAAGCAACTAAGTCAGGCTGGTTAATAAAAAAACATGAATATTTTTTTAACCTTTATTATCCAGTAAAGTCGTGCTGATTATTTATTTAGAGAAATGTTAGTGCAAACGTATAAGTATGTACATTTTAGCCCATAGGTAGATTTTTACATAACAATTTGACATCTAAAATGCTTTTAACGTTCCAAATCGTCGCAGTCGGTCCGACATTCACTTATCTACTCGCTATTATGGGTTTCTTCACGAGTCAAAGATGTATTATCTACACTCAGCGAAATACAAAAGAGACTCTGTCAAAAGTATCGATTCAAATAATGATATAGCTGTGTTGGAGTTCATGTCAACATTTCAACCGATACGAAGGAGAATTCTTCTATTTCGCATAATTTAGAAATGTCAATAATAGAATAATTTTGTAGCCACCAAGAGAGTCAGCGTGTTCACCGCTAGGAGTATACAGCATCACATAGGAAAAACTTAGGCAGAGGGTACACATTGACAACAGGACTAACTCAATGAGTTATAAGAAGTTCTCAAAGTAAGTGAAACATTCCTCTCACACGGTTTTGAGTTGTTATTGTCTCCATTTTGGAAGACGCAACCTTTTTTTATGTTAGGAATGTAAGGAGAAGATAAGAAGAAGGAATGGTAGTAAGACAAAGGGAGTGACATGACAATAGGGAAGGTGAAAAATTGTGGAAAGGTGAATGGTGAAGGGGACAAAAGAGGGAAGGGGAGGGAGCAGGGGAAAGAGCGAAGAAATAGTGGAAATAAGAGAAGAAAAGAGGGACGAACAAAAAATTCTTTTGGACGTGCTAGAACCATAGATAGTCAATTCTCGTACTTAAGTAACCTAGACGGGGAACTTTGACACCAAAAGAGAGTGGAGGGTCGAAAAGAGGGTGAAAAGGTGTACCTACACTTAAAGACACAAAACGTGGTAATGAAGAAGATAGACGAAGAAAATTGGCACCTCATGGCAGCTCTTTTGCAAGCTGACTAGATGGTTAGAAGGTAGGTAGGTATTCTAGGTCCCCAAATATTGAGACAAAGGTGAGGAAGGTCTTAGGTTCTTATTTGACTAAGGATAACAAGAAGTGAAATTATAGGAATAGAGAAGACGCGGTCAAAGAAGTGCAGACGAAACAAGTAGCCGATTCTTGCTCAGGGTTTAGTGGCTTGGAGAGAAGAGGCACACGACCTTAGATATGCCATGAAGAGAGGTCGGCGTGAGTTGATTGTAGGTATCGATATAAGACATATTCTTAGAGCGCAGAATTTACCTAATAGACTAACAACTTAGAGAGAAGACTCTGGAAACAGGCGATAACTTGAGAAAGAAGAAAAACAGAACCTTTTTGTAATAAAATTTAATTAATGTCTGAAAGGGATGACATTGTGAAGAATATTTCAAAAGGAGCGGTGCTAAAACGTACATATACTTATAGTGTTGGATGTTATACCAAAACAGATATGGTACCTACAACAGCTCAGCGGACAGATAAGAGACATCGCCTTTATATAATCGACTGTCGTTCTTTGTTGTTTCGAATCATACCACTCCAATACACGATTTTCAGAAAAAAAGATTCTGCTCTTATCTATCTCCCGTGTTATAAATGTCCTTAAAATGAAGAAAAACATTGTAAATTATACATCACTTGTAAATTATACCACGTACACCACAATCAACAAAGTAACAACACAACATTTTATCAATTTACATAAAGAAACACATTTACAAATAGTACCTACACTCAAAACTAAACCTAAATGATACAATAATATTTGGTAACACAGAAAAAACACTTTTCACTTGTAATTGGTAACCATATAACTAATACAAATAAATAACATTCAAACAACATTTCATCGAAATAGAACCAAATTCTACCTTCAAATTCACCAAAATACACAAACAATTGTACGGTAAATTATTTACAATTTAGTTTATTAAAGGCAATAATTTATTATTATTGGGGAACAAATTAATTAGAACTCGTATTTTTATAAAATCAACACTGAACGTGACGCACCGAGCGACGTGCTTGGGAAACTTGGAATAAGTTACCTACATAGTAGCAACTTACTACGAACAAAACAAACTGAGCTGTCCCAAATTTTTACTCGCAGTGGAACAGGCGTGAAAATAGTGAAGAGAAATAATTTATGAATAACTATAAGGTATGATGAAAATACAAAAAAAAAAGCGCTTTACTGTTTACGAAGCGCTCTCCATTATTTTAAAATTTTTGAAGGAATAAATCTGAATCCGTCTTGGCAGACACCGTCCATCACGATGGATAGTTAAGATGGCCAATATGAACTGGATTTCCCGAAACCGTGAAAAATGTGCCGGTCACCTAACGAATTTGTAGCAGTAGGTACCTACCTATAATTTCCGATGATGTTATTCACAAACTGCTTTCAGGCTCATTGCATTCCGTGTCACTGACGGTGCTGTGCTATCGTCAGAAATCACCTGCCGCAAGTATGAAGAAATAAGTAACCCTAAGAACAGACTTACTAAATTGAGAATTTGAATTAGTGGATTGCAAATTCTCAATTCAGAAACCGGGTGTAAGCAGAGGCCGAAGCGTCAACATTTAGTTATTAATGCCAATTTGTTTTTAACTGGTAGGGGTTAGAAGAAACGGAAAGATCCATCGACACTGCATGGAAGCAAAGTCCCCGCGCCTCCCCGTGTGCTACATGCAGTCTTAGGTACACCTATGAATACGTCCGCTACGTGCGCGTGCTTTGCAGTAGGCCATCGTTCATGTCGCACATCAGAAGGTTAAACCCCGTAGTAAAAAGTTCAAATCTAGTCGCAATCTTATGTCAGCCACAATTCATGTCAATTGTTGTGTGGTGTATTTGACACATTGCCACTGATATTAGATTGAGAACGTTCTTAAAAATACGGGAAGCCTCCGTTTTAGAAAATAATCTTTCGGTAGAGCGCAGTCTCCTTCGCAGAACTCGCGACGACTGCGAAAATAATGTGAGAGGCGAAGTATGTAAGCCCACACTCTACAAGGCCGAGTTTTCTTAAAATCAATGTGCCATATCAACGAACGCATACTTTACCTTGGACCGGAAGAGTCCATCGCATATGTTAACTTTGCGAGAGCGTTATTAGCACACGAGCGGAATGCTCACAGATGCGAACACTCTTAGAAATAAAAACACCAATTACTGCCTTTTTAGTAACAGAAGAATTTATACTAAGGAATGAAACAAAATTAAACAAACCTAAGGCTTAGACATCCATATCTATTTAGGTTCTTGATTTGGTTTTAATTATTATATTTTAAGTCATATAACATTGATTATAGACTAGTCGATTAATATAAATATGCGTTACGCAATAGATAGACGAAAATGACACCAAAATTGTGCCAGTACAGAGCAAAGGCTAACTTTAGATTTCGATACTAATATCTATCAAGACGTTGCCAATAGACAGATGCAATGTTTTGATAGATATCGCTTTTTTACAAAAATATTCGCCCTGGCGCTGTCCCTGGGTCGCTCTAGCCTCACGGTCGTGAAATGAGGCAGAGCGACTACGAAAATCAAACTTAAAATAGTGACAGTACATAAATGACATGAAAAAAATACATCCAAATCTTAACGCTAGACTTACAACTAAATAAGATTGCAACTGATAAAAAACCATACGATTAACGAAACAATACAAATGTAATAGAGTGTTTAGGTATACCCCCTAAGACAGGAAACTGAACGAGGCTATGGATCAATAAAGTTTCCTGTCGTCAACAAACGAGTGTCAACCAAAAGTAATAATGCTTGTGCCGAGTTACTAATATTAGCCCAATAACACTCCCCCCCCCCCCCTCCGCCCCCATCACTGTATACATCAACTTTAACAATCTTGATGTAGGTACTCGTACCACACAGGTACGCTGTCCTGGCGCTCATTGTATCACGGTGTTCCGATATAAAGACGGCCGCCACTTTTGCTGTCTCAGTGCAGAAACTCTGGAAGCATGAGCCCTAGTTTTCTAAACGATGTTCACAACCCAAGCAATGGCCAACTAGTGCAATAGACATACATACTCGGGGACAAATATGCAACGCTATTGCCTGTATAGCATTATGAGACCCTCCTGGCAGAAACGCGAACGACTCAAAATGTCCGATTATAAGAGTGTTCTGCGAGTCGCCGCACAAAACAAATACATTATACTCGTAGTACGGCTTACCAAATAAACAACAGAACAACCACATACTTATACAAACGTGCTTGCTAAATACATAGTGTAATACAAGAAGCACCGATTTGCATGATGGTGCTGCCCTATCTGCTTTTAAGGCAAGCCAATAAAGGGGATAATAGACGCGATGCGCGTTCCGCCTGCTCTCCAGTTAAGCAGCTAACCGCGTCGCGTCTCTGCAGATCTAGAAGAGACCGATCCTATAAGCACGCTCATAGCATAGACATACCGATAAAGACTGGCTCAGTCTAAACCCGGGCCATTTACCGCTAAGCACTGCATACTCTTGCCAGAATTCATGCCGAAGACCGCCAAAACATAATCACTGTCCAAAATATGGGAGCAGCGTATGTTTCGGAATACCATTCCTTACTCACGTTGGGATACTAATGCTAGTGATTCGGCACGATAGACTTGGACACTGTTTGGAAAAGGAGGATTATATCTTCACGTTCAAGGTCTCACAGGGGCCGGCGCTCTTCAGCAGGCGAAGCGCAGCGCACCGCGGTCTTCACTGCTATCAAATACCACCATTACATTACAAGAAATAAAGTTAAAACTAAATAAGCTGCCCCCAGTCCGAGACGCGGAACGCTGTGGCATCTCAGGTTAAAGGCAGGTCATTTATTTTAGATTTTATTTCAGAAGTCATTGTTGATATTTGTTAGTTAGGGGGGAGTAAAAATCCGGGCTGTGCTGCCTCTCACCTGATGTGCGGCAGTCCTGGGGGATTCAGAACATGGAGATATAATAGGTTTAGATATAAAACTTTTATTCAACAACATTGGCAATCATTTTTTATCAACTTAACGAGCGTTCAAAATCACTGACTGAGTAGATCCTTCCTAAAGAAGAAGTGGCATGAAATACGTGCTTCATTACCCATGGCGACCCAGTTTGCGGCTGGCAACCATAAGCAAGTATCACGCATCGCATGTAAGATAAGATTACTGCATGGCTCAAAGTTGCTGATGGTTAATCTTTAGATGACATTCACTACTCCTTTTGCAAGCCTCTGGTCAAAGATGCTGAACGCCAAAATAAAACAGTTGCAACGCCTATCGTAAAGATATTAATAGACATCGATAAATTACAAAAAAGTTCACAATGATCTAAGAAATACATGCGAGTAAGTAGGTAGGTATATACCAAAGACCGTTGATGAACCACTACTTTCTTATTGCTAATATTATACCTAGAAGACAAAAAACATATAGGTAGCAAACACCAACAAGGACTGATTATGGTCTGAGTACGACGACCAGTTTCTGATGGTGACCGATTTTCTGCCAAGGTTCAGCCAATTTTACACGACTAAAGCGACTGCGCAGAGGAAGTGTCAGTCACGCAATTGATCCAACATGGACGTCACGCTTGTTTAATGTAGCCGCGCACATAATCGACGACGCGGGGAGACGAATGTTGGCTGAACTGGACTTACGCGTCTTATGAACCACAGATAAAAGATGAATGCATCGTGGTTGCTTTCCAAACGTAAGAGTACTGTAAAGGTTCGCGTTGTATGTTGTTGTTGTGTGTTCGCCGCTTCCCACGCCCAGTTTGGCCAGAGCTTTAGTCCGTGAGACTCGGCCACCAACTTAAAGCGGCCGTCTCATGTGTGTCGTTCGCGTTCCGTATGTGCTCAGTCCTTATCAATGGCATACCACCGAAAACAACGTGATCGAATCAGCGAGACTCGGTCGTTTGTAAGACTGTGTTAATTTATTATGTTTTATGCTCTGCTCTCGCTGACTTCCGAACCTATTAGGTATTATCGGTCATATATAGTTAGCTTTATGTTAAATACAAAAGAGACAGACAGAACTGATAACTACAGCGAACACGAACACTGAATAGATCGTAAGTCACGAGTACAAGGACCTGCCCATCCTGTCATCGCCTGGACCTAGACTATTGTGACTTAGGGGCTATACTCAAAGTAATACACATAGAAGAATTAGCCTAACACCGATTAAAATATCATAAACTATATTTACAATACGTTACACCTAAATAAATTATATAAAACAAAATATTGCAACAAGAGGTATTGAGAGTGTCTTCTGCGTAAAGACGGCGGCCAAGGCTTGATGTTAGAAGGTCACACATGTTATATTCCTGAAACAAAAGGAAAAATACTTGATCATAAGCACTTGCTTTTCGTATCAAGATGGCTTATGCAATGCAAGTTTATAACCACCCGCTTTTGTGTCGGCAACGTAGAAAATAACTGGTTTCCGGCTGGGTATAAAAAGTAACCAATAAAAAAGACAGTTGTCTGCGGTTGTGTAGGTATGCCTGTTTCATTTTCTCGCAATCGAAGTGAAAAGCAGAGTGTATAACTCAGACATAAACGAGCCATTTTATGCACTAGTTGTACAATCTACTATTACTCACACCAACAAACATTACCTATTTCATAAATATGACTGACTTCTATCTTTAAGAACTTTTAGAATATTGCAAAGAGCTCCGAGGATCGTTAACATCCCTAAATAGACAAGGGCGCACTCGGTCATTAGACTACGTAAACACTCAGCAAACTAGAGGTCCCGGTCGCGGCGAACGACGCTTAGGTACGCATTTTTTTTTGTTTACTTTTTATATACTCATCCACACGCGAGCATATGTAAATTGCAAATGCTGTATTAATACAAGAACACATTATCTGTGACAACACAATAGCTTGGCATAGTGTCGCAAGTGAAACTAAGAAAAGATAGCAAGCAAGTCGCTTAGGTAAATACTTGAGGATACTGACCCAGCTACTGATGTTGGCTCTCGACGATCAGCATGATGGATTGATGTTGTTGAGGGTCAGCGTGGATGGTGGGCACTGAGCGCAAGCACTCGATCTGATGAGCCGCCCAGTCTTTCTTCTGGCAGTACGTCGAGCAGTAAGGTGTGCGCCGGCAAAGTGAGCACTCGGCAGATGCCTCGCGGTTGCAATTTGCACACTACATGGACAAACTCTTTTATTATGAGGGGTAGGGGTAGGTATTCTCAAAAGTACCTACTTTTGAGAATACCTACTACACATTTCCCAATTTTTTACATCTATGATGAACTTCATTTTTATTTTCATAATTAAATACTTATGAGGTTCAAGTAAAATTGTGTAAAATATTTTAAGAGACAATTCGTTAGGCTAAATACCTAAACAAAAATAGGTACACTTGCTTCACTTAGTTTCACAAATATGAAAAATAAAAGTAAAGTGTCATAACCAGCTGAATTTTGGAACATTTATTCTGTATAAAGTACCTATTGAATCATTATCTAGGACTCCTCAACCCTCCCCCACTTGCAGCCTGAGATATACCTACAGGGTGTAAGGGGTGGATTTTGATCAAAATTTATAAAATATATAAAATAGTTAATAAAAAGAATCATAGCTGGGACGATGAAGGGCCTCAGTATAATGCTCAGTGACGTCAGTAGAGCTTCCGTATGAGTGGGTCTTAAAATGAAGATCGACAAAACGAAGGTCATGTTAAATGCCCATGTAACACCCACTAAGTAGATCCGGAGATTACACGCAAAGTTGATGACGCTTATGTTGACCTAAGACAACCTGGCCAGTAGTTCCAACTTCAAGAAAGAGAATCGTCCAATCTGACTCTGTTGGGCAACGTCCAGGAATCTACAAAATAACTTCTCGTGTCAGTTACCGCAGTGTCTCAAGACGAAAGTCTTGACCAGTGTGTGTTGCCAGGGATGATTTTCACTTCACAATTGAGCCCCAATAGAAGGCTGAAAGTCACCTAAAGGGCACTGGAGAAGGCTACGCTTGGAATTTCAGAAATGAAGAGAACCGTTGGAGAACCAAGATAACCGACAAAGCCCGAAGAATTGCCAAAATTAAGTTGCAGAGGGCAGGGCCCATTGCTCTGGAGTGGCAACCGCGTACCTACCGGAAGGCCACCTTGGGAAACTAGGTGGATCGATAACCTTGTGAATGGCCGGAGCAATACGTTGGATGCGAGAAGCACAGGACTGGTTGATATTGCGTTGGTTGGGGGGGCCTATGTCCAGAAGAGGACATCTTTCGGAAGGAGTGATGATCATGACTTTGCCACTATGAAGCTAAATATTACACCATATGTACACATTCATCATCTAGGTACTCAAGACATCGCAACGCAAGCAAGCAAATAAAAAACCCGTATCACATGTACCTAATCACACTCTGTCGTCGGTATTTGCGGAGAGAGGTGATTACCAAAACAATAACAATGGCCAACTGATTGCACTTACGCGCTCCTAAACAAGAGGTTGGAGGCGTGGGAGGAGGGCGGGGACAGCAAATCATTCGAGATATTTTCTGAATACTTATGCAAATCAGCTGGTTATGGAGAATTTTGTGTCTAAGCCCTTCAAAATCCTGAGCTAAATTAGGTACTTGATAGATAAATTGTTTTATTTATAATATCTCTTATAATATTTTATTATTTTTATAAAATCTTATAAGCATGTGGAAGTTTTACCATCGCGCGTGCATTTATAAAAACTGACTATTCTTTGCTAAGTAAGTATCTGTAATTCCATTTACGTATTTCTTATTTAATAGAATAAAAAATAACTTCACTATAAATTAAGTCTTTGAAGTTCATATTCTCATTTTCTTCTACCCTGTATATACCTACCTACCTAGGTACGACGAGCATAAATATATTACTATGGACAGCTCAGCAATACCTAATGTCTGAATTCATTATATATTTATTAAAAGTTTATGCACAAGTAAAAACTGTACAAAGGCGGACTTAATGCCTTGGGCATTTTCTACCAGTCTACCTTAGGGTGGTGCAGAGACAATACACATTAGGAGCAATAACAGAAAAAAAATATATAAGAAAATATTTATAACTAAGATACCTATAAGAATAAATACATATAGGTATACATACATACAACAAAATATAGAAAAAAAAAGTTATGAGGCATAATCAAGAAACTCTACAACAACTTAATTCTGAGACGAATCGGCAAACTTCTTGTGTATGTGTTCTTGAGCTTTCACTTTAAACGTGAACTGATTGGTTACCGTCCTGATATTCTGAGGGAGCGCATTCCAGAGGAAAACCGACTGGACAAAGAAAGAAGACTTTATAAAACGAGAGCGATGAGAAGGACAACGAAGAAGACGATTATTCTCGGACCGAAGATTCTTGCTGTGTGCAGAGCATAAATATTGACAAGAGAAGTCAGATAAGAAGGAGAAGTGGGTTTGTGAAGAAGAGAAAACAGGGTTGTCAACGCCCTCAACGCTCTGTGCTGCCGGATAGGTAACCATTTTAAAAGCGATCGATGTGCGGATATATGTTCATACTTGCGATGATTGAAAACGAATCGAATGCAGCTATTAAGAAGTCGCTCAAGTTTATTGAGGAGATCTGCATTCAGGTCATAGTAGCACACATCACCATAGTCAATTATGGGGAAGATAAGGGACTGTACAAGCATTGCCTTAATGTGTGATGGGGAAATATTTTTCAACCGATAGAGTGACCGGAACGTTCCAGTGACCTTCTTGCTCACGATCGCGACCTGCTTATACCAGTCAAGGCAAGTGTTAACATGCAAACCCAGATCCTTGACGTCAGAGCTAAACGGAATCACTGTGCCATCAAAGGTAACCGGTGGCACCGTTAAACCATTCAGCCTCCTCAAGCTATGGGGGCTCCCTACAATGATAACCTGATAGGTACTTAGTTGGGTTAACCGCCACCCCAAAGCGATCAGACCAATTTTTGACAACTCGTAAATCCTGTAAGCTGGCAACACCTGCCTGACAGTACCTAGAGCTGTAAGTCGTGAGCGTAAAGATGATACGCACACTGGAGCTCGGAAATTATGAGATCTATAAAGATAGAGAACAAAAGTGGAGATAAAATGCCGCCTTGAGGGACGCCAGTTTCAAGATCACACCAGCTGGAGCTAGAGTCGCCAGCGAGAACTGATTGCTGACGCCCCCGAAGATAGGAAGAAAACCATTCCAGAACCTCGTGAGAGACCATGCGATAGGAAAGGATGGATAAAAGAACTTCGTGACTGACGATATTGAAAGCATTTGAAAAATCGATCAATACTAAAACCGTAAATTTAGTGTCTTCCATGCCTCGCCTTATATCGTCAGTCACTTTAAGGAAAGCAGAATCAGTACTGTGCCCGGGCCTGAACCCAGATTGGAATGGACTGATGAGGGAGTTTTTGTGGGAGAATTGTTTATGTACACAGGCCTCGAGTACCTACTTTGGATAAAAAAGGAAGGATGGAAATTGGACGAAAGTGACTGAGAAGAGTGGGATTAGGGATTTTGGGTAGTGGTCGAACTTGGGCTTTCCGCCACAGGGAAGGGAAAACACCGGAGTAAAGGGAGAAGTTAACTACACTTGCGTGCAAAAAAATCGACCCACCCCATGCTCTTCGATTTGAAACAATATAATTCAACAAGTTTTACTAACAATAACCTAATATATTGTATATTAAAACCTCCCTGAAAGTATGTAGATTACGTTAGTGAAAGAATTATCAAAACAGATTCGAATCTCGAACTTATAAAATAAATATGGGGGTTGAATAAAGAAGCTCCATTTTTTTTGAAGTCCGTTAAAAAAATCAAGTTCAATTTTGATTAAACAAACGGAAATACACAACATTTAACGTTTGTCAATTTCATTGACAAAAAAAGTCACACACCTTTTCCGAGCAAAAGTGAGTAATGAGGACATCTGAAGAATCGAGTCGATCTTGTCAAGAATATTGCTTTGAACAAAATATAGTGTATGTTCAAATAAACTGTACCTTACCTACCTTCACACAGTATAACTTAATAAATTATATTTTTGAGATATCGTGTCTCAAATGGAGAGCGTGGGGTGGGCCAATTTTTTTGCACGCAAGTGTATATGGGAAATTGCAGGAAGGAGCTGATCAAACGCTGTCACGATCATGTGTCGACTGATGTTATCACAATCAACGGCTTTGGATTTGATGGAGAGGATAATCTTTTTGATCTCTCTCGAGTCGACGGGGGTGAAGGTAAAGCGGGTAGGTAATATTGGGTCGCGTCAGACTAGCAAGGAAGTCAAGGGTTTGACATTTGGTTGGATTATCAAGGGTAGGAACAGTCGAGAAATAAGGATTTAGATCGTCCAAGCCAATTGCATTAGGAAGGTCTGAATACCGCGATTTGCCGATACCTAGAGTTCCAAGAAATTTCCAGATATCAGCAGGAGAAGCAGAAGTGATGTTATCAAGATGATTGATGATTAATGATTCATCCATTAATATACCTATGACGGCAAATACCTAGATATGATATTTTGTGGAAGGCGTAGGTACCTATAGGTACCTACCTACAAGTGGCAGCACTAATATTATGTGACAGCGAAGGAACACCAAAACTATCTGGCGAGTCAAGCGACGTCAAAATAAAGGATGCTGCATCGTCTTCAATAATGTTGTGTCAATGCATTAAGGACGCTATCACATTTTTCCACGAATAACAGTACTTTTCAGGTACCATTTTAGTGAACTTGGAGTCGCAACTGCAAGGATATCTTGGTTTCAAATTAAAGATAATATATTCATCTCCAGAATGGCTCCATAATAATTAAATAGCCCCATACAAAATTTTCACACAAATACGTTTTTACCATCACAGTAATCGCAAAAAATTTAATAAAAAGGGGTTTGAATAAGGACCTATATAGCTAAATCCACTGCATATTTTAACTTAAAAATAAGAAGATATTGTTGCTTATATAGTCCTCTATACGACAAGCTAAATATTTTGTAGATAAATAAATAACTTTTTCATTTATGAGACAAATAAGAAACGCTCTCAAATTTCTCCATACATTTTCTACCCGCGGACACTTGCGGTTCGTCATTCCGCGCTCAGAAGCGCTCGTGGAAGCACGTCTGTGTCGCTTTCTCGCAAAAAATAATTACGTAAAAAAGTGAGTTCCGAGTTGTGTACTGAGGGCGGACGAAGTTGATACTTTTTCGGACCGAAATAAAATTAAGTACGATTATTGGTATTTGTTTCAGAAACAAATACTTAGTTGTAATTTTTACAAGCTTTTATTTAACTTGCAATGTATGTATGTATGTATGTAACTATGTTTGTTCGGGTGGACTCTTGCAACTAAATTTTGAAGCAGATATCTTCAACCGATTGAGCTGAAATTTTGTATGCACGTTTAGTTTGGATGACAATGCATGGTTAGCTGTGTGACTTTATTCTAAATCCAAAATGGCGGAACGCCCAAGATGGCGGACTACTTATTTTTAAGGCACTCCTACAATATGGATATCAAATGAAAGGGATTGCTAAGAATAACTCGAAAAATAAAATGACGTCACTCTAAATCCAATATGGCGGACTTCTAAAGATGGTGGACTAGTTATTTTTAATGCACTCCTACAATATGGGTATCAAATGAAAGGGCTTGCCGAGAATAACTCAAAAAACAATGTGACGTTACTCTAAATGCAATATGGCGGACTTCTAAACATAGCGGACTAAGTTTTTTATGCTTTCCTACAACATGGGTATCAAATGAAAGGTCTTGCTCAGAATACGTATGCGAGTTAAACTCCACAAAAAAACCTGTCAAGCGATAACTAAAAAGTAAAAAACAAATTAAAAGTAAAAACTTTTTTTTAAAACAAGCTTTTAGTTAAATGCGCTAAAAAGAATAAAATAAAATTTTCCTTTAAAACTTTTACTATCAACTTATAACGTCATTAAGTACACAAGTTATATGATATAAAAGCTTGTTGCGAGATTTACCTGTGTAGATAAACAAGTAAATAAGATGATCTGATTGATTTTAATTTTTTTAATTTTCAAACTAAGTAAATATGAGTTCTTAAATCTGAAAAAAACTTTTTTACTTTTAATTTATTTATTTAGTGGATATAGATGACGGATAAAGATTGTATAAATATTTATTTTATAATCAAATTAAAATGATGGAAATATTTTTTTTAGACATTCGATATTAATAGTCGATTTTGGGGTTTTTCGGGGTGATGATTACGAATATAACATCCATTTTTTATTCAAGGTGGCGGATTTTTGTTTGTGACAAATCGACTTACGGCCAATTTCTTCATAATACCAGTATATCCAGTTGTCATGCTACGTCACAGTTTTACTCTTCAATTCAGTAATTTTTTTAGTGAATTATAATGTTGCTATATTGAAGAATACAATTGTGACGTAGCATGACAACTGAATAGACTGGTATTACGTTTAGTCGGTTAAGAAAGTCGCGTGGTTTTTTTGTTTACCTTTATTTAGCTACCTAAACCTATGGAGTATAGTAGTAGTACATTGAAATATTTTCTATGTGAAAAGACAGCTGTGCTGCTGGGGAGTTTGTTGCGCCACTTCTTCCCAGCGAAAGCACTAAGAAGTGAAGGGCGGGCGTTTTGGGGGACTGTCTTTTGTAATTTTGACATTCGAAAAGTGCTGATTCTCAGCCTAATTTGAATAAATTACTTTTGATTTACTTTGTTTTAATTTTTAAGTAAATAAAATACTTACTGTTTTCATAAAGGAATGATTATTTTTAAATATCACAACGAAACTACGATAAACTCCCAGGCTAGTATTTGATTATGTAATACTCCAACAATTGACATCAAAAATAATATTTAAAAGTACTTAGGTACAGTGGGTTATATGAGTTATCTGACCCACCCTATAAACGAAGGAATTTGAACCCTCTGCCTGTAACATTAAGAGTTATTTCATTTGTATGAGTTTATCAGACTAGCGCTACTCGGTAATATTTTCGCCTAACTTGTAATAAGTGGGTAGTTGAAAGACAAATATGCGTATTCATTATAAAACTAGTATTCAAATGTTACTAAAAATACGGGTAGGAAAATAAAAATGAACCGTCACAATAATAAAGCTAAAAGCCAGTCTACGCACAATTGCAGTGACTACGCGTGAATATGTTTTACCTTGCCTTACTAAATTGTGAAAACAACGTCTTTTTCCAAGTTTTTAATTTATTTTTTATAGTTTTATTATCATGTCTCAATTGAGTGATTATTTAAAATACAAAATAATCTATTTGCACGAGGAGAATGTTGGCATCAGAAAGATTGCTAGAAGACATAATATTATAGCAGTAAGTGTATTTTTCTAATTTTATACTTTGTTTTTATACCTAACTATTCCTTATGCCGTGACGTAAGCAAACATATTTTTTATAACGTATAGTGACACCTGTTTCATTTCTTTGTTTCACAGAAATACAGTCAGATTGTGGTTAAAACGTAAACCCAATAGAAAACTTGTGGGGTCAAATGATTTTAAATTGGGATTCATCAGAAGTCAGGAGAATTTGGCGCAACTTGTGATTTCAACGTTCTCATGAAGAGTAAGTGATGCTTGCTGGAACATGGTGTGCGGCATGCGAAGCCGCTTGCAACAAATTGTGGAAAGACATGGTGCTCCATTTCGCTATTATGATATCACCACCGCCCGCAGTCAACAATACTTACTTACGTGTCAGTGTGTGTGTTAAATAAACTGTTGTCATCATAATTTCTATGGAAGTGTTTCATACAATGAATAAGCAGGTCCTTTTTACGATCATAACCATATTTAAAACTAAAAATACTTAAGTAGAAAAAAATTATAAAGTAGGTAAAACATCAAAGTATTTAGTGCTATTTTTTCACTTATATTTTAGTAATTACTATTTTCTAAAAAAATATTTTCACTTATAGTTTAGAAGTAGGTAAGTATGATAGTTAATGTGGTGATGTTATTGTTATAAAATAGAAATACCTATATATATTTCTAAACATATAACATGTTGATTCACTACATGTAACTGATTACTTACCTACTTAAAAATAAAAATGGGTATTTTATAGACATTGTTGAAACGAAGAAACAAAAATTCAAGCTTATCATAGAATACCTTATATTTAAAACAAGTAATTAATTTTGTAAGTGATTATTTTGTATTTATTTTGAATAAAATCGTTATCATAATCATTATTGTTTTTTATTTCTCATGTTAGGTATTTGTTTTTAAATAGTTCATTTAAATTAACTATTTTAATTTAATATAAATAATGTTTTGGATTCAAAAAACATAATTGAATATTGTAAACATAAAGCTACAAGAAGTGGAAAGTTTGTTTTGAACTCGCAACCATGTTGCTATAGGTTCACTGTTGCAACCACTAGACCAAATCGACTTAACAAGTATCGTTGAAATTAACAACTCCATCATGTGACAAAACAGTATTCAAAAGCTTACCTACCCTAAGGTTACGTGTTAAAGATCAAATTGGCATAACTGTATTCTATAATATTTACCTACCTTGAACAAGTCGTTCTAATAGTTCGTGAAGCTCGAAATCGAATAACACATTTATCTAGGTACTGCTAATTGCAGAAGGTTCAAATTCGTCTAACTTTTAGGTGGGTCAGCTAACACATATAACCCACTGTACATATTTTCAAACTAACAGCAGACTGTGGTATAAATGTGGATGTTCCGTGTAATACTAAAATGTTAAGGTCGTTTTTGGGTACCTAGTAATGAACGTATTGACTGATGAACTTCAACAATACTAAAAACATGATTATCACGCAGATAGTAAGTACTAATAACACTTAGGTACCAAATTCGATTGCGAACTTACAACTAACTTTACTAAATAAATACCAGCAAAATTAAAAAAAAATATCTTCAAGTACCAAGATTAGTTAAGTTACGTATAAAAATCGAGCGAACAATGGTTTCAATGTGTGCGTGCGCGTAATGTTGCTGTGTTGCGTTTCAGATACCTAAACTTGAGCGAGTTCAAAATGTGATAGCGTCCTTAACGAATATGTCTTGCGTCATACCTAAATTTCTGCCTTCTCCGTTAACTATTCAGAAAGAATCTGATACTTCGTTCTATTCAAACTCAACGTGACTATTATGTTAGACTATGAATACTATGATCATGAAGATTTTGTGAAGATGAAGATATAAAAATTATTCTTAAAAATGTTAGTGTATAGGGCCTAGATAAGTGACAATCGCTTTCGAAGCATTTCTTTTTTTTTTCTAAAACGACTTCGGAATCTTACCTACTTGTTTGTTAAGACTTAAAAGGCGGCAATTTTTTTTAATATAGGTACCTACTTTAAATGTGACTATATAATAATCACCATAGTTTTAGGTTTAACTTTTAATACTTTTAGATGTTTATTTTTGAAATATTAATTACAAGAAGTATTTTACAATCTAAAATACACACATCAAAAGTGTTTAGGGATCAAGCATTTTTATGCGGATTTCTTGAGATTGAGATGTGTCTTTGTAATAAATTTATGATTTTATAAATTTATATGGATCCTTTTTGGTGCATTTCATAATTTGAATCAGGAACTGTGAATCAAATTCGAGTAAAAGATGAAAATCAGCTGTCAATATTTTCCCTATAAAAACATACAACGCATTGAAGACATTATTAGTGCTACTGTTTCCCTACTACTGATTAAAACCAACGTTATTATGGAGCGGCGACGTCATTTAAGCAGGGAAGAAATGCTCAGAGCCGTGGGAATGATAGAAGCTGGTTCCCGGCAACGTACTGTGGCTTTAGCTCTGAATACAAGTCAGAGTTTTATCAGTCGACTTTGGACACGTTACCGAAGCACTGGTACCGTGGCTGAGCGCCATGGAGGACGGTATCGCTGCACCACACGGAGACAAGACCGATACATTCAAATCTTAACTCGAAGAGCTCCAACAATAACCGCCATGATGTTAGCCGTGAGGCTTCATCACTCTTGAGGGAACTTAATTAGCGACCAAACAGTCAGAAACCGCTTGCATGAAGTGAACCTTCATTCCCGAAGACCGCTACGGGTACCACCTATAGCAATGCACAATCGTAGGATTCGATATCAATGGGCTCTTGAACACAGAAATTGGGCAGAAGAACAATGGCGTTTCGTGTGCTTTTCTGATGAGTCTCGTTTTGGTATGAGACCAGATACAAGACGTATACGACACTGGAGAACCCCTGGACGCCAACAGCGATTAAAATCCTGCCAGGAAGTCCATCCTTATAGTGGTGGAACCATCATGGTATGGGCGGGTATTTGGATCGGCGGAAGAACTGAGTTGATTTGGATCAGAGGCAACCTCAACGCTCAAATTTATGCTGAGACGATTGTATCAGACGTCATCGTTCCTCTACAAGTGCAAATCGGTCCCTTATTTCAGTTAATGCATGATAATGCACGACCGCACACCGCAAGAGTTGTAAGACAGACTCTCGCCGCAGCTAACATCAATGTCCTGCCCTGGCCTGCTCAGTCGCCAGACTTGAACCCGATTGAGCATGCATGGGATATGCTACAGAGAAGAGCTCTGCCGAATATGGAGGGTATCCAGTCGCAAGAAGACCTTTTTTTGTTGTTGCAACGAACATGGGCTGCCATTCCACAGCGTGATTTGGATGAACTCATTTTGAGTATGCCAAACCGATGTTCTTGTGTTGTTAGTGTTCGCGGTAGAAACACGGATTATTAATTGTTTAAGTTACCCAATAAAATTTTAAAGAAAACTGTTATTTCAGTCTTTTTTTCGAACTTTTGTGTTAGTGGTTCAAATGTCAAAAATCCCTTTATTAGGAAAATGGCAAATTTCTTTATTAATGCAAAGGTGACTTGGTTTATCGTTACTGTGACAAACGAAAACACTTTATTTGATGAATCCTTAAAGAAAATTTTAATTAATATCAATCAGGAGAAAAGTTATTGCAAAAATATATGTTGATCCCTAGACACTTTTGATGTGTGTATATACCTATATATAGGTATAGGTATATTATATACAAGTGTATAAAAAAAAAGACAAGAGCTCATAGGGCATCAAAAAATTCGTCCGCATCGCTGTCAATGGGATAATAATTGTATAATATTAATTAAATTATTTATTTATTTAAATAACAATGTCATTGACATTAATAAAACAGCTGCTTAATACCTATGCCGTGTGTTTTTTTTTTTACAATCTAGTTATCGTTCAATTTGCCACTTTTAATCCTAACTCTATAAAAAATGTTAAAAGGTTTTGTTCTTTGTTTTAGAGTAGGTAATACTGTCAGATTATGGATAAGAAACGACAGGAAATATCCAGCTCAAGAAAGTGTAAAAGCTATTGACCAGCTATCAAAAGGTTTCGACTTGAATCCTATAGAAAACATAGGTAGGTATGTGATCATAATGGGCTGGGATCGTGTCATCAACATGAGAAGATAATGATTGTTGGAGCATGGTGTGTGTGGTATGCGAGCACGGTTTTTATCTAATAAAATTTACTATCGCACAATCAGAATTAGCTATTGTGTTTGTTGTTGTTGTGTTTGTCTTGCGTTGGTTGTTGTTGTTTCTCTTGCGTTGGTTGTTGTTGTTGTGTATTGTGTGTTTTGTTGTTGTTACATAGATATGTGATCATAATGGGCTGAGATTGTGTCATCAACATGAGAAGATAATGAGTGTTGGAGCATGGTGTGTGTGGTACAGATAGTGCAATCCACGAAGACGCGCCCCACTCTTTTTTCTAATCGTAATATCGCCAGTTAATTCCGCTATTGTTTTGTTTTTTTGATACACGCTAATTACCCACTAAGTAATAAGTAATTAGTGTGTATCGAAAAAACTAAAACACTAGCGGAATGTTGCACACTTGTAGTGTAAGAGATTAGGAAGAAGAGTGGGGCGCGTCTTCGTGGATTGCACTATCTATACGCGAGCACGGTTTTATCTAATAAAGTTTATTATCGCACAATCAGAATTAGCTATTGTGTTTGTTGTTGTTGTGTATGTTATTGAGTTTTATTGTTGTTGTGTTGTGTTTGTCTTGCGTTGGTTGTTGTTGTTGTGTATTGTATTGTGTATTTGTTGTTATTGTTACATACATACCTATGTGGTCATAATAGGCCGAGATAGTGTCATCAACATGAGAAGATAATGAGTGTTGGAGCATGGTGTGTGTGGTATGCGAGCACGGTTTTTATCTAATAAAGTTTATTATCGCACAATCAGAATTAGCTATTGTTTGTTTTGTGTATGTTATTGAGTTTTCTTGTTGTTGTGTTGTGATTGTCTTGCGTTGGTTGTTGTGTGTGTTGCTGTCTCAGCTTTGCGTACCTACCTAATAGGTATTCCCAGTACCTACCTACCTACATTTTTGTCTTTTCCATAATCGTTGATCTTTGAAAGAATGTCACTTTCTCTAGGTCCTTAGGTTAGTAAATTGTGCAGGTGCAGATACAGTTGTGAAAGATTTTCAAGAATGTTGGATATCGCGGGTCGTAGGTTAGCAGGTTAACCTTGATATCTAGGAATAGTTAAATGATTGATTGGCCCAGTCTACAAACCCATGCATAGGTAGGTACCTACTAAGATGCAGATAAGTAGGTACCTACAGTCAGCGTTAGTTTAAAAAAAAATACCGCAAGCAATATTAGATCGAGTCCGATGAGCATCAGACTTGAGATATTGTCAACGCAGGGTACCTACCTACCTTATTTAGGTAATGATTTCTTTTTTTAATAAATTACCTACTTAATAATGAAAAAAAAAGTGAAATGCTTATCGGACTTGATGACAGTTTTTCATAGTTTCTCACATGCCTAGGTACACACGGCTACACATCAAGCTATACATTTCCAGTTTTAGTTGACCTCGCATTGTAGAGGTTTTTCTTTCAATCAGAAGTCAGCTTATACTGGTTATGTATAGCTTGATGTGTAGCCGTGTGTACCTATAGGTATTAATTTATTAATAGGTATAGGTAGTTTTTCAAGCACCATGGTGTCTGCTCAAAATGGCTGTCCATAAAATATTAGCATATTATAAGACAAAGATATTCGTCGGATATGGTAGACCGTGCCGAATTGCTGCACCCAAAATGGCGACGCTCCATAGAACTTCCAAGTTTTTCAAAATGGCTTCGTATTATATCCCGTTACAAAGCATAAAATGGCGTCACGCACGCGCATCTTGTTGGGTGAAGCTAAACAGCGCACGCGTATTTCGAACAAAATGGCGTCACGCACGCGCTGTTGACAATGCCCACTATGGCGACAAGTCACTAAAAACATGGCGGCGTATACATTTGACATAATAGCGTGTCACTCATAACAAAATGGCGTCGCGCATGCGCGTGAGTTTATATAATAATGGCGCCGCGCATGCGCGTGAGTTTATATAATAATGGCGCCGCGCATGCGCCGTGTTTGTCGACTCGTCGCATACAAAATGGCGGATGGCATGACTTGACATAAAATGGCGTCGCGCAAGCGCTGTTGGGCGACGCCTCACATACAAAATGGCGGATGGCGTGACTTTACATAATAATGGTGCCGCGCATGCGCCGTATTTGTCGACTCGTCGCATACAAAATGGCGGATGGCGTGACTTGACATAAAATGGCGACGCCTCACATACAAAATGGCGGATGGCATGACTTGGCATAAAAACGGCGCCGCGCACGCGCTTTTTAGCGACACCTCACATACAAAATGGCGGATGGCGTTCGGTAATTGACGTCTTACAGCTGCATTACACCTAGGATGATAGCACAAAACATTGAAAAATTCCGTTGATTTCCAATGTTAGTAAGCATAATGGCCTATGAAAACTTAATATAACACTGACCTTTTTAGATTCAGTATCGTCCACGTTGTGGAGAGACACTTGCTCGGCGTCCACGTGCGCGTCCACACTCGCGGCAAGCAACGCGGATGCTCGCTCTTGCTCGAGGCGCTCTAGCTGCCGAGCATTGACAACACGAACATCTTCGACGCACTGTTTTAATTCCGACGCTAACCTTACGAGGGTTTGACCTATGTCGTCCAGTCTTTTGAGAACTCCGCTCATGTCCGGAAGCCCTAAAACAATTTTTTTTTTATCAAGAACCGAATTTGAATTTAATTTAATTACAGAATTTCGAAATGAATCGCTAATTAAGGACATTTAATCAACCGTTATCTGTACGCGGAAGACTACACGGCCATCTACGGCCAGCTAGGGCCGCAGATGGCCGTAGCAAGACACGACTGAACGCGGCGACGTCTGACTCGGAAATGAGCGCATCCCGCAGGACCGAGCGGCCTAACCGGTGCAGCGGGTGGAGGGGCGGTGGGTAGGCGTAGGTGGGTGGTGGGTGCCGGTGGGCGGTGGGTGGTGGGTGATGGGTGCCGGTCGGCGGTGGGCGGTGGGTGGTGGGTGAGGGCCGGTGGGCGGTGGGTGGGGGTTCGGTTGGCGGTGGGTGGTGTCGTAGGTCGGTGGGCGGTGGGTGATGTGGAAGTACCAGTGCATAAGGTGGTAATTAGGAGGCGGTGGGAGGACTGGTGAAGGATAATGATTTCGGGTATTTATACTTACATAGGCGGTTTAAACGAAACTTTAAGTGCATCTTCAGGAGACAAAATTTTTAAACGAACTAATTGAGCGCGAACGTAACAAAGAGTTCTATGATATTTAACGTTTTCCAGGTACTGTTTGTAGGAAACGTGACCCATCGACTCCAATTATAAATTCAATAAATTTGGAAAAATATAAAACGCGACACTCCCGACTCTAAACACTGTAATAACGCGAAATAGAAAACTAAACACTGATTTGAAACACAGGACGGGGAGAAGTTTGGCCAATAAATTTAAAAATGCAGACACGACCTAACTCAACAACTGAACGAACCGAAGTGTCATGATGCTGGGAGCTCCGGAAGGCTTGCGACCGGGGTTCAAAGCTCCCGCATGCGCATTGCCTATTTACCTACGCCTTAGATCTTGAATCAGGCAAAAAGGGACCCTAGCAATGCTAGATTCGGTTGTTTATATCCTTTACTTTCCATTTAGGTCGTGTGGAAAGGGAAATCAATACAGCTCAAATAATCCTGCCCGGGCCGCGTTGCTACGCAGCTCGCAGTTCCGAAACAAAGAAAGACCTCAAGTTTTAAGACAGCATACCTATTTTTAAACGTAGGTACCTACCTACATACGTAGGTACTTAGGTATTGGTATTTAACACCTCGTTGGTCTAGTGGTCGTAACTGAGGCTGTTCTTCGTGTTCGTAATCCCACCCAGATCAGACAGTACCTATCAGAGTTTCGGACTTAGTCCGGTATGGTATTAGGTTCGCCCCAAATTACCTACCTACATGCCTGGGTACCTACTACTCCATAGCTATGAAAACATGTGAGGGTGATATACTTTTCTACCGACTCCTTCGAGATAAAAAAGCGTGATCCTGATGTATATTCTCAAAGGCTGTTTTTTGACCATAATATGTATAAATTAGGCCAGCAATTCTGTCATCATACCTATCCGTCTACAGAAAACATAACGTGGTTATTTATGTAAAAAAAGTTAATATACCTACCTATAGGTACCTATATCACGGAGCAATCGGCCTTCGCCTTTGTTTTCTTAAATTCAGTCAACCTTTCCGCGACCTTGTCGTCTTGTGGAACGTGGGGTAGGTCCGGGGTCGACCGCGTCGCCGCGACGTAAGAGGGATTTCGTAAGGAAATTGACATTAGGTATGTGGATGTCAGTTTTTTTTTTTTAACAATTGTGTCTAAATTCTATCGCTTAAACTGATTAAGACGAACATTGTATGATTGAATTCATTTAAAACATTTTTTTTTAATAAATATTTATCTAATGTTTGATATCTCTGCTCATCCTAGATTTGCAATAAATAGCTTGCAGATATAGGTAACGTGGGCGCGCTGCAGATAAAACAGGGAAGGGGGTGCAGTTATCGATCAGATCTGGCCAGGTACGTTGCCTAGATACGGCCTGCGGAACAAAGAGCTACCAGCGTGGGCCGCGCTTACCCATCCCCTATGAATGCATTTTGGAATGGGGAGGGTGGTATAGCGCCGACAATTCCCAGAATAGTTTATACCTAAATAGAGGCGGTGCATTTATTGATTGGGCCCGGCCATCCGGACCTCAGGTCACGTAGGTACCTACTTACCTAGCTCAAACACAAAGAAACACAATTTTTAGTTAATTACGCTTAATTCTTTTACCCTCAGCAATTTTGAGACTTAGAACAGGCAATAGATGATCGGAAAGCTATTTTTTATAGGTAGGTGTACAGGAACCTATGGTTATTTATGTTTTTAAATTAAATTGATCGGTCAAAACCTATAGGTAGGTACCTACCTACTTAGATCTTGGTAACTGAATTAAAACATTTTTATTTTATTAAGAATCAAAATAATGAATAAATTCAACAATAAAATTAATCTGTTTGTCCTATGTTTTGTTATGTGGTGTACAAATATTTAATTAATTAAAAGTTACCTGTGGGTACCTACCTACCTAGGTCTGTCTATGTAGGTAGGTACCTGGGTACCTACTTATGTAAAATTATTTTTATTTAAATTTATAAATTATTGTTTACAAAAAAAACACTGTTGTAGGTAGGTACCTAATCATGATTTGTTTTAAAAAATATGAACAACTAGAATGCCAAATAGGAGCAATTATTAAAATGAAAAGTCATTCAAATTAGACTCAGAATCAGTATGTACCTACTAGGTAGGTACCTACCTACTTTTCGAACGTCAAAATTACATTAGGTAGACACTAGACAGTTCCCCAAAACGCCCGCCCTTCACCAATAATAAACTATTTTCTAAATTAGGTACCTATAGGAAGAAAGATGTCACGATAATCAACATGCGTTTTAGTAGGTAGGTAGGTAAAATAGGAACCATCTCGGTGGTCAACATGGTCTATTAATGTAGGTACCTAGGTACAGACACAGGCAGATCAACCTACTACAATCTGTCAAATTTCTTTAATACATTTTCAACTGTACCTATTGCTAAAGCATAAGGTTCAAATCGATTGGGAAAATTTGACAGTTTCAAAGTGCTGGCGTCTGTACAATGTTTTATCGAATATTTGTCAAGTTTACTGCTAAATCATGTTTTAAATAAAATAATGCTTAAGTACCTACGAAAAAAACAAAAACCTCCAGTTTAAATTAAAATAAAGCGGGCAAAAAAAAAATCCCAACCCTGCCTAATTAAGTAATTAACCTACTTTTAAATAGGTAGGTACATAGGTATGTCAAATAAATATTATGTATTTATTCTGGACGAAACTTATTTAAAATCCTATGGTCTATAGGTAAATAGAATCATCGACACGACGACGAAGGATATTATTAGGTATTTATTATATTAACATTACCTATTATACCTATGGATTGAACGGATTATGTACCTACCTACTTTAGAATAGGTACCTATATGAAATAATTTCAACCTCTAATTAAAATGAATCTGTATCATTTCGCTTAATTTAGATTATGTAATAAAAATATTTTCTATAGGTAATTTTTGAAAATACACGGTTTATGTTAAAGACTGAAATCGAAGAGATGAAAAAAATATATCTCATATTATACCTATTATAACTACCTACCCCATAAAACTGATTCGTGAAAAATCTAATTAAAATCAATTTATAAAATTTAATTATAATCATATTAATTTATCGAATCAAAGACAAAATTAAGCTGAAACCTCTAAAGCATTTTATTATTAAAGATTTCCCACTTACCTACCCTATTCTGTTAAGCTAGGTATATTTCTGGTCATACCCTTTGTCTGCATTGATAATCATCATATTCACTACACCCACGCTCGCGGTGGGCGGAAATTCAGACTGGCCAACTACGCTTTAGTTTATCTAGATGCGCCTCAGAAATCTGCAAGCGTACCTATGTGCAATAGTGTGAAAGTAATATTTTAAGACTTTTTGACAATTATGATATTCTATGCCAACTTAGGTAATTAACCTCGCTGATATTTCCATGTCTTTTTTTAAGAAATTACATAATAACGTGCATATACTTTCACGAAAGTTTAACTCATAGGGGCCCATCAAAAACAACAGAAAGTAATCGGAGTTTAGGTATGCATAAAAGTGCACCTCTGCGTTTCACTGCACCTATTCAGGTAACGAAAACATTTTACGCTTAGGTATAAACGTCGATTACCTATACCCGAAATGTTCAACCCCCTAACAGCTCATCTCAGTGAACATTTGAACATCAAATGTTCGGTTCAGGTTTAGGGGTGGAGAGAGGAAGGTATGAACTCCCCACTCTCCTATAGAATCAACAAGTATTCAGCAAGACATCATTCACCGCACGTCATAAAAGTCATGCAAAACGATTCCACCCTCATTCCTGCGTTGCCACCACACCCAGGGTACTAGGGGGACAAGAACTTGACCTTGTACCCATGGCAACAAGTGCCGAGTCGGCTACGTCGCCCATGACGTCACGTACTACGTAGGTCGGGGTTCGTTTCTAGGGGAAACCAACTGAAACGCTGACGTCATCGTTTTTTCAGTCACAACAAACTGGAGTGCGTGCGGTCTGTGCCGTTTCATTCATGGGCAATGTGTATAGTAGGTAATGGTGCGCATGCTTAGTAATACGCTCATTCATATTTTAACAATAGCTTATGGGGTTGCCGCGGTGACGTTTTCCCGAGGGGACTGAAACGTAAAGTGACGTAACGTTCTCGATTAGGTATTGCGTTCTAGATGTTTCTCTCACTGGCTTGTACGCCGCGCAAATCGCCGGGTGCCTTTGTTGTCATGGCAACGCTAAGCCGCGTTGCGTTTACTTTGACCGCTAAGTCGGTGAATGTTGCTGACTATTTTTTTTAGACTAATCTTTTAGGTTGCTTTTTGCTAAGAGACTGAAACGTAAAGTTCTCGATGATTGCGTCCTAGTAATGTTTCTCTCTTGCTTGTGCGCCGCGCAAATTCCCAGCTGACATGGTTGTCATACCGCGTTTGCTTTGACAGCAAAATTGGTGAATCTCGCATACAATTTTTTTCAGAACAATCTTGCTTTTTTGTTCATATCCTTTACGCTAAATACGACCGTGTACCTAATAAGGATAATGTTATGACTATTTTCTCATATTAAAAATTGAAAATTCGTTGACACAACATTCTGTTTTATTTCCTTGTCAGGATCTGCGTTGCATTCCGCGTAACGCGGCCTGGAGGGTCGATCGATAACTTATTGCTAGCCCGGACACAGCTACGCCCTAGATACCCTAGCAACGCCTTTAACAACGGCAGACAGAAGTTGGAAATATTTTATATGTTATGGTTTTTTCGGGGTAGGAGTTTTTTGGAAGCAGCTGAATCAGATAAGCCAAGAGCCGCAGAGGCCTACTTATGTCCAGTAGTGGATAGTGGACTGCTATATCGGCTAATGGTAGGTAGGTACCTACCTAATTATGATGAGCTTGTAAGGTCGTGTTTATTTACCAAAAAACTAACCCTTATCCCAAATTATTTATTATTATAGGTACCTACCTACCTATGTGTAGGTATCATAGATACGGTTTTTCGTCCAGTCACATCTTACAATTTATACATTAATATCGTTAGGTTTAACAAGTCATTTGCCTAGCCTTTTTTTTTATTTCAACTATTTTGGGGTCGGCTTCCAGTCTAACTGGATGCAGCTGATTACCAGTATTTTACATGAAGTGACTGTCTATTTGATCTCCACAACCCTATTAGTGGGCAACACGATAACCCTTGATAAGACTGGTTTTCAGACTTTTGGGCTCCTTGCGACCCGTAACGACTGTTAAAGAGACAAGAATGACAGCCGGAAACTACTAACGGCTGTGAATTCCGAGGCACGGAGGGGTCTCGCTATGTAAAGGTGGTCACCCATACACGGACTGACCGCGGCAAGCATAGTTTAACCTGATCGATCGATCCGTGGAGATTTTATTACTTAGCCACTAGTCCCTGACCTATGTTTGACAAATGTTTGACCTTTTTAAAAAGTGAAAAGTAAGTTCATTGGCGCGTTGCCAAGTGATGCCAAGTTCCCCAGCCCGCGGGGTTGTGGGTACGCTTAAGATAATTTATAGCCTACGTCATGGACGCCCGGCTACTTACTCTACCAGACAGAACCTTGAGCTTATGACGCAATAGGTTCAAGCAAGCGTGCTTACAACAATGTTGTGGAACGTAGGTCAGGAACGTATGACTTCTTGAGAAATGCGGTTTCTTTTTTCAATTTCAATTGACGCAACATCCTAAGATGTTGCGTCAATTGAATTTATTTGCAACTAAGATGATACTGACATTGTCACCACTCTGTCTACGACTAGGCAATTTTTTTTTTAATCGGGTCCTTGTAAATAAAAAGCTTGTGAAAAGAATATTGCAGTAATTAGGGACCTAGGTATGAACTAACAGCTAGGCTGGGTGCGGCGCGAGGCTGCGTTCGTGGAAGCGGAACCAGAACGCAATATGATATTGCCACCCTCCCCCTACCCCAGAGACTGCAGAGTCTGTGAAGGGGAGGGGTAGGGTGGGCAATGGCGCAGATCCTAACAGCATCCACGTACTTAGGTATACATACCTACAGTTGCATTTCCCGTTCGGCCCGGGTAGCTCGAGAACAAAGAAATTAATTTTGCATAGGTGCTAACTATTGAGGTCTTAAAATTTTATATTAATTCAGTTGGAGAGCACTATCCTAAAGTTGATTATAGAGTCTGAGCCATTGTTAAGTAATCGATATAAACATAAATTAATAATTTGACTTTTTAGTCAGTCTGAAGGTGCATCCACACCGAAGTTACTTTTCTAGAGCAACATTTTGCGAAACAGGTTCACCTCAAGGATCTGTTCTTAGTCCCCCATTGTAGGTATAATATACCGGCTGACTTTTTAACGTCTGGACAAAAAGCCGTGATGAATCCGAAAATAATCTTCTATGTAGGTAGGTACCTGTACCTATTATAAAAGGCAACCGTTACTGACTGAACTACCAGCGCACAGCTTAGACCGGACCGGACTGATTCGGACTGCGTTAAAATTTGGCATACATAGGTGTAGCTATTATAATGTAGGCGTGCGCTCATAAAGGAATTTCCAAAACTCACCCCCTAAGGGGGTGAAAAGGGGAGATTTTGTTTGTATGAAAAAACTTATTCCTTGAGTTAATAAGCGGTGGTGGCCCAGTGGTAAAAGGCCGCGACTTACGAGTTGTAGGTCGTAGGTTCGAACCCAGACAGGCGCTTCACTTTGTGTAAATTATTTCATCACCACTGCTCTAAAAACGGTGAAGGAAAACATCGTGAGGAAACCGGCATGTCCTAGAACCACAAATTCGAAGACATGTGACATCTACCAACCCGCACTGGGCCCGCGTGGTGGATTACGGCCCACTCCCTCTCACTGAGAGGAGGCCTGTGTCCCAGCAGTGGGAACATTATAGGCTGCTTATGTTATGTTAATAAACTTAAAACTCGGCACGAATATCTACTTATCTAAGTAAATTATGAAGTTTGACACTTTTTGTTTTTCTAAACTACCCCCAAAAGGGGTATAGGGGGTTGTCAAAATTTGTACAGGACCTATGGAAGAATTTTAACGCGCGGTCCGATTAACCCGAAACTCAGTATTTGTACTTAAGACCAAAAATAAAGAATAACGTAGGTATATCAGGGTTTTCGAAAATCTACCCCTAACGGGGTGAAAAGGGGTAGTTAATTATACCTACAGGGGAGGATTTTACTGCGTGGCTTGATAAACTCGAATATTGGTATAAATAATCTTTGAGACAAGTAATAAACATATCCCAAACGATTTTTCGAAATTCCATCCCTGTGGGGGTGAAAAGCGGGAATATATAGGTACAGTTTATTTGAAAAATCTAATTCCTTTTATCTATAAACTGGCCCGAATACTTATTTATCTCCTAAATAAATGATAAAGATCATAAACATACATTTTCGAAATTTTTAAAGGAAAGTACGAAATACACGCGGACGAAGTCGCGGGCAAAGTGCTATTTTTAATACCTATATAAAATTCGAAGTTCTGACTGACTGATATACCTATCAACGCACAGCCTAAACCGCTGGTTCTAGAGACATGAAATTTGAAGGGTGTGTTCTTGTGAAGAGTAGTTATCCACTAAGAAAGGGTTTTTCGAAATTTCACCCCCCTAAGAGGGTGAATGGGGGAGGGTGAAATTTCACGCGGACGAAGTCGCGGACAGAAGCTAGTATGACTATATATGCAAAAATAACTGGTGGGTTTAAGATATGGAAAATTTGTACCTTTCTATAACTTGCAGTAAGTTTACTAAATAACTTTTTGTTTCGGTAGTTACCCACTAACTAACACTTGCAAACGTTGCTCCACAAAAATTCACTTCGAAGTTATCTTAAACATTTAATTTGAAATTCACGGACACTTGCGCTTTTTAGCTTTACATTGTAGTTATTTAATGGGTACGTGCTTCTAATGATTTTATTCAGCGCAGGCTCCCAGTGCGGCCGTAAACTATCTGGCCACAGGTATATTGTCTCATAGAAAAAAAACCTTATTATATTCTACTTAGGTATATTGTCGAAACTTGCATTCGTCACATTTTCATTATGAAACAAATTCCATCCCCGATCTCGCGTACAACATTGGCGCGGTGCCAACTGATGCCAAGTTCTCGGACACGCGGGGTTTTGTGGGTGCGCTTTGCATATCACCTACTCATGAACACCTGGCTTCCCTACCTGGGTTCAAAGAACACAGAACCTTGAACTTATGTCGCAACCGGTTCGACCATTCTATAGGGAGATTCCAGAGGGGTGACGTGACATCCGTATTTTAGAAAACGTTCGCATGTCTCTCTCGGGCTCATTCAGCCGAAAAAAATTGTAAAGCGCCAAACAACACAGAACCTTGAACTTTGTAGCAACCGGTTCCAGTGAGCACTCTTAGGGTGCAATCAAAGGGGTGATTCCAGTATTTTAATTAAAAACCTTTGCATTACAATCTAAAACGACATCGTGGCAGGCCCAGACGGAGATGGCGGGATGAGCTGGACTCCTTCAACAAGAACTGGTCCTTAGCAGCTTTGAACAGAGAGAAGTGGAAAGAGAATAGGGAGGCCTTTGCCCTGCAGTGGGACATTACAGGCTAATAATATAAATAGGTATAATATAATATAAATATTATAATCTCAGTCCCAATGAAAAATAGTAGGTACCTAAAGGTTGGTACATTTTTTTTCAGATTTGATTGTGACCAGATTTTGAACGTTCTGTTACGTTCCCGTAATAAAACGTTGTACAGACGCCAGCACATCAACCTACTACAATCTGTCAGATTTCTGTAATAGATTTTCAACTTTATCGCTAAAGCATAAGGTTCAATGTTGATTGGGAAAATTTGACAGTTAGGTGTAGTTTGATGTGCTGGCGTCTGTACCTTTACTATTTTTCAGTGGGACTGAGATGCAAACTTTTTTAAATCGCGGTCGACCTTCGACTTAAAATGTGCTCAAAATGTATTCAAAATGTGGGTGAGATATGAATCTTAAAATATGTCACAAAGTCGACGATCGACCGCGGTTTGGTTTGCACCCTTAGGATAACGTCAGAAGACGTACCTAGGTCAAGGAATCTATAACTTTTTCTGGTAAGAAGTGTTTTCTTTGAGATATTGCACTCAAATTTATTATTTCGCGGTTATTGTACATTACTACAGCGGCCAGCAAAAAAAGCATTGATGGACGATCGTGTAGGTAAATGTGGGCCGAGGCGAAGCCGAGGCACACATACGTAAGTCCACCAATGCCCAGTTGTGGCCAAGGCTTGTATATAGTACCTACTTTGCGCGGAAATTAAAACTACGTAGTACCTAGGCAGAACTTTTTTGTCAAATACAATTACTTTTCAAAATCAATGACGAACAACGAACGAACAACAATAATTTTTCCAGCGTTAAAGTATTCACATGTGTTTTTTTCAATAAACAGCTTGCTATTTGCAAGCCAATTCGAAATTTAAATAAAACCTTTGATAAGTTACCTCCTTGGTTGCCATGTTTCGGAGTAAAAGATCGGTCCATTTTTAAATTACACGACAGATATGAGTTTACTATGTAATTTATTTGGCCGCTAACCACGACAGATATGGATTTTCATACAACTTTTGACGGCCGCTGCTCGCATGTAGGTAGGTATTTGGCCAGTACAGCAATTTCGATTTATCTCGAAGAAGGTTGTTAAAATAATGCTCATATTTCAAAGCATGTTTGAGAAAAGACCATGTTTACCTAAGATATTGATATCGACATTCTCATTTTATCCAGACAAAAAAAAAGGTTCTGAAAATCCAGGATTTTGAAACAAAGAGCTTACCTATGTAATGAATATCGCAGTACCTAGGTATCAACAAACAGGCGTGGACGGTGCAAGAGGGGTGCAGTGCCGGGGGATATACCTATAGGTAATGGAATAATCTCGAACTACCTCGGATTGAAGCCACCTTCAGGTGGGCGAAGGGAATGAGTAACAGGACGTGGGATGACGTGCCCCCCTCACTCTGCCTGAAGCATCTATGTTCATAAAAGTGCATAGGTAATACGTACATGTGTTGGTAGGTACTCGCCCGGGCAGCTGGAGCTCGGTAACAAAGAAATGAATGTCGTCTCGATACCTATTGTGATTGTAAATTAAGTAGGTACCTGCGTCGAATAAGAAGAGATCACGTGATAATAGTCTGGCACGCATAGTTACCAAAACATAAATAGTTTTTACCAAAAAAATCAACTTTAAGTGGTTTTTTTTATGTAGAAGGAGCAAATAATAGCGTTGTAATTGACCGGGTGATCTGAAACTTGACGCATACTATTTAATTTCATGTAGGTATGTGTGGACAGGGGCCGGGGGAGCACTCAAACCATTTCGGGAATAGAGAGCGCCGTTTCCCCAGTGTTCATTACGATGTACTGTACTTATTGTACCGAGTACCTACAGATTGCATCAGTGCGTTTGATGTGCTTCAGTGTGAGTCATAATTCAACCCCTCTCCGGTACGGGGGGGGGGGTCCTATCGATCTGCCACTCCCTTGGAAGACTACACTATAGGTATTAATAAATACGATATGCACGGCTTCGGACAGACAACAAAGGAAATTATGATTTGAAGGATTTTTGTCGGAATGAGCTAATTAAGAGTTCGTTTAGTAGCCATATGAGTTATTTATTAGGTGCAACTGATTTACCGAAACTGAAAGCCATTGCTCACCCATCGCCCATTGTGTCACCCATTGTAAAGTTTCTATATTTATGTCTGTAATTTGGTGCCCTGTCAGTTCACCAAAAAATTATTTACAAATTTTTACTTGACAAGCAACGATTGGCAAAAACATGTTTTATTGTCATTTCATCATTATACAACTACAAGTTTGCCAAATAATTCACTTTAAAAAATAATTACCTTATAAACTTTTGTTTAATAACGTGTTATTTGACAAACAATTAATTTTTTATTCATTTTATCTCATAAAAAAAACGTTTGGGATAAAAACGTTTTACATATTGACTTATTATTACGCAATTACCTAAAAATTAAATTCATTCTTTCATCGACTTTCACTAATTGAAAAAGGAGATTTTTTTTAGTGGGGTAACCGGAACCGAACTAGTTAGATTAGGTTAATTATTTAAAAAAAATGTTAGTTTATGTTAAAACTGCGACCCCTACGCACGAGTCGAGCGAGCGAGCGAGCGGTGCCGTGGCAGCGGCCGGCGAGTGCCAGAAACGGCTGGATTATTCAGAAAAAAAAAAATTTTTTACACAAAATATGGGCGACAGAAACGACTTGCGCTAATAGAAAAAAAAGAGATTATTTTTAGTAGGCTACCCGGAACCGAACTAGTTAGAATAGGTTAATTAAAAAAAAAATGGTTCGGTTAGGTTAGGTTAAAACTGTGACCCCCTATTGTGAGCGAAGCGAGCGGAGCCGCGGCAGCGGCCGGTGAGGGTCAGAAACGTATAGATTATATAGAAAAAAATACTTGCCTGTAAATTATTTGACCCAAGTGGAAAATACCGTCATGATCACTTTGTGACTGGTGTAGAAAATTTTACATAGTATAAAACAAAGTCGGTCCCACTGTCTGTAAGCTTAGATCTTTTAAACTACCTACGCAACGGATTTTAATGCAGTCGCTAGTGTATAAACGTGATTTTTCCAAAAGAATCTAAATATTAAATGAAAAATGTATAAATAATTAAATATCATCCAAAACATTTGTAAAGAGAAGCATTTGCCAAATAAATGTTTGTAAAGCGAGTGTTTATAAAAAAAACATTATTTTGCGGAATGAGTTGTTTATGAAAGAAATAGTAAGTACCTATACGAAACGTTGTTCGTATGGAGTTTTGGTGAAACATTAGTGAACCCTGTAATTTATATGGTGTACATAATAAAGAGTATTCTATTCTATTCTGAAAGATTTTTTTAACGGGTTTTATTTGCCGAACCTTGGGTAAGAGCAGTGGTGGCCGACTGGTCTCGGCCCCGAGCCCGACTGACTAGTTTTAGGTCGTGAATTTAATTTCGTCACCACTGCTCTCAAAAAAAAAATCGAAGACATGTGACATCCACCAACCCGCACTGGGCCCGCGTGGTGGATTATGGCCCACTCCCTCCCACAGGGAGGAGGCCTGTATCCCAGCAGTGAGAACATATTATAGGCTGATTACACACTGCTTCAAGCATACCTAAAGCAATAAACGCAAAAAAAAAAGAGTACACGTTTTAGATACTATGTAATTACAACACGAGTACAACAGATGTACTGTACCTGACTGCACCATATCCGTAACTGGACCCGATTATTAAATCTATAAAGATTTTGCAACAAAAGAGGACACACACCTAATTTGCATATTTCGGATTCCTTTTGACATGCATACAATATTAAATACCTTTCATGCTTGAGTTTTTAATTCCAAAATAATGACATGAGAGGCAGGGGTAAAAACCGTGGTTTATTATTTTGCTTGCACGTGGCAATTTTAACCTTGAAACGAGATTAATTCGCCCCTGTCTGCGAGGGGTCGATGTAAATGATATACCTGGTGCAGACACATGAGGAGAGCTGATAGCACATGGCGATTCGGAATCACAGCAGACAGTTATTAATTTCTCCCCAGCCTCCCCAAAATCTCGGTTTGAATGTCGGTAGTTTCCCCCTATAATACACCCCGAATTTATCGGGGTGTATTATAGGCTCCAGACTAATTGCATCGGGAGACGGCAGTGTTTTTGTTTAAATTAGTTAAACGTACCTACTTAAAAAAAAATCTGTTGAAGAGTTTGTGATGGTCGTACATTTAGAAAACGTTCAGGGCCTTTATTGAACAACTTTTTTTTCCAGTCTTAACTAGTCTTAAATAAAAATAATTAAACAAATTGTTTTTTTTTAATAAATCCAACGCAATGAAGTACCTATAGATTAACGTATTTACTCAAAATACGCATTTTGAACAATCTATCGTGAGATTAGAAGGAATGGGGGAAGGGGTCGAGCCAAATCTCACGATATCTCACTAAGGGGGGAGGGGAGGTCCAGAAATCGCCAAAAACACCTCACGTAATTAATGGACGCCCCCTTATCAGTAACAGCAAACCTAAACATCATTATTGAAGAATGTATTATAAGCGTGAGCAAACCGGGATCTCCAAGAACCAAAAATTCGAAGACATGTGACATCCGCCAATCCGGACTGGGGCCGCGTGGTGGATTATGGCCCACTCTGTCACAGAGAGGAGGCCTGTGTCCCAGCAGCGGGAACAGTATAGGCTGATTATGCATTATTATGATGAGCGCGTGTGCTCGGTTGATTGTGGTCGCCGCGGCTCGGTTGGTAAACGGACATAATCTCGACTAACACTGAAGTAATTTTTGGTTCCCTAATTAGCTTTGACAATTCTCAAGTGACACGACAGTTAAGTAATACTACCGGTCAAGCCCCGCGCGTACCACATGTGGCACGATACAATAGAAAATCAAGAATGTGACGCATATTTTCCCCCAAATTGTTCATTATTGTGTTTGTTTTTCTACGTCATGCTTATCGCAAATAAAACTTTTTTCTTTCTTTCAAATGGGACAGGAATGAGGAAAGATAAGGAATATAAGTCCTGCAGCACTGAAATCCTAGGCATTGCGTTCATTTCGACGTCACTGTCTGTCAAATCTAGATAAATTGTTATTCTCCAAGGACATACCATACGTAATTAAAATATATGCAATCAGAAGGCCAATTCCCTTAATTAAAAACGTACAAAATCTAGTTGTAATAACAATAACAATCTTCTCAGCGACAATCGTCAAAAACTTTTTTTTTAGTGTCAGTATTTTTTAAAGATTAAGACGGAGATTAGAACGCGATCGTTCTTAAAATTAATAACGGAATTGCCCCTCGATTATTAACCATTATTATAAAAAAGAGTACTTAAACGATTAGCTGATTACTTTAAATAATGCGACAAAGTCATGAAATAAATAAAAGGGTCTATCATTCATCATTATACAAAAAGAAACAAGATTTGCGGCGCAAATAAATCGCACATGCTGATATAGTGCTGAAAGTAACGAGTACTTAATGCAAGTCGCTCGGGAGAGTCGAGTCTCCTTAAAATTGGCCATGGTACTTATAATTAGACAACAATCAATTATAATATCTATTAGTAGTATACTGCCGTCATAAGGAAAAAGGGCATAACTAACATTTTTTTCGAAATTGAGTTCTATACATATTCGGAATCAGCAAAAAAAGGCCCATCTGCTAATATTATTTATACCTACAATTTCGGAAAAAATGTTAGTTATGCCCTTTTTCCTTATGACGGCAGTATAGTATTTGATAAGCCTAGATTAATTTTGTCTTATTTTCTTGTGTTTAGTTTCCAAATTCATTCCGACTCGCGTAATGTTAGACGTAAGAGTCGAACACGTGTCTTCGCACAGCGCAACGGCTTTTTTTTGTTTGACATTTAGTGAGCATCCAATTAACTTTTTTTTTTTATCGTACTTATTTGTAATCTGGCAAGGCAATAATATATTAGTCGCAAGTGGAGTCGCGGGCACAGCTAGTTCAAAGTTAAGACAATATTTAGCCGATATTTGGCACATCAGACCAAGAAGAAGTCATATTAATTATGTAGCTTGAGATATATTATGTCGTTACTAAGTTTGTAAGCCGACACAAGTGAAAGTACTACCACTACTGCACAATTAGATACTATTAAGTTCGCTATTGGCTGAAGCTTAAAATAAGTGAAAAATTAAATCAATTTAATTTGAATTGCGTCACAGCTGCTGCATTCGCTGCCGAATATCGCTTATTATTTCGTGGCTGTAATAAATACATTTACCTCTTCGCGTTCGATTACTTGGCACAGAATTATAACAATATTTGACTCAATTCTATATACATATAAGGTGTTAAAAAATTAACCTTACAAACTTTAAGAGGTGCTTTGGACCATCGAACTGAACAACTTTCACTACGGGACCAACTCTGAAATCACGAAAAAAAAATCAGCTGTTTCATACATTTTGGTCAAGTAGGTATTGAACTTTTGTATGAAACAGCAGATTTTTTTTTCGTGATTTCAGAGTTGGTCTCATAGTGAAAGTTGTTCATTTCGATGGTCTAAAGCACCTCTTTAAAGTTTGTAAGGTTAATTTTTTTAAACTTTGTAAATATATAGCACAAATATTTTTTTCTTTATTGTCTCATTCTGTAAGCGTCAAAACTTGAGATCATTGTTTCTAAGCACAGCACCAAAGTTACATACCTGCTTCTAAAGGTTATTTACGACTAATTTAATATAAACTCGATTGAAAATAAAACATACCTATTCGCTGCGCATACTCATAATAACATAACACATTATTGTCTACATTTCGAACACAAACTGAAACTCAATAATTTCTTAATAAATAAGCAGTACCTTTGTACTCAATATTAATATGTCGTATCTGTATTTTACTGTGTTTACATAAATAACAAACACAAACTAAACATTTTCATTAGCAAAAGCAAAGCAAAAGTTATTTAATTGTATTACGCAAAATAAACTTTCGAGAAATATATAGGTTTATTATATGGACCAATAGTGATGTGGTCATGTACAGTCAGTTTTAGCAATTAGCTGACACCCACCTTTGCATAAATGGTTGAGATTTTTTAGAATACGAATCGATAGAATTTTATAATTCTTTTATATTAAAAAATCTCAAGCATTTATGCAAAGGTGAGTCAGCTATTTGCTATAACTGACTGTACATATATTTTGTAGGTCGTACGTACTTGCTTTGCTAAAATATACATAATCTATGTTTATTAAAATGTCATCAAAACCTACGAAAATCAAAAATGTTGGTTAAGAATGGTTTGTAATCGACTTAGCCAGAAGTTGTGTTTTTTTATGACATCATAGTTAAAACATCCGTGCAGGTTTGCAATAATGAATTACATTAATAAACACAACTGCACTTTAATTCTCGGTTAGTGCGCTTTTAACTAGAGATAAATATATTTATGAGCTCTTCAACTATGTTGGGGTCGGCTTCCAGTTTAATCGGATCTGATCTCCAAAACCCAGTTACAGGATAATACGATACCCATTGGTAAGACTAGTTGCTGACAACAAGTCTTCGGTCAGTCGTTACGAGTCTCAGATACCCATAAACCTGAACTTATAGGCTTCTGATATCCGTAACGACTGTCAAAGCTCTACAAATGACAGCATGCTTTCAGAGGCACATATAGAACTGATGGTCACCCATCCACGAACCGACCGCGGCAAGCGTAGCTTAACCTTCGTTCGACCCGTGCGGCTGTTATTATTGATTTAGCCACGAGCCCTCCTGCTCTGGCCAGCATTGAGTACATTATTTGTTGTAAAAAATACATAAGTAAGTACTATAAACTTCATTTCTATTAGTCAATAGACCAAATCCCATACAAATGCGCAAAGTTTCTCTTCAACCTCTAACATCACTATTGGTGCATAGACCCCTGTGTTAAGAATGTTAATATGGACCCCTGTAATATAACAAACTATAACAAAGAGGAATAGAATTACATTGCAATTTCAATCGCCCAGCCCTATTTAGATATTTGGCTGCATAGTATAGACTATGCTTATATATATATTTATTTATTATCTCTATTATTAAATAATTTTTTACATGGACTAACATAGGAAATTATAGTATTCCTCCATGATGGACCCTTTTATTTATTTTTATCCTCAATTAATACAGACCTTACCAAAGGAGAGTATTCATTTGGAAAGTGCATTCAGTGACAGTATAGTCAGCAAAAGTTGTTGTCCGCAAGTTTTTAATGAATTATACCTTTTATAATATTAGTCAAAGTTATCATCAGAAGATATCTTTTCAATAATAATTCGTAACACATAGTAATTATTAGTTTGAAGTCATAGATTGATCAGAAACTGTGGATTAAGTAATACACTTTTGTTGCTAACCATACAAAAACAAATGATGTATGTGTAGGTAATGTACTTATTTTTTTAGTATCGAAAAACGGGGTGAGAGATTCAAACTTTGAAAAGGGTTTCAACATTGAATTAATATAGTTTATATTATTAGCTGCTGCCCGCGACTTCGTTCGCTTTACATTAATACCATTTGATTGTTTTCTTTTTCCATAAGTAACTTCTTATAACATCAGCTATCTGCCAGTGAAAGTCCCGTCATAATCGGTCCAGTCGTTTCGGGGATAAGCCGGAACAAACAGGCAGCCAAAAATTTTAATATTGTTTTTTTTTTGTTATAAGTACCGTGTAATGTGCATTTAGTAAAAAGCTGTTATTTCGACATTACAAACAGACACTAAAATTTTATTTATTTGTATGTATTATTTCCTTTATTTCATTATTTACATATAAATTATATTTTTAAATATTAGCATAAGTATAAAATATAGAAAAACATTTAAAAATATAAAAAATAGTAGCCCACCGGTATCGGGAACAGGGTATGTATTATTATTATTACTGAAAAAGGTCCATATCTAAATTATTTATTTAATTTTTTTTTCTTGTTGTCAACAAACAATATTCAATTCCCTTTCAAAGTTTTATCTGTATGCCCCATGATATTCTAATTCACCCCGTTTAACTCTGGCTGGTATGCTGCTGGAAATGAAAGCAACGCTGAGCAAGTTTTCTCATACCTTTCCTACATAAAGGCTGTTGCTGATTATACTTGACTTCATGATCTCAGATAATAATTTACATTCCATTGCCACAATGACATGAATATTTACTTTGTAAAGTATTATATTATTTCAATTATTGTGAATGTGAGGACTAAGAGTTGTTTGTTTTTTTGTTTCAATTAGCGTATAATAATGGTCTGTCAGTGTGAGTACATTTTGCGGTCTATACAAATGTAATTTGTTGGTACTGTTTGTCGTATTGTTGAGCTCCTTACGTTTTGAGTTGAGCTGCATGATAACTGACAAAAGCTTGCACTTAGTGGACAGGTCCACTCATATCTGTGTGGTTCTTTAGTCAAAATACTTCAGACAATCATCTATGTGGTCCTCACATGATTTGACCAAGATTTTGTCTGGATTTTAAGAGACTATTATACCTTGTGGGTTTTTCGGCCTTTCTTCTCAAGAGTAGTAGGATAAGAAAGGCCGACCTAACCTGGTTTTTAAAATAGGTATGATTGACGTGTGTTTGTACAAATCTAATTACAGAAATAAAAAGAATTTATCATATATAGGGTGACTGGTAATTAGTGACCGATACTTAAACACGTGATTGTACTCATGATAACAAACAACTTTTACTATGAGACCAAACCTGCAATCGCGAAAAAAAATCAGCTGTTCCCTACATTTTGACGAGTTATACGAACATAAATGTAGGGAACAGCTGATTTTTTTTTCGCGATTTCAGGTTTGGTACCATAGTAAAAGTTGTTTGTTATCATGAGTACAATCACGTGTTTAGGTATCGGTCACTAATTACCAGTCACCCTGTATAGGTAATATATTATTTTCATCATCACAAACTCGTACCATCACTTCAGCATTATGCATTTAAAGCTGATTTTTTAGTGACATTTATTTATACATATATTATATACCTACTAGCTTTTTCCCGCGGCTTCGCCCGCGTGGAGGTCGGAAATTACTTATCCTGAGGAAACGTAGTATCGGGATAAAAAGTATCCTATGTGTTAATCCAGATTATAATATTAGTTAGGATTAATGTCGCTTTTCGTGAAGAAGTATAACCAACAGCTGCCTTTATGTCACAAGAAATCACAGAGGAGCAATTCTGGTAATTTTAAGAACTTTCAATCTGTCAAAAATACCTCTAATTTCCCTACATAATATTTGACATTGATCTCTGAGATGAGATTGCGACTAGATTTTGAATGTTTTTAATTGCGGGAATTGGCTTTAGGGCCTATAATCCTACAGCTCCTATTTCAACTTTCCTATCATTTTCATATATGATTAAAGCTTACCTGAAATGGATTCAGCATTGGTGTCCGGATTCTCTAATAAATGGTAGTCAGCGTTGGTGTCCAAGCCTTCAGCAATTGTTTGCCAGGCCTCCTTAGAATTGTTGCTATTATTGCTGCTCTGGTGTATGTTATCAACATCTCCATCTCCTATGCTGGACTCTCTCTTCAGTTTTGGTTTCTTCTCTTCTCCTTCTTGGTTGTGGCGTCTCCTTCTTTTGTAGGGTGTGAACAACCGCACAGGACCCATGGCTGGAAAGTGAAAATTCAGATTGCTAAACAATTGGGGTTTATAGCTCTATATTAGCAGTATGTAACAGTAATTTGAATTAGGTGAGCTGTTTCCATGGCAAAGGCGCAATATTTTATAAAATGTGAATTGGGAGTGCCAATTTAGCAGGTGGTATATGTGTTGATAAGCTGCTATCCAGTACCTTTTGTACAGTAATCTCAGCTAAACAAAGTGAAAATCGAGTGACTCCTTTCAAACTCATATGGTTGCATTTTTTTTTTGTTAATTATATCAACATTGTAATCTAATTTTGACCACCATTAATTAAGGTTTTTGCTAGAATATTGAGTAGTAAACAATTTTCATATTTATAATTTGATAAGCACCAAATCTGATAACGGGCCATCGTATGTAAACAAAGGCATGCAATATAGTCTGTTTCTAAATAAGCACAACATTCTGATAACCTGCCTTAATATGTAAGCAACAGCTATAATATTGTTTGTTTCTATGTAAGCTTATTTTACTACTTTTAACAAATAAAATATTTCCAATTATTTATTGTTTATATTGACTTTCATTTTATGCAGCCTGCTTTTCAGAATGTTTGATCTGTAATATTCTATTTATTTTGAAAAATAGATTCATATATAAACTCTTTACTTTCATCTTTCAGCAACAAGAAACCTTAGGAAGATAGTACCCTTTCATGTTTGGCTCAATGGAGTTGCATGGAAATTGCTTTTGTAAGAGCTTTAAAAATATAAAAACATTGCCCGTTCCAGTGAAAGAGGACTACAGAATATTTTCCTAGAGAAAAATGTTCAGATAATTATGCTTTACAAATTCTTGAATTTTAGTAATGGGGTCTGCTGAATTATTATTCATGCTTTTTGATTCCTAAGTGACAAGTGTTCATGATATTGTTTTATATTATTTCTGAGTTGTAATCAGATGCCCAGCAGTGGTATGAATCAGGCTGGCAGTAACAGCAACTTCAACTTTTTATGAAATTCCATTTAATCTTTGTTTTTTTCTACTAAATATTCAGTTAGGCTATTGTATTACAGTAATCACTTGTAAGATTGTATTGTGCAATACATTCATAATTAATTAAATACTCATTCATGTAATAATAATTTGTATATTTTCCCAAAAATGAGTTCAATATGCCAAAGCACTTAGAAAGCATATTTAATTAGGAAAGCAGACTTAAAAAAAAGTAGCAGTTACGTCTATGTTTCTCCAAATGAGCGACATGTTGTGATAATACAACAGATATTTGTTAACACCACAACGTCAGCTAACACATTACCATGCCATAACTATATTTTCCCATAAAATGGTTCAACTTCTATGTATTCTTGCATTAGTATGTTCTACAATGACTTTTTAAAGCTTCTTAGGTTTATAATTTTTTATAGTCTTTCCCCAATACCTCTACTATATCCTTCTACTACAGCCTCTTTGTTTCAGTAACTAACATTTCTTATGGATTTGTAAGGAAAACAAGTAATATTAGATATAACCCACATAGCCCTTTCATTTAATATGATTATAACTTAAAGTTTTGATAGGCAAGTGGTTTGTTTTGATATTATAACACAAGAATGTGCTCATTTAGCCCTGTAGACTGTTCGTTGTCATAATGGTTGCATGCCTTTTGCCTACTATAGTAAGTGATGTACTTTTTGGTATGTTTATGCCTGGCTAATCACTGACTTACTGTATCATAATAAAGTACTGTCACAGTCCCCACCTGACTGATCATCACAGCATGCCCCACAAGTACAGCTTGTTGCATGAGGGGTCAGTATCCCCTCATCAATCAGGGCCTGGATACTTCGCCCACCAAACCTAATAGATCTCTTCCAGTCTTTACTAGAAGCCCTTCCACATAAGGCTTCAAATTCACTTGGTGTGTACCATTCCAGTCCATATTTTATACATCTGCCCCTGCCCCCAGAGCCGAACCTTTGTTTATGTAGCTCAGCCGGCGTATTCTTGCAGCGAATGGGCAATATGGGCATGTTAGCAGTCTCTGCCCATGATCGAGCACTCGTGTGCCGCGCACTGGGTGCGCTTGAGCTGCTCTCCTCCTGCCGATTCGCAGGCGACGGAGGGTTCTGTATCACGATATGAGTCGGCTTTATGTCGTCCGTCACCGGCCCACCTGATATAAACCCATTGTCAACACATATCATAGGCTTGAAATGCGGCAGCTGATCTGACGTTATCACGTTAAATGTCGTGCCAGTAATAAGTGTGCCGACCGGCAGAGACACTGGCACCGTGACCACGCCATTAGAATCACTAGACAATCTTGTATTTTTGATTGCAGTCGACAAAACAGCTCCGCCATCAGATCGGTCGGCATCGTGATCGGCCCCCGCCGACAGGGGATCGGCTTCGGAAACTTCGGTAATGTCCGGCATAACGACGTTGTCCGAACCTCTGTTCTCCGCCATATCTTGTTTCCGCCCACCCATGCATACACCCTTACGGTGCGGATGAATTTTAACTACCACATGAACGTTAAACAACTTGTTTGCACTCACACTAAATGATTACGAACATCTTTCACCCACCAACTGGGGTCCGCCATAATTAAATCGAAAAATGAAAAAAACATTTCACGTACGCTACTTAGGTTATGGCGGGAATTTTGAATCTACAATCTGAAATCATAAAATGCTTAATTATAAATATAATACCGTTTTAAAAGTTTTACGATGCTGTTCCGGTATTATTAATTTGTTGTAAAGTTTATAAATACAATGTAGTATTTTTTATTTGTGGTAAAGAATAGCAGACTATGTCATATACCGTTTTTATCAAAAAAGAGTTTTTATTTTTTTTTATTCACGATTGTTTTCGTCCATCGTCCGAGTTTTGACAGTGTTTATTAGTGTTGCCAAACTAATAAACATTGAGGGGTCCGTGGCTAAATAATAACAGCCGCACAGGTCGATCGATCAGGTTAAGCTACGCTTGCCGCGGTTAGTCTGTGGATGGGTGACCATCTTTTCATACTGAGACCCCTCCGTGCCTCGGAAAGCACGTTAAGCCGTTGGTCCCGGCTGTCATTCGTGGATCTTTGACAGTCGTTACGGGTAGTCAGAAGCCCGAAAGTCTGACAACCAGTCTTACCAAGGGGTATCGCATTACCCAGTAACTGGGTTGTGGAGGTCAGATAGGCAGTCGCTCCATGTAAAATACTGGTATTCAGCTGCATCCGGTTAGACTGGAAGCCGACCCCAACATAGTTGGGAAAAGGCAAGGCAGATGATGATATTAGTGTTGCCAAACTTCCAATTTTATAACAGAATGTAGTTTTTCGTTATGTCTATTTTCTGATTATAATTATGTCAAAATATAATAATTAATTATTCTATCTAATATTTCTGTAACAATTTGATCGAGTCCTATTTTAGGTAAATTACAAATTATTTTCTCACCTTGCACGTCTTTATCATTGTAATCTTCATGTATTTTCAATCATATTACTACTTACTTTCAGTCAATTTACTGTTTGTTAATAAATATACGTTGAATAAATACCTAATTCATCGTTCTAGTCATAGACTAAGGTATATATTGGGAGGTTCTAGCAAGAGTTACGAAAAAGGGTATATAGTGTGGAATTTATTCATTTTGCATGAAGAATTTTAGAACAGGCAACTCTGCTTTGAAACAGGCGGGATTTTTTAAAAAAGCGGTACGTCGCAGCAGCTCTGCTATTTCAGTGAAAGTATTTTTGATTCTAGTATAAATATTGAAATTAACAAATAAATAATAAAAAAAGTTATTTTGTTAGTGCTTTTGTGCAATATCTTTCTTTTACACTTTTAGGTTAATATTTCTAGCTTAGGTCGATTATGTTTCATAGAATTCCATTTCTGTTGGCCTAAAGACTCCTACATACTATGCCGGCGGCCTCAGCCGGAGGGCATACCGCCAACAAGCCCGTCAGCATTCCCGGCGGGTATTTGGAGCCGCCGGGTTTGCTGTACAAACGAGCTGCACAACTGAAATGATGCTCTGCGGCCACCTGATTATGCCGGCGGCGGCGGCATACCCGCTCGGCGAAAACCCGCCGGCTGTGCCACCGGCATAGTGTGTAGGAGCCTTTACGGACCGATGATTACAAAATTGTTGATTCTGGCGACGTGACCTCGTAAATTAGTAACGTGCAGGCTCAGGCTTCGTCTGATGGTTGTTTAAGAAATTGAAGTTCCCGCTTCTTGTAATAGTTCTCTAATCCCTCTTACAACGACAACAATCCAATCATTATTGGCATTACAGCTGAAGTGGAAACTAACTTTTGGAAGGTACTGTACTTACCTATATGTTGTTCGGAAGACAAAATTATAATTTGGTATCTTGGAGCTGATCTGATGATAGAGCGACAAGGTGGACAGGGGAACTCTTTAGGGGCTACTAGTAAACCCCTCGATTTTGGGGTCATACGATTCGTTTTCATGAGTCTAACTTATTGCACTTGGTGTCGAGGGTCTGATGAAGGAGTCAGGAGGTGGACAGAGGAACTCTTTAAGGGCTACTTGTAAAGCCCTCGAGATTGCTAGAAGCCCCTAATCGTCATTACTCCGTTGACTTTATACTTATTAACTTAAGAATATACTAGACGCAAAAGTCAAAAATAAACATATGTAGGTAAAGTAGAAAAAGTTATAAATAAAAGCATGGAGCGCACATTAATTCATTCAAAAAGCGCTCTAGGTACACTTTTTGAATTCAATTTAATTATTTTATCATTTTTACCGCGTTTTTTTTTCAACTAAGTAAGTAATAATACATTTTACTTATCCACAAGCCCCAAATACTTACCTACCTACCCATTTAAAATCACCTCATCAAATACCCATGACCTTTATTATGCCTGACCTTTGCATTATTATAAAAATACTAGCTGACCCCGCAAACGTCGTTTTGCAAAAAAAAAAAAAATAGATAGTAGCCGATTCTAAGACCTACCCCTACCTACCCGATATGCACACAAAATTTCATACAAATCGGTCCAGCCGTTTCGGAGGAGTATGGTAACTAACATTGTGACACGAGAATTTTATATATAAGACAAGCGTGTAAAATAAGCGTTCTTTTTATTTTTTCTTTCGGCTTTTTATCTTGATTTTACCTCATAGAGGGCTTTACAATCTTACAATGAAAAGATTTTGCCCGTGTGTCGCAGAGGAATAGGAATAGACAAATCACATTAATTATACAATAGTGTCAAATCTTGGCCAGGCCAAGACGAAGATGGCGGGACGAGCTTGACTCCTACCGTAGGGACTGGCCGGCACTCACAAAAAAGGGAGAGGGAGCCCTTTGCCCTGCAGTGGGACATTAGGCTAGGATTACATTAGTAGCGTCAAATCTAAGGGAGAAAAATAAAGTAATAATAAAAATTTACATCATCTCCGTGGACGAACTTGAAAATAAACTGCATTTCGCGGGACAATCAAAAGCTGTATATAAATGCGCGAGACAACGGTAATCTGCGTAAAAGTATTGATTATCCGAACGCCATTTCTACGCAATATAATATGACCGAGTTAAAAAGCTCGTTGTAGCAGTTGCAATATTCATCATTTCTCTTCGTTGACGTAGGTTCAAGTGCGCACTCTTACTTTTAGCAGTATTATCAATGGTGGCTTTCCGATTTTACGACAAAAACAAAGAGGAGGGAAATATTTAAAAAAATATGGCTATTATTATTGACATAAATTGAAATGTTTTTATTGTCAATAACTTTTTCATTTTGAGGCAAAATGTGAATTAGTTCAGTTTTTTCCCTTGACGAATAATAATTAGTTAAGTGAGAGTTACTTGTGTGTTTTTATTGTGTAATTTACGATTATATCAAATGGAGGAGTTGAGATCTAAACACAAATCGCTGCAGAGTGCAGCTCACCACATTGCCCTGGAATGCATTCATCATCAGGTACCTATGTTCACAACCATCACCTTTTACACATTTACGATATTTAATAAAGTCTAGTTTGGGGCTCACTGGCAAATAATATATTGTAACTTAGCTGTAGGTAATATTTTAGGCTACTCATGTCTTCTCAACTTGCTATTATACTGTGAACCTGCTTACTGTATTACCTGGACAATAAATATTTTCAATTTCTAATTTCTACCTTGTATCTCGATAACCTAGGCATATAAGCTGAATGGCGAACAGTAGTCTGTTCACTGCTGTATCGTTTCTTTAACTTGAGTCTTGAGTAGATCTTTCAAAAAGTCTGGATATCTTATCTCAAGGAATTGACATAAGATGAAATACATAGTAGAAACCTACAATTTAACATGGGAGTTTCAAACATCTGGCAATAATTATAACAACTCCAAGTTCAACCAGTATCTGCACAAAATATAAAAAAAGTTGCTGCTAAAACGGTAACTTACAGAAAATAGTTTAAATTCAATCAATTTTTATAATGAAACGGGTACTGGGATAGGTCAGGAAAACAACTGACAAATAGCGTGATTCAATACAAAAGAATACATGATTATATTTCCTGTGGTTAGGGGTAATTCACTGTCTGCTGATGGATAGATTGTGTGAATGATGATATGGTTAGAAAGGGGGTTACTACTGAGATTATGACTAATAGTGAAGTATGGAAGAAAAAGCCATGTTGCGCCAACCACAAATAAATTGGGATAAGGGCAGGAGAATGATGACTAAGGGTCCACTGTAAATAACACCATGAAGTCTATAGGTTATTTGCCTAGATTGTAATTAATTTGTAGGTTCACAACTAGCTTATTTTTTTTTATTAATAATAATGAACTTTTAATCAATTTTCAGATGTGATATAGCATTGGTTTAAGTCAGTTTTAGCAACCATGAAGAGCCGGATTCGCTGGGGCCTCAGCTATGGTGGCTACCACGCTGACTACTGCAAAGTACTACCATTCAATAAACTGCACTGTTGCGTGTCCAATGTACAATAATAGAAATGAATACATTTTACACCGCTGATGCAAAATAAAGCTTATTTCAGAGGAGCAAGAGGCAACCAACGCTATTGTGTTATTGAGTAATAATTTATTTGTATCTCATAAAGGAATGATGTCAAAAGCGCTTGTTTCTTAGCATATTGTTTCTTGCGTCTATGAGTGAGCTACAGATATTTATTGATGCCACAAAAGTCAAAATGAAAGAGCAACATTTTACATGGTATAATTTTTCTGTGATTCTTTTTTAATGCAATGATACAGGAACTCTTATGATTCCTTTGGAGCCATACTGTTCTGATTACATGATTAATTAATTAAACAATGTAAGATTGAAAAAAATTGTTGAAAGTGCCCCAAATTTTTAAGAGTGGATATGTTTGACTTTTGAATCATCATAAATGTATATAAAACTTGTTTGTTTAATATTCACAGTGTGGAAGCACAAGTTGGCATAGCTAGTCTTGTATGTAATGGGGTCATGAAGCACACCAACATATCATTGCATAACTCCCTATGTCCCCCGAAAGGTTAGGATGAGTTGTAGGTAATAGGTAATACGGGCTGGTATCTGCAACTCCACGTCAATGCGCGTATTTTGCGTATGGAGGATGAGTTGTATCATTCACATACATTTCGCTACTATTTTAGTTTTATGGGTCGTTCAGTACATCCAGCTATAAACGTGATGTTATTGCAATGCAAAAAGGTCCAAGACTTCCAATGGAACCCACCGGTGTCTCTCCTGTGTCACTCCTAAATAGCTTGTCACTGAGAGAAGATTATAAAAGCTAAGCTATGCCATCTCTGCATGGTTGTTCACAGTGGTATTTGTCCACCCATGTCTGTGCATTGGAACTAGCAGTCGGCACACGGGTCACCGTATCACGTGCACCCGTACCCCTCCCCAGTTCGGCTCCAGCATGCGTTCCAAAACGTACAGCACAGCCCCAAGATGTTTCATCCGAAGGGGCTCAAACCGCACTTCGTAAGTACACGCTTAGCTGTCGTACATGTTCATTTGTTAGATAAGAGGTGAGACCATCAATTTGGCCTGATGGACAACAACTTTTAAGGTTTACTTTTCAATTTGTAGCAAGCTAGCAGATTAAAAAAAAAAAGAATACTGAACTTTTTTCATAATTATCTATTTATCTCTCTTTCAGAAGAGCTCTTCTCTATTAATAATCTGTTTATCCATTTGCTTTTTTCAATCAGTTAATTGTTAATTTATCAGGTCCAATTGACACCAAATTGTATGGTGTAACCTCCATCCTACTCCCAAAAGACTTTGATATTCTGCATTTTAGGGAGCAATTTTTTCAGAATATCCTATTTCATCTTAATGTGGTTTGTCAACTCTTGAGGTATGTAAAACCACCCTTGGGGTAAACAGGTTTTAAGCACAAAGCACTGACAATGTGTCGACACCGCTATGATATTGCTGGCTAGAATAAAACGCTTAAGTGTTTGTATGGAGTTAATTCACAATGTTTCTGACACTTGCTTTCTTGTAAATATATGAAATTGAGCTCTTAAATAAGGCGCACTGAAGTCTCACGTTAAATCAATAACTGTATTAAAATTATGGCAATGGGCACTTATAGACTATACAGGAAGCCAAATTATTAGGCACTATTATAAAATTTCATAAGTAAGTATTATTGAAAAATAAGATATTAGTCTCAACAGTTTCTACCAGTCTTTCACCTGTTACCCAATTCTTCAGGATCCCCGGGCTTATGGAACGCCGAACGACAGCCCTATTTTGGGTCGGGCACTATGCCTCACTCCTCGAGGCAGCCCGGTCCCTGGCAGGGTCTCCCACCTGAACGAGAAGTTCCAAGACTCCTTAACATTGACATCAGATACTGATGCCCTGGTAGCCAAGATAAGCGCAATGTTCCCGACTGTAAGCGAAACACATATCAAGATATTGTTGAAAAAGTAAGTTGTCTGTTTGAACCTGTATTACAAGATGAACAAAACTGACGAACTTCCACGAAAACTTTCATCCCCTATTTATGTCTGGGTAGCATTCCCTTTAGGGGATGAATTTTAAATTATATACTTTTTGAAGTAAAAACTTCTTTAGGCGCGTTGGGAATTTTTTGAGATGGCAAAAAGCCATTGAATTCGCGCCACTGTTACCGTCACCGACAACGCTTCGGATGTGTTCGGCTGTCCTCGGGATGTACTCGGTTTTAATGTAGGTATATCCGATATGTCAGTGAGTGATGGCATAGTATGCTGTTTGTGTTTTGTTTTTACTTCTGTCGGCATTCCCGGAGTGACAGTTTTTTTTTGCTCACCTAATAATTTTATGAAACTCTTGTGCAAAATTTCATTCTTCTAGACCCAGCAGTTTCGGCTATGCGTTGTCTGTCAGTGAATGAATTTAAGATTTTTATTGATGGTGCAACTAGATTGCATTTGATCGACGTACACCAGTCATTGAAAGCCCCTAAAAACTTCACCTTATTACTTTTTAATCATCTGAAAAATCTAGTTGCACACTTACTTTTTAATCATGGTGACAAATGCGACTTCACACAACCTACCATAAATCTATTTGGCGAGTTTGAGTAGCTAAATTGTTCTTGCTGTAGCGAAAGGCGCACTCCGTACAGTTTTACCCACAAACTGTTCCCAGGTACTACAACAGAGAGGCAGTGGTCATATCAGCGCTGCAGGTAGAGAAACACCCTATCACGACGCCAGGTCCCCTCACCATGTCCCCGTCAGCTGTCCGGCTGCAGAAGGGCGCTCCAGGGCTCCACTCGGCCTTGCAGCTCGCTAAAGGCATGTCTGGATCTATACCGGGGTCCAGTCACTATACACCGATAACTGGCACTCCACATGGTGAGAAACATCTACATAATATATTTTAAAGAATATTTAAAGGAGTACCAGATTGAAAATAAATTTGGAAACTTATTGCGTAACACCATTACAATAGCAATATAATACCTTTCATTTTGATAAATCATTATAATTCATACATTATTTACGTTGTCGAGCAAACGCATTTTCAAACATTTGAAGCAATGTATTATGAATTTCCATCAAAGTCCTTCCAATCTTTTCCGTCTTTCCTGTTACGCAATTAGTGTGCGGGATTGGATGCGATGTGTTTACAAAAAATGAGCCTCGACCTTTTTACATGATTTGGCAAAAGCGGTCTTGGCATTAGCTTCTTTTGTTACCGTCGTGTTTCATTATAAGTAGGCTCATATTAATCATTATAATATTGCAAAAATTGTTTACAGGATCTCCATCATTACTTCGACCAGCGTCAGGCGCTTCCAGCTACTATGGCGTGAGATCGTTGGACGGCCAGCCGCCGAGACACCAGTCTCCTAAGATGAAGCTGAAGTAAGTTAGCATTGTATCTACTACGTCATATAGGTTCTTGTCATCAACAGATTTAAAAAAAAAATCGTCTGTGACATTCACTTTTATAACTTATTTATTTGTTCTTGTAAATCTTGTTCAACCATTTCTTTGAAGTAGTACGAATTTAAAAACATATTCTAAATGTAAAGGTTCTTGTCCGTGCAGCATGCTTTCTGCTTCCATACACTTCTAATTACCCATCGTCTCAGATAAACGTGGCCACCTACTAGGCCCAAACATTACAGTATGGGAGGTACTGCTCAATTTCTGTGAAGAATTTTATACTGAATAAACTTTATTTCTAGTACTTAGTTGTTTATTATTCAGTAATCATCTAAATAATAGTCAATGACCGCAACCAAGGGGGAATCCAATGTTACAGAATGTCAGAGCTGTAAAATAAACTTATGAAATTAAAATCCTGCCGCATGCTTTGCCGTAGTTAGGTAAAAAGTAATTTGTTATTATAGGATGATTTCTGAGATCATCTTCAACCCGGAAAACATAGTCAGCTGTATGGAAGTGACGTATATTCCCGTGGGATTTATAATTTTCGATCTCCAAGCGGGCGAAGCCTAGCAAAAGCTAGTTTATAATAATAAACACGAGGTAATTTCCCGCGTGCGTTTGTAATCATTGTCTTTGAGTCATCACGAGACGTTATCAATATAATCTCAAATGTTATTGACGTTATCACCAAAATATGTACATTTTTCAGGTTCTTTAACCATCTCGGACATTATTATTTAAATTTGGTGGTAGCAGTATTGATGTTTAAATTGTGTTTATAATATAATATTGTATTAAGTATGTTGGAATTGATAGGAAGAAAACTGTCCTTTAAGCGCTTTTTGAGTAGGCATAGTGGACCCGAAGTGTTGAAAATAATGCCATCTTGTGTTACTGGAACCGTGGAAAGTGAACCTTCTGAAGCGTACACGAAAAGTGAGCCTTCTGATGAAGCATGCAGAAGAAATGAACCTTCTGATAAGGCATACACGAGAAGTGAACCTTCCGATGAAGCATACTTGAAAATTGATATCACTGGTTTTCTAAAAAGGTCAGCTTTAGCTGTAATGGTATAGTTCATCTCGTCGCTTTACCACTTCTGACAGCAATTCCCAGTATATTGAAACTTTACTAAGGTTGAAACTATCTAACTGTCTCATAGACAAATAACCCTTGTTGTTTTATGATAAAGCAATTAAAAATTATGACTACACACAATTTTCCTCATGTACATTATGCACGTCCAGAGCACCAATGGATAGTCATCCACATTGCAGACTGGCAAATATTTTTGCCATGGCATGAGCGGGCCCAGTAGTAACGGCCTTGACTTACGAGTTGTAGGTCGTAGGTTCGATCCCAGACAGGCGCTTTACTTTGTGTAAATTATTTCATCACCACTACTCTCAAAACGGTGAAGAAAAACTTGGACATGTCCTGGAACCATAACTTAGAAGACATGTGTCATCTACCAACCCGCATTGGGCCCGCGCCGCGTGGTGGATTACGGCCCACTCCCTTTCACAGACGAGGCATGTGCCCCAGCAGCGAGAACATTATAGGCTGGTTACGTTATGAGTTAGTGACGTTTATTTCCTGTAGTACGCCACTGGCATCTGTTCTGTCCTGCATGCCAATAATTAGCCGAGTAAAAAGACTTCCATTTGACATATCAATGTCCATAGTTAAAGAAATCCCTTTAAAATTACAGATACCTCAAAAGCATATTCCCAAAAGCGGAAGAAACGTTGATACTAGACGTGTTAGCGAACAAAGACAATAACGTACAGAAGGCCAGTGAAGAGCTTATAGTCATGGGGTTTACCAAGAAGGAGACTGTCGTCGCACAGAAGAAGGAACCCACACCTTTACCGCAGAAGAAAGTCGTCACTATCATGAAGACTACGGCGGAGAAGAATGAGTGTAAGTACTGACATAGTTTTCGTGGTGAGGGTCCCGGGATGGCATCGTGGGGACCGGTCGTTCTGGTGATGCTTGGAAGAAGCCTATGTCCAGCCGTAGACGTCTTTTGGCTGTCATATTAATGGCTTGGGGAATAAGGGGGTGTATTGATAAATCAGCCTCATTTATGTCAATTTCAATGGTGTCAGTCTTAATGCAAGGGAAAACAAACAGTACTATATTAAAAATAAACAGAAATTACTTAATACTAAGTACCTAGTACATTTTCCACAGATTACAACTTACATAGATATTTAAAAACTGATGGCAAACGTTATTGTGGTTAGGGCAAAATTAATTATTATGAACAAAAGAAACTAAAAATCAAGACTCTTGTTTGTGAATGTGTAGTCTATCCTACGGGTCCTATAAAGATAATAATAATTTACTAAAGCATACGGAATCTACTGCAGATCCTTCAGAATTTTAGCTATATTACTATTAAAAGTATTTCGGTAATACTATGTCGATTTCAATCAATTATCAATCAATCAATCAAAAGTTTATTGTGGATCATAGGTACAGTTCTTAAATATTTAACAATTTTGATCAGCTATGTCCCGCCCGTAGGGCATACAATAATAATAATTACATTTAAACAGGCTACTACTACTACAATTACTACATCTTCTATCTATTATTTATTAAAACCATCACAAAATGTAACAAAACAACCAACAATTTCAGTAAAAGAGAAACTCCAAAAGAAATACAGCAGCATAGCAGAGCGGGTCATATCCCTCGCTCTAGAAAGCGTTGGCTTCAACGAGGACCGAGCGGAACAGATGCTGACTGCTGTACTGCAGGAGGAGGCGGCTCCGAAAGTCGTGAAGGTCGAGGTTAAGGAGACTCTGAGGCCCAATACTGCGGAACCGAAGAAGGGGTAAGATGCATGGCTGTTTGATGTTAGGAAGTGTCTGGGGTATGGAGAAACGAAGTGGGATAGTAAGATTCGCGTTTAAAGACGACGTGTTAGCCAAAACATTAAGCATATAATGAACTGCTAGCTTTTGCCAGCGGCTTCGCCCCCGTGTAGGTCGATAATTATCCCACGGGAACGTACTCCCGGGATATATAAACTATCTGTCTGCCAAATAATCATCCAAATCCATTCGATAGTTTTTGCTATTTTCGTATCTAAATGACTCATAACTTAACATCGCGTTTGTATTCCTCGGAGTATTTCGCTACTTGCGTTATCCAGTTCCATAATTTTAATTGGGCCTCCTATAAAGATTATGGAACTAACCGTGCCATGTACAGAGGGCCTTAGGGTCGCCTGACCTTACACGGCACGGTTTCTCTACGGTACGGCATATAAACCGCGCCGTAGAAAAAAATGTCCGTCAGCAAACTTCCATAATGATCCATACAGCACTGACGACCGTGCCTACACGGCGAATGAACTGTAGTTTTTCATGGCAAGGAAAACTTGTGTACAAAGGGCCCAATGAGTCTTTGTTGCAAGAATTTCGTGGTTCTATAGATCAAGGCATTCAAGCAGTAAACTAGGAACATGTTCGGAACTTATCTTACTATCCTAACTTGTCTACTAAAATCGCATCCTCCAGGTTTAAGCGGTGATTATTTGTATTGACACAGCTCAGATATCTTTAATTAATTAAGTGTCATATAAAATAATCACTGTTTTGAAACGAGATTTGGGCAAAATCTAGAACAATTCAACAGTCGTTTTGTTAATAAGGACATACAGGTAGCAGGGACATCGTTACAGTGTAACTGTGACAGGTCCTTTTTTTCTAATACTCGACGTGTCATTTTAACGCCCAGTACTGTCCAACTAGATTTTCTCAAATGTCAAATTTTCCTTCACATACTTATCTATTATACAGTCCGTTCACAGTTATTTTACCTCTGACAGCAGCAACCTTATTGTAACGAGAATAAAGATCACAATGATTTTTACAGACTTGTCAATAGCAGCAACCCAACAGCAACCTTATTAGAATGTGAATAAAGATCAGTGTGCTTTGGACGGTGATGCAAAATCAGAGGTAAAATAATTGTGAAACTTCTTCAACTACTGACAATTGACAAGATCGTTTCCAACGTTACAGTAGTTATAACGTCCCCTCAGCCCTAACACTATTGACACAGGTCCCTTACATACTTGACTGCCTATCGTGTACGCAGAGCAAAATTAAGATAACTGTTAAGGGGGATGCGCTAAGGTAGCCCGCGAAATTCTAATTTTCTCACGTTCACGTTTTTTGCAATTTGCAGGTCAGTGTCGGGTTGTATGTTGATTAAAATATGATTCACAACCGTAACATACATGGCTTTACAGATTATAATCATTAAAATCAGCAATACAACTCTGAGTTAGAATTTGACTCAAATGTCATTATAATTTCATTAAATAGCTATTCAAGAGGGTAATATGAACTTAGATAGTTGTATTGGTGATTTTTATGATTATAATTCTAAAAATATATATTTTTTACGGCCGCAAATCATGTTTAGATCAACATACAACCTGATACTGACCTGCAAATTGCAAAAAAACGTAAGAAGATTTGAATTTCGCGGGCTACCCTGGCGCTTTCGCCTTAACATGAGTTGTCAACGAATGTAGGGAGTCTAGTATCTGTCTGTCGTGCTAAGAAAAAAGGACCCATAATACATTACATCATTTAAAATGAACGACATTACATATGTTAAATAAGAATGCACTTCTACATCTGGTCAATGCCTATGGCCGTTCAGAAGTTCAACTATCACAGGCCACACCCCAATTCATTCATAGTCTGCTATTGATTCGCAAGAGTTGTAGTACATGTTCGGAAACAGCTTAAAATACCGCATTAGCGCATATATTTAGTTCTGCAGTAAAGCAACTACTGCGTAAAGCATAAAGATATACAGTAAAAAAGCCTAAACAGTTGGGTAATTACGTAACACACTAACAGTAGCAATGGCTTTCATTTTGACAGTTCAACAACATTCATTGCGTTATTTACGTTGTTGAGCAGACAAATTTTTCGAACATATTATGAATCAATGGAATAGCAATCCTTCAAAATTATTCAGATTGTGATTAAAAGTGTGTTACGCAATTAGGGTGTTGTTTTTCTCTTAATTTCAATTCGATATCCATAACTTTTTTCTTTTCATGACAGATGGGTAGTATGAAATCTGTGGCCACTTTCTGAATCCAACCTCAATCCCTAATGCTTCTTAGCTTCTCACACTACGGTGTTGCTTAAATATCTAAATATCCCTTGATTAAAAATATACATGAATAAGTAACTATACCTAATTGCGCTAAAAATATAATTTAATTTAACTGCAGTCCAAGTTTCATTAGGTAAGTGAGATCAAAGTAATTAACACCTGAACTATAAATATATAAAAAAGTACTGATTCACTATTATATTAATTAATTTCTCATTATTAAGCTAATACATCACATCAAGTCTAAACAGCACTATCCAATGTGTTGATAAATTTTCATTGATAATAATTACATTACATTTTTCATTCGATGATATTTTTGCAACACTTTAACATACATGAGAAAATGATTTTAATTCGGCGGAGCTGATGAGTATATTACATTGAATAATATTGTTTTACACATTTTACAAGTAATATTAAGTTTGTCAAATCCCTTTGAACCTCGATTTTCCCGTTCCTTCTTGTATGAACCTTTTAACCGCTAACGCCGGCTAATCCGACAAATATTTTCGTGTCCATTTCGCCAGGGTCGTATATTTACGACCAAATACCACAGCTCGTTTAATCTCCTTTTTTATTTAATTACGATGTATTCTATCAGGTATTTATTTTTCGGGATATTTTCGGGAGATTGCGACTAGATTTTGAAATTACAGGAATTGGCCTTCTGGTCTAAGACATATATTGCAATGCCAAGTTTTACATATCGCAGCAGATCGAACAAGTTGACCACGATTCCATCCAGTGCCCCTATTACAATCCCATTGAATAACGGGTGTAAAGAGACGATAAACGAATCCGAGTCAGTTGTACTATGTCATTGTGATATTTTTTTTTATTGAACCAAACCTGGGAACCTTATGGCCACGGCGAAATTGAAGGCCAAAGTTCTATTTTTTTACTTTTCTCCACCGAAACAAGATTTTAAGTGTTATTACTTAATTTACAACAACTCCTGTACCGTTGCATGCACCCAAAAGCATAATGTTTTGCGTGCTTTGTGTGCTGCCATAAACAGCAATTTTTCACCCCATAAATAAAAGTCGTTTCTCAGCTATCATATTTGCTCTATGTTACTAACTTACGTAGATAATGGCTATGTTGTGGGTCTTTTTACACCCCCTATACCCACCGATCCCTACCGTTAATCTAATTCCAAAATTGACTATAATAAAGCAAATACCTATGCTCAATGCTCATCGCCTCCGCCCCTCACCACTCATTCTCCCGCGCGTACGCCAGTGTTGACGCGGAGGCGCGCACGCCGAGCCCGGCCCCCGCGCCCCCCGCCTCGCGCCGCATCAAGACGTGGACCGAGCACTTGAAGTATGTTACGAACGCTTGTTCGAATGCTGGGTCCTGTTTGTTTGGCCCCTTTTCATACGTCATGGTTAGACTGACTTTCCAAGAGAGCTGCGCGAGGTAACGAAGGCAAAAACCCCAATAATGGAAGTGGTCCATTTTGAATGGCATGAATTAAATCGGGATGGGCATTATTTGGGGTTCCAAATAATTCCCATCGTGGTGTCCTAAAAATATTAATGATCACTCTAATATAATAAATGTGCCTCTTTTTGTGAGTCTCAAATAATTCCCATTTTGTTGATCTAAATTACTAAAAAGCCAATTAATAATTTTATTATTTAGTACACAAAAACCAAACAGTACAATGTAGTGTCTTAAGATTATGTTGTACAACAGTGACTCAGATTAAAGTCGAAAGTTTGACTTCTGAACAATGCAAGAAGCCTGTCTCTTAGAAACCAATGCTTCCCGAAAGTGCAGTGACACACAACTACGTAACAGTCATGCAAGTACTTTTAATTTACCAAATACAAATAAAAAAACTGCTCTCAAAACGGTGAAGGAAAACATGGCGCGAAAACCGGCATGTCTTAGAAACAAAAATTTTAAGACGTGACATCTACCAACCCGCACTGGGCCCTCTCTCTCACACCGAAACAAGGCTCGTGTCGCAACAGTGGGGACACTATAGGCTGATTATTATAGTAAATGAAAAAAAAAAAAGTATATTATGTGCATTTTATTAGAAAATATATACTTTACTAGCTGCACCCCGCGGTTTCATCCGCGTAAATGTCGATCCCGTAGGAATATCGTGATAAAAAGTAGCCTATATGTTAATCCAGAGTGACATCTACCTCCATAATATTTTTATCAAAATTGGTACAGCCGTTTGAGCGTGAAGAAGTAACAAACATATAAACATAGACACACACACTCACAAACTTTCGCCTTTATAATATTAGTGTGATATATTTTCTAATGGAGTTTATTTTAATTAGACTTAATAAATAACTGCAAACAGCTTTGAGTTTTAAGAGGATCAATTCGCATTTTGAATATGAAGCAATTTCATTGTTGGTTTCTGGTCCGCTACCTCGCACGGCTCTGGTGGAAAGCTAGCCTAAGACCGAATGTATCCTGCTGGTATTGTCACGAGCATAAATATATTCCTACGGATAGCTTGGCAATAACATCTGATGTCATGATTCGTCCATAAATAACTGTCGTCAAGATGACGGAAAATATATGTAATCATTTCCTATACTTTGGCTGGTCTGATAGTTTTGGTAATTCTTCGATGTCACATAATGGTGCTGCCGTTTGACGCCTACCACAAATGATCCCATATATTTGCCGTCATCTTGACGACAGATATGAATGGATGAAATCTGGAAATCTCTACCTACGTCTGTGTTTCCGAGCGGATACAACCCGAATCTCTTCATAGTGAGAGTGAACAGGCTTCTTCTGGGTAAGCTCACTCCATCGTCGACTTTGTCTCGTATCACCTCTGACCTAGACTAGAGTCAAAAGCAACACCATTTCAAATTAAAAAAAAAAACAGATATGATTGCCAAGCTATGCGTAGTAATATATTTATATTCGTGACTACATGATACATGTGAAAGCTTTCATAATTGCTATCAACATTGTCACTTGCGGTTCTGGCACTGGCTACCCAGCAGAATGAACGTATGAAAAGGGACTTACACGATTTCAAAGTCTTTTGTGAACAGGTTTATGCATAGAATCAATTATTGATTTATAACATGAATTTGACATAAATGCATTGTGAAAATCTCCATTAATATTACTTTTCAGCTTCTCAAAGCTAGCAGCTATTATAAGTATTTACAAACAGATAACATCTACTTTTGTTTATAATGTTTTAGTTCCGTGTATGACTCATAGAATTGTGTCCAAACACTTAATATACCTAAAGTGAAAAAGAACCTAATCTGGTAATTCACTTGAAGATAACGAACACTAGTGATAATTAGATAAAATAGTACATGACATGTGTCATTTCATATTAATACCTATTTGAAATCCAATGCTTAAATAATACTGCATTGTTTAGTAGTAGCCTTTAAATAACTGCACATTTTTACAGTGTTTAACCAATTTACGGTAGGTCCCCAAAATTGTGAAATTTATTAAATTAAATTAATGTTAAATAGTATCACTGATTGTAATATTATTGGAGATTTCAATATAAAAACAAAATAGGACCCAGCATCGACCCTTGCAGAGCACCAAATTGTGATGGTACAACTTAAAATGTGTGTGTTGATTAATAAAACTAAATGTGTCGCGAATGTTTCGTGAATGTCTTTTGTGACTGTCAAGTTTAGTTAGATGTGTGAAATGTGTGTTTTAAAAAGAGTTTTACTAAGCATGGTGTGTGTATGTTAGTCGAAGGCTTATGTTGAGTTTTCTGGTATAAAGGCTTATTTTGTATCAATGAAGCAAACTTTTTGCAGCAAAAATAACTGTGTTTTTATATTCCGTGAACAGTTATTACTAAGAAAAAGGTACAGTTAGTTTCACTTTTAAAAATAATAGGCATGCTGTCACTGAAATGGATTTAATTGTGTTTGATTATATACCTAATAAAATGTAACAAAATAGTAGATTTTGGCTCGAAGTGAATCGCTTTTTAAGTACTAATTGCAAAGTAATTGCAAAGAAATTAAATTATTTACTCAAATAGCTTAACGGTTAAAAAGTTTTTTTTTAAATAAATACTTTTCATAGGTCAAAGTGAAACTAGATTTTGTTCATTGTATACTGATAGGATTTTTTTAAAAAATATGTGTAAATTGTCTAGTGATCTGTATTGTTTTTATTGTTTGTGTGTTTTAATTGTTCCTTAGAATAAAATAAATCCTTAGCAGTTCAAAAGTATAGATTGATACCATCACTGTATATTTTTTGACATCAAGGACCTTATAGTTTGAGTTCATAGAATAGATTTAACATAGGAATAATAATAAACTTAGTTTTATTGCCTTCACGTTTAGAAATGCAAAATGATCACAATATAGAAGATAGGAATGTGATTGATTGCTATAACTAAAAATGTTAGCGAATAGATTTAGATCATCATACCTAGATCTCGCTAGTAAGTAGCCATCACATTCATGATCATTTTATTATTATTTGGCTTCCTCAGAGTCACTCTTTATCACCGACTACTTCAGAAGCACAATAGTTTCAAGACTTCCTTAGAATAATAATAAAAAATAGTCATTAGGAGTATTGCATGCCGTCTTCTGTCTTAGGTTGGTTTGTTTGTTACAAATATTGGTTCAAACGTTTGTGGACTGCGAATGTTGCAGGCCGATATTGAAGACCAGTAGCAGTGTGGAGTCCAAGTTCAAGTCACAGTATAGTTCGCCAACGAATGGCCCTAATTCTTCGCTGCGACAAGGACCAAAGGACAGTTTGTTACTGTATGTATTTCGATGAGATTAAGCGTTATAATTTAGAGTCTGTTGTCAATCAGTATTTATCCAACAACTCTTAAATGATTTAATGTAAAGAAATTCAACAGGATCCGAAGAGTATGGATTTTTTCAAAATTTAAATGCGACGACATAATTTTGTCTCGCTGCTGTCAACAAACTGCTAATGCTAGGAGAAGACAAGTACTCTCTATTTGGCGCGTTTAACAGATGCACTTAAACTACTTACAGCTCTTCATACAGCTTTAAAATAACGCACTTGTTCAGTGTCTTCACCAGCAAGTTGCATTGCATTTAAACAAAGCTTAAAAATTGTGTGCCATACGCAAGCTTTTAAACACAGTGTAATATCTCGTTTAAAAAAAATGCAATTTAGAACTGTGTGTCTTGACACTGCGCCCTTTCCTACTTCATTTGGTGTCGTGGGCTTTAAAAACACTATAATGTTCCCTATTTCTTATTTTCCTGTGCATTGACGTCACCACAGTATACACGCTTGGCAAAGGCTTTTGACGTTGACGGTACCTAATCGACTGGCTTGTTTTTATGGTTTTGAAAAGTACTTTACGTTTCCAGACTGGATTACATGCCTTGGACAGGGCCAGACCCAGAACTTCGCGGTGGCCAATCCGTCAAAACTGAAGGGCCAGAGCTTCGTGACAGGCCTCTCCCCCTAGCTCGAGGCCCGTCTGGCCTCGCGAAAGGCCCTTCCGGAATCGCCAAAGGTTCTCTATATCAGAAGTTGAGCAAGAAGTCTGCTAAAATGTAAGTTTTTTTCCCAAATTTTGTTGCTGGCTAAGGGCGAATTTCACCGCGTTCAAGACATGTCAGTGACATCGTTGTTGTTGCAGTTTAGATGTACTGATCGCGTTCAGTTTCTTTAATGAAATTCGACCTTAATTTATTAACCTTACATTCCAGTTCTTATTAAGTACAACAATTGAATGAGTACTTTCAAATGTGCAATTAGATTGTGATTCATTGACGTGCATAGTTGACATTGACCGTTCAAACCGAACCCCAGTCCAGTCTTTTCACAGTTATTTTACCTCTGGCAGCTCCAAGCCAACAGCAAACTTATTACAACAACAATAAAGATCACTGTGACTTTACAGTTGTACCAACCCAGCAACCTTATTGACACGAGATTAAAGATCACTGTGATATTTACAGCGATGCAAATATTTAATAATTGTGAACGGACTGTAGCATGCCAGCCGAAATAGGTCCACTGTACGACCATCGACTGGTCGATCTTAATCGACCAGTCGATTTTACATTTATTTAATAGAAGTACAGTTAGTTTCTTTTTGAAAGATGTTACTGGTTCCTCTTTTATGAAATTAGGAATGTGGTCGACTGGTCGATCTTAATCGACCAGTCGATTTTACATTTATTTAATAGAAGTACAGTTAGTTTATTTTTGAAAGATGTTACTGGTTCCTCTTTTATGGAATTAGGAATGTGGTTAAAAATATTCGGTGCCATACCAAAAACACTTTTCCTCAACAAAGCAGTCCTACGGCAATGAATGTTGTTGAATTGTCAAAATGAAAGCCATTCCTACTGATACTAAGTTACGCAATTACCCCACTGGTTCAATGTTATTTACAGACATATATTTTGTTTCAGCATCGGTTAAATGCAGCGAGCTTACGACATGGACCGCCTGTGCCGAATATTCTTCATGACTATGTAAATGATAGTATTGTAATTATGAAGTAGAAGGTTACATTTTAGTAGCAGGATGAATATGGTAAAGTATAGATCATTACAATTTAAACCTTATGTCAATGACCCAAATGATGTTTTTGCAATGACTTTATCAACCTACTTTGTTCAAACCTGCTGCTAAATGAAACCCAACCTTAAGCATTCAAGTTATAAAAAAACGATCTCATTATTTTTAAAACATGATAAAAAACTTTTGCTCAAGACAAAAATATAGGTATCGATAATAAATAGGTGGCACTCTATAATTAATAAAATTTAATCTTGCCTAATCTAGGAATTCTTAAAAAAAAATGTTTTTATACCGTACCTACCAACTACTGGATCCGTTTTTGTACATCGTTTTTATTTAATTGAATATACATGAGTATACAATTCGAAATTATAGATTATCAAGTTCATAATACTGGTTGGCAATTTAGTCATCTGCAACCGTCAAAATCCATATCCGCTTATTAAAAAAGTAGAAACACCCCCTATGATGGATATGGATTTCGTAGGAAACCCCCCTTGACGAATCATCATCTGCCTATCCTTTTCTCAACTTTATTGGGGTCGGCTTCCAAACTAACCGGATGCAGCTGAATACCAGTATTTTACATGAAGCGACTGCATATCTGACCTCCACAACCTAGTTATTAGTTAACACGATACGCCTTCGTAAGACAGGTTGACAGACTTTCGGACTTCTGTCTACCCGTAACAACTGTCAAAGATCTATAAATGACAGCGGGGACCAACGGCTTAATGTAATTTCCGAGGCACGGGGGGGGGGGGGGGGGGCAATGTAAGCCAACATTCCCACAGACGTAAAAATATCGCGGCGGCATCTTATCGCGCGTTCTGGATTTCAACTCTAGGTGTTGAACCGAGCATTGAAAACCGTCAAAGGAGTTCATCCCAGCGTCGAAAAAATACGCTGTTGGATTTCAGCTCCGCGAAAAAAGATCGCCGCGGGCAAAACGCGCCGTGTGTACCTGTGCTAATTGTATGGTCACCCATAAACGTGTAGCGGTATCTACAACGCCACATGCGAACAACGCGTCATAATGACGTCACGCAAAATCCTGCATCTCGCAAGCAGAGTTTACCGTTACCGCGCAACTAACATAGATACAACGGCCCGACATGAATCATTGGGCAGTTGTACGCTGGACACAACACCCGTCTGGTCGGAAGATCCTCCCTCTATAAACGAACCGGCTGCAGCAAACGTAGCTTAAACTTTAATCGATTCGTGCGGATGTTATTATTTAGCCACGAGCCCCTTGACGAATGCAGGTGACTATATAGCCCCCCTGTATGAATCGATATACTGAATGACTGAATTTTACCTTCTTTCTAACCTTCGATAAAACTTGTTTACTTCTTTCTAAATCAGATATTAGCAACTTAGGGTAGAAATTGATCATTGCCAAAAATGTTATCTTGTTGTGGTTTATTAATTTTATTTGTGTTTAGGACATGCGGAGTAGTTGCGTAACACACTAAAAGAGGCAATGACTTTCATTTTGAAAGTTCAACAACATTCATTGCGTTATTTACGTTGTTGAGCAGACACATTTTTCGAACATATGAAGCAATGGATTAGCAATATCCTTCAAAATGGATCAGATTTTGATTGGAAGTGTGTTGCGCAATTATTGGGGTGCTGTTTCGTTTGTCTTTTGACAAGTAATTTAATAGGAAGTTATTTTGAGGTGGTGAAATAGGACCTTAGTCTATATGTAGTTACAATTAAGTTTGAAAATCGTCTTTTGATATCGACTGCCGAGAAAACGGAGGCTTTTCTGGTGACAAATATTTTTTACGGATTTTGCATTTACGAATTTATTAACATCCAAAGGTTTAATTAAAGGGTGTTTTATTAATCTTTTATCAGTATTATTACTTAAGTTATTAACTATAATTTCTTTACTTAATTTTGGAATCAAAGCTGTGAGATCGTCTTATATACTATTATATAGTATATAAATAAAACAAAGTCGGGTTCGTTACACCATTTTTAACTCTATAACGGCTGGACCGATTTTTATGATCATTGATTTGTTGGTTTCTCTCCGCCCCGAATAGCAATGTAACTATTAAAACATGAGAAAAAATTCAAGAAATAAGGATATAATTCATTTTCTCAAACATTTTATATGGAACGGCTTTTTGATGATATCTTCAAACTTAGTACTACCTCATAGGACTATTAACTTCGTACGAAGTTAATTCATTAATTTTTAAATAAAATTAATAAACCAACAACAATATTCGATAGACTTGCGTTGTGCCCAGTTCTTCCGACCTCTTGCATTATTTTAAGAAAAATAATTAGTAATTGATAATTACTATATCAGGGACTCTGTATCCGGCCAAAGATGTGTGTGAAAAATAAAATTGTACAAAGTGTGTGTGGATTTCAAAATATTATGTGAAATATTGAACGAGAATTTGAAGCTTTGCTTTGCGCTAAATTGTTAGGGAAATACGACCCTAAATGATCGTTCTTGGTCATATAAAATCACTATTTGCATGGGAGAAATAGGTTACAATAAAAATACCAAAAATGAATAAGTCTTAAACCTACAGTATGCCGTCGTAAATACAGCATATACATTTTGAGATGAAGTTCTACCAGGGCCCCTATTTAATACTAGCTGCGTCCCGCGATTTCGCCCGCATAAGTCTCGATCCCGTGGGAACACCGGGATAAAGGTATCCTATGTCGTAATCGAGGTCATGGTCTATCCATGTGCCAAATTTTATCCAAATCCATTGAGCCGTTATAGCGTGAAAGCGTAACAAACAAAATTCAAAATCTAGTTCAGATAACTGACAATGCGACATAATTATGTACTTGTCAATAATTGACAAAATTGATTTTACAGGACAGGTTAATCCTAAAAAATATTATAAATGGTGAAAGTGAGTTCGTTTTTTTGTTAGTTACGCTTTCACGCTAAAACGGCTGAACAGATTAGGATGAAATTTGGCACACTGATAGACCGTGGCCTGGGTAAGGAGATAGGCTACTTTTCATCCTCGTGCACAGATGATGTCGCGGGCAACAGCTTGTTAGTAATAATGCAGAAAATGAATGAAAGAAACTTTTAAAATGTCGCCTACCGGTTTTAATTAATATGCCCGTGGTAGGGCGTCGTCTCCTGTCACTCATACCCCTTTTACAGGCACTTCAATGCTGTCATATCCCGCCCAGGGGCTGTATTATAAAGTAATAATGCTATTATGATTTCAGTCCTCAAAAGGGATGCTATCTAACATGTATAGCTCCATCTCTCTTAGAATCATGATGGCATTAAAACGTCAAAATACGGCACCAGAGGGGCAATTCTGGTAATTTTAAGAACTTTCACAGTCTGATCTCAGTCTCTCAATCTGTCAAAAATACCTCTAATTTCCCTACATTTTGACAAGTTTTTGACATTTTTTGTCGCCGAGATGAGATTGCGACTAGATTTTGAACGTTTTACATTACGAGAATTGACAAAATTGACCTTCTGGTATTGTTAAACTCGATACGTACAGACGCCTGCTAGGGTAGGTAACCTCGTACACAAATACCGTAGTAACCGATGTTGACTAGGTAACTGTCAGTCGTGACGATATGAACATCAGCTGCAAATATTTTTAGGGCAAATATACGATACTATAGTAGATATACGCCAAAGTTCGTGGCAACAGCGGTCGTAAATCGCGAGAACGGGGCGATACGAGACTTATTTATTTTATAAATCTCTTTCTAAATATTAACCGTTAAACTCGCACGTTTCATGACCGCGACTGCCACGAGTCTTGGCTTTATAAGACAAACCTTAGACGGTTATTGGGCGGTTAGATCGCATTCATCCCAGTTGTCTTATAGTCCTGGTAGGATATACGTCCGTACACGATGTTTCTTTTTTTTGGCTAATTGTCATTCCATATGTAGCCGTGGTAACGGTCTATTATTTAAAATTGTATCTGTAGAATATCACTGCCTCACCAGTTTACAGTAGAATGTTTGTGCACGTGATTACCTATATATGATAATCATGTTTTATAGGTACTTATACATTCTCTTTACGCATCTGTCCTGAATGAGAGAAACAAACCAACCTTAGATTTATCTCTATTATAAACGGTACTTTAATCCATATCCATACTATATAATAAAATAATGTCATAAATGTGCTTACACACACATTCACAGCGTGTACACTTGGTTACCGCGCGCATCGCTTTGTGGGATAAAAATACAGTAACATCCGGGTAGTGTACGGTCACCTAATAAGAACGTTGATCACTTTCATAATCACTTGAAACTCTTAAGGCTCAAATCACACCGAGATGGCAGCAAAGCGGCGAGTAGTTTCAGTGTCACATAACTTTAAACTTTATCTTCATTACTATAATACATAGTATCGCTTGAGAAACTTGAAAAGGTCGCGCGGCCGCCCGCGGCGCCGCGAGCCCTCCAACGACTCAAGTTACTCAAGCGATACTATGTATTATAGTAATGAAGATAAAGTTTAAAATTATATGACACTGAAACTGCTCGCCGCTTCGCTGCCATCTCTGTGTGATTTGAGCCTTAGCGTCACAATTTTAAGATGGCCATTTGCATCGTACAATATGACTGCGTCGTTGGTCTAGTGGTCGCAAGCGCTACTGCTGAACATGAGGTTCTGGGGTTCCATCCCCGGGTCGGGCGGTGTTTATCGAGTTTTTCCATCTGGAATTTCTCGGTAGCAGCCCGGAGTCTGGCTTTGTGCCCGGTTAATGGCAAAAGGCTCGCCTCCTATCCTATTGCATGTGACTTGGACGTAACTGGCGACATGTGGGTCAACAATATGTACACCTCTGCACATCCCCGCGGGAATACAGGCGTTATGTGATGTGCTAATAATATGACCATGGTATAATAATATACTTATATTATTATACCATGAATATGACTAAGTTCTAAGTATGTTTAATGTTGTCGTAAGCAGACCGAACTTTACTTCTAAAGATCGGCTCTCGCCATCGAGTTACTAAGATTCGTGACGCTAATTAGTATAATAAATTATTTTTGTATATAAACGCGTTAATTAAGTGTGATTAGGTAATAAAATTTCTGTGCAATATCATTGGCTTATGAACATAAAGTAGTACCATTAGTTGGTGTAGATTTCGTGCAATAAAGGTGGAACTTAATTTAACATAACAAAATTAGACTTTATTTCTATTGTCTTAAGAAACGGTATTTATGGCTGTATGGACGTAGTCTAAACGGTTGCTACGCGGTCGTTGATATGGCACGTCGGGTTTTAAATAGGGTTTGTAGAGCATCGTCCCTGTCACTCATATGTTTATCTCTTTCTAAAACCCATCATCATCATTCTACTGCCCTTAACTCAATTTATTTGGTGTCGGCGCAACATGTCTTTTTCTTCCATACTTCTCTATTAGTCGTCATCTCTGAAGTCACCATCATTCTAGCCATATCATTTTTTACATAGTCCATCCATCGTTTCTTTGGTCTTCCCCTACTCTGATAGCCATCGAAACTCTTACTCAAAACTTTATTTCTAAAACTCAATGGGCCAATTAACGCCCGGGTTCTGAGGGTCTACTGTCCGTCAACGAAGACACGGGCCCGTCCGTAACTAATTGGTCAGTCTAAAGAAGTCAAATTCATTTTTCGGACGGGCAACACATCGGGTGAAGGGACTGCTGTCAAATCGTGTTATCTTTTATTATTAGTTCGGGCCTCGAACTAATATTATTTCTGTTAGTGATACGGATTAGGAAATGCCTGAGTAGACCGACAGCCAGTGGCGAGTAGTTAAGAGTTTGTTTCCCCTTTTTATTTATCTATAAGTACACTAGTTCAAACGACAAAAAAGGCGCGTACAACATTGCATCATTACAAAGATTTAGTTATCCTAACGTCTATTTTCAAAATTTTGTACTCTACGGCTTTATCCGTCTTATAGAACATTAATATTATATCCAATAGCCAATTTTTACGTATTATCTTATTATTAAGTCCTTATGATTGTTTTAAAGTATTACTGAAATTATTTGTGCCAATTTTACCGTTCGTATGTCTAGATGATTTATTTTAGTATAATAATGTACCTGCAAATGAAATAGCCATCGAATCACTTCTTCCATTTGTGTTTATACACATTGTAGACATATTCAAATAAGGTAGATTAAATTACGGTATACCTGACCGGACTTTCTGAATTATAACTTCGAAGCTCTGAAGGCGTGGGTCTTTACTAAAGCATTGTTCGTAATCTCAGATAATTACATTCCATCGCCCCATAATCAGTTATCTTATTTAGTGAAATGTATTCCAAGTTGATTTTTGAGTGACCATTTGTAACAAAAAGGTAATAATATGTTTTTGTTGCAATGGAATCTGTAATATGACATATTTTAAATTCAGTATATTGTTCGAAAACTTGAAAATTATCTCAAATTCCTGGCTCTAATATAGTGTGTTTTTGTTTAAAAAGTTAAAGAAGGTTCAAAAAATCATGTCCTTCTGTAGAGCCACTAACAAAATTCTGCTAAATTAATGCATTACAAAAGGTAGTCATCCAAATACCTAAGAAGTACCTAAAGAACACGTCTTCAGATAGTTTTATCCTTACGACAAATGTAGTATTAAGTGTTAAATCAAATTTAGACTTTGGCCATAATGACATATCTTTTGAGGCTCAGTCTCTCCCTAGTCTAGTTCAGAATCTAGTCAATTAGGATAATATATTGTAGCGATCACACTTTATTTTTGTGAATATTGTCTGAATAAATTTGTTGGTTTTGTCCAAAAAGTGTTTTATTTAACGAAATTCCTTATAACGGTTGCACGTCAATCGCCCTCCTATCGCAATTGAGCTCATCATACAAGATTTCTGTAATGAAAATGATCATTCCGGTCTCTGCCACAAACTTAACGCTGCTAATTTACGTGTATCCAACAGTGGACTGCTACTGGCTAAAGGCAGCAAAATATCTACAAACAAACCTTACTAAATTATGGGTCTGTAGTTAGCGGAAAAGCAACACCAATTAATTATTCTAGAAAACAAGCGCGGGTTGTTTCACGTCCACATAACACACGCATTGTACACGTCAAAAATGGCGCTTACTATCGTCAAACCAATAAAAATATTTAGGTAGTAAGTACTTATAAAAAAAAACTAAAAAACACGCTTGTTGTTTTATAAAAATATAAATAACTAGCTTCTGCCCGCGACTTCGTCCGCGTGAAATTTCGGCCCCCAACCCATCGCGTCGCATTCCATCGCCTGGCCGTGCTACTACTTCGTTCTCACTTAGTACTTATTCTTTGACTTTTTTTTCCTTTTGCTCGGCTCTTAAGAGTTGCAGCGTGATGTTAAATAGCCTATAGCCTTCCTCAAGAATTGGGCTATCAAATGGAAAAAGAATTTTTGAAATCCGACTGGTAGTTCCAAAGATTACCCCTTTTACACACAAACAATACCTCTATAATATTAGTATAGATTAAAGTGAATAGAATTCAAAAGGGTGGAGCGCTTTTTGGAGTTGAGTTGACATATTATTATTATTACTTATCACTTTCGACTCCACCCACTTTTCATAGAACTCATACGCCATGCCGCCATACATATTGCAAATGGACCCTCCAGGAGGGTCACCGGCATTACGTTTGCGCTAAAGTGAACCCTCGAGGAGGGTCGTCGGCATTAGGTTTGAAACCGTATTATAAAACACTGTAAAAAGAAGTAAAATAGTGTTTTCAAAACGTCTTGTTGCTATATTTAGTATCTCTGGGGGTATTTACATGTACTAGTGGGGTGGAAACGTGAAATATTTAAAAATAAAAAAATCAAGAAAAGTATAATCGCTCGCTTTGATCCCGAGACAGGGGTATCCAACCTCTTCTGAAATTTTCAAACATGTAATAATTTTTTATTTTATTTTATTAATGAACAACAAACAGTTACATTATGCAATATTAGTAGTTGTTTATGTAATGAAAACGTAATTATTTTGTAACAGCGTATTAACGATTAGGTAGTGTTCTATTATTTACTTGACGGTAATGATTCACTCTGGAATTACCTACTTTCAGTCGTTATTCATATAATGTTAATTGAGAAAGTACGTATAAAATAATTACGAAAAAACTCCGATTGAGATAAGAACTGATTTATGTCATAACTACTTTTACTTGTAGCTTCGCTCCCGTGCTTCCTTTGCCTGACATTACCTTAAGTTATTCCAGCTATAAACATCACGACACCGCGTCATTTACTCATTCCGTAGGTAGCATCATTACGTGAACGAAGACAAACGGAAATCATACACTACCTATTGGTGTAATACATATACAATACCTATGCCTATTGGTGTGATACATATACACGAACCCCAAAACGCATACTTATCCATGTATATACGAGTACATTGATAAGTATGCGTTTTCGGGTTCATGAGGTTATGTATTATTACATTAGGCATTAATTTGTTTGTGTGGCTGTTAATTTTCACTTAGAAATTACAGAACCTTTCTTTCTTATATCTATGAATATCACTATAGAGTAGGTTCGTTTTACGGTTTTATAATTTTTATCAGTAAAATGAACCTAATAACTTATACCTAAGCTATCAGGAGGAGACGAAGTAATATACTGTTTAGAAACTTTTGAAGTAAATAAAATTAAAGAAAATCTAAGTCCTATGTTTACATACAACTTTTATTTAGTTTTCAGTGTCAAAGGAAAAGTTTGTTTAAAAAAACGTATATTTTATTATACGAAACTTTTTAAAGGTTTTTTTTTAATTTTCAACATGTGTCATTCGACTTGGGTACTTCATTCATACTGCCAAGTCATAAAAACGTTTCTTTGTGTTTTTAAATAATAAATGACAACTATTTTATCTGATTTTATTAAATTAACGATAGAAAACACGGAAGCGGTATAAATAAAAAAAAAAATTGTTCGTGTGGCTGTTGGGCCATTATCTTAGTCTTAGAAAAAAAAATACTTTATGCACTAGAACATAAAAAGCGATTTTATGTCGCCTAAGCACAACATAAAGACGAACTTTTAGAGCATGAGAAGTCAAAATATTATTATGATGTAGAAGATTACTGTCAGAAACCATAGAGGACAAAAATGAATGAATGACAAACGAAGTTGCACTATGGGTATTCTTTTTTACCATTTTGATACGGAACCCTGAAAAGCTTCTATTTTTAAAGTCATCCTCGTAATTTATAATCTCAAAATAAATATTTTTATTTTTAGTGAATATTTGTAACCGTAAAATGGTTTACCACCCCTGAAATAGCTCCCAATTATTTTTAAAAATAAAAATGCTGGTATTTGAAAACCAACGAATATACTAATAAATCTTGTTAAAATATACGACAAATTTTATTTTCATAGTTTATAATGCTGTATTCGCTAAGAAAAACGTACATTTAAAATGAGCCCTCCGCGAGGGCTCCCGGCATCCCATAAGGGATTTGAGTGAACCCTCCAGGAGGGCTCCCGGCACTGAACGTGTTATGAGGCTTTAAAGATAACACACCTCACGCCTTCCGACTGTAACTCCGTTCATAGAACTTGAAAACTGCCAGAATAATCCTTTTTTACAGAGATGGGGACAAAGCACAGAATATTTATAAGTCTGTGGGACAAAGGGATTTTGAAATGTTACCTACAGTCTGAAATGTTTGCGTAAAAGTATGGCTGTTGTTTTACCTATACGGGAACTAGACTTATTTTATAAAGAAAATTTGTAGAGCTTCAGCTATTCCCTTAGGAAAACTTGCAGGGATCTTTTATGGAAACTTTAGAAAAGTTATTCTATTACGGGAACTTCAGAAGCCTATTCTTAAACCTTAGAAAATATGCAGGCAGGTTTATTCTTTCATAGAAACTTCATAATGTTGTATGATTATTATTCTCTTACTTACAGGAACTTCGCTATAAGAAGTTGGTTAAAAAAATCAAAGAAACATTCCTTCACACATTTTATTGAAAAATAAAATTAGAAACGTATTAATTTTGCACGTTAACACACAGTGTTCAATAGGTTCGAGCTACTTAATAACAAAAGACAACCATAATACAAAATTGAGAGCGAGTTTGACATATCTGTCTAATTTCAGGTAATCGTTAGGTACTGCTGTACTAGGGGTAGGCTGTAGAGTGCTCCGTATTTGCGCGACACACTATCAACCACAATCTGAATCATTTTGAAGGATATTGCTAAATATCCCTTACTTTATAAGGGTTTTGAAGATTCGTGGCATACCTACTGTAGCGCCATTTTGAAAATGGCGGCCACGCATAAGGTGACATCAATGCAAACAGAAAACATAATAATAAGTCTTATTATTGTCTTATTATAAGACCAAACCCCGTAATGTGTCACTTCCAGAGTTATTGTAACGTTCAAAGTAGATCACGTGACTCAATCATCAACTGAACCAAAGAAATGTAAAATAACTAAGTATACCAACCCATGTTCTACACCATGTACAGACGCCAGCACATCAACCTACTACAATCTGTCAGATTTCTGTAATAGATTTTCAACTTTATCGCTAAAGTATAAGGTTCAATGTTGATTGGGAAAATTTGACAGTTAGGTGTAGGTTGATGTGCTGGCGTCTGTACCAACCTACACTAAGTACATCAGAACGTTCGGCCAATCGAGGTAGGGACCTGGCTGCTACCTACTCCAGTTTTTAGTGACGATTTTGTGACGCTTAAAGATGCCAGCAAAATAATTTGTTACAGAACAGTTCGAAAGCTAGAAGCGTTTATGTATGGCCGAACGGCCTGATATCAAAACATTCGGCCAACCTGAATCTCCATAACGGAGGACCTTAGAGAAACTGTTACTGAATAGAGAGTTAGTGACGCTTTTGAGACAAACAACCACTGCTTTATTTTTACTCGTAATGCCACTTTAGGCGCGTTTTGGCGCCGTTTATATGAATAAAACAATCCAGTTCTTTAGACAATTAGTAGATAAGGTTCGCCACACCACCAATGAATTTTAGGCCCTGGAATATCAGACCGTTTGGCCAACGTGATCTCCATAACTGAGTACCTGAGAAAAACCGTTAATGAATAAAGAAGAATTATTATTGACGACACTGAAACGAATTTTATTGCTTTAGTTTTTTTCGAAACTCTTTATTCATTAACGGTTTCTCTAGGCTTCTTCGTTGCGGAGGAATCAATAATCCCAGTGTTTTGAGGTTATAAGTTTAATTTTCTATTTACCATTTAATGGGGCCGTAAAACTAAAGCAATATTCAGTGTCTTCACTAACTCTTTATTCATTAATAGTTTCTCTCGGGTCCTCAGTTATGGAGATTATAGCGATCACGTTGGCCGAGCGATTCCGGGAACCGGTGGCATTGTTTGTCACAAAAGCGTCACTAACTCTATTCAGTAACAGTTTCTCTAAGGTCCTCAGTTATGGAGATCCAGGTTGGCCGGACGTTTTGATATCAGGCGCCGTTCAGCCATACCTAGGTAAGTATAAAACAATGCTTCTAACTTTCGAACTGTTCTGTCGCAAATTATTTGGCTGGCATCTTTAAGCGTTACAAAGTTCGCTAAAACCTGGAGTAGCAGCCAGCTCCCTACCTCGATTGGCCGAACGTTCTGATAAAGTACATAACTATACCTACCCTCGATTTCAGGCACTCAGGAGCACCATGTTGCGTCCAGTAAATGCGCGCTAAACGCCTTACCTAGATATTAACCTACCTGGCATCCTCAAACTACTTTAATAGAAAAATGGGTATGAAAGCCCATTCCGACCCGACACAATTATCAACCTACCGGTATAAAAGTAGGTAGGTACCTAAGTAATTACCTTCACAAAATGCCTGTGTCTAATCTAAATATCGAGATTCAAATCAATACGTTGAGACTGCTGACGACATTGATGTAAATAATTAAATATGCAACAAAGCATATTTAATTAAGTATTTACATTTATTTAGCTCTTAATAATTAAGTTGCGATTTTATAGTCGTAGGTCAAGGACGCCAGCACATCAAGCACAAAATGCAGATCATCAAGCTACTACAATCTGTCAAATTTCTTTAATAGATTTTCAACTTTATCGCTAAACATAAGGTTCAAAGTTGATTGCGAAAATTTTACAGTTTCGGGTAGCTTGATGAGCTGGCGTCTGTAAATTCGCAGGTAGGGGTAGGTAGCTCTCGTTAGAAAGGACAGCTAGCCGATTATTGCGAATTCAGTATACATACTCAATAATAAAAATATATAAGTAATAATCATAATTATCTAAAGTTGCTTGGAAGATCACAGAAAGCGATAAGGCGCCCATTACTTATATATTTTGTAGTGTTAGATTTATTTTTTGTTATTTATTTTTGTGGTGTACAATACAATATAGGTGTCGCCGCCAACTGGTTTAATTAGCCATTCAGCTAACTGCCTTGCCTTTAGAAAGCCGCCGCCGCCGCGCCGCCGTTTTGCTAAAAAGCTATGCAGTCAACTGAAAGGCTGATTAAAGCTAGCTAGCTGCGACATAGGTATATAAATAAATAAATATTTAATGAAACTGCTATGTTAAAACTTCGGAAGAACTAGTTTTAAAAGTTAGGTAGGTAGGTAGTTTCCATGAATTCATGGCGAAAGTGTTGATAACTTCCTTTCAGAGTAGAAACAGCAGAGCCTTTAACTGTCTTAAGGTCCTCGAAAGACTTACTCGTAAATGTAAATATAAGGATTGCCTTCAACTAAAGCTATATCTTTTTCCAACTGTCTCAGTTCGGCCTCCATTTTAGTCTTGCGAAGTATCTTGGGTATTGTATCAGTAAGCATCGGTAGTTGGAGAAAAGCCTTCTGCATCAGGGACCAGTTCTGCTTCAGATCCTGTGAAAGAGATTTATCAGAAGATTTGAAATGGACACTAAGTAGGCACCTACTTACGTCGACACACTAGTCAGTGAGTGAGGCGGAGGGTTAGATATGTTGGACTTCTGCCGACTAAACCCACACGGCCGTCCTCTGGGAATCTGAGGAGGGCCGACAAAACGGAACGCAGGTGCCACTCAAGTGCTACGCCGTTTGCTCATCCCCCAAAAAGAACATTTTTCCCGCGGTAGCAAATGCCTAAGAAGTCGTCACCGTCCTCCACAGGGAAGTTTTAGAAAAGGTTTGAGTCTTTCGCTTGCCAGGGCACTTTTTGAGCGTGCTGACGGGGTACGCACAATGCACGTGTTTTCGAAACGTTGGTAGGAAAAGAGAATCTCGTTGCTGAAATCTGTTATTTTCTAGATACGCACGCGAGATTCATCGTCCTTCACAACATGATAATGCGAAGCACGATGAATGTGATGGCTTGATATCAGGACTCAGATGATCGTTCAAACGCCTGCTTATGGAATGTGTGAAATAAAAAAACAACTTACATCTAGGAGTTTCGAGCGATCATCTTTGCTGATGAGGTTGCACAGGCTTTCCCTGTGGTCCTCCTCGTATTGCAATTTGTCCATGGCTTTCTGGATCCTTCTGTTTCTCTTTACCAGGTACGCTGGCATCTGACCGAAGTCGGGCCTGAGGCAGTATTCTGGAACCTCGCCAGAGCCTTTTATTTTCTTTATATGGCCATCTCTCGTGTCCACCAGCCTAAAAGGGAAAATTAGAAAATTATGTACCTAGGTGTATTTTTTTGCCTGAAAACATCTGTTTGCTCGGTGTACTGGTGGTAATTTTAATATTCGTGACCGGCATAAACATTTTATGATACCAACCGCTAATAACTAACATACTTTGACACCAACCACGAATTGTTTAGGGAAAACCTCTCACTAAGTTAGATCAGTGCCACAGTATAAAGATATTTTATACTGTGTTTATACTGTGTCAGTGCCCTGTTTAACAAAACAGTTGACAAGTTACACTTTACAAGGAAGGTTTAAAAAAAGTTCGTGTAAATTACGTTTATCAAAAAACATCTAAGTACCTACAGGGTTTGTAAAATTGAACGCTTGTAAAATGATAAATGATTTTATTTTTGTAGATTCCACTTGTATGCTTTGTTTAAAATCAAAAAGGTATACCGGGCCCATACCCTCTTCCCGCAATTTTTTTTGTACCTATGTTTTTTTGAAACTACGCATGGCTGAATGGTATATTGTCCGTGCCTAATATGGAAGGGACGATTAAAAAGTAGTAGCGACAAAGTATTCCCGCCTTTTATAATGTACAGAGTAATTTTAGACTAAAAATTATGATGTAATAACGGTTTTACAACTTATTCGTGACAAAAAAAAAAGTAATTTGTTTGGTGCATTTTAGCCATGGTGTTGTTTTATTTATGTTTGAATTTCTTTCATAAGTTCTCGGTTCCGTTATTCTAATATATTTTCTTCATCGCTTGAATACCTCGACCAGAACTCGCTCGAGGCTCGCCTATGACATGCCCATATTATATGCCCTATGACATGGCACTTAGGTAATAGGTAATATCTACGGGCTGGTGTCCGCGCCTCCATATCAATGCGCGTATTTTGCGTACGGCAAAAAATGGCAGTTAATAACTGGCGAAATGTGAGTGTAAGTACTACGGGGTAGCGTGATCGTCCGAAAGGGTTACCGCTGCCCCGGAACATAAAGGGCTAAGGAAGGAACACGGGTGGGTTTTAGTCAGTAAGAGTCTGACACTCCCTTCCGTTCCACCCAGAGCGGGAGGAGTCATTAGACGATTCCCTATCAAAAAAAAAAAGTGTAAGTAGGTACTATATGAAGGTACACCCCTGTCTAACCCTTTGGGGATTAAAGGCGTGATGTTAAAGTTCATGTACAGACGCCAGCACATCAACCTACACCTAACTGTCAAATTTTCCCAATCAACATTGAACCTTATGCTTTAGCGATAAAGTTGAAAATCTATTACAGAAATCTGACAGATTGTAGTAGGTTGATGTGCTGGCGTCTGTACATCTCCATTTGCACATTACTTACGCTGTTCAGGGACTAATGCTGCCAAATTGGTCGTAATTATTAGAACGGGAGATTACGTAGGTTTTGGGAGAGTAAAACAAAATAGTAGGACCACGAGAAAATACCCGAAAAAAAGTATATTTTCTCGTGGTCCTACTATTTTTGCGGCTGTATCGATGCTGCATCGCGATTTGGCGACTATCTGCGTTCGAACGCGCAAATGCCAAATCGCTGCGACCGGCATCCGAATATGTGCGGAGTGTAGCGTTCAGCTGCTGTGTCGAGCTTCCGAAAAGCGACTGAATCGCCGCGTTTGGCGTTTTTAAGTGTGCGGTGTGGAATGCTCGGTCGCTGCATTTAGCTTCTAAAAAGCGGCTAAATCGCCGATCGCCGATGCTAAAAGTAACGTGTGTGCTTTGGCCGTAAAGACTGCTGATGACCGAGATTTTGAACTAACTGCAATTGCCATGGTTGGTTATGGTCACAGAAATGTAAAAAACTTCTTTCATATATTATTGGTGTATTATTTGGTTATTGTCACAGAACAGTTGTTCTGTGGTTATGGTGGACTACGCGGTTTTCCCTCAAAGTTCGGACTTATCTCGGTAGTTACTTAATCAGCCTATAAAGTTCCCACTATAGGGCACAGGCCTCCTCCCTTTGAGAAGGAGTGGGCCGTAATCCACCACGCGGGCCCAGTGCATGTTAGTAAATGGCTCATAAGACATGATGACGACGATGATGATGTTGATGGTGGTTGACGGAGTCGACCCCCCCCCCTCGTCAACGCGGGTAAGCAGGACAATCGCATAATTTTACCTTGGCTCCACAGGCTTCCCTTTTATCTTTACAGCTTTCTTTATGTTAACAACTCTGAAGTTAACTACTGGCTTTTCTGGTTTCTTGCCTGGCGGGGGCCGTTTTGGTACTGGTGGAAGATTACCGGTTACAAAGCATTTATGATCACTCTTCTTGATAGGTTGACCTATTCCTTCACCCTTTTTTAAGAAGCTGGTAGGAGGTTGGACTGGTGCCTCAGGGTAACCAAATGTACGTCGTAGTTGCGGTATTTTAGCTAATCTCAATTCCTTCTCTAGTTTGGATTCGTATCTGTAATTAATGTTGTCATATTAAGTATTAAGGTAGACTTTTCTAGGTAGCCTAATACCTAAGTTTTATTGGTAAGGTAAGGACCATGTCCACCAGCAGCTCACGAGGACAAACATATCAATTACATACTAGCTGACCGGACAGACTCTTGTTTCTTAGAACTCGATCGCAGCGCCACCTACCTGATCCAATTGTGAATCTAAACTATCCAGCCAGCCACAAATATTTTCAAAATCCAAATTTTTTTTCTTCAAATTCGTCCAGCGATTTAGGGGAGGAGTTCAGTGACACACGATATACATATATATCACGATATACATATATACCTAGTAAGTATGTAGGTATACGGGACTTCAGTGACCTTAATTTTATTGAACCTACCATAACGAGGTGTGGTTGTTTAATTTGGTATAAACTATATGTTTTACAATAAAAATACGCGAAACGTACAAGTTCGCGACGATCATGAAAATTTTAACTAATTAAAATTAGTGACAGACTGACGGTAAAAATCCGTACAGTGCCTGGCCTTTTAGAAAAAAGACGTAGATACAGAAGAATTATTATTTAATAGGTATTAAAGGATTATAATATTAGCTACTGAAGCCAAACAGAGATTTAAATACTTCAGAAGGTCAACAGGGTGATCCCCTATCATGGATTCAGTACACGACTCCCTGCGTTAAAATTTTGATAACCACCGTTTTTTTTTTTACTAGGGGTCTAGGATCGTGGGCTGAATTCATGATTACAGCTTGCGCGTCAATGTTCCTGCCACCCCGTATAGGTATCATCACATACCTAGCCTTTTCCCAAATACATACGGTTCGGCTTCCAGTCTTACCGGATGGAGCTGAATACCAGTATTTTACATGGAGCGACTGTCTATCTGACCTTCACAATCCAGTTACTGGGTAATACGATACCCCTTGATAAGTAAGACTGGTGGTCAGATTTTCGGGTTCCTGACGACGTGTAAAGACTGTAAAAGATCCACGAATGACAGCCGGGACCAACGGCTTTTCGAGGCACGCGAGGGGTCTCGGTATGTAAAATGGTCGCCCATCCATAGACTAACCGCGGCAAGCGTAGCTTAACTTGATCGATCGACCTGTGCGGCTTTTATTATTTTAGCCACTGGCCCCTCAATACGCTGTATCACACTATATTATATAAAGGCGAAAGTTTGTGAGTGTGTGTGTTTATAATATATGTATTTTACTTCTTCACGCTCAAACGGCTGGACCAATTTTGATAGAATTTTGTATGGAGGTAGCTGATACGCTGGATTAACATACAGGTTATTGACATTTACGCGGGTGAAACCGCGGGGCGCAGCTAGTAGGTATATAAAAGAAAAAAAAAACAAAATTACCTACTAGGTTTTAGTAGGTATATACTTACATAAATATATATTTGCTGGTGGCTTATGAATACAAGCTTTAGAAAATGTTTTAGATACCATGAGCTTGGCGATGTAAAACGTAAAGTAGAAAATGAAATTTAATTAAGTACCTTGGAGTTTTGGGTGGCTCTGGAGGTGGTTTGTCCAAAATTGTATAGATGACTTCATCGTGTTGAATTATTTCAACCAGCGACATATTTGTAACTACAGCAAAGATGGACAAAAAATTAGAACTTAAAAAATTATAAAAAATGGTGTGTCGTGTGACCCCTGCCGGTCGCTATAGAAACCTCTGTGATAGAAACGATGTTTGTTGATTTGTTTCGAAATCTATGGAAATATTAGGTAGGTAGGTACTGTTTTGTCGATTAAAACCATGAAAGAGGTTTTTGTACTTTTTTCGTTAGTTCAGTAAGGCTGCGTACGCACTGACGTTTCGAGTAGCGAAGGAAAGCGAACACTAGAATTTTCTTATTATGACCGCCATAGTATCGGTCACTGACCTCTAATAAACATACAGTTGTATGAAGCTTTGTCTCTGTTCCGTTTCTTTACCTAAGTGTTGTGTCAGGCATAAATAGCGTAGGTAAATCAATATTTATGCTGGACATTTTGCTACAAAAGCGGCAGCGGGTTTTAGTTCCAGGCATAACTCAAATTCAAATTCTTTATTGCGAACTAAATGTACAGGATTCTCATTCATAATTATCTCGAGTCGGCTAGTGCTTCGCAAAGTGTAATCATGTGGAAATGTGTAATTTGTTTTTTTGTTATCTTGTATCATCAAATCAATGTTTGTATATTTGTCCTCTATGCGTTCCGAAACCATTGGTCAGATTGTGATGGAACTTTGGTAGGGTGTTCTGAGGACGCCCGTGAGGGTTCCTAATTATTAAAACATGGGAAAACATAACAAAAAAAAAATTGAGGTGGTAGGAAGTTCGCCGGGTTAGCTACTAATACATAAAGTCTATTGTTGTTTTATTTGCACCGACAACACTGAAGAGCCCTTACTGTCAGGAGTGTCAGTCATAGCTTATGTCAAAACCGTCAAAATTCAGTTGGCCACAGATGTTCGTTGATTATTTTTAGATACTTGTTACAATTTTATTCTTTGTAGATGTAATGTAATATTTATACATTTATTTTATTTTGTTTTACTTATGCGTAAATAATAGATAAGATGTTAATAAAAGGTTTCCGGGGGGTGAAAAGGTATAATGCACATAAATGTATAGGTATAGCATGTAGGGAGTTCTCGAGTCGATTAGACGCGTTAGACCATGAAGAGCGGTTGGAGGGGTGTTTGTCGGCGTTACCCCCGAAGGCCAAGGTGGTGATATGTGGCGGAGGAATGATGGGAGCAGCCGTGGCGTACCATCTAGCGCGCCGCGGCTGGGGCGACAAGACAATCGTCATAGAGAAAGAAAAGTAAGTCCGCTCATATAATTACCTAAGCTTTGTTTCAGACCGACTATTCAGCAGCGCGCTGTGGTGGCCATAATTTGGGTGTTCCTCAGTTCCAAGCTCAGAAATGCCTGGTTATTGTTCAAATTAAGTGTTTGCTTCTTTTTTACTAGTTCATGTACAGACTACCATTGATTCAGGTAAAGCTTTTGTCTGTTGACAGCCCTCTTCATGGCTATATTAAAATTAGGTGTGTAAAGGGATGATAATGTTACAAACTAGCTATAATATTACTATCTGTGTAGATTGCTAATATTACATATAAATGAGAATGAAAGAAATAATAATATATTGAGCTACTTTTTAAGCACAAATAAAACTGGATGTGTTTGAGGGATACCTTTGCCTAGCCTTAGAAGAGGTGTTTTTTATACCTGTAAAGATTTAGTTCTACTCACAATTTCAGTATAATAGTTAACAAACTTACAATTTTGTTATAAATTATTTACTGTGCCTCTAGAAGAAGCATGAAAAAAAATTCAATAATATTGTTTATATAAAATCTACAATAACTGCTTCTTTAAAAATTCTCTGCAATACATTATTTTTATTAAACTAAGCATTGTTTTGTCAGTGATAGTTACTTTTCAAACATAAGCTTAACAATATATAAAAAATATCTAAAACATTTAATTTGTTAGCTTATTAAAATCTCCTGTCTGTTATATTCTACTTAGCAAAATAACATTTTTTTACTTAAAAAATATGCACTTTTTGAATGGTATCATTACAGCCCTGAAAAACGCACCCTTATTATTATTAGTATAAACCTGTCTTCCCACTGCAGGGCAAAGGCCTCCCATCCCTCTTTTCACTTTTTCCTATTTACTGTGATTGTGGGCGAATCTTGTAAGGAGTCCGGCCCATCCCACCATCTCTTTCTGGGCCTCCCGCATAGTCATTTCCTGCTATGTTCACCCTTATCCACGTCATGTGTGATTCAGCTGTAGAAAAAAGGGCCCAATAAAGTACCCAGCAGCAAATCTGTTGAAAACTTTACTTTCTATACAATTGTAATTCAATAAATTATTGAATTTTGTAAACTGCTGTCTGCTAGGGCACAGCACAGCAACATTCCAACAAAAAAATTACTATCTGTAACTCAACACTGAAATGTGGACATATACATACTAACATAACAATAATAGAATAATAACCCGACCCAGTTCTATATCCAGACGAGTTCTCGACCAGACACAGTTCTCAAAAATGGAAATGTGACATTGTACTGCGATCGATCCATAATCACTGACAAGAATATTGTTGCCAATAAGCCATATATAGTGGTGGTGGATGAAGTAGAGCGGCGCGCAATGATTGTTGGCATGACGGAAACCTCGTGAAGAAAGAAGCCGAGAAGATAAACAAATCAAGTATCTTGACTTGGCTTGCAAGGTTGTCCACATGTGGGATGTAGACTGTGCGATCATAGTACTGATAGTCGTAACAGCCAATAGCTTAATAGCCCAGAGCCTCAACCAACACCTGAAGACGGGTGCGGCTTTCATTGGGCAGCTGGATTAAGGGCTTGATTCAGAAAGCGGTACTTCTGGATACGGTTCACATTGTTGGGAGGTTCCTTTCTCTGAAGCCCTGACACTGGTAGCTTGGACTAAGTTCCCGATACCAGTGCGCTACTATTTTTTGTACACATTTCTAAATGTTTTATATTCTAATATTTAAAAATATAATTTATATGTATGTGATGAAATAATGGAAATAATCAACGACTATACACACGGCATGAAAAGCATGAAATTTGACATATGAGTTTCTTATATTATGAATGTGAGCATTATAGGTTTTTGTATATTTATCCCCATTTTTATCCCAAAATTCTTGCCTTGTAAGTGGTTAACCCCTTAATCAATCAATCAGCCTATAATGTTCCCACTGCTGGGACACAGGCCTCCTCTCTTCGAAAGGGAGTGGGCTATAATCTACCACGCGGGCCCAATGCACTTAGTTGATGTCACATGTCTTTGAAATTTTGGATCTATGACATGCCGGTTTCCTCACGGTGTTTTCCTTCACCGTTTTGAGAGCACTAGTGATGAAATTATTTACACAAAGTAAAGCGGCTGCCTGGGTTTGAACCTACTACCTCTAACTCATAAGTCCGGGTCGTTACCACTGGGCCACTACTGCTCTAATGTGTAATATGAGCCTGTTGAGTAAATAAAAAACCAAGATCGGTTTTTGGGTAATTTTTGGATGTAGATTACAAAAAACCGAAATTTAGTGATGTCCTTCAAAGAGGTCAGACTCAGAGTATTGAGTTCCGTAGTTTCTGCTCACCACCGTGTTAAAAAGGCGTGAGTTTATGTGTATTGCCAGACTTGGGAGCGGGAGCGGGTGCGGGAACGCGCGCGGGCTGCGTGTCCGCACTGGAGCGCGGCTGCGTTCTGCGTGTTGTCGTGGCCAGTGTTAACCAAAATATAATATGGATAAGAAGACTTATTTTTACTAGATAAAAGCTCGAACTAGTTTGAGAACCTCGGTCCCCGCGCCGGGCACCCACTGCGGCCATTTGTATGAACGAGCATGGCATGAGTTGCCCGCGCGCTCCCCGCGCCGAGCAGCTCGCGCCGCTCACCGCGCCCGCATGCTCTCTATGGACACTCAAAGGAAAATCATATGTTTGAGTTCGCCATGCCGCGCCCGCCCCGCGCTCGCGCCCCGATCTGGCTAAACACTATGAATGTACGTAAAATTTCGATCCTACTATCATTGATTCTAGAAGACAGAAGGTTGCATAGGCGCCACACACGTTCGTGACAACTAATTACATAACAGGCAGACGTGCATGACAATCGATTATCGTTGCGTCCCAGTGCGCCGCGTGCGACCATCGGTTAATCTTTGTGCAATTGATCGTACATAGTTTAACTCTAACAAGCGCTAGAAGTGTGGCAAAGTACCAGCGACGCAATAGGCGGCGTGATTTCTCCGGGACGGATTAACCGCTGGCAATCCGATTTTATAAAGATCTTTTCTTGATAATTTTGATGGATGCGCTTGTGTCCTCTTTGCGTGTTCACAGCAATGGCTTCGTGTATGGCATTATCATTAGCGTCCATGTGACCATAATTCCTATAATATATGATCTGTAAGAATAAGCATTGATGACTTTGTTGAGGCCGTACCCAGTAGTATAAGGCTAATTACATGCCGAATATGCTTCACTGCGATACGTCGCGGTCGTGATTTAGCTCGCTACCTCGATGTCACCTTCATGTAAAACATATGCATGCTTGTAGCGGTATCTACAACGTCACATCCGAAATACGCGTCATTCTGACGTCACGCAAAATCCTGCATCTCGCAAGCAGAGTTTACCGCGCAACTAGCATATTATAATACAACGGCCCGACATGTAACATCGGACAGTTGCCCGCCAGACACGAGACCCGTCTGGTTGGAGAATCCTCCCCTCCTAAGTTTTTCAAGTGCGTAGCATATAAGGTGAGTACCCTTATATGCTACGCACTTGCCGAAGGCTGCCTGTGATACATCGCGGGCGGCTTGGGGGTTTACCCCGATGCCTGGTATATGCCTGCGTGTTTATTGGCATCCATTTGTTTTACATGGAGGTGGCATCGAGGTAGCGAGCTAAACAGAGGCATCTTCGCCATGTAATACCTTTAAGCAGTAGGCTCAATATAGATGAAAAGCAAATTGTATTAAAATATACGGAAGCCAGACGGTCCATATGTAGTCGCTGTTTAGCCCGTGTGCAAATCACACTTGAATTTAAACCAAGACCAAAAATACCTGAGGCACGAAAACGTATATAGGTATATAGATCGAACGTCATCATTCTCTTGCCCTTATCCCAATTTATTTGCGGTCAGCGCAGCATGTCTTCTACCATATCTACTAGTATGAATGTGGATGGTAAGGTATAAGAAAAGACCAAAGAGATGATGGATGGATTGTGTGAAAAATTATATGGCTAGTATGATAAACACTTAAATTTCTTCTACAGAGTTGGTATTGGCAGCCGCTGGCATTCGTCAGGTCTCGTCGGCGCTTTCAAGCCTACCCTGGCACAAGTTCGCCTGACCCAGTCCTCGATTAGGCTCCTGCAAGACCTGGAAGCTAAAGGAAGAGCGACAGGCTGGAAACAATGTGGATCGTTACTGCTGGCGAGGAACCGGGATCGGATGACAGTGTACAGGAGAATGAAGAGCCAATCTGTGTACGTATTATTTTCTTCGTTGTTTCGATAGTATAGTTCGCGTCAAGTTTTATGGCGGCTCTGAAGTGAGCTACTCGCTGCGCAGTATCCCATTCCTCACCCCCGCTCACTCATGAATTTGTTACTGCGCAGCGACTCGCCTCATGTTTCGAGCCGACATAAACTTTGAATCGGGCTGTACCAGGCGTTATCTATCATTGATAGCGCAGACGTTGCTTGGTTTGCTGGTGCTGGAGCACAAAGGATAGGAGGTGGGACATAGTTTGTGGCTCAGTTCCACATCCACACTAGGTACGCTATATTTATTTACTAAACACTTTATTGTCCACCACATAATACAAAAAATATATACGCGTCGACTTGAGAACCTTCTCCTTTCATCGGCTAAAAAGGGAAGTCAGGTACGTAGTTCTTGCAACTGGCGTGCGTGTATGATCAGGTGTATGAACGTAAACGAAGCAAAAGAAATATGTAAGTGCTTGGCCAGACTGGCAGCGCGGACGCGGGCGAGCGCGGCGCGGCATACTCAAACATAAGAACTTCATTTGAGTGTCCATAGTGGGCACGCGCGGGCGCGGTGAGCGGCCCGGCATCGGCAGCTCGACGCGGGAAACGCGCGGGCAACTCACGCCATAGCTCGTTCATACAAGTGGCCGCACTGGGTGCGCGAGCGGCCCGCGCGGGTACCGCGGTTCTCAAACTAGTTCGAGCTTTTTTCTAGTAAATAAGTCTTCTTCATCCATGTTATGTTTTGACAAACACTGGAGACGACAACACGCAGAACGCAGCCGCGCTCGACTGCGGACAGACAGATCGCGCGCGTTCCCGCACCCACGCCCGCGCTGCCAGTCTGGCCAAACGCTAAGGATCATAGCAGGTGGCGTTCTGTACTTTCTGCCATGGGGAGAAGGCGTCAGTTTATGTATGTGTATATTTTAAGGCGATATCTTCAGTATCTACAGTGCAGTGTGATAGATTCTAAAATCTGCGCCCTGTTTATTCCTCTCTTATCGTTATGAACTAAGTATGTCACACGCTTTGGTCAGAATATTAGCCCAATAGCAAAATGGTAGCGGGGATACCTATCAGGGTGCTTTGGCCATACCTTCTTTATGCGGGGTGCATCATTTCAATCAAGTTATTTATGAAACTGTACATGTAGATACTTGCTACTGTTACTGTTAGCCTTCGTCATCCCACTGCTCGGCAAAGGCCTCGATCCAGGGCTAAAGTGGGCCACTGGTCGTTTATACATGTAGATAGATTGATAGAATATGCTTAATAGTATACCAAAATTTAACAAAGCATTATTTACTAGTACAGTAACAAACCATTAATATTCAGGACGCAACGGCGGCAGCGGCGGTCTTAAAATATGAATAGACTAACAATTGCTCCGTCGCGTCGGTTAACAGAAAGAAACTCAGTCAATGCTATTCATGTGCATTCAGCATCAGCTTTTTTTTTTTGTAATTATTCTCTCTGTTAGTCACTCAATGTCAGTCAATGTATGCAGATTCCTTTATGTGAAACGCCAGGGCCAAAACCCAGACAAACTTTGCTGCAACGCACAAAGGGGGAGCTCAAATTTAATTGAAACTGTGCATATTGCCGTATTGCCTTTGGGGTGTGTGAGTGTGTCGGACAGAGTAAGTAATGTAGTACTGTGAATACAGAGTTATTGTGTAGGCTAAAATCAATAACATGCCCGTGTAACGCAGGCTGTCTGCATCCACCAAAGGGCTTAAAGGCGGCTTGTAGAACATTCCCCGTGCGTTGTGAGACCAAACATAACGTTTATTTTTCATAAGGGAGCGAGCCTAGTCACATCATAAAATGGGCACTAATTTACACGCAGGGCTACTTACTCATAAATTCCTAATAGAAGAATTCACTATGGCAAAAATAAAAAATAAAAAACAGTGGCAGTCCGGGAGTGCCGACAGAAGTGAAAACAAAACAGAAACAGAATACTTTTACATCACTCACTGACATATCGGATTAAATCGGATATAGGTACATTCATACCGAGTACATACATCCAAATGCACAACGCGCCTAAAGAAGTTTTCACTTCAATTACTTATAGGTTAAAACAAAAACGAGAAAGAGACGTAACTTAACGAAGTTACGTCTCTAAAGATCTAGAAGCACTAAGAGCGTTTCCGTGTTGTGCTATAAATCAGCCAATATTGATATATTTACATAATATCGATTTTCAATTCCCTAAGGTAGACAATTGGAAATGCCACTCAACTCTTAATAGCGGCTGCGCCACATCCACGTACGGTGCTATGTGGCTCCCGAAAAAAATGGATTTTTTTTTAATAAGTAAATCGCATCTCGCAGTTTAACCCTATGAGGTTGTCGTCTGCTTAACAGGGCTTGCCTGTGGATGCCTCAATAAATTAAGGCCTCCAGCCAGGGCTTAAAAAACTTAAAAACTAAGCGACTACACGCTAAGGGCACCCTCTGTGGCATACGGACCTCGGCTTAGGACGTCGCTGGGAGTGGGCATCAAGCGACAGGCTGGATCGGAATTAGGAATGAAATGAGTCGCTTAGATCTATAAATATTGGTGTGGTTCGTTGTGGAAAGGCGAGAGGGGGAGGACTGCCCTTTGAAGTGGGCCAATACGGGCGGGATAGATTGGAATCAAAGTAATTGCGCGACACGCCAATTTTAAATGAAACAAAACGTCAGCGGCAAAGCTTTTAGGTTTCGCTTAGGGGATGCAACCCCCTCTATGCAGGCGGATCACAAGCCACAAGGGGTGCTGCAGCGAAACTGGACAACGCAGGATCGAACTTGGTTTAAAACGTTGTAATAATTTTCGGAGAGCTAAACTGTCTACTTATCTATAAGAAGCTACCAGTGTTGCTTACTTAGTGACTAATATATACATTATAATCCTGCCATACCTGGTATCGTTGTATGCTTCTCATATTTAAATGTGTATAATCAATCGCCTGATAGCTTGCCACCCAATATGTAAGAAAAAAATTAGGTCTATTTAAACAACTTTTGTTGTTTTTTGGTTGAAATTCTGTTAAAATATTGACACGTCTGGGTAGACCGCGTATTAAATTACCTACCTCAAACAATATTTTGGTGACTGAGACCAGACATGACGTCTTTGTTGTTAATTAAGCCGTAACCGTCAGGGTAGCCAGCGAAATTCAAATTATCTTACGTTTTTTTGCTATTTGCAGTTCAGTATCTGGTTGTATGTTAATCTAAATATGATTCGCGGCCGTGAAAGTAGTGATATAGTTTATGATGAGAGACTTTTATATCATCATCATCTGCCTAGCCTTTCCCAACTATGTTGGGGTCGGTCGGCTTCCAGTCTAACCGGATGCAGCTGAGTACCAGTATTTTACATGGAGCGACTGCCTATCTGACCTCCACAACCCAGTTACTGGGTAATACGATACCCATTGATAAGACTGGTTGTCAGACTTTCGGGACGAATGACAGCCGGGACCAACGGCTTAAGGTGTTTTCCGAGGCATGGAGGGGTCTTGGTATGTTGGATGGTCACCCATCCACGGACCAACCGCGGCAAGCTTAGCCGATCGACCTGTGCGGCTTTTATTATTTAGCCACAAGTTCCTCTGACGAGACTTTATAGTTAGAGAGTAGGTAGTCGACTTCTTTAATTAGACGAGATGTCGGTCGTCTGGCGGCGAGATGGGCGGACGACATTGTTGCCATCGCGGGCAAAACCTGGATGAGGCTGGTACAGGAGCGTAGGGATGGACACAAGAAAAAAGAGCCCCATGCTCAGCAGTGGGTGAAGTAAAGAAGTGCGAAAATCTGGCAACCAGTTTAAACAAGGGGCACCATCTTACTCAGTCACTTCCGTAACTGGGTTATGGAGGTCAGATAGGCAGCCGCTCGACGTAATATGCTGGTATTCGGCTGCATCCGGCTAGACTGGAAGCTGATCCCAATATACAGGGTGAAATTTTAATCACCATTTTCCTCTTAATTCATTGTACTCATCATTATGAACAACATACTATGGGATAAAAATTTCACCCTGTATTTTTAGTCTTGGGAGATGATGATTATGAGAAAATTATAGAGAAAAAGGTTTGTGCAACTTCCTAGAATTGACTATGGCTAGGCCGCTAGACATCCGCTATAGTCCATTCAACTGTGTAGGATCGATAGCCATATTTATGATGCTGAAAAGTTAAAGTTCCCCTTTTATCCTGTCTCCATAATCATTAGCATTTCTCCAACAGTTCATGGGGCATACCTTGCGAGCTGGTCACCCCGAAGAAATGCCAAGAGCTGTGGCCGCTGCTGAACGTGGATGACGTATTAGGAGGCCTATGGATCCCTGGCGATGGCGTTGGAGACCCTCATTTGCTGTGCATGTCTCTCATGAGAGAATGCGTGGAGAACGGTACGTGATTACTTCTGATTTTCTTTTGTTGCAGCTTTGTTTGATTTCACAATTGTAGTTGCCGCGTATAATAACTGGGGAAATCAGGTGCACTATTGTACCTCAGTCCCTCGGGAAATTCAGCCGTGTTGGTGTAAACAGCAGCCAGGAGTCTGGATTGAGTTTGTTAGAGGGAATAGGTTTTATTATTATTATGTATGTTACTTTATTTATAAAAAAATAATCCAGCATTCTTGTAATTACTTGAAACAATGCCCCACAAAACCGTTTTCACAGTTTGTCTTGTAATAGTTGAAATATGTTCGGGATGTTATCTATGTTCTATAACTATATAATTATATACAATTCAAAGTCCTGACTGACTGATATATCAACGCACAGACTAAACCGCTGGTCCTAGAGACATGAAATTTGGAGGGTGTGTTCTTTGTGAAGAGTAGGTATCCACTAAGAAAGGATTTTTCGAAATTCCATCCCTAAGAGGGTGAATTGGGGGAGGGGAAGGTGAAACACGCGGGCGAAGTCGCGGGCAGAAGCTAAGCTAGTATTCAATTAAAAGTTGGTATTTTTTCAATGTTATGCTTAAAACACTTGTTACAAATATAATGATTTTTGGCATTATCAATCTCAAATAGCTTTCGTTGTAATAGTAAAAATGCTCAAGATGTTTTTTCCCATAAGAAAACGGTACTCTTTTTTTCTTAATTTTTGGGTATAAAATGTTCGACACTTGAATTATGTCCTTTAAATGTCGCATATTTCTTTAATTAAAAGCCATTGTTCTTCCGCGATCTTAATCTACCGATCAAATCGACTGGCTGACGCAGCAATTTGTGATAATAATACTTTGTTAAACTCCAATTCCGGTCCTGTCTCATTTCCCCTGTGCAAATCTGATCCCGAGTTGCGTATGTATGCAGCCGACACTATGTATAAGTACATAGCTATTATATATACGTGGGTTTGGTCTCCCCTCGGCTAGATGGCTACTAGGAGAGCCTAAGGACGCACGTGTCCCATCTTAGTAGTGCTGATCGGTCTGAGGTTTTAAAGTAATCGCATGCATCTTTGTTAGTATCCGGGGAAGTATGTTTTCTGGTTATAAGTTGATGATAGAGTAAGTATAAATTATTTTTGTCGCTGAAATATTATTACACTTGTATTTTTTTTACCTATAATATTAAAACTTTTGTTTCTTTCTCAGGCGTAGGCGTGATGGAAGACTGCTCTGTGACCGCTGTGCTTTCGAAGAACGATCGAGTGTGCGGAGTGGAGACGAACCACGGAGCCATCGAGTGCGAATACTTCGTCAACTGCGCTGGCTTTTGGGCAAGGCAGGCAAGTAACACATTAATATAATTTTGTTTTAATCGGTGAAAAATACGAGTAGGTCTTCAAGTGGACGCTTACTTTTTTATGTACAGACGCCAGCACTTCAAGGTACCCGAAACTGTCAAATTTTCCCAATCAACATTGAACTTCATGCTTTAGCGATAATGTTGGGAATCTATTAAAGAAATTTGACAGATAGTAGTTGCTTGATGTGCTGGCGTCTGTACCTATGCGTAACTTTTTATAGACCGATTTTGTCAAGTTTCTATTATTTCTATTTTCGTAGGTTTATTTTTTGTTAAAAAGTTTTTTTTATCTGTAAGGTCATGGTGGTTGTGGCGTTGATGAAGGAAAACTATTAGTGGGGTCGCCTCTTTCATATTAATATTTTTAATTTATGTCTGAACGTTTTCTTTACCGGGAGTATATTTTTTTATGGGACATTATGATACCTGCACTAAGTATGCTTAGTTTAAAAATAATTTGACTGGTTTTTGCGGGAATGCGGTGTTTGGCAAATATCGTTTACTGAAACTTTCAGTCATTTAAAAATGAACAAAAGAAGATAGGTAATTTTAATTTAAGAAATTGTTCTTCGTTTTCCCGACGGTTAATATTTTTATTATCTAACTTTATTTTCTATCTGCCAATGAAATATAATAGTACTTCGCCCTTCGAACAATGTCAACCTTTTCTATTTACTCAGGCACATATTCTTACCAAGTTTCACGTGTATAAACCCTAGGAAATATGATTTTTCGTATAAACGAATTCCCCCCTTTTCACCCCCTTGAGGATTGATTTCCGCAAAGTCGTTTCTCCGTGCAAACCTTCATTTTAAACTACTGTTCAAAATTCAAGTTTCTATCGTTAGCGGTTTGGGCTGTGCGAGAGTTTACGAACATACCCTGGGGCCGTATTATGAAGAAATAATGCTAACATGTTTCAGTTTGAAAAAGTGATTGTGCTATCGGACATATACCTTCATCTCTCTCTCACACTGGAAGCATGATGGCATTAAAACGTCATAATACGGCAACTGTTCTTTTATATACCTATATAGATCATTTTATTATTAATGATTAAACTTAACGACTTTAAAACGAGCTGCCTGCAATGTTTCAGTTCGCTCGTTAGTTATTTTTAAATAAACAGTTTGGCTTGCACATACGTCTCGTTTCATGAAAAATACCACGCCATTGGAACCTTTATCGATATGTTTACTTTGAAGATGTAAATATAGGTATATATTTTGCACAGGGTGACTCAATGGGCGGTCTTATCGCTAAAGATCTCAGATCTTTATCCAAAACATTTTTTTTAATGTAATTGCAAATGCTACTTGCTTGCGATAAAGGACTGCAGTCTAATTGAGGCAATCTCGCGCGGGAGGCGACTGTGCGCGTCGATTGTTTTAATGATAAGGAAGTATCGCGACTATTCGTACCAGCTTGAACACTTCCAAACAAGTTAGTTTAGCAGGGAGAATTTCTTCTCGCATCCCACGCGGGTTTTGCCGTAGTATGACCAGAGCGTAAAACTATCTGTACTCACATTAAGATAGGATGTTTTGTAATAGTGATTAAGCAATTAAAATCAGAGCGTGTGTGCTCGCGCGCTTTCGCGCTTAATACTTTAGCGATGCGAAATACTTAGCAAAAAGTCGAATTTGTCTTGAAAGTTTGTCAGTATAATACATTAACATTTAACTTAGATATAGCATGAAAAATAAATATCAAAGTTTTGACATGTCGCCATTGCACTCTTGCGAAGCAGGGCCTAGTTACATAATAGTACGTACTAAAGCTAGCGATGTATTATAATAATCAGCCTATAATGTTCTCACTGCTGGGACACATGCCGATGAGAGGCGAGTGGAACGTAAACCACCACGCGGGTCCAGTGCGGGTTGGTAGATATCACATGTCTTCGAATTTTTGTTCTGTGACTTGCCGGTTTCCTCAAAATGTTTTCCTTCACCGTTTTGAGAGGTGATGAAATTAAATACACAGAGTAAAATGCCTGCCTGGGTTCGAAATCACGACATACAACTCGTTAAGTCGTGGCCGAGACCACTCGGCCACCACTGCTCTCATGCGATGTAAACAACAAGATAATATTCCTAGGCCTAATCCTAATCCTATTCCTATGCCAGGGGCCAAGTGCGATGTTGTGCACAATGCACGTATGTGTGTGTGCCTTTTATAACGCAGAACTGCGCGGCAATGCCACTCAAGCTGCTGCAATTTTCCTATTCATGCCCACTTGATGTGCATCGCGGATGTTATGACCAATTAATGTTGACGCTTAAAATATCGCCTGAACAATTTATTATATATATACCTCCACGTAGGGGGAGCTCTTGCGATGACGTCTTCGCAGTGAAGGAGGCCAATGCATACAGTTCTTCGTGTATGCTCAGCGATTATAATGAACTTAGGGCTCTTCTGGTATAAAATGTGACGCGATAGCTATTGTTATTTAATTCTACTTGTATGTTTGTAGAAGTTTCGAAGGGCATTACAAGAAAGCGGTCACTATAAAGGCCCCTTTAGTTCTAAGTCAGCTTCGATCTTTGATGTATCAATATCGGACGCCACTGTTTGTTGATAGTCATTTGTTTCTTAATTTTAAACTTTCTTCTGCGAATTTCTCAAGCTTTGTGTGCCTCGCTTCATCAAACAATTGTGCTTATTGCCGACCACTGCCGTACATAGGTTTTATCCAATATTTTTCTTGATAAGCCAGGTTCCCTTGTGCGATTTCTTAATTTTGCAAAGACTGTGAATACTAACATAGCCATGATTAGGTTATATTGTTTCATGTTTTTTATTTTGACTTTTCAATTTTGCCTCCTGATCTTTTTTCTGGAGTTGTTTCGGCTTTTGCGTGTTTTATTTAACGATTCTTAATAATGTGGGTATCACTTCCGTCTAAGTTGAAAAAGGTTTTCACAATAAAAATCTCAGAACTTCTTAAAAATCTTCAATTATTTAAAAAAAAATCTTTTTGATTTTCACTCCTCTCCCGCGAAGAACAAAGTTAATTACTCCCAAATATAATTCCATGTTTAGTGGCTATCTGTTGTGTGATAGTTAATCACGATGCTATTTGCTGCTCCTATTTAGCAAATAGTCCAACTTCTAGACACAAATATGACCAACTATGTCTTCAGGTCAGTTTGCCTCAACCGTCAGGCTATTGCCTTTTGAACAGTTTTACTGAAGTGAATTATTTGTTCTAGGTTGGCCAACTCGCTCGGCCTCAAGTTAAAGTACCTCTACTACCCTGCGAGCACTACTACCTGCACACCAAACCTATCGAAAACTTAGACCCCATGACCCCTGGTATGTATTATAATGTTATACTTCCCTTTTTTAACCGACTTCAAAAAAGGAGGTTCTGTAGTCGACCCGTATGTATGTATGTATATTTGTATGTCCGCGATTTTCTCAAAAACTAATGAACAAATTTTGATAATTCTTTCACTAATGTGATCTACACACTTTCGGGAAGGTTTTAGTATATAATACATTATGTAATTATTCTTATGTATGATGTTATATGCATAAATGTACTGCATCTCCGGCATTTCTATGCGAATTTCTATGGTAATTATTCACCAAAAACGTTTCAAACGCGGTACAGCGACAAATTGCGATCTTCCATTCACTTTTAACGATCCAAATGCCGGTGAGAGTATTGGACGTCATGGTACAACTTTGAGCGATGCAGTTTAGGAACCTAAACTAAAATGTCTTGCTTTTGAATCGTTTTTAATAAGATCATGGTAGGCTAGGCACCAGGGTTTGTTTACACTTTCATCAGATACGTTTGGAACAAACTATACATACTTAGTTTGCATGCACATTGTATACATTTAAGCAGTTATTGATCATGATTGTTCCAGTTATCCGAGATCCCGATGGCTACATCTACCTGCGAGAGAGAGACGGCTGTATCTTAGCTGGTGGTTTCGAACCGATCGCGAAACCGGTGTTAGAAGATGAAAGTAAGTTCTAAGACCCTGGATAGTAACGAGCTTGCGAGTGATGTAGATTATTGACGTCATGTGACGCACCTGCAATTCTTTTGGTATTGCACATATATAGGCGAGAGTAGGTTTAGCACCCGTCTCGATTTGTCTGGCTTTGGCATGTGTCCGGAATATTCGATAAAGAGGGATTTGTTTTAACTAAAAAAGGGTTATTGAGTATTGAAAAAAAATCAAAGATTAACAAGTAATGAAACAAAGATAAAATATCAACTTTGAACATCAATATCTTGGAAACGTGACAGTTTACGGGGTTTGGTCTTATAATGTTATCTACTTGCATTGATGTCAGCTATTGATTTATACAGGATGTAATTTTAATCACCGTTTTCCTCTTAAGGGGTCATTGTACTCATCATTATGAACAAATTTTACTATGGAACAAAACCTGAAATCGTAAATAAAAAATCAGCTGTTCACTACATTTTGACGAGTTGTGCGAACATAAATGTAGGGAACAGCTGATTTTTTTTTACGATTTCAGGTTTGATCCCATAGTAAAATTTGTTCATAATGATGAGTACAATGACCCCTTAAGAGGAAAACGGTGATTAAAATTACATCCTGTATAGGACTCATGCGTAGCCACCCAATTAAAAAAAAAAAAAAAACAAAATGGCGGACTGGTGGATGCCACGGACCTTAAAAGCCCTTTCGAAGTTGTAACGCTAGGCGATGGTGACCTACAATCTTTCTCTCTCATACTCCACAGTCACATCCATGGCTCAACGCTGCGTTCCCGAAGACTGGGACCACTTCCACGTTCTCCTACAGCAACTCCTCAAACGTGTGCCAAGTCTCAGCCAAGCAGTTCTGCACAAACTCTGTAACGGACTGGAAGCCTTCTCTCCTGACTGCAAGTGGATCGTCGGGGAGGCTCCTGAGGTAGGTTGGTTTGGACGGAAATCTCACTTGAATATGTATTATAATATGTAAGGTCCGCCCGCGCTGAATTTGCCAAAGATGTAAACAACAATGGCCGCTCGAAATTGAATAAAATTGATATACAAGAACATTTATTTTAATTAAGGTTTGTTTTCGTCTACATCTCCAAGCCAACTAGTCTACTTATCCGTCGTTTGCATATGATCAATAGGTTATTTTTCTTTGTTGTCTTTTTGTATGTATTCTTTAAAGTGTAACAAAAAATATAATATTTTTATATATTATTTTAATAAAATATATTGTTCAGATGTAGATGTTTTTGCCTTTAAAAATACATATATGATATTAGCTCAACTGTCACTAATGACTACTAATGAGACACAATCACTTTTTGTATTGTTACCGATCTCTAGGAGATTTCTTGACAGTTGAAGGGATATTGAGAACTAACAAAAAGGAAGAAGTATACAGTGGTCGGAGGATAAGGACACGTCATAGTCGTAGGCACGCGCGGGTTGATAAGACTATGTAGATTTTGAAAGACAAATGATGTCAGCTCGTTTTTGTAATGCTAACCCCAGAAGAAAGAAGAAACCCTTCTCTTCGGAGCATTCAATTTCATGAATTATAGCAAGAATTAAAAAGCTAAATTCGTGACATCGAATGTTTTGACGGGATTGGGCAAACGTCGTGGAAGACAGAAGAGAGAAGAGTTACGAAAGAAAATCTGTTTGTTTAATAAGGACTATGCTCAAATAAATATCAATTAATAATCAAAATAACAGTGTTCATAAATAAACTACAATGAGTAATTATTTATTGAGCGGGAGCAGTGGTGGCCCAGTGGTATCGGCCGCGACTTACGAGTTGTAGGTCGTAGGTTCGAACCCAGACAGGCGCTTTACTTTGTGTAAATTATTTCATCACCACTGCTGTCAAAACGGTGAAGGAAAACATCGTGACGAAAGCGGCATGTCCTAGAACCAAAAATTCGAAGACATGTGACATCTACCAATACGCACTGGGCCCGCGTGGTGGATTACGGCCCACTCCCTCTCACAGAGAGGAGGCCTGTGTCCCAGCAGTGCGAACATTATAGGCTGATTATGAGTAATTATTTCATTGGTAAATGCAAATATAACCTAAAACCAAGTATTATTTTTCGTCTTCATATTTGGTAGTGGACCTTTCCAAATGTTCATGGATTGATTAAAAAAGCTTTGTTTTTTGTTGGTCTAATATATTGAATACATGAATTAAATAGGTACTCGTAGCATATTTACATTTAGCAAAATATATAGAAACTAACGAAGGGATGTGTTTGTGTAATTTTTTCTTTTCGTGTATGTGTACCTTTTTGTAGGATTTGAAGATAGTGCAAAATACGCGCATTGACGTGGAGTTGCGGATACCAGCCCGTATTACCTATTACCTATTACCTAGTACAAAATATTGTAAAAGAGCCTAAGTAAAGTTCCTTGTCCGTGCTTCCATAAATTAATTCCATTTAAATGTAACTTGTTACCGATGTTATCAATTATTTAATAATAGCGCTTATTACTAAGTAAGAAGCTTATTTCTCTGATTAATTTTTATATGGGTGTGGTGTTTAGCTATAAGTAACTGATGCACTGTTATTTGACTTCAAAAATGTATTATGTGTTTGTATCAGTGTAATCATATTGTTGGTGTGAACCTTATCCTTATAAGCGCTTGGCTAAATATTCATTGCCGTGCCCCTAGCGCCCGGCTACAAATCGATAAAATAATACCTACAATAAATAAGGAGTAGAAATCGTTGTATTGATTAAAAAATAGTCAAAAAGTTTTTTCTCTATTTAATAATGGTTTTAGTTGTACCACGCAGTTAATAGGACAAAAATAAAACGAAAAAATCATGCATGTCTCTGTCGCATAAATACGACACGAGCGGTGGGGGGCACGGAAATATGTGTCGCATAAATGCGAAATAAGGTTAAAAGGTTAAAAAAATAAATTAGAATAAAATACTAACTTTTGTGAAGAGCAACTAGAATCAATTTTTTTTTGTTACTTCGAGGTTCAAAAGTGCCTTTTAATGCCCTACTTACTTGAAATAAATTATTTGACGTCGACTTTGTAGCGGTGGTGGGGTTGACTGTCCGGGGTGCGCCGCACTTACATTTAACCCTTCGTATCGTGGATAATGTTGAACGTGGATCCACGCGAGGCACAATGGCTTTGTAAATTGTTTCTGTAATTACGTCGTTCAAACGGTCAGGCATCGTCACTCGTAGGAGCTATTTTAAAGCAATTTTAATTCTATACAAGCTCATTAATCTTCTGCCTTCTCTTCCATTCTTCAACCATCAAAATCATAACGAGATATCCTTGTATTTCAGATGTTCAACTACCACGTGGCTGCTGGCATGAAGACTGTGGGCATATCGGCCGCTGGTGGCGTCGCTCAAGCTACAGCAGACGAAATAGTCGAGGGTTACTCCAAGTATGACATGTACGAACTGGGCCTCAACAGGTTTCTGGGTCTGCATAACAATAAGAGGTTTCTCAGGGATCGGGTCAAGGAAGTGCCTGGTGAGTATTTGGTTCCTATTTTTTTTTTTTTTTTGTGAACCTCTACTGTCCCAATGCGGGGCAAAGGTCTCAAACAAATCCTTCCAGGAACCTCCTCGTACCAGCTCTCGCGGTAAGCGTCCAGGTCATTTCGCCATCTCTTTCTGGTCCGGCCTCGGCGACACCGTCCGTGTTCAGGCACCCATTGTATGGAGACTTTCGCGACACAGGCTGAAATGGGATTGGGCGGGTCACATCAGCCACATGCACGATGACCGTTGGGCAAAAATCTCCACACAATGGGCTCCTATTGCTATAAAATAATTACAGTATTTGGATGTCACTGTAATGTACAGACGCCAGCACATCAAGCTACCCGAAACTCTCAAATTTTCCCAATCAACTTTGAACCTTATGCTTTAGCGATAAAGTTGAAAATCTATTAAAGAAATTTGACAGATTAATTATAGTAGCTTGATGTGCTGGCGTCTGTACATAAAGCTTTAGAAAGTCGAGACTGACTGTCCAACAGAGAGGCAATCCCTGTTCTTTTAAATCTCACCTTCCTCCAAGGAACGGTTCCAAAAAATATTGCGTCAGTCGCATCATCGTCATCGTCATTTCAGCTCGGTGTCATCCACTCATGGCTATAGGCCTCCCTTTTTTTCTGCCATACTTCCTGGTTCCGTTCATCTTCCATCCAGGTGTTTCCCACAACTTTGACGATATTTATCTTGAACCCAACGCGGTTTTGGACGGCCCTTTTCGCTTAGGCCTAACCTTGGCCACTATTCATTCACAACTTTACTCGTTCGGCCATGTCCGCCTCTAACTAGATGTCCAGCCCTACTTCACTTGAGACACATCGCTCTGTCCCCGACATCGCAGACTTTCAACCGACGACGGATTTCGGCGTTACGCAGTCGGTCTAGTTGGATTAATTATGTCGAGCATGGCTCGCTTCCATGGCCTTTGGTGCTATTCGTATGCGGTGGACAGTCTCCTTTGTGTCAGTCACTTGAGAGCGTGCAACATAACTAAATGAAATTATGAAATATCGCTCTATAGTGCACAAAAACTGAACTGGATCCTTAAATATTTCGCAACACAAAAGAAATCAAGCCTTTCCTTATTTCCAGGTGTGCACTACGGGCTTCCCTACCCGTTCCACGAGTTTGAGACTGGTCGGAACCTGAGACTGTCTCCTATCTACCCGACGCTGCGCGATAATGGAGCCGTGTTCGGACAGGTCATGGGCTACGAAAGGCCAACGTGGTTCGAAACAGTTGGTAAGTAAGACGAGAGAGAGCTAAGACAAAACTTGTATCGTGAGGCGTACTCCTAATCCGTCATCGCCCGCACTTACGTATATCGACGGCCGAACTCGGCCGATCGAACTATTAGTTGGACGCGAGGCGTTAGATACCAGGTACTAAATTTCCGAGATTCAGAACTCATGTAACTCTCACAAGTTGTAATTGTAATTTGTTATGGTGTGACATTAGAGACGACGATCTAATAAAAAAACCGAACTTTTAAACACAGATATTTACGACGGCCAACTGTACCTCGTTTGGAAAAAATCGTATTAACTCTTCTAATTCGGTTTATAACACTCCTGTTTTCATAAAAAAGTCAAAGTTTCCAACATAAACAATATATTTTTCAGATCCCAAAGAAGCTGGCGACAAGCCCCGTCCGTTCAAAGTCGCATACACGAAGACATTCAACAAGCCTCATTGGTTCGAGACCGTGCAGCGAGAATATTGGGCGTGCCGTGAAAGGGTGGGCCTGGCCGACTACTCGTCATTCACCAAGATCGATATACAGGTGAATACGGCCTTAACATTATGGTTATAGAGTGCATAGTCATACATACGTAAACTCGCCCCTCCTTCCCATGAGGCATAATTTTAACACTAGAAATAGGAACATATTAGATCAACCACGTTTCAGATTGTCTTAAGTAAAAAATTCTTTTATGGGTTACTGTGTAAAATGTTCTAATAAAAAATAAAAAAAAACATCCGAATTTAGAACCTCCCCCCTTTTTTGAAGTCGATTAAAAATACCACTCGATATTCTTCAACTAAATGAGAAGAAATTTAAAACATGCACACGCACAACGCACATTATGTAGACAAGTATATTATATGTTGGATGGATGATAATTCAATAATATATATATATATAAAATTACAAAATAAAAAAGTAATTTAAAAAAATGAAATCGACTTCAAAAAGAAATTAACTCAAAATTATGAAATAACTTTAATTTCGGAAGTCGGTGGCCAAAAACTAAAACTAAAATACAGATCCCAAAACACCGACTTCCGAAAATAAAGTTATTTCATAATATTTTGAGTTAAGTAATTTCTTTTTGAAGTCGATTAAATTTTTTTAAATTACTTTTTTTTGCCTCGTTTACGTTCATACATCTGCACCCTAATTGCGTAACATACCATCGATCGGAATCTGAATCATTTTAAAGCAAATTGTTAATCCATTGCTTCATAAGTTCGAAAAATTTGTCTACTCAACACGTAAATAACGCAATGAATGTTGTTGAACTGTCAAAATTAAACCGATTCCGATTGATAATGTGTTACGCAATTGCCCCGCTGGTCATATACGCACGCCAGTTGCAAGTACCACGAACTTAGGTCAGATTCTGATGCACATCATCATTAATAATAAAGGTCTTATAGGGTCATTAGTCCGGGAGCGGTGAATGCTTATGCGAATCCCGCGCCCCCGGCCATAGGTAGATATACAAGCTGTTGATTTGCATCCTAGTCAAATTCAAGGACGTAATTATGCTAATGATTCTCGACCCAAATCAACAATAAAATGAGTAGGTATTTTTTTTATTTTTTTTTCTTATTTACGGAAATCAGTAAGTGTGAACCAGCCGTATTTAAACGCGGTCCGTCTGTTACTAGCCCTATAACCGCGCTTTCACACACAAACAAACGCAAACAATACATACACAACGCATACGCAACGATCATTCATAAATTCGTAGGTAATCAATCCCATCCCCCAATCACGCGCCGCTCCTGGACACGCCCCCGCGACCCCGCCGCCCCGGAACTAACAGTGTGTTTGAAGTCGCCGAACCGCTCGCGCGCAATTTCCGCTTCGCGATACATCATTGAGACGTACGTACAAAGTGCAAGATGACGGACAACTACTCAAATGTCGAGTTGGTGGAGATGGTCCGCCTGTATGCCATCAGTGGAGACAGCCTACGTGGAGCCATGCGGATGTTCGTGGAAATGTTTCCCGATCGGGAACCCCCGTCACAGAGCGTCATGCTGGCTGCTACGCAGACTGCGGGATCATCGGCAGTTTTGACGTTCCCCGGCATGCTCAAGCTCGCGGCCTGTCGCCTTGCAGGAAGACATCCTGGAATACTTCCAGCGAGACCCATGGGCAAGCACGCGGGAGGCTGGTCAACGCTTTGGATTGCACCACACTACAGTGTGGCGCTGGCGCCTACTGAAGCGTGAGCTGCAACACCTATTCCACTACCGCATGGCACAAGACATTCACCCAGGTGATAATGCCGTGCGGATTACATTTTGAATTTTGAGACAGAAAATACGTGCAAGGATCATTAGTGCTTTCGACACTTTAAAAACGAATGTGTTAGTGTTACGTAAGCTGAAAGAAAACCAGCTACGTCGTTCTCGATTGTGCGAAGAGTGTGATGGTGGTCACTTTGAACAATACCTCCGGGTAACTTAAGTACTTAGGTAATTTATTTATTTGTACATTTTGTAAATACGTTGTTAGCTTAATCAATTTTATTAGTTAACTACGCCAATAATACCCAAGAGTAGAAAGTATACCACGTACTTACACTTAACTAGCACGTCTTTCCATTCCATCAAACGTAGAAAACATTTTTAGACTTAGTAGATAGGTACACCAACTAAGGTAGACGTATTATTGCCGGTCCTAAGCAAACAAATCAACCAATTTAATCCACAAATAAAAACAAAATCACTACGAAAACTTTAGGTTGAAGGCAAAACTAACATTTTATTAATCATCTGATAACAGGTCAGTGAACTTTTCTTTGGCGCACTAGTATTAGGTACTGTCATTAGTAAGATTTCCGTATTCCAATGATGCTCAAAAATGAGTTAATTATCAAGCGAAATTTATGACAATAATGTAGGTGATTTTCGAAATAAAATTAGGTAAATTAAAATTATTGCTACCGGTCATTGCTCGGTCGCGCGGCGCGCGCGCTTGTAGGTAATTTCGTAGAATCGAATCGTAGGTAAAGACGTCGACACTCACGCACACAGCTGCATTGTCGCTGCGTGAGTAGTCGGGTGATTCTGTTTTATTTGTATTGAATTAAGGGTTTAATTCTGAAATACTGTAAAATTTCAACAACAAAAAAAAGCAGCGCTTACTAGTTATTGCCCCCTGCCGTACTTCTATTCATTTTATTTATGTCTTTTATGACAACCTCCTGAAATTTGACGAGGATGCAAATCAACAGCTTGTATAAATATGTTGGGGTCGGCTTCCAGTCTAACCGGATGCAGCCGAGTACCAGTATTTTACATGGAGCGACTGCCTATCTGACCTTCACAACCCAGTTATTGGGTAATACGAAACCCCTTGGTAAGACTGTAAAAGTATGTCATTGCAAAAGACATCAAAACGCGCTTATAAGTTGCATATAGGTGAGCCGCCATATTGCATTATTGGTACTGCAATATTGGCTGCAACAAACACGACACCGCGCGTGTCATACAAGCATGCAAAAACAGGCAAACGATTAAAATTAAATCCAATAGAGGAAAATACCCTTAAAAACCATTTTAACCGGTTGCCCATTCAGTCCCAAGGTCGCGAGGTGGTGGATCTGCTGCAGTACCTGTGCTCAAACGACGTGGACGTGCCCGTGGGCAGCATCATACATACGGGCATGCAGAACGAGCGCGGGGGCTACGAGAACGATTGCAGTCTCGCCAGGATATCTGAAAACCTGTAAGTGCCGATCATTATACGTGAATTTATTTATAATATGTTCCAAAAGTATCTGATAAAAGTGTAAATAAACCCTGTTCAGGTTAAATTCTTATGCAATCACTCAATAAACCCATGTTCGCACATAATCAGCCTATAATGTTCCCACTGCTGGGACACAGGCCTCCTCTCAGTGAGAGGGAGTGGGCCGTAATCCACCACGCGGGCCCAGTGCGGGTTGGTAGATGTCTTTGAATTTTTCGTTCTAGGACATGCCGGTTTCCTCACGATGTTTTCCTTCACCGTTTTGAGAGCAGTGGTGATGAAATAATTTACACGAAGTAAAGCGCCTGTCTGGATTCGAACCTACGACCTACAACTCGTAAGTCGCGGTAGTCGCTACCATTTGGCCACCACTGCTCTTCGCACGTACGTACAAATATCGCAGCGGGATTTTCAACTGTCGGTGTTGAGCGGAGGCTTGAGAATCCAACAGCACCTACCAGTGCGTCAAAAAACGCTCTGTTGGGTTTTTGACTCCCAGTGTTAGGCAGTACGCAAAAAAAAAAAATCGCCGCTGGGAAAACGCGCCTGTGGTTACCTGGGCTTAGGGAATTAGGAACGATTCATCTGTATTAACCTTTTAACCGCCCGACGTCATATTATCAGCTGTCGTGAACCCAGCGCCCGAAAAAAAAACACGAAAATAAATACCTCATACAAGTAATTAAATAAAAAAGCAGATTAAACGAGCTGTGGTATTTAGTCGTACATATACGACCCTGGCGAAATGGACACGAAAATATTTGTCGGATTAATCCGGCGTAAGTGGTTAAAAGGTTAAGAAGGTCTGTGTATCCCACCACTTTTTCCAAATGGTTTGAATGACGTGATTAAATTGTAATTGAAAAATCATTGACGAAAAGCTTTTGGAACATTCCACCAAATAAATACTTACTACCTAATAATTATACCATAATTAACTTATAATACACTCAACCCCTTGTCTTCCAGCTACATGATGATAGCGCCAACGATCCAACAGACCCGCTGTAAGTCGTGGCTGAAGCGTCACCTCCCCGCCAACGGGTCCGTCACCCTCTCAGACGTCACTTCTATGTACACGGCCATTTGTATCATGGGACCCTTCACCAGAAATCTGCTCTCCGAACTAACGGATACTGACTTGGCTCCGTCGAATTTCCCGTTCTTCACTTTCAAAGAAATCGATGTTGGACTCGCCAATGGGATTAGAGCGATGAATTTGACGCATACTGGAGAGCTGGGCTATGTACTGTATATACCTAATGAGGTCAGTTTTATACAATCGCCCCCTTTTAAACTGTTTTTTAAAATAACAGAATTGCCATTTCCGTATTTTTAAGAACATAAATTACATTCTAGTCGCAGTCTGAATCTGTCATAAATACGTCTAATTTTCATACGTTTTGACAAGTTTTTGACATTTGTTTGTCGTAGAGATGAGATAGCTATTGGAATTTTAATGTTTGTAATTACGAGAATTGGCCTTCTGACGAAATATGGGTGTATTATTTTATTTTTCTCTAAGCCCAACCAATTGTTTACAGTTACAATTTTAAAATATTTTTAAAAATTTAAATCTGAGGTTAGCGTAACAATTTCTTATTATGTTAGCACCGGGTGCCCCAAAAACGTAAGAATTGTGCCACAAGCACTATACTATAAAATTAACAACTAAGTTTACAGTAAATAAACATCGTCGACTTTGTCTCTGTCACCTTTGACCTAGACTAGAGTCAAGAGCAAGTCCATTTCAAAAAAAAAAAAAAAAAAACAATATTTGTTACGCTCGCAAATCATATTTTAATCAATATAAAACCTGACACTGACCTGAAAATTGCAAAAAAGTCAGTAAAATTTAATTTTGCGGGCTAACTTTGCGTATCCCCCTTAATTAGCGCCTTTATTTATTTCTTTCTAAATGATTCCAGTTCGCCCTCCACGTGTACAACCGTCTGATGACGATCGGTGAGAAGTACGGCATATCCCACGTTGGTTACTACGCGTCTCGGGCTCTTCGCGTGGAGAAGTTCTTCGCGTTCTGGGGCCAGGACCTGGACACCATGACTACCCCGCTCGAGTGCGGAAGGACCTGGCGTGTCAAGTTTGATGTAAGTATATAATTTTGGAAAGGTAAAGAAAGAAAGAAAAATTGGTATACTTGTCACAGAAACACGTGAATACAACAAAAAACCGGCCAAGTTTGTTTTTATAATTTTTGGATATCGATTCCCATCACGTCTGCTGAGTTTCGTTAGGTAATTTAATTTGATCCTGTATATTATAATATTTAACTTACAGGGTGAACTTTTAATCACCGTTATCCTCTTAAGGGGTCATTGTACTCATCATTACGAACAACTTTTACTATGGGATCAAACTTGAAATCGTGAAAAAAAAATCAGCAGTTCCCTACATTTATGTTCGCATAACTCGTCAAAATGTGTAGGGAACAACTGATTTTTTTTTCGCGATTTCATGTTTATAGTCCGCGCGGAACTAGTTGGCCGCGCCTTAGGTATGTGAGTGGTGGGAGTGCGGGGCGGGGGCGCATTACTCAGTACGTGCGTTGCGAACCACCGCCTCACCCCTGTCCCCACCTCAGCGGCCAACTAGTTCCGCGCGGACTATAGTCTCATAGTAAAAGTTGTTCATAATGATGAGTACAATGACCCCTTAAGAGGATAACGGTGATTAAAATTTCAACCTGTATATGCATAAATTATAAAATGCCTTCAAAATTACCGTTACAGAAAGACATAAAATTCATCGGACGCGACGCCCTTCTCCGCCAACGCGAAGAAGGTATCTGCCGTCAGTACGTACAGCTGGTGCTGACTGACCACGACCATGAGTTGGACATGTGGTCGTGGGGTGGCGAGCCTATATTCAGGGATGGGAACTACTGCGGGCAGACAACTACAACCAGCTATGGGTTCACGTTTAAGAAACAGGTAAATGAGAAAACCACGGAGCACGCAGACGCGTCGGCGGCAGCTGCTAGAGGCGACATTGTCAACACTTTCCAAACAAACGTGTCACTGTTTACTCGCACTACGACAGAAATGACGCATAGAAACTGACGGCTTTGAATAGCGGCCAGGACAGAGGTTCTGCGTTCAACGCACTTTCGGCGCCACGAAATTAGTACTGCCATCTCCAGACGTTGCTGGATATACGATTCCGTGCCCTGTGAAAATAAAATTTATTAAAAAAAAATAAGTTTCCTACTTCGTTGGTCTTGGGATCGAAAGAACTACTGGTGCTGGGTTCAATTCCCATGTCGGACCTCATGCAAAGTGTGATGGGACTACCTCGTCGGTCTAGAGGCTAACTCCGAGTAACTGCAAGTATAACTGGGTTTTCTCATTCGAATTTTCTCAATAGTATGAAGTTTGTGCCCGGTTTGATGGTAATAGTCACAGATATAGATAGACCTAGATAACGCAAGTATCACGATCTGTATGAAAACCAAGCGTGCCATGTTTTTACTGCCTACTATGGCGTCACAAGCACTATTTAGTGATGGGAAAATCAAATCGATTCAATGACGCCGCCGCGTGCCACACCCGTCTCGCCCCGCCCCCGGGGCCCAGCGCCAGCGCTCACTCTCAAGTACGCAGGACTGAGCGCGAAAGTGGCAGCTGACAATTTTTTTCCGTAAGCTGGTGCGATTTTTGGCACGCGAAGTAGTTGCTCTTGTGTTATCTAGGTGTATCTATATCTGTGATAATAGTAATAGTACTGAAAAAATTCGACTGCTATAAACCTCTGCCATCTTGGAATTCAGCAGTATACAGGGTGGCCGGGACATTCCGTTCAAGTGCGAGTCGGACTCGCGCACCGAGGGTTCCGTACAGATTTGTAGGTATGTAACTACAAATTTACGGTTTTCGGATTTTTTCCTTTACTTGTGCTACATGACATTGCTTCTTTCCAAATTTCATGATTCTAGGTCAACGGGAAGTACCCTATAAGTTTTGATTCCCTTGAGAGTGTCGAAATATACGTTTTTAGCGACATAAATGGCCGTCTTTTTTTAACGTTAACTTAGAAGTTTGATTTTTTCACAGCTTCAAGGGACTATAGACCTGAGTATATGGTTTTAATTTCAACTCAATACCTCCACGCGTTTCCGAGATAAAGGGTTTTGACAGACAGACAGACGGACAACAAAGTGATCCTATAAGGGTTTCGTTTTTCCTTTTGAGGTACGGTACCCCAAAAAGGAGGTTTTTCTTTGATAACCTACGACAAATCTCTACATTAGAAGGCCTAGAATCATGTGCTGACTTTGAGGTAACACTTTGTGCGTCGGCGTCCCGGCCATCCTGTATATGTTCTGTAAGTAGAGCAATATGTTTTATTATATGGTTAGACACACTGGCAGCTAATGAGCTGATGCATGTGTGTCGATTCTTGAAGCAGTTCAGTGTAGGAGCCGTCACAACATTTTCCGGGAGCCTATTCCATGTTGTCTATATTATAAATGTTACTTTATTATACAGGTTTGCCTCGGTTTTGTCGAGAAACTGGACGAGAGCGGAGTGCCTCAGCCGATTAGCACCGATTATGTGCTCAGCGGACATTACGAGATTGATATCGGCGGTATAAGGTGAGATTAAATGGAAACTTATCACTAAAAAGAAAGAAAGGAAATGTTGTGACTCGCACAGGAAGATAATTTCTCAAACATAGAACATATACAAAAAAAAACCCCACTCCAAAGGCCCTTTCGTTTTTTCATAATCGAGTAAAATGGGCCCGAAAAGTGACTTGCATAGCTATTCACAACTATTCGTCAGGTTGTCGAATAAAAAATTACACTTTTTCAATTACTAATTCGCCTTGCCCCCGACGACAGCAGATAGCTGTCGGAAGAATAGCGGTCGTCTATCTCATTGAATCTGAAAAAATTTTCGGGTTTTGGATTTGTGACAAAAATCAACTGTTCCCTACATTTATGTTCGTCTAACTCGTCAAAATGTAGGGAACAGCTGATTTTTTTTTCGCGATGTCAGGTTGGGTCCATAGTAAAAGTTGTTCATAATGATGAGTACAATGACCTCTTAAGAGGTTGTTGGTGTTTTTCCAATAACCCTGTATAACACAATGGCACGACAATACAATAAGACCTGTCTTACAATCTGTTCTGCGCAAATAAAACGCACATTACAAAAAAGACATAAAGACACACATACAAAGTAGCCAAACGCCTCGTATTCCATCAAGTATAGTTTGAAAATTTTGTACTATGCTTGATATCAGAGTCAGGGACTCGGGGGCCAATGATAATATACATTGCGTTAATGTTACGTCACTGGCAAAAGACAATCAAAACAAAAACAAGATGGCGATTGCAGAGTGATAAAATAACTACTTTAGCAACAAACAACAATAACTAGAACAATTAAGCCGTGCCAGCAAAATGCTGCAACTTCGGACGATCATATCGTCAACAGCGCTAATTTTCAGCAACTACCTCTCTCCATTGATATTGGAGGAGCTACGATGACAGAGACATACAACCACTGTGCTCTGTACGAAGAGTGACCAGATTAAAAGATGTAATTCAATATTCAGGATTTAATAACCTCCTGGATTGCTTCCCCATTCTGTCTCACAACAGAAAGTTTCAAAGGTTTTTAGACTTAAGGTGAATGCGCAGTGGTAGACCGCGAAATTCAAATTTTCTTACGTTTTTTGCAATTTGCAGGCCAGTGTCAGGTTGTATCTTGATCAAAATTTGATTCGCGACAATAACAAGTACGTATTTATAGAATTATAATCATTAGAATCATTAATACATCTTTCTAAGTTAGATTTGTACCACTAAGCAGTTTTCCATAAGAGATTTGTTGTCGTGGTACAAATCTAACTTAGAAAGATGTATTAATGATTCGAATGATTATAATTCAGTAAATACGTACCTGTTATAGTCGCGAATCAACTTTTGATCAAAATACAACCTGACACTGATCTGAAAATTGCGAAAAACGTAAGAAAATTTGAATTTCGCGGGCTACCCTGGCACTTCCCCCTTAAGGTGAATGCGAAGATGCTTAAGGTGAAAAAAATCAGCTGTTCTCTACATTTATGTTCGTATAACTCGTCAAAATGTAGGGAACAGTTGATTTTTTTCGCGATTTCAGGTTTGGTCCCATAGTAAAAGTTGTTTGTTATCATGAGTACAATCACGTGTTAAATATCGGTCACTAATTACCAGTCACCCTATATATATCGCATTTTAATACAGTAGGTTTTTCTTTTCAACAATAACAACGATAAAAATTAACGTTATTATATGCATAAGACAGAAATCATTCTAAGTTACCAAACCTTATTGCAAGCTCACAATATTAATCTTAGACCAATTATAAACTTTTACTTCCATAACTAAACCACAACATTATCTTTCGTCAGATACGCAGCCAAATTGAACCTGCACTCGCCGAACCTGCCAACCAAATACCCGGACAAGGAGCGCGACGTGTACCAGGCGACCAGGAAACCTAGCGAGCAGAAGGAATTCCTAGGACGACACTACCAACCATAAATACATGTAAACATCTATGACTCTTGCGCACACTGTCTCAAGTTACAGTATAAATATAGTCTCAACCATATCCCGCGATAGCGACCCAGACTATTTTCTTAGCTCCTTTTGTGAGCTCTCTGTTGACTAGCTAAGCCAAAACATAATGCTTTGAAACAAATCGTTTGAAAACTTACTCAAGAAGCGCGCCGGTACGCAAAAGTCGCCCAGAGCCTTTATACATATTATTATGCTGATCATGCAGCTCTTCAATGTGAACGGGTTTTCAAGACCAAGTTACAGTATCACGATTTTAACGTGAATCATCTGCCTAGCTTTTTACCAACTATATTGGGGCCGGCTCCAGTCTAGCCGGGTGCAGCTGAATAACAGTATCTTACATGAAGCGACTTGCATGCAATAACTATTCCTTTATTATAAAATAATGATCAATAATTGAGGGGTAAATAAGGTTGTTTAGACAAAAAAGCAGTAAGAGTTTTTTTTTGCGATAATTGTATAAAAGTCAGTATAATGTGACACTGACGACGGTACACACAGCTACACATCAAGTTATACATAACCAGTATAAGCTGACTTTTGATTGTAAGAAAAACCTATACAATGTGAGGTCAGCTAAAACTGGAAATGTATAGCTTGATGTGTAGCCGTGTGTACACTGAGACACTGTGTGCGAGAGTAGATACGAATTTTATTTGTTAGATAGTGGACATAGATTCCAATATTATATTACAAATAGATGTATTTATAGGAATAAACACAAAACCAGTAGCGATTTTTCCAAGGTTTACAGAACATATCCGCAGGGACTTGAAAACGAATTGAATTTCGTTCCGTTACCACTAATGTTATCGTATAACGTTCCAAAATTTGTAACGATACTAAAACCTAAAAATATCAATAACGTTATAAAAAGAAATGTTATAGAATGTCATTTTCGTATAACAATATTATAAGTAACGTTATAGGTATCAGTAACATTAAGCTTTTCCACTTGTAATAACGTTACAGGTGAAACGTTATAGATTCATTTGGCAATGTTGGGTATCGAAATGAATAACGTTATTATATCGTTATACTAATAACGATATATTGATAATATTGTTATTGAAGAGTTTAAGATTTCGTTCCGTTTGCCAGTATCGTTATAGCCAAGGAATTAATTTTGTTACGATCCTGGTGGAACGGTACAATTTATCGGTAGGTACCGGAACTACGCGTAACGTTATTTTGAGTAACGTTTCACTTCCCTGCATATCCGTCAATAAGCATCTATTTAGATTTCAAAACTTTTCTTTGTAACTGAATAACATAGACAAGGTTTTAATTATCGCACTTAAAATTATTACGATATTATAGATGTTGATCATTAATACATGTTGTATTAATGATCTTCTCACACTAGCAAAAGTTGAAAAAGCAAGACTATTTATGTTTATACCAAAATTGGTTACATCTGCATGTCTGCTGTTTTTTAACGACTTCAAAAAAAGGAGGAGGTTATCAATTCGTCGCCTATTTTTTAAAATGTATGTACACCGATTACTCCTTTATTATAGCTATGTAAGGATCAGTTTGCAATATTATTCTATTTATTATAGCTCTTAGAAACAGCTCAAATATCTGTAAATACGGAACCTGCAACAAACGTTATAACGAGGTGAAAATAGTGAGCATCGGAGCGGTATTAACAATAATTACTGTAACACTTGTAATTGTTTCATTCATATCGGTTTCATAATTCATTTTAGGATACGTCCCACAGTGCCTGGTTTTAAATTTAGTAAGCTTTACGGCTAATATTAGACGGAGTATTGTAATTTATTATTACATCACACTATAAGGCTTTAAGATATGATTCAAGTAATTGGCTCATTAGGAAGCAACGTAAATACAAATCTACCTCGACACAAGTAGAGGGCAGAAACATAGAATTAATTTTAATTTGCGAGATTTTTTCGATTGGTTACTCTGTTGGGCAGTGCACAGTATTTGTACTTTCGGATTAGAAGACTGAAACTGCGGAATCTCGATTGAAGATTATCCGCATCGTAAGCACATCCCTAGTGTGGTAGAATTGGCAATAATGTGGGTCAAAGATTGGCTTTAATAATATTAAAAAATTAATAATAATGGCCGATAATTTAATTAAAGGCCGGCTTTTGAACTAGTGTTGTGAAAAAACCAGACGGTTGTACCAAAATTAAATTTTGTTAGAGAGATTATTATTTTTTCAAAAAGATCCACATAATATATATTATATCGAAGATATTAAATATGTTAAATAAAATGTTTATAATTAGCTATACCCTGAATAAACTTGGCTGTAGTATATAATTATATAAAATATTTACATTTGATGTTCTTGTTTGATATTTTAAAATGTTTTAACCATTATTGCAGTTTTAAATTATTTCTTGTTTTTTTAATTGTTTTAATAACATTATTTAAATATTGTTGAAAGATATTCATGATATTATTTATTTAAATAATGTTTGCCAATGCTGTAGATATTAAAAACTCAATATTAGTGCTTGATTAGGATATAGGAAACCACAAATTTTGTATTAGGTATGAAATAGGAGTACCTACTGCTTTATCATAAAAACTAACTCTTCCTTAATTAACCTTATTAGTAATCTGAAGCAATATTAGAGTCCAACTAAAACACCATGGCCAACCATTTTGACAACTAGTTTATAAGTATCTATGATGTGTGAAATGTATTATATGTATCTTTAGTTTTTAAGCAGGCTTCATTGAGTTCTTCTTAATCATTCGTATAACATCTTGTGATCTTGTCAAATTACTTAAGCCCGGTAGTTGTCACGCGCGGAGGAATTAATTGACAACGACGCTATACTTATAGCATAATCAGCCTATAATGTTCCCTTTGCTGGGACACAGGCCTCTGTGAGAGGGAGTGGGCTATAATCTACCACGCGGGCCCACTGCGGGTTGGTACACTTGGTACGTACACATGTCTTCGATTTTTTGTTTCTAGGACATGCCGGTTTCCTCACTATGTCTTCCTTCACCGGTTTGAGAGCAGTGGCGATGAAATTATTTAAGTACACAAAGTAAAGTGTCTGCCTGGGTTCATACCCACGACTTACAACTTGATAGTCGGGGCAGTTCCTACTGCTGGGTCACCACTGATTATAATTTGTAGAAAATACGTAAGTATAACAATATCAACTTTAAAACTTACCGTTCTTTTATGAACTAGTTGGGCAAGATGGAAATAATAGACTAAGTAAATAGGTATTTAGAATAACACATAAATTAGATCTTAAAAGTAAGTGGATTATTAGTTCAACACTCAGTTCTTATGACAAAATTTAGCAAGTTTGTGTAAGTCACAGATTACGTTTCGATTGTTCATGAATGGGAAATAAAACCTCGCCATAGCTTATACAAGCCGCGTGCTGCAATAGCCTAGTCTAATTATAAACACATACATAGATATAATTAAAGCAGGGTTGTATAGTTTCGGTTATGCCTTTAGATACACAATTATACATATCCCTATTGTGCGCCTAATAAATAGACAAAAATATCCGATCGATGGAATTTACAAAGTATAAAACAATTTACTAACATAACAGTTTCGAAGCGAATTGGACTTTTTAGGTGTATAATTGGGAATCTATAGGCTTTCCTACATAATTATAGTTACTGTTGATGATGTAGTACTAACACACTAATGTTTTTTAACTCATTGTCATTTAATCTATTTGCTCAGTGTCTACCATTATTATAAATACCGACTAGCAAGTTTGAAATGTAATTATGATAATACCGACTTCGTAAATATAAGTCTTCCTCTGTAAAGCGCTGAAAGCTTTCATTTGCCTAAGCTGTATATATATTTGTAGACGGAGCTGCACATGCGTTTTGTGTGGAGCATATATGTCTTCATGTTTACACACTCATTTGTATTACTTTGAATATAATGATTTTTAGCTTAGGGGGATTTTTCCTTTATTTAGTGGTTTCCATAATCAAATGTTAAATTTTATTAGTAAGTAGTTTTAAAATTTCTTGCCATACGTATTTTGAGCAATGTTTGTAGATAGTAAGCGATTTCTGAAGAAATAAAAATCTATGTTATGAATTAGTGTTTTATTTACAAATATCCCAATTGGTTTCATTGTTTTCTTTTGTAAAGTAACATTTCGGTGGTATTTCACACAGGAATGCTCTGGGTGGCTAAAATACACAAATCACAACTACTGACACTGACATCCATAAAACTAATGACACACATACACTTAGGGTCAATTCATACTAGCGCAGAGCGCATCGAAGCGTTAATCTGAAACTTAACATACCAAATTCACTCTTATCTTCACAACGTAATGCACATATTTGTTCTGAGATAGAAAGAAGTCGCGCGAATTCGCGCACATCCGCGCGTCTGAGCGCGACCAACGCTGATTGGTGCGCGTGCATTACGTTATGGAGATAAGGGTGAATTTGGTATGTTATGTTTCAGATTAACGCTTCGATGCGCTTCGACTCTGCGCTAGTATGAATTGACCCTTAACCTTTTAACCGCCCGACTTTATATGAGTTGTCGTGCCCCCAGCGCCCGAACAAAAAAAAAAAAAAAACGAAAAATAAACGCCGATGAAGCGAGCTGTGATGATGTAATAATAATTCAGATTAAACGAGCTGTGTTATTTTGTCGTATATATACGACCCTGGCGGAATGGACACGACAATATTTGTCGGATTAATCCGACGTAAGCGGTTAAAAGGTTAATTGTGTTTTAACATTTAGAAAACAGTTGCTAATGCAACTGCGGAGTGAATGTGTCACACTATTCAAATATTATTTTTTATCCAAAATCGTCATTTCTCATTAATTTATAAAAAAATAATTTTATTCATCATGTAGTGGTCATATCATTTTCCACATATTGGTTTTGCCTTTACGCAATTTATTTCAATTATGAATTTCTAAAAACTGCATTATATTATTATGATTCAATTCAAATTTTGATTAAATCATTAATAATAATCATTATGATTATAGTCACTTATCATTATTATTACAAAATTGAGAATTAATTTTACTCGAGACAATGTCATTCTTATTCTACACAAATAATTTTAGACACAAGAATATACTGGAAAACTAATGTAAGACTAAGCACTCGTCCCAGGTACGAGCTGGTACAAATTTGTACAGCTTGTGGTACACATGTGTACCAGCTCACCCTAATGAAGTTAATCAAGTATTTGGCCACTGTCTACTTGACTACACATGTGTAACCGTTACTGCAGAGTGGCTAAGATGTTTTTATCAACTATTATGTTACATACACATATTATTAGATAATAATAGATTTACTTACTTAGGAAGAAAAATCCTGAATCTATTAGCCTTTTTTCTGGCTGTACAAAATATTATTTAGGAGCTAAAGTGACAACATGAGATAGTACAGTAAATTGATCAGCTTACTCTATAAATTGCGGAACAACTTTATTTGTGGAGGATACATAAAAGTGCATTGTATGAAATTACTATTACAGATATGTGATACAAGTCAAGTAATAAAGAAAATATATAAATAATAACTTATTTTTCATCAAAGCGAGTACTACCGACACACAACGCATGACAGTCTACAGAATAAATATTCCATCATAGTCTAAATGCTGACTGACTGATGACTTTCATCATTAAAATACTACGTAACAAAAGACAAAAAGATAAATTACTCCCGGAACCCCTAATCTGATAAACTACATCTAGATGGATTAACCGATTGAATACCGTAATTACAGAATTAGTCAAAAAGCCATTGTGTTTCTTGTGGATCCACATTCCGGCATACAAATGGTTAATGATTCAATGAGAAGTGCTATTGATTGAAGTAGCTCCAATCAATAGTAAACATTTAATTTTGTTTGTTTTAATGTTACTATTGATCAGAATCACTGTCATCAATAGCAACACCCATTAATCAGAAAAAGTCATGGTATGTGTTACTTGATGTGTGCACGGGCTTCCTCTTCAACTTCTCTTTAATCAAGTCACACGGAGATTTTGTGCTGAAGTCAAATCGGACAATGTTTGAAGGGACCTTTTCACGCAAGTACGGTGCAGCCACAGGTCTCAATCGAGCAGTTAACACCTTCCCGAAGGCTGAGCACTTTCCCATCTTGATTTTCTCTTCCAGTATGTAGGACATGTCTGTTTTAAGAGGAAGTAATGGCTCAGGCTCTGGTGGTGGTATTGATTCTAGCGATCTTGCGCGGTTTGGAGAATTGCTAACAAACTCTTTGTAGTCCAATACTAGTGAATCAAAGGAACTACTCGGGCTGAGGACTTCCTGTGTGTGTTGTGGTTCGGGTTGCCCAGGTTTCTGCACTGCTTTCATCAGATCAATCACGCAGTTCTGCTCCTCGATTGCCATCTTTCTCATCTCCTCTTGCAGTTTCTCTTGTTCAATCTCTTGTTGCTTTTTGAGCTCTTTAGCTTTGAGCATGTTGGACAACTGCTCTGAGAGGACATTGGTGATGGGGCTCTCACTCAAACTGAATGACGGGATAGGTAATCTTTGTGGTGGAGATGTGAGCCTAGTGTCTGACAGGCCCCGAGGGAGATTTAACATCGGCATTGGCAACGATCCGACCCGCCCATCTTCGCTGGGACTGTTGTTCAAATTACACTTCGATAAATGACTGTCCACCAAAGCAAATAGAGACGTAAACGAACTTGAATCAGTCATCTTGAATAACAATCACCTTTGTCCTCAAAGCATAACAAAAAATTTTGACATGATTTTAAAGCAAATCACTGCACTATTAGGTACACTACGCGATAAATTTACAGGTTTTATTAAAATAATACGTCATTTCAAGTACGGTACCTAATTAATGTTTGTGTTATCTTTCAATTCACTTCAATTTATTTGAAACATTCAATCAAAACAGGGGAGAATGTTGATTGTTGAAGAAATCGATGAAATCACCCATAGACAATAACATTTTTCCATAAATTCACAAATACAGTCTATCAAAAAGTACTCTGTGACAAATACTTTTGTTTTTTGCACTGACAAGTATTATCAGTTTCTCTACGGTTACAATAAAATCCTAAAAATATTTCTCGTTTCATTGACATAGTAGCTGTCTCAATGCGTTTCAGCAAATGTAACCGTGTTTCCAATTTGAAAAATTGTATTGTATAATGTGTATAATTTGAAAAAGTGAGTTTCTGAAAGCGGTTTCGTCGTCCTGCGCTAACCATGCCAGGCGCAAAATATGAACAGCTGCCTTTGAAGTCAGAAGGTGATGAGGACGTGTTTACAACCAAGCCGAAGGCGAAATGGTCTGATGTGTGCGTCCAGAAGAGCTTGCTGTCCTTGGGTCTGATTCTCCTCTACTTCTCGCTGTCCATCGGCCTCACATTCTACCAGAGATGGCTCCTGACGGTATGGCTTCTGTTATCAGTTACATACTGTTTGCTTCATATTTTACCTGTTTTATTTTTTTGTTGCGACGTGTTTATGTTTCTCGCTGTGCTCGAACTTATGTTTGCCGCTGTGCGTACTTTGGCGCATTCTTCAGAAAGATGAATGTTTTGTTTGCTTTTTAGAGTTATAATATAATAATAATAATCGTTTATTAACCATATTGTGTTCTTACATTTCCTTATAACTATAGTACAAAATAAACTATTACTAAAATTATTGTTGCGAGGGAAACATAATTATAATATTTTAACTTGTGGACTCCACACTAGGTCGAGCCTGTCTCGTGGAGTCCTTGAGAGATTTTTAACAGTTTAAATTATCAGGGTCGATACTGTCTTGTAAAATTTATTACATATTAGTTTAAAAAAAATGAACATAAAACAAAATCAGAAATAAAGAATTGAAAAATAAAGTATAATCATATGGTAAAAAACAATTGTTTGAAATAGGGTGTGTCGTAAATGTTGATATTTAATAATTTGAATTTTGGCAAGGATGTGTCCAAGAGAATGATAGTAAGAATGTATGAGTATGAAATGGTTGAGGAGGTAGTATGAGAGTGAGGGTATAAGTGAGATAAAGTGTTTGTGATTACTCGAACGAAAGCTTCGGTTTCTGAGTAGGATTGAGTTAACAGGAATTGTTTGATAATTTTTTTAGCTTTGTTGGTCCTACAATTTTTGACGTCAATGATTTTCGAAATTTTATTATAAGCGAAACTGACCATGAATTCCTGCATATGTTGAGCAAAAGCAGTTTTTACTACAGTAAGTGGGCATTTGTAGATTCGTTGTTTAAGTAGTTCTTGGTATTCTGTGGACTGGATTGTTATTTTGTGTTGTTTTAGTGCTAATTTCAGGATGTACAACTGTCGGACATTATTATTCTTAAGAAATAAAATAAAATAAAAATAGCGAAAGTGTTTTCTGTGCATAACCTTTAGCACTGATCTTTGGGCTCTTTCCAATTGTAGCATTGAGGTTATGCCGACTCCACCCCATACAGTAATGCAGTAGCAAAGCACTGACTCACATAATGCCACATACACCAGGTGTAAGATCTTTTTGTTGGCCGAGTTACGTAACATTTTCATTACGTGAATCAACTTTCTGATTCGCTTAGCTACTAAGTCAATATGGGGTCTGAATGAAAGACGTTGATCTAGAAGAACCCCTAAGTATTTTAAAGATTCGACCTTTTTAATTTCCTCACAAGTGCAGGGGGCTGTGTTGCAATTTGGAGAGTGGATTTGAAGCTGTAAAGGAAGATTTGGTGCTGATGAGAGAGTTTTATGGAAACAGATGTAGTTGGTTTTTTTAATGTTAAGTGAGAGAAGGTTAAGGTCGAGCCATTTTTTTATATTAGTTAAGCCGTTTTGGGCCTTTTCGCGGACTGTTTCCCAAGATTTGCTATGAAAAATAACAGCCGTGTCTAAATAACTTCTGCATTTGCGGTGATGGCGTGATGAATATCATTAATATAGATGATAAATAGTGTCGGGCCCAGGACACTACCTTGAGGCACTCCAAATTCTACGTTGCTGTGACAACTGAGAGTATCCCCGATTTTCACACATTGCCTTCTGTTAGAAAGGTAGGTCTCGAACCATTTAAGCGGCAGTCCTCTTATACCAATGGTCTCAAGCTTTTTTAGTAGTATAGGAATGGCAACGGTATCGAAAGCTTTTGCTAGGTCTAGGAATATTCTTATGCACTTTTCATTCTTATCCAAATAAGAATAAGACGTTACAAGATTGGCTAAGAGACTCACTGCATCTTCTGTTGATTTCCCCTGTCTGAAGCCAAACTGGTTGTTGGAAAATATGTTGTTGGAATCTAGGTATGAGGTGAGTCGTTTATTAACTATTTTTTCAAGAATTTTGGAGAATATTGCTAGCAGTGAAATGGGTCTATAATTTGTTGGGTTTTGTTTTGAACCACTTTTATGTACTGGAGTGATCTGTGCTTCTTTCCATTTGTTAGGAAATATGCCTGATTCTAAGCTAAGGTTTATAATGTGTGTTAGCGGGATTATGATTTCACTTTTTATTTGTTTGATAAGTGTTGGTGTAAAATTATCCAGGCCTGGGGCGCTGTCATTTCTCAGATTTTTGATTATTTGGTCTATTTCAAAAACGTCAGTTGGTTGCATAAAGAAATTTGTGTTTAGAAGCTCTCCTAACTGTAGTTTGTTTATAACTGATTCCTGGGTTTCATTGATGTCTGCGAGAATTTTGCTGGCTAGGTTTTTGCCAACGGAGGAGAAGTAATCATTACAGACGTTTATCGAAGTTTGTGCAGAAGATTCGCTTTTAAGCAGTTCATTAGGGGTACTTCTGTTGTTGGACTGTTCACTAATATTTCTGATAGCTTTCCATAAACCTTTAACATTGTTTTTGTTATCTTCTAATTGTTGACTGTCGTGTTCGCGTTTAAGCCTGTGTACGATGTTTGTGAAGAAGTTTCTGTAACGATTATAAATTAGTTTTTTGTTTGGTCGTTAGGGTGTTTATTTGAATCACGATGAAGTTTGTCCTTGTGGTTCATACATCTAATAAGTCCGGGTGTAATCCAGGGTTTTCTGATAAATTTAGAGCGGCTAATTGTTCTTTCTACCTTGTGTTTTTGTACTGCACTTGTTAGGATGTTGTGGAATTCGTTGGTTGCATTGTTTACATCTAGTTCAGACACCACTCCAGACCAGTCTACGTCTTTAAGTTCTTCTATCAGTGCAGGGAAATCAATTTTATTTATTTTGCGTTGTTGATATTTTGGACCGGTAGGCGTGAGCATGTTGTACCCCATCATTACCATACGGTGATCGGTAATATCTATATCACAAACTAATCCTATAACAGTCTGGTATCTTGATTTGAGGAATATGTGATCTAAGCATGTATTTTTATAATAATATATATATAATATTATTTGCTATTATTGTAGTCTTGTTTATCTTGCATGGCAGTATCATTCTGGGTTTCCCCTTGTTTTAGTTACGTCACCGAATGTTTTATTTATGACAATATGATAATTATAGATAAACTATTAGTTAAAACCATACAAACCTGAAAAAATAGTATTATCTGATGAACTGTTTGATTATGTTTGGTGTGCTGAACATTTTTGCTGTGGCATTCTTCTTGCTGGTTTTCTAATAAAAATTACTTTCTTTTATAGTCTACAGTATAATTCCCATACAAACAATTCATAAACACATACATTCATGTTTTGTTTGTTTTCCTGACAACTAAGTCATGGACCTATTAATAAATTAAATTACTGTGAGTTGGTACATAGTACTTACCTAAGCTACATAATTTGTTGCCAACAGAACACAATAACTACTTACATATTAAACAACAAACACAGAATAATAAAAGTTATCAACTGAAATAATTATAGATTCTGTAAAATTTGGTTATCTCTGTAAACTTCAGCAACAAGATATTTATTTGCTTTCCAATGTTATAGATAGTGCTGGTTTTATCTGAATACAGTAAATACTATTATTTTTTCAGTAAACCTAATTATTTATTACTAAAATATATAATAATTATGATCAATATTTACTTGTAAATTATCTTATTACTGTTATTGTCTCCTTTATTCATCAAAATACATATCAAATATATTTTTAAATATTAAAATATAAAAAAAAAAACATTTAAAAATATAAAAAATAGTAGCCCACCGGTATCGGGAACAAGGTCCAAGCTACCGGCGGTCAGGGCTCCATTATTACTGTTATTATTATTGATTTTAATAGTTATTAATTAATAACAATATAAAGTATCAACCATGTACGCACATGACAGCTGTCAAAAGTTAGCTAGTTAGTTATTTATTTAACTAGAGTAGGTACCTATAATTTTATATACTAAAGAGAAATATTAAGTGTTTTATAATTAAGTATATTATTTTAGGTTAAATATTTAAGAGATTGCACAAGACAGAAGGGTTTGGAAGAACAAGTGGAGGCCTTTGCCCAACAGTAGGAAACAGGCTAACAAAAAAAAATCTTTAGAAAATAATTATAAACACATTTACATTATGATTATTTTAATATGATTCTAAGGAAAGTATTTTTTTTCACAAAAAGTATTTCAAAACAACTTCTTGCTTTTTAATGTTGGTACCTAAAATAAAATGACTTATTGCCTATTATTTGTGTGCCTGATGCACACAAATAATATGATTAAAATTATAATAATCAAAAAGGTTACCAAATCAGAAAACTGAACTCATCAAAACAGCCAATATTTTTTTATTAAATTATTTTACCAGACATACTCACAGACAGAAACGGTGAATAATTCATTATTTGTTTGTAAAGTCAAAGTAATTCTGTTCTTCACATGTAAATCCGAAATCAGCATAAAAATACAAGCCATCCATTGAAAAAAAAAACATGTTTTATGTACTTTTGCATAAAAATGTGGAAAATTTTCTTGAAAACACCTTTTGTTTTGTAAATTTCCTTCAAATGTTTGCTATGATTAGGTACCGTACATTGAACTAGAGATTACAAGAATATTTCTTTAAGAATAATGTATTTTTTCTATTACATCCAATGTAAAAAGATTCAGTATACTCCACCTTACATAGGTACCCTTTGAAAGGTTCGACTGGTTTCGTAAAAACTCGTATTAGAGCGGTTTCGCACTACGTCCGATCTAAATCCGATCCGAATCCGAAAAATCAATCCGACTTGGAAATTGTTCTAAATTCTGACGGATAGAGTTCGGATGTAGTGCGCAACCCCTCATACAAATAGGACTACGGTCACTTCGGACCGGCATTTCTCGGATTCGGATCGGACGTAGTGCGAAACCGCCCTTAGGTGTCGCTCGAGCGGTCGTAAGAAGATTCCAACTTTATCTGTTCTGTGATTCCAACTAGGGTAGTTTTAGGTAGCAGAAAACTCCTTTCGTAGACGTCACAATGCACGGACTCGAACGCACGACCTTATACAGGGGTGTAAAGGACATCGATGCGCAAACTGTGTTTAGCCAGACGCGATCTGCCTGTCCGCAGTCGAGCGCGGCTGCGTTCTACGTGTTTTCGTGTCCAGTGTTTGTCAAAATAATATATAATATGGATTAAGAAGACTTATTTTTACTAGAAAAAAGCTCGAAGTAGTTTGAGAACCTCCGACCCCGCGCGGGCTGTGCCGGCGCACCCACTGCGGCCACTTGTATAAACGAGCTATGGCGTGAGTTGCCCGCGGGCTTCCCGCGCCGAGCAGCCCGCGCCGCTCACCGCGCCCGCGTGCCCGCTATGGACACTCAAATGAAGTTCTTATATAATTATGTTTGAGTACGCCGCGCCGCGCCCGCCCCGCGCCCGCGCTGCAAGTCTGGCCAAGCACTTTGACTCTACCGGGTACAAATCAATCTTTGGTCGAGGTCGAGCTTTGCTTCTGTTCCAAATCCGATTAAGTACTTCTTTATCCGAACCTTTCAGGACTGTTGAGTGTCATCAAGACGAACTTTCGTCGTTTCAATACCTATTGTAAACAGACTTGACTTCTATGGAGGAAAACCATCAGAGCCGTGCAAAAATAAAATTACGCCCGGGGCAAAGGCTCATTCCAGCGCCCCCACACAAGTTGACTTTTTAGAGAGTCAATTTTTAGGGTTTTTAAACTTTACTACTGAAACTAGGATACTGATACTAGGCTTAGCTGTCATTGCGATTTTATTAAGAAAATGCAAGAGCGCTCGTGTGAACCTGGACTAAGACGTCCTGTGCGGTCGCCCCCTTCGCCCCCCCCCCCTCCCTCTCACTTTAACACGGCACTGACCATCAGTTAGCCTATCAGTCAGACATAGACAAAGGAAACTGTCACTTAATTCAAATGCCACAACTGTATGAACTGAACACTGGTGACTGTAATGCAATTTATTAACGTCCCCCACTGGTTTATAAATGTACTGTATGACTCCATCAAGAGTAGGGATGGGCCAGTGTACCTAAAGTTTAACAACGCGAAGATAGTTCATCTCTATTTCATAATGCTACATTTACATTCAGCCGAAGTTAGCAGGGGAGTGGGCAGGACGAGTGTGTAAACACGATACTTCTCATGCCACTGCCATTGCCACTCGCGCTGCCCGGCGCTCTCCAAAAGACCGGTTTTTGTGCGGAAGTCAAAGGACAGGCAGCGCGAGCGGCAGTGCGTGTTTACATTCTGCTCCGTCGCTCAGTTCTCGCCGAGCGCCTCGACGTCCGCCATTGCCAAAACTCGAGCGAAGTGAGTGGTAGGGTAGTGTGTAAACACACACTTCTCTCGATCCTGCTGCAGCAGTATTCAGGGAATTATTGCTGGCAGCGGCAGGGGCTGAATGTAAGTGTAGTATGACAGTACGGCTTTGCCCGTCGCGCTAAAGTGCTACACGTGGAAGGACTGTCTTAGATTCCATAGATTTCCAATTCTTGTTCCTGTACCTAAAGATTGGACCATGTATTGAATAATCGCCGTGCTGATTGGGGCGGGAGCGGTTAGCTGAAATATGGTAGAAGATGCGTTACGAAATATGATCGCGTTATAATTATATCTCCGGTAAAAAGAGCTTTGGTGCTCTGCTACTGCTCCTAAGGCTAGGCTTTAAAGCTGCAGATCTTTGAATGTATGAATTTAAAAAAATGCACAAGGTAGCTTAATATAACGACGTACCCTAAGGCTGGCTTTTCACCAGAACTCAGCGAAGAAGTGCAGCGATTACGGAAGAAAATAAGAGATACTTTACAATATCCAACCAACATAACAATCCGCCTGTAACCCCCAAAGAGATTGTACAGTGTACACCCCATAGATATAAGAAAGTATTTCTATGGTATACCCACAATTCGTCAGTAATAGGCATAGAGAATTATAACCATCAAAGGGGATAAATACAGGCTGCGGGAGGGCCGATACTGAGGTTTTTTTTATGGACAATCCTAAAAAACGCTGCCCAACTTGGGAATCGATCCCATGACTTTATGCTCAGCGGTAGCGCTAGTAGACTAGACCAACCAGGCAATACCTATATCACAAATGGAGCGATACTATGGTGGATTTTTTTTCTCACTCGCCGTTTCGCTTAGTTCCACGCTCTGGTGGAAAGTAGAAACAGCAAATAAAACCGATAGCTTCTAATACGTCATCAGTCGTTTAGTCACTTTGAGAATGCAAAATATTTGACGTGCGTGTGTTCAAGGCAGTCGGGTCTCAATTAGTATTGGAACGGCAGTTACGATAAGAATGTTTCACTTTTATTAATTTAGCTTTTACAAGCGATTATTATTTGGAGTAAAATACTCTCAAATCATATTTATAAATAAAAATCTCGTGTCACAGTGTTTGTTATCGAATTCCTCCGAAACGGCTCTGACCGATTTTTATGATTTTTTTTATGTATATTTCGTAGGTCTGAGAATAGGTCGTGGGCTTTTTTTTATACCGCTAGGTGATAAGAGTGGCCCACTCCAGCTTTTTTTTGGTATCGAAACTTTCGCGGGTGAAACCGCGGGGCGCAGCTAGTATTTATTATACTTACTAGATTCTGCCCGCGGCTTCTTCCGCGAGAATATCGGAAGCATAGAAATGTTAACTATGGTCGGCATTGATCCTACGGGGACGTACAACTGGAATAAAAATGTATTATATGTCCTACCCAGACCATGGCATATCCGTATGCCTTTCTTTCTAGAAAAAGTATTTATTGTGCGTTTTTTTTTGTGTATGTATATTTTGTGAATTTTGTGAAGAAGGCGTGAAAGGTATTAGACAGACTATATTTCCAATTCCTTAAATTGCTTAAAAAGTGGTTCACAAAATGTTCAATACTAAACACATGTGAATTTAAAAATAATGTAATGTAAATAAATAAATGAAAATTATACCCTCTATGGGGTTTGATTATACAAAAACAATGAAACACGTTATTCTTTATTTCTTACCAAAACCATACATTTTAATTTCGCATTTGATTGCTTAATTCTTGAGGATGATTATAGGCTGATTAACATCACGCTACGACCCTTAGAAACCGTGCAAGAAGAAAAAAAAGTCAGAACGCTAAGTCAAAACGAAGTAAGACCGCGGGCGGGCGATACGATGCGATGCGATGCGGTGGGTCGGTGGCCGAAATTTCACGCGGACAGAAGCCAGTAATCAATATTGCTAAGTGCCATGCAACTAACCCACCTTCTCATTTCCAGGACTTCAAATTCCCACTCACAGTGGTGATGTACCACCTCATAGTGAAGTGGATCCTGTCAGTCGTCGTGAGGCTGGTCCTCCACATCATCACGGGCACTCCTCAGTTGCTGCTGCCTTTCATGACTTGCCTCAAGTCAGTCGGGCCGACGGGGCTGGCCAGCGGGATTGACGTCGGCTTCTCAAACTGGGGACTGGAGCTGGTCACAATATCCTTGTATACCATGACCAAGTCTACCACCATTATCTTCATTCTCGGCTTTGCGATTCTGCTGGGACTTGAGAAAAAGGTATGTTTTATTATAATAATTTATTTGAAAGCGTAATTCTGTTTCCTTTCTGTACTTTGTTTGCGATTTAGTTTCGAATCAAGTAAACAATATAAACAAATATGTGTTTTTGAAAAACTAAATTTAAAACCCACAAACAAAGTTTAGTTTACGTTACAATTTCAAACATTTTGTATGACTATTTCCATAGTACTAGTCAAAAAAACTTTACAAAAAAAACAACAGACTTCAAAAAAAAACTACAAAGTGATAAATAACTTTAATTTCGGAAGTCGGTGTCGTTGGTTCCGCATTTTCGTTTTTTGACACCGACTTCCGAAATTAAAGTTATTTATCACTTTTTAGTTTTTTTTGAAGTCGGTTGTTTTTTTTTGTAAAAAAGTTTTTATTTTTCACTTTTTAGTTGTACCTACTGCACACAAATTCAAATAACATAAGTGCATTGAAGAATTGAAGACACCGACTAGAAGAATCATCAAAATTCGGAGGTGCAGTACATTTATGCATATAACATCGTACATAAGAATAATTACATAATGTATTATATACTAAAACCTTTCTGAAAGTACGTAGATCACATTAGTGAAAGAATTATCAAAATCGGTTCATTAGTTTTTGAGAAAATCGCGGACATACAAACATATATACATAGATACATACATACGGGTCGAATACAGAACCTCCTTTTTTGAAGTCGGTTAATTAAACACGTATAAAAAAAAACAAAATACAGAAGTATTCAAATTAGGTTGAGAATCAGCACTTTTCGAACGTCAAACAATTTATATTCGTTTCAGTGGAAATCAATCAGTTGGAAAGAAGGGTTTAAGTAATAGAAAAGTCTAATCATGTTGATGTACTCGTATGTGTATGTGTATACTGTCCTGCAGGCCTACCAAAAGCTCTTAACGCGATCCATTTTAGGACCTAAACTGAACTGTTCTCCTAATTCATACCATGACGTCAGTTTAACGATTCAGTTTAGGCCGTGCCATCTGCTGACAGCGATTGTCCCAAACTGAGTCGCAAGTTTTGGTTTCATTCATACTTGTTTGGTACCATGACGTCCATAGAGCAGCTCAACGTTGCAGTTTAGGAACCTAAACTGAAATGTCTTGTTTTTGAATCGTTTTTAATTAGATCATGGTAGGCCACCTGTTCCGAGTTTCCTAGAAAATGTTTATATAAATTTCGTGCTAGAACTCCTGCACAAAAAGGTACAAAGGCGGACTTAATGCCTTAGGCATTCTCTACCTGTCAACCAAGGGTGGTGAAGAGATTAGTAGATGGCAGGTGCTTTGGTTGAGAGGAACAATGAAAAATACAACTATTAAAACTAGGTATAGGTACACAAACACATAAATAGGTATTAGGTGTATTGTATTCTGTATGAACGCCATGGCGTGTGTGCCAGTACGGAATTAACCCACTTTAGCACTGACGTAAAAATATCGCGGCGTGAATTTACCGCGCACCGGATTTTCAACTCCAATCGCAGTGCGTTGAAAATGCGAAAGAAAAGTCGCCGCGGGAATAACGTGCCCGCACCTTGACTTATGTTTCCATGTTTTTAGTTAGGTACCTACTACCTGCGTTAATTTGCGATACCCGCCAACTGCCCCGTTGGTCTCGTGGTCGCAAGCGCGACTGCTGAGCGTGTTACTAAATTTTTCCATTAGGAATTTCTTAGTAACAGCCCGGGGCTTGGAAGTTGGAGGTGTGATAGGTACCCCCGTGCCTCGGAAAGTACGTTAAGCTGTTGGTCCTGCGCCTGATCTCTCTCCGGTCGTGTCGGATTGCCGTCCCATCGGATTATGAGAGTGAGTGGCACACTTGTGCACTATACTATCTCCCGCTCCGAAGGCTAGTCTCCGTTGAGATTGGCCGCCGTGGCCGATACGGTCTGGATGACTTTAATTTGTGAAAACAATTTTTAGGTCCGGGGCGAGAGGGAGTGGGAGGCGGTCACCTCCTTCTGCGAAGCAGTCATGCTAGCGAAGGAGGTGGCGGGACGGCTCAGGGAGAGAGCCGCACGCCTCAGCCGCCGCGGGAGACGCTACGGGCGTCGGGAGCCGCGTGACGACTCCCGGCCACCGTAGGCGCGGGCCTGCGGACGGAGAGTAATGGGTAGCTCTCCGTCCGATCAGGACCAGGCCCGTGCCGGACGGCGCGTATGTGTTCCACGCGCGCCTCAAAGAGATGTCAGCATAAAGGAAGGGGCCCGCCAGGGCCGAAGCCTGCCGGGGTAGCGGGATCGTCCGAAAGGGTTACCGCTGCCCCGGAACATAAAGGGCTAAGGAAGGAACACGGGTGGGTTTTAGTCAGTAAGAGTCTGACACTCCCTTCCGCTCCACCCAGAGCGGGAGGAGTCATTAGATGATTTCCCATCCAAAAAAAAAAAAAAAAGCTATTGCATAGCTTTTATCTTGGGCTTGGAGCGGAGCGCGGCGACCGAATGAAGAAATTCCGTAACGAAAATAAACCTAAGCATCGTCTAACGTCGTATCAGTTCGGCAGACTTCGGCACGGTGTTTGTGTGCGTTGCTATGCAATAGCTTTACCGCGGCAGTCCCCGAGTTCCACACGTATTTTTTATTTTTTACACCTTAAATCTCTTATCTCCGATTTCCAAGTAAAAAATTGATCGTTTGATAGCCGAATCCTGAAATGGATCGTTTTATACAGGCTGTTCGGCAGAACGTTGAACACACGAAAATGGCAGATAGATGGGGTCGTCTGCTACCTACCCAGCCCAAAAAAAAATTACTCAGGCCCCATACATTTTTTATTTTTTTTAATTACCGGAATTCATGAGTTTTAAAATTTTGAAGGCCTATAACTTTATGTAGTATAGACGAAACTGGCAACACTTTTTTATTTTTGTCTTGACTATTGGTAGATTCATCTAAAATTATTGTTTGGTGCAAATAGTAACTAGACAAAAAGTTCTAAGCCATTAAACATTACAAAAAGGGATAAAACGTGATTTTGAGCTTTTCTCTGCATTGCATTAAAAAAAAACTAAAAGTGATTGAAGACTTAGGATTTCATCGAAACATCCTTGATGTCCATACACCAAAGGCCATCCTTTCGAACGGTATGTAATTTGTTGAATTTAAAAAAAAACAATAATTTTTTTTTTTGATATAAGTATTTTTTTTGGGCTGGTTAGGTAGCAGACGACCCCACCTATCTGCCATTTTCGTGTGTTCAACGTTCTGCCGAACAGCCTGTATACATACCTATCGTTTGGTTTTATTTCTGACTTGTAATCGATGATTATCCGGGCGTAGTTAGTAATTCCCGGTATTTACGGGCTAGAGAAAAATTAAGCTGTTTCGATTAAGCTAGGTAGGTACCTACTCGGGAATTCATGTTGACCTTTTCAAAGTTACGGACGTGTGCACGTGAATTCAACATGAGAACGAGTACGGACGAGTACCTATCACACGATCGTGTATTCACGTCACTAGCGCTTTGTTTATTACGAACGAGACCATTAAAATGGGTGCGCTTCGCTTCATTGTAAATTGCACTGTTATTGCGTAATGCATAACGAACAGTCAAAAGCAACGCCAGGATTTTAGCTTTTATTGATGCAGCTAAATTCATTCCCAAAATGTTGCACCACTATATTGTATACAAAGTGTTAAAAAATTAACCTTACAAACTTTAAGAGGTGCTTTAGACCATCGAACTGAACAACTTTCACTATGGGACCAACTCTGAAATTACGAAAAAAAAATCTGCTGTTTCATACATTTTGGTCAAGTAGGTATTGAACGTTTGTATTAAACAGCTGATTTTTTTTTCGTGATTTCAGTGTCATTGATTATTATTACACAATAATTACGAAATGGAAGCAAAACAAAACAAAATCGATAAAAATGTCCAAAATGTTCGTTCGAATTTCAAAATTGCAGTTCCGCACCGCAAACAAAGTTAAACGTTCTATTTTTAAAGTTTTCGTCAGACCGCCTCGTATAAGAAGGAAATGTGCATGGAATTATTATCACCAATTAAACGATTTTCTTATCTAAGTCAACAATTACAACAAGGTACTTGAGATAAATTAGCAAGCTTGTACCTACTTCATAGAATGTCTTTGGATGTTGAGTTATAAGTAAATTATGACGTGTCTTTTACTTGTTGAAAGTGAACAGTTCTAGTCTAGGTAATGTTGATTAAAACCCTTGTGTACTAAATATTAGATTTCATGGATATCTTGTACGACAGACGAGTGCAAGACCTAATGTTTCTTGGCGAAAATTTATCTTTAACCCTTCAGGGCCCATTGATTTTTTCCACCCTGTATATAATTATAATGTAATATATACTCTATACATACATACATACAAATAAATAAAATTGGAGTGTCTGTTTTTAATATTAAAATAACCGCTTTTTACTAATTTATGCATATGGCTGTATACACGGTACATATACCAAAATAACATTTTTTTACAATTTTTGTCTGTCTGTCTGTTTGTTCGGACTAATCTCTGAAATGGCTGGACTGATTTTGACGGGACTTTCACTGGCCGATAGCTGATGTAATAAGGAGTAACTTAGGCTACATTTATTTTAGAAAAAGAATTAGGGTTCCGCGCATAAAAATTAAAACGTTTTCCGTCATGCACGCGAACGAAGTCACGGGCACAGCTAGTTTAAAGTATAATAAAGACATATATTTTATGCAACTAAGTATGACGAAGTGGAAACATAATTTTCTTCACTCTTCTTTTAAATACGGAAACAGTTTGGCAGTCCCTGATGTCAGGCGGAAGAGAATTCCACAACAAGGCAATAGCAAACACAATTTCGTACAGGAGGCCTACCACAAGCTCTTAACGCGATCCATTTTAGGACCTAAACTGAACTGTTCTTCTAATTCGTTCCATGACGTCAGTTTAACGATTCAGTTTAGGCCGTGCCATTCTGCTGACAGCGATTGCCCCAAACTGAGTCGCAAGTATTGGTTTGATTCATACTTGTTTGGTATCATGACGTCCATAGAGCAGCTCAAGCGATGCAGTTTAGGAACCTAAAATGAAATGTCTTGTTTTTGAATCGTTTTTAATTAGATCATGGTAGGCCACCTTTTCTTACGAAGTCGAATAGGGAGCCACTTGAGTATCGGGTCCAGTTGACCATATCATTGATTTTCTGTATTTTTCTTTGGTCAACTGGACCCACATTCAAACTTAAAAAAATCATCGTCATGTTTCCCACAACTTTGACGTTATCATTAACCCAACGCGCTTTTGGACGGCCTTGGTTTCGTTGGCCTTACCCTGGCCACCATTCGGTCACAGCTTTACTCCATCGGCCATCTCATCGTCCAACTAGACGTCCTGCCCAACTCCACTTGAGGCGCATCGCCCTGTCCCTGAAAATGAAAGGCTAATCAACGCAAAAAGAGGTAAAATATGATCAAGCGTAGCAGCCAATTAAATTACTTGACATGAGTTTCGTAGTCCCCATTGTTGTCCCTATCTAATTAATATTAATAAGTTAGTTGGCTAGTGGGTATTCTGAAAGCGGATGTTCGTACATTCTCCGAGTAAATCCTTTACTCCACTCAACGTCAAAGAGTTGTTCTCAGAAATCTCCTCGACACAAACTGCTCTTTAACTGAGTGGTACGAGATTTATCATCAAATATTTATGATTTTGCAGGGATCAACCATATTTGGGTCGAAAAGTTTCGTTGAATTCGGTGGAAGCGTTGAACTAACGATGAATTTTATTATTAACGAGATATTTTATACATTTCTACTGATTGCATAAGCACATAAAACCTAGAAACGTACCATAAAGGTGCATATCGACCCGCCGCCATTATTTTTTTCAGTTTACCACTTTGTCGGCCGTAATTGATATACACACTCTTACAAAATTACAGCTTTCTAGTACTAACGGTCTCTTAGCAAAACCTCGAACAGACAGACAGATGGACATGACGAAACTATAAGGGTTCCTTGTCAGAACTACGGAACCCTAAAAAGGACAAACGTATTTAAAACGAGTGTATTACATATACAGAGCGCGGATGACCGCGATATGAATCACAAACATAATTAAGTGAAGGTAGATGCCGAACGAAATTTTCCGATCAGCGTGGTCATAGATGGTTCTCGGTTGTCGGCTTGGTCAAGGCGATCTCTTACAGACATCCTTTGGAGGGACTGAGGGAAACGAGAGGCATCTTTCTAATGATTTTTCTAAAACAAAAGTAGCCCTAGTTACACCTTATAGCATCAGCTATCTGCCACTGAAAGTCCCGTCAATAATCGGTCCAGCAGTTTCGGAGATTAGCTAGAACAAACAGTCAGACAGACAAAACATTTAAATATTGTTTTTTTTTGTTTTAAGTACCGTATTACTTTCATAAGCATTTAGTAAAAAAGCTGTTATTTTAACGTTACAAACAGACACTTCAATTTTATTTATTTGTATAGACAAATCATACAATTTGTTGTTCAGAGAGCGGGGCAAATTTAAAAATTATTTTACACAAAAAATAAACCACCGACTTAGAAAAACAAACACTACAAAGCGATAAATAACACTAATTTCGGAAGTTGGTCTCAAAAATGCGGAACCAACGACACCGACTTCCGAAACAACCGACTTCAAAAAACACACTACAAAGCGATAAATAACTTTAATTTCGGAAGTCGGTGTCAAAAATGCGGAACCAACGACACCGAGTTGCGAAATTAAATTAGGATTCCTTGTGTCGTGGTGTGTATGTTCGATGTTATGATTCTCCTCATCTCCTGTTCTTTATTCAAATTGGTTTAGGGTCGACGCAGCATGTCTTCTTTCATACATCTCTAACAGCTTGTCCCAGTAGCCGTCATCATCATTTTATTATGCTCAATATTTCTGCATTAAGCTTGCCATTGTCTTCCTTCGATCTTGTGCTGAGTTCGACGAAATCTCTTAGCGCTTATTTTACGAATCATTTTCAAATCATTCGACTTCTGATAACGTGATTAGTTAGTCACGTAAGTACCTCAGTCGGGATGTCATAAATTCATAACTAATCAGTTATGAATTTATGACATCCCGATAGAGGTACGTACGAGGTAATCGGGCAGAAATCGTCGTAGATAATCCATCTACTTCGATTTTGGCCCGATTAGTTCAGCATTCAATGAATATATAAGTACCTAATGCTGTTGAAACGTAATGAACGTTTCCCGCGTCGCCCATGCAACGTGTTTTGTTCAACGTGACTGTCGTGTCGTAGTTTGTGGTTAGTTTATGGTGTGTGTCAGTACATTGAAAATATCTATTCGGCCTCAATTCGTCAATGCACTGAAGCTTTGGGACGTTTCATATGACGCGGTTCGAACAGCGAATTTTAAATATGTAAAGTCAGGGAAATTGATTTCTAAGCAAATTAATAGTTATTTATTTCTCTTTAAAAAGTACAATTTTTGATTACAGCAAGATGTAACCTTTGTGATTGAGAGAGTTACGGTTCTAATTGACGAATTACCGTATGTATGATGGCCATTATTACACCTGAATGATGATATAATTGACTACTAAATTCAAATTGTCCAGATATTCAAATCCCACCTGTCATTCTTTGACAGTTCTATGAAATGGCTATGACAAGGCACATTGAGTTGTCAATTTGCTTAACAAATAGTTTTCCTGAATGTATGACGACATTGATGCTTCGCTAATATATTTGCTGTCGAAGTGAAACCAGTGTCATAAATACAATATCAATTAGTTTTTTTTTTAAATTCCTGATCATAGGAGAAGCAAAAGGAGAAAATCTGTTCTTTTTGCACAAGATAATCAAGAGATAATTAGGTATTGTATTGCTAGCTAATGGTGTCAATTCTTTTTAACCGACTTCAAATAAGCGGGAGGTTCTCAATTCGGATGCTTAGATGTTTTTTTTAATATATGTTCTGGCATAACTCCGTCATATAGATGGACTAGCTTCTGCCCGCGACTTCGTCCGCGTGAAATTCGTACTTTCCTCTAAAAATTTTGAAAATGTATGCATGCAATATGTATGCAATTTATCATTTATTTAGATAAATAAGTATTCGGGCCAATTTTGAAGTTTATAGATCAAAGGAATCAGATTTTTTGAATAAAATGTATCCCCCGCTTTTCACTCAAAGACCCATACCCATTTTCGAGTTAATGGAAGCAAGCAGTAATATCCACCCCTTAAACTTTATTACTTACCCTTTTCCACCTAGGTAGGAGTCGATTTTTGAAAAACCCTAAAACATTTTTTTTAATTTTTTGTTTTAGTAGTAGTAAGTACCGAGTTTCGAGTTAATCCGACAGCGGGTTACATATTTTTCTAATCTATCAACTTTGTCACCCCCTAAATCCTCTGTAAGGGGTTTTTTTTAAACAAAAAATGCCAAACTTCATAATTTACTTAGATAAGTATTCGTGCCAAGTTTCAAGGTCATTAACTCAAGGAATAAGATTTTTCATACAAACAAAATCGGGGGGATTTTTCACCCCCTTAAAGGTTGAATTTGCAATAACCCCTTCTTATTGGATACCTACTCTTCACAAAGAACATACACACAAGAAGACACCCTCCAAAATTCCTATGCTCAGTGGGTGTAGACGGGCTATGGATGATCAGGATGATGAATAATATACACCGATGGTCAGGGTGAGCTAACGACATTGTTCTACTACTCTAACTAATGTTCTACTAAATTAATTGTAAAGTTGTATTTAATTAATATTGATATTATAAAATCATTAGAACGCTCGACGGACCTGTTTCCGAATTGTCCTACACATTTCTGAATCAGCGGAGCTATTGCGTAACACTTTATCAATCGGAATCTGTTTCATTTCGACAGCTGTAATGCCCGTCCGACTTAAGTGTGCACCTCGCTGGAATGCGTTTATGCGCGAAATGTTTATATTTATCATTACGATAAAAACTATACCTATGCATGTTGAAAAAAAAAACGTAATTTTTTTTTTACGAAATAACTTTTTTTTTTCAAACAGTACGACAGAGCAACGTCACTGCGCCAGGTGCACAGTTAAGTCGGACCGGTTGTAATAGGTAATACGGGCTGGTGTCCGCAACTCCATGTCAATGCGCGTATTTTGCGTACGGTCCATTTTGACAGTTTAACAACATTCATTGCGTTATTTACGTGTTGAGCAGACAATTTTTTTTAAAGGTATAAAATGATTCAGATTCCGATTGATAGTGTGTTACGCAATTAGGGTGCTGGTACGTCGAGCGTTCTAATGTCGACGTTGCAATCCCAAATACGTAATGCTCCGTTTATTGTTCGATGAAAGAGAAATGGACAAAAACGATAACTGAATTGTACCCTTCTTTTTTTGGTGCGCTGTGGAAATCCTCCTGGACTTCCTCGATCGTGGGGTAGACAGAGGGGCATGCCGGACTCTTACCGGCTGAAACAACCGCAGTGTGCCACCTCTACCTATGGCCGGTGCGGGATACGCATAAGCATTCACCGCTCCAAACTGAATTGTACCCTAGAGAAATCAAAAGAAATATAGGCAATTAGCTTCTTTTATATATCTATGGCAATTAGGCAGGCAGTTAAAACGATGGGAAGATAATTTTAAGAAAGTTGCAGCCTAGAGTGGTTACGTACCACATAGGACAGAAACAATTGGAAAGCCTTAGAGGAGGCCTTTATCGAAAGACAAGCTGATATGAGAATCATCATCTGCCTAGCCTAGCCTTTACCCAACTATGTTGGGGTCGGCTTCCTGTCTAACCGGATGCAGCTGAATATTAAGCAAATTGACTAACAACTTAAATTGTCCGTATATTCTAATCACAACTGTAATTCATTGACAGTTGTATGAAATGGGTATAAAACGGCAAATTTACGTAGGGTGTCAATTTGCTAAGCAATTAATTTTCCGGACTGCACAAACGCTATACACCTCTACTGATTATAATGTTGAATATTGAGCTGTAATCTAACCCGATTAAAACTGAACTATTAACATGTGAATATTTCTAATCGCCTGCTTCTGAACTGCCGTGCAGCATCCGCTCATAATGGATAGCGCGCGATGTTTCATTTAATTGCGTTCCGCCGGACTATTATGCAGACATAGGGGTGCCAAAATAGCATACAGGGAAAAAATAAATTAGCTAGTGAAACTCCGCAGACGTGATGGGGAGTCTAGAGGTGGCACCTGTGACGGAAGTACATTACTGCAGCAGCCAGCAAAAGAGGCATTGATGGACGAACCCACATACGTAAGTCCATCAATGCCTAGTTGTGGCCAAGGCTTGTATAGTACTGTTCTCAAATAATGCGCGGAAATTAAAACTAAGTAGTACCTAGGTAGAACTTTCGAAATTTAAATAAAACCTTTGATAAGTTCCCTCCTTGGCTGCCATGTTTCGGAGTAAAAGATCGTTCCATTTTTAAATTACACGACAGATATGAGTTTATTATGTAATTTATTTGGCCGCTAAACGACCACGACAGATATGGATTTTCATACAACTTTTGCTGGCCGCTGCTCGCATGACCAAGCATGTTTGAGAAAAGGTCATTTATTCAAATTTTGGCTGAAAATCACCACTTTTCGAACGTCAAAATTACATTAGATTGTCACTACGACTGACTCGACCCCCGTCCCCCCTCGTCTAGTCTATTTTACATGGAGCGACTGCCTATCTGACCTCCACAACCCAGTTACTGGGTCATGCGATACCCCTTAAGACTGGTTGTCAGACTTTCGGGCTTCTGACTACCCATAACAACTGTCAAAGATCCACGAATGACAGCCGAGACCAACGGCTTAACGTGCTTTCCGAGGCACTGAGGGCCGAGACCCCTCCGGCATGTAAAAATGGTCACCTATCCACAGACCAACCGCGGCAAGCGTAGCTTAACCTGATCGATCGACCTGTGCGGCTGTTATTATTTAGCCACGGGCCCAAAATAAATAAAAAGTATAGGTAGTGCAATCCACGAAGACGCGCCCCACTCTTCTTCCTAATCTCTTACACTACAAGTGTGCAACATTCCGCTAGTGTTTTAGTTTTTTCGATACACACTAATTACTTATTACTTAGTGGGTAATTAGCGTGTATCGAAGAAAACAAAACAATAGCGGAATTAACTGGCGATATTACGATTAGGATAAAGAGTGGGGCGCGTCTTCGTGGATTGCACTATCTATATAACATTAACAAAACTGTGGTCAGCGAGACTACGCCCAGTCACCACAAGCAGCACCGTTCACGAGCATAACGCAAAGATTAATTAGCCTTTACCCCCCTCGCCATATTTAAGGGATGGAGACAACCCGACCCCCGGCCCCCGATGAAGCTAGTTATTACTATTTAGCTACTATACTCGGTATGTAAGTAATCAATGAAGTAGGAGGAAAGTCTTAGCCGGCTTCAACTTAGAAAATTGTTTGCTTTCATTTTCGATTTTCCTTGCTTTTCTCTCTTTGGAGGTTATTTTTATTTATGATACAGCACGTGGAGTTCTATAAGCCCCAGTGACATAATGAGCCAAATGAAGTCTGCTGGGACACAGGACTCCTCTCGGTGAGAGGGAGAGGGCCGTAATCCACCACGCGGGCCCAGTGCGGGTTGGTGGATGAGTGGATGACGCATATCTTCGAATTTTTGGTTCTAGGACATGTCGGTTTCCTCACGATATTTCCCTCACCGTTTTGAGAGGATTGATGATGAAATAATTTACACACGTAGTTGTCGCCTTGTATACCTTCAAATAAGTCGCGGTCGTTTTCACTATGCTACCACTGCTCCACTACCTCTGGCCCAATCATATTTTTTCAATAAGTCATTGCTTTCTGTCACTATGAAAGCGCGAACACAAGTTTTAGGTCGAATGAAGAACCGTCGAAAACCCATATGAATACTCCTTTGAAGACCCTTTAAATAAAGCCATATATGTTTTCTGTGTAGTTGCAACCCTAACCCCATCACCCCACCGGCACCGTGCACTGTTACCGCGTCATGTGTCGCCCTACCGTACATATGTAGGTAGGTACTAACTTTCAGCGATGCCGGCCCCGAGTTCTGTTTTATGTTGCTGTCTCTTCACCTCTATTATTTCATGCGGAAAAAGTTTTTATAACGTTTTCAATGAGCGGCCCATACAGTATGCTTATGCTCTGGTATATATATGAATCACATATCTTCTATTGTATGTATAGATAACTAACTATTTACTGTAGATACTAAATTTAATGACTAACTAACTTAATATACAAATAAATACAAAAACAAAGGACACTTAGGCGTCGAAGTACTCGTCCGCATCGCTGTCATCCGGAAACGTGTCCAGAAGACTGGCAGCATTGCCACGTTGCCGTTGAATGGCAATGCCAATTCTTTTGGCCAAAGAACGACCCAGCCCTGAAGTGTCGACCAGCCGGCGAGAAATTTCTTGAAATGACCCGAGCGTTTCGAGCCCAAACGGCTCAAAGCTGTAGTTACCCATAAGGATACAGTTTTTTTTTTCTTTTCTTTGAATGTATGAATGTTTTGGGCCTTTTACTGGTACAGTGATAGATTCCTGGAAAGTTATCCAATTTTGTTTAGATAGATGATATAATACAAGGTAGGGACATCGACGCAACGTGTTACCATGGATTCATTGACTTTTTCATCAGTTGATAAAAAAAATACGTTTCCATACATCTTGACCGCGTAGGTATTGCACTTTTATATGATATAAATATAATAAAAGCAGTTATTTTTTTGATAACCGAGGAAAATTTATATTCGTGCCACTTTGTCGAGCTCTTTTACGATATTACTAGTACTATGGGTAGGTACCTAAAATACATAGGTTGTGGAATTTCTTCCAAACACCTTAGGTACCTACATCAACGATTTTGGTCTTTCTCTTGTACTAAAACCACGTGAGTCCATCCAATGCTGAGTGTAGGTAATGTAGGTAACCTCCATTACTCCATTGGGCTATTCTTCCCGGTCGTAGGCCGTATTTAGGGAAGAAGGATCTCCAATAAAAGATGTACTCAATACATGACACATAAAATAAAGGGCAATATCTGGTATTAATTAGGTGTTTTCCTTCACTTATAGGAGACCACAGCATGCACAATAAAATTAATAATTGGATGCAGGGGGCATCAATCTCAATCTGTCAAAAATACCTGTAATTTCCCTACATTTAAGACAAGTTTTTGAGTTCTGTTTGTCGCCGAGATGAGACTGCGACTAGATTTTGAACGTACGAGGATTGGCCTTCAGGTTAAAAGCCCTAATTCACGGCTCAAGTTTTTATAGTAGCTTTCAAAGAGTAGGCGACGAGCCACATAATTATGCGCCAAACGACCTAGGTCATCTGCCTAGCCTTTTTCCCAACTATGTTGGGGTCGGCTTCCAGTCTAACCGGATGCAGCTGAATACCAGTATTTTACATGGAGCGACTGCCGATCTGACCTCCACAATCCAGTTACTGGGTAATATGATACCACTTGGTAAGACTGGTTGTCAGACTTTCGGGCTTCTGACTACCCGTAACGACCTAGGTACTATTGCAATATTCCCATTTTAACTCTGGAACGTCGCGAGGTGTAAACAGGATGTTTGCATGCAAATATTTGAAGATTTATATCCAGCAGAGTCCTCAGAATATTATTATGATGATGATTTTCACTTACTGCTTCTTCTCTTGGGGGTAGGCAGACACTACAGAACGCCACCTGCTATGATCCTTACTCTCCTTTTGCTTCGTTTACGTTCATACATCTGGTCATACATGCACGCCGACAAGTACCACGCTCCTGACCTTTTTGAAGAACGTCACACTATGTCTTCTGTGGCGTCCCCTCCTGGCGTCTCCACTCACATCTGCCTTGTATATAAGTATTTGGTTTTTCTCTCGTGTCAGCATGAACTATACAGTGTTACTTTTTGAACAGGAGGCCAATTCCCGTAATTAAAAACGTTCAAAATGTAGTCGCAATCTCATCTCAGCGACAATCAATGACAAAAACTTAGGGAAATTGGAGGTATTTTTAACATTGAGTCTGAGATCAGACTGTGAACGTTCTTAATCGCTTGATCCCCGCTAATGAGACCCAATTGATTTTCTATTGTCGTACTACAGTACGCGCGGGTCATTAAAATGACGAGAATTGCCCCTCTGGTGTCACTGAAGGAAGATTTGTAAGAAGGAATCCTTCTAGAGTTTTCAATCGTTTTTCAAAAGTTCATTTAGGATTCATGAACTCAAATTATAAGTCCAAATTGAGAATAAAACCGAGCCTATGTACTCTTAGAACAACAGTCCCTTAAATTTTATTTGACATAACAACAAAGTAGGTTGCAAAGCTATATTTGTTTCTTATGTTTGATCAGTCGACTTTCTACATCATAACCTTGAGTCCAGCTCACCTTGCGAGTTCACATAGCGTGAATATAATCAATGACGGCATCTCTTCTGGGGAGAGAACTCACGGCGCGGTTTTCTGCCGCGGCGGTGACGGTTGCGGGCCCGCAAAATTCTGTAGAATGCAAATATATATGTAAACAATTGAATCAAAACTCACGGCGCGGTTTACGGCCGCGGTATGCGCGGTTGTTCGCGGCGCCCGCTGCACCACCGCCGCGGTCGCCGCCACCTCGGCGGTTTGCGCCCGCACGCTCTGCGGTCGGTTGACGGCGACCGCGCGGGAGGTAAGGGAGAGTGTGCATAAAAGACCCAGATTACTATTGATTTTCCACATAATTTTATTTTATCTTTATATTTTGGAAAACTGGATAACTTTCTCCCACATTCATTAGACAGTTCTATGACATCAAATGGCGTTACAAAAATTCAGAAGCACGTTGGGAATATAGATACGCCGTATTATTGTATCTTCCTTTGGTTCTGGAATGGCAACCACGTACCTACCGGAAGACGTAACATTGGAAGGCTTCCTACAAGGTTAACCGATGACCTGGTAAGGGTTGTGGAAATCCGATGGATGCGAGACGCCCAGGAGCGTTCATTGTGGCGATACTTGGGAGAAGCCTACGTCCAACAGTGGATATATTTCGGCTGAAATGATGATTATAATGAGATAATTTACGTGTGTAAATTGCATGATTTTTAAAACTGACTCTTTCATACACTCTCTCCCCTACAAAAATCCGACGCTATTTTGTTTCGGGCTAGCGGTCGAAAACCGCAACCGCGGCGGCGGCGAAACTACCGCGTCGTGAGTTTTCAAATAAAACAGGCGGTTCTTCTGCCGCGACCGCTGCGGGAGAAAACCGCGCCGTGAGTTCTCTCCCTCAGGCTAAGAACTCACGGAGCGATTTTCGCCCGCGTCCGCTGCGGTTGCGGGCCCGCAGCTTCTGTAGGATGCAAATATTTATATAAAAAATTAAAGCACATTTCACGACGCGTTTTACGCCCGCGGTGTACGCGATTGTATGCGGCTCCCGCTGTACCGGCGGGCAACTAGTAGAATCGCGCGGGCCGCGGTTACCCGCAGCCTCGGCGGGTGGCGCCCGCGCGCTTTGCGATCGGTTGGCGGGCGACCGCGGGGGCCGGCGGGCGGCGCGGCGGGAGGTACAGAGATCCGGCCATTTTACATCAGTGACTTGTTATTACACGTGGCATCTTGACGCCCGTCTTGCAATCTTGCGATCATCGCCCGCCACGTTTGCGGGCGATGATCGCAACCGCGGCGGCCGCGTAACCGCGCGAATGACCGGTCTCGTGAGTTTTGAAATAAAACCGCAGATCCACGACCGCGGCGGTTGCGGGCGAAAATCGCTCCGTGAGTTCTTAGCCGCCTTCAGTTTACGCTTCAGAAGTCTGCGGCTACTATAAAAGGAAAAACATCCATTTTTTGTTTCCTGAACATCAATTGATTGGCAAAAAAAGTTTAATTGCTTCCGAGGCTGCGGAAGCCTTCCGATGGTTCAAGCTAGATTGAAGGAAAATTGCCTGATAGTTTTGTAATTAATTAGGTTTTGCCTGCAGTTTCCCTCGCGTCCTAGGGGAACTACTTTATGTACAGTACAGAAGACAGCAGGTCAGTTGGAACAAAACCAGTATAAGTCGGCCTCGCATTCTATTAAAACTCTGTACTATGCTATTGAAACTCCGTACTATGCTAAGCCTGCTCAAAGTCAAAGTGTTATCACTGTCGAACGGTCTATTGTACCTTTTACTTAGTAGGAGCTCAGATTAAACTATAAATAGAATGACAACAAAAATGACATCTACATTTTTAAAGACTGAAGAATCGATCCTCATATACATGATGTGATGTTGTTCAGAAAAAAATCAGGTGCGTAGTACTCGCAACCGGCGCGCGTGTATGACCAAATCCATACTAATATTATAAGTTCGAAAGTAACTCTGTGTGTCTGTCTGTCTGTTACCTTTTCACGCCTAAACCACTGAACCGATTTAGATGAAATTTTGTATGGAGGTACCTGGGAAAGGACATAGGATAGTTTTTATCCCGATATTTCTCACGGGATCGAAACTTATGCGGGTGAAACCGCGGGGCGCAGCTAGTATGAACATAAACGAAGCAACAGGAGGATGTAAGGATCGTAGCAGGTAGTGTTCTGTAGTTTCTGCTTTCCCCCATGACTCCCATGGGGAGTTTATGTATGTACTAGCTGCGCCCAGCGGCTTCCCCCGCATTCTTGTACCAAATTTCAGCCGCTTTAGCGTGAAGTTGAAACAAACAAATATACAAAAAATCAAATATTTTCTGTAGATGTAAATTATACCTAACCATAGAAATGTAAAATTCATATATCTATGATTATAGCAAAGTATCTACATTAAACCCTCATACATAGCCCCTTTGACACCGCACGTCACCTGCGTGGGGGTGGTTTTCTAATCACAGCCTCCACTTCTTCAGTTAACTTCCACGTCTTTTGTCTAGACCATACCTAGAAATGTAAAAAACAGCTTCTTTCATATAGCAACGCAAGTCTGTTGTTATTTGTTATCAGTGGTAGGTATCGAGACTCCCCCCCCCCCTTTCCACCGTCGCGTACGATTTACCTAATTGTAACGACGTGGGTGTATTGTTTCGTATAGTGATGTAATTTAGGTTTCAATGTGCGTTTGTTCGTGTGTACCTATTGGTTAAATTAATAATGGAAGATTACATGCTTTGTTTTCTATAATACCTGTCATACCGATTTGTTTTCTTAAAAATATTATTGAACGTCACATCATTTCACCTTTTTTATCGTGACAAAATAATATAAGAACGGCTATTTTAGTGAACTTCAATATAGCAAGTAAGTGCCAGTCCGCCCGCCGGCAGCTCGCTTCCTTCTCTTTACGCCTGCACCCTAAATTGATCTTCACTCAATGCGGCGAAACCATATTGTTTTTAATCGTAGATGTTTCGTGACATTTAGGCCGGACCCTAATTGACACACTGATTGATTGATTTAACACACTTTCAATAAAAATCTGAATTATTTTGGGGATTTTGCTAATCCATTGCTTCATGTTTGAAAAATTTGTCTGCTCAACAACGTAAATAAACCAATGAATGTTTTTGAACTGTCAAAATGAGTGATAACTTTTTACTGAGGAATAAATATTGCGGTTTGACAGCTTTTGTACAGAAAATATGTCGAAACTGTTATATTCATTTTTCAGATAAAACTTATCTGACTATTGAAAAACCGAACCTAATTGCATAAGTATTAAGTATTAAGTTTCTCAAAAGCAAGATTCAATTTAAACATTGCATTCCTATATGGCAGCCAACTACTAAATCTCTGTAAAATATTCTGAACTAGCAGCGCCCCGCGGTTTCACCCGCATAAGTTTCCCCTGGGAATATCGGGGTAAAAACTATCCTATGTCCTTTCCCGATACCAAATTTCATCTAAATCGGTTCAGCGGTTTAAGGTGAATGCGCAGTGGTAGACCGCGAAATTCAAATTTTCTTACGTTTTTTGCAATTTGCAGGTCAGTGTCAGGTTGTATCTTGATCAAAATTTGATTCACGACAATAACAGGTACGTATTTATAGAATTATAATCATTAGAATCATTAATACTTACATCTTTCTAACTTAGATTTGTATCACTAAGCAGTTTTCCATAAGAGATTTGTTGTCGTGGTACAAATCTAACTTAGAAAGATGTATTAATGATTCTAATGATTATAATTCTGTAAATACGTACCTGTTATAGTCGCGAATCAAATTTTGATCAAAATACAACCCGACACTGATCTGAAAATTGCGAAAAACGTAAGTAAATTTGAATTTCGCGGTCTACCACTGCGCATTCACCTTAAGCGTGAAACTGAAGAGGTAACAGACAAACAAACTTTCGCATTTATAATATTAAGTAGGTATGGATTTAAATTTTCTTGGTAACTCTCCGCGAATATTTTATGATATCATCAAAACCGAGTTGGAGTTTAGTTAGTAACAATGGCTTGTGTTGGCGGCGTTGGCGCAATTACTTGCCACAACTTGTTTAAAGGTTTCGCACTGTGAAGGGTGAAGATCGAACTTTTGTGGGTTTCACTTTGTCAACCGCAGACAATGTTGAATGGAACTATTCTTTATTTACGTCACCTAGCTAATTTTTAACACCTTTTTGCTCTTGCCTTTTCTTTGTGTCGCCGCGTCGAGCTAAATAATAACGGGGTTAAATATAATGACCACCAAAAAAATATACTAAACACCAATAAATTCAGTCTAAAATTACAATAGTTCTAACTGGACACCCCTAGGTTAAGTTTGGTTAGGTTACTTTAAACCCTTTACACAGAAGTATGCAAGAGCGAGCAAATGAGAATACAAATACCTTTACCTAAATACCTAGGTATCCTAATCCTAACTATATTATCTAAATAATTTATTTTTCGTGAATTTTTCCACATTTTAATAGTTATTCTGCTATTCGAGGCGGAGCCAAATCCAAAAATTCAAAGATCAGCCGTTCTTGAGTTGTAAATGGTGTAACTAACCCGACTTCGTTTTATTTATATAGATTTTATGAGGAGTAACCCTAATCCCAAAACATTTGTTCCACAGTCGTGGTCGCTGGTCTTCATAGTCTTCATGATCGCGGCCGGCCTCATCATGTTCACGTACAAAGCGACGCAGTTCAACCTCCTGGGCTTCAACTTCCTCCTCATCGCGTCCTTCGCAGCCGGGTTGCGGTGGACCTTCGCACAGATGCTCATGCAGAAGTCCAAGCTAGGGCTCCACAACCCGGTGGATATGGTGTTCCACGTGCAGCCCTGGATGTTCATCTCGCTGCTGCCGTTCACCATCATGTTCGAAGGTAAGGTGTCTTTATGTACGAATAGGGTAGTTGACAGTAAGAATATCCTTATTATTAGGGTAGAAAATAATTTACAAAATGAAAGTAATGACGTCACTCGAGCCGCCATGACAGGATGCGCCGTTTCGACAATAAATATTAAATAGCTTTATAAAGATGTTCTATAATAATTATGAAGGCGAAAGCGCCAGGGTAGTTTATATTTTCTTACGTTTTTATGGAGTTAATGATTTTAATTATTACTAGCTGCGCCCGCGACTTCCTTCGCTTGCATGACGGAAAACTTTTTAATTTTTTGCGCGGAACCCTAATTCTTTTTCTAAATAAAATAGTAGTCTAGTTAGCTCGGAGATTTAGACGAAAAATAACATTACTTAAAATAAAAACTCTTGTTTATCGATTTTATTCAATTTCGAGCGGCCATTGTTGTTTACATCTTTGGCAAATCTGCCACGGTCGGACTTTAAATGGTTAAATAAATATGTACTTAAACAGTTAATGAATCAAGTCGTACGAGAAATTAAGTCACATCAGCAGATAAGCAGATAAGTCGATAAAACGAAGATGTAGGCTTCCATTAATATAGGTATGTCTATGTAGATTCAAGTTTTTCTATTACCTATAGATGTTCACCTTAACCAACCCACCTTTTTAAAAACACTTGTAAAAATAAAAACAACCCGGTCCAGAAAATCACTTAATTATTTACGCAATGGGCTGCCTGTGGTACAGTCAACTGTACGTCGGTATCAGTTAAATAGAGAAAACCAACGCGTGACCGCGTCTGAGTAAACTAAAATACGGCCAACGAGAAGCGATACGGAAGCTCATTCAAAAATCTGTTCAGCCGTTAAGGGCGCCCACTGGCGTTTTACGAGCGTTGGCGCTTCTCGCAACGTCTGCGCAGCGCCAATGTTGCGCAGACGCGACGTTAAAGGCGCGAGTTTCAGTGGTAACCCCCACCCGCGCCCACACAGCAGAGCGGGACGGCGTGATTGTACCTGTTGCCAAAAAACGCAAGAAACTCATAAAACGCCAGTGGGATAGCGGACTAAGGCGTGAAAAAGTGACAGACCGACAGAGTGACTAATGTTGCTTACGGTGCCTCTGAAAGGCTCTCATTATCCGTTGAGTATCGTCCTCATGTTTTCAGGTTTTCACCTCACTCGTCGTCCTTCAGAACACACTTGGCGAACTTACGACACCAATTTACATAATCTTCATAATGTATACAGCCCAGCCTATCAACTGTGTAGTCACGTGTTTTATTTTGACACAATACTTTTTGTTATATGCCTTCATCGTTTATAGAAGCGCTGATAATGTAGCTCGCGAAATTTTCTTAAGTTTATTGCAATGTTTTTTGGTCTGTGTCAGTGATCGATGTGGCAGGTTGTATGTTGATCAAAATAATGATTCGCGGCCGTAACAAGTACATGTGTGATTACGTCATTAGAATCCGCAATAGAACGCTACATATAGGTGATATGAGTTGAACTCAAACGTCATGATTTAATGAAATAGTCATTCAATATAGCCACGGATCTATGAATATAGCCCACTCAACGAATAACCCAAAAGGAGGTGTAGAGTGCGTGAGCTGGGCCCTAAGCGATTTCGTCAGAAAGTGATTCAGGGTGCATAGCGAGTAAATATACTAAAAGTCCCCGCGTCGAGGAGGTGAGCCGGAGTGGGGGGAGGGGGGGGGGGATTAAAGTTCCCACTTTTGAGTTTTTCGCTAATATCTCCAAAACTGTGCGTCGTAGAGAAAAAATATCCCCTACTTAATGAAAGCTAATAAAATTTTCTACATCTTTCGTCTGAACACTCTACCCATTTTCGAACTATACGTTCCGGAAAAGTGAAAATATTCGAATAAACGACATTTATCAAACACTAGCTGTTGCCTGCTACTTCGTTCGCGTTATTTCGGGATAAAAAGTAGTCTACATGTTAATCCAGGTTCTAGTCTATCTAACTACCAAATTTCATCCAAATCCGTTCAGCCCTTGAGTTATCGAAACTTTTATCTATGTACTAGCAGCACCCCGCGGTTTCACCCGCATAAGTTTCCCTTTGGGAATATCGGGGTAAAAACTATCCTATGTCCTTTACTGGGACTCAAACTATCTCTATATCAAATTTCATCTGTTCAGCGGTTTAAGCGTGAAGAGGTAACAGACAGATAGACACCAGCGGAGCTTTTCAGAGCGTGATGCTCGAAAACTGATTGGAATTTAGAAAAAGTTTAGACAAAAGTTGTAGAAAATCTTATTAGCTTTCAGCTCCCTCCCACCAACTGAGAACGCAGCTAAACAACATTGTCCCATACATTGTCTTTTACCCCTAGTTAGGGATAGATGTATTCAATCCTGGTCAGAATATTTTGATAAAAGATCTCTAACGAAGGGCATTTGGTACAGGACGATTCAGCCATCGCTTCCACGTATGCATTGGTTCAGCGAGGGCAGGATGAATAGGCAAGAAGTTGTGATAGCTTTGAGACTCCGATCCTGCCATGTTCCTCTCAATAGTTTTGGTTTTATGATGCGCAAAGTTGACTCACCCAATTACGCTGTCTGTGGAGTCATAGAAGATGTGCATCACATCTTGACGGAATGTAGTCGTATTGATCCAAAGACGTCAAGCTTTTGACAATAATTTTAATGTAGGCTACAATAATAGCGTCCAGGCTTCACCATTGTCAAATGAGGCCAGAACACTTTATCATATTATTATTATGGGTACGAGGTTGCGGCATGTTGCGGGTAGGTTAGTTTGTTATAATTATTGTATTCAATAATCGGGGTGACATATTCTTTATAGAAAAAACCCTGTAAATAAATACAAAATAAAAAAACCTTACACCTAATAATTTAATTAAAAAAATCTGTACTTAGTACTTAATATTTTTTTTTTAAATAGTTCTTAATACTAAATCACAAAAAAGTCAAGACAATAGCATGAATTAGTATTTAACATTATTAGCTCCTTACAGTCAAATCATTTACAAGCACTTGTACTTACATGTTAAAATTTACGAGAAAATATAATTGAATCTCGTTGAGGACAAAATATATATACAATATAACACATTCTGACTAGTTTTTAGAGGTATCTTCATGATTTTATTTCTATCGTATCAAATTAGTTGTATTATGTTTCACCACAGTACAATCTACGTAGCATATATCTTGAAGAATATCATATATTTTTCTGATTATGTTTACTGTAGTAAATCATATTATTTTATTGCTTCTAAAACTTACGTTTTTGCGTTTAGGTCCTGTAATCCCCTTCACATAATTGTATTGATGCTCGTTTGCATTGTTTTTGCCTTTGGAAGGTCTTGATTTGACTGGGCTGGACTGGAGTCAAGATATGTCTTACTAGCTTTTGCCCGCGACTTCGTCCGCGTATATGTCGGTTATCGCGGACGCAGACGAAGTCGAAGTCGAATAAAAAGTAGCCTATGTCCTTTGTTGGGGTTCACACTTACCCTGTACCAAATTTCACACAAATCGGTTCAGTAGTTTAGGCGCGAAGAAAAGACAGACAGACAGACAGAGTTACTTTCGCATTTATAATATTAGTTAGGATTACTGTCTTCACTACGAACCCGGCTATCTTGGTTTTGTTGAACTGTCTGAAGGATACGGGACCTTTCCTCAAAGTCAAGGATTCGTCAAGTTAAATATTTTGGGATGGGATATAGGCTGCCAAGAAGCGGGAATTGAGATGATCTAAAATTAGCTCAACATAAAACAAGCAATTATTAGGATTAGTCGGCTTTTCACTGTTGCCATTGATATAGCAACATATTTCTAATCATAATCATATGCCATTTGGTTAACATCGGGCAGTAACTGGAGTTCGTGGTAGTGATTTCGATAATGCCGAGCAGCATCCAGAGGTCCTAAAATATCGTCAATAGTCATGTCAGGCCATTCCCGGGTGTAGCAATCAGACCAACTACCAACGCTAGGGTAATGCCCTTTCGTCTCCATCACCATATGTTGCAAGAGGCCGTGTTCCCAGTACAGCCTGTACGCTGCATACGCTTTTTCAGCTGCAACATCCTTCTCCGTTCGTTTAGGCAGATATTTCTCTCTCTCGCGTGAATAGTCATCCATGGATGACCATTTGAGCCACGCAGCACGTTCAGGCAAAACATCTTCCCTATCCGTCCGCTCTTTTGCTGCTTCCTTTGCAGCAACCACTCCCATGGCCATGTCTCTCAACTCAACGGGGACGTCATCGTCATTGACATCAATCAATCTATCTGCTCTCACCCACTTGTGAGCATCCGTCTCGTGTCTACGTCCCTCCCTCTGCCCCCCTCCTCGCGGTCGCCCCCTTAGTTTTCCACGCTGCGGTTGCTGCGGTCTCTCTGGTCTTCCACTTGGCTGCTGAAACACTTGGTGCTCATCAGCCAAATGGAAACTGTTCTCCTCCACGGTGAAGTCGTCACTGAGAGCTGTATCTTCTATGTGGGAGGCGCTCGATGGAGAATCCTCGACTTTAACGGCGATATCACGCCTAAAACAAAAAATATACTTTATGAAATTATCCGGGTTCTTAATGATTAATAACAATAAAGCCTATTAGGCAATTTTAATCTGACATAATTTTTTACGTGATAATTATTTTAAAACTTAGAATTGTGTCGATTTGTACTCTTCAAGTTCGTTAAGTATTATATTAAGTTATAATATAAACACTTTGTTCATGTGTTGTATAAAAGACAAAAATAGTGAATATAATTCTAATGTAGAATCAAAAAATAAAAGCTTTTAAAAACGAAAATGTGGAACCAACGACACCGACTTCCGATATTAAATTTATTTATCACTTTGTAGTTTTTGTTTTAAGCCGGTAGTTTTTTTTTTTGTGTAAAAAGTTTTTACCTAGGCTTTTTCAAAAGTCTCTCCGACCGAATTTCCTCTTAACTTTTGCAAATTAGCTCGCGATGGGCGTCGTGGGTCGCGGGAGTGACACACATTGAAACCCAGGTTTGTGTTTTGGTCGTGTGGCCAAAATGGATTGAGATCCATATCTGCGAGCGTTTATTATATCTCCCGGATCAACGCGCGATAGTACACACAAACGCCTACGTTCGCCTTATCATCTGCCTAGCCTTTTCCCAACTAAGTATATTCTCTCGTTCCACTAAAATCCCCTAGACCAGTCCCCCAGAGGACTACAGAACACTCAATGGGCTCGACTTCCAGTCTAACCGGATACAGCTGAATATCAGTAAACAACGAAGGACGCCTAAGGCGCAGGCCACACATAAATGGCGTCGGGTGAGGAGACGGCGCGGGCGGCTTCCTGTTCCATTCAAATTTAATACCAAGTGCATAGAAATAAAGCGCAATTTAGGATACACGGAATGTCGTGGCTCGGGCGTGGATCGTTACTCGGACGAGGTTATGACGCGCCCTAAATTGCGCTTTATTTCCATACATTTTGTAAGACATTTGAATGGAATAGGAAGCCGCCCGTGCCATGTCCGCGCCCGACGACATTTATATGTGGCCTGCGCTTAAGACTAATAACTAAAAAGATGATAACGCGTTTTATAACTTACGGTTGCATCATATGCGCAGGCAGCGGCAGCGGCGTGACAAAAACAGGCGAAAGCTTATCGCGCGGCTGGCTCGACCTACCAAATAAAGGAATTTTCACTCCTCTTGGTCAAAAAGACCGTCATTGTAGCGTATCAGAGCGAGGAAAAAATAGCATTTCATCCTCTAGGGGCAAAAGTTTTTATTTATTTTTGTCTGTTACAACAACGACGAGCCTACAAAAACGAAAAAGTCTTTATTCTTAATTAAAATAATCATGAATAAAGACGACTTATTAGTGTTTCATAAAAAAGAAGAACATTTTATTTTTGAAAATGGAACTAAAAGCGGCGATTTCTTCGGTATAATGCGTGCATTGTGTTGCGGCTACAGAAGAAATTAAAATTAGCCATTGGACCGAAATCGTTAGAATGTTTCTCTAATTGGAAATTGAATTGGTGACCGTAATTTATTTTACAACAGTGATAAAAACTTTTTACAAAAAAAAACAACCGACTTCAAAAAGAAAAAAAAACTACAAAGTGATACATAACTTTAATTTCGGAAGTCGGTGTCGTTGGTTCCGCATTTTCGTTTTTTGACACCGACTTCCGAAATTAAAGTTTTTTATCACTTTTTAGTTTTTTTTTTTGAAGTCGGTCGTTTTTTTTTGTAAAAAAGTTTTTATTTTTCACTTTTTAGTTGTACCTACTCCACACAAATTCAAATAACACAAGTGCATTGAAGAATTGAAGACACCGACTAGAAGAATCATCAAAATTCGCATAGAAATGCCGGATATGCAGTACATTTATGCATATAACATCGTACTAAGAATAATTACATAATGTATTATATACTAAAACCTTCCTGAAAGTATGTAGATCACATTAGTGAAAGAATTATCAAAATTGGTTCATTAGTTTTTGGGAATATCGCGGACATACAAACATACATACATACATTCATTATTTCATTACTAACTTCATGCTCAGTGGGATCTCTTCTCTTCTCCCTCAGTATACTTCCCAGGGAGCGCAGAGGGTGACCCAGCATTCTGAAATATAAAAAAGATAGATTAAAATAAGTGTGTAGTTATTGAAAGCAACTAAAGTTACACTTCGTTATAAATCTTAACCTACCCTATAAATATCCACATTACCGGGAGTGAGGAGTGGGGAGTTTGTTGCGCCAGTTCTTGTTCTCAGCTAAATGACTAGGAAGTGGTGAAGGGCGGCCGTTTCGGGGGACTGTCGTATGTAATTTTGACGTTCAAGAAGTGCTGATTCTCAGCCCAGTTTGAATAAATGACGTGTGATTTTGAGTGGACCTAAGATTCTGAATAAATGTCAGGAAGTGTTTACCTCGGGATCGCAGTCATTTTTTTGGTAGCTACCTTGGAATCAACGTGATCCACCACCCCAATGTCATCGGCATCCATGTACACTTCCTCTACATCACACGCTTCCTGCCCATCACTGTATTCTTTGAGCATATATTTAATCTCTACGTTCAAGTCCTTGCCAAAGATGAAAATATTGCTCAAGCCTCCTTTCAAAATTCCACAATGCCATTTAAACCTGTAAGACATACATTTTTCCTCTAAATAATAACAGTAAAAGGACAGTAAACAATAATAACATAGAACTGTGCAATAAATTTATCAAAATTCTTTTATGTTATACTAGATACTTACTTACTAAGCTTATTACAAATTCACAAAAAAAAAAAAAAATACGAACTAGCAAACTAATTAACAACTTATAATTAACGCGAACATTGCGAAACTTTTCGAACCTCTACTTACAGAAAAAAGGATTTGACGTTTCCGATTAAAAAATAATTATTTAAATATATTTTTAAATAACGTTGTAGAAAGATGCCATTTATATAAGAGAATAATTCCTTGTAAAATGGTGAACAAACAATAACAATATCGAAGTCATTACCTACTTCGTCAAATAAGTTCGCTCAAAAAACAAGTTATGAAAATCTACTTACAAAACAATTCTTCCACTAGCCGATGCAAATGTTCACAATATTGCACGAAATTTTGGAATAGTTACACGGACACCCGCTATGCCGATACCAATACGCGAGCACAGAATGACAGGAGAACAATAATATTAACAACATCAATCAATAACATGAGGTGAGCCGGTGAAAATGACAATTTCAGTGTTGCCTACGGTGGTTTTACCAACCACCAGAAATTCACTAGATACCTATGTCATTAATTTTCTTTTTTCTACTTACTATAACGGACGGTCAGTCGCTGTTTTGAAGGTTCATTTCAAGATTATTTTAAGATTAGAGAATGACAACATACAATATTTTTTAACATACTTAATTCTAGGATAGAATACTCCTGTAGTTACTTACGCCATACGACTTACAGACAGAAATGTAGGAATTTTACATAAGTTGATGCAATGGGCAGTCTCATAGCTGAAATCGATCTCTTAAAGACAGATTTAAAGGGAGAAGGAGACAATTTTGCTGATAGACTGTGCTGTCCATTTCCTTAGATATTCAATAAATATATACATACATTACTTATCTATACAATAATAATCATGAAACTAGAGGAAAGAACTATAAATAATGATGAAGATTAAAGGGAGAGGAAATCTTTTTACCGAAGTGAACAAAGATTGAGAACGCCTTACCAGCACGGGCATTTCATAATATTGCTGCTTTAACAATTAAATGTTTGTCTTAAAAGCTGGTGGAATGTGAGATATCTATCAAGTGTGCTATGAAGGAAATTGAAACGTTCTAGGGTGTAGAATTAAACAGAATAGGTACTGTAGAGCTGAAATAAGATATGAGAATTCCGCCAAACTCGTATGGGAAGCCACTTGAGCTTTGAAAGAAATTCAGAAATGCGCAGGCCAAATATAAATATTATGCGAAAGTTTTGAAGTCGCTCAAGTTTATCAAGTTGTGCCTCAGTGAGATTGAGATAACCGACTTGACCGATGCACAAAAGTTGCTACTTACGCCCTGTAGACGTACACACGGCTACACATCAAGCTATACATTTCCAGTTTTAGCTGACCTTGCATTGTATAGGTTTTTCGTACAATCAGAAGTCAGCTCAGGTTATGTATAGCTTGATGTGTAGCCGTGTGTACGTCCCGTCCCCAAGAGAGATGGTTGTCGATCAAGATACTCGATCTAGATTCTTATGTGGGTGCCAAAGCCACCAGGTGTATTGGAAATTCCAATGAGTTGGCAACACTACGCGACCGACGTGGAAGGCACGCCATCTCTTGGATACATGTTGTAAATTTCTGTTAGTGGGACTTTCAAATCGTGTTACTTTGTCATTTAGGGCTGGTTATGGCTTGACAGGTTTTATTACGAAGTAAAATAATTACAGGCACGGATGGTAAAGCCACAGTAACAGCTAACGAGTTTGTTTCGGTCCTTCTTCTCAGAGTAGCCAGATAGGAAACGCCGCCCTCATTTAGTTTTTAAAATATGATTGACGTGTAAGTGTTTGTGGAAATATACTTACAGAAATAAAATCATTTATCATTTAACGGCTAAGTGTCAAGTGATTGGTTACTCAATAACTGCAATACACATACACGATCATTAGTGGATATAACATCACTGGGTTGCAGGGATCTTTAGCCAACATTCTAAAAAAAGATTTTGACTCATCATCTGCCTAGCCTTTTCCCAACTATGTTGGGGTCGGCTTCCAGTCTAACCGGATGCAGCTGAATACCAGTATTTTACATGGAGCGACTGCCTATCTGACCTCCACAACCCAGTTACTGGGTAATACGATACCCTTTGCTAAGACTGGTTGTCAGACTTTCGGGCTTCTGATTACCCGTAATGACTGTCAAAGATCCACGAATGACAGCCGGGACCAACGGCTTAACGTGCTTTCCGAGGCACGGAGGAGTCTCAGTATGTAAAGATGGTCACCCATCCACAGACCAACCGCGGCAAGCGTAGCTTAACCTGATCGATCGACCTGTGCGGCTGTTATTATTTAGCCACGGACCCCTAAAAAAAAAAGATTTTGACTGATTCAACCTTATTAAAAAAACTTTAAAAAACACATGATACAAGAATCATCCTTGTCAATTCCAGGTTTTGCGTGCTACGATCACCTGCAGAGGATGTCAGTAGAGAAGCTGGTGCCCACAATCCTGAAGGTTTCCGTCGGCGCCACGATAGCTTTCGCGATGGAGATCAGCGAGTTCCTGGTTGTCACCTACACTTCTAGTCTTACTCTGTCCATCTCTGGTATATTTAAGGTACTTATTGGTGACTTATCATCAGGCCTGTCTTTCCGCGAGAAAGTAGGCAGTATAGACCTCTGCCTACACACCAGTACACCAACATTGTACCACTAATCCTAAGGCTGTGTATTCTGAAATTTCGCAACATAGCAAATACCTAGCTGTCGAATGTTTTAAGAAGTATTTGAATATTTAATTACATTTATTACTTACAATATTAGTGAAGAAGTTCTTTCATACAGGCGGAAAAACATAACAATAATAGTTTTCCCTTTATACAGGGTTATTGGAAAAACATCAACAACCGCTTAAGGGGTCAATGGTACTCAACATTATGAACAACTTTTACTATGGGACCAAACCTGACATCGCGAAAAAAAAATCAGCTGTTCCCTACATTTTGACGAGTTATACGAAAATAAATGTTTTTTTAAGAGGTTGTTGATGTTTTTCCAATAACCCTGTATAAGAGATCTGAGTTAGCTGACGCTCAGATCCACAGTAAAAACAAGGTAATTTCATACCAAAGCGCCAAAACTTTTAGGGATTTTTGGCGATCTTTGGGATCATCTTCAACCCAAAAAAAAGTCAGCTGCATGGAAGTGAGAGGAATGTAAGTATGTATCTATGATGAAAATGAAACTGCATTACTTGTTTTTGAAAAAGCTCGTTCCTCAGCCAGGAATCGAGCCCGATCCCGTTTGTCACTAGACCAAGGCAGTTACTAAAACATTTGGTTGGTCGACTCTTCACGTGACCTTCTTTGGCCAAATCAGCATTGCCATACAATGTGGCAATGCTGATTTGCCTTTTGGCACTTTTCATGTTGACAGCGATGCGGACAAATGTTTTGATGCCCTGATTCTTTTCCCTCTTTTTTATATACGTGTACATATTATTAATATTATTTTAAGTCTGTTAGCTTATATTTTTTTATACTAGCTGCGCCCCGCGGTTTCACCCGCGTAAATGTCGATCCCGTGGGAATATCGGGATAAAAAGTAGCCTATATGTTAATCCAGGGTGTCAGCTACCTCCATACAAAATTTTATCAAAATTGGTCCAGCCGTTTGACCGTGAAGAAGTAACAAACATATAAACACACACACAAACTTTCGCCTTTATAATATTATAGTGTGATATTAATTATCTAAAACATCTAATTTAAACATTTTCAGGAAATGTGCATCCTAGTCCTGGCTGTAGAAGTAAGCGGCGATGTTCTCTCACCGATCAACGTGGTCGGCCTGGCCGTCTGTCTCCTCGGCATCATCGGCCACATCATCCACAAGGTCCTGTTCATCCAGTCTGTGGCCGGCACGGTCCACGCCATCGACCAAGACTTCGACGCCATCAAAGACTTCGAGTCCATCCGACGGACTTCGAAGGTGAAGGGGGAGCATGGTCAGCCGCTGCTCGAAGATCAGGTGTGGCCGGCGAGCGAGGAAAGTGACTTTGACAGCAATGTGGTGCTATTTGAAGTGCTGCAGCGTAGAGACGGTAGGTAGATTCGAGGTCGCGAGAGTTCCGATTGGTTCTAGCTTGATTTGACGGGAGTTTGTACGATTTACATTACTTATGAGCTTATTTTTTTTTATTTGTGTCGTTTGGAACAATGGGAATGTTATACGCATATATTATGACCTAAAAAGGTTTATTGGTTGGCACTCACCTATGAATAGGGAACAAAAGCGGTAGTGAGTTTAGAGTTTCTTCCACTACTTACTGGTAGAAAAACTAAGGGTGTGGTGTGCGGGCGTGTCTATTAGCATGCATTTGTTTAACAAGGAGGTGACGTCGAGGTAGTGAGCTAAACGGCGATCGCGAGGTGTCGCAGTGAGGCATCTCCGGCATGCAATATTACCCTAAAGGTTTTTCAGTATTAATTCGGGCAACTATTTTTATTTTTTTCTTTAATTATTTAAACAAGATTTTTTGCGATTTATTTGACAATGAATGACAAAAATAAACAAAATCCACTTACGGAAGGTACTCACCGCGAGCAACTAAAATAACTATGTAAATAACTATGTAAAGCGAAAACAGAAACTTTTATTTCTATGAAAATCGTACACATTCGCCTCCCATCGCGTCGGCACTCATGTAAACTACACAATAAACCTAAACTTATAAAATATAGCAGAGTAAGTATTAACAAACGTATTTTTGTACGAAATCATGCAATTCTGTATCATTTTTCTATTTTCTTACATTTGTTCGTCAGCCCGAGATCGATACATAACCGAAAGCAGGTGAAAGATCAAGTGTATTCGACGTTTCACCATCTTCTCTTTATGTAGTATATTTTTTTTCATCATACGTTCTTGTTTACTTCGCCAAATTACATCCGAATCCGTTCAGACCTTTTAGCGTGAAAGTGTAACATACAAAAAAAAATATCTTCACTCTTTTTAATATTAGTTTAGATTTACATAATAGGCAAGCTTATAGGTATTTCTTTAAAAAAACCTAATTTACAATACTGTACATTTTGTTCTGATTACAACATTTATAATTTGATTTAATAAATGCCAAATAGGTACTTCTATAGTTCTACAACAGTCACGTTACCTAATTCTGTACTTTTATTAACAATCACCTCTAAATTACTCCGTTCTTCAAATCAAATTAAATCTTCGTACAAAATATATCAATTAATTGAAAATATAAAATATTATCAATGGTCGGTAATATGCAAAGAAAGACAACGCAAACATATCTCCAATTCCCCTTGTACAGACGCCAGCACATCAAGCTACTACAATCTGTCAAATTTCTTCAATAGATTTTCAACTTTATCGCTAAAGCATAAGGTTCAAAGTTGTTTAGGAAAATTTGACAGTTTCAAGTAGCTTGATGTGCTGGCGTCTGTACATACTCATAGATGCGTCGACTGAAGAGAAAAATTGTAATTTACCTGTACCATGAACTTTTTACATTACTCCTTAACATTTTTGCATATAGCCGATCACAATAAGAAAAATAGTATAAGTACAGACGCCAGCACTTCAAGTTACCCGAAACTGTCAAATTTTCCCAATCAACTTTGAACCTTACATTTTAGCGATAAAGTTGAAAATCTATTAAAGAAATTTGACAGATTGTAGTAGCTTGATGTGCTGGCGTCTGAACAAAGACAAATAATAGACTGATGTTAGCCTTTTAAAACTGATACACCAACCGTATTAAATAAGGGAAGTTATAGTACTAATTTTACAAAGACAATAATCGGCTGTATGGTTAAACACACACTTAAAGAATCGGATTTAGGGCTGATTTTTCTATCGACAGATAATTTTTATTCGCGGAATAAAAGTGACGTCTGACAGTTTTTGTATGGAAGAACTGTCAAAAATTCAAAATTATTTTTCCGATAAAATTATCTGGCGATGAAAAAATCAAGGGCGCATTACACCAAACTTTAATACATAGAATAAGTCTTATCTTGAGAATAAATTTTGACTTTTTCACTTTGGTAAAATCAGCCCTTAACAGAATGAAAAATAAGTTACGATTAAGATCTCATTCACATGGAATTTTGTAAATTTCAAGCGACTAGCATCCTTTATTACTATATATTTTGTAAAGTCACATTAAATGTTAAGCAAATTGACTATTAAGTTAAATTGTCCGTATATTCTAAATACAACTGCCATTCTTTGTCACTTGTATGAATTTGCTAAAACACGGCAAATTGACGAAAGGTATCGATTTGCTTAACAATTTTAAGTCACTGACTGTATATATTTTCCTATAAAGAAATGGATGACTAGCGTATTAGTAGGCTTAAAACGCGCTATCGAACTTTTTTTAACATTGCGACTATAGAGAGATACAATGCAACGAAATATTTCACGCCTCGGGTGTAAATTTGTCAATTAAAAAGCCATATGCTGACAAAATAGAGGTAATTTGATACGACATTCTTATTTGTTAGTAGTAGGAATTCCCCATCCCACCAAAAACTCATACACTAATCTATATATATAAAAGGAGAACTGACTGACTGACATATCAACGCACAGCCCAAACCGCTGGGTCTAGAGATTCCAAACTTGGCATGTAGGTTCCTTATGAGGTCTAGGGGTGCACTAAGAAAGGGTTTTTCGAAATTCCACCCCTAAGAGGGTGAATGGGGGGGAGGGTGAAATTTCACGCGGACGAAGTCGCGGGCAGAAGCTAGTATGAAAATAATTTGCTAAGCAAACTGACAGCTTACGTTACTTTTCCGAGTTATACCCATTTCATACAACTGGCACAGAATGACAGTTGTGATTTGAATATACGGACAATTTAAGTAGGTAGTCAAATAACTTAAAAATTATTTCCCCTCACTTTAAAAAGTCTGAAAAAAGTGCAAAAGGTTCTAATGGAGCTAAGATACAATATTTATGTGAATGTTTCTTGCTTTATTTGTAGTTCCTGCTAATTTTAAGAGATGGCGCAACGGGAGTCGCAATGAATGGACTACACAGAACAAAAAGCAAGACCGTATGTATTGAAACAAATTTTTATAGACTTTGAAACAAAGCGACGAGGCTAAGTTTGGAAACCTGAGTGTAAATGAGTGCCTGATTTTTAATGAGAACTTTAGTATTACAATAAATTTAAATCATAGAATTTACATTTACAAGCATGTACCTAGTTGATCTAGCTATAGTCTGCGCGGAACTATAGTCCGCGCGGAACTAACTAGCTAGCGGTGGTACGGAGGGGCCCCTCCGTCCCACCGCTCACATACCTAAGGTGCGGCCAACTACTTCCGCGCGGACTATACTTACACCGTGTTCCGGACGATATACATAAACTTTGACCACATGTTTAGACCATAGAAATAAGCATTTTTCATTATGGACACGTGAATGAATTCTTATTTTTTGTTAATTTTCATACAAACTAAATACCTTGACGTAAATCACCCGATATGCATGCCTCTTTATTCGAATTGGCAACGACGTATTTTCATTCATAAGATTTGGCGGGCTGAAACTTGTCAAAATTAAGCTAAGACCCTTTTCTACTGCATAGCTCAATTAAATAAAATTACATATATCTTAGTAATGAAGCCTTTTTAAGTACTACTTCCTTTCTAATTTTTTTTTGTAAAAGCTATATAGAAGCGTTTGACAAAGTTTATTGGATAACGTGAAGAACACGGTGTAGACTTAGATACTTCTTTTTCATAACGGTACCCGACTGAGAAATAGAAAAACAGTACTAGTTTTATCCCCGTTGCAAAAATTTTTTCGACATCACAAAACAAAAAAAATACGCTGCAAGACACCGAAAATTAATTAAAAAATACACATATAAAGCGAAAAAAAAAACAATAAAAACAGGCTTGGAGTTTGCGTAACACACATTCAATCAGAATCTGAATCATTTTGAAAGATATTGTTATTCCATTGCTTCATATATTTGAACAATTTGTCTGCTCAACAACGTAAATAACGCAATGAATGTTGTTGAACTGTCAAAATGAAAGCCATTGCTACTGTTGGTAATACGTAATTACCCCGCAGGCTTTAATCGTAAACGAATTCTAGAGAAAAAACGCACAGTACATTTGCCTAGTTATATCGTAAGAACATTAGAAGAGATAACGCACAATTTAATGTTGTATCTATAATGAATTAATTAAATGCACTTAGAAGGCATACTCACGAGCGGCACGTCACACGTGTCAACGACCGAGGCATCTGCAGCCGACACGTGTTGGTGGCTGCAATTGCCTCTACCCTTGACGCGTCTCACTCGTCTGTATGAGCACTTAGCAGATATGTTCTGCTATAGAAATATGAGACCATCTCATGTCTCTCCTATAATCTACCGTCTTGTGACAAATAAGTCTTATCTTCCTTGACAGCCATCATCATCATTCTCCTGCCCTTAATCCAATTTATTTGGGGTCGGCACAACATGTCTTTCTTCCATACTTGTCTATTAGTTGTCATCTGGGTAGATAGATACCCGCTTTCTAGTCATAATATCTTTCACACAGTCCATCCATAACAAAAATACATCCATGTCAAAAAATACATGTCAATAGTGTCGACCCCTAGCATCAGGTGGAATGACAGCTCACTTTAAGCTCACTTCACCTAAGTTATCACGGTGATCTTTTTACAGAATAGCACCGCTGTAAACTTGTCACCGTGACAACTTAGGTGAAGTGAACTGTCAATAGTGTCAATCCCTAGCATCAGGTGGAATGACAGCTCACTTTAAGCTCACTTCACCTAAGTTATCACGGTGATCTTTTTACAGAATAGCACCGCTGTAAACTTGTCACCGTGAAAACTTAGGTGAAGTGAACTGTCAATAGTGTCAATCCCTAGCATCAGGTGGAATGACAGCTCACTTCACCCTAGTATTTACGATGAGATTTTTACAGAATAGACCGGCTGAACAAGATAGAATATACATTGCGTTGATCTTGTTGTCGAGCAGACGAAACTAATGGAGCAATGGATTTTAGTGCAAACTAGCTGTTTGGCGTTTCCATCTCATTGAGTAGAAATCTCTTGCCCGTTTTCAAGAATACTAAACGACAACGAAATGAACGCGTAAATAAAAGCGGGCTGTTGGATTTTCAACAGTCGGTTCAGCGCCGAAAGTTGAAAATCCAACAGCGCGACTATATTTAGGCGTTCTTTTCGATGTCGTTTAGCAAAAAAAGCCATTCAAACTACTACCAGTTAGCGCTAAGTTTGCCGCTGACTGTCAGCAAAACTAACAAATATTGAGAAAACTGAAGAATATTAAGGTTCCGAATAAGTAATAATCACACTTGCGATAACGTTGCTTACGGTACGGAGAGGGCAACTCAGCGGTGCGGTTGGGGGGGGGGGGGGGGACGTTCATTCCACGGACCGGCAAACTTTGCGCAAATGGCTTATTATGTGTTTAACCATACAGTCCTCTAAACAGAAGAAATGAACAGAGACAGTGTATTAAAATAATGTTTAAACAAAGTGAGATGAATATTAATGTTATTTGATTTTCTCAAACGATGCGTGTATACGTGCGTTTTATACAGAATTTAAAAAAATCTCGTTGCTGTGAAATATACAGCACTGCAATCACTTGTTCTACAGGGTAGCATGGCAGGGCCATCGACCGCAACGTATTACTATGGATTCAGTATATGAGTCTGTCTGTGTTGAAATTTTTCGTCGGATATTAAAAAAAAAGTTTGCTGTTCCATACATTTTTTTTTTTTTATAACATTCGATATATTTCTACGCTAGGTGGTCTAGAATCATGGTGCTGAATTCATGGATACAGTTTGCTCGTCGATGTCCCATGCCACCCTGTATATTAAAATAATTATTAATATTGTAGTGACTAGTGATGTGACCGTAGCAAAAAGTCAAATTATATCGAATATTCTGTATAGAGACCCAAGACTTGCGACGAGCGCTTGGTCGCTACAATCTCTGAAACATATGTTTTTACCATTAATGTAGGTAGTCTTTTTACCATAGGCATAGCAACTGATCGGAACTCTGTATGATGAAATCAAAGCGTTATATGGAAATTGTATTTTTAATATATTTATATTTTTATACTTACTAAGACAACACTATTATATTAGGTATAAGTTTTTTTTTATTGTTGGTTTTTTTCTTTGTTTTTGACAGATGAAGTGTGATAGTAATGTACCTACCTAATAATATGAAATTATTTTTCTTACACGAAAAGAAATAGATTAAGAAAATGCGGCTCTAATTTTATACTCCAAAAATTCTCTTGAAATTATACATTACGAGTGTTTAAGAAAGTTTAATGTAATTGAATTTTATAAAATTTTATATAATATTTATGACGTTTACAATTTGTATTGCTTGGTAACAGAGTATTATGTGGAATTGCTTTTACTTACAAAAAAGTTAATAAAATAAATATGAAATTGATTGATTTTGTAAGTAAATGCAACCAGTCGATTCTGTCGTTTGTGGTTGTAATATACATTCCAATTTCCCTCAAAATTATTTAGGTATAGTACAAATATAATATAATTATAGTAACACATTTGAAATTGCTTTATGTACATGTTAATTGTAATCCTTATTATGTGTGTGTTAGAACATAATTCTTATAATATTTGACGTGAAAGTCCCGTTCCTTACAAAACTATATCGTTAACGAATTTTTATATGAAGCCTGGCATACCTACCTGTCCGACATTTTGAAAAAAAAAAACAAAATGGCGGACATATAGGTATGCTACGAATCTTCAAAGCCCTATTCTAACTGAGTAAAGATTATTTTACACGTAGCTGTGCGAGGATCTTTTGGCGCGTGGTTGAAGCCGGAACTAACGACGCCATCTTGTTTTATCGAAGCATATAACAAAACAATTGCACAAATTTTTACTAACAGCCCTTACAATGCCATTCGAGCGTCAAAGGATCCTTGTAGCCCTGTATGTCTGACTGCCCCAAAATCACTAACAAGTATTATATGAGTTTGAAATGACGGGAACACCGACCACAACCGAGCCGCGGCCGGATTCAGAATTAAAGCGTAGCCAATTAGCCATTTTACAATTCCTTCTGTCATTCACGAACTTCGGATGACTTAGGAGAAGCACGTTTATTTTGTATTCTAAAAAGTCCTTAAGATACTTGTCAGTGGTTTAAATACGCCGAAGGTTAAGTTCATGACCTTTGTTCTCAAGTTCCACCATTAAAAAGTTTTCCTAATAATGACATTCCTAACTGTTGCTTAGTATAATTGTGTGAAATGTAGTTACCTGCAGTCCGGCCGTCGAGAGAATGCGTTCCTGACATCCGTCAGTGCGACAATTCTAGTATTCTATTCTATTTTTCTCTATGGCAATGATGCCGATGTCGACAATTCTGCCAATGTCAGACGGGCAATTCTCGTAATTTTAAGAACGTTCAAAGTCTGATCTCAGACTCGATCTGTCAACAATACCTCTAATTTCCCTACATTTTGACAAGTTTTTGACATTTTTTGTCGCTGAGATGAGACTGCGACTAGATTTTGAACGTTTTAAATTACGAGAATTGGCCTTCTGATATGATATAAGATAACGTGCGGAGAAAAGAAAAATAAACTTAAAATTCTAGTAGCTAATAAAGATCAAATTTGCAAAAAAAAAACACTTATTCGTTTGTATGAAACTGACAGGCGTCAAGTACGCGCTCGTCGACCGCAAGCCGTAGTTCAGTAAGTCCCGACTTCAATTTTGTAGTTAATAGAACATGATTTAAAAACTAACCCAAAATTTGTCTATCTCCCGGTTTCTGAACACTTATAACAGACTGTCAAACTCATGTCATCGCTGTTGATTAGCCGGGTGTTTACCGCAACCCTATTAGACTTTGTCGTTAGACTAAAACCTGTTTCAGAATTGAGACTTTAAAGTTGAGCACTTGGCAAACTTTAATTGAGCACTTAAGGTGCCTCTAGTCGATATTTTTCCATACAAATTTCGGGAGAGTATTACTCCACTGTTTGACATTGTACATCCAAAGTTAAACATGATATCGCTTTGAATTATTATTAATTTTGTCTGTACGGAAACAGAATAGTAAAATAAAAAGCCATTAAAAAGTTATGAGCCAACAAAGATTCGTTTTTCTTGCTATTTTTAACGTAAATTTGGGTGTAAATAAGTAATATAAGGACTGTAAAATCTTAAAAACCAAGTCCGTAACGACAAAGCTCATTTATCGAAGAGTTCAATAAACTTTATTTATAATTGATTTATGCAGTGGTTTTTTCATAAAACTCGATTTTCCATAGCACTTTTCGAATTTTTTTACGCGCCTATCAGTTCGAAACGGTGTTTCTGTGCGTGAGAACTAGACGTTGTGCGTGTAGACTAGATCTCATCACTGATTCTAGCCCTGTTGTCAGGCACGATGACAGGTGAGACAGCGTGATTTTGGCCATGACCACCAGTAAGTTCGAGCTCGCTACTAGTTTACTCTTAAGGCGAAAGCGAAAGCCCGAATCATATTTTAATCAACATACAACCTGACACTGACCTGCAAGTTGAAAAAAAAAACGGAAGTAAATTTGAATTTTACGGGCTACCTTTGCGCATCCCCCTTAAGGTGTTTCCTTAACCGTAGCCCGCGCTATTCATTTAAAAAAAAATTCTAATAAAATTTGATGTTTGACAAGTTTTCTTCACTTCAAATTCTCAGCTCAAATACCACTAAATGAATTCAACAGCACAAGTTTTTAACCTGAGTTTGGCTTTCAAAGAAGCCGTCGGAAGCATGTATGAAATCCCTTTATAAGCAACAAAAAATTTAAATATAGTTTAAAACTTAAAATAACAAATATCTTATAGTATTTGGAGGTGCCTTTGATTTATAAAATACTGTCTAAAATGTCCATTGCATACTGCCAATAATGCTAAGATATGTGGTTTATCAAACATTGTATATTTACAGAATTTTAATAATATGATTATTGAGGAAAGGCGAATTTCAAACGAAATCGGATTTCATTACAAGACAAAAATCGAGCCTTTTAATATTTCAATAATTATATATAAGTATAAATAAACACTGAATTGACAGCCTTTCTGTAACTCAGTTTAGAAAAAAAATTATTGCATTTACTAAAATGAAAACCTGCAGTGGCTAATTTTAATGGCGTAGTTTTGCAATACGCCATTAAAATTAGCCACTGCAAAAGTATAACAAAATACAGAAAATTTTATTATGTTAAAATAACAGTTTTGTTAGTTTGATTTAGAACCATATGTGACACTTTTTTTTTTTTTTGGATGGAAAATCATCTAATGACTCCTCCCGCTCTGGGTTGAGCGGAAGGGAGTGTCAGACTCTTACTGACTAAAACCCACCCGTGTTCCTTCCTTAGCCCTTTATGTTCCGGGCAGCGGTAACCCTTTCGGACAATCCCGCTGCTCCGGCAGGCTTCGGCCCTAACGGGCCCCTTCCCTTATGCTGACATCTCTTTGAGGCGCGCGTGGAACACATACACGCCGTCCGGCACGGGCCTGGTCCTGATCGAACGGTGAGCTACCCATTACTCACCGTCCGCAGGCCCGCGCCTACGGTGGCCGGGAGTCGTCACGCGGCTCCCGACGCCCGGAGCGTCTCCCGCGGCGGCTGCGACGTGAGGCTCTCTCCCTCAGCCGTCCCGCCACCTCCTTCGCTAGCATGATTGCTTCGCAGAAGGAGGTGCCTGCCTCCCACTCCCTCTCGCCCCGGACCATGGCTTGAACCAGGGCCGGACGCGAGAGGTCGCCGCCGCTGCCGATCGCCTCTACGAGGACACGGCGGTGCTCCGCCCAAGCGGGCAGACCTCCCAAGATCAAACCAATGACTTAACGTAGGTACTTCGCCCGGCATTTGTTTATTTTTAGAGAAATTTTCTCTAACAAATAAACAAATGTATTGATGACGCATTAATACACGGTTAAACGAAATTGGCTTTTCTTATAGAGGTTTTTAAAAAGCTTTTTGTTAAGTAAATATTAAATTCTGCTTCATCATATTTTTTTTGACGTTTAAGCATCTCTTTTTTATAAAAACTCCATAATTGCCAGAATCAGGCTTTCAAAAACCGAGATTTAATCTAAAAAGTGTGTAAATAAGTATATAAGTTCATTTGATAAAACATTTATAAGGAGATTGTCTTGATATTATCTGTACCTATTTACCATTTTTATACGTAGCTGAATGTTTTAGCATTTATTTAAGATGTTAATGTTTTCCTGTTGTAATCGCCGACACAGCTCAATAAACCATTCCACGACGCTCCTTGTTTTCTGTTTTCTATGTTTTTTTTTATATAGGCAATTGTAACAATTGCCTATATAGTTTTTGTAAAACAACAATTGAATTGTTGTTTTACAAAAACATATTTCACGATGCCCGTCAAATCTAAATAAAATATATTCCAAAGAAAATGTGAATTGTGTTGGCGATTGTAAGACTTTACTTTGTAATTAAAAAATAAAATAAAAATAAAAATAGCCTTTATTTCCTGCTACTATTCTACTTTACCATAATATTAATCAGATATAAAAAGAAAACATAATAGGTGCTTATAACTACTTATATGTATACATAAAGTTATTTTTTGTTAGTAGCAGTCGCCTCAGCGGCGTAGGCCTCTCCTAAACCTTTCCACACAAGTCTTTCCCGCGCCTTTCGCATCCATAAGGGTCCACATCTTTCTTTAAAAATGTCTCTCCATCTTTTATTTGGTCTCCCCTTTTCTCTTTTCCTGTCTCTTGGTATCCATTCCGTTAAATGTTTTGTCCATTTGTTATTGTTCATTCTACTTATGTGTCCTGCCCAATGCCACTTTAGTAATCGTGCAGTTTTCCTTACATCTATTATTTTAGTTTCCTTTCTGATGTTGGAGTTTTTAACCTTATCTGATAGTTTGAGACCAAGCATGCTTCTCTCCATTTTACGTTGGCAGGTAGCAATTTTTTCTTCGTCTTCTTTCCTCAGTGACCATGTCTGGCAACCATAATTATGTAAGGCAAGGCAATATCCCTACTTCGTAGAGTTTTTTCTTTATATTTATATTGATGTCCTTATTTTTCATTATTTCTCTTAGTCCCCAATATTTCTTCCATTTGCTATGCCGCGGTTTAAAGAATGTTGGATCGCCGTTGAAAACCAGGCAAAATCAGAGTAGTCCGAGATGCGAGTTATAGGTATTCTTATTGTAGCCGAGGTAAACGGCAATGCAAAGATCCATAATCCAAGAAAGGCGAAGTCATTTAGAAATGCAAAAATAAAACCAGAAACACAGCCAATAATATTTTGGAACAAATAACAAGAAATCACAACAAAAAATTCATGATGCTGTCACACGCACTATAGAGTTATAAATATAAATAATAGAAATCGTCAAAGACAGACCCGACTGACAAGTAGGGTTATGTTTTGGCACATTTCGTTGTATGGTACAGACGCCAGCACATCAACCTACACCTAACTGTCAAATTTTCCCAATCAACATTGAATATGCTTTAGCGATAAAGTTGAAAATCTATTACAGAAATCTGACAGATTGTAGTAGGTTGATGTGCTGGCGTCTGTACATAGTTTTTTATAGTTACTTTATTCTCGCATAGCACCCAGACGTCTAATGATTTACACGTCGTAAAATAAAGGGCTCGAGGAGACGATTCCAAAAATATGACATGACCTGAGGTCACCAGGGCCATTTATTTATTTTTATTGGTTCACTAACAATTGTTTACGCTGGTTCTATGCTAAAGATGTGTATGAAACAGTGCAAGAATCAGTCACGGTCATAAGCTCAGAATAATAACTAAAGTTATTATTCTCTTATTATTAAATTATTATTAAAAATATGACTCCCAAAAAAAAAATAACAAAAAAAAAATGACCAAAAAAAATATTACCTCAGAATAATTTTTTTTTTTTGGTCATATTTTTTTTTATATTTTTTTTTTGGGACTCATATTTTTGGAATCGTCTATTGCCTACGTCAAAAAATAACTAATGGCATTTATAAGCATTAAAGCGTACTCTTTTTAACACAGGATGTTTCATATAGAAAAAAGAAAATATCGCGATGCATTGTTTATCTTTTCAAGGCACCCTCTAGTTAGTCATAGCTCTGTGCAGAGCATAAATTACATATTAAGACTAATGCATGAAAATGACGGGCAGTGATAATGATTATGAAAGATAAAGAAAGTGCTGCCATTACATATTTTTAAGACTGGATTAATATATCTGTTCAAAAATTAAATTGATACTTTAATCAATTATTAAATATCATGTTCATAATAATGTAGTTATTATTCAATACGCTTTAAATACAGTTTTGATATTCTATAGGTACTCTAAAAATACTTGTGAAATCATATAAATTCTTACAATAAGCATGTCCCAATTACCATCTTATTTCCAAAACTGACAACATAAAGACCTCCCGAATACTTGAATCAAAATAATTATCTTTTAAATGGAAATATTTTCTGCAAAGATTTGCCAAGTAACGAAAGCTGTGGTGGGATTCCAAATATTATCAGTAATTTTTTAAAATACTTGTGAAATCATATAAATTCTTACAATAAGCATGTCCCAATTACCATCTTATTTCCAAAACTGACAACATAAAGACCTCCCGAATACTTGAATCAAAATAATTATCTTTTAAATGGAAATATTTTCTGCAAAGATTTGCCAAGTAACGAAAGCTGTGGTGGGATTTCAAATATTATCAGTATAATTTTTTAAATATTATTAACTTTTTGTCCGTACTAGGCCAGATTAAATACATGTCCTTTACGTAATTTAATTTGACGCAGAATGTCAAACTTATGTGTGGATTTGTATTGGCAACTGTTATTTGACACATAATCTTACGTCAGGTTTTGTATTAGCGGCTGTTATTTCATTCAATCACATTAGTTGGACGGTCTTCTACCTAGCTTTACAAAATCTGTGTGTTCGGTGCATACTTGCATTACTTTTGAACCATATTTTAGTCCAAGACGTTAGAGATGTCCTACGGAACGCGGGTATCATGACACTAGCATTTGTAGTCCTTATGTAAAGCTTCGGTTTTCTATATGAGAGTTCCCGTCATGTTTATAACAGACGTCTAGAAAATCTGTCATTTTCACCAGCATTTAACCTTAACCTTTTAACCGCCCGACTTTATATGAGTTGTCGCGTCCCCAGCGCCCTAAAAAAAAAAACGAAAAATAAATACCGATGAAACGAGTTGTGATGATGTAATAATAATACAGATTAAACGAGCTGTGTTATTTGGTCGTATATATACGACCCTGGCGGAATGGACACGAAAATATTTGTCGGATTAATCCGACGTAAGCGGTTAAAAGGCTAAGGTGTCAAAAACACTCTGGGACATTACGGCCGCATGTGGCGGTCACCACTCGTCTAGGAAACTGTAGCTTTGCTGTACTCGTCTTTGGATGGAGTACTGTATGGGAGCGATAATAAAAGTATTTTACAGACCATAACGTTGGTGCTATCGCTGATCTCAATGAGCCTCCAAAAACGTTTTCAATGCCGACAGCAAAAGCTTTTTAGTGTGGAAAATATAGTCAATTTATTATGAGGGTAGATTGCAATCGCCATATTTCAAATTCAAATTCTTTATTGCATTCATGTGTACATTTAGTTGTTACAATATAAGTAGGTAAGTTCCAACATGAAACCCGGTTAGGTTAGGTTATTTGTCGTTAACTTGAAATACAGACAGGAAAACTTCTCGAGTTTTTTGTGAGATTATCGTAATAAAAACAACTGTTGAAATCGCAACCATTTTTTTGTTAACTCTACTCATAATTTTAATCTAGTTCTTTTGTCTGGAGAATGCAAAACTACCCTCGATGTGTCCTCACCACAATAGGTTCGAGCTATTACATAATAAAAATATGTAGTTGTTCGTACCAGTTGAATGTGCAGTCAGTTTATGAAAACTTTGACCATAGCCTGTCTTATTAAGATGCAAATGGCGAAGTAAAAAAATTACTAAACTCTGATTTTTAATTTGGTAGACTAAAAGGACAGCTGCGATCGCCTTTTTTTGTCAACACGACTTTGTGTAGTTTGTATTAGCGGTAATTTTGGTCTAGCAAATTGAAAATCATACACAATGGTGCCGATTCTCTTGTACACCGAACTAAACTAACTAAACTATCACTAAAATTCCTTACTTTTTGCTATGAGAATCTTACAGCTATTCTGCATGAAAAATTCTCTAAATTTAAAAATAATTTTGACACAACTAAAATCGAATTTGACACTTTTTGTATGGAAAATATGAAAAATGATTACCTACATGTTGAGTCTTAGGGGGGGTTTATGGGTCTTATAAAGGGGGTCGAAATTTTCATTATTTTTGCGATAGGACACACCATTTTCGAGATATAAGCAAAAGAAAAAAAAAATACTGTACTGTTTTTGCATCTGAAGTCGAGGTGTTGGTGTGACTTTCTGTTCATTTTTTTCTTCAACGACAACTAATTTTATTCCACCCCTTTTTAATCGCGATTAAAAATAGTCAGATTTAGTTAAACAAGCTAAATTTTAGATGAAAAACGTGTAATTCAGAATAGCAAAATTTCCATGTTCAATAGATTAAATAACTCAGTGCCATCTTAGTGCTGTCAAACTAAAATATAGTTAAGTTGTGTCACTTTAGTCAATTTCAGAATAGGAAATCGTCGTTTGACAGGAATAAACTAAATTTTAGTGATTTTTAGTCTAGTTTAGAGGCATTTTACTATAAATACAATATACAGGGTGTGTCGTAAATAGTGGTCGTACCGTTAAGGATTCGATATACCAGATAATTTACTATAATCTATATATATATAAAAGGAGAACTGACTGACTGACATATCAACGCACAGCCCAAACCGCTGGGTCTAGAGATTCCAAATTTGGCACGTACGTTCCTTATGAGGTCTAGGGGTGCACTAAGAAAGGATTTTTCAAAATTCACCCCCTAAGAGGGTAAACGGGGGGAGGGAGGGTGAAATTTCACGCGGACGAAGTCGCGGGAAGAAGCTAGTATATTATAATTTTAAACATTTTAGTTGTATACTATGATGACCCTGGCAGTTTATAACATTTTGTAGTTTTGAGTCTTGTCATGATTTTTTTCCGGGAGTTTTGAAAATTGGTTATTTTATTGAGTTCGACGTGTTCTCTTCGAATTTTCACTTTGTCGCTCATTGTTTTATCTTTGCCGCTCGGACCGCCATATTGGAAAAATGGCGCCTAATAGCAGTTTTTTGACAATTCATTTTACGATAACACATTAATCAACAAAATGAAACTAGAGAAAATTTCCTTCAATTTATGTCTTCACAAATTTTTGGTAAAATCAATAGTCATTTATGCCTTTGCGGTAGAACTCTGGGGAAAATGTGAAAATTCGAAGAGAATACGTCGAAAATTCGAAGAGAACACGTCAATAAAATCACCAGTTTAAAAACTTTCCAGGTAAAACTACCAAATGACTAGACTAACCACAGATTGTCAAGTCGATAGTCCTTTTTGTTTCGTCCTTTATTTCACGCAGTAACGAATTAGGTAAGCTCAGTGTTTGTCTGCGTAGATACACTTGACGTTGTAAGTGTTCAGATATTTTTGGTTAGTTGTTTGTATAGAAATTATTGACAAGCGTCTGCTCAGATATTAATGAAGTAATGAATGTTCAGATATTAATGGTAACTTGTAGTGTATGGAACTTATTGACATTTTAAATTGTTCAGAAGTATTTGGTCACCTTGTCTGCTACAATATATCTGATGGCGACTGTACCAGTGTAAGACGGTTGGCGTTTGATATTGTCATACTACCTATTCTTTAAAAAATATATCATTTAAGTAAGTACCCCTATTGTTTTTTTTGTCTCTGAGAAGTATTTTGTTGCAGTCGGGTAGGCGACCTCGAACCTAAGGGCCGAAACACAAAACCGCGTTGCGACGCGACGCCGCAACGCTAAAATCGACAGTTTGCGTTGCGGCGTCGCGAAAAAGAGCGTATTATTGTCGTGTGTGGTGTGTAGACTCTTGTCTGCCGCACCGTATTCAGAAGAAGAAGAAGAACACGACTCCACACTTCACCACTCCGGCAGAATATCTACTTCTATTGCCAGTCTGGAATACTCTAAACCGATTCCAGGCTTATTCGCTGAAGAAACAGTCCGGCCCAAAAACATAAGAAAGGTCCGGCTCATAGAACTATTATTACCGTAGTACTACCTCAGTGGTCCGGCCAAATGGCGTGTATTACCGACGTACCCCAAACAGTGTCAGTGTGGATCCTCGTTATAGGATATGTATGCCTCGCCTCCTTTCCTGCCCAATAACCACCTGCACCTTTCAAGATTTGAATGAGGCAAATGACAGCTGTCCAGGTCGAACAGGTAGTCAATCGACGACATGTTTGTTTGTTCTCTCTACTGACCGTTTGGCGTAGAGGCTATTCTATACTATGAGCGATGAAAAGAATGATTCACAAAAATACGTATATTTGATTTTAATTTGATTTGCGACCTATATCAGGTACGTATTTACAGAATTATAATCATTAATACATCTTTCCAAGTTAGATTTGTACAGTAGGCGCGCCAAAAGTCCCCATAGGCAAGTTTACAAAGCAATAGCTTGACGTTTAGTTTGACTTACGACCTTCTTTACCGTCGCTTTTACGCACACGGTACTACGTAATTACGGATGACCTTGGTGGGTTCATACTACTGCTAAAATTAACTTCATCACAGCAAGTGTAATTAAGGTTTAAGTTGAATACTTAAACCTAAACAATAAAAAATAACGTACAAAATAGTTTAATTGTATTATTTCATAGACAATAATTTTATTGTAATGTTCATTTTGTAAATTCTTTTTTCTCCCTTATAAAAATTTCTTTGTCTCCAATATTTGGAGTCATATTTAATTTATATGGGACCGAAAGTGAGTTTGATTTCAAACTCTGTTTTTGAGGATTTCGCCGAAACTTAGCTGCGAAGGAGTCCGAGCCACCAGCTGCCCGCTTAGCCGGAACAGCTTGCCGTTGATCGATGTCGCCGCTTCCATTTTCCTCAAAAACATATTTTTACTGGACGTGTTTAGAGTTTTCTCCGTCAAAGTCTTGTTGGATTCTGAACTCAAAGAATTAATGATTGAATCTGCATCCGTGTCCAGATTTAATATATTGGTATGAGACTCCTCGCGCCACAGCTTCTGCAAGTTGAGCGCCATCAACTCCAACTGGACCTGAGAAAGCTCCCTGATCACATCGATCTGCACCGACATCACGTTGTCACACGTCTTTAGTAAGGAGTTTAGCGTCTCCAGCACGTTAGCACGTCTCTTCTGAATACTGTACTGATTGTCTATATTTCGTTCGAAGAAGGCCAAGTGCTCGTATAGCTCTGCCAGCTGCAGTGAGCAGGATATGTACTGGGCCGAATGGTGCTCGAAGTCGTAGTAGTGTTTCGCCCTCATCAGCCATTTATATGTAAAGGCGAACAGCTTCCTTGCTTCCTCAACGCTGCAAACGCTTTCTAAAGGCACTTTGACCTCCATCTCTTTCAAATACAGGGACGGAAAAGTGAACAATTTCTCTGGGGTGCCGCAATCTCCCTTTCCAGATTTTTCCGCACCCAGGTCTTTCACGTTTTCATTTTCCAAGTTCTCCGAGCTGTCCAGCCTGTCTTCCAACAAGTCCACGGTCTTCCACAGATCTGCACCCGACGACGGTTGCGTGAAGTATTTGCTCAGAATCTTCTTTTTGGACATTTTAAAAAGCGTCAATCCGAATTTAACCCAGTGATGGCTCAACTCTAAGAAGTGGATTTCGAAATCTGCTTTCTGTAATACGAATTCTTCAGGCATGAGTTTGCAGTTGTCGTGGCAGGTCCTCAACACGTGGTAGGCAGCGCACAGGTGATGACGTGCATTGCCAATCTGGTTAAGATACGTAAAATAGTTTCCCAGTCGCGCCGTCCTCAAAGCCCAGTCTTGTGGTGTGCCTTCCTTCATCTCCAGTTGCCTCCGAAGAGCTGTATGGTTGTATAACGTGTATTTCTCAGGCATGTTCAGTTTATTGTACAAGAAAGCCTGCATTTGAACGTTGTTGGTGATGACTTTGTCCACTTTTTCTGGATTCACACGCTTGATATTGTTCACCAACTCTGTCGTGAACAAGTCCTCGGCGTCCAGGAACTTGTCGGGCTCAGACTTGCTGATCTGGTCATACAAGTCTTCCATGCTCTCGAGGATTTCGCGGGCTTCATTGGTCTGATCTAGTTGGATCATGTAATAGCATAAAAGATTCTGTATTCTTAATAAGATAAAGAGACATTCGTCCCTAAGGGCAAACTGTTTTATTTTTTCAAATGAAACTTGGAGCATGTTTCTTTTCTCGATTACGGACAAAGGCATGGTTTTAGCGGAAAGAAGGGCCAGGTAGCCCTCCATCGCTAACGACCTTACATATTGATCGTGGTTCTCCTTACCCAGGACTATCAATTCATTAGAGAGGACTTGAATATCTTTCTTCAAGTGTTGGAGGCGGTCAGAAGAGTTGTTCTTTAAGTTGGTTCTCACGTTTTCAAATGTGCTCGTGATCCGTTTTATTGTTTCCATCATATTTTATCTACATTTATTTTTACTTATAATTTTTCAGTTGCTAAAATTTATCAAAGGAGTAAAATTTTACATGGATTCTTGATACTGTCAGATTTAATTCGATTCTGTTTTGTGACACAATTTGTGGGCATTGTGAAAGCTTTTTCAGCCAGTATGGAAGACAGAATTATTGAAGCAAAGAGACTAAAGTCCGTCTCACAAAAGAAGTCTCGTAGACGCGGCGCCACTGTCGCGCGACGTAATCGTGAATATTGATTTAATTATTTATCTCGACATCATAATACAGGCACCCGTTAATAAAGCGCATAATATTAAATAGAGATATGTGTCTGAGCTGAGGGTTATTGTAGAAATGTTGTTAACTAGATACCTAATAATAATTATTAGTTCCACTTATTCTAGAATATTTATGGTCACAGAGTAATATTTATAGAAGTAGGTAAAACTTATGAATACTTATTCAAAGTTAGGTAAGTATTATTTTCGTGTATAGATTGTAGCAAGCTTGTGTAAACTAAGCTTTACAAAGGTGTAAGTAGGAGATGTAAGTATTGTGTGTCTTCAATTCGTGATGTGACTTTAGGTTCACTAATGTTTTACCAAAACTCCATTGACAAATTTTTAGTTTACAACCAACGTTTCGTATTCTATTTATTTCACAAACAACTCATTCCGCAAATATTTTATAAACACTCGCTTTACAAACATTTATTTGGCAAATGCTTCTCTTTACAAATGTTTCGGATGATATTTAATCATTTATACATTTCTTTTGAAAAAATCACGTTTATACAAACTATCATTTTATAATGCACTAGCGACTGCATTAAAATCCGTTGCGTAGTTTAAAAGATCTGAGCTTACAGACAGCGGGAGCTACTTTGTTTTATACTATGTATAGATTTTCTAAATCAGACACAGTGATCATGACGGTATTTTCCATTCGGGTCAAATAATTTACAGGCAAATATTTTTTTCTATATAATCTAGTCGTTTCTGGCACTCGCCGGCCGCTGCCGCGGCACCGCTCGCTTCGCTCGCTCGGCTCGTGCGTAGGGGGTCACAGTTTTAACCTAACCTAACCTAACAATTTTGTTTTTAATAATTAACCTAATCTAACTAGTTCGGTTCCGGGTAGCCCACTAAAAATAGCCTCTTTTTTCTATTAGTGCAAGTCGATGAAAGAATGAGTTTCATGTTTAGGAAATTGCGTAATAATAAGTCAATATGTAAAACATTTTTATCCCAAACGTTTTTTTATAAGATAAAATGAATTGTTTGTCAAATAACACGTTACTAAAGAAAAGTTTATCGGGTAATTATTTTGTAAAGTGAATTATTTGGCAAACTTGTTGTTGTGTAATGATGAAATAACAAATCATGTTTGCCAATCGTTGCTTATCAAGTAAAAATTTGTAAATTAATTTTTGGTAAACTGACAGGGCACCGTGACTTTATCTTCGGGGAACACAATGAAACAGTTTATTTTCGCCACTATGGTTAACACCAAATAATCGTGGAATAAAAGTCATTGACCCTCATACATTTATTCGTCATTTATACGTACCTAAATCCGAAAACAGAAATAATTACATAAACTTGTCCCGAAACGACCTTTATCGTGATCCTTGACTTTTTCTAGTAATAAAAAACGATTCATAATGTAGGTATTGTCGGGGTACCTACGCAGAGAAATTAAGGAAAGAGCAATGAACTTTATTTCAGATTTAAGTGGCGACCACCATAATATTAATTAACAATAACAAGCACAAGCGGATAGATAGGTATAATATATATTCTAATAAATATTATATTAAAGTATTGTGGCTACGTACGCCACAAAGAGATTTACATCAGCGCACCGAAGATTGTTGTTGACATGGCAGAATGGTTTCGAAACTATTGCTTGTATGATTTTGAATATTATTACGTCTTTGGAGAGTGAGTCGTACTTTTTGGCGGGAAAGTAGGTGCCATCACGTATTTTTTATGTATTTTGATCACATTTTGATAATGTTCACCAAATTAATAAAAAATGTGCTAAATCACCTAAACTTGGCTATTAGGTAGTGTTAGGCCCTTTGTAGACGCCACGGTTTCTTTACGATACGGCAATAGCAGTGTCGTACATGTGCTTCTGACTATCCGTTACGTACAAGAATACAACATTGTCCCACAACCCGTTGTCGCTAAGGCCTGTTTTCATAAAGAGACAAAATAGTACCTACCTCATCATCTGCCTAGCCTATTCGGGTCGGCTTCCAGTCAAACAACAAAATATCAGTAACACGAAGCGACTGCCTATCTAGCCTACGTAACCTAGTTACTGGGTAACAAGATAGGTACACACGGCTACACATCAAGCTATACATTTCCAGTTTGAGTTGAACTCGCACTGTATAGGTTTTTCGTACAATCAGAAGTCAGCTTATACTGGTTATGTATAGCTTGATGTGTAGCCGTGTGTACCTACAATACCTACCGTAACGACTTACAAGGATCTACAGATGACAGCCGGCGGGGCAATTGCGTAACACATTATCAATCGGAATCGGTTTCATTTTGACAGTTCAACAACATTCATTGCGTTATTTACGTGTTGAGCAGACAAATTTTTCGAACTTATGAAGCAAAGGATTAGCAATTTGCTTCAAAATTATTCAGATTCCGATTGATAGTGTGTTACGCAATTAGGGTGCTGGACCAACGGCTGAACATGCTTTTCGGGGCACGTAGGGATCTCAGTATGAAACGGGTGGTCATCCATTTACGGATCGACATCTGCAAGCGTACTTAACCAAACCATATCGATCGACCGTCCGTCCGTGCTGCTGTTATTTAACCACGGGGACCTTAGCCAAATATTACCTATTTCGAAATAAGTATCCGACATAATAGCCCAAAGGTGGTATACCTACATGTCCCGGAATTAACGCACACCACCTAACACTCCAATTAGAATATTATTTTTATTATAATCATAATACATACAATGAATATTTTCTATCTATTTAAATAAAAATCAATGTTTGTATGTTTGTCCACTATGCGTTCCGACACCATAGTTCAGATTGGTGATGAAACTTTGGTAGGGTATTCTGGTGACGCCCGTGAGGGTTCCTAATTATTAAAACATGGGGATAAAATAACAAAAAATATCTGAGGAGGTACGAAGTTCGCCGGGTCAGCCAGTTATGTATAAAACATTGTTTATTTATTAAATTACTTACTAATACAAAACAGAAAATTGTGGTCACATTATAAATCACACTTTCGCATACGAAAAAGGGTTTATCGTAGTAGGTAGTTACTAGGTACCAACTTCGTCCATTTTGATTTATTTAGAGTGTACCTACATCGAAAGTGTGACTGCAATTACGCAGTTTTTATTACTTTTAGAATAAAAAATATCTACTTATTTATATAATTATATAAAAATCGATTCAGTAAACGATTCTGAATCAAGTACTTTCATAATCTGCATACATTCAGTTAGGTACACATTGTGCCTACTTATAAGTTTATTTTGTAAGTAGTTATACTGAAATCGGTGAAGGAAAATCGTCGTGTAGAAACGGGACTGAGCAAGCGTGATTATCAACGCTCATGCCTTCTCCGCGCCAAAAGATGAGAAGAGGCTTTTGTGCTTTTGAACTGCAGTGCGACAACTACAGGCTGGTATTATTATTGAGTATGTTAGTAAAGGAGGGTAGTTAGTAAAAATAATCATACAACTTAATAACTCGTCATAAATTTTATTTGAAATCCCCAATACCCCGAGGCTTTGGAAGTTTGGACTATCTAACTTAGGCAACGCTGAATAAATCTTTACACATAATACTTTATAATTTATCTAAGAACTATGGTCGAATAGATCGATTTACATGTCTATAAAATTTTCACTCAAGACTAGGTCGTTCCGTATTTCGCTCTCTTTCTAACGCATAGCTGTCATAATAGTGTCGTTTCATTTTAACATCCTGAACCCATTTTAGAGCCCAAGCAAAAACACAAAAAAAATGCTTAATGTATAATTTAAAACCCTTACTCAAGTATTTTGATAATTACACATTTTAAATCTGTATAATTATTTATATTTTTGGAAAAATTAAACAAAAGTTATAAGTAGAAAATGTGTTTTAAGTATTATAATTAAAACTCAATTTTTTTGTAGGTACTTACGTAAGTAAGTACGTACCTACCAAATATACCATATACCTACCATAATTTGGTAAAAAAATGTTGCAGTGCAGACTATTTTAATTATAATAAATACGTGAATTAAAAAACACTAATTTAAAATTTATAATGTTTCGTGCATATTTTGTTCAAACAAATTTTTTTAACTACTTCCCTATGAACACTTTTACAATAATATGCAATAAAAAACGCAAACCTTAGAAATAAATATATAATAATCTAGTTTACTAAAGTTTTATTTAGATGGGACATGTAAACCGACCTTATTAAATACCTAACAAAAAAATAACAAAAATCTTAACATTTCTTACTTCGCCGTTAAAACAAAAGTTACGTCATACGAGTAAAAAAGTAATAAATAAAATGCACAGAAAATAAATTACAATAGAAAAAAAAAAAACAAATTAAATTAATTATTGTTATTATCTTCACGCGCGATGTTTCCTTTCCTGAAATAAATATTATTTTTTGAGAAAATAATATTGCGATACTACCTAATAAGACTCGCAATGCCGAAAATCGCAAAGCTTACATAGAAAAATGGGTACCCACACTCGCGTTGCTCCTACTACCCGAAAAGCTGATTGATTTTTAAAACTTAACCGAAAAATACAGAGAAAATCAATCAACATCTCAAGCACAACAATCCATGAGACAACTTACGTAATCATACAGATCCAGATGTTCAGTCTTGTCTGGGAACCGAGGGGTACCTCCGGTAGGTCAGCGATTTCCTAGGAGAGGGGCTGTATGCTCTCACTCCTGCGTAGAACTTGCCCTTCTGAGTGATCACCTCCAACCGAGCTGAAGCTTCAGCCCTCCCGAACTCGTTCTCGACAGTTATCCTGTAGATACCGACGTCGTCGATTGTAACCTGGAAACGAAAACAATCTTAATATCGCATATGTATTGCCCCAAGGAGTTCGCCAGAGGTGTATGTGTTCCTGCATTTCCTAAGCTTAGTGTAGTAGTGGGCGACCCTATTGTCATAACTATAATCAGCCTATAATAATGTTCCCACCGCAGACACACAGGTCTCCTCTTTGCTAGAGAGAGTGGGCCGTAATCCACCACACGGGCCCAATGCGGGTTGGTAGATGTTTTCCTTTATTGTTTTGAGAGCAGTGGTTAAATAATTTACAGAAAGTGTGTTCGAACCTACGAGCTATATCTCGTAGGTCGCAGCCGTTACCATTGGGCCAGCGCTGCTCTCAAAACGGTGCTTTTGTATTGCCATAAACGGACATAAAGCGAATCAGAACCTGCAATGGCACGTAACCATAAAAGCCAACTATACTAGCGATACCAAATGATTAACCGTCTTGGAACTCGTAACGAAATGAATCCGAAAAGAACAGGAGGATTAAAACATGTCTTACACACAAGTGTATTCGTGATGATAAAAACTAGAACAACAAGTTTTTCTGATGCTAAAAACATGTTGCAGGCAACTTAATAGGGTATGTAGAATGTGTGTAAGACATGTTGCCGGCAAAACAAATCATATTTCTGGTACAATACGGTGTTGTCCACCAACCTCTTCAATTTCGAGTATCCGAAGGAGCTCATCCTTTTCCTTGATGGTGAACCTGGCAGAAGGTGTGATGATTATGCCGTCCTTGTCCCACGTGGCCCAGGGGGCGGGCTGGCCTTTGACGGCACATTTGAAGGTCACGTGTTCCCCTTCTTCCACAACTTTGTTGAAGGGATACGTGTAGAAGGAAGGTGCCATCTGTCGAGATGGACTGCAGAGGCGGCGGGTGTCTGGGCCTGTAATAAATGGAGGGAAAATGTTACAAAGCATTTTTGAATTGTCAAAGAGTTAGTCAGAAAGTTAAAGCAAGTTGCCCATTCCAAAAAGCTAGATCTCTATGGAGAAGAACCGGCAAGAAACTCCAAGGACACTGTTTTAAATCAAGGTACTTATTACCTACATAATTTTTTTTGCATCTATATAATGTGAGAACAATGGAACATGACGCGAGAACACATGAACTACTTACAAGTCGGTCGAAACAATCAAAATCACGCGCCGTATTCGCTTCCAGTCGTGAATGGCGTTCAAATCTTACCAGGTGTTCTTGAGACGGATCTGGCAGGTGTGCTGCGAGGTGTGGAGCGTGGCGTGGACGCGGCTGACAGCAACGCGGGCGGACGGCGCAGACGCTGGCTCAGGGTGTTGGGCTCGCCAGGTGCTGTATAGTAACATAAAAATAATTTATAACAATAGTCACGAGAGAAAAAAGAAGAGAAGAAAAAAACTTTTTTACAAAAAAAAAACAACCGACTTCCAAAAAAAAACACTACAAAGTGAAAAATAACTTTAATTTCGGAAGTCGGTGTCGTTGGTTCCACATTTTCGTTTTCTTGACACCGACTTCCGAAATTAAAGTTATTTTTCACTTTGTAGGTAGTGTTTTTTTTTGGAAGTCGGTTGTTTTTTTTGTAAAAAAGTTTTTATTTTTCGCTTTTTAGTTGTACCTACCCCATAATACAAATTCATATACTTAACTCTACTTGCTATGTGAATATTAGTGACAGGAAGATAAACATCATCAATATAAACTAAGTGGAAAACAAACGTATTGTTGAAGCTAATTCCAAAACTACCCAAGCAAAGTTCATAAAATTTATATGGGACCACCTCTGAAGCATACCTTATTCATTAATTAGACTAGATGCTGATAATCCTGGCTGCAGCATCAGGCCAAACTTATGTCAACATTGCATTGAACTTAAAATTTAGTCCTGTTTAAAATGAGCCCAAACACGACAACAGTGCTGTAATTTCAAGGTTTGTACTTTTTCTGATGCTCCTGGCTTCAGCATCAGGTCTCTATGTACTTCGGTGTTCCTCATTAACAGTACGTTTATCCACACATCGAGCCCTTTTCAATGAGCCTAAACACGATATATCTGCTGTTAGTTGTCGAGGAGTTAGGTACTCTGCAGACTATTCTGACTGCAGCATCAGGTCATGACTTGATGATCATGAGACCAAATGTGGCAAATGCCCTATCAAACATCAAAACAATTTACTAAAACAGTCCTTGCCTGTTCGAGAAACTTCTTACTGTTAAGGAGTTTTACTTTCCATCATCAGCCCAGCTACCTGAGATGGTGACAACCGTACGCAAATACACAAGATACTTCACAAAATATGCGAAAAACAATAAGTGAGCCTATAAATTTTGAGGGTTGCCCTCGATTTCTCTAAGATCCCATCATCAGATCCTAACTTGGTGACAGTGGGACCACCTCAGAACTATCTACTTTCGAACAAAAAAAGAATTTTGAAAATCCGTCGACAATTGGCGGAGTATTCGATGAACAAACATACAAAAAAAAAAAAAACATACAAACAGCCGAACATAGTACCTCCTCCTTTTTGTGAAGTCGGTAAAAAAAGCGAAGAGTATTCTATTCTAATCACCTCCACCATAGCCTTTCAATAATAAACTTGAAAGACTCAATTTACACAATACTCTAAAAAGTGGGAATTTAAAATACCTGTTGAATACCTACCTAGTGAGAATGTTCATGCAAATCGGGGAAAATAAAATTCATTCTAAACGATAGAAATTCGCCACACATGCTACATTGACTAGTCCGTTAACGTAGCATAAACTAGCCGAAAAGCTAAGAAACAGAAGATGTTTTCGAAAAATCACATTTATTGCAAGCATCGCAATTAGCCTAGAAAGCGTTCGCTCCGCTGAGACACAGGCCTCTCTGTGAGAGGGAGTGGGCCGTAAGTTTCGTCAGTTTATAAATCTATCACAGAGTAGGTAATATTAAGTGCCCAGGATCGTGCAGTCGATGCATCATGTCATGTTTTGAACCACGAAGTTGTTTTTGTGTACCGAAAAAATTACTAGCATTAAAATTCGAAGACTTTTGACATCCCCCAACACGTACTGGGCCCGCATGGTGGATTATGGCCCACTCCCGGAGGAGGCTTGTGTTCCAACAGTGGGAATTGTATAGGCTGAATATGCTGCTGCGTTTGCAAGTAAAATTGTAGTATCCTCCCCTCTACAAGTCTCCTAACAAGAGTTGAAGTAACATACAATATTTATATTACTTAGTCATTTCAGAGCTGATGCGCGCAAGTCACTGCATGCATTGTTGGAAAAAAAAGCGGTAAGAGAAATGGTCAGTTTAGTACCTATTCCAAGTATGGTGTCTCCACAGATGAAACAAGTTGGTCTGCCGGCTCTCAGTGGTTGCATTTCAGAGCTACGATGCGAGATGCGACCACTGAGAGTCGGCAGACCAACTTGTTCCATCTGCGGAGACGCCATACTTTGAATATGTACTTAAGTACTAAAACTGACCTCTCTGATCGCTTTTTCTTCGCAACAATGAAGCCTCTTGTAAGCGCTATAACTCGAAGTTGCAACCACTGAGAGCAGGCAGACCGACATCATTCACATTAGTAGGGGACTACCTCTACAAACCATAAAAGTAAATCTAACCGTATCCATGATCGTTATGAAAAATCCCGTCACCTCTCAGTCTATGTGACAGTAGGTACTTACGGTAAACCACAAGGCAAGCGCTAGACTTAGCCTTGCCGAGGTTGTTGGAGGCCTCGCACGAGTATGTGCCCTCATCGTCAGCCGTTACTTGTTTGATCTTCAGCCGCGCGGCGCCGTCATCGAACGAGGACTCGAAGTCCGGGCAGTCGTGTATTAACTGAAACATTATAATGATACATAAATTATACAGGGTGCTAAAAGACCCATCACAAAGCGTCTACGAATTCTGTACATAAAACTAACAATAAGTACCTAACATTATCAAATAATAATTGCTGGGAAACGACTTTCATTTTAGGTGTGAAAAATCGATGTTACCTAATGGTAGCGCGCAACGAAACGCATGAAAAACGCAACGGCTGGGGGTTGTAGGGGTATTTCCCCTTAACCAGATGGCTTCCCAGGTACGGTCCAGTCTTAGGTCCGATACAAAAAAAAAATACAATTACGAAAAGAACAAGCGACTTTCGGTTTTATTAACCCACGTGGATCGACGCGAGACACATAGGTTTTTAATTGTTTTTGTAATTACGGCATTCAACCGGTTGAGTATCTTTTTACACTAGTTATTAGGTAACATAGCTTCGTGACTCATCACGTGCACCTAGCTTCTGACGTTTCATAAGTGCCCATGTTGGTTTATGTGAAATAAAAATATTTTGATTTGATTTGATTTTTGATCACGAGTCTATAGCAGCCCACTGCTGAATATAAGCCTCACCAATAGCATACCATTTAAGTCGATTTTCACTCCTCAGTTACTCTCATCCAGCTGTAGCCGGCTGCCCTGCGAAGATTGTCGCTCATCTTGCCTGAGGAACACCTTACGTTTGCCGATTCTTACTTAACGCCTGTATTCCCTAACAAGGCATATTAGTATAGACGTCAGCACATCAAGCTACCCGAAACTGTCAAACTTTCCCAATCAACTTTGAACCTTATACTTTAGCGATAATGTGGAAAATCTATTAAAAGAAATTTTTCAGATTGTAGTAGCTTGATGTGCTGGCGTCTGTACAACCCCCGCAACCCCACCCCCCGACCCCCGTCGTTGGCCTTGCGCCTGATCTCTTTGCGGTCATGTCGAATTAGGTACCACCCCATCGGACTATGAGAGTGAGGGAATAGGGAGCGCAGACACAGCTGCGCCTGCGCCTACCTGTGCAATTGAGCATGTGTAATGCTGTCGGTAACACCTGGCGGTAGTGTTAACGTTACAGAGTATTTTCATAGATGTATTTTGCGATTACAAAAGTATTGATTACCTACATTTTCCATAGAAAGCGCCGCGACGCGGATGACGCGAACGCGAATTTGTAACCTCGCCGATGGAAATGCCAAAAATAGACTGACATAGGTAATTTATCAAAAACCTAGTCGATCCTGTTGAAAGTCAAAATACGAAATGATTGCCACTTTTAATCCCTCTTTTTTAACTCCGTGGTTGTGAATCTGTATGCATAACCTAAACTTTAGGCTAATTATGCTTCTTAGTGGGCTAAGGGGCGCCCGAATCAGCGCCGAAACATTAAAATCCTACTTCGTGCTTTTATTTGGGCATAATCCGTGTGCGGGTTTTAGCAAAAATTACGAAAATAAAAACTTTCATCTTTAATTTAACACCTTTAGAGGATTAATTAATTCAAAAACTCGTCTTTAGCGCTCACTTTGTAAGTACAAAATTTCAAGTTCATGCTTCTAGATCCAGCAGCTTAGGGGCTGTTAATTTACTTATTAGGTAAAAAGATTTTGACCACTTTTTGATCCGTCCTCCCCCTACGTAAGAAAAAATAAGACTTGGATAAACCCCCTCCGTCCCTTTCAATCTTACGTAAGATCAGTATCTACCAATATTGCAAAGAAAAAAAAAAGAAAAACTTCCTTTTTGCTTACTTTTGAGATCTTTACGTAAGAACAATCTAGACCCCTCCCACACACCATAAGAAAAAATAAAACTAGTTTGGACCCCCTCCCCCTCAAATCGTCTTACTACGTAATAAATAAACAGCCCCCTTAAGGCTGTGCGTTGTCTGTCAGTGAACGAATTTAAGATTTTTATTCAATAGAATATTCTTGTGCGTATCGCTTGGTGTTAGTGAAATTGGGCGTAAAATCTTTTTTCTTCGCTTAAATCTTACCTCATTGTAATGGAACCACCGGATGTCAGGCTCCGGGTTGCCGGTGACGTGACACTCGAACTCGATCGCGTCGCCGTCGTACGACAGCAAGTCTGTCAGATCCCGGTCGAAGCGAGGAATCACTTCCACGCGGCTGGAAGGAAGGAGAAAAAGACTTTATAAGTAATACTGAGTAGGAAGTGTCCGAACGAAGAAATGATTGTTGGATTGTCTCACTGAGCAGCAAAATTGCCGCACCAGCAGCGTCTAGAATCGGCAGTACCTACTAATAAAATTCGTGGCGCTGAAACTGCGTTGAGGGCACAAATTCTGTCATCTACATTCTACGCCATACCATACACGTTTACAATGACGTACCTACTCGTACTATAGAAACTGACTAATTTCTAGACGACGAATGAAACAGAACGTGATCAGCTGATATAAACCGCGTTCAAGAGCTGTCAGTGTCATAATTGATGTGGAATCATTGTGGAATATTGACACTGACAGCTCTTGAATCTTTAGATAGGTATGCTAATCGCGTTGAAATTCGCCATTTAGTGTCGTAGTTAACGGTGACATGCTTGATTTTTCTAGAAAGTTCTGATAATTTTATTCCGCTTCTAGCAGCGGCCGTCGAAGAGTTTCCGTACTCTGTCCTAAAAATATTTTACAAACGAAAAAAACACAACAAAAAGTTTTTTTTTATTTTTTCTGTCGTACCTACCCACGAATTCGTATAACACTACTTGCTATGTAAACAACTGACAGGATTTTTTTTTTATAAAATCATCAGCATACACAAAGTGGATTACCTAACTACTAACGTACCTACTTATTATTGAAGGTAACTATAAATTACCAAATAAAAAATGGGACCAACGCGAGCTTCCCCTACCAAATGAAAAAATAATTTTCAACATCGAACCACAATTAATGAAAATATCGATGAACATATAAATACATACACAAGACAAGAACAGGGGAGAATAGGTAGAACCTTCTTCTTCTTAACCTTTTAACCGCCCGACTTTAAACGAGTTGTCGTGACCCCAGCGACCGATAAAAAAAAAAACTAAAAATAAATACCGATGAAACGAACTGTGATGATGTAATAATAATACAGATTAAACGAGCTGTGTTATTTGGTCGTATATATACGACTCTGGCGGAATGGACACGAAAATATTTGTTGGATTAATCCGACTAGGTTAATAATATGGCTATGAATGAAGTGAACACTGAGATGACGACTACTGCGGCTGCTATAAGGATTGGGACGTACCTACCAGTGTTTCTTTTTTTTATCATTACAAAGTATCAAAAAGTTTACTTACCCATATCTCACGTTGTGTGAATCGTCCGTTGATGATGGATCTGAAATAGTCAAGGGTAAAATATTATTATATACCTAAACCAGATCCGTGTTGGAATATCAGGATTCTTGTTGGAAATGGGAGGCGAAGCGCTCAGACAGTGGGTTTGTACCGAGGCTCCACCTTACCTTACACGAATTATATTATTATAAATATCAGCAATAAAAAATTGAAATTCGCAGGCTACACTAACGCGGTTGCCTTAATAGGGTAGCACCTCATTAAACTACTACAATTTAATGACTACTACATGATTTCGAAATGCTACAATTACTTAACTTTGAAGGGACCACAAGTATAAAAGCGCAAATAATAAATCCCACCATCGTTAACCAAGTCAAAAACGGTCTCCAATACCAAGAAATCTTAGCGCTTCAACCCTCAATTCGAATCGTCACTCGTTTCACCCACAAATAAAAAAACCGTTAATCTAAGCCCGCCCCCTCATGGTTCATCCAATACAAAGCAAAATAAAGGACCCTAAACAACCGCTTCTCGTGAAAACGTGAAGTATAATAAATTATGACATATTGGGGTACTAATATTCAGTAAAATGGATAAGTGGGCGTGTCATGCAGTATATTTTCGGGGGGCGTGAGAAGATTGTGTAGGTAGGCCGAGTGTTTTGAGGGGTGGAGACTAACCGACTGAACGATGACGTGAAACGGAATTGAACATACAGTCCTTTCACAGATATTATACCTCTGCAGCAACCCAATAGCAACCTTATGGCAACGACGATAAAGATCACTGTACTTTCGATAGACTTGTCAGTGGCAGCAACCTAACAACAACCATATCGTAATGAGAATAAGGATCACTATGAGTTTGAAGTAAAATTACTGTAGACTGGTGAGCGCCTACCTTTCGATGTTAGTATAAAATTGTTCGTTTCGTTCTAGCATTGTGTGTCTCTGCATCACCCAAAATTTGATTGATAGAGGAGCAAGAATCATGATTATTGATACGGATGGATTTTTGAGATGGGGCGATAAGAGCTGGCACCTTAATAGTTGTCGCTACATGAAAAAGGTCTTAGGAGACTGTTCTTAACGTTTTGAAATATTTTGATCTGCATCCATTCAAATTTTGAGAAATATGTAGGTACAGTGGCAAGACAATGAGCAGTTTTGTAAAAAAAATTTTTTTTTGAAGCTTTTCTATTCTTATCAGTATCAAAAAATTCTATCGGACCAACTGAGATATAAGCTCTAGAAAAGTCCAAAATCGTAAGACTGAGATGAGAGAGACATTGTATGATAGCAGTCGAATTATTTCATTACTTCACTGGGCTGAATAGGGAACAAATATAGAGGAACGCAGGCGTTCATTTATGCACTAAAAACGAAAGACTTCAATAGTGCCGATATGAATGCCACAACCCAGTAACTGGGTAACACGATACCCCTTGGTAAGACTGGTTCTCAAACTATTGAGCTTCTGACTACCCGTAACGACTGTCAAAGATCTATCGAACGACAGCCGAGCCAAACGGCTTATCATGTTTTCCGAGGCGACAGGTCTCGATAATATGTTATAGGTAATGGATGCACACCCATCCACGAATCAACGGCGGCAAGCATAGCTTGTCCTTCTACCCTCCTATGTCAGACACATTTTTGAATTTTCCATCTACGTTGTAGCTGATAGAAAGGCAATTTGTCCAGGTCCTCAGCAGTTCCGGATAAGCCCTTAAGCAAATTAAACAATTGCTTAGGGCATCACGTCTCGGGGGGAACAATAAACAGCAACGAAAAAATATTATCTAGCACATGAAAGCCAAGGCTGTTTGTCAGCAAGATGTATTACAAGATCCGGAAGTCACTCTAGAGACGTGCGCCAATCTTTAAAGTCGTTCGGCGATTATTTAGAAAAATACGAGGCGACTAGTGGTGGATTTCTTAGGGTATCAAGTAGTCTTAATCCGGCACTGGTCCTCAGTTCAAAAAGTAAAGTCAAAAACTCACCTTTAGCCTTAATTTGCAATGATATAATCGCCTTAGCTTCTCCGTGCACGTTCCTCGCGACGACGGAGTAGGCACCGGTGTAGTCTAGCTTGGCGTGCGGTATCTCGAACCGGTATTCCGGGCCGTCGCCGACGCGTTTGAAATGGCTTGCGTCGCGATAGTAGTCCGGCTGGGGGTGAGGATGTTACTTTTATATTATTTATAATCATAATAAATAAAACATATTCTTATTAGGCTGAGAGTCAGTCCTTTATAAACTTCAAAATAACATAAAACATGAAATTAATTTATCAAATACTCAGGGCTGCAATCCCTTGAAGCAGTGAAAAAAAACAAACATCATGAAATTTGGCAAGAAGCAATGTCATGTAGCACAAGTAAAGGAATAATCCGAAAACCGTAAATTTGTAGCTACATTACAAAAGAAACATTTTTTTTCCCGTGATAAACTATTTACGTACCTACAAATTTGTACGGAACCGGTGCGCGAGTCCGACTCGCACTTGACCGGTTTTTTAATGTTTTAGCTGGGAGGAAGATTTGGGACAACAGACTCCCCAGAATATTCATCTGTCTATTAAGTTGGTTGTAATGTTGGAGTAATATTATCGGCTCCGGACATGAAGCCACTTTGCGAGTTGGCTTGTGCCAGTGGCTGATGCGTAGGTACAGTCCTCAGGAAAATAAAAACTTACTCTCACGCAAAATTCAAAAGCGATTTCCTCGTGAAATTTGAGGGCGGGCGTTTTGGAGGACTGTCTTTTGTAATTTTGACGTTCGAAAAGTGCTGATTCTCAGCCTGGCTTGAATAACTGACTTTTGATCGGCGAATAGATAACAAAAACAAAAAAAAGTTATTACTTTTCGAGAATTTTAAGGCTGAGGCTCTTTTCATTCTATCACACCCAGGTGATACTGTGTGTACTATGTTTTTCCAACTTTAGAGAGTCATCATCTGCCCAGCCTTTTTGTTGGGGTCGGCTTCCAGTCTAACCGAATGCAGCTGAGTCCAGTATTTTACATGGAGCGACTGCCTAATTGACCTCCACAACCAAGTTACTGGGTAATACGAAACCCCTTGATAAGACTGGTTAAGAAGAAGACGCGAGCTGCTGTTATTACTACTAAGTAATAACAGCAGCTCGCGTCTTCTTCTTAACCAGTTAAAAAAAAACTTAAACTTTAAACTTAACCTAAACCTTTTAACTTAAACTTTAGAGAGTAAAATTAATAATTTTCTCACCTTTAAGAAGTCCCTGAGCCAGTACACATCAGGTTTCGGGTCTCCGATGACCTCGCAGGCGATGATGACGGTGTCTCCCTCCCTGGCCTCGCTCGAGCGCGGCTTCCGTACGAACATCGGCTCTTTTGAGTACCTGCAATGGTAAAGTTTTGGCTTGTATATCTTCAGGAACCTCTTAGTCTACGTTCGCCTTCGCACGGACGTAGAAATATCGCGGCGGAATTTTATCGCGCACTGGATTTTCAACTCTAGGTGTTGAGCCGACCATTGAGAATCCAACAGAGCGCATTCCAGCGCGTCAAAAAACACAGTGTTAGATTTTCAACTCTCGGCGAGCAATGCGATGAAAAACCAGTGCGCGAAAAATGCTTAGGAGCGATTTATAGTACCTCTAGACCTTAGTAGGTTGTAGTTGAGTTCTTTGAGGGCGTCCTGCCTTACGTTTACCGATTCGCCGTCTCCACTCAAGAACACGTCTACCCCAACAGTCATCGTTTCTTTGGCTAATATGGCCGGCCCATTGTCACTTCAGTTTGCTTATTCTGTGGGCTATGTCGACGACTTTGGTTATCTGCCGGATCACCTCGTTGCGGATTCGATCCCTCAGAGAGATTCTGTCAGACTGTTCCATAGCTCGCTGAGCGACCTTGAATTTATGAACCAGCCTTACCGTGAGTGTCCACGTTTCGGCTCTGTGGAATACGCGACGAGAAGACTCGACGAAGCTTCCCCAACGCTGCCCAGCGCAGCTGAATACTTCTGTTAGCCTCCCTCTCAAAGAACCGAACGAGAACGAGACTTTATACTGAACACAAGAACTTACGGTTCATCAGGAGCATTGATCACAACAGGCGGCGTCCTCTTCTCTCTCGGCTGGGTCCCTTCCACCACAATCAATTTCCCTGACGTTGATGCTCTGCCGACTTCATTGGAAGCCGTGCAAGTGTAGACTCCAGCATCTCGATACGTCACAAACGCTAGTGCCAGTTCTATCTGACCATCTCGGTCGAGTGTCATAATGGCGCGGCGACTCGGGCGGAGTCGGACGCCGTCGCGGTACCATGTGACTCCTACTGATGGGTATGCTTCTACGACGGCTGATATTCGGAGCTCTTCGCCTGGAAAATCGGTTGATGATTGTGAATTGTTGTAGGTGTTTATGAGGTGATGGAGTTAATCATCATAATCATGTACTACGGCGGGTAAATCAGTAAGGAGTGCAATAAACTAGTCTTCTCCTTTCCTGACTGACAGACGTCAGAAATCTTGTGGCCAACAACATTTAGGTGCAGCGCAGACGACACTTTTTGTGTGATCGAGTCTGTGGCGCACAAAATGTCTCTTTGATACTAAGTAAGCTTTTATATGTTGTAGCCGAAAATTAGAACCCGACATCATCCTATGTTTATTTCAAATATTCCAGGTATATCCTGTTATTGTTTTATCTGCAGATTCCATTTTATTGGTACTTACAATAAAAAGTGCGTCACGGATAGTCTGTCGTCTGCGCTGGACCTTAATGTTAGTACAGGTGGCCTACTATGATCTAATTAAAAACGATTCAAAAGCAAAACATTTCAGTTTAGGTTAGGTTTAGGCAAAATCGTAGCAAGACGTCCATTACGCTCAGCGGCATTTACTTTTAACCCAAAACTTGCGACTCAGTTTGGGACAATCGCTGTCAGATGGCATGGCCTAAATTGAATCGTTAGAAGAACAGTTCAGTTTAGGTCCTAAAATGGATCGCGCTAAGAGCTCATGGTAGGCCTCCTGGAAGTAATGTTTAGCAACTGTTACCTTTGTTAACAGTGAAAATGCGTGAAGTCGACAGACGAACGATTTTAAAATTTATATGAAGTACTCGTTTCGCACACAATATTCAACGCGCGGAAACGCGTCTTTATTGAATGTGTATGTAAAAAATCACGCGTGTTATCTGTGGTTCGTCGCGTAGCGCGTTGTAGTGTGTGGTCCTTATTGATAATTATGGGTGAAATTTATTGAACTTGTCGCAAAAAAATTAACCAAAATGCGATAGAATAGTTATTATCAATTCAAAAATCGTATGAATTTACTTCGCATGTTGGTACTACATTTATATTCATCATTTTGCAGGACCATAGTTACGCAAATTACCTTCAGAAAGTCTATAAAGCGGTTCCAATCCGCAGCAGAACTCGGGAGCTACGTACGCCCTGATGCCCTTGTCCACCACCAGGCTACAGCGACAGCTGACTGCCCCGGAGCTGTTCCGCGCCATCGCCTCGTACACCCCTCCATCTTCCAGGGTCGTAGGAGCGATCTCTAATGTGTGGAAGTGCTCGTCCTGGTAGGTGTTGCGACGACCTTGAACATGAATTGGGAATATTAGTATCGAAATACTGTTGGTGATTTTAGAAGCGAAATGAAAATATATTCGCTCTTGGAAAAATAATATAGTTTAGTTAATAAATAGCTTCGCCCGTGTGGTATGTCAAACGTTTATTTTCTCTTGACTGTACTTACCTGTCAAAAAGAGTAACCTAGCATAAAGTGGTTAAGACAAAGTTTAAAACAGAAGACGAACTAGCAGGGGATCGAGGAGGGGGGGGGGGGGGGGTAGAGGGGGGGGGGGGGCTCAGGGGATCAGACCGGAATAAATCAATAAAAGTAGTCATGTGCATGCATGTCTACTAGAATGCATTTGTTCTACATGCAGGTCATGGAGGTGACACCGAGGTAGCGAGCGAGCTAAACTTCGATCGAGTATTTCGGCATGTGAGTAGGTACCCTAAGTTACCAATGTGACCTAAACTAATGAAATTAAGATCTTCATTTTAAATTAGCTACGAGTACAGAAGACTTTTTAAGTGTGTAGACTAATCTGTAGGACAAATCTAGCTATGCAGAGTATTCCTGTTCAGCTCAACAGTTGTAGGTATTAGTAATCTGATTCGCGGTGACTGTAAATGTGAAGTACATTATCATTCTACTTACTATCAAACACCAGCGTTTCGCCATCTTTGAACCACGTGAGCGTCGGGGGCGGGTTGCCGACCACCTGGCAGGTCAAACGGACCGGGTAAGTGGACTGCACCCGCCGGTCCCGCAGCCGCATCGTGAACTGGGGTGGGTAGTCGCCTTCCGCGTCTTGGGAACGCTCCCTGGAAATGAGGTTTGATGTGGCAAATTTGAAACCTTGGTAGCTCGTAGGTGTCGTAAATTGTAAATCTAGACGCACTACTGACTGAATACCATGGTTTAGTCGAATGCCACCTACGATACGGCGTTATATTGTAATCTATATACATACAGAATACTGTCTCCCATTGAAGCCGTGGCAGATATTTTTATATCACCTTATATATTTTAGAAATGGCAGTGTTTATAAAGTTGAACCCTGATCGTTTTGACCGCATAGCTGACGTATTTCCACGAAATAGGCGTGATAATAGTGATCAATGTCTTCCTAGTGCGAGAACAACTTTAATGCGCAAATTAACGTTCAGTCATTTATAATAAATAACTACGAGGAGTTGGAAAGAAAACTTCGAAATTTTTTAGTAGACAAAGCGTATTTTAGTTTCACGGAATTTTTAATGAAGAAAGGAATTTCTTGATTACTTTTTATAATGATTAGAAATTAGAAAAATATGGCATTTAGTTTTTATAAATTGACTGCAGAAGAATTGTGTATAATATAAATAATTATTGAAGTACTTCATAATTAAATTGTAATTATAGTTAATCAATATTTATATTGACATTGTTTATCTTTATTACTTATTATGTACTAGCTTTTGCCCGCGACTTCGTTCGCGTGGAATAGTGACTTCCGGCAGATTTTTGGTTTTACCCACATAGTTCCCGATCTCGCGGGATCTCTTCAAAAATGAAACCCAACCAAATGCGTGTAACGAAACCATAGCGCGATCTATTTCGATCCCAACGCCATCTATCGAGCATAGTGACAACTCGGATTATTTATCTATACTCCGTTCGGGCATTTTCTTTGTACTAAAAGTTTTATTATACCTATTGATATTATTTTTTTCATACCTTTTTACTATTTATTTACAATTTTCCGATGAATTAAAACAATAACATGAACCGAACTCGTGTAACGATCGACACCATTGCGCGATCACCAACTCGACATATAGTACTAATAGAATTATCTGTACTCCGTTAGAGCATTTTCTTTGTACTAAAAGTTGTATTATATTATATTTTCATACCTTTTTACTATTTATTTACATTTTTCCGATGAATTTTCAGTACTGAATTGATGCCGACTCTTGACCAATAGATGGCGCTGTATGTCCGGAATAAATTTTATTTTATTTTTTATTTTATTTTTTGTAATAAAAACTATCCTATGTCCTTTCTCAAGTTCCAAACTATGTCTGTACCAAATTTCACACAAATCGGTTCAGTAGTTTACGCGTGAAGCAAAGACAGACAGACAGACAGAAAGACAGACAGACAGAGTTACTTTCGCATTTATAATATTAGTTAGGATAGGATTTTCATCTCTAGTGTAGTTAAATATGGCTGTTGTTAATTGTATTTTTTATGTCACCGTGTTCTGTACCCGTATTTTTGTAAAATATATATCTTATATTATCTTAACTCGTTTGTCTTGGCCATGTCGTGAGGAAATCTGTACTAACAATGAACTAGCTTTTGCCCGCAGGTTCGCCTGTAGGTCGAAAATTATCTAGCGAGATAGAGTTCTATGTCTTAACCCAATTCATAGTCTAGCCATAGTCATCGAAATCTGTTATGGCGTGGAAAGGTAGCATACAGAAAGACACAGTTACATTCGAATTTATTATAAATCGCTCATTTGGAGAAATTTTTTCCCAAAAATGAGATATGACGAAGCACTTAGAAAGCTTATTTACGCTAGAAAAGCAAAGGCTAAACAAAATAGCAGTAACGTCGCTGTTTCTCCATATGTTAGTTCTGACTAACATTCTAGCAAAAGTGACCTAATTTGTACCTTTGTAGATAAAAGTGCTCTAATCATTTCTGATATACTTGTAGGCATGTAGAAGCTAAGCTAGCACTCTACAGACACCTAGGTTTAGCAATTTTTTTATGAGTTGTCGTACAAGAGTGGCTGGCAATCGCAGCGATGCGATTGGACTATCGGATTTATAGCATACCTACGTAGCTTCAACGAGCTGGTGGCGAGACGGAGCTATACATGACCGATAGCTCCATCCCCCTTTTTCGGACTGGAATCATGAGCATTAATACTACGTAATACTGCCCCAGTACGTGATTAATAAATACTGTAATTTAAATAATAATTACAAAAATACTTTAGTAGATATGTGATATGTGAATTGCAGGCATGATATAGGTAGGACCTAGGCTATAGCCTCGTTCCATGCCACGCAGCCTACTTTCCGCAAACTGTTCTATGTAGTTAGGTCAAAATCTCTGCATTGCATCACATAGCTTATGACGTAGTATAAAATGGTGGGTGTATACAAGTACAGTCTGCAACAGGTCGGGAACGCCGACCAATCGTGTCCCTAGTACAGTCAGTTATAGCAATAGCTGACCCACCTTTGCATAAATGGTTGAGATTTTTTTAATACGAATCCATAGAATTTTATAATTCTTTTACATTTTAATTACTTTGCTCAAATAAATAAAATATTAAAAGGTTTTTAGGTGAATAAAATTATAAGAAACAATCATTTACTGAATCCATAATAGATATCCGATAGTGACGCGCATGGTCGCGGTCGATGTTCCTGCCGCCCTGTATACCTAGCACTAGACTTATTGGGTTGGATACCTTCCAACCAAGGCCATTGATCTCTTGTGAACGTATTACTAAATCATCACGTAAACTTTAACCTATAGTTTCACCATTTTAGCTACCTAATTATAACGAAGTATCATTTTTGAAAAATTTATGTAATTATGCCAGAACATACATAAAAAAATATAAACATCCGAATTGAGAAACTCCAAATTTTTTGAAGTCGGTTAAAAATTTAAAAAAATTAAAAATACTTACTAAAATATTAATAAAAAAAAAATGATTAAAAATGTTTTCCAAAATAAGTTAAACAAGTTACTACTAGAATAAATAGGTTGTGAGTATTTAATTACCCTACAATTATTCTACTGAATTGCCTGCAATTTTGATCAATCAGTGAAGTACGGTCGCCATGTCGTCATTCATTTATTGGATCCGTGACAGGACAGAGATAAAACTTTCCTATTTACAAACAGCAACACCAAAACATTGGCCCAGAGTTCCGTGCTTATGTAAATAACTAACATGCGTAATATGGAATAACTGAGGTAAGTATAAGAAATAAATATAATTTACTTATTAAATGTAAGCATCAAATGTCTGAAAATTTTAATAGTAACTAAAGCTTGTTGTCATCATTATACTGTAAGTTAGAGTGCAAAGCAGACAACCATTTTTGACAAATTCGCAAGCACATTTAAAATCATATTGAACACACAATTAAAATTCGACCATGTCAGCACCATTCCTAATTACAGTAACCCTTTGAAAGTCTTACCTCTTTAGTTTAGCATCAGCTTCCCAGATCAGTCTATCCGTCACTACGGCCACCCTCGCGTAAGTAGACGCCCGTCCGTGAACATTGGACGCCTCGCAACTGTACCTCGCTTCATCCTCGATGCTAATGTCCTTGATGGTCAACGAACAGTCTTGACCGTTGTAAAGAGTCGTCATCCGGCTCTCTTCCTCAATCTCGTGACCATTCTTCATCCAAACTATTTCCGGCAACGGCTTGCCCTTCACACTGCAGTTGAGGTTTGCTGTCTCGCCAGCTAACACTTTCAGTTGTCCTGGTAGGATGTCCACGAACTCCGGCCTGTCGCCCGCGAGGCCGATGCCGACCGGTGTGGAAGTCGGCACTGACTCTCCCCACCCGTATCTGTTCCTAGGAGTCACTCGGAAGTGGTACTCCTCTCCTTGTTTCAAGTTGAATACGTCGAAAGAGTTTAGCGGGGTGATTCCGAGCTCCACCCAGCGCGCGCCTCCTTCCTTGCCGAGCAGCCAGCTCTCTATTTTGTAGGCGAGGACTGGTGCCGTGTCCCGTGGGTCGGCTTTCGGCCAGGCGAGAGAGACCCAGTTGTTGCCTCCGTCCACGACGCTCGGCTCACCCGGGATGCGATCCGGCACGGCTAAAACGAGAACCGATGCGGCACTGACCTTAAAGAATACTTGACGATATGCCAGCCGAGACTGCCAGATGACTTATAGTATTGATTTGAGATTGATCGAGCCAGAATTGGCAGGTTAGGTTAAATATAAATAGTGGGTATGATCTAATGATTTTTTGCTGAGTGCCCAAGACTGCCGTCATCGCTACGATGACTGATTGATGGATGACGCGTGAATAGGTTCCTGTCGGCAAGAGTCTATTACATAACACTTTGGGTTGCTCTCCTGGCAGATTTCGCGTCTGGCGCATTATTATTGTTTAAGGTTACAACAGTAAGGTTTCATGTTAGCCCTCCCAGTTTCCAGAAGCATAATTATCTATTAAACTAATTGATCAGTAAACTGAGATCGTACAAAATGTTTAAAACTGTGGTTGGAACTTGAAGTTTTGGTTATAGTAGAGTAGATCAGACACTATTAGAGCGGAGAACTCTAAATGGCAGGGTTTATTCTTTGTGCACATACACTCATATTTATAAGTCCTCGATCATAAGCTTACGAGCTCAAGTCCTAGGCCACTAGCACCTCAAATCACTAAATAAATAGCGCTTAACGCATTTAGTGATTGGTGGTGTAAGCGGGACGTAGACTTCGCGTTGAATTTTGTTATGCATAACAAACAGCCTGCTCTGGGGATCAATCTCAAGACCACGCACAGCATTCACCTTTGCGAACACTAGATCAAAAAGGTAGACGTATGAAGGGAGAATTTTTGAGACGGGACAGATACCTGAACCTTTAAAGCTACAAGAAAACGTTCTTTGGTAAGTAAAAGTTTTGTGACTTTTGTGGTTTACTCGATTTGTGGTTTTTCTAGTAGATACTCTAAACATCTGTTGGTACAAAAGAGACTTTAATCCTGTTACGAAACAGCATTGATTGGAATCATAAATTACGTTTTTCCAGCTGACTTTGCCATTTTTTTTACAAAATCTGTGAATACAGTTACTTAGCAATTACTCAAAAAGTTGAGTCCTTAGAACGGTTTGCTGTAGCTATAACGGTTAAGGTACTGCCCTTACTGCTCCGTGTAAAAAATCCCCCTGTATAATGTCGTTGGTCTAGTGGTCGCAAGCGCTACTGCTGACCATCCTGGGTTCGATTTCCAGGTCGGGCAAAGTGTGTTTGGGTTTTTCCATCAAGAATTTCCGAGTAGCAGCCGGGATTCTGGATTTGTGCTCGGTTGGTGGCAATAGGCTCCCCCTAGTACATGGGACTTAAACATAACTGGCGAAATGTGGGTGTACTAGTTATAAGTACACCTCTCTTTGGGGTCGCGGGCGCACAGAGGGGACTCTGTCCGCCCACCAAGGGACCCCAGGGAAGACGGTGGCACAGTGGTCACGTGCTGCCGTGCATAGCGAGGCTCAGGGGAGGCCTCTTTACAATCTACCCAGGGACATCCCTGGGAAAGATCCATTCCGGATCCCCCCCGTGCAACGCCTGTAAGGCACATGCCTTAGGAACCGGGACCACCCCTATGTGCTGATAGTGATCACCGGTGCGGTTTTAGTGAGGTAAAAATCCCACACTCCCCGGCCTGGGATCCCCGGAGGTCGGGTGCCCTTTGAAGGTTTCCCCCGTAAACAAAAAAAAGGGTATAGGTACACGTCTGCCTAACCCTACGGGGAATGCAGGCGTGATGTTTATGTTATGTTGTTATACTTACATTTGTATTTCCTTTCACCAATGGACATGGAAGAATCGTCCATTGGGTATGTCCAGTCTGATATGAGATTTTCAGAAGAAACTCGTTGTCTTACCTGAGACACGAAACAAGTACATATTAAAGTACCTACGAGTATACAACATTAGTTTAAGTTAACCCTAAAAACTAAAAATGAATCATAATCTGCTTGTAACGTTCCCACTGCTAAGACACAGGCCTCTGTGAGTAGTCGGCCATAATACACCACGCGGGCCCAGTGTGGGTAGGTGGATGTCACATGTCTTCGAATTGTTTTATTTGTTCTAGGACATGCCGGTTTCAACACGATTTCTTCCTTCACAGTTTTGAGAAAAAAGCTGATGAAATAAAATACCAAAAGTATCTGCCTGGGTTCGAACGCACGACCTACGACATGCCCTAAGTCCCCACTGGAGTAATTGTTTTCATAATGATTTACATGTTTTCCTAATGGGACCAAACCTGAAATCGCGAAAATAAACAGCTGTACACTGTCCCTACATTTTTTCACAAAAAGTAGGTATGGAACCTCAATATTTTTATTGGTACTTACCACAACAGTAACAAAGGCACGGTCGCACCCATACGCGTTCCTAGCGAGTATGCAGTAGGTGCCCGCGTCCGAAACTAGAGATCTCTTGAGAGTAAACTTGACGTAGTCATCTGAAGTCATCTTGCAGACTCGCTGGTTCGTTGTAATGTCGTGGATGCCTTTCATGAACACCACTGTTAGAAATAATAAACAAATTAGAATACAGACAAAACGTTTTCATATTAGTTGAAAAAAAGTTTGTTCCATAATCGGAAACGGGATCGAATGTCTCGGATGTTATATTTCAAGATAATCTGTCTAACTTTTTCCCAACTACATACCCGTAGTTAACAACATTGGAGCCAACTTTTAGTTCAACCAGATGCAGCTGCATGCAGATGAACACCAGTATTTTACAAGGAGCGGCTGCCTATCTGAGGGGCAATTCTCGTAATTTTAAGAACGTTCACAATCTCAGTCTCAATATGTCAAAAATTCCTCTAATTTCCTTACATTTTGACAAGTTTTTGACATTTGTTTGTCGCCGAGATGAGACTGTGTCTAGATTTTGAACGTTTAAAATTACGAGAATTAGCCTTCTGACCTCCACAACACATTAACTGCGTAATACGGTACCCCTTGGTAAGACTAGTTGTCGGCAAAAGTAGCTAAACATTCGACAGTGCGGCTGTCATGACTTAGCCGACTTTTCACGGACGTAAAAAATCGCAGCGGGATTTTTTCCCGCACTGGATTTTTTATATTTTTCGCACCTTGAATATCTTAAGGCGCTATACCCCGACCAAAACCGCGTTTTTCTTCGTTATTCAGAGGCTATTAACTCAATGGATGAATTTTTCGACGCTATATTTTAGTTCGTGAATAGTTTTTTAAGTTAGGATTTACTTTTGTTATTTTTATTAATTCATTTGGTATTAATTTTTATTTACTTAGGTACATAATATTCTAATTCTAAATAAAAATTTAGTTATGTACAAATAAATAAAATTGAAGTGTAATGGAATTTGTCATCATTAGTCAAGATAGTTCCAGGAGTAAATTAACACTCAATACTCAATATCTTTATTGCTTTACCATAATGTGCACTTAGGTGGTAACTATATAATTTAGATCATTATGGACCCTGTAGGGCACAGCAAAAGGTAGGAGAGAGGAAGCCCTGTTTTAGGAGATCATTAATTCATTAAGTTGTTTTTGTGGGAACAACTTATAAATATAAAAATCAAAGCCAGGAGATCGCGAATTAAATACTAAACATTTCGCTTATCTATTATAATTATGTATTATTTTATCATTTTAGATTATTTTTATATACCTAGGTACTTATGTATTATAATTCTGTTTATTATTTTATATAAATTGCTTTTTTTATTTGAATAATTATTACCTATTGCTATAAGATTTAATTTAATTATTATTATATTAATTATTACTATTTTGAATTATTTATTAATAATTACCGTATCATTAATATATATTAAAACATGTCTCTATATTGCGTAATTATCTTTTCTTTTTTATTTTTATTATTTATGTTTATCGTTTAAATATTCATTTATTGAGTAATAGCATTTGTTTATCAGTAGTTTTTTAAGTTTATTTATAAATATGTTTAACTTTTCTTCTTTCTTTATGATGTCAGGTAGTTTGTTATATATTTTTATAGACATTACGTAGGGACTTGTGGAATGCATTTTTAGCTTGGATGTTGGTATGTTTAGCCTAGATTGGTGCCTAAGTGTGTACTGTGATTGGATGTCTTCGCGTTTTGTGTAGAACTCTTGATGCTTACGGACAAATTTACATGTTTCTAGAATGTAAATGCAGGGGAGGGTTAGGATATTATGTTTTATAAAATAGGGTTTGCAGCTGTCAGTTTGATCAATGTTTACCAAGATTCTAACTAATTTTTTTTGTAGGGTAAAGAGTGTCAGAGCATCTGTACTATTTCCCCAGAGAGTTACGCCGTAGCTAAGCCATGCATTGGCATACGCATAATAAGTGGTGAGGGCAGTTTGTAGGTTGGTTGTCTTTTTAATTTCGCGGAGAGCGTATGAGAATTTTGAAATTTTTGAACGGGTTTTTTGTATTTGTGTTTTCCAGTTAATATTTTTATCTATTGTTAGTCCAAGTAGTGTAAATTCATCTACAGTTTCCAATTTTGAGCCGTTAAAGGAGAAATTTAAGTGTAGAGGAGCTTTTTGATAGGGGTGGAAAGTCATTAATTTAGTTTTAGTGTAATTTATTTCTAAATTGTGTGAGGTCATCCAGTTACATGTTTTTGTGAGAGTGGAACTGAGTTTTTCTTCTATGTTTGTATTGTTTTGACATGAGACTAATAAAGATATGTCATCCGCGAATAAAACACATGGCCCTTCTATAGTTTTCGGTAAGTCGTTAATGTAAACGAGGAAAAATAGGCAGCCTATGACGCTTCCTTGGGGGATTGAAGCATTTGTTATTTTACTTTTAGATCGGATTTTTTCTATTTCTCTACTATTGTGGTTAAAGTATTCGATTTCAACTACTTGTTCTCTATTTTTTAAATATGACGTAAGCCATTCATGGGCTTTCCCGCGGATGCCTATTCCATACAGTTTGTTAAGCAGTATTTTAAATTGTACCTTGTCGTATGCTTTGGTCATGTCCAGTAATATCCCTACGGCGTATTCCTTTTTATTTATAATATTAAGGGCTTCCTGAATATATTTATAGACCGCTAATGTGGTGGAACGATTTTTTCGAAAACCGTTCTGACAATCGCTCAATAAATTAAATTTTTCGCAAAAGGTGTAAATTCGATCACACATAGCTTTTTCGAAAATCTTGGAGGCTGAGGGCAAGAGAGCTATGGGTCGATAATTATTTGGATCCGTTTTTGTGTTCTTTTTGTGGATTGGTTTAATTAATGATTTCTTTAACAGTTCGGGGAAAGTGCCTTCTGTAAAAGACTGATTTAATAATAGATAAAATGGTAAGGTTAGTTCATTTGCGCATTCTTTTAATAACGTGGGTGGAATTTCGTCTATACCATAACTTTGTTTATTTTTTAGGTTTTTTATTAATTTGTTGACTTCCCATAAGCTTCTACTGGGCTAAGGAACATGGTGTTCTCCGTGGGATTTAGTGTTGACATGCCGCCCAGTGCACTGCCAGATGGATTGTTGCTGTTTTCTCCTACAGATGCAAAGAAGTCATTGAAAATATTTGCAATTTGTTTGGGTTCGGATGTAAGAGTATTATTTTGTTGTAATTGTATGTTACACTTTTCCTGTTTTGGTTTTTTATTTGTTCTCTCATTTATAATGCTCCACATCGTTTTTACTTTGTTGTCTGATTTCTTTATTTTGTTTATGTATTGTACTCGATCACATAGATAAAACAAAAGCCTATAAGAACTTATGATTTGTTATTAGGTCATGTAAGGTATTTAAAAACATCATTGTATTTTGCATAACGATGGTCTAGAAGACAATAAGTGCAGTTTTGGTGATTACTCAGGACAGCAGTTTAAAGAATGTTGAAAATTTAACACGCTATTACACAAAACTGTGCAGGGATAGTGTGTTTATTATTTAACCATTATGTAAAGTAGTTATCTGTATTATCATGAGTAAAATATAAATATTACTAAGTATCTATTAAGCCGTGTCTCCTGCGCGTTTTTTCGAAACATGACACAAAAACCTTACACAAAAACCTTACACATAAACATTTGTTTTCATTCACAAGATGTCTCCTGCGTATTAAAATTATATTAATAACAAATTTTGTGTAGATGTCACAACGAGTTCCGACGAGGATTACGTGCTATCAGTTTTAGCAATTAAACACTCAATATCGAGGAGAAGACACAGACTTCGAGTCAGATCGTATTTACAACTTCGAAATTTTGTCATTTACCTACCAAGAGCTACGGACTGATGACCGGTTTGGATTGGGCAACTTCTTTCGTGTTTCTGAAACCGATTTGGTTTTACTTATCAGGTCCGATGTACAGATGTGATGTGATAAGATGTGCATGGTGCGCGCGGCGTTTGAAAATTAAACAAACCCTTCCCCTCTTCACCCGCGCGGGGAATGTATTCCGTGAAACTCGAAAAACAAAAACATCGTGTTTGCATACACAAATGTGTATGGCCACGCCTCTTTGTTTCGATGTTGTTGTGTAATGTTTCGAAAAAACACGCGCAGGAGACACGGCTTTAGTTAAGTATTCTGAAGAACATTCAAGAAATAGCATCACTCTACTTTTGTGCATATTGTATTGGCATTAGTGTTCACTTAAATTATTATACCTAGGTCCCAACAGTATGTTTGACAGCCGATACTTGTTATGAACAAAATTATTGAAAACAGAAATAGGTAGGTATTGGAAAATACCAAAAAAATATTAACTTTAAATTGACATAAGAATAATCTCTCACCTTTTGGCTTCGGTTCTCCTTGGACCCTAAACGAAATATTAACATCTTCGCCCACAGAAATGAGGATATCTTTCTCAGGTCTGCCAACAATGATGGCAGGCTTTCCCTCCAGCTCGTTGGTCACCACAGTAATCGCAGCATTCATGTCCACATTGCCGTGAGTACTCCATGCCCTGCACGTATACATTCCTGACTCTTTTTCGGTGACGTCCGAAAGTGCTAGAGTATATAAACCCTGCTCCACAAACGTTCTTGCGTTTCTGTATACCTCGGTGACGGAGCGGCCTTCTCGCAGCCATTCTACCCTGGTAGGACAGCCTCTGATCTCCACCTGGAGGCCTATTGTGCCTCCTTGGGCGACTCTGTAGTCTGATAAGACGTTGGTGAAGTGTGGACGGCGGGACTCCAAACCTTGGCGATTGAAATGAGAGCGTTCTCTTGTGGCTATGTTTGGGCTGAGGCGGCTTTCTTTACCTGAAATTGAATAATTAAACATTATATTCAGTAATTCAGCTGCATCTGGTTAGACTGGAAGCTGACCCCAACATAGTTGGGAGAAGGCAGATGATGATGATTCAGTAATTTATATTGTGAAATATATAGTGAAATAAAAAAAATTGGTGATTATAATTTTTTCATAATATTTCGTAGTACTAGCTTTTGTCGGTGACTTCGTCTGCGTGTATTTTGTATTATATCTAGGCAAAGTATCATAAGCTAGAGATCTTAGACTACCTATCGTCAAATTTCATAACAATCGGTTCAGTGGTTTTGGCGTGAAAAGGTAGGTAGGTAGGTACTTTCGCATATTTAATCATTTACACTACAAAAATAGTTAACATGAGCATAAGTTTGTAATTTAAAATCATGTACTTAGCTAATTTGTCAAAATACAGTTTATTTTCTTTACAAAGTACTACCATTAATTGCTGTGATTGAATACCGTTACCTTGTTATGACATATAGACGGATCTATAACTATTTCGATGCATTAGGGTGAGGGATGTTGTAAGGTCAAACAGGATAAATCAAATTCAACAATCAAAACCGTCGTTTGACTCGTGTGTAATAATAATAATAGGACCAATAACAGTAAACAGAAATGTGTGTACCTACCAAATAACTTCAAAACATATAGTTTTCGATTTGTTACGAATGATTCGAAATGTTTTAAAACCGTTCGCGACAAAAGGGCAGCGTCTAGTGAGGCGGCTGTGATTCCCACGAGACTGGCCGGCGGGACCCGTCCGCCGCTAACCCCATACCGCGATTTTGGAGCGCACTGATTGGCCATAATTGGCGTGCATACAAATCTTACAATGTCTGTTTTGTATTATGCTAAAGGAGTACCACAGGGCTCACTCTTGGGTCCCCTTCTTTCATCATATTTGTCGACGATGTTGCGTCACGAAACTCTCGAATTACTTGCGACTTTTCTCTTTTATGCTGATGATCATCATAATCATAATCAGCCTATAATGTTCCCACTGCTGGGACACAGGCCTTCTCTCGGTGAGAGGGAGCTGATGATAATAATATTAAAATCAGTCTTTGGTGTGAATCTAACCTTGAATGCGGACAAATGTTTTTGCATTCGTTATAGCCGAAAATTTCAGCCAATACTTTTTCCTTACAAAATAAACGACATTACCTTGCAGGAGGTTTCTGAAATCCATGACACAGGCGTAATGATAGACCAAAAATTAAAGTTCACATCTCATATTAGGTATATCTCTGATTTGTAAAAAAAACGCATTAGCCTTATGTTCACCAACATTTAAATCAATTGGTTAAATATTTACCTAATCAGTTCTATATTTAATACTAGCAGCGCCCCGCGGTTTTACTTGTATAAGTTTAGATCCCGTGAATTCCCGTCAGAATATCGGGATAAACACTATCATATGTCCTTTCCTGGGACTCAAACTATCTCTATACCAAATTTCATCTAAATCGGTTCAGCGGTTTAAGCGTGAAGAGGTAACAGACAGACACAGTTTCGCATTATTATTGATATAATGTAGTTACATATTTATGATGTCCCAAATTGTTTACAATTTCTTGTAAGGCAAAGCTGTTTAGAGTTTTATGAAACTTACCATTGCCTATATTTTGGAGTCATGAACATGCTTAGATATTAAAGAACTCTACTGTACAGACGTCAGCACATCAAGTTACTACAATTTGTCAAATTTCTTTAATAGATTTTCAACTTTATCGCTAAAGTATAAGGTTCAAAGTTGATTGGGAAAATTTGACAGTTTCGGGTAGCTTGATGTGCTGGCGTCTGTACATACCTAATAATTATGAAAACCATAAAAATGAATCGCTGAAATGTATGTACCCGCATAACTTCCGAACGACTGCACCAAATTGGATAATTCTTTTTTTGTTGTGTTCGGCATTGTCAGGACAAGGTTTGATTGAAGGAAATTTTCGGAAAATAGTTTTTTTTTTTATTTCTATTTTTTGTAAAATTTATTATTTAATTTTTTTAACAGACTAATAACAATTACTTTTAATAACCGTACTGTACTGTTTAATGTGATAACCTAATCGCCACTCTGTATAATATGGAACTCACCAGTATAACTAACGACATGGGTGATTTGATCCGTCCATACGGAGTTCTCAGCTTTGCAGGTGTATTTCCCACTGTCGTCGGGAGTGGGTGAGCTGATTGCCAGCCTGCACACCCCATCTGCGAGGTAGTAGGCTTGGTACCTCTCGTACGTTGATATCGGCTTGTCATCCTTTAGCCACGTGATCGTTGGAAGAGGCTGGCCGCGGATTCGGCATTCGAGTACAAGCTCGTTTTCGGCGAGGTGGTAAGTGTCTGCGTGGAAAATAAAAGGTTACTTATTACTTATAATAGTTATTGGCGGACCGGGAAAACCATTTAGAAAGCCATACTATAGGTACTTCCTTCCATAAATAAAAGAAAAGGCCAGGAGCGAGTCGGAATCGCACACGAAAAATTCCGTACCACAGTAGTACAATAATTAGCATGGCATATTAAAAAAAAACACATTTCGTGTAGGAGATCCCCTTTAATTTTTAACTTTATTTTATATTTATTATACCGGTGATAGAAATACACAGCCTGTGAAAATTTCAACTGTCTACCTACACACTTTCGCATTTATAATACTAGCAGCGCCCCGCAGTTTCACCCGCATAAGTTTCGATCCCGTGGAAATCTATATATATAAAAGAAAGTCGTGTTAGTTACACCACTTATAACTCAAGAACGGCAGAACAGATTTGGGTGAAAATTGGTAGGGAGGTAGCTTAGAGCCAGGAGACGGACATAAGATACTAAAAAAAATCAGAAAAAAAAAAAAAAAAAAGAATCAGACTTGGAATAACAAAACGCAAATGACAGGGCTAGGAGTAGGCTCGGGGTAGGGCAGGAGTAGGGTAGGAGTAGGGGTAGAGTAGGAGTAGGGTAGGGGTACGGTAGGAGTAGGGTAGGGGTAGGGGTACAGTAGGAGTAGGGAAGGGTTAGGGTAGGAGTAGGGTAGGGGTACGGTAGGAGTAGGGAAGGGGTAGGGTAGGAGTAGGGTAGGGGTACGGTAGGAGTAGGGTAGGGGTAGGGGTACAGTAGGAGAAGGGAAGGGTTAGGGTAGGAGTAGGGTAGGGGTACGGTAGGAGTAGGGAAGAGGTAGGGTAGGAGTAGGGTAGGGGTACGGTAGGAGTAGGGTAGGGGTAGGGGTACAGTAGGAGTAGGGAAGGGTTAGGGTAGGAGTAGGGTAGGGGTACGGTAGGAGTAGGGTAGGGGTAGGGGTACAGTAGGAGTAGGGAAGGGTTAGGGTAGGAGTAGGGTAGGGGTACGGTAGGAGTAGGTTAGGAATAGGGTAGGAGTAGGGTAGGGGTAAGGGGTAGAGAAGGGGTAGGAGGAAGATAGGAGAAGGGCAGGGGTAGGATTGGTAGGAGTAGGGTAGGGGGTTTTAGTAGGACACCACGCGAACGAAGTCGCGCCGGGCAGCTAGTATCGAGATAAAAGTTATCCTATGTCCTTTCCCGGGACTCAAAGTAAGTATCTCGGCGGTTTAAGCGTGAAGAGGAAACAGACAGACACACTTTCGCATTTATAATATTAGTATGGATAAGAAATTTCCCCTTCCAAAAATTGTTCAACGTGCTTATAGAAGTTTTCACTTCAAAAAGTCTTTTGTAAATGTTTAATCAAATATCAATCATCCGTCATCCTTTTCCTATGTTGGAGAACCAAATGAACCATATCGTAAGATAAATGATGAATGATTTATGTCCTGTAAGTAGGTTTGTACAAATAATTTTCTCACACGTCAATCATATTTTTATAAGCTAGATGAGGCCGGCGTTTCCTACCTGACTGAATAATCCTATCTGACGGTAAAGTATCATTCTCCCTTGCCAATCATTGACACTCCTTTTATAGACAAATTGAACTACTATTCACACGAAAAAGATGCATTTCCATTCAATATATTCAGAATGCCTATATAAATAATTATTTCGGCTACCCCTAATATCTAACGACGCCCCTAGAAACTTTGATAATGGAGTAAATTCATTTCAATAAGCCCTAATCATTCTTACCGTACACCGTACGTAAATAGCAGTGTCCGTAAATGGTATTAACAAAGTGAACGGAACTGCCACCTGTAAGAATTGCTTCAAATAACCAGTATTTCCTTCCCTTAACTTACAACGTAGTTCATTCAACATTTTCCTGACAGAGGGCGACTCTTACCCCAGCAGGTACTGTTTTGTGACGCAAAATATTAGATTGATATTTCATTTTAAAGTTGCCAGTTTAAAAAATATTATTAGTATAATTACAGGTTTATACTGCGTTCGGAACTTAAGCATTTTAATGGAATTATTTAAGAAAAGGGAAGTACGTCATTGGAAACAATGATTTATTGAGTTTACCTTTACGCAGTCACAGGCGCCATCTTTATGTCCGGAGAACTAAATAAACTGTAGCGTTTAGTTAGTTCTCCGTACACAAAGAAGGCGCTTGTGACTGCGTAAGGGATAGCTCGGTGAGTCATACCATAGACTATACACTTATAAACTCGAGGCCGTGACCTTCAGGTGATATTAGGAAATATCAACAGTTTGGCTATATTTTGCGTGAGTCATCGTTTCAAACATAGGTACGTTTTGTGTGAGTTTAAGATTTTTTCATTACCTATTTGTTGTACAACTTAGCCAAAGGACTCACACATAAAAATAGGTATCAACACGTCTAATTCTCCGAAGGGTAGGCAGAGTAACAGGTGTATATCTTTTTAGCTAAATATTTTAAGATAAAATGAAGCCTTTCTAATAATTTATATATCTAATATTATAAAGAGGTAGTGTGTTTGTATGTAGAGGGTAATGAATTAGAGGGTCCGGAATTACTCAAATACTCGTCTGATGCCGAAAATGTTTTCACTGATACAAAGCTACACTATTGCAGAATGTCATAAGATATGTTGAATCAAGAAACTTTACGCGGACGAACTCGCGACAGTACTTAATGATATTATTAATGAATAATAACAATATATTGGTAGAAATATAGGTGGTTCTTTTTGGAGGCTATTAATAAAACTTAAAACGTTTCAGATACATTCAATTATATATCGCTTTTTCCCTTTTGGCCATTTGGTCTCTAATAGCGAGCCGCCCCTGTTTTGCAAAATTTTTACGACTTGACGAAACATCGAGATTTCTATACCATAAATAAGTTTAATATGAATGTATTATAGTACACTTAAACCTTCCGAAATAAATTCTTAAAATGATAATGAACACTACATCAAAATCCGTTGCAAAGTTCTGTTTAAAAGAATAACGTGGTCACATGCAGACGCGAAAAGCGACTTTACATTTTATTTATAGATAATAATTATACAGACTGGATTTTTGAGACGGGGCAGTGGCATAACCAATGTAGCTACGGGCAAAGGGTTTTAGGAAACTGTCCTTAACTTATTTAGTCAGCAATAAGGGGCAATTTTCACAAAAACTTTTTTCATACCAATTGATCCTGTCGCTTATAAGCATCAAAAAACTCTACCGATTCAAACGAGATTTGAGCACTAGAAAAGTCAAAAATCCCATACTTTCGTAAGAAATGAGACTCTCACTTGTTTTTTATGATAGGTAGACTGGCCTGTAGTAGATGAAGGAAATAAGTATTTAAACAATTTTTCTCTAACGATAAAAAATAATAAAGGTAGTTACTTACCGCGAATAGATCTCGTGAAGGTCGGCGGAATAGGAGAGGCTTCGAAACTCGGGTAGACCTTAAGGTTGGCAGACGTGTTGACAGATCCGTTCTCATTCTCCGCTGTGCAACTGTACTCAGCCGAGTCACTCACGACTGCATTCAAAACCTCCAGAGTAATGAGTCCATCCATAAACTTAGTTTTAAACTTCAATTTATTGTCCAACAGCACGCCATTCTTATACCACGTAATCTTAGGATCCGAAGATGATAGAACACTGCATGTCAGTTTGACTCGGGAGCCTTCGACGGCAGTTCTATCTGTGAGGTAAGTAGAAAATACTGGTTTCCGCTTTAGGTCCCTAGAGAGCCCTGAGCGTTTTTCAGATATCAGGCTTCTCGCTTCGCTTAGAGCTTTCGATCTGTGCCTATCAACTCTTCTCTCAGAATCACTTCTGTCATACCTCTCTGTTCTTCTTTCAGATTCGCTTCTTTCAGGCTGAGGTGGGGCAGATGATCTCAGCTGCGAGTCCAATATGATCGTTTGAGCTTTGTATATTCTGGCACTTCTGCCTAAAGATTCCCTTTCAGAGAACTTTTCATGTTCAAATGTTTTCTCTCTGTAGCCAGAAGGCCTCATAAACTCCATGGTGTAATCTCTGTGGTTGTGGTCAGTGAATTTGGCTCGGTCATCGGACTTTTGTCTAGTTGGTTCATAATTATACTCTCTGATATAGTGATCTTCTCCATCCGTTTCTCGGTTTGCAGAGACGTCACCGTTTTGTTTCCTTTTAGGTTTAGATTCTCTTGACGTGTCTACCTCTGAGGATGATATAGGCCTCGGAGTTGTTACATTTAAGTCTTTCTCTATTTCTCGTCGCCTCTCTTCTCTTTTTCTTCTGTCTGTTTCCCTAATTTCTTGTTCTCGTTTTTCATATTCTTCTTGTTCTTTTATCAGACGGAGTTTTTCTTCTTCTTTTCTCTTTTTAACAGCGTCTTTTCTAGCTTTTTCCGCTTCTTCGGCTTCTGTTTTCAAGCGAGCTTCCTCTTCTTCTCTTTTCTTTTTAGTTACCCGTTTTTTTTCTAACCTGGCCTTTTCTTCGTCTTCACGTAATTTTTCTTCTTGCTTTTCTTTTTCAAGTTTCTGAATTCTTTTCTTTTCCCTCTCTTGTTTTTTGTCTTCTTCCTGCTTTAATCTTTCTTCTTTCTCTTTAGCTTCTTGTTTTTCTTTTTCTTTTAACCTTTCATCATCCTTGCGTTTTCTTTCGGCTTCCTCCTTTTCTTTAACAGCTTTAACTTCCTGCTCTAGTTTTAACTTTTCTTCTTGTTTGCGTTTCTTTTCGGCTGCTTTTTTATCTTTTTCCCGTTTTTCTGCTTCTTTATCTTTTTTAAGTTTTTCTTCTTCTTCGCGTTTCTTTTCGGCTTCTAACTTTTCATTTTCTTGTTCCTTTATTTTAGCTTCTTCCTTCTTTTTGAGTCGTTCAGCTTCGATCCTTTCTTTTTCGCGTTTTTCTGATTCTACTTTTTCATGCCTATCTTTTATTTCTTGTTCTAACTTTGCTTTTTCTTTTTCTAATTTAGCTGCTTCTGCCTGTTTCGTTTCTGCATCTTTCTTGGCTTTTTCTTCTTCTTCCTTGCGCTTCTTAGATTTTGCCTTTTTGAGCTTATCGGCTTCATCTTTTTGCTTTTTGGTAAGCTCATCTTGTTTCACCTTTTCATCCTGTTCTAGTTTTTCCTGTAAACGCCTCTTTTCAAGTTCTTGTTCTTTCTCACGTTTTTCTGTTTCTTGTTTTTCTATTTGAGCTTTAGCTTCTATCTCCGCTTTTGCTTTTTCTAATTTGGCATGCTCAGCTTGTTTGAATTCAGCTTCTTTTTTAGCTTCTTCTTCTTCCTCTATTTTCTTTCTTGAAAGACTTTCTGTTTCTTGCGTTTCCTTCTCTTTTCTATCGCGCTCTTCAGCTTCAATACGTTCTTTTTCTAGTTTTTCCGCTTTAATGTGGTCCTCCTTGGCCTTTTCAACATCATCCTTTTGTTTTCTTTCAGCTTCTAATTTTGGATTTTCTTTAATTTTTTGCTCTTCATGCTTTTCTGTCCCTTTCCGTTGTTTTTCGGCTTCTATCCGTTCTTTTTCGTTCTTTTCAACCTCTATCCTCTGTTTTTCTAAGTTTTCAGCATCTATCCGCTCTTTATCAAGCTTTTCTGCATTAACACGCTCCTTCTCGATATTTTCAGCCTCAACTCTCTCCTTTTCGTGAATTTCAGCCTCAACTCGTTCCTTCTCGAGTTTATCAGCCTCTTGTTTTTGCTTCTTTTCGGTTTCCAAGTTCAATTTCTCTTTCTCTTCTTCCTCCTTTTTCTTCTTTTTCATAATTTTTTTCTTTTCTACCTGTTCTTTTTCCTTCTTAGTTCGTTCTTCATCTTCTTGTTGTTTCTTTTCTGCTTCAACACGCTCGGCCTCGAGTTTTTCAGCCTGTAGTCTTTCTTTTTCGATAATTTCGGACTCAATTCGCTCCTTCTCGAGCTTTTCAGCCTCAAATCGTTCTTTCTCTAGCTTTTCAGCTTCAACTCGCTCCTTTTCGAGCTTCTCAGCCTCAAATCGTTCTTTTTCGATCTTTTCAGCTTCTTGTTTCTGTTTCTTTTCGGTTTCCAATTTCAATTTCTCTTGCTCTTCTTCCTCATTTTTCTTCTTTTTCATGAGCTTTTTCTTTTCTGCCTGTTCATTCTCCTTCTTAGTTCGTTCTTCATCTTCTTGTTGTTTCTTTTCTGCTTCAACACGCTCAGCCTCGAGTTTTTCAGCCTCTAGTCTTTCTTTCTCGATCTTTTCAGACTCAATTCGCTCCTTCTCGAGCTTTTCAGCTTCTTGTTTTTCTTTCTTATCAGCTTCCAATTTAGTTTTCTCTTCTTCTTCTTTTTTCTTCTTTTTCGCAAGTTTTTTCTGTACAGCCTTTTCTTTTTCTTCCTTTGCTCGTTTTTCATCTTCTTCTTTCTTTTCTGCTTCAACACGCTCGGCCTCGTGTTCATCAGCCTCTAGTTTTTCTTTCTCGATCTTTTCAGACTGGATTCGCTCCTTCTCGAGCTTTTCAGCTTCAACTCGTTCTTTCTCGAGCTTCTCAACTTCAATTTGCTCCTTTTCGAGCTTTTCAGCTTCTTGTTTTTGTTTCTTGTCAGCTTCTAATTTAGTTTTCTCTTCTTCTTCTTTTTTCTTCTTTTTCGCGAGTTTTTTCTGTTCAGCCTTTTCGTTTTCTTCCTTTTCTCGTTTTTCCTCTTCTTCTTTTTTCTTTTCTGCTTCAACACGCTCAGCCTCGAGTTTTTCAGCCTCTAGTTTTTCTTTCTCGATCTTTTCAGACTCAATTCGCTCCTTCTCGAGCTTTTCAGCTTCAACTCGTTCTTTCTCGAGCTTCTCAACTTCAATTTGCTCCTTTTCGAGCTTTTGAGCTTCTTGTTTTTGTTTCTTGTCAGCTTCTAATTTAGTTTTCTCTTCTTCTTCTTTTTTCTTCTTTTTCGCGAGTTTTTTCTGTTCAGCCTTTTCGTTTTCTTCCTTTGCTCGTTTTTCCTCTTCTTCTTTTTTCTTTTCTGCTTCAACACGCTCGGCCTCGAGTTTTTCAGCTTCAACTCGTTCTTCCTCGAGCTTCTCAGCTTCAACTTGCTCCTTCTCAAGCTTTTCAGCTTCTTGTTTTTGTTTCTTATCGGCTTCTAATTTAGTTTTCTCTTCTTCTTCTTTTTTCTTCTTTTTCGCGAGTTTTTTCTGTTCAGCCTTTTCGTTTTCTTCCTTTGCTCGTTTTTCCTCTTCTTCTTGTTTCTTTTCTGCTTCAACACGCTCGGCCTCGAGTTTTTCAGCCTCTAGTTTTTCTTTCTCGATCTTTTCAGACTCAATTCGCTCTTTCTCGAGTTTTTCAGCTTCAACTCGTTCTTTCTCGAGCTTCTCAGCTTCAACTTGCTCCTTTTCGAGCTTTTCAGCTTCTTGTTTTTGTTTCTTATCGGCTTCTAATTTATTTTTCTCTTCTTCTTCTTTTTTTTTCTTTTTCGCAAGTTTTTTCTTTTCTACCTGTTCTTTTTCCTTCTTAGTTCGTTCTTCGTCTTCTTGTTGTTTCTTTTCTGCTTCAACACGCTCGGCCTCGAGTTTTTCAGCCTCTAGTTTTTCTTTTTCGATCTTTTCAGACTCAATTCGTTCCTTCTCGAGTTTTTCAGCTTCAACTCGTTCTTCCTCGAGCTTCTCAGCTTCAACTTGCTCCTTCTCAAGCTTTTCAGCTTCTTGTTTTTGTTTCTTATCGGCTTCTAATTTATTTTTCTCTTCTTCCTCCTTTTTCTTCTTTTTCGCAAGTTTTTTCTGTTCTGCCTTTTCTTTCTCTTCCTTTGATCGTTTTTCATCTTCTTCTTGTTTCTTTTCTCCTTCAACACGCTCGGCCTCGCGTTTTTCAGCCTCTATTCTTTCTTTCTCAATGTTTTCGGACTCAATACGCTCCTTGTCGAGGTGTTCAGCTTCAACTCGCTCCTTTTCGAAGTTTTCAGCCTCAACTCGCTCCTTCTCGAGCTTTTCAGCTTCAACTCGCTCCTTCTCGAGGTTTTCAGCCTCAACTCTTTCTTTCTCGAGCTTTTCAGCTTCAACTCGGTCCTTCTCGAGCATTTCAGTCTCTTGTTCATGTTTCTTTTCGACTTCCAATTTCGCATTTTCGTCTTCTTCTTTTTTCTTGTTTTTCGCAAGTTTTATCTTTTCTGCCTGTTCCTTTTCCTCCTTTGATCGTTCTTCATCTTTTTGTCGTTTCTTTTCTGCTTCAACTTGCTCATTCTCGCGCTTTTCAGTCTCTACCCGTTCTCTCTCGATATTTTCGGACTCAATGCGCTCTTTTTCAATCGCTTTTGCTTCTAACCGCTCTTTCTCAAGTTTTTCAGTCTCAATTCGCTCCTGCTCAAGATTTGTAGCCTCTTCTTTTTGTTGCTGCTCGGCTTCCAATTTCAACTTTTTTGCTTCTTTCTTCTGTTTTGAAAGCTTTTTCTTTTCTTCTTTTGATTTCTTATCTTGCTCTTCATCTTTTTTTTGTAATTCAGCATCAACTTGTTCATTCTCGAGCTCTACAGCCTCAGTCTGCTGATTTTTTCGCTTTTCAGCCTCCTCTTTTTGTCTACTTTCAGTCTGCTGATTTTTTCGCTGTTCAGCCTCCTCTTTTTGTCTACTTTTAGTTTCGACTTTAGTTTTATCATCTTCCTCATTTTTCTTTTTATCAAGTTCTGCCTTTTCAGATGCTTCTCTTTCTTTTTCGAGAAATTCTTCTTCCTTTATTTTGGCCTCACTTGGTTTTGTTTCTGCTTGTGATTGTAACTGAGCTTCGTCTTGGTTAGCTGTTGCCATATCAGCGTCATCCTTAATTCTATCGATATCCTGAGTTTCACTGGTTATGAGTTTCTTATCACGATTCTGCTCAGTCTCCAGATTTAATTCTAGTTCATTCTTTTGAGCCCAGTGTTCTTTCAGTTCAACTTGTTTTATTTCTTCTTCCTTCTGTTGATATTCTGTCTCTTCTGCTTCTGTTTTGTTAGCCTTTTTAGGTTCTGCCTCTTTAGTAGCTTTTCCAGCCGCTTCAGTTTCTGCCTTTAACTGATCGTCGGTTTCTTTGATTTTTTCTTCTTCATGTAAGCTACGTTCTTCTATCATAGATTTAACTTCTTCAGCTTGTTTAGATTTTGCACTGTCTTTTTGAGATTTTCTTTCAGATTCATTTTCTTTTGTTTCAATTTTAGCTTTTTCTTCCAATTTGCAAGCTTCTTCTTTTTCCCTTTCAAGTTTTTCTTGTTCCTGCCAAATTTTTTCTAAGTTTTCGACTTCGTCTTTTTTAAGAACTGCTACGTCTTCTTGTAAGAGATTTTCTTCTGATTGTTGCTTATTAACCGGTGTTTCTTTCTGCTTTTCTTGTTTCGCTTCTTCGGTGACTTCCTCTTCTTTTTGGCGCTCCACTTTAGTTTCCTGCTCTTCTTCTTCTGTATTTTTGGCTAATTCTTCTATTTTTGTAGGAAGCTCTTCTGAAATTTCTTTTACCTCTAAAATTACCTCAGATTGTTCATTTTCTGCTACAGTCTCTTTTTCAGCATCTTCCTGTTCTTTATCTGAACCTTGCGGTGCTGTTTCTTCTGAGTCTTGTTTTTTACTCGTACAAGTAGAAGGACCTGAAACTCCGCCTTTTGTTTGTTTTTCCTCAATTTTTTCCAGTTTTGAAGTCTCTTCTTCTTTTTCCTGTACCAGTTCGTCTCTTTTCTCTTTGGATAATTGTTCTTTCTTTTCTTTTTTATCTTGTTTTTTGTCTTCAGAGGCTTCTAAAGTTTCAGCTTCAAGTTTAGGTTCTTTAGTCTCTTCTTCAGTTACTGACTGCACGATTTCAATATTTTGAACTTCCGTAACTTCTGAACTTTGTTCTTTTACTAAGCTTTCTAGTTCCTCTTTTTTTGATTTTTCTTTTTCATACTCTTTCTGTTTGTCTAATGCATGTACTTTGGGTTGTTCAGTTTTCTTTTCTTTTGCCTCTACGACTTTGTTTTCTTGTTCTTGTTCCACCGTAGAATCTATGGTTTCGTTAACTTCAAGAGAAACACTCGCTATCTGATCATCTTCGATAGGTAGAGAGTCTTTGGCTTCGTCTATCTTTGTTTTTTCACCGGACTCAGCTGCAGGTAAAGTTTGTTCTTCAGTTACAGGAATACACTCCTCTACAGCTCTTTCAATTACTTCGGAAATTTCAGCCTCATGTAGTTCTTCCACTTCACTGGACTGTGCCATGGCCTCAGGCAATATTGCTTCACTCGCTAAAATACCCAACTCCTCCAAATTTTGCACAGCAGTAACAGCTTGCGCAGCTATTTCATCTACAAGTACCGAAGCAATTTGTTCTACTTCAGTTTTAATGTCCGTTTCCTGAATCATCACTTGTTTACGTATTTTTCGCTTTTTCCCTTCATCTTCAGCTTGACTTGTACTAGGTGACCCTAATGCTTTTTCTTCGGCTTTCTTAAGTTCCGTAATTTGTTCCGTTTCTTGGGCAGCCTGACTAATGTCATCCACTTTGTCAATTGTTTCGAGTTTATCCTTAATCTCATCATCTGTAGATGAGACAGTTCCAAGGGAAGTTTCTTGTTCAACAGCAGGTATTATTTGTTGTTCTAATATTTCTAGCTCTTGTTCTATTCCTTGCTGTTTAGTTTCTTTGGATAGTTCACATATTTTGATTTTTATGTAATCGGTAACATCAAATATTTGTGAAGAAAGTTCTTTGAACACAGGAATTTTCTCCTTGACCTCTAAAGTAGATTTCGATTCGATGTTAGCAAGACATCTGTTAAGATATTCAAGAAGATTGTTTACCTTTTTAATTGCTTGTGAGCCTAATACCGAAGCTTGTGGAACCAGTATTTCACAAATATTTGATTTCAGTTCTTCAAGTATAATCTTAGTAAATGCTGCATCACTTGGCAATCTAGCTGTTTTATCTAGATTGATATAAAACTTGATGTCTTCAAAATGATTCAAAACCTTGCGCAATGATTTTTTATATGCCTTCCATTTTTCTTTATTTTCTTCAATAATTTCTAAAATACCGGATACATTCTTGATCGAACGTAAAAGAGTTTCGGATGGTTTACCGTAGTTTTCGAACATGTAAATTTTTTGTATACTCGAAATAGTCCCCCGCATGTTAGATATACTCCCATAAACAGAGTGGACGGCTGTAAGTATTTGATCCCGTACTTCTGTTTTAAGACTAACATTAGCCAAATCTTTCTCTAGCGTAAAAACTTTATCTTCTAATTGATCAAGAATTTGTACAACTTCAACGCCTTTTTCTATCAAAACGTCAGCGCTATCCGCAAAGCTTAGTTTTAGTGTTTTAATTGTATCCTTAAGATTGTTCAAACTCGACACAATGTCAGCCAAGTTACCTTCTCTGATGTTAACTTTAGAGGCCTGTTCCAAAAGTTTTACTGTTTCATCTGTCTCAGTGGAACATTTTTCTAGAATGGTTTCATTTTTGAGTTCTACAGATGAGGTTTCAGTAATTTGAACCTCTTGTGTTTCACTCATATTGTTGACTAGAAGTTGTAATGTGGCGCAGGCTTCCTGAAGTAACTCTGGTGGACTATCCTCATTAATCTGGAGCTGCACACTCCTCACGCTACATTCTAAATCTTCAAGTGTCTCATTGAGAGTGTCATTTGCAGTTCCGTCATAATCCCGCTTGAGTTTAATAATGACAGTCTGTACTTCATCAAGTGCATCTCTAAGAGCTTCATTGTCTTCAACTTCCCTGACTGTTGGTAGATTTATTTTATCTGTCACTTCTTGAAGCAATACTTCCAGTTGTTTCATTGAGCTTTCTTCCATTTCAGGGATTTCAACTGAAAATAAATTTAAAAATTTAATGTTATTATTTATCCGCAGGAGATTGAAGTTATTTAATTATTTATAATACACTAAACGAGGAGACATCAGGTTCCTTTAGATGGCATGTTAACTATGTAGATGATTTTTGGTTCATTATAATCTTACCTATTTCCGCTGCCATGAGAACTAGAGGCATTCCAGAAACGACCGCTTTCTCTAAATCTTCCTGCAAATGCGATATGATTTCAGACACTCTTTGAAGGGCGTCAGGTTTGGCCATCAGTGCGATCTCCTCCGCGCTCTCCAATGCTTTAGTATGAAGATTTGATAAAGCATCTTGCAACCTTTGTGCCACTTTAGCCTGTTCTACTTTGGCCTCCTCCAATAAACCGGGGTTTTCAGCGACTTCAACAAACTCTATACTTTCTTTCAAGACTTTAGCCAATTCAATCGAACCGTTCAATTCTTGAGAGTTGGTTAGCTCCGAAATGACACCAACTAGTTGTAAAACTTCATCCGATATAAACTCATCAATGTGCTGAATGAGACCTCCTTGTTCTGAAAATAAAAAAGTGTGTTATCCTTGATCCAATAATGGTGATAACACCAAAAGCGAGACTTACAGCCGCTATACAATTATTAAATGCGAGTAAAAATTTGCGTGTCTTTGTGTGTGTGCTAATGTGAGTTAAGTTTAAATTGCCGATCCTAGAAGCCGAAAGATTAGGACTAATTTAAAATGATATTATTTATAACGTATCTACCTAATAGGCCACGCAAGAAAGTAGTGGGAAAAAACATGTTAACTCCTGAAAAAAAAACTTGGCGCAAGATAGGTTTTATGAAGTATCATGAATTAGGTAAGTATGATGTAAAACTTCAAACAGATGAATAAATAAATTATCTTGTTTACCGGTTCTTGCTACCAAACTACGCATCATGGTATCATATTTTTCACATTCACTTAGTTTTGTACCTATTTCAACTTTTGTATCAAATATTTCTGATAAATTATCTGAACTAGGAACTAAAAACTCATTACTAAATGTTTCGTTTATAATGGGTTCTAGTTTCTCTGGAGACTTAAAATCATTATTTACGTCTTCAACAACTAGTTTAGAGTCATCCAACAAAGCCTTTTCTAATATTGGAGGTTTAATCACTTCTATTCCACATTCATTTCTTTCTATGTTATCTGAAAGCTCTAATTTCATGGAATCATCAGTTTTCACTAAAATTGCTTCTTTTTCAAATGTTATGCTCATTTCTTGCATTGGCGTTAGTACTTCTAATTGAGTATCAGTAGTATTCAGCTGTAACGCACTTTCAGTCAGCATTATATTCATTGGAGTTATCGTCTCTATTAAAGATTCAACAGTTTCATGTAAAGAATTTGATTCGACAGTTGTCGTCAGAACATTTACTGACACATCCTCACATTCCAAAACAATTGGTACATCTTGATTTGAAATAGCATTATCAGTCTGCCTTGGAGTTGCAGATATCGGTAAGTTATCTGTTACCGGTGTCGATGGTTCTAAAATTAAAGGATGACAAATTTCTGTACAAACTGATTCTTCTGGGCAAGAAATTACTGTACTCGTCAATGATGTTGGTTCCTCATCTTGTAATGTCTTTTCCATCACACCATCATCAAATTCTGGGTTCGTTGTGATAAGTTCCGATGCATTTTTATCAATGGGTGTTTCGGGATCGATTGCTTCAGTTACAGTACGCGTTACCATAGCTTCATTTAGATTTAAGGTTTCAGAATTGATTGGTGCAGTATCTTGATTAACATCAAATATTTCTGAAAGCGCTGATACTAAAGAAACAGTAGCATCAGGTTGAATTTCTTCACTTTTATTAACATTTTCTAGTAAAAGTGTTTCATTATTAGCTATATTGTCTGTAGGTTTTACAGCGTCCGAAAATGTGACTTCTTTGATATGTGTTTGCGCATCAAGAATTAAAGGATTGGAGTCCATAACTTCCTGAAAATTTTCAGTAATATTATTTTTTTCAGATATTTGTACTTTCTGGCTCATATCAAAATTCTCGGATATTTGATCACACTCAGGTAAATGTTCAATTAGTTTTGGTTGAGTAAAATCTTTGAGAGCATATTGTTGTAGGTTCTCAGAAGGTTGTACTTGCTCAAAAATAAGCGGTGGAACTTCTTCATTTATAGCATTTTTCTCGTTTCCAACAGTTTTGATAGCATCTTTGATAATTTCTTCAATTTGTTCAAGGACCATCAATTCAGCTTCATGGCTCGGTACTACCTTTTCGGCTGCACAATCTTTGGTTTCCAGTTCCGTTGCCACAACTAATTGTAATTCTTTTAATGGCATAGGAATTTCTAAAACAACAGGTTGTAAGTCTTCAGTTGCCACAGTTTTTTCATCAAAAATGAGTTTAGGTTCTGTAGCAAAACTTTCGGTTTCATCAGAACTAACACTTTCTAAGCAGACTGGTTCAGTTTCCTGACACACAACAGATTTTTCAATATTTTCTATAGATAGAGCTGCAGTAAATTCAAGCTCTTTTTCTTCTACTGGTGTCAAGGATTCCAATATAAGAGGTTGTAGATTCTCACTTAAGATCAAATTGTCGGTTGCTTGAGGTGTTTCGCCAGTGGAACTGACATCAGTTGTTTGTGCAGAAATAGTTGTTTTTTCAATAGGTGATACTTGTTCTAAAATTGCTAGAATGTCTTCTTTAACAGCAATAGTTCCTAACATTCTTTCTACGCTGTTCACAGCTATTTTGTCGGTTTCTTCTATTTGCTCAAATATGACTGGATCAACTTGAGTTGGAGCAATCTTTTGTGTTTCATTTTCATCATCACCAGATTTCAGCGGAGTTGCAACAACCAATTGAATATCTTCAATGGGTAATAAAGTTTCTAGGAGCACTGGCACAGAAGATTCAACTTGATGGACAGGTGCAATATTTCTTAATAAATCTTCAGTAACATCGGTTTGAAATAAAACTTCTGCGAACGTGTCAATAGGTGTCACTGGCTCTAAAACTAGAGGTTGAGAGTTTTCAGTAAAAGCATTTGCTACCTTTTGATCTTGTTCGATTACAGTAGCAGAGATTGGACCTTCGTCAACATTTACAGATTCTGATAAAATCACTTCATCTGTTTGACCTAAATTTATTTCCTTAAGAGAATTTTCCTCAACATTTGGATGAGCAAATGCAATACTTTTTTCCTCAACAGGTGTTACTGACTCTAACAACATTGGAGACAAGTTGCTGTTTATTGCAATTGATCCGTCAGTAGATGGTTCGTCAGATGTGGTTGCCAATATTAATTGCACTTTTTCAATTGGTGCCACAGAGTCTAAAATGACGATTTCAGCCGTTTCCTGAATTGCTGATGCTTCTTTAGCCGCTTCATTTGTTTCAACAGCAATCATAGAACTGTCACTCGCTTTCTGCAGTGATGATGATAGGCTCACCGGTTCGTTATCCAATATTTTATCTGTAGTAATAAGCGCGGTTGCTGTTTCTGGTTCTTTTTCTGGCATTACAGAATCAAAAACGATAGGTTGCAAAGACTCATATATAGCTAATTTTTCGTCAAAAACATCTTTTACCTCAATTATGTTTTGAGGAATTCTGTCAGCATCACTTTCAAAGAGCAAAGTTGCATTATTTTCACCTAGTGCTGTTTTTTCAGTGATATCAGCTTGAAGCCTTGTTTCTATTACAGGTTTCTTCATAGGAGTTAAAGGTTCCACCACCAGCAATTCGGAACTTTCACTTAAGGCTTCTAGTCTAGAACCACCATCATTAACTAAAACGGTAGCTTCCGTTTCATTAGAAACTACTTGTTCAAACAGGATTGGTTCATTTTCAAGAACTGGTACTACTTTTTCTGATTTGACTTCAGTTGACTGGTCCGCAATCATCGGCTTTATTTCATCTATAGGTATAACAGATCCTAGAACCATGGGTGGAGAAATTAGACTTACCGATAAAACCGTATCTAATGCAACTTTTTCATCAGTTACAGTGTTACAACACTCGTGGATGGTTTCACTGTCAGTAGATTTTTGTAAAGAAATGTTTTCCGTATTATATTCAATAGATGTTACTGATTCAAAAACGAAAGGTTGAGACGATTCACTAATAGCTTCATGACATCCTACATCTTTCATCACCGCAATATTTTGATTAGTTCCATCGATGACACTTTCAAATAAGACTGGTATGATTTCTTGACTAGGGAGTACCTTTTTAACGATTTCCGGTTCCAATTGAACAGCCATCATAGGGCTTACCTCTGGAATAGGATTCAAAAGTTCTACATCCATGGGTTGGAAAGTTTCACTTAAAGCTACCTCCTCATCTAGGTTATTAATCTCCAGTTTTAAACTTTCTATTAATATAATAGGTTCAGTTATTTGCATAGCTGTCTCGGTATTTTGAGCATCAACGATTTCCTCAATAGAAGAAATTTCTATCATTACAGGCTTTTCGTTGGACTCTAATTCATCAATACCTTGTGTGTGTTCATGTGTGATTTTAGTCTCATCGTTTGTACTTGTTGTCTCGTGAAATAATAGAGTTGGATCTTCTAGGCCAACGCTTTCAGAGTGTGTGTCTGAAAATATGTAAGTAAGGGTATTTGAATATTTGTGTATTGTGCATGCGAAAGTGTAAGCGTTGTTATTATCTCAGAAACTTAAGTTGAATTTGAAGAATTATTTAAGAAGTATTTTTTAACAAACAGCCTTACATTTTATTCCACATAATGCTTATTAATACAAATATTATGAGTTTATTTAGGTTATAAAACCATCTACGACGTAACTTTAATGTTTATATTTAGCAGTTAATGATTTTGTTATTGTTTGCGACAGAATACATATTCACTACGCTATCAAGAATCATTTTGGATTATGGCGTCTGTTTAAACGTATTTTACTCTATCACATGATGCACAATAGTTTGTTATTATTTTAATAAATGTAGTATTATGCTAACTACTACGGCATAAGTGAGTTATAGAAATAATTATTCGTCTTTTACCGTCTTTCATTTGCATAATTTCTAAATCATGGCAAACTCGCTCACTTTGTTTGTCATTGGTTTTTACAGTAGTAACGTTCGGAGTTTGAACAATGGTATCATCGCCCTTCGTATCAACATCTTGTTTATTATCCTGTTCATCGGTAGCTGTTTGTATTGTAATGGTGGTTTCTCTTTCAGATTCATTCCTTATTTGTGCAGTTTTATCTTTACCAAGGGGTAGTTCCTCAAGGAGGTCATGAATTTGATTGATTTCACCTAAACTTTTGTCTTCATGAACTTTTAGTGTACCAGGTACGTCATGCGAAACAGTCATTGTTCCTGGAGACTGTTCTACGAGTAAATGTCCACTAACACCATTGTCTGATTGATCTTCCAAATCAATTGGTGGTACTTTTTCTTCCAATTTTAGTAAGTCGTCTGGTCCTTTATTTTCCTCAGATAGCAAACTTGATTTTTTATAAGGTACTGATCCTTCACATTCTGTTTTGAAAAATGCTTTGTATAAATACAGCGAGTAAAGATAAAGTTACATTTCCAACGTTATAAATTAACTAACTACTGGCAAAGAAAGAGGATTTAATGTTCATTAGTTTTGTGAAAATGATATATTTAAGCCTAAATTTATTTATTAGTGTAATTCATTTAAACATCATAACAACCATATCGATCTATCTGAGACCCTTACTGCAATTGACCATTAGAATTCTGAAAAGCTTTATAATTAGTGTTTAAAAAGTTCCTAGTTTTTTACTAAACTGGCATGTGTTATAGGAATTACATATTATTTTGTATTAGTTGTTTTCTAACATTACATTGTATTTGATTTACCGATAAAGTTGTGCAAATCCCGTGTCTGTTCTAGAACATGCAAGCATTTGTTTTCCTTTTCAGTATCTAACTCCTGATTTTCAATTTTTTTCAAAACATTTTCGTCCAGAGTTACTTCTAGAGAACCCATAGGACATAATATGTCGTTAGCAGCAGTAGTAGTAGTATTGATATTGGAATTTTCCACTGAAATTTCAGCATTTATTGGGTCGAAAGTAGCTGGTAAATCCTCATTAAGAAATTCACCCACTACAGGAACTATGATAGTTTTTGCAGTTTCCATTAGCAATGATTCTAGAACATCACTCCGAGTTATCCTGCCGCATTCCAAGTCAAGTGATTCATCAGTTTTTTCAATGATTACAACTTGTGGATTATCTCCAACAGTGTTTGTAATTGTTTCATTATGACTAGCAAGTTCATTCATTCCTCCAATTTCTGCAAGCACTGTTACTGAAGTATCCATATTTAAATAATCATCTGCCTTGGTACATTTTGCAGGCATATCGTCAACTTTTGTGTCTTCTAGTATTTCTTGTTTAGAAACTAAACTAGTATTTTCGCTACTTTCAGTGAATTTTGAAATTTGGATAAGAGTATCTTTTTCGAATTCTGATTGATTAATTAAACTATGCGTTGTGTCATCTTTGTGTTTTATTTCGTCATTCAAATTTTGAGCCTCAATTTTAGGTATAATTTCTTCTAATTGAGTACTATTTAACTCTTCGTTGCATTTATCATCCGAAAGTAACTCGGAACGTAGTGAAATTACTGTATCAAGTTTGCTTGCCAAGGTTTCAGCAATATTAAGAATATTAAACAACGTTTCTTTACTTATTACTGGGTGTTTTTGTTCTACGGCTTCAAGAGCTACTAATTGCAATGCTAATAAAGCACTGTTTAAATCTAGTACTAATGAAACTTGTTCTTCTTTTATTTGGGTATTTTTGTTAAATATTTCTTGAAGAGCTATACTATTACGTAACTGTCGAGCTACTATTATTGACTGAGATAATTCAGTATTGTCTGAAGCTTCGGCTAATTTATTCACTATATCAATTATGTCATCGGATATGTACTGATCAATGTTGTGTAAAAGTGTGTCTGTAAAAAATCATAGATTATATTTTAGTAAGATAAAGAGAAAATTTGTAAAAAGGTAATTTTTAATAGTGGTGTTATTTTTAATCTATGTCAATTCATTAGTATAGAATATAATAAGCTAATGTGATGTTTCAGTTTTAGTAGCCTTTTTTACTTATTATTATTATGCTTGTATTTAAGTAAAATTCCTTGTTTTGCTGTAATACTGACATTTTATACATAACTTATCTTTATCTTCATGAGTTTTATATAAAATATGAAATCACATTCAAGTCACTTTACAAAGACTGATATTATTTTGAGGAACGAATCCACAAGTTAAAAATAAAAGAAAAGATCTACATTGATTTCGTCTTGTACCATGATCATCCATTAATGATTTCTGTGTCAATTTGAAGTTTTCCCTTAGCACCAAGAAAACAATTTATTACACTGCCAAAGTATATTTATGTTAAAGCATTTTTATATTATTCAAATTGACTTCTGTAAGTATCGTTAAGGCAAGGCAGTAAATAAGAGGCCATGATAATTATTTGTGTGATATGGTGTGTAAAAGTGTTACAAAATGAAAGAGTCACAATGTATTTTAATGAATGCCAATAACTACTTAAACTATAAATTATCGATGCCGAACTCAAAACCCTTACTACTTACACTTATAATTACAAGCTGTAGTGATAATTATATTAATTGCTGCATCTACGACTATACCAACAAATGAAGGCGCGAAGGCGCCGCGCCGCCGCTACCCGTTAAACAAAAGCACGTATAGGTGAACGATAGCGTATCAGCTAAATACCATATTACAAAATCGCAACTACCATACCATAATATGTATTATTACAAAATACAAAGCGAATAGCTTCGGTCGTATTGTTAATAATAACTGTTAAATGCATGAAAATAAATTAACTGCAGATAATAAAATGTGATATTACATAGCATAATCAGCCTATAATGTTCCTACTGCTAGGATACAGGCCTCTTCTCTGTGAGAAGGAGTGGACCGTAATGCACCACGCGAGCCCAGTGCCACATGTCTTCGAATTTTTGGTTCTAGGACATGCCGGTTTTCTCTCGATGTTTTCCTTCACCGTTTTGAGAGCAGTGAGCGCCTGCCTGGGTTCGAACTCACGACCTACTCGTAAGTCGGGTCCGATACCACGGGGCCACCACTGCTCTCATATTCTCAAAATATTAATATTTCATGAAACCATAACTACATATGCCTTCGGATACTGCTGCAGAGAAAAAAATGTTTGAATATTTACACTGATGCAAGAATATTTATTTTGACTTCAGCCAGCCGTGCAATTGCTAAAATTTATTATTTTGTGCATTATGCTGCGCATGTATAACTCCACAGTATGGCAAATATATTTTACGAGTAACAATCACGTCAATACGTTTGACCGTTAAATCTTATTGAAATACTCGATTGATGAATGTGTCAGCCATCATAGGTGAACGGCCTTTTCATTTGGTGGCCAATAGGAGTATTTGAGAAAATCAGGAGCAATGTGTACGAAAGCTTTCATACCAATCCGTACACTTTCGTCACCGCGAGTTTCATCAAAGTTCGCCGTGGTAATGGAAGTTATACGTTATTTTAATGATGAATATCAATAAAATAAAATTTTAAATGTCTACTTTTTGAAAGTCATACTGTGTAGCTATTTAGCATGTTAGAATAACAAAAGCCGTTCTACGAAATTTAAAAAAAAAAAACATTATTATTAGCGTCACAACATTTATTATTACCGAGAGTAATCTTTGTTGCTTCCGTTGGTTGAGGAACGCTTTCTTCTGGAGCTAGTTTTGAAACAGCTTCAATAGTATCCGGCAGAAGCAAAGCCGAAGAAGCTTCACACGTATCTTCTATAAATTCAGTTAGTTTAGTTTCAGTCACTGCGTCTAGTTCAGGAGCTTCAGTCTCTTCTGTCATTTCTTGGCTAACACCAATGTTTCCTTCAAGTGTTTCCTTAGCAACTTCACTGACTAGTTTTCTTTCTTGTTCTGACTCCTTTGTTTCTGCTTCTGCAATAGTTTCTATGCTCTTTATATCTGATACCTCTGTATTTTCGGTGCCAATGGCTACCTTATCATGCTCTTGTGCAGCACTTATTTCAACACTTTCATTGACAACTTGTGATTCAGTTTTGATAACCTTCGGTTCTAACTCAATATTTTTATCTATATTAGTTTGTTCACTTGCTGTCTCTTCTTGATGTAATGGTCTAATTTCCTCCATTTCTATACTTGTAGTAGTTTCTTTACCAACAACTACAGGTTGATCTGTTATGATGGCATCACTAATTGCTATTCCTTGTTCTAGAGGTTGAGGTTCTACTACATCAGTAGCCGCGGTTGTTTCAACACTTTCTGTATCCAACTGTGCCTGTGCTTCAATAACCTTCGGTTCTTGCTCAATAGATTTATCAATATTGGCACGTTCACTTGCTGTCTCTTCTTGATTTAATGGTCCAGTTTCCTCCACGTCAACACATATAGTAGTTTCTTTACCAACTACTACAGGTTGATCTGTTATAATGGCATCATTCATTGCTATTCCTTGTTCTAAAGCTTGAGGTTCCACGACATTAGTAGCCGCGGTTATTTCAAAACTTTCTATATCCAACTTTGATTCAGTTCCAATAACCATAGGTTCTTGCTCAATAGATGTTTCTACAATGACTTGTTCACTTGCTGTTTCTTCTTGATGTAATGGTCTTATTTCCTCCACTTCAATACTTGTAGTAGTTTCTTTACCAACTACTAGAGGTTGTTCTGTTATGATGGCATTACTGATTGCTATTTCTTCTTCTAAAGTTTGAAGTTCTACTACATCAGTAGCCACGGTTGTTTCGACACTTTCTGTATCCAACACTGCCTTAGTTTCAGTAACCATCGGTTTTTGCTCAATAGATGTTTCAACAATGGCATGTTCGCTTGCTGTTTCTTCTTGATTTAATAGTCCAGTTTCCTCCACTTCAACACATGTGGTAGTTTCTTTACCAAGTAATACAGGTTGCTCTTTTATAATGACATCACTAATTTCTATTCCTTGTTCTAAAGTTTGAGGTTCTACTACATCAGTAGCGGCAGTTATTTCATAACTTTCTATATCCACCTTTGATTCAGTTCCAATAACCATCGATTCTTGCTCAATAGATGTCTCTACAATGGCTTGTTCACTTGCTGTTTCTTCTTGATGCACTGGTCTTATTTCCTCCACTTCAATACTTGTAGTAGTTTCTTTACCAACTACTAGAGGTTGCTCTGTTATGATGGCATCACTGATTACTATTTCTTGTTCTAAAGTTTGAGGTTCTACTACATCAGTAGCCACGGTAGTTTCGACACTTTCTGTATCCACCTTTGATTCAGTTCCAATAACCATCGGTTCTTGCTCAATAGATGTTTCTACAATGACTTGTTTACTTGCTGTTTCTTCTTGATGTAATGGTCTTATTTCCTCCACTTCAATACTTGTAGTAGTTTCTTTACCAACTACTAGAGGTTGTTCTGTTATGATGGCATCACTGATTGCTATTTCTTCTTCTAAAGTTTGAAGTTCTACTACATCAGTAGTCACGGTTGTTTCGACACTTTCTGTATCCAACACTGCCTTAGTTTCAGTAACCATCGGTTTTTGCTCAATAGATGTTTCAACAATGGCATGTTCGCTTGCTGTTTCTTCTTGATTTAATAGTCCAGTTTCCTCCACTTCAACACATGTGGTAGTTTCTTTACCAAGTAATACAGGTTGCTCTGTTATAATGACATCACTAATTTCTATTCCTTGTTCTAAAGTTTGAGGTTCTACTACATCAGTAGCGGCAGTTATTTCATAACTTTCTATATCCACCTTTGATTCAGTTCCAATAACCATCGATTCTTGCTCAATAGATGTCTCTACAATGGCTTGTTCACTTGCTGTTTCTTCTTGATGCACTGGTCTTATTTCCTCCACTTCAATACTTGTAGTAGTTTCTTTACCAACTACTAGAGGTTGCTCTGTTATGATGGCATCACTGATTACTATTTCTTGTTCTAAAGTTTGAGGTTCTACTACATCAGTAGCCACGGTAGTTTCGACACTTTCTGTATCCACCTTTGATTCAGTTCCAATAACCATCGGTTCTTGCTCAATAGATGTTTCTACAATGGCATGTTCACTTGCTGTTTCTTCTTGATATAATGGTCTTATTTCCTCCACTTCAATACTTGTAGTAGTTTCTTTACCAACAGCTATAGGTTGCTCTGTTATAGCGGCATCACTAATTGCTATTCCTTGTTCTAAAGGTTGAGGTTCTACTACATCCGTAGCCACGGTTGTTTCGACACTTTCTGTATCCAACTGTGCCTTAGTTTCAGTAACCATCGGTTCTTGCTTAATAGATGTTTCTACAATGGCATGTTCGCTTGCTGTTTCTTCTTGATTTAATGGTCTAGTTTCCTCCGCGTCAACACATGTAGTAGTTTCTTTACCAACTATTACAGGTTGCTCTGTTATAATGGAATCACTAATTGCTATTCCTTGTTCTAAAGGTTGAGGTTCCACCACATCAGTAGCCACAGTTATTTCAACACTTTCTGTATCCAACTTTGATTCAGTTCCAATAACCATCGGTTCTTGCTCAATAGATGTTTCTAATATGGCATGTTCGCTTGCTGTTTCTTCTTGATTTAATGGTCTAGTTTCCTCCGCGTCAACACACGTAGTAGTTTCCTTACCAACTACTAGAGGTTGTTCTGTTATGATGGCATCACTGATTGCTGTTTCTTCTTCTAAAGTTTGAGGTTCTACTACATCAGTAGTCGCGGTTGTTTCGACACTTTCTGTATACAACTGTGCTTCAGTTTCAATATCTTCATCAATAGATTCTTTTACATTGGCATGGGCACTTGCTGTTTCTTCTTGGTTTAGTGGTCTAGTTTCCTCCACGTCAATACACGCAGTAATTTCTTTACCAACAGCTACAGTTTGTTTTGCTATGATCGTATCACTAACGGCTATGTCTTGGTTCATTAAGTTTGTCTCTTCTGTGGTAGAAGCAGTAATAGGTTCAATGTTTTCTGAAACTGGTGGTTCAACCGTAATAGCTTTGGCTTCTAAAGGCTTTACCTGTGCCAATTCTTTAGCTGTGATATCAGTTTCAGTCTCAATAATCTCTTCAACAAATTTTTCAGGAGCACTATCCCCAGATTTTTCTTGCTCTAATTGTTTAGTTTTCTCTACAGAAGCTTCAATTTCTGGGCTTCCTATGGCAGCCTGATCTTTTGAAACAGTTTTTTGCGCCGTCAAATGTAAAGAAGTTTCTTCAGTTATTTTTACATCAACATGCTCGCTGTCTGTAACTGATGGTTCCATATCCTTGGGCTGTTCTTCAATAATCGTTGACGATGTTTCTACGGATTCATGGACTGCTGTTTCTACTTTTGTAACATCAGTTGTAACTTCACTTCCTTTCGAAGGTATTTGCGAGTCAAGAACCTCTTCTTTTTCTAAAACTAAAGGCTGTATTGCTTCTTCAGCAATAACAATAGCAGCATCGACAATTTTGTTGGCAAATTCATCTATATCAGTAGATGGTACTTCTTGCTCTAATTGCTGTACGCTGTCTTCAACTACAGTGATTGTAGTAACAGCACTGTCACTATCTGCAATTTTGTCTACTGTGGGCACTTCAGGCACTATGTCTGGCAGTAGTATAATTGCTTCTTCAGTGACTACATCAGTACTCACACTCTCAATGGCAACCTGGTCGATAATAACTTCCTCTGTGGTACTTTCCTGTTTTTGGGATTTTATTACTTCAGAAGCAGCAATTGTGGCAACTTCATTAAATGAACGCTCATTAGTTACTAAGTCGGTACTCATATTGTCCTGATCTACAACTTGTTTTATATTTTCTGGCACGCTTTGAACTTGTTGTTCAGTAACTATAACAGAAGTCTGTGAAGCATCTTCAGTCAGCTGCTCAGTAGGTGTAACTTGAGTGGTTGCAAAACTTTCACTGACAAGTTCCGATATTACAGCTGATTCTGGCAACGAATCTTCTACATTTAAATCATTTGCAGTAACCATTTCTGATGTAATCGATTCTTCTATTTTTTTATCTTCTTCCACAAACACAACTTGTTTCGTTTCCGCTTGTTCTAATGTCTGTGAAGTGTCTTCTCCGATCATTGTTGCGGTAACAACTGATTTCGCCATTAATTGAGCTTTACTTTCTTCGGAGGGTTGTATGCTTTCTTTATCTATGACTGCAGTAGTATCAACAGTTTCTGTTTCTGTTAGGAGTTGTTCTACTAAGACTTCTTCTTTAACGATTTGATCTTTGAATGATTTTTCATCACCTGATTCAATAACTGATTTTACAGTGTCCTCTGTGATCTGTTCTGGAAGTACTTCGGTTGCTACTTGGTCTACTATTTTGGTTAAATCAGCAGTAATAATATCTTCAATTATGCCTGTAGTAGGCAATTTCATACTTTCTGCTACTGGCACATTATCTTCTACAATAATTTTGGCTTCAGTGCACATTTGTTCCACATTTTCAGACAGACCATCAGCTTGTTTAAGAATTTCTTGCACTTCAGATGTATCAGCTTCAACTTGAGGAGTCTCGGTAGTTAATTCTTTAACTTCTTCTTTTCCTTCTAATGTTTCCTGCTGCACATGAACTTGTGATTTTACAGCAGCAAGTTCCAAAGATAAATGAGTACTGGTATTGGCAAGTTGCTGCAGCGCTTCTTCTCCAATCACTTGAGTGAGTTCATTGGTAGAGTCCAATGCAAATGTTTGTACCGTGGATAAAGCGTTTTGTAGTTGTTGAAGTAGTTCACCACCCGCCACACTAATTGTTGTTGTTGTATTGTCTGTAGCTGTCACGATACTCATACGTAAATCACACGCAACTGCTACAGATTGTTTAAGCTCAGCAACATTCAAAATTGCAGATATTTGATCGATTGTTTGGACAATGTTGTCTGATAAGAATTCATTGATGGTTTGTAACAGTGTTTCTGAAAATATGTAACTTTCATGTAGTGTAAGTTTAAATAACACGAAAGGTGAAGGTGATATGATTTTATTATCAATATAAAAGTATGTCTAGGTGTTAAACGGATACACATAATTTCGTTCCTAAAGTGAGTAAGATCCCATTTCCAATATTTCATAATTATGTCTAGAGAGTAATCCTAAAAAGAAGTTTAAAAAAATATCAACTTCGTTTTACAGAAATTATTATTTTTTTACTTATTAAAATAGCAGTTACTGTTTGTTTGAATTAAAGATAGATTAGAATATCAAATAAATTGTTGCAATTTACTTCTAGATATACTAAATTGAATAAAATATTACTCAATCTATCCTAATAACAAATTATAGCTAATGATTAAAATGAAATAAATTACCTGTTGTTGCTTTTTGTAGTGGTTCCTCAGATTTCTGTATCGCCTGTTGTGTAGCCACCGCCTTCGCGTCACTTACTGTCACTTCTTCTAAAATAATTCGTTCAGTTTCGGTAGGAACTGCTAATGTTTCACCCAATTTAGTATCGACTTCGACTGATTCTGTTTCTGCATCTTCTTCTACTTGTTGTACTCCTGCAGCTACACTCTCTTTATCTTCCGACACAGTAGGCTTTACAGAAGCGACTTCAGCCATTGTAATTTCTAATTGCTCGGCTGATGCTTCAGCCATTTTGGTCTCTGAAGCTTTCAATTGCGCAGCATCAAGTGAAACTTTTTTAAGTTTCACATCTTTAAGTTGGTCAAACAATTTTGGGGTTGCTTTTACTTCTACGAGGTCAGCGCGTAGATTTTCAGTTATTGTAGCAACGCGTTGTAGTGTGTCTTTGTTCATTAAAGGGATATCTGCTAATGTTTCTAATGGAAGAGTTTCTAGTGCCGCCAGAGCTGTGTGCAACTGTTCCGCCAGTTGTGCATACTGTTGAATAACTTCTTCTTTCAAAACATCACTAGTTTCTGCTTTTAATTCGACTTCAGAAGCAGCGATGTTCTGACGCAATTCTTTAGCAATACTTATCGATTGCTTCAGTTCTTCAGCATTTATGACGTTGGCTAGTTCGTTGATCACTTCTATTATATCGTCAGATATAAACTGATCTATATGCAGAACTAACATTTCTGGAAAAAAAAATTCGTTAGCATGTATTGATATCAAGAGTTTTACAGGTATATATTATAATACTACAGTACCAATATAACAACATAAAAAAGTAGTTTATTACCAATAGTTGCTTTAGGAGCCTCTTGTAGCTCGGCTTGTTGACTTATTCCAACATCAATCTGCTGCTCATCAACGGCAACTTCATGCAACACTGGTCCGAGGTCTTCAATCACAACGGCACTTTCTGATTCTAATTTCAATGTCTCTACTGATGCAACTCCTTGGGCTTGATCTTCTTCAACTACACTGAACTCAACACCTTCTTTGGGAGCTGTTTCTGTATAAACTGCTTCAGTTTGTTCCAGAACCACAGCTTCAGTGCCCTCTATGGCAAGAGCTACTTCAGTATTAGGGTGACCCGACTCGATTATTATTTCTGATGGTAAAAGCTTGGCGTCTTCCGCTGTGACAATTTCTTTAGTTTCAGCGATTGACTTTTCCAACATTTCCGTTGTAGCAATTAACTGTTCAGAAGATGATACTTGCGCAACTAAACTTATTTGTTCTAAAATAGTTGCTTCCGATCCTTCAGCTGCTGTTGCCAATTCTGGAGTAGTGATGGTAGCTTTGCTCTCTGCAACTTCAATCTTCTTTACGATTTCAGTTACTAGTTCAGCAGGAGCTTGTAGTGCCACTCTGATGCCAGTGACAGCGACCAAATCAGCTTGTAACTGTGCAGTAACTCGAGCAATTCGCTGAATCACTTCTGTACTGAGTGCTGGTGCTAACTCTTGTACGCTGTCAAAAACTTGAACTTGCAAAGCAGATAATGCTGTATGGAGTTTTAAAGCCAACCTATTTTGTTCTTTGCGAACTTCTTTAACTCGTTCAAGGCTTTCCTCTCCTTCTGTGATTATTTCTGAAGCAGCAATGCTTTCACGTAACTCTTTCGCAATATCCATGGTCTCTTTTATATCATCAATCTTAATGATAGCAGATATTTCTTCCACTATTTCGATTAATTCTATGTATTGATCAATGTGCTGAATAATTTGCTTGGCTTTTTCTGAAAATATAATATTTATTTTAGTTAAATTGTATTGTTAGCTATAAAATATTATAAACACGTGATAAATGAAGCATTTAAACACTTTAAAATGGTGAATCACTTGGTGGTGAATTACAAAAAAAAATCGATGGTTCTTGTTTAGAAATATTAAAAAACACGAATTTGAGGAATGAAAAATACTAATTATGTTGCTCAAGATGACTTTTTATATCATGTTTGTCGGCTTTCATTTTTAAGCTAGATAAAAATAGGCAACCATATTTAAACAGCCGACCCCAACAATAGTTGGGAAAAGGCTAGGCAGATGATTATTTAAACTTCACGAAAGACATAAAAGCAAACTATTTCACTTTCGCGTCACGACGGCGTTTGTACAAAGCTCTGATTAATAACGACAAAGCCAGATTATTGACAACCACTCCTACTTTACCTTCTTTTACTTCTATACTTCCCAATACATCAACTTTTTCCAACTCAACCAATAGCTGATAAGCCGCTAGGAATACGAGCTTCATGTTTTCAGTTTCTAATTCATTCTTTCCATTGTACGCATCTGTACTTTGCCAATCGAATTTCGACATGATAGCTTTTAGAGACTTAATTTTTTTGTTTTTTAAATCTGATATTTTGGAAGAGGCCAGCTCTATGGGGTTAAGTGCCAATAGTCCTTGTAGTTCAGTTGCAATAGTTAAGCTTTCGTTCAAATCAGCGTCGCTAAATGTACCAGATTCAACTAATATATCCATTTCAATACCTATGAAACGGTCTATTGCGTTTTCCAAAGAATCGATATTGGAATTTACATCTATAAAAAATTTCGACAGAAATATTAAGTAATCATTTTGTTAAACATTTGTCCTCGAAACGGTAGGTAAAACCAATTAATTATCTATTATTTCGACAGTAAAAGACCACGATTTTTTAAAATTTAAGGTTGACCTTCATGAACGCGGGTTATAGTATCGGCGAAATATGATGCATAACCTTATGCCTATTACCTTTTCAATTAATTTAGACGTAGCTCCTTATTGAATCTAATATTGTATGTCATTAGGAACCACGATTTTTTATACGAAAAATTATTATTTAAAATTATGTTCTGATCCTGAGATCATCAAGTGTATAAGAATTATTTATATGAAAACCTAAATATAACATAAAAACTCACCTTTAGGAAGTTTATCTTCACTGTAAATGTTGGCTTTCTCTGAAGACAAAATACTTTGCAAGGACTTCTCAATGTCTGCCACGGGCTTCGCAATTTCTTTGACAACCTGAGCAACTTGGACGTTTTCTATAGATCGTAAGCTGTCTTGTATCGAGTGTATCTCTTTATCAACTTCTATGATTAGAGAAATCTCCTCGTTGGCAATCGCTTCTTCCGTTTCCATCCTTTCTATAATTTCTTTATGTTTTTCAGTCATCGTTTGAACAAGAGATTCCGTAGTTGTTATATCGACGGATATCGAATCTTCATCAACACCTCTAAGAACTTGTTCCTGAACATTTGCTAATTGACTGTGTAATGCTTGTAAAGGTTCTAATATCTCTGTTAAAACTGCTTTTAAAGGACCTTCTTCCAACTTTTGTTTTGGAATTTTAACTTCAAGAAGGCTCTCTTGTAATACATCCGTGCAGTCAGCCAAACATTTTAGTAAAATCAAAGTCTTGCCTGTACCACTCGCATCTTTGAAGTCATGGTGTTTCTCAATTACAGTTGAAACTTTTTCTAACATGTCTTTTGTTACCACATCTATTTTCTGCACCTTGACTACTTCAACAAATGTTGCGAATTCTTCAATCAAATTAACCAAAGTACTGTCTTCAACCACTATAGGTTTACCACTTTTGATTTCCTCTAAAATATCTGCCTGTACATATTGCGCAGAAGGTTTAGCTATTTCTAATATTTGAACAAATTTGTCAACTATTTCAAAGACTTGTTCATCGTGTTTAATTTCTTTTGCCACTTTAAGTTCTTTGGCCGAGTTTTCGAACTTCGCTAAAGGCGCATCAATCAAAAGCTCTGCTTGAGAATTAACAATCTTTATAAGAGAAGTTTGAACATTTTGAAGGCAATCATCGGCATGAATTAGGAAAGTAGCTAAGCAGCCGTTAACGTCATCAGTCAACTTTAATTCATTTTTTTTATTTTTGAAGTCATTTATTGTGCTTTGCAAAGAACTAAACTCCTGTAATAATCTTATAATCTTCTTATGAGATGTAGGTTTAGATATTAGACAACGCAGAATGGTAAATTCATTCTTGCAGGTCTTAAAGAAGTCTTCTACTATCATAAGGTCAGCTATAGGCATATCGTTTGTGGAGTCTTGCACCACGTTAACAGCACTATCTACGATATCTTCCATTAACATAAGAGAGTCCGATTCAATTTCAACTGCAATTTGTGGTAACGTGCAGGTCAAGTCTGAAGCACGAGAAAGGTCTACGAAATCATATTGCTCTAGCACAGCTATATTGCTTTGTACTTCATCAATAGTTTGAATTAGTTTTGCCTCCTGAGCCAATTTTTCCGGAGTTTGTGGAGTAAATTTAATCATTTCCTCTTGCACGGTAGCTACTTTGTCATATAACTCTTCTGTAATCATTTTTACTTGCTCAATCCTGATTCCTTTTGAAACATCAGTAGCATCAAGTAAACTGTCAACGGTGAGTTCCAACACTTTAACTTTTTCTGGCACAGGAATATTTTCTACGGCCTTAGTAGTTTCAATAATGTATTTTAAATGCTCACACACTTCTCTAAGTGCACCGACTTTGTTCGCTATTTCAACGGTATTGTCAGCGGTGTACATGGCAGGGAACACAGCAAGCATACACTTATCTAAATGCTCTTTAAATTCAGATACGCTCTGAATCACGGAATGTATTCTTTCCGTCGGCATCTCTAACAAATTTTCATATATTGGAATGTTACTAGTGTCTAACACCGACAAACTTTGCTGCAATTCCTGCATAGGCTCAGCAATAGCTGTAAGTTTTGATGGATTGATTAAGTTGGCTATCTCATTTGATCCCTCCATCAGTAGAGGGTGCAGAACCTCTTCGATTCCAGAATGCAAGTCACCTAAGCCTATAACGAAAGATTTTAAACTAGAATAATCACTAACTTCAGATAATGTATCCAACGCGTCAATGATTTCAGGATTTTGTAATACAGTAATGTGTTCATGCAATGTCTGTAGTGCTTGCGCAGTTGCAGTAGTTTGCAGTTCTAGATTAAATGGCGAGATCGCCTGTTCTACCGCAGTTTCTTCAGCAGCTGGTAGTACTAAACGGTCTGATGGGATAGTGTCTGCTGTAGTCTTTATTCCCGATATATCTTCGAGAGTAGACATATCGTCTGCCGCTTCTACTCCTGCCTGTTCTTGTATCATTAAAATGCAACTTTGTAGATTTTGTACTGCGCTAGCCATATTGACACTGACATCATAAGGAGACAGGTTTTCACCATATTGAGAAATAACATCTTGCTGTAATATTTCAAGTGTCGTGTGCAGCTCGTGAATAGGTTCAGCGATCGTAGCCATAACTTCACTGTTCTGTTTCAAACTCTCAATGTTTTCGACAATTTGTTGATTTAGGACAATTATATTCTGGTTTAGCTCACAAAGTGGCGTAGCAAAAGTTTGGGCAAAAGATGAGACTTCTGATATATCAGAAATATGTTCTTCTTCAACACCACTAGCTTTAATCGAAGCTACACTTCGTTTTAGTTCCTCTAGAACTGGACAAATGTTCTCCCATGTCGGAGCAATGCTTGTCTTGAAATCTTGTGTCGATTCTATTGCCTTCACATTTTCAATGGCGGCTATTGCCTGATCAATATGTTCCATTACAACCTTGGCCTTTGTTTCGTCATACTCACGAGGAGCTATGGGTTGTATGTGTTCGGATTCAACATGAATGCTGACTTCCTCAGCTGTATTGATAGCCTCTTGAATATCAACCAAAGTATCAGCGATATTTGTAAGAAGCGAACAATTAAGCTCCGAATCAAAAACGTTTGTGATGAACTGGTCTTGAATAATTCTTAAGGTGTTATTAAGGCTAGCGAGGGACAAAACGCTATCAACATCTAGATTCTTGATCGAAGCATTGATTCTGTTAACAGCATCACAAGTTTCCATCAATGCAAAATATTTCTTGGACTCGTTACTCTCTATTACGTTTTCTAAAACTTTTGTTAAGTTTTTATGGAACACGGTCATGTGATTCTTAATTTCTGGCATCGGTTCTAACCTTGGCAGATTGTTTTCTAATGCTATAAGAATCTGGGCCATCTTTTGTAATGCATCTAGCTTATTTTCGCTCTGTAAAACATCAAACTTACCCACGTTATTTTCAATGACTTCTATTTGTGTTGATATTTTATAAAGGTTTTCTTTAATTGAGGCTACGGCCTGTTTCAGTACGGCTTCGTCTTCGCCTTCAGACTCTGTGGATAATTGCTCAAAAGAACTCCTAAGTTTTACAACGGACTCCATTACAGTTTCAATAATCTCAGTGTTATATTTTTGTAATGCCGTATTTGATTCCTTGACTGACAGTGTTTCAATTTGTTCCAAAGCTGTTTGCAGGTCTTGTATAGAAGCATACATATCGTTAAGTATAACTTCACTATTACGTACTTTAGCGACGTCTATTATTTTTCCACTTTCAGCACCCTCAGCTATACAGAGTAAAGAAATAAGCGGACTTTTTAATTCAAACACTGCTTTTTGTGTATCTCTCAAATGTTTGACTTCAAGAGAGGGCTCGTCCACTTTAATTTCGCTAGCTTCGCTAAGAAGATTCCTGGCTTTGATTGTATCAGCAGAGAATTTGATCACTGTGCTCATCTCGTTATTTAATGACTCGATTTCTGTGAGAACTCTATCTTCAGTAAGTAAATAATCTTTAGATGTAACGGAATTAATATCAGAGATCAATTTCTGCATTTCACTGCCGCATGTTTCGACGAATGCTACGCAGGTTTTCTTTACAAGCGTTTTGCTGTCACTTTCCATGTCAATACATTTTTCAATAATAGTCAGCGACTGTTGAAGAGCTTTTAATGGTTGAGGTAAACTGTTGAATAATGTACTGCTGACTTCTTTAGTTTCTGAAGCCGATTCTTTGGCAGCATCTGCAATACTGTGTATTTCCGAAAGAGGAGATATCAAACTACTGATAATTTCCAAACTTCTTGAAGCAGTTGCTGCAGATGACATCAGTTCGGACTTAAGAATAATATCTCTTTCAATAATTTGAACGTCGTTTATAACTTTAGACAACGAAGTACTGATGTTGACCATTTTGTTTTTGAATTCTTCATCTGTCATTTTGGGTTTTTTGGGCATTTCCATATCAAAAGACTCTTTTTTCCGAAGGGCTTCTTCTCTTGACTTGCTAACAGACTTCTCGCTTCCTGAACTGGATCGTCTAGAACTACGGCTAGAACGACGCTCTCTCTTAGGTTTTACAACAGGAACTGGCTCGATGTCTAAGTGTTTTAAAGCTTCATCTTTAAAAAGAATAGTTTTTGTGGGCTCCGATGACTCCTGGCCTTCTTCTCCGGATGGTTTCAAAGATTTCGATTTAGGTTTTCCAGAGCTGTGTGCACTTGCAAAACTTTGCAGATCAGATATGGCCTGAGTGTCATCATCTCTCTTTTCTTCCGACAGTGACTGATCGCGTGATAAACTGAAAAAGTCATCGGCGCTTCTCTGGGAATCCGACTTCTTCCTACTTAGTTTGAGATCCGATCTCTCATCCGATAACAACGCCATAGTTTTTTCCAAGTAATCCTCTCCGCCAATCTCAAAGTCTTGATCTAATGATAGTTGAGGCGGGCCGTTCTCGTCCGCAATCGATAAGTCTTCGAGATCTGCTTCAGTTCGCATATCTTCATCTGGAGACACGAAATATTCCGGTGAGACGTCAATTATAACTGCCTCCATCAACAAATTACCAGATGTGGATGTTTCTTTAACGAATCTTAAAGGTGGAAGTTCGACTACGTTGTGTTCTGTAATATTTTCTGATAATTGATCGGCGTACATTTCCACTATTTGTAAAGCTTCTTCTTCGGTCAAATCTGGAGTTTCATAAAGAGACACAGAAACTTCTTTGCCATCAAATGAGAAAGATATTTCTCCTTTATCATCAAGAGTGGTGACGTCACCGACTGGTGTGTCGTACATCTGTGAAGTTCTTTCTTCATGTATGGTGCTAAGTGATAAATTCCTTTGTAAAGCTTGTTCTTCAGCTTTCTTCTTCTTTGCTTTCATTGAATCATCAAATCCGAGGAGTGAAGCAGAACTGGCGGCAATGCCCATACAGTTTTGCGCTTCACAAGTGTAAGTACCAAGGCAGCACGTGCCGTCTTGGCCGGATATGATTCTGTGAATATCACCAGGTTTTAATTCCTCACCATCTTTATACCATTTGAGGATGGGTTGTGGGACACCGATGACCTTACACTCGAGGTTAACGGCTCCTTCGTCTGAAAGTATGGCTTGAAGGTTTTCTAAGAATCTGGGTTTCTTGTAGTGTCTAGGTATGATTAGTTTGAGGAAACATGAGGTGACGCTGTGTCCGAAGTCGTTCATGGCGACACACTTCCACTCGGCCTGGTCGAGGAACTCGAGGTTCTGTATGTCGAGGTAGCACACGCCACGTTCCTCCCGGCTGAGGTGGCAGCGTGAAGACTCATCCACCGGCTGGTCGTCGCGGTACCACAATACCGACGGCTCAGGTGGAATGGCGACTGAAACATATTACAAATTGATGTTATGATTAAGTAAGTAAAAGGAGGTAATTTAAGTTAAAAGATTATTTCTGTAAAATATAATCTTAAATTTCACTCGGTACTCAAGTGACCGCGCTTGATTATCTCTGGATTCCTGGTAAATGACACTTTTTCGAACTGTAGGACTAGCAAACGTAACGTAATTTAAAACGATATGAAAATTGAAAATATACAATGTAGTTTAGCACCTATTATTTTCTTAGTTTTAAGACCTTATTCTTATGTATACAATACTTAATTGTGCTCGTCGAAATAATATTAAACAAAAAAGTTATAAAATAATTGTGTTTTTGATTAGAAAATTGTTTGAATTGACTCCTCTCACTCTCCTCCTCTCTGTGTGGTACACAGCTAGTCCTAATGAAGTTAACTTTATGATAAAAAGTAAGTTTTCGGGAACTTTATACCGTATGCACCATTGACCTGCACCATCAATGGTGCAGAGGAGACTACACGTGTAACAAGCTCTCAGAAATTTGTAGGTAAGTATATCCTTTCATATTGGAAAAAAATAATATACCTACTATCACATTTTGAGAGACTCACGAAAATAAAAAAAAACCGTAACTAACCTTTTACTGTAAAACGGAATGGTTCATCAATCTTCGCTTCGACGCTCTTCAATCCCTGAATGAACTTCGGCGCCTGATTCTTGGAGAACAGCTGCAGTTTCTCTTCCTCATTCAGCTGGTTCTGGATATCTTCAACTGTCAGTTCAGCGGAACTGCTGGCTTGGCCCATGCAGTTCCTGGCTATGCAGCAGTAGGAGCCTAAGGAGTTGGTTCCTGTCAGTTGGTAGACGTCTCCTGGCTTGAGTTCTTGGCCATCTTTGAACCAGCTGAGGACTGGCGTGGGGAAGCCCACGACTTTGCACTCGAAGGAGACTAGCCCTTCTTCTGTAAGTACAGCTTGAAGGTTCTCCATGAATCTTGGCTTTCGGTAGTTTTTGGGCACTGTGGAAAATGAGAAAATGATTGAAATATCATTTAAATAAGTAAAGTACAAACTATACACGTTAAATTACAAAAGCAATAACAGCATTCGTTAAAGTAATCAAAACCAACCCCTAGGTTGAACGAATGAATAATAAATATGAACGAATATTAATTAATAGTGGAAATGAAAATCTGGAAATAAAAAATTAAAAGCTGCTGCTCATAATGGAAACAAAAATATGTTTTCAACAAATATTAATCCTTACATAATCAGTTGTATGAATACTACTAACATAAAAATACGCATGAAAAGTACTATAAAGCCTTTGTTGTATAGCATAATCAGCCTTTATTGTTCCCACAGTAGGCCACAATCCACCACCCGGGCCCGATGCGGGTGGCCTTTGTATTGCTATTCTATAGGGTCAATTTAAATTAACTAGCGAAACTCCGGAGACGTGATGGGTATCGATATCTAGGCATTTAGCTCGCTACCTCAATGTCACCTCCATATAAAACAAATGCATGCTAATAGACTCGCACACACTGCAATACATCGTGAGCTAAGCCGGCCTACGTAAAAAAAATATACTTATTTTGGTTTTACACCGCCGTCGACGGCAAGCATCGATTCAAATCGGTTCAACATGTAGAAATAGCTAGTATCGGTATTGAGGTATCGAGATAGCGACCACGATCGCGAGCATCATCGGCAAGTATCAATGTTCCATATTAACTGCCGGCTACTGTTAGTAGGTATCTTACCATCCATGGTGACATAGCAAGTGGAGATGCCGATACGGCCCCCCGTGCTGGTCGCGACACACTTCCACTCGCCCTCGTCCGGCCATTCCGCACAGCCCACCTCCAGCAGGTAGCCACCAGCACCGTCTTCGAGAACGTGATACCTGGAGGAAAATAATAATACATAGTATCAACAACTTCATAAGTCCCATTCAAGTGAACGGTTCACTCGAAGGACTACATTTTTAGTTTGATTCACCGTTCACAACGAAACCAATAAAATTACAAGTTCAGGAACCTTTCATTTCATTTTTCGAACACATGTTCACATTCTACATCCACATTTCATTTTCACATTAATTTTGCGATCATTCCGTAGGCGAGTCAAAGATTCCGAGTGCCGAATTTCAACATCCTTGAAATTTTGATTCAGATGTTTCACTTCGGATACAAGATGCCAACTGAAAGGCAAACATTAACATAAAGTCTGATATCGATTTTAGTTCTCCCAACCTACCTAGCGCATACCACCTACTGCAGAAGACATTCTTAAAACGTGCAGGCTAGTAAAAAAGTTTCGACAACCTGAACCAATACTCGCATCCAAATTACACTAAAGCTTTTCTATGTGACACCGCCATCGCCATCTAAATATATAAAACTCAAAGGTGACTGACTGACTGACTGACATAGTGATCTATCAACGCACAGCCCAAACCACTGGAGGGATCGGGCTGAAATTTGGCATGCAGGTAAATGTTATGACGTAGGCATCCGCTAAGAAAGGATTTTGATAAATTCTACCCCCAAGGGGATAAAATAGGGGATGAAAGTTTGTATGAAACTTTGTCAATTTTAAACCGATCGGGCTGAGACTTTGCATGCATATAGCTACTATGACGTAGGCATCCCCTACAAAAGGATTTTGATAAATTTTACCCCCAAGGGGATAAAATAGGGGATGAAAGTTTGTATGAAACTTTGTCAATTTTAAACCGATCGGGCTGAGACTTTGCATGCATATAGCCACTAGTACTATGACGTAAGCATCCTCTAAGAAAGGATTTTGATACATTCCACCCCTAAGGGGATAAAATAGGGGATGAAAGTTTGTATAAATCTTCTTAGATTTTCGACTGATTGAACTGAAATTAAAGATTGGAGCTACTATGATGAAGACGTCCGCTTAAATAAGATTTTGATAAATTCAACCCCCATGGGGATAAAATAAGGGATGATGGAGGATGTAAATGTATTAGTTTGAACTATCAGTACAGCAGCAAAAAATATACCTAATTAATAATAATACTTAACGCGAGCGAAGCCGCGGGCATAAGCTAGTATAAAATAAAACGATCACAGTGAAGTCCGTCAAGAAAATTCATCCTCGTCTACAGACGCACAACCGCGTAGAATCAAACATTTCTATAACCCAACTGATAAACACTTCTTGGCTTTAGACGAATAAAAGAATAATAATCATTTATTTCGAGCAACAAGACGATTTGACCCGGGCCATTAGGAATTCCCGGCTAGCTGGAGAAATAAAAATAATCTAAATATTATTAGTTCCTCCTCATCATTTAAAATTGTCTAAGCGGCCTCTGCGAGTTGGCTTCGGCCCCTGGTACGCCTTCCAAAGGTCCGGGACGCCAGCGTCCGAAATATGTCAAAGACAAAAAAAAAGAATTTTGAAAATCCGTCGACAATTGGCGGAGTATTCGATGAACAAACATACAAAAAAAAAAAAAAAAAAAACATACAAACAGCCGAACATAGTACCTCCTCCTTTTTGTGAAGTCGGTAAAAATACAACTACCGTATGATCATGATCGATGGTGGGTAGATATTCGTATTTCATAATTATCTGCCTAGTTTTCCCAACTAAAAGGTCGGCTGCCAGTCTAACCGGATCGAGCTGCGTATTTTTTTTAACTTTTTTACCCAGTAAATTGGTAACACGAAACCTCTTTGTAAATGATTGGAATCCAAAAAAAAAAGTGACGTAAATATTTTTATATGTTATATTTTTAACTAATATTTTTGCTCGCGGCTGCGTGCGATGTTTAAAGGAAATTAAATATCTGAATAGTTCAATATGTTCGGAGTACAGAAACAGATTTTAAAGGAAAAAAACATAGATATCTACAAACGAAGCAATTTAATATAAAGCTTGTAAAAACGCATTCTGCAATGTTGAATACTTTGTGGTTTCAGAAGTGCTTTTGTGAACTTTGTAACAAACGGCTGTTTCTGAGTACCTACTATTATTGTGACTGGATTATTCAGCTTACTCGTTTTATATCTGAATGCCTATGGCATTAAGTCCGTCTCTGTACATTTATGTGCTTAAAGTATTAAATAAATAAATGACTCTAAAAATGTGCACCTTTTTAGCAAGTGACTCGGTAACGAGTGTTTGTCATTAAAAATCTCTGCGATTTCTTTAAAAAATAGTGTTTACAGAACATACTTTTAGCTAAAATTCACAAATCCCTATTCTGGGAACATTCAACATATTTCATCTCTACACAAATGTTGCAAATCGGGATACAAACTCGAGCATTGTTCTAAAATAACGAAAACTATTTTGTTAATTAACCAGTCTGCTTGCATTTTACCAAATGTTGAACTCACATTGCAGTCTAACCGGAGCTGAATACCAGTATTTTACATGGAGCGACTGCCTATCTGACCTCCACAACGCATTTTGTAAATGGGAAATGTTATTATGCATACATTAGGCTGCAGCCTTAGTGGCTGGGTACCGGCTTGAGGTACAGTGTTATTATACTGGTAATTAAACACTGCCAATTTATATTCGGTGCGTTAATCGACTTCTACACGTTTTTAATTATTGCTAACTGCAGTGGATTTTAACTATAAGGTGAAAAAGAATGAGGATTTGGCGGCGGAAAAGAATGCAGAGAACTGAGGCATATCGCGAAAATATTGACAATATGACATTATCAACTCAGCCTATCGCAGTGCTAGACATTGACCTTTCCCATTCTGTGCCACAACACCCTGTCCTCCGCCTTCCGCATCCAGTCTGTCCCAATCACCTTTTTGAGGTCGTCGGTCCACCTAACTGAGGGGCGTCCCACACTACGCTTGCCGATACACGGTCTCCACTTCAGGACTCGTCTGCTCGGCCGGCCATCGGTCCTTCGACAAACATGGCCAGCCCACTGCTACTTCAGTTTGCTTACTCTGTATTCGCATTGTACGTGGGACTCTCAAAAAGTTTTGCGAAAATAAAAAAATATGTAAATATTTTTTTATTAAATTTTTCAAAGTACTCTCCACTAGCCTCTATACAAAGTTTCATGCGTCTGAACCAGTTTTCGAAACACTTTTTTCAGCCCGCCGCAGACACCTCGTTTACAGCCTGCTCGAACGCTGACAGCGCATCTTCCGACGACGAAAATTGTATCCCTTTGAGCAGATTTTTTATTTTCGGGAATAAAAAGAAGTCACTTAACTAGTTTAACGGGTTTAATCATCTTTGTGTTTCTGTTAATTGGTTGAAATTGACATGCAGAATGTTTCTAAATTGTTAACGGTAGTTCATATCCGGCTCGAAGGACCATGTTCAGCGATGTGGAATAATTTTTCAACGCCAAGTAATTGTTTGTTGTGAGGTCTAATTTATTTAGGACATTTTATTGTTTATTTTAGATTATAACTGGCAAGTCTCTCATACCAAAAAAACTTTTTTCGCAATACTTTCTGAGTGTCCGTATAATTGATAGCACTATGTTATATTTTGAAGCATAGTACTATTTTACACCAAATAGATACACCTTTGCAGTGGACCAACTCTAAAAAAGCAAAGAAATAATAAAAGACTAATTACCTCTCGCTGGGCTCAATTTTTCCCTCCTTGTTGTACCAGACGACGCTGCGGGGCCAGGGAGGTACCACGATATGACAGCCGAGGGTCAGTGGCTCGCAGACCCTCACATACTGGTCCTCAAGTTCTTTCGTGAAGATCGGAGGTGGCTCTGGAGTCACACTGCTGGATAACCAAGAAGGAAATTGTTTATTTTGTGATAAATATCGACACACACCCCCGACTTACGGGTCGTAGGTTGAGGAAAACATCGTAACGAAACCGGCATGTACTAGAACCAAATAATCGAAGACATTTGACATGTACCAACCCGCATTGGGCCCACGTGGTAGATTATGACCTACTCCCTCTCACAGAAAGGAGGCCTTTGTACCTGCAGTGGGAACGTTATCGGCTGGCTCTGCTATGGCACAGTATACGCTTATGCTATGCTAAGGAAGATTCGAAAGAACGGGAGATTTTATTATAAGTAGGACACTTATTACTGGCGTGCTTGTATGACCAAAAGATCAATTCCCGTAATTAAAAACGTTCAAAATCTAGTCGCAATCTCATCTCAGCGACAATCAATGTCAAAATAAAGTGAAATATTTAGGAAAATTGGAGGTATTTTTGACAAATTGAGACTAAGATCAGTATGTGAACATTCTTAAAATTAGGAGAATTGCCCCTCACATGTTACACTAATATTATAAAGACGAAATTTTGTGAGTGTGTTTGACGTCTTGTTACTTCTTCACGCACAAACGGCTGGAATGATAAAATTTGGTATGGAGGTAGCTGACACCCTGGATTAACACATAGAAAACTTTTTATCCCGATATTCCCATGGGATCGAAAAGTATGCAGATGAAACCGCGGGGCGCAGCTAGTATGAACATAAATGAGGCAAAGGAGTATGTAAGGATCGTAGCAGGTGGCGTTCTGTACTTTCTGCCTGCCCCACACGGCCACACCACACTCTATACCACACTGCCCGACGGGGGAATCGAACCCAGAACAATAAACTACTCAGGGCGCATCCCACCAAACTTTTATACCTAGAATAAGTCTTATCCTGTGAATAAAGAAGACGGGCGAATTTGGGCCCACCGTTACACAAATGAAATATTTATCAATAATAGTTTCTTTGTGGTTAATCATAAAATATTAAATTAAGCAGTTTTATCATGGCATAAGAAATTCAATATTTAATCAAAATAATATTGACTTCCCTTATTTTCACTTTGAAACAATGTTGCCAGATGAAATACTTAGGTTAGTTAATTGATATCGATATCGATTACAAAAATAGAATAATTCATTAATTACTTAAAATACTACAAAAAGTGATTCAGTTTTATCCTTTACATCAGTTTAAATAAAAAACATACCTATATTGTTTAAATAATGGTGTCCTCGTGACACTTCAACGTTTAAAAAAAAATCGTAAAGATAAATTGATAAATAAATCGATTTCACAATCGATTGTCAGTGTTTTAACACAGCATAACATACAGGCAACAAAGCGGAACTCATGTCACTGTCAAGTGTCAGGTCAAAAACTCAAACGTCAATCAAATCATTTGCTTCGTTTGTTGGCTTTGAGTTTGCGGCGGTACGTTAGTGGATATTTTCTGTTGTGTTTTCGTGCGCTGTTATAATTATTACCTATTCATTAACGACATTAGCTACGTATAAAGGATTCTGTCGATTATTGCTTTGACGAACGACCCATTGCACGCATTTCTTACAACGGACTCAGTTATCTTGCCTGCTCGACTTACCTTAGTTTCATATACCGGATTTCGAAGTTTCTTTCTGCCATGGAGCGGTCGTAAATAATATAGTTTTTTTTTAAATAGTATCTGTATATAAATAAAATAACGCAGTAATCGTTACTGTAACATCAGGCCCAAGTTTCTATGAACTTTCGCCCGTCTCCTTTTGAGTTTTTGACAGTTTTTCCATACTAGAACTGTCGACGTCAAAGAATCATGGCTGGATTTGTACAAAAAAAAAAAAAAGATATTTTGAGAAGTTGGAATTCTAATTCTTATGCTCTTACGTGCCTAAAGAGTATCTTTAGGCATTTACAATATTTTTATAACCCCGCAATTAAAATATAATGTTCAAAGTAAATCGCTCACTATTTTAAAGACTTAAATCTTTAGATTCGCCTTACCGCGTCAAAACATAGTCGCATTTCTGATTCGTTTTGACACCTCTGATACACAATGACGCAGTAACGACAGTTGATTGTCATAGAAACGCTATTTAATAATGTGTGAGCCCACTCTTCTCAGTACGGTCACGTTTTCTTGTGACTAAGTACGGTGAGGGCAAATCTAGCTATTTAAATCTTTGGAGGGCGGAGTTTGACTTAATGTCAAATACTATTTTTTTTTAATAAATACAAAATGGGCAACGAGATGAAACGTAAAACTAATATATTAATTTCGAAATATTTTAATTGTACGGGGTTTTAAAAATAATTATGATAAGTAAGTATATCAATCTACTCCTGGGAATATATTCTCAACATTGGAAAATATTTTGAACCCTCTAAATGAACTCTTTTTTTTTTAGCTGATGTAATAAGGAGTACCTAACTTAGGCTTTTATTTTAGAAAAGAATTAGGGTTCCGCGCAAAAAAATTAAGGTTTTCTGTCTGTTGCACGGGAACGAAGTCGCGGGCACAGCTAGTTAGAAAATAAAATTAACTAGACCATTTATAGTTACAAATAAGTTTAATAAAGCTAAAGAGTTTGTTTATCTATTTGAACGCGCAAATCTCTGGAACTATAAGTCGGGTTTGAAAAAAAACAGTGGCACTCCGGTAGTGCCGACAGAAGTGAAAACAAAACACAAACAGAATACTTTTCCATCACTCACTGACATTTTAGGAACATTAAAACCGAGTAGGTACATCCCGAGGACAGCCGAACACATCCGAAGCGGTGTCGGTTACGGTAACAGTCGCGATTTCAATGATTTTTCTCATCTCAAAAAATGCCCAACGCGCCAAAAGAAGTTTTCACTTCAAAAATCCTTTTACTTTTGATAGCCAAATTCTTGAGGAAGGTTATGAAGACCCTTAGGAGCCGAACAAAAAGTCAGAAAGAATGCTAATCAAAACGGGTGATACGATGCGGCGCGGTGGGTATCAAGAAATTTCACGCGGACGTAGTCGCGGGCAGAAGCTATACTCCATTTTAAATAACATTAGACATTTAAATAAACCTTTTTTACAGTCCGTTCAACCGATTTTGAATTCTATTGCGTTGGTGGCATGATAAATGGCAGCTGCAGTAAACAGTTGGTATTATAAGCATTTTTTCGCTTTTAATGCCATCCTTATGCCTACGGTATAAAACAGTAGGTATAAAAGTATTGCAATATAAACCCGGTAACCTGTTTTACTTTAACATACTTACATACGTTGAAAAGCTGCAAACTATGTTTTCTTGATCTATTAAAAACTATAATATGACCTACTTGTTAATTTGGTGCCAGTTTAATTTGTTTTGTTTTTTTTTTTATTTTGCTATATGCCGTTTCGAAAATTAGCCGGAACAGACAGACAATTTCTTTTTAATTGATTTTTTTTTTGTTATAATATCATATATACTTTCATATGCATCCAAAAAAAGCTTTTATTTTGATATTACAAACGGACACTTCAATTTTATTAATTGTATAGATAGTTACCTGGAGCTCGGCCTGACAGATCCCTCCCTACTGCCGCGGCCGACGACGTGGACCTTCGATGAGGAGTAGGCCCTGCCCATGCAGTTCACAGCCTCACAGGTGTAAGTGCCGAGTGACGTGGGATCCTCAGCGTTCGCTGTGAGCGCGAAAACATCACCTGCCTTTATTTCGCGACTGTCCTGCAATTGAAAGGGTGAAGATTTAAGTTTTTTTTTTATATAATGTATGTTTTGTAGTGTTTGATGTATTTTTTCATGTTATGTATTTTTGTGGTGTACAATAAAGTAAGTATATATAAATAATTAATAAATAAGTTTAAAAAAATAAAGTGTAGAAATTAGGTACTTAACGTTCTATGGCCCTAAAATTATGCCTTTTCTAAGATGAGAAAACGACTTGTATAGTGTAGCTTTTGCTTCGCGTGGAGGACGATTTTACTCAGAAAGCTTCGCGATACTTTTATCACAATCGAATTAAAAGTATGAGCGACAGTCAATGAAACACTCATATTTAGGGTTCCGTAGTCAACAAGGAATGAAGGAACCCTTATATTTTCGCTATGTCCGTCTGTCCGTCCGTCCGTCTGCAGCTTAGCTCAGAGGCTCTTAGTAAGTACTAGAAAGCTATAATTTGGCATGAATAAGGATATACATATTATATTATATTTATATATATTTTTTCTCGTCTACTCTATGGTGTGGGGCATCATTACACAGATCTTTCAAAAATATTGCAAGTTTGTGAAGCCATTTTTCGATTCAGTTATCCGTTTGTGAAATAAAGTGCAGTGTAAGCTTTAAAGTGCTAATTTTTGTTAGAGTCAAGTGTCCCCCCCCCCCCCCCTCCGAGCTAAATGGTTGATCACAGCTAAGTAGGCTTTACAAGTTTACGAGTAATAGTCGACCAACTTAAATGGAATGATTTTTAACTACTCGTATAATGTTTAGTTTGTTCTTGTTGTCTATAAAACATAATATTTTGACACCGAATTGTTGCCTACTTAATTTCTACGAATTCATTGTAGGTAAGTACTTATTGCTTTCTTAACTACTAATATACTTGCTTTATCATATTTAAACTCACATCCCCAAAATAGTTGGCGAAAGTGATGATGATGTGAAAAGGCTAGGCAGAAGATGCGATAAAAGAGAATTTTTAAGTTACAAACAGAACGTAAACCCGTCACAAAGTCCCCATCTATGCATTCTGTACATCAGATTAAGTAACATTGTACAAAAATAATTGCTGGGAATTCGCTGTTTACAGTAACACTTAAGGGTGCATCCATGTCAGTCGTGGGGGGGTATTGAAACTTTTACAGTTATAACATTTAAAACTTGTTTTCGTAAAAAAATATTACCTGGAGGCTTGGAGCATCTACTTCTTCGAGAATAGTTTGAAACGTTTTAGAGTGGTTGTTGTGATGCATTTATAGTTAACATCTTTGCCGATGGCACAGATAATAATAATACTACGTACCGATGGTGAATACCATCGGGCACGCAGCTTGTAATCTAATAAAATGCTTTACCTTGAACCATCGCAGTACGGGGGTGGGCACGCCGACCACCTTGCATTCAAGCGAGACGGTCCCCTGTTCAGTCAGGAGCGCGCGGAGTTCTTCCACAAATTCAGGGCGCTTGTACGCTTTTGGTACTGTGAAAAGGAATTATTTGAGATAAGTTTTATTTGTTAGATTTTTCCTTTCTTTACAGATAGCAAAACTAAGGTATGTAGTGGGCTAACTGCTTTTTGTGCTACGGACGTTTATAGGGTCACAGGGACATCGAAGTGCAAACCAATGAAAAATTTCAACGCAGGGGGATTCCCCTGCGCTAATATTTTTCTTCAGTTTATAGTATACTAGCAGCGTCCCGCGGTTTCACCCGCATAAGTTTCGATCCCGTGGATATATCGGGATAAAAAGCATCCTATGTGTTAATCCTGGTTATAAACTATCTGTGCCAAATTTCATCCAAATCCGCTCAGCCGTTTGTGTGTGAAGAAGTAACTAACATACAAACACACTCACAAACTTTCGCCTTTATAATATCAGTGTGCTAATTAAAGGGAAATTGCTGTTCCATACATTTTGACCGCGTAGGTATTGCAGTTTTGTATGAAACAGCTGCCCACGAAAAATTCCTACGCTAGGGGTCTAGAATCATGCGCTGAATTTATACTTAGTTACAGTTTACGCGTCATGTCAATGCCACCCTGTATTTCTAAGTATCGCCACTCATAGAGCTAATTCGCCCCATCCACTGGATACGGGAAACATAGAACTGAAGGCCAATTCTCGTAATTTAAAACGTTCAAAATCTAGTCGCAGTCTCATCTCGGCGACAAACAAATGTCAAAAACTTGTCAAAATGTAGGGAAATTAGAGGTATTTTTGACAGATTGAGACCGAGATCAGACTGTGAACGATCTTAAAATTACGAGAATTAAGTAAGTACCCCTCAGATTGTGAACGTTTTTAAAAGTACGAGAATTGTCCCTCTGGTCGTTGTGACGATGCTATATAATTATTATGACACAAACATAGAAAAATAAAAATAAACGGACGTTTTACAGCTGAATACAACCCAAAAGCAGCTAAAACCTTCAAAAACTCACCAAGTACATTAAGATGCGCAGAGCAGCTGGCCCGGCCACCTGCATTCTCCGCGGTACAGGTCCATCGGCCAGCATCGTCCACGCTGACGGCGGCCACGTCTGCACACCAGAAGTTGCCATCGCGGGCCAACGCTACCCGCTCCGCTTCCAGCAGACGTCGCTCGTTGCGGAACCATGTCACCTGGGCAAATAAATATAAATAAATAATGACTTGCTTCGTTGGTTTAGTGGTCGCAAGTGCTACTGCTGAGCTCGACGTCCTGGGTTAGATTCCTGGGCCGGGCAAAGTGCTATTTTAGGGTTTTCCATTAGGAATTTCTCATTAGCAGCCGGGAGTCCAGATTTGTGCCGGGTTGATAGCTCGCTCCCTATTACATGGGACTTAAACATAACTGGAAACTTGTGAGTGTATCGTAAGGTACACCTCTACCTAACCCCAGCCCCCCGGATATAGGAGGGGGCTAACCGGGGCCCGTGCATGGCAGACAAGTGCACCACCCAGCGCTTCGCAACTTATCGATAAATGAGACGCGCAGCACTACCTAATTATGTTTGTCTGCGGATGGCGCACTGAGAAATCACTGATGCGGGCGGGCGCAATTGAATTAATGAGCGTCCCTGTGGTGAAACATGTAAGGAAAATATTTTATTTTTAAAATTTTACTTTAGATTGTTATACGAGGGTCGAAAGGAATCTATTCCCATACGAGGTGTTTAGACGAACGAGCGCAGCGAGGGCGGCTATAGTCCGAGTAGGAATTGATGACTTTCACCCGTGTTAAACACTCTACTTTTCATTTCGAATATAAGTAAAGTAAAAACATTGTGGTTTTTTCTAAAATATTTATTGATAATAATAACATGAATAGTAGGTACGTATTTAAAATGAATTGAGATGTTAGAACAATTTGTGTACTATTTTAAATATGGAACACACCGCGTCACCGCCGCGGGCCGCCCCGCTTTGGTATTTTTTTTAATTCACACTGGCCGTTTATACACTCACAGGACCGCAATAGCTGACTACCTAACCAATTTAGTTCTATTTTTAAAATTCATTCCCGCCCTAGATAGGGAAGCAATTACTATGAGTCTTTCCCGCCCTAAGGTGGGAAGCAGAACACACAATAAAGAACAAAAACAGGACGAAAAAATGGAACAGTCACAGAATAAAGTTATGAGGAACAGGGTGTAAAGTTCACTCATACTCAATAGAAAAGGGATCCGACCAGACGGGTGTTGTGTCTGATGGGCAACTGCCCGATGATTCATGTCGGGCCGTTGTATCTATGCTAGTTGCGCGGTAAACTCTGCTTGCGAGATGCAGGATTTTGCGTGACGTCAGTATGACGCGTTGTTTGCATGTGGCGTTGTAGATACCGCTACAAAGTAACTAATAGGTACAGTGAAAATAAAAACAAAAATATTATTAAACAAAAAAAACTGGCGCAATATCTCTATTTGGAAATACAAAAGCCAGTAATTTTTGTGCACGGAATGGTAAAATGAGAGCCCCATTGACATGCACGATGCAAGTCTCTCAATAAGTTTGAAACAACAAATGGTGTCATATCACAGGTGGTTTGTGGTACAACATAATTCATTCAACTCAAACATAGACACAGTTGTTTGTTTGTTTGCATCGTCTAAACATTGTTTATACGGTGCAACTTTGATTGTTGCTTCAACTTATGGTACTTACTTATAGCATAAGCATAATCAGCCTAAAATGTTGCCACTAGGTACTGGGACACAGGCCTCCTCTCTTCGAAAGGGAGTGGGCTCTAATCTACCACGCGGGCCCAGTGCGGGACACACATGTCGTCGAAGTTTTGGTATGCCACAGGCAAATAAATTGTACCGTGTGAATTGGGCTAAAACCACTGCCAGAGCTATAAATTCATTCGCTTAAATCGCTACCTTACAAGTTAATCTCAACTCTCAGATATTCTAAGGCATTCAACATTTTTGATTGCACGAGAACTGAAATTTTGATGCTAGCATAAGCACAATCAGTCAATCAGTTTATTATGTTCCCACTGCTGGGACACAGGCCTCTTCTCTGTGAGAGGCCGTAATCCACGACGCGGGCCCAGTGCGGCAGCGTTATAAAGCTACGCGATTTTAAACGTTAGTACCATGGAAATAGAGATGGATCTTAAGATGTGTTGTATTTCAAAACTTCTATTGTTAAAATATTGTTACGAATTTTATTGTCCTATAATTACTAAGTATAAAGTATGCTCATGCCGCCTATATGACACAGGCATAGTAGAAACAAATTTGTTTTTACTATGATACAGGTTTATCCTAATACAGGCATCTAACATTATTACTTATACCTTTGTAAATTATTTCTATATTATTTCAAAGACTTTATGTACTTAAATATTTTACCAATTTTAACACGGAATACTTAATATATTTATTATTATTTATTTATTGTTTTTTATAGATTTGTTTTCCTCGGCCTAGCCGGATAGCTGATGGCACGGGCCTAAGCCAAGTGTTCATCAGTGGGGTTAAGTGTTGGATTAATACCAGATACTGCGTGGTTATCCGCAGTAGGTGTGTGTTGAAATATGGATGTTTTCTGAAATAAATGTTTATTATTATTACTAAGCTGGTAGAGTCAATTGATAAGCACCATGTTAAAGCTATTTCATACAACGGTCAAATAATGATAGTTGTGATTTGAATAAGTATGGACTAAGTAATGAAGTCGGTGGTCAATTTGCTTAGGTACCTACCTACAACTAATTTTCCTCACTTTACTTAGGTACTTATTGGAGTGCAATGTTGATTCGCAATAAGTATCTATTGATATGTCAGCTTATTAAGACATTGCACCAATCATTTCAATAGGTCTCCGACCCAGTAGGCAATGTTGTCGCCATTTTGGGTAGCTTTGTGCGACTGCCAACGGATTACATTGATGGACTACGAGCGGCGCGACTAGTGACGCGACTTTCATCAAGCAACGCGCGCGCGTCTGTCGGGCAGCGTCTACGATAATAATAATTATGACATATCAAGTCGCATTATGTACGTCATTATTCGGGTAAACGATAGTGTAAACGCGTATTCGCGCGAGAGTCGCTAGGGCGCAGGGCACCCATAGAAATGTAAAAAACTTCTTTCATATATCTATGGTCGCACCGCAAATCGCGTCGCTATGACTAGTGACGCAAACAACCTTCTTTCATTTGTTTTCTCCGCAGTAGCTGTCGCAAATCGCTTGTCGCTTGAGCGTGTAGCTCATGACAACGAGGTAACTGCGTCTAACCACAATTGCCAACAAATATAATGAGAGCTCACGTTCACCCCGGCTCTTAAAGCTTTTATTGTATTACACGCTTCATTGACAGACAATAAAATGTTAAATCGAAATATTTATGGAGCAAACAATAGGTTTGTGAATATGTAGGTGCACTTGATTGAACATCAACCGTGCATTGTTGATAAAGAGGCCCGCCAGTTGTTTTAACTATTGCAAAACCGCTGCAATTCAATCGGAAACCATAAAGCACATACTAAATGGCGTAATATAAAAAGCACAATTCTTTAAAAGAATCCGCACAAATCATTTTAAAAATAAACACTTTTCATAATTCGCACTGCGCTCCGCCATCTTTGTTTTTCCGGGAGCTGTCAGAGGAAGCGCGGGAACAGAATAACAGATTATAAATACGCACAACGGATGCGGTTTGAAATAGACGAATTATGTCGCGAGCAGCGTTGTTAGAAATTCCGATGTTTTTCAAGGTTCTTGCGTGGCGTTAATGAAAATGTGTTACGGGTAAACCTGGGTTGTAGTGTACTCGATGAGACGAGAAAAAAAAAGTCGACGATTTGTAAAACTCCTCCCAACATCTACTCGAAATGGTTGGAGTTGGCTGCAATTCCATGGCCATTACTCCATGGACAGACGCCAGCACATTAAGCTACCCGAAACTGTGAAGCTTTTTCCAATAAACTTTGAATAATACTTTAGCGATGAAGTTGAAAATCTATTATAGAAATTTGACAGATTGTAGTAGCTTGATGTGCTGGCGTCTGTACCTAGGTACGCACATAGTCACTGCCCTGCTTATTCTTTCTATTGCTTATTATTCGCTAATGCGTCCAGATTCTATAACATTTTATTGCACTTTTTCTCAAACAATTAAGGAAATGCGTGGGCGTGGAAACGCCCAGCCCAAACCCTTGGACCTAGAAAGCTGAAATTTTGCACAGAGGTTTCCTTTATAATATAGACAAGCAACAAGAAAGGATTTTTCGAAATTCAACCCCTAAGGGAGTTAAATAGGGGATGACAGTTTGTATGGAAAAACGTATTCCTTGAGTTAATAACCTTGAAACTTGGGACGAATACTTATCTAAGTAAATTATGAAGTTTAGCATTTTTTGTTTTTCGAAACTACCCCCTGAAGGAGGATTGGGAGGTGTCAAAGTTTGTATGAAAGAATTTTAACTGAAACTGATTAATTCGAAACTCAGTATTTATACTTAAGACCAAAAATAAGGAATAACGTGTATCAGGGTTTTTAGAAAATCTACCCCTAACGGGGTAGTTAATTTTACAGGGGAGGATTTTACTGCGTGGCTAGATTAACTCGAAAATTGGTATAAATAATCATTGAGTGAACACATCCCAAACGATTTTTCAAAATTCCACCCCTGTGGGGGAGAAAAGCGGGGGATACAGTTTATTTGAAAAATCTGATCCGTTTGATCTATAAACTTAAAAATTGTCCCAAATACTTATTTATCTAAATAAATGATAAAGATCATAGACATACATTTTAGAAATTTTTAGAGAAAAGTACGAATTTCACGCGGACGAAGTCGCGGGCAGAAGCTAGTCTAATATAATTCAGCCTCCAGCCAGGCTGTTTCCAAGAACCGATATTAATATCAGAAGGGGGCGCGTGTGGGGCGGAACGAAATTCACTCGCGACGCCGATGTCAATAGTCCTTCACACATACGATACGACGGACAGATTAATTACTTATATAATAATTATGTTAGCACGGCTTTACTGGCAAAATACATAATTATTATTGATCAATTTAATACATGTTCGTACCTTATGTTAGCAGTTTTATAGAAGTTTTGTATGATCATTTTACAAAACGGCTAACAAATCATGCTACAAGGCAGATAAGAGTGGAAACGCCGCGAGGGACGCCCTAGGACAGGGATGGCGAATCTCTATTCATTTACGTGCCATTTTTCCAAATAAATATTTAATGCGGCCCTGACGTGCCCACAAGCAATCTTTACAGGGTTATTAGAAAAACACCAACACCTCTTAAGAGGTCATTGTACTCATCATCATGAACAATTTTTATTATGGGACCAAACTTGAAATCGCGAAAAAGAAATCAGCTGTTCCCTACATTTATGTTCGTATAACTCGTCAATATGTAGGGAACAGCTGATTTTTTTTTTCGCGGTTTCAAGTTTGGTCCCATAGTAAAAGTTGTTCATAATGATGAGAACAATGACCTCTTAAGAGGTTGTCAGTGTTTTTCCAATAACCTTGTATAACTACTAATATATACTTTCGCATAGTTATTATTATTTGAATCCTCTCTTGACATTTCTCGGGACCCTGTAGTCCTGGACCTATGGAAGGCGTATGAGCGGCCGAAACCAGCTCGCAGAAGCCCGTCAGACGTTTTTAATGAAATGAGACACCAACCGACGATTATCCCTGTTCGCACTATGCAATGCAAGTGCATCTAAGGACAACCCCCGCACCCTAAGTAATTGCGTAACACATTATTAATCTAAATCTGAATCATTTTGAAAGAGATTGCTAATCCATTATTTCATATATTCGAAAAATGTGTCTGCTGAACAACGTAAACAACGCAATGTATGTTGTTGAATTTTATTGTCAAAATGAAACCCATTGCTACTGATAGTGTGTTACGCAATTAGCCCGCCGGTCGGTGTAGGACGAATGTTAATGTTAACAGTTTTTTATCCCGTTGTACCTTATGCACCATTGACCTGCACCATCAATGGTGCAGAGGAGACTAATTAGTTTCGTTTGCACCATTAATGGTGCAAATGAAACTGCATTCATAATATGGTCTTATCTGCAATTTACTTAAATGAAATGACAAATTAGTGCGATTCCTGCTGTTGCAAACTAGACTAGAGACTTGGGTACCCAAATTTCTGAAATGATGCCCAAATGATTTTATTACGTGCCCTGGTGGCCTACCATGATCTAATTAAAAACGATTCAAAAACAAGACATTTCAGTTTAGGTTCCTAAACTGCATCGCTTGAGCTGCTCTATGGACGTCATGGTACCAAACAAGTATGAATGAAACCAAAACTTGCGACTCAGTTTGGGACAATCGCTGTCAGCAGATAGCACGGCCTAAACTGAATCGTTAAACTGACGTCATGGTACGAATTAGAAGAACAGTTCAGTTTAGGTCCTAAAATGGATCGCGTTAAGAGCTTGTGGTAGGCCTCCTGCCCTAGGAGGACACCGATGTTCGTAAAAAAGGTCAGGTGCGTAGTACTCGCAACCGGCGTGCATGTATGACCTGAAGGGCAATTCTCGTAATTTTAAAAACGTTCACAGTCTGCAATCGGAATCTGAATCATTTTGAAGCAAATTGCTAATCCATTGCTTCATAAGTTCGAAAAATTTGTCTGCTCAACACGTAAATAACGCAATGAATGTTATTGAACTGTCAAAATGATACCGATTCCTATTGATAATGTGTTACGCAGTTGCCCCGCTGATATCAGTCTCAATCTGTCAAAAATATACCTATCTAATTTCCTTACAAGATTTTGATATTTGATTGTCGTCGAGATGAAACTGCGACTAGATTTTGAACGCTTTAAATTACGAGAATCGGGCTTCTGATGTATGAACGTAAACGAGGTAAAATGAGTATGTAAGGATCGTACCAGATGGCGCTGTAGTTTGTGGAAGATGGCGAGAGTTTATATATTATGTCATCATAATGATAATTCTCTGTTGTAAAAATGCCTTCAAGTAAAAATGCGTTGCGTTCTTACTCATGTGCACAACGCTTTTCTAAACCAATGTTAACAACTTATTTAAATCTGGATCCGCCCGCGGCGTCGCCCGTGTGGTACTGGTATGTCGATAAAAAGTAGCCTATGTCCTTCACCAGGGTTCAAAATATCCCCTTACCAAATTTCATCAAAACGCTCCAGCCGTTTCGTAGATCAGCCGGAACAAACAAACAGACCATTTTTTTGAAAATATTTTTTTTGTCATAAGTACCGTATATACTTTCATATGGATTTATTAAAAAGCTGTCATTTTGACATTGCACATTGACACAATTTTATTTATTTGTATGTGCGAGATAGAGGTTTTTGTAAAACCATAGATACATCCGTGAGTAAAACCCTGCTATGTTTTTATATTCTTTTCTAACAGGGCTTTATGAAGTGAAAAGTACATGGTCTTCAAGCAGAATCATATTTTCAAAGAGAAATTAATTTACTGAACGTTGAAGTAACTTTATGAAAGGGATTTCAGGTAACTTTTATAGAAATATGTTTCAGTCACTCAGGAAAAAAATATGCAAAACCTGTGCTTTACGTTCATAACATAGACGTCCTGTTAACTTAGTAAAAGTTACCTGGCATGAATAAAGCTGAAGAGGATTTGTTTGTTTGAACGCGCTTTAAACTCTGGAATCCAGTCGGATTTGAAACATTCTTTTTGTATTTGATCTTCAAGCGGAAGAAGATAGTAGATACATAATAAAATTGTATCGACAAAAATAATGACTTGCATCGTCTAGACACTGCTTTTAGACGATGTAACTTTTATAATACCGGATTTTTTTTTTTACCGGTTCCAAATTTTACAGGGTGTTCTACCCATGAATATGAACAACTTTCTCTATGGGACTAACTCTGAAATCACGAAAAAATCAGCTGTTTAATACAAAAGTTCAATACCTACTTGTCCAAAATGTATGAAACAGCAGATTTTTTTTTGTATTGTTGCTTCAAGTTTTGCTTGTGACAAGCAATCGTGTAGTTAGATCATAATTATGTCTTTAGTATCAAATTATCTGTCCCGTTGGCTTCGTGCGCACAAGTGCGACTGCTGAGCGTGGGGTACTGGTTTCGATTCCCGGGTCAGGCAAAATGTTATTGGGTTTTTCCATTGGGAATTTCTTAGTAACAGCCTGACGTTGTGATACCCTCGTGCCTCGTAAAGCACGTTAAGCCGTTGGCCTGCGCCTGCTCTCTCTCCTTCGGTCGTGTCGGATTGATTGCCTTTCCATCGGACAACAATGAGAGTGAGCGACGAGTTATTTTTATTTTATCTGTCACATAAAGCACATCAAAGTTTCAAGATCATTTTATTTACAAAGTATTAATTTTGAAGGAAAACAAAACTGCATTTTTGGTTTTTTGAAAACGCATCTGCCTGAGCCTGGACTAGAATCCGTTTTCTACAAAAACAGTAGGTACCGTACCTTGTTTTATTGCACTTACCGATAGTGTACCTACCTGCTATGGATCAAAATTTTTCAATTATAAAAATCATCATATTATTATGAAGCATTATTGGATGAGCAATTTCATTCAAAATCTGCCTTATTTTGAAAGTATGTGACGCAGTTGGGTTGCATGGACAATAAATTCTCGATAAACTGTGCTTTGCGTTTTAAAATCGTTTGACAGACGCAATCAGCGTGGCTAAATGTCTAACTCGACTCACCTTACACTCAGTGGAGCTGATGATCTCGACGAGGAACCGGGTCCTAGTGCCGACCTTCACGGTGAGGTCCTGCAGACGTCGCAGGAAGGTCGGGGGATCCTCGCCGGTGGGTGCCTCGTCAGCGCAGACCTCCAGACGGAGCCGACTTGTATCGCTCCCGGCTGCATTGCTCGCCTGGGTAGAATATGAAAGTGTTAGTCAATAATAATAAATAAAGTATATCCAACGTAATACATAGACACAGGTTGAGCACAGTGGTATTGCAAACAGACCCTTTCATTTTTGTATGTAGATATATATAGATCTACATCAGGAATCTAAAGAGAAGAATCTCCTATAATCACAATCCTTATCCATAATTTACCACATCCATCCTTTGTAGTAGATTCCAAAACCCATCTCCCTAACGACAAGCTCTTCTAAACTTAGAACATGGCAACCATATGTCATTTGGTTTAAAAAGATTTTAATATTTGATTTATATTCTACACACATCAAAAGTGTCTAGGGATCAAGCATTTTTATGCGGATTTCTTGAGATTGAGATGTGGCTTTGTAATAAATTTATGATTTTATAAATTTATATGGATCCTTTTTGGTGCATTTCATAATTTGAATCAGGAACTGTGAATCAAATTCGAGTAAAAGATGAAAATCAGCTGTCAATATTTTCCCTATAAAAACATACAACGCATTGAAGACATTATTAGTGCTACTGTTTCCCTACTACTGATTAAAACCAACGTTATTATGGAGCGGCGACGTCATTTAAGCAGGGAAGAAATGCTCAGAGCCGTGGGAATGATAGAAGCTGGTTCCCGGCAACGTACTGTGGCTTTAGCTCTGAATACAAGTCAGAGTGTTATCAGTCCACTTTGGACACGTTACCGAAGCACTGGTACCGTGGCTGAGCGCCATGGAGGACGGTATCGCTGCACCACACGGAGACAAGACCGATACATTCAAATCTTAACTCGAAGAGCTCCAACAATAACCGCCATGATGTTAGCCGTGAGGCTTCATCACTCTTCAGGGAACTTAATTAGCGACCAAACAGTCAGAAACCGCTTGCATGAAGTGAACCTTCATTCCCGAAGACCGCTACGGGTACCACCTATAGCAATGCACAATCGTAGGATTCGATATCAATGGGCTCTTGAACACAGAAATTGGGCAGAAGAACAATGGCGTTTCGTGTGCTTTTCTGATGAGTCTCGTTTTGGTATGAGACCGGATACAAGACGTATACGACACTGGAGAACCCCTGGACGCCAACAGCGATTAAAATCCTGCCAGGAAGTCCATCTTTATAGTGGTGGAACCATCATGGTATGGGCGGGTATTTGGATCGGCGGAAGAACTGAGTTGATTTGGATCAGAGGCAACCTCAACGCTCAAATTTATGCTGAGACGATTGTATCAGACGTCATCGTTCCTCTACAAGTGCAAATCGGTCCCTTATTTCAGTTAATGCATGATAATGCACGACCGCACACCGCAAGAGTTGTAAGACAGACTCTCGCCGCAGCTAACATCAATGTCCTGCCCTGGCCTGCTCAGTCGCCAGACTTGAACCCGATTGAGCATGCATGGGATATGCTACAGAGAAGAGCTCTGCCGAATATGGAGGGTATCCAGTCGCAAGAAGACCTTTTTTTGTTGTTGCAACGAACATGGGCTGCCATTCCACAGCGTGATTTGGATGAACTCATTTTGAGTATGCCAAACCGATGTTCTTGTGTTGTTAGTGTTCGCGGTAGAAATACGGATTATTAATTGTTTAAGTTACCCAATAAAATTTTAAAGAAAACTGTTATTTCAGTCTTTTTTTCGAACTTTTGTGTTAGTGGTTCAAATGTCAAAAATCCCTTTATTAGGAAAATGGCAAATTTCTTTATTAATGCAAAGGTGACTTGGTTTATCGTTACTGTGACAAACGAAAACACTTTATTTGATGAATCCTTAAAGAAAATTTTAATTAATATCAATCAGGAGAAAAGTTACTGCAAAAATATATGTTGATCCCTAGACACTTTTGATGTGTGTATATAGATTGTTTTATATTTTGTGAATATGAGAACGTTGTAGGCCTTGTAGACTTAAGATTTGTACCAAATTCTATAATTGTTGACAGGCCTACACAGTACACTGCCCTTCCATGCCTATCAACACTGTAATTTGAAAACATTGCGAAAGCCAATTATTTTTAAATCACGTGACCAGAGAGCTGGCCTATTTTTTATTTTGGTCAAAGAATCAGCATTGCCATAGAACGTGGCAATGCTGCCAGCCTTTTGGGCACGTTTCCTGTTGACAGCGATGCGGACGAATTTATTTGATGCCCTTCGATTATTTCCCCTCCCTTTTTATATGTATACTTGTACATATTAGTCTTTTACGACCCTTATAAGACCATAATATATTAATTGCCTTTTTAAAAGAGTAACCGTGGAGTTTCTTGCCGGCTCTTCTCCATAGAGAACGACCAATTGGAACCGGGCACCTAGCTACCGACGTTTCATGAATGCGTTTCATAAGTAAGTAGCTATATTTGAAATAAAATATTTTAATTTTGAGAAATAATATAACAATGTTATTTATAAGTAGGTAGGTAATTGCCAGACAAGAGGACTTCCATTTCGACAATGAATTTAAAATATATGATGACATCCGTTTCATCATTCGTTCATCATTCAATCACGACTGAAGAAAATATGGGCACTACGAATAAGTAGTATGGGCATTAACACTTGATAGGTGCCCGGACAATTCCCGTATTTTTAAGAACGTTCGCATTCTAAACTTAGTCTCAACCTGTCAAAAATACTTCTAATTTTCATACATTTTTGACAACTTTTTGACATTGATTGACGGTGAAATGAGATTGCGACTAGATTTTCAACGTTTTGTTTTTAATTACGAGAATTGGCCTACTGATGTCTCAGTTCTGCCACCTGGCACCTGAGATTCCAGTTTTTCTTTTTATTGCTGAATGGGCTCACTCTTGACGTCGATCACGCCTGATGCAAAGCGATGGATGAGGTCTATGATGGAACGAGCGTGCCCAGAAGATGCCTAAGCCCACCCCCATGCCTGTTTTTCTTGTGTATACCTACATTTTATTTTAAATAGTATTTTACCTAGCCTACTTAAGTAAATTTTTGTGTCACCTTTTAGTTTGTAATTTGCTCTGTACAACATCTTGGGATTCAATTCTGTAATGTTGTGCATATAATCTAAATAACTAACAATAAAATCTAATCTCTTCACCACCCTTGGTTGACTGGTAGAGAATGCCTAAGGCATTAAGTCCGCCTTTGTACCTTTTTTGTGCGAAAAGTTTAAATAAATAAATAAAAAAATGTATACTTAGACAAGAAAACCAAAATAAACAAACTAAACACAACACAATAACACTTGTAAAATAAACAAAAGGTAATCTATAATAGTGTCATAAAAAAGAGCTCTTCCTTTTTAATATATAGAACTTGTACTTAGTACTTACTATTAATTTTCATAAGTCAACTTTAAAATCTCAAATCTGAAAATTGGTGAGAGTCAAACTAGGAGCTGAACTACGGAGTTAGATAATGTTATAGTCGCCCCGACTGGCCCAGACACCTAATCACCTAATGTTTGGAAGCCTATGCCTATATCTCAGAAGCTCTGTCACAATTTACCTGGCACCTACGCATATACCTGTATCTTGTGCCTTGTGTCCCATCCAATATAGGGGTGCCAGGTACTGACAACTCGTATCAGATTTGTCTCAGATGCTTCTCGTTAATGGAATTAAACTACCCGACATGTCCTGCGAACGGGTCGGCGATACAAAGACGGTTCATGGAACTATATGAATGGAGGATTCGTGGAACCCTGGACGACACAAGAAATTGGTGCATTCGGAACACCGGCAAGGATTTGTTTTGAAAACTAGACATTGAAGTATGGTTAACAGGAAACTTCTACAGACGTGCACTCGTACAGAAAAATGTCGACAAGGATCTTTTTGAGAACGACTGTATGTTTTAGGAAATTATATAGGTAAATATAATATTACAAGTGATCCTAAAAAGGCATGGGACTCAAAAAATACTAAACTGCAGGACGATATTTAGTACCTAGTTGTTCGGGTCAGTCACCGAAAAATGACAAACTTGTCAGCGTAATTGCGACACCGCGTTCTATGCCTTGAATATTTTAGAGAACAGTGGTGATGAAATAATTTACACAAAGTATAGCGCCTGTCTGGGTTCGAACTAGTGTTGCCAGGTGTACCGATTTGCGCGGGACGTCCCGATTTTCAGGGGTCTGGGGACGCATCCCGATTTGTACCTAATCGGGACGCTAAATGTCCCGATTTTAATAAAAACAAATAATTTACTTTAATACTTAGGTACTTTATTCTTCTGAAGTGCGTCTATTACATCGGACGACGTCATCACGTCAACGCCGGCTGTCGCTGAAAACCAGCGCTGGGGCTCTGTCTTGCATAGGGTCGCAGCATAATGCTGAGCGATAGCCGTTTTGCGTGGATGTGACGCATGTTTCCCTTACCTTCTTTTTCATTTTATTTGTGTGTTTATGCTTATTTTTGCGTCATGTTCACCGCAAATAAACGTTTTTTCTTTTCTTTTCTTTCTGATCTATTTAAAGTACGATTTTATTTTATAATTTCTACTAGTCTAGCAAGACTGATTACTTGTTATGTAAGATTAAATAGACTTAAAACCCCTTTTTTTGTTTACTGTCCCGATCTGCAACCCTAAATCCCGTTTTTTTGACCTCAAGTACCGAGTTACAACAATCGGACCTGGAAACACTAGTTCGAACCTACGACCTGCATCGTACTCGTAAGTTGCGGACGTTACTTAGATACATAAGACAGTCCCCCAAAACGCCCAAAAGGCTTAGCTGGAACTGTGCAGAGCCGACTCGAACATTATTAAGCGAAGGTACTCACGGAAACTCGAATCAATGTAGTAATTGCTTCGAGTCGGTTTTAGACTTAGCAGAAAGCCGAGCTGCTGGGTAGTTTATTGCGCCATCGCCACTTCTTTTTCACAGATAAAGCACTAGGAAGTGGTTTAGGACGGGCGTTTAGGAGAATAACTGTCTTACGTAATTTTGAGTTTCAAAAAGAACTGACTCTCAGGGTTATACTTATAAGCGATTTTTACAGTTAAGTGACGCTTAAACTTAAAAAATGTATAGCTAAAACGTCGCTAATCACTACTTAACTTTGAGCAACTTTTATGAATAAAGGGGAATCTCTAATTTAATAAATAACATTTGATTTTATTAATTTGATTTTTTTGCCTATACAGGCTTGCAGAAAAAATATCGATATTTTTAGGCGATATTTATTATTTTGATATATCGATATAAAATATCAAGTACTTATCGAAACTATCAAAAACGATATATTTTTTCATGTTTTATTAGTGTGCCTAAATCATTGTATGGTATCCATTTGTTTATGGTATTTATGTATTTATTTATTGTATACAAAACTAAACTAATTGAACTTCGTGAGGTATTTTTTTCCGATGTATCTATTTTTTTTCGATAAGTATGTCGAAATCGATATTTTTATAAATATCGATACGATAAGTATTATATTGATATTTTTTGGCACTTCTTGCATCCCTATGGCAGTATACTCACTTGCAGGGTGTACACATTGGTGTCACCGGTCCGGGCCGCAGACACCGTCAGTCGGACGCCGCCCGCATCATCTGACGCCGTGAACCGTTCGTCTAACGAAGCTCCGGCGCGACTCCTGCACATCACACAACAATATATTATTAATAAGAAAGGCTCTTACGGAAGAGTCAGGTTTAATTTGACATGATTTATGATGAAGTAGAAAATACTACATTTTTACTCAATTGTACATACACCAACATGTTTCGTCTAATTACAAAACAAGTTCTATATTTAGACCTAGCCTTAACCTTCGAGCCAGTTACTGTATTTTGAACTTTATTCCGACAAACGAAAGTTCTTAATGCAAAATTAACAACTTAAACTCGGGTATAAATCGTCATTTTTCGTAATAAGAACTTACTGTCGGATTATAGTTCGAAATTTAAAAATGGCTCGTTGGTTTAAACCGGGTTCTGAAAAAAAACCTTCTTTTGTAATAGAAAAAAGTGTTTTAAAAAAAGTTTTTTAAAAGATTTTTTATTTTTATTTTAGAATTTTCTGTCCCACTGCTGGACAAAGGTGTCCCCCAATTTTATCCAGGAAATCTTCATCGTAAAAATATATAAAAATACTTCATTCCTTTTAATACAATACATCATAACAACATTTTTACTCAATTTGGGACTATTCTATGGCATTCTATGTATGGTCACATTATAAACACTAACATAAAGATGAAATATGACATGATACGTATGAAGTATTCGTATTTGTTATAATGACCCATGAATGAAAGACACAGACACTAAACGAACCAGTAAGACAGACGCAGGTGCAATAAGGCTCAATTTATATTGCGGTGGAACGGAATGGAAGCGATTTTTTTTGTTCAAAGCATAATGAACTTTATGTCAATAGTGTAACGCACAAATTAGATACACACATACGTACAGGTCGCGCCTCTTCTGGAGAATTAAGTATCGCGCATTCTCGGGAATTCCCGCAGTAACAATAACCTCGTATTTAGTTTGTACGTTAGACAATTGTCATAAAGTTCATTTTGCTATGTACAATATCGTTACGAAAACTTGGTTCCACTCCGTTGCGCGGCAATGTAAATTGACCCTTAATATTCTATAACCGAAACTATACAGAACCTGTGACCACGGATTGAGTAGGTCTATGATGCTGAATCGAAATTTAATAACAAATTTTGAGTCAGTTATTAAAAAGAACCGGTCAAGCGCGAGTCGGACTCGCGCACCGAAGGTTCCGTACAAATTTGTAGGTATGTAAATAGTTTATCACGGAATTTTTTTTGTTATGTATCTACAAATTTACGGTTTTTCGGATTTTTTCCTTTACTTGTGCTACATGACATTGCTTCTTGCCAAATTTCATGATACTAGGTCAACGGGAAGTACCCTATAGGATTTGATTCCGGAACATAAACGCCCGTATCTTTTGATTGCATTGACTTAGAAGTTCGATTGTTTCACTGCTTCAAGAGATTGCAGCCTTGAGTATTTGAAATTAATTTCAACTTGATAACTCCACGTAATTCTGAGAAAAGGGTCTTGACAGACGGACAGACAGGCGGTCAACGAAGTGATCTTATAGGGTTCCGTTTTTCCTTCTGAGGTACGGAATCCTAAAAATTAGCTAAGTATTCCATATATTTTGGCCACGTAGATGTTGCACTTTACTATGAAACAGCAGATTTTATTTAAATAACCGACGAAAAATTTCTACTTGATTTACAATCATGGCCACAATTTCTGTAGAGAAAAAAAACTATGAGTACTAAACAAAAGCTAGGGTTCCCTACGACTGCGGTTGTCACCACATAGCGACCGCAATATACAGTCATATAACGTCACTGAAACGTTATTTATGAAATTAAGTTGGTGTGTTTCTAGAGAGCGTTTTTGACACCGCAAAGTCAAACCTCGGTGCCATTAGTTTCAAGAAAGCTATCACTACGACCGTCCTTCTAGGAAAACGGTAACAAAGCTTGGGAAATTCATCGAAAACTCCTTACTAATATCCGCCAAAGATCCGAAAAAAATATGCATAAACAGCCTATAATGTTCTCACTGCTGGGACACGGGCCCCCTCTCTTCTAGAGGGAGTGGGCAGCAATCAAAGAGAATTGGGGTTGTATAGTCATTGGCTGCAATCCACCACGCGGGCCTAGTGTGGGTTGGTGTTTTCGAATTTGCCGGTTTGCTCACGATTTTATCCTTCACCGTTTTAAGATTAGTGGTGGTGAAATTATTTACACAAAGCGTCTGTCTAAGTAACTCATAAGTCAGGGCCGATGCCGAAGGGCCACCAGTGCTCCAAAAAAAATCTGCATACAATCTAATGTACAATCACCCTTAATTCAACGTGGACTGGGCTTGCACTCGAATAGAAGATCACGGGACCGTGTGAAAGACAATAGGGCAGAAACGGCGACCAGGTAGGGTTTCAAAGAGGTCGCTGGCTTGATATGCCTCCTACAAAGTCACACAAACGTAATAGTAGATTGTTATACAAGGGCCGAAAGGAATCAATTTCCATACGAGGTATTTAGACGCCCGAGCTCAGCGAGGTCGGCTATAATCCGAGTAGGAATTGATGACTTTCACCAGTGTTAAACACTCTTCTTTTCATTTCGAATACAAGGAAAGTAAAAAAAAATATTTCATTTTCTTGTGTGCTCGCCACTTCATAAAATCATTGTATGTATTTAAGTATCTTTCTTTTTAAATTTCTGGCAAAACATTTTCGATTACTGTATTTGCCTTGTCTTTAACCGAATCTGGGGTCAACATATCAGAATCGCTTGAACTCATTTTCAATCAAATATAAAACCCAAGTTTGTGAATTTCGGTAGATAGTTACACCCGCCAAATTATACTATAGTCTTTTTTTTAATTTTGAATATGGAACACACCTATACCTTATAGGTATTTTTTTTAATTCACACTGGCTGTTTTTTATAGGTACACTCACAAGACCGCAGCAATTCCATTTCCAGTTTTATATTTTCAACTCGAATGGGTCCCGCCTGTATGGGCTTGTTTTTAGCTTATCAGTTTTTTTTAACTTGGGTTTTTTACCGCAGTCGGGTTTTTTAGTTTTTTAATTAGGTACTTTTTTGTGCTAGAAATCATGTTTTATTATTCCATAAATATTTTTGTTCTTATTTTTTTAATACGTTTACTTTTCAATCAAAGTACTTAGTAAATATATTGCAAATGAAAATTATATTTGGATATTAAGGCTAATAAATCAAGTTACGAGTAAGTATACCTAAGCAATCGCGCTTTCTTGAGCGATGTGTTTTAGTTTCTAATACTTAATCTAAGTAGTGCTATTGTTGATCGATGGTCGCCACAATTACGATAGCCATCGACACGCTAAAACGAAGGAGACTAGTCACAGATTGTGTAATTATTCCTAAATAGAGATGACGTCGTGATGAATGGAAGCGGTTGGCTGGTAAAGCTAAATTATTTCTAGTTACACTCAACGGTCGTGTGATATTTAGATTTGACGGCCTACTGACTCGAACAACACTGGACGAATAGACACAACTATTCTGGGAATTTAGAGTGCACGTTTTACTTTTATAGATAAACTCTCGCGGACTACATTTAAGGTTTTTGAGTATCGATTACCGTCTCAAACTAACAATACTTTTTACGTTAGGATTTATTAAGCATGGCTACACTAATGTAATGTTGTAATGTCACACAATCTCACATCTAATTTATATGCCACAGTTAAAATCTACTTAAGGGGATTACAGGACCTAAACGCAAAAAACGCAAGTTTTAAAAGCACTAAAAGTAGGTATATGATCGACTATAGTAAACATAATCAGAAAAATATATGATATTCTTCAGGATATATGCTAGATAAATAGTGTGTTGAAAACATAATACAACTAATAACTAAAACTAATGAGTTGAGCTGCACGATTTCTGACAAATGCGTGCACTGACTGGAACAGGTCCACTCAATCTGTGTGGTTCTTTTCTCAAAAGACCATCTCGGACATCGATCTACATAGTCTTCATATAACCTGACCAAGACTATGTCTGGACTTTAAAAGAGACTGTGATCTCGTGAGTTTGTTTCGGCCTTTCTTCTCAGAGTAGTCAGATAGGAAACGCCGACCTCATCTAGTTTTAAAAAATATGATTGACGTTTAAAAGTATTTGTGCAAACCTACTTACAGAAATAAAATCATTTAATTTGATACGATAGAAAAAAATCAGGAAGATACCTCTACAAACTTTATTTTTAAAATAAATAACATACTAATAATTTCATCAAGTCTTTTTTTGTCAGATGATTCTACAAGCAGCATACAAGCACTAGTGTTTTAATTTTTTAATCCAAACAATAGATTTTGTAAACAGATAATTGCTTCATATTTTGCCATAAATTACCAGCGTTGTGTCATCGCGCTTCTCTTTCTTTTCTATGCAGTCCGGCAGTGACCGCGCTTTAGGTCATGTAGTCCTCTTAATTAACTATCTATCTATAGGCACGTATGTCCTAGAAATGTCTCACACCTTCCTGAAATTACAGTACGACACCTGCTACGATTCGTACACACTGTTTGCCTCGCTTACGTTCATACATCTGCAGGGTAATTGCGTAACACATTATCAATCGGAATCGGTTTCATTTTGACAGTTCAACAACATTCATTGCGTTATTTACGTGTTGAGCAGACAAATTTTTCGAACTTATGAAGCAATGGATTAGCAATTTGCTACAAAATGATTCAGATTCCGACTGATAGTGTGTTATGCAATTAGGGTGCTGGTCACACACGCACGCCGCCGCTGGTTGCATGTACAGACGCCAGCACATCAAGCTACTACTACTAACTAGACGAAAACTAACATTACTTAAAATAAAAACTTTGAGCTAAATTCAATTTTGAGCGGCCATTGTTGTTTACATCTTTGGCAAATTTGGCGCAGTCGGACCTTAGATTAGTGACGACATGTCCTTCTAACTACGTCCCCGTCGCTTCCACTCATACTTGCCATATCACTCCCGCCTACCGGGAGTGTTAGTCGCCGTACGAAATTCAAACCTACTTACGTTTTTTGCAAATTACCGGCCAGTGTCAGGTGGTATGTTGATTAAAATACGATTCGAGACCGTAACAAATATGGCTTTATAGAATTATAATCATTAGAATGAGCAATACAACTCCTTGAGTTACAATTGGCCTCAAATGTCATGATTTTATGAAATACCTAGTCATTCAATAAAAAATATACGAGAATGAATTTAAAGAGATGTATTGATGATTGTTACGATTATATATTATTATAAATAAATCATTTTACGCCCGCGAATCATATCGTCGTTGCGACGTTAAGACCTCTTATGTGTCACTTTTGGCAAAATCAGTTTTTTACGTCAGCCTGTTCTACATTTTGAAGCTCTATCGATTGCAAAAACTCTCATGTGTATACGACGTTTACATCGTAATTTATTTACCAATTCAAGATCTTTTTTTAGTAGAAAAACATTTTTTAGTAGACGGTTTTTATCGATTTTCTCATAAAATTGATTTTTACACATAAGAGGTCTTAAAGTTACAACGACGATATGTCGATCAACATACAACTTTACACTGAACCTGAAAATTTTAATTTCGCGGGCTACCTTGACGCTTTCACCGAGATACTCTTTTCTATTTTTGTCACTACTACTTCTTCTAAACCGAACCTTTGCCTATACTTGTTTCCCAGCAAATATTTATTGAAAATGTGTACCTAAGTAGGTATCTTTACAGAAACTGAATGTCGTAGGAAATCAGCAACGCAAACAAACCATTAGAAGTCCCAAGGAAAAGCAACCGATGTCATATTTAATGCTCACTCGCTTGCATAATTTCGAAATAGTTGGAATCGCGCCACAACATCAACTTTAAGTCATTCGTGGTATGAGTTCCAACCCAACATCTACAGACCCGCCTGAAAGAGGACTTTTGGCCTAAAGGTGTCGTAAGTAGGTATGTATATCGACGTTTCCGAGGATGGTTAAGTAGGCGACAACACAATGCCGACAACGTTACGTGTATCATAGTTTTAAGGTTTTTAATAAGTATGTATTAGTTTATTATTGTATACTTAAGATTATTTTGTGTATTTTATCTATGGGTCTTAGTTGCCTGATATTAAAATCAGATAGCTGACCCGGCGACCTTCGTACCGCCCCACCAGCCGCTCTGCCCCCGCTATCTTCCAAGATATTCATTGTAATGATATGCTATAAAGGGCAATTTTAGATTTACACAAAATGCACAACGTATCTATTATTATAAGACGTAAGATGAAGTAGGCGTAACGGGACGGGCGGGGAAACATAACACCAGTCGCATTGTCGTATACGACTTTGTTTCACAAGGGACCAGCAGTATAACTGCGTAGCACACTAAGAACGGCAACGCTTTTAATTTTGATAATTCAACAACATTCATTGCGTTATACAGGGTTATTTTTAAAACACTAATACCTATATACCACTCTTCTTACTAATCGCTAGTTAATTCCGCTAGTGATTTAGTTTTTTGATACACACTAATTACCCACTAATAAGTATAGAGCAGTGTTGGCCCAGTGGTAACGGCCGCGACTTACGACTTGTAGGTCGTAGGTTCGAACCCAGACAGGCGCTTTACTTTGTATAAATTATTTCATCACCACTGCTCTCAAAACGGTGAAGGAAAACAGAGGAAACCGGCATGCCCTAGAACCAAAAGTTCGAAGACATATGACATCTAACAATCCGCACTGGGCCCGCGTGTTGGATTACGGCCCACTCTCTCTCACAGAGAGGAGGCCTGTGTCCCAGCAGTGGGAACATTATAGGCTGATTATGTTATGTAAATAATTACTGAGTATCGACAAAACTAAAACACTAGCGGAATGTTGCACACTTGTACTGTAAGCGATTAGGAAGAAGAGTGGGGCTCGTCTTCGTAGATGACGCTATCTGTAACCTCGCAGGACTATATTAGTAACATCATAAACAACAACTTTTGCTCTATGATTTTTTTACAAAACTTACCTAATTTTACCAAATAAATGTCAAGTTTTTGTCATAATAACACTTTTCATCACCACTGCTCTCAAAACGGTGAAGGAAAACATCGTGAGGAAACCGGCATGTCCTAGAACCTTTCTTCGAGATGAAGTGGGCTGTAATCTACCACGCGGGCCCAGTGCGGGTTTTAAAATTTTTGGTTATAGAACATGCGATTTCCTCACGATGTTTTCCTTCACCGTTTTGGGAGCAGAAGAAATTTTACGTCAAAATTCTTAGGATTGTGATAGAAACTGTTATACGCGAGAAACGGGAGTGAATGAGAAACTGGTCTTCCTAAGAGCTGCAGCCCAAAGGAGGTCTTAAAAGCCCATACAACTTTGCCCAAACATGTACTTCGAGGTACAAGTGTACACACGGCTACACATGAAGCTATACATTTCCAGTTTTCGCTGACCTGGCATTGTATAAGTTTTTCGTACAATCAGAAGTCAGCTTATACTGGTTATGTACAGCTTGGTGTGTAGCCGTGTGTACCAAATCGTAGAGAAAAAATGGAGGAATTCGAAAATAATTGTATCTTTATCCTTACATAATAAAAAACAACATAATAAATTATGTTTTATTATTTTAATTACCTGTGTAACACGGCCTTTTTAGAATGTGTGTGAACGTGCCCTTATGCGCGGGAACGGGAAGCATACACCCTCGCCCGCGCTCCCGCGCTAACCAATAGTGGACGAAGGAACGCGAGTCTGTACGCCACGCACGCGCCCCGCTCGCGAATAGTTTTGATTGTTTTTATATATTTTACCCATTTTCCCTGTTTGTGCCCTACTGTGTTTTACAATTATATACTATTACTGAATCGTGCGTTCCAATAATTTAAATAGACCCAACACATACCCCTGAGATAAAACTTTTCTTACACCTGTAACATAATTAAAACATGTGGCAACTTTACATTATACAATTGCGTGACATTTGGTTGACACTCGAGGTGACATTTTCGTAAAACCAACCCACAGTTTGAGTGAAATTGAGTTTAGTACATAGATGGCGCTCAAATCACGCATTCTAGCTTCTCTAAAAAAATGGTTCCTTTTCACCGACTAACAACAGAGATACAACACTGTCACTTGCGGAACCAACCCACTTTGGCCACCTTTTAATAAACTGTAAAGAACTATACGGCATGGTCCCCTAAACACTTATTAAAACTAATTGTTAAACAGACCCATGATCCTTGGTACCTTTTCAACTTAAGCATTTTAATTATGCAAACCAGAACCAATGTTCGTTGGTTCCATCTAGCATAAAAAGTTATAATATTTTTATAACTAAATAGAACCAAGAGAGTTTGGTTCTTGTTTGCATAATGCAAATTATGTTAGTCTTGAAGGAACCATGTAGCATAGTTCTTAATGGTGTTAAAATTCAGCATTATTTAATCAAAAATAAAAGAACCATTCTAATCGCGGGTATCGTTAATACAGATAATAATAAATAATAAAAATTATAGACCGATCACGTGTTTACCGACGGTCTATAAAGTTCTTACATCCATTTTGAGAGCTAAAATTAACAAACATATAGACACCAACTCTATCATGTCTGCCTCTCAGAATGGATGTAGGAATGGGTCCCGCGGTACTAAGGAGCTACTCCTCATTGATATGACCATTAGCCAACAGGTTCGTCGATTCCGAAAGGATCTGTCGACATGTTGGATAGATTATAAGAAGGCCTATGACTCGGTACCACATACATGGCTCATGAGGGTGTTGGAGTTGTATAAAGTAGATACAACTCTGCGCACCTTCCTGATGTCGTGTATGGGGCAATGGAGGACGGTCCTTCGCTATCCAGGATGTCGAAATATTCAGAGGAATAGCGAACCGATAAGGATCGAGCGAGGCATATTTCAGGGTGATAGTTTGAGTCCGCTTTGGTTCTGCTTAGCCTTGAATCCTCTAAGCACATTGCTGGAGGATTCAGGTCTAGGCTATAGGCTGAGGAGAGGTGGTCAGGTTATATCGCACCTCCTCTACATGGATGACCTAAAACTCTTTGCTCCTAACAATTTGCAACTGATGGAGCTACTGAAAGTAACTCAAACTTTCAGTAACGCCATTAGGATGGAATTTGGTGTGGACAAATGTGCGGTCATGCATGTAAAGCGAGGGGAGATTGTGGAATCCGTGGGAAATCAACTCTCTGATTCCACAAACCTTAGAGCCCTCTCCTCATCCGAAACCTATAAGTATTTGGGTATGTCGGAAGCGTTAGGGATCAATGTTACTGACATGAAGCAATCGTTGAAGGAGCGCTTCTTTGGCCGCCTGAAAAAAGTACTTAATAGTCTTCTATCAGGCGGAAACAAGGTGCGCGCCTTCAACGGTTGGGTCATGCCGGTTTTGATGTACTCTTTTGGCATACTCAAATGGACTCAGACCGAACTCGACGCCCTAGATAGGAGGGTTCGTACACTACTGACTGCGAATCGAATGCATCACCCACGGTCATCGGTAATGAGGCTGTATATCCCGCGAAAGTGTGGAGGTCGAGGGTTTTTAAACTCTAAGACCCTCCACAATCGCGAGATATGCAGTCTTAGGGAATATTTCCTAGAAACCGACGTGGGGATGCATCGAGATGTAGTCATGGTGGACAAGGGCCTCACCCCGCTCTCCTTGGCTAAAGAGAACTGGCGCAAACCAGTAGTGCTTGACACTAATGACCGCATGGAGGTATGGCAGAGTAAGGAGCTTCACGGACGCTTTTACCGGGCCCTTCATGGACCCGATGTAGATTTACTAGCGTCCGTAGCCTGGCTGCGTTTCGGTGACCTCTTTGGAGAAACCGAAGGTTTTGTTTGTGCAATTATGGACGAAGTTATGATGACGAACAATTACCGGAGATTTATTGTGAAAGACGGCACGGTTGACATCTGTCGGGCATGCCACCGGCCGGGGGAATCAATCAGGCATATCATCTCCGGGTGTTCTCGTCTAGCTAATGGAGAGTACTTGCATAGACACAACCTTGTAGCCAGGATAATTCATCAGCAACTTGCTTTGAAATACAACCTTGTGGAATCGGAGGTGCCGTACTACAGGTATGTGCCCGACCCAGTTCTCGAAAATGGTAATATCACGTTGTACTGGGATCGATCCATCATCACTGACAGGACTATTGTTGCCAATAAGCCTGATATAGTGGTGGTGGATCGATCAGAGCGGCGTGCAATGATTGTTGACATAACCGTCCCACATGACGAGAACCTCGTGAAAGCCGAGAAAGATAAACAAATCAAGTATCTTGACTTGGCTCGCGAGGTTGTCGACATGTGGGATGTGGACTCAGCGATCATTGTGCCGATAGTCGTGACTGCCAATGGGTTAATAGCCAAGAGTCTCGACCAACACCTAAGGAGGCTCTCGTTGGGCAGCTGGATCAAGGGCTTGATTCAGAAAGCGGTACTTCTGGACACGGCCCGCATTGTCCGGAGGTTCCTCTCTCTGGAGCCCTGACCGCCGGTGGCTTGGACCCTGTTCCCGATACCGGTGGGCTACTATTTTTTATATTTTTAAATGTTTTTATATATTTTTTTTAATATTCTAATATTTAAAAATATAATTGATATGTATTTAAATGAATAAAGGAGAAAAATAACAAAAGCTAAGCTATCAGATATAAAAAGTATTCTGCATCTAATACCAAACGACGCAAAAGATTTCTACAAAACCTTGACAAGTTCAGACATAGAAGACGATATCGATGGCTTTACCGGGCCTATCGATTTTGAGGTAGAAGGCGATGATGATAATACTGATGTTTAGTTTTAAGGGTTCTTGCTTCCATTGTTCTGTAATATTGTATTGAAAATGATTAAAAAGTATATTTTATAAGTAATTACTTTTATTTTTAGAAATATCACAACAATTGAATCTTACGTCCATTTTGCAAGTAGGAACTAAGCAACAAAATATGTTTTTGCTAGAAAGAACCAACCGGGTTTTTAACGGTTTACTTTATACCATAACTTCATAAAATGTATAAATCTGATATTCCTAGATAGCCTACAGTATGCCACATATGGTCAACAAGTAATCATTCATTAATATACTAAGTATGCATTTTGCACACTTTGTTTACAAAAGTTTCATTTTCTCGAAAGTAATCTGCTGTGGGTTGGTTCTTGTTTGCAAAAATGGGTCCAATTATCATTCCGTTCGTTTCTGTTTCGGGGTACGAGTTATTATTGAATTCAGATTGAATTATTTATAAAATATATTCGAAACGAAACAAATGTGAAACAACAGTGGTTGAAGCCGACAGCAGTCAGCTGCCAACTTGACAGTTTTTTTTTTTTTTTAATAAGTATGTTAGGCAATTGTGCCGATGAAAGGCGCCAATAGCGTGCTTTTTGTTATGTTAAAAGTTATTTTATTCTCGTCCCGGGTAGCTACCTATCCATAACAAAAAATATTAATGCAATATTATTCAGTGTAATCTAGTTTATTTTATGCCACTATCTACCACGGTACCAACTATTTCGTTTGGGCAGATTTTGGTGACATCCTTTGTAGCTCTTAGAAGGACCAGTTTCTCAAAAGACCAATAGCCGGCCTTCAGTGCGAGAACTTGGGAGCGAAACGTGACCTTGCGTCCCTTTCGACGCGGCCGGCCTCAAAGCGTCCCGAAATAAATATTATTGCGATGTATCTACTGGTCGCCAAAATCGTAGCCCAATTGTTGTGTGTACACTGATTGGAAACCGATGCCCCAGTTAACTGTCGGGCAATCACTTTTTGTCCGTCTATAACATTTAGGGCAGATTCTTCAATCGACAGGTATTTTCTATTCGTGGAATCAAATTGACGTCTGAAAGATTTTGTATGGTAGAACTGTCAAAAATTCAATAGGTATTATTTTATTCCTCGGATAAAATTATCTGGCGTTGAAAAAAATAAATTAATTGTTGGTTCAAATCCGGGTAAGTAAATTGAAATACTAATGTGTCTTGTTCAATTCATACGTATATTTTGAGTTTTTTTGGACATGTTATGGACTAATGTCCAAAAAACTCAAAATGTAGGTACGTATGAATTACGCCTAATTTGCGCGCGCGCGTAGTAATCTAACACCGGTGAAGGAAAACATCGTGAGGAAACATCTATAATCGCCAAACCGTCGAAAGATGGGTTGATGACGTGGTGAATTGGTGATCAACGCTCCTGTCTTCTTTGGCTGTGAAAAGGCCTTTGCCCTGCAGTCAGAAAGAAGTATAGAATAGAATACTTTACTCTTTATTATGTACACCATATAAATTACAGACATAAATATAGAAACTTTACAATGAATATAATAAATGAATTAATTAATGGATATAATAATTTTTAATGAAATATCCTGATATTATAACATTAAATAATTTAATGACGTTTTTAGAGAAATGTTTTACTGTAAAAGTGTGCTGCATTGGTCTCACGAACTCTCAATGTAAAACGTCTAGCTTATAAAATTGGTATCGAATTTCTGAGAATATTTATTTCTGGTCGAAATAATCCGGATAAAGCTGATTTCGAATTAGTTAGTTGAAGCTTAATTAAAACAGACACAATGTCACGCCGTCTAAAAGTATAAAGTACAATTTTATGTTACAGTTTTTCCTATTTCTAGCAGAAAACTGCCATAGTAAAACTGTTTTAGACTAAAAGTGGTTTGAGTACAGTCTATTCTAAATGTATCTGATGGGGGGGGACGTGGGGGTCATGACCCCCCCCCCCTCCCAATCTTTCAAGCTGTCGAGAGTCTGAATGATTTACTTGCATTACTAACTTAGAACTGAGCCACGAAAACCCCGATGGGTTTTCGTGACAGGCACAGGACAGGGAGACATGGGGACTGCCGACAGAAGTAAAACCTTTTTAACGCTCTTAAAAAAGTTTTTACTTTATTTATAAAATATAAAATCTAGGATGAAACAAATGTTTATGTGTAAGGTTTTTTGAGTAACGTTCCGAAAAATCACGCGCAGTTAGCAGCTTCCAGTCTAACCGTATGCAGCTGAATACCAGTATTTTACATGAAGCGATTGCCTATCTGACCTCCACAATCCAGTGAGTAATACGATGCCGCTTGATAAGACAGGTTGTCAAACTTTCAGGCTTCTGACGACCCGTACCGACTGCCAAAAGTCCCCGAATGACAGCCGGGAGCAAAGAGGGGGTCTTGGTATGCAAAGATAACCCATCCACGGACCGCACCGCGGCAAGCGTAGCTAAATCTGATCAATCGACCCATGCGGCTGTTATTATTTAGCCACAAGCCCCTAAGGTATATAACACTTATGTGTCCTTCGTTGTGCTAACATTACTGTACAACACATATTTCATGGCGAAATGAGTTCAGCCATAACCCCTAATTAATTAAAACCCTATTTAAACACAGTGAATAAACTCTAACCTAGTTAGCTTGGAGTTGATAAGGCAGTTTCGATAAAGTTACAATTCTTACTTTTACCGAAACCACAGATAATATAATACTCTCCGAAACTCCGAGTACCTTATCCAGCATAAAAGCATTCCAGAATTGTGTTCCAATTACTGACATCTTAAAAACTATAAACGTTTAAATCTGCGCATGAGTATAATTTATGGTGGTAAATATAGAGCATGGTATAAAGAGGTCAGTGAACCCACCTAAATAGATCCCCATGGATCTAAACAAACGAGATGATGGGAATAAGAATTTATCGGCGTCAAGTGTGCCTATTTGTAGCACAGATCTAATGCCTGCGATGTATCTTCGATTCTATCGTCGCGATAAACTGACGATTTTGATGATATGTTGAGATATTTTTCACGTGTGTGACTGGCGACTGCTTTTTAACTTATTTTAGAGTAGACGTCACTTGCGTGGGCTATTCTGAAACTGTCTAGAATTCTAGATAACGAACACCGTTATCATTATGTGAATCTAAATGGGTAATGTGATTATTGGGAATAATAATGTTCATCCGCATCGCTGTCAAAGGGAAAAACAATACCTATTGATTAAAATCTTCTAAAGCATTCGACGGACTCAAACTCAAAGCATTGATTTCAATTAAATCATTTACAGCTGAATGTTGAATTTTCAAAGAGCCGGTTAGTTAGAAAGTTGAAGCTAGTTTCTCATTCCAAAAAGTAGATCTCTATGGAGAAGAACGGGTAAGAAACTCCAAGGGCACTCTTTTAAATCAAGATAATATTATTACAAAATCCTGGGAAAATTATTCTTGTTGTTTCCATATTATGTCTGCGGCTTTGTTTAAAATCACACAATTACTCTTAGAATTTACTTAGGTATATAATTTTTGTGCCTACTCTAATCCTTCTTATATACATAATAATAAAGAAGTAAGGATTTTTTTTGTCCGTTTATCTGTTTGTCTAGATGTATGTCCCCGATTGGCGCAAAAACGGCTGCACGGATTTGGATGAAATTTGGCACACACACAGTTTATAACCTGTATTAACACATAGGGTACTTTTAATCCCGGTAGTACGTTTCCGTAATATATTTTCGGGCAGAAGCACTGTTAATTAATTTAGGACAGGTTTAATAAATGAACTTTCAAACAATATATTGTTATTCTCTGGTTGATGTTCCCCATGACAGATTTACGAAACAATGATTACTAATTGTCGAGTATTGAGTTATCCAGGCTTCCAGGAATTGGGATTTAACGGAACAGCTCTGAGGAATATTCTAACATAAAGGCATTCCGACAATTGATACTGCTGGGGTGTGACTACGGAATAGATAACAACATTGCATGCCATCACTGTGATCCTGTGTGCCTGCGATCAAAGTCACAAGACCGGCCCTCCGTTAATTAACGAAGTTAACATTTCGAGTCACGGATTAAGTGTTAAATTAACTTTGAAAATTGTTAACGGACTCTTATAACTTCCTTTATTGGTCCGATCACGTAAAAAGAACGCTGTCGTTTACCTGCGCACTGAGCGATTTAACGATCAAATTGGTGGTATGAAGGGAGCGCGACGTTAGTAAAGTAACTATTATGATTCTACAATAAAACAATTACACTTATATACTTATAAGGTGACTGGTAATTAGTGGCCGATACCTAAACACGTGATTGTACTCATGATAACAAACAACTTTTACTATGGGACCAAACCTGAAATCGCGAAAAAAATGAGCTGTTCCCTACATTTTGACGAGTTATACGAACATAAATGTAGGGAACAGCTGATTTTTTTTTGTTTGCCGGGTCAGCTAGTTTCACATAAACCTAAATGGGCACTTATGGAACGTCAGAAGCTAGGTGCACGGTTCCAATTGGTCGTTTCCTATGGGGGAGAGCCGGCAAGAAACTCCAAATTTACTTTTTTATCTGCTCCACCCTGCTGCCCTGCTCTAGTACCGTTTGCGACCACTAGTATGGAATCTTAGGAATACCTAGATAAATTGTGACACTCGTTTCAGTAGCACATCTGTGGCAGCACTATGCTACAAGTACCTAGCGGGGCCGACTGTGTACTAGACTAGTCGACCGACTGATCCTGTTCTTTCGGGATTATATCGAATGCGAATATTACCTATTTATGAACTTAAAACAAAAGCACTTCGATGTATGCAGGTAGGTACTTGTAATGCTTCCTTTTCATCGAATTTAAGCAAAATTCTCTTTGGTAAAATAAAACATTATGTCGAAAATATAGTTTTTATAATTTCATATAATATAATAAGCCCCATAGCTTCATATAATACATTTTTTATATAAAATAAGCCTCGTTGAATAGAAGTGTTTCTGTTTTTTTTAATCCTTTTTTAAAAAGAACCAGGTTTTTAATAACTAATTACATTCTAATAAGCAATTTTAATCTTACTTAATTTTTTACGTGATAATTATTTTAATATTTAGAATAGTTTAACCCAAGTCCGTTCTACTATGTATAGTGATATAAACACTTGTTCATGTGTTTTAGGAGGTTTTAGGTGTGTCATTATGACTCTTAGGTATTGCTACACAAAAAAAAATATTTCTGAAGGTTTTATTACCAGTTTCCTCTTATTATTAGCTAGTAGCAATAAATGCCGAAATACTTGTAGACATACAAAAAGGGTTGTCAACTCCTGATTTGTAGCTAAAACGTCTTTTGAAAACCAAAATAAAAGGTCAACGTTTCTGTTTTCTGAACAACATATACTAACAGCATGAAATGGGCTTAAAAAAACGACATAAATCAATGTTTTTACATCCTTAATTTAGCGTCACATTCTTTAATCTTGTAACAGAACTCGAAACGTATTTTTGGAAAATAGATCAATGTGTACAAAATTATCGGATGAGTGAGTTTCTCCGTAACTTTGTTCTTACATTTATTGATACTGCACCGAAAACAGTAAAAACAAAATGGCCGCTTGAAACGTTTGAGGCTTTTTGAGGGTGCCAACGGGACCCTATTACTAAGGATCCACTAGTCGTCGCGTCCGTCCGTCCGTCCGTCTGTCCCAAGGTTGTATCTTTTGAGCCTATTGGGTAGACACTTGAAATGTTAACAGAGTGCGCTATAACAACAAATAATAAAACAAAAACAAACGTGTTTTTTTTTAGAGTGAGAGTGATGCATTTTATTTCAGATTTTGACATGCAGGGATTCAGACTTTGCTACAAATTGGGAGCCGTTTCTTAGAATGATGGATGGTAAAACGGTCGTAGGTTATGACATAGTACGGCAAAAATAAACTCATAAGCTGTATCATATTTATTCTGGACTAGCTGCTGCCCGCGACTTCGTCCGCGTGAAATCCTATCCTACGAGTAACTATAGGTATATACGAGTATATATATCCATATCCATCCATACTAATATTATAAATTCGAAAGTAACTGTCTGTCTGCCTGTCTGTCTGTATGTTACCTTTTCACGCCTAAACCACTAAACGGATTTCGATAAAATTTAGCAGAGAGATAGATTACATCCCGGGGAAGGACATAGGATAGTTTTTATCCCGATATTCCCACTGGATCGACACATATGCGGGTGAAACCGCGGGGCGCAGCTAGTAATATTATAAATGCGAAAGTAAGTTTGTTTGTTTGTTACGTGTTCAAGCCTAAACCACTGAACCGATCGTCCTGAAATTTTGCATAAACGTTGTCAGGTGTACAGAAGCGGACATAGGGTACCTTTCTCCCGAAAAAAAATGCTGTTCCCGAGGAAAACAACAATACACGTGGCGCCATCTATTATCATAATAACGTTATTGTTGTTTTCCTCGGGAAGAGCAGTTTTTTTTCGGGATGAAAGGTACCCTATGTCCGTTTCTGTACTCCTGACAATGTATATGCAAATTTTCAGGATGTCCGGTTCAGTGGTTTAGGCTTGAAAAGGTAACAAACAAACTTACTTTCGCATTTATAATATTATAAAGTTAGGATATAAGTTAGGATTGCCTCATTGGTCCAGTGGTCGCAAGCTCTACTGCTGAGCAGGAGGTCTTGGGTAGAATTTCTCAATAGCAGCCCGGAGTCTGGAGTCGAGCCCGGTTGCGGACAATACGCTCGCACTGACGAAATGTGGTATTATTGATTTATTTCTAAAGAGATTTCAATCTGCTAGTTAATTACTATGGACCATAATTATGTAGATAATAGTCGCAGGACAAAGCAATCACTACTTATACCTATGCACGTAATTATTACGTGTCTGCCTCTTTGAGTAGCGGACAGTTTCCGATTAAACCACTCAGATGCATAATTGCAGTATTACATTTCATCGCTAATGGGATCCTTATCAAATTCGAATTGAAAATCAAATTAATAATCAAATTATCGCTAATTGACAAGAAGGGTGACATACCACCTGGACGCTGGACATAAGTTGCCTTGGGTAACCTGTAAGTCTACAGACTTTGGACCCAGGTTGGCCGCAGTGGCGTGCATTGCATATATAGGCATATAAGCAGTGCCTACCTCGATATATCAACATAAGCCTGTCAATTACGTTTTAGTGTGTGTACCCCACAATTAAGAAACTCACTAAATTATCATATCTAACAAAAAAACAAAATCTTCATACAAACAAGCGCGGCAGTAGGCAGTCGCCGGACGGCCTACTCGGCTCCCGTACTATTCGCACATTGTCATTGGTCTTTACTCGTTCAAGTTAATACGACAAAATTAAAAATACGTACGTCTTACGCGTAATACCATGACGTTCGAACTTCGCAATTTATCACCCTTAAGGGGCTTACAGGACCTAAACGCAAAAAACGCAAGTTTTAGAAACAATAAAAGTAAATGATCGCCTACAGTAAAAAAAAACAAAAAAATATATGATATTCTTCAGGATAAATGCTAGGATGATAGTGTGTTGAAAACATAATACAACTTATTTGGTACGATAGAAAAAAATCATGAAGATACCTCTAAAAACTTTTTATTTACAACAAAATTCATACTAATATACATACAATCATTATGATCGCTTCTCTTTCTTTTTTATGCAGATCGACAAAGACCGCGCTTTAGGTCATGTAGTCCTCTTAAGTAGGCATGCCTACTCAAATGGCGCATCCACATATGCCCGGCGGCACGGCCGGCGGCCAACCCGGCGGCCAGGCCGCCGGCCATGCCGCCGGCACATGCACTCTTTTACTGCGAAAATTGCAACCGCATCTGCAGGCCGCCGGTAAAGCCGGCGGCATAAGCCGGCGGCATGTGTGGATACGCCAAAATAACCACACTTTTGACCTCACTTTTTTATTTTCATTAGTAACTCGTTTGCCTAGACTAGACCCGGCCTTGTGCCTACCTATTCTGAAGACCAATGCACGCCTCTGGTTGGCCGAAGCAAGGAAAACCTGTTCAGGTGGAGATTCATAGACGACTCCGCCTGTGACTCCGCCTTGGAGTGTAAATGTGGTGGTGTTCCAGAAACGATGAGCTACTTAATCATGTCCTACGTGTCTTATTATATGAATTATTATGTGGATTAATGAACTTAAACGATTTAAATTATGTTAATAGATATTGATACATTTGCATTACATATTAAAATGTTCATTTTATTGGGCTGAATTTCAAGCTGTATGAGATATACTGGGATACAGGCCTTCTCTCTGTGAGAGGTAGTGGAACGTAATCCACCACGCGGGCCCAGTGCAGTTGTGCTATTCTGTAAAAAATCTCACCGTGAAAACCTAGGTGAAGTGAGCTTAAAGTGAGCTGTCAATAGTGTCAATCCCTAGCATCAGGTGGAATTACAGCTCACTTCACCTAAGTTATCACGGTGAGATTTCTTACAGAATAGTACATCAGGGTTGGTATTATGTCACATCGCTCATTTGGAGAAACATCGATGTAAATGTATTTTTTCCTAAAAATTATTTAAATATATGACAAAGCACTTAGAAAACGTATTTACATTAGGAAAGCAAAGACTTAAAAAGTAGCAGTTACGTCGATTGTTTCTCCAAATGAGCGACATGTCTTCGAATTGTTGGTTCTAGGACATGCCGGTTTCCTCACGATGTTTTCCTTCACCGTTGAGAGCAATTGTAATGAAATAATTTACACAAATATAAAGCGCCTGGCTGGGTTCGAAGTTCGAACCTACGACTTGGGAGATCGATATAAAACTGAGTGTAATATAACTTCGAAAAAAACCAAGGTACGATATTTCAAATTTTTATGTTTTCACTGTGTAGCCTGAAATCCAACTAGGTAACCTAATATACCAACCAGTTCTAATGCTATTTCAGATTTACTAAAACTTCCTCTCCCTAGTTTTTCTCCAAATGAATCCGCTTCCAGATCAATTCGTTCGGTAAAAATATTTCCACAAATACTCTAGCAATTCCGTACCTTCCGATCTGTTGAGTGTCGATTACAAAAGTTTGTTTTAACTACGTAAAGCTAGGATCTTTTTGGTTATTTTCCAAAAGATGTATAAACCAATATTATGTAATAAGTAATTAATATTTTGATTTAAAAGAGTGTCCTTGGAGTTTCTTACTCGTTGTTGTATTCAAATGTGCCTGCCATTGGTTTATCTATCATCATCTGCCTTGCCTTTTCCCAACTATGTTAGGGTCGGCTTCCAGTCTGACCGGATGCAGCTGAATACCAATATTTTACATGGAGCGACTGCCTATCTCTGACCTCCACAACCCAGTTACTTATTGTTTAATACGCGATACCCCTTAGTAAGACTGGTTGTCAGGCTTTCGGGCTTCAGATGACCCGTAACGACTGTCAAAGATCCACGATTGATATTCCGAGACATGGAGGGGTCTTGGTATGTAAAGATGGTCACCCATCCACGGACCAAACGCGGCAAGCGTAGCTTAACCTGATCTAAGTTATTACTTAGCCACAAGGTAAGTAATAGTGCGGACAGGCGATGCGATGCGACGGGATGGGTCGGGAGAACAAGATGAAGTTGTGGACAGAAGCTAAGTTTGACAAAATGTTTTGAGTTTGAGTTTTGAGTTTTCCGATACTTACGACTTAGTTTTATCACAACATGTCTCCATGGTGCTAAATCCGTCACGTGTAAAGTGGGGTAAGTACCTATTTATCTTTGTTTTCATACACAGACGACTGATTATATTCAGTTTTAACTACGGGTTATGTCGTAATTTTGTAGGAATGTTTGAATTAATATTGTTGGTACATTATAACTAATACGGTTTGGTAATGTCATGTGAATAAGTACATAATTGTGGAGAAGGCTTATGAACTGCAGTGGACGTCTTAGGACTGAAATGATGATGACGACGTACTTACTAATGTACTCTCTTTAATTTCGTAAGAAAAGTTTTGAATATGAATGTCAATGGCTATAAGAGTAGGGGAAATCCATAGAAATGTAAAAAACATATTCACATTCTTTCATAAGTATATCTATCTATGGGGAAAACCAAAGAAACGATGGATGGATTGTGTGAATGATGATATGGTTAGAAAGGGGGTGACTACAGAAATGACGACTAATAGAGAAGTATGGTAGAAAAAGACGTGTTGCGCCGACCACATGATGATGACTTTCTTTACATTTCAGAATTCATTCATTCAAATTGGGCTGTCCTAGTTTTTGGTCAAAGAATCAGTATTGCCATAATACAGCATGGCCATGCTGCCAGCCTTTTGGGCACTTTTTTCTGTTGACAGCTATTCGGACAATTTTTTGGATGCCCTTTGATTAAAAGATAAAATTAAGTTTATTTGGACACAGTTCGTGAAACACAAAATAAAAAATAATGTGTGCGTGATGTGTGAGGGTGTCAGTAAGTGTGTGTGTTGATGGGGGGGTGTGTGAGGGTGTGTGTGTGTGTGTGATTATTTCTCCTCCTTTCCATATAGTTACCTATTTGTATTTTAAGACTGTTTGCCTTTTAAATTGACTACATTTTTTCGGCCCGTGCCTGTTCATATTTTATTGACGAAGCAAGTCAATTTGAGAGAAATGTCACTTGACCAAAAGTACTGTATCAGTTTCACTCGTGAAGTCGTGACTGAACTCCGTGTTCAATCCTGTATACGACACTTTATTCAATACGGGGATGCGTCCGTATGGTGCGCGACCGATTAGGATACCTACTAACTCGCAGCTTTTGGGGGAATCCGTATTGGGCACGTACCACGCACAGTGCCTTCATAAATGGCAATTCACCGAACCAAAGGGGAAAATCCGGCAGCACAAAAAAAGAACGATATTCACCCCACACCCCCCACAAAAATCTCACTATTTCAATTTTACGCCAGACCAATTTTTGATGACATCGCAAACACATAAAAGAAAACATTAATTTGAAACGTAGGCTTTTTCAAATTAATGTTTTCATTTTTTTTTAAACTAGAACAAATTGGAATGCAACATCATCAGCCTAGCCTTTTCCCAACTATGTTGGGGTCGGCTTCCAGTCTAACCGGATGCAGTTGAATACCAGTATTTTACATGAAGCGACTGCCTGTCTGACCTCCACAACCCAGTTACTGGGTAATTCGTTACCCCTTGATAAGACTGGTTGTCAGACTTCCGGGCTTCTGACTGTAAGGACTGTCAAAGATCCACGAATGACATTCCGAGACACGGAGGGGTCTTGGTATGTAAACAGAACGAACTTACCTATATTCTTACAAATATTTTTTTTTTTTTTTAAATGGACTTGCTCTTGACTCTAGTCTAGGTCAAAGGTGACAGAGACAAAGTCGACGATGGAGCGAGCTTATCCAGAAGAAGCCTGTTCACTCTCACTTTGAAGAGATTTGGGTTGTATGCGCTCGGAAACACAGACGCAGGTAGAGTTCCACTCTTTTGCTGTGCGCATTATAAAAAACATTTGCAAACGCTTAGTGCGAATACGAGTATATCATTCATTCATGGTTTTAGCCATCCACAGACTAACCGCGGCAAACGTAGCTTAATCTGATCGATCGACCTGTGCGGCTGTTATTATTTAGCCATGCAACATCAGATATTATTTTAGCATGATAAAATAAACGTTCTGCCGATTACACTATACGAGCTAGGTAGGCACTCCATACGGATTAATAATTAAATGAGTGCAATAATTTCATAAACGAAATTGGAAAATATTTCTGTTGCAAATAAAATACAAAATCATGTTAATCATGTTTCCTTTGTTATTATTATTCGTTTAAAATGTTGCAATTAATATGTAAAATTTTAAGAGATGGTTGCATTTTAATGGGTTTATGGATTAGCGTTGATTTACTACATTTACTAAAGAGTTCATAATATAGATAGGACACTTCCACTACTTAATGTGTATTTATTTTATACTTTATTGAGTTATTTATACCTCTTTGTTTTTTACTGCACCGGTTTAACGTCATCACGTCAACGCCGGCTGTCGCTGAAAACCATGACCGTTTTGCGTGGATTGGACGCATATTTTCGCCCAACTTGTTATTTTTTGTGTTTCTGTTCTTTTTCTGCGTCATGTTTACCGCAAATGAATGTATCTTTCTTTATTGTTTTTATGTAACAACGTAGCTTATCCGAATACCAACCGGTCTATTCTTTAACCACTCAAAAGACCTCCCCCCCCCTGACATCGTCTCAGATGTCCCAGAACCCCATTTTTTCGATGCACCGCGGGGCACCTCGCCATCGCCACACACGCCACACAGGACTCGTACACAAAAAATATCTATGGACCGCCGATTTCATTTTTTAGCTAAGTAAATGGCAAAATAAGGAAAACACATTTCCCACGAAAATTAGGTATGTGTTTTTCCCACGAAATCCGAATATTTCTGTCACTTTTCTAGTAAGGCTTACCAACCGAATAAATTCGTTTCGGGAAAAATATAAATCGGATTATTCCACTTTGCCCCACCGGCCGCCTCACTGGTGGGGCAAAGTGGAATGCCTAAAATTTTGTAGTGGAATGGATTATTCCTCTCCCTAACATGCACACGCACGAAAACAGTTAAAATTCCCAAATACTCAGAAATAGAGCTTCCGCCTCGCGCCTGCTGGTACGTATCCGGTAAATCATTACAAAGTTGGGTTTAGTAACATTGACTGCAACATTATGTACACAATGCGACGACGTCATTGGCTATTTTTAGTGATAGCTAATAATGTGACGGTAAAAATGTGAAATGTGCAGTACGTGGAATTACCCAGGAAGCGGATGTGCAGTTGCGATGTGACCCCATTTCTTTGAGATAAAGTTTTTTTTGTTGTTTCCTTATTTTCATAGCTATTTTCATCACTTCTTACGAATTGAACCGTAAGGGGTTATCTCATCATATGTGTTGATTTGTAATTCGTATTATAATATTTTACGTGTCGGAAAAGTACAAAATGGACTCTACAAAAGAAAGGCTCCAGAAAGAGACAAATTATAACGGATTACGGTCGCGACTTATGACTTAGGTATGCGAACCCAGATTGGCACTTTATTTTTTATAAATTGTTTCATCACCACTGCTCTCAAAACGGCGAAGGATAAATCGTGAGGAAATGTCCTAGAACAAAAAATTCCAAGACATAATATGTCTTCGAATTTTTATAATATTATGACATCAACCAACCCCGCACCGGGCCCGTGTGTTGGATTATGATGGCCCACTCCTTTCACCGAAAGGAGGCCTGTGTCCCTGCAGTGGAAAGATTATATGCCGAGGCCTGTGTCCCAGCAGTGGGAACATTATAGGCCCAGGCCTGTGTCCCAGCACTGGGAACATTATAGGTCGATTATGCTATCTAAGATTATGATATAGATGTCACATCTTCTTGTTTTCGATGATATAACACAACATTCTTGCTCAAAATATGATATAAAATACACCCTCTTTCATACAGTATCCCGTCGTTAACAAGCCATATCAAGTTTCGCTAAAAGTTTGGTTTTGTACGGAGTCATCTCTTTCACACATACCCGTCTGGCAATATGTCTCTTAAAGTTCGATGGTAGGTACAATCCTTTCACAACTATTTTACCACTGATTTCAAAACACAGTAATCTTTATTCTCATTATCATAAGGTTGCTGATGGGTTGTTGTCAGAGCTTAAGTCTGTGGAAGGACTGTAGGTATCATACTTATTACTTAAGCTCGGGCACCTAGATACCGCCAACATGACAAAAACGTATGAGGTCGGGGGACCCCCGCCCCGCCCCGGCCGGAATGTAGTGCAAAATGAAAATCAAAGGTGGCGGCTGCGAAGTTTTGAAAATATTCGCAGCCATCTTGGATTTTCATTTTGACCTCATTCTCGGCTTCAGCACCCTCGAAAACCATAAAAAAAATTTAAAGTTTTGCAGCCGCCACCTTTGATTTTCACCTCATTATCGGCTTCAGCACTTTCGAAAACGCTGAAAACGACACCCATGGCGAAAAATTTGAATCGCAGCCAGATTTTATCATCACGGATTTTTATTTTGACCTCACTGCTGGCTTTAGCACCCACGAAAATCATGGAAACTATCTCACTCTCCCTCTGACTCTTTCTATTATATGTAATAAAAAGTTACGTGACGATTTCTCCCAATTTACTCCTACCGTAAGCTCCGTCAAAGGACTTCGTTCCAAAAATAAAAACAAAACTTCTCGGTGCCTATTTGGTATCGATATATTTCCGATTCGTAGATTTTTTATCAAAAGAATGAGCGACATACCTAACAACGCTTTGCACCACGTGAGCTATGTTCTTTGATAAAAAATATTGAATGCAAAACGTTACATCCCTCAACAAAAATACAGTTTTGAAAAGGGAATATTTTTCTAGCTTTATGTTGTGCGTGTTCGGGTAATATTTTTCTAGATTTATGTTGTGCATGTTCGGGTAATCTAACCCAAATGGTCGGGGTGCCCCAGCTTAGTTACTACGACCAACTATGAGAACACGCCAGAAAATAAAAAAAAGGCTCATTTATTTAAAAAAGCGAATATCATTAGAAGACCATACGTGGTTCAATTATTTTTCAACGCGTATGCACACAGACAGCATGGATAAAACGGTCGCGCGGGCTCGCAAAAGATGGAAGGTGTGGAGGGAGGCTTTTGCCCAAGAACAGGACAGCGTAGGTTGGTAAAAAAAAGTACCTATACCTATAATATTTCCTTGAAATATTTCCGCATTTACATTCTTTATTTATTTACGTCAAAAACGTTATAGTATGTACACACGGCTACACATCAAGCTATACATAACCAGTATAAGCTGACTTCTGATTGTACGAAAAACCTATACAATGCGAGGTCAGCGAAAACTGGAAATGTATAGCTTGATGTGTAGCCGTGTGTACATTTACTAAACAAACTCTCATAAACTGGCCAAATATTTAGGCGAACAGTTCATTAGTAATAAACATCTAATTCCGTGTTTCTATTTTACAACTACGCGTTAATGTAGGTATCCTAATTTGGGATAAGTCGGGGTGTTCACTCGTGTCGACACGAGTTATAAGAGAATATCGTGCCGTGGGGACAAGATAAAAACGACAAGCGTAAAAATTACATATCGAGCAGCTTTAGAAGAAGACGCACTTTATCTAATATTCGATGCGCTATACATACAGCTTCTTACAGTACCTACTCGAGTAAGTGTGGTAACCGGACTTTTTAGGGTTCCGTACCAAAATGGTAAAAAGGACGAACCCTTATGGTGCGACTCAGTCTGTCTGTCTGTCCATCTGTCACAGCGATATCTCAAGAACTACTAATGTTATCAACTTGAAATTTGGAATAGTTTTACGTAGATGTCGTTTGCCCAACTTTTTTTTGCAACACGGACTATAGGAACCCATCACGTTTGTGAAGTGTACACTAAAAATCTGATTTTGAAACTGACATTTCAAGTAACTGCAGTCGTTATTATTACTCGTTATTACGTGGAGTTACTCGTTATTACCAGCCCGTATTACCTACAGTCATTGACTCTGTTGCGGTATCTACAACGCCACATGCGAACAACGCGTCATACTGACGTCACGCAAAATCCTGCATCTCGCAAGCAGAATTTACCGCGCAACTAGCACAATATATGTATACAACGGCCTGACGTGAAACATCGGGCAGTTGCCCGCCAGACACAACACCCGTCTGGTCGGAGGATCCTCCCTTTTCTATAGAGTATGAGTGAACATTACACCCTGTTCCTCATGCCTCTATAACCCAAAAAAAAACAATGAATCTTTTTATATTTTTTTTTTCATTTTATCGTATTTTCATATCGACACCCATCACATCTGCGGAGTTTCGCTAGCTAATTCAATTTGACCCTGTAGGTATTCTTTTCTCTCTCCCTCTCTCCTGATTTTGGATCATCCACACTCCCCATGAAAAAGCAACTACGTCCATGTATAACATGTCAATGACATCGATATTAAAATGCACTTCCATGAAAAAAATTAACCTAACGAGACCCGTCACGGTGCAAATGGAGTTCAATTACGTTCTACTTGCTTTTTGCTCGATAAACGTGCTATTTCTCTGTCATTGATTGATTGATTGTGTGGTTGTAATTTATCTATAATATGTATGTATTTAGAAATATATAAGTATGTTTATCAGTTGTCTAGTACCCATAACACAAGCTCTGCTTAGCTTGGGACTAGATGGCGTTGTGTGATAGTTGTGGAATATTATTATTATTTCCTTTATTTCATTATTTACATATAAATTATATTTTTAAATATTAGAATATAAAAAAGAATATATAAAAACATTTAAAAATATAAAAAATAGTAGCCCACCGGTATCGGGAACAGGGTCCAAGCTACCGGCGGTCAGGGCTCCAGAGAGAGGAACCTCCGGACAATGCGGGCCGTGTCCAGAAGTACCGCTTTCTGAATCAAGCCCTTGATCCAGCTGGCCAACGAGAGCCTCCTATTATTATTATTATTATTAATTTTTCGCAAAATGTTGGCAGTTAGGCTCGGTCGTCAGCACGGATCAGTGTAGTATGCCTATGGAAGCTTGTTGACAGACACGTGTTTCTACGGCGCGGTTTATACACCGCTTGCAAATAAACCGTACCGTGTACAACCGATCGCAAATAAACAGCGCCGTGTACAAAGGGGTCCGTCACTGCCTATATCTCTCCATTGTAAACAAGATTTTTTTCTTATTTTCACTGACGTTACCTTTCTTTTGCTGACGCGGTCGCAGAACTTATCAATTATAAATTGTCTCATAAGTTATTTCTGATGCGTTGCCACTTGCCATAGACAATATAAAAAACCGGTCCAGTGCGAGTCGGACTCGCGCACCGAGGGTTCCGTACTTTGTAGGTATGTAACTACAAATTTACGGTTTTCGATGAGATAGCTTCTTGCCAAATTTCATGATTCTAGGTTAACAGTAACTACCCTATAGGTTTTGATTCCCTTGCGATTGTCAAAATATGCGGCATAAACGGAACATAAACGCCTGTATCTTTTGATTGCCTTGACTTAAAAGTTTGATTTTTTACTGCTTGACCTTAAACCTACTTACAGAAATAAAATCATTTATCATTTATCATTAAAAAGTAACAAACATCCCTCCATCCTCACAAACTTTCACATTTATAATATTATAGTAGGATTCACATTTCTTGAAGCATTCGCATTTGATCTATATCATTTTCCACAGGAAAAATTTGATACTCGACGTGATAGCACGTCGAGTATTAAATTTTTAAGTTATTACCCGCAAAACTTTAACGTTGTAGAAAGTAGTTTACAAGCATTTCTGCAACTTTTAAGTTACCTGTATATTTGTGGCGTGTGTTTATTTAGTTATATTTTAAGGAATTTATGTTACATTAAGACAAAATGTTATTTTAAGGTTTTAAGTTTTGTTGTGTGTTTTATGTTTTTTAACTTATTTTTTTTTTTAATTTTTCCCCCACTGGAACAGCTGATTTTTTTTCGCGATTTCAGGTTTGGTCTCATGTAAAAGTTGTACATAATGATGAGTACAGTGACCTCTTAAGAGGTTGTTGGTATTTTTCCAATAACCCTGTATAGAAGATAGACACATAAAACGCACTTCTGAACGTAAAAATTTACAAGGAAAAATAATTGATTCTAGTTGCCCCTCCCAAAAGGTAGTTTCATATCCAGAGATAATTATAGTTACTCTTTTAAATACGGGTAAGTATACATTGATGCAATAACAACGTAAACATTTGGCGTACGATAAACAGCAAGATTGATGAAGACACGCGTGGAAAGGCTGCCAATGACTTCGAGGTTTAGAATGAAAATGGTGACTGACTCATATCGCTACATACATATAATTATATCAGACTACAAGTGCATGTCTATCGAGATTGACAGAAGTAGTGATACTAGGTCACGAAGGGAAGACGGCCCGCCGTGCTCACGTATTGCGTTGCACACATACAGAAGACCCCTTTACAGTCTACAGACGGATGACTGCCTCGTGCCCCGACTGACGACGAACCGCGGCGACTGACTGTGACTGCCTCGTGGTCGCAAGCGAGACTGCTGAACGTGGCGTCCTGGGTTCGATTCCCGGGTCGGGCAAAGTGTTATGGGGTTTTTCTAGTGTATTTCTTTCTTAATAACAGCCCGGAGTTAAAAAGTTGGCGATGTGATAACCCCGTGCCTCGAAAAGCACTTTATGCTATTGGCCCTGAGTCTGATCTCTCTCCTGTCGTGTCAATGGACAATGCGAGTGAGGGAAGAGAGAGTGCACCTGTGGCTGCGCAGACACTTATGCACTATAATATCTCCCGCGCCGAATGGTGGTATGCGCTGATATCGGTCGCCATGGCCGAAATTCGGTCTGTAGGACTTTATTTTTAAAGTACAGTGCTTGTGGCACACCTAATTTATGTTTATGGGGCAAACGGTCCTAACCTGTAAGAAATTGTTACACTAACCCTAGATTACGGTACCTACAGTTACTTTAAAAAAATATTAGTATAAATACGCGCCACGAATGATGAGACTTGACGAGCTCAGTAGCGGGGAGCTTGCGCAGGTAAGACGTGCACGAAAGAGTTACCCATAATGTGTATATCTATTCAGGGATTTATGGATGACATTTAGATTCAAATTCTTAACAATATTATAATATTTATCACGAAATAATAAAGTTTAAGATAAAAGTCAAGTCTCATCTTTCGTGGCGCGTATTGTACTGCTCTAGGCACGGCGATTACGTGCTCTGTGGTCTCTAGCCTTCATATTTGCCCATATTCGTACCTACAAATATGAGCGACCATGAAGGCTAGAGACCAAAGGACAGGGTTAAGGACCTCCTTTATTTAATAGACCGTGCAAGGGATGAAACGGCAACTTAATTTCCGGGAACGTCGCTGGTACCTAAGTGGAGATGCTGCTTTGTCAAAGCCACGTGGATTCCTCGCTTTTAAAATTAATTATAGTCTACTGTCGGTCCATCGGCAGGGTAATTGCGAAACAATATTCCGCGGCAGACAGCGCTTTATAGTATAAAGGATGTAAAAAGACCCATCACATGGCTATGTGAACAGCCAGTATAAAATAAATGGCAATTAATTTTTTCAAAGGCTTTAACGTACGGCCGAAAATTGTGGATATTTTGTTGAACGGTCTACACAAACCTGATCAAAGATGCGGGCTCAATAAAAAACGTGTGCTCGCACGCACACACACACTAGTTTATACTAGAAAGAGACGGAAAGTTGCATAGCTCTTTTTCCGTGACGATTTCTAGCAGTCAACTCCTACCGGAAGGCGAGTTTAATAAATTCGTTCCAAAAAAAATACTCGGCGATAAATATCATGCAAGCAATCAAAAAGTTCCCAGAACGAATTGCCGATAATATGGCGTAAACGTTTCAAAATCGGTGCGTTGATCGTAAACCCAAAGAAGACCAACGACCAGAAAACCAATCCTTACCACACATTATGATCTCAGGGACAATCCGCCTAAAATGTAGGTAAATAGAAACTAAGATTCAAAATCAAATCAAAATATTATATTTCACATAAACCTACATGGGCACTTATGAAACGTCAGAAGCTAGGTGCACGGTTCCAATTGGTCGTTTCCTATGGAGAAGAGCCGGCAAAAAACTCCACGGTTACTCTTTTAAAAATAATTGGCTATTACTTACAATGTTTTCAAATTACAGTGTTAATAGGTATGGGAGACAGTGTGGGTCATTTTATTTTTTACTTATTTTTTTATTTTGATTATTTTCTTTGTTCTGTTTAGTTTTTGTCATGGTCTGGCAGTTTGAGTAATTTATGTGGCCTACCCAAATGTCCTTTCTTTGGTATTGTTCGTCGAATCGTTGAGCTCCTTAAGTTTTGAGTTGAGCTGCACGAATTCTGACAAATGCGTGCACTGACTGGACAGGTCCACTCAATCTGTGTGGTTCTTTCTTCAAAAGACCATCTCGGACTTCGATCTACATGGTCTTCATATAACCTGACCAAGATTATGTCTGGACTTTAAAAGAGACTGTGACCTCTGAGTTTGTTTCGGCCTTTCTTCTCAGAGTAGTCAGATAGGAAACGCCGACCTCATCTAGTTTTTAAAATATGATTGACGTGTAAAAGTGTTTGTGCAAACCTACTTACAGAAATAAAATCATTTATCATTTAGTGCAGGCCTGTCAATAAGTACCAGGTACTTAATAAAATGAGAACAGTGGTGGCCAAGTGGTAACGGCCGCGACTTACGAGGTTTAGGTCGTAGGTTCGAACCCAGACAGGCGCTTTACTTTGTGTAAATTATTTCATCACCACTGCTCTCAAAACGGTGAAGGAAAACATCGTGAGGAAACCGGCATGTCCTAGAACCAAAAATTCGAAGACATGTGACGTCTGCCAACCCGCACTGGGCCCGCGTGGTGGATTACGGCCCACTCCCTCTCACCGAGAGGAGGCCTGTGTCCCAGCAGTGGGAACATTATAGGCTGATTATTTATGTATGTATTTACTTAATAAAATAAAAATGGTGTACAAACCTACAGTCTACAAAGCCTACAACGTTCTCACATTCACAGAATATAAAAGAAATCTATCTCAAAAAAAAAATATAAAAACCTATTCAAACTAAATGATATGATTTTAGTATGTATGTATTTATGTATCTATTATTTTAGGATATGTATATATCTGTGTATCTATTTTAGTATATTATTACACCAACGACAACCCCATTTTATGTCCAGGCAAATCACTGTCCATTCCAAGGTTGCCTGGAAGAGATCGCAGAAAGCGATAAGGCCGCCCATTGTATATTTTTAGTTATCGATAATTCTTTTTGTTGTGTATTTTTGTGGTGTACAATAAAGTATATATAAATAAATAAATAAATGATTGCCGTTACAAACAACCACTAAAACTGTCGAAGTTAGAATTGTAAAAGTATATAATTAATTTGCTTGTAAGAGACAGAGACACAGGTCCGTCGTGTAAGAAATGGAAAAGTGGTTTGGGAGGCTGTCTTAAGTAGTTTTGACGTTTAAAAAGTGCTCTGAATTCTCAGCCTAAATTAAATAAATGACTGGCGAATATTCGACAATCTTCTATCAGTCGAAAAAAACATAATTTTTATTATGATTTTAGTCGAAAATGCACGCAATGCACCCGTTGTATATTTTAAGTGTTCGATAATTTTTTTATGTATTTTTATGGTATACATAAAGTATATATAAATAAATAAAATGCGCTAGTGTTTGAAAAACTGACCAATACGCCTAGTCTTATGAAAGAGTAAAGTACTAAAAGCCGTCTGGCGAGAGCCACTAGTTGCGCAAATTCGCACAACCGCTGGATAACGTCCAAGCGTCGTGCAATCCATACGATTGACAGATGCGCACGAATCACGATATAAACTAACCGTTGGTTTAATAGCATTCAGATACGGCGGAGATGTGCAAATTGAGTCGTATTGCATGGACTATACATTTAGCAGAGATAGAGTCTTTAATATCATGTTCATTACAGTCTTGAGTCTAGTTACTGTTCAATACGCTTGAAATACAGATTTAATATTCTAAAAATACTCGTAAAATCATTATCAACTCTTACAATAAGCATGTCCTAATTACCACCTTATTTCCAAAAATGGCAACATAAAGATCAAAATACATGCATCAAAATAATAATCTTTTAAATTGAAATATTTTCTGCGAAGTTTTGCCAAGTCACGGAGGCTGTGATGGGATCGACGATCTTACACACAAGTGCGTTGATAAGGGTCAGTGCGGACGGGAGGTCTGTAGTGTTGGTTACACACAGGTGGTGGTGGTGGTGGTGTTGGTTAATATAGGACGATAAAAACGCAGCTGTGGCTGGATTTACAAACAGATAGGAAGAAGAAAGGAACATAAAAAAATACTCACGAACCTCTGCGTTCACAGTTTGGACATTGTTCTCCGCGCCTAGATTGAAATACGCAAGCTGTTTGTTTTGGAATGTTTTTGGACACGAATATCCTTTTACATCGGGAGCATTGCATTCGAAATTGAATGGAGCGAATTTCAGTGTCCAGGTTCCCAATACCAGCCAGCAATTCCAACACCTTTCAATGAAAATTAATAATCCATCAAAACACAAAGCTATCCTCCGAACGCAAGTTGAAAATTCGTGGAAATGCTGTCGCTTTGTCGATGATTCCGCTTACAGCTGAATATGAGATAGATATTCAGCTTTCAGTAATATTCGTCATTAAAATTATCTGTATTTAGCGTTGAATAGTACCGTCCATTGCCTACTGCAAAATGGCATACGAACATAATAATTGGTAGGTTTTGAATGTGGGACTCTCACAGAGTTGGGTGAAATCATAGAGGATTTTGTACGTGAACTGAACACTCAAAGGCATTGTTTATGAAATGAGCATCTCTATTTTGTACGTTGGCTGCCATACTGCATCAATTAATTATTTATTTGTGTTGATGGTAGCAGAATGAGCAAGCTAGAGGTCTAATTTATGTTAATAGTCCATTTCCATAGTGATATTATATACCTAAGTAAAAAATGTTTACAAAAAAAAACAACCGACTTCCAAAAAAAAACACCACACAAAACATTATTTTTTTCTTTACTTATAGTGTTTTTTTAAGTCTGTTGTTTTTTTTTATTTGCAATAAAGTTTTTATTTTTCACTTTTTGTTGTAGATACCTACCCCACACAAATTCATATAACACTACTTGCTATGTCAATCGAGTTCTACGAACATAAATGTAGGGAACCGCTGATTTTTTTTTCGCGATTAAGTACAGAAAAATTCTTCTGCCTAGCCTTTTCTCAACTATGTTGCGTCGGCTTCAAGTCTAAACGGATGCAGCTGAAAAGCAGTGCTGATGATATGAAATCTCTAAAATATGCCATGATATTCGTGAAGGTTCGATGAGAAAGCCATCCAGCTTATAAAACCCCAACAGTATAAATAAAATAATAATACCTTTATATCCCCCTGATCGGTATTGTGAGACTTATCCCGAGTTCTAACATGCCTAACTGAGGATACATCGACGCAGCGAATCGGCCAGCCAAACCCAGTGTCCCGATAATGTTCCAAAATGATTTTAGTGGCAGTTAAAAATAGTCAGACAAGCATGTTTTATAAATAAATCGCTACCTAGTGCAGATCTAAAGGCCGCTGCATATCTGTGCCGTGCGATGATAAGCAAATGCCTACGTACGATTAATCCTGCGGTTCTCGACGAAGATCAGTAGACGGGTAGGTACTAATCAGTCTGCCTAGCCTTTTCCCAACTAAGTTGGGGTCGACTTTCAGTCTTACCGGATGCAGCTGAATACCAGTATTTTACTGGGTGCGTCTGCCTATCTGACCTCCACAACCCACTTACTGGGTAACACGATATCCCTTGGTAAGACTCTAAAGATTTCTACTAGAACTAGAATTTTCATAAATGCTATAATGTTGTGTTTGGGCATAACTAATATCAAGTTACTAAATAAAAACATTCAAATCAAAAGATTGAATAAAAGTCTCGCCTCTTTCTTCAGAATTACTTGACTGGAGAACACAAATTACAGAGAAAATCTTTTTAGTTTCATGATAGACGAAGGAAGAAGTGAGAAGACACTTTTCTTTATTTTTATCAATCGATACTATAAAGGACCTCTCACAGAGAGGAGGCCTGTGTCCCAGCAGTGGGAACATTATAGGCTGATTATGTTATGTAATGTACTATAAAGGATGTCTCTTTTACTCCCCGTCACTGTGACCATTTTTTTTACTGGACCATAACTTCCGGAGATAGTGAAGGCCAAAGTTAGAACTTTCTTTTTTCGAGCTACAAGTTACAAGTTTTGTACCGTTGCAAGCACCAGCATACAGAACCAGAACCAAAAATAAATTAAAAGCAAAAACTTTTTAAAAACAAGCTTTTAGTTAAATGCTCTAAAAATAATAAAATAAACTTTTCCTTTAAAACTTTTACTATCAACTTACAACGTCATTAAGTACACAATTTATATGATATAAAAGCTTGTCGCGAGATTTAAGTACTCGTATTTACTTAGATTGAAAATTTTAAAAATTAAAATCAATCAAATCAAGTTATTTTTACTTGTTTATCTACACAGGTAAATCTCTTCAAAATTGAGTTGCAAGAGTCCACCCGAACAAACATAGGTAGTTACATACATTGCAACTTAAATAAAAGCTTGTAATAATAAAAGTCGTTTACCAGCAGTGATCCTAAGTTATATCAAGTTCCATGGTATTTATAAATTGATAAACATATTATACGATTTGATTCCAATTTATACATGGATAACATTCTTTAATAGTTACTCATAATCTATATATATAAAAGGAGAACTGACTGACTGACATATCAACGCACAGCCCAAACCACTGGGTCTAGAGATTCCAAATTTGGCACGTACGTTCCTTATGAGATCTAGGGGTGCACTAAGAAAGGATTTTTCAAAATTCACCCCCTAAGGGGGTGAATGGGGGGGTGAAATTTCAAGCGGACGAAGTCGCGGGAAGAAGCTAGTGTTTACATACAATAAAGAATTCTAAAGTTCGTTTATAACTGCTCGACGTCATTCAGTATATTTGACGTTACACAACTTGGCATCGAGTGGACGCGCCGTTACGAAAACATGTACTTAATAAATTATTATTATAACTACAACTTGCAAAATAGGTAACTTTATGTAGTTATGATGGTTTAAAAAGAAAAATTGATTATGAGAAAATAACTTTGTAGTCGCATAAGTCGGACCTAGGTCCTAGATAAGTGACAATCGCTTCGTTTGATATTTCCACAAAGACTGCCAACAGCCGGTCTATTGTGTTAAAATTTAATTGTGAAAACTTAGGTGAAATGAGCTTGTACCACAGAATACTTAATAGTACTTGTACAGCGGTGTTATTCTGTAAAAAGATCACCGTGATAACTTAGTGAGATTTTTACGGAATATCACTACTGGAATGACATAAGCCTTGCGATAGCCTATGTGCAACCAATACATTTTTGACTATGCCAGCATCGTTATCACTGATAGAATATAACTTTTTCTAGGCCTTCTTGTTCTGATAAATAATTCTACGCGCTTACAGAACTTACGAGCGTACAGACAAGCGCGTAGCCGAGATTCTTGGATGGAGCAAATACTCTCCATCTGCATGCACGTGTTTTACGCTCGTTATACGTAAATCTAGATACTCCGAGCGCCTCGCCTGGTCGAATCCTATTTTGCGCGTGTGATATGCCTTATCTGGACATGCACTCAGCCTTTAATCCTTTATGCCTATGAGAGCCCGACGTCGTTAATCCGAGGATTGTCGAGCCGACGTGTCGTCCAGTAGGACAAAAGTCACTCATCTATTCTTCAAATAATGATGGCATCTAGTAATAGGATTACAAATCCTTATTGCCCTATTACCTAAGAGCCAGTCTAATCTATATTTAATATTATAAATTTGTAAGTAACTCGTAAGTAGGTATAGTATTCGTAAGTGGACGTCCACGTCCATGAAATGTATGGAAATACGTGCAAGTAGGTACAACGTTTGAGTGGACGGAATTTTAAAATTCATTTCCATACATTTTACCTCCCTGTGATATCGTCCACGATAATAGATACGTTAAAGTTAAAAATGATAAAAGCGTACATACAGTACAGTACCATCAACTACCATCAAACATAAACTCTATTAAATGGCGAGTGGTTTTACTGCACGCAACAAGTGTTGCATGGCAAAATGTTTGTTGTGCGAGAATGATGCGAGATTCGGAATAATGCCCGGGATATACGAAGCTAGTTTTTTAAGCTAGGATAGTGAGCTGGCAAGCTAGTAAATCTGGCCTCGTTTCTACAGAACTAGCTTCATTAGTAGGCTAATGAGAAACGTAGTAAGCGAGCGTCTCAAGCTAGGATAGTTTAATAAGATGGGGTTCTATTTTTGAGAAATGTCGAATTAATAATCATAATCGTATTTTATTTGTGTAACATAGGTAGTGAACACAGTTCTTTAATTAAAGTTTTTATAGGTCGCTATATTATGCCAAGAGGCGTACAAATATGCATGCGAAATAAGAACAAACAATAGGAAGGCGTTATTAACAGCTAACTACGGTCTCCGGTCTGGCTGAATCCGTTCTCAGATATGGTGTTATCTTTTAGGGTAACTCGACTAATAAAGAAGTAGCATTTAAAACACAGAAGAGGTGCCTTAGCTTATGCAATGTTTCATTTGAAAACCACGGACAGCTGCATACCTTATTTTATAATGCATAAAATTTTAACATTGCCATTTATATACAGAATGTTTAGCGCATGGACGGACACAATAATTTGGGGGGTTGGGAGGATTTTTTTTTGTTTTTTTCCCTAATTTAACCAAAATCTTGCCTTTAAATCGTCATTACTTTTTGTTTATGATTATAATTTCACGAAATAACTTATAATGTATTTTGCAATGTATTATTATCCATACTATCGATTTAACGGCGAGATTTCGAGTAATTTAGGGAAAAAAATCATGTCTCAATAACCGTGACACTTAGGACATGGGGTCTTTGGGTGAAACCTCGCAAATGAAAAAAAAATTGTGTCGGTCCTTGCGCCAAACACCCCGTGTATTCTTGAAACCGTTACGTTTATCAGGAACAATCCTAAATTCCGCGCAGAGCAGATCAATTTCCCATGAACAGGCGCGACCAAACCCAACTATGTGTACCTCCCTGTAGGACTGCATTTATGCGTAAAAGTGTTTTTCATAATGGCTCCAAATGTTTACAATAAGTTGCCTAAAAGTTGGAACGAGCTTAACAATGCACACTTGAAAAGAAAACTGAAGACATTTTGAGTAAATAAAGCATACCTACTACATTAACGAGTTCCTAGAGGAATGATTTGTATTGACAAAGAAGCTTATTTCATTTTATTATTAATTTTTTGTGTTTTACAATGGAATAGTTTAATTATTTTTGGACCTTTTTATTATTTTTAATTGTTGACATGATTATTGTATAAGAGTCTTAATAATTTTTTTTTAATGTTCTATTTGATTTTTGTTATTGTAAATTTATTAACCACTAACTTCCAAACTCCGGGCTGTTACTAAGAAATGCCCAATGGAAAACCCAATAACAGTTTGCCCAGCCCAGGAATCGAACCCTGGCCCCACGCTTAGCAGTCGCGCTTGCGACCACGAGACCAATGGAGCACAACCTAATACTTAGTGACACTAAAGACAGCTCAATGACAAGAAACAAGTTTAATGTGACAAAGTCCAAAGTCCAATCCTGATACGTTTTCGTAAGTTGATATGAGCTGAGCAGTAGGTACTTAGCTGTATAGGTATTTGTATTGTTTCAACTTTAAATACCTACTGCTACTTGTTCAAATTACCTACAAAATGGTTGAGCTGGATGGTGCTGATCCACGCCGCACGCGTCAGATTCGTGAACGGGCGCAGTCGGTTGAGACTGGTCATCTCTTAACTACCAGGGCTTATTTTAATATAATATTTTGAATTGTTTCTTTTTTTTACACTATTTCACATATACAAGGTGTGTTTTTTAACTCTAGGGTATGAATGAGACCATATCAAAGAATCAACTGGCATATGAATTATTTTTTAATTATCATTTTGTTTCTTTTCAGTTTTCATACAAAATAATTCGACAAAGTCACGATTATTAATGTGAAACACCTTAAGTTTACCGATTCGCGGTCTCCACTCAAGAACATGTCTACCCCAACGGTCACCGGTTCTACAGCTAATATGGCCGGCCCATAATGAAATGATATTTACAAAACAATACAACTGTTTTGTTCCTGGTAACGCTGTGGGAAAATTTCCTCAGTTTACCTAACTGTTAGAGATTTATTTACAGTACCACGTTTATTTTGTAATGTTGGTTATGCTGCTACAGTATGTTTATCTCACGGAGCGATGCGCGCTTTACTTGTAGTTAACAAGTATACAAACACGCTGTGAATCCGTGTGTAAAGACGAGTAGCGTCAGCACGTATCACACACGCATACGCACACACACACACACCCTTGTTTGTACAGACACCCTCAGTGGCGTGCATTGGTTTTCAGAATAGGTAGGCACTAGGCCGGGTCTAGTCTAGGCAAACGCGGTCACTAATCAGACAAAAGTGTGGTTATTTGAGTAGGCATGCCTACTTAAGGGTGATAAATTGCGAAGGTCGAACGTCATGGTATTACGCGTGAGACGTACGTATTTTTAATTTTGTCGTATTAATTAACTTGAACGAGTAAAGACCAATGACAATGTGCGAATAGTACGGGAGCCGAGTAGGCCGTCCGGCGACTGCCTACTGCCGCTCGTGTTTGTATGAAGATTTTGTTTTTTTTTTTAAGTATGATAATTTAGTGAGTTTCTTAATTGTGGGGCGCACATACTAAAATGTAATTGACAGGCTTATGTTGATATATCGAGGTAGGCACTGCTTATATGCAATGCACGCCACTGCACACACTTCTGACTTCGCCATTGCCTCGGACGAACCGAGAGCTCCTGTGCATACACAAACATTCACAGCGCGCATGTATACTTGGTAACCACAAATAAATCGCTCCGTGAGATTAAATACTGTAACAGTAATTATAATCAACATAATTGACCTCGCAAAAAAACATCAACACTTTTTATTTTATCGTGTTTCTATATCGATACCCATCGCGTCTGCGGAGTTTAGCTAGCCCAATATTAAATATCCCTGTATAAATTAATACACTGCCTTTATTTGCCCGAAAACCCTCTTCAACTTACTCCATGTTTCCAACATCGATTATTGACTACCGTACTTATAAATATTTTGTCTTACCCCGATGAATAGTTACACACCGATTTCTCTCTTTCAATCGTCAGTAATTTGAATTTCGAAAGAAGAAGACAAAGCGTTGTGTAACTATACAGACGCTATATAACGTTTATTAATAAAGAAGGTGAAAAAGAATGCTTCACAAAAATTTTTCACATCTTATTAAAATATTTACACTGAACCCTTTTAAAAATATGTAAACATTGAGCTTGTTACAGAATTTCTCTAGCACTATGCATCACACATTTTTTATGAGTGAATCAGAGAATCGTTCGACGGATTAGTTTTCCCGCTTTAGAAATTAAACGTCCATATTTATTTATTAGGTTCCACAAACTAAAACTGTTTATATCTAATGTACTTAAAAAAGAAATTGTATACTGCTGTGGAAGAGCGGAGTCTCCTAACACAGGCATTACTTGCTTAACAGGAGGCTCCAATCACCAACTAATGTAAAACTTTTTGGTTCAGAAAAATAAATTTGATTTGATTTGATTTGATATTGTTTTTAACGCGGGAAAACGGACGCCTGGAACACTCTGTTTCCCAAACGCTATTACGTCTGGGTTCTTTTGTTTTTCCCTAGTTTTTATTCTTACTCAAAATTAAAGACATACGTTGAAGACAAGGATGTTTGGCAATACTACCCTCTGCACAAAATGGCTTCTCTGGAACCTCATCAACGGCATAATTTTATTATGTCTATTAACTGTTCCCATATTACGATGTTTTTGTATCTTATTATTTTTTATTTCCCTACTTATTATACAAATCTTACAATGATTTGACATTATATAGGTGATTTTTTTACCGGTTCCAAATTTTTACAGGCTGTTCTACCCATGAATATGAACAAATTTCATTATGGGACCAACTCTGAAATCACGAAAAAAAATCAGCTGTTTCATACTTTTGGTCAAGTAGATATTGAACTTTTGTATTAGACAGCTGATTTTTTTCGTATTTTCAGAGTTGGTCCCATAGTGAAAGTTGTTCATATTCATGGGTAGAACACCCTGTAAAAATTTGGAACCGGTAAAAAAAAACATTATGTATACATATTTTAACTTCAAGTCTTCTTTAGTGGCTTTGGTGCACATGTTATCCTTTCAGCCGGGCAATCGCGTATCACTAACAGTAGGAATGGCTTTCATTTTGACAGTTCCATAACATTCATTGCGTTATTTTCGTTGTTGAGCGGGTAGACATATGAAGCAATGGATTAGCAATATCCTTCAAAATTATTCAGATTGTGGTTGATAATTGGGGTGCTGAAATGAAGCCCGATTCTTCGCTTCGATACGATAATGGTTGGTTGAATCTGCGTGAACCGCATCAAAGCGCGAAGCTTCGTGAGGATAAACTTGAGAGGTGAAGCCCTAGCATTACAAAAACAAATTATAACTACCTAAGTACCTACCAGATTCTTTTACTCGAACTAAATAATATTCTTTTAAAACAAATGTCATAAGACGTTGTTCGTTTGGAGCCGCACGGAGGAATCCGACATAGTGACCCAAATACAAGAGGCAAGGTTACAGAGAGATGATATAAAAAACCATGATGACATGTTAGTGCTTATTTTTATTGTGGACTGATCGCATTGCTAATTATAGCTGTTGGTAGTATTGCCAGCGGGACATCGTCCGACGACCCAGAATTGTAGCGTCAATATTTTATTGGGATTATGAAATGTGGTCAATATCAGCTGCCCGGAGTCTAGATTCGTGAATCGTGCCCAGTTGATGGCAATAATGATAAATGATTTTATTTCTGTAAGTAGGTTTGCACAAACGCTTTTACACGTCAATCATATTTTTTTTAAACTAGATGAGGTCGGCGTTTCCTATCTGACTACTCTGAGATGAAAGGCCGAAACAAACTCAGAGGTAATAGGGTCGCCCCCTATTACATTATTTAATTTAATTCTAATGTTTTACTACGACATTACACTTACGACATACAGAAGTAGTATCCTAAACATAAGTCTCCTTGGTTCCCAAACTAGGTTTGTACCTGTTACTTGAGAACGTCAGTGTTCCTCCATTAAAAATGTCAGTAGATATGCCGTTGGTAATTAAAAATGTAGCGACAAAGAATAACAAAAGGCATAGATTAAGCAGTAAAAAAAAATATTACATGGGACGTAAACATATCTGGAGAAATGTGGGTATAGTATATATAATCTGCATTCGCGATTTATTTGACCAAAATGTAAACAAATATGAGTTTATGGAAAAGTAACTTTAATTCCTACAAAATAAAGTGCAGTTTACGCTACAATTTCAAACAATTTTATAACTTTTTCCTTTTCCACTCTGAAATCAACGTAATTACTATTACAATAAAGTTGACATCAATTTGAAACAAAATATTTGAACAGACTTTAGGTTAAGTACGCCTCTGCTACCTAACCTTCTTCAGGGAAAGCAGGTTACGTTGTTACGTGTCAATATTTCACTCAATTTATTATTATGAGGAAAACAAAGTAAGAAAATAAATGTGTCTGAACAATAAATCAACAGCAAAGGCAGTGGACGGTTGGCCGAGTGGTCGATATGTTCCCACTTCACCTGTTGCTACCCCTAGCGCCTGTTGCTTTTACCCGTTATGCTTCAGACATCCAATTCCACACATCGTGACTATAAAGTAACTTAAAAATTCCTAATAAAAAACGTAAAAATAATTCGCGTTTGTATGTAAATCATATGGCCCATAGAAGCTTATAAGACTTGTATTTATTGGATGTTACGAATTTGCGAACGAGATTTCACTGCAACATTTTTAGTTAAAAAAAACGAGTGTGCTTATGACCACACGACTGAAGTGAAACTTCAGTATTGCGTATTTGGCTATGAGAGGAAGAGAGAAAGAAAATGTGCGCGAGCACTGCTGTCTCTTGCTTATATCCCCCACTCAACTCCCGTTCGCCTCGCCCGATCACACTTTTCGTAACGCTTACGTCACGCGTTCGCTAGCTTACTCCCCAAGTCAAGCGTGCGTAAAGAAGCTTCACTTCAAAAACATTACAAACTCTCTTGGATTTTAATTAATGGTAGGTATAATGATACCATTAAGAGAGTTCATAATGTTTTTAAGTATAATTAAAACTATTGCAGTGAAATCTGTGTTAGCACATGCAAATTGAAGTCAAGGTTTTTTTGTCAGTATGGATTAGCAATATCCATAAAAATGATTCCGATTCTGATTGAGTGTGTTACACATTAGGGTGGGTGCTGGTTATTTAGTTAGATATACCTAGATATCCGTATCTAATGTGTCCACCTAACCTTTGACGGATTCGGAGTCCGTTCTAATACGAAAGAGCTACCATCGATATAGTTTCAACCGCAAACCTTACTAGGGCAAACCATTTGCCCCAGTTACGAAATAAAACATATTAGCTATTAATACTTAGGTAAACAATAATAAACCTATACGCTAGGAGTCAACCCTTTACTGCTGCAAATAATTTTCGTACTACATTGTATATCTTCTCTCTAAATATAAATAAAACAAAGTCGGGTTAGTTACACCATTTATAACTCATGAATGGCTGGACCGATTTTTATGATCTTTGATTTGTCTCCGCCCGGAATAGCAGAATAGCTGTTAAGGCATGGGAAAAATTCACGATTTCAGTTTCTCATACATGTATGGAACTTCTTTTTTGATGATATCTCGAGAACGGATTGGCTGTTTTAGATTTTTTTTTATTCATCTATTACTACAACATTTATTGATTCTAAGGCGGTACGAGGTTCCGCGGGTCAGGTAGGTGAGATATAAACCAATCTTTATTATCTATAAGAGACATAATTTGGTTTCATTTATTTTACCAATTAAAATAATTGAACTACACATTTACTATAATATTGACAGAACATACAATGGCGGCGCTGCCGTAACGTAGCGAACAATAATAACGGATATTCCGTCCATCGATGGCTTGAATTTCCGTGAACATTGATGGCTAAATCTGATGAGACAGACAGGTGACAATAGATTGTGGTACGGGCCGCAATAATTACGTAGGTACCGCCCGGGGCTTTAATTTATAGAACTAATAAACTATAACTACATAATTTGTAAGCTGTCATCGACAGGCGCCATAGTTCGTTCCATTTATTGTTAATTCGTTGTCGCTGGTTTAGTGTTTAGGTAGGTACCTACAATACATAGTGTTAAGTTATTTTCTATTCAGTGATAATGAACAAGTGATATTATTTTCTTTATAATCTACATTGTATAAAGTAGCTTTTTTTAAACATAATGTAGTCATGTTGTTTGTGGAAGATGACATGGCTAGAAAGGTGGTGACTACCGAGATGACGACTAATAGAGAAGTATGGAAGAAAAAGACATGTTGCGCCGACACCAAATAAATTGGGATAAGAGCTAGAAAATTACGATGAATCTTGTTAGGTAGATAGATAGATAGATAAACCGTTTATTCAGTGCAACAAAAGACACAATACAGGCATTAAAAAAAACATCAAAAAAGGTGAGAGAAAAAAAAAAACAAAGAACAACATAATGCTAATACCGGACGATTTTTTTCACCGGTTCAAAATTTTTACAGGTTGTTCTACCCATGAATATAAACAACTTTCACTATGGGACCAACTCTGAAATCACGAAAAAAAAATCAGTTGTTTAATACAAAAGTTAACAAAAAAAACCTACTTGACCAAAATGTATGAAACAGTTGTTTTTTAGAACACTGTAAACATTTGGAACCGGTTAAAAAAATCATGCTGTATTCTCCTATCGAGTTCCAAACTAGTCCGGCGAACCGAAAATAAATACCTAAGTGCGTAATAACTGTAAACACGATTCATCTCACAAATACTACACACATATACTACTATAGGTAGGTAGTTAAACCTCTGCCCAACTCTTCAGGGAAACGAGGCGAGATGTTATGTAAGTTTGAAAATAAAATAATGAAAACAGTCGTAGTAGGTATTTACGAGTTACGACCAAAGTTTGTGCTATAAAAAGCAACAATCAATGACGCTTTGTTTCATCCGCCTCGAACCTTGCTCGAACCAGCTCGCGCCACTGAGCCTGTAGTTTTAAATTTGCCCCTAAATAATTCCAATCCAGCCTGTCGCTTGCTGCCCTCTCCCAGCGACGCCCTAAACCGAGGCCCGTACCCCAGAGGGGGTGCCCTTAGCGTGCAGTCACTTAGATTTTTTTTTAGTTTTTTAAGCCCTGGCTGGAGGCCTTAATTTATTGAGGTATCTACAGGCAAGCCCTGTTAAGCAAACGACCACCTCATAGGTTGAACTGCGAGATGCCATTCCCAAAAAAAAAAACGCTTTGTTTCAGAGAAATAAAACAACGTACGACTGCCCGCCATTACTCTCGAGAACTATGAATCAAATATAATGGGTACTCGTGTTTAGGAAGATTTAATGACTGCGGCTTAAAATGAGCTTACTGAACTGTAGTTTAAATATTGGGGAAGATTGATATACCGCTGTGGCTGTAAGAAACTAATACAGGGTGTAATTGAATTCATGAGCATCCTTTTAAGGGGTCATTGTAATCATCATTATGAACAACTTTTACTATGGGACCAAACCTGAAATCGCGAAAAAAAAATCAGCTGTTCCCTACATTTTGACGAGTTACGCGAACATAAATGTAGGGAAAAGCTGATTTTTTTTTCGCGATTTCAGGTTTGGTCCCATAGTAAAAGTTGTTCATAATGATGATTACAATGACCCCTTAAAAGGATGCTCATGAATTCAATTACACCCTGTATATAATGATATTTACTGTAAATAGAGCAGTTTAATTATATCCCATTGACAATTTCATTGCGTGTTTCAATCATAAATTATGAAAGATGTTTTTACATGTAAACAAATTTAATCCAGATAGTACCTACAAACCTACGTCTAGAGCTTTCCTGAATGATTTAATAAACTCACAAAAAAAAGTCACTTTATATTACATAATAATCTTTTTATATAAATCGCTATGCAATATTACCAACGACGAACAAAACTATCCACCGTATCATCTCCATGGACCGACGTCAAATTATCTATAAAAATAAAGCGACACATAAAAATAAGAGATGAACTCATTAATTTCATGACATACTTAAATAAAACTACGCACTACGGAGACGACAACAGACACCTGTAGCACACGGAGGGTTATCAACAGATTTCATGACACAAATAAAATCAATAAAGACCAGTAAATTCGCTCAGAAAATCAAAAGCCAATCAATCAAATTCAAACTCAGCTTGAAAAATGTTACCGTTCGATTTTAGCGAGCCATGCTTTACTTTTCACTGGTACACGACCTCAATTACATAACTAAAACTATACTACCTCAAGCACAACACTACACTGGGGCACTATATCACTACACTACGTACGGGCGTAGGGGCCTGAGGACCCAAGGTACGCCGAAGAACTCCTGAAGTATGGTTATAGCCAGCAAGAAATACCTGCTGTATATAGAGGAGTTAGACCTGATAGGTCTGCCGCCGGCATCGCCTTTGCAACAGTTGCTGCCCATAATGAGGGCGCATTTCGTTCGAATACCCGCGGAGCCGGGCGATAACTGCGCGAGCGCAGACTTATTTTCGTTGGAGCGACTCTAGCGCCGCGCGGTTCTGCGCAGGCTCGCCACACGCGAGCGTCTGACGCGACAGACAATGTTGCTACACTGAACTATAACTGGTTTATAGTTCTGTCGTTTCGCGATTTTATGTTCGTTTGTTAGAAGTCCCGTGTTTTGAGGGTTTGTTGTTAGAATCGACGTTGGGGAGTTTTAATGCAATTAGGACGGGATTGTGTGAAAATTTTAAGATTTACACTATCCTGTGTTAGATAAAATTACACCTAGTAAGTAGTTCAATGCCACTGCGATGACCAACCACCAAGCTTTTAGTAATTACTGTCTTCAAAGATCATTCTTTACTATAAGTACGAAATAGAATAAGGTTAAAATCGAAACGTTATCAACCGCCATGAATAACCAGCAGATGACAATGAGTAATGATGATGAATATAATCTATGGACCAGGCCAGGAGATGAGAGCGGGCCCACTCGGGTTGGCGCCCGCGCTGGGCCCGCGCGGTGGGTTACGGCCCGCTCCTTCTCTTGCAGAGATCTTCATGTGTCCCAGCAGTGAGAACGTTACAGGCTGATTGTACTGAGGAGATGGAGACGTGTAAGCTCATGCGTTGCTCTAAAACTGCTGATATAACATAGTAGGTAGAGGTTGTCTCCGCGACAGTGCTTCGGTCTGGAGCTTGTCTTTGTTTTTATACTTTCGCCACTGACTCATGTGAAAATGATAACCGAGACAACTGCTACAGTATCAAAATAATTAATAAAAGCTGAGAATGAACTTCAAGGGAAACACAACACACAATAACATTCGTCTTTATAAAGAAAAACACAACAATAGCAGTAACTATTGTTGAAATGTTATTGTCAAAATGATTTCTTAAGTAAACTCACAAAATAATAGACTCTCTTCACCGGTCCAAAGGCAGTGGTTTCAGAACAAATGACAGAGTTCCAAGAATATAAACTAAAAATCCTCTTATTAATAAACATATTATATGAGAAGAATAGTTAGGTACACTCCGATTTCTCTCTTTCAGTCGTCAATAATTTGAATTTCGAAATAAGAAGACAAAGCGTTGTGTAACTATAACAGACGTAGACGCTACGTAACGTTTATTAGTAAGGAGGTAAAATGTTTTTAAGACGAAGACGAAATTCGAACGACGAAAAAGTATTTTCCTCTGCTTTTATAAAAGTCTGCTTCTATCTTTTATCTTTGCACAGCTCTCACTGGTCTCAGCAACTGTTAGGCTGATAACGCGTTGAAACCTATTAGTATAGTGCTCAAAATTCACTTTAACTGTACCTAATGTGCACAATTACGAATCCATTTGTTTTTTTCATCCGTCTGAATTTCGTTGTGATATTTATAAAACAACTCCAGAGAATGCCAATTCTAGTACTTAAACATGTTTTAAAATCTAGCTTCTGTCAATTTCAATGCCAATCAATGTCAAAAAAACTAACACAAAGTTTTAAACGAAAATTGGTTCTTGGTTTAAAAGTGCAGTATCAAATGACTAAGTAGTTCATGGCAAAGAACCGTCTGTCGTGCACTAGGATACTGGTCTTTACGGATTCTCCTCCTATTACCGAATAGGGAGCATATTTAATCATTATCCGGATTGATTTACCCGCATCGTATGAGTTAACTGATTCTGTCATATCAAAATGGATACTAGGAATACATAATTCTCATAACTATCCTGAATTCCCTTTTGATTAAAAGTTGAAACTATGACACTGATCGAAAATTATAACGAGCACAATGATACTCTTATAAAGTTATAAGATAATAACGAGCATAAGCTCTCGGCTTTGTCCTGTTTTTGAGAAATTCGTCTAGGGGGCGCACCATTGTGCGGGCCGGCATGATTCGGCGAAGCCGGGGGGCAAATCTATATATATAAAATTCAACGACCTGACTGAGCTATCAACGCACAGCCTGAACCGCTGGTCCTAGGGACATGAATGAGGAAAATGTCGTGAGGAAAGTTTTGAGTGCCTATGAATGTGGATGCCTCTTGTAGGGAAAGACTGAATAAACGATTGATGGACAGAGTGAAAGATGCTATGGCTAGAAAAGGGTGTGACTACCGAGATAACGACAAATAGAGAAGAATGGAAGAAAAAGACATGTTGCACCGGCACAAATAAATTGGGATAAGGGCAGGAGAATTAAAAAAAAAAAGGAGAATGATAATATAGTATTATTTTATCTGCATTCTGTGTTTCTTTCATTATTCCTTAGAACTTATTTATTTGTTTTCTGTTTATTAGTATTCTGAAGAAGCTTTTAATTCAACTCTAACTAAACTAGCTTCTCTCGGACTTAAGAGGAAATGCGGGTGGTCGTTTCTCCATAGAAACGCTCTCGTCTGTTTTCTTTCTGGTTAATGACCACAAAGCAATGATTTTTTTACATAATTATAAAATATTAACTACTTTAAATTGGTCCAATATTGGAGGAGGAAATAGGCGAGGACCTCGAATTTTTACTTGCTTAGGCTTTTTCAAAAGTCTCTCCGACCGCATTCATTTATTTTACATCACTGTCCAAATCACAGTTGATCTTTATTCTCATTCTAATAAGGTTGCTGTAAGGCTGTTGCCACCAGCAACCCAACAGCAACCCAATTGTCACTGGTGACAAGTCTGTCAAAATCATTGTGATCTTTATTCTCTTTACAATGAGTTTGCTGGTAACTGTGAACAGATTGTAACATTCATTTAAATGCAGTCTGATTGGAATCGTAAGCGTGTGACCAGCCGTCCTTTGTAGGATTAACCCTGGCATATGATAGACAAAAAGTGTTCTATACCTACACATAACATAATAGGTCAGTACATTAGTATTCTCCGAATAAATAGCACAGCATTAAGCATAACTGCTGGGACACACACCTCCTCTTTTTGAGTGATAGGCCATAATCCACCATGCGGGCCCAGTGCAGGTTGGCAAATGCTGTATGTCACACGTATTCAAATTTTTGGTTCTAGGACATGCCGCCTTCTAAACGTTTTGACAAAAGTAGTTCTGAAATAAATTACACAAAGGAAAGTGGGTGACTGGGCTCGAAGTCACGACAAGTAACTCGGGGATGTTATAACTGGGCTGGGGTACCTACCAGTGGCGAAGGTACCATACAACTCGATTCCCGCCGGCTTCCCTTCGAAAATTCATAACATAACCACTCTATAGTCAATTCATAATTGAAATTTTCTTTAGGTATTTTTTTTTTTGCTCCGGCCTATCTCTGTCATAAATTCACCCTTCGCCACTGGTACCTACCACTGCTCTTCGCTCGCGAATAACCAGAGGTGGAGTGCACCCAGATTTTGCCAGCTATGATATATGTTCCATCAGTAAAACAGCGTCAGACAGCATCTGTCTGGCATTAATGCTGAAATAAACTTTATTGGCGCAGCCGTGAGGCACACACTGTTGTTGTGAAAACATTACTTTCACTTTTTTTTTATTGTGTTATTTGTATTTTGTGTTTTACGAACTGTGTCCAAATAAACTTTATTTTTTCTATTTTTCTTAGTAAAGCAAAAGGGATACTTAATAATACCTACACCTAGATGTGTATCATCAGTAAGTGACCACCTCAGTTGGTACAGTGGTAGGCAACGTGAATGCTAGGCTGTGTCTTGTGTTCGAACGGTCAGCGAAGTTGAGACTCCGGGCTGCTACTGAAAATTGCCTAGTATCCAAACTCAATAATGCTTTATCCGCCCGTTCGAACCCAAAACACAGCCTAGGATTCACGTTCGCTACCACTGAACCAACTGAGGTGTTCAGTTATGACGTATACATAGGTGTAGGTATTATTATCTTTCTACTCGTTTATTATTATTACTCGTATATTTATACAGCGGCTGCACGGCACGGGTCGATCGGAGGTTAAGCTTACGCTTGCCGTGGTCGGTTCGTGGATGGGTGACCGTCCAATACATATCGAGACCCCTCCGTGCCTCGGAAAGCACGTTAACTGGTTGAATGCCGTAATTGCCGAAACAATTAAAAAGCCATTGTGTCTCGCGTGGATCTACGTTCCGGCATACGAAGGGTTAAGCCGTTGCGCGTTGGTCCCTGCTGTCGTTCGTAGATCTTTGTCAGTCGTTACGGGTAGTCAGAAGCCCGAAAGTCTGACAACCGGTCTTACCAAGGGATAACCTACCCAGTACCCAGTAACTGGGTTGTGGAGGACAGATAGGCAGTCGCTCCATCGCCGACCTCATCTAGTTTTTAAAATATGATTGACGTGTAAAAGTGTTTGTGCAAACCTACTTACAGAAATAAAATCATTTATCATATAAAATACTGATATACAGTTGCATCCGGTTAGACTGGAAGCCGACCCCAATATAGTAGGGGAGAGGCAGGCAGATGGTCTATACCTACTTACATGTTATAAAACAAAGATACTGTTCGTGTGTGTTGTTGTTTTTCTAAACTACGCGATGGATTTTAATGCAGTTTTCATTTATTCCTCCGGAATTTGTATATATGTGAAAACCATTGATATTTTAACTTAGATTAGCACATTTACCTCGATGTCTTGACATGTCGACATTGCACCATTGCGAATCAATGCAATAAAATAAAGTAGATAGTATTTTTTAATTTCAAATTCCTTTACTTTTCACAAAGAAAAATACTGAAAGAGCAGCGCGGACAGAAAAATATCTGTTATTTAACGGAGTTGAAGTGGAAGAAGATAGGTATCATCGAAACAAACAACAAGAAAGATGTTTTGCTAATTAAAACACAGTTTAATGGGCGCGTCTTATTTTTCATGTTTTCACTAACTCTAAGCTATCTTGCGGACTGGTGAAATGTGGATCTCGAATAGGGAACACTTCGAAATTACTTTTCAAGAAGCATAGTGCTAAGTCGCACTTGCACAGTCTCAAAATCTCGTTCTTAATCTCGGTCTAGCGAGAATCGAGAACCCGCACCCTAATTGCGTAACACACTATCAATCTCAATTTGAATCATTTTGAAGGATATTGCTAATCCATTGCTCCGTACCTATGTTCGAAAAATGTGACTGCAACAACTGTTGTTGAACTGTCAAAATGAAAACCATTGCTACTGATAAGTAGTGTGTTACGCAATTGCCCCGCTGTTCGTAATCTTTGTCGAGATTCAGAGATCAGGAGGTCTACTTCCTAAGCACGAAGGCCGTAGTTTCAGCCGAAATTACGAGCCTTTCCTATCATTAGTTAGTTCGAGGCCCGAACTAAGAATGAATGACAACACGATTTGATAGTTGTCCTTTTTCCCGGGGTTTTTTGGCCAGGCCGAAAAAGTTAGTTAATCGGGAGTAGTGTTCATTCTGAAGTATCGAATTACTTTCGTTGGGGTGGCCGTATCTTCGTTGACGGACTCCTAAAGAAGATCCCCAGGCGAGATGATAAAGTTTTTAAGTTGTGGAATGGCGAAGAAACCTTCGGGCCACCGGAAGGTCTATGGACTTGTTCCGTCTCAGAGACAAACAAGTCTCATATGCCTGTCAATACAACGACACGACTTATGGCTTGGAAGGTACCTACGGGGAGTATCGGATGGGATGAATAGCCCCTCAAGCCGGACTTTGGTGACACGGTTTGCCGGCAGAAATAGGTCTGATGGTAGTCTTCTCCGGACGAGATCCTTCACAAAGAACTCTAGTAGTAGTCGATTGATTAATAATTAGGTATTAAGGAATGTTGACAAACATATGCGCATGCGCAAGTGCGCGGAATCCTGTTCCTTTTATAAAAATGGAGCAAGGCAATAGCATCAAAACGAAAAGCAACAAGCTTTTCGAAGAAATCAAGCTCCTAAAATTATATTGCCTAACAATGATCTGACTATAAAAATAAACTGCCAGGAAACTAGTTCATGCGCGCGCCAACAGATGGCGTTAAACAAACAAACAATTACTAGGTCACAGCACTAATGCATTTTCGACGTATCAAGCTAGATGGCGCCGCGAGCGTCACGGCTGCGGCTTGAGATCCTCGCATTTATTTTTGGTTATAAAAGGTAAACAGGTTGGCAGGCATCATTCTAATTTAAACGTTTTATATTAGTCCGATAGTCCGGGAGAAATTAGGGAAGTTCAGTTACCTACAGCTATGTTTGGCGCTTATTTAAATTAGATAAGATTTCTGGCTTGGGAGCGAACAGCCAGCTGACTATTTTACGCCGGGTGCGGTATGCGCGGGATTCGATACCGCGCGCGGCGTTTCTACAAACAATTACTTTTAATACTATTGAAGTACCTTTTCAACTAGCTACTATAGACCATTATTATTATGATCAAACGGATTATTAGTGATCTATTTTCACTTGAACTAATAAATATGATTTCCTATTCGATTAATGAAAACATGATCATGCGCATTTCTTATTAGCTTCCAGATGTTGTTTAATATCAGTTAAGTACTGCAATTGATATTTACGTTTATTGCTTGAAATCTAATAGGTATATTGGCAGGCATTTCAGTGATAGATAAAGGTTTATTAATTAACACTACTCTCAAAATGGTGAAGGAAAACATCGTGAGGAATCGGCATGTCCTAAAACCAAAAATTCGAAGACATTTTACATCTACCAACCCGTACTGGGCCCTCGTGGTAGAGCCTACTCCCTTTCACAGAGTGGAGGCCCAAGTCCCTGCAGTGGGAACATTATAAGCTGATGAAGTAATACCTATGCTACTGTCAATTAATAAATCAAAATAGCAAGGGGTAATAAATAACAAATTGTGCAATATCAAAATTATGGACGGTGTAGCAGCCTATAACCAGCGGACGATCAAGACGCTTCCAACGATACCTCATTTGTCTAATTATGACAAGCAGTTTAGAAGTTATGAGGGAACAGATGAACATACATACATACATACCGGTCAAAATCATAACCCTCCTTTTGCTTCGCCGTAGTCGGGTAAAAAAGGAGTAAATTCGTTTTGGCACATACGTCGTTTTATTCCGAGCGCACGCACATTATAGCCATCACTCTTCTTTTGCGTTTCAAAAGTAATTGCATCACTTTCGCTCGCTTAGTAGGTTTTCGAGGATTTTAGATTTTCGAGGTAGCGCCGCCCGCCACTTCAAATCATGGTTCACAGAATTAACTGTTACCGTAATTAAGAACAAAATTCAACAACCAACAAGTGGGGATCAAGGCACTATGCAAATTAACTGCACATACCTCAGAACTACTGTAAAGTTAGCTTTTGTGGTGCTATTTAATTACTTACCCATACAATTTGAATGAACCAGATACTCTCCTATGTCTTGGGGTTGCACACAATGTAGCCGCACTCCGCGTTTCCCGGGCTTTGTTATATTATATAGAGGTATGAGGAACAGGGTGTAAAGTTCACTCATACTCTATAGAAAAGGGAGGATCCTCCGACCAGACGGCGGGTGTTGTGTCTGGCGGGCAACTGCCCATTGTATATTATATATGTTAGTTGCGCGGTAAACTCTGATTGCACGATGCATGATTTTGCGTGACATCAGTATGACGCCTAGTTCGCCACACACATGGGCGTTGTAGATACCGCTACAGTTATATCAACTAGGTAAGCATCATAGATATTCGAATAATCAGCCTATAATGTTCCCGCTGCTGGGACACAGGCCTCCTCTCGGTGATAGGGTATGGGCTGTAATTCACCACGCGGGCCCAGTGCGGGTTGCTAGATGTCACGTGTCTTAAAATGTTTGGTTCTAGGACATGCCGGTTTCCTCACGATGGTTTCCTTCACTCCAGTCTCGCCGGCTAAGGGTGAATTTCGTCAATTAAACTAATAATACTTACACACACTAAACAAGTGATATTGGTCCTCAGGGGGGGGGGGGGGGTAAATAAGTTGATCCTTTATTTATTTATTTTTGATTTTATCATAATAATGTCTTTGCAATTTTCCAAGTCAAATGATTAAATTATATCATTGATTCTATTATTAGGTAGTTATTACATGTAATATAATAATGACTAGATAATATTATTATAAATGCGAAAGTGTGTCTGTCTGTCTGTCTGTTACCTTTTCACGGTTAAACCGCTGAACCGATTTTGATGAAATTAGGTATACTTAAGCCCGGGTGACACGAGGCTAGTATTTTGAAGCTAGGATAGTAAGCTAGTAAGGGGTCACTAGCTTGGTTTCTAGCTTACCTACTAGCCTGGATTGTAACCAAGCTAGTGCTGTCTACACGAAGCTAGGAAATTTCAAGCTAGTCAAGTCAGTAGTGAGTTGTGCTTAACCTGATAACACGTATACGTAAAAATGAACAGTGTGCGTAAGAGAAAAGCAATTCTACTAAGAAAGTTAATTCGGAAGTTGTGTCAACATGCGCTAGATGAAATATTAGCTCTGCTAGAAGAAAAGCGTACTTGGACAAGACCCTGGATCTTAAGAAGACATAGTCATGGAGCATCTGCATTACTTTTAAAAGAACTGCGATCTGAGGATTCCGGCGAATTCAAGAGTATTTTGCGAATGACACCTAATATTTTTGACAATTTACTGAATCTAGTGGGACCACAAATACAAAACCACGCTCACCACGCTCTCCGACTGCACACTAGCTTAGGTTCGCTAGCTTCGCGGTTGACACGAAGCTAGTAACGAAGCCAGGATAGTAAAACGGGTGGTGGGGGGCGCCTACTAGCTTGAAAAATAGAACCCCAAGCTATTAAAACTATCCTGGCTTGAGGCACTAGCTTGCTAGCTTCCACACTAGCTTACTAGCTTGTAAACGAAGCTAGTTCCGTCTACACGAAGCTAGTGTCACTAGCTTACTAGCTTGGCAGCACTAGCTTGGCTCACTAGCTTGATTTACTAGCCTCGTGTCACCCGGGCTTTAGAGATAGTTTGCAGTCCCGGGAAAGGACATAGGATAGTTTTTGTTCCGATATTTCCACGGAAACTTATGCGGGTGAAACCGCGGGGTGCGACAAGGACAAGAATAATCAGCACCAAAAACTTTTAAAGCGTGTAGCTCTATTAACTGACTTTTTCGATTATCTCGTTTCACTATGCCTTCTGTGAAATTACAGTATTTGTTCGAACATTAATAATATTACTCATCATCCCTATTAAACATGTTTACGGAACTTGACAGATGCACTGCCGTGCACCGCGCAGATATATCACGGATAGGTAACGGAATCACGTCTATTTACGTGGCGGACGGCCGCTGTATGGCATACGAGGAGAAGCTCGGTTTATTTTCATTGAAGCAATAAATATCAGTTGCAATCGACAGAGATAATTCATGTTTAATGAGTGCCGATCGGCTATTGGGAAAACAGAACTGAATACACGCAGATTATTAGGGTTAAAACTGGGATTTGGGTTATTGGAAATGCTTTACGGTACGGTAAAAGTACATATTCGGAAGTTGCTCTCATTTTTTGAAATGGCGGAATCATTTTTACAATTTAGAAATTGTTCTCTGTGGTTTGGCGAGAGCGTCCTTGCGAAGTAAATTAAATGCAATGGGTCGTTCCATTTATATAATTTACAAAAAAATTGAAACTTAACTGAAGTTAAGTGTTAAGTTACTTCTTCCAGCACCGGAACGCCACGAGATATGGCATCTGGATGAAGAAATCGCTTAACTTCAATAACATCATTAAACCAGCAAAAGGCACTTTTGAATGTCAAAAACAAGAGAAAAAATAATTTAATAAGGTGACCCCTCCAAAAAGTAGTTTCGTATGGAGAAGAATGAAACTCCATTACTTGCAACAGCATTGGACGACTCAAGGTCAAAGTGTTATTAACACTTGTCTATGTCGCTAAAGATAAATCTAATAATAAATATTTACGCTACTTGGGGTCTTAATCACGTATCTTTCACCACACAATCCTTACCTTTGAAAACTTAATGAAAATTAATTTTGAGAACGCCAAAAAAATAGTCAAGAAATAGTCACCAAGGTCAAAAAAATATTCGCATTGTGATTCCGAAGTTATAGATATAGGCTGATGAGGATTGTGTGGTGAAGGTCTCCTCACCTCCAGTGCAACAAAACGGCTGGGAGTATCGACTTGGTTTCAATTCCAAAAAATAGTCAAGAAATAGTCGTAACGCTATACCAAATCTCGAAAATAGTCATTAAGTGATTCCAGAGATATAAAGGTGCCTCGGTGAGGATTACGTGGTGAGCCTTCCTCGCCACAATCCTCACCTGATTACCGCGGAACGCTTACGTTTTTAAATTTGAATTTGCTGTCAAAAAATAGTCAAGAAATAGTCGTCTCCAACCATTATAATTTCGACCTGGTTTACTATGTAGAAGTATGTTAAATTTCCACGTGAACATCTACATACATTTTTCGAGTCGAGTACGGTCGAGCACAAAATTATTAAGTTAAAATATAGGTACATATATTATAAACATCTAAATTGAGAACCTCCTCCTTTTTTGAAGTCGGTTAAAAACAAGAACAAGGTAAAAATGTATTTTACTTTACTAATAAATAAAGGCAACAAAGGAACTAAATCAATATTATAAACTGATGACTTACTTGCGTGATGTTATTTTGAGAGTTTGTCACTTAACATGACTCAGAACTAGTACTGAAGTCTCCTGTGGGAGATCTGTCGGAACTGATTAAATACACAAGCAAACTTATTAATAGTACAAACTATGAAAAGCATATTTTTATCAATGGGTGCCGACAATTTTGTTTACAATACCAGTAACAAAACATTTTGAGAATAATAAAACAAAACAATGAATTTCAGTTTTGGGAAAACCAATAAACAAATAAAATGTGTCGCCCAACATTCCGAGCACCGTGGGACTTCTAACATCTGCGTGATCAGTATTTCAAAATTGCATAATATTGGTTTTCTCAAACACCCAAAGTAAAGTTAATTAAACTAATAGGTCGGTCGTTCTGCACAGTAGGTTTTTAGTAATATAGATAAGTAGGTAGATAGTCTTATTATACTACAACTAGCTTCTGCCCGCGACTTCGTCCGCGTGAAATTTCACCCTCCCCCCCATTCACCCTCTTAGGGGTGGAATTTCGAAAAACCCTTTCTTAGTGCACCCCTAGACCTCATAAGGAACCTACATGCCAAGTTTGGAATCTCTAGACCCAGCGGTTTGGGCTGTGCGTTGATATGTCAGTCAGTCAGTTCTCCTTTTATATATATAGATAAAATAAACAATCCTCACCAACCTATAGCTATAACTTCTGAATCATAATGCGACTATTTTTTTGACCTTGGTGACTATATATGACTATTTCTTGATTATTTTTGGCGTTCTCAAAATTCATTTTCATGATGTTTTCAAATGTGAGGATTGTGTGGTAAAGGACACCTAATTACTTGACAAGTGACATAATCAAGAGATCAAGAGGAACAAATCAACATGCGTTTTATTAATATACGCCACAATTTGTGGTGGGTCAAATCCCCAAAAAAAAACCAAACGGAACGTAAACACGAACGATTTTAAAATTGGAAATTCTCGTTTCGAACGTGATATTTATTTAGTTTTAAGACTTCATTCATATCTATGGGTGGTAATTATGTGCTTGCCGCAATTAAAACCAAAATAACGCTAAAGGATAATTGTATTTTGAATTCAGAAATCGTTCGAATTGCATTTTAAATCATTCACAAAATCATAGTGATATTTATTCCCCCTGCAATGAGGTTGCTGTTGGGTTGCTGCATTGACAAGTCTGTCAAAATTATAGTGATCTTTATTCTCGTTATTATAAGGCTGCTATTAGGTTGCTTGCTGCTGTTGGAGGTATAATAACGGTGAAAGGATTGCAGGCCTCTGCTAGAGCATGGAACCCTCCGATGGCCTCCTGATGCTTTTTACAGTATCGGTTCCAAAAAGGTTGTTCAAATGTTCAAGAGAAAGTGCATATGAATCTGAACAACTTTGAGTTCATAGTCAAACGATAGAATAATAAGGTTTGTCTTCAAAATTTCCCCCTGTTTGCATATAACCTAAGCCCTATTATTCCTTCAATCCAAAAGGCTTACTCAATTCATGGCAGATGTTTACAGCTTCGCCCAAAACCACTGCATTGTTATAAATTCTCCTTACTTCATTGTTCACCGCCAACGCCGACAAGCTTTAGTTTGCTGGCGCAGTACCTTGAGTCTTGTTCTACGAAAACTCCGCTGCACATGGAAAGGAACAATAGTCACATCGGAAAAGCTGCTCGTCCATGAATGCATTCCTAAGTATGTTGAAGTCGGCTTCCAGTGTAATCAGATGCAGCTGCATACTAGTATTTTATATAAGGTGCGGCCGCGCTAAACTTGCCAAAGATGTAAACAACAATGGCCGCTCGAAACTGAATAAAACCGATATAGTGCAAGAAAATTTATTTTAAGTAGGTAATGTTTGTTTTTGTCTAAATCTCCGAGCTAACTAGACGAAAACAAACATTACTTAAAATAAATGTTCTTGTATATCGAATTTATTCAATTTCAAGCGGCCATTGTTGTTTACATCTTTGGAAAATTTAGCGCGGCCGGAGCTAAGAGCGATTGCTTATCGGACCTTCACAACACAGTCACTCGGTAACTCGTTACCCCTTGGTAAGACTGGTTTTTCAAACTTTCGGGTTTTTTAATACTCGTAACGACTCTTCCATGAATATTATTTATTATTACTTTCCTACTTTATTTCGTTACTTTTTACGGCATTTTTATGAGTGTAGGAGTTATTTCAGGTTACTAAGTTTGTGGTCAGACCGTGTCGGTGGTCTATTTTTATAAAGAGCCGGTTTGATTGTTTAATGACTTACTTTTTTAATCCTTTTGAAGGTTATTTTTTTTAAATCCTATAAAGTTCTAATAATTGTTGAATGATAACTTTAACTTATTTTTCCTCCGTAATTATTTATATTGGGGCAGTGTTTTCAATCTTCAGATAACTTATATCTGAGGAATAATACTGCGATGTGACAGCTTTCGTAAAAAGAACATGTCAAACTGTCATATTTATTCATCAAATAAAAGTATAACCAGACTAATAATTGTAACTCTTGCTCGTTTCGTAGAGGATCCGCTACGCAAGTTTGCTACGCGCTACGCGCTACGCTGCTACGGCTCGTAGCCTAACAGTTACTTGGTATTGTATAGCCAATGTTCCAGCCAGATTGAATGTTATTAAACTATACTAAAGTACGCGAAGAGGCTCATTGCCATCTGACACTGACTGGGAGGAACTACATTCAAAATACCTACAGTTAATAATCTTATTAGGTAGGTACCTCGCTAATTCATAAAGGAAGCGAGTTTGATAAAAAAAAACATTTGTTTGTAACGGACATGGCAGAAGGATTTGTTTTTTATTATTTCCACAAATGTATAGTACGAACCGGTAAACTCTGTTACTGGATATTATTTCGGCATTTTTTCAAATTCAATTTTTTGGCCATTGACTGTCGTATACGGAAAGCTTTGTTCAACAATTTTTTTATACACTACCGCTAATGGGGAGTGTGGTTTCCAGTAAATATTTTCATCTTTTCCACATCTGTGTGCGAATGATGTTGAAAGCATTTTTGATATTTTTTAACGAAGTGTTTGGCCAGACTGGTGCGCGGGCGCGGGGCGGGCGCGGAGCGGGCGCGGAGCGGACGCGGTGCGGGCGCGGAGCGGGCGCGGAGCGGGAACGCTCGCGGTCTGCTTGTCCGCACTGGAGCGCGGCTGCGTTTTGCGTGTTGTCGTGTCCAGTGTTTGTCAATATATAATATGGATGAAGGAGACTTATTTTTACTAGAAAAAGCTCGAACTAGTTTCAGAACCCCGCGCGTACCGGCCGCGCCGCTCACCGCGCCCGTGTGCCCACTATAGACACTCAAAGGAAGTTCATATGTTTGAGTTCGTGCGCGTTTCATAGACCTCATCCATCGCTTTAAAATTGGCCAGCTCTTGACCTCGAGAGCTGGCCAATTTTGCAAAAAAAAGCAGTGCTCAACTTTTTCAAAAGCTTTGTTTGACTAATATATACATTTACAACAAAAAACGAATTATTATAAACCGATTTCTGCGAAAGGTATACTAATGTAATATGTATAATGAAAGATATATAAAATATGTTTGATTTACACATTATTTTGGTATTACGTTTGTATGAACTACACATGCTATGCGTCTAAATTTCCCCGTATTCGTTATAATCTGTGTTTTGTGTGGTACGGTGTACTGAGCTCAGCAATGTCGGTTTCCAACATAACTATGCAGCTATATTAATTTCGCAATCGTAATATCCTACGGCTATCACGAGCCCTGAGTTCCTGCCACTTATAATATTACTAGCTTCTAATAGCACCTTCTGATGCGAGAAGAACAAAATCAACATCAAAAGCCATTTATATGGCTGTGAATCAGCGCTTTTCGAAACGTCAAAATTACTTACGACAGTCCCTAAAACGGCCCTTCACCACTTCCTAGTGCTTTGGCTGGGAAGAAGAATTGGCGCAACAAACTCCACAGCAGCACAGCTGTCTGTTCAGTTAGAAAAACTTGATTCTATACAATAGTAGGTCATCATCTGTCTAGCCTTTTCCCAACTATGTTGGGGTCGGCTTCCAGTCTAACCGGATGCAGCGGAATACAAGTATTTTACATGGAGCGGCTGCCTAAATGACGTCCACAACCCAGTTATTGGGTAACACGATAAACCTTGGTAAGACTGGTTGTCACACTTTCGGGCTTCTGACGACCCGTAACGACTGTCAAAGATCCATGAATGACAGCCGGGACCAACGGCTTAACGTGCTTTCCGAGGCACGGAGCGGTCTTGGTATGTAAAGATGGTCACCCATCATACAATAGCATACAATAGTAGATGTGCGAAATACAGAACATTAAATTATAACAAGATATGCTAAGGCAATTGGCAATAGTGTAACTTTCTATCAGTGAAAAAAAAAATGAAATCGGATCAATACTTTCAGAGATTCCCTCTTACGAACAAACAAACAATGGAACCTCTTTATAATATTAGTTTGAATTATGACAACAATTCCTAGTTCCCACGCAAAACCAACCACTTCTTCTGCCCATCCATTAGGTGCAATAGCGCGACGATAGCGCGTAATAAATTTTCATTATAGCGATGCACAACAGAATTTCGATGGAGCTTGAATTCCGGAGGTAGGTAGGTATATACTTGAACACGTTACGATGCCAAGCGGTGGAAATATTAGGTATGTACTAAGTCGGCTAGCGGAGAATTATATCCTTACGCATGTTTGTGTGGGGTGAGCAGTACACGTCCCCGTAGATAGTATAGTAGTAATAAATAGAGACCGGAATCTATGCAAATCCTTGATTGTATAAATTTGGCATTTTTTTAGGTTATTGCAGGTGTGAAACAGTTTTGACAGTTCAACAACATTCATTGCGTTATTTACCTCAAAATGATACAGATTCCGATTGATAGTGTGTTTAGGCAATTAGGGTGCAGGTTGTATGATAAAGATAAAGGCGCGCAAATAAAAAAAAGTTTGTGAAAAATAAAACGATTCTTATTCATAAGTTGCACTTCACTGTTATTTTTTCATAGAGGGTGATAAAAACTAGAGTGTACACCTCAGGAGCAACACTATTTTTAAGCTCGAGTGACTTACTTTGAATCCAGAGCGGAGCGAAGGATTGTAGAGTAGAATCCCGAGCGCAGCGACGTGTTCTAAAGTTCTAAACACTCTCGCCTTCAAAATAGTTGTTTGCTCCCATGACAAACAATCTACTATTGAATGTTTCATAGTTAAGTACTTTAAAAATATTGTATAGTTTAAAAAAAAATACAATAAAACATTAATCAAAACTAATGTTGTTTGGTTAATTTTTTAAAGCCTATAGGTATAGTTAATTTCTTCTTACTCTTATTGAACACAAAAAAAAACATTATTTTATTGTATTTATTAGATGTTGCATATTTTGGCACTTTTTGGCGAATTTGTTAGCATTTACTCGTATGAAGTATACTTGCATGCATACTTCGGTCATTTTAAGCTGCATATAATCCGGTCTCTAGTAATAAACATAACATCTATTCATATCTAAATCTATTTAAATATAACAAAGCTTTTCCTACATAATATTTTTGGGCAACAGCAAGTCTGGTTTGCAAATAAAACCTAGCTTTAAGCATATACAGAAAGAAGAAAGAAAAAAGTTTATTTGGACACAGTTCGTGAAACACAAAATAAAAATAATGTTTCAAACTACAATAGTGTGTGCCTCACGGCTGCGCCAAAATGGTTAATTTCAGCATTAATGCCAGACAGATGCTGTCTGACGCTTGTTTTCTAATAAACCATTAGGGAAAAGTGACGGGGAGAACACACAGTTTCAACATACCTAATTATACATACTTTTTATACTTATTAATAAATAAATAAGCTAGTAATCAAGAACATTTCATAACAAAAACGAAAACAGCAAAGTCTCAGCAAAACCTGTTCTTCGCGATCAATCTAGATGAGATTATACTCTGTCTGTGCACGGTGCTCTCAAAGCGCAACAGGCCGCCGCCGCCGCGCCGAGCGCGACGGACAGTACATGTTATTTAGTTTTGCGACGAGAAAACTGTGGGCGGTTTGAATAAAAGCATGAATAGTCGTAAAAATAATAAAAACTAAGGTAAAAAAATTACTCATAAATATTTACTTTAATGCTATTCGAAGAAAGTGAAGTAGGTACCTACCTATAACAATAGATTTAGTACTTAGGTACAGGGCTCTGAACCGGTTTAAAAAGAGCGGTTAATTTCGATTAAATACCGGTAATTATATATCGTTCCTTCATTAACCAGTTAAACAAGTGAACTATTCTTATGTAACCCAAATGATAAAGGTTACCGGTTACATAAACAAACAAACACAAACGGTTTTGACACCCAAATTAACCGGTTAATTCCGTAATTCGTAAATTTTTCGTCTACTTTTTTAACACTTCCAACAAGTTACGAGAGTAGCGGGTGCCGGGGGGGTTCAAACTTGGTTTTAACCGGTTAATTTTCACCATCAAAACCAAAATTCATGAAAAACCGTAACCGGTTAATAATTTCAACCGGTTTCCAAGCCTTGTAGGTACAAATGTTAATAGATGAAGGTATAGCGTTATTTACTACTTACGATAATTATTATTTACTTTTACGGATCAACATTGCTATTTTGAGTTTCGTGTTAATGTAAAATAACTTATTTATATCCTCTTTTTGTTTTAGTTGTGCATTTTCGAATGATGCCACACCCTGTGTTCACATTAACAAAAGTATCGTCTTCGGCCAAGATTCCACAGAACAATAAATAAAAAAAGGTGGATGCGTGATGCGTTCTCGAGCCCAGCTGTGCGTCACAGTCGCAAGTAGGAAAGGCACAATGTGTAAGTACGAAAAACAACGCGTTAAGAATGAACAGAGTACGAGATTGTGGTGACAAAAAAGAAATAATATGTTCGTTTATGTTTCCCACAGGTCTCACCACTGCGGCGGCAGTTAGGCGCTGTGGATGGCACAGCAGCGCCATCGAGTCGGGGACATTTGAGGCAACAAAGGACGGGAAAGCACCGAGCATGGCACCACGCGCATACCCCATTCTACAGGATGTTCGGCAGAACTTTGAACACACGAAAATTGCAGATAGATGGGGTCGTCTGCTACCTACCCAGCCCAAAAAAAATTTACTCAGGCCCCATAGTTTTTATTTGAATTTTTTTTAATACCTAAATTCATGAGTTTTAAAACTTTGAAGGCCTATAACTTTATGTAGGATAGACGAACCTGGCAACACTTTTTTTTTTGTTTTTGTCTCGATTATTGGTAGATTCTTGTAAAATTTATTGTTTGGTGCAAATAGTAACTAGACAAAAAGTTATAAGTCATCAAACATTACAAAAAGGGATAAAACATGATTATTACCCAGTATCGTATTACCCAGTAACTGGATTGTGGAGGTCAGATAGGCAGTCGCTCCATGTAAAATACTGGTATTCAGCTGCATCCGGTTAGACTGGAAGCCGACCCTAACTTAGTTGGCAAAAGGCGAGGCAGATGATGACATGATTAGTATAAAACAATAGAATCAATATATATGGACCCTCTCGGACACAGCAAAATTTTAACTGAGTAGGAGAGAGGAAGAGCGCTTTTATGGTTTTCCTTATTATTACATATTTTATCTGTCTTTTAACAATAGTATTTGCTTTTATATATATTATTTATTACCCATTTATTTATTTTCAGAATATAATTTGTGTAAGTCAATCTATTTATTATTATTTTTTGTGTTATAATTATTATGTATTAGTATCAGCGTAGTTTAATTTAGACAGACCAAGGGTTTCGACTAGCTGTTAGCGAAGCTTTTCAGATAAGAACGGCCTCATCTTGTAAAGCAATTTCAGACGATAGAAGCAGTTTCTAACGGAGTTAGCAACATGTTTCTCAAATCTGAGGCTACTGTCCTTACATAACCCATGGTTCCGCGTCTCATCCACACGGTCAATAGGCTCACCCATTAGAGTTAAAATAAGGCTTAAAGGCATCTTCTTCAACTGCTGCCTGGTACCAAGCAACATATAAGTAATCGGTTTTCAATGGGTTGAATGCCAGACAATTTTCATCTGACCAGCATAGCTATTCACAACCATACGACAGGCTATCGTATCGAAAATGACACATTTCGATAACCTGATTTGACTTGCCCCGACAGCAAACAGCTGTCGGAAGAACAGCGAGCGTCTATTTGATTTAAACTGACAAAATTTCCTGGTTTTGGATTTGTGAACAGCGCTTAGAGGACTCCTAAAACAACATTGATTGATGTTCGATACGGTTCGGAAGCGTATCGAGTAGTTGTGAATAGCTATGCAGGTGGTGATTCTTTCTAGGTCATCGTTTAGGCCTCTAATGACCGACTTATAACCGTCTGGACTGAAAGATAAATACAGTTGTACGTCATCGGCGTAAGTATGATGCTTGCATTTCTGAAGGCACTTTATTAAGTATGCACAATAGAGAGAATCCTCTTTCTATAGAAGTCTATAGAAATTTCTATAGGAGTCTATAGGGCCGAAGTTAAGGTAGTACCATCCGACAAACGCAATTCTACAAATTGTTTTCTGTTACTGAGGTAGCTGTGGAACCATTGAATGGCGTTGTCGTCAAAACCGTAGTAGTTTAACTTTGACAGTAATAGCGAGACGTTAATGCAATCAAATGCACGGGAAAAATCGAATAGCACCATGAGTGCATGAGTACATGCCCTTATCTTGGGATGATAGAATATTGTCCGTAACATGCAGTAACGCCGCCGTAGAAGTGCTGCGCTGTTTCCTAAAACCGGATTGTAGATCAGCAGCCTAATTGCGTAACACACTATCAATCGGAATCTGAATCATTTTGAAGCATATTGCTAATCCATTGCTTCATAAGTTCGAAAAATTTGTCTGTTCGACACGTTAATAACACAATGAATGTTGTTGAACTGTCAAAATTAAACCGATTCCGATTGATAATGTGTTACGCAATTGCCCCGCAGGTAATACTACGTTCTCTTCTAAAAACCGAGTTAATTGACGGCACACTACCCTCACCACTACTTTTGAAAGACAGGGGAGAATACTAATCGGCCGCAAGTCTTTAACTTCTACAGGGTTTGGACTCTTAGGTAGAGGTCTAACTGTGGCAATTTTCCAGTGGTAAGGAAACTTTGATGTCCATATGGAATAATTAATGATGTAGGTAATAGTTTCTAAAGTGTGCGGTAAAATTACAGTAAGCATACTTTAGGTTATATTATCGTAGCCTTCAGCATTTGACTTTGTGTCAGAAATAATGCGCGAGATATCATTTTGTTCCACCGGAGCAATTGTGAATATTGCTTCACTATATCTGTGGGTCTCATAGAATGATATAAGTGACGTGCTAGCTACCGGGATTGCATATGCATGATCTAGCTAGCTACATTATGCATAAGCAATCTGCGAAAGTCAAATAAAAACATCAAACGTCACTTTGTAAGGTTGTGCCGGCGCGCGACGATAGAAATTTAAAAATTCTAGGAAAACGATATAACGACGAGCGATCAGCATACGTAGCGGTTCATGGAAAATGTTCATACAACCAAAAAATTATCCTGCACACCGTACTCATAATGATGTGTATTTCCCCGCAACGTGGGACGACTAACGAACTATAAAATGTCGCCTTTCGGAGAATACTTAAATAAGAACTATATTTGAATCGAAAATACAACTAGGTATCCTGTCGCATTTTGATTTAAATTTATATATTCAGCATTCGGTAGAACATGGCTGCCAAAGATGATGATGAAGATGAATATGATGATGCAGTTATCGTCATTTCATGGAACTGGTAGTGGATTTACTAATTACTGTAATATCCTACTGTTACTAATACTGTATATTGATGGAATACTCTTTATTATGTAGGTACCTACACAAAAAAAATTACACAAATACCTAAATTTAGAAATTTTTATAGGGGCGGTAATATCGTTAAAAGCTATCTTTTAAAGACAACCTTTGGACCTGCAAATGTGTCTAATATGAAGAATGCCGTTATCATTTCCTGATATCAGAAATAACTTTTTAAAGTCAATGAAGACAGGACATATCCTTGCTAGTTGCTTCTCATTAATAGAGAATTTTGTCATGTTTTTGTTATTTTTAGGGCTCCGTACCTCAAAAGGAAAAAACGGAACCCTTATAGAGGATCACTTCAGTGTCCCTCCGCCGTCTGTCTGTCAGTCTGTCAAGCTCCTTTTTCTCAGGAACGCATGGTGGTATCAAGTTCAAATTAACATCAAATACGGTAAGTCTACGGTCCCTTGGAGCTCAATAAAAATCAACCTTCTAAGTCAACGCAATGAAAAAATACGGCCATTCATGCGACATATTTTGTTATTCGTAAATAAATCTTAAATATCCTATAGGGTACTTCCCGTTGACTTAGAATCATAAAATTTGGTTTCACAGCACAAGTAAAGGAAAATAATGTCCGAAAATCGTTAATTTGTAGTTTTATCACGTAAAAAACAATATTTTTGCGATTCTTATAAACTTACATTTGCAGGTGCAGAATTCTCCGTGATGTACATATCCAATATGAATGACTGAACATGTTTTTCAACTAAGTAAAATGTCAAGTTTGTTCTTGGAACAAATTCACCCCAACTACGGAGGCATTCATTGTGGTTTCCTTTTTAATTTTATTAGAATCCTTGGAGCATTTCCGTAGAATGCATTGGTTTACACTTGGTCGTGTCATATGATTATCACTGGTCATTAATTTCATCACCACAGAGCATATAGAAATAATTTAACTAAAGGCAACATAGCATTGTGTAAGTTACTAGGTATACTTACTTACTTACTTACGTAGGTATACTTGTAATAAAAAGGTTGCCTATATGGCGACCATCTGTAGGATAATCTGTTTAAATTCAAGTATTCATGAAGCTTACAAGATTTAATCTAAATCCAATATAAAATATTAGCGATGACTACAAATTAAGATGGACCACGGTACGCGATAAAGCGAGAAAGTATTTAGCTTCAGTAACGTTTGGCAAATGTCGGTATTACTCATAAGTCATACACCACGTCATGTATAATAGTATAATGCTTAAACATACCAACACACAACATGTATCTTTTCAATCGATAACTAACTGACATTGATAACCGAAAAAACATCGCCGTTAAACACCGTTAAACAATTTAATAGGTACATTAAAATTTTAAAAATATATTAATGCAAAACATTCTTCTGCGCACCGAGCTAACGGAAAGCTCTGCATCCCGTTTTTATTTTTAATAACATCTCGTTCATGCAGTAATACACATTTTTCTATTACGAAATGCCCCAAATTATTATAACAGTAGGCGCTGAAGTGTCAAGTGTCTTTGCTAGCTTCCTGGTGTTGTATTTATAATCGACACACGAAAAACAAACAACGCTTGCCGGCGCGGCGCGGGCGCAGCTCCGGTCTCACCTAACCTACATGCTCTCGCGTCGAACACTGCACGATCTATTGTGATCGTAGTACAGGACTAAATTATAACCTAAATCTGTTCAGCTGGACCGAAAATATGGTGAAAAACGTACCATTGATAGTTGAACGGTGGTGTGCCTGTGGGTAGAGGTAGGGCGAGGGTCGCGTCACTCCCGGGTGCCGCCCGCACCGTGGCAAGGCCGCTGGGAGGGAACGCCGGGGGCTCCATAGGGCTCCAGTCCTCTCGGGCCGCGCGCGACTTGCCGTGTGCGCGCGACGACGCCCGCCCGCCGCCTATCTAAAAATAATACGGAAAAATGTAACGCGTGCGCCATGAAATTCGTACGACGCGAATATTTTGCCAATACCACTTGGTACGCTCGAATTTTGTACGCGATCAGCTGATCGACTGAGAGGACGGATTTTTTGATGAACGCAAAAGAATCTTTTTAGACTTTAAACGCTTTTAATGGCTCTGCGTAAGAACAATTCTAGGTATTTGATTTAGTTTATTATCGTAGCTGGAGAAAAATATTCCAGTACCCAGCAGGTCTGTTTTGTTTGACTTTTAAGTGTGTTGCTTGCGATTGAACGTAGATTGAGACTTGGACATTATTTCCCTAAAAATGCAAACCCAAGTTTAACTTATTTATTTTCTCTTTAATATAGGTATATTTGAGGTCTTAAAAAACACATTTATATCCGAATTTATCTAGAACCACTAAGTAAATTGGTGGGTATTTTCTTAGATTTTAGACCTCCTCTTTTACGTTAACTTTTAAAAAATTAAAATCGAAATCCTTTTCGCAGGATATTTTTATAAATAAAAGCTTTTACTATCTGTGAAGAGCTTGGAATACTGGAATTGAGAATACCTATTTTATAATAAAAAAAATATAATGTCGCTCATTTGGAGAAACATCGACGTAACTGCTACTTTTTTTTAAGTCTGCTTTCCTAGCGTAAATACGCTTTCTAAGTGCTTTGTCATATTCAACTCATGTTTTGGAAAACATACATTTACGTCGATGTTTCCCCAAATAATCGAAATGAAAATAAGCAAGACAAAAAGTTTACCACTATACATAAGGACTAAACGCAGTCTCCACATACCTGTCTTTAATTATAATTACATCAAACTTTCGCCTACAGTTTTGGATACACACTGCTTCAGGCGAACTATTTGTAACTCGCCGTTTTTTGTCAGGCGCCGAACGTTATAGTAGGTCTTATTATATCTATGAAATTGCCGATTTTTATACTGGCTATTGTGAAGATCGATATCTTTCATTAGAATTTTAAATTCAAATTAATATTGTATTATATCATGATATTTTGTTCTACAAAATCATTTGTTCATTTCTTTATCCGCCGTTCGATTTTTTTTAATATTCTGTCTTTGTAACAACTTGCGGTGAAGTGCACTTCACTAATGGCCAATACTTATCTACTCGAAATATTGGCCATTAGTGAAGATGCACTTTATGAATATTATTAATAAAGTACTAATTAGTACTTAATGAAAAAAGATATTTGATTTTTTCTATGTAAAACGGCAATTTCATTGGTAAGGACCTAATACTAACAAAGGAATTAAAAACCTATTTATTGTTCGCTTTTATAATTTCTAACGTGAAGATAAAAATAGGTGGCTCGTTTAGATGCCAATGTACCTATCTATACGTTTTTATAATAAACTTCTTAGCCACATTCAAGAACTAATAAATTCAAATCTTTTATAAAGTGGAAACCATGCCAGAAAGCTTATTATACTATAAAATACTATATTGTGGACAAAAAGGCTTGAGATTGAGCTGCTCCAATAAGTTTAGACAGTGAATGTTGGTTTTATTTTGCTATTTTACACTTTATATATCTATTTCCTTAAACAATGACATGTACCTACATTTACTGTATAAAGTATTATATTATTTTAATTATTGTGAATGAGAGGACATGTGGGTCATTGTTTCCGTTTTAATCATGGTCTGGCAGTTTGAGTAGTTTATGCGGCCTACCCAACCCAAATTTCCAGTCTTTGGTTTTGTTCGTCGAATCGTTGACCTCCTTAAGTTTTGAGTGGAGCTGCACAGTTACTGACAAATGCGTGCACTGACTGGACAGATCCACTCAATCTGTGTGGTTCTTTCCTCAAAAGACCATTTCAGACACCAATCTACATGGTTCTCAAAGATTATGTCCGGATTTTAATATACACTTGATGTGAATGAATATACACTTGACACATTGATGGATTTTATATAGGTATCCATTGACATGAATATTTACTTCGCAAAGTATTTTTTTATTTAATTTAATTACTAGCTTCTGCCCGCAGCTTCGGCCGCGTGAAATTCTCCCACGGGACAGATTCTCCTATGTCCTTCTCTAGGATGCTATCTATCTCCTTGTCAAATTTTATCGAAATCCGTTCAGTAGTTTTTGCGGGAAAGAGTAACAAACATCCATCCATCCTCACAAACTTTTGCGTTTATAATATTAGTAGGAAGTAGGATTGTGAATGTGAGGACTATGAGGGTCATTTATTTTTTCTGTATTTCTTTTTCTGTTTTCCTTCTTAGCTAGTTTTAATCATGATCTGGCAGTTTGAGTAATTTACGCGGCCTACCGTCCTTTCTTTGGTATTGTTCGACGAATCGTTGAGCTCCTCAAGTTCTGAGTTGAGCTGCACGATTTTTGACAAATGCGTGCACTGACTGGAAAGGTCCGCTCAATCTGTGTGGTTCTTTTCTCAAAAGAGCATTTCAGACACCACTCTACATAGTACATGTTCTTCATAATGAGCTGACCAAGATTTTGTCTGGACTTTAAAAGAGACGGTGACCTCTGAGTTTGTTTCGGCCTTTCTTCGCAGAATAGTCAGATAGGAAACGCCGACCTCATCATCTAGCTTAAAAAAAATATGATTGACGTGTAAAAGTGTTTGTACAAACCTACTTACAGAAAATAAATCATTTATATTATAAATAGTGGACGTACACATGATTTTAATAAACGTACCTACATTAGATAGACTTCTCAGAAAATAGATGCTAGATAAGCCTTTTCATGAAATAATGAATCAATTAATTAAAATCTATGAATAATTCAGTAATTTCTATGAATAACTCAACTGAACTCAGTTTATACTTTGGGTTATTCCGTTTATCTACCCTAAGGTGGGTACGCGGAAACGCATCTCGGAGAATCCACCTGGCTTAGGGTGGATTCTCGAACATGCGTTTCCGCGTACCCACTTTAAGGTGGATTTTTTGGGGAGGATAAACAAAAAAAAAATAACCAGAATCTTTTCCTTTTAAACAAATAAAATGCTATTTTTTACATACCTGTACGAGTTACGGCACGTCTTCTCGCCCGTTGTTCTGGACACCTACTCTTGAGTTCCCCGCACCTTGCCTGCATCTGAGCCTAGCTTTAAAGTCATCTCTCATTTTTACAAAGATAATTCACCTCGCTAGTTCTGATAAAAAATGTGGAAACTCTAAAGGAGACTAAGCGATCACGTGAATTACGTAGGCTGTATATCAAATGTCAAAGTTTTTTAATTGTTAAACATAGGCATGTATTTAATAGCACATAAAGAGAGGCAGCACAAGAGGCAGCTCTCTTGTGAAAAAGAGAAAATAAGTTTTTTTTATTCATATATCTCAATAACGTATCTCTCGATAATAAAAAGCGATGTCAAAGGAAACTTTGTGAATGTTCTTGTTACAGAGGAAATACGTGGAAGGCTGTCATTAACGCTATTAATAAGTACCTACCTATGATAGGTTATGTATAATGTCAGTGTGAGGTGCCTGAGGCGGTCACCTCCTTCTGCGAAGCAGTCATGCTAGCGAAGGAGGTGGCGGGACGGCTCAGAGAGAGAGCCTCACGCCTCAGCCGCCGCGGGAGACGCTACGGGCGTCGGGAGCCGCGTGACGACTCCCGGCCACCGTAGGCGCGGGCCTGCGGACGGAGAGTAATGGGTAGCTCTCCGTCCGATCAGGACCAGGCCCGTGCCGGACGGCGCGTATGTGTTCCACGCGCGCCTCAAAGAGATGTCAGCATAAAGGAAGGGGCCCGCCAGGGCCGAAGCCTGCCGGGGTAGCGGGATCGTCCGAAAGGGTTACCGCTGCCCCGGAACATAAAGGGCTAAGGAAGGAACACGGGTGGGTTTTAGTCAGTAAGAGTCTGACACTCCCTTCCGCTCCACCCAGAGCGGGAGGAGTCATTAGATGATTTCCCATCCAAAAAAAAAAAAAAAAAAAAGTGTGAGGTGTCTTAGCAGCTGCTGGTTTAGTGCTCGAACGACGAGGGTCAGCGCTGACATCAGTCAAACGTAGCTATATCAATGAAATCTTTTGAACAACTACAGTGCAGCGATGATGAATCGCTACGCGCGTACAGCTACGTCGCGCTGATGCGTTTATAGAAACCCTTCAGAACCCCAGTACTTACGCGCAGTTTGATGGATTAATGCTATCCTGCCTTTAGTTCTAATACGGGAGTACAAAAGCAGTACTAGCGCTATGAATATGAATTCCTACCGCTACTCAGACTAAAATTTGGCTTATAGGTTTAACAGAATACGCTCGGTAAGGACTTCTATTTAAACGCGCGAAGATTGGCTGGTGTTCTTAATACTGGAAGGGTTTCCATAAACGTCGCGCTTACGAAGACCGTAGGTCGAGCGTACGTCGGTCGCTATGTCGATATAGAGGGGGGGCATTTAATGCGACGCTGACCGAGCGACCGACGGTACGCAATATCTCTCGCGACTTCCCTTAAGTTTGCCGTCAGCTAAGCGTGTAAGTTACCCCAGCAGGAAAGTAGCTCCTAGAGTGATATAAGTGGAACGTATAATTAGTGCGTAATCTGCTGTAAATATGCGCCAAATAAAAAAATTGTGCGCTTTGTCGTTTTGGAAAAAAACGGAAACAACGATTCCTGCTGGAGTAACGTTTTTCCAGCAGGAAAATTCTAAACGAATGATCGGAGAGAGAATTAATATTGTGCATGGGGCAGAGAGCTTATATTTGTGCAAAAATGTGCGCTGAAAATATAATTTGTGCGTCTTCAGGTTTTCGAGATATTGCATTTCCTGCTGGGGTTACGTACACCAGCTAAGCACTAAACTCTCGGCCACGACCGATAATTATTTTATAATCGACACGCACCGTCGCGTCAGTCGAGCACAGCACTAAATCCAGTTTTATGAAGCGGGCAGGAATGCACTCTCCTATCACGAATGGCTGAATCTAATCTGATTTCAGGCAATTTTCAGCGCTTCCTTGATGGTATATTTATTTCACCGTAATATTTATAAGTAGTCGTTCAACGTTTTACAGGAGAAAACGCGCGAAAGTTATCATCGTTGATTTCTCGGTAAATACAAATGTTTCAGTTCTGTTTCTTTTTTACGAAATGAATCACATAGTTATAAGAGGGTACTAATTATTTGCATACTTAGAATAGCTGTAGCATGCCCCCTTTTTCGGCGCGTATGGTGGTCCTGCTGGAGGGAGCGTGACTACCGCCGGACCACCTTCAAAGTCGATTTTCTTGAAAACCACTAAGGTACCGATTTTGTTGTTCGAGTACTAATTAGTACCAATTGAGTAGTAATTATATATCAAATATGGAAGCGATTGGCGTTCTTAGTCCGGCGGCGGCAGTCACGAACATCGCCATATAGCTCCTAGATTAAAAATAATGCTTTCAATAATGTTCCCACTGCTGGGACACAGGCCTCCACTAGGTGAGTGGGCCGTAATCCACCACGCGAGTCCAGTGTGGGTTGGTTAAAGATAATGGCTTTTGAGTATGTAATTATTTATTCGGGTCACCTGAGACTTTTTTATTTAGGCCAGTTAGAATAATAATCAATATTTTTCAAATCATTAGCAATCTATTTAAACTGTGTTTTGATTTTAATCTTGAAGCGACAATAATTCTGTGTGTTATACTCGTAGTGTCATACTGTGTGTAGGGATTATAACTCAACAAAAAAAGGTGTTGGAATAAACAACAAAATAATTGATATAATATATTTATTTCTCATAAGTCAAATACATATTCGAATACACTTAAAATTAACTCGACTAGACCACAAATTAGGCTAATCTATAATAACTAAACCAGGGCCGTGTAATTACAACGTAGCAAAAAATATTTTGCAAACTATAAAATTAGTGACTTAAAGTAATGTGACTTAATATTTGGGACATTTAACTGGTATATTATAAACGGGCCCTGGTGGAATAGAAAATCGTACTCTAAAACTAAATGGGACGAGTACCGTAGGTAAGTATTTTTTATTTTGCGTCAAACTTGATAACTCTATGTTGTGAATCTCAAGTTGTAACTTAACCCTCTTACTAATAAACGTTGTATAGCGTCTGTATAGTTACACAACGCTTCGTCTTCTTCTTTCGAAAGTCAAATTACTGACGAGTGAAAGAGAGAAATCGGTGTGTAACTATTCATCTGATATAATACGTTTATTAGTAAGGGGGTAAGGCTATAGTCATCCCAAAATAACAAAAAATATGGTACTCTTCATAAGAATTGGGACTTAGAACCATTCTTAACCAACTATTGCATCTGCTATAAATACCTTTCCTCCAGAATCCGAACGGCGTTTAACCGGCAAAAGCGGCACGATAAACTTTTTAAGGATGTTTAACTTGTCCTGGATCTTTCCGGACGTATACGTAGAAACGTATAAAACGTGGATTTTTGCCATTATGGGTTGATATTTCCATCGCCAGATAACTTTTATTCGAGGAATAAAATTGACGATTGACAGTTTTTGAATGAAATAACTGTCAACATTTCAAAATTATTCCTCGAATAAAGTTATCGGTCGATTGAAAAATCAGCACTTAGTGAAATTATTCGTTGAATTTAAACTTTTTTTTTTGTGACATTTTTGATCAGTTCAAATAATTATGTACTCAAGAACGTCATGAAAAACGTTTTCTTGCAGTTTTGATCGTATTTAATTTTGAATATTTTTATGATAGGTTTATTAATTTTGCTGCTTGTCCGAAAAGTATTTACGACAGAGAACATAGTTGGGAAAAGGCTAAGCAGATGATGATGACCTTACTGTACGCTAGGAATTTAGAGGAGGTACCAAAGGCTCTAACTGTAGACTGACAAATTGGCACTGTCGAGATGAACAAGTAGTTAAAATAGTGACTTCACCGTCAGAAACAGTTTTAAAGATATTACCATTTTGTTTAAAAAAAAACAATTTTTAAAAATTCGTTATTGTAATTTATAAAATTCGTACAAATTTTTGGTACCAGTCGTTTACTCGAAAAAGTTGAGCATTAAGAAACAGTGCCAAAAAGTCAAAGGGGGTATATAATAAGTTAAGTTTACAGTAAAGTTTAAAAAATATGTTCAGACTAAGTGCAGTCTATACATTCATTTTGTAGTAAAGTGAAGTACAAAAGCCTTCTTGTGAAGCTGGTGAAAGGACACAGGTTGAGTTATACCAGGCGATGAATGGAACAATACTGAGGATCTTTGGTAGTAGCACTTGCCTGGACATGGTGCTCCAGTCAAATTGGCTAAAAGATGTCAAATGGTCAACTCAAGCAAAGTTATTTATTCCCATCCACTCTGATACAACCAACTCGTATGTTTAAAATATTAAAAAATAACTATAATCACAAAACGGCGCAAGTCTTACTCGCACCGAGGGTTCCGCACAAAATCACAAAAAAAGTTACATCGCAAAGTATAAAAAAATAAATGCAATCATTTCGAGATCTCTAATTTTGGACCCTCACAAAACTCCTTAAATAAACTTAATTATAAAATATTCCAAAAAAGAACTGAGCACTTATTTAGAATAATTACTCACTAAAGTACGGAACCCAAAAATCAGAGTATAAAATAAAACAAAACAATAATATTTTTGCGGTAACATATTTTTTTCTTCTGGCAAGTTTTACATCGCGTGTCAATATATTTACAACAGGTTAGCAATTCATTCCTTATCCGATACTAATTTTGTTTTGAAAGCGGTCGAATACACTCTTAAAATTTACTTTAAAATAACTGTAAAGAAGTCTGAGATTTAAGCCTGTGTGCTACAAATAGTTGAAGTTACGGGGGCCACGGTTCTTATGCTCCGGGTCGGTGGTTCAATCAGAAGAACTACCGCGCGGGCCGAAGTGACCATTTCAGATCAACCTTCTAACCATGGCGAAAACTGGCTCCGTCTTTTGTCAGACACACACTTTTAAATTTAATTTAAATTAAAAATACGTCGTCAAACGTACATATTGACAGCAGTTACTAATTACCAATTTGCTTTCTCTAGGATGTCAGAAATGAAATAAAAATTTATTTAAGTCCTACAATTAAAAATTGACATCCGAAAAGTCTTCGTTTGTGCTGATCTCATAGAGTTAGCGTTGAACGTCGACTTGACTACCGACCGCTTTCAAATAGCTTAAAAATATGAGCGACAAAGCTCTAAAATACAGCCGTTATTTTTTAATAACGCCTTGGCCATGGTTTCTCGAAAGCATGGGCCTTATATTAAAAATTTAATAATACTTTTTTTTCTTTTCATATCGCTCCCGATCCCATATCCTTCTTGCCGCGTTTGTGCATCGTGCAGACTACGACATAGTATTATTTATGGTTTGTAGATTTTATTTTTAAAAATTTATTAGGAAGCAAAATTACTGGACAGGCGTACAGCCTGATATTTAGACAGGACAGAGTTTATAAAAAAAATGAGTTTCCCTTGCTTAACAAAGATCAACCATATGTACGCACGGTGACACATCAAGCTATGCATTTCCAGTATAAACTGATTTCTCATTATACGAAAATAAATGCGAGGTCAGCTAAAACTGGAAATGTATAGCTTGATGTGTCGTCGTGTGTAGATACTATTCTCAATACTAAAAATACTTGTCTTTAAACCATGACTTCGAAAACCGAAGCTCATGAATGATCAGTGGAAAAAAAAGTACATTTAATATCAAAAGTACGGTTAAAATTCGAACAGGCCCAGGAACCAAGTAGACAGTTTTTTTTTTTTTTTTTTCAAAGAAAATATTATTTGTTAATAGGTACTATGTCGAAATTCCTGCCGTATAGATGCGAACGCGGCACGCTTAGCAAAAAATATGTTATAAAAATATGACTTCTCAATACTCGTTAATATTAAGTTTTTTTTACAAAAATAGGGTAGAAAAGCTAAATGGGGATAGGAGAAAGGTACACCCACCAACCATCGGCCCACGCTATGGTTTGCGTACTACACAAATTCGTTAGTTTAATTAGGCTGACAGTTGATCCACCCACCCTCCTCAAAAACAACAGTTTATTTAATCAAAAATTCAAATCATCGACTAAATTATTAAATCAAGTCCTTGGAACACAATATAAGTAGTTTTAGGCCAGCTAAAACTGTTAAACATACGTAAATTAAATAATTGTATACGCCTACCTTTTTACTTAATGATTAATTCTAAAATAATCTTAAAATAAAATCTTACAAAGTAATTGAAGTTGTTTTTTTTTTAATAATAAATATTTGCCAATCTGCTTTTTTCGATGCAAAAGGAGTGAAATATGAAGTTTAGATCCATAGGTGTTTGAAGTTCGTACAGCCACCGAGCTTTGTTCACTGTTTGCGAATGCTCTTGAATTTATCTCTGGAATGTTAGTTTTTTACTGAAAAAATCTGCTTTTCACCGTGACGTAGACTTAATTGTAGTCCAATTTTACCGGCGAATTTTTATCCCGCGTCCCGAGGGATTCGCGCGAAACTAAAGTCGAATATACCAAAATAAACCGGTATTTTTAATACAATTTCTGAGCCGTCTTGATTACGAAGGTTTAACTTCAACATGAGCGAAACATATCATCGGAATGCAGGTTTTAATGGAAGATGGGGAAACAAAGACTAAAACAACTGATCGGAAAATGAAAAAAAAAATGATTACAATATACCTACATCATTAAACTATTCACTAGAATCAACATACTACTCGCAGACTGAAAGTGGTTGAGAAATCGGTCGCGAGATCGCATTTTCTTTATGCGAAATCACTAAAGCTATAAGCCCCTGATTTAGTAAGCCAATTGAGACCTTATGGTCTAAGATAGGAAGGCCAGGGTAAGCGGGGCTTTTTTTTAAATAAAAGATATATATTTGGGCTTGGCCGGCCTCTGCCGAGCATATCAGAAGCGGCCAAACTTTCAGTCCGCTATATGAAGCAGGAAAGGATCATATTTCAATTTTTGATGGAATGTAGAGGTACACCTACTAACAAACATACATTGACTTATGTTTAAGTGTAGGAGGCAGTTGCTCAGTTATGTAAATGATCATCAAAGTGGCCGGATGACCACTAGACTCTTCAGTTTGTAATTTCGTTCAACTGACGAGCAACACTACCTCCCAGCATACTGATTATGGCATAGACATTTATGTAGACAAGGAGATGAGATTGCGAGACCTCCGATTTGGATCTCCGATGCTTGCTTATGTCCGAAGCAAGTTCCAAACCATTGGTAGATCAAGCAATGACATGTCCTAGCTTAACAACACGAACATTTTTTTTTTTTTTTTTTTGTATTTTTTTTCACATCTTATTGGTTCACAGAAAGACAGAGATAGACGAGATTCCCAGAAGAGATCCTTTCCTCCAACTAACTACGAAGAGCGGGCATTGCCTCGCAAACCAAATGGACTCACTAATTGAGCCTCTGAAAACACAGACCATCAGGATGGGTACATGCACGTGTAGCCCGCGCGGATGAAAAGAAACGAAGTAAGAAATTAAAAGTAAGCGCTTTACACGTGCGCAATGTCGGGAATCTTATAGTTGTTGTCAGTGCGGCGACGGTCTCCTTTCGGCTTGATGCCAATGTTGCCGTTCTGCTCCACAACGGTGTCCTTCAACTTCGGGGCCGCCCTGTTGTTGTTTTTCTCAATGGAGGTGCTAGAGCCACAGGCGCAGCTAACGTCCTTCATCACCGTCTTGACGGCGTTCTCTGGGATGGCTACAGACACCGTTTTACGGTGCTTATTCTCGTCATAGGTCACAACTACCTGGGCTGGTTCCTTCTTCAGGACGGCGCGACGGCGGGGGTCGTTAGCGGCGTAGTCAGACGAAGAGCTCGATGGCTGGTAGTGATACTTCAGCTTGTTGCGTAAACCACAACGGCAGGCCTTCAGCGCGGTTTCGCGTCTGTAAAGAAATACTAGGTTAGGCTGGGAAGCGAAGTTAGACATTTGGAGTTAGAGAATATAAAAGACAATTAGTAACATCTGAAAACGTTCGCATTCTTATCTCAGTCTCAATCTGTCAAAACTACTTCGAAGTTCAAAAATATTCCTACGTACTTTTTTTGTAATTTTTTAACCCGTAATTATAAAATCATACCTAAGCGACAATGCTGAGATGAGATTTTATAATTACGGGAATTGGCCTTCTGGCTATACACGATAAATTTGTAACCAGTGCGCAAACTATAACCATGAATTCAGCATATTATGATTCTACACCCCCTAGCGTAGAAATTATCAGACGGTTATAAAAAAAAATCTGCTGATTCATAGAAAAATGCAATACATAACCGGTCATGTATGTATGGAACAATGCAATGGAACAATGCAATGTATGGAACAACTAATATATTTTTTTTATAACCGATGAAAAATTTCTACGCTAGGGGGGGGGTCTAGTATCATAATTATGCTGAATTAATTGTAACAGTTTGCGAACTGGTTATAAATTTATCCTGTATAACTTAACACATTTTCTCTAATTATGCTTAGCACTTAGACTAAAAAGAAAGCTATGCTAGAAAATGAGAGCTGTCGCTTAAACTTAAACTAAAACTTCCATATTTATGTTTTAAATACAATTTGCGCGTAAATTAGTCGGACAGTCGCAGTGTTTTTCCCGCTTAGCCTTTTCGAAGAGGATTGCAATATTCTTATTTTATTCATCAGTATCATTTTAAATGTTACGCAGTTACACTTTCCATGAAGAAGATCATTTAAAATGTACTTGACTGCCAGTGACAACAAGTACAGAATTTAATAACACAATATTCATTCGCGCCGATGAAAAGTAATGAATTTCATCATTCGTAGTGCAAAAGATTTCACTTCGAAACGCCAGCGAAGCGTATTCGCTTCGGGCATGAATCAGTAACATCGATGTCTAGACGTGTTCGTAATAATTAATTAACTTTGTATTATTGTAATTATTTCTTTTACAATATTTAGCACAACCAAGTTTTTGTAATGAAATGACTTTGTATTATTGTAATTAATTAACGTTGTATTATAATCAACGATTATATATCTTGTAGTTTTTTAAGTAGGATTTTGTATTTCCGATCATATTTTTGAACATAAATAATTTTTATTCTATTTTATAACTTATATGTAACTCCACTAACGATATATTGTACGTACTATTAATTTCTCTGCTAGTGCTGTGCACTATGTAAGTGACGAATTCGCATTTGATAAAACATTTTTTTTTTGTATGTTAGTGAATAAATCGTTGAAGTGCCTTATCAATATCAACTTGAGGACCCGAGATGTATACTCTCGATAGCTATTGAAAGGACCTTAGTTATCTATTAGTCAAGAGAACCGTCACATGAAGGTAATTAGACTTTCTGGTGTAAGTATAAAAATAATCAATTCATAACTCGCTCTTAAAAATTTGCAAGTAAGATGCTCTTCAAAATCATGACACATAAATGCATTAGCAATTCGAATTGAATATCAGTATCTTTGATAGACGGAGCGCGGCCGGCGACCGCACGCACGAAAACTTTCGCACAAGTTGAAGTTGCTTCAACAAAGTTTCTCTGTATGTAACAAAACTATCGACCTTGGTGACTATGTATGACTATTTCTTGACTATTTTTTGGCTTTCTCAAAATTGATTTTCATGAAGTTTTCAAAGGTGAGGATTGTGTGGTGAAGAACACCTTCCGATGACGTCCGATATCTAGGTGCATGCACTCACTTTCGGCCGACGACGTACATGTACGAACAGCGTTCGGCCAACGTCGGATTAGGTGTATATAATACGCGCCACGAAAGATGATTTCGTAATAAATATTATAATTAATATTATAATGTTTTATAATATTGTTAAGCATTTTTAACTAAATGTCATCGATAAATCCCTGAATAGATATACACATTATGGGTAACTATTTCGTACACGACTTACCTGCGCAAACTCCCTTTTGATCCTCATGGATGTCCACCACCCTGGGGTAGGGGGAGGGGTCTGTCAGACTCTTACTGACCAAAACCACACGGTGTCACTACTGAGCTTGTCAAGTCTTATCTTTCGTGCCGGGTATTATACGCGTGAGGCCTCTTGTTAACGACCGTTTTTGTCAACGGGTAACGGGTCAACGGGTAACGGGTCGACGCGAAACGGTTACCTTTGTACACGACCCGCTAAATATAACATGAGCGCGTCCGTTGTAGTCGATATCAGTTCTGTACTTCAAGGGCGAAGAAGTGCACGTACATTATGTCGAGTTCAGAGAAAAATCAAATCAAAATATTTTATTTCACATAAACCTACATGGGCACTTATGAAACGTCAGAAGCTAGGTACACGGTTCCAATTGGTCGTTTCCTATAGAGAAGAACCGGCAAGAAACTCCGCGGTTACTCTTTTAAAAAATAATTCAATTTTACAATGTTTTCAAATTACAGTTGGTATGGGAGAACAGCGTAGGCCTGTCAACAAGTACTTGATAGAATAAAATACGGTCTACAGATCTAAAGTCTACAAGGCCTACAGAGTCCTCACATTTGCAAAAAAGAATCTATCAAAAGGATAAATAAAATATAAAAATCTACTGAAACCAAGTGATATGATTGGCCATTATAACCTAATGAAGAGGTGAAAAATTATAAATAATTGTCTATATAAAGTCAAATAATAAAAAGATTATGTCAAAGAAGTATGTAAAAACAAATAAATATAAAAATAGGTAATCTGAGAGCAGTTAAAAGACATTTACGTAGTTATGCCGTTAATGAGGTGCCAGGGAAGCCACATGTGCGGAAGGAATTATTGCCAAACTACCTTGTCTTCAACGCTTATTCTAGCCTACTATTGATGCAAAAAACAGCAGCTACAAAAAAAAAGGAAGAAGCTATGGGTTCATCCCATTTTATTAGAAAGAGAGTCTTATGGAGTATTCCATACTCTCATGGAGGATTTAAAGAGACGGAAGAAAGTTATTTAACTTCTTTCGAATGACGCATGATAATTATAGGTACAAAACGTGCGCACATCCGTCATCGTCAACACACTTCTATGAAATGACGTGGTCCACTGCATCGGACCGAGCGCCGTCGCGCCTAGGGGCCACGTGCGCGTATCCGTTGAGTTTCATTGCAACGGATATGTGCCCGTCGCGTTAACAAACACCCACACTAACCTATTGAACACTGCGCGTCGGCCCGTCGGCCTTTATAAAAATCGGGCCATTGTTCGTTGTCGTTAACAAGAGGTCACAGTGATTAGCCTACGTACGTCGAGGCGGACAAAGAAACAACGCGTTCTATAATATATTGGGAATTAAAGACTGAAAAAAGACGGTAGCTAATAAAAAAAACCATCCATCGTGAATACACTATTGGTCGGAGCCTATAAAGAGAGAAGAGAGAAACCCATTCATTGATCACGCAGTTACTGAAAATGTAACTGGGATTAAATCGAACAATACGCTTTTACTGAACATTAATATTACGGTGCAACATGCTTGTTTCAAAGTCGATTCAAATGGGAAACTGGTGGCCTACCATGATCTAATTAAAAACGATTCAAAAACAAGACATTTCAGTTTAGGTTCCTAAACTGCATCGCTTGAGCTGCTCTATGGATGTCATGGTACCAAACAAGTATGAATGAAACGAAAACTTGCGACTCAGTTTGGGACAATCGCTGTCAGCAGATGGCACGGCCTAAACTGAATCGTTAAACTGACGTCATGGTACGAAAGAAGAACAGTTCAGTTTAGGTCCTAAAATGGATCGCGTTAAGAGCTTGTGGTAGGCCTCCAGGGAATCGACAATAGGCAACGTTGATGAACTGTTCACAAATAAAGCATCACGTCAAACCGGCCACAGCGATGTAGATGAATTTTAATTAATTGATCTGAAAATTTAATCCAATACTGATTATCCGAACTACCTTTGTATGATATAATTTCATTATCAGCGTATAAATTCCCGAATTCGCTGTCAATGATTATTTGTCAATTTTCGGATAATTTATCGGAATTTCATCACGCTCTATTCAGGATCAGGAATTATTGTGAAACAATAAGCAAATCCTTATTCATTAGGAAATTAACTGACCGTTTGTTGTGCGCATATTTACGTGTTGGCGGGCAACTACTCGCATCACAGTGGTTTCTACTAATTAATATCTTCATATACCCCTAGAACCTGCTCTAAGCCATTCAACTAAATTGTTAATAATTACGTTCTATAGCGTTCACTGCGTCACGCGTCACGCGGATCAATTTAGTTAACAATAGACTGTTGCAGGTATAGGGTTCCAAATCTTGTCTTTGTTATCCATCTGCTATTGGAAACTGAATCTTCAGTAAATTCGATTCGGCAGTTATTGTGGAACTAGAAAGCCGACCCGAAATAATTAATACGCATATTCGGCTTTCATTCGAATCGGGCCGATCGCCAAACTCCTTTCGCATCTACCCTCGCTGTATCATGGGGTCGCTCACCATAATTTGAGCTAAGCCAAGCAGCTTTTTCCCACAGATTTATATCTATAATGTAATAATATATTCGACGTTGCAGCCTGGCTGTGCTTAAACATGCCGAACCCCGACAACTGTACGTCTCAGCTATGCCGTCAAAATGTAGACGTCATTGTCATTTCATAGATTGCTGGCGTATGTAGTTAGTAGCATAACCTTCGCTTGAGCGGGCTAAAGAGAAATTCTGAAAAGTATGAGCTGATCCGTATTGACCAATATCGATGCTTCTCAAATACTCCCAGGAGCAAGTAATTATTTTATCATGTGCATGTTCGTAGAGTTCACTAAAACACATATTTGTTTCAAATTCCTCAGTTAGCTCACCGGAGAGCGAGTGGGTGACTCGAGCCGCCCGAAGCCGCTTCAAACACAACGTTGTAGGTACGTAGGATACACACACACTGCGTCATTTCATAAAATGTAAGTGGATACTGCGCTGACTTCCAATGCACTACCCTTTGTTATTTCTGTCTAGTGTCTACACATCGCTCATTTGGAGAAACATCAACGTAAATGTATTTTTTGTTCCAAAAATTAGTTAACTACCAAAGCACTTAGAAAGCGTAGGAAATACGTTAGGAAAGCAAAGACTTTGGAGATACAGCCTGGTGACAGACAGACGGACAGTGGATTCCTGTTTTAATAGTGTCCTGTTTTTACCCTTTGGGTACGGAACCCTAAAAAGTAGCAGTTACGCCGATGTTTCTCCAAATGAGCGACATGTATTTATAATTATTTTGTAGAGCACTGAGGATTAAATATTGTTCATTGTTTAATTTAAATGCTGCTGATTAAATCAGATTTCAGGATGTCAGAATGATTATTAAAATTAATTCAATATACACAAAGCCGACGCTGAATGAAAGAGATTTCCAATAGTTATTTGGAGAATAATGTCAAAACGATTTTTACAATTAAGCAAATTGTCAATACATACAAAGCCGTATTAATTCAAATGAACATAATGCCAGAACGAAAATCCAAACCTTGTTGCATAATACAAAGTCACACATGGACGGAGCACGTAAAATGGACGTGGGCCGTTCAGTGTTTGTCAGGTATTTGGTAACTAGTGTTAACTCGAGAAGACTAGGATGAACAATGGATGGAAAACTCAACACTATACTTATATGTTATTTACTATACACATCACATTATTTGTGATTCAAAATGACGTGGGCTGTATAGTTAGCGCAACGAAAGAGAGACTTGACACACCACGTGGTTTGACTTGCGCAGTACACTATTTTAGGTCTCTTTAACGGTATGAGGTCTGAGCGCGGGACGGGACCGGACGTCGTAGGGGAGGCGGAAAGAGCGCGGGAGGGGGGACCAAGTCTCATCTTTCGTGGCGCGAATTATAACAAACTTGCATAATCAGTACACCTACTGAAACAAGAGGGGTTCACAGTCAAGGCCTATTCCCGTAATTAAAAACTTTCAAAATCTAGTCACAATCTCATCTCAGCGACAATCAGTGTCAAAAACTTGTCCAAACATGTAGGGATGTAAGGAAACCATATTATTAAAATCAGGACAAGATGTGATTTTTTTAAATGAGAAACTCATACCAATTTGATATGAGACATACTTTGAAGATTACTGTACCAAATATGTATTTAGCAGTTAACTTAAGGATACAAACGCGAAGCAGTAATGTAATGGTAGGTGCTTTTCCGAAGGCAGGGTAGCCCGCGAAATTCAAATTTACTTACGTTTTTCGCAATTTTCAGATCAGTGTCAGGTTGTATTTTGATCAAAAGTTGATTCGCGACTATAACAGGTACGTATTTACAGAATTATAATCATTAGAATCATTAATTACCTGTTATTGTCGCGAATCAAATTTTGATCAAGATACAACCTGACACTGGCCTGCAAATTGCAAAAAACGTAAGAAAATTTGAAATTCGCGGTCTACCTGCGCATTCGCCTTACGGTGAATGCGCAGTGAATAATAGATATGTATTTACAGAATTATAGTCATTAGAATCATCCATAAAATATATCTCTTTAAGTTAGATTTCTACCATAAGCACTTTTCCATACGATATTTGTTCTTATGGTAGAAATCTAACTTAGATAGATGTATTAATCATTCTAATGATTATAATTGTGTAAACATGTACCTGTTATAGTCGCAAATCATATTTTGATCAAGATACAACCTGACACTGACCTGAAAATTGCAAAAAACGTAAGAAAAATTTAATTTCGCGGGCTACAACTGCGCATTCACCTTAAAGCCGCCACGAGCTACAACAGGTAGCTCGTTATGAGTCGAAAGCAATGGTTCTCGGAAATCGGAACTGAATAACGAGGCCGCTCGGAACTGAATAACAAGTTCGGAGAAATATTGAACAGTCGAATGAAATCTAAAGTCGAAAATTGATTACTAAGGTAGCTTTTTTAAAACAATAAGCCATTTTTGTTAGCTAAAGTTTATTTTTTGCTAATTAGGAATAGATTAACATTCCGTACACAGCAACCTTAATCGCTAGAATATTGAACGTCTTTTTCCCTTTGACGCAACAGTTATAGTGACAGATCCCAAACAATTTACTCTTACAAGTCGTGTACTTCTCTTTGCATCTACTCTCCTATCGCAGGTATGCTGGAAAAGATTTCTTTAGAAATAAGCGTCATCTTTGTACGTATTTTCTTGTTAATTTGTTCTTGTCTGGGTGTAAAAGACACATAAATAGCCGTCAACTACACATTTTGTACTTCAAACTAAGTAACATTGCCCAAAAATGATTGCTGGGAAACGACATTTATTTATCATACTAGCTTTTGCCTGCGACTTCGTCCGCGTGGAATAATGACTTCCGGAAAAAAACAATTTATCCCCCTTTTCTCCCCGTTGGGAGGGAATTTCCAAAAATCCTCTCTTAGTGGTAGCCTAATCCTCCCAACAAACACACATGCCAAATTTCAGCTCTCTACTGCCAGTAGTTTCGGCTGTGCGTTGTCTGTCAGTCACTCAGTAACGGAAGAGTTTTATATATATAGATATAGATCAGTGGCGAAGGTACCATACAACTCGATTCCCGCCGGCTTCCCTTCAAAAATGCAGAACATAACCACTCTATAGTCAAATCATCATTGTAATTTTCTTTTGGTATTTTTTTTTTGCTCCGGCCTACCTCTGTCATAAATTCACCCTACGCCACTGATATAGATAGCTGTGCCCGCAACTCCGTCAGTGTGTAATTCCTTGTGTGTTATTAAGTTAATGTATTGGTAATATTGTTTAGATCATGTTCACATGAGGCTTAAGTACCTATACAACGAAATTACTACTTCGCCTAAGAAGAAATAAAATGTAAACTATTAATAATTTGTAATTTGAACGAATATAATACACTACCAAAATAACTAATACCTATTTTATAAAATAACGACAAAAGAAAACTAAATAAACTAAATTAATTTAAAGACTAAAAGTCGCGCTGATAAACAATATTGTCTGTCAATAAGGTCGAATGCTCGGAACGTCTACTCGCATCAACAGCCAAATATTGTATGAAGTTCGCGTTTTTTTTTTTTTTGGGAATGGCATCTCGCAGTTCAACCTATGAGGTTGTCGTCTGCTTAACCGGGCTTGCCTGTGGATGCCTCAAAATTAAGGCCTCCAGCCAGGGCTTAAAAAAAACTTAAAAACTAAGCGACTACACGCTAAGGGCACCCCCTGTGGGGTACGGACCTCGGCTAAGGGCGTCGCTGGGAGGGGGGCAGCAAGGGACAGGCTGGATCGGAATTATTTAGGGGCGAATTTAATACTACAGGCTCAGCGGCGCGGGCTGGCTCGAGCAAGGGTCGGGGAGGGGAATTTACGGGGCGTCGCGACTGTTGTCGGGTCGTGTTTGTGTGTCTCTTAATGGTGCTGGTGGCTTTCCTGCTCTCCTGTAAGAGGGTAGTGGCGTCGTCAGGGATGGTGAGGGTATGCCTTGGTCGGCGAATCCTACTTATGCGGGAGGGAGTATATTGGGAAGCCGCCGCAATCAGGGCAATTGGGGTGCTTTATAGCAGAGTCGAAGAAACGCTTGGCGAGGCGCTTCATGAACTGCTGGACGGTGTGAAGTTCGCGTTTGGATCCCCCGCCCTTTTATACCTCCCGCCGCGAGCCGCGTCGAGCGCGGCGACCGTTACACAAAAATAATCCTTATAGCATGATTCAGTATTCACGCGCGATGGCTTATTAGCGTATTTCATGTATAACTTTGGTGTTTCTGTACCGATTTCTATGATTTTTTTTTTTATTAAATAGGTTAATGTTAACATTTTTTAATTAGGGATGAGTGAGAGTGTTATAAACGTAAGAGTAGACAAATATAATCAGAAAGCTCCGAACTGCTAAGCTATCGGGAGTTACACGTATTATTGTGAGTCAACCATAAAAGATAGACATTTGCTGTCGTGGAATATTTTTTATATAATTTTAAGGAGAACATTTCCGTCATACATGATTTCTGTGTAGCTTTAACCATTAAGGCTGCACACGCGATGGAAGCTTCAAAAATGGAGTAAGTTCTCCTGTTTTCCCAACATTTCCCTTCACTGCTCTGCTCCTATTGATCGTAGCGTGATGAAAAGTATACTATAACCTGCCCAGGAGTATGGAGAACAATTGTACCAAGTTTCGTTGAAATCCGTCGAGTGGTTTTTGTTTCTATAAAGAACATACAGACAGACAGACAGACAGACAGACAGACAAAAAATTTACTGATTGCATTTTTGGCGTCAGTATCGATCACTAATCACCCGCTGATAGTTATTTTGTAAATATATTTCATGTACAGAATTGACCTCTCTACAGATTTATTATAAGTATAGAAGATGAAAATTTGCTGTTTGTTTGCGACAACATTGTGCTTATGGGCGCATGCAACGGTACAGGAGTCGTGGGTATTCAAGTTGTGTTATAACATTAAAACTTGTTTCCGAAAAAAAAAAAACGACCGTAATAGTTGTAATTTTGACCTCCAATATCTGCGTAACCAGAAGGTTCCCAGGTATGGTCCAGTACAAAAAAAAAATGGTTAGGTACAATGAAGGGGATTAAAAGTGACTCTCAGCATCTTGAAGTGTCTTTTTACACCCGTTATGTGGGACTGTGTACATATAATATTAAATAAATAAATTTCACGCGCAGCTTCAAATCACGGTCATTGTAGACGAACCTCCATCCCTTTATAGGATAGGTACTGCATCGATCAATAGCGCCGCCGCCGCTGACAAGAAACAATGGAATGCCAGATGCATGAATATTGAATGTATAATTGTTCACACTGCAGCCTTATTTAATATAAGTATGTATATCAAATAGCGACCCGGCCCTGCTTCGTGCTGATTCTACGACTTGACACCAAAAATGAAGATTTCTTTATTACTTTACTAAGTTCGTACCGCTTCAGAATCAATAACAACGAACGTATGAGAGAATGAATTATCTTAAGTAATAGTTTCCCCTGTTAAGGGGATTGAATAATGACACTTTTTCATACATTCTTTCGGGGTAGAAATCTCGATACATAAACGATTTTTGCAGAACAAAAGCACGTATATTAAGTTGTTATGATTTATAATTGACGCATATCGACAAAAATCTGTAAAAAAAACACTATTTGTAGGATTTCTAGGCCTGAAAAAATCGATAAATTTTTCTATGTGTGCGCGGACGGAACACGCCCTCTGCAGGATATTTCAAAGAACTATCTTGATGGTTCTTTGAAATATCCTGCAGAGGGCGTACATTTTTGCTAAGGTTATCAGCAGCAGTTGATCTTGATCGTTAGATGGCGTTGTTTGTCAAAGTCGCACAGATTGGCCAATTTTATAATTTTGTGCGTTGCGGATCGTACTTAGGTTGCAATTTTTCTTACAAGGCTGGCGCGGTAGCTCTGCCCGCGCAGTTATACTTTTACCGACTTCACAAAAAGGAGGAGGTACTATGTTCGGCTGTTTTTTTTTTTTTTTTTTTTTATGTTTGTTCATCGAATACTCCGCCAATTGTCGACAGATTTTCAAAATTCTTTTTTTGTTCGAAAGTAGATAGTTCTGAGGTGGTCCCATTGTCACCAAGTTAGGATCTGATGATGGGATCTTAGAGAAATCGAGGGCAACCCTCAAATTTTATAGGCTTACTTATGGTTTTTCGCATATTTTATGAAGTATCTTGTGTATTTGCGTATGGTTATCACCATCTCAGGTAGCTGGGCTGATGATGGAAGGTACAACTCCTTAACAGTAAGAAGTTAATCGAACAGGCAAGGACTGTTTTAGTAAATTGTTTTGATGCTTGATAGGACATTTGCCACATTTGATCTCATGATCATCAAGTCATGACCTGATGCTGCAGTCAGGATAGTCTGCAGAGTACCTAACTCCTCGACAACTAACAGCAGATAATATCGTGTTTAGGCTCATTGAAAAGGGCTCGATGTGTGGATAAACGTACTGTTAATGAAGAACACCGAAGTACATAGAGACGTGATGCTGAAGCCAGGAGCATCAGAAAAAGTACAAACCTTGAAATTACAGCACCGTAGTCGTGTTTGGGCTCATTTTAAACAGGACTAAATTTTAAGTTCAATGCAATGTTGACATAAGTCTGGCCTGATGCTGCAGCCAGGATTATCAGCATCTAGTCTAAAAACTAATAAATATATTTTTTAATGAATAAGGTATGCTTCAGAGGTGGTCCCATATAAATTTTATGAACTTTGCTTGGGTAGTTTTAGAATTAGCTTCAATAATACGATTGTTTTCCACTTAGTTTATATTGATGATGTTTATCTTCCTGTCACTAGCAAGTAGTGTTATATGAATTTGTATGGGGTAGGTACAACTAAAAAGCGAAAAATAAAAACTTTTTTACAAAAAAAATACAACCGACTTCCAAAAAAAACACTACAAAGTGAAAAATAACTTTAATTTCGGAAGTCGGTGTCAAAAAAACGAAAATGTGGAACCAACGACACCGACTTCCGAAATTAAAGTAATTTTTATATATCTATGAATTTTTCACTTTGTAGTGTTTTTTTTGGAAGTCGGTTGTATTTTTTTGTAAAAAAGTTTTTTATCAATTTAATCATGAAGTGAGAAAATCTACCCTGGGTTCGATATTACTGTAATGAATGTACAGACGCCAGCACATCAACCTACCCGAAACTGTCACATTTCCCCAAGCAATTTTGAACCTTATGCTTTAGCAATAAAGTTGAAAATGTATTAAAGAAATTTGACAGATTGTAGTAGGTTGATGTGCTGGCGTCTGTACTAAGTTTATTATAAGTACCTACATAAATGTAAGTAGGTACTAACTTACACTTGAACTGTCTTTGAGAAATTTTCTGAATTAAAAATCTTTCTGCATTAGGTAGGTAGGTAAGTACCTACCTATTGAGAGAGCCCTTCCCAGTTCCCAGACCGTCTATCCTATAGTCAACGCGGGCATAGTCGAAAAGCTTGTTCACAGAACAGTATAAACTCCTAGTAGCGGATATGAGTTTGTTCTTTCATCCAGCGCAATGTTTGAAAAACTGTGAAAAACAGGCAAAGCCGAAAGAGAGAGATAGCGTCCGAACGCTTGGTTGGCTGCATGTGTACAGTGATGCGGCAAAATTTTTGCGGTGCGGCGCCGCACCGCACCGTGTGGCTTCTCTCTCACACGCAGGCGGCAGGCCGCTATCATTCCATGATGTCGCATCGCACGCGCCTCGCTACGTGGCCGCGCGCATAAATGCCATAGTTTTGTAAATTGCTCTGCATGCACAGAGGTACCTACATAACCTACATATAGTACGGACGTAGCGCTTGGCCCCGGAGATGTGTTTGAATTTTTACCAATCTAGGTACCTATCGTACTTGCGTTATTTTTGACTGCATGGAAATTATTGATAATATACACATAGAATATACATTAGCTTTTTCATATTATGTATATTCCTAACTAATATTATAAATGTGCATGTGACTTTGTTTGTTAATTCGTATTTTATACAGTCCACTATTTTCATTTTGCTCCACCACGACCTATCGTCGCGATCAGCGTTATTTACGTTTTTGAGCAAAAAAAAGTTTCGAACATAATGCAAAGCAATGGATTAGCAATATTCTTCAAAACGATTCAGATTGAGATTGATAATGTGTTAGGTACACAATTAGGGTGCTGGGTTAGGACATAGGATTATTTTTATTCCGATAGTACAGACTGGTACAGACAGACGCCAGCAGATCAAACTGCTGCACGAATTCTGACAAATGCGTGCACTGACTGGACAGGTCCACTCAATCTGTGTGGTTCTTTCTTCAAAAGACCATCTCGGACTTCGATCTACATGGTCTTCATATAACCTGACCAAGATTATGTCTGGACTTTAAAAGAGACTGTGACCTCTGAGTTTGTTTCGGCCTTTCTTCTCAGAGTAGTCAGATAGGAAACGCCGACCTCATCTAGTTTTTAAAATATGATTGACGTGTAAAAGTGTTTGTGCAAACCTACTTACAATAAAAAAAAAAAAAAAAAAAAAAATAAATAAAAACTACCCGAAACTGTCAAATTTAGCCAATCAACTTTGAACCTTATGCTTTAGCGATAAAGTTGAAAATCTATTAAAGAAATTTGACAGATTGTAGTAGGTTGATGTGCTGGCGTCTCGTCTGTACGATTCCGTGGGATAATCTCCGACATTCACGCGGGCGCAGCCGCGGAAAACATCTAGTAGCTACATAAAGTACGAAACAGTAAAGGTAGCCAGAAGTTCATGTATACGGCGGCGGAGGAGGTCCGAGGTAGGTAGGTATACAAACTAAGTATTTACCTATTTTTCCCTAAGCTATGATTCACCGTTGCGTAGGTACCTAATCGATTAATTGAATTATATTTAATTCTTGTGAAACCAGCATTCAAAACTAAAAAGTAGGTACAGGTATGCGAATACACAGCTTACGATTTGTTTGCGCTTTTCAGTATTATTATTATTAGCATAGCATAATAGCACACACCAGTGTTGCCAGATCCAATTTTCAAAAGTCCGTAGGGCTACGCTCAAAAATCCGTAGAAGTCCGTAGATTGCCTCTACAAAAATCCGTAGATCTACGGATATTTTTTAAAGCTAAATAAACTGACCATTTAGAGATGGACTGACCTTAAACTTAATTATTTGCCGGTAAAGAAATTGTTAACTAAAAAAATCAGCGGGAAAATCTCCAAGACAAAGGAAAAGCAATAAAAATTTTATAAAAAAAAAAAAAAACTGTCGGCGTCACAATCATGATTCTCAGTAACATGTTTTTGTATGATATAATTTTGAATTAAATAATTCAAAATGCTTCCTCTTTGCTTTTACCTTTTACCTCATAGCAAGTAGTTTAATTGCATGAATTTTTGTATAAAGCAGTCCTTTTATAGATTTTGTGTTAAGTTTGTTTCTGGTAGATGGAATCGAACAAAAATCCGTAGATTTGCGACTAAAATCCGTATGTCCGTAGACAAGACCTAAAGTCCGTAGATCTACGGACAAATCCGTAGGTCTGGCAACGCTGGCACACACAGTGCGGCAAGGTCATTCTCAATAACAACAACCATTCGTTCAGAAACTAAACTGCAAAACTAATTCAAATAACAATATTTTTATAATTTATTCAATAACTACCTGTACAAGCAATACGAAAACGCTAATTTCATAAATATAAATAAATGTTTAGCGAACTGTGAAGCTAGCTATGAACAGGCGAGTAGGTTAGTACGTTCAAAAATCAAAAAGACGTCGTAGGTCGTCTTTTTGATTTTTGAACGTACTAAGTACTATTATACTATTACATTACAAATAGGTACGTGAAACGTGCAGTGTGCTCCACCTAAATATATTTCCCTTAATTATGATAGTAAAGTTTATTAGGGTATGAAATGTTTTATTATGAACAAGTTATAATAACATTCGCATGATGTACATTAGATACCATTTAGATACGTTGTGCATTTCATGTAGATCAAAATTGCTCTTTACAGCATATATAATTAAAATGAATATCTTAGAAGATAGCAGATTTAAAATGCGGGGGTAGAGTGGCTGGCGGGGCGGTATTAAGTTCGCCGGGGTCAGCTAGTATATAATATAATAATAATTACCCATAATAATTGTTTTTTTTTTTTAGGGAAAAACTGAAAAAGTGGCACATCCAAAATCAGAGGCTGGCAACACCACGTATTCAAATAGTTCTTTCTGGTTTGCTGGGTTTGCTCTAGTATAAAATAATAATACCTCTGTGGGTCTGTGGTTTCCCATTGCTTTACTTGCACTGCGTAAATTCATTTTGTACTCGTAGACTTTGTAGTACCTAGCGAAAACTGCGGCGATTTTATTGTTCATGAGATTCGGATGAAAGGAATAATAACACACGATGGAAGTAAAAAGTGACAAGCAGAATTTGGATTCTTAGCAACTAGCCCTGATGGTAAATTTATTTCAATAATAAAAATATATAAATAACTAGCTTTCGCCTGCGGTTCATCCCTCGTGAATGTTTGGGATGTAAAGTATCCTGTCCTCCAAAGCCCAATCTATCAACAGATAAGTTTCTTTCGCATTTATAATATGGACGTATGTTACAAAAACTTTTGTTTGTTACAGGTATTATAGAAGCAGTAAACAACATTGGCAGTAAATGCTGTTTTAAACATAAAATGTTTTCTTTGGAAAGGAAATCTCAAAATATTAGAGTAGCATCAGGAAATAGAAATTTTCCTATTGTTTTCCTCAATTATGTTTTACTTATGAACAAAAAACATGATTATTATCAAGTAAGTAACAAATAGGTACTATTATATCTTTGTTCATGTATAAAAAAATTACGTTTCTCGGAATATTTGTTTTAATTGCTATTATTATTTTGATTCTAGGTCCAGGGTCAATTGCGAATTACCAAAATGAATAAATGTTACTTCATTTGCTTCATATCTGTCACCCAACCATGGACTGTCATAGAGGTCAACCGGGATGAAATTATTTTGAGACGCGTCCAGAAAAATGCTAAATGTCAAGACATCAAGGAATTAAAAGGTATGAATAATATAACTAAATTATTTCTAGGGTCTGAGGTTTGGGTTCAGTATAGAATAGTCTTTACAAAATTGTGTTAATTCATTTGTTACAGTGAAAACTGCGGCTTCCAGTAGTTGAGTTTATTGTTCTTAAAATTGGGACGGAAAGGAAACACACGATTGATACACCAACAAAAAGCAGCGTGTAGAACAGAAGATATTTTTATTGTAATACTTAATTTTAAATTCATGTATCTTTGTACAGTATATCAATGTATATTTTAATCAATTGTGTTATTTATTAGTTCATAAGATTTTTCATTGTAGATATTTTCACTTGTTTATTTAGGTACCAGCTAGAAATTCAAAATTGTGTAAGTGTAGGTATTCTTGAAACTATGTTAGGTTAGCAAGCTACTTGTGTGTTATTGTGAGATAGGTACTTATATGTTTCGACGTGTCATGTTTTGTATGTAGCAATGTATAGTTTATGTTATTTGTTAAAAATATCAATTTTTAATTATTTTGAACTATTGTGGTATAGTAATATCGTCTTCACATATACTTAATTATATAATTAATGTACCTACTTATACAAAATATTGTAAAACATTTCAATCAAATTTAAGTTTTTATTATAAATATTGATGCTGGTCCTGCTCCATAAGTCAATCTAGAGTCTAGACAAAATCAAACTGGTTGCTAATTTAGTTGTAAAAGTTATTATTTTTTTGACATTGATTTACATTCTGTAATTACTTTAACTCACACCCTGACTTATTACTTGTTAATTTGTTTTTAATGAAACTCGTTTACATTTACCATGTTTGTAAATCGCACTGCTAACACAAGACTGTATCAACTCAAAATGAAGCTTTTTTCAGAAATGATGGAAAACTGATTACTCGTTTCCTGTTAACGATTGTAAAAAGTGAACACTGTTTTAAAATTAGTGATAAAATTAAGGGGTTTCTTTAATTATGAGTAATTCAGAGATTGCAGGTTATCAAGTTATTTCCAAATTTGGAGTTAATACAGGATTGTGTGAGAAATAAATTTTTGAGTTGATACAGTCTTGTGTGAGCAGTGCGAAATATGTGAGCACCATGTATCTATCAGATAATTAATTTATATGTCATGGTTTCGTTTTTAATTCTTTTACCTATTGTTGTATAGTAATTTTATTTTAGGTGCATCGTCTTCACATATTTATTACATAATGAATGTATGCAAAATATTGTAAAACATTTTAAGAGTAACGGTGGAGTTTCTTGCCCATACTTCTCCATACGAAAACTACCCTTTGGAAGGGGCGACTAGAATCAATTCTATTTGAAATAAATGCTTTGACTTTGATGATTAAATGTGCCTTTTATGTGCTTAATTGAAATAAATTATTTGACTGAGTCTATTATTTATTTAGGACACGACAAAACCAAATTTAGATTCTGTCAGTATGTGTTTATGTTACTGACATAATCTAAATTTGGTTCAAACACAAATAAACCTATTTACAGTTTACAATAATTAAGTAATACCTACCTAATATATCTATAATTGGGTAATTTGTGGACTTGAAAATGTGACCAATCGTTATATGAGCCTATAGGAAACAAAATAGAAATACATAAGTATTCTTTTCAGTTTTTATATTATTGAATGAGGACGGTCATCATAAAAATATTTTATTTTAATTAACGCCATCTGGACTATTTATTTCAAACCAAGTTTATGAATACAACGCCATCTAGTTCTATCGAAAGTAATATATATCGTACTGCATATGTGTGTGTAAACTGTGTAAAGAAATAAAGTGAAACGGCAAAATGTTTAGGGGTACAAATCTTTGTATGAGAAGAGTTAACAAGCAAAGTGAATATCCAAAAAAATTAAGTTAATGCGTTAGTTGACGCATATAATAAAGTTGTCTCTCAAAGCTTTCTGAATTAGGCGTAAAAATTGAAAATGTTCGAAAGTGCGAATGTGCCGCCATCTAGCGAAAAAGTGGCTGGGAGATCATGTAATGAACAACCTTAAATTGTTATTCTGCTAATCGGGACATCATAAAATACGGCCAGCCGTTCTTGACTTCTAAATGGTGTAAGAGTTCCATGCATTAATAAAACCAAGCCATGATTGGTCAATTACTAAAGCATAGTAAACTTCGATTTATTTATATATAAGACATCAAGTTAAATATTAATGCATTAGCCACATACATTCATTCATTCATTCATGATGTTTAAAACCGCATCAAAATCGGTTGCGTAGTTTAGAAGAACAACGCGGTCACACATTTAGACGCGAAATGCGACTGTTTAAAGTTAAAGATGCAATGGAGTCTGGAACGCGGGCAGGTAATTGACTACTATGAGCACATCAGCCAGAAAGTTCGCAGTAGATATTGATTGCAATGCTCCTTATAGGAATATAAGTGGTTAACAAACAACCTCGAACAAATGCGCGATAGCTACACTAATACGTGACACGGCCATGAAGTTAAAGCTTTGTCTTATTGGTTACTAGCTTCTGCCCGCGGATTCGCACGCGATTAGGTCGGAAATTATCCCACGGGTATCTTTTGTCCTAACCATACGTCATGGTCTGTCCATTCAGCCGTCAAGGCGCAAAAAGGTATAGTACGCGCCACGAAAGATGAGACTTGACTTATTTCGTAATATATATTATAATATTGTTAAAAATGTTTAATTAAATGTCATCGATAAATCCCTGAATAGATATACACATTCATTATGGGTAACTATTTCGTACACGACTTACCTGCGCAAACTTCCCACTAGGTACTGAGCTTGTCAAGTCTCATCTTTCGTGGCGCGGCATGATTGACAAAATTACATTCGCATTTATAATATTTGTATGGATCAATTTATGTGAGTCTTGTTTGTAAGACTCGTCGCGAAGCTTTGAAAAACGCTTAGCAGCCAAACAGCACAGGCACACAGCTGAAAAATACAAATACCAGTCGCACTCAACCTGTAGCTTCAGTGTTGTTGACAGTGAGGAATGTAGCGGCGACCGCGGCGTATCAACCTCTGCGTACCTACCTATAGCCGTGTTCATAAGAACAGATAATTTAAATTCCATCGCCACTTAATCAGTTATCTACTTTAGTGAAATGTATTCTAAGTTGATTTTTGAGTGACCATTTGTAACAAAAAAAGGTCCTATTCAGTTATTGGTGGCAATGGAATTTCAACTTTGTTAAAAATGACATTCAGTTTGTTGTGCCATAACTTGAAAATTATCTCAAATCTTTCATTCAAATATACTGGCCGTGAAAACAGATCTAGTACCACTGACACCCACATGTACCTAAACAGTAAAAACAAAACACAAGTTTGCATCAAACCAGTCAATCAGTGTTCTTGTAATGTGACCGCTGATGGCGCCGCGCGTCGCCTAATTGAGAAGTCGCATCTTTGTAGGGCAGGTGAGTTTCCTCTAGATGAAATTCAATTGTACTTACTCCTCCACTTCCTTCTCCCGCTGCTCTAGCTGCAGCCGCACGGCGCAGACTTCCAAGAACAGCTCGTTGGCATGACTGAGCTGGTTCTCATAGATCTTGCGAATGTTGCGAGCTGATTTCAAGTCCTCGCGGCGGTTGGTGTCACCGCCGCTGGCGCCTTCTTGGCCGTCGGCCCTGGTGGCCCTAGGAAGTTATCAAACCGTTAATATAGGCCCAGGTAAAAAAAATCCCGTCTGCCAAAAGTTAGTTTCTAGAACGTAGGTAATATTTTTGAAATCGTCTCCTTAACCCTTTATTTTGATACCCCACAAGGTCACTAGGTAAGTACTTTACAAGACGACAAAAATCCGCCATTTTGATTTAACAAAACAAAACCTATGACGCGCGACCTGGAAGATTCGATAGACGTACCTATATGATGTATAAAATTCCATCCAGCCGTTAAAGAGAGAATAAAGAAATATACAAAAATAAATACAAAGATTAGCGGGAATAACATAATCCTGTCTTTGCAGTAGCGCAGTCGGTCAAAGACAGCTTAAGAGTTCTTATGAGCCTATTTTCCCAATAAAAGAAGAAAGACAAATATAGTAAAGTTAGTTAGCGGCGAAAGTTAAAAGCGCAAGTTAAGAACTAATGATATTAAAGTCGCACTCGACAAAGCGCGGCAGCCACGCCTATCGTGTAAAAAATAGTTTTGTTTGTTCAGTCTTCCGAAAATAAAAAAAGAAATAAAATAAATATTTAGGGAGGGGAGATAAGTTAAAGTCATCATTTATCAACTATCACTGTTTTTAACTTAATAGTACTTTCATAAAAATGAATCATCAAAAAGAAAGAAAAACTAAAGGATGAAAGCTGTCAAACTGTAATTTTTTTCCTTAGATAATAAGTTATCTGAAGATTTAAAACTGGGCCCCCAAACTAAATAATGACGAAGGGAATATAAGTTAAAGTTATTATTCAACAATAATCACTGTCTTAAACTAACGAATGCTAAAGAACTGTCATAAAATAATCAACAAAATAAATTAAAAAAACAAAGTCATTAAACAATCAAACCGGCTTTTAATAAAAATAGACCAACGACGATCTACTCCACAAACTAAGTAGGTACCTAACCTGAAATAACTACCATACTCTATCTAACACACAAAAAAATCGCTTAAGTCCTATCAATAATTCCAAAACTAAAATATTCCGATTTTTTTTACAATTTCGAAAATAAAACTAAAATAAATAACAACGGAAGGAAGATTCAAAGATAATTCCAATACTAAAATATTCCGATGTTTTCACAATTTCGAAAATAAAATTAAAATAGATAAATACGGAAGGAAAATTCAAAGTTAAGGATTTATTTAACAACTAGCAGCGCCCCGCGGTTTCACCCGCATAAGTGTCGATCCCGTGGGAATATCGGAATAAAAACTATCCTATGTCCTTTCCCGGGACTCTAAACTATCTCTATATTTTAATTAAACTAAATCGGATCAACGGTTTAAGCGTGAAGAGGTAACAGACAGACACACTTTCGCATTTATAATATTATAGTATGGATACTCACTGCCGTAATCTAACGAATTTCATAATACCTTAATAAAATAATCATCAAAAGAATTAAAACACAAAGGCATTAAACAAAGTCAAACTCAAAACATTTACTTCAAATAGGCGCATAAAAGGAACATCAGCATTTAGGAAAAAAATTAATTGATTCTAGTTGGAATTCACAAGTTAACATAAACAGACTGTAAATAAAAACTACATCTGCGACGAACTGCGCCACCAACTAAGTTAATTTTACTCCTACACTTCACAAAACTCGTTGAATTCTGTCAATAATTCCTAAACTAAAAACATTCAGATTTTTTATCAATATCGAAAATAAATAAAACCGAAATAAGTAGGTATTATATTTGACGGAAAATCGGATAGTCATTTTCACTCACAAATAAACAGGAATTCAAAACAATACGTCGCGCGTAAATAATGAAAGAGGCTCTAAGTAAAAACTAGATCACCAGCCTCCTTTAGAAACTATAAATTTCAGTTAAAATTTCCAGTTCACTAAAAGTTAACAAAACTGGCTAAAATTCCTATCAATAATTTTCAAAGGCTACTCTGAGATATTCTGCGTACCTACTAACAGCAGCGAGATTGTGTCCCGTGAATAGCAATAAAAAACGAATTTAAATGCATTAAATCCGACTACGAATTTTTATAAACACCAATTCACAAAAAAAATCTAGTAACGGGCAATATAAATCGAAACGTCATGAAAAAAATACCGCGAATACACTAACACACCGCCTAATCCTAAGACAAAAACCGTAACAAAATATTTAAAAACAAATCATTTACTGAATTTATTTATGAAAAATCTGAAAAGCCACTAAAAATCGGTTAAGTCGCTTAAAATCCGCGGCTCAAAATCACACACTTACCTTGCATAGAAGCGTTTCATGCTGTCTTCGACTTCCTTGCGCCAGGTAGCTTGTTTCTTTTTAAAACAGTCCATAGGATAAGTAGCTAATTCGTCGCCAGCTATTTCCAAATTAGCGGCGATTATTTTAAACGGCGGCCTATTAGAACACAAACATTTCAATGTAAACACAATCACAGTAAAATATTGCACTATCAGAATAATATTGCACTTAAGAGTAAAGTAATAATTCACGAAAACTTTTTCAGTTTACGAATGCAAGCGTGCCGTGCGTCCGCGGCCGCGGGAACGACGGTACTGACACCACTACTGACCGGAACCCAAGTTGCGTTTGTGATGTTGGGTTCGTTCGTTCATTCAGTGCAACAATGCATCAGTCCCAACTGACAGACAGAAGCGTTTTTTTTTACTGCGCATGTGCGTTACGCCCCCTACAAAGATAGCAAGTTTACTACCAGTTTTCATTTTCATGTAATGATTTTTGCATTTTCTATGCGTTTGGGACATCTATTTGCACATTTTGTTGTTACGGGATGAAAATAATAGTTTTTTCGTAAAACTGATTTCAGATTATATTTTAATGTGAAATACCGGATTATTATGAATGGTTTTGAAACTTTATAAAGATACTTCTTTTTTTCTTTTTACTGTGAATACAAGTAATATTCTTTAGTTTGAAAGGAGAATACAATAAGGATGGAAACTTGTTTTTTCTGTTTCTAAGTACCAAGAAGAAGAATTACCAATACGAACTAACAAAGTCCACTTAGAGAAAAAAATCGCAAAACAAATGACTATTGAATCAAAACTCGTAGAACAGCCGTAAGTTTATAGAAAATGCGCAAAAACGGAATAGTGACGGAAAATCGTCGAAAATTAAAAAAAAAAAACGAATTTTAACGTTGGAAACAGGCAGACTGCGGGGATGGATGACAGCCTCTTTTTATTCTTTACTTTTATTTTAGGTATGATATTTGATATTAGACACCGCATCCGCATCTGCATCCGGTTAGACAGGAAGCCGACCCCAACATAGTTGGGAAAAGGCTAGGCAGATGATGATGATGATGTGATATTTCTAAACTAACCTTAGATAAGTGCCCAGCGAATGAATAATTAAGCGAATATGTGAATTAAGGACTATAAATAAGAGTTATACAGCAAGCTTATATATATATATATCATCATATGATTGCTGCGGATATGAGTGCCATCAGTTCTAGTAATGTATTAAATTTTAACTTTTACTACACACTTACTTTTACCAAGTAAAAGATTAAAATGTGTTGTCATGAATAAAACCAGCAAAAAATAACTTAATACGTTATAAAAGTAGACTATGTTCCAGTCAAGGTGTCCCCGTGCAACAAGTAGGTCACTTGTAGAGGATCTACTTTATAAAGATTGGCATACACTCACCTATTCCTTGGCGTCCTGTTCCAACATTGGTTCATGAGGAGCTGCATGCTACTCGGCAGCGTCGAAGGTATCGGCAACGCGATCGTGTCGGTCCCCACGCCCCACATAATGGCATGTGTTTCGAGGTTTTTGTATGGGACTTCTTGTGTAAGAAGTTCCCAGAGAACCACGCCGTAAGACCACACGTCGACACGTTCAGAGCATGGTTCGTGTCTTATAACTTCTGGAGCCATCCAAGCGACCGTGCCCGTAAAACTCATGACGGCACTAACGTCATTCCATTCGCGACTTGTACCAAAGTCGCTCACTTTTACCACGAGATTATCAGCAATCAGTATGCTGAAAAAATAAGTTTATTGCAGCACGTTGGAGAGATCGTTCAGAGAGCAGCGCGAATACGTTTTCTATCCCATGTCATCTTTCTTTTTGCAGGAAAAAAGTATTCGCGCTTTTGCCGTAACCTATACAAACTTTAACATGCAAAGCGTACTGCGTAATGCAGAGCGAATCAGTACCTAACTGTCAAGTCGAAATTTAATTAATGATTCAATGCGCTATCGATTTTTGCGAAGGTCGGGTAGGCTAAAGATAACTAGCTTATTAGGCTAGCAACTACGAAGCAAGGCCTTTAAATATGAATACGAGCGTGCACGCAAATACAGTACCTATGTATTTACTTACTAGACGCACAGTAAAACTGTATTTCGAAGAGATCGTGGTGTAATTATGAAGCGTGACCAATTAAGATGTCGTGTAGAATTCTGTGCTATTTCTATTTCGACAAGTAGTACTCACTATTATAGCAATACGTTTATACAATACTCCGGAAGATTATTTTAATTCCTCTTAGGTACTATTTTATGAGAGAAGCATTATATAAATTGTATACAGCGTGCCGCTTCAATGGTTACATTAATTTAACACACGTATACGGTTTAGCGTTTTCGTTTTATGGAACATATTTTAATTTCATTAAACGTAACGACCAACATTGGCGCATTTGCGAGCCCTACAAAAACTTAAGATTGGTATCTACTTGTCAACTCCGGAGGAGCTATGACGCCGCAGCACAGATGTAGATAGACCTAGATAACGCAAGTATCACGATCTGTATGAAAACCAAGCGTGCCATTTTTTGACTGATTACTATGACATCGCAAGCACTGTTTAGTGATGGGAAAATCAAATCGATTCAAAGATGCCGCCGCGTGCGGCACCCGTCTTGCCCCACCCCCGGGGCCCAGCGCCAGCACTCACGCTCACCCAGCCAGCAGGACACAGGACTGAGCGCAAAAGTGGCGGCTTACGATTTTTGTACGTAAGCTGGTGCGATTTTTGGCACGCGAAGTAGTTGTTCTTGCATTATCTAGGTGTATATATATCTGTGCGCCACAGAGACAGTAACTAGCAATACTCGAATCACGATTTCAAGCGGCCATGAAAAGATCTACGGACACAAATTGGAGATTTATAGACGAATCCCACCAGACAGATAAGAGTGCAAATATGCTGCTGTTCTACATACAATGGGAGACTAGATCATGGTTTGTGTGCTATTAATGATGTTGTATTCTTAGCAAAGTTTTGGACTGACATTATTTACAATAGCATGTCAATGCTATGAAAATGAGCTAAATTATTCAAATTTTGAACCTTTTACGAAAAAAAGGACTGTTTATTATGAAAAACTGCCAATTTAAAACACTTAACAACACGTGTAAGTCCATTTAAATTCGAAGCGATGAAACTATCGCAAGGGACCAGGCTGCCATAAATTGTGAGCGTTTACGTCTTTTTTTTTTTTTTTTTTTTTTTGGATGGGAAATCATCTAATGACTCCTCCCGCTCTGGGTGGAGCGGAAGGGAGTGTCAGACTCTTACTGACTAAAACCCACCCGTGTTCCTTCCTTAGCCCTTTATGTTCCGGGGCAGCGGTAACCCTTTCGGACGATCCCGCTACCCCGGCAGGCTTCGGCCCTGGCGGGCCCCTTCCTTTTTGCTGACATCTCTTTGAGGCGCGCGTGGAACACATACGCGCCGTCCGGCACGGGCCTGGTCCTGATCGGACGGAGAGCTACCCATTACTCTCCGTCCGCAGGCCCGCGCCTACGGTGGCCGGGAGTCGTCACGCGGCTCCCGACGCCCGTAGCGTCTCCCGCGGCGGCTGAGGCGTGCGGCTCTCTCCCTGAGCCGTCCCGCCACCTCCTTCGCTAGCATGACTGCTTCGCAGAAGGAGGTGACCGCCTCCCACTCCCTCTCGCCCCGGACCATGGCTTGAACCAGGGCCGGACGCGAGAGGTCGCCGCCGTTGCCGATCGCCTCTACGAGGACACGGCGGTGCTCCGCCCAAGCGGGGCAGACCTCCACCGTATGCACCACCGTGTCCTCTGGGCAGCGTTTACGTCTTAGGTCTAAACGTAAAGGTTTGTAATAAAGGGCACGTGCTAATACCGTGGGGACAGCTCAATTTAATCACAGGACTAACCTAGAAAGTGGAGGGATAGACTTACAGTCTTGGAGATGCAGAGGAAGATGTTACATACTTTGGAATACGAAGATTTTGTAAAATGGTGGTAACATTTTCATTTTTGTACAGTTATTTTTGTCAGGTGGACGATAAATTGGTAATTTTATCTTAGTGCCACATTCTAGAGCTTTGGTTAAAGTTTCCATTATTGTGAAAGGTAAAATTATATTCTATTCTAAACCGAATACGGTAGAATTCACTTAGGGCGCTAGTGCGAACTTCCGCCGTTGCCTAACGTTATGGTCCTGGAGTACCTAATGCGTAGATTGATAAATGGATTTTCCAGTTTGATGGATTTCAAATATAACATTTTTCTTGGAGATTCATCATTAACTGCGGATGTAACCACTCCACATTCAAGTACGTCCGGAATCCCCCGGGCAGACTAGTCTTCTCACTTCGCCATTATCTAGTCTCGTGCATCTTCCGCTATGATGAGAGCACAGTTAATCTTAACATTGTAGTCGAACATAAGTGTTGAATACTAAGCCTTTCTAACCATCTTAAAGGCGGGTAAATTGATGTCCAAATAAAGCAAAAATCTGGGGTCGGGTCCACTAGTCGGAAACTAAAATGAAAAAGTTATCTCGAGGTGTTGAACTCCAGATAACTTTATCGTTGTTTCTAACATCTCATGCAAAATTCGCATTGATTGATATTAGTTATTGTGTCATATGGTCAGTGTTACACTAACCCTTTAAGTGGGCCAAGAACCACAGAAAAAAGTGTAACGCTATCGATTTTGTATGTATAGACTTAGCCCCGACAACACGGTTGAATGCAGTTTACTCTCTGAATTATCAAGAGGCATTTAGCCCGTTTGTACTCTGTTAGCCAAACTATTCAGGACTTACAGGTCACTTGCGAACAGAGGCAGCCAAAATAGTTTAAATGCCTATTTTAAGTCGGGACGAAACGATAGCAGACTAGCCGTCGTTTATATTTCAAATTAATGAATGAGGTAATTGTATATGGTCTAGCTAGACAATCGATTAGAGAGCAATCTCGAGTTGTTTATTCATTGACAATTACTTTGCTGCTGATTCTGTTACGTGGATTATGGATAACCATGTCCTACAGGTGGCGAGGAATAGGGTAATATTAGATGAATTTCGTAACAGAATGAACGCTATTGTCATAGACTAGTTCTATAGTTCGTACTTCGGGTAAACTAGCTAGGCTGATCTATTATATCTATTATCATAATAACGTTATTGTTGTTTTCCTCGGGAACAGCACTTTTTTTCGGGATGAAATACCTTTCATCCTGAAAAAAAGTGTGCCCTATGTCCGTTTCTGTACTCCTGGCAAAGTATAAGCAAATTTTCAGGATGATCGGTTCAGTGGTTTAGGCGTGATAAGGTAACAAACAAACAAACAAACTTACTTTCGCATTTATAAAATTATAGTTAGGATTACTTCAATGTGACGTAGGTATTCAACACATATCGCTCATTTGAGAAGAATCGACGTAACTGCCACTTTTTTTTTAAGTCTTTGTTTTCGTAACGTAAATACGCTTTCTAAGCGCTTTGGCATATATAACTAATTTTTGGGAAAAAAAAACCATTTACGTCGATGTTTCTCCAAATGAGCGATGCGATATCATGAATGAATGTGTTAAGTTTCTTTGTTTAAAACAGGTTCTACGTTGATGATAACGCCCCCTCGTGGCCGTTTGAGACTTCCAGGGGCGCAGTAGGAGACCCAGAAAAAAATATATATCCTATCTTACGACTTTATAATATTACACGTTTAAATATAACCGTGGCAATAGCTGTTTCAGATTCGCGAAAGATGGTATTAAAAAATAAAAAATAACTAATAGTTTTTTCTCACCGCCCAGTGGGTATAATAAAGGTAGGTATAACCTATGGTTTAAAACTAGTCTTATTTAAAATTTAAGTTACCTATGCCTAAATACTACTTATTATTTTTAACCGATTACGGGAAATGTGTGGATAAATGATTTTATCTGGGAATCATGCTATGTCGTAAAGCACGGGGCTTTGAAGCACTCTTTTCATGGCACCTGAAGGATTTTATAGTACAAACAAAGAAGCTGGATGTGAAAACCCAAATCAGTCGATCTATTCTGTAAAAAAGATCACCGTGATAACTTAGGTGAAGTGAGCTTAAAATGAGCTGTCATTGCACCTGATGCTAGGGATTGACACTATTGACAGCTCACTTTAAGCTCACTTCACCTAAGTTTTCACAGAATAGCAGGTATCGAACAGGTTTTGACGAAGAACCAACGATTACACTAGTTTACAAAAAAAAATGTTTTTTTTTTGTTCATGATATGAAACACATATTATTTATGTAGGCTGTGGACGCTAATTAAAAAATATATTTTTTTCGTAGCACGTCACAATTGAGATATTATAGAGGACTTTGAAAATTTTTTAGACAATTAAAAATGTGGTAATTACAAAGAGATTGTTGAAAATCTATTGCAAAATTATGAGCGTATGGGTGTAAATATGTCACTAAAATTTAATTTTTTGCATTCCCATTTAGAATTTTTTCCAGAAAATTTTGGTAATGTGAGTGATGAACACGGTGAGCGATTTCACCAAGATTTAAAATCATTTGAGCAAAATTATCAAGGTTTTTGGGATCAAAATATGCTAGGTGACTATTGTTGGTCTGTTGTGAGAGATCCAGATGAAAATATTTAGAAAAAAGAGCAAAAATTACCCATTTTTAATTGTATATTGTTTATTTAGAAGTAGTTTTTTGTAAGTTAAGTTTTTAATAAATATTTCAAAAAACTGACGTGCTGGATTTTTTTAAATATTTTTCTGAGATGTAGATACCCAAAGTAACGTCACCGTATATATTCCATTTCATGAACAAAAGTCATGTAAAATAGTGTTATTTTTCCTATAAGAAAAACTATTTATCACTTAAGAACTATTGGAATAAATGATTCCTCGGAACATTGAAGAGAGCTTAGAGATTATAGAACATGCAACAACAACAAGTACAATGCGAGGAAGAAAAACATTATTATTTTATTCAACTGTGCCATGTGTACTTATACGAAAAAAAATATATGTTTTCTTTGAATTCGTTCTAAGCTGGACTTAAGCTTTCATAAGTTGAAAAATTGCTACAATTATATTGCCTTCAAATTGTACACATGCAGAGAATTGTAACAAAGGAAAGCAAAATTACGAGCTTTTAGAGATGACTTACGTATAGGTCTACCAGAATCTCATGGCATAAAAAAAAATTGTGATTTTCATATGGCAATGTCAATCCATATGAAAATCACAAAAAAAAAAATTATGCCATGAGATTCTGGTAGACCTATAGGCGACTTGAACCCTGTGTTTAGCAGTCCCCACAATACAATAACACTACACAATGAAATAGGTGGAAATCTACAACGGAAGGAAATGAAGTTTCCGAGTAAACATCCCCTTTAAGCATTACAGAGATATTTTCATTGTTTGTATTGCTCTGTAATCTCTGGAACGTAGTACCAGTTGAATGTAAAAAATAAGGAATTATTTGAAAGTCGTAGTTTGTGCAGTGACTGATAAACACGAAATAGAATGGCATTCAAAAGGAGTTTATTCTTTCAGAAGGCATTTTTAAAAAAAACAAGGCACTGTTTTTCAAAAGCTCGTAACTTTATATTTAATAATAGAATACCAACTTACTTGGGAGATTTCAAATCCCTGTGGATGATCTTATTTACGTGTAAATAAGACATTCCCTGGGCGATCTCTTTGGCCCACTTTACGATCTGAGCCGGTACGAAGCAGGAGCCGCTATGTATGTACTCAAACAGTGGGCCGTATTGGCAGAACTCCATGATGATGCAAGAGTTGGGGCTGTTGGTACTGACCCCTTTGAATTGCACTAAAGGGAGAAAAGGAAAACGGGACAAATTAAAACGTGGAAGACGAATACACAGCAATGGAAGTGTCGTAGACTTAATTATACCCTTGAAAAAGACTTGCACCACATTTAAAAATCGTAATATGTAATTAAATTATTATTAAATAATTAAGAAACACATAAAGTCATCAGGATAATACCTGTAATAAGCTGAAATAAATGCATGAAGAAAATATCTTATAGTATTGATACTATAACATACGATTTTCTTTCGGAAGTCGTGCCTGCAGGGCATTTTCCTGAAGGAAAACTGTATACCTTATTCGTGTTCAAAACCTTTGCTACAGTTGGTTGACTGTCAGTATTTTTTTCGTAACATCACATGTGCCCTCTATTATTTTCATTCGTTTCAAAATTACAGAAATTTAGAAGTTGGTTGATGGTTACAGAATCAGGTTGAAAAAAATTTGTTCAGTCGTAAGTTTCCACAAAAGTTTCACCTCTCTCATCACCAGTAAGAACAGCTACTATTGATTTTGTTTTCGGAAAACTTGAACAGCAGCTTCAATAACATCCTTTATTTTATTACATTCCCATTTCCTAAAACTTTTTTTGAATAGACCGAAATACATATCGGGAGCAAACTTGATATGACCCACGGGAAGAAAAGAGATACGGAAACTTCGGTGTCTGCCTGTTAAAACTCGCCATATTGCATGACAAAGTTATTTTTATTTTGACCAGCACAATTATCTGCGTGACCAACGACATATTTTTCGCCACCAATGTTTCGAAGAAATTATGTAGCATTGAAATTATTACATTTGCTCCCTTCCCAAGTAGCACAGGATTCAGGAATTACATAAAATACGGTTTTTTTTTCAATGGCTCTGCAGCAACACCAAATAAACTGACTTTGGGTATGCGCTCACTATATCAACTCCGTAGCGTCACCGGATCGCCTCGGTCGTAAGCCCTCCACGCGCGGACGGCGGGTGGACCACTCGGTGACAACTCGCTGCTCGCATGCTTATCTTGCGCTGACTGCGCATTGCCAACGCGCGGGTCCCGAGTGGACCGCGCGCTGCCCGCGAATGATTCACGCGAGGACGACACTTGGCGATGCGCCGCTCCCCACCCTCCCTTCATTCCCAGCCTTTCTTTCGAACGAGTCGGACGTATCGTTTTTGCTTTCAAAATGAATAAAGAATTGTTAACAGACTACTCGAAAATTCGTGGACCAAGCGACGTCCACTCGTTGACCACTCGGCGTTCACTCATTGACCACTCGGCGTTCACTCGTTGACCGCGCGGGGTTCACTGGTTGACCGCGCGACGTTTATTAGTGATAACGCGGCGTCCACCCGTGGACCACCTGTCGACAACGAGTGGACGCCGTGCGACGAGGCGGTGCGGAGTGGGTGCCGGGTGGCTCTAATGAGCTGTGACCTTTCAAATCCAGTCAACAGATACAGTAGCCCGATTTGTTGAGAGCTATGCGGTAAATGTATCTATTGGGCAAAATCGAAAGAATAATGCATGACGCCATCATAAGAACATGGTTCATGAGGTGACTTTTCTACAAGCTTTACCTTTACATGTCATGCGTATATCTCGAACACTAAATGCCGAGAACTGGACCCTTTTTGCTTGGACGCCCACATTTAAATAAATAATTAAAGTCATTCATGAAGAAAGCCTATATTTTAATAACTACCGGTACTTATTAAGTTTTTTTTTTTTAATGTTATTTGCTTTTCATATACAGGCAGTAGTAGAACCGCATCAATTTGACGTTGCCTAATGTCGGTAACCAGAACCTCAAATCATATATTCCCGGTAAATCATTTCGTGGAGCAACCCCGGAGAAAATTTTCTGAAATGGCTCTTGGTAGCGCTGGCTCCTAATAGGTACCAAGTTACAAGCTGGGTTGGCTAGTTTTCCCGATCATTTTACTCCCACGGATTCCCGTGAAACGTAGTCAAAGAGACTGATAACACGATAACGTTGTGTAATTGCAACTGCTGAGAAGGTTGACGGCGCTTCAAAGGGAAAACCGTATATCGACGCAGGCCACAACATCCTGCCATTGCGACGGCCATTTCACCACGTCAGTAAATTCTAATTTTCAACCCAACATGTTACCGACAAAGGCCACAAATATTATTTTACCTGCAACAAAAAATTCAAGCGACACGGCTTTAGTTAACAAACGGGGTATTGTAAGCCTGTTTGAAATCAAAATTGCATATTGAATAATTATCGCTTTGGTCGTAATTAGTCGATTTCCATTCAATATCAAAACATTATTATTAAAGCGCCAAAGGGACCAAAAAGACGGATTAAAACCTGGTAAGTATTTTAATGGAGCCGTTTGATTAATAATCTGAGCAAATGAATGGTCGACGTTTTAATTAAGGATGCCAGATTATAATATGAACTATAATGTATTTCCGCTGGCGAGCAGTGCGCTTCATATTTTATAATTCGTTGCAAATCAATACAAAAGTAATTTTGTATTTTTATTCCCTTTTATTATTGAATTTTATATTTCGACGTGGACACGGACTGCTGCAAGGGCTTTGTTTATCTATAAAAATAAATAAAATTGAAGTGTCTGTTTGTAATGTCAAAATAACAGCTTTTTACTAAATGCATATGAAAGTAAATATACGGTAGATACTTAAAACCAAAAACATTTTTTAATTATTTGTTTGTTCCAGCTAATCAACGAAACGGCTGAACCGATTTGGACGGGGCTTTCAATGGCAGATGATGCTATAAGGAGTCACTAAGTTACTTTTATTTAGAAAAAAGTATTACAGTTCCGCGCAAAAAAAGCTTAAAAAGACTTCCTTTTACACCTTTACCACAGATAATATAATACTCTAGTATAAGCGTCATATTATTGAAACCCGACATCCACGCTATCGAAGCCGCGGGCACAGCTAAATAAACATAATATAAAAGCTTTCACGCACACGCGTTTTGGCGCTTTTTGCCATTGACCGTTCAATGGAATAAAGTCAGCAAACGCACATCTAAGTTCATAATAACCCTATTGATAGTCATTGAATAGGGTTATATTATGAATTTAGATGTTTGTATTGATGGTTTTAATGATTATAATTATGTAAGTACATACTTGTTAAGGTCGCGAATCATATTTGTTCAACATACTACCTGGCACCTAGCGGTTAGGTTAGGTTCTGAATATAATTATATGTCATAAATACATTGAGGGAAATTAACGGTTCAAAACACGATAAATTGTAATTTGCTCGATAAAAAAAAACCGAAACTGAGTTGATTTCAAAACCATTTTGGGGGTAATTTCCTAATTACAGCACAATATAATATGAAAATTGTATGTACCATTAGGTAATCGTATTTAAGAGGGAATTTAACGGTTGGAATTTTTGTTTAATAATTTTTTTTTAAAAAAACGAAAATAGTAAATCGGGTTAAATCGGCTCGCGCTCAGAGTTCTACGGGGCGTCGTCGTCGAGGATGGACCTGGGTCAAAATTTTAAAAAATTCGCTCTCCCTGCCGTTGTTCCAAAAAAAAATAACAAAAGAACAACACATTACACTCTGTCCACTAGGTTAACCGTTTTGTGACACATGGAACTAGTGATTGCAGCAACGGTCGCAATGGTCATCGATATTCATCAGTATCATCTGGCCAAAAATAATACATCGGTATCGAATCGGTGTAGGTATGGCTGCCGACACATCGGCATCGGGTTGGTGTCGTAATCTAATGTGAAAATGCCCATTAGAGGACATTTTAAGTAATAATTTTAGTTCACTACACCGTACTTAAGTACCATAAAATGTAAACCTAAGGGGAAAAATCGAAACTAAGAAAAACTGATTCAGTTGATCAACTGCAAATATTTTATACTGTGGCATGAATTTTCCCTGAAATGGGCGGCGGCGGCGCATCGTAAATAAATACGTCGCGCTGCATTTGGGAGAGGCGGAGGTAGCGTTTCAAAGGCCTATAGGCTCGGGAAACCTTGCCTTAAATACACGGAAAACAGGTGCATAGGTATTTCATAATACATATCTACGCTCGTATTTCTACAGTTAGTTTCCAACTTCAGACCCGGAGACTTCATGCATCGATGAACGCAACCAGAAACTTTAAATCAGAGAATATAGACATTGGAAAACTCGTGGAACAAGATTTTCCACGTATTGGTTGCGAGAGTAAACAAACTAGACCAGAGTAGACTTTCAATTTAAAAAAAGAGCTGGTGTACATTCACACGAGCGGCACGCCTCACCGGCAGAGGCGACTGCTGCTGCCATCGACGCGACTACGTACGGCGCGGCGGGCGTCGACAGCATGCAGCTCGTGTAGCACCACAAATACACGAGCGGCACGTTTTCGACGGCTGCAGTTGCCTCTGCCGTTGATGTGTGTCGGTCGTGTGTATGCACACTTGGCTAAAGCGCCAGGGTAGCCAGCGACATTCAATTCTTTTTTACGTTTTTTGCAATTTGCCGGTCAGTAGTAACCTTTTGAACGCTTGTGTCGCATTTATGCGACACAAATATTTCCGTGCCCCTACCGCTCGTTTCGTATTTCTGCGACAGAGAACATGCATGATTTTTTCGTTCTATTTTCGTCCTATACAACTAAAACCATTATAAAAAAAGAGATAAAAACTTTTGACTATTTTTTTATCGATACAACGATTTCTCCTCCTTATTTATTGTAGGTACTATTTTATCTTGATTTTATAGATTTGTAGCCGCGCGCTAGGGGCACGGCAATAGATATTTAGCCAAGCGCTTAAAAGGTTAAGTTGTACCTACGTTGATTAAAATATGATTCGCGACCGTAACAAATATGTATTTACAGGATTCTATCATTAAAGTCATCAACACAACTCTCTAAGACCAAGTAATCCTACTGAATTATTTCATGAAATCTTGACATTTTAGGATTATACTAACTTAACAAGTTGTATTACTGATTTTCTTTCTTTTTTTCGCGGGTTATATTAGCGCTTCCCCCTAAATAAAAATGCTTTTGCTTCATTTATTATCAACCTGAGAATAACTGAAGGTGGCGGCCCAAGTTCCTGATAGAAATATGTCAATGGCGGCTGGCCATACATACATATACATATGTATATATGCTCGGATGGCTGTTAGAGACGTTTCAATCAACTGATTTGATTGCAGTGCAACCTGTGATCAGACCGAGACATCTGGGTGTCTAGACGCCAAAGCTGAAAGCCCGGGCGAGCCCAGGCCCAATTTTAAACAAAAGATGTCCGACTTGCAACGTTCTGAAACTGACGCGCTAACCCCCCCGGCCGACCCGGCGGCGTTGGTGTATAGCACATGTTAAATTGGAAACATTCTTATACTTGACCTGGAAAACGAGGATATTTCTAGATAATATTTTTCTATTTGAGTTATTGCATTTCTTGCAAGTGGATTCGAGGATCCCGCTAACATTATGAACTTGTGAAGTCGTTTGGAAGATTCCAACTGAATGCGTAATCGTAATTCAGTTATGTGAATGGCTGGAAGAAATCTGATGAAGTTTTTTGGCTAGACTACACGTTCGGGCCAATTTAATGAAACCAACAGGTTTCAATTTTACGTCATTGATTTTTTTTTAAATAATGCGTGCGTTATTGTAAACAGCACATGTCATGAAAATGTGTCACTTATTGGAAAATACTACTAAATAAATAATGTCTGTTAAAACAAATAGCATAATAATCAGACTATAATGTTCCCACTGCGGCGCCTCGGGCCTCCCCTCCCCTCCCCCCTCTCTCTCTCTCTCATTTTATTTATTTTTTTATTATGTTCACCAAATTGATTACACTAATACAACCACATAATACATTTTTAAAAGTAAAATAACAGTGCATCAATTACTTGAGCATAAAACAATGAATCAGAGAAATAAGGTAACTTTAGTAGTAAGTGAAATTGGTAACATCGTGCATCGGTAAAAAGTTACATATAAATGCAATTCAAATTTATGAGGGAGTGGGCTGTAATCTACCACGCGGGCCCAGTGCGGATTGGTAGATGTCACATTTCTTCGAATTTTTGGTTCTAGTACAAATGCCGGTTTCCTCACGATGTTTTCCGTCACCGTTTTGAGAGCAGCGGTGATGAAATTATTTACACAAAGTAAAGCGTCCGCCTGGGTTCGAATCCACGACCTACAACTCGTAAGTCGGAGCCGTCACCACTGGGCCACTGTTTCTATACAATTAAATAAAATTGGAGTGTCTGTTTGTAATATTAAAATAACCGCTTTTTACTAAATGCATATGGATGTATACACGGTACATATACCAAAATAACATTTAAAAAAAAAATATCTGTCTTGTCTGTTTGTTGTTCCGGCTAATCTCTGAAACGGTTGGACCTATTTTGACGGGACTTTAACTGGCAGATAGCTGATATAATAAGGAGTAACTTAGGCTACTTTTAAGTATTTTAGTGGAAAAAAAAAATTGGGTTCGACGAAAAAAGATCCACGCGGACGAAGTCGCGGGTAACAACAGCTAGTTTATAATAAGCTAGTTTATAATAAGCTAGTTTATAATAAGCTAGTTTATAATAAGCTAGTTTATAATAAACTAGTTGTTGCCCGCGACTTCGTACACGTCATGCCATCTATTTTATCATAGTACCTAACGTTATTGTTGTTTTCCTCAGGAACAGTACTTTTTTTCGGGATGAAAGGTACCCTTGTCCGTTTCTGTACACCTGACAACGTGCAAAACAGGATGATCGGTTCAGTGGTTTAGGCGTGAATAGGTAACAAACAAACAAACAACTTACTTTCGCATTTATAATATTAGTTAGGATTAGGATAGGCCCTGCATGCTAGTTGTGTAACACACTATCAATCACAAACTGAATCACTTTGAAGGATTTTGCTAATCCATTGCTTCATATGTTCGAAAAATTTGTCTGCTCAACAACGTAAATAACGCAATGAACGATGTTTAACTGTCAAAATGAAAGCCATTGCTACTGATAGTGTGTTAGGCAATTACCCCGCTGAATTCTTACAAAGAACCATAGATATAAGAAAGAAGATAGAGCCCTTTTTCCAGGTAAATTATAGTTCAGCCTTCAGCTAGAGGCTTGTATGCGGCGGCGGCTATTATGAGCGTTAAATATTAATTAACTAAGGCTATTTTAGTAGCTGTTTCGTATTCCTTCATGAAACTTGAACCCCAGAAGGAAACCGTGTGGGATAAATGGTTTAGGGCTAGATTTTATAAGCAGGTTCTGTTATTGCCTCATGAGTATAGGTTTTTATGGTCATGTATGGTATGGAGTTCCATTCTAATTCCCTGAACGATCAAACTATCGGTCAACAAAAAGTCGCTAGTGCGCGCTGGCTCTAAGGCTCCGCAGTCCGTCCGTCCGTCCGTCCGTCTGTCACAGGTCTGTATCTTTTGAAACGTAAAAGGTAGGCACTTGTTTTCACAGTGTGTTTACGACTACGACCGCTGTAACAACAAATAATAAAAATTAAATTAACTTACAAATTAAAGGGAGTCCCCATGCAAGAAACGTGTTTTTTAACATGTAGTGTTAATAAATATACGGGAACCCTTCGTGCGCGATGCCTTCTCGCACTTGGGCGGTTTTCATAATGTATCATATATCACAACAATTGTATTAATATCGAGGGCGAAAACATAAGTTAAGTAATTACTGTTGGAAGTGACGAGTAATGGTAAAATACTTGATGGAAACGTCTAAACGACACTAAATTAAACTCCAGTGGTTCAGTTCGATGGCACTAGTGGGAACAACAGGTTCCCAGCCTACAAACAAAAAATCATTCAAATATAAATATCCAATTAGTCACTATAGCCGGTCAGTTGGTTGGTAAAACCCACAGTCAGTCCGCGTCACTACTATTTAAATTGTATGAAAAAATATATTTTTCATTACGTTACACACTATCTATCAATCACAATCTGAATAATTTTGAAGGATATTGCTAAATCCATTGCTTCATTTCATTTTTTTTTTGCTCAAAAACGTAAATAACGCAATGAATGTTGTTGAACTGTAGTGTCCGACCGAAGGTGCAATTCTGGCCGAAGCCGAAGCCGATTAATCGGTATTCACCAAAACCTTCGGCCGAAGCCGAAGCCGAAGGTGTCATTGACCTTGAGAAATACGATAGTTACTTTGATCTCAGAATATACTAGATACATATTGTGAGAGCTTTAGAGATTTAGCCCAATAACGAGCCGAGTGACCAACATATACATGTCGTTTGGTCCGGTGCGGCGGCGCGGCGAAACTCTGCTGCTCTGCACACTCTCCGTCTCGCTCTAGCATCGTTCAGTAAATTTCAAATTTTGACAACTAGCAAACCTTCGGCTTCGTCCAAACCTTCGGCAAATTTTTGGCCGAAGCCGAAGATTTGGCCGAAGGTGGCCGAAGCCGAAGCCGAAGCCGAAGCTTCGGTCGGACACTATTGAACTGTCAAAATCAAAGCCATTGCTTGCTTGGTATTATCGTGTTACGCAGCTATACCGCTGATTGTGATTGAATGGTGCTGACTTTGGAATAACCATAAAACGTCTACCCTACATTCCCCGCTTCATTAGAGGCGTTCAAGTGTATTTAGAGATTCCAAATTATTCTCTAGAAAACAAAGGATTGTTCGCAAACTGTAAAAAATACTCCGTTTGATGAAATATTGTAGTACATACCGTTTTTCGAATCCAAACTAATATTATAAATTGGAAAAGCAACTCTGACAGGACTGGCAATCGTGGGAAACGTCATTTCTCCCGGTTACTTTTTATCCCGGTATCAGTAGAACGTCCCAGAGTGATAATTTCCGGCATTCACGCAGGCGTAGTCGTGGACAGTAACTATTTGTAAATAAACGCTAGTGATGTTATTTATTTTTCTGAAATTAACAGAGATTTTTTCGTTTTAGTTCTACGAGGGTGACACTGAAAGTTCTTAGAAAATCAAAAACTGACAAACTAGCAAGTTATTAGTTTTATTATATCTTTTCAAAATAGTGTCCATTTACATCGATACATCGCTGCATCCGATGGAACTACTGAGAAAAACACATTGCCCACTCGTCCTTAGGGGTCTCTTCGACGGCATTTTGAAACGCAGCCACTGCTTCCTCGGCGTCCATAAAACGTTTTCCTTGAAGTTTTTCTTTTATTTTCGGAAATAAATAAAAATCGCAAGGTGCGAGGTCGGGGCTATAGGGTGGGCGACCCAGTAATTCCACGTCTGACGTCGCCAAGTAGTCGATTGTTTGCTTGGCGGTGTGCGACGAGGCGTTGTCGTGGAGAAGGAGGATCCTACTGCGACGTCGTTTCATCTGATTAGACTGGAAGCAGACACCAACATAGTTGGGAAAAGGCTAGGCAGATGATGATGTTTTAGTCCTATTCGAACTGTGTGAAAGATGATATGGCTAGAATGTGAGTGACTAACGAGATGACGACTAATAGAGAAGTATGGAAAAAAAGACATGTTCCGCCGACCCCAAATAAATTGGGATAAGGGCAGGAGAATGATGATGATCCGAACTGTCTCTGTGGAAGTAGGTACTTACAATAGGATCCCGAGTTTCACAGAAGAAAGTGTTGCCTGAATGATCATTGCATTGCCTAAGCATTATGCTGAAATAGGTGCCTTTTTGGCCTCGCATAAGTCTTTTTTTTTCATGATTTTGTGTCTTTTTAAGAGTTCTATACCAAAAGGGTGCCAACGGATACATATTACTAAGCCTCCACTGTCCGTCCGAAAAAATGAACTAACTGGATCGCGAAATAAAATCAGCTGTTCCCTACATTTTGGCGAGTTATGCGAAAATAAATGTATCCTAACTAATATTATAAATGCGAAAGTAACTCTGTCTGTCTGTCTTTCTGTCTGTCTGTCTGTCTGTCTGTCTTTGCTTCACGCCTAAACTACTGAACCGATTTGTGTGAAATTTGGTACAGACATAGTTTGGAACTTGAGAAAGGACATAGGATAGTTTTTATTACAAAAAATAAAATAAAAAATAAAATTTATTCCGGACATACAGCGCCATCTATTGGTCAAGAGTCGGCATCAATTCAGTACTGAAAATTCATCGGAAAAATGTAAATAAATAGTAAAAAGGTATGAAAATATAATATAATACAACTTTTAGTACAAAGAAAATGATCTAACGGAGTATAGATAATTCTATTAGTACTACTTATATGTCGAGTTGGTGATCGCGCAATGGTGTCGATCGTTACACGAGTTCGGTTCATGTTATTGTTTTAATTCATCGGAAAAAAGTAAATAATTAGTAAAAAGGTATGAAAAAAATAATATCAATATAATAAAACTTTTAGTACAAAGAAAATGCCCGAACAGAGTATAGATAAATAATCCGAGTTGTCACTATGCTCGATAGATGGCGTTGGGATCGAAATAGATCGCGCTATGGTTTCGTTACACGCATTTGGTTGGGTTCCACATTTCATTTTTGAAGAGATCCCGCGAGATCGGGAACTATACGTGGGTAAAACCAAAAATCTGCCGGAAGTCACTATTCCACGCGAACGAAGTCGCGGGCAAAAGCTAGTGCGAAAATAAATGTAGGGAAAACAGCAGATTTTTTTTCGCGACCGATTTCGTTCATTTTTTGTAAGTCAGAAAAGGCGATAACAGGTATGTGGTATAATTTATTGCATAATGTGGTTTCCATACTGTATGTAAGTAAGGACATCCAATAGCCGGGATTGAACTTGAAAAAGTAAACAACATCCGCCGTGCCGATCGGACGTCTGACCTTGACCTGAGCGGGCTGTGCAGCTTTATTACACCCGCGCTTGTTATCAAGCTAGTGTGTTTATTATCCGACCGACAGCAAAGGCAGGGTTTGTATAAGAGATGTTACGGAAGTCGTTTTACCGGGACCGGAACCGGAATCGGAATCGGAACCGGAACCGGGGCGGAAGTAAACATTACCCTGGCAACAGGTTAAGGTGAATGCGCAGTGGTAGACCGCGAAATTCAAATTTTCTTACGTTTTTTGCATGTTTCAGATCAGTGTCAGGTTGTATCTTTATCAAAATTTGATTCGCGACTATAACAGGTACGTATTTAATTTATAGAATTATAATCATTAGAATCATTCATACATCTTTCTAAGTTAGATTTGTACCACTAAGCAGTTTTCCATAAGAGATTTGTTGTCGTGGTACAAATCTAACTTAGAAAGATGTATTAATGATTCTAATGATTATAATTCTGTAAATACGTACCTGTTATAGTCGCGAATCAAATTTTGATCAAGATACAACCTGACACTGATCTGAAAATTGCAAAAAACGTAAGAAAATTTGAATTTCGCGGTCTACCACTGCGCATTCACCTTAAAACTTATTTGTAGGTGCTCTAGTCACGTGTATCGCTGCGTTTCGAACTTCGGTATAACTCCGATTCAAAATTATCGGAACCGAAATAGGAATCGGAGGTGTAAAATTAATCAGAAGTTCCGACTTTTAGGAATCGGAACCGAAACTCTGTAACATCCCTGGTTTGTATCATGTATCATTGTGTGTATGTGGGATTCTTTATACCCTCGAAGAATCATAACGGCTGGATGGATTTTAATTTACGAAGTGGTCATCTACTCTCTACATTGTGCGATGGTTATTTATTTTTAATCAAAACCTAGCCCGGTTACGATTTTATAAAAATCAAAATGGCGGACTTTGAGATAAATTAACCGGTTGCACGCCGTAATTAGAGAAACAATTAAAAAAACATTGTGTCTCGCGTGGATCCACGTTACGGCACACGAAGGGTTAAAAGATACTGCACACAAATTAATAATTAAACGCGAAACAGTACAAGGACATAGAAATCTCTTAAAAGACGTCCACGTGCGTACATAATTATTATCTTTCACACGGGCTGATTTAATGTCGCGAAACTCTGGGGATGTTGGAAGTGTGTCATTAGGTCAATGTCGGGGGCGCGTGCCGAGCATGCCGCACCGATCTTTTTAGCGGTCTACAACCTGTTGGATCGCGCATGCCAGGCACATCAGCATTTACTTAGAAAAACAGAGGGAGTAGTGGCTAAGTAATAACTGCCGCACGGGTCGATCGACCAGGTTAAGCTACGCTTGCCGCGGTTGGTCCGTGGGTGGGTGACCATCTTTACATACCAAGACCCCTCCGTGTCTCGGAAAGCACGCTAAGCCGTTGGTCCCGGCTGTCATTCGTGGGTCTTTGGCAGTCGTTACGGGTCGTCAGAAGCCCGAAAGCCTGACAACCAGTCTTACCAAGGGGTATCGTATTACCCAGTAACTGAGTTGTGGAGGTCAGATAGGCAGTCGCTCCATGTAAAATACTGGTATTCAGTTGCATCCGGTTATACTGGAAGCCGACCCTAACTTAGTTGGGAAAAGGCTAGGCAGATGATGAACTTCAATAAATTATTTTCTCAACAACGTAAATAACGAAATGAATGTTGTTGAACTGTCAAAATGGAAGCCATTGCTACTGTTACCCCCTTACTAAACAACGTTGTATAGCGTCTGTATAGTTACACAATGCTTTGTCTTCTTCTTTCGAAAGTCAAATTACTGACGATTGAAAGAGAAATCGGTGTGTAACTATTTTTTTTTTTTTTAATAATAATAAAGTTTATTGATCATAAGTTTAGGTTACAGTACACCGGCAATAGATATTTACATAGTAAATAGTATAGGGCACACTCAGTTACGTTCAACTACACTAAGTTAGAACTTATCTATAACAAGTAGCAAGGGGAGTAGAAGAACAGTTAAAATATAAAAAAATACGTGTGGCACTCGGGGACTGCCGCGGTAAAGCTATTGCATAGCAACGCACACAAACACCGTGCCGAAGTCTGCCGAACTGATACGACGTTAGACGATGCTTAGGTTTATTTTCGTTACGGAATTTCTTCATTCGGTCGCCGCGCTCAAAGCCCAAGATAAAAGCTATGCAATAGCTTAATAATGCTATCACAAGTAAAGAAATGGTTCACATACTTGATAAATAATAAATGCCCAATGACGGTATACAGAGAAAAGTTCTTTTATTTATAAAGTTTATTCATCTGATATAATTGTTTATTAGTAAGGGGCTAAGGGGGGTTAGTGTGTCACGCAATTATCGCGCGGGTCAATGTCCGGAGCGAAACTACCGGGTGCTGTTGCAGATCAGTGCACCCAACCGGAACCAATATCAGTTCGATATTGTGTGTACAGTGTCCTGTGCATAAAGGTATATACAAACCTAAGCGGTATTCGCTGCCACTGTGGGTAGAGGAGTACCGCGCGGATTACTGAAATCGATTCAGTAGTCAATTATGAACTAACTATTTTCAGGACTTGCGTTTATTCTGTTACACTTTGCATACAGGGTTATTGGAAACACTAACAACCTCTTAACTGAACTGTTTAAAGATATTAACATCATGACGGTACCTTGTCAATATATCTATGAAAATATCATGTACGTAAGGAAAAATCTACATCTTTTTAGTAAAAGAGGTGAAAGACACAATTATATCACTAGAAATAGGGACCAATTAGTTCAACCAGGTTTCAGGCTGGCTAAAGTAGACTCATCTTTCATGGGCTACTGTTTAAAATGTTACAATAAAATACCTACCCACATACTTCAACTAAATGAAAAGAAATTTAAATCTTGTATAAAACGCACACTATGCAGCCAAGCATATTATAAATTAGGGGATTACATCACTGATAAGAATGCTTGGCTAAATGCTGGTCCTGCTCCATAAGGACGCACAAATAAATTGATTATAGCATTGGAAAATACTGTTGGAGCTGCTGAAGATTTTAAAATACTATTATTGCATTATATAAATTCAATCTCCTAGTATTGTATAATTGCATAGCACATGTGTGAGTACTATGTACATACTATAAAGCTACCATTTACTGGGTACGTCTTTCATTGACTTGAATGTGCTCTGGCAGCTGAGAGTATGTCATGCTCACTCAAATGTCTCTCTGATGGTGGCGCGTGTGTTGGATCATTTAGCTCCCTTCAAAATGGTTGAGCTGAATGGTGCTAATACATGCGTCATGTTCGTGAACGGGCGCCGTCAGTGGGGACTGGTCATCTCTTTGCTGCCATGGCTTATTTTAATTTAATTTAATATTTGAATTGCTTTTTTTTCTCGACTTATCATTATGGACGCTTTTAACGTTCTGCATCGTTCTCACATACATAATTTTTAACATGAATGATGTAATCAAGACTTTGTAAACATATTATTTTGATTTAAAAGAGTGTCCATGGAGTTTCTTGCCCGTTCTTCTCCATAGGTACCTACGCTTTGGAATGGGCAACTAGCTTCATTTTACTGACTGACCGACCCTTGACAATTCAAAAGTGCCTGTAATTGGTTTAATTGAAATAAATGCTTTGAGTTTGAGTTTGAGACTACACTATATTCATCATTATGAACAATTTTTACTATGGGATCAAACCTGAAATAATGGCCTCCATTTAAACAGAGTGTCTAAATTCAAGTACCTTGGACATGTCATCACCGACGACCTTAAGGATGATACAGACATTGAGAGGGAGCATACGGCACTGGCAGAGCAGTGGTGGCCAAGTGGTAACGGCCGCGACTTACGAGTTGTAGATCGTAGGTTCGAACCCAGACAGGCGCTTTACTTTGTGTAAATTATTTCATCACCACTGCTCTCAAAACGGAAATGGCGTTGTCCGAAATAAATGAATTTTATTTTTTTAAGTTAAAACCACGCGAAAAGTTATAGTAACACGGATAGTTCAAGACCACAATCATTTTAGCATTCAAGCTACATTAGGTTATGCCGACGGTTAGATTGTTCAGAGAATAGACACTTAAGCAATCAACAATAAAGCATCCGATTCTGATGATAGTAGAGCAATCAAAAAAAGTGACACTGAAGCAACTGATATTTAGTTTCCACAAAACCATTCACCATAAAGGAAATATTGGACACAAATACGCAGTTCACAATGAAACCGTTTACCGACAACCGCTATTACGCTACCGAATACTGAAAAATTTTCGTTACCGTTTTCGACGTGCAACGTCAATTCATTAAAAGTTGCAATAGAATTGTTAAAATAATTAAAATGTACCTACCGATAAAATCGTTGTTTAAATTAATTATAATATCGCTCATTTGGAGAAACATCGACGTAAATGTATTTTTTTTTCCCAAAAATTTGTAAAACATGCAAAAGCACTTAGAAAGCGTATTTAAGTTAGGAAAGAATAGACGTAAAAAAAAAAGTAAGAGTTACATCAATGTTTCACCAAATGAGCGATATGGTAACAGCTTCCGTAATTGTGAAACATTGTTGATACTGAAGACACACCATGATTTTCAGGAAACATTATTTAATTCACTACATATACCTACACACATCAAAAGTGTCTAGGGATCAAGCATTTTTATGCGGATTTCTTGAGATTGAGATGTGGCTTTGTAATAAATTTATGACTTTATAAATTTATATGGATCCTTTTTGGTGCATTTCATAATTTGAATCAGGAACTGTGAATCAAATTCGAGTAAAAGATGAAAATCAGCTGTCAATATTTTCCCTATAAAAACATACAACGCATTGAAGACATGATTAGTGCTACTGTTTCCCTACTACTGATTAAAACCAACGTTATTATGGAGCGGCGACGTCATTTAAGCAGGGAAGAAATGCTCAGAGCCGTGGGAATGATAGAAGCTGGTTCCCGGCAACGTACTGTGGCTTTAGCTCTGAATACAAGTCAGAGTGTTATCAGTCGACTTTGGACACGTTACCGAAGCACTGGTACCGTGGCTGAGCGCCATGGAGGACGGTATCGCTGCACCACACGGAGACAAGACCGATACATTCAAATCTTAACTCGAAGAGCTCCAACAATAACCGCCATGATGTTAGCCGTGAGGCTTCATCACTCTTCAGGGAACTTAATTAGCGACCAAACAGTCAGAAACCGCTTGCATGAAGTGAACCTTCATTCCCGAAGACCGCTACGGGTACCACCTATAGCAATGCACAATCGTAGGATTCGATATCAATGGGCTCTTGAACACAGAAATTGGGCAGAAGAACAATGGCGTTTCGTGTGCTTTTCTGATGAGTCTCGTTTTGGTATGAGACCGGATACAAGACGTATACGACACTGGAGAACCCCTGGACGCCAACAGCGATTAAAATCCTGCCAGGAAGTCCATCCTTATAGTGGTGGAACCATCATGGTATGGGCGGGTATTTGGATCGGCGGAAGAACTGAGTTGATTTGGATCAGAGGCAACCTCAACGCTCAAAGGAGATTGCCCGTGATCAAAACCGCTTTAAAGCAATAGAGTATGGCCTTCAAAATATACTCATAAATTATAAAATAATTTATTAACTTTTCTGAGTTCACTTGATCGAAATCGTATGTGGGGTTAATATTTTGTATTTAATTAGTTATTTATTGGATTTTGTTGCATACTGTTTTAAATGGCATATTTTAGTAAAAGCAGTGTTGCCAATTTTAAGAACCTCCCCATAATCGGTCTTAACGGATAGTATGAGGACAGACGCTGAGTTTTAAAAATAATTTCATCTATGACATTCTTCCTGGGTTATTGATTCCGTTTTAATCATGATCTGGCAGTTGGAGTAATTTATACGGCCTACCCAAATGTCCTTTCTCTGGTGTCGTCAAATCGTTGAGCTCCTTAAGTTCTGAGTTGAGCTGCACAATTACTGACAACTGGTGCACTGATTGGACAGGTCCACTCAATCTGTGTGGTTCTTTTCTCAAAAGAACATTTCAGACATTTATCTAACATAGTCTTTACATGTATGATCTAACCAAGATTAAGTATGTCTGGGCTTTAAAAGAGACTGTGATCTTTGAGTTTCTTTTGGCTTTTCTTCTCAGAGTTATCAGATAGAAAACGCCCTTCTCATCTAGTTTAAAAAAATATGTTTGATGTGTAAAAGTGTTTTTTTTTTCTATAATGTTTCCTCGTTATTCATTTTTCATTAACATAATCAAAGTAATATATCTTTTTAATTAACATCTTTAAACTAATATTAAATTAAATCCATTTATTTCAGACTAATTATTTGTCCATATATTACTAAATTAAAATATCTTTCTTTAGTTGACAAATCACTTATGTTCAGGGGGATTAAGATTAACTGTTGGTAACACTATCACGGGAAGTGTCACTCAGACACTGTCAATTTGTCAAACAAACATCTCATGTCGGCCGACCAGCACTCCGCAGTGATCTTTGTTTTTACTTATGTATTGTTAGTTGTTGAGTTTACTGTGCTAATAAATAACTTATCATTGCGTTGACATCGTGTCCAGTTGAATCTTCAGATTCCTGCAGAGTCTAGATTGTACTGTTTCTGTGCGGGTGGTGTGGATTGTGTAGAACATTTTCACGACTACGGTCCGTGTCTTCTGTGCAGTAAATCACTAACGATTTCGTTAAAACTGTCACGCTGCGGGAGCTGTGTCTACCCCGTCGTCAAGTTGGGGAGGCAACGGATATAATGAAAGACTTTCAGCACTATTTGTATTTCGTTGTTTACAGTTAAGTTTTACAGATAATACTAGAAGCTGTTTAACTATGTTCAAAATATACATTTAAATGCATCATGATGAGAAAAGTGGTGAAGTGTGTTGTCCCACTCACTGTCGAACGATCACAAAAAAAGACTGAAGCTGTGGCGAGACAGTGCTTCCTTACCCAAACCATTCGTTCTACCCGCTGAAGAGCTCCTACCTGGATATGAGTTACCTTGGGTAACCTCCAGACCCAGGCTGGCCAAAGCATGGAAAACCTGCTGAGATGGAGATTCATAGACGACTCTGCCTTGGAGTGTAAATGTGGTGCTGTTCTACAAACGATGAGACACTTAATATCGTGTCCTGCGTGTCCTGTCAGCTGCACGTTACAGGAACTGATGGACGTTGGTGATGGCGGCAAACAAGTAGCTGAATTCTGGGCCCAGTCCATTTAGATTGCTATCGACACGCCAAGAAGAAGATGATGCGATAAGAACCACCAGCTATACTTTTCTTAGTTTGATTTGATTTTGTTTGTGGCTTTTGCCTGTCTGTGACAATATGTGTAATTAAACTAATGCTAAGATCAATTTCTTAACAGAATATGATATACCTATTTATTTTTATATGTCCCACACAGGTCGATCGATCAGGTTAAGCTACGCTTGCCACGGTTGGTCTGTGGATGGGTGACCATGTTTACATACCGAGAACCCTCCGTGGATCAGAAAGCACGTTAAGCCGTTGGTCCCGGCTGCCATTCATGGATCTTTGACAGTCGTTACGGGTAGTCAGAAGCCCGAAAGTCTGATAACCTGTCTTACCAAGAGGTATCGTATTACCCAGTAACTGGATTGTGGAGGTCAGATAGGCAGTCGCTCCATGTAAAATACTGGTATTCAGCTGCATCCGTTTAGACTGGAAGCCGACCCCAACATACCTAGTTGGGAAAAGGCTAGGCAGATGATGAGTCGTATTATGGTTAGCATGTCCGTAGGAACGGAAAATACGAAACTGAACTAGCAAACGACATTGAGGTTGACATGCCGTTGGTACTGGGAACGGACAAGTATTTAGTAAGGGGAAGAATTAAATCTCGATATGTCAGCAGCAAGGTGTATTACGCCTACATTTTAGTTAATAGGGCTACGAGTAACTCAGTAGCTGATTTAGGTATGTTGAGCCGCCACGTCGGCTCCGTTTTTAGGCAACATATTTTATGAATATGATGATAATATGGACCAATAAAACTATTGCATTCCTATGTTCAAGCATTTTCTATTTCCTATAAAAACCTACATTTTGCATGTAGGTTTTTTTTACCTACCTATGAAATATTATTTATTTGGCATCATTCATTGATTTATTGGAACTATTTTCTGTTGTTTTATGTGAATTCAAATCGTATTGTTGTAAAATACTGTTTTTTTTGGTGGATGGTAACTAACCTCAAAACTGAACAGAAATGCAAAGAACAACAAAACCCCACAAAATAAATGGATAATTTTTATTTCCTATGAAAGTACGACATCACCCCTCTTTTATATCCAATTTTTGGTATCATACAAAATTTTTTGATGCGCAACCGCGGTCAATAGAGAAATGGGCATTTTCCTTTATGCTGAGACGATTGTATCAGACGTCATCGTTCCTCTACAAGTGCAAATCGGTCCCTTATTTCAGTGAATGCATGATAATGCACGACCGCACACCGCAAGAGTTGTAAGACAGACTCTCGCCGCAGCTAACATCAATGTCCTGCCCTGGCCTGCTCAGTCGCCAGACTTGAACCCGATTGAGCATGCATGGGATATGCTACAGAGAAGAGCTCTGCCGAATATGGAGGGTATCCAGTCGCAAGAAGACCTTTTTTTGTTGTTGCAACGAACATGGGCTGCCATTCCACAGCGTGATTTGGATGAACTCATTTTGAGTATGCCAAACCGATGTTCTTGTGTTGTTAGTGTTCGCGGTAGAAACACGGATTATTAATTGTTTAAGTTACCCAATACAATTTTAAAGAAAACTGTTATTTCAGTCTTTTTTTCGAACTTTTGTGTTAGTGGTTCAAATGTCAAAAATCCCTTTATTAGGAAAATGGCAAATTTCTTTATTAATGCAAAGGTGACTTGGTTTATCGTTACTGTGACAAACGAAAACACTTTATTTGATGAATCCTTAAAGAAAATTTTAATTAATATCAATCAGGAGAAAAGTTATTGCAAAAATATATGTTGATCCCTAGACACTTTTGATGTGTGTATATAAAGTTGCATAAATATTTTAATTTTCCAAGACGAGTTGCCGCTGCAGCCAGAAGTCGAATGCCAGAAAAACGGAATGGGCTAAGCGCGCAAGTTCCATCGATATTTTTAGTAATATACACGAAACTCTTTCTCAAATTAATGAATAGCCTAGCGGTCAGCTAGGCTTTAACAGCGCAGCGTATTGCTAGATAGATTTAGCTTACACGCGCACCTAATTCTTCTCTTATTCTGGGACCATCTTTAAGACCATCATCGTCCCGTGGAAAAGAGTTTATTGTGTGAGGTACCTCATTCCCAGCTAAAACTCTAGTGAAGTGGTGAACGTGGTATTGGTAGCTGGTTTTTGTAACTTTGACATTCAATAAGTTTAATTTCCAGCCTAATTTTAATAATAATAATGAATCATTGTTGATTGACAACTTTTACTAGAACAATAATAGCTCTAAATCCCCTTAGGACATTTTCTATACGCCACCAGCTGCGATGTTACAGCCAACTCCATCAAAGAAGACGGCGTCACCCTCACCAAGCTCTAGGAAGACTTACCGATATTCTCGTGATTCAGTTTGCGCAGATGCTTGACGTTGACGTCGTTCCTGTCCCGCAGCTGCTTGACTGCGACCAGTTCGCCTCTGTAGTGGCCGCCAAACACGATGCCCTGGGCCCCTGCCCCCAGATACACCAGGCTCGACAGCTTTTCGTATGGGATATCCCATTCTTCCTCTGTTGACAATGAGAGAAATTTAAGTTAGTTTATTAAGTGTTGACGTTTATTGTCTTGTCTTGAAGTTGTTTTGTCCTGGGCTTGATACCCAAGCCAGGCAGAGGATTATTGGGTTTTTCCATCAAGAAATTCTCAGTAGCAGCCCGGAGCGAGAATTTGTGCCCAGTTAATGGCAAAAGGCTCGCTCGCCCCCTATTACATGGGATTTCCAAGTGGGAGTAATATAGGTACACCTCTGCCTAACTTAACAGGTGTAACAGGCATGTTGTTTTGTTCTATGAAGTCTTGTTAAGGTTCTATGGACCGTGATGCACCACGGAAAACAATTAAGCTGTTTAATTTTAGCGACTGTATGTCACAGGCGATCGATCTTGGACACTGTATGAATTTTGGTCAGACCAATAGAATCTGAAGGTAGAACAGCCATATTATATGGTAGTTTTAATAAACTCATTTCCGGCTTATACATAGAACTATACAATGCTACAGATTTGCAGCTTCATTAAAAAAACTATAATATAAACGCGTGGTAGGCATCTGATATCCTATTTCCAGTTAAAATGTGCAATGCATTTTGAGATTACCTATAATGATAACAAAAAAAAACAAACCAAAAAGTTGACTCTGTGGAGTGCTTAAGGTAGCCCATGATTTACCGTTTTTTCCTACCTCTGAACTCTACGATAATTCCATGGTTCTTACTGTTCGACAACTGTTTATCTTTCAAACAATCTTCGTAAACATTCTTCGTTGAACTACAACTCATCCTTGCACGCTCATAAATGCATTAAGACAAATGTATGTTCCACTCAACTATGTAATAGTAGTATTTCGCCCCACAGCTTTTGTTTCCTTGGCAGTTATTTATACAACAAAATAAACTGTATTTTAAAAATATACCCTCTTACTAAAGCAAAGTGCAAGCAAGTTCTCACCACGTATCTACTGAAACTTGATTATGATAGCACTGAAAGCCTCTTAAATGTTAAGATAAATGTGTTTTCAGCCTTCCTATCTACCTATACACACGCCACACCACACCACACCATACCACTCCGCACCACACCACACTACTTCACAAGTACTCACTAATTATTCTTGTATATTTTTTTGCCCTTTATTTTGGTTTACTCTGTTTATTTTATCTGTGCCTCGGAAAGCACGGTAAACTGTTGGTCCCGGGTGTCATTCGTGGATCTTTGACAGTCATTATGGGTCGGCTGTAGCCCGAAAGTCTGACAACCAGTGTTACCAAGGGGTATTGTATTACCCAGTAACTGGTGGAGGTCAGATAGGCAATCGCTCCATGTAAAGTACTAGTATTCAGCTGCATCCGGTTAGACTGGCTGATTTACTCTGTTCTCCTACCAAAGGTTAAATCTGTTTATCTTAAGATTTAATACTCATTGTTTTTTTCTGGTAATTTATGTGACATGTATTTCCTAGTGCAGATACCAGTCTCCCACAAAGAATTTATCAGATGTAGTGTCTTCATATTTTTAAGGCGCCTTTGTGGAAGAGAAACTCTGTAAGGTGAACTGTTTACTAAATTGTAAATAAATTTATTGAATTCAGTTTTTTTTAGGCTTCCATGCATTCTGAAAGAAATACTCAGGTAATTATAAAAAAGGAAATGCCAGCATAATGTCATAATAAAAGTAAAAATACAAGTAAATAACAAAATATTTGAAAAATAAATATTTGGAGAAAAAATTAAAAAACTTACCAGGTCCTTTTTTGTTAAAATGTTCAAAAAACTTGTTTACTCCTTCACAATAAGTGGAATGAAGCTTCTCTAACCAGTCCATCTATGCTGCTCACTTCATTCTCAGAAGAAAGTGCATAACAAGCTTCAAGTAACTAGTTACAAAAAAAACATATTGGGAAAATGGGTCAAGGATGTGTGACCCGCGCTGTCTTTTTCGCTAGCATGAATTGATGCACCGCAAAGCGCCGCCTCCGAGGCTTGATCTCACACCCACCTACACACGCACCACCCACCTAGTTCACGTACATCGCATCCTAAACATCAACAAATCAACCATCCCCATATCGACGCGCAGCGCAGCAGTCTTCAGCTCCGAATCTATTTTTAGAACAAAATGCATAAGGCCCAAACAAACAAAATGTGATTGATTAGCTCACCTTGAGGCTTGAGGTCTGCTTGGCTGAACAGGGAGAAGACGGTGGAGAAGCACTCCATCACGCCCCCCATCCATAATAATTTCTTTTTGTCTTCTTGTTCTTCCATGGCTGGGAAACATCCTTGAAGCCTGCCGTCTAAAATCTCCGGTGCATCGGGGTCGTCGGGAGGACTCCCGTCCATTTTGTCGGTTGATTGCAGCAAACTTATAACTGCACACGAAGAATTAAGAATATTATTTACACATTTGTAATAGTATAACCATTTTTGGAATTAATAAATCAAAACAAGGAATCCACTCACTTTCTGAGGCGTGCACCATAGACAAACTGACTGTTTTTTTTTTCACTCCACAGCTCCGCACAGTCTATCAAAAAGTACTCTGTGGCTCCGCACGCAGAGTAAAAGGCGTTCTACACGATCCAGACCGACCGCCGACAGAGGTGACCTTGGTCGGATCAACCATCTTTTGTATTCGTTCTACACGGTCGGTGGTTGACACCAACTTGTCAATTCCATCCGGTGTTCACAGCGTAATGACGTATCAATATGGCTCCTTGCCTTTCAAAGCAACGGAAGGTCGGTTTGGCAATTTAACTTTTTTATGCTTGAGTGAAGAAGAAAAATTAATTATTAAAAAAAAATAAAAATTAATTAAACATTTTCTTATTCTTATCTTTATATAAATTAGATCCAATATACCAAAGACATGATAAATCAGTGTATAAAGATATAAATTCGGTCAGAACCTCTCGTTCGCGGGGTTCGTTTTGTGAATCAATAAAGAGCACTCTACATTTTTTATAACATGCGACATACATTAAAAAAATATACCCGTCGAGACCCAACACGGCTAAGAATTTCTTCACATCAAAGCACATTATGACATAAGAATAGCTTTATCACAGCAATAAAAATATTCAACAATATTCCAAAAGAAATAAGGGAACTCCCTCTAAAACGCTTTAAATCAAAACTACACAAATGGCTTATTGATAATTGTTTTTATAGTGTAAAAGAATTTTTTGATAAAAAAATAGACGATAAAATATATAAGATATGATGCTGAGTTTTAATTATATTACTTTATATACCTATTATTCTTATGTGTTCAAATAGATACGAAACCCTAATAACCAATGTTATTAAAAATATGTTAATTTTAACAAATTAATGCGTTAAAGTCACATTTAGTATGTTTAAATATTTGCATGCCAGTCCATGGCGAAACATGTAAGATCATCACTTTATTTATAAGACCTTAATGTACCATGTTTTAAAGCAAATAAATATATTCTATTCTAATCCATCGCTGTGACACGCGATGACGTGCGCCCACATTGACTGACAATCGCACACTGAAGCTCTCCCGTCGGACAACAGCGTTCCAGACGGTTGGGGCCGACCACGGACGCAGCCTGTCGCGATGGATGCGCTGCCGACCAAGGTTGTCCAAAGGTCGTTTGACCCCGCCCATATTTGGTCGACCGACCAACGTCTACACGGTAGATTTTCATACCAACTGGACCAAGGTCACCTCTGTCGGCGGTCGGTCTGGATCGTGTAGAACGCCTTTAATAGTGTTCTTTGCTCGACAGACACTAAAAATAGATAAATGGCCTGGCCACGAACTCGCCACTATCAGCGGCAGCTTAGCGCGGGGCGGCGAGTGGTAAAAACAAATATACCAAAATGCTCCCGTATTATTATTATACTCTTTGCCAAAATGTATGAACCATGCCACGAGTCCACGACCACGACGCACTGCTCGCAGCGTCAAAGCTAGTCAAAAGAAACTGCACTGCTTGCCGCTAAGCCAAAAGTCATGGCCGGGCGATAATAACTTCATAAAGCGCCAGGGTGACCCGCGAAATTCAATTGTTTTACGTTTTGGTCAGTATTAAGTTGTAAGTTGATTAAAATATGATTCGCGACCGTAAAAAATAAGTATTTACAGAATTTTATTATAATCATTATAGTCATCAACACAACTCTTTAAATTCAAATTCAAACAAATTCAAAATATTTTATTGTGGGCATATGTTTATGACCAAGTAATTCTACTGTATTTCATGAAATCTTGACATTTTAGGATTACGGTCGCGAATCATAATTATTTTAATCAACGTACAACTAGACCAGCAAATTGCAAAAAACGTAAGAAAATTTGAATTTCGCGGGCTACCTTAGCGCTTCCCTTAGAGTATTGTCTAAGGCGCTTCCCCTCTGTCAAAGTATTTTTTTTTACTTTCTGAAACCAGCGGAACACTGACCTCTATTATGCCGTGGCCACACCAACGAGAAACGCGAATCGTAGGTGTCGCTCTGGCTTTATACCATTGCTTTATACAAGTGAGGTCAGTTCAGCGAAAGAAGTATATTTTAGAACGTATAGTTACAATGTCAAAACTGTCAATAATATAATATCGATATTGATTAGCGGTGCTGACGCACTACACAGGTTCTCAGCGCCAGGTAGCTCGATTCAATTATATAGTACCTAGCCATATCAAAAAGTACTCTGTGTACCTAGCTGGGGGCAAAAGTCAAACACTACTGAGTGCGGTCCGGTGTCCAGCCGTAATTGAATTTATGATAATTTCGTTCAGATTACCTTACCTACTTCTGTTCTATCGGTAAGGATCCGCCAAGGTATCTTTAAAGTATATTAATGAACAATCTATCGGGAAATCGAATTGTATATGTGTTTATTTTGTGAGCTGAAGTGGAATTCTTGTTAGCAAAATGAATAAATCATTATCTTTAAATGAGTTATACGAAATGTACAAGCGATGGGTGATTAGCAATCCTGGTGTAGTGACGGACGTCGAGACAGTAGCGACGTGGTCGTCTTACTTCGTGGCGGGGAAGATAAATAAATCGCCAATAGTGTCGGAGCTGGTTTACTCGCTGTCCAAACTCGTGTCACTGTTCAATGACAGGCTTATAAAAGAGGCTTACGGTACGGACGAGCCTTTTTACGGGCTCCGGGAACAGATCAAGCTGTGGCTGACAGTCGTCCACTACTGTGAAGTGTTCGTCGAGCTGCTGGTGAGGAACAGATGGGGCACACGAGGCAAGTGGACCATAGCTACCATACTCCAAGTATTCAAGTGCTCCTCGGCACTTGTCCTGCTGTTCAGGTTCAAAGAGCTACCTGTAGCACATCCTCCAATAGCTGTGTTGCAGAGGAAGAAGTTCACAGAAGGTAAAGAGACAGATGAGAACTCCAATTCATTCTTCACTCTTCGGAGATCGGGACGCGTCATTCGACGTGTGGATGGCGCCCCCTCAGTAGCATTCCGTGACTGGGAGCCTGTGAAGTTAAAGGATGACAGACCTGGAGCAGCTGTGAACATCAAAGATTTGATTTATGCTGAGTCACTACACATTCTGAAGCCTTTAATACATTTAGCATCTATGAGAGTGTTTGGAACAAAGGCATGGAAACAGTGGGTCGTAGCTCTGTGCGTGGATATAGCAAGTATGAAAATGTACAGCAAATACATGAAGGATTTGTCCTATGACCAACGGCTGGAGATAAGCCGTAGAAAGTTAAGCCTAGTTTTATATTTACTAAGGAGTCCGATGTACAATGGTTATTCAAAGAATGTTATTGAGAATGCTTTGAATTCTATGACACACAAGGTACCCGCCATGTCATTTATTTGTGGACCAATCATCCAGTACTTGAGCCATTGGCAAGATATTTACTTCTATATGTGGGCTTCATAGAAAGGTTGTTATATTAATGGAAATGAAAATCATAATTTGGACATTACAAATAGATATTTTAGATGGTGTAGTTTAAATAAGGTATTATAATGTTATGTATTCATGACAATTTATAATGGTTGCATACAATTTTATGGTTGTTGAACTTGGTATGTTGTGTTCACAACACAACATCGCCTATGACACTTTGTTGACCCTGTGGGGTAATTGCATAACACTCTAACTGTAGCAATGACTTTCATTTTGACAGTTCAACAACATTCATTGTGTTATTTACATTGTTGAGCAGACCCATTTTTCGAACAATATTAAGCAATGGATTAGCATCCTTCAAAATGATTCAGATTGTGATTGATAGTGTGTTTTACACAATTAGGGAGCTGATGCTTTAGCAGAAGCTAATAATATTTGAATGTTACAAATTTATGACTATTTTCACAACCATTTGAAAAAACATCAGTGAAATGGCTGCTGAACTAAATCTACAATTAACCTTGTTGATTTTTTTATTTTTTATTTACTCATATTTAACCTTTTAACCGCTTACGTCGGATTAATCCGACAAATATTTTCGTGTCCATTCCGCCAGTGTCGTATATATACGACCAAATACCACAGCTCGTTTAATCTGAATTATTATTACATCATCACAGCTCGTTTCATCGGTGTTTATTTTTCGTTTTTTTTTTTTTTTTTGTTCGGGCGCTGGGGGCACGACAACTCATATAAAGTCGGGCGGTTAAAAGGTTAATTATGCAATTTGTTCTTTATTATAATTAATTTTCTGTTGGAAGTTTACTAATGTCAATAGTACCTATGCCAAAATCTTTGCTATCAAAATTTTATAAGTAGTAATTTTTTAAGTAGGATGGAAATAACTAATCTCATAGTCGACACTTTGTAATAATAGAAACTGGGTTGAACCTGCATGAAGCTGGTACTGGAGCATGGAGATTGGGACGAGGAAAGTTAGGCCTTTGATCAGCAGTGGGTGAAGACCATGGATGATTATGATGAATAACAGAAACTCACTTTAACTGTGTTGCATTAGTGAAGTGTTTGACACTTCAAGTGAAGGTCAGACCAACTCTTGCTTTGATCCATTGACTTATACATATATTACTACTACTTTGATCAGTCAGTTTTATTACACTTCTCTGTCAGAAACTACTACTTTCGTAATGACAATAAAATAGGCTTGTACTGTGCTTTGGTTATGTTTGTACACCAGATAATAGTGTATTTTCTTATTTTCAATGTAATGTTGTCACATAGTATTATGTATGATGCTCAAACTTTAAACTTGACTTAGGCCTCTGTACCTCGCTTAAGACTCAAGCATTACTTAAAAGTACAGTCGCCATCAGATATATTGTAGCAGACAAGGTGACCAAATACTTCTGAACAATTTAAAATGTCAATAAGTTCCATACACTACAAATTACCATTAATATCTGAACATTCATTACTTCATTCATATCTGAGCAGATGCTTGTCAATAATTTCTATCATCATCATCATCATCATCAGCCTATAGCAGTCCACTGCTGGACATAGGCCTCTCCTATTGCACGCCATTCAACTCTATTTTCGGCAACTCTCATCCAGCTGCTACCAGCCAGCCTGCGAAGATCGTCGCTCCACCTAGCCTGAGGGCGTCCCACGCTACGTTTACCGATTCGCGGTCTCCACTCAAGAACACGTCTACCCCAGCGGTCATCGGTTCTACGGCTAATATGGCCGGCCCATTGCCACTTCAGCTTGCTTATTCTGTGAGCTATGTCGACAGCTTTGGTTCTCTGCCGGATCACCTCGTTGCGGATTCGATCCCTCAGAGAGACCCCAAGCATAGCCCGTTCCATAGCTCGCTGAGCGACCTTGAATTTATGGACCAGCCGTACCGTGAGTGTCCACGTTTCGGCTCCGTAAGTCATAACTGGCAGGACGCACTGATTGAAGACCTTAGTCTTTAGGCTCTGTGGAATACGCGACGAGAAGACTCGACGAAGCTTCCCAAACGCTGCCCAGCCCAGCTGAATCCTTCTGCTAGCCTCCCTCTCAAAGTTGTTTTTACCAAACTTCAGAGTTTGCCCGAGGTAAATGTATTCTTGAACAACCTTGAGAGCACCGCCATTGACAGCAATCGGTCCCGGGGTTACGTGTTCGTTGAACATAACCTGGGTTTTGTCCAAGTTCATCCGGAGACCAATGCGTGCAGAAGAATCAACTAGGCCGTCCAGCATTTGCTGCAGGTCCTGCAATAATTTCTATACAAACAACTAACCAAAAATATCTGAACACTTACAACGTCAAGTGTATCTACGCAGACAAACACTGAGCTTACCTAACGCTGAGCTTGACGTTATAATTGTAAGTGTTCAGATATTTTTGGTTAGTTGTTTGTATAGAAATTATTGACAAGCATCTGCTCAGATATTAATGAAGTAATGAATGTTCAGATATTAATGGTAACTTGTAGTGTATGGAACTTATTGACATTTTAAATTGTTCAGAAGTATTTGGTCACCTTGTCTGCTACAATATATCTGATGGCGACTGTACAAGTTTAAAGCCATTCAATTGTGCCGTGTCTATGGCATGACACGGCTTGCTATGGCTGCTGTTTTGCATTTATTATGTCACACCTCTTTATTATGTATAGCTAGACTGGTTTATCTCTTAACCTTCAATCATTGTCCAGTATTTGCGCTTAATATTTACACATGTATGACACATCCTTATTTACTTGTGCGTATGTACGGTCAGCCTCAAAAAGATGTCGACATCAACAAACGTTTATTGAATTATCTACAATCTTTGTTAACAACAAAACATATTTTACATTGGGTACCTACCTACTTAACTACCGACTTAAAAAAAAGGAGGTAAGGGAGGACACAGTAGGTATGTAATATTATTGGAACTGCAATATATTCACATATTACAACCTATTAGGGCTTCCAAACATATAGGTACAAAATTATATAGATGTATATAACATCTCAAAACCTTGGTCAAATTCTAGTGTAATATAATTACACCAAAACTATTAACTACATATTACAAAAAAATATTCCAGTTTTTATTTAAAACTAAAAATTACGAAATAAAAGTACCTACTTAATTTAAAAAAAATAAATCGACTTCAAAAGGAAATTCACTCGAAATTATGATATAACTTTTCGTCCGGAAGTTGGTGGTACAAAACTAAAATGCAGCTCCTAAGACACCGACTTCTGGAACTACTTTTTTGTACACATTGATACAATATTATCGAACAAAAGTAGGAAGCAATCAATTGAATTCTTGTATTGTTACCTACTGAGTTTAACCTGTTTATTTTGTTACTTGCTAAGATTTAATCAGTTTAGCCTAGACCAAACTATTTAGATTAGATTAGACTAACTAGATTATCTGGGTCTGTAATCCTACAGGCCCAGATAATCTAGCCAAACCGGGAAAAAAAAATCTAGAAATCGGGTTTGGCCGGTAACATATACATCTGTTTGATACTGACTGTACTAGAAAGAAACAAGGATGTACTCAATACTAAATCGTCTATTGCATTCCACAATGTGTGCTTAGGTTGTATAATAAAAATTTATGAAATCGTTGCCGACCCTTCCGGGCACAGCAAAATAGTAGGTGAGAAGAAGCTTTAAAAACTTTGTAGATACCGGATTGACACAACGGACATGCAAAAATGCTTCATATATGTTCTAAATTGCAAAAAAAAAAACGCCAAAAGTGCCAAAATAAGCAACATAGAATTTTTATAAATTCAACAAAAGAATGTTATTTTTTGTGTAGGTAATTTAAGAGTAAAAAAACAACAAGGGCTCAAAAAATTTACTACAAAACCATTACAAATTACTTAACTTACTAGAATTTAACAAGATATTATATATTTTGGTTTTGGAAACACTGTTTCAAATACTCAGTAATAAAATTGGACCTTCTATCCCATATTTTATTTTTTAATGTTTATATATTACATTTTTGTATTTGTCTAGTTAAAATGGTGGAAAACACGCACAAATTACCAGATTTAAGGTGAAACAAGCAATAACCTAAAGAAATCCGGTCTCTACTTATCAGTCTTCTTCTGAACTAAATCTAATGTTACTAAGTATATAATATTAGGTTTTTTATTAAATATATATATAAAGGTAAGTATATATATATATTTTACTGTTAACTAGTTGGTATTTTCAGTAACATAGACTTCTAACACAAAACATAAAATATCAATTAAATACCAAGTCTGTATTTCTTGCTTGGGTAGGCAGTAGAGGACTTCATACTCCCAATAAAAAGGTTTTGTAGTACATGAGGGACTAAAAAAAGTATACATTATTAATTACTTGGTGTAGGAACAACGAATTGTTGGGTGAATTGCTGCTCTCCTAGCTAGATTTCTGAGTAATCTGTATTTAGGAGGGACAAATTTTTAAGTCTACCTGTAAAGTAAGACCCATAAACTGGACTGGTAAGATTACAGAGTCAGGATTTGTTCCCAGCCAAGGTGAAATCGCTGAGGTAGCACATTAATAGCAATATGCTCACTCCCATTCGCACTTCATTTTTATTTTGCATAGAAGTATGAAACAGTCATTTTAATTACCTACCTATTATTTAAGTAGGCGTGGGGTTAATTTCTAATTTATTCTGTAAATAATTCTATTATTTTGTATGATAATTTTCTAAGTAGGTATTGCAAGATGAAGATGTTTTTTATTAAGATTATTCATTATACTTAATTATGGAGTTTCTTATTGTAAAGTGTAGGGTTTTTTTTTTTGTTTGATAGTAGGGATGGTAGGTAAAAAAACATTAATTAATTACACTGGTTGTCAACATTTAAAGTTTCATCGAGCCCCTCGAACTTTTTAGTTTTTATTTTTATATAGGTAAAGTAGGGTGTTATTAATAAAAAGATTTTAATTTTTATTAGCCATGAATTTTATTTGGTGGAGGAAATTATTTTTAAAGACAACATAAAAGTTTTCCAGTATATAAATAACTATCTATTTATAATTTTCTGGAGTATTTGGCTTCTGGTTGACCATTATTGGGCTCCATGGAGCCTGACAACGTTTTTTCTATTGATAATTAAATTCTGATGGAACCTTTATCTATGCTTATCGCAATTCATTTCAAAAACATTTTAAAAGTGTAACGGTGGAGTCATGTCAACTCTATTTTTTGTGTCAATTTTGACGTTCACAAGTGCCTTTTATGTACCTACCTGTTTGAAAAAAATTCTTTGACTGACTCCAGAGCTAATTGATTTTTTTAACCCATCTCGAGACAAAAAAATCTTATAAAATGTTCATCACAGTTTTTTAAATGGCATTATTTTAGTTTCACGATGTAATTCCATATTTTCACCAAGTCCCAATATACAAATCACAAATACATACAATTCATTGAGTAATACTATACTTACTTAATTAAAATTTAAAACATTATATTCATTACAATCAATAAATAAAATACTACATTAATATTCCGACCTCATCTAGTTTTAAAATTATGATTGACGTGTAAAAGTGTGTGCAAAACTGCAAACCCACTTACAAAAATAAAATCATTTAGGCCAGCCGCATACTTCCGGTTTCCTGATTCGGTTTCCGAATCTGGTATATCTAATCCTTAACGGTGGACCACTATTTACGACACACCCTGTATAATTATTACGTCATTGTAGTCGACCCTGAACAGTCGACTGGGTGATTTTTGTATAAACTGCTTGAAAACGGTTTTTTTTTAGACACTTATTTTTAGGGTTATGTTTTTGGGGTGTATGTATGTCATGGACCAAGTGATTATTAGGGCATTATAAAAAATGCCCGGGCACTTCAATAAATAAAATAAAATCTTTCTATTCATAGACACTGCTGACCTATGATAATAAAAACTTAAATTGACTAGACTTCTTAATTCGACTGGGTCGGTCGATAGGCGACGTAGGATGGAAGAGCGAGCGAAGGGCACCCCGAGGTTAGGTTTGGTTAGGTTACTTTAAACCCTTTACACAGAAATAGAAGCCCCGCAAAGCGGGGCTCCTCCGACAAAGAATGCAAGATTGAGCGAATGAGAATACTTACAAAAATTTCCAAAGACCACACGGTAATATTTATAATGTCGAGGCAATGTGATAATTATAAGGAAGTTCAAATTATAATATTTTTTTTCGCCCTAAGTAGCTTGTTATTATTCATAATGCCCGGGCATTATGAAAAATGCCAGTATGTATTACTTAGTCCATAACATGTATACCTAATGTATGTATGTATATTTCTTTGGCACGCTCTGTAACCTAAACGGCTTCGGTACTTGCCCGTGGTCCCCCAGTCTAGTCCCCCTTGGGGGTACCACGGGCAAAAATATTTGCCCGTGGTACCCCAAGGGGGACAAAGTGGTACCATGGGCAAATTATTTGGTCCGTGGTCCCCGCTAATAGCCAGCTTGAGAGGTGCCTTAGATTCGTCTTAATTGTGAGAGCAACACTGGGTATTTAAAAATTGAAAAAAAAACGGCCGATTTTTCGCGCAATACCTACCTATTAAGTAGGTATGTCGTTATTATTATTTTTTCTCAAAACTCATCGAGTAGGGTATCAAAATAAAGGGTTTTAAAAGGTGATTATAAAAATATACAGGGTGTTCGGCAGAACGTTGAACACACGAAAATGGCAGATAGGTGGGGTCGTCTGCTACCTACCCAGCACAAAAAAAAAATACCTAGGCCCATAGTTTTTTTTTTTTTTTTTTTTATTTTTTTTTTTTTTAATTCGACAAATTACATACCGTTCGAAAGGCCATACACCAAGGATGTTTCGATGAAATCCTAAGTCTTCAATCACTTTTAGTTTTATTTTAATGCAATGCAAAGAAAAGCTCAAAATCACGTTTTAACCCTTTTTGTAAAGTATGATGGCTTATAACTTTGTGTCTAGTTCACCAAACAACAATTTTAGATGAATCTACCAATAGTCGAGACAAAAACAAAAACGAAGTGTTGCCAGTTTCGTCTATCCTACATAAAGTTATACGCCTTTAAAACTCATGAATTTCGTTACTAAAAAAAAAATAAAAAAAAAACTATGGGGCCTGAGTAATTTTTTTTGGGCTGGGTAGGTAGCAGACGACCCCATATATCTGCCATTTTCGTGTGTTCAACGTTCTGCCGAACACCCTGTATGTAGTTAAAATTCGAAGTGACAAATCGTAAAAAACACCAAGAACTAAATCGTCTGCGAAATCTTTCACTTTTGTACCTAAACTAAAAAGCTGGAAATAAAAAAGGAAGAAATTAAAAAACCCGACTGCGGTGAAAAACTTAAGTTAGAAAAAAACTGAAAGCTAAAAACAAGCCCATTTTAAATTAACTAAGCTACAGATGGGAGCATTTACTAAATGAAACTCCGATATGATTTAGTCAGCTATTATTTGAAGACTGTTTCATTATTTAGATATCATCTTAAAATTAGCACTTTTTATCTCACACGTCTAACCAACTCTTTCTTTGACATACGCTTGAACGGTCGAACAGCAGATGCCATCAATTATGACCGGCCTGCATTATAAAAGAGGTCCAACCTCTACATCAGCTACGCCCATCTTTGAATAAAAGGATTGGCATGGCTCCATTACCAAACAAGACTTTAAAATAAAATAGTATTTTGTACAATTCAAACATCTTGCCGAGTCCAATCCACATCAAAAGGTTGCTTCTCTAAGTTGTGAAGGATTGTAGGGCGAGTCATCCAGCTTGGACACAGAGTTTTAAGAAAGAGGCCGAGAGAAGGATCCAGTTCGGTTGGGCAGCGTTTGGAAAAGGTCGTCAAGTCTTCTCGTCCTCAGCTACATGGACCCTCGACTTTAAAAAGGTGGCCGGGACTGACTGGATTCGGAAGGCGGAGGACAGGGTGTTATGCGCAGCCTGAGAAAGGCATATGTCCGGCAGTTGCCTACAATAATAGGCTGAGTTGATTGATTGATTTATTTTAAAATATAATTATGTTAAAAACAAATTATTTTATTTTGTTTGTATGGGCAAACAAATAGTTTAGTAAAAATAAATAGAAATAACAATAAACATGACAAATATTAAAGTACCCACTTCATTTTCCCCAGATTACAAAATTACAACATAGTCGTAGCTGAAGGCAAACGCGAGTGTTTTACATAAAAATATTTGAATGGAGAACGCCATCTATGGTTTGTTGTCCGAACTAAATCTGAAGGCTAGCTGTGAATCTATTTGTCGTTTTGAATAACATTTTGTTATTTCTTGTTTTATACAGCACTAGCTTATGCCCGCGGCTTCGCTCCCGTTAAGTATTATTATTAATTAGGTATATTTTTTGCGGTTGTACTGATAGTTCAAACTAATACATTTACATCCTCCATCATCCCTTATTTTATCCCCATGGGGGTTGAATTTACCAAAATCTTATTTAAGCGGACGTCTTCATCATAGTAGCCCCAATCTTTAATTTCAGTTCAATCAGTCGAAAATCTAAGAAGATTTATACAAACTTTCATCCCCTATTTTACCCTCTTAGAGGTGGAATGTATCAAAATCCTTTCTTAGAGGATGCCTACGTCATAGTAGCTATATGCATGCAAAGTCTCAGCCCGATCGGTTTAAAATTGACAAAGTTTCATACAAACTTTCATCACCTATTTTATCCCCTTGGGGGTAGAATTTATCAAAATCCTTTCGTAGGGGATGCCTACGTTATAGTAGCTATATGCATGCAAAGTCTCAGCCCGATCGGTTTAAAATTGACAAAGTTTCATACAAACTTTCATCCCCTATTTTATCCCCTTGGGGGTAGAATTTATCAAAATCCTTTCGTAGTGGATGCCTACGTCATAACATCTACCTGCATGCCAAATTTCACCCTGATCCCTCCAGTGGTTTGGGCTGTGCGTTGATAGATCACTATGTCAGTCAGTCAGTCACCTTTGAGTTTTATATAATATTTAGATTACGCCAAGTTCAGAAATACAAATTAAAAAGTGGACTCTAAATAGGCGTAAGGTAAACTAACAGACGGGAATGGCAATCTTTGTACCCTTGCACCCTCAGACTAAGTATCCTCATAATATACAGGGTTATTGGAAAAACTTCAACAACGTCCACTGAACAACTTTTACTATGGGACTAAACCGGAAATCGCGAAAAAAAAAATCAGCTGTTCCCTACATTTTGACGAGTTATACGAACATAAATGTAGGGAACAGCTGATATTTTTTTCGTGATTTCAGATTAGGTCCCATAGTAAAACTTGTTGATAATGATGAGTGCAATGACCTCTTAAAAGGTTGTTAATGTTTTTCCAATAACCCTATATATTAGTATAATTATATACAGGGTCCCATTAAAATAGACGGGCAAATTTTAACACAGCGCGCATACATTTAATTGATTTTATTTTGACCTAAAATAGATTGCCGATATATTAGTGTATTTCCGTTAGCTGATTATTTTTCTTCTTATATTTGTTTACCATCGTCCATAATTTGGTGGTCTGAATGATTTCTAAAAGTTCTATTATAAAAGGTATAATTATGAGGATACTTAGTCTGTGCTTGCGCCCCTAGTCGCCGCAGGAGACGCCCTGGGCGTCGGGAATCAATAGCCGATTCCCGGCCACCGTAGGCGCCGGCTTGCGGATGGCGAGCAATGGGCAGCTCGCCGGTGGTTAAGGACCAGGCCCGGGTCGACGGCGTGTTGTGTTCCACGCGCGTCTCAAGGAGATGTCAGCCCTAACTGACGGGGTCCGCTAGGGCTGATGCCTACCAGGGTCGCGGGTTGTTCGAAAGAGTTACCGTGACCCATGGCCAAAGAGTATAATAATATATCGGGTACCCATGGCACAGGTAAAGAATACGGGTGGGTTCTATGTTATGGGTTTGGTTTCCGCACTTAGTCCTTTAAATGGACTATTGTGCGTGGGCCACGGCGGCAGTCAGTGGTTATTCCAACTGAAAGAACACGGGTGAGTTTTAGTCAGTAAAAGTCTGACACGCCCTCTCGCACCGCCCAGAGCGGGACAAGTTACTTGATAATTTTAAATTTCCCACCAAAAAAAAATTAAAATAAAATGTAAACTAAGTCACAAAATGTGGATAAAAAACGACCACTTGCACGCTTCTAAATGTGACTCGCTCGACAGCTAGCTGTCACTCACTATACATACTTTTTTTGTAAATAAGCGACTTCTTTTACACATTAATTAGTTAGTATGCCTCGTTGTGCAGCTCTTGACTGAAACCATACGGAGACAATGTATTTCCCAAAATTGTTAAAATACTTTATCACGAGCTTTCATTGTAGACTGTCAGATTGAGCGTCTAATAGACACCGTAGAGCGCTGTCCAGTTTTGGCAACATTGTCAAATTATAATGTGCGTTTTGTTTAGTGCAGAATGGTGCAGAATTAAACATTTTTATTTATTTCTTATTGGCAACAATAGTCTTGGTATTGATTGCGTCCTTTCAGTTCAGTGACGCATCCAGTGGCCATTTTGGTAAAATTATGTTAACCGACCAAATTCAGACACCTTCCACCACGTCTGTTTTGTACGTAACTAGTGAACTTCTCAAATAGTTAACACCTTTCGCCCGCACTTCAAGCTAATCAATAAACGCTTGGATTCGTGTTTGTAATACGCAATTTTTGCGATCTTTACGGTCTGACCGTATTTTTCTTCCCGAGTTAGTGTTCTTTATTTCAACACTTAATTACGACTTACCAAGATGACGAACTTAATACAACAATTAAGTTTAAGTAATAGTAATTACAATATTGACTACGATGTCGCTGGTGTGGAACCCCCCGCTGCTGAGGAGAAGAACTTCGGCGATAGCGCGTCGCTGAGCGCTGACGAAAGCAATCGGCAGAGCCCAGTTTTGTCCACTCCGGACACCGAGTGTTACTCTCTGAGCCTGGGTGCCGGGCCTCTGTGGTGGTCCTGATGTTCCAGCTCACGGCTCGGCACCGCCCGGAGGGTTGAATGGCGGGGCTGCGAGCCCCGCTACCCCATCAACACCCAGCCACGACGACAGTCGTGACTTGTTGAGTGCCCTTCTATGGACCGGGGCGAGTTCACTAGCAAGCAGCGAGGAGAGCCTCCTCTCCGAGTCGCCATCACCGACGCACGCTCACCCGGCCTTCGATCACCAACGCAGAGAAGTGACTATCAGCAAGATCCTCGAGCGCAAGGACAGGCAGCCCGTTAAGGTGGACTTTCAAATCTTTCTCACCGAAAACACTCTCAACCACTGGGAAGCTGTGGTTCATGGAGGCACTATCTACCTGCGCATGCCGGGTGTACTCCAGTCAGGCAGCAAGGAGAGCTTCATGGTACTGCTTGACTTCGCTGAAGAGAAGCTCAATTGTACTAACTGCATCATCTGCGTGCTAAAGAGCCGTCCAGACCGCGCAACCATGCTCCGCACATTTATGTTCATGGGTTTTCAACTATTGGCCCCAACCTCCCCACTCATGCCCCAGGAAATCAACAACCCTGAGTACATATTCCTGCACTACAGTATGCAGTAACACTGACTATTCGAGTTTCGTTAAGTCAGAAATTTTAAGCTACAGCTAGGGTAAACTTGTCTTGTATTACTAGTATAACCTCGAGCTTGCCTGTTATTTCAAAACAATTTGATTTATTTGCCCGGTCTTGAAGGGAGTGATTGATAGCATGACCGTCAACATGGGAGAATGGAAAAATAAAATGTGTAGCGGTGACCCAAGTAACACGGGAAAAGAGTGGGGCAGGAAGATGATGATTTATGAAATAGCCTCCCAGGCGATCATTAGTATTAAGATAACATAAGATTAGTATTCTAGGGTAAAAAAAAAATATCTTGTGTTAAATCCGACTCTGACTCGCACATGGCTGCTTTGTTTTTCGAACAACCTTTTTCTCAAAGGACTTAAAAATTTTCGTGCACTTATCTTCAGCAAGAATAATATGTGCATCTCACTTAAGCATTCCACCCCTGTGCACACTCACTGGAGCCTTAGTTTAGAACTTTTGTGTAACTGTAGTATTAATAATATTGTGTAAAAGTAATTATTACTTTATTACTGATTTCTCGCCGTTGCGCGTGCCATGTATTGATGTAAATCAGGCTACTTGTTGTTGTGACTTGTGTTTATAATACCATCAATTTTGTGATTTGGACTCCTTTGGTTTTCTTTTTGAAACCTATTACTTATTATAAGTGTATTACTTGAGTTAAATAATGATTATATTATACTTGCGACGCGCCTTTGCTTCGCACGGTTTTAATTAAGACTTCACAAAACATCGAGATTTCTTTATTATAATAATATATAAATTTAATATTAACATATTATACACGTCAGGATTCGTAAAAATCCAATATTTATGATAATTATCAAAATATCTATCTCATATATCTATTAAATAATATTTGACATAATTGTATCCAATATATTCTGTAAGTGGTTTGTCTGTTTTAGTTGTAGAATAAAGTTTGGTGTGAATATTTGACGTTTTTTATTATAAAAGACAAAAAAATAACAACAATAATAAATGAACAGTTTTTGGATTCGTGGACGGCGTGCAATAGGAGAGGTCTATGTCCAGCAGTGGACTGCTATATGCTGAATAAAAATTCAAACAACAGTGTTTGAAGATGGGAGGTCCTAGGTCCTAGTACCATATAAAAATACGAGTACATATCTGCGATCGAAAAGGTTTTTTTTTATTCTGACCCTTTTGTATTCAAGTCGCAAGATAAAGCTTAGTTTTATGTTTCTATTGAGACTTGGGTGGATAATAAAAATAAATCTTTATTTATCTCAACATCATAACATAACACTGGCACTGATTTAATATACCTACCTACCACCTACTGAATGCTTTTTAAATAGAGAAAGGCGTCTGTGATGGGAGGGCCCTGAGTTACAGATCACCAGGCTCTCCTAGATAGGACATTTTACTTAACAACGAAAAAAAATAAAGTTAAGATATTATTAAGTAAGTATCTTATTACGAATGTAAAATTGCAATGTAGTATAAGCATACAAAATTAAGAAAGAAAAAATTCCAAGAAATAGGAGCAGCTGTTCCCTACATTTTGAAGAGTTATGCGAACATAAATGTAGGGAAATGCTGTTTTTTTTTTCACGATTTCATGTTTGGTCTCATAGTAAAAGTTGTTCATAATGATGAGTACAATGACCCCTTAAGAGGAAAACGGTGATTAAAATTTCATCCTGTATAGGTAATATATATATAAATTACTGAACCGCTGGCACCAACAGTTCAATGCCTTGAAGAGGTGGAATGATTTGTGTGTGGTGTTGAAGGAAAATTGTCAGTTCTGTTCATTTTGGGGCAAGTGGGTAGATAGGTAGGTATTGTAACGGTCAACTGTACTCTACTTATACCTAAACATGGACTTTTTACATTAGGTAAAGGTCATGTGCGTAGGTTTCTTGTGGCTAGTTCCTGCCGGTTGAATATGAAGCTTTGCTGCGCGACATTGCTGCGTCACATTGCTGCTGTGCACGGAATTTAATCTCTTATAAACCTATAGAGAATATATGGGCACCAGTAGTGCTGCGGCAGCACTGCTGCGTTCTGCTGAGATCAGAATGATAGATTAAAACACTAACATGCTGCGTAGGTGCTCGTGGAGGTAGGTTGAAAAATGATTACATTGCATAGTAGTTAAGATATATTGATTTCAATCACCTATCATCATTGTGCGTTAGATTTGGGGTCAGTCCATCTAGTATTTGTACAATATAACATAATGGGAAAAAAATACTCCTATTTGTTATAATGCTCAATATGTATAACTTATGAACGCAGTGAAGTACCTAGTACTCCAGGTGGACCTGCCCTAAATCCATCCACAATTCAACATATAACACTCATGAGGCTTCAAGGATCAGTCAGAAAGCAGTTGTCAGCCAATCATATGCAACTACTATTGTGTGAGAAGGAATGCAAGTCCCTATCTATATTTGCTTGAATACATGAGTTTACATGTTCACTAGCTTCACTGCTCATCACTGGGTCTATTCCTTTCTCAGAGACACTGTGAAATAGCATGCATTTTTTCCGTGCCCACTGGCAAGTTTGACTTAGTGCCACACTTAGGTACTCTTAATATCTACTATTCATTCCGTAGGTTAATGATCTGTGCCACATTATGCAAGGAAGGACATACTATTTTTTTCCTTGTGGGTAGATGTAACAAAAGGTGAAAATAAATTTTACTCATGTTTTAAAAATTTATTAAAATTACAAATACCTTCAAGTTTAATAATTAAACTTATACAAATATAAATGCTAACATAAAGTACCAACCCGTATTATAGTGTTTTCTCCAAAAAGGTATTACACAATAATCAAAACAACACTATTTGAAATCATGGAAGCATAGGAAATCTCTAAAATCAAACAATTTATTTACATTAATTTCATTGCACACCGGTTAAGTTTCGATCACATAGGTCTCATTGTCAGAATTGATGGCTCTGTTCCAAAACAGGATGTCAAACTGAGGCAGAATTACAGAAAAATTGTTCAGGAACTTAAGGCAGAATGTAGTTTGGTAGCAGACTCCACTTCGTTCAAGAATTTTATACTTGATGTGTTGAACTGTCTTCAGCAGCAATTGGGCATTCGCACAGGGTCTTGTCTTGTTACATGGTGTCTCCGAGCAGGCCAAGGAAGATACAGCACAGGTAGTGGCAGAGATTGTGCTATGTCATCTGAAGTTGAACAACTTTACGGTTGCTGATATCAGGCAGTGCCAGTGGAACAAGCAGGCGCTACCAAGCCCAGGACCATTTTCTGCAAGGAAAGACTTGGCGAAACCAATTGCTAGACTAAGCAGGGCCTTATACATGTTCTTAGCGCATACGGCTCCCGGCACCAAGCACTGGATGACCTCAATAACATCGAGCAGGACCGTGAGAATGCCATGTCTTCCATCGCATCAGCATTGTCGTCGTCTGTGGTCGTCGTCGCCGCCTCCATCACCGACACAGAAGCAGGCCCGGCGTACTGCCAGTGCCGCGAAGAAGTCATTCCGTGCACATTTTAGGTATTATCACCGTTCAGGTAGCAGTTTTACCACAGGTTTTACTGATTTATTTACTTCCTACTTTTCTGCTGTCAACAGTGTCAACCGCTGCAGTCCGCACTCTATAGCATTGACATACAACAGTATGGACTGGAAATACCTACGAAAAAAGGGTGCATACCTACAACTGGTATTGTCTCATAAAATGGCTGCCATTGCTAGTGTTGTGTCTATCAAGGAACATAGGTGTTACTATAACTAGTATCGATACTAAATACGAGTCTTACTAGTTATCACGTTTAGATCATACCTAATATTATGTATACCTACAAAGTCCGTTGTAATTGTAACAGAAAAAGATGAGTAGGTTATCTTACTTTCCGTTATCTATAAAAATAAATAAAATTGAAGTGTCTGTTGGTACTGTCAAAATAACAGCTTTTTACTAAATGCTTATAAAAATCTAAACAGTACTATTAACAAAATGGCATATTTTTTTTTTTTGTCTGTGTCTGTCTGTTTGTTCCGGCTAATCTGAAACGGCTGGACCAATTTTGACGGGACTTTCACTGACAGATATGTTACAAGGAGTAACTTAGGCTACCTTTATTTTAGAAAAATAATTAGGGTTCCGCGCAAAAAAAGCCATGCATAAATTATTTTTGCGTTTGGTAGCCAGGATGGTTATAGGCTATTTAACATCACGTTACGACCCTTAGGAGCCGAGAAAAACTTTTGAAATTTCAATGTTAATAGATAGGGGAGGACAGTGTAGGCCTGTCAACAAGTACTAGGTACTTAACAAAATAGAAAACATTGTAAAAGCCAATTATTTTAAAAGCGTAACCATTGAGTTTCTTACCGTTTCTTCTCCATAGGAAACTACCAATTGGACCCGTGCACCTAGCTTCTGACGTTTCATAAAAGTGTCCATGTAGGTTTATGTGAAATATTTTGATTTTGGTGCTGTGAAGTGTGAACCACAGGCCGGACCTAGCAAGGTCACTCGGACTGAATAAGACGCAGGATTATTTATGTTAACATCGCAGAATATACCGGTATCGTTTCAGCGGAGGAACTAGTTTCGGAAACTATTACGCCAAGTCGGCAACGGTACAACACTATTCCATTATGACATATTATTGTAAACAAACGAACGAATTAACAAATATAAAAGAAAGGCCTGTTATACGGAAATGAACCCAAATATCAATACTTTAGCCATAAATTCATGATCACGTTACAATTGTATCATCGAATGTGTATTATTGTATGTATTAATGCATGAAAACCGGCTACTAACCTGTGCAAAGACAATTGAGGTTGATTTTCATTCTTTCTTGCACCACACTTCACAATACAACACACAGGCATGTTGAATTTCTGTTTCCCAACATTTACATGCAGTTTTAACAGGTAAAATCCTCGTAATTTTCTTGCAATCCTCAATAATACAAAAAATAAACAACCATTTGACAGCAAAACTACCATGAAATTCTTCGCATAAGATGGCTGCTATGGCACTTACCTACAACTGTCACTACGTCACGATAAAATATTGCCATAATGAGCAACAACTTAAATATTGTTGTCTCTTTTATCAAATAAAATTATCTCATTAGAAAGAATGAGACATAATGATATTTCACATTCTGAATCATATTTCACTCATATTTGTATAAGCAAATGTATGTATAGAATAACGCGGCATCTCCATGTTTTATGTACCTCAATGCTCTATAGTTACTTTACTCTTTGAGTCCGCAGCAGACAGCAGCACACGTAGGTAGGGTGCGTTCCGAATTAGGAATGTAATCGATTTGAGAATACCCCGTTAGCGTTTAGCCCGCTCAAATCGATTACATTCCTAACTCGGAACGCACCCTTCGGACTGTCATCAATTTCTATAGACGACAGCGACGACCTCTGCAGTTTGGTGGGTTAAAAAAAAACTTGGCAACCATCTTGTCTTGTTTGTCAAATTGTCAAACAAATGTCATTGTTGTGTTGTCTTGTCAACTCCGGCTTCCACTTTCCCGACGTTGATGCGCTTCCCGAAATCCCGACTTTATCTCAGCTAATTCTGTTAAATTGTTACTGTTATTTGTTTTGTTAAGTTTTGTTTTTATTTCATAATATTGTAAAATATTGTTATCAATTTGTTTTTCGTTGGTAATTTTTGTTGTTTTGTTAACATGAGTGAACTCCGAAGAAGATATTGTATTTTTGGCTGTGATGCTTTAGGTAAGTGTTTATTACAGTACCGTAACGTATTTACCTTTAATATAAACAAGAAAAAGTTTTGTTATTTTCCAAAATTTCATTTTATATATCCATATTCTGATATTCATGAATTTCGTTCCATTTTCAGTTACATACGGTGTACCCCTTCACCGGTTCCCAAACCCTGACAACCGCCCTGATTTGTTCGCTGCTTGGATAGCGGCTGTTGGCAGCAAGATTACAGAAACTGACCGTACAAAGGTGTACAAGAACAAAAGAATATGTGATCACCATTTTGATCCCACATTCAAGACCACTGGAGGTCATCTTATTTGTTCAGCAATACCAACAGTTAATTTGAATCGTAAGTAGAATTAAATTAGCTCAATATATGTGAAAAAAAAAAACATTTATTACAATACAAAATTAATTCAGATTAGCAATTGTTTGGTCATATTCGTCTCGTCAGATAAGTAACTTATAAAGTACTCTGAAAATTGTGGAATGAACAAGGATTTAGGATATATTATTTTCGCATTTGAATCAAATCCCTGTAAAACTACTGAGCTGTACAAGTGAGTTGTAAAGTGACGCAGCAAAACTTTGATTGTGACTCCGGTCTTAAAGACTAGGTTTTTGAAGTTTAATAATGAAAAATTTAATCTGAAGATTATTTCAATGTATGTATGGGAAACCATCCATCCAACTGGTGATAATATTGCAATGTTATGTTACAGGTGTTCAGCAAACAATCAGTATCTTTGTGGAGACAGACCATAGCTACTGTCAGCCTAGAAGGGAATCTGGTCATGCCAGACCTATGATTGATATCATCAACCTACCTGGTCCATCCAGATCTGGACCTTCAACTGCTGTTGATTCTACAGAATTCTCAGCGCCAACTGTATCTAGCCATGCTCTCACACCATTGATGAAATTTGATGAAGGTACTTTATTTTTTTTTATCACTATTATTATAATGTGAATTGGTGTGGTGTTTGTGTGGCCTGGCATGGTCAGAAACAGCACAAGATAGAGAAGTTTGAAAGGCAACAAGGGATGGGAGGCCTTTGCTCAGCACTGGGACATACCATGGGGTACAAAAAAACTACCGACTTTTTTATAGATTAACTTACCATCCATTAAACATACTGTCGCTAATCTAAGTGACGTAACTGATTCGAAGCATATTTTACAGTACAGTATTACTACTTCCTTTATTTCATTACTAGCTTCTTCCCGCGACTTCGTCCGCGTGAAATTTCACCCCCCCCAATTCACCCCCTTAGGGGATGAATTTTGAAAAATCCTTTCTTAGTGCACCCCTAGACCTCATAAGGAACGTACGTGCCAAATTTGGAATCTCTAGACCCAGCGGTTTGGGCTGTGCGTTGATATGTCAGTCAGTCAGTTCTCCTTTTATATATATAGATTTACATATAAATTATATTTTTAAATATTAGCATATAAAAACATTTAAAAATATAAAAAATAGTAGCCCACCGGTATCGGGAACAGGGTCCAAGCTACCGGCGGTCAGGGCTCCAGAGAGAGGAACCTCCTAACAATGCGGGCCGTGTCCAGAAGTACTGCTTTCTGAATCAAGCCCTTGATCCAGCTGCCCAACGAGAGCCTCCTTAGGTGTTGGTCGAGGCTCTTGGCTATTAACCCATTGGCAGTCACGACTATCGGCACAATGATCGCTGAGTCCACATCCCATATGTCGACAACCTCGCGAGCCTTATTTGTTTATCTTTCTCGGCTTTCACGAGGTTCTCATCATGTGGGACGGTTATGTCAACAATCATTGCGCGCCGCTTTGATCGATCCACCACCACTATATCAGGCATATTGGCAACAATAGTCCTGTCAGTGATGATGGATCGATCCCAGTACAATGTGATATTACCATTTTCGAGAACTAGGTCGAGTACATACCTGTAGTACGGCACCTCCGATTCCACAAGGCTGTATTTCAAAGCAAGTTGCTGATGAATTATCCTGGCTACAAGGTTGTGTCTATGCAAGTACTCAAGTATTACTACTATTGTTATCGTTTTAATAATAAATATTTTAACAGATACGTCACTTCGTGAGATCTTTGTTTTTATTTTGTTCGGAATATATGATCAGCTATCAGATTCGACTTTGAAAATGTATCAAATTACTATAGTTAGGTCGGCTTCGTCCAAAATTAGCGACGATATTTCATAAAAATTCAGCAAATCTTTAGTCTCTTGCGCGAGCAATTTTATCTAATATACCTGAACATCTTAAGTATGTATGTTTTAAATTTTAAATTTAATCTTTCAGGTAAAACTTCCGAGTATCTTCAGAAAAAGGCTGAAACGACATGTGCCAGAAAAGCAAGACAAATGCAAAATGAAGTAAGGAGATTGCGCCAAAAAGTTAAAACTTTAAAGTTGCGCATTAAGCAAGATAGAAACAATAGTGCTAATAGGGATTTTGAAAAATTATCTCGTAACATGTCTGAGTCAGCTAAATTGTTTACTCGAATGCAATGCATAGAAGGACAGAAGAAAAATAAGGGGCATAGATTTACCCAAGAAGAAAAGATTTTATCACTTTCAATTTTTAAGAAAAGCCCTAAAGCTTATACGTTTATGTGCAAACATTTTACTTTACCGTCTAAAAAAGTCCTGAAGTCACTGCTTACTTAAATAAAATTGACTCCAGGCATAAATTAAATTGTTTTTAAAGAATTAAAGTCCACAGTGTCGAAAATGTTGCAACAAGATCGTCTGTGTACGTTAGTATTTGATGAAATGTCCATAGCTCCCCAAATTCATGACAATGTATATTATACAGACGATCTTGTAGGTTTTGAGAACTATGGGAACTGTAAGACGCAAAAGATTGCCAATCATGTTTTGGTGTTCATAGTCAAAGGGGTAAGGAAAAATTACAAACAACCAGTAGCTTACTACTTTACGCAAACCTTAAAAACATCAAAACTTAAATAAATTTTAGTAGACGTTATAGCTAACGTACAAGCTACTGGTTTAATGATAATCGCAACTGTATGCGACCAAAGCTCGCCGAAGCTAAAACTGCATATTTTCAAGCAGGAAAAGAATGGCGAAAGGACATAATTAATGTTAACAATCATGAAATAATCCCGCTGTTTGATGTTCCCCACTTGATAAAAGGAATTAGAAATAATTTATTAAATATTCATTGCCGTGCCCCTAGCGCCCGGCTACAACTCGATAAAATAATACGTACAATAAATAAGTAGAAATCGTTGTATTGATTAAAAAATAGTCAAAAAGTTTTTTTCTCTATTTAATAATGGTTTTAGTTGTACCATGCACTTGAGACAAAAATAAAACGAAAAAATCATGCATTCATGTCTCTGTCGCATAAATACGACACGAGCGGTAGGGGCACGGAAATATGTGTCGCATAAATGCGACACAAGCGGTTAAAAGGTTAAATAAAGAAATGCATTATATGCACGAAATGCGTTAAAAATAGTAAAGTGGGAATACTTTCAGCGGGTTTTTGAAGCCGACAAGTCGCATAGAGAGTTGCGTATGCTGTCCAACTTGACCAATGAACACATAGCTCCCGGCAAAAAAAAAAAATTGGGTAAAAATGCGGCTCAAGTAAGTATTAAGAGTTACAGTATGGCAGTTGCTACGGACAATGTAAATTGTAAGAGGAGATTGTCCCTCAGAATGTCGGGATCTAATACCATTTTTATTATTATTTGATAAACTATTTGATTCATTTAACGCGTCATCTTTTACGCCGCTAAATGGTAAAATATACAGAGCTGCTGTAAAGCGCAATTCTCCTCATCACATGTTATGGCAGGATGCATTAAAAATGTTAAAAACCGCCAAAATATTGAAAAAAAGTTATGAGGAGAAAATTGAAAAGTCTGTACTTACCAACTTTAAATAATTTGATTCGAAGAATCGAAGGTTTTAAATCAATTTGGCAATTATTATCAAAAAAATATTCCTTTGACGCAATGCTGCCACGCAATTTTAACCAAGACCCACTCGAAAATTTCTTTGGAAGTGTTCGAAGTTTAGGTGCTCGAAATGTTATGCCAAACTGTGTGGGATTTGAGAGAGCATTTAAAACTTTGTTATTAAATAATTTCAGCACAAATCATTCTGTAAATTCCAATTGCGAAGAGGATTCGAACGAGTGTCTACAATCTCTCTCCTTTTTCCTCAAAAATAAAGAATTGCTCTCTTAGAATTCCAAAATATTGTAATTGATCAGCCTCTGAACGTTATGCAAAATACAAGAAACATTTCTGATTCAACGGCTGATCAAAGAACATGTCTGTGGGTGGGCCTTGACCACGGATATCTATGGCCTTGACGAAGTGTCTACAAAAAGTCGTCAAAGGTTGTAAAAATTGTAAAAGCAAGCTGCTAGGCAATTCAGACAATGAAATGTACAGGTACACACGTGCCAGAGAATATTGCCAAAATAAGAACTCGCTGCTATCCCTCCGACTGCCTAGTAGCTTGTTTTCAGGAAATACAAGAAGAAATTGTTGCATTTTTAAATAGGTAGGTAATGATTGCCACAAAAAGAATATTAAAGAAAGAATAAAAACCTTCATTGATTTATTCACCGATTTTAGTTTTATGGATTGTGAAATGCATCGAGACAAATTAAAAAAAATGTTTTGTTGACACATCCATAAATAGAATATTAGAAGGCAAAATCACCTACGAAGGTGAGGATATTACAAAAAAACCAGCTCAAACATATTTTAATACTTAAGCTTAAAACACATAAATATTAATTTGTTTGATGTTATTAAAAGGATATTATTCTGAAATTCATGTTTTTTTTTATTTAGGTCAAAACCCTGATTGTGACCCTGAACATTATAATAAAAACTCGCTACTCATAGTATATAGGTAGGTGACGTGTATATTTATTAGAGCCTTAGTTCACCCACCAAACTAGGTGGCAGCACTTTCCATTCATGCGTGATGCGAGTTGTTACTCTTTCCCTCTTCGCCTCGGCCCACATACGTAAGTCTCTCTCATCTTAAATCTCTTTGGTTACCTATCTATTCAGGCATTTATCGATGACATTTAGATAAAAAATCATAACAATATTTTTAGGAACCAGAAGTGGATTTTATTGAAAAAAGAAATAACGGCTATGAACTATTTTAATACAATCGAAAAATATTAATAAGTAGAACAAAAATAATTATGAGAATATAACACAATATAACACAGCTGAGAGTGTGAACGCTCCGACCTTTGGCGGGAAAACAAAAGGGACCTGTCATCTGTTTGACACTTCTTTTATAGGCGTGATAATCTATGCGTAATTTATCTATGGTGATGCTACTCGCTACTGTTCATTCCACAGAGGTTCATTCCCAACACGGCCTCTCCTGATTGAGCGTCGTCCTCGACCGCATCTGATCTGTTGCTGGGTCTTGGTATAGGCAGCGCATCATGTTCACCGTTTAGTTCTTCATCAGATTCATCTGAAGGCCATATAACACAAATATAAAAACACCTGAAAGTCAACTTTATAGGCAACTCAAGCATTCATCTCTCAACCAGCTAATTCATACGTCACATTTCATTTCCATCTCACAAAAACGGTAATTCGAAAATGCATCCATCCTCAACTTAAATCATCATCTACAGAGACGTCTCACTTAAAAACACAAACCATATGATACAGGGTCGAAGTCACCGTTGCGCGCGTTTCAGGAAGCTTTTACTGCAAGGACAAGTTCCTCTACACACTGCCACAGGTCTTACAGAATAAACCTGCCTCAGTGTGTCAGTTCTGTTAACTGATCCAGTAGCATCTACATCGGACCGTCATTACACAACACCAACCCAGTAACATCTACATCGGGTCTCCAATGATATTGATCCAGTAACATCTTACATCGGATCATCTATCAGCACAGATCCAGTAACAAATACTTTGGATCGTTTATCAGCACAGATCCAGTAACATCTACATCGGATCATTTATCAACACGAACCCAGTAACAACTACGTCGGGTCTATTCGAGTAACACAGTCAAGTAGATAAACATCAGACTTAACCAGCTGACACAACATAAATATGTGCAAACACTCACTTTCAAAGAACGCTGTACAGGTTTCAGGGCACCACTCCCCTCGCCAGGGTACCATATACTCAGCCGCAGCCTGTGTCGCCCTGCTGAAGTATTCAACGACTCTTTTGTTACCATCTGTAGAAGACTGCATTAGAACAGCACCGTACCCCGCACTGCTAGCGTCAGTGTGTACTTCCGTGGCTAAACTAGGATCAAATATGATTAAAATGGGTTCACTCGTCAGGCACTCGATGATCTCCTGGCGAGCCTTCTCTTGTTCTGGTCCCCATGCGAACTTTTCATTCTTTTTGGTAAGTTTGGCTATACAAGCTGTTTTGACTGCAAAGCCTTTTAAATACCGCCTGAAGTATCCAGCGAGTCCTAAGAACTGCCGGACTTGCTTGACATTTTGTGGCGAACGGCTGTTTACTAAGGCTTCTACTTTGTGAGGGCTCGGCCTTACCTGACCCTGACTCACCACCCGTCCTAGATACTCCACTTCGGTTGTAACGAATGTGCACTTACGCAAATTAATAGAAAAACCTGATGTCGAGAGCGTGTGAAGCACTTTCCTAAGGAGTTAAAGGCCTTCCTCCACAGTATGGCTCATCAATAAAACGTCATCGACGTAAATTAGGACACTACCCGCCTCTATAAAGCTATTTAGAGTTTTATTAATGATCCGCTGGTATACGATGGGAGAGTTCGTCAGACCATATGGCATCTTAACAAATTCGTAATGACCTTCGGGGGTGACGAAACCAGTCCTGTGTATTGAGGCCTCATGGATTCTAATTTGGTGAAAACCAGTTGCCATGTCTAATGAGCTAAAATATTTAAAACTACCCAACCTATCAATATGGTCGTCGATCAATGGCATCGGATAACGACCTTTAATTGTGATTTGATTCAATGCCCGAAAGTCAACACACATTCTATCTCTGCCATCTTTTTTCCTCACTAGAATTATAGGACTTGAATACTCTGACTGTGACTCCCTCACTATTCCCTTATCAAGAAGATCTTTAATTATGTCTCGTACTTTTAGTTTTTCTTGGTAAGACAGTTTATACGGGCGGTAAACAATTATTGGCGTTTGGCTTGTTAAATTAATGTGCATTTCTCCAGTGGTCACAGTAGAACTCGCAGTTCCAGAAATTAGGAAGTCCGAAAAGTCATTAATGATAGACATGGGTAACTCTTTATGTTTACCTATAATAAGAGGCGTAACAAAATTGGCGTCCGTACCTAATAATGGCGTTCACTTGACGTGATGAAGTCTTAGTAGTATTAGATATTGTTAGGTACTGCCTGTCTTTTGTACGTACATAGGTTACGCCATCGCGGTTAAGTATGTCGGTTCCAAATTATTATAGATGTAAACATACATGAGGAAGGTACAACTACGAAATCAGCTTCAATGGATATTTCAGGGAACTCAACGGTCAAAGTAACGTAAGAAGTTGAAACTATTTTCCTTTTCGCTGATGCCCTTAAGTACCTACGCATCGTCTAGTCTTTGGTTGGCATGACAGGTATTTTAAAACGTTATCAGAAATCAAAGAAGTATTCATTGCACCGCTATCAATTAGTACATCGACCGGGATGCCTTGGACTACTGCCGTAGTAATGTCGTTACTCTTATGAGAATTTACTAAAGACTGATCAACTTCTTTACAAAGATTGATGTTACGCGTGTTACGATTTCCCGATTGTTCTTTTGCAAAACACTTAATTTCATCATGTTCGAGCTTTTTACAAAAAGTACATGGGACTGATGTATTTGAACTTGATTGTGATTTTTCCTCCGGTTTGTCAACACGCGGTTTCTTTTTTTTTGACAACGATAACTTTTATGTCCAGTTTGCCCACAGTTAAAACATTTGATCTTAGGTTGACTCGCATCATCACGCCGTTTGAAAGTTGGTACGCGATTATCTTGTTTTCCGCGGCTAGGCTTGGTATATATCGATAGAAACGAAACTAAACTATCAGCAGTTAAGTTGGCGTTTGCTGCTGCAGCCCTCACCTGCGCGTCCGCTATACCCCGAATAACTATATCTGTCATCAATTCTTCGCTCAAACCCTTGACTATGCGAAGCCGTAGATAATAATGATCGACGAGCGTATTCAGCATACGTACTAAACTTATCTGACGTGCTATTTATGACATCGGCAAGTATATTAGCAAAGTCGAGCTTACTTGGGCAAAGAGGTTTGAACTCCCGCTTAAAATTTGTCCAAGACCGATCGTTGGTCACCCACTCGTTTAACCAAACTTTAGCGTCACCTTTCAAACACTGTGCTACACGTGATAAACATTCTCGGTCGCTCCAGGCGCTCCAGCCATTCGAATCCCGGGCTAGATCGACTTCCTCGCACCACGAATTTATGTTGTGAATACTGGGGTCGAAGTTCGAAACGTAATACTGAGATCGCGATGGAATTACAGATTTTAATGCTTCAGCTAACACTAAGGTACAATTCGTGTGAGTATATCGCTCGCTGGATGGCAATAATTATTTTTGTGTACACCGCTAGAACTAGGCATAGACTTTTGAAATAATTCGCGGTTCTCACTAGTTATACGTACAGATGTCGACATCAGGCCGGTGGGCTCCTCAGGAGGAGACGGAGAACTATTATTCAACCGATCACAATTTAATTCACTTTCGAATAATAGGGGTTGAGCACTTACCGGATCCCTGTTGACGACATCTGCATGCCCCTTGTTTTGTTCTAACACGTTCAATCGCGCCAGGATTACATCCAACGAACGTTGTATCTTTTGATCCTTAGAACGTCTACAACAGGTACTATGCCTATCACGCAACCTATGTATAACGCGGGAATGCGATCGTGATCTAGTCCGCGAACGACGCCTATCACTATCACTGGAATGTCCAATGACTAATAAGGAATGTCTCACCTGTCCACGAAAATCACGCGACCGACTATTAGAACGAAGACGCCGCGATCTACCCATTATTTTAAGAAAATTACGCGCGGTACCTACAAGTGTTACAGATTTAACGAGTCGCGCCCTAAATAAATTTGAAAAAAATGGATAGTCCAAACGGTCAGGCTGTGTGCAGATCCTATCCCACTTCTGATTTTAGGAACCAGAAGTGGATTTTATTGAAAAAAGAAATAACGGCTATGAACTATTTTAATACAATCGAAAAATATTAATAAGTAGAACAAAAATAATTATGAGAATATAACACAATATAACACAGCTGAGAGTGTGAACGCTCCGACCTTTGGCGGGAAAACAAAAGGGACCTGTCATCTGTTTGACACTTCTTTTATAGGCGTGATAATCTATGCGTAATTTATCTATGGTGATGCTACTCGCTACTGTTCATTCCACAGAGGTTCATTCCCAACAATATTATAATATTTATTACGAAAATAATAAAGTTTATCTTTCGTGGCGCGTGAGGCGCGTACTATAACCCTGAATCACATGAGTTTTTCTTGGTGTTTATTATAGCCCTTCATCACGTGTAAATACCGTTTCCCCCTTTGAAAAGATCCTCGAAAACCTAAGGGGGTTCTTACAGTCATACAATCGTCATACTTGTTTATTGAAAATCGATTCCCGCTCTTCTTCCCTTTCTAGTCGTCGAATTTATCAATTCTCCCTAAGAGCCCCACACGACACCATTTTTAAAACTGTAATTTTATTGTTTCCTCTCCTCAACATGTCAGCAAGCATGGACAATGCCCAACAGTCATGTTTTGTTACCATGACCTTTGATTTTTTCAGTCAGTGTAGTAGCTTATAATCCGCGCCTTAGGTATGTGAGTGGTGGGAGTGGGACGGAGGGGCGCATTACTCAGTACGTGCGTTGTGAACCACCGCCTCACCCCTGTCCCCACCTCAGCGGCCGTAGCGGCCAACTAAAGTCCGGCCACGCAAAATTTGCCAAAGATGTAAACAACAATGGCCGCTTGAAATCGATATACTTACAAGAACATCCTAACTAATATTATAAATGCGAAAGTAACTCTGTCTGTCTGTCTTTTCTTCACGCCTAAACTACTGAATCGATTTGTGTGAAATTTGGTACAGGGTAAGTGTGAACCCCAACAAAGGACATAGGCTACTTTTTATTCGACTTCGACTTCGTCTGCGTCCGCGATAACCGACATATACGCGGACGAAGTCGCGGGCAAAAGCTAGTTTATTATAAGTAATGTTTGTTTTCCAGTTAGCTCGGAGATTTAGACGAAAACAAACATTACTTAAAATAAATGAATCATAATCATAATCATTTATTCATTTGCGAATATGGGTACAAAAGAAAAGGTCTCATACAAACAATAGTGTCCATTAGCCATATCCTACCCTAAGGCATGCAATTTTACAAATACACATGTATCTACGAAACTATAATTTGACGATAAAAGACATTGTATAAAATATCAGTTGGAGTAACATTATATAAGTTTATCCTGTAAATATTCAGTGACAGAGTAATATGCTTTTTTTAGTAATAGTGTTTTAACATTGTTTTTAAATATATTTATATCACCTATCTCCAGAAATGAATTTGGTAAATGGTTATATATGCGTGGAGCCATACATAATATACTTTTATTTAACAACGCTGTTTTATTGATTGGAAAACATATATTAAATTTGTATCTTTTACTAATTAACTTATTAAAGTAGTTTGTATTTTTCCTAACGAACATTATAACCTCTAATATATATATACACGGTAACGTAAGAATATTTAATTTTAAAAATAATGGTCTGCAGCTGTCAGTTACTTAATATACTAGTTATGGCACGTATACATTTCTTTTGGGCTTTAAATACCGCTTCTTTATTAGTAGAATTACCCCAAAAAATAACACAATACTTTAGAATAGGTGCAACATAGCCGTTGTAGGCTGTAAGGACTGTAGAAGTACTGACCGTTTGTTTAAGTTTAAACAATGCATAAGAGAAGGTATTCATGAAATTCATACATTCAAATGTTCTGGTATATCGATTTTTATTCAATTTCAAGGGGCCATTTTTGTGTCTCCGCCAACTGGCTTAATCAGCAAGCCTTTTATCTAAACGGCGCCGTTCAACTAGCTGCCTGATTGATATTCAGCCATTCAATCAAACAGCAAGGCAAATGACTTGGTGCGCTAACGTTTAACTACTTGCCTAGCCCAGACATTTAAATTGGCGATTGATTGATTGGGTTAGTTGTTTATTGTAGGTAGATGAAAAACATAAAAGTTACAAAATACATGTTGTAAACTAAATCAATGATGCGTAAGTAAATAAATATTTAACAGTAAAATAGCTTAACGGGCAGATACGTAACAAATTTGACTTAGTCAGTGATAAATCTAACTTTCAAGTATCGCTCGCCGGCTACTGCCGCGGCACCGCTCGCGCGTTTGGTCACAGTTCTAACCTGACCCAACCCATTTGGTCTGGGTGGCCTGGCTTAGTTACTGCGACCAATTCGGCTTGTGCGTGGTTCTTCACAGTTCCAACCTAATCCATGAACTGCCAAACTAATTTTTTCTCACATTTTCACCCTATATATAAATGGCCTAAGCATCAGCCAGCCAGTTAATTAAATGTTATATTAGATGCATTGGCTGAATATCATTCAGGCTGCTAATTGAACGGCGCCGTTTAGTTAAAAGGCTAGGCAGTTAACTGAATCACAGATTACTGTGACTGAATGGCTAATTAAGCTAGACGGCGGCGACGTAATATATGTATATAATTGTATAGATGACTACATAGATCTCGTTGCATATAGGGTTGCCAATATGGCCCGCCCTATCCCATAGTAGAAGTTGTTCATAATGATGTGTACAATCTCCCATTTCGATTCGTCGCATGTTTTCAATTTCAACCTGTATAATTTAGGCACCTACCTAATATTTTATAATAATAATATTATGTATAGTATAGATACCTACGTCGATAATCTGGCATCACTGTGTTGCCAGATCGTTGCGTACAGGGTTGCCAAGTATAGGCACCGTTGTTTCTGCTGACTCAGAGTGGCCATAAAAAATAAAGTGCGTAACAAAAAGTTATTTTTTCTAAACAAGCAGTAAGTACGCCGTATTTAGTTGCATTGAATATAAGATGCTTTAGGAAAAATAAAACAGTTTTGTAATTTACACATTTATTATGTTTTCAGGATAATAGGCGTACGATGTACTTATACATAGTATTAGTGCTACTTGACATATATAATATTTACTTCAAAATTGCTAGAAGAAAACATCAAATCTTTTCTAATTACAGAATTATACAGTAGACCGTATGACGGTGGTGACACGCCTTTGACCTTAAGCAGCGCGGTAACATACTAACAGTAGCAATGGCTTTCATTTTGACAGTTAACAACATTCATTGTGTTATTTACATTGCTGAGTCCCTACCGGTGGAGATATATCAGTAGGGCTATAAAGAACAGGGGTAAAATTCTCGTCGAAATGTCATTAGAAGTTTTGTCATACTAAATGTGGCAAGTTCAGTTTAGTACATATAATAATTGCTGAATGTCAATTGATCAAAGAGATTCAGGCGCACCGCCATCTTTGGCCGACCGATCATTGAGCAACTTCGTATAAGATTCTCGCCAAATGTCATTAGAAGTTTTGTCATACTAAATGTAGCAAGTTCAGTTTAGTATATATCATTGCTGAATGTCGATCGATCCAAGAGATTCAGTGAGGCGCACCGCCATCTTTGGCCGACCGATCATTGAGCAACTTCGTATAAGATTCTCGCCAAATGTCATTAGAACTTTTGTCATACTAAATGTAGCAAGTTCAGTTTAGTATACATCATTGCTGAATGTCGATCGATCCAAGAGATTCAGTGAGGCACACCGTCATCTTTGGCCGACCGATCATTGAGCAACTTCGTATAAAATTCTCGCCAAATGTCATTAGAACTTTTGTCATACTAAATGTAGCAAGTTCAGTTTATTATATATCATTGCTGAATCTCGATCGATCCAAGAGATTCAGTGAGGCGCACCATCATCTTTGGCCGACCGATCATTGAGCAACTTCGTATAAAATTCACGCCAAATGTCATTAGAAGTTTTGTAATACTAAATGTAGCAAGTTCAGGGGCCCTACCACCACCTCTTACTTCAATGTGGATGAGAGATGGAGCTATATAGAAATATAGCTCCATCTCTTTTCCACATTGAAGTAAGATTAAAATAATACTGCTATAAGAGGTGGTGGTAGGGCCCCAGTTTAGTATATATCATTGCTGAATGTCGATCGATCCAAGAGATTCAGTGAGGCGCACCGTCATCTTTGGCCGACCGATCATTCAGCAACTTCATCAAAAATTCTCGGCGAAATGTCATTAGAAGTTTTGTCATACGTTATTGGAGGAATCTTAACCCGTTGTTTGTAAATGTAGCCTATCAAAAGACACAGAGAACCTCAGAAACAAACAGAGACCAAACGAACGACCAATATGACGTCATATTGTTCCTACGACACCACGACAAGAAACCGAACCGTCCTACAAAACAGACTTCCCGAAACAAACGACCAAGCTTTGAAACATTTCCTAACATCCACTCAACATTAACACCTCCGTTTTAAACGACACCAGATTAAATGGTTTTGAAACTGATCAGTTTTTCGAAGGAATCCGTCGATTGTTTTGTATGAATAGTTGCTGCGAAAGTGCAATGTGATTGGACTACATCGGTAGTCGAGAGATACAAGAAAAGTCATTTTAAATGTCGTAGCGTCAATAGTGTCGTGTCACGTGTGATTAGTCAGTTTCAGTATTACAAGTACACAGAACATCTAGTTTTACAACTCACACCAAAAATACACGGGAATCGTTCGCCAAAATTATATAATATCAGTTACTACATAAGAATCCTTAACAAAGTAACATTTTCATGTATTCCCTAGATGTTACATTTACATGCAGGGTTGTTACAAATAGAATTTTGGCAATCGATTTTTTTTTTAATTTTTTATAAACTAGCCAATGACAACATCGAGTTGTTTACAAAACATAATACTGCCTTTGACATGGACCTAGATACAAGATATCATTCAGTATGTCTGGTAGGCGCCATCCACTATGGTGGTCACAGCAGAGGCAGTGGACTTATTCTGAAAGTGTCGCTAGTGAATGAGCCTTACAGTCACGTAGGTATGTCTATACCAATCCGCATGGTTGCTACCTCCATTGGGGAAGGACCGAGGGTTCATTGTCGAAGAGCAAATAATTAAATCATTAATTCACTTGGGTGGGTACATAGAATAAAATATACATAGTGGCAAGACGTGTCTCTGTCAGATACTTGGACGGGGAATACTGAATGTGTGAGACACGTGAAGAACACGCTCTCGATCATTAATACCTTAACTAAAAATTATAATTATGAAAATAACTTGCTTAATAAATGTTTACGAAATAACTTTTCCCCAATAGAGGTACAATTATTATCTAAAGGTACTTTTAATAACTAATTTTAAATATTCGTAAACTTAATAACTAGTGTGTAGATGTATTTACAGTTTGAATATTCGAAATAATAAACTAAAATGGAATAACTTTTAAAATAAAGTTTTTAACTTCTTACGCGGGCGTTACACGGTGTTAAGTGAAGCGAATAAAACGTCAAATGTTGGCGCTTGATTCGATTCTTCCATTGGATTAGTTAGAGATCGATAGGTGATCTAGCGAGATACACTGATCGTCTTTACAGTTTGCGCCCGCGCACTTTACATCAGAGTGAACATAGCAGTTCAAGTAATATCTAAAAAAATAAAACCGTCCCTAACCTTTTTAAATAATATTTGTTCTATTGTGAGCTGCCTCAACGAGCACTAAGAACACAGGGATCGGTTTGGTATAAAATAAAAATTATATAAACAATACAAAGAAAACTGCTGAAATGTGCAGAAAAAAAATACTCAAGCGGCGTACGATAGTTTTGTACATTTCATGCAAACCAAACAAGATCCCGTTAATGTAAAAATAAAAAAATATATATATAAAAAATATAATCTTTTTTTTATAATTACATCCAAATCGAAATACTAAAATGTCAGCTTTCGAATAATTAGTTTATACTGACGTCTATTAACGGAGTTTCATATCGAGAGTGAAACTTTTGAAACGAAATCGAACGTCTTCAGTACAGGGAGGCCTAATCTCTCAGTGGGTTAACGAAGATACGGGTCCGTCCGAAAGATGTTCTAAAGGTCAGAGTGAACCCTACTCCCGATTTATTAATTTCTCGCACGGACAAAAACACATCGGGAGTAAGGACAACTATCAAATGGTTGTTGTCATTAATTCTTAGTTCGGGTGTCCGTAGGTTATACGGTGTAGGATACGTCCGTAACTTCGGCGGAAACTGAGTAGACCCCCAGAGCATTCATCATCATATGGCTTCCCACCTCCCACATATATTATCTACCGCGACGCACAAACCCGAGATGTAATTTTAAGGATGTTATAAAATTTTGTTTTCATTTTTTACCTAATCTCGTCCTTGTCCTCACAATGCTCTTTCTTAACGTTGTCCAATTTCGTCCTGAAAGTATGAATTCAATTAAGTTCAAAATGTTGACTTCGCCCAATCCTTAATCTAATTTTATTTGAGGCGCACCGCGCATGCATCCTTCATTTGTTTTAATAATACGTAACATAAAATAACGCCTTGTTTCCCGGAAGGGTCAGGCTGAGGAGTACCCATAGTAGGTATAACTCCGCAATTATTTTTAATTTTTTTGAATTTCTTTTGTTTAAATGACATGTGTATTTTAATTTTAATATTTTTAGCACCTTTTCTAATTCACCGCCAAATTCCGCGTCAAGTGCGGTCAGTCCTAGGCAATCGTGCCAAGAGTTTAAACTAACAGAAGTTGTATTAACTTCATGTGACGTTTTACGAATGAAGTCTTTAAAATCGCGGTTTAGAGGCAGAACGTAGTCTTCCACTAGGTGCCTACTTACGTGCACCCATGATCGGTTTAATAAATAAATGAGTAAATTCACATACTGACAATATAGTAGTGAGCGTCACCACGCCATGTCTGAATTGCTCCTCGTCAAGCCTTACATCAAATAATCGCGGTATTCAATTCAAATAATTTACGTCCAATTTGTTTAAAATAATTCATAATTCCTTAATAGTCAAAATATTATTCAGGTATACCATTTAAAATTCATGCAAAACGACTACATAATAAAGAAATGCATTGGAAAAATAAAATAATTAAAAATATATTTAAAAAGTAGATCGCCCGTCTGTGTTGTTCCTCCCGCGTGCTCACTTCCCTGAACGTCAACGTGCACAATACAATACAAATACCCTACAGCTAACGCGATCTAATCCATAACCCCTAGATAATCTCTAAATCGAGAATAAGCTCATTCAATCGTTTGTAAAGATAAAAAAAACTGATCGTAGTCTTTTAATAAAAATGGGGAAAATATTAACAAAAAAGTGCGTAAGTTCTAACACGTGATATTAAAAAATTGACTTTCATTTCAAATAAAATACACTTAAGATTTAAGTTTATTTTTTTGTGATTTTTTTCTTATTTTTTAACACTTATCTATGTTCGAGTGTGCAAACACCGACTGTATGGTTGATAGGTACAGTCAGATAAATGATTCGTGCAAATAAAAGTGGCGGCACTCTAACGCCACTTTTCTTAACAAAGGGCAACTACTAGGGTGATTATCAATATTTAACGGGTATCCCAATTTATTTGGTGTCGGCGCAACATGTCTTTTTCTTCCGATACTCATACGGTTTTATATATCTACTATTCCCTAAAAAAATTGCTACTCACCCCAGCACTTGTAATACACCCCAGACTACTGATTTGTGAAAGGTGTAGTCATACGTCTGAACCAGTGCAACTAACCTCGCGATTGATTCAAGAAAACAGCTGTTGTTCGAAGTTGGTTCAATACTTAAACTGAATATATGAAATAATTGACTGCTTTTGTTACAATGGGTAATCCGATATTTCACGAAATTACGAAGACAATTATTGTCGAAAGTACCGATTATCGTTGAGGAGTTCTTGTTCAATTGGAATGACAGAATTGAGAGTAAAGTTCCTTAGGTCTTTGCGCCCGAAACGATCATTGAAACCGATTTTAGGTTATGAGTAAAGATGAAAGAACCACTCGGTGTGTTCCAATTCAATCTTGAATTAACATTTCGGTCGCAGTTTTTCGGTATAATATTCATGAGTAAAATAATGGGTGAAATAACTTATTGTGATTAACTTATGAGCCAAGAACTCCTTTTAGTTGTTAGTATACGACTAATCGCCTAACTATTACATGTTAAGTGGTACAAAAGCAGTCTTACTCAAGTTCCGAAAAGTCCGACTTTCATTGATAGAATAGAATAGAATAGAATAATATTTATTGTAAAACATGAGTATACATCAAATAATATGTGCAAGGTCTTAAAATAACAGGTAGATCTGCATGTTTTGCCATTTATGGCGTACAAAACAACATATTTTTGGCTTAAAATAAACCATAAAAAAATTAAAAATTTGAGTGTACACAGCAAACTATGAACTTTTAATAACTTAATCCTAATGCTAATTAAAAAAATAAAGTATTGTTTTACAGATTTAGGGGTCAAATTGTAAAAATATTGTAATTATAGGAATCTATTTAATTAATTGCGGTCATTTAAAACTTCCGATATGGTATAATAGCATTTGGCTATGAGATATTTTTTTAAATGTATCTTAAACAGAGCAGTAGGCATTTGTCTAATAGTTTTTGGGATTTTATTATAAATGATTGGTGCTAAACAAAAAATACTTTTACGCATCAATGCCGTGGTTGATCTTGGTACGCATAATTTATTATTATCCCGTCGATTACGAATAGAAACGTCTGATAGTTTCTTAAATAGGTTAGGATTGGTTCGTATAAAATTAGCTATTTCGTAAATAAATAAGGAAGGCAGACTTAAAATGTTATATTTAATAAAATACTGTTTGCAACTATCAGTTATTTTCAAACCAAACAGCCTTTGTGACTTAAAAATTATTTCTTTATTAGTAGAGTTTCCCCAAAATATAACTCCAAACCTCAATATGGAGCCGACAATACCATGGGAGGTAGTTATAAGCGCATTGGTACTTATAATAGGTTTTAGTTTATAGAGGGCATAGGCAGAAGAACATACTTTTTTATTTAATTCTTCTGTGTGTGCTTTCCAGTTCAAACGTTTGTCAATGGTTATATATTTGGTGCTTCTAAGCGTTGACTGAAGAACATAATTTTTGTTTTTTCGAGATTGATTTTTAAATTATTGTTATCTAACCAGTTAATTATTGAATTGATTGTATTATTAATTTCATGTTCATACCTATTTTTATTTATAGAATTAATACTGACCGTGCTGTCATCTGCAAAAAGTGATACTGGATAATTAGTTACCAATGGCAAATCATTAATATAGATTATGAATAACAAAGGACCCAATACGCTCCCTTGCGGGACTCCATATTTAACTATACGTTTTATTAATGCATTTATGTTTCTTCTTTTTTTAGTATTAATGTTTATTTTAGAAATTTCCGTATATTGTTTACGATTTTTCAGATAAGATTCTACGAGATTTAGTACATTGCCTCTAATGCCATAAGCTTCCAGTTTGCGGAGGAGAATGTCATGATTAACATAATCGAAAGCCTGGGTCATATCGCAGTAAATGGAACATACCGGCGTCCTTTTATCCACATTACCCATGACGTTATTTAAAAAATAGCCATGTTTATTGTTTTATTCATGCGAAAACCTTTCTGCGAGGCAATTGCGTAACACATTATCAATCGGAATCGGTTTCATTTTGACAGTTCAACAACATTCATTGCGTTATTTACGTGTTGAGCAGACACATTTTTCGAACTTATGAAGCAATGGATTAGCAATTTGCTTCAAAATGATTCAGATTCCGATTACGCAATTAGGGTGCTGGTCTTCTGCAAGAATGTTGAATTTTTCTAAATAGTTATAAATTTAATTATAAATGTATTTTTCAAAAACTTTCGAAATTATAGGAATAAGTGCAATAGGTCTGTAACAGCTCATACTCCGCTTGTTGTCTTTTTTGAAGATGGGTTTAACACTAGTAGTTTTTAGACTCTCCGGGTATGATCCAGTGGTTATACGGGATCCGGGATTTCAGAAAAGAAAAAGTTTTTATATAATTTTTGCATGTTTTCTTTAGTATAGTCTCGTCTATTTGTTCTCCAATAGTTTACTAAGATTTTTTTACTAACCGGAAATTTAGGACTTGATATCCAGTTTGAATTGGTTACACCGTTTTTCATACCGGATCCTCGTATTTACTAATTTGTTGTTTGATTAAAATACAATTTTGAGCGAGTTTGCGGAAAGGAATCGATAGAAAAACAAAAAAAAAATGATTTGCCACAACAGCGGCTATTGTTATTAGTCATATTTTCGAAGAGGGAGGCCTTCCTCAGTAGGAAAAATGCAATCATAAATTGCAATGAAGGATGGATCGAAAACCTAACACAAACTCAGCTTCACATTGTCATATCATGACAGACAAGAGATGTATGTATAAATAAAACAAGGATCCAGTATTTCTTTTCACAAAGAACGAGAAAGTCGAGCGCACGGAAGTGTTTAATGTTTGACGTATGAGTATATAATGATTCCGGCTAATATGAATCCGAAGGTAATGGTTAATGGTTTGTACAGCGACCTCTTCAGCTGGTGCCAGCGCTCGGCCTCGCGCGCTTTCCGCTTCATGTGTGACACGCGCTCGGCCAGGTCGCGAGTACGGCGCCTGCGCAGCGTTTCTGTGCCTTCGCTGCCAGGGCTGCAAAAACATAACACAAACATCGTAAAAAACTCCAACATATCAAACAAACATTCACAGTAAAAATAATAAGAAGTAACAAAATGTGATGATTGTGCGAAAATGTACTGAAATGTGCTTTTAATTACAGTTTCTTTTTTTATTGGCTTTCTGATTGGCCTGTTACAAGATGTATTTTAATCCTGCACGACCTGGAGCGATCAGTTTAGTTCGGAGCTGCTTAGCGAACTAGGTCGTTCTTTTAGTTCGTCAGCGCCCGTCTCAAACTAGAGAAATGCAGATCGTTCTCGCTTGGCTACTGTTTCTACATGCGTTCTTTTGTCAGTTAAAGTAGCAATTTTATTTTGCTGTTATTTTTTACTTCACATTGTACTCGCATACCATTAGTCCATAGTTCAAAATAGAAATATTACGCATGTGCACTATCTGCAGTAAGTAAGTGAGCAGTAGTAGTACGTGACTACCTCGGGCGGCGCCGCGGCCTCGTTCATTCTCGCTATTACAAGTCGGTCTTATCGAACGAACTAATGAACTAAGAAGCGAGGGATCTGCGAACTAGTAGGCGTAGTTGACGAACTACGCCGCGCGTACGCGCTTCCGACGTGCCCTCTCATGACCTAGTTCGTTCGCGAAGTACACAAGATTATTGTATGATCAACTTGTTGCAAAAATCTTCTTCTTTGGCTACGGGCTTGGTACTTTCAGTAGCGTCCATAATAATAGTGTTTGTTGCCCGTTCTTCTCCATAATAATCTGTTCTTTGGAACTGGTAATTAGTTGGCATCTTAAACTCTGATTTTTAATTAGCTAGACCAAAATGACAGCTACGATCGACCTCTTTTTTATAAATGTTGCAAACATAGAGCATAGTATTGTAGTATGGCTCATTCATAAGTGATTCATCGAATCGTTGTGACATGGCTCCTCAATTTAATTTTACTCATTGGTGTAAATAAATGTCTATCGACCACCTTATTGATCATCATCATCTGCGTAGCCTTTTCCCAACTATGTAGTGGTCGGCTTCCAGTCTAACCGGATGCAGCTGAATACCAGTATTTTACATGGAGCGACTGCCTATTTGTCCTCCACAACCTAGTTACTGGGTAAGACGATACCTCTTTTTTTTTTTTTTGGATGGGAAATCATCTAATGACTCCTCCCGCTCTGGGTGGAGCGGAAGGGAGTGTCAGACTCTTACTGACTAAAACCCACCCGTGTTCCTTCCTTAGCCCTTTATGTTCCGGGGCAGCGGTAACCCTTTCGGACGATCCCGCTACCCCGGCAGGCTTCGGCCCTCCCGGCAGGCTTCGGCCCTAAGACGATACCCCTTGGTAAGACTGGTTGTCAGACTTTCGGGCGTCTGACTATCCGTAACGACTGTCAAAGATCCACGAATGACAGCCGGGACTAACGGCTTAACGTGCTTTCCGAGGCACGGAGGGGTCTCGGTATGTAAAGATGGTCACCCATCCACAGACCAACCGTGGCAAGCGTAGTTTAACCTGATTGATCGACCTGTGCGGCTATTATTTAGCCACGGGCCCCTCAACGGGACCACCGTATTGATCATGTGATAGAAAGGTTCATAATAAGTATAACAGACTCAGATTCTGAAAGTGATTATTCAGAAGTAAATATAGTGATTTAGAAACTAGGCTTTTAATTTGTTTATTCCATTTATTTGAAGTTTTCGCCCACAAAACATTTTTAACCCTTTTTCGTTGCCATACAGCAGCTTCCGAATCTAATCTTTTAACCTACGACATTTAGCTTTTTTTACTTATTACTGTTCTTTCTGGTATTCAACTGCATCCGGTTAGACTGGAAGCCGACCCCAAACATAGTAGGGAAAAAAGGCCAGGCAGGTGACTGTTTTTCCCTTTTTTAAGTGCAAACATATATTGTGTAATGAAATTCTATAGTATCTGAACTAAGTATGTCCACTAATCAGCGGTGTTAATGACATTGCACTGATCATTACATAGACAAAGCACAGACATAAGAGTGAGACGTACACAAGACTACTGTGGACTATTTATAATATTTATTGTTACCAGGGTTCACAACACTCTATGCGATAAAGGCTGAAATACACAAATAACCTTATTTTATTGTATTTATTTTAGTATCGTTTATAAGCAATATTGTATAATTACTATTGGGGGCTTCTAAATACACACACCAATCTTCAATCTTTTAGTTATTCATGTATTGAAAAGCAACTAATTAGAAAATCTTATAGTCGATATCTTTCACGCGTGGGATGTATTCCAATGAAGGGATTTAGAAATTTTCCCGAAAATCTGGTGAAAGACTGAATTCTTCATGCATCTTTGTCGAACCTGGGACATTATCCCACAAGGAGATATCGAGAACTTTATTTTGAGCATGAATAATCGCTGCAGATGCGTTATTAACACCCGGGGTGCTTTTACAGATTTTTTGTAATCAATTTACCGTTTCATTTAATTTGATTTCTTTATTTAATCACCAAAAACAAAAGTGGTTTTTTTTGTACATTGTTAACTTTTTTTATTTCTACTACTTATAAAAGCCATTTTCTTTAAATTTAGATTTTTATTCAATTTCCTATGGTATAAAATACTGCGCATTCTGATATAAGTAGGTTATAAGATTTTCTAAGTAAGTTTCTTTTCATTACATGAATAAAATATCCTTAGATTATGTTGAGCTGTCCATACGGTCGGGTCTAAGATCTTCAAGACCCGTCGTACGAATTCAAAAAAAGAGGCTCTCTGATCCTCCTTTACGGCTCATGAAGGAGAGGCGCGAGATGATCCTGCAGTCTTCAGATGATGCGCTCAATTACCGGCAGCTCAATAGACGGATCTCTAAGTCCTTGAAAAGCGATCTTAGCCGCTTTAATACTGACCGTATTAAGGACGCGATAGAACGAAATAAAGGCTCCAAGGTCTTTGCTAGAGATCTGTCTATTGGGCAGAGCCAGCTTACATCCTGTATATCTTCCTGTATATGTACCTATCGACACGTTGAGTCTAGTCGAGCCTATATCTACCTATATCTATAATAGGAACTAGTCTGTATCTGTTTGTTGCCTAATAGGGTGCAAATTAGTACCTAGAAAACTTTCAAAAGCTGTACTTAAATTATGTAAAAGCCCTAACACCTAAGTGTAGGGTTTTTGGGTTTTCAGCTGTAAACCCAAAAACCCTACACACTTTGAGGCTGAATCCTCAAAACACTACATTTAAAAGTTAATAACCCGAAAGACTACACTTTGAAGCAAAAAGCCTTCCAAAAAGTCTAGTTTACATTTTCATCGGATTGATCATTATTATTGGGATATAGAGGCTCAGAATCTAGTCCGCGGTTCCTCATGTTCTCTATACAAGCCCACCTCATGGCCCTACGTAACATGTCAACGACAAACCTTTCAACGACGTTCCCGCAGGGCTCTTCATCCTCGTCGTCAGCTGATGATGCCGAAAGCGAATCGTCGTGCGACACCGGCGTCGGCGTGCTCTCGTCAGAACTAGAGTCTTGCGGTGCAGACAAATTCAAGTTGCCTGCGGAAATACATGTTAGATATATTAGCTCCCCAGTTGTTACATATAAAAATATCCGAGGTCATAGAAAATTGATATATTGAGATTGAAGCCTGGTTTCTGAAGGCCTTGTAGAAGTTGCGCGGTCCGTGAACCAGAGACAATAAGAAAATCGCCAATTGGCCATGGATATGTAATCACGGGGCAGAGAAAAGGTCTTGTTATTGCATCCACTCAATGACAATTGCTAACATTAACATATAATTTTTCAGATTTTTGTGTTTTTTACATTGTTTTAGTTTTTTTTTATATTTTTTTGTCTCAATTTTTTTTTCATACATTTTTTGTTTTTTTTTTATCTTTTTTTTTTCTCTTTTTTAATTCGTTTTGTTGTTTTTTTTTTATTTTTTATCTTTAGTTTTATATTATGTCCAGAGTTGGCTTTTCAGAAACCGGGCGATGGTCGCGTTACGTAGTCTAAATAAATGGTGCGTCGCAAAATGTAAAGGATACGAAAAACTCCGACATCGACAATAATATAGTTTCTAACAAATTCAACTAATATCATATTAAAATAAATTAATGGAAGAAATTCACTAGTAGCAAAAGAAAACAAATTTTCAAGCAGTGGAAGGTTTATCATAAAACAGATAGGATTCATACACAAGCCCACAAGTTTAAAATTAACGACAATAGATTCGATCTCGAAAATATACCAACTATAGGTTTCTATGACCTGAGACACAACACGTAAGTACAACATCAATAAATATAAAACTCGAACAACGCACATTGACATGAAGATAGTTTTACTCGCGGACGCTCAAACGCGTAGTGTATAAGTAAAAAACCGCGAAGCTGTGTAAAGCTAAGTTCATTTCAATATAATAAAGGTTTACACCATAAAGCTCGCATTCCTTCTCTAAAAAGAGTTCAGTCTCACAACGCAGATGTGACCTAGATATAGATGCATGCAATGTGACATTGCGTATCTCGATGTAAGTATTCGGCTGTAAATTAAATATTAGAATACCCGCGGTCTTCTGCTGCGTCGACTCCTCACGCTGGGTTCTGTCTCTATTCCGATGGCTAATATGGAAATACTCTTCTAAAACGCAGTTGCTTGTAAATTGTAAATAGTATATATATGAATCTACTGTTTATGTAAATAGTATATAAATCTACTGATATGTAAATATATAAAGATTAGCACTTAGTTTAGTTGTTGAGGTGGGAACTTCTTTTTTATGTTTCTTAAATACTGGTATAAGAGAACAGCAATTGGCAAAGACTTCAGCTACTACCAAGAAAAGTAAACGAATTCCCTTACGGGAAGGATGTCTTCGGTCTGCCTTCAGGACAGTCGAAGGAGGAAGCCAGATGCAAATCAACGGGGGGATAAGGCAAAAGGCAAATCAACGTTGGAAACGAAAGAACTTGGTGTTTGGTTCACTTGACAACTTAGGTGCGGAAGCGTGTTCGCACTATCGTCCAGTACTTACCGAGGGACTCGCTGGTGGGGATGGCTGGGAGGGGGCGTGCGGGGGCGCGGGTCAGGCTCTCCGCGCGAGGAGGCGGAGGAGGGGGGGCCTCCTCCTCTCCAACCACCGAGTAAATGCCTTCTTCTTGCTCCTCTTCGTCTTTCTGCAAGGAGAATTGAAGAATTGAGAATTGTAAAATACCGAGGGGAACTTATTCCCCAGTTCACAAAACTGAAGAAGCACTCTATCCATTTCAATTGCTTTAGTTCCGCTGGTTCCCAAATTAGGTTTTAAGGGTGCGGTAATACACTTTAAGCAATTTAGCTAATTCGCTCCATTTAGATTTACGAGCCCACGCGCTCTCTTCCTTCTATTTCACTCGCACTTAGCATCTTCTAACATTGACGTTATACGTGCTCACTCGCACAGCATACGCCACACAGCTCTGTCTTTCAAAAATATAATCTCTTCTCTAAAAATTTAATGACCTTCTATGTTGTACGCTTTTTTAAAAATGAATACTTCCTGGCCTGTGCTCAGTTGGTCGCAGTAATAACTAAGACAGAGCAAACTAACCAAATGGGTTATGTTAGAAGTGTGACCAGTCGCACGCGTGCCGAGCGAGCGAAGCTAGCGATGCCGCGGCGGGCGGCCAGCGAGCGCTACATGTAAGTTAGTCGCAGTTAATTGGCTATTTAGTGTTTTAGCATGAGGTCTTGGGGTCGATCCCAGAGGTCGGGCAAACTTTTATTAAGCTTTTCTATCAGGAGCTTCTCAGTAGCTGCCCGGAGTCTGGATTTGTGCCCGGTTGAAGGCAATAGGCTCGCCCCTATTACATGGGATTTTAAACATAACTGGCGAAATGTGGGTGTACTGTGGATACACCTCTGCCTACCCCTTCAGGGGGTAACAGGCATGATGGTATGTTAAAATGTGAATTATTTGGCGACGATTAAATACGCAAAAATATAACACGAGAAAGTTAGCTAAGCAGAGCGCAGCGCAGCACAGTCACATGTTGAAAACTATGTGACGAATTTTAGCACAGTCCGTTTAAAAGTAATAATTGAAACTAAAATGCAAAAATGTAAAAGTATTGAAACACACAAAAAACAGACAAGAAGTGTATTCTTAGAACTCAAAAAACTTTGTTGTATTGTTATCGCTCGAATAAACAAATGATTTCTGTACTAATTAGTAATTCTGAATAGATAACTCGTGAAAAAGGTTTGCATTTGAATAATAAAAAAATGCGGTAAATAATCGCTTGAAAAATGATATTAGCGTTCACGATTTTCTTTCGCATGAACAACACTATTAAAAAAATCGCATCGCAGTGCACGCTTAGCCTTAAACTATAAAAACTGGGAAACATTGTCGGTTCTGTGTTTGGTATGCCACGTTAAATAAGCGTAAAGTCGATTGTCCACCGCCTGCTAAACTAATAAGAACTAAGCTAAACTGGGAATAAAGTTGTCCGTCCACCGAAAAATACGCTAAAACTACGTTATTTTTTATTTGCATCACGGTGTTTGGATCACACACTACAAAACAACACTAGCGAAAGGCGCGAGCGGGGTGAGATGGGCTTAGCTTAGTTCGCGTAGCTTCGGATCAACTAATTACTTAGTTTGACTTAGTTGGGCTATTTTAGTTAGCTTAGCTGGCACAGTTAGCTGTGGATGCACATGTATGAAAAACTGGCTCAAATATGTGAGCTAAACTAAGTGTTTTGTAGTGTGTGATCGTGCGCAGGCAGTGAAACACGTATTTTCAGCATGGAGGTATTGAAGACGAAAACACTTACGTGGTTGGGATCCAATCGCTTGGCTCCTTCGATGACGGCTTGGTAGCTGAAGCGCAGCTGATCAGGTGTCTGGATCAGTCCCATTCGGTGACGGCGCATCTCCAGCAACGTCTCCTGAATGTCCAAGTTCTCCACTCCCTCCGTCTCGACCTGGTGAGTTGGAAATGCGGTAAGAATCGGCCATCAAATGTCAAGAAACATTTTCTTCTTGATTAGAATCGAGAGTGGATAACGAAGAAGTTTCTTTCCATCCATCTTGAGTTGAAACACGGCAGTGTTAAGTATGGTTTATTTTAAATCTTGGAGCTTGTAATCAGAGTAAAATGATATAATTTGAAGTAATATTGTAAATTTAAAAATGAAAATTGTTATCTTTGGTTTGTCTAGTATCAGGCGAAGGTGCAGACAATTGTCTTCGGAGACCCTATATATGGCACCGCTATTGTTACATTTAATGATTTCGTACTTTCATAGTATTGATACTTTTTACCGTCTCGTTTTTGAAAACAAAAGTTCATCATAATTCGGACAGAAAAGAAAAACACAAAATGCGCAACACGGTTTCCGGAAGAGTTTAAATTCAGCACATACATAACACTTTATATCGATCTAATTTATCACAAAAACCAAGACATGCATTAATTGGATAAACCCTTCCGATTGCACAACAAGTAATTCATTAGAAGAAAACAACGCGTCAATATTTAATAACTCCTGAACTACATTTACCTTCGATTCACTTTTTATTTAATTTATGAAACTAGGTGAAATCGTTATATCTATCGAAAAAACAAGAAAATAGTAAATTTTAAATAGTTTTTACATTAAAAATAATGAAAAACGCGATGCACTAACCGGTTCAGGGTCACGGGATGATGACGGCGTAGGTTCAGACATTTTCAAAATTTAAAGAAAAACTGAAATATTTTAAAGTCCTAATAAGATCTCAGGAGGATCACGTCAGCACCCAACCGCTGCCCACGTCGAAGTGCAACGGCGCGGTGCGACGCGGCGACAAACATTCGTTTGATTTACTATGTATGGACTGTATACAGGATGTGGCGTAAATAGTGGTCCCCGTTAAGGATTCGATATACCAGATAATTTACTATAACATATTACAATTTGAACTATTTTCGCCCAAGGGTTCCGAAAATATATATTATTTTGTTTTTTATTTACGAAATTTCTACCTTTTGTTCCAAATTTGGTTTTAGTTTCAACAAAAAACATATTTTTTTAATTTTGATCTGTTAATTACTGCTGAATACTAGAGCTATAGTGTAAAATTATGGATTGTTATGTAAATTTAGAGCTTTTGAAGAAAAAGTTAATTAACCCCAATTTTTAACATATCATGCAGTTTCAAGAACGATTTTTGTAAAAGAAAAATGTACTACTAAATTGGTTAAAATTGTAATATGTTATAGTAAATTATCTGGTATGTCGAATCATTAACGGTGGACCACTATTTACGCCACACCTGTATATGTCAGTCCAACTGCTATTATATAATTAAATATTTATACCTCTTCCATAGTGCAAAGCGGCGCTCGTCGAAATAATTAAACCCTTCAGAAGGGGGTCGCCAATTTAAACTATAAAGTAATTATTTCTTGAATGTAGAAAATAGAACAGCTCCTATTTATGGATGGTAAACGCTTGCTTTACACGAAGTAATTAACATTAGCTAAATTAAATGTAGAATAGAAAATTGACATTTAAATAAAATATTAGTTGCACAGTTGTAATTTCCCGTCATCGTTCCTCGGTTCCTGCAAGCCTCTGGAATGCATAGACAAGAAGACATGCAAAATAAAATAAAACGGAGTATGCTAATTAAAGAAAACAGTAATAAAAGTAAAACAATAATCAGATTGTGGCACAGGTAGTAATTCAAAATAAAATCAAAAAGGGATAACTGAAGTCCACTTACAGATATTTTCAGATACTACAGAAAGATGAGCCAGACTACGAAATGATATATTAGTGACAATGACAAGGTAGTAACGAGAACCATTAATATTTTTTTAATGTATAATTTCTCAATTGTCTTACCTGTAAATGCAGTGAAACAATGCAGGAAGGAAAACAAAACATGCTTAACCCAAACCTGTTAAGCAGAACATCTTAGGGCGTTCGCTAGGTTAAGCGTGCGCACGCGGCGGATGCCCGCCTCGCGTATTTGTATTGAAAGATAATTATGAGCAGCGCTCTCTGGCACGGACGCGTGCGACGGGTTTGTACACCGCAGTGGCGCCCGCTCCGTGCACCCGTCGCGTGCGCACGCTTAACGTAGCGAACGCCCTTATCTCGTTACTTCAGAAGAATTACTTACGATGACAAGGCAGCAGTCTACAAGGCAGAAAGTGCCCGATCTTCCGATGCCCGCGCTGCAGTGGATGACTGGTGGGCCGTCAGTGGGATCCAACACCCCTGACTCGCGAACTCTCTTCAGGAACTGAAGGAATGCGGTGGGCGAACTGGGGACCCCGAAATCGGGCCAGGTGGTGTAGTGGAACTGCATAACATCGCGGCAGTCACCGCTTTCAAGATCGTGGAGTCTGGTTAAAAGGAAATTGGTGTTACGGGTTCGAAAAAACTATGTGTAAAAATCGATGAGAACATCATTGAGCTCATCGATAATAATAATCACTGAAATAGTGACATTAGATTTGAATGGCTCTGAATGAACTTCCTCCATTAATTTCTGTAATGAATCTAATTTCAACAGATTACTGAGTGAGTGAGACTTATATTGATACTAGCTGCGCCCCGCGGTTTCACCCGCATGGGTTCCTTCTATCTGGCAGATTTTTTTTGGCATAACACACTTGGCATGATCTTCTTTAAACGAATATTTCTAAGGCATAAAAAATAATTAACATAATTATTGTTTATGTTAATTATGTTGTGTAAATTCGTACATATTATGTCCGAATTTATGAACGAATATTTCTAAGGCATAAAAAATAATTAACATAATTATTGTTTATGTTAATTATGTTGTGTAAATTCGTACATATTATGTCCGAATTTACAATGACATACTTTTAAGATGGCAGAATTTTATTTGGTATAATTTCACTTGGCATACTATGAAGATGGCAGAATTTTATTTGGCATTTCACTTGGCATACCTACTATGAAGATGGCAAAATTTAGGAGCAGGTGGTTTTAACGCTCGCCGGCGCGGCTTCGGCTACCCGGAACCGAACTACTTAGATTTGGGTAATTATTAAAAAAAAATGGTTAGGTTAGGTTAAAACCGTGACCCCTACGCACGAGCCGAGCGAGCGAAGCGAGTGGTGTCGCGGTTCGGCCGGCGAGTGCTAGAAATGACTAGATTATATAGAAAAAATTACTATTATTATTAAACTATGAATTTTCTGTAATGTGATAGATGAGTTTCAATTATTATGGATATGAAATGTATGCCAAAAAACGATTCTGACTGTAAACTTTCTGCGAAATGATAAATGAGTGTTTTCTGCGAAATGAAGTTTATGTTATTCGCTGTTATGCAAAATAATATTATGACAAAAATTCTGATATAAAAGGGGGACCCCACCCGCATAAGTTTCGATGCAGTGGGAATATCAGAATAAAAAGTATCCTATGTGTTAATCCTGGTTATTATAAACTATCTGTGTGCCAAATTTCATCCAAATCCGTTCAGCCGTTTGTGCGTGAAGAAGTAATAAACATACAAACAGACTCACAAACTTTCGCCTTTTTAATATTAGTGTGATTAGAAGAGCATTCACAAAGAAGCAGCGGCATATATAGGTATGTATTTAATTGAATTTTTACCAAAACTCTTCTAATCCTAAATGGAAGCACGTGTAAATTTAAAAGCCTGCATCGTGACATTGATTGTTCGAAACACGCAGTTTGAAACGAAACCAATTAATCATAATGTTTTATTCATCGGAAGCATCGAAAGCGTTAACTTGTAAAAGGGTTCGAGGAAAGTCTAATTCTGTAACTTGCATTTCATTTTGTTTCCTGTACAATAATTGGACTAACATTTTCAATTCTATTAATTTAAATTCGTAGGTCCAAGTAGAAGTAAGTCCTATAAAATAGTTCCGTGACTGATTGCCTGACTCACTGAATGACATTGAATGCTTCACCTTAATAGCTGGAAATAGGAATATGACCTATGGAAAGTATTTTCTTACGAGGCTATTGAGGTCGCCGTAGTCGCCAAAGGTAGGAGTTTTCATAAAATCAACGTGTCCTTCACCACACAATCCTCACTTTTGAAAACTCCATGAAAATCAATTCTGAGAACGCCAAAAAACAGTCAAGAAATAGTCACCAAGGTCAAAAAAATAGTCGCCATTATGATTCCGAAGTTATAGCTATAGGTTGGTGAGTCTTGTGTAGTGAAGGTCTCCACACAATCCTCACCTCTAGTGCAACCAAACGGCTGTCCCGTATAGACTTGGTTTGAATCCATAAAAATAATCAAGAAATAGTCGCAACGCTATGCCAAATCTCGAAAATAGTCATTAAGTGATTCCGGAGATATAAAGGTGCCTCGGTGAGGATTACGTGGTGAGCCTTCCTCATCACAATCCTCACCTGATTACCGCGGAACGCTTAGGTTTTTGAATTTGAATTTGATGTAAAAAGAAGTCAAGAAATAGTCGTCTCCAACCATGATAATTTCGACCTGGTTTACTATGTAGAAGTATGTAAATTTTCCACGTGAACTTCTACATACATTTTGTTTTAGTACAGTCGCGAACACTAAAATTACAAATCTATTACCAATGTGTACCTATATTCCTTTAAAACGGTATAAATATACATATTGTACTTACGAACTTATTTTTTGATGGATTGTGTGGAGACCTTCACCACACAATCCTCACCAACCTATAGCTATAACTTCGGAATCATAATGCGACTATTTTTTTGACCTTGGTGACTATTTCTTGACTGTTTTTTGGCGTTCTCAGAATTGATTTTCATGGAGTTTTCAAAAGTGAGGATTGTGTGGCGAAGGACACAAATCAACCCTTACGTGGGTGAAATGGGTAAAGTAAAGTTTTTTGTATGGATCATAGTAATTTTAGTACAAATGAAATACTCTTCAAATATGTAGCTTAGGTGACGTGTGCAACGACGGTATTGAATTTGAAATGATTCAACTGAAGTCCACAAAGCCATATCATAAGTGAGTAAGATCATACGATTAGTTTCCCAGTCGGGATTTACATTATCTTTGTCTTACTGAGAAACTGTTTCTGGTAACTATGTGAACAGTATGTACACCGTTCACTGGGTTGGTGGAAGCACAAAATAAAATACTTGCAGAGTTGGATGTTTTCTTAAGTAGTAGTAGTAGTATACAAGAGCACTGAGAACTAGTGAAACTTTACACAAAATGTGCCTATATTTATAGACAGACTACATGGTCACAAGTAGTGGGTACCCTATGCTGTAATTACATTATTCTTTCCAATTAACCTATTTATTTCTGTTTTCGACCGGTACGGACCTGTCGAAACCCTGAACCTGAGCTGCGATTGTGTCCAATCACAACGTTGACTCACACACAGATGATCACGACTGGAAACTAACTTACCAATCAAATTAAATATGTATAAATTAATCAGGCTTATAGCTAGTCCATGATTATTAATCGTATTATTAATCAAGCTAGCTAATCTATACATTCATTATTGCACATATTCTGCCTAATCATTATTGTCCCACACACTATGTGTATGGTAAAAATATGTGTAATTAAAGGAACGCTTTAAATCTTGCATGAATATTTTTGTCACTGCCTCAAAATAGTTTGTGACGAAAAAGGTATTGACGCATAGTTCTTGATTATGTGTCTTTAATTCAATAATTTAATTTCAACGTAGACAACAAGCTTTCGGCAGGCGTCTACAATGTTTACATACGACGATACTAGTTCTCCTTTGTTTTAGGTAATTTTTAAAAGTAAAACTTTCATAGTATTATGTCCGAAAACAAAAAGCTTTAATTTAACTGACAAGTGTGACCTAAATAATGTATATTTTTTTAGAAAGTCATTTTTTTTTAAAGTACATTTATTAGAAACATTTGTATGAGGGATCGCATGTTTCAGAATCTTTAAAATCTAATACATTTAGGTAAATTAATTACTAGTGCCTCTTTCTATTCTAGCATATTATATTTATCTATTCTTCAGTTTTGAATATTTATAAAAAAAAAAACTAACATGAAATCAAATAATCACCATTTAAGCACGCGTAGCATGAGCACCATAGAAACGGGTTTTATCGAAGGAACGATGGACAAAAGACAGAATAGATCTATCTGTCATTTATACGGATATATAATTTAAACGAATAATAGGTACTTTCATTCGATAAGCAAAGAGTCTTCCGTAGGATTTTATCTCTTCTCCATTGATGCCCGGTTTCTGAGGTTTTTAAACGGAGTTTATCCTTTCGATAGTGATTGTTGGTTCGATATCGTGTTTCTGAACACGGCATTAAGGAAGAATTTTGCTTAAAAGTCGAGTGAATTATTATCGAGGGTATATCTGAGAACCTCAAAAACCGAGCATAAGGAAGGAATTCGCTTAAATAGATGAGTATGTCGAAAAAATAGCTATTGAAAGTTTAAATTCCGTTTAAGAATTCCTCAGAAACCGGGCATCACTCAATCAATTGTCAATGAAGCAATTAAATCAGCTCGGTACAGTTGCGCAGTGCCCCGTGATATGCGACCTTGGTGTCAATTTGTTGGCCTACGCGTCATAAGCTGGGACAGAGGAGTATAGAATTTACATGCATGATTAATATTTACGTTTGACATTTTTATGGAACCTCAGTTCTTATGGGTTATTTAATTAGACTAGGGCGACAATGAAGCGTTTCATCCGCGGGTCGGGCAAAGCGTTTAGGTATTTTAGAGATTTCTTAGAGTTGTCCGGATTCTGGATTTGTGTCTGATAATGACTTGCACTCTACGGACTTAAATATAATTGACAAAATGTGGGGTACTTCGGGAAACCGGCGCGATTTTTGTTATTATACGTCTATTTAGCCAAGAACATTCGAATCTCGTTAGGTACAGATTTTTCACTCATTTTCCGTAATTCAGTTGATCTTAAATTTTTCACATACGGGACGTGCTGATACATTACTTGACACTAATCGGACACAAGTCCAGACACCGGGCTGCTACTGAGAAATCCCAGAAGGAAAAACCCAATAAAAATGTATCCGACCCAGGAAGAAAGGGACCCAGGGAATCAAACCCAGCAGGACCTCATGCCCAACGGTAGCGTATATATAACCGAACAAGGTAAATATATTTTCATATTACACACTTAAACTCATGAAAACGTACATCATTCTAAAGTTTCGTTTCCCTGCAATAGTTACAACTAAGGGGCTGCAAATTGCAAGCACAATTTAATTGTTTGCAACGCGAGATACATTTCGTGGAAGATAATTTAGTTTTCAGTACCCGTCTTCATAAGCAAAGCTTTGTTTTAACTGGAGCAGCTTTCGGCCATCATTTTCGAAGTATATTATTTACCCAGAAAATTCGTGCAAAGATTATAATGGCGAGTAGTTCTATGAAAGAAATAAAGCGGCATTCGTATGTTCTAGTCTTAAGGTTAGGTTGGGGAAAATGATGAACTTCCATACAACCTTTTACTCAATAGGGCATTTTTTATCAAAAATTCTAAGCATTTAGATGTCTGCGATTTAACGCCCGTTTTAACTAATCCTAGGCGACACCTAAATGTATGCCTAAATTCAAGCGCACTGTTAGGTCTTCGGCGGTGAGCCGAGTGGAAAATCTAACAGCGCAAGCTTAGGACTGTGTCCGGTTAATAAGTCAGGGTCTTCACTTACTTGAATAGCCTAGTAGAGTAGTAGCCACAATCCTCTTCCTTTTCCAGAACGACTGCTAAGTTGACATCGTTGAAGGTCATCTTGTGTGTTTCGCCAACATCTTGTGGCCAATACCAGTGGCACTTTATTTCGTTTTTCTCTATCACTTTGTTTAACATTAATATAGCTTTTGTATTTTGTTCCCAGATCATCAACCAAAAGTGGCCCACGGTGAATGCCAAGGGACCTTGAGTTAGTATGTAGCGACGGTTGGCACGCTCCATCTGTGGGCAAAAGGATCGTGGTTACAGTCAGCCTACACAGAATACAGCTGCAGCGCTGTCAGCAGCTGAGTTTCAGTAGATGGTAAGGTGCAAGTGTTTTTTTGCAGCGCTGCAAGAGCTGCATATAAACGTATATGCAGAAACTTTGTTAAAAGAACATAGTACGCCGCTTCAGGTTGCCACTCCGCTGTTTACCCCGTTTGCTCAGTAGGGTTCTAGGGTTATACGTCAACGGAACAGCCGAAATTACGTGTTGGTTGTCAAACAGATGTTTCGCAATACAAAGGGAGAGAAGCACAAAAAAACATATTTGTAGTATTAACACCTCCCAAGAGGTTTTAACAGGAATGTGCCTACGTTTTTCTCAACGTGATTTCTTTGAATCAATGATTTCAAATATAAGGCCGCGGCCGCACTACTAAGGCGACTGCGACGCGAGAGCGATTTCGTGAAAACAAACTCATATAAACATATTATGTCGGTGGCCGCACTGCAGAAACGACAAGCGAAATGTATTTGTTCATATCGTCGCCGCCGCGTCGCTGTCGCCGTACCAGTGCGGCTCCGGCCTAAGTCAATGCTTTCAATGGAAAAGTTTTTGAAAAAAAGTTGGAAGGGTATCGATTGTATGTTTTCGTACATAAGAAAGGCAAGTTAGGATAAAAGAGCGTTTGTGTAAACTCAGCTTCATAAGTAGTTGTAAACAACTCCAAACTTTCCAACGATCATAAGAAAACTCCTTTGTATAACTTAATATTTTTTTTAATGGAGCAAGTGCTTTCCTAAATAATGTTTTTCGCAATTTACATCCAAGTACACACGGCGACACCGAGATGAAACTGCGACTAGATTTTGAACGTTTTAATTTACAGATTTGGCATTCAGAGTTGTTGGTGATAATGTCACCCACAATTATAATATTCTTGAAGCATGATAAGCTCTCTATTATTTTTTGTAGGGATAATAAGAAGTTATTTATGGCTTTTGAAACAAAAAGGGCGGTATATCGCCAAAATAGCCATTTTTTTATAAGTAAGCAGTTCGCCTCTTGTATCACAGGTTTTTCAAGAGAGGCTTTAATATTAATTTTAATAAATACTAGTACACCATAATTCTGGTTAAAATGGGAAGACGTAGACATGCTTAAATATCCATCTGGGAAATTTCGAACGCACGACATCCAGCATTCATAATATAGTTTTTATGATTAATTATTTAAAGCCATATCTGTTACGGCCGCCAATCATGTTTAGATCAACATACAACCTGATACTGACCTGCAAAATGCAAAAAAGGTAAGGTAAGGTAAGAAATGTTTAATTTCGCGAGTTACCCTGACGCTTCCATCTTGTTGCTTTGACTCGCATGACGTGACGTACCTTCAGTTAATACTACTAAAAGCTCGCCAGTACTAAAATGTGCAAAGTAAGTAAGTTGTTCAAAGATAAAGATTTCTTTAGACTTAATCGTGCCCCAGTTCCTTTCAGGGTTGTGCAGAATGTTCAAAGCTAAGCTATTGTTAAAGTGCTAATGAAACTTTGGCAGTGTTTTGAAGTTTTCAGGCTATAATCCACGTCCAGTCAAGCAGCTAAGGAACATAGGGCTGGCGTGAACTACAACTCGAAAACCGTTCAAAAGCGAGTCGGACTCGCACACGAAGGGTTGCGTACCATAAGGCAAAAAACACCGAAAAATCACGTTTCTTGTATGGAGATCGCCTTTAATTATTTATTAACTTTATTGTATTTTTATTATCTGTTGTTAAAGCGGTAATAGAAATACACACTATGTGAAAATTTCAACTGTCTATTATGTATTCTGTGCTATTACAGGTCAGTGTCGGGCGGACAGTGGAGGCTTAGTAATACGGTGTCGTTGGCACCCTTTATTTATGGAACCCTACAAACATCACGCTATCGAGTGGAAGTAATAGAAGTATAAAACTCTTGACAGGTCCGCTCAAATCTGTGTGGTTCCCTCACATGCTCTGCAAAAGATATGTCTGGGCTATATGAGACTTTGACCCTTGAGTTTGTTTCGCTATTTCTTCTCAGAGGTAGTCCGATAGGAAATGTCGACTCCATACCTATAGATTAAAAAACTTGTTATAGTGTTTTTTGAACCAATTGACAGGAATAAATATTATTGTGTATCATTTAAGTCCGGTAAAAAAACAAAACCGCAAAGCAACAAAAACCTCAGTCCGAAAATGTCATATTCAACCTACATTATTACATGTACTATCCTTAATAAACATACATGAAATATCATTAAAACGACGGCACTGCTAACACAGCTACTGACTTTAATAACTACAACTTTAGCTGCTTTAACAACTAATAAAAAGTTATTCCGTCAGAGATGATAATATTCTACATCACTTGAAAATAAAATTGCGTTACCAGCTCCTGTAACGTGTCGCTTATTAAAAGTAACAAGCAGGAGGAGAATATAAATAAGATAAATATACACGCGAAGATGGGTTCCGTGGGCTTATTGGTTGATTCGCACGAATTTACTCACCCGAAACGGGCGAATCGACACTTTGAATAATATTATTTTTCTGTAGGCGATTCGCAGGTAGTTAATTTATTAGTGTGCGAATCGACAACTCCAAAAATACGTATTAGGCAATTGGCACATTTAGAATTTTATGCAAAAAAATACACTCGCGCAAAGAAGTGATAGGTATTGGATATAAAAATTCTACCCCTTATTACAAAACAAGGTTTTTCTTTAGATCAGGTTTAAACCAACGAGCTAGTTATTAAATTAAGTACCTAATACAAACATTACGGCTTAGTTCGGTGCTATCATTTTAGTATTAAGAACTTTGTCTAATCGAAATAAAGTTCGAAATACAAATACTGGCCCAAAGGTTTAGGCTGGAGCTAAAGTTAGATTTTGTTTCGTAATAAGACGGTATGGGTGTTAGTGCTTATGAAGTAAACTAAGAATCCTAACTAATATTATAAATGCGAAAGTAAGTTTGTTTGTTACATTTTCACGCCTAAACCACTGAACCCATTATCCTGAAATTTTGCATATACGTTATCAGGTGCACACAAACGGACATAGGGTACCTTTCATCCCGAAAAAAAAAAGTGCTGTTCCCGAGTGTTCCCGAGGAAAACAACAATAACGTTATTATGATAATAGATGGCGCCACGTGTCTTTCGAATTATGATTGAATTATAAACGAAACTTATGCGGATGAAATAAAATAATGCGGATGAAATGAAATAATAAAAAAAATTACGATTTTTTTATATGGTCTATTTCTCCCTGCCTTTTATCTAACACTGGTTATGGCCCAGACACGAGATCCAGTGTGGATCCAAGTAAAATCTGGAGAGTTAAGTAGGGAGTAACAATATCCTTCAAAATGATTCAGATTGATAGTGTGTCACGCAATTAGGCTCCGGATCAGATTCGTCTTTTCTGTTTAATCTCTTCGTGTATGGTACTTCAAGATGATGTTTGCTTAGAGACCATGGTTGCGGTCTTGCATAGCCTTTTCAACCTGACTTTAAGAACGTTTCCAAATTAAAAGCTGTATTGCTATGTGAAAATTCAGATAAAAAACCAACGTAGTGAAGGACTGTCACTGGAATTAACGTAAACGAATACACGCGTCAGTAAATTTATTTCACCTCTCGATTTGGCTTCAGTAAACAGAAACGTTAATAAAAGCCTTTTGCGAGGCGCACTGACACGTACAACGCTTTGACCGTCCATTGTTTGCCGATCCACAGCAGCGTGTATCAAACTGCAATCAAAGCTGACAACAGGCGCATAGGTAAACATGATCAGCCAATGATGTACCAGTGCAAACAAGGCCTATGAGTCATTTCGGTGTTACAGGGCAGGGCTGAAGGCTGTATTGCTATCAGCGGTAATAGTTTGGTACTGGGAAGCGAGCCTCAATATTTAAGTGGATGTATTGAAATTGTCGTTTATTAGTAGGTAGTGGTAGGCTCATTAATTTAGTGGACGTATTCGTTTAGTTGACTTTGTATCAAAGCCATGAGAATTTTACAGTTCGCGTCCAACTGTGTGTTTATGGCGAATATTTTCATCACAATTGGGTTGGAAACCACCTATGGTTTCAGTACACTTCAGTATCAGAATCTAGTCTTTAGTTAATATATTTTTTTGTTAAAATGTCTTGTTCTCCCGACCCACCTCATCGCATCGCATCGCCTGCCCGCGGTATTACTTCGTTTTTACTTAGTGTTCTTTCTGCTCGGTTCCGAAGAGTCGTAGCGTGGTTTTAAATTAAAAAAAAAAACAAGAATTGGGCTATCAAATACAAAAATAATTTTTCTAATCCGACTGGTAGTTCCAGAGATTAATAAGTTCAGAGGCCGACATAGCTACAGTCAAGACAAACTTCGCGGTTAGTTCAAATAACCACCTAGCTACCTCTGTGAAATAGTTTGTGCAAGTTTGACAATACAACTTGCAGTGAGCCGATACAATACTCTGTTCTCCTAACTAGTCTGCGGCTAAACGTAGCGAGCCTTGAATATACGAAACCGAATTATAAGCAACACACGAAGGGTTCCGTACACGGCAAAATGGATGGAGAATTGGAGACCCTCTTTTATGTTTTAATTTATTTTATGTTTATTATTTATTGTTATAGCGGCAATAGAAGTACACACTCTGTAAAAATTTCAACTGTCTATTTATTACGGTTCTTGAGATACAGCCCGCTGATAGCTAGACAGAGGACGGACGGACAGTGGAGGCTTAGTACAACTAACTTTAACTTATTATTGAAAAGACACAATTATAATGTATTAAATAACAGGCACTATTAAATAAATTAACAACGTTTGAGAGTACCTGCATGAAACTAAAGTGTCGTGACGATCCATATGGTCTAGCTCTAACTCTCATTGAGTACAACTTGCTATAAGGAACTTCGTCCCAAAAAGAGCCGGCAGCTAATTAAAACAGTTAAATAAAATTGGGGTTTAAAATAATGATTTCTAAAATCATATTGTGGTTGAGGACATTGGCGAAATATTACTTCAATAAGTAATAGTTTGCCGAAGTAAGTTGAAAAGCGCAAACGTTAAAATACATTCCCTTTATTTAAATCTACAAAGTTCCAACATTATTCAATTTGAGGATCATGCTTCCATCCCCTGCCTAGCTATACAAGCGTGGCGCGCCGGTCGAGAGGCCCTTTCATCCGCAGGTACAATACGATGACACGCTCCGTGGCCTGTAGGCACACACACTTCCAGACAGACAACGAAACTAAAAAGTTGTAGGTACAGCCGACTGATGCTAAATTAAGAATGAATCAGAAAAAATAATTGAAGTTCCAGGTTTATTTTCCGCATAAGATAAAACTTTTTTTAAATGTAGGTAGACACCTAGACACTGATTTTCCATTTTCCGTTTTCTTGGAAAACCCCTGCTGATCCCCTTCCTGCTGATCGATTATAAGGACAAGGGCGTTAATATAACCGGAGAATACCTACTACGCGTCAATTCTGAAGCGTTTGAGGGGAAGCAATCAAAGAGGAAAGACGAGGAAAATTGACGAAAGGCGTCTTGCTCTTGCACGACAATGCGCCTGTTCACAAGAGTCGTGTTGCCCTGGCTGCCCTACACAAGTCAGGCTTCGAAATAACTAACCACCCACCATATAGTCCAGACCTGGCCCCCTGTGATTATTATCTATTACCAAACGTGAAAAAAGAGCTTCGTGGCAAGAAATTTTCAAGTGATGAAGGAGTGAAGGACGCAGTTTCAGCGTATTTTGAGGACAAAAATGTTTTTTTTTTCGATGGTATGCATACACTTATTGAACGATCTGAAAAATGTATTAGGCTGGTGAATATATAGAAAAAGAAAAATATTTGCGAAGTTTTATTTACCCCCCTTACCTCCCATTCCGCGAACTTAAAAACGCACCCTCGTAGGATAATTATGCTAATCGTCTGGCGTAGATTTTATATCGTATCGAGCAATTTATATATTTGAATGGCTGGCCAGCTTATTGTCACCATTAAGCTTGGTTACAAAATAATTACCATATTATCGAGAACAAAGATCAATTGTCCTGTATTTATATTTTGAACTGAAATCAATTTTCCGAATGCATCTCGTTTGAGGTAAGGTTTCAGATGTGGCTGACGATATCATTAATTGTTTTTATTGTAATGTGAGTGCTAGCGAGTTCCCTCGTGTGAAAACGTGATTTCCCAGCACAAAAACATCCCATTGCTGAATTCTACTTCTTTAGTACAAGCTGCTACTGTACAATTAAATAAATGATAAATGATTTTATTTCTGTAAGTAGGTTTGCACAAACACTTTTACACGTCAATCATATTTTAAAAACTAGATGAGGTCGGCGTTTCCTATCTGACTACTCTGAGAAGAAAGGCCGAAACAAACTCAGAGGTCACAGTCTCTTTATAAGTCCAGACATAATCTTGGTCAGGTTATATGAAGACCATGTAGATCGAAGTCCGAGATGGTCTTTTGAAGAAAGAACCACACAGATTGAGTGGACCTGTCCAGTCCCCCCGATCCTCTGACGTAAAGTACTTAAGAGGACTACATGACCTAAAGCGCGGTCTTTGTCGGACTGCATAGAAAAGAAAGAGAAGCGCGATGACACAACGCTGGTAATTTATTGCAAAATATGAAGCGATTATCGATTTACGAAAAATCTAGTGTTTGGACAAGAAAACTAAAACACTATAGTTTTAGTATGTTGCTTGTAGAATAATCTGACAAAAAATCATAATGAATGTATGTATATTAGTATGAATTTTGTTGTAAAAAAAAAGTTTTTAGAGGTATCTTCATGATTTTTTTCTATCGTACCAAATAAGTTGTATTATGTTTTCAACACACTATCTTCCTAGCATTTATCCTGAAGAATATCATATATTTTTTTGATTTTTTTTACTGTAGTCGATCATATACTTTTATTGTTTCTAAAACTTGCGTTTTTTGCGTTTAGGTCCTGTAAGCCCCTTAATCAAAACTTAAATTATGATCAAGCATAGATGGCGGGATGAGCTGGACTCCTTCAACAAGAACTGGTCCTTAGCAGCTTTGAACAGAGATAAGTGGAAAGAGAGTGGGGAGACCTTTGCCCTGCAGTTGGGACATCACAGGTTTATAATAAAAATAAATACAAACAATAACGTTATTATGATAATAGATGGCGCCACGTGTCTTTCGAATTATGATTGAATTATAAACGAAACTTATGCGGATGAAATAAAATAATGCGGATGAAATGAAATAATAAAAAAAATTACGATTTTTTTATATGGTCTATTTCTCCCTGCCTTTTATCTAACACTGGTTATGGCCCAGACACGAGATCCAGTGTGGATCCAAGTAAAATCTGGAGAGTTAAGTAGGGAGTAACAATATCCTTCAAAATGATTCAGATTGATAGTGTGTCACGCAATTAGGCTCCGGATCAGATTCGTCTTTTCTGTTTAATCTCTTCGTGTATGGTACTTCAAGATGATGTTTGCTTAGAGACCATGGTTGCGGTCTTGCATAGCCTTTTCAACCTGACTTTAAGAACGTTTCCAAATTAAAAGCTGTATTGCTATGTGAAAATTCAGATAAAAAACCAACGTAGTGAAGGACTGTCACTGGAATTAACGTAAACGAATACACGCGTCAGTAAATTTATTTCACCTCTCGATTTGGCTTCAGTAAACAGAAACGTTAATAAAAGCCTTTTGCGAGGCGCACTGACACGTACAACGCTTTGACCGTCCATTGTTTGCCGATCCACAGCAGCGTGTATCAAACTGCAATCAAAGCTGACAACAGGCGCATAGGTAAACATGATCAGCCAATGATGTACCAGTGCAAACAAGGCCTATGAGTCATTTCGGTGTTACAGGGCAGGGCTGAAGGCTGTATTGCTATCAGCGGTAATAGTTTGGTACTGGGAAGCGAGCCTCAATATTTAAGTGGATGTATTGAAATTGTCGTTTATTAGTAGGTAGTGGTAGGCTCATTAATTTAGTGGACGTATTCGTTTAGTTGACTTTGTATCAAAGCCATGAGAATTTTACAGTTCGCGTCCAACTGTGTGTTTATGGCGAATATTTTCATCACAATTGGGTTGGAAACCACCTATGGTTTCAGTACACTTCAGTATCAGAATCTAGTCTTTAGTTAATATATTTTTTTGTTAAAATGTCTTGTTCTCCCGACCCACCTCATCGCATCGCATCGCCTGCCCGCGGTATTACTTCGTTTTTACTTAGTGTTCTTTCTGCTCGGTTCCGAAGAGTCGTAGCGTGGTTTTAAATTAAAAAAAAAAACAAGAATTGGGCTATCAAATACAAAAATAATTTTTCTAATCCGACTGGTAGTTCCAGAGATTAATAAGTTCAGAGGCCGACATAGCTACAGTCAAGACAAACTTCGCGGTTAGTTCAAATAACCACCTAGCTACCTCTGTGAAATAGTTTGTGCAAGTTTGACAATACAACTTGCAGTGAGCCGATACAATACTCTGTTCTCCTAACTAGTCTGCGGCTAAACGTAGCGAGCCTTGAATATACGAAACCGAATTATAAGCAACACACGAAGGGTTCCGTACACGGCAAAATGGATGGAGAATTGGAGACCCTCTTTTATGTTTTAATTTATTTTATGTTTATTATTTATTGTTATAGCGGCAATAGAAGTACACACTCTGTAAAAATTTCAACTGTCTATTTATTACGGTTCTTGAGATACAGCCCGCTGATAGCTAGACAGAGGACGGACGGACAGTGGAGGCTTAGTACAACTAACTTTAACTTATTATTGAAAAGACACAATTATAATGTATTAAATAACAGGCACTATTAAATAAATTAACAACGTTTGAGAGTACCTGCATGAAACTAAAGTGTCGTGACGATCCATATGGTCTAGCTCTAACTCTCATTGAGTACAACTTGCTATAAGGAACTTCGTCCCAAAAAGAGCCGGCAGCTAATTAAAACAGTTAAATAAAATTGGGGTTTAAAATAATGATTTCTAAAATCATATTGTGGTTGAGGACATTGGCGAAATATTACTTCAATAAGTAATAGTTTGCCGAAGTAAGTTGAAAAGCGCAAACGTTAAAATACATTCCCTTTATTTAAATCTACAAAGTTCCAACATTATTCAATTTGAGGATCATGCTTCCATCCCCTGCCTAGCTATACAAGCGTGGCGCGCCGGTCGAGAGGCCCTTTCATCCGCAGGTACAATACGATGACACGCTCCGTGGCCTGTAGGCACACACACTTCCAGACAGACAACGAAACTAAAAAGTTGTAGGTACAGCCGACTGATGCTAAATTAAGAATGAATCAGAAAAAATAATTGAAGTTCCAGGTTTATTTTCCGCATAAGATAAAACTTTTTTTAAATGTAGGTAGACACCTAGACACTGATTTTCCATTTTCCGTTTTCTTGGAAAACCCCTGCTGATCCCCTTCCTGCTGATCGATTATAAGGACAAGGGCGTTAATATAACCGGAGAATACCTACTACGCGTCAATTCTGAAGCGTTTGAGGGGAAGCAATCAAAGAGGAAAGACGAGGAAAATTGACGAAAGGCGTCTTGCTCTTGCACGACAATGCGCCTGTTCACAAGAGTCGTGTTGCCCTGGCTGCCCTACACAAGTCAGGCTTCGAAATAACTAACCACCCACCATATAGTCCAGACCTGGCCCCCTGTGATTATTATCTATTACCAAACGTGAAAAAAGAGCTTCGTGGCAAGAAATTTTCAAGTGATGAAGGAGTGAAGGACGCAGTTTCAGCGTATTTTGAGGACAAAAATGTTTTTTTTTTCGATGGTATGCATACACTTATTGAACGATCTGAAAAATGTATTAGGCTGGTGAATATATAGAAAAAGAAAAATATTTGCGAAGTTTTATTTACCCCCCTTACCTCCCATTCCGCGAACTTAAAAACGCACCCTCGTAGGATAATTATGCTAATCGTCTGGCGTAGATTTTATATCGTATCGAGCAATTTATATATTTGAATGGCTGGCCAGCTTATTGTCACCATTAAGCTTGGTTACAAAATAATTACCATATTATCGAGAACAAAGATCAATTGTCCTGTATTTATATTTTGAACTGAAATCAATTTTCCGAAAGCATCTCGTTTGAGGTAAGGTTTCAGATGTGGCTGACGATATCATTAATTGTTTTTATTGTAATGTGAGTGCTAGCGAGTTCCCTCGTGTGAAAACGTGATTTCCCAGCACAAAAACATCCCATTGCTGAATTCTACTTCTTTAGTACAAGCTGCTACTGTACAATTAAATAACCCCGATCCTCAGACGTAAAGTACTTAATCAAAACTTAAATTATGATCAAGCATAGATGGCGGGATGAGCTGGACTCCTTCAACAAGAACTGGTCCTTAGCAGCTTTGAACAGAGATAAGTGGAAAGTGAGTAGGGAGACCTTTGCCCTGCAGTTGGGACATCACAGGCTTATAATAAAAATAAATAGGTAAAATATTTTACTCGCGTACAAACATTTTTTTACGGCTATAAAAGTCAATATTGCCTTTCCCACCAAGCAATGCAAGTCAATTGATTGTGAGTCAATGGTGCGAATATTTATAGTTAAATTGCAACCGATTCGCGTATGTTTGTTTGCTGTTAGTACGCAGTTTTCACGTTATAAATTAAAAATATAGCTGGTCTGCTTTTCCCGATTGGAGAATCTGACAAGTTTGCCTGATACCGGTTCGTTATCTCTTCTGCAATTTTTTAAATTTATAAACCTTTCTCACTAGTTGCTTAAAATAAAATTGGGCCGAGAACATAATTGCAATGGTTTTTAATCCTATCACTATTCAGTAACAAGTACCCATCATCAGTTTCATAACAAATTCATTCATTTAATTGACAGAAAATGTTAATGTAAGTTACCTACTGAAAAGCATGCTTTTTTATATTAGCAAATAATGTTTTGTTGTAAATTGTCCCTAAGTATTGTTTGAAAGAATCTCTTCACCACTTCCAATGGTTACATTAATGCTTAATGAAAGCAACAGCCGCCAGTCTTGACTCTATCAACTCTCAATAGTAACTACTCAAGTTGCAGTTCTATGTACCAAGTTATTTGACTGATGTAGACTCTACAGCTAATCCCTTGCACACCGTAACTTCGGCTGCAAGTTCCACACATCCGTGTTACTTGCACGACGGGACAGCGAACTTGTATCCACTTAGTGGCGGCTATTATCGGTTGGGCTGTCAACAGAACATGCAATGAGCTTGTAGATGAGACAAAAATTCACTTATATTTTTTATGTATTGAAGTTTAAGAGCGTTTACAACGTACGGCATTTCATACAAACTTTCAAGCCCTTGTTTTTCGAAATGAATGAACCGATTTTAATGAAACTTCGTACGCATAAGCAGGATACAAAGGTCTAAAAAGTTAGTAAAAAACATTTTCGAAATGTCTTCTTTAAAAAAAGATAACTGGAAATATCTGTTTCTATGGAAAATTTAAAATCGGTCTAATTTGGATGTAACACAATTTTTCGAAAATGTTTTCTACTAACTTTTTAGACCTTTGTATCCTGCTTACGCGTATGAAGTTTCATTATAATCGGTTCAATCACTTCGACAAACAAGGGCTTGAAAGTTTGTATGAAATGCCGTACGTTGTAAACGCTCTTAAGACTGAAATTAATTAATTTTCTTTTCTATGTATTTATTTATTTCAGGCGCCGCAGGCCCGTACATAAATACCTTAACCTAAACATACATATTTTTATTATAAAACAGTACTTCACTAGCTAACTCTTGTGCAGTTCTGTGGTAGTTGTCCGCGGAAGCGACGGAACACCACGTCCTGCGGCCAGAAGTCTTCTTCCATGACGACGGGCAGATAGCAATTCGGCACGCGCACCACGAACGCCTTGAAGTTGACGTTGCGGTGCGACTCCAGTAACTGCACCCTCTCGGCTTATACCTCGTGTTCTGGTGCACGTACTCCACGATGCCCTCCGCCTTAGTGGTATAGTGAAGGCGACTTATGTAGACTTACATAGTAGGTATATTTAAAACTGAATTTAATTACTAAAATATGAATTTTCAACAATCATTTCCTTAGTGCTCACCTTCGTTGTACAATGAGAAGATGAAGATACGACAATAATTTAAACTTTGTATATCGAGACGTTTCTAGACTCCATACAAAAATGTATTCAAATATATTCAATACTTGAGTCACTACTTATATGCCGCACTGTAGTTCACTACTATTTAGTTAGTATGATTTTTTTTTCAAATTCAATTTTAAGATATATTTGGTAGTCTAAAATACTCCTATGCACTGCCAGTATTTCTATTTAGTGTCGTATTGTTGCTTCCACATTGTTTATGTTACCCTTGTACAAAACTTATCGAGGCACGAGGGCCGTTGGCTCTGCGCCTGATCTCTCTCCGGTAGTGTCGGTTTCCCATCCCATTAGACTTTGAGTGAGGGAAGTTGCACTTGTTTCTCCCGCGCCGCAGGCTGGTCTCCGCTGAGATTGCTCGCCATGGCCGAAATTCGGTCTGGAGGACTTTATTTTTTACAATATTTGTTTTTAAATGCTCCGCTATAAAGCATAACAAGGAGCAATCATGACTTTTAGATGTCCACAATCGGTAAAAGATATTTTGTACCTTCAGCACTAACTAACGGAAACAAATTACATCAGCCACGCAAAACACATTGAAAGGTGGCCAAGCAAATTCACATCATGGCTACATTCCTGACACGTGCAAGGACTCGTGCAGGTAAATAACCAGCTACATGACATTTGTGCAATCAGTTCAGTATTGTTGATATGAAAATACAACAGGTGTGGGATGCTCTTTGTTTAAACTATGACTCTGAAAAGCCAAGGGTTGATGTTGTGCATAATCCTTTATTATCTAACCCTCTGTATTAATAAGATTAACGTCTGCTTAACCGTACATTTTTTGACGTTCCAAATTGTGGTAACTTTAAGAAACGGTTAAAAGTAAGACGCCAAAAGTTGATAGGACGTTTCGGAAATCGTTTTGGCAGATCAATGTTACGATAACGTTGCTTAAAGTGGTAATGATTAGCAACTGATTAAACATACATTTTTGACATTTACACGTCTCTTAACTTTAAGCAATGTTTATAAATAGACCTCTTAGTTTTTCTGTACACCTTATGCTGCTATTTAATTACTCAAAGCTCAACAGCTCTCGACGATTCAACAGGCTCTCGGGACGTAGACGTAGACGTCTCCTCTAAGAGCTAGAGTTTGTTCTAAGCAACAAAGTTTTGAAGTGAGGTAAAATTAGTGTACCACTTATGGAAAATAATATGAAAGTAGGTAGATAAAAGAAAACGACGTAGAAAATAGGTAAATGCATTACGTTATTTAGCAACCACAAGGCATTTTATTGAGTTTTTCAGAAAAGTGGCAGGAAATAAATGTTAATAAGGGTTCTTTTCCTACTATGTGTGACTAAGTAACAACAGCCGCACGGCTGCGCTTACCGCGATCGGTCTGTGGATGAGAGACCATTCATTACATATCGATCTAAGTACTCCGTGCCTCGGAAAAGTTTTAAGCCGTTGGTCGCAGCGGTCACTCGTAGATCTTTTACATTCGTTACCCCTGCTCAGAAGCCAAAAGGCTGATAATGTCTAATCAAGGGGTGTCGTGTTACCCAGTAGCTGGGTTGTGGAGGTCCGATAGGCAGTCGCTTCATGAAAATACTGGTACTCAGCTGCGTTATTGGGTTCTTGGGTCAGAGTAGAAACCGACTCTAACATAGTTAGAAAAAACTAGTCATGATGATGGAAGTGGTCGGAGGGAACTCATCCATTATAATGGATGAGATTATGATTGATAGCGACGTGGGTTATAAACTTATAACCCACTGAGTAAACAACAGGACAAATCGACAACTACCTTTTAGACCACTCAACACAGACACACAAATCCCTTAATCCATAGTGCTTCTGATTACATTTCCCTGCACATTGGAGTGTAAACACAGACGGTACGTATCGACCAGCACCTCAGTTGCGTTCACACTTTCCATCTCAATCCCAAGAATTTTGATGGTAATTGAAACTGCTCGACAACGTATAGAGGTTGTAAGGGAAGTAGACGCGCAAATTGTAACCATTACATGAACCAATTACATGATTCTAGATCTAGATCAGCCAACTGTTTCATACGAAAGTGCAACGAATTTGAAGATTTTCCGGGAGTTTTAAAATTTCTCTTTCCATAAAAACGTGATTCGGTCGGACTATACTACGAAAATTTTAAAACAAAAAATAGCCAAATCAATCATTAAGATTCAACAGGTATTAAGATTAGCTTGTATTTCTCATGATAAGTGAATTAATTGTATTCTTTTTGAGGAATAAATGTTTTAAACCGTAAATCGCTCCAGTGGTTCTCAAGTGGTGCGTTTACCAGCTAACAGCATTTAATTTTTATTATGTAGATAGCAGATGATTAATTTCAACTCTAGTATTTCTAGAATCATGTACTAAATGCATGGTCTTTACAGTTTGCGCGTCGATAACTCTTACAGCCTGAAATAATTAACATCGTTAAATTGTCAAAATGAATGGCATTGGGATATTGAGTGTCACCCAACTGACCTGCAGGTACAGTATTCAATATAACAACTGATGGCAACAGGATATTGCTTCGCGAACGCCAGGCGCAGCGCGCACCAGAAAGCGCGAAAAAATACATATAACTATAGGGTGGTGAAGCGAATGTATTAAATTTTTTTGCGACCGTCATTTGACGCCTAATTTTACGATTCTTTGATATGCTTTATTTATTCAAAATATTATGGCAAATTCGCTATGCACCGTTTATAAGACCATGACTATCGCATTAGCTTCAGTAATTTTATCATAAAGTTCCCAAGCGGATTGATAAACGACCCAATTTTTTTCAACAAACCAGAAACAATGCAGCACAAAACATAATCGCAACTTTGAGAGGAATGTTTTCGAAACAATTTCTAGGAAATATTGACATTAATTTAACCTCTAATTCACCAGATTCGACAGGTACTGTTTCTTTTCTGAGGGATTGTCTAAAAGGATGGTCAATTTTGTACAGTAAAAACAGAATATTAGTGGAATACTTAATTAAGTATGCGAAAATTTGGTGAAAAACACAATCAAAAGCGATCGCAATTTAAACCAGCAAGAAAAGGAGATTTGGCGGCTGTTGTTTTTCATACAAAATTGCCAAGCCTGCATTATATTTAATTCTCGAATCTTAATTTCGAGTTGTATAACTTCGAATTGGCGACCCTGTATATATGCATAATATATGTACTGTTTTGAACATAAGCACTAGTTAATCTAGGAAGGCAACCTCATAATACTCTCAGTATTAATTCCATCATGGCGACAGCAACGAAGCAATTAAGGCGATGCAACTCAACTATAATTGAATTATCTTTCTATATATGATATACGATATAGAGGAAAGTGCATTATCTTTTGCATTAATGATCAAGCATCAAGGTTACATTTTTCTTTTGAGTTTAATATAACGATGGAATAGAATTTACCTATGCATTACTTGTTAATGACAATGCCCCGTTCAGTAATTACATTTATATAACAATTGGCTTTCGCGCTAGGGGCCTCGGTTTTATGTCGGTATATATCCTACGTCAAATCGTCGTAATAAAGCTTATCTATAATCATGATTATAATATGCACTTGAGGCGAGTTCTTTTTAAATAATCCACGTATAATTCTTTCGCTCCTATATAAGTAATAAGTACGGTAAAATATACAGGGTAAAATTAAGTTAGTCAGCGAAACTCCGCAGATGAGATGGGTATCGATATCTTAACATGATACAACAGAAAAACAAGTTAATTAAATTACTTTATTGTGGGGTCATTGACTGCAGTCAGTGTAGTCATTTGAAACATCAGTTTAAAAATCTGTTTTTTTTTTCATACTTTTGCAAACAAAAAGTCACAGTCTGATTTTAAGTCCCATAATCTTAATCAGATCATGTGAATATCATGTAGTCTGAAATGGTCTTTTGATGAAAGAACCACACAGATTGAGTCGACCTGTGGAATTGTTTATATTTTTAGAGAATAATACGATATTCATAAGCGGTGCAATTTTTGTGTACCTAGTTAGTTCATATGTTGTTCGTTTTTGCTTGGAATTGTATTTTGTGAGTACCTATAGAACTGTGGCGTTCTGTAGTTCGTGTCTACCCCATGGGAGAAAAGCATAAGTTTGTTTGTGTATATATATTTATATTTTTTATAGTTTAATTAGTAGCGATCTAATACCACAACTTGAGTAAGTATAGCCCGTGTGTTTATGTCTTCAATGTAAATGACATTGTTATAGAAGACAATGTAATGTCGTTATTACTGAGACACAAACATAGGTAGGTACAGTCAACAAAAGAGATAAGTATGCAGGATCGTCGGATATAGTTGAAGTTTAGTAAGAAACCGATGGATGTTGTCGACTGAAATTTAATTTGATATATGAGCTGTTTGTTTTCTATAAAAAAAAATATATATATATTCGTAAACATCCATCGGTTTATTACTAAACTTCAACTATATCCGGCGATCCTGTATACAGCCATTGTAAACCGGAACAGGATTGGTCCGAAACCTGAATGTCTTTATTTAAGAAGCTGTTCAAATGAAAGAACTAAGTCCCGACTTCAGAATGGTTGATCAAAAAGACAGCACGGAGACGCCTCCGCGGCCGCTGCAAGAGGCAGCATTGTCAACACTTTCTTTACAACCCCGCCGTTTACTTGCACTACGACACCATATTTAGACTAATAGAACTGACGGCTTTAAAGGCGGTTCGGTCCGTACACCACTTGTGGCGGCTTCACGACTTTTATTAGTAGGGGAGATTAATCCAAAACCCGGTATCGGGCTAAAACCGGTACAAGTTTAGTCTCTCACATGTTTCAAATTTACCCGCACATTATCTCGTCACAAATGTGTCATATCTCGTATATCAAGATCAGTGAAAATTGTGTTCTAGCAAAGATTAAGTATGTAAGAAAGGGGTTTTTTTTTATAATAACGTACAATTATAATAACTTTATTTCAGAGAACATCCATATTTTTGTTAGTAAGTACGAAAACCACAAAAAGACAAAACACCCGAAATGAAATAGACACGTATATACGTTATAGTTTTGTATAACATTGTTAATGATGAAAAATATGCATTCAAGTGCAAAATATGTAATCAATGATACAAACTAAATAAAGCCAAGATATTGAGATTGAGCGATCAATCGCTTGACACATCGGACGTATCTTGCTTAACTTATTATGATACTATTAATTAATTACAAATAAAATTGTTAGAATTATTTGCGTCGTCAGTGATATAAGTGTGTCGCGAGTGATTATTACGAGGTTACTGACTCTGTGTAAGAATGAGCTAAAGTATTTTTAAAGACAAATAGTGTTTCTGTGTTAGATATGTCTAATACAGGATCTAGCCCGTTTGGCCGTAGCCATCTAGTACCGCGAAGTCCTCCGCCGACACCAACTCAAGATGTCCGGCCTATAGACCCAAATCCACCACCTCCCGTGGAGAATGAGCTACCAACTGAAGTTATTTCTACGCCGGAGATACAGAAATGGATGGGGTCCATAGAAAAAATCCTAAGTGAAGTATGCAGTTTAGTCGCTGAGGGAAAAATGATCGCGGAACAAAAGGTTCGTGTAGCTAATCTTTGCCGTAGCGTCACAAATGGCGCATCTCAGATGGCTGTTTTATATCAAGCCTTAAAGCAAAAAACCATTCAAGCCCATAGTACTATTCAGCACTTACAGCAACAACAGAACATCGCGAACTCTCTCCTACAGTTCAAAGAAGTAGTTGAAGGCATTTCAAACCCCTCAGAATCCTTTTCGTACGCTAATATGGTGAAAAAAGGCTCGGATAACTTTGTGCGCCCAGCAAATTTAAGCTCAGTTGCCATATATCCCAGCGACAAGACCAAATCTAGTGACGATACCAAGTCTCTCGTACAGAAAATTATTTCGCCCGGGGAACTTAAACTACATGTTCGTAGCCTTAAGAAAGTAAAAAATGGAGGTGTTCTTATCAGTACCGACTCCAAAAACGACATTCAAAAGCTCAGAAGCTTAGAAAAACTCGTTTCTTCGGGCCTTAAGGTTGAAGAACCATCAAAACGGCGCCCAAGAATCACTGTTATTGGAGTCCCGGTAGCACTGACTGATAAGGAGGTTTTTGACTGCATCTACGAACAAAACCTCTCAGATAAGATGACCAATACATCTCGTGAGTCGTTTGAAGAACAAATTAAACTGAGCCATAAATCTGGGAAAAAAGACCTCCCTAATTGCAATTACATACTAGAAGTGCCAGCTAGCATCAGGAAGATTCTAGTGAATCAAGGACGAATATTTATCAATTGGACGTCATGCCCAGTAAGAGATTTCACGATCGTTACTCGGTGCTTTAACTGCCAGCAGTTCGGTCACGCGGCCAAGTTCTGCCGTGAAACTAGCCCGACGTGCAATCACTGCGGAGAGACTGGCCACACTTTTAAGGAATGTAGCACAAAATCCAGTCCACCCAACTGTGCGACGTGCAAACGTTTTAAGAGAAAAACGGATCATAAAACTGGTGATGTAAATTGTCCAGCACGAAAATATGCCGAGGACAACTATATCCATTCTATAGATTATGAAGGCGCCTAAGAGCGCTACCTATTAACCTACCTGTTAAGCACACTAGTAGTAGTTCTTGTTTGTTTATATTTTATTAGTGGTTTTACTTATCATGACTGATCAATTGCTTAGTGACCTAGATCAATTTTCTGTGTCTGAAGCTATAAAGTGTAATGTTGATGAGTGTAAACACCTCTTTCCCTTGGGAGAGAAACCGTTGACCATACTCACACAAAATATTCGCAGCATAAATCGTAATATAAATGGCTTTGAAATATTGCTACAGAACCTGGGTATAAGTTGCGACATTATCGTCCTAACAGAATGTTGGTTGTCAAACCAAACAGCTGTAATACCATCATTAGACGGATATGTTTCGCATAAAACCAACAGAAACATCAACCAGAATGATGGTGTAGTTGTGTTTATTAACAATAATTTAAGTACAACTGTAGAAGAACCTTTGCTACAAAATAGTAATTGCTTACTCATTAAAATTAATTCAGATACGGTAGTTATGGCTATATACAGACCTCCTTCTCAAAATGTCGCAAATTTCTTAGATTCACTAAACGTACAATTACAAAGTCTTACAACTTTTAAACACATAATACTAATGGGGGACATCAATATCAACATTGCTTCCGGGAAAATGGATATACATGCACATAACTATCTTAATATCTGCTCATTCCACGGACTCTTGCCAGCTCATTACCACCCTACGCATCAAAGCGGTTCATGTTTAGATCATTTCATTATAAAAACAAATAACCCCACCAAAACATTTGTTACTAACTCTTCGCTTACTGATCACCAAGCAGTTTTACTAACATTACAAGTTTCTTTACCCAGAAAAAATTATTTACGTAGCTATACTAAAGTCAACATGACACACCTCGAAAAAGACATACGTAATATTAATTTTGACCCAGTTTATAATTCTACCGATGCAAACATTTCTATTAATTATTTTATAAATTCACTTCACTCTGCAATAATAAAACATACAGTTGCTAAAATAACGCCAAGGAAGTATAAGTGTATTAAGCCTTGGATTACTCCCGGACTTGTTCGATGTATTAGGCATAGAGACAAACTTCACATAAAGACCAAACTTGAGCCTAACAATGAAATTCTTTCTATTACGTATAAAAGATATAGAAACTTCTGCAACAACCTTCTGAAAAAAATAAAAAATGAATATGATAGAAAAGAACTGCAGAAAGCAGGCAAAAATAGTAAACTTATTTGGAAATTTATAAAAACAAATACATTTAGAACAAAACAACCTGAACCTCCACTTGACTTATTGACAATAGAGAACAACCCAATCGAATCAGCAAATAAAGTTAATTTCTATTTTTCTAACGTAGGCAAAACTTTAGCAGAAAAGACCATACAATCTAGAAGTTCTTTTCCTCAAAACCAACCTAAAACTTTCCCCACGCTCAAATCGTTTGTCTTACTAGATACGGATGTCGATGAAGTACTAACAATTATTTCTGGATTAAAGGATGTTTGCGCGGTTGGGTGGGACGACATATCAAATAACATACTTAAACATTTCAAATACCTACTTGCTCCGCCGCTAACTCATATTTTTCAGTTATGCTTAACTAATGGTATATTCCCTAAGTCGCTTAAAAAAGCAGTGATTACTCCTGTATATAAATCTGGTGACAAAAAATGTGTTAATAACTACAGACCCATTTCAGTTTTAACAGGGCTCTCCAAGATCCTAGAGAAAATCATTAATATTAGATTAATGAAATACCTAGAAGATAACAAATTGCTTTCAGATAGACAATTTGGCTTTAGGCCCAAAAAATCAACTAATCAAGCTGTACATCAAATGACGGATTATATAACAACTAATTTGGATAAGGGCATGCACTCCATTGGGATCTTCCTAGACCTCGCCAAGGCCTTTGACACAATTTCCTGTCCTTTATTACTGGACAAGCTTGAAACACTCGGAATAAGAGGAACAACGCTTTCACTACTCTCTGATTATCTTAGTGACCGCGAACAATGTGTCAAAATTGGTCAGTACGTCAGTTCTGAGCTTCGAAATAGTAATTACGGAATACCACAAGGTAGTATTTTGGGTCCTACTTTATTCCTAGTATATATAAATGACCTGTGCAGCTTAACACTCCAAAATGGTGTCATAATGTCTTATGCAGATGACACAGCTCTATTATTTTCAGCCAAATCTCGAGATGAGGTGTATAAACAAGCCCAAGACGGTTTTAATACAGTGTCTAATTGGCTATATGAAAATCTCCTAACACTAAATGCGGAGAAAACCAAACACATCTTATTTACTATTAGAAACACTAACCTGCCAACTACTAACATAAACATTTATGCGCATAAGTGCGGTACGTATGCTGACAATGCTTGTAATTGTCCTACTTTAGCAAAAACCGATCATATGAAATATCTTGGTGTAACGATTGACACAAATCTGAATTTCCGTAAACACATTGATTTGTTATGCACTCGAATGCGTAAATTAATATACATCTTTAAGAATTTACGATATTTATCGGACTACAAATTAATTAAACGGGTCTATTTAGCTTTGTGTCAATCCATTCTCACTTATTGTATAACTTCATGGGGCGGGGCTGCTAAATCAATCCTACTGCCTTTAGAACGTGCGCAGAGAGCTATCCTTAAGGTAGCCACCTTTCGCCCATTTAGATTTCCCACTCACGAGCTTTACACGGCATGTAAGGTTCTAACCGTGCGTCAACTATTTATATTGAATATAGTACTACACCAGCACAGCAAACTTCCTTATATCCCAATACCTATAGATAAGAGAAGAAAAGACTTAGTTTGCATAAAGCCACAAACTAGACATACTTTTATAAATAAATTTTATGTATTTTTGGGTCCGTTCTTGTATAATAAAATCAACAAGTCATTAAATATATATAGTGTAAATTGTAAAAAATGTAGTGAAATGTTGAGTGAATACTTAGCGACATTTAATTACTCAGACACTGAAAAATTGCTAGAAGTATTGCAATAAGTTTATTTATGTTAAGTAAATTTTTATTTAAAAATATAGTTTTTAATATAAGTTAAGTAAATTTTTATTTAAAAATATAATTATTAAGTATCAATGCTAGCTCTATGTAAAGTAACATAATAGTCCACTAAAGCACTCAGCGTTGTTAAGTGATGGCCTGAAACACAGGTTTGAATAAACCTACATCAGGCAGGTCGCTATTGTACTCATTAGGCCTTTAACCAATTTATATAAGTTATACACTAGATTTATTTTATTTTAGGAATATCTTAATATTTTTTTTATTTTTTTTTTATTTTCTTCATATTATTAATATGTAACTGTAATGATGTAACTTCTATGTAATTTATATGTGAACTCATGAATAAAAATTATTATTATTATTATATTATTATATTATTATTCCTTTAAACTTGTTCCGATTTCACCCCGCTTTTCCAGTCTCTACTGTGAAACCAATATTAGCTGTTGTGGCAATAGGCGTAGGTACAGAATTGCAATTGCCAATCAGCTGACTTGTCAGATGTACTAATGGAATTATGGATGGTCTAGTCAAGGGTGCAAGAAATTTCATAGAGTGAACCGTTCTTACCGTTTTACCCGACCCATAAATCAACCGTGAAGGCATAATCTCGTTTACTATCTAATTTATTCATTACAAGAAAACATAGAAATTCAGACGCCGCGCTCTGTTTAAATCAGAATTTCATAACTACTTTTTTTCAATGTTATACATTCTCGGTTCAAAATAATGGATTAAGTACTGAAAGGTCACTGCAAATTTTCCGAAAGAGTTCGAATGTAATAACACAGATTTACGTTCGGCATCGTGAAATCTGCCAACCCGCACTGGGCCCGCGTGGTGGATTACGGCCCACTCCCTCTCACTGAGAGGAGGCCTGTGTCCCAGCAGTGGGAACATTATAGGCTGATTATGTTACGTTATGTTACGTGCGGCTGTGATTTTACTTTTGTATGGATAGGGAAAATGGATTCGTTGAAAGCGTACTTCTATCATCATTGACAGAAGTGAACTCATTTAATATTTAAATTATAGTGGCAGTGCATAAAATATTGCATGATAAAAACGAGTGAATAAGACTGGTGATACTCTATTAACGGTCTTCAAGTAAATAGGAAACAATGTATTATAAGCAACACAAACAGCATAGCTTAGCCGGTTGTGGCGCTAAACATGCAAAACTTCACGGAATGACAACAGAGTAAATGAGACGGAACAAATAGCCAGTATGTCAACTACAATAGTAGTTCGTATATCACAGGGGCGTGAAACAAGTGCACTAAACACTAACGGGCTCAGGAGTACTCGGTTAGTTCTTAGACGCATATTGCGTGACGGAGAACGGAAATGTGTGATATAAGCCGTTACTTGTTGCAACATAACTTTCCACATTCGCCGGCGGTACTGTTCTATTAATGTTGATTAGCACAATGGATCGAGAATGCTAAATCGATATTCGCAGCACCTAATGTATGACATTTTTTTTTTAAGACAGTATATTTGAATTTTTTTTTACATGAAGTAATTTTATTTGCAGGCGACCCATCTGCCACGTCATTGCTTTGTGTCCTACCTAAAGAGACTGCTTGGCCACAAAAATTGGTTTGTGTTTTGGAACCTCAGCGAACAGTTTTGTCTATGGAATTCTACAACTAACTTCGTCACATTTGGAACTTAACAGACGTTTGAACATGACAGAGAGCTGACGTGTTATGATAACGTATGTTTAACTTTCGTTTAGTGTTAAACGTATTTAGTGACTTGTGCCAGCTAGTGCTACAGGAATTGCCCGTTGTGTTTTAATTTATTTTTCTTTTTTCCTCTCGACTACAAGTAACAGTTGTTCAAACTCAAAGCATTCATTTCAATAAAACCATTTACAGGCACTTTTAAATTATCAAGGAGTCGGGCAGTCAGAGAGATGAAACTAGTTACCTATTCCAAAGTGTGGAACGGGCTAGAAATTCATGGACACTCATTTAAATCGAACATATTTTAACACACGGCATTGGTTACATCATCTATGTTTAAATTTTACATTATCTTTACATATATATTTTTATGTACGCGTGCATGTCATTGAACTCCTCCTAAACGCCTGGACCGATTTTGATGAAAGTTTTTGTGTGTGTTTGAGTGGGTCCCTGGATGGTTATGATTCACAATTGGACCCGGTAGGTAGTAGGTTTAAACTTTTATTAGGTGTAAAAACGTAAGCACGGACTGCCGAGTTCCATATTTAGACCAGAAAAAGTATAATTTCATTTTCCTGTTAGATTAAACTCACCACAGTCGCCATTAACGTTTAATGTGTTTAAATGACTCATGTTTTTAGTTATATATATTGTACCTATTTTAATTCAACTGATTTTAATTATAAAATTGCTGAAATGCTTGGTTCAAGCATTTCGCTTTATGTCCTTTCCAGGTAATATTATCATTTTGAGTACATATTCTGCTGAAACTGTCTATAATTTTAATTGAGCAAATACATTCCATTATAATTATGTTGGTTATCGTTAGTCACATTCATGTACTGCGGCGTACGGGAAATATGAAGCTGAACTGATAATTATTTTAATGGAAGTCGCGACAGCAGCGTCTAGAGAAGTGCAGCATAAACAGCCGTTCCCACTGCTGGGAGCCAGACCTCCTCTATGAAAGGACGAGTGGGCCGTAATCTACCACAAGGGTCCAGTGCGGGTTGGTAGATGTCAAATTCCAATTTTTGGTTCTAGGACATGCCGGTTTCCTCAGGATGTTTTCCTTTATCGTTTTAAGAGCAGTGGTGATGAAATAATTTACACAAAGCAAAGCGCCTTCCTAGGTTGCAAGTGCAGACAAATTCGTGGCGCCGAAAGTGCATGGCCCGCCTTCAACACCGTCCGTTTCTATGCGTCATTTGTGCTGTAGTGCGAGTAAACGGTGACACGCTTGGTTTGTACGGAAAGTGTTGACAATGCCGTCTGTAGCAGCGGTCGCCGAGCGGTCTCCATGCTCTGTGGATACCATCGTTTTTATGAGGAAAAACTCTTTTGCCCAAACAAATACAGGGTCAAATTAAATTTGCTAGCGAGCGAAACTCCGCAGACGTTATGGGTATCGATATCTGTGTTTCTTGTAATATATGAAATAAAAGTACAAAAAGTTTTTCAATGTAAAAGCGAAATTTTTATGACAGTTTAATACCATCATGATTCCAGTGTAAGAGAGAGACGGAGCTATACATGACCGATAGCATCATCCGTTTTTTCGGACTAGAATCATGACGGTATTAATACTTCGAAATACGGCCCGAATGATACAGTTGGGCGAATATCCATTTGACTGTCAAATTGCGGCACGAGGTGCACAAATCGCTTGCCCATTTTAACGCGAAACAAATGTGTGTCTTCCTTAGAATTTTAGAACATTGCAAAACTTCCTGGAATTTTATTACAAGAAACACAGATATCGATACCCATAATAAACCTATTATTGGGTAATGAAGTTTCCAATAAGCCCTGCCTGAATGTAGGTACTAGGAGAGGAGAACTATGCTGACAGACGAGCCTGCGTTAGTTTGGTACGTTCAATAATCAGTTAGGATGCGTGCACTCATCACACGAATGTAATTCTCATCAGATAAAGACTAGTGGTCACTCTTCCTGTCGCAATTGCCCTCGAGGCCTTAACACATTGTTCGAATTATTTGTTAAAATAGGAAGTCTACTTTTACAATATATTTTGTAAATATGTAAGCACCGTGTATCTGTCACATAATTCATTTGTGTGTCTTGCAATTTTTTTTTAAATATTGTTGTAAAGAAATTTTATTCTAGGTAAGTCCATAGTCTTCACTTATACATAATTAGGTATATAATTCATGTGTTTTTACAAAATATTTTAAAACATTTTATAATAGTAACTGTGGAGTTTCTTGCCCATTCGTCTCCATACGAAACTACCTTTTGGAAGGTGCAACTAGAATCAATTCTATTTAGTGCCTATTTCAAATAAATTATTTGACTTTGATTTGTAACATTAGGTGAAACTGAAGCTACAGTTTTATCAAGTATGAAAGCCTAAACCCGCTAGAGACAGAAAAATATATGTTTTCACATTTTCTTTATTCAAGGTCAGATATAACAAGACGGCTCGTCGCTAACCTCAGTCTTGTGTAAAACTTCAGCTACTTGTTGAATCAAATCAAAACATCCGGAGCGACGCAACAAGTGCGAATATGTTGGGGAAGGGTTTAAGAAAATGAGGAATGAAAGCGCTCCAACGTTTTAAAGCTTTAATGTGCTACTTTAAAATAGAGAAAAAAAACTTGGTAACTTTCCACTGCGATATATTTTCTGGGATGGTGCAAACGAAAGTGGACAAGGACTTAGCATCCCAGATAAGCACTGTTCGGTCAAGAAGTGAAAATGTTAAGATTTTTTTTTAAACATTCCGTTCAATCATGGTGAGTACCTACATGTCACCTTTTCGAAATGTCATTTTCATTCAAAATGTTGGCAGTACGTATTCGGAAAAATAGTAAGGTAAAAATAGACCTTAAGGTGCCTAACATTTATTTTTCCTATGCTGTCCTTTTTAGCGTATCGACGGCAAAAAGTTCAAACATTTTTAGGCCCAAAATTCAGCTGCGCGAACTCCGCTAACTGATGCAGTCATAAGATCGTCTTTGACTGTAACTAGCATCTATGTAAATCATAAAAATTAAATACAGTTCGTTGGTAAGCGGTATGCGCATCCCTTGAGAACGGCTGGACCGATGTTGCTATTTTTTTGTTTTAAAATGTTCGTGATAGTTGAGTTAGGATTTTATGAAGAGAATATTAGAAGATTCCCAGAACATTTTCAAATTCGGAAAAAACTGGACGTCCTTTTTTCTGCAACATCTTTCGGCGCAGCTAGTACATTACTAGATAAATATTTGTGTCTACTATTATTTTTCAAACTTTCTTCTTGTTTGTCTGTAATCAATTTTCAATCAATCGATCTATTCATAAACCTAGAAGACTACCAGCAATCGGTTTATACATTTTGCACTAGGTTCTAAAATATTGTACAGACCAAAAACAAAGCTGAAAGGCTTTTAGTGGCTATAACGCAATTCGACATGGCACTTTCATGCGACCTATACGTTTATTGATTTTAAATCTATTTAATACTACTAATTATAAAACAGAAAATTTTGCTTATTTTTTGTTTGTTTGAACGCGTTAATCTACCAGACGAATTTAAAAAAATATTTTTGCATTATTTTGTTAGCCATTCTTAGGACACATATAAGGTTACTTAACATCACGCTAGGACCTTCAGGAGTCGAGTAAAACAACAAAAAAAAAAAAATAAGCGAAAACGAAGTAATGGCGCGGGCAGGCGATGCGCTGTGACGGGAAGGGTCGAGAGAACAAGAAATTTCACGCGGACGAAGTCGCGAACAACGCTATAATATGCTCGGAACTCCAAGTCCTGTGACGAAGTAGAGAAACTTATAGTACATTACTGCAGCGGCCAGCAAAAGAGGCATTGATGGACGAACGTGTAATGCCTAGCTGTGGCCAAGGCTTGATAGTACTTTTCTCAACGTCATCTTATAAGTCATGAAACTGGCAGCGTTGGGTATCGAAATGAATAACGTTATATAAATAACGTTATATATACTGACAAACAGAACGAAATCTTAAACTGTTCACTAACAATATATCGTTATACTAATAACGATCGATCTGTAAGAGAACAGTTTAAGATTTCGTTCTGTTTATCAGTATCGTTATAGCCAAGGAATTAATTTTGTAACGATCCTGTTGGAACGGTACAAATTATCGGTACCGGAACTACGCCTAACATTATTTTGAGTAACGTTTAAAGTCCCAGGCTGACATATAAAACCAATTTTTCAATATTTTAATCAGTTTGAAAAATACTAGTTTAAGACTACCGAGTTAACTTTAGAGAAGTGTGGAACAAAGGGACATGTTGTGCCGATCCCAAATAAATTGGATTATCTGATTTATTTTCTTTTTTTTTTGGCAGGAATAAAATGTTTTTAAAAGGTGTACTTAGGATGTACTCTCGGTTTTAGGCTTTTAAAATATTTTTGAAGTGCCAGTAACAAAGGACCTTACCTTTTTACCGGGCTGTGGCGGAGCCCAAAAGAAGGGTAATGTTTTTGGTTGGTATGTAATTTGTATGTTTATTACTAGAAATGCAACACGCAAGTTGCATTATTCACACAGGTTTCGGAAACATCCGGCCTTCTCCGAACTGGAAATCCAGGTATTCCTAATTCTCGTACGAAGTTATGAATGTCATAATTCTGTATAATATCCCATTCCAAACGTATTATTCCGTGGCTTACTGCGAACGAAGTGGTCGGTTCCGAAAGAAATCTCGCCGGAATTGGAATGGTAATCATTGGCGAGCCTTTTGAATTGAATAACTGCCCATCTTCTGGGAATAGCACTAGTAATTTATTAACACTTTACTTCTGGCTTTAAGAAGTTAAAACTGTATGTGCATTTTTTAAATCTCTTATGGGTGTGGCGTAAATAGTGGTCCACCGTTAATGATTCGACATACCAGATAATTTACTATAACATATTACAACTTTAACCATTTTAGTAATACGTTTTTTTTTAAATCGCTCTTGAATTTGCATGTTAAAAATTAGGGTTAAAATAGAGAAGAACTAACTTTTTCTTCAAAAGCTCTAAATTTACATAAAAATCCATAATTTTACACGATAGCTCTAGTATTCAGCAGTAATTTACAGAAATTAAAATGAAAAAGTAATGGTTTTTGTTGAAACTACAAGCATATTTGTAACAAAAGGTAGAAATTACGTAAATAAAAACAAAAAAAAATATATTTTCGGAACCCTTGGGTAAAAATGGTTAAAATTGTAATATGTTATAGTAAATTATCTACTATTTACGCCACACCCTGTATTCTGTTTGACATTTTAAGTTAAACATAAAAATATTGATTTGAAAATTTCGCATCTCGCATTTTATCTACTTTTTGTAGTTCAAACTTGTTTCAAGATACGTTGTATCTTCAGTCTACGACACACGATATCATCAAAAGCAGTATTCCGTACGCAATCGAAGTCATTCGTACATTGTATATTAACCATGTACGGCTTAGTGTAGGCCCCTTTCGAATTGTGATATACCTACCGAATCAAATGAATGATGAACGTTACAGAGCCCACACGAGCTGGAGTCATTAGAAACGATGTTCTTGACAGGTTATGCATGGTTGCACCGTCGACATGGAAAAAGCATTTCGGTAACGCAACACACTATTCAGAATCCTGCTAGGGACCTAGATGGATTGGATATAGTTAATCATAGGAGGGCCCAATGGCCCTATTGATACCGCTGCAGGCTGTAGGAAAACTAATTGATTGGTGGATGTCATCGGCAATGGTGCGACGTAATTATACAGGGTGTCATTTTAATCACCGTTTCCCTCTTAAGGGGTCTTTGTGCTCAACATTATAAACAACTTTTACTATGCGATCAAAAATGAAATCGCGAAAAAAAAATCAGCTGTTCCCTACATTTTGACGACTTACGCGAACATAAATATAGGGAACAGCTGATTTTTTTTTCACGATTTTCGGTTATTTATAAAGATTGTATTATGGGAGCAGTGGTATCGGCCGCGACTTACGAGTTGTAGGTCGTAGGTTCGAACCCAGACAGGTGCTTTACTTTGTGTAAATTATTTCATCACCACTGTTCTCAAAACGGTGAAAGAAAACATCGTGAGGAAACCGGCATGTCCTACAACCAAAAATTCGAAGACGCGTGGTGGATTACGGCCCATTCCCTCTCACAGAGACGAGGCCTGTGTCCCAGCAGTGTGAACATTATAGGCTGATTATGTTATGTTATGTATTATTGACCGTAAGATAATTGTTATCAGCCTGGATTTTTTTCAAAGGCCAGCCTACTCTCTTTCCACTTTTCTCTATTTAGCTCTTACACCTAATTAAAACCAACTAATAATTCCCATCGTCGTTTTTAGATAAACCTTGTCGCTAATTCCAGAACAATCTAATGCAGTATGTGTGTCATCCCTATCCTACCTTTAATGGAAAATCCATTTTCCAATTCACAGAACGTCTCTCCAATAAACTAAAAATAGAAATAAAACCTGCTGCAAAGGAAGGCTTATGAAAATCTGTATGCTATATCCCCACAATGGATCTAATGTGGAATCTGAGCTAAAGTTTAATTAAATATTCCTATGTATATGAACTCCTACAAAGATACAAATCAAATATAAAGTCCAATGAATCCGCGTTTTCGATCTCTTATAATATCTGAAAATTTAAGCAGAAATCTGTTTGAACATTTGTAGATAGAAAGCGTAATGTTACCACTGCTGGGAGACAGTCTCTGTGTGAGGAAGTGGGCCGTAATCCACGAAGCCCAGTGCGGGTTGGTAGATGTCACATGTCATATTCATTTTTAGGGTTTCGTACCTCAAAAGGAAAAAAACGGAACCCTTATAGGTTCACTTTGTTGTCCGTCTGTATGTCAAGACCCTTTATCTCGGGAATGCGTGGAGGAATCGAGTTGAAATTAAAACCATATGAGTACTCAGGTCTACAGTCCCTTGAAGCTATGAAAAAATCAAACTTCTAAATTAACGTAAAACAAGATACGGCCGTTTATGCCGCAAAAAATTTATATTTCGACACTAGGAAATCAAAATGTATAGGGTACTTCCCGTTGACCTAGAATCATGAAATTTGGCAAGAAGCAAGGTCATACAGTACAAGTAAAGGAAAAATCCGAAAACCGTACATAAAAAAAAAAAAAATCCCCTGATAAACAATTTACATACCTACAAATTTGTACGGAACCCTCGGTGCGCGAGTCCGACTCGCACTTGAACGGTTTTTATTTCCAAATGTTACTAATACGTAGGTGGAAAAATACTAAGATGCAAATAAAAATTAACGATACAGTGCTTAAAATTTCAATGATTCGCTGTACATGTACCTAGGTATGACGCGTTGCGAGCATGAAGAAAGGAAGACTTCGAACGACCGCAAATAATTACACCCCCTCTCACGCCCCCACCTAAGAAAAGCTTTGTAACATGCAGACGTTTAACAACACAAAGGACCAATATGTCTCAGTTGATCGACAGCGTAAACAGCTTAGATATTGTCTTGTCGAGGTTGATGAGGCAAATGGTCACGACAGGTAATTTTCAGGCTGCACTTTCAAAGAGATGATTTTGATCGATATGTCAGTTACTACAAACAGGAATACAAGAGGTAAGCCATATTGTTTAAAAAAACCTTTTAATGAACTTAAAGCTTTCGTAGTCACGCTTCGAAATCTATTAATTAGGTACTGTAGAGACTATAGCTTATTTGGTGCTTACATGCAACCTCCCGCGAGTTTGTTAAAAGTGATTGACATGAAATACAAGACAAACATTTAAGATTAAGATTATTACAGACCAACCTCGCAGGTTATGCACCACGTTCACGATTTGAAAACACGCTCGTAATACCGCAATCTAGGCTAAAATTACGCAATACAAGTCCTCATGTAACATCAATTAAAATATATAATAAAATACCTAACGGCATAAAAATGGAAAAAAACGATATAATATTTAATTTTTTTTAATTTTTTTTTTTTTTTTTTTTATTACACATCTTAGAAAACTACTTGTCGATAAATGTTATTACACACTTAAATATTTATTTTAATGATAACCTAATGTGGTGGCCTTATATGAATTTATTAATTTTTGAGACATTTATTTTTATCACTTTTATATTGTGACTTTTGTTTTTTATTATTTTTTATTGAATTTCTTGTATCATTTTAATCTGTGACAATATTTTTTTTTATGAATTGAATTTTAAAGGACCTTTCATTGTTATGTTATGTATGAAGACGGGCGTCGTCACCGAGTCAGGCCTAAGAAACGCTGGCGCGACGACAGAGCCTCCTTCGGAAAAGGCCGCAGACAAAGATGAATGGCAAAGTATGGGGAGACCTTTTGTCAGAAGTGGGACAGTAAAGGCTAAAATAAAACAAGACAGTCCGATGTCCAAAGGCACACTCAACTCAGCGCAACCTGTGCAACGAACAACATGTCATACGAAAACTTATATGAATATCCTACATACAAGTTATAGTAATTGACTATCTACACGAAACCACCCATAAAGCCAGGCCAGCCTTTAACAATGCACAAATGAAAAAAGCTACCAGGAATAGCAATTGTGCATGTGATTGAAATTGTTTTTCTATCTTTGATAATCCCAGTCCAATATACTTAGTCTGGCCATAAATTCTGTCCCTAACTTTAAAAATCGTATATTTCATAAACTGAGTGACTTATAATACTCATTTGTTTTATTATGATATAAGGGCATTTTCACAAAAATGTATAACCCCTGATTTTCAACTGTCTCTCGAGTTCGATTCAATTATTCTATTTATGAAAGACTAGCTTCTTCCCGCGACTTCGTCTGCGTGAAATTTCCCCTCCCCCCATTCACCCTCTTAGGGGTGGAATTTCGAAAAACCCTTTCTTAGTGCACCCCTAGACCTCATAAGGAACCTACATGCCAAGTTTGGAATCTCTAGACCCAGCGGTTTGGGCTGTGCGTTGATATGTCAGTCAGTCAGTTCTCCTTTTATATATATAGATTTATTTAAATACGTTAACAAAGTGGATAAACGTACTTATAGAATATTTTGTTTTAATAAAAATTATAACATAATCTTAAATAAATCTAAGTTAACTATAAATAAAAACTGAAAATGGGTGATTTTGCGTTGTCCCCTGCTTAGTCTTAAGCATTGATTCAATTATTTCTTAACTTCTTTGTGAGAAAGATACCTCTTTTAAGGTTTTATTTGGTCCAGGATAATCAATTAATGTGATATAATAACCTAATTACAAAAATAAAAAAGTAAATTAAAAAATTTGTCCTTCCCGGAACATTCAGTTTTGTCACCGATTTTCTAAAAAATTGTTCACTCTAGTTCAAATAGTTTTGCATTACTGGCTAGGGCTACCATAGATACCGCTATGCATCTGTCAGGTTTTAGAAACCGTCGGGGGGGGGACAAAACTGACTGATATTTATTTTATTTATTTTTTACTGACTGACTGACAGACTGATATTTTGAAGCCTGTGGTTAAGCCATTGATCCAAACGCTATTTTCCAATAAGCAATGGATATTTGGCACACAAAGCGCAAACCACGCAGCGTTCGCTAAAGGACAATTTACCCGATTTTATTGCCTTCGAAGATTGGCCCTCTTGAAATCCCGACCTCAACTCATTGGACTACAGACTATGGCAAAGGAGATGGCTAAATTACTGCCCCAAGCAAGTATAGTAATCTCACATTAACTCGTAATATTTAAATATTCATTCATGAATTATTTAGCGTTTAATAATGTCCTAGAACTTTCGTGAACTATTAAACATAAAAAAAGTATCTTAGTTGCTTTTTTTTATTGAAATGACAAGTTCAAGGGGAAATAATACAGTACTGCAAGCTAGGGAGGCGTCATATCGCTTTTCCAGAATGTCAAATTGAAACTGTACTTATATCGATTTTTGATAACGAGTATCAAAACGATTTATTTTCTGAAATAAATCATAATCAGAGTTTTCGGCGGGAGTCGTCGGCGTTCAATTCGGTGTCCTGTTTATTAGTTGCTTGTTATTGTCTTTTACAGAGTTTTAATTCAGAAAATGGGTTTGTTTTTAAAGTGATAATCGACTCTACTCAGTTCCACTTTTTGCTAATCAAAATCAAATAGAAATAACTGAAAGCTTCGGAATGTGCTTATACATTTAATCTTACTACCTATTTGTGCCGAAAAATATTAACTGAATAGTGGTCGACAAAAACTAATTCTATTTTTTTATTATCTTTCAACCCTTTCAATTATTTTATCGATTCTGTTCCACTTGACGTTCAATCTCATCTCTATCAAAAAAACAAACGTCAGATGTCAGACGTCGTTTCGTTTGAACGCTCTGCCGTTTGCTTGTTTGTTGTGCTTTTTTATTTTGGATTTGCATTGACTCTCACTTGTGTAATGGATTTATTGTGTGTGCTCGCCTACCTACTGACCTCTCGCTACTCGACACGGACTTGACTTGCATCATGCGATGCATAAACTACGGTGTAGCCACGCAAAGACTGCGGTGGAATATCACCTCTTCATTGCCTGCTGTTCTACTCACTATCTTAAGTATCTTAATACGATGGTTAACAATTGAGGTAAGTCATCCACAGCTAGAATCATTCTAGAAGTAATAAATATAAGAAACATCGAACAAATGTGACTTCAAGTTGTTTACCGTATTTCTCAAAATACATAATGAACTCAATGGCAATGAATCAGAAAGACTCATCCCGTCTCATCACGACCACAACACGTCCTGACTACAACAGACTGGTTGCTTTAGATGTCATAATGTTTAAATGTGCAGTATTATAGTTAATTCATGTGGATACTAAGGTAATTATGTTTGTTCTAGGTTCCAAAGGATGCCAACATTTTGTCATGCTTGTTATGAACTGCTGAAAACAGAAGCATGTAGTGATGTTCGTTTATTTGACTATACGATGGTGTGCATAACTTGTGGCCCTTCTGTGAGAAATATACAACACCATGTAGTGGAAAGAAACTATTCAATACCTATTGCAGAATTTACCAACGTCACATCCAACTTTCCATCAGTTAAATAAAATGATTTTTAAGCACAGTGTGTTCTTTTATATCTACATGCCCATCTGGTAGCATGGATCAGATGATCCATGCTACCAGACTGACTGAATATCTGAAGAGGAAGATTCCTCTTCAGATATTCAGTCGTTGAGTGGAGGCTTTTGCCCAGCGGTCATCGTGCATACGGCCACAGATTACTAATGATACGGCTGACGTGACCCGCCCAATCACATTTTAGCCTTGCCGCCTTCTTTCCTACATCCAGTATGCCCGCCCGTTTTGGAACGCAGCGTGGTGTTCCGAACTCTGTCCTATCTTTTTATACCCAGAATGCTGCGTTCTATCCACAGATATAGACAGACCTAGATAACGCAAGTATCACGATCTGTATGAAAACCAATCGTGCCATTTTTTTAACTACCCACTATGACGTCACATGCACTATTTAGTGACAGGAAAATCAAATCGATTCAAAGACGCCGCCGCGAGCGGCACCCGTCTCGCCCCACCCCCGGGGCCTAGCGCCAGCGCTCACGCTCACCCAGCCAGTAGTACACAGGAATGACTGCGAAAATGGCGGCTTACGATTTTTGTACGTAAGCTGGTGCGATTTTTGGCACGCGAAGTAGTTGCTCTCGCGTTATTTAGGTGTATCTATATCTGTGGTTCCATTGCTCTTTGGCAAACTCCAAGGCGGAACTTTTGCGACTCGGTGAGCGACCAGGTCTGAGCACCGTAGGTTAGCTTCAGTTATTCAACCACTTATTTATATTATTTATTGTCTGTGAAAACTGACTTTATTTCAACTCATTTGGACAAGTAGTTTAGGATTTACAAGAGTTTAATACTTAAATACACGCGGGAGTGATTTTTGCGCGAATTGTAGAATGCCCGTTGTATGACGTTTTTTGGTGTAATTACCCCTTTGTAGATATATACTAAAGTACCACCACGTACGAAATCGGGGTGGGTCGCTAGGGGAAATTACAATTAATCTTATAAATATCATCGCAGATAATAATATATCCAAACGCCTAAGTAAAAGTTTATAGCAATGGCATTTTTTTGCAGTTTTCTTTATGCCTATGACGTAGGAATAACACGATTTTATTTTCAGGATTGTACAGATATGAAAAGTTCCTGAAACTTTTTTTACATGAAATACTAATATTCAGCTATTCAGCATTACATATTGCTAGGTACCATGTTTATACATTGCTGGAGTATCCGTCCATACTTCTATTTAGCCATCTCTTTTTGGAGGAGAAAGCCTGCTCGAAGCCTCACCTTAACATTTTAACCGCCCGACTTTATACAAGTTGTCGTGCACGGTAGCAGCGCCCGAAAAAAAAAACGAAAAATAAATACCGATGAAACGAGATTTGGTGATGTAATAATAATACAGATTAAACGAGCTGTGATATTTGGTCGTATATATACGACCCTGGCGGAATGGACACGAAAATATTTGTCGGATTAATCCGACGTAAGCGGATAAAAGATTAATATCGAGTCATTGAAGCGTGATTTGGTAGCAGCAGCAGCATCATCGACACCTCTAGAACAGTGCGTGCGGCGATAGACGAGTGGCCGAATAGGTTGAAGAAGTGTGCCAAAGCAAAGGGGACAACTTTGAATGATTTTAACTTTTATTTTATAAAATAGGCAATAAAGAATGTATAATAATGTATTTTCGTAAACTATTTTCTTTAAAAAAATTATGTCCTAAAATTTAGAGACCATTTTACGAGGGACAGAATTTATGGCTAGACTAGGTAGGTATTGACTCTGTGTCGGAAACGAGGGCTTTTCGGCGAAAGCACATGAATATATATACGTATTTACTCATGTGGCGAAAGCGCCTTTATGGAACGTTGGTACTAAACAAATGTTTTGTTTCCTACCCACCCACTACCTGTACAAAATAAAATACAGGTTGTTGTATAAAGCCTAGGAGTTCCCGAGCCGCTTTTGTATAAATCCTAGGGTTTATACAAAAACCAATATAATTTTATTATTTTAAAAAAACTTAAAAGACATATGTACATAGTTGCACCTGAGTTTTATTCCATGCCAAACATTTAGTCCATGTACTTGTACATACTTGTACCTTTTGATTGACTTTATAAGAACCTATCTAGGTCGGCACCTACTCTTATACATTAATTCAAACGGAATCTTCAAAAGCCCTTCCCTAAAAGTGCTCATACATCATGACATATTTAACATATCCTAGCTTGAACTGTCGAAATAATTATTTCATGCCATAGATTATGTAACGTAACGTTATGAAACGTTGCATTTCAAAGTAAATAAATTTTCTTTGTCATTTTTATAAATCGGTCAAAGACGAAGGTACTTATTATGCCGTGACATGCAGGACGCCTACTCGCATGTAATAGGATGTATGTTCAATTCAATTACTAACTGCTTGAAACAGGCAGGTGACCTGTTTGAACCATTTTCCAATAAAAGAACCTTTGAATATATTATCATTATCGATCTATCGCTGTACCTACATTTAAACTTCATGAAAACTACACCATCAAACAAATAAATAAAAGATGGTTTAATCTATACATATAATAAATCTGTAGCCGAGGCGTTTCTGTACATTGAAAATATTTCCAAAAAAAATAGTTGGGGTGTTAAAGGATAACCAACAGATGCCATTTCATCAATTTTTGGAATTTTTGTCTGTTTGTCGGTTTGTCAGTTTGTCTGTTTATATGTTTGGATGTGACAGTTTCCTTGAATAGGTCTAACGTAAAAAGTACCAAACCAATATGGTTAATTTTTAAACTCAAATATGGCGTAGAACTCGGAGCAGTTATTAGTTTTTGAATCATCGCAATCGCTTCACTCTATCAAAAGATATTATCAAATTAGTCTTCAAGAATTTAATTTTTCATTACGCAATGATACACGTAACGACATCTACTGACCTAAAATGACACTATTTTTGTAAACTCAATTAGGTTTGTGAGATAGTGTGTTGTTTTAAGGTGTTTATTTTAGCACACTTCGCGCACAAACTTAACTCGATACATTGTGAATAGAATAATAACTTCCAATGATCCAATCAAAAGTTAGGCTAAAAAAGTAATCAAAATGCATTGTTAATTAGTTTAGTAGTTGTGCTCTAGGTGGCGCTATCTTATGATATTATACTTAATTTATAACATGAAACAATAGTGATAAATATAACTGTAAATTCATTTAAAAAATACTTATCTTTAGTATAATGTTTTTGAAAGTTTACATAGCTTACAGAGTGTTTGTTTGAACGTTTTCCCATGCGTAATATTTTGACAGTATCACTTTGTGCTCGATAGATGGCGTTGTTCTTTTAACGTCATTTTCTGAATCGCGGTGTCAAGATTTTCCGTGGAAGAATGACCCTCGCTCATGTAAAGTTGACTTTTTGAACTAGACTTCATTGTCGATACAATAAAAATAAAGGGTTTAGTTTATTGTATCGTTACTTGAAAACATTTGCAATTGGTTGGGTTGGTCTCTTGGTTCGTTCGTTAATCGTTTGGTTTATGGTTTTCAATGGTAGTTTGGTTCAAATTACGAAGTCAAGCGATGAGTCGTTACTTTACTTCGTAATTCGTCCGATTGAATTACACCCGTACACCGTTACATTGCGATCGAATAATTTAATTTTCGAGTCGATAAATTAGTTATTCGATTGTTGGTTTTTTTCATTGTTTAATGTTTGGTTTAGTCTATACATATAATAAATCTGTAGACGAGGCGTTTCTGTACATTGAAAATATTTCCAAAAAAAAATAGTTGGGGTGTTAAAGGATAACCAACAGATGCCATTTCATCAATTTTTGGAATTTTTGTCTGTTTGTCTGTTTGGATGTGACAGATTCCTTGAATATGTTCAACGTAAAAAGTGCCAAACCAATATGGTTATTTTTTAAACTCAAATATGGCGTAGCTCTCGGAGCAGTTATTAGTTTTTGAATCATCGCAATCACTTCACTCTATCAAAAGATATAATCAATTTAGAGTATTCTAGAACAACTTTTCATGTTTTTTTAAACACATAACGACATCTATTTTCGCAATATAGTATACTAACGAAAACGTATTATTATTGTGATATAAACAACATTAAGTATGTGAATAATCACGTCCTATTAGGCTTACCTTTATGACGAAATAACACAGATACTTATGTCTGTGTTATTTAAAAAGTAATGATACTGATTATAATATTAGAAAAATCGCTTTCTATTGACGGTTTATTAGTGGCGCCTGTGCTGTGGCGCTAAAAGAATTTTAAATAAAAAGTGAGGATAATGTAAGATAATAATAATTCATGTGGTGTTCTGAGTGATAAAGAATGCAATGTTAGATAATTATTGATTTATGAAAGTTGATTAATGCAATGCGAGTTTCGATTTAACCACTTTGTTCGATAGATGGCTTTGAGCAAATGTCGTCATATTCTGAATCACGGTGAAGTTTTGGAACGAAGTTCTTTTACGGAGCTTGACGAAAAAGCGTTATGCCTCACTTTTCATAGTAATAGAAAGAGACAGGGAGAGAGAGAGAGAGAGATAGTTATCAGGGTTTCCGAGGGTGCTGAAGCCGATAGTCAGGTCAAAATGAAAATCCAAGATGGCGGCTGCAATTTTTTTAAATGTTTTTGTCGTAGATGTCTTTTTAGTGGTTTTCTTGGGTGCTGAAGTCGATAGTAAGGTCAAAATTGAAATTCAAGATGGCGGATGCAAAAATTTTCAAATTTTTCGTTATGGGTGTCGTTTTCATGGTTTCCGAGGGTGCTGAAGCCGATAGTGAGATCAAAATGAAAATCCAAGATGGCGGTTGCAAATATTTTCTTTCGTCATGGGTTTTCATGGTTTTCGAGGGCGGCCGGTGTCGAATATAACCAAAGTAAATGGGTTGCTTTTCACATGGGCAACCTTATGTAGAAGCTCTTTCGAGGGGCAAGCAACATTTCTAACATCGTTTACAGAGAGGCATTTTTTTAGTTACATAAGGTTTAAATCATGACTACTTTCAAGTTTTAACCATAATTTACCATAATAACGCTTCAGCACACTCCACCAGACGGGCAGTTGATTTATTGAGTAGGTATGGCAGTTGCACACCCAAGTAGCACTGCCATATCATAAAAAGGTATTGTAGATTATGTCTTCGAGACAATAACTAAATTTTTGGCCATTGTCTTGGGTAAAACCATATCGACCATCAAGGGAGAGTTAAGTAGGTAAATGTGGGCACAGGTTTACAGAATAAGTTAAGAAATACTTCAAACTACTTTTCAGATAAACTTCAGTACGATTTAAGAGTAACACCATTGATGAATTCTTCCTTTTATCTTCTTGATTTCTCGACGAAGATATCTACAATACCAAGTTAAGTATTTCTTTACTGCAGAGAAGAAACCAACACTTAGAAAAACTAACCTCAAACTTCACCTACTTATCTCAGATATACTTTAGATAAAATGATGGTATTACTTTACAAGTTAGTATTCTAAAACAGACGCAAAATAAAATGGTCATAATGGCTGTTTGGTCAGATAATCAGCCTCAAGCAGGCGCTTTTATTTTTATTTATTTTCAAAAATCAAAGTGACACTTTGTCGCATTGTCATTATGAACCATGAAGACGCAGTGACTGCAGTCGAAAGGGCTGTGGTAGAGAACCCCAGGTAAGGGAAGCGTTACCAGGCAAGATCGGAAGATTCTTCCTTTTCAATGAAGGAGTGTGTCGAAAGAATAATGTGTCGCTTAGGAAAGGTGTAATCCTTCCCTAAGCGACACATTATTGTTTTCCGACATCCACGCGAACGAAGTCGCGGGCACAGCTAGTTATGGTAATAACACGAGTAATTAAAACCAAGATTATGTAGTTTAATTTGTAAGGAAATCACCCTAATGAAGTTAGTAGGTATTCAAGTAGAAATGTAACTTGACTCTCAATTGATACTAGCTAAGTCTTAAGTCTATAAAGGTTGAAATCCAAAACTAGCTAAAGTCAAACAAATACATTGAATTCAAGTCGTTACTCAAACATTGAGCATGTTTTATGAAAACGTGTACCACGTAACATTAAACTTTCTCAAAGCAACACCAGAGTATCTAACTTTTAACTATAACGTACGCAGTCAGCGCTGAAAATAATTAGAACCTAGCTTAATGAACATCCTTCAAAGCCGTGGCAGGTGTGAACAAAGTGAACACAGACCTCATAAGTCCATCCATATAAATCATCCATCATTTTACTCACCATCGCCAATACTTTTATTTTTCAAAAACTTTACTAGATGTGGAACTAATAGAAGACTTTTAGAAGCACATGTTTCATACCCGTTTTTTTATTTTTTACTGGAAATCGTAGACGGCTAGAAGCTCATCTTTCAAATCTAATTCTATAAACTTAGTAGAAAACTATGCAAATGTATGTGTACTCAAGTTTAGAAATATGAAGAGAAAGTGGAGGCTACAAACAAAGCTTCAATGCTTCAGAGAGATTAATCAGTACTTACAACGTGGGCGGCTTACACCAACATCAACACACTCGGCATGTATTATCTAGCCAGACCATCCTCATCTGCCTAGCCCTTTCGGTCGGCTCCCAGTCTAACCGGATGCAGCTGAATACTTGCACTTTTTTTTTATCTAGCCAGACCATAATACTTTAATTGCGACGACTCCAAAAAATTGGTATTGCTCTAATTAGCATTTCTTCTGCACACAATTACCCAATAAAAAGCCTCAAAATTCGGAGTGAGAATATACACTTGCGTGCAAAAAAATTGGCCCACCACATGCTCTCCACTTGAGACACGATATCACAAAAATCTGAATGAATATAATTTATTATTTTATACTATGTGAAGGTAGGTAAGGTACAGTTTATTTGAACATACACTATATTTTGTTCAAAGCAATATTCTTGATAAGATCGACTCGATTCATCAGATGTCCCCATTACTCACTTTTGCTCGGAAAAAGTGTGTGACTTTTTTTGTCAATGAAATTAACAAACTTTAAATTTTGTGTATTTCTGTTTGTTTAATCAAAATTGAACTTGATTTTTTTAACGGGCTTCAAAAAAAATGGAGCTTCTTTATTCAACCCCATATTTATAAGTTCGAGATTTTCTCAAAAACTAATGAATCTGTTTTGATAATTCTTTCACTAATGTAATCTACATACTTTCAGAAAGGTTTTAATATACAATATATTAGGTTATTGTTAGTAAAACTTCTTGAATTATATTGTTTCAAATCAAAGAGCATGGGGTGGGTCAGTTTTATTGCACACAAGTGTATTTAAAACAATATGAAGGGATAGCTGCATTCGATCTAGTATGCCGTATAAAGTGGAAGTAGGCTGTCCGTAAACCGTCTATAAAAAACTTGTTTCAAGTGGCAGCCATCTTACACGCGCAGTGCACCAAGCTATTGGCCCTAATTCGATCCAAATTGTAAAACGATCAGTAAATTATTAAAGCCTAAGGTAAACGCTACCGACGGTGTGCACTGCGTTTCCGACGCAAACAGAAATGGAGCACAAATGACGTATGCCATTAGTTACAGTCCATTCACGTGTGTGTAAATACATTGAAAAATGGCTACTGTATAATGCCTAGTGAATAAAACTACCGGTACCCCCTCTTCCCACCTAGGAGGATACGTCTCGACTGCTAGCCGGCAGTCGACGAAAACGACGAACTTTTCATCTAGTTTGGAGGACCTTGTACAACAATTTATAGACTAATAAATATGATAAAAGATATAGCCTTCAAAGGCTGAAAGCAGTGAAAACCAGGGACTTGAAACGTTACCCATAATAACGTTACGCGTAGTTCCGGTATCGATAATTTGTACCGTTCCACCAGGATCGTAACAAAATTAATTCCTTGGCTATAACGATACTGACAAACGGAAGGAAATCTTAAACTTTTCAATAAAAATATTATCAATATATCGATACCCAACATTGCCAGCTTCATGACTTATAAGATGACGAAAAAGACGAAAAAGTATGAAGAATAACGTTACAAATGAATCTATAACGTTTCACCGGTAACTTTATTACAAGCGGATAAGCTTACATGATACCTATAACGTTACTTATAATATTGTTCTACGAAAATGATATTCTATAACGTTTTCTATTTGTATCGTTATTGATATTTTTAGGTTTTAGAATTGTTACCAATTTTGGAACGTTATACGATAACATTAGTGGTAACAGAACGAAATTCATTTCGTTTTCAAGTCCCTGGTGAAAACCCTTAAAGTTAAACGCATTATCTATATGGGCATAAGGCACATTTCATGTTTGTACAATATTTAAGGTAGGAAATTGCGGCTAGCAGGATAATAGGTTGGAAGTAAGTAAGGCTAAGTTTTATTACATTCACATTCTCAGTCCGTAATCCGTACGTGTAAGTCCATCCGGTGTCAAATTAGGACACAGTAGCGGCCTGACAAGTACGAGGTTTATATACCTGAACTTTCCAATTGTAGCAAATTGTAGCTCTTTCCGTAGGATGCACATTTTAGAAGATATAACTCAAAAACTGAAAAAAGTCCGATAATTCAAGGTTTTTCCAGCACCAAGTCTTTTGGAGCTAAAACTTGGTTATGAACTATTGGGAACTATCCTAAAAACATCTAAAAAAATAAGTAGGTACAGTGCACGCGTGGTGGATTACAGCCCATATCCACCAAGATCATCTGGTAACTGCAATTTTATAAAAAAAAAAAAATACGTGTGGCACTCGGGGACTGCCGCGGTAAAGCTATTGCATAGCAACGCACACAAACACCGTGCCGAAGTCTGCCGAACTGATACGACGTTAGACGATGCTTAGGTTTATTTTCGTTACGGAATTTCTTCATTCGGTCGCCGCGCTCAAAGCCCAAGATAAAAGCTATGCAATAGCTTAAAACTAACTGACCAGGCCAACTTCGTACCACCTCAGATTTTTTTTTGTTATTTTATCCCCATGTTTTAATAATTAGGAACCCTCACGGGCGTCCCCAGAACGCCCTACCAAAGTTTCATCAGAATCTGACCAATGGTTTCGGAACGTATAGAGGACAAACATACAAACATTGATTTTTATTTATAAAAAATAACTTAGTGCAGCACCAGGCCGTTTCAAGCATCATCAAATTCAGTTTTGAACCTGTAACTAGGCCATAATCATGAGCTATTCTATGTGAAATGATCCCAGCATATTTCAGCGAGTAAATGCCAACTAAGGACACCGGTTTAGCGGTGACAGTCCAACTCGGGGCAGCTGTTAACTCGTCATACGGAATTTAAGTTTTATAAGCTTTTATTTTACTGCACTTCACTTTGAAATATGAAAATGTTTACTGATGTATTTCCGTATTTGTAGCACATTTTTATTTACGCTGTAAGCGTACATACTGTGTACGTGTTTATTGGGTGTTGTGGGTCATGTAAATAAAACGATTTATTCCGTTCTAAACAAACGTTTTCAGCAAGCGCTAGTATATAACTGAAATTTATAATTATTTATTTCACTATTAAGTATAATATTTAACCTACATACAATCGTTTATTGACGATAAACCACAACTTGTTAGTGGCTTGTTATTACTTGGTATTGGCGTATAAACTAATTTATTTTAAAAATTCGGGAATCATTTATCACTAAAAGGTTTAACTGTAAGAGGGCTCTTAATAATTCGTAACCCTTTTGTTGCCAATTGTACAAAAAAGTAAGTTTGGCATATATAAAAAAATGGGACATAGAAGGAATATAAAATAGGACGAAGCGGGAATAAATAATAAAAAATATATTTTGGGACGCAGAAAGCATATTGTTTGGGACGAACCAGGATTTTTTGGAATGTGGGACAAAACTTCGGGACGAACGAAGAATAAATCGTGTTGTAGCACATTATTAGTTTATTATTGGAATACTGGCGTATGATATTGTTTCATTAAAAAAAAAAACAGGAATTAGTTATCAGTTCACTAAAAGTTATGCCACGGTGAACGTAGACAACGTTGCGGATGGCGGACGTTTCCAGTATTCAACGTCACTTTAAAAGACGACGATAAAAAAAAAATAAAGAGCAATGACATTAGAAGTAAGAAGAAAGTATAAAAACAATGCTCTCCTTCTGGGGAAGTCGGATAAAAATAAAGTCGAACCCTAAAAAAGCTATTCAACATCGTTCAAAGAAAAATGCTGAATTACTTTTTTCTTTCTCAAAACTTAGACAGTGCACTGTGTTCTGCAAACACATTTAACTTACAACTGTTTACTGAGCCTGCGCACGCTACTCTTCAATTAACAGCAATGGTATCAGAATCATTCGTTTTTATTGCTGTTTGCTTTTATCCTTGCCTGTTACCAAGAATCTTATTTTTCGCTTAGTACTTACGGTACCTATTTGGTTTGAAATATATTTCATACTAGCTGCTGCCCGCGACATCGTCCGGGTGAAATCCTATCCTAACTAAAAGTAAGTTTGTTTGTTACTTTTTCACGCCTAAATCACTGAACCGATCATCCTGAAATTTTGCATAACGTTGTCAGGTGTACAGAAACGGACATAAAAAAGTGCTGTTCCCGAGGAAAACAACAATACACGTGACGTCATATATTATTGTTGTAATAATACTGGCTTTATACTGTTCTTTTAACTGTATTCAAAATTCTTCTTATTCTATGTAACTAGGTTACCTGACACTTCAATAAAAATAACAAACCTGATGAAACACGTTTTTTCTTCTCAAATACAAAATTACAACAAATCGTTATCAGCACGATGGTAGCTCAAGTATTTGTTTAATTAAAAAAATGTGTAGGTAATAATTTGTTGAAGTGAAATTTGTGCGATTTTTTTTTGGGTACGAAACAAAATAGTTCTTCGAGTACTCTTCTGAGATGGCGAACCCAAATGGAGACACAAATGAGCGAGGTATGCGTAGTTCCTCAATTCCAATGTTCACCCTACATAATAGAGAAGGGTATAGCACGTGGAAGTTTAAAATGCGTAATTACCTTATGCATGAGGAGTTGTGGGAAGCGGTCAGTGGCTACCCAACAGGGATGAACGTTTCCAATGTCATAAAGATGAGGAGCGATCAGAAGGCACTAACTAAAATTTGTCTTACCCTTGAATCATCTGCAATTACGCATGTGCGAAGTGCAACTACGGCAGCTGAAGCATGGAAAGCTCTACAAAATGCTTATGAAGACAAAGGTATGGGTCGGCGTTTACATTTAGAACGGAAGTTATACAGATTGAGACTTGAAGACTTTGATAATAATATTGAGTCGTATATCAATTCTGTTATTTCCACTGCCCAAGATTTGGCGGATATAGACAAAATAATAGATGATGCGTCCATTGCTGCAATTCTATTGGGAGGTCTAACGTCGAGATATGACCCATTGATTATGGCTCTCGAAAATAATAATGTTAACGTTACCACCGAACTGGTAAAGTCCAAATTACTGAACGAAATGTCCAAGGAAAGCTCGATGAAACTGGAGACAGCTATGAAGTCAAAGGTTGATGCCTCTTCTGTTGAGTCAAAGGCAAAGAAAATTGTGTGTTATGGTTGTGGAGAACCTGGTCACAAGAGACCAAACTGTCCTATAATGAAAAAGAAGGTCACGAAAAGGAAGAATCCCACTAATAAGGACTCGACCTCTGTGTCTGCTTTAGGAGCAACGAATAACTATGATATGGACAAATGGTACATTGATTCAGGCGCTACCAAACATATGACTTCAAGACGAGATTGGTTTGTAGACTTAAAGCCTATTGATAATAAGGTAACAGTTGCAAACGGGACTAAGATTGACGCTGAAGGCATCGGTAAAATATCTATAAATACCGAAAACAACGTCAATATAATTAATGATGTGATGTATGTACCTAACTTGCAAACAAATCTTCTATCTGTGAAGACAGCAGTAGAAAAAGGGTTTACTGTAATGTTTGATAAGTCTGGTTGTAATTTATTTAATTCAAAAACCTTCTCCTTTACAGGTGATGCGGTTCTACATGGCTCGCCCTGTGGTGGATTGTACACACTTGATTGTGCGGTGAATATTCCCCAATTTAGAGCCTATGATGTGCACTCTGATTCTATCTCTAGGTATCAGGTATGGCATAAGCGTTTAGGTCATTTATGTCGCATCGGTATGAATCTGCTGAAAAATAGTCATAAGGTTATTGATTATAAGGATGTGGATAAAAATCCATGTGTTGCTTGTGTTCAAGCGAAACAAGCTCGAAAACCGTTTAAAGCGATTACTTATAAAAGAGCAACTTCAATATTAGAACTGATCCACTCTGACCTTTGTGGACCAATGTCAGTTAGCTCCTTTCAGGGTAATAAATACTTTTTAATTTTTATAGACGATTTTTCGAGAACTATATTTGTATATTTAATTTCTTCTAAGACAGAGGTAAAGGATAAATTTTGTCACTTCCAGTCTATGGTTGAAAGACAAACTGGGGCTCAAATTAAAACAATAAGGACGGATAATGGGAAGGAATTCGTCAATAGTGAATTCTCAAGTTATCTTAGATCTTGTGGTATTCAGCATCAAACTACGGTACCATATAGCCCTCAGCAGAATGGTGTTGCCGAGCGCACTAATCGCTCAATTGTAGAAAAGGCACGCTCTATTATGGCAGAAAGCGATCTTTCTAAGGCCTTTTGGGAAGATGCTGTTCGAACGGCTGTGTACCTGAAGAATAGATGCCCACACCGTGCCTTAAATAATAAAACTCCCTATGAGTTGTGGAATGGTTGCAAACCAGACCTAAGTAATCTCAGAGTTTTTGGGTGTAGAGCTCTTATACACATACCTTCTTGTAACCGTAAGAAATTGGATCTTAAAGCTGATGAAGCTATATTTGTAGGCTATACAGAAGATCCTAATAGTTATCTTTTTAGAAACTCATCTTGTCCTAGAACCTTACAAAAGTCTAGAGACGTTACATTTTTTGAAGATTGTTTTTCTTCTTTAAATAATAGAAATGTCAACAATACTAAGACTTCTACTGAACCTTTAGTACTTTATAATAGTCTGCCTATACAGGAAGAAACTAGTACAATTCAAGAGTCTTTTGAACATATTCCAGTGGTCACTGTTGAACCAGCTCCAGGCCATACTGATGTCACTGAAGATCAGACTGCTGAAACTGAACAATTTTTTGAGGCAATTGAGGAAGCAGTAGTTTCTACTAGTCAAACTGATGGACAACGTAGATATCCATCAAGAGACCGGAAACCTCCTAATTACTTCTCATACCAAGTTTCTAGTCAAGCGTCTGATGAGCCTAGAACGTATAATGAGGCTACATTGGCTGATGATGTTGAGAAGTGGCAGATGGCAATGACGAATGAATATAATTCATTGATGAAGCTGAACACATGGAAATTGGTTGACAGAGAAAACAAGAAAGTTATACCATGTAAATGGGTTTATAAGTTAAAGAAAGATCCAGCAGGAAATGTTGTGAAGTACAAAGCAAGATTAGTTGCTAAGGGATTCACCCAGACGCCAGGTGTAGATTATTCTGAAACATTTGCTCCTGTCGTGCGGCACTCCTCCTTGCGTACTCTACTAGCTCTCGCAGTCGAATTGGGTTTGAAGATGCGTCACTTGGACGTTGACACTGCATTTTTAAATGGAGATCTGCAAGAGAAGGTCTACATGGAGCAACCTCAAGGTTTTAAAGTAAAAGGTATGGAGAACAAAGTGTGTCTCTTACAAAAATCCTTGTATGGACTTAAACAAGCTCCACGTGCCTGGAATATAAAGTTAGATGAAACTTTATCATCTTTTGGTTTTGTGAAAACTATATCTGAACCATGTGTGTATACGAAACTTTTTGGAAAAGAGTTGGTTATCGTTGCAGTCTATGTCGATGACATAATTGTTTTTTACAGTAATGACAAGACGTTTGACATCGTCAAAAATGACTTGCAAAAATATTTTTCGATAAAAGATTTGGGTTATTTAAGCTATTATCTTGGTTTAAATATAACCAGAAAAAATGATGAAATAAAAGTACATCAGAAAAATTATATAAATAATCTTTTACAAAAGTTTGGAATGGAGAATTGCAAAACATGTGCAACTCCATTATCTGGAAAACTGGAGGTCAGTACCAGCATTGATAGTGATCATAATGTAGAAGCGTATCCCTATCAAGAATTAATTGGTTGCCTCATGTTCCTGAGTGTTAATACTCGTCCAGACATCGCATACGCGACTAGTTACCTGAGTCAGTTCAATACTCGGTACAACAAGACTCACTGGTTAGCCGCAAAGAGAGTCTTACAATATCTAAAAGGCACTTTAGATTACTCGATTTGTTATAAAAAGTCAAGTATGCCCCTTGTAGGATTTTGCGATGCCGATTGGGCAAACTGTAATATAGATCGCCGTTCTTATACAGGTTACTGTTTCAAATTAGCAGGCAGTCCGGTTTCATGGGCCTCGCGGAAGCAGCAAACCGTAGCTTTGTCCTCAGCGGAAGCCGAGTATATGGCAATAACTGAAGCTACGAAGGAAGTGATTTATTTAAGGAGGTTTATCACTGAATTAATTTCAGATCCTATGGTAAGGCAAAAGTTATTACCTAATACTGTTACTATTTGTACCGATAGTCAGAGTGCACAGAGTTTGGCCTTAAATCCGGTACACCACCATAGGACGAAACATATAGATACCAGATATCACTTTATTAGAGAAAAGATTAGTGATAATTCGGTAAACTTAAAATATACCAAATCAAGTGATATGCCAGCTGACATCTTAACTAAAGGATTGCAGCGTGTGGCACATGTTAGATGTGTACTAGGCTTAGGTTTAGTGTAAATATATTTTTACACGTTTACTTCAGCATTTAGTATACATTTTCATTTTTTTTTTTAATTGGTATATTTTGAGTCCATTTGTATATGTTATTTATTTGTGAGAATTTTGATTAAGGGGGCGTGTTGTAATAATACTGGCTTTATACTGTTCTTTTAACTGTATTCAAAATTCTTCTTATTCTATGTAACTAGGTTACCTGACACTTCAATAAAAATAACAAACCTGATGAAACACGTTTTTTCTTCTCAAATACAAAATTACAACAATTATCATAATAACGTTATTGTTTTCCTCGGGAACAGTACTTTTTTTCGGGATGAAAGGTACCCTATGTCCGTTTCTGTACTGCTAACAACGTATTTGCAAATTCTCAGGATGACAGGTTCAGTGGATTAGGCGTGAAAAGGTAACAAACAACATACTTTCGCATTTATAATATTGGTTAGGATTACTCACTTTTTTTAGAAGCTTTTAAACAGTCCCCTAACTAGCAAAAACTAATTAGTAGCTAGTTTAAAAAATATTTCATATTACCAACACGTCGTAGGCAAACACTATGACTTTTTATTCGTTGTACAATGTCTACTTTTTGACAAAAGCTTTCAAACAATCCCTTAAGTAATTAGACGCGCAAAAACCAATTTACCCATACCTGCACTTAGTTGGAATTTTTTTTTTCAATTTACCAATACGTCAAACGCAAACACTGCGACTTTTTTTAATTTGCTTTACATAGTACATTGAGTAAGCTTCTAAACAGTCCCCTACGCAATGGGGATTCAAAAACAAAAGTTCGTTAAAGCTTTCGATTTGAGGGAACCAGAGGGCAACTGCAAACAGCCCGTGGTTTACTATTCCACGGCTGAACAGCCACCCTCGACCGCCATTGCGTGTTTATTTCAAACTAGACTAAAATTGCGAGTTCCGAGAATACGATGTATGGAGTACGTACAATAGCGTCAATTTGTGCTACGAGGCCTACGAGCGTAGCGCTACGCCGTAGACTGTACCAATATAACATAACTTGGTAACTTATACCTTGCGTGGACTGATCCTTGTAGGCTTGGTTATTTGTAATTCTGTACCTATCTGATACGTAAATATCATTTTACGACGGGTAGTGATGGCACAAGAGAATATTCTGCAATACTCTTTTCGGAACATGAAGCATTAAAAATTGAAATCATTTAAAAATAGTAGTTAATTATCATGGGCAGGAGGCAACAAAATGTAGGTAACTGCCAATACCAAGTAATGACCAAAAACGTGTTACTTAAATTACAAAATCTAAGTATGTTTCAAAGAAACCGTGATTATTATTTTAGTTTTAAGTATTTACCTTTCCTATAATGTTTTTTGTAAATTTGACCAATGCTGATAATTTGTAAATCATAAAGTTTGTTTTAAAACAGAAATTCTAATTTACCATTAATACCTTTAACCAAATCTAGAAGTAATAAATACATAATTTTATTTTAGACACATCGCTCAACTGGAGAAACATCGACGTAACTGCTTTTTTATTTAAGTCTTAGCTTTCCTAACGTAAATACGCTTTCTAAGTGCATTGGCATATTTAATTCATTTTTGGGAAAAAATACATTTACGTCGATGTTTCTCTAAATGAGCGACATTTTGATGACACGTTAAGACTACGCCGACCATACGCCGACTTCACAGTGGCGCCCTCATCGTTTTTTGGTTATTTCTTTTATTTTAGAATGAAAATGCAGAAAATAAGCACGTTAAGTTGTGCTCCACAAGATTATACGTTAATATTATTACAAACGGTAGTTTTGTATTGTTTAGTTTTATTATAATCACTAAAACGGATAAAAGTGGTTTATCCGTAATTTGACCAAAACGTTCAGGAGACGCAATAAGTTTGTGATTTTTTTTTATGCCAAGACTCAGACACGTTATTATTTTGATGCCTTTCTCCGTAGACACTGACAGTTTTAACAATATCATTCTTCAGCCAAAAACGTTACAAAACACACTATCTTTCTTTCTTTTTTTTAATTATTTTTACCTTATTTTCCATGTTAGCAAATTAATTTCCTAACCGCAAAAAAATATTCAATTTCAGTGCGCACTTGCTAATAAATAATTATGTCAAAATGACAAAAGAGAACTAATGAATAAAGATCCTACTTATTATGACAACATGACTAATACAGGAAAAATATTACTCTCTTTGTAATGTGATCTCTTTTCACATACCTACCTAATATGCTGTTATTATGGATTTGTATTTAATCATAAGTAGGTTCCATGGTTGTAAGTAATTTTCTATCGATATAGTCTTCTGACTATATCGATAGGAAACAATCCCTAATGCCATATGCCATGGAATCACGGGGAATGAAAATTACCCATGGACCCGGTAATGGGTCGACCAACCGGGACAACGCGTAACGAGTGCCCCTATTGGGTATTGGGATAGTAATGTTATTTTAGGTCTTTACATATAATTAATGTATCCAAGATATTGTAAAACATTTTGAAAGAGTAACTGGCAATTCTTCTTTATGATTCTGATTCTGAATCAATTCTATCTTCTAGAACTGTCTCCACAACCATGTACCTAATTAAGGCGCGATAAGGAGCAAAATGACGAACGAAATACAAAATCGCATCGCAGCAACAAATAAGGTTCAAAACGAATGATCACCAAAATATAATTTTGCAGTTTTAAGTTTGTGAGAGCAGTGGTGGCCCAGTAGTACCGGCCCCGACTTAAGAGTTGTAGGTCGTGGGTTCGAACCCAGGCAGGCGCTTTACATTGTGTAAATAATTTCATCACCACTGCTCTCAAAACTGTGAAGGGAAACATCGTGAGGAAACCAACACGTTCTAGAACCAAAAAATTCGAAGACATGTGACATCTACCAACCCGCACCGGGCCCGCGTGGTGGATTAGAGCCCACTCTCTCGAAGAGAGGAGAACTGTGTCCCAGCAGTAGGTAGATTATAGACTGATTATGTACGTTTGGGCAGCGCCTTAATATTCACGTGGTACGGTAATTCCTACCATACCGAGATTGTGCCTCAGGATATAATACGAGTACATTGTGTTGTGTTAGTATTGATTACAGCCAATCAGCAGTGTTTGTTGTCAATAAGTATCATTGTTTAAGCTCCGAATAATCTTCACGATTATTCTAACGTTTGTGAGTTTTATTTATTTGTCCTGTCCAAATGTCAATAATTCATACAACAATTCCATAGAAAAAAGGACGTTTAGGTTTTGACGAATTTGAAAAAAAAAACCGGGAATCTTTTCCAATGTTTTTTTCCATATTTATTTACCTAATTTGGACTATTACGAACATTTTAAAACAAAAAATAATTAAATCCATGCAGCTGTTCTCAAGCGATGCGCGCACCTAGGAACAGCAATGAATTTTTATTTATATAAATGAAACCTACACTATTCAAAGATAAATTATTTCTTTATAAACTCTGAATGTTCCTACCATCATCTGCCTAGCCTTTTCCCCAACTATGTTGGGGTCGGCTTCCAGTTTAACCGGATGCAGCTGAATACCAGTATTTTACATGGAGCGACTGCCTATCTTACCTCCACAACCCAGTTACTGGGTAATACGATACCCCTTGGTAAGACTGGCTGGTTGTCAGACTTTCGGGCTTCTCACTACCCGTAACGACTGTCAAAGATCCACGAATAACAGCCGGGACCAACGGCTTAACGTGCTTTCCGAGGCACGGAGGGGTCTCAGTATGTAAAGATGGTCACCCATCCACAGACCAACCGCGGCAAGCGTAGCTTAACTTGATCGATCGACCTGTGCGGCTATTATTATTTATTTCATCACGTGAAAACTATACGTGCCTTTCTAGTTTTCACGCAATAAAATAATTTTCAAATCAAAATTGTTAATGTTAAAAACGATACTTTTATTCCTCTTAAAATTATTTATTTCAATTATCGAAATTAGATGTTGATATAATCAGATGATGTTATCGGCAAGATAATATGATAATGAAGATGATAGGTTTACCTAAAAATTCAGGCAATTGGTTTTCGGTCCTAGATTTCAGCACTATTTTGAGTGGGTTGGTATCAGAATGACTGGATCGCAAATTGACCACGTCGCTTCTGTAATGTAACTGAGTATTTCTATATTGAAAATAGAGTGTGGATGTCAATTAAGACAGTCAGCCGATATTTGAAGGCAGTCTAGACGGCCGTATTGGATATATTTAGCAGAGTGCGGTTAATAGAAAGCCAAACAATTGGCTAACGTTTCTATATCGGTGATTCCAATAAAAATTGTAATCTTAATAGATTCTATAGATATATTATAACGTGTGTGTACTCTGAACGTGTTATATTTATGGTATTGTATGTTTATTATGTTATCTATGTGTGTATTTATTAAAAGATAGATTCATTTCATTATTATGAAGAAAACACACACCAAAAATATAAGTCGTATTCGAAGGCACCCCAGAACCAGCATTGAATTAGATATTTACGAATTTTGTACACTATCTGGTTCGCAGAAACAATACGGACGCACAACAAATGTTTGACAAAGTATCGCGTTCCGGAACGGAATCGCGGTGGGAAGCATCAGTGAACAGTGCTAATAAACGGATACAGGCCCCTTGCAATTGTCGCGCCGTAACTGCACAGCAAAACACTCACGTTGAACGCACATGATCGAATAAACACATGCATTTTTCTCATAAAACAACTAAAGTAATCGTTAACCGAATTGTACGTGTACGACAATTGACGAAAAGTGGCCAGTTATCATCGTTACTCGCTGTAAAACGTGTCCTTAGAGTGACACTCCTGCGCTGATTTAAGTGGTCCCGATGCACTTTAGGTCTACATTGTCAATGTCGGTTAAGGTCACGGAGTACTTATACACTTGAGGTGCATATATGAAGACCCTTTAGTGCAAGCTAGTCAGCATGGGCGCGTCAATTTAGTGGGCACGGTCTAACAAAATGCTCCTAATAACAGGTGCAATTGCCGTTCCTACGTAAACCTAGACATCACCATGTCTTTTATCGAAAAGAAAAAATAAATTTTATCTAAGATAAATTGTTTTTTTTTTATATAAGATTCCTCTATTTTAATGCTATTATAATTCTGATTAGGGTACTGCGTATAGGTACTGATATTGATTTAAATTACCACAATTAGCTGCTCAGCATCAACTAATTTCATTTTATTAAACTATCACAGAGAAACAGATTTATTATGCAACTAGCTGCGCCCCGCGGTTTCACCCGCATAAGTGTCGATTCCGTGGGAATATCGGGATAAAAAGTATCCTATGTATTAATCCTGGTTATAAAATATCTGTGTGCCGAATTTCCTCCAATTCCGTTCAGCCGTTTGTGTATGAAGAAGTAACCAACATACAAACACATTCACAAACTTTCGCCTTTATACTACGAGTATTAGTGTGATACTATCCAATTCATTATTCCATACGCAAACATTGGAAATACAAAATGAGACATAAGTGCCTGACTTATGCAATTCTTCGATCTATGCAATTCTTCGATCTCAGAAACGAAGGCAAATCGTCTATCGATAATCGTAATCGGTATTTTCAAAAATGTATTGGAAAAATAAGGTCGACGTGCACCACAGAAGAGGCTTAAAATGCTTTAAGCTTTTCAAATAATAGTATTAGGAACGTCTCTATCGCTAATCGGTATCGTCAATAAGTATTTGAAAAATTAGGTCATCGTGCACCACGGAAGAGACTTAAAAAATAGTTTTAGGATAGTCTCTATCGTTAATTAGTATCGTCAATAAGTCATCATCATCATTCATTGTAATTTGATTTAAGTAAATTTTAAGTTAATTTTGATTGTGATTTTGATTTCAATTTTGATTTTAAGTTTAATTTTGATTCTAACACTAACATAGTTTGTAAGTTCTAATACTAACTAATACAAATTGGATGATTACCGAATTAAATGACTGAATTGAAATCATTCACCAGGCCGAATCCCAATTTATTAGAGGGGCAATATGTATTTTTCTTTCATACTTCTCTATTAGTCGTTATCATTTAAGTATTTGAAAAATTAGGACAACGTGCACCACGGAAGAGACTTGAAACTCCTCAAGCCGATTTCTTTCCCAACAGTAGTATAAGGAACGTTCGAAATGTCTATTTCCTGCGTATAAAAATTGCAACGACCCCGTAACGACAAGGACATTTCCTCTCCCACGTTTGATGTATATTTTCTCTAATAGGAAATATCGTATAAGTTACATATATTGCCATTGGATTCCGTCACGTCATTAAAAATATTGTAGTTTCGAACCGCACTTGTTATAAAAAGGCGATTGTGATTGAGCCTACTTATTTTATAAGAGACTGGAAAGCAACGTAGAATTCTTCTTTTTTAGTAGCAAACTATCAAGATTTTGTAACAGTATACAAAAGATATTTAAAATCAAAATTCGAGCTAAAAAATGTAGCTTAATTTTTCCTCTTCCTAAAATATTAAAAGCCCGATGACAATCAAGAACAGTCGCATTTTACTTGGTGTAAAAATTGTTGGAAACACTGAATTTCTACATGACGTTTTGACAGTTGACGGGCAGCCTTTGGAGCACCCATAGAAATGTAAAATTCATACAAGTACCTATGGGAGCACCCGACAAGTTTTCCGTTATAACAGACTGTATATAGTTTTTTGTTTAGTTAACCCCTTTTGCGGCAAAACATGTTGAAACAATATGTCGTAATTTCTGATCATGCGAAAATTATAATGCGGAAACGAAGTGATCACAGGAAATTCGATTAAAGCGATTGTAGGTACTGGTCGATTTAATTTGTGAATATCGCTGGAAAATTTGAGTGGGAGGCTAGCCTGTATAGAAAGAAAATAAATTTATTTAGCACAGACTAAAAGACACACAATACACCAGATACAAACATCAGATATACACTTGCGTGCAAAAAAACTGACCCACCCCATGCTCTACGATTTGAAACAATATAATTCAAGAAGTTTTACTAACAATAACCTAACATATTGTATATTAAAACCTTTCTGAAAGTATGTAGATTACATTAGTGAAAGAATTATCAAAACAGAATCAGTAGTTTTTGAGAAAATCTCGAACTTATAAATATGGGGTTGAATAAAGAAGCTCCATTTTTTTTTAAGCCCGTTAAAAAAATCAAGTTCAATTTTGATTAAACAAACAGAAATACACACAATTTAACGTTTGTTAATTTCATTGACAAAAAAAGTCACACACTTTTTCCGAGCAAAAGTGAGTAATGGGGACATCTGAAGAATCGAGTCGATCTTATCAAGAATATTGCTTTGAACAAAATATAGTGTATGTTCAAATAAACTATACCTTACCTACCTTCACACAGTATAAAATAATCCTAACTAATATTATAAATGCGAAAGTAACTCTGTCTGTCTGTCTTTCTGTCTGTCTGTCTGTCTTTCTGTCTGTCTGTCTGTCTGTCTGTCTTTGCTTCACGCCTAAACTACTGAACCGATTTGTGTGAAATTTGGTACAGACATAGTTTGGAACTTGAGAAAGGACATAGGATAGTTTTTATTACAAAAAATAAAATAAAAAATAAAATAAAATGTATTCCGGACATACAGCGCCATCTATTGGTCAAGAGTCTGCATCAATTCAGTACTGAAAATTCATCGGAAAAATGCTATAATTACTCACAAGTCGATTAAAGTACAACAAAATGTTGTTAATATTAATAACTCAGGAATAGAAATAGTCTCAATAAAACTCTTAAATTGTAATGAAATTAAAAATATCGTACTAATATACTGTCCGTCATCGGTACGTACAAGTCTATCCGACTGGGAACAAGTATTTTCACTGTTCGCTAGTAAGTGTATTGTAGCTGGAGATTTTAATGGCCATCATGCCACCTGGTCGTGTAAGTCTGACGCGAGAGGCCTACAAATATATGATTCCGCATTGGATAATGGCTTCGTTTCTCTTAATGACGGTAGTAGTACCAGAATTAGTTCTGTCGATAACATTATTCAAAGAAGTTCGCCCGATGTGACATTTGTTTCTACCGACTTGTCTCATTTATTAAATTGGAATGTTATGAACGAATGTTTGGGGAGTGATCATTTGTTTGTTAGGGTCTCATACAAATATAAGAGTAATGCACACTCGGTTTATAATACCAAGAAACGTAATTTTAAGTTAGCACAATGGTTAGAGTACACTAAGTGGTTAGAAAACTATTTACTACAACCTGTTGACACTGCCACTGTGCAATCTTTGTATGACAACTTTATCAAGCAGGTGAATAAGGCCGCAGATCAGTACATACCTTTAATAAAGGGATGCGATAATCAGTATAACGGATTCCGTCCTAAACCGTACTGGACCCCTAAACTTTCCCATTTAGTTGCACAACGAAGATTGGCCCTAAAAAATTTTAGAAGTAATCCTACACCCGACAATCTCACCGCCCTTGAACGTAAAACAGAAACCGCTAAAAAGGCCATTCAGCGGGCGAATACAAATGATTGGCAAACATATTGTAGTAGTATTGATGAACGAACATCCAGCTCTGATATGTGGAAGCGGATGGGCTGGGTTAAGGGAATTAATTCCTCAAGGTCATATGTTTCCAATGAACAAAATATCGAACTCCTTTGCAATCTTGCTCCCGATTATATGTGTCGACAGCCCTATAACGACTTTAAATCAAATAATGCAGAGTTAGAGAACAGCTTCACGATGCAAGAAATGACTCACTGTTTTAAGCGAAAAGATACAGCGCCTGGTAACGATGGGATAACATATTCACTTATCTTTCATCTTTCTCATTTGAGTAGACTGTATTTATTAAGGTTATACAATTATATCTTTGATACAGGCGATATTCCAAAACAATGGCGAGACATACTAGTGTTGCCCATTCCCAAAAATTCTCCTAATAATAGTACTAAATTGAGGCCAATTTCTTTAATATCTTGTGTGTGCAAAATTTTCCATTCAATGTTGACAAAACGACTTGAGTGGTACATAGAAAAAAATAAATTATTATCTCCGTACACTTCTGGATTCAGAAGAGGACAGTCATGTCAGGACTGTCTGGTTAAATTAGTCAGTCAAATTTATGTAGGTTTTTCACATAACGTCCCAACTATAGCTTGTTTTCTTGATATTTCAAACGCCTATAATAATGTATTAGTAGATGTACTGATTAACACTTTAGATGAAATAGGTGTTGGACAAAAGCTATGTCAATACCTATGGAACTTTTTAAGCGAGAGGCACCTTATGATAAAAGATGAGACTGGCCAAAATAATTATTTTATTAGACATACCGATAGGGGTCTAGCACAAGGAGACCCAATTTCCCCCATTCTTTTTAACGTAATCACAATGACATGTTTCCATAAGATTAAAAACGTAGATATGTGCCAATACGCGGATGATTTTGTTTTATATTGTTCTTCTAGGAATTTTAGTCAAAGTCAACATGAATTACAGATTGCCTTGAACACATTTTGTAGTATTCTGGATGATATGGGATTAGAATTATCGGCAACTAAGTCTAAAGTATGTATATTCACCAGGGGATTTAGAAAATTAGAAATAGATTTAAAATTATATACACATAGTTTACAATTAGTAGATAATTACAAATATTTAGGAGTGTGGTTAGATAGATCGTTGCGTTGGAGTAAACACATAAACATGATAGCAGAGAAAGTGCAAAGGAGTCTTAATTTACTCAAAGTCTTGGCCGGCACTGCATGGGGCTTGCACCCCAAACATTTGAGACATATTTATATAGCGTTGATTAGAAGTCGCATAGACTATAGCAGTTTTCTATATGATGTAAGTGCAAAGTGCCACCTAGACAAATTAAATAAGATTCAAAATCAAGCGTTGAGAATTATAGGAGGTTTTATTAAGACTACACCTATTCACGTTATGGAAAGTGAGCTCTGTGTAGTCCCGCTGTATTTACGGAGGAAATATTTAGGCTATAAGTTCTGTTTAAAAGCTAAATCTACAGAAAATAATATTACTAATAATTTACTAGAGAAACTTAACACTCTTCGACAAAATAGTTATTGGAGAAATAAAAAAATTCCTCTACTGATTTCCTTATATGATGAAGTGAAGGTAGAAAATATAGCATCATCGTATCCATTGCTGATGTTTACTCTGAGGACATGGATTACTAACATTAATGTTCAAGAAGTACTTATGTGGGATTTAGATGTAGTTAAATTGTCTAAACAATCATATGAAAGTAATTTATTAAAATTTGAAATTATTAGAGAGTTGTATCTTAAATACAATGATTGGTTAAGTATATTTACAGATGGGTCGAAAAGTGTAGAAGGTAGTGGAGCAGCCTTTTATGTACCTAGTGAGCCAATAGGTTGTGAAATGAATTGTTTTAAAATAGATCATAAGAATGCGTCTATTATGACGATGGAGCTTATTGCGATATCTGAAGCATTGTCATACTGTGATAGTAGTCAACATAAAAAAATTGTTATCTGTACAGACAGTAAAAGTTCTTTACAACATTTAGCTCGATGCGCCTCTGGCCAAAGAGGTGTATCGATAGCTTATGTAATTTTATCTAAGATCGATAAATTAATTGTAAAAGGTGTTGAATTGAGACTGCAGTGGGTTCCATCGCATATTGGGATACAGGGCAATGAAAAGGCTGACATGCTGGCAAAATATGCAGCTAAAAATGGAAAGGAAACTAATATAACGATAGATTATTCAGAAGTTTTGCCTAAATTTAAAAATAAGTGTTACGATGATTGGAAGGAGTATTTTAATAGACGTTCGTTGGAAAAAGGGATCTGGTATAAAACCATGCAGAGTCAGCCTTTTCGTGTGCCCTGGTTTATTAATAGTCAGCTAAGTAGGAAATTAGTTGTTACAGCTCATAGACTTAGATCGGGACACATTCCATGTAATAAGTTTGCGTTTACGATGAAGAAAACTATCTCGCCTAATTGTGTGGAGTGTGGAGTGGTGGAAGACTTACATCACTTATTGATGGAATGTGTTCGATATGAGTCTCATAGAAGTGATCTGTTTGGGGTCTTGAAGTTGAACCAACTTGATATGGGCACATTCCATAATATTCTGTCTCAACCAAATGGTGAGGATGCGAAGTGTCTGTTCAGGTTCATGGCCCAAATGTAATCCGTAGCAGTAGGTATGTATTTAGGGTACGATGGGACTGTCATACGCATTGCGGTCATAAAAGTCCCTAATTAAATGAAGAATAAAAAAAAAAAAAAAAAGAATACATACGACCCATCATTACAAACTGCATGCAAGTGCCGTTCGAAGACTGAAAATAACATTATTAAACTGTTCCACTGAACCGCACGTTACAAAATTGTTTTTCAGTGCGGTTAGTGGAAGTGCTCAGGTGCGGTTCAAATCAGTGCTCCGAGTGGAATACCTCCATATGACAGGTTACGAAAATATGTGAGAACCTGGCTCCAGACCTACATATATATATCTATACATATCTATCTGTGTATACCTGCAATTCGGTATCATAACATATCAAGAGGACAAGTCTATTGGAATCAATTAATGAGCGACGTACTTCATACCTTCCAGACGAGTTATAAGTAAACGGACGTAGATAGACAGAATGACGGCCCGTCGGTAATTGCATCGGACAGCGTTATTCTAGCCTATTGTGTTAACTGACATAGGACTGACAAGTCTGACAGTTTAGGTACGGAAAAACTGCAAGAAAATTTGCAGGATAAGACTTATAATAGGTATATACGTTTAGTTGAATTCGCTTTTAGATATGAAACCTACTATGATTTGGGATGGAGAACTCGCTTTATCGACGTCTTATTCTTAGCGTATCCATAGCAAAAAGTTCAAATATTGCCCAAAATTCAACTGCGCTAACTACGCGCACTGGCCCTCCTTGCACCATTCTGACTGACCGACTGCTTGGTAATTCAAAAGTGCCTTTAATTGGTTTAATTGAAATAAATAGTTTTAGTCTGTAGCTAGAACTGTTTCCACCGCCCAAATAGTTTCTTATTTCGAGAAAGTTCGGACTTTTTATTTTCAAGAGGATAAGCACACATTTTCCGGTTGTGTAGTTCGAGTGCTATGACGCATTTGTAACAAGTTTCATGCGATTTTGAATTGATCTCAAAGTGAGAAAGTTACCTTTGTTAGGGAAAACTGGAAAACGTGTGATTTTTTAATTAAGAAAAACGTGTCGTAAGTTACATTTCCCTCCTTTTTTTTTGTTTTCACTATTTTGTTCATTTTAATCTTTAAGAGCAGTGGTGGCTAAGTGGTAACGGCCGCGACTTACGAGTTGTATGTCGTAGGTTCGAATCCAGACAGGCGCTTTACTTTGTGTAAATTATTTCATCACCATTGCTCTCAAAACGATGAAGGAAAACATCATGAGGGAACCGGCATGTCCTAGAATTAAAAATTCGAAGATATGTGACATCTGCCAACCCGCACTGGGTCCGCGTGGTAAATTACGGCCCAGTCCCTCTCACTGAGAGGAGGTCTGCGTCCCAGCAGTGGGAACATTATAGGCTGATTATGTAATCTTTACTAGATGATATATTAGATAAATTTAAAAGTTTTAATGTTCTTTTTTTTTGTCTTCACGATTTTGTTAGATTTAATATGCATTTCCTGTGCGTGTTATTTTCTTTTTTTATCGTTCACACATTAGGTTTTAGAGCAATTTAGATCCGTTAGATATTGATGAAATATTATAACGCTTTTTCGTCTACAAAACCTCGTAAAGTAAGTTATAATCAATATTCCGAGAAATTCTATTATAATAGGAACTCCGAAGCTGATTCTACTGTCAGCTTTGGCACGTAGCTGCAATATTATTAATTAAAAATTTAATTCATTCTTGGAAAATCGCCGCTTCCTAACCGAAATATGATACAAAAGAATGCAAACTAGATTTAATGCGAATTATTGAACAATTGCAACGATTCGTGAGAAAGAATTATTTTAACCAGTTGGTTTAGTTTTTAATTCAGTTTAACTGAGCTATGGGACAAAATAGTCACTATGTGGAGCCCTGGAACAGCTAGAAGGCGTCGCGACAAAACAAACGACCAGTGGTCCCCATCCACCCAGGATCGCAAGCCCTGGCACTTATGGGAAGAAGTCTTTGCCCAGCAGTTGGATAATACAGGCTAACAGTAAACTATGGGTTTCTTCTTTGGAATTCGTGAAAAACTAACGCGTTAGTCGAACGCAGTCATTTCCCCCAATATTGCCTGTTTTATACACAATGCATTTTTCCGATGATTTTCGCTGTACAAAATTCTTTGTACGTAGGTACCTACGTACCACGTTTGCTGGAAGAACCTCTTTGTTCGATCGTTACATACTCGTACTACAGTCACGAGCAGAAATATATTACTATAGGCAGCTCGGCAATAACATCAGAAGGCCAATTCTCGTAATTTAAAACGTTCAAAATCTAGTCGCAGTCTCATCTCGGTGACAAACAAATGTCAAAAGCTTGTCAAAATGTAGGGAAATTAAAGGTATTTTTGACAGATTGAGACTGAGATCAGACTGTGAACGTTCTTAAAATTACGAGAATTACCCCTCTGATTTCATGATTTGTCCATTTGGCCGGAGAAATTATATTTGAACAGCGATTTTTTTAACTTACTGAAATTATAATAAAAAAATTAACATTTTCAAGGAGCGCATAAAAGCAAAACAAAAACGCGTTTTTGTTAATAAAATAATGAGGCAAAATAGTTAACAGGAAAATGTTGGTTGCAATCTTGCAATATGTAAAAAATTAGAAAAACCAATACCTACATTTTTTCAGAATTAAAATGTTTAATTTACTGACCTACTTAAACATATATAAAAAAATCACGTTTGTTTTATGGGAGCCCCCTTAATTCATTTAATTTTAATTTAATTATTTATCTTTAAAGTGAATATACAACTAAGTACCTATTCTGTAACATTTCAAGCGTCTACCTGTTGCCGCTCTTAATATCGAGCAATAAACGGCAAAAAAATCACGTCTGTTGTATGGGAGCCCCCCTAAATATTTATTCTGTTTTTAGTATTTTTTGTTATAGCGGCAACAGAAATACATTATCTGTGAAAATTTCAACTGTCTAGCTATCACGGTTCATGAGATACAGCCTGGTGACAGAAAGACAGACGGACAGAGGAGTCTTAGTAATAGGATTCCGCTTTTACCCTTTGGGTACGGAACCCTAAAAAAAACGTGTCCCTGTCCGTGTAAAAGCTTCCATAGTGATCCATACAACACTGACGACCGTGCCTACACACAGGCGAACAAAACGTAGCTTTTCACGGCAAGAAAAAAAAAATTACAAACCTTATCCGAAACTCCATTGTTTTAAAAGTAGCTACATATGTAATATGTATAGGAATAGTTTCACTCGAAATTATAAACAAAACATACAAATTGGCTTTCTCTAGAATTATTTAGTCTTATGTGTAAAAATATCATATTTCGAACAGCTTGTGTCAAAAACGAATATTGAAACGACATAGGAAACCGCGATGAATTCCTTCATTTTTGGCGGTAGCGGAGTGGCAATCAACGACAAATATGACGAAAACAGCAGGCGCGGTCGCAGCCTAAGAGAGCCTGAAAATTTTATCAACCCAACTTGAAATAAGTTCTGTTTTCTTTTGACCATCATACAGAAAGAGAACTTACTTTTACGAATTATGACGAAAAGCTTAAACTCGTTTTACAGCAGTTTAGGTTTTGGAATCTGGCCTTAACCTAAGCCTTTCGTACCTTACGTACCAGGGGGCTGCCCAATATCAAATAATCCAGTTTACTTCGCTCGCTCTTGCATCCTACATTCTATAACAGGGTCTTTAAAGTAAAAACTTTTTTAGGCGCGTTAAAAAACCTACTGTAATTTCATAGTGTCATGATTTTGTAAATGATTTGCCCCCCCCCCCCCCCCCCCCCCCTCTGACCGCGCCTGGAAAACACACGTCCAATAAAAATAAAATCCAAACGTACCTTGTCAATATTGTTGGCATGCACGTTAGGCATACGTAGACCGACCATAAAGGCTTATGAAAGTACAGAGTGAGAGTTTCTAGCCTATATTGTGGCGGGAATGTGCATAGGCCATTATCGCACTCATTTATAAAATTTACTTTTAGTTTATAAGCAGCTTAAATTTTACTTTTACCTGCAGCTTCTGTCCTATGTCTTTCCTTTTTAAATGTTATGTACACCTGTAATTTGTGTACCTATACATTAGCATACTATTCTTAGATACGTTTGTAAACGAATGTAGATGCTGTTGGTGTTCTTTAATAAATAAATCGCACTCATGTGATCAGTTGATCACTTGTGTCTTGCCTCGTATAGATTCAGGAAACTCTCTCAGTGTAAATACGCCTTAAAGCCTTCACAGATCAAAACTGCGTAACACACTAACAGTAGCAATGGCTTCCATTTTGACAGTTCAACCGCATTCATTGCGTTATTTACGTTGTTAAGTAGACACATTTTTCGAACATAATGAAGTAATGGATTAGCAATATCCTTCAAAATGATTCAGATTGATAGAGTGTTACGCAATTAGGGTGCTGAAATTTATACAAATAGTTCCGATGATCAATGTACAATGCACATGTACACATTATAGTACGGTTTTGTAACATAGGTACCGTCGCCCACCGATGCTATGCCTGCGAAAGGGGGAACCGGGATAATTACGGAGGGCCGAGCTCTAAATAATTTAGTGATGGAATTAAATGCCCGGTGCACACTAAGTGCACCTACAGTTATTAAAAGCAATTCGTACGGAACTAGATACTCATTTTGGATTTTGCGTTGATTTGGAAATACATTTTCAGGCAAAAATATTAGTTTGATTTTCAAAATTCATCAAAAACTGTTTTTAGTTCCTTTTACATTGCATATACCTTTTTAATTGTGTATAAAAATGCACACTACAGACATTAGACTAGGGTTTATTTTACAATACCAATATCATCAGTTTACTTTGGCATTGTCTACCAAGCTCACTTTCAGACACTTTCAGTGATTGTTTACCAATCGAAAAGCAACCTTAAATTCATTGAGTTTGGTGCTAACTTAAAACGGATTTGATATTAATGTCCAATTTTATTCATGCATATTTTAATTAGAGTAAAATCTGCTGGGAGGCACTGAAAGCTTGCATATGGTAATTGGATGTGACAAGGATTTGAAGTAAATAGAGCGCGGCTGCAATAATTTGGTATCTGTCACCTAGTAATATGGCTCAAATTCCCATTGGAGCTTATAAATTTTAGAGCAAACTAAATATCGAAACTAGGTGATTCGATTACTGATTGTTTTAAGGAAGGAGTTGATTTCTGATGTGTCGTATCCATTTATTATTATAAAATCATCAGAGTAGAACTATATTTAGGTAGTACCTATATTAAATGTTTATATTTATAGGTAAACATAATTTTTAATTTTACCCATGTGAATCAGAACCACTGCATACACATGGGGATTGTATTCCATGCGCCCGCGCTGATACCTAGGTATAATCTGTTCTAAAAGTTTTTGATGAAATTGTAAACCAACCTGTTCTGGTTATGTAGGTATATGTATAGGTGTTGTATTTAGTAGATTTCAACTTATATCTCATCTGATTTTCCAACAATTATTGTTTGAATAACATTATCTATTGTGTGGATTAATTATCAGCTATTGTAATTGAAAAATTATTGACGAAAATTCAGGTTATATAAGTAACCACTATTATGCAATGTCAGCAATGTGTAATTTTTTTTTTTATTAAAGTGATATAAAATTACAATTTTGTTTTTAGGTAACCAAAAATCAAATTACTCAATTTGTAAATGGCACCACAAATTGGCATCCACAGGTACGTTTTCTGACCCATTTGTTTGCATTTTCATCAAACTGTATTGAAACAGAGTATAGAATGTCAGTTTATCCTGTAAAAGTGCAAAAAGGGCAAGTTAAAAATTTTCTATATTGATTGCTTAGCTATGTTGCTTTTCTTAGTAATATTTTTGTTTTCTTTTAGATGCATTTTTTGTAGTTTACAGACTTTTTTAAAATTTTGTATGATAAACTTTTCCAACACTTTTTCTGAAGGGGCATTTTTTTCTTTGTTTCCTTCCGCCCGTTTAGTTGTAATGTAATCAATACTTTAGCTTGTCCTTTTTTTTAGCAAAATTAACCCCCTTACTCATCGGCCTTAATAATAAATTAAGTCATTTTGAAATAGACCTTTAAACAGCTGCAGTAAGAGTGGTTTTCGTAGTTCAAGTGTTACTACTACTGTGACTTCAGATGTGTTCAGTTGATCATATCTATTTGTATGAATAAGGGGATTATATTTAACTGCTGGAAGAAAAGTTGCCACAAACCTTTGTTGAACACTTTCCACCTTACGAAGAGACCAACTTGGGTGTTCTGAAATGCACTTACCGTTACATAGTTAGCGTTGATGTAGTCCCTCTCACAACGCTTCAAGACAACCCGAGTATGATCGAATGGGTTGACGTCGCGGTAGCGGTTAAGAGGCTTGTTCTGAGGTTTCTTAGCTTCGTTCCAGCTGTGACGGAACCGTTGGCATTCAATCCCGATCTTCTGTTGGGCAAAGTTTGGAGGTATTAGTAAAAGTGAAGAGGTGCAACTAAGGAAATGGTGTCCTATTATTAATTAGATATTACTTTAGCTAATTAGGTAAACTGTGACTCTAAAATGCTGTTACATTCTCAGATTGTTTTATTCTGGATGTTTTTAAAATCTTCTGTTAGAAATGGATGGATAAATTTTTATTCGTAGGTACCATAATTACATAAACCTATGCCCTGAGTTAATTAGAATACTAGTTTAACCTACCATACCATGTAACATACCACAGGGAACAAATGTATTAGGATACATGCGTAAAATAGTTGGAATTGATACATATACAATTGCAGGTTGTCACTATTCAAGGAATAATTCATTGATTTTCAGATAGCTATAGAGCTAGATCTGAAAATCAATGAATTATTCCTTGACAACTATAGAGTTGTGAGGCTGAACCTGGGCGGGGAAGGCGAGGAGGGGGGAGGTAAGGGAGGGGATAGACGCGCTGCAATTGCGGGGTGGGGAGGCGGGGGAGACGGGGCACAGGCTGGGCCAGCAAGACGAGGTGAAGGGGACGAAGGGATGCAGCCTTTTCTTCTTGGAAATGTAGTGGCAGTTAAAGTAAAATCAAGACTTTTGGAAAACATAATATGTAAATGGAACTTTCAATTATCAAGGGACATCAATTTCTATTATTTTGCGAGAGCCATTTAGCGAGAGTCTTGTTAGTCATTTTCATAAAACGATTATATGTAGATTTTAACTCATAAAATTCGAATTTTTGAAGCTCTAAATGATTGTTTTTTTTTACAATTTTCACAAAGGAAAGTTTACTATGGCAGCCGATGATATGTATTTTGCATTTTGTTTCTAATCCCCAATACAAAATTATAATTTAATATACTTATTACAAAGTGTAACAACAATACTAACAATGTTAACAAGCTAAAACTTTGCTTGAAGGGAGTTTGTTTCCCATTTGTAGTAGGAAAAATTCGAAATTTTTTATTAGAAGATAATTGACGATGCTAGAACCAGAGTGATCTAAGTGACATTTTTGGCAAAAATGGTTTTTTTACACAATGGCATGAAAGAATTATGATTTTTCCATGCAATTGTGTAAAAAAACCATTTTTGGCAAAAATGTCACTTAGATCACTCTGGTTCTAGCATCGTCAATTTTACTCCCTTCAACTGTTGAAAAATCATAGAAATTCAATTGTCTCATTAGCCACAGTTGAACTATTTTTTTTTTTGCATTAGTGAAGTAGAATGAAGATTGAGGTGAAGAATAATCAAATATTTCAAACATGAATTAGAAATTATAGTATTGAGATAATAGTATTGTGGATAGTAGTAGATAGTAGTAGTCTCAGGATATTATTGTGTAATTGTTGTTTCATATCCTCAACATAATTCACTTACCTAGGGTTTAATTAGAAACATTATCTTTCTGGTGATAAAATATCCCAATACTAGACAAATCCTCAGAACATAAATCTTTAGATATTAAGGCTGCAACTCAGGCTCAGCAGAATTATTAGAGGAGGACTCAACACAATACAGTATGTGGGATAATAGTTGCAATATGCAGAAGTCGAAGGCAGCCGTAGATGTAGATCTCCATTAGTAAACATAAACGCAATTACAAAAATAACAACAAAAAAAAGTAAGTCTAAAACAACAATTAGAAGTTAACGAAAACAAAAAATAAAGTAGCAAATGCACTAATTTCTATGCCACGGCTAAAATCCGCAAGCAGAAACCATTACTTTTCATATCAAGACCTAAAATGCAGAAAACTTTCAAGAAATCGCGAGTCGAAATAAGTTCACTTAGATTGTTATTAGTTTTTAGCGCGTGGCACAGACAACCGCGTTCCACCTACGCAACATACCTGATAGACCAGGGCCCAAGCATTCTTGGAGACGATGTCCAAATACTCCTCCTCAACTTTGTTGGTGTACACGTTGTTTTGACTCATTGTTGAAGTTGTTTCCTTCTTTTGCTCACTCTTAACGAAGTATTGTTTGGGTATCGGATACCGCAAACAGTACAAGTTTGGAAGTTACTAACAATTGAAACAGGTATATGATATTTTGTAGATATATGATGTGCCAGGTGCAGGTGGTATGCAAAATTTATTACGACCCGTAACAACAGTTCCAGCGACGAAATCAGAATGATTTAGTTTTGGATAGCGGCCTTCGACATGAGTGCACCGCTGTCGGATTTAGTGTTGTCAGATTTTGTTTACAAAATCTCTGCTTTACTTTACGCAAATTCTACCATGGTAGTTTTTATTTTATGTGTTAAAGCAAAATCTGTTTAAAATAATTACGATTGCATCTGATGCATTTTTAAATTATTACAAATTTATTTTAGTGGCTGTCCCTCATTTTTTTTATCCCAATAAATAAATGGAACTTTCTGATTTCTTATTACCACGGTTGGGGTCCAGTTTTACTTTACATAAGTACTTACTGTAAGTACTTACTACACATTATTAAATCAAATCAAATTACTAAATTATTACTTTTTATTCAAACACTTGCTACTAGTCAGTGTCAATCGTATTCAAAAAATGTTCTTTGGAACGTTACTTGCCTTGTGTGTGTTGTAGTCAATGTGCACTTAAATTTTCTAACGTGACGAATTATCATGGACATTCCGATAACGAGGAAATATATTATTATTATGTCAATAGATTATATTTTCGTCAATGATAATATCATCCATCAATCCACTCAGCCAGTCGTAGGTAGTCCACTGCTGGATATAGGCCTCTCCCAGGCTGCGCCACCACACAATGTCCTCCGCCTTCCGCATTCAGTCCGTCCCAGCACCTTCTAAAGGTCGTCAGTCTACCTAGCGGGGGGACGTCCTACACTACGCTTGCCAATACTTAGTCTACATCTAGGACTCGTCTGCTCCACCGGCCATCCGTCCTTCGATAAACATGGCCAGCCCACTGCCACTTCAGTTTGCTGATGCTGAAAGCTGTCGGTTACTCCGGTTCTTTTCCGGATAATATTAAAACGTGCACGTATAAATTATAATATTAAAATATTATATACATTTAATGGACGTGGACGTCGTAATTTCGTCACGTTAGAAATTATAAAAACGCATCTTACCGATATTTGGATAACGCGATTCAAAAAGTTTTAAAGATCATCAATCAATCAAATTATTATATTCTTTTACCCACCGGGAAATGCCGATTTTATTGTTTAATTGGCTTGTGTCGTGTTTCACAAATATAATATAAATAAAATATTATATACCTAATGCATTACAAATAGAATTCGATAAAACCAAACTACCCTGATGATTGCTTTCGTAGGAGGTATATGGAGATTGAACTAGTTGGTAATGGGCATCGGAAAATAATTAAAGGGCAGCCAAGCCTAACGAAGCATTTTATAATGGTCGTTTTATATTATATATGCCGTAAATTCCACATGGGACAAGACACGACTTTGTAAGAGCCACACGTAGCTACTGATTAGGTACCTATAAAGAAAAGACGAATTGAGAACCTCCTACTTTTAATTAAGGAAGTCGGTATTTTTTTTTTTTCTTAAAATTGATAAATGTTAGAATAAAACATGCAATTAGCGAGTCCCGTATAACCGAAGTTACACATAATTACTAAATATAAGGCATAAAGTGGATTTATTATTATGTGACTCCTGTTACAAGAAAACCGAAAAAATCGACATCAAGATTTTGATTACACCGTTGTAGTCAGCATTTTGTCGTAGTTGGTTGAAAAATATAGTTATTATTATTAGTTGTATTGCAATATGTGGATAGCTAGCGATCTCGATAGTTGATCATTAATATTGCCTGAGCAACCGGCAGCAAAATCGTCATGCTCCCTTAGATGTCACCAGATTGCCTCCTTCCCTCAAATAATTATGGCGAGGTGGGAGTGACTGATCTTTGTGTTATGCTCGTGAACGTGTGCTTCTTGCGGTAACTGGTAGTCTTACTGACCATGGCTTTATAATTGTTATTTGTAACTTACTGTTGTAACACGGCCTTGGTAACGTGTGCGAACAGGGAACATACACGCCCGCCCGGGCCGTCGCGCTAACCTGACAGTGGATGAAAGAACGCGAGTCCGTACCTACGCTATACTCGCGACCTGCTCATGATAGTTTTATATTTGTCTATTTGTGCCCTTTTTACTGTGTTTTTACAATTATTATAACATTCTTTACTGCTAAACGTGCGTCCCAATTATTCAAATAGTCCCAACACCATACCATGAGAAATAACTTTCCTGCACTGTTTATTTATTTTACTAGGAAGATTCTAGTTTCATTTGTGATTTCTAGTCCCTTTATGCCTGGAGGCTTTTATTTAGGTATCCTGTTTACGTTTTTAGTTTTTACTTCAGCTGTTCTTCTTGCTTCACTACACTATACCTTTTTTTCCGGTAACACACGGCAGGTAATCTTCAAGTAAAATATCCAAACCTTATGTCTATGGTTCACATATCTCATTTGACAGTTCCCTCCCCTCCCGCCTTCCGTACTTCTGTCTTATGATTCCACCATTTTGTTGATCTGTCTGTCTAAACTTTTGAAGTTTATTAGTTTCAAAGTTTCAATTTCAAAATTGATCGAGTGAAGTTCTGCGTTGATTTCCGTAACTTATCCTCTCAATTTCTGTAGCTGAAATATTATCGTGTAACATGTATACAACAAGTGCTGTGTTGTGACCTGTGCTAGTAGACGAAAGGACGTCAGTTTTCATATGTTTCCAAAAAGTGAGATAGGACTCAAAAAATGGTTACAGTGCATTAATTGTGAAAGACTGCGAAGCTTGAGCTTCCAAAAACTTCGCAAACAGTTTGTGTAGAAATCATTTCGAGAAGAGGCATTTTAAGATTGGCAGTATTTAATTGGTGCAATGTTATTAATAAAATATTAAAAGGCATAGATGTCTTCAGATTAGAAAGTAGACCTTTGTTGCCCCTGATGCAATTAAAAGCTTATAATAAGTTTAAAACAAAATTATAAAAATAAAAAGAAATGAAAGTAAGAAAAGTTTTTTTTTTCCATAATATTCCCTTTCTAAACTTTATTGCAAACATATTGCAATATATGATTGGCAGTATTTAATTGGTGCAAAAGTAATAATAAAAAGAATAATATATTGATAGAATATCAATATATTATTCTTTTTATTATATGCTCAGAAAATGAAACTACCAATATCAAGAAAAACCTTTTAGGCTGAAGCCGTACCACGCCATTGCATAAAATTCCGCGCCAGGTTTAAAGCTACATTAAAAAAAAAAAACTGTCAAACATGATATGTGAACCATAAGGCGAGTCGATTTTTCTCTATGAGAGTGCCCTGTCTGAAGGGTACTTCTTAGTCTGTGCGGTAACACTATACATCCGCTATAAACCACCATGTTGACGTTTTATGTGACGTCATATAACCGCGTCACAACATGATGCTTTCAACGATACCTCGTTTGTGAAAATTCAACGAGTACCTACTTTAAGAGTTATGATGGAACAGGTGTGCATACATACGTAGCCTGTTAAAATCATAACCCTCTTTTAGTTTTGCCGTAGTCGGGTATAGAAGACAAAACTCTGTAGAAACCCCCGACACGGTCAATTGGCCATTAAAAAAAACTAAACTAAAACCGTAAATGGTACGCCACAGTAATTACCGAATAATAATAATACAAAAATTTGTTCCTACAATAAACACGAACATAATTATTATTATATTTTTATTGATATCGATATATCGAACCGTAGTCTAAAAAAAAAAAAAGTTTTGTCTTTTACCCTTTTGGTATGGAACCCAAGAAACAAGCAGAAGGGGGTTTATTAAGTGGGTACATATTCATTTTCATGTTTAAGAGTAAGACATAACATGTATACAAACTGAGTTGTGAATCAGTTTTCATGTTATTATACGCATGTGTTGCGCTTAATCTTCTTCTTAATGTGTCGATGGCATTCTAAATGGACTTTACTAATATTAATTTGTTTAAAAACAAATCAAAGGTTTTAGAATGGAAATGAAAATATATTGCGCCAGCCGTCTGTTACTATACACAAAACTACCATTTGGTAGGAAGTTCATTACTACAAGAAGTTTTGGAAAACTTACAAAAACATGAGCATTGTTGCATCTTAAACTTCTAAATTATATCTTTTTATATACTCAGTATAATATAAATAATTATCATCTGCCTAGCCTTTTCCCAATTATGCTGGCGTCGGCTTGCCTTCCAGTCTAGTCCAAACGGTGATTAAATTTCATCCTGTATATTAGAATAAGTTAATTAACGTTAGCAGAGAACGCTAGTCTAAACAGGCGGATCCAGCCTTTGATCCGGGGGGGCGGTCATTACAGTCGAGGTCTAGTCGGGACAGGCTCCAATCAATGCTGAATTAAGCATCTCGGAGGCCCGGGATGGCAAAACAAAATGCCCCCCCACAGGCGCGGTCGCAGCCCACGATTTTGGGGGGGTCACCATGGGTGCCGCGGAATATTAATAAAAAAAAAAATAGAAAATTTTAGTACCGCCTTGTGTAAATAAGGTTTTATTTAGGAAATACTTTAAACATTTAAGCAGCTAGAGCGAATGAAGCGAGCTCGAAAATTTTTTGCACTCTACATTTATATTTTGCATACGTATTGGGCCTCCAACTCCAAACTGCTTCTTACTGAATATCTTTTGACCGTGTTTGGTATTTGATTAAAAATATTTGGGCCAGAAAGTTTTTATCAACGTTACATTATGAAGCCGAATCCAAGTTTGAGAAATTTTCTTCAAAGCTGTATCTTTAGACCACCAACGTGTTTCTCCAATAGTTGGTTATAGTTACTTTACTCTTTGAGTTGGTTTAATATAGAGGTATGAGAAACAGGGTGTAAAGTTCACTCATACTCTATAGAAAAGGGAGGATCCTCCGACTAGACGGGTGTTGTGTCTGGCATAATATTAGAGTATGTTAATCTATGGTCTGGCAGGCAACTGTCCGATGAGATGATTCATTTCGGGCCGTTGTATCTATGCTAGTTGCGCGGTAAACTCTGCTTGCGAGATGCAGGATTTTGTGTGACATCAGTTTGACGCGTTATTCGCATGTGGCGTTGTAGATACCGCTACAGTAATATTCGCGAAGAAATACAACCACGTCAGTCAGTAAGTTATATACCTAATGAAGCACTTTAAATTACAGCTTTAGTAGTCGTAGTAGTACGAGTATCTCAACACTAAATTCAATACATGTGTTCTGGAGATTCTTTGGAAAGCCAAGAAGAAAACCTACCCAACCCGATATTAAAAACTTTATAACAGAATCAACTAAAGATAACATATTCTTCCCGGTTCTCACAAGGACGATAACGTAAATTGAACTAGGTCCTCGAATTGACGGACGTTATTTTAATCGATGTATCGCGTTTTTTTTAAATAGCAAAAAAAGAACGTCGAGCGCCAATCGGCCACACCGGCCCATCAGGTATCCGGCCCATCGGACATTTTCCAGATTTGCCCATATGGCGAATCCGGGCCTGCCTTCAAACCATAGTATACTATTATTTCCAAATTGATATTATTAAGTATCAGTCAAATTAAATACCAGTCAATATAATTTGCAATTTTCCCCAGTTTTATGAGTATCAATAGCAATTTATATTTTTTCAATTTTGATCTTAATTTTTGTGGATTCTGCTTACATTTACTTGCAATTTTCAACTTTATAATATCTTGACTATAACGGTTTATTTAGAGAGCCGGGTAATCTGTAACTCAGGGGACCCTCCTGCATTGACGTATATATTACTACTTTTGAAATCATTGCCCTCCTGCCTCAGACGTGCCTGTAATAATAAAGATTTATGATTATAAAATGTATTTTTGATGCCTGGCCTGGTAATTTAAATAGTTTACTCCGGAAGGTTTACATACATAAGCTTATTACAAAAATTGTACCTACATACTTTTACTTATTTAAAAGTTTCTGAGGATCGTAGCAGGTGGTGTTCTGTTGTTTCTGCCTATTCCCATTGTAAGTATGTACACATAAATCTCGTTGTTATTTTAAGTCAAAAAACCGATCTAATTATTGGCGATCTGCTAATATTTAATAATAAATATAATAATAATGAATTATCTGAGTCAATGTTCCAGCGGGAAGAAATTGATGGGTGTTATGTCAAGGTGCTAATTACCTTGGTTCCAGTTCTCGGGATAGACCTAAGACAAAATTTTGACATAAAAAATTTAAATCTTGTCAATGTATGCCAAGTGGAAGTCTGAAAAATTTTGACAATTCGCAATTCGCTGTGTTTTGCGGTTTTGCGTGTGTACGTACTCTGTACGTTTCTGCATAATATTTAAAATAACACATTATATTCGTAACTAACAGCTAAGAAATGGCTTCCCCACGAACCCGCAGGAAACTGAACTCCATACGAAATATCGACGATAATAACGTAAGTCATTGTGTGTCGAAATTCATATCCGTATGCTAAGAAAAATTTCGTGATTCTATTGAAAATATTCGTAATTTCTTGTAGAAATGTTTCGAGTGTGGCACCTTGAATCCTCAATGGGTGTCTGTTACGTATGGCATCTGGATATGCTTAGAATGCTCAGGAGTCCACCGCAGTCTGGGGGTCCACCTTTCATTTGTACGGAGCGTAACCATGGATAAATGGAAGGACGTGGAGCTCGAAAAAATGATGGTAAGTCTACCCCTTTCTTAGTTTTTTCTAGGCGAGACTGCAGCAAAATAATGACCAAACATTGCTAAAAGCTTGTATACATAATATTATAATGGTGGCTATGTGAAGAAAATGCATAAATTTGCTCTGCTTCTGCAATTGAAATTTGTTGATTATGTTATATAGTTCATAAGTATCATACTAACTGTTTTCTAACAAAAAAATAGTATCACATTGTCAGTCTAGACTAGATAATCAATATAGGAATACTCATCTGCAGTCACAGACATTCTAGTGTTAATATAAATAAGTTTGATTTTTACAATAAATTCTTCATAAATTATATGAGATACTTGATTGAAGGGGTCATCATGACCTACTTACATGGACTAGACTCCTTTCAGTAGCATTTAACTGCCCTACAAGTATTTAGTAAATTATAATTTAGACTATTGTAGTACTATTTGTTAAATAGCTTCAGGAATATTTTTAGAACCAATTTACCATCTGGAATCACACAAATACTGTAAATAAATTCTATTTGAAATCAGTTACGGGTATTAAACAAATGGAACAACTTTTTATAAGTTATTTTTCAAAAGAAAGAGGCTAAGAATAATATACTAAAGTTTTTATAATGCTTCATTATTATACAATACTATAACAATGAAGCATTATAAAAACTTTTAGGTTTAGCGATTAGAAGTTTTTACAGAGTAAACAATCTCAATGAAACTCATTCATCCTTTTTCAAAAAGTTTGTACATTGTTGTACAGCAGTATTGGTTTAACTATATTGTGCCATAGACCAAGAATATTGTAAAACCATGTTTTGCAATAAGAGAGTGTCATTCATTGCATAAGTTTCTGTATCAAAGACTAGCTTTTGCCGCAGGTATAGCTCGCGTGGAGGTTGAAAATGATTCCACAGGAAATTACTACCAGGATAAAAGTATCCTATGTCCTAACCCAAGTCATCATCTATCCATAATGCCAGATTTCATACAAATCTGTTCTTAAGGTGTGAAAAGGTAAAAAACAGAGTTACTTATGCATTTATAATATTAGTATTGAAGTATGAACTTGAACATAAGGAAGCAAAAGGAATATGTAAGGATTGGAGCAGGTGGCGTTCTGTAGTTTTATGTAGTATGGATTGTAGTACATAACCCAGATAAAACTAAAATGCTAGCAAGTATGAAGTAACTAATACAACAGGATGTCAGGACTCCGTGAGATTGTCAATAATGTCAAGTCGGTGCTGGCCATCCTTGAGGAGCTGGGGTGTATAGAATAATTGTTTTCCTACCCATATGCAAAATATATGCATTGACGTGTAGATGCGGACACCAGCCCGTATTACCTATTATTATAGGATTTCAGTATAGCTTAGGCTGCATTAGATAGCCTTAAAGCAGTGTGCATGGCAATCAGTATATTACCAACCCTGCTAACTAGCTTATCTTTTAACTGTAGCATTTTTATTGTCATAATATTGCTTGCAAGACACAGATCTACAATAATACAGATTAAAAAATATATTTGTTCTATAAAGCATTGATGCTTCATCCATAATCATCATAGTCGTAATTATACCAATTCAGGGTCACTGTTAGTCAACTAAAAGGCACTGTTATTTACCAGCCTATCATTGTCCCACTGCAGGACAAAGGCATTCACAGAGGATGAATGTTGGCCACCATGCCTGCTCAATGAACTTAACTATTTAATGTAACACCCCCTAACGTATTGCAACTATAATGTACAACATTTTCATGAATACTTTGATATAACACTGATTTAAGAATCTTTATAAACTGACATTACTACTGTTAATACATACCGACCCTTACTATACTATAATTGTAATCTAATTCTATACCAATCTATATATTATATTATAAAGAGGTAAAATTTACGAATTTGTTTGTACTAATCTTCGAAATAACTGATCCGACTGAAAATGCGTGCAATATTGCCAATATTGGGAGCAATAGTGCAATATTGCTGAGTAATAGGATATATTTTATGTTATAACTAGAAATTTCACGTGAAAGAAGCTCTGGCAAAAGCTAGTAATATTATGAATGCGACTTTGTCTGTTACCATTTCACGCTTAAACAACTAATAGTTATGAAAGTTGACATATATGTAGCCTGGAACCTGGAGAAGGACATGGTACTTTTTATCTTGAATATGTCTATGAAAAATGATGAATTGTAAACTACTATAAACTACTAAAGACTACATTACGAAAAATGCTAGCGCCTGGCGATTGTTTAGTAGCAACGTGTTGCGATTCTTGTGTGTTGCGTTCAGGAAACGTAATAATGTAGTGATTGTGAAACTGATGAGTCATTTTAAGTGAGTGAGGAATCAAGAGCCTCTTCAAATACAAAGAAGGAATAAGCATTGAACACCATGCTTGCCTTAAGGTGAATGCGCAGTGGTAGACCGCGAAATTCAAATTTTCTTACGTTTTTTGCAATTTGCAGGTCAGTGTCAGGTTTTATCTTGATCAAAATTTGATTCGCGATAATAACAGGTACGTATTTGTAGAATTATAATCATTAGACTCATTAACACATCTTTCTAAGTAAGATTTGTACCACTAAGCAGTTTTCCATAAGAGATTTGTTGTTGTGGTACAAATCTAACTTAGAAAGATGTATTAATGATTCTAATGATTATAATTCTATAAATACGTACCTGTTATTGTCGCGAATCAAATTTTGATCAAGATACAACCTGACACTGACCTGCAAATTGCAAAAAACGTAAGAAAATTTGAATTTCGCGGTCTACCACTGCGCATTCACCTTAACTTAAGTTTCTGTAATTCCCAACTTCATTCATTCATTCATTCTTTCATTGGTAGCCCCCACGTTGCTGAGTATAGGTGTCCTCACTTTTGTGCCATGCTTCCCTGGTCTGTGCGAATTTTCAAACTTATTAAACTCCGATTTTTAATTTGCTAGACCAAAATTACAGCTAGTATAGGTATACTAAATATTGTCATGTTGACAAAAAAGGTCAATCACACCTGTCGTTTTAGTCTAGCAAATTAAAAATCAGAGTTTAGTCCAGTTTTTCAGACGTCACCTAAATCATCAATATTTATTTACGATTTTGGTTCGAACGCGCAACCTCATGCTTAAGATGCAGTCTTCGCATATCTCAGTTCATCACTACTTCTTTTTTTTATAATATTCTGAAGCAGCTCTAATGTTCTTGCTTAGAAATGTATAAGTAAAATAAAAGTCTAACACACAGCTGATTAGAAATCCACAATCTGACCGTTTTCAAGTGAAAACATTATTTACAGGCACTTTTGAATTGTCAAGGGGTCGGTCAGTCAGAAAGATGAAGCTAGTTGCCCATTCCAAAGCGTAGGTACCTATGGAGAAGAACGGGCAAGAAACTCCATGGACACTTTTTTAAATCAAAATAAAATGTTTACAAAGTCTTGGTTACAGCATTCATGTTAAAAATTATGCATGTGAGAACGATGCAGAACGTTAAAAGCGTCCATAATGAAAAGTCGACAAAAAAAGCAATTTAAATATTTGATTAAAATAAGCCATGGCAGCAAAGAGATGACCAGTTCCCACTGACGGCGCCCGTTCACGAACATGACGCATGTATTAGCACCATTCAGCTCAACCATTTTGAAGGGAGCTAAATGATCCAACACATGCGCCACCATCAGCGAGACATTTGAGTGAGCATGACATACTCTCAGTCGCCAGGGCACATTCAAGTCAATGAAAGACGTACCCAGTAAATGGTAACTTTATAGTATGTACATAGCACTCACACATGTGCTATGATGCTATTATACAATACTAGGAGATTGAATTTATATAATGCAATATATTATAATTTTATAATTCAAGTTAATTACAATTAGTTATCTGATGTACCTACCATTGCAATCTTTCAAAACATCTGAACCCGAATTGCGTAACACACTTTCACACACAATCGATTCAGAGTGTGTGTGAAAGTGTGTTCGCAATTCGTTCCCTACATTTGACGAGTTATGCGAACATAAATTGGGCATAAAAAAATTCGTTGACTTAGGATTCGAACCTAATCACGCTCAGTAGGCTCGCTTGCGATTTTACGATAATTTATTCTCATGTTCGTCGAAAACGACGCTACTCAAAACTATGGTACGCTACCAGGGCTTGGAACCGGTAACAAAAGTATAGGTTCTGTACCGGTACTAAGCGGCTCTTGCCATTTCGGTACCTGGGTACCGGTTCCAGATGGGTACCCGTACTCTACCTAACATGTACCCATACCAAATTCAGGTACCCGGCGCGTACCATAAATCTCATACTTATGCGAGGAACCTCGTACGGTTGGCAACCTTGAAGTTATTTTTCTAATGCCTGTTAACAATCCTTTTTATTTACTATTAGCTGCGCCTCGCGGTTTCACCCGCATAAGTTTCGATCCCGTGGGAATATCGGGATAAAAACTATCCTATGTCCTTTCCCGGGACTCAAACTATCTCTATACAAAATTTCATCTAAATCGGTTCAGTGGTTTAGGCATGAAAAAGTAACATACAGACAGACAGATAGACAGACAAATAGATAGAGTTACTTTCGAATTTATAACATTAGTTTGGATTAGTATGGATATCTGTTTTCTCATTCTGACTTACGGAAATATTTGGTTGGTACGGGTACTGACTGATTAGAGATTATTGTACGGGTCGGTGCATTCGATTCGGCAGTATTTGTTGAACAACAAAGCCGACCCGAAGCAATTACTACACAGTACACGTTCGTGTCGGCTCGGCACAGTACGATCTAGGCCGAGCGGCTTTACCCGAACATACACTTGCGTGCAATAAAACTGACCCACCCCATGCTCTTCGATTTGAAACAATATAATTCAAGAAGTTTTACTAACAATAACCTAATATATTGTATGTTAAAACCTTTCTGAAAGTATGTAGATTACATTAGTGAAAGAATTATCAAAACAGATTCATTAGTTTTTGAGAAAATCTCGAACTTATAAATATGGGGTTGAATAAAGAAGCTCCATTTTTTTTGAAGCCCGTTAAAAAAATCAAGTTCAATTTTGATTAAACAAACAGAAATACACAAATTTTTAAGTTTGTTAAGTTCATTGACAAAAAAAGTCACACACTTTTTCCGAGCAAAAGTGAGTAATGGGGACATCTGAAGAATCGAGTCGATCTTATCAAGAATATTGCTTTGAACAAAATATAGTGTATGTTCAAATAAACTGTACCTTACCTACCCTACCTTCACATAGTATAAAATAATAAATTATATTCATTACGATTTTTGTGATATCGTGTCTCAAATGGAGAGCATGGGGTGGGCCAATTTTTTTGCACGCAAGTGTATAACATCTACATTGATTGGATTAAATAGTGGTTACAAACGCCAATCATTAATGAGTAGCCAGAATATCACAGCATCACTAGTATTTCAATGGCGGTCCGTCCCTACACGACGCAATCAAACACAAACTAATTAACTATTTAGTTCAATTAAGAAGACGGGCCTTAGGGCTCTCAAACCTCGATTAAATAGGTTATCTATTCTTAGGCAAGCGAGCACCAACGTCGACTGCATCTTCAATTGCCATTATTACATTAATTAGGGGAGATAGTGCTGAAAAGTGAGACTATCGAATCTACTTTTAATAAAAATGTTAAATTCACTGATAGACGAAGCTACGCTTGCCGGGGTGGGTCTGTGGATGGGTGACCACCTTTACATACGAGACCCCTCCGTGCTTCGGAAAGCACGTTAAGCCGTTGGTCTCAGCTGTCATTCGTGGATCTTTGACAGTCGTTACGGGTAGTCAGAAGCCCGAAAGTCTGACAACCAGTCTTACCAAGGAGTATCGTATTACCCAGTAACTGGGTTGTAGAGGTCAGATAGGCGGTCGCTCCATGTAAATTACTGGTATTCAGCTGCATCCGGTTAGACTGGAAGTCGACCCCAACATAGTTGGGAAAAGGCTAGGCAGATGATGAGACGATGCACAGCCTAAACCGCTGGGACTACAAGCAAGAAATCTTGCACAAGAGTCCCTTACATGACTAAGGAAGGATATTTGATGAAAATTCCTCTCCTAAAGGGGGAGGGAGGGAAGGGGGTTGAATCGGGGATGAAAGATTGTATGGAAGTTATTTTTGAAGTTAGAAACTTGGAAGTTGGTTCGTAGACGTTGTTTTGAAGTAACAATTTAGTTGTATCATCGTTTTATGTCAACTCATCCTCTGACGGCCGAACCCTATCTGTCTCTACTAATCTATCAGCAATTTTGGCATATTGGAGATAGAAAAACCTATCTCTGGTTTTAATGTCTCACTAATCTATCGAGAGATTAAGGATTTTTCTAGCCCATGCTTTCTATCGATGGGAGGGCCCGCGACCTCGTACTTCTAGCGAGCAGCGCGCTCCCTCGTGAAGAAACGCCTGCAAGCGACATGCATGCTGGCGCCTCGCCGGAGACCCCTCGCTGCACGCTCGAGCTTAGCTACCCAGTAGCCTAATAAGCGCACTTGTCATGTTTAAGATCCATTAAGGTCCACTTGGCCCCAGAGTCAATAATGACATTAAAATCTCGCACGCGATCTGTTCGCTAATCTAGGGAGTAGATATTACGAGGTGATTACTGGATATGAGATTAGGCGTGTTAATCACTTGTACACAAATGTCTAGATCCTTAATTAAAATACTAGAGAAAGCACAGCAATAACAACTTCAACCTGCCTGCAATGTGTCGTGAGATACTTCGGCCACATTGCCCGCAGAGGTACAAACAACATGGAACATCTAATGGTTACATGATACAAACAACGCTCACGCCAGTTACCATCTGGCCGAAGATTCGGCCGTTTTCTGGCCAAAACTGCGACCGAAACCTAATTTTTTGGCCGAAACAGGCCTATTCCGAATCCGAACCTGCGGTTGGACACTATCTATACTCTATACTAGATAATATTGTAAAGAGATAAAGTTTGTGAGGTTGTAGGGGGTAATATCTGGAACTATCAGTCGGATTTGAAAAATTCGTTTTACATTTGATAGCCCAATTCTTGAGGACTGCTATAGGCTATTTAAAATCACGCAATGTCTCTTAGGAGCCGAGCAAGAAAGGGCAGGTGATGCGATGCGACGGGATGGGTCGGGGGAACAAGAAATTTCACGCGGAGGAAGTCGCGGGCAGAAGCTAGTGTATATAGGGCGACTGGTAATTAGTAACCGATACGAGTACTTAAACACGTGATTGTACTCATGATAACAAACAACTTTTTACTATGGGAGCAAACCTGAAATTGCGAAAAAAAATCTGCTATTTAGTCGTTTATGTTCTCCTAACTGGTCAAAATGTACTGAACAGCAGATTTTTTTTTGTGTAACAGTAACAGTGATAACAGAAGGCCAATTCTCGTAATTAAAAACGATCAAAATCTAGTCGCATTCTCATGTCAGCGACAATCAATGTCAAAAATGTAGGGAAATTAGAGGTATTTTTGACAGATTGAGACTGAGATCAGACTGTGTACGTTCTTAAAATTAGGAGAATTGCCCCTCAGATATCGTGTTGAACCTGTTACATCCCATCTCTACCCCGTATCACTTACGGACTTGGAATTAGTTCGGTTTTCGAACTAAGAATGAACGAAAACACGATTTGACAGATGTCTCTAGACCCGACATGTTTTTGCCCTTTCGAAAAATTTAATTTGACACTCGTTTTGAAGGGTCAACTACTTTTAGACGGGCCCGTATTTTCGTTGACGAACTTAGGGCGTAGACCCCTAGTTTCGTCTTTGGTGGTTTACGCTGTGAATTGTCATTTACACAATTCCTTTTGTCCAAAGATAATTCCTACTTTAGTACACAAACTACCCGTTTGCTCCCTCATAGTAGGCCGAAATTGAATGTCGATTTATGAATTTATGATTGAAGAATTTAATCTTCTTCCGGCCTGTGTACCAAAAGTGTCACTGTTGAAACCCCAAAAAAAACCACTGTTCTTATGAAATATCTGAAAATTAAAATAACACTGTTCTACCAGTCGTTAAGCCCAAATTCTTAACTTATATTAAAAAAGTTAAGACCGATTTTTTAATACTTGAAGCCTTGATAATGCAAGCAGACCCTCAATTGCATAACACAATTTTATTACAATCCAAAAGATTTCGAAGGAAATTCTAAGTCCATTGCTTCATGTGTTTGGAACATTAGTTTGCTGTCAATGTAAATAACGCAATGAATATTGTTGAGTTGTCAAAATGAATAGCTTACTCGTAGTTGTGTGTAGCTTAATCAGCCTATAATGTTCCCACTGATGGGTCACAGGCCTCCTGTCCGTGAGAGGAAGTGGACCGTAATCCACCACGCGGATCCAGTGCGGGTTGGTAGATGTCACATATCTTCGAATTTTTGGTTCTAGGACGTGTCGGTTTCCTCACAATTATTTATTCACCGTTTTGAGAGTAGTAATGGTGAACTAATTTACACGAAGTAAAGTGCCTGGCCCACGACCTACAAATCGTGTGTGGCGGCCGTTACCACCACTGCTCTTAATCTGCTCTCGTTGTGTGTGTTACGTAAAATCGAAATGAAAGCAATTGTCATTAGCAGTGTGTTGCGGTACTTCTATCAATAAATAAGTGAAAATTTCAAAGAACACAACACCATCATCCAGAACACAACAATGCAGCATACATTTTATCGTGTTATATTTTGATATCCAATCTGCACTCACACCACGGACATGCAACAGATGCATGTGATAATCGCCAATAACCGGGTGTTGGAAACGTCTAGAACACTTCAGGTCCTCTTACTTGTTGCGCCTGCTCGTTCAAATGTATTTCAATTGCTAAATTGATGGTACATGGAATATTACACCTAGGGGGTGTTACTTGTTTCCGTTCCAACACATCAATGATATGATTTGAACATGCAGACTGGAGCTGAGCTTCAGTAGTTCAGGTTTAGGTGGACTTTATTTCTCAAATAACAAAAGGTTCTTTAGTAAATAAGCTTTCTGCGTTATAGTTATTCATAGTTTGGTTTAGTTGTCAAAATATCTTTGTCTTTTCGAATCGATGTGGTATATTTTAAATTACTTGGCTCTAGTAGTAGGCCACGTTAATCACAGTATCAGTAAAGTTCATTAGATCTTCAAAAGTGCATATATGACTCGTGGGCTTGGTCAGGGTAGCCGGGTGGTCGTGGCGGCTAGCTCTACAATAATCCTCCATTCTGAATTATATTTTAAGTAAAAATCTTAGCGTTCATTCGTTCAGCATTGCTGCAGCATATATAAGGTCCCATTAAAATAGATGGACAAACGTTTAGAAATCATTCAGATCGCCAAAATAAGGACGATAGTAAAATAAATATAAGAAAAACGGATTTATTTTCGTTGGATCCCACTTTTGAATCCCATTTTCCTGGTATTAACTATGGGTCCCATTTGCTATTTCCATTGAATCCCGTGTTATAACAACATAACTGTGTACTTTTCAGAAGAAAAGTGATTTACCTCGCATTAGATACTTACAAGAAAAATAATCAGCTAACGAAAATACACCAATGTCGGGCCGGCAATTTATTATTTTTGGTCAAAATAAAATCACTTTAATTAGTGTTTTTTTTTGCTTGGATATCTTTGGTTAGACGTACTGAGCGCTGTCTTAAAATTTGTCCATCTATTTTAATGGGACCCTGTATATACTTAATATATTTAGGTAATGCTTACTAATACCTATAAATGCTGAGCAGATTTCGAATCTCATTTACTAGTGCTCTGACGTCATTACAGCTGTTTAGCGCCGGCGCCATTTTTGCAATTGTGTTGTGCCTGTGTTTGAAACTTTGTCTTTAAACATGCCTGGCAGTTACGATTGTCCAGAAAAATGAAGATAGGCATGCTTCCCACGCCTTCTATTACCTAGCCTATACTTATGTTTTGAAAATAAAATTAAAAGAAAAAAAAGTTTTTAAAAACAAGCTTTTAGTTAAATGCGCTAATTTTTTTTTTTTCCTTTATAATTTTTACTATCAACTTATAACGTCATTACAACAACCTATATGATATAAAAGCTTGTCGCGCATTTAATTAAAAGCTTGATTTAAAAAAAGTTTTTTTTAACTTTTAATTTATTTTTTAGTTATCGCTAACAGGTTTTTTTTAAAGTGAAAACTTCTTTAGGCGCGTTGGGCATTTTTTGAGATGGGAAATAACCATTGAACTCGCGACACTGTTACCGTGCGACACTGTTACCGTAACCGACACCGCTTCGGATGTGTTCGGCCTGTCCTCGGGATGTACTCGCTTTTAATGTATATCCGATATGTCAGTGAGTGATGGCAAAGTATTCTGTTTGTGTTTTGTTTTCACTTCTGTTGGCACTCCTGGAGAGCCACTTTTTTTTTTGGAGTTTGTCTCGCATTCGTATTATCAGCAAGTCCTTTCATTTCATCATCTTCCTGCCCTTATCCCATGTTACTTGGGGTCGGCGCAACACGTTTTCTTCTTCCATTCTCCCCTGTCAACCGTCACGCTATCATTCACTCCCTTCTCTTTCATATCATTCCTCACACAATCCATCCATCTTTTCTTCGGCCTTCCTCTCCCTCTCCATCCATCAACGTGTACATTCATCACTCTTTTAGTCACATGCGTTTCGTCCCTTCTCATCACATGCCCATACCAAGCCAAACGATTTCCTTTCAACTTTTCTGTCATTGGCGCCACTTTCAAACTTCCTCGTATATACTCATTTCTTATTTTATCCATTCTCGTCACTCCACACATCCATCTCAACATTCTCATCTCCGCTGCATGCAATCTTTTTTCATCCGTCTTCTTCACGGCCCAGCATTCAGACCCATAGAGTACGACAGGCCTTATCACGGACTTATAAATTTTGCCCTTTAACTTGAGGGGCATCCGTGGGTCGCAAGTTGTTCCTGTGACCTGTCGCCATTTCATCCATCCTGAATTGATCCGGTGCATTACGTCTCGGTCTACTTCGCCATCTCCTTGGACAAGCGACCCGAGGTACCGAAAGTCGGAGCAGATCGATAAGGGCGTTCCGGCGAGAGATATGGGCACAGCACTGGAGAGACCGCCAAAATCACAAAACAGATATTCTGTTTTGGTCCGACTTACTCTCAGGCCAACGGTCTCGAGTCTTTCCCACCACACCTCCAATCTACTCTGGACCTCTAAGCCGTTCTCGGCAACCAGCACAATGTCATCGGCGAACAGCATACACCAGGGAGCCTCTTCTTGGATATCTGATGTAAGTGCATCCATTATCAGCACGAAGAGGTACGGACTGAGTGCTGAACCCTGGTGCAAGCCGACAGCCACATCGAAGCTGCCAGTAGTGCCCACTGTAGACCGGACTTGGGTACTGCATCGACTGTACATCGCTCTAATCACCAAGTCCTTTCATTTGATACCCCATATTGTAGGAAAGCATAAAAAACTTAGTCCGCCATCTTGGGTGTTCCGCAATGTTGGATTTAGAATGACGTCATACAGCTAACAATGCATTGTCATACAAACTAAACTTGTATACAAAATTTCAGCTCAATCGGTTGAAGATATCAGCTTCAAAATTGGGTTGCAAGAGTCCACCCAAACAGACATAGTTACATTGCAAGTTAAGCTTAAATATATTATAAAATCAGACAGGTTCTCGGAAAACTATAATAAGAAAATGTTACGGTACATATCCAGCACAAGCTAGACATCTTAATTATAATTATACTTCAATTGATTCACTTCCTTCTTCAGGCTTTTTGGGGCCTATACTTACCCGAAATAAAAAAAAAATGGTTCTAAATAACAAAAGTTCCTACGCAGTTCCGATAAGGATTTCTCCAGAACAAGCGCCATCCGTCGTCTTGCACCTTGCGGCCCATCTGTCCAACTCATCCCAGAATTTAAAACGTTGATCCTAAACAAGATTGACCTTCTGACTCTCTCTCGGTTAGCGAACAATTTGAATAAATCAAGTGCTGTAGATGCACGCCGGTCCGATGCGTAGTATCTTCGGTTTAATTCGAAGATTACAATAGTGCATACCCGGTGACAGGTAGCCCTATACTATAATGACCAAGTTCCTGTTTCTGGAATCTTTATAAACGATGACTCCTCGTCGCAACACTCGCAACACGCCATTATTCACCGTGGCTTCGGGCGGCGCTGACGTTTATTGCTATATCATTTGTGATTCAGTTATCAAGTGTATATTCATCCTTCGCCGTCGAGCTCCTATTCGAGATGGTACGTATACGTATCGCGGGCTGGCGCGGTCTGTTCTGGTGCTACTCGTAACTTTGGAATTCTTCCCATTTAGTTGATGTTTTTACTCCATTTATTGTCCGCTTTTTGTATGTGTTTGTTTTTTTATTTAACAATGTTGCTTTGCGTCGTCTGTAAGGCTTTTAGAAACGTTAGCTCTGATTTTGGGTTCCAAAGCTGAGCCTAAGTCCAAAGTTTTGGTTGAGCTAAACCGAGTTCCGTTTTTAGGCGTTTTTAAATTAGTTGCAATAAGCCGTGCAACACTGCAACACCGCACCGGTGCGACTCCAGAGCAACTATCGCATTTTTTTGTTAATCTATACTTAGAAATTGAAAACTTACAGAATTATGCAAAATCAATCGCGCTATGGCCGAGTTCGTTAGTCAGGAAATGAATACCACCGAATTGTTAAAGCCCTTTTCAATCTTAAAGCTCTTTCGAAGAAGCCTTAAGGCTGACGCAGATTTGGGTGGTCCGCAACGCATTGCAAAAATCCTCCTACATCACTTTCGTACATCCTAAACTAATTTATTATAAAGAGAAAAGATTAGATTTTTGTATGTTTGTTTGTTACGCTTTCACGCTAAAATGGCTGTAAGGATTTGGATTAAATTTAGCACATGGGTTGGTAGACCATGACCTGACTTAGGACATAAGACACTTTTTATCCTGATATTCCCACGGGATCGAGACTTCATCTGCCTAGCCTTTTCCCAGCTATGTTGGGGTCGGCTTCCAGTCTAGCGCGTGCAGCTGAATACCAGTATTTTACATGAGCGACTGCCTATCTGACCTCCACAACCCAGTGACTGGGTAATACGATACCCCTTGGTAAAACTGGTTGTCAGACTGTCAAAGATACACGAATGACAGCCGGGACCAACAGCTTAACGTGCTTTCCGAGTCACGGAGGGGTCTTGGTACGTAAAGATGGTCACCCATCTACGGCACAACCGCGGCAAGCGTAGCTTAACCTGATCCATTGACTCGTGTGGCTGTTATTACCTAGCCACAAGCCCCACGGGTTCGAGACTTATGAAATCACGGGGTGAAGCTAGTTTTCTATAAATCATCGTACACTACAGGCGGGCCGCGTCACACTTTTTTTATTGAAATGCCATGCGCTGCGGCCCGATGTAGCTGTAATGTGCGCTTAGCTTTAAAGGGCGAAAGCTCTGATGAAGTTTGTCGTTAATTTATTAAAAAGCACGATCGTTTCCTTCCTACACAAATAAAAACTAAATAAGATTACCCAGTGGATTTAGGCTAGGTACATTCAAAAATGTAACTGAAGAAGGCGGGCGTTTTGGGGGACTGTCTTATGTAATTTTGACGTTTAAAAAGTGCTGTTTCTGAGCCTAGTTTGAATAAATGACTTTTGATTTTTTATAACTTTTAAATGTCTTAATTCATTTGTCAAACAGGTCGGAGGGAACGGGAAAGCCCGGGAGTTCTTCGAGAGCTCCCCTGATTTCAAGCCGGGGCTGACTATACCTCAGAAGTATAACACCAAAGCGGCAGCTATGTACCGTCAGAAGGTAAGGTTTCTACATGACTACATGGCAGTGCCATTCAGACAGCGAGCAATGTGTTCGGACGGCGACAATTGACAGGAGGTGCTAACGCATTCACTAAGCTTTCGCCTCGCCTTGCTTTCTGCTCGTTGACTGTGTGACAAGGGCTTTTTTTGTTGTTTTCGATATTTGTTTTCGTGTATTTTTTCAGGTTTGTGACCGCCAATTTTAACAGCATTGAGATCTCCAAAATTGAGGTTGTATTAGCGTTATTGCGAACAGATTTAAATGCTATGTACCTCTGTGTACGCATTTTGATCAGTTTCGCAAGCCTAGCGCGGCCTCGTTATCATGAACTGAGATTGCGTGAAGTAAAAAGTGAATCATTTCTAGTTGCGCAGGACATCCTTGAATAGATGACCATGATTGACACTGATTGGTCATTCATTTAAACCCCGCCGGAGATGCCTAGAATCTTGCACATTGCATCTATTGTAATTCTATAGCGTTTTTATTAAAATTTATAATGTTCGACCACCACGCTGTTTAAAGTGCACGGGCCTACTCTTTATAACTAGGATAGGTCAGCGATGGAATCACTGCGTATTACCAGCCGGCGTTCCTCAAGGATCGTCGTTAGGACCTGCAATGATTTTTAGTGAAAATATAATATGTTAAAAAGTTTTCGATAGGATTTAATATAGGATCAATAATGTAATACTGCACTTTGAAATTCATTACTTACTATAACAATATCAACGAATGAGTGCATTGCACACAAATTTCATTTGTTTATTTGTAAATCAAGTAAGCTATTAAAATATTAAGACTGTGACCTCATAAATTATGTAATGTATATGTCACTGTAAAGTTTTCTTATATTATATTTATGCCATGATATTGTAATACTATGTGTAATACGCGTTACCTACCTAAAATTGTTTCGGAAGGATGCCAAAACAGCGAAGCTTCAGCGTGCACCGGTAGGTAGAAAATTGGCAGTTTAGACGCGGCGACGTGAACTCAAGAGGTGTATCCTAGAAAGGTAAGTTAGATTATTAAGATGTTTTGTCGGCAGGATTATTTATTTTATCGCGGTATTGCAGTTAAACACGCCATTTTCTAAGCTTTTTTTTATATATTTTTTTTAGGTATAAGGCTTAGTTTTACAGGAGTGCAAACCTTGAGATATGAGCGTTGGAGTTTCTTTAATAATAAAGCAAGAACAAATATAGTTTTAAGTAAATTAAAATTACCTACCAATTTAAACATTAAAACTACAACTGTCAGTCTTTGACAATTGTTGTCATGCGGCTATAATACGACAAATAATTGACGTAGGGTGTTAATTTGCTTAACAATTAATGTCCCTTACAGTTTTCAAAAATCCCCTTTTGTACCGACTAGGTATCTGCATTCAATGTCAGTAGAATTAATTTCATTAGCACACTCACTATCATGACATTGACATAGTACTATCATCATCATCTGCCTAGCCTTTTCCCAACTATAAACTCATTCTACTCGTGTCTTCGTCCGCGTGAAATTTCTCGTTCCCCGACAGATGCGACGGGGTGGCGTCGCATCGCATCATCTGCCCGCGATATTACCTACTTCCTTTTCGCTTAGCGTTCTTTTTTTCTTATTGCTCGGCTCCTAAGGGTCATAACGTGATGTTAAGTAGCTCATAGCCTTCGCCAAGTATTGGGCTATCAAATGCAAAAATAATTTTTGAAATCCATCTGGCAGTTCCAGAAATTAGTGCATTCAAACAAACTCTCCAGCTGTATTAATAGTATAATTTGATACCCCTTGGTAAAACTGGTAATCTGGCTTTCGGTCTACTAACGGACCGAAACGATTGTAAATGATCGTGCTTTAGGAGGCACGGAGGGGTCTCGGTATGTAAAGATGGTCCACGGACCGACCGCGACAAGCGTAGCTTTACCTGATTCGATTCTTCTTTTGACCCGTTCGGCTGTAATTACTCAGCCACGAGCCCCGACGTACCACTATTACTCGTTACGACATAAGCTAAAATTCCATTATACGATTGCATGTTGCACATCAGCACAACATGAGCTCAGTACTCAAATGTAACCCAGTGGTAATGGCCGCGACTTACGAGTTGTAGGCTCGAACCCAAGCAAGGCTTCTCCTTTGTGTAAATTATTTGAAAACCACTGCTCTCAAAACGGTGGAGCAAAACATCGCTCGTGAAGAAACCGGCATGTCCTAGAATCCAAAGAGACATCCACCAACCCGCAATGAGCCCGCGTGATGGATTCTGGCCCACTCCCTCTCGTAGAAAGGTTAGGCCTGTGTCCCAGCAGTGGGAACATTATAGACTAATTATGATGTTGCACATAAGGCAACTAGCTTCAACTTTCTGACTAACTGACTGACTATTTAATTTTAACAATTCAAAAGTGCCTGTACATGGTTTAATTGAAATAAATGCTTTGATTTGATTTGAAGGAAAAACACCCAAAAAAACTGACATATATTTATTGAAACTGAAGAAATAATAATGCACATTGCCCTGATTCTATTAATGACATAGTATTGAAATATTTCGTACTCATAGCTGCTGAATGCTATAATATTTTCGGTGAAACACACGACTCAATCAATACCTCCAAACTTGGAAGCATCCGCTAGTAAATTGAAATTCTGTTCAGACTGAGTTTATTTTCACGGAAATTTAAAACTTATTCTGTCAAGTCAATTTTGACTTGACAGAATATGTAAGTATGAAATTTTGCAGGGCAGGTCAAGGCAAAGGGTACACGGGCACATGGTCTCTTGACACTTCACATAAGAAAAAAAAAGAAATAAAAATAATTTTATTTGTCACAGAAACATGTACATACATAGGTTAATTTTTACCTGCACTTTTATATTGAGTGATCTGCATGATTACTGACAATTTAATGGATGCCCCTTAGGTGCGTAATAAGTACTCGCAAACGGCGTGCGTAACTGACCAGCACCCTAACTACACAGCACACTTTCATTCACAATCCGAGGGTTTTGAAAGCAATTCCTGATCCATTGAGTCATAGGTTTGACACATTCATCTGCTCAACAACGTAATAACCCAATGAACGTGGCTGAACTGTAAAAAAGAAACGCATTACGATCGATTGCCGTTTTATGTGTGTTGCGCAATAAACCCGCAAATGTATGAACCACAGACATAGATCTACATAGATAACGCAATTATTACGATTTGTATTGAAACCAAGCGTGCCGACTTTTTTATACCTACTGTGACGTCACAGCTGCAATTTAGTGACGGGACATCCAAACCGATTCAAAGCCATCGATGCCGCCGATGCCCCTTCGCCCCGCTACGATTCAACTGAAGCTGCCACCGTGATCGTCTCGCTCATACTCATATATTTTATATCTGTTGTCCCGCTCGCTCTCACAGCAATCGTCAGTACGCCGAGTTGTTTAAAAGTGAGCAGTCGCGTCGCGCTTTAAAGCAATTTCATTCTACATTTTGGATACTTTCGCATAATCTCAAGTAAGTTTACTAAAATATATTTGTTGATATTTCTTTGAAACACAAAGCATTAGTATAGACATGCATGATTAAGATAAGAAACAGTAGTTTAGATAACCTAAAAATTACAAATCGATTAATATGAATGACATCGATTTTCAGACAGACGAATGATATAGACAGACGAATGATACATAGACAGACGAATGATATATTTGAATGGGAGAGTTTCGAGGAATTACCAGTCCACATCCTACATGGCGTTTCATCTTTGAGGTAGCCAACTTTTTTCACATATTGAGGCAAAGGATCCTATGAATAAAGCAAATTGGTCAAGCTGGATGTTTGTTGCACGGATATAGTTTGTTGTATAAGCGTGAGTTGATGAGTACAAATAATAGTACTGTGTTTAGTCGGGAACCAGTCTTTCCGTCCCGTGGCCGCAATCCATTTTTCTTTTATGATTGGATCATGTGGGAAACTAAAAAAATATATTTTTAAATGCAATAGAAAATAAACACATTAAATATATAAAAATAGTCGTATAATGTTGAAAGGATAGACAAAAACACATTAAATACATCAACCCTAAAAAAAATATCCTCCTTTTTATAGCAGTCCTGTAAAATTAGGTCATGCATATGAGCTTGTTATATCTACTAAATTGGCTTTCTTTATATCATTCGTCAGTCCGATATCGATTAAAATCGATTATTGATATATGTTGTAGAACGAACAGCACTAGTTGCTACAATTGACAGACGAATGACAAATTGCCTGTATCACGAAGTCGAAGCGATGCGCGACAGTATCGCTTGTGCGATATTCATCGTCTCCTAACACACAACGTCAGATCAAACGTCCAAAGCAAACGCGGCAATGTAATGTGAATAAAGTTTACTTAACGGTAATTTATAGTTAGGAATATTCTGGAACGACACGCAGCTTGGAATACTTAAAAATAGTTTTAATATGAATTTACGCATAATATAATTTTAAAATAACTTACCTGTGATAGGAAATATGTTCCTGCCTTTGGGTGTTCGAAATTTTTGGGCTATTGCAGTTAATTATCACGCAACGAGGCATTTGTTTAGTTTTTTGCGGACGTTCGGCTGCAACAACGGACGCGCGGGACTGAAGTTAGCGGCGACCAACCTCGACGCTTGGCCGGGGTTCAGACACGCGAAGTGCATGCATTTGCGTTATCTATGTAGATCTATGTCTGTGGTATGAACGGAAGCAAAAGGAGTATGTAAGTATCGTAGCAGTTGGCGTTCTGTAGTAGTGTAGTATCTGGCTACCCCCATGTGAAGAAGGCATGAGTTTATGTATGTTATCGTAACTTTGTCAAAATCAAACCAACTACTCGTATGTCGTACTCGTAGGGTCGACTTCCAGTCTAATCGGATGTAGCTAAAAGTTCTGTAGTTTCTGCCTGCCCCCGTGAGAAGAGCTCAACATGAGTTTACGTGTATGTATGTATAGTATATATTCGTCATGTACAGACGCCAGCACATCAAGCTATCAGAAACTGTACAATTTTCGCAATCAACCTTGAATTTAATGCCTTAGCGATAAAGTTGAAAAACTTTTAAAGAAATTTGACAGATTGGAGTAGCTTGATGTGCTGGCGTCTGTAAAGTGGCCTCCAAAAGTTAGTTGACATTTTTCCACTTCAGCTGTGATGCCTCATTATGATTTAAAATAAATAAATAATCAGGTACTCCTAAGAGTTTACTTGATTATTTTTTTATGATAAGTCATAGTTAGTTGAATAAGTCAATAGAAACGTTATACCTAGAAGTTCAAAAATTTGGATCACTTTCACTACAATTTTAAATCATAACAAAAACATTTTTCCACTTCAGCAGTAACGCGCCACGCGTTACTGCTGAAGTGGAAAAATGTTTTTGGGGTGCATGAAGACGCCTCCTCGTGTAGCGCAGTTTGTTCCGCCTGTTACTCAACTGAACCGAGCGCTCGGCGCATCCTGGGCAGTCACACCCAACACCTTATTTGACTGGCCCATTCTTCCATTGCGGTAGTAAGCCTAATGCCCGTCTGGTTTGCGACCACCCTCCCACCGGAGTCCGGCGTCAAGCAGCCTGCTCTGTTTCGTCGATGCGTGGGAGTTCCAGTACCTTAGGCATCTTCTGGGCGCGCTCGTTCCATCATAGACCTCATCCATCGCTTTCCATCAGGCGTGATCGAGGTTTAGAGCGGGCCCATTCAATAAACAAGAAAAATAATTGTCAACTAACTTTTGAAGGCCACTGTAAGAACGGGTTGCTCGTTGATTGGTACCGATCGATGTTGATATGATTTTCCGAACAAGTAATTGCATTTGCTCTAAAAGGTTGATAGGCAAAGCTTGTGAAGTAATTCGTTCCAGTTCTGTTCTAGCCCTTTTCATACATAATACAATAAAAAGGTTAGGTGCGCAGTACCCGCAATCGTCGTACGTGTGTTAGTTTGTTTGTTTTTTTGTTCACTAACAACGGCAAAAAGGTAGTTCAAAAGAATCGATTTCGATATTTAAATACGATAAAACAAAAGAAAACAGACTTTCTCAATTGCTGTCGTTGACCTTCCAAAAGAAATATCGAAAAACATATTGTTATCTTGTTTAGATATCGATACCCATCTTGTCTGCAAAGTTTCGCTAGCTATTTAATTTGAGCCCGTAGAGATAGCGTTGGTCTCACACTAGGCACAGTCTAATTATCTTGGACACCATTCAATAAAACATTTTGGTATATATATTTTTTTTAATAAAAGTTGTTAAACTATAGTTCTTTAGCCTCTTCGATACTGCAAAACTAAAAATACAAAAATAAACCAATTTAGGGGGAAACCTAACAAATAAATATATATAAAAGATTTGATTTGAATAATTTGAGTTCTTATTGGATCAAAACTATTTAAAAAAACACATTAAAAGTTGGAGCATTTAATATGGATTCCACTTGCTAGATTATTTCTTAAATTGTGGACAATTTTTTCTTTTGCAAATAAACCCAGTTTCGAAAAATGTTTTCTTATTTAAAAACGTAGCTTTTTTTTGCAAAGTATTCGATTATAGTTGAAAAAAAGTAAACTGGGTCTAGGTTTTGATTTCGGAACATAAACGCCCGTATCTTTTGATTGCGTTGACTTAGAAGTTCATTTTTCACTGCTTCAAGGGATTGCAGCCCCGAGTATTTGATATTAATTTCAACTTGATAACACCACGCGTTCCTAAGAAAAAGGGTCTTGACAGACGGACATCTAGACTGACAACGAAGTGATCTTATAACGATTCCGTTTTTCCTTTTGAGGTACGGAACCCTAACAAGAAAAAGTGACGGTAAAAACGTTTAACACTTTTTTCGATTTAGCTCTCATTCGCCGAGTGTGCAGTGTAACGTGCGATACAACGGCAGTAGGGTGTGATTCTGAAGCTAAGTCGCAAACCATGCTACATCGACGCCGTGGAAGTGGCAAAGTTTCAACACTAACGGCACGCGTACACCTAAACCGTTATCGGACGATCTTAATTCGGGCGTCTCCGGCCGAACTCGGCCGATCAAATCAAACGTATGTAAAAGATAGGAAGCGCGTACACTACTACAACCGTCATCGTCCGAAGATGCCCGATGGCGGTCAATCAATCGTCGAGTCGAAATTGTTGCGGCACCCACATATAAACCGTTATCGGCCGATCTTTGCTCTGGCGTCTTCAGCCAAACAAAAAGAAGAATGTGCGCCAAAGAACTTCTGACCAAAAACCTGACCTATACGATATGACTCGCGTTTGTAAACAAGATGAGTCTCGATCCTGCAAACTATTGTTGAGTTGAAAGAGATAGCGCGCTCGCATAACTAGGAGCATCCTGTCGTAATTTGTTGCGAAGCGGACCAGCAGCTATGTACCTAAGTATAGTGTATCTCACTTGCATGTACCTATTACGTACACTCACATGTAAGTATGTATACCTAGTACATTCATTTGGCAATCTTCACAAGTGTTTTTTGTCCAAAAGTTTCGAATAGATAATGGACATAATATCGCTCATTTGGAGAAACATTGATGTAACTGCTGCTTTTTTTTTATTTCTTTGCTTCCCAGACGTAAATACGCTTTCTAAGCGCTTTGGCATATTAAACTCATTTTTGGGAAAAAGTACATTTACATCGATGTTTCTCCAAATGAGCGATATGCCAAAAGGTTAGGCAGGAATGTACCCTCAGTAGGTGTACTGTAGGCTGTAGGTGGGTGTCTGTAGGGGGTGCCCTACATTGACGAAATGTGGGGGGTGTACTATAGCTTATGTTTTTAAGTCCCATGTAATAGGGGGCGAGCCATTAACTGGGCACAAATCCGGACACCGACCGGACTGCTACTGAGAAATTCCTTATGGAAAAATGCCCGACCTGGGAATCGAACCCAGGTCATCACCCTGAGTAACAGCGCTTGCGACCACTAGACCAACGAGGTAGTCGATAGATAATGGTCATCTTAGAAATAAACCCTGAAACACTTTCATTATGCGTACAACTAAGGAGTGAAATTCCTTGCTGGAGTCCGTGTTTCCTGATAACCTGGGGATTTTTCAGTCGAGAGTAAATAGTTTACTTGTAGGCAAGTGTGCTCCAGTGTCGACCACAACAGAAAAAAGCTTTTTGGAAAATTTTGGCGATCTGAAAAGCTGACTTGATTAAAAAGAATCGTAATTAGTTCCACAATGTTAAGAAATCTTCTTAATAATAATTTTACGCCGGAGTTACACATCAAACGTAAAAAATCCAATCACGAGATGAAGTCTTACATAAGTCTAGTAAAGAATAAAAAAACAGTTCAACAACATTCATTGCGTTATTTACGATGTTGAGCAGACAAATTTTTCGAACATTTGAAGCAATGGATAATATCCTTCTAAATGATTCAGATAGTGAATGAAAGTGTGATATGCAATTAGGGTGCTGGTTATCAAAAAACCTATTTAGTTTGAACAAGAAGCCAAAATAAGCTATCACAATTAGCCGTTCCGGAAAGTAAAAGTATTGAACGCAAAAATATATGCGTTGATGAAATGATGGTAACTGGTGCATGCCTTTGTTCACGTGTATTTTCCGGCATGGTTAGAATACTTGGAAAATCAGGGCGACCCCTGCATCCGAACCCGTAGTTCGCACCGGTCGCAGAGGCACCCGGGCAAGCGCATGCGGCTTAGGCACGCGGGACGGTACGCCGCGCCAGTTCGAATTGCGACTTCAGTCCGTTTTGGAACTCCGCCGCGTTAGAACCTCTCCACTTGAAAGGTCACGCCTCTGGGCCCCACTCCCCCCCCCCCCTCCCCCTATATTCGATATTCAGGTAAGCTAAAACCTTGATTACTTCAATAAAATGCAAGAAACTTAAAAAAAATATATTTTAAAACTAACTTTTAGCGGGAGAAGTTCAGAAAAGCTGAAAACTGGTATCAAGTTTTCTAAAGTTTAAAAATCTATGATCAGCAAAATGACTTACTGAATGACTTTTTAATATAAAAAAAAATAATTTTCAGGAAAGTCGTAATTATAGTCATAATGCAATTCTCAAAACTCAAACTCAAAGCATTTATTTCAATTAAACCATTTACAGGAACTTTTGAATTTTCAAGAAGTCTGTCAGTCAGAAAATATTACTTATTTTAAAGCGTATTACTTATTTTACAATTACTTCTTTATTAAAGAATGTATTTGTTAAAACTTACATGCAATGGTGTTACATCAGTCAGTACCTACCTACCAGACAAACATCTAGTTAAAAACCAAAATTGTGCCAAAAGTTTGCATCACTTTCAAATAACGGAAATGAATTAACAAAAGCTACTGAAACTTTAAATTGTAACTTTCTAATAAAGTCGTTAATAGATAATTATTGTACAACTTAATATTCGCCGAGAATATTCAAATACAAACTGTAGTTATGAAAACTTGTTTCGAAGACATTTTTATGGACTTTGTCCCGCGGAGGTACAACTACGATGCGGTTTCATTGAGTGAGACAGAGTGGACATGAATGCGGGCGGAATAGAACCTCTCACTTTTGACATAAATGCAACCTCTGATTTGAATAGAACTTAGCCATCCCCTGCACACGCGTGATTTGATAAGATAAATTAGTAGGTTTGTTGACCCCTAGGCTACGCCGCGGCGTAGCCTAGGGGTCTCGAATGCGAGACTGCATTTCGTGCAGCGGATTATTGGGTTTCACCTGCCAGCCTTTGTTATTGACAATAGGTGAAGGGATGCGGAATTGACACATTTCATTCAATCAGCACACAGTCTGCGCTACTATATATGGATTATCGACTTGTTTGTAACGCAGATCTTTGTCGAAACGTTGGGATCTCGATGTTTTAGTTCGAGAGAAAGACTGAATCTGAATTACCTTTTCGAGACTGTCGTCGGAAATGAGACGAGGTGAAACCCATTACTAATAATAAAAATTGTAGTAGGCGGGGCAATTATTTTATGGTTTAATTTTCGATTGACTCTCTATATCGAGCTAAAATACATATTTCATTCTTGGTAAACGTTGAACCTTTATTTGGGCATAGATTTGTTTTTTTTTTTAGTGAAAACTTCTTTAGACGCCTTGGTCTTTTTTGAGATAAAAAAAAAACATTGAATTCGCGCCACTGTTACCGTAACCGACACCGCTTCGGATGTATTCAGCTGTACTCGGTTTTAATGTATATCCGATATGTTAGTGAGTGATGGCAAAGTATTCTGTTTATGTTTTGTTTTCACTTCTGTCGGCACTCCCGGAGTGTCACTGTTTTTTTTCTTAGTTCCGTGATCATTCCTTCACTGAATTACATTTTTATCAAAGACTAGCTGACCCGTTAGACGTTGTCCTCTAATAATTCCAATCCTTTTTTTTTTTCAAAAACCTAGTTTTGGGCTATTATGAATATTTTAAAACAAAAAATAACCAAATCAGTCTAGCTGTTCTCAGGCTGCGCTTAAGGGGCTTACAGGACCTAAACGCAAAAAACGCAAGTTTTAGAAACAATAAAAGTAAATGATCGCCTACAGTAAAAAAAACCAAAAAAATATATGATATTCTTCAGGATAAATGCTAGGATGATAGTGTGTTGAAAACATAATATAACTTATTTGGTACGATAGAAAAAAATCATGAAGATACCTCTAAAAACTTTTTATTTACAACAAAATTCATACTAATATACATACAATCATTATGATTTTTTGTCAGATTATTCTACAAGCAACATACTAAAACTATAGTGTTTTAGTTTTTTTGTCCAAAGACTAGATTTTTCGTAAATCGATAATTGCTTCATATTTTGCAATAAATTACCAGCGTTGTGGCATCGCGCTTCTCTTTCTTTTCTATGCAGACCGACAAAGACCGCGCTTTAGGTCATGTAGTCCTCTTAATAACGAACAGCATTTTTATTTACAAAGAGAATTGTATGTGACGGATAGCTATAATTTTTTTTTAAGTTCGTCCTTTTTTTACCATTCAGACACAGACACACAGGCAGGAGACAGTTGGTGATACCACTAAATAGTTTGACGAAAATAGTGCTCGCTATACAATAAAAATCCAATATTTTTTTTCAAAACCGGCGATGTATATTTTCTTCATTTACAAGGCTTTTAAAAGGTTCACTCCACAGTTGCGGGCGTACCCCTGAAAATAGTAGTCTAGCATATATGTACATACTGAGTAGCTTTTCAGTACATGGTGTGCAGCGCCGCAGTCCGTCGCGAAACTTCGTGCAAGGCGGGCGGGCGGTCTATTAGCTGCTAAGCAGTAGGTTTTAGATTTCTGGCGCGCGATCGCGACTCGACTTTTCCGACGGGAAACGAAACTCGAGTATTCGGAATTAGGCGCGAAGTACGGCGGCATAAGAGGTACATAGAAATTTTCATACGCTATTGTTAATATAGGCACAGGTCATGTTTTTTTTACTAGCGCTATTTTTATAATGGTCATTTTTGTGGAAAAAACTTAATTGGTTCGAATAATTCGGTTGAATCTCATTAATTAACACGTTTTCAATGATCTCGGTGATACATTTTTTTTTCTGGATATTTAAGAAGGTACTTTCTACCTATGTATGTACTTGTTATTTGATGGGGTAAGAACTTGCTAGTAGGGAGTTATCTAAATACCTAGTTATTGTTTTTTTTTTAATGTTTATAAATTTGTATTACAATATACAAGCTAACGCTAAAAATATCGCACAGGTCGATCGATCAGGTTAAGCTACGCTTGCCGCGGTTGGTCTGTGGATGGGTGACCATCTTTACATACCGAGACCCCTCCGTGCCTCGGAATCACGTTAAGCCGTTGGTCCCGGCTGTTATTCGTGGATCTTTGACAGTTGTTATGGGTAGTCAGAAGCCCGAAAGTCTGACAACCAGTCTTAAGGGGTATCGTATTACCCAGAAACTGGGTTGTGGAGGTCAGATAGGCAGTCGCTCCATGATGTAAAATACTGGTATTCAGCTGTATCCGGTTAGACTGGAAGCCGACCCCACCATAGTTGGGAAAAGGCTAGGCAGATGATGATGATGCATGAGTGTATAATAAAAAAGGGGGACGAGCTCATAGTTCAAAGTTACTGTATTGGACACTTAATCCACTTAAACTTAATAGGTTCGTACTAACACATCAAACAATCACCTTTAAATAACTTGTGGCTTTCAAAGCTAAAGTCTGAATCCTTTTTTGTTTCTATTAAATTAATAACTTAGGTATGCCAGTTGCTGACCAACATCATATCAATTTGTATACATCACTAACAATAAAAATAATCATAAGAAGCCCGCTAGCTAGACACTTCATAAAAACGTCATTCAATCAAAAACTGTCGAGGTACAAAATATATCTTATTTATTTTCTTTAGGTAAAAAATCATGTCTTTATGAAAAGCTATCACCTGTTGATAAACCTCGTTGGGGCCTGTAAACAGGCCGATGACGGCTTACGTCATAGAAATTTATAACCGCCGTGCATAATAATATACATGGGACACTCAGAAAGTTTTGCGAAAATAAAAAAAAATGTTCTATATGTAAATATTTATTATTAAATCTTTTCAAAGTACTCTCCGCTAGCCTCTATACAAAGTTTCATGCGTCTGAACCAGTTTTCGAAACACTTTTTCCAGTTCGCCGCAGACACCTCGTTTACAGCCTGCTCGAACGCTGACAGCGCATCTTCCGGCGACGTAAATTGTATCCCTTTGAGTTGATTTTTTATTTTTGGGAATAAAAAGAAGTCACATGGTGCTAGGTCAGGGCTGTAAGAAGGGTGACCCAGGAGTTTCACCGGCGTGCTGTCCAGGAAGTCCCACGTTTTGAGCGCAGTGTGCGAAGGCGCGTTGTCGTGGTGGAGCAGTAGCCCGCGGAGCCCTGTGTTTGGTCGCTTGTTGCTCACAACAGAGAAAACTTCTGCCAAGCATTTGGTAGTATACCATTAAGCGTTGATGCTTCTTTGGTTCCGTGAAGGAATTGACACCAAGTAGCCAGTCAAATTGAAAAAGCTCGCGATCGTAATCTTCCCCCCGCTTCTAGATCGCTTCACTTTGGTAGGTGTTGATTCGGTTTGAAGCACCGAAACCGTCGACTGGCGCTTCGTTTCGATCGTGTTGATAAATCCAAGACTCGTCACCTGTATTGATGTCGTAAACACGCCGAGACGAGCCTGCTTCAAATTTGTTTATCATATCACGGCACCATTCCACCCGGGCCTGCTTCTGAACATCGGTGAGGTTGTGCGGCACTCAGCGTGAAACTATCCTCCTCACGCAAAAATGCACGTGTAGAATTCGATGTGTAGAATTTCGTGAAGGCTTCCCGATCCAACCTGCAGTATGTGCTGAATCTCTTGATACGTAACTCGCCTATTGCCTTGGATTAGTTTTCACTGCTAGCACGTTTTCTTCCGTAACAGCCGTCAAAGGGTCACCGCTTCTTTCTTCATCCCCCAAAGTTAGTCGACCGCGCTTGAATTCGTTATACCAACGATACACGGTTGCCTTAGAAGGGCCTTCATCCATGAAGGCCATAAGTCTATCATACGATTCGTCCGGTTTCAGGCGACACTTGAAATCGTAAAAAGTCATATCGTGAAAATGTTCCCGGCGCAGATCCATTTTTTAATGAGACACGATAATTTAAATTAGCTCGCAAACAATGTGGAGGGAAATTTTGAAATTGGAACATACCTATTTTTACTTACAAATAATCATATTATTTTCAAAATAGATTATAACTGGCCAGTCTCTCATACATAAAAACTTTTTTTCGCAATACTTTCTGAGTGGCCTGATATAAATAGGGACCTGACAATCAAGGAGAATTACCCTACGATAATATAATAATGTTGAAATGTGTCACATAACTACCTATAATACCTACTAAAGGTCATGGCATACTATACCGGCACCGCAACGGCACCGCTCCAACCCAGCAATTAACTTTTCATTCTAATTAGAGCATTAAATCGTGTGTCGTATAAATGTCAATGGGAGAACATCCGGGCGAGAGTTGTGACTTAGGGTGCTTGTACACGGTGCATGTAGCTGGAGCAAGTAAAGATGCTGGTTACACGCGTGAGTAATATGCGCAAGCTATTTGTTCGAGTTTTACCCGCACATGTTTTTAAACGATATGTTTACGATGCATATAACCCGCGCAAGTGCCTCAACATGCGCAAGCTACATGCACCGTGTACAAGCACTCTAAAGTCGCTCGCACCAATTCGTCAACTAACTTGAAAGGAGGTGTTCTAACTGGCGTGAATATTCGCCTGAATTCCTTATCAATGCCAATATTATAACTTGTGTATCGTATGGCGTGTCCCATACTTATCTATTAATACTGCAATTTCAAAACATTTTAAAGGCCAATTATTTAAAAAAAAAAAAAAAAAAGTAACCGTGGAGTTTCTTGCCGGCTCTTCTCCGTAGGAAACGACCAATTGGAACCGTGCACCTAGCTTCTGACGTTTCATAAGTGTCCATGTAGGTTTATGTGAAATAAAATACATTGATTTTGGTTTTTAAGCTATTGCATAGCTTTTATCTTGGGCTTTGAGCGCGGCGACCGAATGAAGAAATTCCGTAACGAAAATAAACCTAAGCATCGTCTAACGTCGTATCAGTTCGGCAGACTTCGGCACGGTGTTTGTGTGCGTTGCTATGCAATAGCTTTACCGCGGCAGTCCCCGAGTGCCACACGTATTTTTTTTTTATTCAAACTCCCTCGGCCGCTCATTTGCCACATTGAGCTAAGCCCATTGAATATGTGTCTTCGAGCGATTAAGGGATACTGTGGTAATACGTGAGATACCTACTCGTGTATGTTGTTTTTTTTTTTAATGGACTTGCTCTTGACTCTAGTCTATGTCAAAGATGACAGAGACAAAATCGACGATAGAGCAGCTCGCTCTATCGTCAACTTTGTCTTACCCAGAAGAAGCCTGTTCACTCTCACTTTGAAGAGAATGTTGTTGGACGAATAACATCTTAAACGACTTGATATGGGCAGACTACACATCTAAAGAGAAATACTTCAACGCATGGGGTTCCAGAATCATGTACTGAATCCATGGTACTTAACTGGTTGCACGTCGATGTCCTTGCCGCCCTGTATAGTACCTTACATGGAGCGACTGCCTACCTGACTGACATCCACAACTCAGTAAATGGGTAATACCTTGGTAAAGTTGAGCTTACGACCATCGAGTTATTTTAGTAGGAAAGATACTTAAAGAGTTTATCACGGGATTTGTTTTTTGTAATGTAACCACAAAACGGTTTTCGGATTTTTTCCTTTACTTGTGCTACATGATATTGCTTCTTGCCAAATTTCATGATTCTAGGTCAACGGGAAGTACCCTATAGGTTTTGATTCCGGAACATAAACGCCATGTATCATATGATTGCGTTGACTTAGAAGTTTGATTTTTTCACTGCTTCAAGGAATTGCTGCCCTGAGTATTTGATATTAATTTCAACTTGATAACTCCACGCGTTCCTTACAAAAAGGGTCTACACTGACGGACAGACAGACGGACAACGAAGTGATCTTATAAGGGTACCGTTTTTCCTTTTGAGGTACGGAACCCTAAAAAACAATGCAGCAAACTTCTCTATATGAGGCCTTGGCCCTTGGCCCTATAGTGGGACAATGATAGGCTGGTATTAATTATTCAAAAATTAAACACGAGCAAGACAACTGTAGCTCTTGTTCAGCGACAGCCGGCGCTGACGTAATGACGTCGTCCGGTGCAGCAAACAATTATTAGGACGCTGTACTGGTACAGCGTACACAAGAAAAATAATAATATCATTAAAACTAAATGTGATAGAATATACTAAACAGGAATATGAAAAAAGGAAATAGATATACATGCTATGAGAATATCATCCTCAATAAACGTTTTACGCTTTATGTAGTGGCAACATTTCGAAACGTCATACTTAGCTTGCTACATATTTGTAATCTGTGGTTATATTTGACGTGCACTCAACATGCAACAACCAATGAAATTATATCCCTCGATATCCGTGATTCAACCGAAACTGTCCGCTGTACTTTGTAGAAAAGTTATTTTGATACTAATGGATAAAGATCAGAGAACTATTCAACCATTGGGGGCGGTTTCCGATGTAATCAGTAAATGATATTGATGTGTTGGTTCACTGGTAGAGAATCTCGCATGGCATTATTCCGCCTCGTCTATATTAGAAATATGCACCTACTAGCAACGCCCCGCGGTTTCACCCGCATAAGTTTAGATCCCGTGGGAATATCGGGATAAATAGTATCTTATGTGTTAATCCAGGGTGTCAGCTACCTCCATACCAAATTTTATCAAAATTGGTCTAGATGTTTATGGGTGAAGAAGTAACAAACATACAAACACACTCACAAACATTCGCCTTTATGATATTAGTGTGATACGTTAATTACACATAGGAAGATATTTAACAATTAAGACTGTATTGCGAATTTATGTTATTTATACCGTCTCGGTTGCCCGTTAAGGTTGGTGGCGAAAAAATTTGCTTGTACCAACGCCAAGTTGCTGCTACCCAATGGCTCCCTGATCATCAAGACCCACAGCAACAAAAGAGAAGACAGGAAACATCATGTTTTCTGTAGACCAGGTAAGGGCGCATACGACACGACTGTTTGAGCTCAAATACGCAGCAGCAATATCTTTATTGAATTAATTTGATTTTTTAATGGATATGAAGAATACTGCTTATAATCTTCGGGGCGGAACACGCCGCCGGCGCTCAGTATCAGCGCCGGCGGCGGTGCGGCGCTCGCGCCGTGCGGCTGTGCTCCGCCGGTGCTGCAGTGATCCCTCCATGGTACGTCCTACTTGCGTCGTAAGTTTAGATGTTATTTACTTAAGGGGCTTACAGGACCTAAACGCAAAAAACGCAAGTTTTAGAAACAATAAAAGTAAATGATCGCCTACAGTAAAAAAAACCAAAAAAATATATGATATTCTTCAGGATAAATGCTAGAATGATAGTGTGTTGAAAACATAATACAACTTATTTGGTACGATAGAAAAAAATCATGAAGATACCTCTAAAAACTTTTTATTTACAACAAAAATCATACTAATATACATACAATCATTATGATTTTTTGTCAGATTATTCTACAAGCAACATACTAAAACTATAGTGTTTTAGTTTTTTTGTCCAAAGACTAGATTTTTCGTAAATCGATAATTGCTTCATATTTTGCAATAAATTACCAGCGTTGTGGCATCGCGCTTCTCTTTCTTTTCTATGCAGAACGACAAAGACCGCGCTTTAGGTCATGTAGTCCTCTTAAGGGGGAGCGCTCGGCCAAGGGCACTCTCTCACCACTGTACTCGGCAGATGTAATCAGGGCATAAACATGCACTCGGCCATATCACTCTCTTGGCCGAGTGACATTTTACTCTCTCGCCGCTCTACTCGGTAGGTGTAATCAGGGTATGATACTAAGTGGAATCATTTAAAGCTTCGAGAACGGATTGTACGGTTCAAAATTGGTTAGTTTTATGACTATGGGTTGCGTTAAAATTGTTTAAAATTAACGAGTAGTCGTGACTTTATCAGTGTCGAATCATATCAGTCATTACATGTAGTTATCATTTAGATTGTACGATTCTATTTCTGACGTACGAATAATTGGATATCGGTTTGTTGGGAGTTAAACGTCGTGCAAGCTCAAAGTGGACACATTCCGACCGAGTAGCAGCCGATCTGTGTAAATCACATCCTCTTGCACATCCTAAGCCCACGTTTGCACGGACGGAAAAATATCGCTCCGGGATTATATCGTGCACTGGATTTTCAACTCTCGGTGCTAAGAAGTGCGTTGAAAATAAAGTGCGCGAAAATCAATCGCCGCGGGAGAAACGCGCCTGTGCGTACTTGGGCTAACTAAGCTTCTTTTTGTGTATGTGTTTAGACTGTGACCCGTCTGAAGAATTTTCGTTTTTAAGAATGTCCACGTTTTAAGACTGGCCGCATACGTACGGTTTTCTGATTAGGTTTTCCGATCAGGAATTTAGATACGGAGACCTGAATGCACGCATTTCCGTCCGGAAAATATAAGAATGTTTGCTGTCCGAGTGAGACGCATGCGCACCGTAACAAATCGACAACGCGAGAAATGTCGGGATTATTATGTAATTCTTATTGTAATATACCAGTTTCATAATTATACAGTCCACTTTTTATTCCGCAAGGTTCAACTCCGAACATTTGCGCTTAGAGACGATTTTGTATGAAATGCGTGCATTCAGGGTCTCCGAATTTGAATTCCTGATCAGGAAACCGTACGTATGCGGCCAGCCTTAATTTGATGTGTGTTATCCCTTGCAATTGTACTTTTTGGTAGTCTTCTGTTTTAAGTGTTGCTTCGTAAGTAAAGCTGTTTACGTTAATTAAGAATGTTGTGTATATTATTTGATATAATGTTATAATGCGAGCCTGACAAATTTTGCTGAGCTCCTGTCCGAACTACATAATGTGAGAATACCATTTGCATAATTTTTGAAGTAGGTACTTTGATACTTTTTTTGTAACCACTTGAATTTACCCTATTCTAAGTCATTTAAATTGTGGATTCTTTTGTGAACAGTCTTACATTTGCTAAGTTAGAACGTGGATAAATATTTTGAAAGCGCTATGCCTATATAAATGGTGGCCCTTATTTTGTTTTGACTAGTATATGATCCTAGATATATGATAAAATAATTTCCCTGTAACTAAAGGCGGTATGCCTCGTTTCAAATATCTCCGTCCAAGAATGAATCAGTTCTACATTTGATGAAGTCTCTAATTTTGTCAAAGTGACATTGGACAAAGTTATTTGACCAGTAACATACTACCCTCAAATAAGCTTTATGCCGCTCGCCGATGCTACTACTGCAACGACACAAAGACCTTTTGGTGCGTGGCCAGTGCCGGATTAGCCCCTAAGCAAATTAAGCAATTGCTTAGGGCGTCACGTCTCGGGGGGCGCCAGAGGGCATAGACAGCGCAGAAAAAAATATTTGCTGGCACATGAAAAGCAAGGCTGTTTGAAAAGCCGCGCGTTTTGTCGGCGGGAGATGTCGATGTTTACGTTGGAAAGGCTCGATGGTTTATCAATATTATACAGGTGACTTGAGGTGACTTTTAATTTGACGTATTGCTCCGAGGTCGAGATAAAGACCCATTTGTAACAATTAAGCACCCCATAAAGCCTAGGTAAAAATTCATGAGATTCACGAAAACTCTATTTTTAAGTATTTTTGAAAATTTCCCAGAATACTTCACTAAATATACCTGTCTATCACTTTTCTCCAAACTCGAAAATCGAATGGCCCTCACTGATCATTGGACACCTAATACTTTCTAAAACATGAAACAGTTAAAGGAAGAAGTTTATTAACAATTTTCAAGAATCATCTACGTACACATGAACTTAGGTACCTTCCAGTTATCTCAACATTTTAGTATGGCATGAACTGTACAAATTACGGAGAAGACATCAGCTATACTAGTTTACTCGTGGACAGGGGGGCCCACAGGCGTGGATTGCTTAGGGCATCAAGTAGGTAGTCTTAATCCGGCACTGTGCGTGGCTAAAGTATGAACTATCTTGTTACACGCCATCTTGTTTTCCAATACAATTTCTGTCACTAATGATTAACAGTCAATTGCATTCAGGCGGAAAAAGACCCTTGTAGCACTGTACAAATAGCTTCGTTGATTCAACATCGATGTTAACGTCATTTACTTTTCAGATCTGTTCTCTGGCGGAAGGCAAGCCATGGGTCATATCCGACTACAAGCCGGAGACTGTCGACAAATCGCCCGATTGGTCCGCGTCCCGGGATTTTTATTCATCCGGCGACAGTGCGTTCCACACATCCGGCAGCGAAAATAACATCTCGTATCAGTAAGTTTTTTAATTTCGTTTAGTGTAAGTAAGTGCTATACAAATATGACGTAAGACATGAACAAAGTGTTTTATCAATTATCAGACCCTAAGAAAGTTCCACAAAATTGTTCGAAGGTCAATTTGACACTAACGTCTGTATCACGTAAAATAAATATAATAATAAATAACTTAGAATTAAATTGTCTATTAGCTAGATTGTTATCAATTATTAAGAAATTTAGTTCTTATTAGACTCCGACATTTGTGCCCGGTTGATGACGAATTGCCCTCTATTACATGGGACTTAAACATTTAGAAATGTGGGTGAACCATGGGTACACGTCTGCCTAATGTTTCAGGAATTACTGGCGTGATGTTATGTAACGTTACCTACTTACAAAACCTCTGAATACAAGGATACAGTCTGCTCTCTAAGTGATTTTGTTCGAACCAGTAACCATATTAATGTAAACCTTTCACTGTTTTAACGATATTAACATCCATGAATATGAGGTCGTCAGTAGGTACAGTCGAAGAAGCTATGTAGTGTCTAGTAGAAAAATAATTTTCAAGTGTGTATTTCATTTTATATTATTTAATTAAATATTTATAATATTCTTGCAGGAGCAGCGAGTACGGTACCGGCCGCTACACGGGATTTGGCAATCAGAAGCTGTCACAAAGCACTCCAATGTCCCCGATGCACAGCGGCAATGAAACATTTGACAATACAATCGCGTCATTGGCCACCGTGAGTACAAGTATTTATTTATTAACCGATTTCAAAAAAGGACGAGGTTCTCAATTCGGATTTTTATATACAGGGTTATTGGAAAAACATTAACAACCTCTTAGGAGGTCATTGTACTCATGTACTCATAATTATGAACAACTTTTACTATGGGACCAAACCTGAAAACGCGAAAAAGAAATCAGCCGTTCCCTACATTTATGTTTGTATAACTCGTTCAAATTTAGGGAACAGCTGATTTATTTTCGCGATTTCAGGTTGCGTCCTGAAAAAATGTTTGAAAATGTGCAAACAGCGCTCTTTCACATGAATACCCACATGCCCTGGTAGCCCCACTTCGAATTTTTAAGACACCCTTTCAGTTCCTGTCGAAAAAAGAAAACGTTGGGCAAACGTCATCTAACACTATTCCAAATTTCAAGTTGATAGCAGTAGTTCTTGAGATATCCAGGTGTGGGAGACGGACTGAGTCACATCATAAGGGTTCCTTTTTAACATTTTGGTACGGAACCCTAAAAAGACATTTCAGTAAAAAAAATATAAAATCATGATGATGTTTCAGTGATAAAATCAGACATTTATGGACATATTATGGTCTTTCATAAAATCCTAAGGCCGAGATCTATAAACATTACTTAGCACGCGCTATGACTTAGACATATTCTCGTCTCTCTTCTGCACATGTAATTTGCTAGTTATGGGACGGTGATAAGAATAACTCTTAGTATTATCATTTTGTGGCCAAGGGGCCGTCTCCACGAGCGAAAGAATCGCGGCGATATTATCGTCGTGCCACGTATTTCTAAGAGCAGTGTTGGCCCAGTGGTAACGGCGGCGACTTACGAGTTGTGGGTCGTAGGTTCGAACCCAGACAGGCGCTTTACTTTGTGTAAAATTATTTCATCACCACTGCTCTCAAAACGGTGAAGGAAAACATCGTGAGAAAACCGGCATGTCTTAGAACTACAAATTCGAAGACATGTGACATCTGCCAACCCGCACTGGGCCCGCGTGGTGGATTACGGCTCACTCCCCCTCTCAGAGAGGAGGCTTGTGTCCCAGCAGTGGGAACATTATAGGCTGATTATGTATGTATGTTATGTACGTATTTCTATACACTCTCGAACGTGTCTCCACACGGCGATATCATCGCGGCGAAAATTTGATGGCACGGCGCTTCGGCGAGACTCGCCGCGATTCTCTCGCTCGTGGAGACGGCCCCCAAGAGAGAGAGAGATGGAGTTTGACACTATCCCTTTTTCGGATTCAAATCATGATGGTATTAATATTTCGTAATAGTGACCCAGTTCTTCGTACCAGATTATGCAGATTCTTTCTAGCAAATCATGGTGCGATATGAATTTGTGGTGGGCGGTATTTCTATGCGGTCCCCCGATGCACGCCAATCGCGGTTCGGTAACCTATAAATTTAATGTTGATAAATGTCAACGATGTTTGTTGATACTTTCATGTACCCTGTTCGAAAGTCGAAGACATGTTACATCTACCAACCCGCACTAAGCCCGCGTGGTGGATTATGGCTTACTTCTCACAGAGAGGAGGTCTGTGTCCCAGCAGTGGGAACGTTACAGGCTGATTATGCTAAGTACAGACGCCAGCACACCAAGCTACCAGAACTTTCAAATTTTCCCAATCAACTTGGAACCCTATGATTTAGCGATAAAGTTGAAAATCTATTAAAGAAATTTTAAAGATTGTAGTAGCTTGATGTGCTGGCGTCTGTACCTAAACATGTTTTTTTTTTATAAGTACGTCTTTTTTTTGCTATGTTTTCAGAGCGCGTGTTGACTTTGACTTGAGTTTGAACGCAGTCGTACTTCGTCATTGTTGAGTTTTCCTTTTAAAACTTATTTCTAGTATATTCGACCTCGTAATTCCTTTAACACTTTTAACAATTATTCCCAGTAAATTGAAACTTCACTAAGGCTGAAACTACCTAGCTTTCACATAGACAAATAGTAATGGATCTCACAGTCTTGCTGTCCGTGACCTCAACCCTCTTGATAAGTGAAATCTTTTCAAGAACTTTCTTTCCATCCTTCCACATTTATCAAATAAAATGATTGATACTGTAAAGATGGAGTGCCAAAAGTTAAACACACGAAGTAACGGCTAAAAGCTATAACTTTGTTAATTAAGGGCAAGTTCGGACGGTCGCGCGGACGGCATGATAACGAAGAAAAAGAGCGCTTTGTCCCGCGAAAACCCAAATCATATGGCCGGTCGTTGCGGATCGTATGTATTAGTTTTATAAAAACGTTCGCAAACATTCGCATGATATCGCACGCACGACCTTCTGAACTTACCTTTATGCCTGGCGAATTCGCACTATCATCAATCCATGCTTTTCCAAGTATATCATGGACGCGTTAGGATAGTTACATGCCTAAGATGTCTCACTGCGAAACCTCGCGATCGCCGATTAGCTCGCTACCTCGGTGTCATCTCCATGTAAAACAAATGAATGCTAATAGACACACCCGCAAATGCTGAAGGATATCTTATTGCGATACATCGCGGGCTGCTTGGGGATTTACCTTGATGCCGGGGCATGTGCGTGCGTGTCTATTAGCATGCATTTATTCTACATGGATGTGACATTGAGGTACTTAGCGAGCTAAACCGCGAACCATTAGCATAGACCAACGTTTCAACTTTTTTAACCGGTTGGTAACCAAGCGATTACATTAATTCGCGCCGATTGTGTCAACTAATCGTGTATGAAGGTGTTGAAACTGATGCTAATAAAAGAGCCGCCTGACTTCCTACTCATTAAACAATTGACTCGTGCAATCTCATAAAGGCTCCCGCAGAAAAGCGCGACGCGACTCGTTGTTGTTTCCATGAAGTTTTCATAGAAATTGTTCTACTAGCGTCGCGTCGCGCCTGTTTGCGGGAGACTTAACGCATCCCGCACGGGATTTGCCTCAAGTTTCAACAGTCCTTAATAGTTTCATGACAATTTTTTGCGGGACGTTTTAATGACATAAAATTTAGACAAAACACAGGCAGAAAAGTGCGGTCTATCCTGTTAATGCGAAAAATACATATGTTTTTGAAAAAATGAATTCGTTTCATGAGTTCACCATGAATGATCACTAGTCGTTTCATATAATGCATGCAGTCATCCCAACTGCATGAGGTCAAAATATACCATGTTTCATAGGTCAGAATTACGGATAAGCTACAGATGTACTACTTACGATGCATTTGGATCGACTACATCTGCGTCATCGTCGTCTTCTATCTTCCTTTGAACTATTCGGCATTCGTATCGTACTAAAAACATTAAATTACAAATCATTACCTCATTCAAGTAAAATACAATGATGCCTTTCCACCCAATTATGACTTGATGCATGTGCGTAACAGCCAATTACGCATGCACTTAAGGTTGTACTTGTAACATTTCACGACCGCGTGTCAATCATTGCAATTTATACCTTATCTCAATGACATACAGACTCCATAGAAAATATGCGCTCCGGAAATCTTTGTCTATCTTCGGAAACACGAACGCGCGACGATTACAGTCTATTACTGCCATAGAAATACTTGCCTATTTTTTATTACTATTGGTACAAAAATATATATTAACAACTCTATGCAATTCCAATAAAAATTTCAAAACTTTTGAGTGACGTACGACCGTACGACAATCTGCGACAGACGTAGGTAACCTGACATAGAGGAAACTTTATACAAACGCCAAATTATAGGTGTACTGCAAAATGCAATAGGACAGGAAAAAGTTAGAAGCTGTTGCGCGACGTTTGTGTTCGGAAGTAGAAGATTACCGAAGCGCAAACGTTTTTTGGTTTAACTGTGCGACTGACATGGCGCGTGCTCTTCAGTTATAGGGACTATAGCATGAGAAACTCTCAAGCAGGTTATCCCCTAATGACATTGCTTCAACTCAGGGCTGGTCTATGTTCGCATCGTCGGTGAGCAAAGCGGCCCGCACTGCCACTGAGAGCGCGGTGCGTTACGGAGGCATCGCTACGCAGAAGGTCTCCGAGATGGCATCGACTGTTACTGAGAAGGTGAGGACATACATTTAAGTATTATTTATTTATGAACACACAATCACTCTCAATTTTGAAGGATATTGCTAATCCATTGCTGCATATGTTCGACAAATTTGTCTGCTCAACAGTGTAAATAATGCAATGAATATTGTTTGAACTGTCAAAGTGAAAGTCACTGCTACTAGTACTTAGTGTGTTACGCAATTACCCCGCTGGTGTAGCCAGTAATCATTTATTTCTTACTACATTCCCACCTAGTGTTAAATTTTGAAGAAAAAGTCATGACCGCGGAGTTGGGAAAAGGAATCTTTTTGTATTTTCTTACTTGGATCCATTGCAAACTGGTGTCGAACGCAGGTCAACACCCGCGGTGGTTGGAGCACCCTGGGCGGGAGCACTGAGCAACGCCGCGGGTCCAATGTAAGCGGCGCTAACTACCAGGCCTCGGGCTACGGCGCCATGAAGAGTTCGACGAGCGAACCGTACAGCCAATGGTGCGTATGATTAGATTATTGAAAATATTTTGTTGCACGAACTTTCTTGCTAGCTTATGCCTGTTGTTTCTCACGAATCTGAATGAAGCATTGAAGGCCAGGAAGACCTTTCAGCCGTTTGAGTAACAAACAAGCTTTGCATTTAAAATATTAAGTTAGCATAATAAGGCATATCCAGGAAGTTCTCCAATAAACGTGGGTATAATTATGAATATTCTTATGACTCGGATTCCAGACTCTTCATAACCATAACCAACATTGCAAAGAAAACCAAACACAGTCCGTCACATTACAATATAAGTTATAACGTTAGTCCAAGCACAGACAGTCGTGCCATTTATTGTATTTTGAACTCTATTCCGACGAACGTGAAGTGCTTAAGATATCTCGCGCGGGCTGGTAACTTCGTATTTCTAGCAGTTTTTCGTGATTATTTTGTAAAAATTAAACTATTTTTTTCAGCCAAGTATAAATCGTTGGTACGTATTTATAATTATTTAACATTTACTTTTAAATAAAATAATTGACAATACGAGTACATGAAATTTTATGAGTAAATAACTGTAAAAAATAGCATACAAACTTATAAATATCAAGGACCTAGTCAGTACTTGGCTGAAAAAAAATAGTACTTTGGTTTAAATTTAATCAAATTATCAAACCATTAGAAATGCGAGGTTGCCAGCCCGTTGAACGCTCTTAATACAAAAAACTAACTTAAGAATTGAGAAGTCGTCAATTTTGGTATTGACAACTTAGATAAATATTGCTATCAAAATCTTAGAAACACAAACTTGCACTTGGTCTACAAACCTATGCATAATTTAGGGACAAACTGGAAACTGTGGATATTTTTAATGTTGCCCCAATTAGATTCACCTTCTTGTCATACACTTTGCGGCTTGCAGACTTAGCGACGAACACCGGGTTATAGTTTAGTATTAGGGATCGCATTGTTGCGCATAACTTACTAATACGTATGCACTCTGTTGGATTCTCGATGCGAGCATCAACACCGAGAGTTGAAAATCGTGAGAACGAGGGCTTAATATAACCAAAACCCTCCATTATTTTCAGGAATGAGCAGCTTCCGTACAAGGAGTCTGTCGCCACTCGCAACGTTGACGGGCGCGATCTGTCACAGGTAGGCGTGCCCAGCCCCCCACCCAACGCCAACGCCCCGCCTAGGGCTGACGAGGACTGGGACTGGCTCAACCAGTAAACTGACCACAGGTACGGATTTATTTATTTTCTTTATTTAGGAAACCAACAGCGATACGAATACTATGTAAAAGAGTATGTGTATTACAGTATTGTATAGCTAATAATAGGTTACGTGGGTTATTGTTATGGGTACTAGGCAATATAACACAAGAGTAAAAAAAAAAACAAAATCAAAATCGGTTCATCCGTTTGGGAGCCACAGACAGACGCACACACACACACAGAGGGAGCCACAGACAGACGCACATACACACACACACATACACACACACACATACACACACACACAGACACGTCAAACTTATAACACCCCGTCGTTTTTGCGTCGGGGGTTAAATACATAAATAAACGTGAAATAAATGTATTTTCTTTCTTTCACTCATTTATATACTCCTTGTACTAATTAGACTATTCTCCATTCTTCCAGGAGTTTCGCTCTGCTCCCCAACAGCTGATCGAGGAGAGTTAGTAGTGACAGCCGTACATCGTTCTATAGTTGGAGAACGTTCAAAGTATCCATCGTTCGTCCTCAGAATAACCGAAATTAGGCGAATAAAATGTGAGGAAATCTATTTACATTCCAGCCTATAGACCTAGACCAAGACAAAAGATGCTGATTTTTTTAAAGATATTTTGTATCAAGATTACACGTGATTTTGGCTAGGGGGGGGGGGATTAGTCTAAACCTCACCACGTTTCACCAAGAGGGAGGGAGGGTTAAAAGGTTGCTATAAAATATCACGTGATAAATGGACGACCCCTAAATCGTAATAGTTTCAGTTTCATTTTATTCGCCAATTTTCAGTTCTTCCGAGTATAAATGAAGAAACCTTCGAACGCTGTCAAGCTACCATTTAGTTCCATTACCTCCTCCGTCTTACTCCGGCTAAATTCAAAATTACCCAGTCTAAGAGAAATATATATATATATATATATATATCTGTTTTAGTTGTCGGGTATTTAACAATTCGGTATACATTGACGGTTATGTTACATACGTCTTGAGTGATTTGAATAGTAAGGCGTCAGTGTAATCGGATTTTTTTTTATTAATTAATAAACAGTGGAAGTCTTTTTTTTCTAATGCCTGATGTTCATGGCGTGTATAACGAAACCATCTCGGAAAGCCATTAGCGTGTTGATTCAGGCTATGCCTCGTTAAGATACGACTTCAGGCATTAGATAGGTACCTACAGAATACGTATGCAATCAAAATTAAATTTTGGTAGGTATATTATTTCACCGTCAATTTACTCAGTCACTCAAGTTCTAACTCAACAACGTCAATGTGAACCAAATGACTGGATTATAGTTGAACAAAACCTATATGTATAAATATTAAATAGTAGTTTATAAAAATCAATTTAGGAAATTAAATTGTATAATAGTGCATCTGCAGCGGCCAGCAAAAGAGGCATTGATGAACGAACGTGTGGGCCGAGGCGAAGCCGAGGCACACATGCGTAAGTCCATCAATGCCTAGTTGTGGCCAAGCAAGGCTCGTATAATACTTTTCTCAAATAATGCGCGGAAATTAAAACTAAGTAGTACCTAGACAGAACTTTTTTGTCAAATACAATTACTTTTCAAAATCAATGACGAAAAACAATAATTTTTCGCGCGATAAAGTGTTCATTTGTTTGTTTTTTTTCAATAAACAGCTTTCTATTTGCAAGCCAGTTCGAAATTTAAATAAAACCTTTGATAAGTTACCTCCTTGGTTGCCATGTTTCGGAGTAAAAGATCGTTCCATTTTTTAATTACACGACAGATATGAGTTTACTATGTAATTTATTTGGCCGCTAAACCACGACAGATATGGATTTTCATTCAACTTTTGCCGGCCGCTGCTCGCATGTATTTGGCCAGTACAGCATTTTCGATTTATCTCGAAGAAGGTTGTCAAAATAATGCTCAAATTTCCAAGCATGTTTGAGAAAATATATATATTATATATTGAATAATTTTATCATTCTGTCCATATTTGGTGCCACATTATTTTAAAGTTTTTTGTTGAATATTATTAAAATGTCGATTGCTGCAAAAAGGCGCAAACTAGATTCGCGCGCTATCTAACGCTAAGCGCGCACTGCGATGTGATTATTTTAATCGTTTTATTTTAAGCGAAATAAAATCGCGAACGCTAATATAATTATTCAAGCGATTATTTACCTTTTTGCATGGATTATTTGCCGCAACGATTAAATTTCGTGGTGCGCGCTTAGCCTAAAGCTGTACCACTCGTCCGATGATTGTGGGCTTTGTATTTATATAAAACTCTAGTATAACACTTTGAGACTATCACCCATTCTTTTCCTTTCCCTGCATTGCGATTGTTAGCCCTTTCGGACGAGGCTCGCTCTAGTAGCTGTCCTGGCCTATATAATGTTTATCACTAGGCCTATATTAATTAGTATATAAAATATAGATTTAAGGAAGCGGTAGGAAGGTCGCACGTCGGTCCCCGTTAATTAAGGCGAACGCGTCCGGGCAGCCCGCGAATTATACATTTTTTGCAATTAGCATGTCAGTATCAGGTCGTACTTATGTTGTTCTAAATATACAATTGTTTGACAATGTTTTTTTTTTTCAATGGAACAAATATTTATTTATAGAATTATAATCATAATAGTCTTCAAATACAACTCTTTGTCAGACAGAGATTTAGATTACACATTTGAGGCCAATTCTAACTTAAGGCGTTGTATTGCTGATTCTAATGATTATAATCTGTAAAGCCATATTTGTTACGGTCGTGAATCATACTTTAACCAACATGATACAACTCGACACTGACATGCAAATTGCAAAAACCGTAAAAAAAAAAACAGTGGCACTCCGGGAGTGCCGACAGAAGTGAAAACAAAACACAAACAGAATACTTTGCCATCATTCACTGACATATCGGATATACATTAAAACCGAGTACATCTCGAGGACAGCCGAACACATCCGAAGCGGTGTCGGTTATACATTTTCGCTGCGCCGTAGAAAGAGAGGGGGATACTCCTACGCCGCGCCGGCTGTCTACTCTCCATCCGTCTTACGAATTTTCGATCAGGGTCACGTGTCCTGACGCGAGTTTAAAATTTTTTACCCATTACAAAAAAAAGTGTACAACGCCGCTAAAGAAGTTTTCACTTCAAAAATGATTTTCGCAGGCTTCCTCAGCGCATCCTCCTTAAAGACGAAGTCTGATTTTAACGGTAGACCACGTACATGGAGTGATATGAAACTTGCTATGAGGTACTGAGCCTCGGCCAGTACTGTAGGAACTGAAAATGTTTAATTATAGCTTGTATTTATGTTTGTGAGATCGACGACCGGTACGTAAGACATATCAAATTTTGCTTTAAAATGTCATCACAAATCGTCTCCTAGTACCAGTATCGGTTGCATTTCATTCAGCAGATTTATCAAAACAAAAGCCTCTTAAATGAGCCTTTTTTAGCGAAGACCAGAGAAGTGGATTCCATTTTTTATTATTGTATTTAAGAAGTTTATAGCAAATTTTAAAAGTACCTTAGTTTTATATTTCAATTAGGCATAATACTGCTGCTGCAAAATGTGTCATGTATATCATGTCTTTTCAGATATATAGTTATATTTTTTTGTATAATTTTTTTGATGTTTAGTAAATAAAATTGTAATCTCTCAAACTATTTTTTTATTAACGTTTTCTGTTGTGTTTCTGTTCTGTATCTTTCTGTGTTGTTTCCCGATGTCGACAGATGAATTCTAAATAACTATACTATACTATTTTACCAGTTGTCTACCTACCCATTACCGTCCTCCTGTGATTCTTAACATTAACTAACAAAAATATTCGAACATTATTTACTATTTAGGAAAATTTTATCCAAAGTATTTTATATCTTAATGACTATTTATCTATCGACTTCGATAAAGCCTTGCCCGGTCTGACCTGGGTAGAAGTAGCAAACAAATATTGATTTATAGTTTGACAAAAATATCTAGTTACTAAGGGAGCTGGACAAGGGTTTAAATCCCCAAAAACTTATAATAATTATCGATCCCATCTGGTAAGGAACGGATTTAAAGTTTTTAAAAGTTTATAATATATTATTAGCCCAACTTTAATTTATTATTTTCTACCATATAAGTTTAAATTTACATTTATGTACAAATATTTTATTATTTTTAAGACTCTGTATGATTGTTTACTATTAGGCTCTTTTACATTATGTATGGCTCGTCGGAATTTACGATCCGAACAGGATTATGTTTCGAAAAATATGCCGCAATTAATTTTATATGATTATTAAAATAATAAAACTAGATTAAACATATTTCTGTTTTATTTTATACCTGAAACAAGGACACGTACGAGGAAGTCTGAAAAAGGCACCGGTAACTGAAAACTTGTGTGGAAATCGGTTGTCATGGTATGAGCTTGTGGTGATACGGAAGAATGAAGGAAATGTCTTGAGGAAAGTTTTCAGTAGTATGAATGTCGATGGCTATAAGAGTAGGGGAAGCGGAAGACCAAAGAAACGATGGATGGGTGTGTTTAGAAAGGGGGTGGCTACCGAGCTGACGAATGGTTGTGCCGATCCCAAATAAATTGAGATGATGACTCTATAGAGTAACTACAGACGCCAGCACATCAAGCTACTACAAACTGTCAAATTTCTTTAATAGTTTTTCAACTTTATCTGTAAACCATAAGGTTCAAAGTTGATTGGGAAAATTTGACAGTTTCGGGTAGCTTGATGTGCTGGCGTCTGTACAATAAACATTCACATAACATCACGCCTTTAATCCCCGAATGGTTAGGTAAAGGTGTATCTACATATAGTACTTACACCCACATTTCACCAGTTATGTTTAACTCCAATATCATAGGGGGCGAATCTACTGCCACCAACCGGGCACAAATGCACACTCCAAGCTGCTTCTGAGAAATTTTTGATAAAAACCTAATAACAATTTACCCGACCTTGGGAATCGAACCTAGGACCTCTCATGTTCAGCAGTACAGTAACGCTTGCTACCGCTAGACCAACGAGGACAACCCTAAACATATTCTCGGCACCCATGGTGACTCCCCCCAAAATCTTGGGCTGCGACGCGCCTGCACTATCACGTCCTAAAAGGAATACGTCAAATGATAAGCTCAGAGCAATCGTATAAACTCAGAAGACCGGGAGGCGGCCTCATTTTGTTTTGTCGCCTTATCATTAGTACATGATTGAGCTTTGATTAGCTCAGAAATATACCCTAAAACCATTTCTTGTGCTATTTCAACCAAATTGTTGTGTTGTAAAAATAATCTAGGAACGATACATTATTGTAGAGGTCGGTAGGGGCGGTCAAATTTAAATAGCTTACTGGCGGCAAATGTGTAAATCCGCCACTGCTGCTACCTCAGGCAACGTCTCAGTTAAGCGGTCGGCCTATAGTCTATAGTAGATTTCACCCGGTTTTGCCATAGCTATTATTCGTTGCTCGCCGCAGCGCCCCAGCTAGCCATCAGCCTCAATATGTGTAGATCCTAATCCTCGTTTCACTAACATTAGACGACACCTAACCGGATGCGTTAACAAAATCGCGGTTGGATCTTTCGGCGCTGAGTCGAGCGTTACAAATTAGGCGACACTTTGTTGGATTTGCCAGTCCATGCATATATTGAGGGTGTAAAGTTCACTCATATACTATAGAAAAGGGATGATCCTCGAACCAGACGGGTGTTGTGTCCATAGAGTAAGTAACGTGGTTGTGTCTGGCGGGCAACAGCCCGATGATTCATGTCGGGCCGTTGTATCTATGCTAGTTTGCGCGGTAAACTCTGCTTGCGAGATGCAGGATTTCGATGTGACTCAGGCTGGCTGGACAAATCTTCAAAATTGCTCGCTTTTAACTAGGTCAATAGGGCACTTTATGTGACGGCTAAACACCCTTATTTCAGAATTTGTAACGCTACAGAATCTTAGATAATCGATCGAAAACGTGTCCAGCCATCTTGAAAAACCACTTTTCGCTGGTCTCTCAATCTCGGTAACGGAAGTGATTTTGACGACTTTTTGCATATCAACGGGCGTTACATAAAATTGTAACAGGCATCGAGCTAAAAGCTTTGTGGTACGTACAGCGGTTTAGTAGAAAAATGCAAAAATCTGTGTCCAGCCAGCTTGATTTTACGTATAAAACTTTTGGCTGGCACTTCCGAATCTCAATAACGGGAGCGTTTTCGAATATGGTTACTTTACTAACATTTAGTAACGCAATGTGTGCAAAAAAATGTCAAAAACTTGTCAAAATGAAGGGAAACTAGAGATATTTTTGACGGATTGACACTGAGATCAGACTGTGAACTACAGTTGTTCGTATTAGTATCACCAATACACGGATTTTCGTCCATTAAAGAAAACACATTAAAATATACTTAGTCCTACATAAAACCTACAAGATTGGTAACCCTACTGCAGTGTTTATATGAAAACATTTTAATGATCAATATCTTTGAAACTACGCAAAGTTTCTCCGTTACAAATTCAGGTTATCATTATCGTCCCCGGTACAAAATTTTGAACACATTTCGAAGGTCGTAGATCATCAGGCAGCGGAGATACATGTGTCCAGCCAGCTTGATTTCAGGCTGGCTGGACATTAAGTTTTTATTGATTTCTCGTAAACCCTTACATGTGACGCCATAAATCAAACGTTATTACTGTTACACATTGCGTTACTAAATGTTAGTAAAGTAACCATATTCGAAAACGCTCCCGTTATTGAGATTCGGAAGTGCCAGCCAAAAGTTTTATACGTAAAATCAAGCTGGCTGGACACAGATTTTTGCATTTTTCTACTAAACCGCTGTATGTACCACAAAGCTTTTAGCTCGATGCCTGTTACAATTTTATGTAACGCCCGTTGATATGCAAAAAGTCGTCAAAATCACTTCCGTTACCGAGATTGAGAGACCAGCGAAAAGTGGTTTTTCAAGATGGCTGGACACGTTTTCGATCGATTATCTAAGATTCTGTAGCGTTACAAATTCTGAAATAAGGGTGTTTAGCCGTCACATAATGTGCCCTATTGACCTAGTTAAAAGCGAGCAATTTTGAAGATTTGTCCAGCCAGCCTGAGTCACATGGATTTCGCGTATGACGCGTTGTTCGCATGTGGCGTTGTAGATACCGCTACATCGACTAAATTCAATATCATCCGTATGAATGGTAAAAAGAAAATCAAACTTGTCCGAGCCGGGGTGCTAAAATATTAAAACTCACATCGCTCGCACTTGCATCCTAAATTCTCAATAAGTCCTCGAATTAATAAGTCGAAGTAAAATCTGTTTATATGGTCAACAAAAAACGTTACCCACACAAGGCGAGGTAAATAAATTCAGTGTGCTATGCATTCTTCTTTTAATGTTTTAACAGTAGGTAAATACTTTCAGTCTATCAAAAAGTACTCTGTGGTAAATACAATATAAAAGCTAACACTAAAATATATAATAATACCCATGGTATAATAATATACCATGATAATACCGATAATACCTATACTGTCATGTAAATAAAAAAGGTAGAAAATGGTTTTACTGTAGTTTCCATAATTATTTTGGTCACTGTTCTCCGTTTTCTACCGTATTTTTTACACTGGTAGCACCGTAGTTACGAATGAGCGGAGCGAGTTGGTTGGACCGTCAGCAGGGCTGCCAGATTGTATAATTAATATTCGACACAAAATCTGTATAATTTGGTCACCTTGTGTATCCTGTAATGCTATTCTGTAAAATCTCACCGTGAAAATTTAGGTGAAGTGAGCTTAAGAGGACTACATGACCTAAAGCGCGGTCTTTGTCGGTCTGCATAGAAAAGAAAGAGAAGCGCGATGCCACAACGCTGGTAATTTATTGCAAAATATGAAGCAATTATCGATTTACGAAAAATCTAGTCTTTGGACAAAAAAACTAAAACACTATAGTTTTAGTATGTTGCTTGTAGAATAATCTGACAAAAAATCATAATGATTGTATGTATATTAGTATGAATTTTGTTGTAAATAAAAAGTTTTTAGAGGTATCTTCATGATTTTTTTCTATCGTACCAAATAAGTTGTATTATGTTTTCAACACACTATCATCCTATCATTTATCCTGAAGAATATCATATATTTTTTTGTTTTTTTTTACTGTAGGCGATCATTTACTTTTATTGTTTCTAAAACTTGCGTTTTTTGCGTTTAGGTCCTGTAAGCCCCTTAACGTGAGCTGTCAATAATATCAATCCCTAGTATGACAGCTCACTTTAAGCTCACTTCACCTAAGTTATCACGGTGATCTTTTTACAGAATAGCACCGCTGTTTGTTTAGCTTTAGCAGGTTGCTTTGTATAATTGGATGCAAGCAAAATCATTATAATGTAAAGTTATCGCTATTACATCACAGAACATTAAGTCAATTACATTGCTCTCTTTCCGTAAGTCGGAAATAACGCTCATTAGAGTAGTATTCCGTACCTAGCATTAAAAGTTTTATTGATTGAAGCCTGAGCCACCTGCGTTTGGTAATGTTTACAAATAAATTCACAACCGTACCCTACTATTGTTTTTAAATTATCCTAATTTTGTTCTATTGAGGATAAAAATTGCCACTTGCTCCAACATCTAAGAATTTAACAGCTGCTGTCACTATCCATATTTTTTTGCAAACAAGCGACTTCTTTTACGCATAATTAAATATGCCCCGTAAGGCCCCGTTGCGCAGTTGTTGACTGCAAAAATACAGGGACCCATGTATTTGCCAATGATGTTAAAAGACAAAAAAGGAGGGAGGAAACTTTCCGAAAAAAAATTGGAAGTCCGATATTTAGTGTACACTATGCTATCATTTTTAAACCGAAAGACTTTTATGGGAGAAATTCGTATACAGGTGATGCTCCCAAGAGAACTAAGTCTGATTTTATTACTATATCAGTATGATATTATGTAAATTATACGATAGGTTTGAGTGTGTGTGTTTAAATTATCATATTTGATCAGTGTTAGAACTAACATCTCTGAAGTTTTTGGAGGAACCATGATCGGAGTTGAAAACTAACTTGAGGATGATCCTCAAGTTGGTTTTCAACTCCGAAAAACTACGCTGCTGGTTACGTTGGTACAGTACTACAAAGATCTTTTGGCGCTCGAATGATGTTGACAAAGAGGCGCTGGTATACGTGTGTTAACATTAGTAACAGTAAAACGACGAGAAAAAAAGTTGTTCGTCGATTCGATAAAATCGAGATTTAAAAAAAAAATTCAATAGTTTTTTTCTGTATAATAACACGATTTTGTATAATTTCTAAGACCCAGCGGTATACAAAATAATATAGGTTGGCTCCACTGGCAGCCCTGGCCCTGTCCGTCACCGTCAGTTCAGACTTCAGCAAGCAAATCAGCACAGTTCATTGACATACAACAATATGGACTGGAAATACCTACGAAAAAAGGGTGCATACCTACAACTGGTATTGTCTCATAAAATGGCTGCCATTGCTAGTGTTGTGTCTATCAAGGAACATAGGTGTTACTATAACTAGTATCGATACTAAATACGAGTCTTACTAGTTATCACGTTTAGATCATACCTAATATTATGTATACAAAGTCCGTTGTAATTGTAACAGAAAAAGATGAGTAGGTTATCTTACTTTCCGTTATCTATAAAAATAAATAAAATTGAAGTGTCTGTTGGTACTGTCAAAATAACAGCTTTTTACTAAATGCTTATAAAAATCTAAACAGTACTATTAACAAAATGGCATTTTTTTTTTTTTTGTCTGTCTGTCTGTCTGTTTGTTCCGGCTAATCTGAAACGGCTGGACCAATTTTGACGGGACTTTCACTGACAGATATGTTACAAGGAGTAACTTAGGCTACCTTTATTTTAGAAAAATAATTAGGGTTCCGCGCAAAAAAAATGCCATGCATAAATTATTTTTGCGTTTGGTAGCCAGGATGGTTATAGGCTATTTAACATCACGTTACGACCCTTAGGAGCCGAGAAAAACTTTTGAAATTTCAATGTTAATAGATAGGGGAGGACAGTGTAGGCCTGTCAACAAGTACTAGGTACTTAACAAAATGGAAAACATTGTAAAAGCCAATTATTTTAAAAGCGTAACCATTGAGTTTCTTACCGTTTCTTCTCCATAGGAAACTACCAATTGTAACCGTGCACCTAGCTTCTGACGTTTCATAAAAGTGTCCATGTAGGTTTATGTGAAATATTTTGATTTTGGTGCTGTGAAGTGTGAACCACAGGCCGGACCTAGCAAGGTCACTCGGACTGAATAAGACGCAGGATTATTTATGTTAACATCGCAGAATATACCGGTATCGTTTCAGCGGAGGAACTAGTTTCGGAAACTATTACGCCAAGTCGGCAACGGTACAACACTATTCCATTATGACATATTATTGTAAACAAACGAACGAATTAACAAATATAATAGAAAGGCCTGTTATACGGAAATGAACCCAAATATCAATACTTTAGCCATAAATTCATGATCACGTTACAATTGTATCATCGAATGTGTATTATTGTATGTATTAATGCATGAAAACCGGCTACTAACCTGTGCAAAGACAATTGAGGTTGATTTTCATTCTTTCTTGCACCACACTTCACAATACAACACACAGGCATTTTGAATTTCTGTTTCCCAACATTTACATGCAGTTTTAACAGGTAAAATCCTCGTAATTTTCTTGCAATCCTCAATAATACAAAAAATAAACAACCATTTGACAGCAGAACTACCATGAAACTCTTAGCATAAGATGGCTGCTATGGCACTTACCTACAACTGTCACTACGTCACGATAAAATATTGCCATAATGAGCAACAACTTAAATATTGTTGTCTCTTTTATCAAATAAAATTATCTCATTAGAAAGAATGAGACATAATGATATTTCACATTCTGAATCATATTTCACTCATATTTGTATAAGCAAATGTATGTATAGAATAACGCGGCATCTCCATATTTTATGTACCTCAATGGCACAGTTGAGCATAGATAGTGTTTCGTTCAATGACGTTACTGACGTTCGTAAAATATAAGCTAAAATAAACGTCCATTTTTATTATATTGTGAGAAAATGGATCGCTTGCGAGTGCGTGTGAACTTTAAATATATAACCAGTGTGTTCCTTTTGGTTTTTGCTGTCGGCCAGTCTACGAACGGTATGTCGCAACTTTCCTGCCCACGTAATGAAAACAAGGCATCGTTTTATTTAAGTTAAGAATCTTTGAATGCAGTTCCATCTAAAACTTTTGCATTCATACTTACGATGTGATTGTATCTTGCCGCATAGATTGTTTCTCGAAACTTTTATTTTGCAGAAAACAGATTTGTAGGTCACGATATTATTTTCGTCTCAAACTTAGAAAGATGTGAAAACCTTGAAAGCCTTTAGGCTGTTTTTTTTATTAGCAAGTTTCAATCACTACGTCATCTAACGTGATTAAATTATTCGCGCTGTTATTGTTATATTTGTACCTAATTAAGTTATTATTTTACACAACTTGTTGCTTTCGACAACATGTTTTATGCAGAGCATATAGTGTGCACCTGTTACAAAATTTTCGCACCTTCTTGCATTATAGGTCGTTAACGTATTCAACAGGTACAATAATTATTGTGGAGTTTTACATGGGAATGCATTGATGTGACATTCTTTGAATATTGGTTAATTATCTCAGTTTGATAACGAATGTAGGTAAATTGTACACAACTATGCTGTTAATGCCATCATTACTTTTTTTTTAAGGTGACTCAAAAAAAACGAATACCTGAAAATGTTGTCATTGTAGAAACTTATTATGTGCTTATTATGGTGGTCAGGCCACAAGAGAAATTGGTTTCAAGTATACAAAAAAGTAGGAAGGGTAGACCATTTATTTAAAAGATGGAGTGACTGTACATATAAATAAATAAGTACACAACACAAAACAGTAGACAAGAACTACATGTAAGGAATAAAAAAAAAAAAGAATAAGGTAACTCAAAAAAACTAGAAAATATTCTGTCATGGTAGGTATACACCAAATTGCTTATACTTTAAAAAAGTATGTACATCAATTAAGTCTGCGGCTGCAAATCGTATATTCAAATGTATTTTGGTGTGCTATAAGCATTACTTATTGGCTAACATATCCTGGATGCAACTATTACATTGGCCAACACTTACGGTGCTGTGGAACGGCTGCTTATTACTTCAATGTATATTGTTAGCTCTATAATCTAAAGGGAATATTGTGGGTCCATTGCAGTTTAACAACCACACATACAAGGCATACAATAGGCATCAATTTTTTTTTGGATATTCACTTCTTCATGTGTAATGCTTTCGCAAAGTTACGCACTGCACAAACACCTAGCTTTTGAAAAAAAAACATAGTTTAAAAAAATCAACTTGTTTGCATAATCAAATTGACTGTAGCAATAGGTAAAATTAATTGACTACACAACTTATAAACATTAGTATGTACATTAAAAGAAAACTTGAACTAAAGACATGAAATTAAATCTTATTTATTACTAGCTTCTGCCTGTGACTTCGCCCGCGTGTAATGTCTTGTTACCCCTACCCACCGCGTCGTATCGTATCGCTCGCCCGCTATATTACTTCGATTTCGCTTAGCATTATTTCTTTTTCTCTGCTCCTAATGGTTAGCGTGATGTTAAATAACCTTCGTCAAGAATTGTGCTATCAAGTGCAAAAGGAATTATGCAAATCTGTCTGGTAGTTCCAGAGATAAGCGCGTTCAAACAAACAAATTCTTCTGCTTTATTATTAGTACTAGTCTCTTCCCATGACTTCGTCCGCTTGAAATTTCTTCCATCCAGTTGCAAGGAAGCTTCGAGGGTCTACGGAATTCCAAAAAGAATCATACATGCATGAAAAACATAATCCTGTCTTTGCTGTAGCATAATCGGGTAAAAGCAGACAGAAACTTACTTTAGAATATAGTATTATATTAGTGTACATAGGTATTAATTTGTGAACCTCATTCACATTTCTTCTTAGACCTAGTCAGATAAAAAACGCTGACCTCATCTAGATTTTAAAATATAATTGACGTGTTTATGCAAACCTACTTACAAAAATAAAATCATTTATCATTTATAAGCAGTTTACTATCATGAGCAAACACTCATGAACACTTAGATGTTTGAAAACCAATTATTTTTATCTTTTTTATAAATGTGAGAACAGCATTATCACCCTGCCCTTTGATTTAACTGCTCCAAAATTATTGTTATGATAAACATTGTTGCTGAAAAAATGTCAAATTGCCTGGTGGTTGCCACATACCTACAGGGCAAATTACTTCGGTAACTCAGGTACCCTCTGTTAGATTTTCAGTAATACCAATGCGCTGCTAGCCTTCCTTGAGGAGTTGGGGTGGATCGAATGGTAATTTTTCCCACCAATGCGCAAAATATGCACTTTGACGTGGAGTTGCAGACCACGTGCCCATATTACCTATTAACAATGTTACATTTTTCCCCAATGAATATGAGGGTTTACAAATATGTAGAGACACAAATTAAGATGACCGTCCTCACACAAAGGACTTGTTCAATGTGACAAACCACTTGTGTGGGTAGCCTTTAATATGTACTACTAAGGATAAAGTATAAATATTTTTTTATTTCATGTTCTGATTCATTAATATGCGCTTATCTGCTTTTATATAATGGTTTTTCCTTATAATACATTATTTTATAATTGACATAGTCATTACACAGATTGGTTACATGTGGTTTCCTCCTTTATAAAAATGTAGACTTCTCATGTGTGTGTTCACCACAATCAATAGTAATTATTATTTTGTTTATATATTTGTTTGCCTCTGCCTACCAGGATAAAACTGATGGCACGGGCCTAAGCCAAGTGTCCAACAGTGAGGTTAAGTGTTGGAATAATATTATAAGTAGACTATGGTAGACAAACTATTTGAGTAATAGCGTCAGTATTGGTGTAAGTTGTCCGACCCACACTGAAAAACTTTTCTTAGCCTGCATGTGTTAAGAATCACTGCCTCTATGCAGCAGGTGGTACGTGTTACACGGCAGGTTGAGGGAACTAAGAGACTCATGAAGCTGTTTAGGAATTATTCCTGTAGCACTGTGCGCACTATTATGACTTTGAAGATGCCTAAGATTATTTCGTCTTTTGGTTTGTTGTATTTGGGTAACTTTTCGGCTATTGTAGTCTGTAAGTTATGCGTATTTGGCACGGCAATGTCTATAAGAACGCCAGTTTTGCTTATTTTATTTATTCATACCATGTCAGGTCTATTAAAGTGAATTGTTTTAGGTCTGTGTGTATGGCCGGGTCGAAGTACAGTTTCGATTATTTTTTGGTAAGACACACCAGTTAATTAGCCGATATGTGTGTTACAAATAGCTTGGAGATAATATGTCCAGTCGGTTCTTGAAGCAGTTTAGTGTGGGAGCCGTCATAGTTATGTTAAAGATTTTTCAACAAATCCGTATTGATCACTCACAAATCGATGACTTCCATAATGTGAAAATGTAGGTATACGCAATGTTATTTTATCAGGATGGACCAGATGGATGATTTCGTTATATAGCAATTGACAGCAAATCATGGCTGTAAATGGTGATAATTGTAAAATGCCAGTATCTGCCATAAAAACTAACATTACCTATTTTTTTGGCATTTTTTTATTTTAGTTTTTTTATGTTTAATCCAATGGCGGCGGTGGTCGTCGTAACATATGTAAATAAAATAAAAAAGCATTGCTTGCATAAGGTACAATCAAATTCTTGTTTCATCAACTACCCCCAAACCCTACCATCACTTAATTTTGGAAATTTCTTTGAAAATTATTATCACAATGTAAATCTCAAATTTCAATGCTTATAGCTTTAAGACTGGTGTTGAGTAGAAGTGTTGTGCCATAACTCAGGATGTAGAAGACTGATGACAGGATAAGACTTAGATAACAGCACTCATCCTCCATGTCCTGAACTCCTGACTAAGCCTATCTTGCTGACCATGGTTTTGTTAATTGTTATCAGTAATTAACAGTCTTAAAATAATAATATGTACAAGTATATAAAAAGGAGGGGAAATAATAAAAAAAATCGTCCGCATCGCTGTCAATAGGTCAACATTGCAATGCTGATTTTTTGGCCAAAAAATAGGCCAGCCCTCTGGTCACGTGAAGAGTCGACCAACCGCTTGGCGATGTCTCGAAATATTAAGTGGGCACTCGGGCCCCCATGGCCCTAGTGTTTCAACCCCAAACGGCTCAAACATATAAGTTCCAAAGAGATTGGAATATTTGCGCCGTTTGAGGTTTTCCGCAACTTCTGCAGCCGCCCCAGCACAGCTCACAGTGCTTGGAAGTTGGGATGGCGCAAGGGTGTCGACACACGTTGCATCCCACACCAAAGGCCTACCTACCTTCCAAGGCATTATGGTAATTCCGTCTGGTCTCTTCCCATCGTCACGTGCCAAGCCATTGGGTTCTAAAACAGCTGGCACCCCGGCGGTGACAAGAGCACGACGGATGATGTCATTGATGCTGGCATGCCTTGCTAACCGGCCTGCGCTTTAAAAAGTGCTGATTCTCAGCCTTTCTGAATAAATGACTTTGATTTTGAGCTATAAATATCAGTGCCCATTTACTACCATTTTCCTACAGTTGTGGTTAGTTAATGGCAGTAATTAAAAACATAACCGGCCATAGCAATACCTTGATCCGATTGAAACTTAAAAACAGTACTGATTGAGTTTATAATTGACTGTTTATTTCTTGTTGTTGTTTTTTTTTTTATTATTATTTTTGTCATTAACGGATTACTTCCATACTGCACCACAGTATAAACATGCTATTAAAATTAAATAAAAATTCGATTATTCCAGACTATTATTGTCCATAATCTGTTAGTATTGAGTTGTTATTCGTTAAGCTAGTGACTATTGCTACCCTACCCTCACTTCATTAATTCTTAAACTCAGTGGTTCCTAACCATTTCGATCTTGTCACCCACGTGACTTAGCTTGGAAAACTGCCCCCCCCCCTCCCTCATAATACCAATGAATATAGTACATATAAATACAAATCGACTTTCTTAGACATATAAAAATTGCACAAAAATATTTAGTAAGTTCTTACATTCACATTACCTATCTATATAATCTTATTACATAGTTAGGTCATGAAATGCACTGGCGAGCTAGATTCGGTCTTATTGGTCTAATCTTTGTTATATGTTACCAGCTTATTACCCACGCAGGGGTAATTACCCCCAGGTTAGGAACCGTGGCTTCAACTGATAAAACACAGCATTCATTTAAGTAAATCATCTTTTTTCCTAGCCATTGTCTGTGAAGATAGTTTATGAAAGTAGATAAAAATACGGATATATTTTTCACAGTACCAATATACAATTAATTGCATACATTTCAGTAATAATACGATATAATATACAATATTCTTTTTGTAGACGTTTTTTCGCTTTCTAGAGCCTTGAGGTCGTTGAACTGAGACCAGGACCTCTTGTCAGTGCGGCGCGGCCGACATGTTGTGGTGTGGTGACGTAGGAAGGCGGTCGTAAAGTCAAGGTTGCAACGTCTTCCTCGTGTTTTTTATATCGTATCTAATGTGTTTTTGTCTCGAATAGACTAGCAAAGTAAGCGACGTTATCAGTAGAAGCTGCGTTATTCTGTCTGTTCTAAACATGTCGTCAACATGATTTAACAGTTGTCCTTACGCCCAGTGCTTTTGCGCCCGTTCGAAAAACTGAATTTGGCTCTTGTTTTGACGGATCAACTACTTAACTTACGGACGGGCCCGTCCGTTGTCGTTGTCCGCTGACGGACGAGTAGACAATGTGAGATGTAGTCAATCGAGATTGTCAAAGAGCTGTTACTTCTATAAAAATAGTGCAGGTACCTACCGTGTTTTCTAATGCGTGGATCTAGACAGCTAGACAGTGACCTATTGCTGCTATAATGTCATATTTCTAATGAAACTGTATCAAAAACAGTAATTCAAAGTTTTGAAACAATTTATTATCAATTAGAATACGACCCTATGTACATAATAATATGGTCTGTTCTAATAGTATCGGATGAAAGTGTAAACAAACCTAGTTCAGGTTTTCTTACGCAATCACTCACTAAAAGGAATTAGTGACATTCATTTTTCTTTAGAAGGCTTCAACTTTATATCACACCACTTCTTTAAAAAAATATTGACAGTGTCATCAATTAAGTATTAACTTAGATAAGTTTCTTGTGCGGGGCAGTACGTCTTCACAATGTTTTTGCCCAATCGTGTTCGTAACACAATACTGCGCTCCAAAACAATGATAGCTGACGTAGCTCAAAAGGCTGCCCAACTTAAATGGGACTGGGCAGGACAAACTATGGGCCCTAATAACACAGAACTGGTGCCCTGAGACAGTGAGGCGGGGTCGCGGCAGACCACGTAGGAGATGGCGGGACGAGTTGGATAGGTTCCGTCAAACCTGGAAGCGACTCCATTTTTGCTTTACGTAGAACAAGCATTTCAATAGAATCGTCAGATCAAAGTGCGTCACAGTCTTAACCGTTTACGAGAATTCCATAAGCATCAATATCTGGGGAAGGCTACGTACCTAAGTTGCTTGTTGTGACGTGACTTTTGTTGTCGTTTCTCGTCCCGTGTGTTCACAATGATAGCTGTTCATCTGGAATAATCTGTAAGGAAGCATCAGACATATCATATCTTTATCAGTATTGTGCCTTTAGCTAGTATATACAGGAACGGCCACGACGACAGGAAAAGGCGTTCATTAATTAATAAAACTTCGCAAGCATAGAAATTACTACTGTTACGACACAATGAAAGTTGTTAATCGTTGTCTTGAATTATATTTATTATGATCACGTTATAGGATTACAAAGGTTTCATTTTGACAGAGAGGCAAAAATATGGCATGGAGATGCCACATCATACTTAATTTACAATTAACTTATTATAAATTTATGTTTTATACAACTACTGAATGCGAGTATCAACCTCAGGACAGGACAAGCTGCTTCGCACACGGGCAACTGTACGTCGTCCTCCTGACTCTTATATTTTGGCTGCTAAGACCAAAGCGACAAACGTAGTATACAGGAAAGTTTTGTAAAAATGTGGCTGTTGTTTTAGCAAATTTTTGTGTCTTCGGCAGAAGCTAGTTAATAACATAAATTGTATTTGTAGATTTAGTTTAGAATCGTTTAAGTTACGATGAGGCTGACATGCCACTGTGGACAAAAGCCTATTATAAAACTTAAGAATAAAAAAACCGGTCAAGTGCGAGTCGGACTCGCGCACCTAGGGTTCCGTACAAAGTAGATATATGTAACTACAAATTTACAGTCTTCCGATTTTTTCCTCTACTTGTGCTACATGACATAGCTTCTTGCCAAATTTCATGATTCTAGGTCAATGGGAAGTACCCTATAGGTTTTGATTCCCATTAGAGTGTCAAAATATGCGGCATAAACGCCTGTATCTTTTGATTGCGTTGACTTAGAAGTTTGATTTTTGTACTGCTTCAAGGGATTGCAGCCCTGAGTACTTATGTGATATTAATTTCAATTTGATAACTCCATGCGTTCCTGAGAAAAAGGGTCTTGACAGACGGGCAGACACACGGACAACGAAGTGATCTTACAAGGATTTCGTGTTTCCTTTTGAGGTACGAAAGCCCAAAAATAAACAAAAGCCTTTTAGGTCCAACGATTACAAATTATGCCTGGTGGAGGCCGTGTAGGGTCGTGTATAATATTACATTTTCGGACCAAAATCGATAAAAGTCCACCCAATATATTTTGGGTCACATTTCCGCCGTTACGCCTTTATAGGTATTTGCACAGTCATTACCACATTGGTTCAAATTGGTTCACTCAATTTAGTCGTAGGTGGCAAGCTGCAAGATTGGGTGTGTTTATCGTAGTATTTGTTTTTTTTTATTTGAGTAGGTTGGAACTCGGAGACATTTTAAGGTCGTCAACAAAAATACCTATCATTCATCCTTTGGTCATGGTACCTAGTGTTGTTTTTGCATAGACATGGTAAACAAGCAGATATGGCTTAAAAGGGCGAAGCGCTTATAGCTACTACTGGCTTACTACTACTTTTGGTTACCTACTATAGCTTACTGGAGCTTACAAATATTTCCTTTAGCGATAAGCCCACTCTATGTAAAATTTCCACTCTTTGTAAATTTTATGGAGTAGGTACATAGTAAAGAGTATTCTATCTACATCTTGCTCGATTTCGGCGATTATTTTTTTCTACACCTACATTTTCTATAAATACAAATAAATAAAATTGAAGTGTCTATTTGTAATGTCGAAATAACAGGTTCTTACAAAATGCATATTATGAAAGTATATAACGGTACTTATAACAAAAAAAATTATGAAATTTTATCTGTCTGTCTGTTTGTTCCGGCTAATCTTCGAAACGGCTGAACCGTTTTACACGGAACTTTCACTGGCAGATAGCTGATGCTGATTTTATTAGAAAAAGAAGAAGGGTTCTGCGCAATAAAATAAAACCCATGCAATCGAATATATTGTATTCCTATATTTCCTATCCTAGTCCTACATGCACGCGAACAAAGTACCTACTTAGTTGTTTATGATTCAATAATCATCAAAGTGAGAATCAGTCTCCGCTGCCATGGTGAAATCAAAAGTTATGCTGCACATTCGTTGTCAGAATGACGTAAACGTTGAAAAAAGAAAATCCCGGAAAATATTCAAATTCGGGAGAAACTGAACGTCCTTTTTTGTATGAATTATTGAAATTTTGTAATTTTTATACTTAAAACACAAATAATGATCACAGGAATGCAAGACAATGCAATGAATGGAAGGCAGACATTTTATCTCACAGTCGCTACAGACAAACAACTAACCTCTGCGCATTTTTGTTATGCTATCGTCTCCAATATTTTTTTTGTTCATACTTCCATTGTTATGTTTATCTTGTTTATTGTAAAACGTACGTGCCACTTCATATTTATTCATAGGTATTATGAATATAATACATTCCTGTTATCGCATTTATGAAAGAAAAGAATCAGTAGTGTAAAAGATTTTAAAGAAGGCCATATTACCAGGAAAAAAAAACACCTAAGCTTATAATAGCCAGCCACTAGCATCTGCCCGTGACTTCAAAAAACGCGACGCGATCGCGGTGAAAGCGACCGCGACGACAAAGTCCCTCCTCCGCATCTGTGTGTCTGAACCCGATAAACTCAGAAAATACCGAACTGATTTTCATACGGTTTTCGCCAATGGATGGAGTTTTACACCAGAAAGGTTTAAGTGTATAATTCATTAAGGTTTTGTGTAAATCTGCTGAAATATGACGATGATAGTTGAAGAAGTCGGAAAAAAATCATGCCGACTTGGAACTTTGCTGAGTTATATGGAAACAATGTATGTATGACACATCTTATTATAAAAATCTCGTGTCACAGTGTTTGTTATCGAACTCCTCCGAAACGGCTTGACCGATTTCTATGAAATTTTTTGTGGAATATATTTGGTAGGTCTGAGAATAGGTCGTAGGCAATTTTTCTATACCCCTAGGTGGTAAGGGTGGCCCTCTCGAGATTTTTTTTGGAATCGTATCTTTCGCAGGTGAAACCGCAGGGCGCAGTTAGTTTTCTATATTTTCCTACATCAACGCGGGCGATACCGCGGGCAAAAGCTAGTTTATCCACTAAAATAACCGCCAAATTTTTGATTTATGAGCTCGCATCGCATCACCCGCCCGCGCTGTTACTGCAATAAGATTTTTTCAATACCGACTGGTAGATTCAGAAATGAGCGCGTTCAAACAAACAAACTCTTCAGCTTTGTTATATTAGTATCGATTACTCAAAGTTCTAAGTGATATGTTAAGTAGGGTTGCACTCTGACACCTACTGATAAAGAAATGACGACTGCAAGATACCATACTGAGTAGGTGTCTAAAGATGACGCTAACTCGCTTCATGCCTTTGTGCTAAAATCTGTTGTTACAGTTTGTATGGAATCCATTACATTCTACATTAATAGAGCAAGAAAAACAAAAAAAAGTTATTGTCATTATCTTTTGTCTGTGAACCTATTAACGATTGAAAGAAAAAATAATGATTGCACTACAGCAGGAAAATCACGCGTTATTTCAATGGAAAAGTCGTTCTCCTATTTCAAATGGTTTGATGAAGTTTTGTGAATAAAATTATACTTCAGTATAAGCTTCACGAAGGAAGGTCTTCTTCATAAAAGTCCGCATGTTTTCATAGTGTGCCTACTCGAATTGCCACATGAAGGACTCAAATTTTTGAGTTTCCTTGTGCTGTCAGTTATCTACCGTTTCTAGGGGTGGTATAGTTGTAAATGAAATCATGATTAACTCCCTCCTGCATACATATATTCCATTGTTTTGGGACCCACACCGCATCTCTCAGTCTTCCATATTTATGTATATCAATGTTCATCTGTGTTCATTACTTTCAAGGCATTTCGACTTTCAGACATTCCAAGTTGAACTGTCCAACTATCGTGTGTTTGGTCTTCCTCTAGCCTTAGCCATGCACATTTATACTCCTTCTCAATGTTATGACTGAATAACTAATGTTATTGAGAACTGCAGTGAATATTAGCGTCGTAAACTAATACGTTTCCATGGTACTTGCAGGACTGATATCTCTTTAACCCGGTATTTGACAGCCATAATGAAAATTGATGCTTATGATATAAACTTTCATTTGATGTATATGTGGTTTTTATTGGACATACCGGCCAAAACGCCCATCATTCTTTGTCTGCTCGAAAACGTAAATCACGCAATGTATGTTGTTGAACTGTCAAAATGAAATCCATTGACTACTGTTACGGCCGAACCCGCTTACCTATCTGTCACCAGTTTTGGCATACTGGAGGTAGAAAAACATATCTATATCTGGTTATAGTCCCAATAATCTATATCAGTAGCGATATGTATGATTATATTATATTGACAGTTATAATTACACTGGCTACCATCAGTGGCTATCTGTCAATAGGTAATTGGGTTCGGCCGTTAGTGTGTTACACAATTACCGCGCTGTATGTGACTCGCACGCACCAGGGTGGCATGGCACAAAAGGAAGGAGGCTTATACTCGGCAATGGGTGGAACAAGGCTGCCCTGCCGATGATGATGATTATGATTATATTAGTTTTGTAATTATAACAGTTGCTATACATACAAGTGACAATTATCTACCACCTGACTAACACAATAAATCTCACACTATACCTCAAGTTAATATTTGTTTTTAAAACTAATGAGGTAACTGTACCTATTATCATTACTTTTGTGAGATAAGTTCGTTTACATTGAACATTCTGGTCACGAACTGTTTATTGACAAAATTCTGTGGGTTATCAAGTTATCATTATCACAAGCTTGTTATCACAAGCTAAAAAGCAAAACAAGATAGATTAATGTTTAGTTTGAGTCAAAGTTCATTACACTGTAGGTCAGAACTCCAAATTAAGCGGTCGTTGTCAAAATTGTCAAAATAAGAGCTATTATAATTGCACTAATTTGGCGATGTTTAATAAATTAACCAGGGGATAAGACGGTATGAATAGGTTCACAAGAAGACAAATAAATACATACTTTTTTATTTCTCTCTCAAAGTACTTGAACACAATCTTAATCTATGAAGTACAATTAATTTATGTGTTTGATGGTTGTAAAGCATACTTACCGGTCTTTAACCGGTTCGTGTTGCCAGTGATGACCTATGGCACTGAAACGTGGTCGCTCACAATGGGCCTTATTAGAAGGCTAAAAGTTACCCAAAGGGCAATGGAGAGGGCTATGCTTGAAGTTTCCCTACGTGATCGAATCAGAAATCCACTCCAGAACATGTCTAACCCAATGGTCATCGGTTCCACGGCTAATATGGCCGGCCCATTGCCACTTCAGCTTGCTTATTCTGTGAACTATGTCGACAACTTTGGTTCTCTGCTGAGTGATGATCTACCACCAACTGCCAAACTAAGTCAAGCTATACTAGCTTAATGCCTACTGCAAACTGATCAAGATGAATAGAAAGTTTACACAATGATACGATTTCTGTGTACTATTTCTTGTTTTGTGAGAAAACTAGTAGGTACTTACATGGAAAACGAAAAGTGTAGTAAAATTCTCGAATAATACTCCCAACATATAGGAATCAAATTACACATCTAATAAAAACTAACGAAGCCAAAATTGTACATTGGATATTTTTGAAAAAAGTAAATTGCTACTAGATGTGGGGGAACGAGTCAAATGACGAAATTATAGTTTTTAGAATTTTTGTCCGTTTGTATGTTCCGGATTGGCGTAAACACGGCTAAACGAATTCGGATGAAATTTGGCACATAAATAGTGGATATTTTCCGACATCCATGCGGATAAAGCCTCGGGCTAAAGCTAGTCATGAAGGCTGTAATCTACCACGCGGTCCTAGAGCAGCTTGGTAGATGTCACATGTCTTCGAATGTTTGGTTCTAGGACATGCCGGTTTCTTCACGATGTTTTCGATCACCGTTTTGAGAGCAGTGGTGATAAAATTATTTACACAAAGTACAGCGGTTTCAGTTCGGTTTTCGGTAGACCTACAACTCGTAAGTCGGGGACCATAGATATATGAAATTACATTTCTATGTCGGGGATGTTACCAATGAATGGGCTATCATTGCTCTAAAGTCCTTACAGGGCGTCATAAATATCAGAATTTAAGTTTATTTCCCTGTGGAAGGCTACGCTTGCCAAAGTGTATTCAGGACATTGGGCTAAAGCCTCCCGCAGATTCGATGTGAACTGCATAGCTATTCACAAAGTTACGAAACCGTTTTGGTACCGTATCGAACGTCAATGATATCGACGAAGATACGACGAAGTCCTTTAACCGCTATTCACAAATCCGAAACCGTACAATTTTGACAGTTCATATACGGTATGAAGACATCAATTCTTCCGACAGGTGCTTATTTGCAGTCGGAAGTTTTATCGAACAACAAACATTGTTTATAAAAAGTAATCTAAGCATCAAGTGTAGTTTATCTACATAATTTATGTATGTAAAGTTATAACATTGTTTTGACCGCTGCATATCCAAGTAAGGATATTTATTTAATTTTAGGTGTTTACATACGTATCTACGTAAGCATAACACTTAAACTCGTTCTAGACTTTTTCTTAAATTATTTGAGTAGATGGAGTACGTGATTTTGTGATCTAGAGACCAACGTCGTGCCGCAGATCAGCAGAGGCTCCGATGAAGAGACAATGTCTTTTGACATTGTCTCTTCATTGGACCCTAAGGGACGCGGCGGATCCGTTTGCCGAGCTTCCAGTCTGTGTACAGGCTAACACCTGACATGGTACATAGCTTTATCAGCTAAATAAATCCCTACTTTGGTAACACGCGCTCATCTGCCGCAATCCCAATAGAACTAAAGTAAGTAAGTAAAATTACTTCTTAAGTAATACTTGTCATCATCATAACATCACTCTCGAGAAGAGTTACGAAGAGGTGGTTTTTCTAATTAATTTAATTGTGAAGTGAAGGACTAATTTTTCACTTCATAATTATCTTTTTAACTCAAAACAAAGTTCGGAAAAATCGTAGACAGAGATAGAAATTATTATTACAGATTTCCAGGTTTGACAGAAAGTTGAAATTTACAAAGCAAGTTTAATAGAAATCTGGTAAATTTTATTTATTAATAAAAATAATTGTTTTCTGTTTTTTATTTGTTAATAGTTACTCAATGCATAATCTATTGAAACACTCAATAAAATCATTTAGGTACCATCTAAAATTTTCTACCACGAATATCTATTTACTACCATTTTGTAGCGTTCCCCGTACACACCTTTGTCGGTTGGGAAAAAAACCCTTCCACACGGATCTGTGAATAGCGTTTTGCCAGTCCTTCGGTTCAGAAATCAGGTAGGTTATCGAACAAGTGTCAATGTTGATACGACAGTGAGTCGTATGTTTGTGAATAGCTATGCTGATCACATTACCAATCAAAGTCAATTTTCTATGTTACACAGATTGTGCGGTTATGCGATCACCCAAGAAAACGTTTAACACTATTGGACTTTGTCACTTTGAACTCGTTACTTATTGTCAATTAATATAATACGTCGCCATTGGTATCGTATGTTAAATATGACAAGGGTCTAAATGGTTAATGTTTTCGATCGTTTAACTTCTTGCAGCGATGACTGAAGTAGTCGTAGGTACGGTCACCAAAGGAGAGAAGTGACCAGGGTTGTCGGATATAGTTTAGGTTTAGTAAGAAACCGATGCATGTTTTCGAATGAAATTTAATTTTATAAACGAACTGTTTGTTTTCTATGTATTAAATTAAATTTTATTCGCAAAAATCCATCGGTTTCTTACTAAGTAAACTTTAACCATATCTGACTACCCTGGTTGCTTATGTCTTTTGGTGACTGTACGTCCGTGTTGTACGAACAAAACGGAGAAAACTGCACTGTGACCAGTGTGACCATTCTAAGCAAACAGATTAGTTGGTTTAGTCCGTCGTCTGTGGAAGCCCTAAGGCACTAGACTTCTGTTTATGTTACATAAACGAGTCACGCTTCGAGAATGCTGCGCAGCATGTAATTAAAAACATACGTGCGCTCATCCACACATCCTTATTATTTACTAACATTATTGTGGAATATATCGCTCATTTGGAGAAACATCGACGTAAATGTATTTTTTCCCAAAAATGAGTTAAATATGCCAAAGCACTTAGAAACCGTATTTACGTTAGGAAAGCAAAGACTTAAAAAATGTAGCAGTGTCTGAGGGGGCAGTTCTCGTAATTTTAAGAACGTTCACAGTCTGATCTCAGTCTCAATCTGTCAAAAATGCCTTTAATTTCCCTACATTTTGACAAGTGTTTGACATTTGTTTGTCGCTGAGATGAGACTGCGACTGGATTTTGAACGTTTTAAATTACGAGAATTGCCCCTCTGTAGCCTTACCACCTGCCATATACCCACTTAACGCTTTTATGGGTAAAAATTATTCAAAAACAATGCAAACACAGAACTCAGTCACTTCCACTTTAAATTATTCAAAGTAACATACAAACAGTGAGTTTTTTTTATTTGAAATTCTTAATTTATTATAAGATTTCGTTAAAGATGTGAAACTCTGGAACAAAAGTCTTCCATGTATTTTGTGTTGGGCGAGTCTTACTTTGTTGTCAAGTTATACCAAAATTGTTCCTAACAAACTTTTATTATTTACTAGCTTTTGCCCGCGACTTCGTCCGCGTGGAATAATGACTTCCGGAAAAAAACAATTTATCTCCCTTTTCTCCCCGTTAGGAGGGAATTTCCAAAAATCCTCTCTTAGTGGTAGCCTACTCCTCCCAACAAACACACATGCCAAATTTCAGCTCTCAACTGCCAGTAGTTTCGGCTGTGCGTTGTCTGTCAGTCACTCAGTAACGGAAGAGTTTTATATATATAGATATAGATAGCTGTGCCCGCAACTCCGTCAGTGTAATGTATTGGTAATATTGTTTAGATCACGTTCACATGAGGCTTAAGTACCTATACAACGAAATTACTACTTCACCTAAAAAGAAATAAAATGTAAACTATTAATAATTTGTAATTTGAACGAATATAATACACTACCAAAATAACTAATACCTATTTTATAAAATAACAACAAAAGAAAACTAAATAAACTAAATTAATTTAAAGACTAAAAGTCGCGCTGATAAACAATATTGTCTGTCAATAAGGTCGAATGCTCGGAACGTCTACTCGCATCAACAGCCAAATATTGTATGAAGTTCGCGTTTTTTTTTTTTTAGAATATTGCATCTCGTAGCTGACCTTGAGAGGTCGTGACTACTTAACCGGACTATCCTGTGGTTGCCTTAAGTAAACTCAAAGCCTCCAGCCAGGGGCAAATATCTTATGTACTAAGCGACTACACGCTAAGGGCAACCCCTGTGGGGTACGAACCTCGGCTTAGGCCGTCGCTGGGGGAGGGCAGCAAGATGGGACAGGCTGGATCTGGTTTTTATTATTTAAGCTTGATGAGGCTGGCGTTTCCTAGCTGACTACTCTGAGAAGAAACGCCGAAACAAACTCAGAGGTCACGGTCGGGAATTTAGAACTACTGGCTCAGCTGCGGCGCGGGCTGGCACTTCTTCGAGCAAGGGTCGGGGGGGAGGCATTTAATTGAGGACGTCGCGAGGGACCTCGGCGTCGAGATCGGAATGAGTTCTGTATTTGTGCACTGTACTGGTTGACTCATAGAAACATATATCTATGGGTTGACTTATTGCTCTCCTGGAGGAGGGTTATGGGGTCGTCAGGGTCGGAGAGGACATGCCTTGGACGGCGGCATTTGCTGATTTTGGAGGGGTTATACCTGGCGGCCTCCACAACCAGAGGGTTGCGGTGCTTGGCGGCGGTATCGAAGAAGCGCTTGGAAAGGCGCTTCATGAATTGATGGATGGTGGGGATTTTGAGGTCAACATGGAGGATCACATTTCGAACGAACCAGGGGGATCCCGTAGCCTTTCGGAGGAATCGGTTTTGGAGGGTCTGCATCCTATGGATGTGGTGGGGCTTTGCGTGGGCAAAGACTACACAGGCGTATGTCATTATTGGACGTATGCACGCTGTGTAAATGCGCATTTTGCACCTAAGTGACAATTTGCTGCGTGCATTTAGGACGGAGTGGAGTCTGCCGAGAGCGAAAGCGGCGCGCGAGCGGACCGTCTTTATGTGCTCTGCGAAAGAGAGGTGATTGTCGAGTATTACTCCTAGGTATTTGGCTCGCTTCTCCCATGGGATCGGCTTGCCGAACATGGTGATAGGTCGGGGGGGAGTGGGTCTAAGTCGTGGTTTCGAGTAGAAGTTCGCGTTTGGATCCCCCGCCCTTTTATACTTCCCGCCGCGAGCCGCGTCGAGCGCGGCGACCGTTACACAAAAATAGTCCTTATAGGTAGCATGATTCAGTATTCACGCGCTATGGCTTATTATTAGCGTATTTCATGTATAACTTTGGTGTTTCTGTACCGATTTCTATGATTCTTTTTTTATTAAATAGGTAATAATGTTAACATTTTTTAATTAGGGATGAGTGAGAGTGTTATAAACGTAAGAGTAGACAAATATAATCAGAAAACTCCGAACGGCTAAGCTATCGGGAGTTACACGTGTTATTGTGAGTCAACCATTAAAGATAGACATTTGCTGTCGTAGAATATTTTTTATATAATTTTAAGGAGAACATTTCCGTCATACATGATTTTTGTGTAGCTTTAACCATTAAGGCTGCACACGCGACGGAAGCTTAAAAACTGGAGTAAGTTCTCCTGTTTTCCCAACATTTCCCTTCACTGCTCTGCTCCTATTGATCGCAGCGTGATGAAAAGTATACTATAACCTGCCCAGGAGTATGAAGAACAATTGTACCAAATTTCGTTGAAATCCGTCGAGTGGTTTTTGTTTCTATAAAGAACATACAGACAGACAGACAGACAGACAGACAAAAATTTTACTGATTGCATTTTTGGCGTCAGTATCGATCACTAATCACCCGCTGATAGTTATTTTGGAAATATATTTCATGTACAGAATTGACCTCTCTACAGATTTATTATAAGTATAGATAGATAGATTTATTATGCTTTCTAAAATCTTACACATTTTTCAGTATAATTAACTATACCACTAAACACGTATTTAATTACTTTTCAAGAATCAAGTGACAAACTAGTTGATATCCTAATTATACCTTAAGGGGACTACATGACCTAAACAAAGTCAGAAAAATATATGATATTCTTCAGGATATATGCTAGTCAGATAGTGTGTTGAAAACATAATACAACTAATTTGATACGATAGAAAAAAATCCTATACCTCTAAAAACTTTCTTTTTACAATAAAAACCATATTAATATACATACAATCATTGTGATTTTTTGTCAGATTATTCTACAAGCAACATACTAAAGCACTAGTGTTTTACATTTTTTAGTCCCAACAATAGAATTGTTTGTAAATAGATAATTGCTTCATATTTTGCAATAAATTACCAGCGTTGTGTCATCGCGCTTCTCTTTCTTTTCTATGCAGTCCGACAGTGACCGCGCTTTAGATCATGTAATCCCCTTATTAATTCCACAATTGCCGAATTGCCAACGAATCATCATCCACAACTCGGTATCACCTTTGGAAACAACAAAGAAAAAAAAATGGGTAATAGGTACTTACCTCTGGTCTTCCTTGTTCGATGACGCATTCTTATTCGAATCCCCATACCCCTCCCTATGTGGGTAAATGCCTATGAATTATGTCCATTGATAAGTTACTACTTAATTTGGTAAGGGTTGGGAACAAATACGGCGATGTAGGACGTAAACTGCTACCAACGTTTAGACGTAATTCAGAATGGCTTATTTGCAGTCACAATGAGCGTCTTTCATGAAACTGAAAACTTTTAATTAAAATTGTCTTTAAAAAATCATTATTTTCACTCGAGTTTAGGGTTCAGTAATTATGGAAAACCGCTGAACGTTGTTCAGTTGTTTTACATAACGGAATTGTTTTGTAAAACAACTAGCGGTTTTGTAAAACAGCGGATTCTACAATCTATCTGCGACATGCTACTTGATTAACAATTAACTTTGAGTAAGCACATGCATTGTGCGAAGAATTTTAAATAAATATGATTAGTAATGTTTTCTTATCTGTAAAGTTCTTTGTACTTATATGTATGTGCGTAGTTTATACCTACATGCGCAGATGCGCGCATGTAGGTATAAACTACGCACATTTCATACTGTTGGCTTAGGAAAGTTAAGATTCTGTTAGGGGGTACCAGCCTAGAAGTTGCTAATATAAAATTTGTGAGCCACACTAAAAACTACACAACATGATTATGTTGTGTAGTTGAGGCTAGGCTGATTAGCCTATAATGTTCCCACTGCTGGGACACAGGCCTCCTGTCGGTGAGAGGGAGTGGGCCGTAATCCACCACGCGGGCCCAGTGCGGGTTGGCAGATGTCACATGTCTTCGAATTTTTGGTTCTAGGACATGCCGGTTTCCTCACGATGTTTTCCTTCACCGTTTTGAGAGCAGTGATGATAAAATAATTTACACAAAGTAAAGCGCCTGTCTGGGTTCGAACCTACGACCTACAACTACGAGTATATTAGCAAAGTCGCGGACGTTATTAATGGCCATCACTGCTCTCTACACAAAACGACTTTAAAAATATTTTAGCTAAAAATATCCTTCTCTTTCAGACATGTTTGATCACCAAAACAGAACATAGCATAGCATAATCAGGCTATAACGTTCCTAAACTTCCGACTGCTGGGTCACAGGCGTCCTCGCTTTGAGAGGGAGTGGGCCCTAATCTACCACGCGGGCCCAACAAAACATTAATTAAGTAAAATAAAAATAAAGTTATAGTAGTAATTAACCACTTGACGCGAACAAAAGTAAACACAGGGAGTCAACAGCCACAAATTAAACAGTACACCCAACAAAGTTTTTAATTGAAGAGACAGGAAATAACCTATTGTGAATTAAACCATAACACTAGTTCTCACAGTGTCGTACTAATTTCTACGTGTTATGGCGGCAAATTGTAATCATAACACTGGTCAATGACTTCTGGGACTGTGAACTGCGGGTTATCCAAACATTTGTCAGCTAGACTAGTCTCAAGACAGTAATACGTATTATTATTTTAATTATTGTGAACGTGAGGACTATGTGTTACATTTTGTTTTATCTGTTTTAATTATATTCTGACAGTTTGGGTACTTGATGCGGCATCCTTTCTTTGATATTGCTAGTCGCGTTGAGCTTCTTAAGTTCTGAGTTGAGCTGCACGATTACTGACAAATGCGTGCACTGACTAGACAGGTCCACTCAAATCTTTGTGGTTATTTCCTCAAAAGACCATCTCAGACACTAATCTGCATGGTCCTCATATAGCCTGACCAAGATTGTCTGGACTTTAAAAAATACTGTGACCTTGTGTTTGTTTCGGTCTTTCTTCCCAGATTAGTCGGTTTTGGAAACACCATAGAAATGTAAATCTATGGGAAACACCGAGCTCGTCTAATTTTAAAACCTGATTTGATTCTAACGTGTAAAAGTGTTTTTTAAACTAATTTACAGAAATAAATATCATTTATGAATGTGAACAGAGGGGCAGTTCTCGTAAATTTAAAAATGTTCACAATCTGATCTCAGTCTCAATCTGTCAAAATTACCTCTAATACCTACATTTTTAACAAGTTTTTGAGGTTGTCGACGAGATGAGACTGCGACTAGATTTTAAATTACGAAACTTAGCCGTCTGTTATCTTCAACTGTTTTTTTTCTAAATTGTCTGCGGGGATTTTATCGTGACTGATTGTATCGTCTGTTACGTCATCTAGCTTCTTTGTTTCCTTGTGTTAGTGCTTCGTAGATCCCGTATTGTCTGAGCTATTTCCTTATTTAAACTGCTCGTCGCTTTAAATCAATTCGTCAAAGAATTTCTAGTTTCTGTGTAGCTAGAGGTTTTATGCAATAGTCTCCCCCGAGGGCTTTTCTTTCTTTGAGATCAGTGGTGGGCCCAGTGGTATTGGCCCTGATTTACGATTTGTGGATCGTGAGTTTAATCTCAGGCAGGCACTTTACTTTGTGTATCTGATTTCATCACCACTGCTCTCAAAACGGTGAAGGAAATTATCGTGCGAAAACCAGTAAGTCTTAGAACCAGTAGACATGTGACATCACTGACATCCACCAAGTCGCACTGGGCCCGCGTGGAGGATTATGGACCACTCCCTCTCATAGAGAGGAGGCCTGTGTCCCAGCAGTGGGAACATTAAAGGCTGATTATGAGTCTTTAAGGCAGCTGAAGTGGTATCTTTATGTAAAAGAGTGTATCTTTATTCTAGAAAAAACAATTTTAGGTTGGGATTTTGGGATTCCTATCACAAATTCACAACCTAACATTGTATTGTGATTACGATTTAGTAGCTAGTAGCTATTTGCAGTAGTATAAACTGTAGTTATCGTCCATAATTGAATGACAGTGATACGTGCACGATAATGGTCCCGCCCCTGTTTGTACATGCGTGTAGTCTCGGAACTATCAACATTACGAATGCAAATGACAGTTCAAAAAGGTGACGTGTGCCGATATACATAGAGAATAAACTGAGCGTCAGCCTTACAAAAGTGACCACTCTCTAGAAAGAGACAAAGCGACTGTGCGTCCAATACCTGACTCTTTCCTGCAAGCATGTAAAAATAAAAGAAAATTATGACAAATTCTATAGTACTTATATTTAAAAAATAGAATTTTCGAAAGATACAACTACTGGCCGCACATTCGCTTCATTTCTCTCGTAGTTTTCGGTTTGTTTTGTATTCACTGAACGATTACGGAAACAAACAACACAACAAACAACTCGGTCCATTCTCTGAAGGACATTCGCCAACGTTACCCGCGAAGTTGAAATTTTCTTACGTTTTTTGCAATTTGCAGGTCACTCAGGTTGTATGTTGAACAAAATATGATTCGCGAGCGGAACAAGTACGTATTTAAAGAATTAAAATCATCAATATAACCTTCTAAGTACATATAGGTACCATATTGAATGACTATTTCATGAAATCATGACATTTGAAGCCAATTCTAACTAAAGGAGTCGTATTGCTGATCCTAATGATTATAATTCTGTAAAGCCATATTTGATACGGTCACGAATCATATTGTAATCAACATAGTATACAACCTGACACTGAACTGCAAATTGCAAAAAAACGTAAGAAATTTTTAATTTGACGGACTACTTTAGGGCATCCTTTCATTTTCCCTCTGTACACATTAAGAGCCCTCTTACATTTTGATACTTAAAGCGCATCTTTTTTTTTTGTTATTAATAGCATCTCGCAGTTTAACCTATGAGGTTGTGGTCTTCTTAACCGGGATTGCCTGTGAATGCCTCAATAAATTGAAGGCCTCCAGCCAGGACGAGCGCGCATCGCGCCGGCGCAGTGAAATTTATAGTACCTAATTTTATATTTAATTATTAAAAAATCAAAGTATCAATTTTTTTTTTAAATTCATATTGGTATTAATATTACGTGTAAATGATGTAGAAGTTCGGAGATGTTCAGACTTGTTTCCAGTAGAACATTGATTTAGGTCCAGTAATTTTTTCATTGTTTTTATGGCATATAACAAAAATGTATTCTATTATTACAAAAGTGTATGATATTTGTGAAAAGGAAAAAAAAGTTTTCATGGATTCAACAGAATCTGCAAATTAGTGCTCTCAAATCAGCTCTCCGTGAGTTTTTGTCTAAACATGCATCAGGACAACGATTATTGCTAAATAAATAGATAAATAATAAAAACAATCGCTTTGTTATTATTGTAGAAGAGAAAACGAACTATCTTTACCAATTAATTGCTATTTATACCAACCAACTAATAGTATTCAGTTACAATGAGGAAATCATGCATCTACGCGCATTTTTGTAAGACGCCTCTTAAAGTGGATTGTTCATTGAGAGTAACATTCCAGCATGTGAGAGTCAGTTTAGCGGGATAAGCGGGGTAATGGTTGTAGGTAGACGAAGCCATATCAACTTGTCACTATTATACTGACTGTAATAACATGATTACTTCTGATGTTCTTGATAAACCTACTTAGTCAATTCAAATCTAAATACCTTTATAAATCTGAGCTTGTTTAGAAGCTCATTGCTTTATCACGTATAGGTATACTTTACGGAAATTATAATCATGATTCTGCTTCCTACAGCTTTGGCCTCCTTTATGACACTTATATAAATAGACTGAAAACCGTTGAAAGTTTGAAACTCCAACAAAGTCACCAGCCATTTCGTTTTTAAGAACTAGATTACGTAACGAAAGGGTGCCGACGGGACCCAACTAAGCCACCGCTGCCTGTCCGGATTCGTGTGTAACCCTTGCACTTGGCTAGTTTTTTTACTGACATCTCTCGTTTCCATGTGAAGGCTTGTAATCATGCCAATAACCTTGAGCATTGGACGAGTGCGGGGGTGATGTAGACGCAGTCTTTAATGGGACGCATTTTTAATTTATTGTAATAAAAATAAAACATATTTGTAAAAAGTAACAAACCCAAATCATTTTCCTTTGTATTGCAAAGCAGTAGATTTTTTTTTTTATACTCTTTCAATAAGAAATTAAGGAGTAAAATGGTTTCATCTTAATGATTTGGAGGTGATTTGACATTTCTTTTTCTTATTATGTGACACCGATAGAAAAATTGTGGCTAAACCAAATTACGTATCATATCATGTAGATTACTATCAATTTAAAACAGATGTAATTTCTCTGTAAATGCCGACGAAAAGTTGCTTCATCTGCATGCTTCTTTCAAGCTTTTTTCGAGAGAGCAGCCTTAACTTCCTTTCCTCTTATAGAGTGGAGGCCTGTGTCCCAACAGTGGGGTATAGGCTGATTATGTTTCCATTCTAAATAACATAATTAAAGAAATCTGCGTCAAAAAATTGCACCACTCTTTTAGAAAATCAAGCTCTAGCTAATCTAACTGGAATATATCAATCAAGACGCTTATTAACTGTCAAAAAAATCAAAATATTTTATTTCACATAAAACCTACATGAAACGTCAGAAGCTAGGTGCACGGTTCCAATTGGTCTATAAACAACAAATCAAATTAGCTGAAGACAAAACACTTCGATCAACTGATCGAAGACAAAACATAAACGATAATAAGGACTCGTTGGTCTATTAGTCGCAAACGCTACTGGTGAACATGGGTTCATGGGTAAATATACTAGGAATATAATAGATATCTATTACATGTTTTTATGACATGAATGGTCAGTGCTATTGTAATTATAATTCGTAAAGCATTGCGCTGTGAATTAAATTATTGTCCCAAAATATAATTTAGAACTGGCTGTTTATATTGACGACTTAATTTTATGCAGGTCATGATTTTGATTACATTTTTAATAGCCATCCTAAAACTTGGAACTTATTTGTTCCCAGTATTTTCAATAATCGGAATGAGTCAATTATCTATTATTCATTATAAGTATCAAGCACAGGATTTTCATAAGTTCTCTTGGCAGTTCAAAGTACCTTTCCCTCCTTTAAAAAACTTAAATAACAGAAGACGGTATATTTCGATGCATGGGACGCATGTACGAAAAGTTTTATATTTACGTATCCGATTTGATGTTCACAGCAAAAGTTCTTTTGTATGACGGGTAGAATCACCCTCTTGACGGTTGCAGGTGACCAAATCGCCACCCTGTAGAACTATCACAAAATTGTGCAATCTTTCTTTAACTTTCAGCATGGAACGTAGAATATGCTCTGGACAGCGGTAGCTCGAGTCCGTTCCGTTACGACATAGTAACGCTGGACCACAGCCGCCAGCGCAGGGATTATCCGGCGCTCCCTCTGGCCTCGCCAACCCCTCAGGCGACTGCCACGGCGCTCACGCCAGCAGACCCCGTACCGTTCGACCCTGCACCGACATCGCCCAACACTTCGTCGACGAATGCCACGCCGGGATCCAACAAGACTGCTAATACTACTGAAAGTAAGTGGAACTATTTGACAGTTGATAAAATACTATAATATACCAGCCCATTATTGTCCCACAGCAGGGCTATGACTTCTTCTCATACAGAGAAGGCGTGGGTAATTGGACATTGATCACAACGCTTGCTCAAGGCGGATTTCATACTTATAAATTCAGGTTCACCCACAATGTTTTCTTCACCGATGCAGCGATGTCCAAGATAAACTTGAAAGTAAAAGATAGAATACTATAAGAATATTTTAGCGAAAACATACAGCCTTCTTGTTTTAAAGCCTTTGCACCGTTACCTCGTTTGTAACAAGACGAGCAAATATGACATACATTTAATCTAATTTCAGCATCAGAGATAGTGTCTTTCGCTATTTATTTACTGTTATCATTGTGTTTACCCCTGACATCACAGTCGTAGCGTGTTTTCTAAATACAGTACTTGCATAATCGTCATTTCAGGCGAAAGACGTCCACTGCTGGACATAGACCTCCCCCAAGCACCGCCGCGCCGCTTCGACCGGTTCTTGCATAGTAATTATGTATTCTCGTAAATATCAAATAAGCCTTCCTGTAAGTAACGTGTCGTTTCAAACACTGCTTTTGCATTGTTAATGGGAACGACAACATTTCGTGTCTTTGACTGACATTTACAATTCAAAAGAATTGTAGCAAGTTTCTTAGAAGTTCAGTATAAAACAGACGCAACTGATGTCTATCTATATATGATAATCCTTCAGTGTATCTAATTAATGCAGTGAAAATTGTGATATTGGCACAAAACTTATAATCTTTGCAAAAAACCTCATCTAATATTGAACTCCATTTTAACTTTATGACATATTTTTCTTATCAGAAAGATGATCAATATAACTGGAATTTATGGAATGTTTTTTTTTTAATGAATATAGAAATGCGAAGTTACGCTGCGAGTTTCGTATGAGAAGGTAGCATCCACCAGCGATTTTGATGACGTCATTTTCGCATTACTAACTTGCCAGCTAAGTCCTAAGAGTGACTTTATGTGATTCCGAGAATATGCCTTACATCAGATTATTTTTATTTGCCAGCACTCTGTTCCATTTTTTCATTATTGCCAATTTTCCTCATGTGAAAGTCCACATGGACGACCCCGAGACGGTGGGTATCCATGAGGATTCACCAGAATGCAATTTGTCCAAAAGAGATTACTGGAATGGACATTATTTTTTTAAGGCACCTTCGAGTCGCACAGTGATATACTGCACTTGAAACCATACATCGCTATATACGATGGACGATACATTGTGGCACTATCGATCGACGTCAGCCGGCCCTGTGTATTAACTTTTAATTGGCATGCGGGAGACCCCTTTATTATTTCAAATTTCGATCCCCTACTTGTATAGCCTCATCTCGCTCACTCTTGTACTTTCCAAATATCCTTATTAAAACGTCAAAAATTGTTACTGCACATCCATAGTTCCCACACACACTTTCTTCTCGACAGCTAAGTTCGACAGGAAAAGTTTCGTGGTTTTCATTGTTGGGCTGCTCGCTTAAAAACAACAAGATGTTGACGTTTGTATATTTTAACTCAATGCCAGTGGATGCTAACAAGATTTTTAAATTATGCTGGCTGCTCAGCAAGATTTTTGATTTTTTATTAGCCTACATTGTGTCCCTCTGATGGACAAAGACTCCCTTTTCTTCTTCCAAACTTCTCTGTCTTGTGATATCTGGTCATAGTTGCCCCGCGGATGATTAGATTGTCACACCACGTTCGCCGCGGTCTACCTCGACGGCGATGACCTCTCTCAGGCGTCCAGTGAATGGCGATCTTTGCCCATCTCTCGGACTGCATTCGTGTCATTTGGCCTGCTGTGCTATCTTACGATGGAGAAATTGAAAGTTTGTTACAGCATGAAAAACCAAGTTTCCATCAAAACGTTATTTCAACGAAATCCTTCGAGGCACATTCATTTAATCATCGCGATTATTAATTAATTCACAAATACAAATCATACACATATAGGAACAGGTCACTGTGACGTCACGTCCATTATAAGCATTTGGAATATATAATATATTATGTATCCTTGTATACACAGCTGTTTTATTTATATGTTTTTCACATGTTTTCGTCGGCATAGCGAATGTCCGTATTAATATGTGCTTGCAAATGGCTGGGTCATGCTGGCGTGGAGTTTTTGCATTGGATTTCCGGTTCCCATTATATTTTTTGGTTCTCGAATCAGGTATTAAGTTTCGGCTGTCGGTAAGTATGAGATCGGTAATTGGTAGCAATGAAGAATATTTTGAATACGAAACATAAGAGCCTGGTTCGAGAAATCCTTGCTAAACATTAAATGGCATTATTCCTTTATACATTAACTAATAGGACCAGGCTTCTGTTTTTATGATTCTGGAATACAAGAGTCTTTGAACCTAGCGACTAGAAGCTATAAAACATCTTTGCTGCGATACAACTGCATGAAATAATATGCATAATGATATGAGACATCCACGTGGAGATCTAAAACGCAGTAATAGCGCGGGCAGATGATGCAATGCCACGGGGTGAGTCAGGGGTACAAGAAATTAATTTCACGCGGACGAAGTCGCGGGTAGAAGCAAATTATACAAAAAACCTAAGCATTAAATACTTACACTGATTTAAATAAGCAAGGATAAAAATGAATCTGCTCGACCACTTCGATAAAAATTATTTTGATTATTTGATGCAGTTTCCTTGTTCGAATTAATAAAAAACGATTCATAATCAGCCTATAATGTTGCCACTGCTGGGACACAGGCCTCCTCTCTTCGAGAGGGAGTGGGCTATAATCTACCACGCGGGCTCAGGGCGGGTAAGATGTCACATGTCTTCGAATTTTTTGGTTCTAGGACATGCCGGTTTCCTCACAATGTTTTCCTTCACCGTTTTGAGAGCAGAGGTGATAAAATAATTTACACAAAGTAAAGCGCCTGTCTGGGTTCGAACCTACGACCTACAATTCGTAAGTCGCGGCCGTTACCACTGGGCCACCACTGCTCTCGAAAACGGAAAAACGATTATGATTTTAGAATTATCGACTATAACGATTAACGATTATATTTGATTGGCTGCTATTAACAGTGCTCTTAAGGAAAAGAGACTGAATTAACGTAATTGCTTCTGGAACATTCGTTTTGATCTTATTTATTCCATGGAAAATATTTGAACTGTCTGCCTGTTAAGATTTCATGGCTGAACTTTCGAACTGCTAAACCTTAGAGCCAGTTCTTGTGAAAGGTTAAAGGGTATTTAACATCACGCTATGACCCTTAGGAGCCGAGCAAAAAGAAAAAAATGTCTGATAGGACGCTAAGCGAAGACGGAAGTAAAAGCGCGGGCGGGCGATGCATCGAAATAATTAAAATTAAGATTACTTATGGAAAAGAGTTCCTGGAAGGATTTGGGGGAGGCCTTTGCCTAGCAGTGCGACAATACAGGCTAACAAAAAAAAATGATCACAAATTTTCAATTTAGGTTTTTTTTTTAAGTTGGATATGTTTTTTTTTATCCGTATGTACACACGGCTACACATCAAGCTATACATTTCCAGTTTTGGCTGACCTCGCATTGTATAGGTTTTTCTTTCAATCAGAAGTCAGCTTATACTGGTTATGTATAGCTTGATGTGTAGCCGTGTGTACGTATGTTTGTATGTCCGCGATTTTCTTTACTCATCCATTTATATTGTAAAAGGATTTTGATGGTATTCCCGTCATGAGTGCACACGCAGTCTTATCACATATTTTTTTTCCTTTTTATTCATAACTACTTTGATAAATGATGATTGACGTTAATATGACGCTGAATTACGCTGTTTGCCTGTCGTTGCCATTGTTGATACAGTGCGCTGTACGCAAAAGAAATAGAAACATTACCCGTAAAGGCTTGTTTGCACGAGAAGAGTTGCACAAATGCTCATCCTTCGAGAGCAGAGATTGTCCATGCAAGAATCGCTAGGCGATTGTCGCAGTCAAGTGTGTATAATCCATCGAGAAAGAAAAATTCTCCTGCGGTTATGTCAAGCATCGCAGTTGGTTTTCTCGAACTGTGATTCGATTTTCGAATACTCGATATTCGGTTTTTATTATAACTTACACGGACGCTGGCAGCGAGGAACAGACCTCTCTTCGCCTTTAGTCGTAAAGTGTATTAGTAAACTGTCATTATTTACAAGCTGTGCGAAGTATGCTCAATGTCGCTGTGCGTTCACCTCCAATGCTTTGCTTTTCATTTAGTCCTCCTGATTGAGTTATGAATGGCTTGTAGTGTTTATATATTGCATTTATATGTAGCATCTAACATGCTGAGTTAAACGAAACAAGACGTAGCGAATTTAAAAAAAAAATTACGAAATGGACCTGCTTTTGACCTCGATGAAAAAAAGAATGACGTCCAACCTCCGTCACCTTTCGGTAAACGAGTTTTTGCATAATTAAGTTGGTTGCTTGGTGTTTATATTTTGTTCATCCTCCTAATATTATCTTAGATAAACTTTTACAACCACTTAACAGTTTTTCCGTTGCTTTGCCGTACACAGGTTCATTTTTACCAATTTAACCTCAAAATATGAAGTTCCAGTTTTAGCAAGTTAATAATGAAAGATCGCAATAGCGGGACTACCTATAGCTGAACACATTTTTGGACTTACATAAAGAGTATTTTGTTCGCCTCAGGTTGGTCGTGTCACATGGACTTTTAGTTTAGGACGAAGCGCCATACACTCGTGGTCATTCGCGCACCAGTGCGAGTTGCGACTGCCGCCTAAGGGCCCTGCGCACACTTGCAGGGCACGGTAGGCATTTTATGCGACGAATAGGAATATAACTTAATAGTATGACAATAAAATTGAAATTTTAATGATACTTAATGCCTAAGGTCGTTGCGGAATGCGGTAGGGTACCGCGACATCGTTGACGTCAGTGCGTTTGCATGTAGTGATGCCGAAGGATCCCCTGCCGTGCCGCCAATGGGCGCAGGCCCTAAGTATCGCCACTAGTAGATAGATGAACCAATCCATACTAATATCATAAATTCGAAAGTAACTGTCTGAATGTTACCATTTCACGACTAAACCACAGAACGGATTTCAATAAAATTTTGCAAGGAGATAAATGCATCCTAGGGAAGGCCTTAGGATAACATCTATCTCCTTGTTCCTAGTTTAATATAAAGTAGAGAACAGTTATAAAATAGCGTGTGAAAGTAATGACTGTGCTCCAGTGGCGAAGGGTGAATTATGACAGAGGTAGGCCGGAGCAAAAAAAAAAAATGCCAAAAGAAAATTTCAATGATGAATTGACTATAGAGTGGTTATGTTCTGTATTCGAAGGGAAGCCGGTGGGAATCGAGTTGTATGGTACCTTCGTCACTGCAGGCCACATATAATAAGACGGTGATGTTTGTCAAACAATTGGAGAACAATATACGCCGGAACGCTCACATCCTCTGCTGTAAGATATTTTCTTTCATAACATAACAGTTACAGTCGTCATCGGTAAATTATAGTTCTTATAGTGTGTCACTGTCTTACTGGATGTTGTATATTGAAACAATGCAATCATATCGGTAACTGATGACTGGTTACACAAACTCTTTCTAAAACAACTAAGATTGTAGCAGAGGAGATAGATATCTTTTAGAAAATAAGTTGTTATAAATAGGTTTGCTTCACTATTGCATTGGGTTGTACCTGTAATAATAGTTGTAAGTGATTAAATAAATAAATAAATAAAGATAACAACAAATAACAGCTAAATTTCGTCATCAACATCATTTCCGCCGAAAGACGGCCACTGCTGGACATAGGGCTCCCCAAACGCCGCCACTTCGACTTCGACCATTACAACTAAATGTAATACGCAGAATATATATTAAATTATACGAAATAAGTAAAGGAATGGTGAAGCAGGTGGTGGTGAGAAATGAGTGGTTGCTTACGAATTTGCTGAAACGAAAATCGAAAACACAAAACGAAAATAATGATCTTTTCGGTTTTCAACAGGATTGTATTTAGTAAAAATAAAAGAAATAAGTACAGTGTCAATCTTTTAATAATTATATTTAACTGTTTGAAATTAAATAATATGCGAGAGAAAGCATTTTTTATCATTGTTCTTATTGTGAATAATCAATTACCGACACTTAAAAAAAAATTGCGGTTTATTTTGGTCGACTACGAAAATTGCCGAAAACGAAAATCGATCGGGCAATTACTAAACTAGGCGTTGCTAAGCTTTGGGGATTACACTGAGTCTATTGTAGTCAGGAATTACAAGGACGCGAACGCCCGCCCGTGGTAGAATTACGAAGGCTTTATAATAAATAAGCTGTGTTTACATTTCCATCAATAGTGTAAGGTCCGGCGTTTCTAAATTTACCAAAGAAGTAAACAACAATGGCCGCTCGAAATTGAATAAAATCGATATACAAGAACATTTATTTGTTTTCATATTCTCCGAGCTCTGAGCCTAATTAGACGAAAACAAACATTACTTAAAATAAATGTTTTTGTAAATCGATTTTATTCAATTTCGAGCGGCCATTGTTGTTTACATCTTTGGCAAATTTGGAAACGCCGGACTATAGGTATGATTATCGAAAGTCTTTCAGCAAACAAAAATGTTTACTAACACCAGTAGCTATTTATTTACGGCCTGTAAGAATAGCGTGTCGTTTCAGCAAATTAATTTGATAGCAATTTACTATAACAAAACAAACACTGTAACCGACATTCTGCTTATTTTCGAAGATCTTGAAATGGAACGTAGGCTCGTCCCCTAAGTATTACATGGCTATGTGAATGTTACTATAGGTACACCTCTGCCTAACCATTCCAGGATTACAGGCGTGATGTTATGTTATCCTGAAATGTGCCATGTTTCCGCAGAGAACCAATGTAACTGACATAGCCGAAAGAATTGCCAAACTTGAGTCGCAATGGGCAGAGCATATTGCTTGCAGAACAGATGGCTGATGGGACCGAAAGGTTCTGGAGTGGCGACCGCGTACCGGAAGACGTAGCGTTAGAAGGCCTTCCACAAGGTGGATCGATGACCTTGTGAAGGCCGCAGGGATCAGCTGGATGCGGAAAGCACAGAACCGGTCGAATTGGAGGTGCTTGGGGGAGGGCTATGTCCAGCAGTGGACGTCTTTCGGCTGAAATGATGTGCCATGTTTAGTGGTAAACCGTTCTGAATAAACGGTTACTGCAACACTGACATTGGCAAACAATTCAATTTGACAAAAGAATATAAACCGTTAGCGTGTCGCCGGTTGGAAAGCGTAGGGAAACCACATCTCTGTGACAAACGAACAAACAGTAGGTACTACAGTCAGGGAAAAGTGTTGGTTCGCCTATTGATAAATGATTTTATTTTTGTCGTTGTAGGTCGTACAAACAGCTTAACACATCAGAAATAAATAATGTTTTTAAAATTACATGTGTTTCGTGTTCCCTATCTGACTACTCTGAGAAGAAAGACCGAAAAAAAAAAGTCAGAGGTAGTCTCTTTTAAAGTCCAGATTATAATAATACATTATATAGAATTTATCTGGACTTTAGTCCTGTTGATTAGTGTTTAAAATGGCCTTTTGAGGAAAGAAACACACAGATATGAGTGGACCTGTCCGGTCAGTGCACGCATGTATTGACAGAAGACTACGTGCATTTGCCGTGTAGCCATTTCAACCATACCTGAATAAAGAATGACAGCTGTGATTTGAATATACGGTCAAATCAAGTTGACTGTCTGTTTGCTATAAGAGGGCTCGTGGCTAAAGGATAACAGCTGCACGGGTTGATAGAAGGCTTGACGCGATCGGTTCGTGGATGGGTGATATTGACAGTCGTTACGGGTAGTCAGAAATCCAAAAGTCTGACAACCAGTCTAACCATGGGGTATCGTGTTACCCAGTAACTGGGTTGTAGAGGTCAGACAGGCAGTCGCTCCCTGTAAAATACTGGTATTCAGCTGCATCTTGTTAGACTGAAAACCGACCCCAACAGAGTTGGGAAAAGGCTAGGCAGATTGATTGTCTATCACACTAATATTATAAAGGCGAAATTTTGTGTGTGTTTGTATGTTTGTTATTACTTATTTGATGATTGATTGATGATGAATTGTTTGATTTGGATAAAATTTGGCACACAGATAGATTATAACCAGGATTAACACAGGACACTTTTTATCCCGATATTCCCACGGGATCGAAACTTATGCGGGTGAAACCGCGGGACGCAGCTAGTTTGATATAAAAAAATCCATATCTCTTAACTACAAAGGCACTGTGAAACATAAAAATCAATATAAATAAACGTTTTAACATGTTTCAGCACCCCAATTGCGTAACACACTATCAATCGGAATCTGAATAATTTTGAAGCAAATTGCTATCCATTGCTTCATAAGTTCGAAAAATTTGTCTGCTCAACACGTAAATAACGCAATGAATGTTGTTGAACTGTCAAAATGAAACCGATTCCGATTGATAATGTGTTACGCAATTACCCCGCACTTTCCCATAAGGAGCTACAATTGGTATCTTTACAAAGTATAACACAAAGTCGCTCCCGCTGTCTGTAAGCTGAGATCTTTTAAACTTTGCAACGGATTTTAATGCACTTTTCAGCAATATATAGAGTGATTCAAGAGGAAGGTTTATATGTATAATACATGCAGTCATGCATATTATAGTGAAGAAAGTAAATAAAAGCCGAGACATTCAAAGATTTGTAATGTGATGTCGTAACAAACATATTTTTGTGCGCTTACATCGCAAAACCTTGCGAGATAGATCAAATTAATATACTACGGAATTGTTTATCTTAAAAAGATCGATAAAAAAGTCCGCGATGGTATATGTTTACCCACGGTAACCATTTTTATGTATTACATATAAACAAATATGGGTTATTTACCAAGCTATTTTAAACAATACAGTATTGTTCCTTATCCAATTAAATACATTAGATACGTTGTGCATTTCATGTAGATCAAAATTGCTCTTTACAACATATCATTAAACTGAATATCTTATAAGATATCAGAGATTTACAAAACGGGGCCAGAGCGGCTAGCAGGCCGGTACGAAGTTCGTACGGTAGGTACGTAAGTACGGGTCAGCTAGTTGAATAATATAAAATAGAAAATAAACAGAATGAAAGCAGTAAACAACAATTACGGCAGGAAATGGCCGACATGATGGGGAAGGATAAAGCAATTCAGTCATTTTGCAACAAACTGTCAAAATAATTATACAGGGTGTCCAGTAAATAGTACGACATATTGCAGGGGGTGATAGCTTGGGTCAATACCTACCAAAACAACATAATACATGTTCCGCAAAATGTTACGGATTTACAGTTATACAAAATTTTACGAAATATCGATAAATCTCTACCTTGAAACAGATTTTTAAGCATCTCGTAATGAAAAATTCCTTTTCTAGTATTTTTTTACATCAAATTATTCCTGAATAGTTACTCTACTCATTGACAAGTCCTTTTTGTATCAAAAATGTTGTAAAAAAAAATGTGTGTTTTGTAAGAATGCTTTCAAGAAATACTATGTTTTCTTTAAACTTTCGCAGAACGATTTTCTTATCGCTTAACAATAATCAACAGTAGTGAAAATAAAAAGTTACATTTTGCGGAACATAATATATTGTGTTGTTTTGATAGTTATTGACCCAAGCTATCACCCCCTGCAATATGTCGTACTAATTACTGGACACCCTGTATATTATTATGTACAAAGGCAGTTGGAGGTTCCCACAATATTATATTGAAATGTTTCAGTATTTTGTGGGAACCTACAACTGCTGGCATTGGTAATGGCTGAGTAGTAGTTTACGACGTAATAGTGTCAAATCTTATAATATCATTTGGTTTTAATAGGTTTTTATATTTAAAGAAAGAAAGAAAAACTATTTATTGCGACTCGTACAGGAAGATCACAAACTAAACTAAACACAGGCAAAAATAAAAAACCTAATTATATTTAAAAAAAGGAACAAAAAGAAAAAATAAACAGAAAGTCCTACACGAGGCCAAAAGGCTCCTATCTCAGCGCTGCGCGCTGGTAAAATGCGCGCAAGCTAAGTCTGCGCGCGTGTTTGAACTTCTAGACTATATCCCTGCCAGCACTTGTAATCACATTCGGCATAATAATGGCGAATATTTACTGGAAAACTCGGAACACAGCTCACTCTCTTGACACTTAATATAAACGTCGAGATGGCGTCAAACGATCATTTTCGATTTTGACAGCGCGCAGACTTAGTTTGCGCGGACTCTATTCTGATAGGGCCCGCTGTGATGTCACGAAATGTCACTGAAGAGTTAATTTTTTGTTACAACGCTGAAACCACCCGTCGGATTAAAAAAAGAAAACTTTTTGCATTTGATAGCCCAATTCGTGAGTGACTCACAAAATGAGACAACGCCATTGAACATCTTATAATAAAATCTTTATCCTCTTGTTTGTCTCATTGGGTTCCCCAGAATGAATGAACTTCAATGACGATATGGAGCCAATTATATTCGCACTGAGGGCTGTTTTTTTTTCCTTATTATCAACTCTATAAGTACTTACCTTATACCATTATTAATAATTCCTATGTTTGAAAAATTTGTCTGCTCGACAACGTAAATGACGTAATGAATGTTGTTGAGCTGTCAAAATGAAAGCCATTGCTACTGATAGTGTGTGTGTGTTACGAAATAACCCCGCTTAGCCGCAAAATGTATAAAGGTGCTAGAAGAGGTGTCCTCCTGAGAAACAGTTTGAATACTCTTCATCTTAAATAGACACTTCAACTATTATGAGACACGTAAGCAACGAAGATATCATTATGCCGATGTATGTAGCGATAGTGACAGATTGCAAGCCGTTCATAGGCATCGTAAAAACCCGTTAGCATCGATATTATAGCAAGCGCATGATAACCAGGTGGTGCAGGTACTCTGTGCGGTTTCCATGACGTGTGGGAAATTAGCGTTAAACGTCATGCTTTATATTTCGTTGAGCGATTGCTGATGACCAGCCCATTACTTAGAAAAGTCCCAACTTACTCGCTCACTGACTGACTCATCAACCAGACCAAACATTTGGACGCATACGACTACTGAAATGTTGCACAAAAGTTCTTTATGATGTAGACACGGGACCCAAACAGAGCGGACGAATTCGCTTATGGGAATCTTTAGATTTTCTGCATTGACATGACCTTTTATATGATTACGCAATACGCACTTAAATATCATAAACGTGTTTAAAAAAAAGTAGATGTTTTTTAGATGACTCGGAGGCAAAACTGATCTTGAGATAACTCAGAGAAGTGTTACAACCTTCGATAGGGTTTTGTGTTTCGGTAACATTTTGTCTTTCCTCGGTGCCAATCCATATGGGGGAGGAATCGAAGATTTAACTGTTAGAAGGTTTCTAATTGGGAAATAAGTAACAGATTGTCCGTTCCAAAAGTAACTTACTTTTCGCCCACTTGAATTATTTTTGATCATATCAGCTTAATATTATAAAATAAAGAGAAAAGATTAGAATATTTGTTTGTTACGCGTTCACGCTAAACAGCTAAACGGATTTGGATGAAATTTGGCAAATGGGTAGACCATGACGACGTGAATTAGGACATGGGATACTTTTATCCCGATATTCCCACGGGATCGAAACTTATGCGGGTGAAACCGCGGGTCTCAGCTAGTCAAAGTATAAAATAACACTATATAAAATGCAGAAATCCTGTCCAGCTATGGATTTTTGTAGAACTTGTACTGAAACCCCATCAATATGTAAGTGGCTGGTAATCTGACGACCTCGATAGACCAGACCACGGTCAACGCATCGCCTCACAAACCAGTCTGGAATATTCTTTTATTAATAACTACTTGTGCTTATGTGCGGTTATGTCGCGAATAAGTGATTGCGAGTTCGTTCGTGATTTTTATAAGAATGTAGTGGTAGACCACAGCTTTTGTTATTATTGCGAGCACTTTTAACATTGATGCAGCGCCATTCAAATCGGTAGACATAACATACATAATCAGCCTATAATGTTCCCACTGCTGGGACACAGGCCTCCTCTCGATGAGAGGGAGTGGGCCGTAATCCACCACGCGGGCCCAGTGCGGGTTGGTAGATGTCACATGTCTTCGAATTTTTGGTTCTAGAACATGTCGGTTTCCTTCACCGTTTTGAGAGCAGTGGTGATGAAATAATTTACACAAAGTAAAGCGCCTGTCTGGGTTCGAACCTACGACCTACAACTCGTAAGTCGCGGCCATTACCACTTGGCCACCACTACTCTAATCGGTAGACGATATAGAAGTATTTTTGGGTCCATTAAAATAGTCTCTGAAGTGATAAATGCCGATATGAGCTATGAATTCTCATAATAATTACAGTTCATGCTGACCACAGAATTCACGTCCTTGAATGCTGACATATATTACTTATGATTTATCTAGAAATAAATAAAAGAGGGGCTATTTCTGTATTTTTAAGAACGTTCCCATTCTATCTGTCTTAATCTGCCAAAACTACAATCAATTTGCATACATTTTTGACAAGTTTTAGACGTTGATTGTCTTTGCGACTTCTATTTGAACGTTTTTCAAGTACCTACGTGAATTGACCTTCTGCATTCCTTCCAGGAAGTTCCTAGCACAAATGACTATGCACTCTGTGACCTTTAATATCTTAGTGCCTTAAATTGACCCATTTCCTTGAATGAACTACGAAAGAGCCATCAAACGAATCTATCATGAACATGAGCGTTATTTGTTGGTAATGGGATTGCGAATCACATTACCAACGAATAGCGTTCAATTTTCGATCACGCTACGAACTTGACCTGCGCCTACGCATTGCGCTTGCTCAATTGACAAACGCACGAATATGTGTGCACGCATATCTCGATACTAAGTATGTTGTTATGTGTAAGCTAAGGAAACTTGTCTCGGTGACCGCTAACCCTTAAAGAAACGTCTCGAAGTTTGATTATTATCTTATTTGTTTATTTGGTACTAGCTTTAGCCCGCGGCGTCGTCCGCGTGGCTGTCGGAAAATATCTCACGGGAACGTACTACCAGAATTTTATTAAAAGTAACCTGTGTTAATCCAGTTTATAAACTATCTATTTGCAAAATTTCACTCAAACCCATTCAGCCGTTTTTGCGCCAATGCGGAACATACCTACATCTAGCTAGACAAACATTTTTTTCGGCATCAGACTCCTTCGCACACCTCGTAGCATATAGGCGACGATATCGCAGCGATACGCGGCGTAAGCGATGATATAACAGTTACTTGACTCCTAAGGTTTAATTCGTAATGCTAATTGCAAAGTTTAATAGTCTCGTTATTGTGCAGAGGCTTTTGTGAGCAAAGGTCAATTCAATTATTTCTTTAAGTGATTTCTGAATACATGGTTCTAAGCGGATCTCAATCGTAGAAGTTTTATGGGTATTTAATTACTCAAACCGCTAATGTGAACCTATTAAGTAACGGGACTACATGACCTAAAGCGTGGTCACTGTCGGACTGCATTGTAAAGAAAGAAGCGCGACGACACAACGCCGGTAATTTATTGCAAAATATGAAGCAATTATCTGTTTACAAAAATCTATTGATTAGACAAAAAAAAAATATAACACTATTACGTTAATATGTTGCTTGTAAAATAATCTGACAAAAAATCAGAATGATCGTTTGTTTAGTATGGTTTTTAATCGACAAACGGAACTTTTAGAGGTATCTTCGTGATTTTGTTCTATCCCATCAAATTAGTTGTATTATCTTTTCAACACACTATCTAACTAGTATATTCCTGAAGAATATCGAATTTTTTTCTGATTTTGTTCACTGTAGTCGATCATATACTTTTAGGCATTATAAAACTTGCGTTTAGGTCCTGTAGTCCCCTTAATAAGTTATTTATGCAATACTAGCATTTGCCCGTGGCTTCGCCCGCGTTTAGGTCGGAATTTATCCCACGGGAACATAATACTGGGATAATAATGTCCTAACCCCACCCTAATAGCTTAACACACAATCACAATCTGAATCATTTTGAAGGATATTGCACACAATACATAATACATTGCTTCATATGTTCGAAAAATGTGTCTGCTCAACAACGTAAATAACGCAATGAATGTTGTTGAACTGTCAAAATGAAAGCCATTGCTACTGTTAGTGTGTCACGCAATTACCCCGCTGGTCATTGTCTATCCGTGTGCGAAATTTCATCCAAATCCATTCAGCCGCTAAAGGTAACAGACAGACACACAGACAGGTAGAGTTACATTCGCATTTATATTATTAAGTATAGATTATAAAAGTCACACGTCTCGTTCATCCTTATAATAGTAGTTATAATATGATTGACAGACATAATTGAAAAGTGCGAACGCTAAAAGAACAGTGCTAATTTGAAGTGACACCACTTGCTCATCACTCTCGTACCTACCTATCGTCTGTAATCTCAATGAAAGAGTGTCGCTTGTGTCAGCTCTGTCCGTATTCGGATTATCTCAGGACAGCAAAACGTCTTGTGACGTGTCTCGCCAATTAATCGTGTAAGGCTCACTACAGATAGTTGCGATACTGTCGCGCGAATGAACGCTCATCTCTGGAGCCATATGTTAAAGCGACACTTCGCGTCATCGAGTATTTGTCCGACGGCATTCACGAATCACGATGGCATACACCATTATCTTTATCGATTTTAACACCATTTTGTTTACTTTTAGGGTTCCGTACCTCAAAAGGAAAAACGGAACCCTTATATGATCATTTCGTTGTCCGTCCGTCTGCCAGTCTGTCAAGACCCTTTTTCTCATATATCAATATCAAATTGAAATTAATATCAAATACGTAGGTCCACGGTCCCTCGAAGCTCCAAAAATATCAAGTTTTAACTTTAAGTCAACGCAATAAAAAATAATACGACCTTTTATGTGACATATATTTTGATACTTGCGAATAAATCTAAACCTACAGTGTACTTTGCGTTGACTTAGAATCATGTTTGGCAAGAAGCAAGGTCTCACAGCACAAGTAATGGAAAAAGTCTGAAAACCGTTGATTTGTAATTTTTATTACAATAAAAAAATGCGATTATAAACTTACATTTGCAATTGGAGATTTAACCGTGAGTCCGTGACATATATTATATCGATGTGGAACAGTTTTTTAACTACAATGTTAAGTTGGTTTTTGCCATAAATTTATCCCATCTACAGGTTTATAACTGTTGTAATTTTGTATTTGAGAAGAAAAAACGTGTTTCATCAGGTTTGTTATTTTTATTGAAGTATCAGGTAACCTAGTTACATAGAATAAAGAAGAATTTTGAATACAGTTAAAAGAACAGTATAAAGCCAGTATTATTACAACACGCCCCCTTAATCAAAATTCTCACAAATAAATAACATAGGTATACAAATGGACTCAAAATATACCAATTAAAAAAAAATGAAAATGTATACTAAATGCTGAAGTAAACGTGTAAAAATATATTTACACTAAACCTAAGCCTAGTACACATCTAACATGTGCCACACGCTGCAATCCTTTAGTTAAGATGTCAGCTGGCATATCACTTGATTTGGTATATTTTAAGTTTACCGAATTATCACTAATCTTTTCTCTAATAAAGTGATATCTGGTATCTATATGTTTCGTCCTATGGTGGTGTACCGGATTTAAGGCCAAACTCTGTGCACTCTGACTATCGGTACAAATAGTAACAGTATTAGGTAATAACTTTTGCCTTACCATAGGATCTGAAATTAATTCAGTGATAAACCTCCTTAAATAAATCACTTCCTTCGTAGCTTCAGTTATTGCCATATACTCGGCTTCCGCTGAGGACAAAGCTACGGTTTGCTGCTTCCGCGAGGCCCATGAAACCGGACTGCCTGCTAATTTGAAACAGTAACCTGTATAAGAACGGCGATCTATATTACAGTTTGCCCAATCGGCATCGCAAAATCCTACAAGGGGCATACTTGACTTTTTATAACAAATCGAGTAATCTAAAGTGCCTTTTAGATATTGTAAGACTCTCTTTGCGGCTAACCAGTGAGTCTTGTTGTACCGAGTATTGAACTGACTCAGGTAACTAGTCGCGTATGCGATGTCTGGACGAGTATTAACACTCAGGAACATGAGGCAACCAATTAATTCTTGATAGGGATACGCTTCTACATTATGATCACTATCAATGCTGGTACTGACCTCCAGTTTTCCAGATAATGGAGTTGCACATGTTTTGCAATTCTCCATTCCAAACTTTTGTAAAAGATTATTTATATAATTTTTCTGATGTACTTTTATTTCATCATTTTTTCTGGTTATATTTAAACCAAGATAATAGCTTAAATAGCCCAAATCTTTTATCGAAAAATATTTTTGCAAGTCATTTTTGACGATGTCAAACGTCTTGTCATTACTGTAAAAAACAATTATGTCATCGACATAGACTGCAACGATAACCAACTCTTTTCCAAAAAGTTTCGTATACACACATGGTTCAGATATAGTTTTCACAAAACCAAAAGATGATAAAGTTTCATCTAACTTTATATTCCAGGCACGTGGAGCTTGTTTAAGTCCATACAAGGATTTTTGTAAGATACACACTTTGTTCTCCATACCTTTTACTTTAAAACCTTGAGGTTGCTCCATGTAGACCTTCTCTTGCAGATCTCCATTTAAAAATGCAGTGTCAACGTCCAAGTGACGCATCTTCAAACCCAATTCGACTGCGAGAGCTAGTAGAGTACGCAAGGAGGAGTGCCGCACGACAGGAGCAAATGTTTCAGAATAATCTACACCTGGCGTCTGGGTGAATCCCTTAGCAACTAATCTTGCTTTGTACTTCACAACATTTCCTGCTGGATCTTTCTTTAACTTATAAACCCATTTACATGGTATAACTTTCTTGTTTTCTCTGTCAACCAATTTCCATGTGTTCAGCTTCATCAATGAATTATATTCATTCGTCATTGCCATCTGCCACTTCTCAACATCATCAGCCAATGTAGCCTCATTATACGTTCTAGGCTCATCAGACGCTTGACTAGAAACTTGGTATGAGAAGTAATTAGGAGGTTTCCGGTCTCTTGATGGATATCTACGTTGTCCATCAGTTTGACTAGTAGAAACTACTGCTTCCTCAATTGCCTCAAAAAATTGTTCAGTTTCAGCAGTCTGATCTTCAGTGACATCAGTATGGCCTGGAGCTGGTTCAACAGTGACCACTGGAATATGTTCAAAAGACTCTTGAACTGTACTAGTTTCTTCCTGTATATTCAGACTATTATAAAGTACTAAAGGTTCAGTAGAAGTCTTAGTATTGTTGACATTTCTATTATTTAAAGAAGAAAAACAATCTTCAAAAAATGTAACGTCTCTAGACTTTTGTAAGGTTCTAGGACAAGATGAGTTTCTAAAAAGATAACTATTAGGATCTTCTGTATAGCCTACAAATATAGCTTCATCAGCTTTAAGATCCAATTTCTTACGGTTACAAGAAGGTATGTGTATAAGAGCTCTACACCCAAAAACTCTGAGATTACTTAGGTCTGGTTTGCAACCATTCCACAACTCATAGGGAGTTTTATTATTTAAGGCACGGTGTGGGCATCTATTCTTCAGGTACACAGCCGTTCGAACAGCATCTTCCCAAAAGGCCTTAGAAAGATCGCTTTCTGCCATAATTGAGCGTGCCTTTTCTACAATTGAGCGATTAGTGCGCTCGGCAACACCATTCTGCTGAGGGCTATATGGTACCGTAGTTTGATGCTGAATACCACAAGATCTAAGATAACTTGAGAATTCACTATTGACGAATTCCTTCCCATTATCCGTCCTTATTGTTTTAATTTGAGCCCCAGTTTGTCTTTCAACCATAGACTGGAAGTGACAAAATTTATCCTTTACCTCTGTCTTAGAAGAAATTAAATATACAAATATATTTCTCGAAAAATCGTCTATAAAAATTAAAAAGTATTTATTACCCTGAAAGGAGCTAACTGACATTGGTCCACAAAGGTCAGAGTGGATCAGTTCTAATATTGAAGTTGCTCTTTTATAAGTAATCGCTTTAAACGGTTTTCGAGCTTGTTTCGCTTGAACACAAGCAACACATGGATTTTTATCCACATCCTTATAATCAATAACCTTATGACTATTTTTCAGCAGATTCATACCGATGCGACATAAATGACCTAAACGCTTATGCCATACCTGATACCTAGAGATAGAATCAGAGTGCACATCATAGGCTCTAAATTGGGGAATATTCACCGCACAATCAAGTGTGTACAATCCACCACAGGGCGAGCCATGTAGAACCGCATCACCTGTAAAGGAGAAGGTTTTTGAATTAAATAAATTACAACCAGACTTATCAAACATTACAGTAAACCCTTTTTCTACTGCTGTCTTCACAGATAGAAGATTTGTTTGCAAGTTAGGTACATACATCACATCATTAATTATATTGACGTTGTTTTCGGTATTTATAGATATTTTACCGATGCCTTCAGCGTCAATCTTAGTCCCGTTTGCAACTGTTACCTTATTATCAATAGGCTTTAAGTCTACAAACCAATCTCGTCTTGAAGTCATATGTTTGGTAGCGCCTGAATCAATGTACCATTTGTCCATATCATAATTATTCGTTGCTCCTAAAGCAGACACAGAGGTCGAGTCCTTATTAGTGGGATTCTTCCTTTTCGTGACCTTCTTTTTCATTATAGGACAGTTTGGTCTCTTGTGACCAGGTTCTCCACAACCATAACACACAATTTTCTTTGCCTTTGACTCAACAGAAGAGGCATCAACCTTTGACTTCATAGCTGTCTCCAGTTTTATCGAGCTTTCCTTGGACATTTCGTTCAGTAATTTGGACTTTACCAGTTCGGTGGTAACGTTAACATTATTATTTTCGAGAGCCATAATCAATGGGTCATATCTCGACGTTAGACCTCCCAATAGAATTGCAGCAATGGACGCATCATCTATTATTTTGTCTATATCCGCCAAATCTTGGGCAGTGGAAATAACAGAATTGATATACGACTCAATATTATTATCAAAGTCTTCAAGTCTCAATCTGTATAACTTCCGTTCTAAATGTAAACGCCGACCCATACCTTTGTCTTCATAAGCATTTTGTAGAGCTTTCCATGCTTCAGCTGCAGTAGTTGCACTTCGCACATGCGTAATTGCAGATGATTCAAGGGTAAGACAAATTTTAGTTAGTGCCTTTTGATCGCTCCTCATCTTTGTGACATTGGAAACGTTCATCCCTGTTGGGTAGCCACTGACCGCTTCCCACAACTCCTCATGCATAAGGTAATTACGCATTTTAAACTTCCACGTGCTATACCCTTCTCTATTATGTAGGGTGAACATTGGAATTGAGGAACTACGCATACCTCGCTCATTTGTGTCTCCATTTGGGTTCGCCATCTCAGAAGAGTACTCGAAGAACTATTTTGTTTCGTACCCAAAAAAAAAATCGCACAAATTTCACTTCAACAAATTATTACCTACACATTTTTTTTATTAAACAAATACTTGAGCTACCATCGTGCTGATAACGATTTGTTGTAATTTTGTATTTGAGAAGAAAAAACGTGTTTCATCAGGTTTGTTATTTTTATTGAAGTATCAGGTAACCTAGTTACATAGAATAAAGAAGAATTTTGAATACAGTTAAAAGAACAGTATAAAGCCAGTATTATTACAACAATAACTTTGATATAAAGTAATAAACCTGTTTCGTAACTACAGGTAAAATACTGTGCGATTGTAAGACCATCTCACATGTAAAATTACTCTTAGCGTACTAGCCAGTTTATTGGTATTTGGGGAGCCCAGAATGCGCTAAACGTACTCATATACCTACAAGATGGCAGGGACATCGACGCGTAAACTGAAACCACGAATTCTGAACATGATTTTAGACCCACCGTCTTCGATCAATAGTGCTATTATTGATCGAAGCCTACCGTTGAATTTATTTGACGGCTAACAAAAACAAAATCAGCTGTTTCATAGAAAAGTGCAATAGCTACGCGGTCAAAATGTATAGCACAGCAATTTTGCTTTTTTAATAACCGACGAAAAATTTCAACACGGGGCTACAGTATCATGTACTGAATCCATGGTAACAGCGGGGTAACTGAGTAACACACTATCAGTAGCAATGGGTTTCTTTTTGACAGTTCAACAACATTCATTGCTTTGTTTACGTTGTTGAGCAGACACATTTTTCGAATATATGAAGCAATTGCTTTGCAATAGGTATCCTTCAAAATGGTTCAGATTGAGATTGATAGTGTGTTACGCAATTAGGGTGCAGGTTGCGCGTCGATGTCCCTCCTGCCACTCTGTATGTTTACGTTTTCGGATTTTCCATGCCGCTTGTGGCAGTTGGAACGCGCCAGTCTGGTGTAACCGTGTAAGCCTAAAGGTGTTGTGCAGTCACATCTCGCGGGTTCAAGCGCCTATTGGCGTCCTCCGGCCATTTTCCTCAATTGGTTCTTATAAGTAACGGGCTATATTTACAACAGAAACGTGTTGGGGCATTCATCGCTGGTGCCATGAGAGATTTCTCAAAGATCAAACCTAGACACGACTACACACTTAACACAATGCTCATACGCGTAATAACAATTAAACTTCCATTGTGTCATTTGTGTCTCGTTCAGTGTCCTTCACCGATTAACAATGTTAAGACGACGCCGCGCCGATGGGAATCACTTCTGTATATAAGGTGCTATAAAAATATCTGCCACGGCTTCAATGGGAGACAGTGTTCTGTATATAGATTACAAATATTACAACAGTAATGATACATTATTGATCTTGTCATAATTTTTCTCATACAAAAAAATGTGCATATAAATTTGAATTGATTTAGTGGTATGAAACCGTCCCATAGTACCTAATTAGCTGTTACCGCACCGTCATTTCATTTCACAAAATGTGACGAAGCGACACATCGCGTGTAGTTTGTGAGCCACGTTAGAGCCTGTGCACACCACGTTTTTTAAACGCGCCGTCGACGTGTGTTTTAGAAACGCGCGTCGACGGCGCGCTTTTATCCTACAGAGCAGTTTGTTGTCGTTTGTATCGATACAAACGCGATGCTAACGCGCGTTTATATCGCTACAAACGCGATTCAACGGCGCGTTTAAAAAACGTGTGGTGTGCAAAGGTCTACAGGCTGCGTCTGACTTGCGTGTGTATCGCGTCTGTATCGCTACAAACGCGATTCAACGGCGCGTTTAAAAAACGTGGTGTGCATAGGCCCTTATGCAGAATAGAGTAAATGTTTATTTAATTACTTTATTTTCTCAAATTGATTTAACTATTCCGGGGTACAAAATTTCTTCACTACTGTAATCTATATACAAAATACTGTCTACCACTGAAGCCGTGGCAGATATTTTTATAGCACCTTATATAATAATAAAGCTGAAGAGTTTGTTTGTTTGAACACGCTAATTTCTGGAAAACCACTCAGATTAAAAAAAATATTTTTGCATTTGTTGAGGAAGGCTATTAAACATCATGCTTGGACCCTTAAGGGCCGAGCAAAAAGAAAAATTCACAGATTTCGTGCCTCACACGACTATCGAGCACATTGGAAATGAATCTACGGAATTCGAAAAAATATTGTCGCTGAGCGACGAGAAAGTCGGGATAAGGAAAAGGTTACAAAATAAAACTACAATGTTGAATGATAATGTCGTTCTGACTTTTTTCATAAAGGTTAGGCTACCGGGCAAACCCTTAACCCGATCGTCTTTGTTTTAGGCTGAAATTGTAGCTGACTAAATTGTCCAGAGGAGTTTTTCTCAAATTTTTTATATCATTCTTCGTTTCCAAAATATCGAGCGCCAAAATCAAAAATTCGGAAAAAATGTTTTTTTTTTCACTATTTCGGAAATAACTTTTTTCATTTTTTACTTTCTCGAATAATTCTTTTTACATCTTACAGCTCTCTTGAATACGCGTCTATTGAGCCTTTTTTTGAATATCATGTCTTTACAACTCTCCGAGATATACGGGGATCGCACTTTTTCGTGAAATCGGAGCCTATACTGGAGCGAACGAAAACACATTTCCAATGTCAAAAAGTCGGAAAGAACTCTTAATCGAAATCTAAGTAATAGCGCGGGCGGGCGATGCGTCGAAATATATAATTATGATGATGATCACAAATTAGCTAATCTTAAATACAATCGCTTTATGGTAACAAACAATCGGACTTCCGATCGATACTTATGTGTTAACAAGATTAATAGCGCGTAATAATACACGTAAGAAGGTACAATACATTTCAATGCATGTTTCCTATTTAGTAAACAAATATGGCGTCAGAGTAAACAAACAGGTGGGCAGGTACACAATGGGTAGTCAGGTGACGAGTGAGATAACCATGATAAGTATGATAACACTCAGTGGTGCAGGTAACTATTTGTTGACTAATGTAATAAGTTTTATATGCTCATAATCACTTCTACGAATATGAATTTTATACACATACTAGGGTTCACATTCATATGAAACGTTTACTTTAGGGCGAATTTCACCAAACTTTTATACCTAGAAGAAGTCTTATCCTTAGAATAAATTTTGAATTTTTTGTAGTTTTTCCATACAACTATCAGACGTCAATTTTTTACCATAGATAAAAAATATCTGACTGGTAAAATCGGCTCAAAGCGTAGTAAAGTCAAAAGGCGGTCTATGAATCTGCCTTGTGCTTTTATTTTCTATGCTAGATCGGTAAAAATACTTGAACGTAATGTGCTCAGAGTGGAATACCTCATAAAACTAGCTGTTGTACCTCAAACTCAAAGCATTTATCCTTACATCCTTATCCTTACATAGTATAAAACAAAGTCGCCAAAATGTCTGTACGCACATAACTTCCGAATGACTGCACCAAATTGGATAATTCTTTTTTTATTATATTCGGTATTGACAGGACAAGGTTTTTGTGAAAGAAAAATTCGGAAATTCGAAAAAAAGTTGCACTCGTGCGAAGCTGGGGAGGGCCGCTAGTTTCAAATAACTCAACTACAGGCACTTTTGAATTGTCAAGGGCTCGGTCAGTCAGAATGATGAAGCTAACCTCTCACGTGAGCTAAAATCTAGCAGTGCTACTGCTAAGCATGGGGTAGGTACCGGTTCGATTCCCGAGTCGGGCAAAGCGATATTGGGGTTTTCAATCTGGAGTTTCTCAGTGGCAGCCCGGTGTCTGGATTTGTGCCCGGTTGATGGCAATAGGCTTGCTCCCTATTACATGGGATTTAAACATATACAGGATGGAAAAATCGGGAACCCCCAAATATTCCGAATTTCGATGTTCCGATTTTCAAGAGTCCGAATTTCATAATATCTAAGAATTAAAATGGCTATTATTAAAAATCACGAAATTTTGTTTTACAGATAGTCATAAATGCGATTTGTTTGTTTTGCGATTAATGAACGCGCCGTTGATGCGCGTTTGTAGCGATACAGACGCGATACGCACGCAAGTCAGGCGCAGCCTGTAGACCTTTGAAAGAAATTTGACAGATTGTAGTACGAGTAGGTTGATGTGCTCGCGTCTGTACAATGAGAAGTTAGCTTATACTGGATATTAATACCTTGATATGTCGTAGTGCATATGTCGCAGCCAACTGGTTAAATGAGCCGTTTAGTTATCCGCCTGGCCTTTGGAAGTAGTGCTCGCCTCGCTTCGCTCTCTTTGCTCGCACGCGGCTGATCACAGTTCTAATCTAACTTAACCCATTTGGTCGGAGTGCCCTGGCTTAATTACTGCGACCAATTCGGCTCTCGCGTGATTGGTTACAGTTCCAACTTAAACTATAATATTGAATCATTCAGGCCGTTAGTTGAACGACCGCCGTTTAGTTAAAAGGCTAGGCGGTCAACTAAACGGCTGCGACACATACATGATTATCATCACAAGTAACATGATTTCATAGGTGTCGACCATATAAATATATTAGAATGTTTATATTTCTATAGACACCATAGAAATATAAAATTCTATTCTAAAAATAGACCATACTTGCGTGACCAACATAATGCATCACCATCATAGATATCCGTGATCACCATCATCATCTGTCTAGCCTTTTCCAACATGTTGGGGTCGGTTTCGAATCTAACCGGATGCAGCTTAATACCAGTATTTTACATGGAGCGACTGCCTATCTGACCTCCACAACCCAGTTCCTGGGTAATACGAACCCCTTGGAAAGACTGGTTGTCAGACTTTCGGGCTTCTGACGACCCGTAACGTCTGTCAAAGGTCCACGAATGACAGGCGGGACCAACTGCTTTACGTACTATCCGAGGCATGGAGGGGTCTTGTTATGTACAGATGGTCACCCATCTACGAACCAATCGCGGCAAGCGTAGCTTAACCTGATCGATCGAACCGTGCGGCTGTTCTTACTTAGCCACAAACCCCCTCAACATAATGCATCTTACACGTAACATAATTGTTTGATTGATCATATCGCGTGCAGTAATATGAATTCAATTAATCGTAATTCTTAATTCTAAGAAATCCTTTGTTCTGAATGTTGAGTGGCCCTAATCTTGCGAACATCGTGGTAATTGATTCTCAAGGCGACTGATGTGCGGCTGGCTATTTATATTGATATTGGCAGCTTATTACCCTTATCACGTACAGATAATGTTTATAAATGATCCTTGATTAGTTTAGGCAGAGTAGAAGGTGCAACTTGACTTATGTGATGATAAACGCAGTTACAAGCCTCAAGTAAATGTTGACAAGACAGGAAGGTCAACATTGCCTTGGATGACGTAAAAAGGAAAAAAAATCCAAACAATGCGTGCTATTGATTTCCAATTGCAACAGTATCCACTATTGTGCACGTGAAGCGTAACTCGATAGATTCATTGGTATAGGGATTGATCCGTCACGCCAGTTGTTCGCGGAGGGGACGGTTTGTGGAGTCTGGTCAACTGGACATACATTCAAATTTCTGTAGCGTCAGAGTGCGGCGCTTGCAACTTCTGCTCAGATTCGGTTCATTTTTGTTGGCTCTGCTCTCTGCGTAGCTCATTTTTTTACCCAGTTTCAAAAAAGGAGGAGGTTTATGTTATGCATATGGCGAGTACGTTTTTGAAGTGAAAACTTTTTTAGGCGCGTTGGGCATTTCTTGAGATGGGAGAAAACCATTGAATTCGCGCCACTGTTACCGTAACCGACACCGCTTCTGATGTGTTCGGCTATCCTCGGGATGTACTCGGTTTTAATGTATATATCCGATATGTCAGTGAGTGATGGGCGGCTAAGTATTCTGTTTGTGTTTTGTTTTCACTTCTGTCGGCACTCCCGGAGTGCCACTGTTTTTTTTTTTGTATTTCCTTTTATTAGACTGTGTGGTAACAGAACAGTATTTCTTTCATCTCTGTAAACACCTCGCTGCTACTGTGAAAATTGGGCAACAATTCCTTGCCTTTTAACAGTGACTAGCGACAAGCCCTTCGCAAGGTTTTTACGACTTGACGAGACATCGAGATTTCTTATATTATTTATACAATTACTGTTTTAATACCTAATTATGTACAGTTGCATACAAGACTTTATCTAAACCCATGATATGAATCCTCTATAAAAGGTTCTGAAACAGTTTTTTGAGTCGAGTAACAAACATCCAAACATCTTCACAAACTTTGACTTTTATTTTATAATATTATATGGACTTTAAAAGAGACTGTGACCTCTGAGTTTGTTTCGGCCTTTCTTCTCAGAGTAGTCAGATAGGAAACGCCGACCTCATCTAGTTTTTAAAATATGATTGACGTGTAAAAGTGTTTGTGCAAACCTACTTACAGAAATAAAATAATTTATCATTTATCATTATCATTTATAGTAGGATTATACGTACTCATAAACTTTCCGAAATTCATTGTCTAATTGATAGTGAAAACCGAATTAAAATTAATTGTGCAGTTTAGGAAAACAACGCGTTCACACAGATAGAGTTCATAAATCAATAATTTACATACATACATATAAATTCACGCCTTCTTCCTAATGGGACTAGGCTGAAACTACGGAACGCCGCCTGCTACGATCCTTTTGCCTCGTTTACGTTCATACAATTGGTCACACACGCACGCCGGTTGCGAGTACTACGCACCTGACCCTTCTTCTTTAATTTATTATTATGTATATGTAGATGAGTCCTCGTTTCTTAAAACCTGTAACTAAGTGATGCTTTGATGATAATTATCACAAATTGTACCTATACAGAGTGAAATTGAAAACATGCGACAAATCGAAATGGGAGATTGTACTCATCATTATGAACAACTTTTACTCGTACTATGGGACCAAACCTGAAATCGCGAAAAAAAAATCAGCTGTTCCCTACATTTTGAAGAGTTATGCGAACATAAATGTAGGGAACAGCTGATATTTTTTTGACGATTTCAGGATTGTTCCCATAGTAAAAGTTGTTCATAATTATGAGTACAATCCCCCATTTCGATTTGTCGCATGTTTTCAATTTCACCCTGTAGAACAAAAAAGTCTGCAGCAAAACCATGTTTTGTATAGTTTTGCCATTGCTCGTTTTTAAAATATACATTTGCGAAGAGGTACCGTAGGAGAAAGTCATTTGATAACTCTTTCGTTGTTATGAAAATGTTATGTCGGCACTGTAGCGACACCACAGTAACAGTAAACCACACACAGCAAAGTTGGGTTTGGTACAAATTAGCTTTCGCCCGCGGTTTCGCCCGCGTGGTTGTCGGAAAATATCCCACGGGAACGTACTACCGGGATTAAAAGTACCCTGTGTGTTAATCAAGATTACAAACTATAAGTGCATGGCCAGACAGCAAACTCGGGCGCGGGACAAGCGCGGCACGGCCGCTTACTCAAACATAAGAACTTCATTTGAGCGCCCATAGTGGACACGCGGGCGCCGGGCGCGGTGAGCGGTGCGGGCTGCTTGGCGCGGGAAGCATGCGGGGAACTCACGCCATAGCTCGTTCATACAAGTGGCCGCAGTGAGTGTGCGGAAGGCCCGAGTGGGACCGCGGTCCTCAAACTAGTTCGAGCTTTTTTTCTAGTAAAAATAAGTCTTCTTCATCCATATTATATTTTGACAAACACTGGACGCGACAACACTCCGATCGAAGCCGCGGTCGACTGCGGACAGGCAGATCGGGCACGTTCCCACACCAGCGCCGCTCCCCCCCCCCCCTCCCCCCCTCCCCGCGCTGCCAGTCTGGCCAAGCACTATGTGTGCCAAATTTCAGCCCACCGCAATTGGTTTACGCGGCACACGCCAGTAAAGCTCCCAGTTGACATGATTTTTTCTGACATCTTCAACTATCTTCATCATCATCATCAGCCTATAGCTTTAGCAGTCCACTGCTGGATATAGGCCTCTCCTATTGCACGCCATTCAACTCGATTTTCGGCAACTCTCATCCAGCTGCTACCAGCCATCCTGCGAAGATCGTCGCTCCACCTAGCCTGAGGGCGTCCCACCTTACGTTTACCGATTCGCGGTATCCACTCAAGAACACGTCTACTCCAACGGTCATCGGTTCTACGGCTAATATGGCCGGCCCATTGCCACTTCAGCTTGCTTATTCATGTCGACAACTTTGGTTCTCTGCCGGATCACCTCGTTGCGGATTCGATTCCTCAGAGAGACTCCAAGCATAACCCGTTCTTTAGCTCGCTGAGCGACCTTGAATTTATGGACCAGCCGTACCGTGAGTGTCCACGTTTCGGCTCCGTAAGTCATAACATAATTGGCACTGGTCTAGGCTGAAGGCTCTGTGGAATACGCGACGAGAACAGCTAACTACCTTAGTAATATTTCAATTTTATTTTGTAACTGACCAGGAACTTTATCGTAGGTGGTGAAACAACCCATCTATTCTATTAAAATGTCAACTTGAAACCTAAGGTCAATTCCTAAACTCAGGTGGAATGACAGCTCACTTCAACCAAGTTTTCACGGTGAGATTTTTACAGAATAATCCTGCAGATACTTGGTATTAAATAAATACTTACCCCCTTACTAATAATAGTTACACAACGCTTTGTCTTCTTCTTTCGAAAGTCAAATCACTGACGACTAAAAGAGAGAAATCAGTGTGTAACTATTCATCTGATATAATACGTTTATTAGTAAGGGGGTAACTGTATTTAGTTAGCGTAACGGTTCAGCCTCTTCTATCTTAAAACATCTTCAGCTGTTCAAGATTGAAAGAGGTAACCTATACCTGCCCATTTTCATTAAGCCATAATATCATATCGTTTGCAATGAAGCTCAACGTCGCCTTTATAATTATCTCCGGGTAAGGAAGGAGCTTGATAAGCAACCTGTAGAGAAAGCTTGGCAGGTGTAGCGACATGAATATTTAAATAATAAACTGTACCTTTATGCTACTGGACAATTTCCCAGATTGTCGCTATTTTTGAAGTGAAAATGTCTTTAGGCGCACTTAGCGCTCCTTCTGAACAGCAGGCCTACCACAAGCTCTTAACCCGATCCATTTTAGGACCTAAACTGAACTGTTCTTCTAATTCGTACCATGACGTCAGTTTAACGATTCAGTTTAGGCCGTGCCATCTGCTGACAGCGATTGTCCCAAACTGAGTCGCAAGTTTTGGTTTCATTCATACTTGTTTGGTACCATGACGTCCATAGAGCAGCTCAAGCGATGCAGTTTAGGAACCTAAACTGAAATGTCTTGTTTTTGAATTGTTTTTAATTAGATCATGGTAAGCCACCTGAACCGTTACGACGGGTTGGTGATGCTGAATCGCGTGTACTCGACTGCAGTCGTAAGTTTTCTCTTCTATCATTTAGTAATAAGCACACCCCCTGTTTTTTTCTGGTGCTTGAACTACGATGATTTGTTAAGTGGTAGTGACCTAAAGCGTGGTCTTTGTCGGACTGCATAGAAAAGAAAGAGAAGCGCGATGACACAAAGCTGGTAATTGATTGGAAAATATGAAGCAATTATCTATTTACAAAAAATCTATTGTATGGACTAAAAAAATTATACACTAGTGCTTTACTATGTTTCTTGTAGAATAATCTGACAAGAAATCAGAATGATTGTATGTATATTAGTATGGTTTTTATTGTAAAAAGAAAGTTTTTAGAGGTATCTTCATGATTTTTTTCTATCGTATCAAATGAGTTGTATTATGTTTTCAACACACTATCTACCTAACATATAACCTGAAGAATTTCATATATTTTCTGATTTTGTTTACTGTAGTCGATCATATACTTTTATTGCTTCTAAAACTTGCGTTTTTTGCGTTTAGGTCCTGTAATCCCTTTAAGTATTCGTTTACGTTCATACATCTGTTCATACACACACGCCGGTTGCGAGTACCACGCACCTGACCTTTCTGAACAGCGTCACCAATAAAGTCACTATAAATATTATATGCCCTTCTACGGCGTCCCCTCCCGGTGATTTCAATCACATCTGCCTTGTAAATACTTCTTGTTTGTTGCCTTTCATTCATCCTCTCAGGTTGAGCTTGGTCGTGTTGAGAGTCTCACCAATCCTATCGCAATAATATTCATGATAAAACGTCAAATCAGCACCTTAGTACAATCACAATTTGTGATTGGTTGTATTTTAACCGTTCAAAAGTTTTAAGGTGCAGTCTAAAAGGTGTAAAAAAGCATTTAGAACGTTTCCAAACGCTTTTTTAACATCTAACTAAATAAAATTTAGATTAAGGTGAAAAAAAAATCATTTCTTTAATATTATTGCAATTCATAAGATCACTACAGAGCTATATTTCATAATGTAATTTAGTTTTATTAAAAATCAAAACGGCGAAAATATGACAGCTTTAATACGACGTTGCCGACTTTCAGAAGGCACACTTTTGAACTGCGGCGTAAGGCCAAAAATAATAATTTATGGTTGACTATTAAAACGAAAGCTATTGCGATTTTACAGCAAGTAACTGATAGGTACTCCACGAACTAATAGATAGAAACATAAATAAATTCACAAGGTAATAATATCTGTGTCACAGAGTACCTACTTACCTATTGTTTATTTCAAAAAGACCAACTCCGCAACTCGAAACTCATGTTCCTCAACATACATTGTCGAATTTAAAAGTAGTCACTCAGTGAGGCATTCAACAATATATTATTAACATAATAACAGTAAATAAACGAAAGTTATTCCATTGACACAGCATTACCAGAACTCATTCTGTCTGTTGTAAACAATGGCGTTGCGCATGAGTTAACTGCCATGCCGGTGGACGGACGCGTCCCTAAATACAATGTGACTGGTTAAACGACGGATAAAATCTATGCTCATATAGAGGTATGAGGAACAGGGTGAAAAGTTCACTCATTCTCCATAGAAAAGTGAGGGCCCTCCGACCAGACGGGTTATGTATCTGGTGGGCTACTGCCCGATGATTGATATCGGGACGTTGTATAATTATGCTAGTCGCGCGGTGCAGTCTGCTTGCCCGATGCAGGATTTTGCGTGACGTCAGTGTGATGCGTAGTTCAAATGTGGCGATGTAGATGCCCACAGTCACGAAGTTAAGTTCAGAAGAAAAACTGACCACCAGTCTTACCAAGGGGTATTGTGTTACCCTGTACCTGGGTTGTCGAGGTTACATACTAGGCAGTCGTTCCACGTAAAATACTGGTATTCAGCTGGATTCGGTTAGACAAGAAGCTGATCCTAGCATAGGATCGCAATCACTGTCCATTCCAAGGTTGCCTGGAAGAGATCGCAGAAAGCGATAAGGCTGCCCATTGTATGTTTTATGTGAATCATCGTTTTTATTGTTATGTTTTTCTGGTGTACAATAAAGTATATATAAATAAATAAATAGGTTATCATTATTTAGCTAATATCTAGCGGACTTTATACTTTTATTTGATCCTTATTTTTTGTTTTTATCTGATGTACGGTGTCTTTTAGTCTGTGCTAATTAAATGTATTTTCTTTCTTTTTTATCATTTGACTAACTTAATCTTCTAACTCCAAATCAAAAGTTCCATTGACAACCTTTGGGTATTTTTGATGTGGACGTTTTTCGGCTGAGATTATTCATCATTTCAGCCACACACAGCTTCCTTTGGGTATTTTTCAGTGTGGACGCACACAGCTGCACATAGGCCTACCCCAAGCATCGTCACATCGACCGGTTCTGTGCGTCTTGCATCCAGCTAATTCACACTTCACTGGGATTCCCAGTAACAAAAGTGCAAAAATGCCTATCCTGACGCATAGGTCAATAAAAATACTATCACACTAATCTTATAAAGGCGAAAGTTTGTGTGTGTGTTTATATGTTTGTTACTTCTTCACGCTCAAACGGCTGTACCAATTTTGATAAAATGTTGAATGGAAGTAGCTGACACCCTGGATTAACATAGGTATAGGCTACTTTTTATCCCGATATTCCCACGGGATCGCAACTTATGCGGGTGAAACCGCGGGGCGCAGCTAGTTCTGGAATAAATGCTCTTGCATCATTAGTCATTACGTATCTTAGCATTTCTGAGAACTGTCGCAATGAAAGAAAACATTCAAAGTAAATATTATTTATGCCGTTAGTTTGTATGCGATGACAACTTAATGTAATTTTCCTCTATTGTATCAGTCAAGCTATTTGGTTTCGGCTTAGTGTGACCTACGTCATTTTTCTGAGGAGTGGAGGACGTCAGACTGCATAGTTTGAAGAAAACTTATGTCGGTTGTAAATCTGCTGTAATATAAACAGACCAGCTTCTTCTTAGGATACACAATATGTACTAAAATAAGGCTTATGTTTAACTTATCACCAGATAAAGTAAAATATAACATCAAAACAACACTTTTTACTGCCAAAAATAGCAAATGATCACCAAAATTAAAACACCATTTTATTGTAAAATACCTAGGTAGGTAAAGGTATTTGTATTCTCATTTGCTCGCTCTTGCATCCTATGCCTATTTCTGTGCACAGCACAGAGTATGTAACGTAACCTAACCTCGGGGTGCCCAGCTAGAACTATTGTAATTTTTTGGTGTTTAGTCTATTTTTTTGGTGGTTATTATATTTAACCCCCAAAAATAACAGCCACCTTTAAAAAAATCTGTTTGTTCAATGTGGTTATTATTTTTAGTTTATAAAAAAAAAATTAATATTAGTTCCAGATTTTAGGGCGTTCAAACAAACTCTTTAGCTCTATTAGGATTTATTCCTGAAAATCCTGGTTCGTCCCTAACAATATGCTTCCTTCGTTCCAAAATATAATCATAAACTCGGAAAGTACAGACGCCAGCACATCAAGCTACTACAATCTGTCAAATTTCTTTAATAGATTTTGAACTTTATTGCTAAAGCATAAGGTTCAAAGTTGATTGGGAAAATCTGACAGTTTAAGGTAGCTTGATGTGCTGGCGTCTGTACATATGAATAGAAAAGGTCACATAATGCTACTTGCCCGGATTTCATCCCACAACATTTTAAAATCTTTGTTTCCGATGGTTATGGAGTTGTTAAAGTACTCTCGTGTCGATAATAATCTACTCAACGGAACGTATGTTGTTAAACTGTGAAAATCTCAGACCAACAAAAAAAGATAGACAGCGCGCCGCGAACATTAAAAGTGAAGCCATCTTTTTATCTATGTGTGTATGAAGGGTTGCCATTTGTTAAATTTTTTCCCTATAATTTGGGGATATTTGTGTGGGTAGGAACTAGTATAATATTGTACGAGTATTGTTGAGTATGGTATAGTACAGACGCCAGCACATCAACCTACTACAATCTGTCAGATTTCTGTAATAGATTTTCAACTTTATCGCTAAAGCATAAGGTTCAATGTTGATGGGGAAAATCTGACAGTTAGGTGTAGGTTGATGTGCTGGCGTCTGTACCTCAATTGTTTAGATTTTAGAAGGACTTCTATTAAAAAAAAAACAACTCATATTTTCAATCAACTTTATTAATTATTATTTATTTTTAATTTCATTATTAATTGGAAACCTAAAATATTAAATACATATAAAAAGAAAATGGGAATATAACTCGAAGTAAGAAATCATATTTATATGTATACTTAGATTAATCGAATGGGGAAATTTTAAATCGTCTTATGGCAACCCCCGCACTTTATGTCACTGCTTTCGTTCGTTGTGGTTTTTTGTTCCAAGTAACCTAAAATTCATAGATAAATAATAAAGAAACGATGTTATTTCAAGTACTTATAAGTGAAAAGCGATTCCGTGAGACTTTTTGTGTGATTTTGCATCTTTTCACTACACAGGAAGGCATAATTATATTTTTTAAATCTATGTTATCTTGACGACGACTTGTGACAAACTAAGAGCAATGAGCATGGTTTTAGTGTAGGTGTGTGCGTGAGCGTGTATGTTTACTTGCAGGAGCACGGTTTTGTGGCTTCACTTTTGATGTTTGCGGCGCGCTGTCTATCTTTTTTTGTTGGTCTGAGGTGAAAATTAAAAATGATTGTCATTGGAATGCATTATGCAATTACAGTGCTGCACATCCCCACCCTATTTCAAGTTAAACAAATATCAACTTTATTTCAATGACGATTAAGTTGATTTCAGAGTGACTAGTACTATTGAAAAAGTTATAAAAATGTTTGAAGTTGTAGCGTAAACTGAACTTTATTGTGTAGGAATTAAAGTTATTTTTCCATTAATTCGTATTTGTTTATATTTTTGGCAAATAAATCGCGAACACAGTATTAGGGAGTTTGGCTGGCAAACATGTGACATCATAATATTCATACGCATCGTCATCATTCTCTTGCCATTATCCCAATTTATTTGGGGTCGGCACATGTCGACTTCTTCCATACTTCTCTATTAGTCGTCATCTCGGTAATCACCTCCCTTTCTAGCAGTATCATCTTTCACACAGACCAGTTAAGTCCATCCACCTTTTCTTTGGCTTTCCCTACGATTATTACTAAGTATAGTTTGACCGAAATTGCTGTACCTACCGCCGGACGCCGCCGCCGTGAGGTGAGCGTTGACGAAAGAGCTGCCTGTTTTGGTCAAACTATAGTTAAGTAATTTCCCTACTCTTGTAGGCCTTATTATACATAGACTGCAGATTTGTAGACCATTTTCTATTTTGTTAAGTATCTGGCACTTGTTGACGCCTGCAGGCCGACCACAAGCTCTTAACGCGATCCATTTTAGGACCTAAACTGAACTGTTCTTTTAATACGTACCATGACGTCAGTTTAACGATTCAGTTTAGGCCGTGCCATTTGCTCACAGCGATTGTCCCAAACTGAGTCGCAAGTTTTGGTTTCATTCATTTAATTTTGTTCGTGTTTGGTACCATGACGTCCATAGAGCAGCTTAAGCGATGCAGTTTAGGAACCTAAACTGAAATGTCTTGCTTTTGAATCGTTGTTAATTAGATCATGGTAGGCCACCTGTAAGCCTTTACACTGTCCTCCCGTACCTGTTAACACTTAAAAGCCAAGTATTTTTAAAAGAGTTGATTTCCGGCTCTTCTCCAAAGGAAACGACCAATTGGAACCGTGCACCTCGCTTCTGACGTTTCATAGGTGAATTGCCCATGTAGGTTTATGTGAAATAAAGTATTTTGATTTTGATGATCTTATCATTCATATTTCATCGTCAAAACTTTCCTCACGACATCATCATATTAATACGCGTACCTACCTAAATTGCTATTTACCGTGATCCTGATCACATAAACCATATTATGCTTGTCGTCTTTGTCTTGTCGAGATAATAACGAATGCAGTACAACTTATGTTTTCCTAGTACACATCAGGTAAATAAACACTAGCCTATCTGAAACAGATACTGTTTTCAAGCGGATATCATGTTGGAACCCTAAATATAGCTTGCTGGTACCTATTGTTGCATTATTAATTAACCTACTGCACCTGCAAGCAATTTGTTCGTAATGGCAGGAGGAGACAGCGCTATATGACATGTAGGCGTTGAAAAGAGACACAGTGTCGAGAACCATCATTAACGTCCTAGTTTCGTTGTACAGATGCCTACCTGTCAATTATTTTGCAGAAAAGCTGTAGTTTTATTATTCACTGCATCATGGTGGAAATGGAAATAATTGCTGTACGACTGTTTTTTTTTTAAGCTTTAATGTGTTGTCAATGTTTCTATTTTGTCCTGAATAGTATGATTATCGCTGAGCGCAGTGTTCAATTTTGTTATTATTATTGGGAGTAAAAGAGAACTTTATATACATAACATTAAGCAAGTACGCAACTGAAGGGGGAATCAAAATTATCGTATTTAATGTAACACAACTTATGTAAGCTAATGTAGGTATGTTCACATATGAGCTAAGAGTATTGCCCATGCGCATTTGCTATTTAATGATTAGTACCTTCAACCTTGCATTAGCACATGCTCTGCTACTTTGCGAATAACAAAATACAATCGTAATATCTTCTAGTGCGTCAGTGAAATACACTTATTTGTAACTTGCTATAAAAATTATATTTTGCGAATGCGAAGTAAACTTGAATTGATGCTTGTTGTTGACGCATATTTTCCCCCAACTGGTTTTTTTTTTGTGTTTGTTTTTTTTTATTTGCGCTATGTAACTAAAACGATGTTGATACGCCTCCAAAAAAGAAGTAGCATTGACAATGTTATTTATTCACTTTTATTGCGATTGTAATCTTACTTAATGTGAACAGAACTTTGCTGGTTCTGGCAGGTCATCTCTTTACCAAACCCCCTTTGCCTTTTTTAAATCGCCTTGATTTGAAAGTTGGAGAGAGAATATGGACATTTATATTATAGTACATAACTCTTTTTTATCTCCATTATCCGCAGATGCAGCGGCACCTTCAGCGACTTCGGTGACTCAGATCCCGCTGCTAGGTGTGAACGGTTCCGGGATCCTGCATGTGAACCTCACGGCGAATCTACCCGTCAACCTAACGGATAATATGCCAAAAGTCAGCGACCCCATCGTGCCTGATGACAGTTCGTATTAACATAATTTATTTTTATTTTTATCTTATACCGGATTCGAAACACGATACTGCGCTCAAAGACGCAAATCGTAAACTTCACCCTAACAGCAGTCATGCTCAAGTAGCACTGGGCCGGACACGGTTTCAGGGACCCACGTTTGGGTCCCTGAAATCGTGTTCGGCCCGGACCTTGACGCCTTTAGGCGGGATTGGCTCTAGATCGAGTTGTGTAGAATAGGGAAACGAAAGCGTTTACCCTGCTGTGGGACAACACTGGCTGTTTTCGCGGCGCGGCTCTTAATCTTGGTCTTTCCTGGTAGAAAACCATGGATGTCGTCTTGGATGGAAACTCTGTTAGGGTTGGTGGAAGTTCCTCACTTCTCTTTTAGTTTCACCAACCGATATCAGACCCTTCACTCGAGTGAATGTTCATTTTTGTTTTATTCCACATTCACACGACTTCGACATAATTATAATGGAACAAGCCGTATACCCGATGGGGCTTCCCATCGGCAAAAGTGATGAAACTTCCAAACAAACTTTCAATCCCCTCGCCCCTATAACAAGTGAATTTCCAAAAATCCTTAGTGCTCACTGTGCAAAATTTCATGCTTCTAGTGGGTCGGTCGGTTTAGTCAGCGCGTTGTCTATCGAATGAATTTAAGATTTGTATAAAGCAGATTGTTGATCTATGCGGAAAATTACCGGCGGCGGCACAGTGAATCTCAGGGGTACCTGCATATAGGTGTCTCTAGCCAGGCACGCTTGGTAAAGGACATCCTTATTAAACACTATAAGGTCAGGGCTCTTCAGGGCTATTCCACGTTTTTGTAATACTCATTGTCATTATCGTGTCCAAATGTATCCGTTCATCAAGATGGAGTGGTCAAGGAATCCATCCACTAACACAAATGCGGGGTATAGTGCGATTCAACAATATTCTGCACGTACAACATAAACATACATAATCAGCCTATAATGTTCCCACTGCTGGGACACAGGCCTCCTCTCTGTGAGAGGGAGTTGGCCGTAATCCACCACGCAGGCCCAGTGCGGGTTGGTAGATGTGCCTTCTGAATACATATTATTATTATGCTTAGAAATTGAAACTCTTTTACAATAACTAATTAAGTTATACTCGCCGTACTCGCCTTTTTGTCAGTTTTACCTATTCATCACATCATGAACCCACTTGGTTGACTATGAAATAAAACCTACTTTTTATATGTAACGTAATATCGTAGCGACTTAGTTAAGCCAAGAATGACCGTGTAAATTGAATAATTAGCTGTTTCATAACATTTTCATTGGTGGGTAACTTAACATGAAATTATGCTAGATTTTTTTTTTTTTTGAATAACGGAAGTTTTATAGTGCTGTCATAAGAACAGATTGGTAAAGGATAGATCAATCTATAGGCGCTATATATTTTTCTAAATAAAAATTAAAAAGTCGTAATAAAAAAACTGGTGTAACAAGGAATGAGTTATTGGGCCTTAAGAGATAGCAAATGACCTCTCCTTTCGGCCAATTCCATTTGGCAAACGATGAGCTTATTAGCCAAGTGATCTTTAATGCAAATAATATTTAAAAAGAGCTGTGTCAGACAGTGTCATTGTGTTAACCCTTCATAATTATCCAACATGGATCCACGCGAGACACAATGGCTTAATTTTTAATTGTTTCTGTAATTACGGCATTCAACCGGTAAAAGGTCGAACTAGCAGACAAAGAATAAGTAGTATTCAACAAAAAAATGACTTTCCTTATTCAAAACCAATTCCTTCACTTCAAGGTGAATGAATCTGAGAAACGATAAAAAGTGAAATCTGCTTGGCTTTCGCGACGCGATGTAGAAAACTGGCGAATTTGTCTGTAACCGGTATTGGACAGATTAGAATTATGTTATCGACGGCAGGTTGTTTATTTTGCTAAACATTATCAGTTTTACCTTCTTTTTCATTATATTTATTTTGTAAGTGATATTTTTACACAACAAATTATGATTTCAGAGACTCCTTTAAAGTCTTAACGTTATAATGATGAGATGATCTAGCAACCATTCAGATTAATGTCTGAGCTGGTCTGTAATGGAAAGAAACACACAGATTTGAGTGGACCTGTGGGGTAATTACGTAACGCACTAACAGTAGCAATGGGTTTCATTTTGACAGTTCAACAACATTCATTGCGTTATAATTACGTTGTTGAGCACACACATATCAAGTAATGGATTAGCAATATCTTTGAAACTGTGATTGATAGTGTGTTATAATTATTAGGGTAGGTACTGTTCAGTCGGTGCATGCATGTGTCAGTAGGTACATAATCGTGTGGCTCAACTTCAGATTCTCCTTATCTCATAACAATCCTTCCATGTGGCTAAGGAAGAAGTGCTAAATTAACCCACGAAATTCAAGTTTTCTTACATTGTTTGATTTTTAGGTCTGCGAGATTGATTAGCAGCAGGTCAGGTCAATTATAATCATTAAAATCAATAATACTAATGTTATGATTTCACGAAATAGGCATTCAGTGTAGTAATTTGTACTTAGAGAGTTGTAATTTTAATTATTATAATTCTACTAGCAGCGCCCCGCGGTTTCACCCGCAAAAGTGTCGATCCCGTGGGAATATCGAGAAAAAGTCCTTGGACTCACCAAACATCTAAATCGTGAAGAGGTAACTGACAGACAGACACACTTTTGCACACAAATAATATTAGTATGGATAAATAAATACATATTTGTTACTGTCGCGAATCATCAAAAAATCAAAACTATTGTTAGTTAGTTTAATCTGCGTAAGAATTATCTCTAAATCAAACATCAGCATCACTTAATTATGTATGTAGCATATAAAAGCATTATTAACATATAATGTTCCCACTGCTGGGGCACATGGCTTCTCTCTGTGACCCTCTCACAGTGGGCCGTAATCCACCACACGGGCCCAGTTAGGGTTGGTTCATATTTTTTTTATACTGATATTGGAGATATTGAATTTTAAAGTTCTAACATTATTTGATGTTTTTTTTTACGAAAACAGCTTTCAAATGTTATATATAAGTTAACTTTAAACACTCCCATGACCCCTGTACCGTTGCATGCGCCCATAAACACAATGTTTTGCGTGCGAGCAGCAACAGCGAATTTTCACACTAAAAATAAAAGGTGTTTCTCTATTTTTGCACTAAATCAATTAGTTTGATGTACAGAATTCATAGACGAAGGCTAATGAAGGATTTTGTCACACCTTGTGGGTACGAGTAGCTATGATTGCAACTTCGAATCGGATGTTTCAAATAATAATGAGCAGAAAAGACCGAACAGAATTAATTATAAACGGGCATGCGACACACTTAACTAGAAGCCAGAAACCATAGTAAATTTAACTAGGAAAGCAATGCGTTATTAATCACTTTAGATTATTTTACAAGTCTAGATTATTCATCTTGCCCTTAGTTTGACGACTCGTGAAAATCAACAAATGTAAGTGACGGTGTCAACAAGGTATTAATAATAATAATAATAATCATTTTATTATCAGGCAGCTAAGGCCCATAGGGTATTTATGTGAAACTAGCTGACCGACGTTGTCCTGCCTTAATTTCAACACTTAATACATATAATTTCCCCACTCCCTCTCACAGAGAGAAGGCCTAATTTCAATAATCAATACAAAAATCCTCCAGAAAAAAGGACACTTTCCAATTTTTCTATTCATAAAAACTTAAATCAGACTAACGAACATTAAAAAAAAAACAGCCAATTTGCTCCAGCCGTTTTCAAGAGATGCACTTATCGACGAATATCATATAATTTTTATTTAGATAAACTAGCGACCCGCCACTGCTTCGCATGGGTTTTAAGAGTTGACAAAAATCGAGATTTCTTTAATATAAATAATACACATAACCCTTCCGAAATAAAGCAGTAGATGATGAAAACGGATTGGTAGATGTCGTATGTCTTCTGATTTTTGGTTCTAAGTCCGTTTCCTCAAGATGTTTTCGTTCATCGTTGTGACAGCAGTTGTGATGAAGTAATTTACCTAAAGTAAACCGCCTGCCTGGGTTCGAACCCACAAGTCGTCGCGTTTCCACTGGGCCACCACGGCTCGAGAGCATTGGTACACTATTTATAATTATACTAGCAGCGCCCCACGGTTTCACCCGCATAAGTTTCTATCCCGTGGGAATACCGGGATAAAAACTATCCAACATCCTCTTCCGGAACTCAAACTATCTCTATACCAAATTTCACCTAAATCGGTTCAGCGGTTTAAGCGTGAAGAGGTAACAGACAGACAACAAGACAGGCACACTTACGCATTTATAATATTAAGCATGGACTAGCTACGCCCCGCGGTTTCACCCGCATAAGTGTCGATCCCGTGGGAATATCGGGATAAAAACTATAATTTCCCGCTTAAACTATATACCAAATTTCATCTAAATAGGTTCAGCGGTTGAAGCGTGAAGAGGTAACAGACAGACAGACTGATGTCTATGCGCTTGTTACTCACAGTGGCGTATTTACCCTAGGGCCAAAAGGGCCATGGCCCGGGGCGGCAGCTTGCGAAGGGCGGTGCAAGCCGCACCTCGCGCTCAGCTTTGTGCGCATTTATTATTGACTTTCTAGGCAGGAAAAAAAAAACAAACTCGGCGTTAGTCTGATAGATATCAAGACGCGGGGCTATCGGCTGGCGGCGGCGCACAGTGGGCCCATACTGAAAATTAGTGGACTTAGGCAACAAAGTTCCAATATCGATGCGATTTTTTTTTATATGACGTGTTATGATATTCCTGACAACTTTTATTCTTATAACATTTCTTCTAAAGTTGATAGTTTGTCTTGAAAAAAATCAATTAGATTATTTTGTATGGAGCGAATCACGTTTAATTTTTTTTCTTCAATTGTACTAATATGTTGGGTGTGTGGCGTGAGTATATGATAGCTAGGGTCATTCTCTATCCACGAAAAAAAAAACAGCGCCGGCCATCTGCGGCAGCGCGAGTAATCATTCGGTAAAAAAAAATGTTTTGTAAGATTTTTTTTTGCCATTTAAAATAAATTCAAAGTAATTTTTTTGTGTCATTAGGCTAATTCACCTTTTCTTTATTAAATATATAGTTTTAACAGCGCATAGGTACTTATAACTAATTATTCTGGTAGAAATTTAGTAATTATTGCTATGTTATCGGTAGCACCTGCATTGTGATTGATGACTCATTTGTTATTGCGCTCGTCTAAGCGTATAACTAATGAGTCGTCGAAAAATGCTTGTCTCTGATTGGCTGTGTTATTTTTTTAACTGCACGTTATCTATTGTTGAATAAATATCGTAATAAGTTTCAGGTTATACTAATTTTGTTAATGATAGGTGAAATAATTTAAATTTGTACGGGCAAGTCGTTGATAATTATCTACATAATCAAGCGTATGAAACTGTGAAGTAATTGTAGCCCTGAAAAGGGCTGTTTGTCATATACCTAGCCCTGATGGGCTTTTGTGAGGATAATCTAGAGCCGGATCACATTATTTCTTGTTCCAGAAGTGCTAGTGGGTCCGGCAAATTTTCGGACTCTGCTATGAGGCATTCTTCTTCCTCCATAATCTCACTGTCACAGGGAGGCTCAGTAGTCTGTAACAACTGAATTGCTTCAGGCAACAACTCATTATGACCCTGTTTCAATATTTTAGGCCTTATGTAGGATATGTGGGGATCAGAGCTTATTAGAAGTCCATGGAGGATGTCTTCGTTTGTTGCTATTCTCCCCGTTTTCCGAGTGTGCCACTCCCTGACGTTTCTGAAGTCCTTATTACGGGCTTCCGAAGCTTCTTCAGATAAGATACCTAAAACGAATAAGTACATACATTTTAATTTCAAAACGCAATTGAGTCAAATAATACATCAAACTATATTTATTTTTTACTTACCGATTGGCAAAACACCAAAGTGGTTACAGATGTCTGCACCGTGCATTAGAAGTTTATGTACACTAACTGGCATGTAGTACCACGAATAGTGTTGCACGTACACATCAGCTGTTTCTCTGCAGTATCTTCTAAATTTTTCACAGTCAATGTTTTTGCCTGATGATATGGCTTGTAGAATAACGGAAAATCTGAAAATCAGATTTTCGTCAATTCCCGTTATTCTGGATGATCTTTTGTAATCTTGGAAAAAGCGCCTCGCAGTATTCCCGTCATTTGTAGTTCCAAAACCCTAAAATGGGAAAACAATACTGTAATATACAATACATAGAGATATAATACACAAACAACATAAAAAGAGCCAAAATTAAATACATACCTGTTTGACTATATCAATCAGCATTCCAGTTTGCTCACGAAACTCTTGTTGCGTGGTATTTTTTTTAGCTTGTTTCAAAGCCTTATGTTCGCCTCGAGCAGTCCATCGTTGAAAATCCAGATTATAAGATATATGGAGAAGACATTCCATACACCGAATCTTCATATGCAGCGAAGAAATTCCTTGTTTGTAAATTTCTTCACGAAGTGGTTTGGAAGTCAAAGCGTCTAAATTATTCATCTCGCTCGGTTTTGCCAAGCAAATAGGACACGTTGCATATGATGGTACTTCAGCAATAATATTGGCCACTTTTCCATCAATCATGGTCATATGCAATTCATGTGATACAATAATATTTCCACACTGTGTAGATATTCGTTCATCAATTTGTTTTTTCATCTCAGACTCTTCAGACATTATAAAATCTGCTGTCTCCGAAGTGAAAGTGAACTTCACCGGTCGACAGTACAGAGTTGAGCAAGGTGTGGGGTTCTCCCAAACTATATTTTCATTCCCAGAAGATGGGCTAGTAGACACTAGCCGAAGAGGGACGATGCTTATCATGACTACTGATGAATCATCGAACTCTGTAGACGTTTTCTGTTTATAATTGCTCTGCGACGAAGAACCATCAAGTCCCCATTTCCAGGTCAACTTGAGTTCTTTATTTTGAGACCTATCAACAGAATTACTAATACCTAGTAAAATCCTTTCCACAGTGTGGTCCAATAGCGCTTGCAATTTAATTTGAGCTCCTTTTTCGGTAATCTCCATACTCTCTTGTGGTGGGTAACATCTTTTCTTGGCATTTACAAGCTTTGGATAAGATGGAAAGGCAGCACAGTTTTCTTCTTTCAGAAATTGTCGAAGAGCTAAGTACTTCCATTTCGAGAGCGCAAGTGATGTATAAAGAGCTAAACAGTTATCTTCAGAGACAGTACTTAAGCTCTGCTTTTTGAATAGTCGCTCGTCTACTTCGGATAGGGCATCTGGATTACTGGAAAGGTATTCGATCACTTTTGCCAGATTCGTTTTGCCGTTGTCTTTCAATTTTGTTATGTACCAGGTCTGCAACTCTTCTTCGGAATTTTCTTCTACTATGGAAGTAGAACGTCTTTTTTTTTGCTTCTTACTTAACTCTTCGAATGGTTTTCTGTGCTCCTTTTCTGTAGATGTTCCCGCTTCCGCAGTACATACTGCAAGAGTAGGAACATGGGAATCTATATCCACAGGTTCAGATAAGACTGCGTCCGAAAAGCCCATCTCACTTCTCAGGTCAACACTGTCACAAACAGGCCAGTTGATGTTTTTTTCCAACCACTTGCGATTACTTACACGATTCATAAAAGTTTTTTGGTTTCTACTTGACTCTATCCACTTTTTATTTAAATTTACACAAAAAAGTCGACAGAACTCCTTGATTCGGTTCTTGTCTTCTTCAGAAACTTCGGTAGTCAAGACAGAAATGATACTTTCATATAGAAACATATGATTTTTCAGATCACCGCCACTTCTTAATTTCACAAAAAAATCTAGGTTGGTACAAAATCCAGCCATAGTTCTAATGTAAATATAAAAATAAAAGTATTTCACTGTGTTCACAAATAAGCGACAAGAGCGAAACTAGATGGACTTAATGAATGTCTTTATATTTATAGACAGTGTTAATTACTCAAGTAGTGGACACTGTTATCAGTGAGTGAAAATTATTCAGCCAATCAGAGACGAGCATTTTTCGATGACTCATTAGTTATGCGCTTAGCCGAGCGCAATAACAAATGAGTCATCAATCACAATGCAGGTGCTACCGATAACATAGCAATAATTACTAAATTTCTACCAGAATAATTAGTTATAAGTACCTATGCGCTGTTAAAACTATATATTTAATAAAGAGAAGGTGAATTAGCCTAATGACACAAAAAAATTACTTTGAATTTATTTTAAATGGCAAAAAAAAATCTTACATAACATTTTTTTTTTACCGAATGATTACTCGCGCTGCCGCAGATGGCCGGCGCTGTTTTTTTTTTCGTGGATAGAGAATGACCCTAGCTATCATATACTCACGCCACACACCCAACATATTAGTACAATTGAAGAAAAAAAATTAAACGTGATTCGCTCCATACAAAATAATCTAATTAATTTTTTTCAAGACAAACTATCAACTTTAGAAGAAATGTTATAAGAATAAAAGTTGTCAGGAATATCATAACACGTCATATAAAAAAAAATCGCATCGATATTGGAACTTTGTTGCCTAAGTCCACTAATTTTCAGTATGGGCCCACTGTGCGGCGTGTCCGTCATTTCGTCTGTCGAATTATTCCGATCTGTCACACGTCACACTGCTTTGTCCCTTTAGGGGGACACCGGGCGTCAGGTGTATTGGTGGTCGCAGGAGGTTGAGTTGTTACGCAAGGCGTGCGTCTACGTGCGACACCGGTACACCAGGCACCGCAGGCTCCGCATCCGCCCTCCGGATGCGGAAGCCACGGAGGCGGAGCTGTACGAGGGGCACAGAGCGGCGAAGACGGCCCTCCAAGAGGCTGTCCAGCGGGCCAAGGATATGGCCCGCGAGGAGATGGTGGAGACTCTGAACAGAGATCCATGGGAGCGCCCTTACAAAATGGTGCGGAATAAACTCCGCACCTGGGCCCCCCCGCTGACACAGAGTTTCCGCCCCCAGCTGGTGGAGGAGGTGGGAACGCTCTGTTCCCTTCACGGTGGGAGTATACTGCCCCGCCCATGGCTCCGCCACTTTCAGTGCCCGAAGCGGACCACGGGGACGACGACGACGACATGAAGTGACCGGGGTAGATCTGAGAGTGGCGGTAGGTAGGCTGAAGGCCAAAAATGCCGCCCCAGGACCGACGGCTTGCCGGGTAAAGCCTGGGTCCTGGCCTCGAGGGCTCTCGGGCCTCGATTGGAGGCGCTCTTAAGCGCATGTATGGAGAGAGGCCACAGTTTCCACTCCGTTGGAAGACGGGGAAGCTGGTCCTCATTCAGAAGCCAGGGCGCCCTGCGGACTCTCCGTCCGCATACCGGCCCATAGTGCTGCTCGACGAGGTTGGCAAGCTCTTTGAGAGAGTGATTGCAGGCCATCTCGTCGGGCACCTGGTGAGGACAGGGCCGGATTTTGCGGATATAGTCAGTTTGGCTTCCGCAAGGGGCGCTCGACGGTGGACGCCATCATGCGCGTGAGAGCCCTCACGACGGGGGACGCGGTGTCCCAGGGTGGGACATCGGTTACGACTGGGTGCTGCGGGCCGACCTCCCTGATGGGGTCAGCGTGGTTTGCTACGCTGACGACACGCTAGTCCTGGCGCAGGGGAGGTCGCATCAGGCGGCGGCCGACGCGATGACACGAGGTGTTTATTTCTTTATATGGACTTTTTAGTTTATTATAATCATTCTCAGCCCAGATTCATTAAAACTTTTTGCTTTTTTCCGTTAATTTTTGGGGCGGCAAACCTTACAGGCCCAGGGCGCTGAATGTTAAAATACGCCACCGGTTACTCACACATAGTTCTTATATTGTGAATGTGTGAGTGGATCCATGTCAGCTTCAGTAATAAACCAGCGTTCAATGAAGACACTCGTTTCATTATCTCCGCACCCTCCTCAGTTAGAAACATTCGCATTTATAATATTAGTATGGATTAAAACCGAGGTTTTAATAATAATTATAAATAAGACAGTATAGTGTATTCTCTGAAGGATCACTCTAGAGATCCGCTATATCTCGTAATGTCATGGATATAGGAATAAGAACTAAAGATGCGTATTGTAAACGAAACTGCTCTGGCACCCAGCCAACGCGCGGAAAGGAAAATTAAGACATGACCAATGTGTTAAAATAAGTTGTTTATCAAATTACCCGCGGGAATGTGGCGTTACAGCAAAAAATGGCCTGAATACAGCTATCCAGGCCATTGTTGCTGACCTAGGCGCTAGCTTAGGTGAGAAAAAATGACACGTTTAACTTGGGTATAATTCAAGACCTAGGTGCTGTGCTAGATTCAAGATTATACCAAGGTCAGAGAAACCCGCGCGGCGTATACCTACGTACATATTATAAACTCAACATCAGGTGGGATTTTTAGGTAAAAATGTGCAGAGAATTTCCCTAAAAATGTTACAATGTCTTTTTTTATATAAGTCCATTGGATTGCTCTTGTGTTTACCGCTCCTAGAATAAATTAATGTTACCTTAGACGAACTAATTGCAGTAAATAATTAATTTTCATTATTACTTTCAGATCTAACTGATGTATTCAAAGAAACACCTGAAAGGATCCTCTCAGAGCAGAACCTAGCGAATTTGACCTACGTAAGTCAGAACTTTTATTAATATTATTATTTTTACTTCTTTTGACATTTCTCGGGGTCTTGGGGTTCCGGACCTTTGGAAGGCGTACGAGGGGCTAAAGCCAACTCGCAGAGACCCGTTAGACGTTTTTAATTGAATACGGCACCAACCGACGATTATCCCTGTTTGCACTATGCAAGTGCAAACAGGACCCAAGGACAATCCTCGGTTGGTGTAGGACTATTGCAGGATATGGAACCAAAGATATTGGATTATGGGTTTGGGTGGCTTAAGTGAACTGGTAACCGAGCACTATGGAAGAACTATAGCCATTATTAGCCTGTGATGTCCCACTACAGGGCAAAGGCCTCCCTACTCTCTTTCCACTTCACTCTGTTCAAAATTGCTAAGGACCAGTTCTTGTTGAACTAGTCCAGCTCATCCCTCATAACTTTAAATTACTTCATTTTAATTCCGTTGCCACTCTTCCGTCGTCCTTGTCATTAAAGGCCCTTGCTTCACACGGCTCACGGCTGCAATCTACTATAGAGGTGACACGTGAAAAAATCGAGATTCCTGTGATATTTTTTCTTCAGTTAACCTATTTTATCCCACTGCTGGCAATGCCCAGCAAAGAAAAAAAACAGAAAAGAGTCTCCCCATATTTTTATACAGTGTTATTGGTAAAACATTAACAACCACTCAAGACTATAATACTAACATCATAAACAACAACTTTTGTTCAATGACTTTTATTAATTCATCAGATTTTCATACAAAAATAAATATTTCAATTCAACGAATTGAATTATTCGATTTTCTGTTATGAACTCTACGCGAAGCAAAAGAAAGCGCTAGTTAGGTAAAACAAACTGCCGTGTCTAGTACAAAATTCAACGGAGGAGAGCGGGGGTTAGATATAACAACGAAATCTGAAAGGTTTGCTTTTGGTAAATATATTACTTTTTGTAAAAAGTCATAGAACAAAAGTTGTTGTTTATGATGTTAGTAATGCAGTCCTGCAAGGGTGTTAGTGTTTTACCAATAACCCTGTATAAAAAGTGTTAAAAAATAACCTTACAAACTTAAGAGGTGCTTTAGACCATCGAACTGAACCACTTTCACTATGGGAGCAACTCGGAAATCACGAAAAAAAATCTGCTGTTTCATACAAAAGTTCAATACCTACTTGACCAAAATGTATGAAACAGCTGATTTTTTTTCGTGATTTCAGACTTGGTTCCATAGTGAAACTTGTTCAGTTCGATGGTCTAAAGCACCTCTTAAAGTTTGTAAGGTTAATTTTTTAACACCTTATATACTAATGTACTAGCTATTCGCCGGCGACTTCATCTGTGTGGATTTCGTACTCTCTCCTTCGAACTTGAACACCCCCATCCACCCACATTAAATGGTTGTTTAAAAATAAAATAAATCATTACGATCTTCAATAAGTATTTGCGCCAAGTTTAAAATTTCTAAACTGAGGGAATGTGATTTTTCAAGCAAACTTCATCCCCGTTTTTATTCCAACAGGGGTTGATTTTTATAAAACCTTGAGTTGCTCTAGCTTAGTACGAAGTTTCATAGCCATATCATCCTTCACACAATCCATACAAATATATTTGGTCTTCCGTTACTGAGCCATTCATATAGAACTAAACTATCTGCATCGTTTCAGGATCATCATAACTTCTACAATAGCACCTTCATCGGTAACCAGGAGTTCTTCAAGGACTACTGGGCGAACATCACCATCAACAAGGCTGAGGTACACCAAGTGCTGAGCAACTCGCACCGGAGAGCCACTGTAAGCATACACCAATTTATAAATGACAAAGAAGAAAAAAGAAAAAGAGAATGTGTTATTAGGTTTATCTATCTGGAATTTCTCAGTAGCAGCCCGGGGTCTGGATTGTGCCCGGTTGATGGCAATAGGCTCGCCTTCTATTACATGGGACACCCCTATTACGTGGTTGTGCTAAAGGTACACCTCTGCCTACCCCTTCTAGGAGTATAGGCGTGATGTTATGTTATTTACGTACAAGCTCTGAGTCCGATCGGATTTCCTATCGGCAAAAATAACGAACTTCCATATATTTTATTCCCTATGTAAGAAACAAACAAGTGGACACATCCATACTAATATTATAAATGCGAAAGTGTGTCGATCTGTCTGTTACTTCTTCACGCACAAACGGCTGAACGGATTTGGATGAAATTTGGCACACAGGTTTTTATCCCGATATTCCCACGGGATCAATTCAGTCAATTCTTCCCTTGCGGTGCTAGGGCTAACGCCCGCCTGGTTTGCGACCACCGGCTCCCACCGGTGTCCGGCGTCAAGCAGCCTGCTGTGTTTCGTCGACGCGTGGGAGTTCCAGTGCCTTAGGCATCTTCTGGACACGCTCGTTCCATCATAGACCTCATCCATCGCTTTCCATCAGGCGTGATCGAGGTCAAGAGGGGCCGATTTAGCAATAACAAAAAAAAATACTGTCTTAGCGGAAGTGAATATTTTAATTAAAAGAGTGTCCAATGATCATAATTATCGTCTTCTAACAAAGCCATGATATTTCCAGTCAATCCAGCTAAGCTTCGACTTCCCGTTCTACGGACACTACATCCGCAACGTGACGGTGGCGACCGGCGGGTTCATATACACTGGCGAGCATGTGCACAACTGGCTCGCTGCCACACAGTACATCGCGCCGCTCATGGGCAACTTCGACACCACGCTTACCAACGACAGCAAGATCAAGCTGTATGATGACGGTGAGTCAAAGCCAAAGCATTATTTCAAATAGACACATAAAAGGCACTTTTGAACGTCAAAAGTTTTGAAAGTCATTTTTTTCTGAGTGTAGTCGCCTCTTCCAAAATGTAGTTTCGTATGGTTCCCCATACGAAACTCGCTCGAATGGTCAAGAAACTCCACCGTTAACTTTTATGCTTAACAATATTTTGTATACATTAATTATAATTTAGAGTTACTGGATACTGACTGACAGATCATCATCAATGAAAACGAAAGAATAACATTTATTTGGCAACAACCATAATTTTGATTGAAAGACGGCTATTGCTGGACATAGATCTCCCTCCAAGGGTCGCCACAATGACCAGGGCCCTATTAAAATATACTAACAATCCGACATATTTGTAAAAAGAAGTCATAATTGAAAAAAAAAAAAAAACTAACAAAATTGTCGGATTGTCTCCTGTCATAACGTTGATATACAACCTGAATGTAACAAAGAAAACTTGATGGTTTGTCAAGCCGAAAATGCGAAACAAGGGCGGTTCGCTAGTTTATAATAAAGTATACCAATCGTACAAAATTTTCCTTGCCGAATATTTCAGGTGAGAAGTTCACGGCATTCTGGGAGAACGTGACTCTTCAAGAGAACACCACGAAGAAGTTCACCTTCGCAGTCACCCTGTACAAGAACGGTGACATCATATTCGCGTACAAGGACATCCCGATCGACGTGCAGGCGATCAACGACACGGAACACCCTGTGAAAGTTGGCATCAGTGACGCCTACCTCACTGACAAGATTGTGTTCTGTAAGTATACACTTAATTTTATCACAACACTGTAGCTGACTCGGCGAACTTCGTACCACCATCAAAATCAGTCAATCCGTTCCCGAGATACCATCAAAATAGCCGTTCCATACAAAATGTATGAGAAAATGATTCATCTTTTTATTTTCGATGTCTTATAAGTTATTCTGCTATTAGGGGCGGAGACAAATCTAACAAATCAATGATCATAAAAATCAATCCAGCAGTTTTTGACTTATAAATGGTGTAAACTAGTCCGATTTTGCTTTATTTATATAGAAGATAGCTGACAAAATTGTGTTAACATGACAAGACCAGAAGGCCGTTTCCCTCAAATAAAAACGTTTAAAATCTAGTCGCAATCTCTAAAATTGCGTCTAAAATGTAGGAAGGAGAGGTATATATGACAGATTGAGACTGAAATTAGTATAAGAATGTTCTTAAATAAATACGGGTATTGCCACTCAGGTCCTCCGAAGGTCTTGACAAAGACCTAGTTAATGTACTACATAATTCAAACACAATGCGAATTGTTATATGAATAAATGTATAGTACTCCCAGTCCCAAAGGACATCATTCATTGCGTAACCAAAAATTAACGAGCCGGCCAGAAAAAAAAATACTTCTGTCTCATGGGAAATGTCCTCTTGAGCATTACAACGAAAGTCTACCATTAACTCCCGCCTGCTATTTGAGATTGAAAATGCCAAAAGTCGTTGGTCTAGTGGGCGCAACCGCTACTACAGAGGTTCTGGGTTCGATTGCCGGGTCGTGCTATTGGGTTTTTCCATTTTGAATTTCTCAGTAGCAGTCTGGAGTGCGAATTTGTTCCCGGTTGGTGGCAATAGGCTCGCCCCCTATTACGTGGGACTTAAAAACATAACTGACTTCTTAAACTGCCTAAACCCATCTTGGAATACAAGCGTGGTTTTATGTTATGTACTTCTTTATAAACCTCTAAACAATTCCAGACATACGCCGCAAGACGATCTACGAGTACCACCGCGTCTCGTTCAAGGACCATCTGATCAGCAACAACACGGTGCTCAAGATAACCGCCCTACCCACCTGTCTGCAATACGACACGTGCGACGCCTGCCTCAACCACAACACTGGCTTCAACGTGAGTATTATACCACACAGGGTGAATTAGCTAGAGAAACTCCGCAGTTGTGAGGAGTATAGACAGATATCTAAACACGATAAAACAAAAAAAATGTTTTCTGATTTCTTTTTTTGGGGTCAACTATTGCTTACTGCAAATATGAGTTTAGAAAAGTGGTTTTGTTATTTTTCTATTTTATCGTGTCCAGATAAAAGTGGCTACTTTTATCTGTTTTAGTGATTATAATAAAACTAAACAATGTAAAACTAGCGTTTGTAATAATATTAACGTATAATCTTGTGGAGTACAACTTAACGTGCTTATTTTCTGCATTTTCATTCTAAAATAAAAGAAATAACCAAACAAACGATGAGGGCGCCACTGTGCGGTCGGCGTCATCTTTATTGTAATTGTATTCTAAACTAGCTGACCCGTGCCCACTTCGTTGGGCGGTAAACATTTTAACTTGTGATGAAATTATGAGTGTGGTTCGGTCCTGCGATGTTCTCGCGCTTTGGCTAGCGAGCCTCTGCGAGCGTTCAGCGCTAGACTCCCTATCCGTTGTTGCAGAGACATGCTGCCTTAAATCACTGAGACGCTGCGCAAGTTCAGCGCTAGATTCCCGAGCACGGGCCTGCGATGTTCTCACAGTTTGGCTAGCGAGCCGCTGCGAGAGCTCAGCGCTAGACTCCGTATCCCTTGTTGCAGAGACATACTGCCTTAAATAACTGAGACGCTGCGCACGTTCAGCGCTAGATTTCCGAGCACGGGCCTGCGATGTTCTCACAGTTTGCCTAGCGAGCCGCTGCGAGTGCTCAGCGCTAGACTCCCTATCCCTTGTTACAGAGACATGCTGCCTTAAATCACTGAGACGCTAGATTCCCCAGCGCGTGCTTGCGAAATATTTTCTCTATTCCTCGAGAGGATGTTTTTCAAGAGCAGACTCTTCCGTACGGCGTACTCGAGCTGCTCTTGTCTGGGATGTCTGACGGGAAAGTTGTGATTTCCTTTTAGGCATGATAAACAATCGCTGAAACTGTCCGATATCCCAAAAACAGAAATACCACAGCTTCGAACTCGAAGAATGAGAACGAAGTAGTATTTGTGTTTTAAGAAACCGAGCAACCAAAACAATTTTAAAGACCAACAACATCCAACCAACTACTTAGTGCGTACAACTCACCTACCTAACGACGAAAGTTAAATAATAACTGGAGAGGGTCATTATGCACAACGCCATCTATGGGTAAATGGATATAACGTCCGTACAAAGCATGTTCTAATGCGGTTCGTGAATGGACGGCGGCATTTTCCGATTTAGCAATTTTATATTATCTTGGAAACTATTTAACCAATTGACACACTGTTTTGGGCAAATCGTATCTCTACGATGTTCTTGTGATCATAATAATATTTTTTTCGATAAGGTTTAATATTTTGTTGTTTAAAAAATCGTCCAAAGGTAAGTACGTCGAAAAATACTTTTTTTAACACATAAAAGCTACTATATCTGCTAAAATATAAAAGATAGAAATATGGTGTCGCGGACTTTTTTGTAGAACTATTCAAAGCGGACCAGGTTGCCATACATTGTTTTCAATTATATACAACTTTTAAGGCAGCGCATGCAAATAACTCTGTTGTAAGAGCTATTTTTTTCCGCCTGGCTAGACAAAAATTGAGATAGTTCGGCTAATATGCATGATATCTTTATAATTTATAGCCTATAGCACTACCGAATAATGTAGCTTTCTACCAGTGAAACAATTTTTAAAATTGGTTCATTACTTCCGGAGATTACCCCCTACATACAAACTTACAAACTTACAAACTTACAAACAATTTTACCTCTTTATAATATTAGTATAGATAAGGCTTTCTATTCCAGTGCACGTGGTGTCCGCAGATCCAGAAGTGTTCAAGTGGCACCGACAGGAACAAGCAAGATTGGTTGCTAAGAAGTAAGTAGTTAATTACAGATATTTTTTTAGATATCCCGGGAAGTCTCTAGAAACCCTTCACACACCGTATCGCACGTATTGATTATCTGGGCAATGTTTACAAAAAACTTTTCGATGCCATTCGATTATGTTTATTTATTTATTTTTTATTGTTATCTTCTTTTAACAGAATGCGAGAAAACAACAATAGTGAATGCTACAGGCTGTGCCGCGACGCGTGTGGACGCTCCCACAGACACTAGCGGGGTGCCGGCGACTGGCAACACTGCCTACACCACCGACCAACAGACCACGCGACATGATACCGTCATCAATACACGTACGTACTATTAGCAGAATCATCAAATCAACTCTCTTGAGTTAAAATTGGCCTTAAATGTCATAAAAATCGTTATAACAATAAAATATTTCGGGCTACCCTGGCACTTTCGCATTTAGTTACACTTAGTATTATCTCTAACTAGCTTCAGTCCGCGACTTCGTCCGTGTGAAATTTCCCGCGCTATTACTTCATTTTCGCCCAACTTTCCCGCGCTATTACTTCGTTTTCGCCCAGCAAATTTTTCTAATATTATTTGTTTTTTCTGGGCTCCTTAGGGGTCCTAGTGTAATGTAAAAGTAGCCTATAGACTTTCTCAAGAATTGGGCTATCAAATGCAAAAAGAATTTTTCAAATCCGAGTGATAGTTCCAGAGATTACCGCGTTCAAACAAACAAACTCTTCAGCTTTATTATTAGTATAGATGACTAGCTGTGCCCCGCGGTTTCACCCGCCTTAATTTGAGCAAAACACCTACTAAAATATATTCCACCCCGGGGTCATGACCGGCCGCCTTGCGGACGTTTGTTTAAAATGGGTTGGCGATTGCAGACTTATATTGAGTATAAGTCGAGGTTTCCTCACGATGTCTTTCTTCACCGATGTGGGTAATGTCCAAGATAAACTCAGAAAGTACATATGAAAAATTCAAGCTACAACTGTGTGTTGCATGTTGTGCATGAGAGGCAGAGCCTTAGCCACTTGGCCATCACAACATATGTATCAAACTCAAACTCAAAGCATTTATTTCAATTAAACCAATTACAGGCACTTTTGAATTGTCAAGGGGTCGGTCAGTCAGAAAGATGAAGCTAGTTGCCCATTCCAAAGCGTAGGTACCTATGGAGAAGAACGGGCAAACTCCATGGACACTCTTTTAAATCAAAATAATATGGTTACAAAGTCTTGGTTACATCATTCATGTTAAAATTATGTATGTGAGAACGATGCAGAACGTTAAATGCGTCCATAATGAAAAGACGAGAAAAAAAGCAATTCAAATATAAAAATTAAAATAAGCCATGACAGCAAAGATATGACCAGTCCCTACTGACGGCGCCCGTTCACGAACATGACGCATGTATGTATGTATAACAACACAAATATTATTCTATCAATCAACAGAGCCGGACTTGCCGAAACCAAGCGGGGCCCAGATGGGCCAGTCGGCGTCCGCGCCGACAACGCGCGAGGCTCACTCCCCGCTGGGGGGCGCAGTCGCAGCATTCATAGCCGTCACCCTCATTTGCGCCGCCGCGTCGTGGATCTTCTACGCGTTCAAGAACCCACACACGCGCAGTGGACAACTGCTTATTAAGGTACAGTCACATCTAAAACATTTTCGTCGCCATAGGGGATTTTTGTCTGCTCATTGCACGATAGAATCTGCTTTACTGACTCAGTATCGCGTCGTAATGTCAATACCGCAGAATGACATTCAGCTATTTTATTTACATGACAAACTGAATTACAAATATGACAGTGGAGTTTGGAACATGCTCTACTGACACTCAAGTAGAGCAGACGTGTGTCTAATTTTATAAGCAATATTATTTATCATATGTCGTTAAAATATTTCCGAGTGATCTGTGACCTAGAAAGCGAATCGCACATTTTTCTGCTAAGTTAGTGATTTACTTTAGTGAACAACAATTAATTATGAGAAACATTTAAGACTTAAGTATGTCAAATAGTGAAAACAGCCCTCGAAGTATTCCACCACCAGGCAGCCCTGCCAGCAAATCTCAAATACCTGACCATGCGGCTGAAGGAAGAATTCAAGCAGTGGATACCAGGGACATTAGTAACTGGTTGATCTCAATTGAATCATGCCTGAATGAAGTATGTACCATTGCTCAGGAAGGAAAGCTGAACTCCGAGCAAAAGCTGAGGATCAATTCCCTATCGCGCAAGGTTGGACATGGCGTTTCACAAATGGCGGTTTACTACCAGGACTTGAAGCTAAAAGCGCAAGAAATACAAAACTCTAAACTAGTGTTGAAAGAAAAAAGCGACCTCACTGATTGCCTCGAAAATATCAAGAAAGCCATTCAAGAAAAGTGCTCTAAACCAACAATGGCAGAAAATGTTTCGTTCGCTGACATGGTAAAAACCAATAAAAATAATTACTTGCGCCCCAATAATGTCAGTTCTATTGCAATTTATCCAGCGGACAAATTAAAATCTAGTGAGGACACTAAATCTCTTGTCCAAAAAATGATATGCCCTGAACAAATGAAATTGCACGTTAGAGGACTACGCAAAACAAAAAACGGAGGCGTTATAATCAGCACAGAGACCAAAGACGACATAGAAAAACTTAAAAAGTCATCCCAACTAAGTAGTTCTGGCCTGAAAGTGGAAGAGCCCCATAAGAGAAGACCAAGAATTGTGGTTATAGGAGTACCAACCGTTTTAACTGATCAAGAAGGTTATGATTGCATCTATGAGCAGAATGTAGCCGAGAAGCTGCCTAGTTTGTCCCGTGACTCTTTTTTGGCCTCTATAAATTTAAGTCATAAGTCAGGTAAAAAAGAGGGACCTACGTGCAACTTCATTCTTGAAGTTACTGCTAGCATAAGAAAGGCGCTTATAAATCAAACTCGAGTGTTCATTAATTGGACTTCCTGCCCAGTGAGGGACTTCACAATTGTGACCAGGTGCTTCAAATGTCAACAGTATGGACATGCTGCAAAGACTTGTCGGGAGGCTACCTATACGTGTGGACATTGTGGGGAACAGGGTCATCAGGCGAACGAGTGCACTAAACATGCTGAACCGTCACATTGTGCAACATGCTTGCGATTTAAAAAACCGAGCAACCACAAAACAGGCGATCAAGAATGCCCCGCAAAGAAAATAGCTGAGACAAGATACATCAATTCTATAGATTATAATGATGTCGCTTAAGACTGCCAATGTTTATCTATAAGCCTTTTTTACTTTATGTTATATAATTATTGTTATTTTGTCGTTTACTAGTTATAATCCGTAAAATTTATTTTACCTAGTTTTTACAATTTAGGTATATTCTAAGTAAACATGTAATCTTAATATTTTGTTGACACGGCAAATTTTTCTGTATGACAAAGTAAACGCGACCTCATTAAAAATGTAACATTGCAAAACTCATAGCAGAATATTATTGCAAAAATGTGTTACGATGATGCAAAAAGTGGCATACTATTTTGCTCAATTTGAAAATAATCATAATTAAAGTAGACAAATTATTTACTATTTTTAGGAATTTCAGATATCCAATACATATGTATAAGCACTTGAGTGAGATACCTGAGATACAGGTTTATTCCTAGTTCAGGTAGAATCCGATTATTTCTTACCTACCTCTAGTTTAAGGCCCTATTTTGTAAATATTTATGTAAATCAATTATTTCAATAAACAATTATTTCAATTATTTCAGTGACATACACTTTACAAAAAAAAAAAAAAAAAACAGTAAGTATATCATAAAAGGGCCAGGCAGCCTGACAACCAGTCTTACCAAAGGGGTATCATGTTACAAAGTAACGGGGTTGTGGAGGTCAGATGGGCAGTCGCTCCATGTAAAATAATGGTACTTAGCTGCATCCGGCTAGACTGGAAGCCGACCCCAACATTGTTGGGAAAAGGCTAGGTAGATGATGAAAGTACCATTAATCAACAGTCTTGAAAATATGAGTTTCGTTTTCTATTTTGAAAAAATTTTTGCGTAGTTTTTTCCGTATTATGTTCGGGTCGGCTTCCAGTCGAACCAGAATTTTTCATAGAGCGTCTTTCTTTTTATAATAATAATGACCTTTAACTTTTCCAGTACCGTCCGTCGCAATGGAACTGGCGTCGCGGCGAGGCACGCTACACGGCCGCCACTATCCACATGTAAACGCACCCGCACCCGTCCCGCGCCGCTCTGCGCAACGTGCTAACTGACACGTCACAGGTTTGTTGGTCATACTCGTACAATAATGACAAGTGGGCGAAGCTACATAATTGTCTGATAAACTGTACTAGTCTGTCTAAGATGTCAGTTTATAATGACATTAATATCTAAAGAGCGTGTTAGAATAGGCGTCTCTCAAAAACTAAATTATATTATTTTTCTTGTAAGTGACTGCTAAATAATAATTGTAGTTAATTCGGTATTTGAGAAAGCAAGAAATTCATTAAAAACATAGATACAGTAAATATTATCCTAGCTACGCCCATGCATAGTGCAATAAATAAGAAATATCAGACAAAAAATAATGAAATAGGCGGGTTGACTCCAGTTTTGAAAAGGAAATGAATAAAGCACATGCAAAGGTTCATTACCAAGCGATTGCAACAAAATTCAATGCATATCGAATTTAAACATGAGGTTAAACTATAAAAAGACAGTTAATAAGACAGAAGAATAAAATAAATAAAGGTTACTAACAACTACTACAAGTACTAGTAGCCACTGTCGACTACGTAATCACCCTGTCAAAAACAAACACGCTGCGAGTAATCTAGCATCTGGTTCTCTTTTGTTCGATGTTTGTTTATTATTGCCAATTGTCGAGAAAATAGTGAAACAAACCATCACTTGTCACGGTAGAGAGTGAACTGTCACGCTGCTTAGAATAACATAGATTCAAACAATTTTATTATGAACATTTTATTATCGAGACACTATTTCGATGTAGCTACACAGGGTCGTTTTACATTGTCATTTTGGGTAGTATTAACTTGTAATTTTACTTCGAATTAATATTCAGCAGAGTTATACTTAGTTAAATTAAGACAGCTTTCTGCTACACATATTTATATATATCTGTAATTTCTGATTTTTGGAAAGTGGATAATTCATGTCTATGTATTTTTAATATTCTGATTGTTTTTTAAGCTATTATCTATAACGCGATCGTGACACAAAAGATTGGAATGTGATTTACATAAAACTATAAATATCTTCTTAAAATTCGTATATGAGATAATTAAATACACCACAAGTAAAGGCATGATAATTTGTAATTGGTGTTTCTTAATAAGAATGATATTATGAACTTGGTCATGTTGGTTAAATAGATGTTAAGGTAATCACGCTGATCGTAGCCGTCCTACAGTGTCACGACAATATACCGGTCAAATTTGAATATTTTTATAACAATAACAAAGTAAATTGTATATTCTTAGGCGTATAATATTATTGAATCAACTGGTATTGTAAAACCTCTCATAGTACTTACCTAAATTTAATGTCACGTTTTGGAAAATATTTTTGTCCTCTGTTATGATAATACGCAGTTAATTAAATGTATGACATATTATACAATCTATGTAATGCAGCTTCAGTAACCTGCAACAGAAAACTAAAATTCTGGACAGCTTTGAAAATATAATATTTAGTTCATATTTGGACGAATAAATACTATGTAAAGGTTCGTAATCTCATACAATGTATATTTCGAATTTGTGAAGTGCCTTTATTTTGAAAAGCATATTTTTGAGTTAGTTAGCACGTTACGCAGTAAACATGTTAATTTCAAAAGTAACTTATAGAACAAACAATAATTTATTTTATTAATAAAAAAGTAACCCTTCCTGCCAGTTGGGTTAAATAAGCGCCTTGAATTTTGTACAAAATTTTAAAAGAATATATTGTAAGTATATTACCTAGAAATTATACAGTATTTTATACATTTTATTTGTAAATATTAACTCTTTGGACAAGTAAGGCTATTATAAACATCATGTACAACGTTAAAAACAGTCCTCTTCTAAATTTTATTTATATATAAATTTTATTTTTATTTTGAAATAAAAATCATGTTTTATATAAAAAAAAATCATTTTAATATTGTTAAATATAAATGAACTTTGTTCTATAAGTTAATTTGTAACGCATCACATATAAAACGTCCGTTTATATGAATCCATGTGCCTTTTAAGAGTTCCGTAAGTATCATAGGATCTGTCCTAAGTTTTATTAGTGTTTTTTAGTGATATGAAGGTAGCTGCCGCAAATCATAGAAACATTATGAAGTGATAAAAAGTACCCGGCCAAAATTTTAGAAAAAGTTCGACTTTTAGAGCGTTATCTTTTTCACTGTTGTCATAATGCTACTAATGTACGGTAGATTTTGATGACAATGTTGTTTTTGTGTGGTCTCTGGCAACGCTACCGCTTTTCTATGAATTGAGGCACCGGTTGTCAATATGATAACTGTATGTATTAGCCTAAGGCCGCAGTTAGACGGCGCGAAAAATTTCTTGCGGCTACCGCGCGGCGGCCGCGTGCTATGTGTTCAGTCATAGCAATTTATGCTTTATTAAACTAGGACACAACATTGAAATTCTTTGTAATTAACTAACCATGCGGCGGCCGCGCGATGTCGACACGGTCGGCAGGCGGCCGATCTCGCTCGAATGCACTCGATGTACGCCCCGCGCCCGCGTCCCCGCATTCTCTTTCCCTTCAATCAGTCACTTTACAAATTTGCGCGCGCAGCCGCCGCACATTCGCCGCGCGACCACCGCGTGGCGGCTGTGCGGTGAAGGCGCGAAATAATTCGTGTCATTAAAACGCCCCAACGCGCTCACAATCGCAATTCATTGTCAATTCTTAGTAAATTGTGTTTTTTTTTGTAATTTTTGAGATTTTCCACTCATATTTTAAGTCGCACTTTCTATGGCCATACCCTTTTATTCACAGTTGAGATTATGTTGGAGGTGTTTGGTTGTAATTACAGTTGTAAAAAGAAACGGATCATTATTCTGTTTTTTCTTAGATTTGTATGAATATTCTTGGATAATTTCGAAGATAGAGATAAAATACTATACCAACGGCTTTTATGTCTATTTTCAATAAAGAATAAAGATTATTGATAACACTTTGCTTTGTTCCGAGCACCTTCCTCTTACAACATAATATCGAGTAGATTTACTTTGGGCCCTGAATTTGTTGAGGCGACTCTGAATGATGTACAAAACTTAAGAATCTCTTACCCACTTATCAGTATATCCTATTAGAAATATAATGTTATTTTCTGAGGATAATATTGGTACTTTTTCTCCTATTTTTTATGAAGAAAGTGTTATATTTAGAAATTGTGATCTGCTCATATTGCCTCAAATTTGGAGACCCATGTTAAACCACAACGTAATTTGTTGTTTTTCTAGTTTTGTACAAGTGCCTTATTTTATGGCGTATGTCTTTTAATAAATAGTAGGAATAAAGTACCAAAAAATCTCATTACTTCGTGTTATTCTCAAATTGTTCATCATTATATTTTTACCGACTTCACAAAAAGGAGGAGGTACTATGTTCGGCTGTTTGTATGTTTTCTTTGTTCCTGATTCATGTTTATTATTATATATATAAGTATATTTATTTAGATTAGTATAATATAATTTATTTATGTATTTATTGTATTGTGTAAATGGTACACCACAGACTACCTACAGTGTGTGTCTGTCCTTCCCCTTTTTAATCCATCCAAAGGTTGTCTTTAAAAGATCGCTCTTAGCGATAAGACCGCCCATTGTGTCACCCATTGTAAAGTTTCTATATTTATGTCTGTAATTTATATGGTGTACATAATAAAGAGTATTCTATTTTATTGTTTCTTAAATCTCTAAATGAAGAATCGTATCAAATTGTTTGTTTTTGTTAATTATTTCCTTTTTCTAATAGTACATATTATATTGTCTTTGGTACACATAACGAAGAAACACATTTGAAATCATGTAATTGGCTATTTACTTAATTATTTTTTTTAAATTTGGCTTTTCTAAGTTAATTTTATAACAATTTCTTAATATTTGTTAGTGAAATTGTATTTGAAATTAAATTGATGTTTTCTCTTTAATACTTATATGAAATTTTGGGACCTTACACAAAAGTATTATAATATGTATTGAATAATCACTTTAATGTCGGGTGAAGGGTAAGAATATAAATAAATATCATTTTTTATAAAGTAAAACAAAACGTACACCACGCGTAAGGTAAAGTTTTGTAGTTTTACTCATATTACATTTATATTATTGTGAAAATTCTAACATTTATTGCCATTAAATGGCCTTAGTGTAAGGCAATGTGGTCTTTAATATTATAAAATATCCCTTACGGAACTCGTCGTGTACGAAGTGCATTGCGACCTACATTTCAAGCCGTACGTCGTTTGGTGTTATTAGTATTTATAAAATAGTGATATTATTATGTAAAATATATTAACGTATGTTACTCTACTTTGGGATGTTTTTTATTTTTTTTACTCATACACTTAATAACATTCATTTTTTCGTAAAATCTGTACACCAAAGAACTTGAATCGCGTTCGACAAGATTCTGTAAAGTGTCGCTCAATCATCAATCGATTAGATGTGTAATGTTAACATTGAATTATTGTAAATTATAATTTTAAGGTACCATTCTGACGTTCTTTTTGCATTAAGGGACCATTATAGAAGTCTACAATAAATAAATCCTGCCGTTGGAAGAATTTGATGTTTCATTTAATTCCACACACTACATTTTGTACCAGAATACCCGTCTACCGAACAGACAAAGAGATTAGTTGCTTTCCATGAAATGTAAGGATGAATGATTTTCAAACAAACATGTTTAGGTATTTGACAGAACCACTGTCGTGCATACAGCCAGTTTGAACAATGATTTAATTTTATATACTCACGTCAACAGAACGTCGCCTGCTACGATCCTTACACAATCCTCTTATTTCGTTTACGTTCATACATCTGTACTGCTATTCTGTAAAAATCTCACCGTGAAAACTTAGGTGAAGTGAGATTAAAGTGAGCTGTCAATAGTGTCAATCGCTAGCACCAGGTGGAATGACAGCTCACTTGTAGCTCACTTCACCTAAGTTATCACGGTGATATTTTTTACAGAATAACACCGCTGCATAGCTATTCAGAACTATCCGACAGCTTAGGCTATCGATTGAAAATGACACATTTCTGATTTGCCATGCCCCGACAGTAAACAACTGTCGGAAGAATAGCAGTCGTCTCTAAAGAAAAGGCTTGGGTCTGAAATACTGATCGTAACACGTATGTACAGTCAACAAAAGAGATAAGCAGGTCCAGGTGAAAACCAGCATCAGGCACTAGTTGTCTGGCATTTTTGCTGAACTGGGCCTTTTTAGCGCAGCCGTGAGGCACACTTTCCTGCTTATTTTTTTTTTTTTACATCGAACTTTACACTTTTTATTTGACCTTTAATTTTTCGTTTGTTTTTATCTGATGTACCTATGTATCTGGTGTATTGTGTGTCTTTTGGTCTGTGCTAAATAAATTTATTTCTTTCTTAAGTATACAGGATCGTCGGATATAGTTGAAGTTTAGTAAGAAACCGATGGATGTTGTCGATTGAAATTTTATTTGCTAAATGAGCCGTTTGTTATTTATTAATAAAATTAAACTCGAGAACATCCATCGGTTTCTTACTAAACTTCAACTATATCCGACGATTCTGCATATGTATCTCTTTTGTTGACTGTATCTAATCGGTAGATCTTAATTCTTAGGTAAATGTTGAAGTGAAATAGATTTGTCGTGCTTTTTTTCCTTTTCAAACAAGATCTGCATTCACATTACACATGCGTCTCATACAAATAAAACTATCGACAGCGGCGTGATTGGCTACTGTTCGCTACACGCTTATCGGCCCATTGTTCTAATAAACCGTCTGCAGGTGTCGTTGACAATAAATCGGCGATTTCGGATCAATCTTGCAAATGTAACGCTCTTCAATGGACCTGTTGTTAATAATACTCCTCGCAGTCACCGCGGACGCAAGAATGTTCTGTGAGAAGACGAAAGCGCCGTTGGAACTGGGGCAATGGAAGTACGACCTCAAACAAATGGACTCCGTCGTGGTAGAAAACCCGCCTGTATCTATAAACGAAGGGCAAACGTATGTGTATGAGAATTACTTCCCTAATTACACGATCAAATATATTCACGTGGACAACTTGGCTGTAAGGACGTGTGGAGCGAGTGCATCGATCAGGTCCGGGGGCGTGGGCTTTTCGTCCGTGCTGATAGTCCTCAACGCTCGCATAAACCAGGAGATAAGGTCTGTGATCGACATCTGGGGTCAGGCGGGGGTAAACCACACCACGGAGCAAACTGCGAACAACTTGACGGCCACCAGACGTACGAACCCTGACGATCCGAAGAACATAAAATTGCTGTATTCATTCAAAAATATTCGAGCCGTGAGTCACAATAGACGAAAAAAATATTATTATTAATTTATAATATTAGTAATGGAATATTAGTTTTTATATGAATGTACCTAGTTTCTATTAAATACTCTTTCATCATCATCATCTGCCTAGCCTTTGGCCCAACTAACTATGTTGGGGTCGGCTTCCAGTCTGCAGCTGAATACCCGTATTTTACATGGAGTGACTGCCTGTCTGACCCCATATATCTCTTTATGATTGTCTATTTCACTGATGTGTATGATGTCTGGAACGCACTTCGATGGTGGCTACAATTCGTCCGGGTAAGTAGTTAATTCTGGGGAGGAGGCCCACAACTTTAAAGAACAATATCTCCAGAATTAAGGATCTATCGTGATGGTCTTATGCACAATGTTCGAAGCCATCGTTGTGATATACTGGGTCAGTAGGTATCTATTCTATGGGTATTCTATTTTTACCCGACTGCGCGACGCAAAGGAGTGGTAATGTGTTTATCAGCCTATGTATGTATGTTCCTTTGAAGCACTATACAGACCAAACGCCTGGGCCGATTTTTATGATTCCCACGTCAATCGATTCCTCTTAGTCCGGCGAGTGTCACTAAGAACATGACGTTAGTGAAAATTCAATATGGCGACTACTGGACGCCATATTGTGAAAATGAAAAAAAAAATGAAAGTCAACAAACTATGTCAAGTGGGGTATCGTTGTAAAGCGTTTTAAAAGGTGATTACAAAAATATAATTATACAACTTATATGGTTAAAAGTAATTCGAAGTGACAAATCGTAAAAAAACACGTACCAAGAACTAAATCGCCTGCGAAATCTTTCACATTTGTAAACTAAAAAGCTGGAAATAAAATAAAGTAATTTAAAAAATTAAAAAACCTGACTGCGGTATAAAACATTAGTTAAAAAAAACTGAAAGCTAAAAACAAGCCCATTTTAATTTTTTAAATTACTTTTTTTTCTGTTTTCTCAAAGACAATGTAAGTACCTCAGGCACGCTTCTGGTCCAGTGTTACTGCCCGAGTCAGGCATTCATATTGAATCATGTGCTTGATAATTTAACATAAGGAAGTGGGGAAAACCCTACAAAAGGGTATTCATTTCTGATAAAAATAACATTATGTAAGATAAGGGCAGCTGGACCAAGCAGACACCATATTGATGATGTCTGCTTAGTCCATTTACTGCCACGGAATCTATCAGCGGTTAGGCTGATAGATTCCGTTTTATTACGAAACGAGTTCGTACTTTAGACCTAGCCTAAACCTTCGAGCCAGTTACTGTATTTTGAACTTTATTCCGACGAATGTAAAATTCTTAATGCAAAATTGACAACTTATGCTCTGGTTTAACGTCCGTTTTTGTAATAAGAAATTTAACTTTGTCGGATTTTATTTCGAAATTTAAAAAAGGCCGATAGAATATTAAATTAAACTCAAATGTAACAAACATTAAATTACTTTATTTAATAAACGTACACTTACAATACAGACATACATTAGTCACCTTACAAATAAACTTATGTCAGAGTTACAATAACAAACTATAATATACTATGTATATAATATATACTTTGTATTCATATATCTACTAACCAATTTGGATATCAATTCATTTTTGACTAGAGTTGGCAAATTTTTTAGTGATTTTTATACAATCATCAAAAAATAAAGTTTCTATAAAAACAATAATATACAAATACAAATGTGAAAATATATGGCTATGTATACATATTTGTGTAATATAATTACTTGATGCCAATTAACTCAGCGATTACAATATTATGATAATATAATGTTAATGTCATTTATGATTAATAATTATATGATTTATGTATCTTAATTATATAACATTATTAACAATAATATGAAATTTGTGTCAACTATTTGTGACATTCGATGCTCTATAGTAAGATGTAATATATAAATATGTTTTATGCGATACTAATATATATTATTATATATTCCTACTAATATATAAATCAACTCAGTTACATAGGTACTTACTATCTAAATAAAGCTACATATTAGATGCGATTATACTTCGTAGAGACAAAACGTCATCACAAAGGCATATCGACATATTGTATTATAGTATATTTAAAAACTACGATTAATTGCATTCTCGTATATTACGTGTATATTGAAAAAGGATATATGTATAATAAATTGAATATATATTTTTTTAAATATTAGGCATTTTATTACGAGTTATTCTAGTTTATCAATACATCAAGAGATTTCAAGATTTTCTAGATAAATGGATACAACATTGAGAAAGATCTCTAAAACCGTGGATTGAAAAATATATTACGTTTTAATTGATATTTGATTTGGCAATTTTACGGGCCGTAGTTGTATTATAAAACTTTGGCGGGATTTTAAATTCCGGAAATTATCTTAATTCGATAGTTTACTTAATATTAGGGGCAGGCTATAACTGTACGTTTCGGTATACATGTTCAGGTACTTTAGCCTTTTCGCGAGCAGTATCTAAAAATTACACAAGTTCTGTTCATACACTAGCCATCCCACATAGCTCCAGACCAGTATTACCTACCCAGTTTCTTTAACATTTTAACCGCTTGTGTCGAATTTATGCGACACATATTTCCGTGCCCCTACCGCTCGTGTCGTATTTATGCGACAGACATGCATGATATTTTCGTTTTATTTTTGTCCTATTATCTGCGTGGTACAACTAAAACCATTATTAAATACTTAGAGCAAAAACTTTTTGACTATTTTTTAATCAATACAACGATTTCTCCTCCTTATTTATTGTAGGCATTATTTTATCGATTTGTAGCCGGACGCTAGGGGCACGGCAATGAATATTTAGCCAAGCGCTTAAAAGGTTAATTACTTACTTTGTTCGTTATCATACACTCCCGGCATAAAGTCGTTAATTTCTCCCCACATTACAATATAGAAAAAAAAATTAACGCAAGCTCCCATACCCAAAAAAGATCTAAGACTTGGCCGAAATACCCTTGGTCCTGTCTTAGCGTCAACCCAATATCAGAACTGATCAGGTAGGAATAAGGTAGGCGAGGGTAAAGAAGGACCAAAGATAATTCCGCCGAGTAGGTGAAATGTTGTCATAATAGCCAGCTAAAACGCTGCTGCGGCTAAGCACTGCTGGGATCCAGACCTCCACTGTTTGAGAGTGTGGTGTGGGCCACAATCCACCATTCCGGCCCAATGATTGGCTAGTGGTGAAGATGCATACCTACTTAAGAAACTTTCCATGTCAAATATCGATAAAGATGTCTTTTTTTCTAGTTCTACCCTTCATGCTCGCGAAAATATAAAAGCATGATTAGACTATGCTTGATAGCATGAGCTACCAGAGTGTAAATAGGCCTTTTGTTTTTGCACATATGCCTAATCAAATCTTAACAACTTTGGCAGTACAATTTATTATTGCATACCTGTAGGTTGATATTGAATCACTGCATTCTTTGGTCAAATCGCTTTTTTTGTCAATAGGCCAAAAATCTTCGTTCATAATTTTTGTACAGTCTTTGGTATTTATTGCAATCTTCTCCCTTCCAAAGCCCGATGCACACGGTGCAATTTAATGGGCTGTGGCGTCCTATTAGAAATTGAAGCAGCAATACAAGTGACACCTTCTAAACAGTGTTTAGACGATGCAAGTCTTTTGTTGCTTCAATTTTATTGGAAACATGCATCGTGTAAATGGGGCTTTAGATTAGTACATTTTTAGTGCTCTTTATCAAAGCAATCCTTTCACTATTCAAGTTACTTCAGGTACACCCCAAGTTTGCCCAAACTAACAAGATTGCTATCTCCAGTACTATTCCGTTCGTGACTGCCCGATTCAGGGCACGAATTTCTACTTAGGTGGTAAGTCTATCACGGATCACCGGCACCTAGTCCCCAGCCCATCCCCTTTATACTAGGTAGGATACACATTAATGATACCTACGTCAAAGTTACCTATATATTTTTATGAAATACTGCTGGCGTTTCTCATTTAAATGGTGAAATATATTTTTGTTTTTAATTAGGTACGATGATTTATTTTTAGAGCAGGACACTCTTTCTGACTTTTGATACTTGATGTTAGGGTAATTGAAATTGATTGCGGGTATATTTTTAAACATGTATCGAACATTTAGGATGCTTTAAGATGGCAAGCAATCATCACGATTGAGGCACGTTTTAGTGTAAATCCCCCACGTTCTGTACATAAGTCATGTAAAAGTGTTTGTATATTGACGTGTAAAAGTGTTTGTACAAACCTACATACAGAAAATAAATCATTTATCATGGTCATCTGGTAGGGCGATGAATTCATGTTAAATATTTACTGTAACAACTGTTGCGATAGCTATCCACGACGAGAGAGCCAAGAAATAGCTGAGAAAACTCAAGACCGAGCCAAGCAGAAAAGTCTTTAGAAAGATGACGATGGCACTTCGCCAAGACAACGCTACGAAGAAGAAAATTCTACACTACAGTTGAGTACTTATTACTTAAAAAAATGCTGCCGCAGTGCTCATCATGAGATAAGGATATTCACATATTTAAGGGGCTTACAGGACCTAAACGCAAAAACGCAAGTTTTAGAAACGATAAAAGTATATGATCGACTACACTAAACAAAATCAGAAAAATATATGACGTTCTTCAGGATATATGCTAGGTAGATAGTGTGTTGAAAACATAATACAACTAATTTGATACGATATAAAAAAATCTTGAAGATACCTCTAAAAACTTTCTTTTTACAATAAAAACCATACTAATATACATACAATCATTATGATTTTTTGTCAGATTATTCTACACAAGCAACATACTAAAGCACTAGTGTTTTAATTTTTTAGTCCAAACAATAGATTTTTTGTAAATAAATTATTGCTTCATATTTTGCAATAAATTACCAGCATTTTGTCATCGCGCTTCTCTTTCTTTTCTATGCAGTCCGACAAAGACCATGCTTTAGGTCATGTAATCGCCTTAACACTAAAAGTAAACAAGTTTATTTTTAAACGAATACAGATAAAATATAAAGTCGTATACCACAATCTACCTACAGCACGAATAATACAGGGTGGCGGGATCGGCGAGCCAACTGCAACCATGCATCCAGCACATGATTCTAGACGCAAGAAACTTTCCGTCGATTATAAAAAAAAAAATCTGCTGTTTTATAGAAAAGTGTAATAGATACCGACGCGGTTATGAAGGGAATAGCAAATTTTGAAGTCATAACTTCTTTAGGCGCGTTGGGCATTTTTTGAGATGGGTAAAAACCATTGAATTTGCGCCACTGTTACCGTAACCGACACCGCTTCGGATGTGTTCGGCTGTCTTCGGGATGTACTCGGTTTTAATGTATATCCGATATGTCAGTGAGTGACGGCAAAGTATTCTGTTTGTGTTTTGTTTTCACTTCTGTCGGCACTCCCGGAGTGCCATTGTTTTTTTTTTTAATAACCGGCGAATCTCAGGTCAGGGTTTCAGAATTATGTACTGAATTCATGGTAACAGGTTGCGCATCGATATCCCTGCCCTGTATATTTTTATTCTTCAAACCAATGGACACAGGGGCTTAAACAGAGAAGGTATTTACTGTAATTTATTTACCTCATGTTTTTTCAATAATGATGTACGAGTTACAGGTTCGAGTATCTTAAGCTTCGTTGCTTCGTCCGTCCTTAAATAATATCACCGGACACATGTGAAATGCATACCTAACTATAGTGAAGCTCCTGTCTCCCTCCTCTCTCCTCCCCTTGAGGGGTAATTGCGTAACACAACAACAGTAGCAATTAGGGTGTAGTTCTCAGTCTAACACCTCGTGACGTTGGTTCGTTACTGGTGTGTAGAGTACTGGATTGGACTGGCTTAGATGAGAAGTCGTTAAGAGAAACCTATAGGACTCATCCCCTCGTCTACTTCCAGTATTACGAAACCACGTACAGACATCAGGAATGGAGGATTTTATAAGAATGAGCCAATGTTATATTTCTGGCATCTGTGTCCATACCAACTATCTTTCCATCTATCCAACCAAAGCAATAAATATAATTTACGTAATAATGTTCACACATTGAAATCTGACCAGAAAAACCCATCACTTGATAACTGGAATAATCATAACATAAGCCGTATTGTAAACCATTCCGCATTCCTGCTAATATTTTTTGGGCGCATAAAGTTCCTATTATAAATATGCGTTTATGTGAGTTATATAAAACTTATTTACAATAATTGTGATGTTGTGACATTGAATCTTTGTTTGCATCACAAGCGTTATCTATGCTGGGACGTGAATAACGCAAGCAAAACAGACGTAACCTATGCTACTGTTTATCAGGCATTCGCACAGTCGAAACTACGCTATACTATTTGAAAGCGATGATTTATTGAATCGGTCATTAAAAAAAATATATTTTGGTAGTATTTTATGGCTTGTCTCCGATGTTTTATCACAAAAGTTCTAGCTTAGTCTCTTAGCTAATAATTACTGATATACTTTAGGTTTATGAAGTGGTGGGAACTGCGAAAATCGTTGGTTCCACTTTACTTTTGTTTGACATCCGACAGGTAATCTCTTTCCCGCGTGTTTTTAGAAGTGGCTCTATTACATTTACAGCCTAAATGTATTAATATAGAATAATATAAATAGTAATAATATGGTGCCTCATTTAATTTAAAACGTCTAATGAGCCTCTGCGAGTTGATTTCGGCCCCACGTACACCTTCCGAAGGTCCGCGACCCCAGGGTCCCGAGTTATGTCAATTAAAGACACTTCATAATTATATGAATATTTATATTATTCTATATAATCTATAATACATTATAAAAGTATCGAATATTTATCTATTTTATTTTTAAAACTGTCGTCTTTTGAGTGTGGGTCACAAAAAGACCAATCGTGAACCTCCCGGTTTGGTGACCGCAATGTTTCGTTGTTGGAGCGCAGAAGGATGTTGAGACTCATCATTTTGCAATGTATGATCCCTTAGTTGCCTTTCGACAGCCATGGGATGAGGTAGCGTGGTCTATTATTTGTCTATAACCTCACTGCGTATGACGAGAAGGTGACTATCGCTGTTAAAAGTCATGTTTAGTTACGTCAGAGATAAAAATAAAATTTTATAAATATAAATACTCATACATACATATACCTACTCTCGCCTTTTTCCCATGGGCACAGGGTTAGTTTTCAAAGAGCAGCCAAATTTAAGGGTGTGGTGAAACCATCAAACGGAACAACTTTCTCCATGGGACCAATATCGTAATCGCGAAAAATTTATCAACTGCCCTATAGAAAACTTCAATACCTATTTGAACTAAACGTATGGGACGGCTGAATTTTTATTCGCGATGACGATGTTGGTTCCGTGGACAAAATTATTCTGGTTGATGGTCTGTACCCTTAAAGTTGGATGGTCTTTGAAGACTAACCGTTAATATAGTATTTAATTCATCCCTTTCTATTGAACCTATTTTCAGCCTGTCCTTTTCTTATTAAAAAAAAACTAACTTTTATACCTCTACGACTATCTTGCTTGGGAACATCGCCATATTCACCTAACTTACGAAAGAACTGTCTCGTGCCAAAAATGATACTAATGGCATTATTATCGTTCCTACGGGGTAGTGGTTAATTACAAGCTGAAACCTATCTTCCTTGTTACTTCCTCGTTATCTTCCCGATATTATTCCTTTCTTACATTCTTCCAATATAGCATCTATATCGTGGACCATTACGTAGCATTCTGTACAAGACCAGCACATCTCACTTAAGATAGGGCGCTAAAATTAGCGTGCCTTCGCAAACATTATCATTACCAACATTGTTTAACGACTTATTATCATGTACCAAGCCGACGCATTGCAGCAAGCCATTGATGCTGATTTCTGATATTGATTATTCTACATGAATGAGACCTACCTACCTACTTATATTAATGAGGTCAGCGGGGAGAATGCTTAGGAGTAATTGAATATGACTATGATTAATAAAATAAAATAATTTATTTCTAACTAAATATAATATGGATATTGTGGTTGTACATAAAGGAAGTAACTAAGTGTTGCTTTTGTTTCGAATGAAAAATTACTAGGCGGAGATCATTGGTGGCGGCGAAAACTGATTGATTGCGGATATTATGGACATCATTTTAGATTGAGTGAATATACAAGGGTACTTACTGGCTCTAATAGACAGAATGTGAATATTATATATGGGTCTTAAAGCTTGCTTACCTACACTACCTAAATGACAAACAAATATACTTACAATATCAAACAGTACTAAACAAAATTGAATATCTACATCATTTGAAAAGTCTCGGTAGGTATAAATAAACTATACTACATAAACAATTTAGTGGTTTTCAAAGACATTGAAGGAATCGGAGAAGATTTAAGGTAATTTTATGCAGAATACCTATGTATAATTAAAATAATAATTTGTGACCACACTAACTAATATTCATGTAATGGACGCGCTTTGGGAAAGGAAAATCCTCGATTTAGTATACTACTTTATAGTTAGATCGTTCAATAATAAATACTATCCACTACCTACTGAATATGGGCATCACAATAGACCATTAACCGGTCATTAGAGTGATCTAGATTAAACTATACTACCTACTAGTCAAAATCGGGTAGTTACCCGATATAAAGAAAGAAAATGAAGGAAGGAAGAGTGGAGGAAAATATATATAAATAATAATCAAGTAAGATAAATAAAAAATCATATTACGACTTCGTTACAAAATGAATATAATTGTATCATGAATATTTCTAGATCATAAACCGGTCATTAGGGTAATCTAGACTATACTTCTACTAGTTACTATTCAAAATCGGGTAATTACCCGATGTAAAGAAAGAAGAAGAAGGAAGAAGAATATCCCTTAGTCGCCTTTTACGACACCCGCAGGAAGAGTGGGTTGGCCTATTCTTAACCGGAAACCACACGGTTTTTTAAATATTCTTAACTAGCTGACCCGGTTAACGTCTTACCGCCTCAGAATCAATACGAACGAATGTATGGAAAATTCTATTTTTATATTCAAAATTATTTTTCTTTTCGTTATTTTTTGCGCCCCGCGGTTTCACCCGCGTAAATTTCGATCCCGTGGGAATATCGGGATAAAAAGTAGCCTAAATTTATGTTAATCCAGGGTGTCAGCTACCTCCATATAAAATTTTAACAAAATTGGTCCAGTCGTTTGAGCGTGAAGAACTAACAAACATAATAAACACACACACACTCACAAATTTTCGCGTTTATAATATTAGTGTGATTCGGGGCGGAGATAAATCCAACAACTCAAATATCATAAAAATCGGTCCAGCCGTTCTTGAGTTATAAACGGTGTAACTAACCCGACTTTGTTTTGTTTATAAATATAGATATCTTCATATTAATATTACAAATGTGGAAGTTTGTATGTTTGTTACTCGATCACGCATAGACAACTGAACGATGTGGATGAAGTCAGGCACACGGATAGACCATATCGTGGAGTAATACATAGGATGCGTTTTACCTGGGTAAATTAAGTATTCCTCCCGGGTTATAATAATATAGCAAAGGGGGTGGCTACCGAGATGACGACTAATAGAGAAGTATGGAAGAAAAAGACATGTTGCGTCGACCCCAAATAAATTGTGATAGGGGCAGGAGAATGAGGATAGTAAGTATTTCTCCTAAGATAGGACTGAAACTGTCGCTCGGTAACAGAAGCTGCGAGGTAATTGCGACACACACCAGCAGTAGGAATGGCTTTCATTTTGACAGTTCAACAACGTTCATTGCGTTATTAAAGTTGTTGAGCAGCCACATTTTTTGAACATTTATAAAGCAATGGATTGGCAATATCCTTCAAAAGGATTCAGATTAATAGTCAGTTAAGACTTTGAACGACCGCTCGGTTAACTAGATATTTTTGCAATCAAACTTTAACACTTCACTGCTCATGTCTTTTCAATCTATCTCTATTACAATTTACATTTAAATCGCTTCAGCTGTTTAGACGTGACAACGCAACAAACAAACAGAAAAACTATCGCATTTATAAAAGTACCTACTTACGGATGAAAAAAAATCAGCAGAGTTTTTAAAGATATTCGATTGGTCCTGATTGCTGATTCTTATGCTGGACATTTTTTGTAACCACTTATGACTACTGTCGGTCAATATTGTTTCAATGTCAGTCATTCTCCTGCCTGACTGACATTACAATATTGTTTCAACGTATTTTATTTAAAAATTGATCTTTCTAAACTTGTCTATACATTTTTAGTAACAATTTGTTATCGGACTTCAGTGTGTATGATTAGAATTTCGTAACATTTTGGGTAGTTGTCAAATGGAATTGATTAGTTGTGTATTATTTTTGTTTCGTAAATGGTATCGAGTCCCAATTCATACTTAATAAACGACGAAGATACAATTAAATCCAGGTAATAACCTCAAATTACTATTTTTACAAGCATACATACAAAGGTACATAGGCTAACTAATAAATAGTAAAATCATTTTATGGATAATAATTAATTAATATAGGTACCTACAATTTTTTTTATATTTTTAATGTTTTTATATTCTAATATTAAAAATGTAATTTTAATGTAATATTGCAGCAGTTCTTTTATTATACACAACACAACCAATATATTTTTCTGTTTTAATTTAGTTAATGCTTCTCTTTTTTCCTTAGCTATTGTGTCCAATGTTTGTTCAAAACAGTTCAATTGTTGATAATGACTTTGTTATTTACTAAATTGATGATATCTGATTTAGGCATTTGAGACGATGTAACGACAAGAATCTTGAGTCATATAAAAACCACGAAAACGTGACTAAAATAGATAGGTACCTACTTTAGAAATGTGTTTCAAAATGAATAGTAACTATAGGTATGGTACAATTATAACATTATAAAAATATATTTAATAAAACTTATAAATGTTGCTTTGTATTTAGGATATTAAGAAGTTGTTAGGAAAGAAGTGATAAAAATTAATTAAAATCTACATTATTCAATTACCACCATACCATTTAACTACGTAGATGGTATAATATTACGGAACCAATGAGCAAATGAGGTGCAAGGTATCAAAACAAAATCGTGCTTGAATAACAATGATCTAATAAAAACTAGTCTACTGGATAAGAAGAGAAAAAAGAAACTTATATTTAAACTACTAAGTATAATAATATTACTAATGATTAAAATTATGTTATAATACCCTGAACAGCGATAATCACCAGAATAGTCGGAGGTTTGGAGATATTGAAAGCCGATTTGAGATCCAACATTCAGACTCATTGTAATATTTGTATGCGATATAAATTAGCAAGACTGACCCCTCGTTGTATTGTGACAGTTTTAACTTTAACAAGATTATAGGATTACATATAGCCCCGTTATTATGTTGCTTACCTAATTATTTCCCTACCGCAGTGCTTCTTGATTGAAAACGGATCGCAGAACCCGCAGCACAGTTAAAACCGACGCAAGTGCCCTCCCCTCCCCACCCCTCCTCATCTGAACTCGAGAAAATATGACCCGCAATATGATCTGCATTGACGCTTGCGCCCTGCGCCCGATTCGAATCCGGGAGAATTAGGCTCGAGGTAGGTACCTGTTTTGTGATCTGTTTTGGAGTCTGTGCACAGCGTCTGATCCGAACGCAAGCCTTCATTACCAATTCTTGAACCATCGACATTTCATTAAATTACTTACGCCAATACACATTAAAGCTTTTTAATTTTTTTAAGGTCCGAATTTTGTCAGCATCGAATCGGGCACAGTGCACAATTTTGTCTTTGTCCAAGCTGTCATTGACAAACGGTTTTTTGACAGTCACGTATCGCATTATGGTACCATCTGTCATCGTCATTTCTGGCCTGATCTTCAGAACCTTCCCGTGAAGGAAACTAAACTAACTGTACCCCGCTTAGATGAAGTTCGCAAGCCACCACATACATATCGTCATAGATATGTTAACGCAGATCGACATGGCATCAGTATTGACCATTAACCGTTATTTTATTTGGACACTAGTAGTGTGGGTACTAATGTTCTTTTGATGTTCAACCCCTGTAGAGACAAAGAGTCACAAGGGTAACCAATAGTTCATCGGCAGAATTGAACTTGGATCTTTCGATCTTATAAGTCAATACCAGAGCCGCTGGACTAGTGATTAAAACTTACTCTTTAAGTGTGCGTTTCCTAGCGCCGCAAGATTTCTTAATTTATGCATAATATCTAAAAGGGGTTCCATTAGAAATACACCCCGGACAGTGGTAACTTTCAACTATATACGAGATCTATGCTAAAGAAGATTAGACTTTAGGTTACTGTAAATAAAAGATATTTAATTTAGCCTCAATTTTCAATCATGGACTCAATGTCTTCCGGTATTATAATGACGATTTCCAAGAAAGTGAATGGTTCGTCAGTACCTAAAACCGGGTTTTCAGTGACTGACAACGATATCCACCAACTGATGCTCCGTCTTATTGCCGAACAAAATCTACAAGTAATAGCCATCAGTCAGCATTCACTGGATCGGTATATAAAGAAATCAGTTCGATTTATTAAAACGCTTCACTATAATTTTCCAAATTTTCGACATAACGTTTTTGAAAGTCATTTTCGGAGAAGACATGGATATTTTTAGCTAAATGAAAGGTTTTCAGTACCGATACTCTAGATCAGCAAGTACCTAAAGTCTTGTAAAGAGTGACCCGCTCAGCAGTGGAATACAATCATCAAAACACCGATGTAAACGCCAGCAGTAAACACTAGAGGTTTAAAAACTGTTCGCTTTGCATATACAATTATAAGGAAGAACAAAATTCGCATCAAGCTAAGAATGAACCTCTTTGAATGCTTGCACTCTTCATTGGAACTTGTTAACTGGGCGCCGATCCCCATGAAGAAACCCAGGAGTCACGGTACAGAATCTTTAGAACATTCGCGTTTAATGAGATTGTGCCGAAAAAAAAAAGATGAAAAATGGCTCGATATAATATAAAATGGTTTTGTTTTTACTTTGGTTATTGCTACAGAAGAAGCTTATGATCGTTATCAATTTAACATCAACTTATATTCTAGTGAAAAATAATTTCCGTAGTCAGTGTCTGTAATGTCCCACCCTTTGTCGTGCTTCGGGTGTCACACCTCGTCGGGTAGATGAAGAATTCCAACGATCAGCGTTCCACGCGATTCTTAAACGACTGGTTCTGCCAGATGTTTGCGTGACCCTAAACGGCCAAGAGCGAACCCTGTCAAAGGGTAGGAGGGTAATTTTAACCCTCGATTCAAAATAAAATCTTCTAATGTTCACAGATCTAAACTATACGTGCTACGTTACGTACCGTCTAATCTAAGCAAATTATGTAATATTTCACAGTATGTCGGTAGGCTGCGGTCGATTAATCGATGTTGTGGAATTTCAGGATCGCCCGTCCTTTGATCTCGGAGTTGCAGAGCTTCCTCACGACCTCTTGCGCTTCCTCCGCGGGGAACACCGAGTGAGGCGGGGGCTCGATCTGTTGGCAGACAATGATTTTTGTTACAGATTACGGACAGTCAAAAAGAAAGCAATCAATCAATCTGCCTAACCTTTTCCCAACTATGCTGGGGCCAGCTTCAAGTCTGTAGCTGAATACCAGTATTTTACGTGGAGCAAATGCCTAACAGCATGGTAATTGCGTAACGCACTAACAGTAGCAATAGCTTTCATTTTGACAGTTCAACAACATTCATTGCGCTATTTACGTTGTTGAGCAGACAAACTTTTCGAACACATGAAGCAATGAATTAGCATTATCCTTTAAAATTATTCAGATTGTGATTGAACATTTTTTACGCAATTAAGAAACTGACCTCCTCAACCCAGTTACTGGATAACACGATACCCCCTTAGTAAGTCATCATCTGCCTAGCCGTTTCCCAACTAAGTTAGGGTCGGCTTCCAGTGTAACCGGATGCAGCTAATACCAGTATTTTACATGGAGCGACTGCCTATCTGACCTCCACAACCCAGTTACTGGGTAATAGGTACGATAATAATCCTTGGTAAGACTGTCAGACTTTCGGGCTTCTGACGACCCGTAACGACTGTCGAAGATCCACGAATGACAGCCGGGACCAACGGCTTAACGTGCTTTCCGAGGCACGGAGGGGTCTGCCCCTCTAATATTTGAATAATATTGATTTAAAAATAATATATATTTTTAGGTTTTAAATTATTGGCTGCAAAATTAGTTAAATCTGTCAAAAACCAGTAGTTGTCAACTAACTAGTTGACCATAAAATTGATGAAATGAAATGCTCTTTAGAGATATAACTTCTCTAAAGATCACATGAAAACACGTTTTTATTAAAGGAAGTGTGATTTGGAAGGTTGAAGTAAAAGGAGCCGTTTAAGGTGAAGCGCCAGGCACCGCGAAATTGATCACTATTTCATGAAATATAATCAATGGTTATATCAACTATCTTGGAAGGCGCTGGTGTCTGTGATACAATGATTTTCTTTCATTAGTACAGGCACCAACGATACACTTTTTTCTGTAATGCTCATTTTTAATTGGAAAATTGTTTTTGTGAACCTAAATGTGTTTTTCTGAAATAAAAATGTATTATTATTATTAACTCAGAGGGTTGTATTGATGATTTTAATGATTATAGTTCTGTAAATATAAGTTACGATCAATCCAATCATATTTTGTTCAACATACAACCTGACACTGACCTGAAAAATTGCAAAAAACTTAAGAATTTTGAGTTTCGAGGGCTATATTGGCGCTTCCACTTTTCTCCATAAACTACATTAGCAATCTCTTACAATCTCTTGTACATGGGTCTTTTGATTGACAAACAAAACCCTGACTTTGAACTTGACCGAGCGACGAGGCAGTCGAGACTAATTTTTTCAATTGCCCGCTACGAGTCCCGGCTAAATGGGAGTCATAAACGTTGATAGGTTATATCAGACGGTTATCTAACTACATCCATCGTTTCATAACAGGATACTGCAAAATTCTGTTTTCCTTATAGGTAAACGGGAAGATCTTGGGTGGTCGCTTCCTCGAGATAAGAATATTAGATCAGAGAAATAACCTCCTTCTTTTTGTCCGTTAAGTTCGACAAGTCTCTGCGTGGTTGCTGGTTGTCTCCGAACTATCCGAATCTACTGCCAAATTTTATGGGAGTGGTTTAAATGGCATGGTGGTTGGACACAGATTTCGTCGGATCAAATCGTGCTAGATACTTACCTACTGTTTTTAAACATGCAACTCAAAAGGTCCTTCATCATCCCGAAATGATTTCTATTTAATCTCAACGCCATTACACTTGACTATTTCATTAGTTTCAAGAGCTTAATAAACAGGTTATCACATAATGAGCACCATCGAACGACCTTGCATAGATAACGAACGAAACCTCGCGTGGGCTACTCCAAATAAGTGCTCGCAATAGGTACTTTAATTGAAATCTGTCTTCGCAAAATACCGTTTTTAACCTGTTTATTGTCTTTCGAAAAATTTGGTTGAGGCATAATAAATTGAAACACACACAAACAAACAGCTCACCCAAGGGATGAATAACAGTGTATTGATAATAAAATGTCCAGGAATAAAATAAAAACGATAGAGAAAAATAAACAAAAACAAATACTTATAATAAATTTGCGCACATTGAAAGACTAAAAAATAAATATTATAAAAAGATATTGAAGGTTTTAACTACGGAAAAACGATAATAACATCTAAATTAAAACAACCTGACAATCCGGCATCCGACTATTCGATCCACAAACTGTCAATGACAGATTAGTGAGAAACGCGACAAGGAAAGCCGTAAGAATTCACCATCCGTTGACAAAAGTCCTTAAAACAAAATCTTAAAACGAGTTTCCTTTACTGGAACTGAGGGATTGGTCAGCCGCGAAAATTCAACAGAACACAATATTCTCAGCAGGAACAATGCAATAAATAAAATAACTTGACTTACGCGAACGAGTTTGATTGATCTGCTGGGAGGAGACACTTCAAAGACTGTTATCTGCATGAAAACACCGGAGCGATTGCACTGGTAACATGCACCGTCGAGAAAGAAATATGTACCGTGATTGGAAGTTAACACTGCAATTGGATAAATTGATCTAAATTGGCCTTGCATTGAGGGAGCGAATTGCCCCCTTGTGAATCAATCAGTGCAGTGTATAAGTCGCTATATATATCGTTGCAACAGAGGTAGGTTTGTAGTCCACCGTCTGCGACCCTGCAATATACTTGTTACCATCAGTTTGCTCGGACAGACTGCGGAATTAGGGGCAGCGAATACACTCTTTGTGCTTCTTTAACGTCTTCATGAACATATCGGTGCCCCTAATCTCCTGACCTTACTCTGGTTTACCCAAATTGGGGGTAAAGCTGCAACAAGCCAATGGTTTCCTATAATATGCTTATGGTGGAATTAAAGATGAACGGAGAGCTTATCAGTTGCTTCTGATTCTCCGCAAGTTGTATGAGTACACTGATGTTAACAGGTAGATGCGGGGTTGCCGGCGATGGACTATTAAAAACTTTTTATCTTACACTTAAGGGTCAAAATTACCTAATTATGTATTAGATGTAGGGTCTAACTGACCACTATGTTCAATACATGGTGACATCAAGGACGGATTGGATCCTCAGACCCTATTTAAGTAAATATTGACGAGATATGACAATATGCCATGACACTATGAATATGATGTTCGACATAATTCTTGAAAGTGGAAACTGTCATCGAGGTAGTTTTTTTTAACCTTTTCTTGCAATCACTGGTGCGATAACCGACCGCCAGGCCCTAGGTTCAAGTCTCCGTCAAATAGTACTTGTCTGGCTGGTGTCTGTCGCTCCTCATCCAAGCGTGTATTTAGCTTACGGGTGGGCAAATTGATAATTCGATCCATCCGTGAAGTGCTAACTTGGATATTTAATAAATATTTAAGTACCAATCCATTTGGTGCGCAATATTCTTATCCGACTTGGGAAATGCATTTTAAAAATCACTGGGGTTACACAACTTCGGGCATTAGATAAAGACAGGAACGAAGTTCTACAAAGCCGAACTATTTAAAATAAAATTCGATGTCCCATATTTACCTGACCTGTATAATATAAAATTATGTATACTCACTTCACCCTTAGCTACCAGCGCCACCAGTTGCTTGAGCTGTTCTATGGAGCCGTTGGGGACAATTTCTATGTTGACGTTCATATCTTCGGCTTTCTTGGCAAATTTGGGTAGAAGGTGCTCACCGACGTCTTCTGTCACTAGTACCACTCCACCCTAAGGGAGGAAAGATCGTCAGTATAGTAATACACGGCCAACAGGCATCTGTTGGAGCCGAAATGTTCTAGGATAGACCCGCAACAAGGTAGTCCGGCGACACGCGGAGTAATTGCGTAACACGCTGTCAGTAGCAATGGCATCCTTTTTGACAGTTCAACAACATTCATTGCGTTATATACGTTGCTGAACAGACAAATTTTGCGAACATTTGAAGCAATGGATTCAATATGATTCAGATTGAGATTAATAGTGTGTTACGCAATAGTTCTGGTGAAGGTCGCGGGAATCCGCTAGATATGAGAGGCACAGGGCCGGTCGACGCTTAAGTATAGGAGGCCTATGGCGAGCAGTGGACAACTTGCGCCTGAATGAAAATGATGGTATATATAAAAGATATCTAATGTATGGTATGGGCAGAATACCTATCTAAGAGTTTATTAATTTATTATAGAAGATAAGTCCACGAAAACGTCAATAAACATGCAGAAAACTAAAGAATGGAAGAATATAATTTATATGAGATTAGAGATTACATTTCGAGCACGGCAGCAATGCTGCGTCACATTGCTGCTGTGCTGGGAATGTAATCTCATATACCTAAACCTATAGAAAATGTATGGCTACCAGTAGTGACGCGGCAATGCACTGCCGCGTGTAGCGTTCTTCGTAATCATATATATTGAATGTTTAACAAGGAAAGGTAAACACACTGGCAACACTTTGGCATTAAAAACAACAATTGTTATTACTAACATTTTTGTCATAATATCATAGAAATAGTAGCTTTAATTAAAAAAGTAGGTAGTAGGTACACTCCCGGACGAATAGCTTTTCAATTCTTCTACTAAAGGTACCATTGGTAATGACATGTAACAGGACTAACAGGTAAGAACATGTCTACTCACAGTGGCAAGGCATTGCATGGAACGATGTAGTGATCGCGAGGTGGTGCCAAAGTTCAGCACCACGTTAACGGGACCTCCACACGCGTCCGTCGTCCTCTCAATGAGCTGCTTCTCATACAGATCCTCGTTCCACTGAACCACGTTCACTCTGCGTTAAATAAAAAAACAATCGCCAGTTTAGACAGTCTAAGGTAAATCGTAAGCGACCACAGAAAAGATGGATAGATTGTGTGAAAGAGGAGCAAGGGAAACATGACAGCTAAAAGATGTAAGGAGGAAAATATTGGTGCAATCACCAAAATGTATAAATTAGATAAGGGCTGGAGCGTGGTGATGATCAACGGAAGGGTTTCGGGGTGGCTGGTAGGCCTAAGGGTGCGGGCTAATAATGCCATTTTCGACCTTTCTTGTTTCTTGTTAAATGTTTGGCCGATGAACGTCCGTAAATAACTTAATATCATGGTTGGGCAGAGGTGCTACAGTAACCCCCACATTTTGTCAGTTTAGGGGGTGTGCCAATTGCCATCAACCGGGCACAATTCCGACTCCGAGTTGACACTGAGAAAATTCCTAGTTCCGTCTGTAAATACGAAGTCGATTTAATGTGGTTTCGCTTACGCCCTTGTCCGTTACTGTTGTCGGAATCAACAATGCTATGGATTTCTAAATGAAACTCGAATAATCAATTGCCCGATCGGAGTAGTGGAGTAACGCCATAAATGACGGCCATTTAGCAAATAACGGGTAACACAAGTGAAAGCGGGACACAATATTAGGAATCGAGGGTTACGAGAGCGTAAAAAAGGGGTCATAATAAACGTAGCACCGGGTTTGAAGGGTTTTAAGGTTTCAATGTGATGGTCAGCAAACTAGGTTTCTCACGGCTTTTGAGAGGACCCAGGAGAAGATTAAAAAAAAGTGTTTCTTAAACTTATTTTATAATAATAATGTACTCTTGAGTGAGCGTCAATAATCAGTCGATAGGTAGCGACTTTAGTCTACATCGTGCTTTACCCATACCTAATTCCAATTTTGAGTGCACAAGGTTTTGGCGGTTTTGGGCCAATAATAATTAGCGCAAACTTTATTTACTCGTAAGTCCTCCCACATACCACCAGCGACTCCAGTTAGACAGTAGTATTGACTTCAGAACACAAGTTAGACCGAAAGGTGTCGATCACAGAGCTCGTGAAACTAATTGACTAATAAAACCGGCTATTGTGCACTGATAATGCAATTTCAACTGAGAAGACTCTTTCAATTCTATTCATATATCTGCCGAGATGTTATGTATGCTCTTTGTAACCGTGAGAATATCGTTTGCGACAGTCAGGGCCGTCAGGGGTTGTTCGATGCTCCAAAGTTTAGTAAACGACTTTTATTTTTGGTGCGAAATTTTGCTAAAATGTCAGTAAACGTTGGAATGTTGACCTTCAATATCTCCGGGTAACCAGAAGCTTCCCAGGAATAGTCCAGTACGAAAATATTACAAAGACGGAGAGTACAAGTGACCCTCGGCTTCATTACAATATGTCTTTTTACACCCGTTATATAGCCTGTATCTGTGCCATCCAAACAAATGGAATCAAACAATACGTCGACCTCATCAACCTTGGGCAAAGATCAAGATAATATTTGTTGGCAGATGTTATTCAATCAACACGTGTTAGAAACACGAGTAAATTAATTGATAAGCTTAACAGAAAACAAGATCTATGAAAAGTTACGACACTACGTTACGTTACGTTTATAACATACAAAGAAAAAAATAATACTACTTACTCTTCGCACTCCTTCGCTAGAACGAATCCTTCGTCCTTGAGGGTAGCCACACAGATCCTAATGCGATTGTTGTACGATGCGTGCTTGAAGTAATGAGTGGCGATTCGCAGCGCCCACAGCGCCAGACCACCGGTACCTACGATCAACACCGTCGTGCTGTCCTTTTTCGACGGGCCTTCCAGCACCTTCTTCAGACATTCTCCGGCCGTGGCCACAGTATTCATTGCCAGTAAAGCACCAGTAGGCAGCATCGCCGCTACACTCAGAGGCAGCTGATCCGGTATAGGCACCAGACACTTAAAATCTGGCACGACAATATACTCCGCATACCCATGGGGTACTCCCTCGTAGGGGTATAAAACAATCCTGGAACCTTCCTTGATTCCGTCTAATCTTTCCGCAGCTTTGCCGATGGCGTCCACAACGCCAGCCACTTCATAGCCTGGGAACAGGGCACCGTCTCTGATACCTATGTGAGCAGGAGTGGTGTGGGGGTGGATGCCGAAGTTCTCCATTTCCCCCGAAAGGCTGCCGATGGAGGATATGGAAGATGTGCTGCAGACGGAAGCTGAGCGGGTCTTGTTGGCTCTGTAGCAAGCTCCTGCGTACACCACGCGTATCCTGGCGCCGTACATGGGCACGTCGGGTACGGGAACGTCGAAACTGAACACGCACTCCCGCATGGTCGGTCCGGGGGACTCGATGGACACTTGTCTGCACAGCTTACTCATTTTGAAATCTGTTAACAAAAGAAAGCATGTTAAAAATACATTGCTGACTTTTTTATGGCTTTTAAGATTAGATTAAGGTATAACAAATTGTTAGTAATTTTCAGGACAAGGGGCGCGTGTTGAGGGATACCAGACAACAAGATAAATTCAAAATGTTATCAAACGTGGAGAAGCGCCTAAAGCTAATTGTTTCACTCTCCCTACCTTAGTCCTCAGTATGAATATATGATAACGATATAGTAAGTATATACGCAACAATGTCTAGAACAGTAATTATTTCCAGTATTTAAACGCTGCGTCCGTTCGTCCCGAGACCGCACACGATTCTGAATTACGGAAAAGTCACTATCTTTACTACACAAATCGATAAAGGAGAGACACTTAACAAAACATTAACAAAAGTGTCAACTACATTACATTGTTGTGCTAAAAAAAAATGAAGAAAACATAGTTTATTCTACAGAAATAACACACAGCTTCCGTGAATATAAAATATTTAGGAATCAGGTCATGGTGGTCTCATTCCTGTCCTTTTGTCATTTTTGAACTACTTAGATCTTCTATTCGATACCTACGTCTTGCAAGTCGTTGCAATCTATTGTCTGTGAGACGCGTTAACAGGAAAACGGGATATTTATGCATCTACATACTTATGGAAAAACACATCGACCAACAAAGACCTGCAGGCCTACCACAAGCTCTTAACGCGATCCATTTTAGGACCTAAACTGAACTGTTCTGCTAATTCGTACCATGACGTCAGTTTAACAATTCAGTTTAGGCCGTGCCATCTGCTGACAGCGATTTTCGCAAACTGAGTCGCAAGTTTTGGTTTCATTCATACTTGTTTGGTACCATGACGTCCATAGAGCAGCTCAAGCGATGCAGTTTAGGAACCTAAACTGAAATGTCTTGTTTTTTTAGTTAGATCATGGTAGGCCACCTGCATTCTTACATAACATCCTGCCTAAACGCCAAAAGGTGGCTGGGACAGACTGGATGCGTAAGGCGGAGGATAGGGTGATGTGGCGCAGCACGGGAGAGGTCTATGTCCAGCAGTGGACTGCGATAGGCTGAGTTGATTGATTGAGTTGAAACGCCAAGCTTGTAGTTGTAAACGTGCAGTTACACACATTCTTTCACAAAAACCGATAACGTGTTTATTTCCATACAGTAACAAGTGATTAGTTAACGAGTGACTCAGCGATCATTCTGTCTCCACGCACATCTCACAAACATAGGTGGTAAATAGAGGTGACGCATCATATACAATTATATTATTACAAAACTACAAGTTCTTGGCGAACATATCGACGTCACGACTCACGACTTGTTCACAGGATCATCACGTGATACAAAGAAGTAAAGCGAGGATTACACACATAGTAACTTGCATGATTGCATGCCATTCCGTGCCCTTTGTGCCGTGGCTTGGAAATCACGTTAAACCGTTGGTCCCGCCTGTCATTTGTAGACCTTTGACGGTCGTTACGAGTAGTCAGAAGCCTGAAAGTCTGACAACCAGTCTTACTAAGGAGTATCGTATTACCCAGTAACTGGGTTGTTGATGTCAAAGCAGTCGTTCAATGTAAAATACTGGTATTCAGCTTTATCCGGTTACTCTGGAAGCAGACCCCAAAAAGTTGTAGAAGGCTAGGTAGATGATGAGTTCCATTCACCAATCAGAATTATAGCTGTTATGGCATGCCCCGTCTGCTCCTGGGAGACACAAATTGACGTTATTTTCTGTGAAAAGTGAGACTGATTTATTCAATAAAGTTGATTGTGAAATATATAATCTCTATCTATCCATACCTACTATAAAACAAAATCGACATTGATATCTATCGTGACCGCTTAGTTCTTCTTAACGTAGCGCAATGACAATCCAGTTTAACGTTGTTCAGTTGTTTTGTAAAACCACTAGCGGTTTTGTAAAACAGCGGATTCTACAATCTATCTGCAACGTATACGAATAATAATGCTGAAGAGTTTGTTTGTTTGAACGCGCCTCACCTCTGGAACTACCCGTCGGATTTGAAAATACCATTTTGCATTTGAAAAGTAGCCCAATTCATGAAGAAGGTTATAGGCTATTATATAGAACATAATATCACGCTAAGACCCTTAGCAGCCCAGCAAAACAAAAAAAAAAAAGTCAGAAAGAACGCTGAGCGAAAGCAAAGTAATAGTGCGGGCAGACGATGCCACAGAACAGTTCAGTTCTGTTCTGTGGACGATGCTATGCGACGGCAAGAAATTTCACGTCGACGAAATCGCGGGCACAAGCTAGTAATAATAATAATATAAGTAAAATTAGTATTAAAAAACGTACAATTTCTAAAATGCTACAGAAAAAGTTTCCTCCCGCGAATGTCATTGTTTACAGTCAAATTACGGCGCGACGAGATTTTAAACACAGAACGCGAATAACAACGACAATCAAGATGGCCGCTGATTTATTTTTTAAATCGTTATACGGAGCGTAGGAAAGTTACAAGTTCCTCTGCGTAAGATGCACAGATTGATTGTGATAGGCAGCTACAATAATGCAATAGTAATAAATTGCACGCGACAATTGGCGTCAATAGCCGCCTTCCGTTTCGAATACGAGGCGCGAATTGTTACGAAAATTGCTGTGATTTTTACCTATGTATAGTATATACAGTTTATTTATTATTTATTCTAGAATGATAGAATGACCTCTGCGTCTTCAGGACGTGCTGAGAGTCGTATTAGACTATGTAGGTACCTTCTTTGTGTTTATTCTAAATAAATGATAAAAAAAATAGGAAAATGGAACGCGATGAGAGGTTTTGCAACTACAGACCGACAAAGATCTATGGTAAGTTAATCGTCTAAAATTTCGAAATGAAAATAGTAAGTTTACTTCACCTGCGTGAAAATTATGACAGAAAATATAATATAAACAACGCAAGCCTGTTTTCAAACAATATCCTGTTCTATGTATATTATATGCACATTATTATATTATGTATTGTTGATTAAATCACGTGATGGGTGTGTGTACCGTCCATTTACCTAGGTCACGCAGTTCTAATAAACCAATCAATTTTAATTACTTAATAAATACTTAAGAGATGTGAATGAAGACGAGAATAGATCGGACTCTTTATATTAATGTGCTTTTCAAGGGCAAATCGTTTTAGCAGTATTTTGCACTAGATATAAGGTTCCTAGACATCATTTAAAATTCGATCTTTTTTAGTACCTAATGTGTGTACTAAGTTTTGAGTATGAATGTCCATGGCTAAAATGGGTGACTACCGATATGACGGCTAATAGAAAAGTATGGATGAAAAAGACATGTTGCGCATACGGGCAAATAGGGGAAGGTGATCTGAGATGGCATAGATTTTGAAAAGTTTGATTTTTAGGAAACTCGTCATGTATTTTGACAGTTTAATCTACGCCAATTTCGCGTTTATGTCGCGCGGTTTCGTTTATTGTGTCATCAAACGTTCAAAATCTAGTCGCAGTCTCATCTCAGCGACAAACAAATGTCAAAAATTTGTCAAAATTTAGGGAAATTAGAGGTATTTTTTGACAGATGAGAGACTGAGATCAGACTTTGAACGTTCTTAAAATAACGAGAACTGCCCCTCAGATGTCGTGATTAGCTAAGGCATTGACGTGGGTACAAGTAAGGAATCAAAGCTGAGCAACGTCACAAAACAGAATGCTCTCTGTATTTTGTGGCTACGTGCAGTACGCGCCGTGCGTCCTGCCTGTCGGTACGATAACTAGCAGGGTACCTACTTTTAGGCAGTAGGACGGTGCCGGTGGCAAGGGTAAACTAATCTACCACCATAGCCGATTTTTGCGATGTTTTAAGACTTAAAAGAGTACCAGTGCTTCTCACTGCAGCTTGCAGTGTCTGTACAAATCCTTTGGAGATCTAGATGATTTAAATGTTAATAGGGCAACTTACGAATGAATAAATACCTAGAAAATGGCTGCATAAGCTTTTTAGCGAATAAAATCATACAACAAAGGTACGGGAATTATTATTTCCCGCCAAAATTTGAAATCTATACAATAAAAGCAAGTGTTAGCGCTTAGGGTGGAAATTCGACATTTAGACAGTAGTTTCCAGTGATGAAAGGAAGGATTTTTGGGTAATTTTACTCCTAAGGGAGTGAAAAGGGGGAATTTCGTATTTATGAAAAATCTTATTCCTTCTGTTATGATTATGAAACTTGACACAAATAAATAATTAGATAAATATCATCTGCCTAGCCTTTTCCCAACTATGTAGGGGTCGGCTTCCAGTCTAAACGGGTGCAGCTGAATACTGGTATTCAGCTGCACCCGGTAAAATACTGGTATTTTACATGGAGCGACTGCCCACCTGACCTCCACAACCCAGTTTCTGGGTAATACGAGACCCCTCGATAAGACTGGTTGTCAGACTTTCGGTCTTCTAGTCAGAAGACCGAAAGTCTGACAACCACATTCGCGGATCTTTCACAGTCAGTGAAAGATCCGCGAATTACAGCCGGGACCAACGGCTTAACGAGCTTTCCGAGGCACGGAGGGGTCTCGTTATGTAAAGATGGTCACCCATCCACAGACCAACCGCGTCAAGCGTAGCTTAACATGATCGATCGACCTGTCCGGCTGTTATTATTTAGCCACGGGCCCCTCTATAATTACGTAAATAAATCTTTTAAAAGAGGTGGAGGGGGTTTTGAAGTTCCAAGGGGTAAAGTACGAAATTCACGCGGACGAAGGGCTAGTAATATTATGTCAAATATAATTTGTATGTAAGTATTATATTTTTATGTTGGTACCTAATTAGGTACCTATTTACAAGTTTAATTTGATGATCGATTAGTGCTATCTTGGTTACTTACCCATTTTAATATTTTTAGTCTTTGTTTTTTTATCAAAATAAAAGAATCTTTAAATAGAACAAGCCGAAAAAAATATTTATAGTTTTATAAGTACCTAATATAAAATCGAATTGAATGCAATCAGCTAAACGAGCAAATTATATAATCAAAAAACTATGCAATAAAAATATTATTTAAATTATAAATAGAGGTTTATGGTAGTCTTTTGTTTGTTTTGAATAAACACATTCCTTTGTTTCCTCAACAAAAGAAAATTCCGCGATTTTCCAGGAGGTGATTGCCACACATAGTAACAAAGCAAAGAGTAAGACTCACCTTCACTAAAACACAAGACACAAAGTTTGGCCTATTTAACTGTTTATTCATGTAATATTTCACACTCTGTGCTGTTTTAAATATTACATTTGTAAAGCAACAAGCGCCCACATTAATACTAAAGTCCACTTCGAAATTCTATGGCTCTAAAAATAGTGAGTGAGCGAGAGGGGGGCCTGATAACGACAACCGGGTGTTTTGAATGTAATAGTAAACAAGGGCAGGACAATGAACGCGATCAGTGATCACCCCGCAGACTAGTGACCGCACTAAACATCGCGAAATTATATAAACATCACTATGACCTTCCCTTATACTGAAGGTCACAAAGAAAAATCCCATTGAGGACAGGTTAACACACTAAAAATACATTGGAAACGTGTTTTAGAATATCGCTGCAAATCCGCGCGATCAATTACATAAATAAGGCGTTTAATTTCAATTTACGTCAATTTTTGAAATCATATATTAACAATTAAACTAAGCATTGAAATTCATGTCGAGCGCGATCCTTACCTAGTATGTTGATCAGTGAACACTATGTATTTGTTTCAGCGGTCGCTTTCTGTGCTTAAATTTTAAAATTCAAGTTTTTATTTACAAGGACAAAAATATATCGGAATGACGTCACTGACGTTTTTACATATCGTTCCGTTTTTAACAAAATTGCAATCTTGAAGTTGAAGCCCACGCGTACGAATCAAGAAGCTTATAGATAAAAGTGGAGGCAACACTCTGAATACCTATCTGAAGCCGACTGTGGGCTAACGCTCTCTTTCTAAATACATACATAAGAACGAGACAGTGATATGTGCTTTCTTTGTCATATGTATGTATTTAGAAAGAGAGCGTTAGCCCACAGTCGGCTTCAGATAGGTATTCAGAGTGTTGCCTCCACTTTTATCTATAAGCTTCTTGGTACGAATGCTTTGTTGTGATTACTTTGTATGTTTTGGGACGCGTTTTTAAGAGCGTGATATTGCGTAGTATGAAACGTTTTTAAATTATTTACTCTTGTAACACCAGGCAGAGGTACTTCTAAAGTGTTCAAATATTTTTTACGAGTTTCTAAATCGATAAAACTCACAAAATTAACAATAGTTTCACATTCAGAAAATATTAGTGATGTAAAACTCAAGTAAATTGTTATTGGTGTTACTTGTTTCGTTGACTATTACTAAAACATAAATTACTCAAAACAACACAACTATTAGGCAATATTGTAAACTAATCACACACCCCACAAATATTAACATTAATTATCTTCTTAACATTACTAAAAAATATGTTTATTTACGAAAGTCACTATTATTAACTCTAAGCGATCCATTCGTAGTACACGCAAAATTAGTTAAAATCTTGTCGCTTTTTTCGTACGGGCAACTCAGATCGGCGTGGGTTTCGATGATTATTTGTTAGCGTGGGTAGATTGTTTTAATTATTTACACGGAATTACATCAAAAAGTGCACTAATATCGACGCAACAAAAATTTAAACCGCAGTATGGGTAAGTTGACAATTTGTTATCGTTAAATTGCAGCTGGCGATATTTCTTTTGTTATTGATTGATGTCATCTTCGGGGTGGTCTATCGGTGCGAAGCTTTATTTTTTTACGCTTTTGACTATTTGTGCGAGCGCAAACGTGTTTGGGCAAAAGAGTGAGAAATTAGGTGCATAGAAGCGAAGCGATGGTTAGTAAAAATAATAAATATTTAAAGTTTAACGTATCTATTGTTCAAATTGACGGTAATAACGTGATTGTTATTGTACGAGAGCAAAGTAGTTCGTTTCGTTCGGATTGCACTTGTAAACTTGTGAGATGATCGATAATGACTCGCTTACAAGCTTAGTGGTCACTAAGCACAAAGTTAAATGAGATGAGAATCAAACAAGCAATCTAAAAAGTGCTTTACTTTACATTCAGTGTAGGTATCTACATAGAGTTCACAAAAAAAAAAAAAATCTTTGACATTTGAATAATTACTTAACAACAAAACAAAAACCACTTTGTGAAACAAATGCACATCTTTTAATAAGTTTAATACTTTAAAGTGACGCTCATGAGTATGTCTATGAAATTATGTTCATGGAATATCAATGCTGCACCGTTTGGTTTAGTTTCCCACTTTCTACAATACCTAAACATTTTACACTACAAATTACCCGAGTCTGAGGTCTTACTATGTAGTTATTATTTCTTATTTATGTCATAATAAGAAATAATATATAAAAATTTTCATGACATCTGTTTCAAGATAAAATAGCGGTCCCTTATTTTGTGATTCAAAGGTATGCTTCCCATACAGTAGTCTGCTAGCATAGGCTCCCATCTATTTCTTTTTTTTTTGCCTCTTCTTTATGGCTGTGACACTTAATGAAAATATTCTCTTTGTTCTACACTAATTTAACTCATATTTCTTTACCAAAAACTCAAATGGAAGTCAAGGAAATACAGTTTTAAATATATATTTATTTAAATAAAGGTTTGTCATAATTATAGATCTCGCATGTTTCTAAATTATAGGAAAGCACGGCACTATCAATTAGCGTATTAGTACATTGTACACAATTACTGTACTAGTTGTACACAATTACTGTACTAGTACATTATACAAAAGAAAATATATTTTTATAACATCTAATAATAATCTTATATATAAAATTCTCGTGTCACAATGTTAGTTACCATACTCCTCCGAAACGGCTGGACCGATTTGTATGAAATTTTGTGTGCATACCGGGTAGGTCTGAGAATCGGCTACTATCTATTTTTTTTTTTTGCAAAACGACGTTTGCAGCGTCAGCTAGTAAACAATAATATTTTTTTATTACTATGTTATAACTTAGAAATGCTTGGTTTTTATAATAACACTTTACATCCCTAGTGCCTCATTTTACAGTAACCAGTCTAGAATAACATTTATTTTGTCACCAAAGTGGTGGACAAAATATATAGTTTTTTTTTAATTACCTATAATGATCATTATGGTTCGTAAGCCCGAAAGTGTGACAACCAGTCTTACCAAGTGGTATCGTATTTCCCAGTAACTGGGTTGTGGAGGTCAGATAGGTAGTCGCTCCATATAAAATACTGGTATTCAGCTGCATCCGTTTAGACTGGAAGCCGACCCCAACATAGTTGAGAAAAGGCTAGGCAAATGATGATGATCATTATGGTTTGTCCCCAATATACCGGCTAATGCCTTGTTTGGCCTACACCATTCAATCTGTTCTTGTACTGTCTGATTATTAATAAATAAATTTGATATTTGGTTATGAATTTTTTTTTTTTGTTGAATCAAGCCTTTTTGCTTTGAGTAGTGCTATTGAGTAGAATTGAAACTTGCTAACAAAAGTACTAATAAATATTGTACCGGCAATAATGCGTACATATAAAATACTTCATTGTATAGTTTGATATTGAGATAGACTCGTGATAGCACAAGTTTAAACCTTAGTGGTTTTTGGTTGCTATTCAATATGTAATCCTGTGTTCTTTTGTATAAATGAAAAATACAAAAAAAAGAAAAAAAAGTGAATGACAAAATACCACTAGATACAGTTGTCATATAATTAAGAATGATTTGAAGTTCCAGAATTTTTTATCTAAATCATTTCACGTGTAGTTATTTGCTCCTTCTTAGAAGTAACTGGTTATTTTATGAAATAGCCACATGAATAGAGCAAACGGGATTAGAAATATAGAATAAAATTGCTAAATATTTTTTTTACAAATTTTGTATTTCTCTATAGTAACAAATTCAAAGAGTAATGAAGCTGGACAAATAATTGAACGATTTATTAAACTATTCGAGAGTTGTTTTATATGAAACTTAGATTAAATAAATCACATTAATGTGAAGTGTGTAAAGAAAAAAGCAATGTAATACATCGAGCCTTTTCAGGAAGAAGATCGTAACCGCCATTTTGCATATTTTACAGGAGAAGGTGATGCAAAATGCAAAATCAGTTGATCTGGCGATTGATATTAAAACAGTTTTTTGGGATTTTTGGCGCTTACGATGTTCTTCCTGAAAAGGCTCGACATTTTAAACTAAAATTAAGAGTTAGTAGCATGTCCATGGCTTTTAATTACCGCTTTACACCGGCGAGGCATTGACTCTATCAATTTTTGACGTTTATCAAGAGAGATAGAGTTTCATTCTTCTAAGATAACGTTGTACAGGTATCTTAAATTGCCACATGGACGATTTGAAACCTTTTCCTTGACTTCCTCGACATTTAGATCTGGGCTGTTAGCTGGCCAATATAAGACAAACTGATTGCAATGTGAAAAATTCCTTAACTGTGCATGCAGTATGCTCGTCTTCAGCATAAGGTAACATTGCTTCTTCCAGTATTTTGTATTGGAATTGATCCATGTTTCCTTCTATCAGCTTAACAGGTCCAACACCATGTTCAGAAAAGCACCCCCAAATTTTCACATTTGTCCCACCATGCTTTGTTGCCTTTTTTGTGTACTTAAGGTCGAATGCTTTATTCGGAGGGCTACGAGCGTCGTAAATATCGTTTTCCGTCAGAACATAGCCTGTTTATTTTTATTTCGTTAGAGAGAAGAACATTTTTCCACTGTCGTACGAGGGCCCCAAGTCTGCTAATTTACGAATGGCTCAATTGAATATCAATTGAATCTCAGTAGCAGTTTTAACTACATTTGGTATTCTGCTACTAATTTAAGACCAATGGTTTTCCAGTGACATACCATTGAACTGCTATCAGAATATTTGCTAGTCTGCTCTTCAATTGTGTTACAATTGTAAATCGATTGTGGTCTAAATCGGTATTCTACTCTTAGTTGACGTTTGTTTGACATTTATGTCAATGGACACTCAGTGTCACTTTTGCAATTGAAGTACGATCGTAGTACGATTAGGCAACAATTCACTCATTCAGCTTCTTGATAGATTTTGAATGGCAACACCTTTATCTGTTCAACTGAGAGTCAATTACAATTACACTACGATTCCATTACGACTCTATTGAGTTTACATTTAAGTTTTTGCAGAATACCAAATTTCTTCTAATCGTAATGGAGTCGTGATTGAATCTCAATTGAATTTCAATAGCATGTGAGTTAAATAAAATTAGCAGACTTGAGGCCCTGTTCATTTCCCATACTTTCTTGGAAATGCAAGTCGGGCTTGCCTATGGCACAGTTTCAGCATGGGCACCTTCCTTACCATCCTTCCCTGCAACTTTTCTTCTACCAAACGCCTTCAAATAGTGCGTGCCAAGATTGCTGAAGGATTGTTTTCACCAAAGCTCATTAGACCCTTTAAAAGGATTTTTTTTTTGCCAAACGTACGATATTTCGATCATCTCAACGAGATGACTTTCTCTGTTTAGGTACACGCGGAATATTTGAAGTAGTGTGATACGTTGCAAAATTCACAGTGTGGAGAACCTTCGTTTTTGAGCACTGCAGATGGTCGGCTATCACACTAATATTATAGAGGCGGAAGTTTGTGAGTGTGTGTGTTTTATGTTTGTTACTTCTTCACGCTCAAACAGCTGGACCAATTTTGTATGGAGATAGCTGACACCCTGGATTAACATATAGGCTACTTTTTATCCCGATATTCCCACGGGATCGAAACTTATGCGGGTGAAACCGCGGGGCGCATTAGTCTTTTTATACGACCAATTCTTCTCGCGAAGTTTTATTATTACTTCCCTTGTAGATATATCACAACTTTTATTTTTCCCCATTGTTTTTATATGAAGCAATCACCTTTAAGACTTTTAAAATGGCGCCAAAAGTATACGAATAGTGACCTACAACCACAGAGTTATCTATCTATTTAAATTTGATTAAAAAATAAACTATTCAGCATTCTTAATTATGTGACCTAAGAATTTCGGCAATTTGGATCTGTTTGCTTTACCGCATAGAAAGTTTAGACTCATGTTACTTAACATATTGAAAAATTAGTGTGATACTGTTGTTCCACTTATGCGGCACTATTAATATGTTCTGTTGATACTTATTCCTCTTTTTTATTGTTTACAACGCTAGTCATAAAATTTACCAAATTGTCTCATTGTGTATCTGTGGAGAGCGTTGTTGATTTCACATTTGTATCATTTCTGTATCTTACCTTTTTTGTAATTCTTAATGTGTAATTGTTTGTTTTCCCTGAATAAATAAAATAAAAAATTAATGAATTCTTTAGTTTTTGATAATTTTCATACAAACTAAATACCTTGTCATAAATCATTCGATATGCATGCCTCTTTATCCGAATTGGCAACGACGTAATTTTCATTCATAAGATTTGGCGGGCTGAAACTTGTCAAAACTAAGTTAAGATCCTTTCTCTCTGCATAGCTCAATTAAATTTCATTAAATGAAATTACAAATATCTTTGTAACGAAGCCTTTTTAAGTACTACTTCCTTTTAATGATCCTTTTTTAGATTTAATTTGTAAAAGCTATAAAAGCGTTTGACAAAGTTTATGGATAACGTGAAGAACACGGTGTATAAAAGAAAGTCGGGTTAGTTACACCATTTATAACTCAAGAACCACAGGACCGATTTTTATCATCTTTGGTTTGTTGGATTTGTCTCCGCCCCGAATAGCAGAATAACTATTAAAACATGGGGAAAATTCACAAAGAAAAAATATATAAGATTTTCTCAAACATTTTGTGTGGATGGGCTTTTTTGATTCTGTGGCGGTACGAAGTTCGCTGAGTTGGCTAGTATACCAATAAGTGACATAAATATACATACACTTTGTATTATGCACTACCAAAATTGCAAAATATGCCATTTAACAATAAGGTCCAAATATGCACTCTAAAATGCCCATTTTAACCTTTAAGAGCTCAACTGTCAATACAATTATTACTTTTTCTATTGTTACCTAACAAAAAAGGACATAATTAATCAAATATACAAATGGTGTGTTTGGGAAATTAGGTCATCATCATCTGCCTAGCCTTTTCCCAACTATGTTGGGGTCGGCTTCCAGTCTAACCAGATGCAGTCGAATACCAGTATTTTTGGGAAATTAGGTATATTGGTATATTGGCGTGACTAGCTAACCTATGGCAAATAATTTAATTTAATGTCCTGTGTCCTGTAATGTTAATTACTCTGCATACCTAGTGTTGTATAAAATCAATTATTTTCTAACTGAACAGACAGCTGTGCTGCTGGGGAGTTTGTTCCGCCATTTCTTCTCCCCAGCGAAAGCACAGGAAGTGGCAAAGGGCGGGCGTTTTGGGGGACTGTCTTTTGTAATTTTGACGTTTGAAAAGTGCTGATTCTCAGCTTAGTTTGAATAAATGACTTTTGCTTTTGATTAGTATTAAAATTATTTAAAATCATGCTTCTTGTGATAGTACACTATCAAAAATTTTTTTTAATTTTTCTAGAGCTTTTGCTGACAACATTACCTTTTATTCATGTACACACGGCTACACATCAAGCTATACATTTCCAGTTTTCGCTGACATCGCATTGTATAGGTTTTTCGTACAATCAGAAGTCAGCTGATACTGGTTATGTATAGCTTGATGTGTAGCCGTGTGTACAAGGAGAATGGGCACCGCACTATGGGTTTCTGCCCTGAAGTCAAATAGCCATAACATATGTATATATATATACCAATAGTAAGAGCTTTTCTAGTAGAACCTTTGCTTCTAACACGACTTTTGCTAATTGTTAGTCAGTTCGGAGTTATTAATGACCTAAATAGGTGACTCTGTCACTGTCACACTGACACCTGTCAGTGCGAAAATTGTCGTAGCTAATAAATTTAAAATTCACAAAACACGAAGGTATTCGTTTGTATTGTCGGCTGCACTGTAAGTGAAGTAAGTAAGCGTCGCATATGAATGTGAAAATTATTCGTAAAGCATTAATGTTCATATTCGAAAGACAAAATATAAATGTTGCGCCGACCCCAAATAAATTGGGTTAAGGGCAGGAGAATGATGATTCGAATGAAAAGCTTACCCTCGTTCGCTTATACGCATATGAATAGGTATTATGCGTAATAGAATAAGGTTCATATTCGTATGGAACGCTTACTTTATTTACTTGTAAAGTCAAAGCGCACCCTTCTTGCAGTATTGAAGACTCCACAAGTACTATTTGTAGCTAATCATACAATTGATTTTTCATGAAATTGAATTGAATTTGGATACAAAATAATAATATGAGTAGTTACTCATATTATTATTTTGTATGCATGTAGTTACATGATACCTATTTCCAATTTTTTTTAAACAGAGACAAGAATAATATCATTTTCTCGATAGAAAAACTACGAAGTTACCTGTAATTTCCATGCATTTTGGATTTGTACTTAATATGCTAATGACTAATAAAATACAAAAAGTGTTACAAGACAATAAAGTGAATTCATTTTTATCCTTTTATTTTTAGGTTTATTTTATTTGGCTATCTAATAAAATCAAGCTTCTAAGTTACCCGCAAATTAATAAAAAATGACTTGCAACTGAACGCTTTGAAACAAATCGTCTTGAAGACCTAGACAAGAAGTCTCACATACGCGAGTCGCCCAAAGACATACATATACAAAGAACCGAAAGTCTTAATAATGCTTGAAAAAATATGCTGGCGTTGTAATCGAATCTTTGGCGAATCATTAGGTATGCAAAGCGAATATATTTTTTCAGATTTGTAGGGTAGGCAAAGATTAGACAACTAGATATCGTTTACGCAGTGATTTTGATGTATTGCTCCGTGCTATATTCGAATTTTGTACTTCCATAATTCAAAATTCAAATGTTACAATATTGCAGAAAAAATAAATCCTTTGACTAACTCCTCGAGGAAACCTGGCGTGAAGTTATGTATGTGTGTATTATATATCGACGGCGAAGTGAAAATACCTCCTAACTGATATTTTTTCGAGAAATTCATTTTATCATTTTGAATTTATAGGCGTTATTCGCATGCTTTAGTGAAATCTCCTAAGTGTATTTTTGGTTGCACTTGCAACAGCATTAAATTAAAATGTGGAAGTACCTCCCAACTAAACCGACGTGTCTGTTTTCGAACGTTTTTTTTTCAGTTTGTGTAAATTTTTGTCAGTTAGGTGTTATTGGCACTTCGCCGTCGATATATGTATATTTTTAACATTAGGGAAATAGGCGAACTTTCACCAAAATGTCCAGGTATTTCATCAAAACAAATTAACGCCGATCGTACATTTTCTGCGAATTGAAATTCACTGCTTCCATCACATTCAATTGGATTTCCAAAAACTGCCCAGTGCAGACCAAACCTGATGGAATTCTCGGAATCAAATAGCGTCAGATTATTGTAACCCTTATTCAACGCGACAGGCCAGGGATGGCGAACCAATGGCGCGTAACAAAATAATTTGGGCACAGCATCATTTCAGGAATTTAAGTAGAACCTAAGTCATCTAGTTTGCAACACAAGAAGTCGTACTATTTTTTCTTTAATTTAAATCTTATATATAAAAATCAATTGCAGTTAGTCTCGCAAAAACTCGAAAATGTCACGACCGATTGTGATGAGACATTGGTAACTTGTGTGCGCACCGGAGAAGGTTCCTAACCTAGTAAATATATAAAACTGCTTATTATGATAACTACGTATATGATAATAAAGAGTATTATTGTAAAAGTATATAGTTTTTTTCCAGTAGACAAGATTGTTTGTTGGCACGGCATGGCCACAGTTAATATTTATTTGGAAAAAATGGCCCGAGGTTCGCCATCCCTGCTGTAGGCTATAGCTGATAGGTAAGTACGTTGTAGGTCGGGTGGTTAGGCCAGGCTGCATCAGTAACGCCGTAGTAACGCAGCGGACGCGGCCTGGGGTGAGTGTGCGCTCGATTAGTACTTAAATACATCTATGCAGCAGTCTGTTTAAAAGCTATTGCGCGGCGCGCTAGTTCTAAACTAACTTGGTTACCTCCATAACTTTAAATGTAACAATTAACGCTGTCCACGTATGTGGGAATTAAATTCAGGATAAAAGTTCGCGATTTATTTAAAAAGTGAAATGCAAGGCGAATTCAAGATACCTTCTCTTCCTCTATATAAAAAATATATTTACTTAAATAACTTTTCATTGTTTCTGTGTTACATTTTTGTGGTTTTTGATTGTTTCCTTTTCTTTATATTTGTTGGTCTACTGCTTGATTCGAATATTTTGGAAACATGATTTATGTCGAGTGTACAACATGTTGCGCACGTGTCCATCCAAATACCGGAATACAGGCTTATTACTTGTAATTTCATGTATGTTAATAAATATACGGTCAGTGGGTCGTCTTAGGGGCAGCTCACTTGTTTTATTTTTTATTTTTGTGTATTTTTTTATTTTTGTGTTTTTTTTTTTACTTATGTAGGTAGGTTTTATAATGTTTGGTGTTTGGTGTCAATGAATCAAAGTTTGTTTTAAATATATTCAAAAATTATATGTTTGTGTGTTCCAGTAATCGGCCTCCAGCTGGGAAGTTTAGAAAACTAAACAGGACAAAGGTACGTTACTTGAATTGCCTACTTATTACTCCCATAAGTTTCAATGTCTTATATTATAAAGCATAGTTTTTAACCCCCGACGCAAAAACGACGGGGTGTTATAAGTTTGACGTGTCTGTGTGTGTGTGTGTGTGTCTGTCTGTGGCATCGTAGCTGCCAAACGGATGAACCGATTTTGATTTTGTTTTTTTTTTGTTTGAAAGGTGAATTAGTCGGGAGTGTTCTTAGCTATGTTTGATGAAAATCGGTCCAAGATGGCCGCTGCCACAAAATGGCGGATGACATAATTTTTCACAACTCAAATTTTATACACTAACACTAATTTTATACACTATGTTAAATTTTAAATCCAAGATGGCCGCCGCCAGAAAATGGCGAATTACATTTTTTTTTACAACTTCCTCAATTTGTGTATCAAATGAAAGGGCTTGACTAGTAGAATACTATACAATATTACAAATTTCAAATTCAATATGACCACCACCACAAAATGGCGAATTACATTTTTTTTTCACAACTCCTTTAATATGTGTATCAAATGATGCCCTAGCTAGATTGATGAGGAAAGTGGAGTGATGACTGGTACCTAGGGCCTAACGATTTATTTAGCTTTTAATACATTATTTACTACATTATCATTACCTTTATTTTTTCAATAAAACCGTCAAAAAAATATAATTAAGCCAAAGTATTTGGACTAGTATCATTATCCAGGGAGAAAACAGAGGAATACGTTAATATGGAATGAACGCCAATGACCACGAGTACCTAACTAGCTTCACTGTGGTAAAAATACGTACAGCTTCGCAGATTTCGGCGAGTCACGTGTCGATCGTATAGCATGTCTTACTAGTTACATATTATATTATAAAGTTTAAAAATTTACTGTAAAAAAAAAATGTAAGTACCTACTTTAAAATTATCAAAATTAGTCTGGTTCTTTCACTGCTGCCCAAGCGCAACACGTCATACTCAACAAAATATGATTCACTAGCGTGCGTAACAAGTATGCATTTACAGAATTATAATAATTAAAATTATCAATACTACCCTCTAAGTTCATAAAATCCTATTGAATTTTAATTATTATAATTCTGTAAACATAAGTACGTGTACGCTCGCGAATCATATTTTGTTCAACATTCAAACTAACACTGACATGAAAATTTCTAAAAAAATCGGAAGAAATTTTTAATTTCGCGAGCTGCCTAGTGCACAAGCTTGACGTAGACGTTAGATGTAGGTACTGAGCGCTGTGTTAAAATTTGTAAATCTATTTTAATGGAATCCTGTATATCTGACCCTGTTGAAAGAAATGAAATGAAAGAAAATGATACTTGTCTTTTCTACTTCGGTAGCAACATAAACACCATTGTAGCCGACGCTCAGAAAGACCTGGATATATTATACAACTGGTTTAGCTCTAATTTACTTACAATAAACGCATCAAAAACGTCGTACATAATATTCTCAGCAAAAAATAAAAACATTCTTGACCACCCAGCCTTACACATAAACAACACTAAAATCATAAAAAGTAATTGTGAAAAGTACCTTGGACTTAGGTTAGACAACAAACTCACTTGGCAAACATATATTCTCCACATAAAAACAAAAATAACATCGCTAATGGGATCAATGCGCGGCGGGTACATTAATAACATTCCAAAAAAAAATCCGCTACAATATTTACAACTCATTAGTTCGCTCACACATAAATTACCTAATTGAAATCTGGGGATGCGCGACCAAATCTACGATTAAAGATCTACAAATAGCACAAAATAAAATAATTAAACTTCTATTCAACTATGACTATCACACACCTACATCCGAACTATACAAACACACCAAACTAATGAGCATTCATCAACTTTACACATTCAATTCCTGCATTCGCATTAGAAAAATTCTTAACAAAACCATACATACACAACTAGCCTTTAACACAAAAACATCCAAGTACAGCCAAAGAAACCCCAATCAAATACAGACGCACCCCCCGCGGACGCAATATGGCAGGAAAAGTATAAAATACGAAGGTGTACAAAGGAGAGGTCAAAAGTGGGCCAATATTCCGAATATTTTTAAACGCTAATGTGATGTACCTTATTAGAAAGCTTATTTATTAAGCTACTCGATTAAAGTTAAATATGATTTTTTCAGGCGCCTGTTTTCGTAAAAATGCGAAAAATGTTTCACTACAAACAAAACGCACATAGCCTTTATTTATTCATTTCTGTGCGATATAGTTATTTCAAATGTGGCTAAAGTTTCCGTGTCTATTAAATACTTTGAGATTTTATTATAATTTTAGCTGCAGCTCCATGAAATTGAGACATAAAATATTGATTATCATTACAATGCAATATCAAAACGTGTCGAAAAAAGGTCAAATCTGTAAATGTCAGAATGACGTTGAAATAAAAAAAACACCATAACCTCTGGTAAAAGTCCGCGAGGCGGAGTGGTTTTATATTTAGAAAAATACGGCAACAAATGTATTATGTACTTAATAATAAAGTACAAGTATGTACATAACCACTTATTTCTATGATAATTGACCATGAGAAATGACAATGTCAGTCAGCAGCCACTGCTGACATTGTCATTGTCATGTCATTTGCCACGGGGCTGCCAACCCTACAATATATACAATGTTTGTAGTTAGTGATGCAAGCATTTTATTTTTCATCACTTGTTTAAAAAAAAACGGGCGGCTGTAAAAAAGAATTAAATGCCCAAAGACTTCAAAATAATTACCCTCTTTCAGCCTATATAGCTCTGATGGCTGTTTAAATTTTCAATTATTTTAGTACCAAGCCCCATACATTTATTGAACGTCTCCTTTATAATATTCTACCGGCAGATATCAGGAGCACATCCTCTTTTAACATATTTAAATCTAAACTCAAGCAATACGTCACTAACAACACAAAACTATTAAGTTAACGACATAAGCTAGTCTTGCACACAAAATGCGACATCACACCTACCTACATAAAAAAAAAAAACTATTAGCTAGACTACCTTACCTTAGTTATGTATTTATTCGCTAAGTGAACAATGTATGTTCTTTTTAGAATAAATAAAGAATCTTTAAACCCAGAATTGAGAATATTGAAAAGCAACTAGGTAGAGCTTTTGATATTTTCTGTCTCCTCGCCAATCCCATACAAATTAATTTTCCATGAAACGAGGAAGTCTTAAAAGTAAGGAATAAATTACAGTTGTGTCTTAGATGATTATTAATATCTTTGATCGCCTTATTGATTTCATATCGATGAAATTTGTTGTCTCTTTTGCTCCTGAAGACCTGAGAGGAATGCAGGAAGGTCAACGATTATGTAATGTGTATTGATAATATTGCTGAACATCCGCATTTCTTGAAATTTGTTACGAAAATAGAGAGAGCATCCTTATTCTTATTAGTCTCACGAGTGGGCTCTGGTGGACTATCAATTTTACTTGAAGCCAACTGGATCTGCTGTCACTGTCGATTCTGAGTACAACAATAGTAATATTATTACAGCACATGAAAACCCAATACAAAAAAATAACAAAACGTCGGAAAGACAAAATATGCACACTCCCACGAACGCGATCACCCTTCTCTAAAATATTTTTTTACTACCAAGGCCCGGCTCTCTATAATAAGATAATAAGCACAGTCCAATACATGGTTTGTCGTATTACAAGTGTAAAAGGGCTGTTCACTCATTCCTACAAGTTAAAAACTATGACGAAACTGAAAAATTCATAACTGATTTCAATTGATTCATTTGGTTATACTATTTTTTTTGACCGATAATTTACTACAAATATTATGTTTTAATACGCAATAAATAAAATAAATTAAGAATTACTATAAAGATGCACATCGAAATCTCACTAACATTTGTCACGGTCATACAATTTAATCCGGTTACGAGCTGTAGCGGCAATACTACTTATTCGCACAGCATAATAAAATTACTCACCTCAACTAGCTTGGTAACAACAAATATTCACCTACCCACTAGCTACATGATTTACTTTTAGTTGTAACTAAAAGTAAATAAAATATAATAATAGGGTACCTACGTATATACGTAGGTACCCTATTATTATATTTTCTTTACTTGTTATTTTACTGTTTTAGTTTTAAGCCATGATAGGAAAAGTAATCTTATGGTTATACACCGGAATGATTGTAGTAAGAACATCATAATGTATACCTACTGTGTACGGTATTATTGTTTCTTTCCTTGGGGACCGGCACTGTACTCCTTAACACAGGTTATCTATTAACCTAGCTAGGAATACAGCACCTCATCCACCATTTTATTGTAGTCTTTGTACACTATAAAGCTTGAGAGTTGTATTGATGATATTTATGATTATAATTTTCTATAACTATACATTTGTTAGACTGGAAGCCGACCCCAACATAGTTGGGAAAAGGCTAGGCAGATGATGATACATTTGTAACGGCTGCGAATCATGTTTAGATCAACAACCTGATACTGGCCTGCAAATTGCAAAAAACCGTGAGATAATTTATGAATTTGACGGGTTTCCCTGACGCTTTCGCCTTTTGATTTTTGCGAAGGCTGTGGTGTGCACTAAGGAGGTACGCGGCTAACGCGCGTGATTTACAAACTTATTGTCCTAAAATCTATTCAAATTAATATTTCCAGTTGATTTCATGTCAAGTTAAACAAATATCTATTTTATTGTAGTTTAAATTAAGTTGATTTCAGAGTGACTGGTACTATTGAAAACGTTATATAAATGTTTGAAGTTGTAACGTAAAATGAACTTTATGTTGTCCGAATTAAAGTTATTTTTTCAAAAAGCCATATTTATTAACATGTTTGGAAACTAAATCGCGAACGCAGATTAGTTACCCATATTACTGAAAGGTATGTCGGTATGCTATTGCCTATCGCGTGCGGTGTACGCCATTTCAGATGAGTCATGACGTATTCAATATGTATCACTAAAATGGACGAGTGCATTGTGTCATAGTATTTATCAGACATTCTATGGTACCCACTGTGTTATGACTTTCCCACGGGCGTCCAGTTCTGCAGGCACAGTTTTTTACTGAATCCTGCAAAAATCACTAGTGTGTTCACACACAATAGTTTGCATGCTGTTTTTTGCGGTGGAGCAACGAGTGAGCAGTATAGATTGGGCAGACGTAAATGAAAATTCAAACGTGACGGACGTGAACTCGCTTGTGATATTTTATTGGTATTATCGCCGCCGCCGCCGGCAGTGTAAAAAAAGAAGATTTTGGGTTCATCCAATTTTGAAACAACGATCGAAATTGGGTATCTTTCGTAAACTCATGGGCGATTTGAATGGTATGCAGGAAGCTAGTCGAAACACTTCCATTGAATTAAAAATGTAATTAAACTGGATCCTGTTTTTAACCCCCGACGCAAAAACGACGGGGTGTTAAAGTTTGACGTGTCTGTGTGTGAGGGTGTGTGTATGTATGTGTGTGTGTGCCTTCTGTGGCATCGTAGCTCCCAAACAGATGAACCGATTTTGATTTTGTTTTTTTGTTTGAAAGGTGAATTAGTCGGGAGTGTTCTTAGCTATGTTTGATGAAAATCGGTCCAAGATGGCCGCTTCCACAAAATGGCGGATTACATAATTTTTCACAACTCTCTCAATATGGGTATCAAATGAAAGGGCTTGACTAGTAGAATACTATACACTATGATAAATTGCAAATCCAAGATGGCCGCCACCACAAAATGGCGAATTACATTTTTTTTTCACAACTCCTTTAATATGGGTATCAAATGAAAGGGCTTGACAAATAGAATAATGTACACTATATTGAAAGGGAATGAGGAATATTAACTAACGAAATGAAAACTAAAAACTTGAAATTTTTTTTTTTTTGTCTACTCAATGCCCTAGCTAGATTGATGAGGAAAGTGGAGTGATGACTGGTACCTAGGGCCTAACGAATTATTTAGCTTTTAATACATTACTTACTACATTATCATTACCTTTATTTTTTCAATAAAACCGTTTAAAAAAAATATAATTAAGCTAAAGTATTTGGACTAGTAGTGGTATCCAGGGAGAAAACAGAGGAATACGTTAATATGGAATGAACGCCAACGACCACGAGTACCTAACTAGCTTTACTGTGGTAAAAATACGTACAGCTTCGCAGATTTCGGCGAGTCACGTGTCGATCGTATAGCATGTTTACTAGTAATATAATATTATAAAGTTTAAAAAGCAAGAAATAAAAGTTAAATTAAAAATTTAAAAAACCCCCGACTCAAACAAAAACATCTAAAAAATAATATACACACATCAAAAGTGTCTAGGGATCAACATATATTTTTGCAATAACTTTTCTCCTGAAATTTTCTTTAAGGATTCATCAAATAAAGTGTTTTCGTTTGTCACAGTAACGATAAACCAAGTCACCTTTGCATTAATAAAGAAATTTGCCATTTTCCTAATAAAGGGATTTTTGACATTTGAACCACTAACACAAAAGTTCGAAAAAAAGACTGAAATAACAGTTTTCTTTAAAATTTTATTGGGTAACTTAAACAATTAATAATCCGTGTTTCTACCGCGAACACTAACAACACAAGAACATCGGTTTGGCATACTCAAAATGAGTTCATCCAAATCACGCTGTGGAATGGCAGCCCATGTTCGTTGCAACAACAAAAAAAGGTCTTCTTGCGACTGGATACCCTCCATATTCGGCAGAGCTCTTCTCTGTAGCATATCCCATGCATGCTCAATCGGGTTCAAGTCTGGCGACTGAGCAGGCCAGGGCAGGACATTGATGTTAGCTGCGGCGAGAGTCTGTCTTACAACTCTTGCGGTGTGCGGTCGTGCATTATCATGCATTAACTGAAATAAGGGACCGATTTGCACTTGTAGAGGAACGATGACGTCTGATACAATCGTCTCAGCATAAATTTGAGCGTTGAGGTTGCCTCTGATCCAAATCAACTCAGTTCTTCCGCCGATCCAAATACCCGCCCATACCATGATAGTTCCACCACTATAAGGATGGACTTCCTGGCAGGATTTTAATCGCTGTTGGCGTCCAGGGGTTCTCCAGTGTCGTATACGTCTTGTATCCGGTCTCATACCAAAACGAGACTCATCAGAAAAGCACACGAAACGCCATTGTTCTTCTGCCCAATTTCTGTGTTCAAGAGCCCATTGATATCGAATCCTACGATTGTGCATTGCTATAGGTGGTACCCGTAGCGGTCTTCGGGAATGAAGGTTCACTTCATGCAAGCGGTTTCTGACTGTTCCCTGAAGAGTGATGAAGCCTCACGGCTAACATCATGGCGGTTATTGTTGGAGCTCTTCGAGTTAAGATTTGAATGTATCGGTCTTGTCTCCGTGTGGTGCAGCGATACCGTCCTCCATGGCGCTCAGCCACGGTACCAGTGCTTCGGTAACGTGTCCAAAGTCGACTGATAACACTCTGACTTGTATTCAGAGCTAAAGCCACAGTACGTTGCCGGGAACCAGCTTCTATCATTCCCACGGCTCTGAGCATTTCTTCCCTGCTTAAATGACGTCGCCGCTCCATAATAACGTTGGTTTTAATCAGTAGTAGGGAAACAGTAGCACTAATAATGTCTTCAATGCGTTGTATGTTTTTATAGGGAAAATATTGACAGCTGATTTTCATCTTTTACTCGAATTTGATTCACAGTTCCTGATTCAAATTATGAAATGCACCAAAAAGGATCCATATAAATTTATAAAATCATAAATTTATTACAAAGCCACATCTCAATCTCAAGAAATCCGCATAAAAATGCTTGATCCCTAGACACTTTTGATGTGTGTATATTGGCCCTTTAAGTTTAATATAAGTTGCAGGAAATATTTTGATCCAAGCGTCCTCAAGTCGGGGGACGGCTAATGAAAACGCCAAACAGATGAGGCTTAAACCCAGCAATAATGAATGCATGCTATTATAGAAAACATAGCTGCTGTTAACTTCTAATTTTCATTAGCCGTCCCCCGATATTTAAAACTGAAGCGCTTTCAACACACACGACATGTTTCAGATATAACTGTTGTGTATATTAGGAGCGCGAAAGCAAAGACTCTTTCCAACAAAATGTGATCAGTGAGACGTCACAGTTGTGCTGGGAACGTACCTGCCTCTTGTGCGCTTTTACAATTTCTAACGTGAGGATATCATCTTGGACGTCCACATCACAAAGCTTTGGCCCAGCATAACAGGAACAATAAGAGCAACAATTTCATCAAACTATTACTTATACAGGTTTCCAATTCGGAAGTACTTATACAAAGGGGATTGAATATGTTTATATGGAACCTGGCATACCTACTGCCGCGCCATTTTGGTTTCTTTTCAAAATGGCGGCCACGCATGAATCCTATATATTTTTATTTTAGAAAAAGAATTAAAACCCATGAAATCCAATTTGTTTTCCGACATGCACGTGAACGAGGTTGCGGGCACAGCTAGTTTTTAGACAAGTGGGTAGCGCCCTCCGAATGCACGACCTGTTCTACATAACAGTTGATGCAGAAAAGGACGCGACATTAAAACTCTTCATCGAACAATTTTGTTTTGTAGCAAAATTGTCGTTAAGAGTTACATTTTTACTAGGTCAAGGTCTATTCCCAGTTCGGGCAAAGTGTTACTGGGTTCTTCCATCAGTACTTTCTCAGTAGCAGCCCGGTGTCTGGATTTGTGCCCGCTTGATGACAAAAGCCTCAATAAGCATTACATGGGACCTCTGCGCAACCCTGTTACCAAAGTCTATTAACAAAGTCGTGATATTATGCGTAAGTAAATGTATTGGCAATGTTTTTCAGGATCTCCCCGTCATGGCGCAGCAGTACAGCTTGCGTTGGAACAACCACCAGCCCAACTTCATCTCGCAATTCACTTCGCTCCTGAACACCCAGACGCTTGTCGATGTCACGCTGTCTGCTGATGGGGTGCAGTTACTGGCACACAAGGTGGTTCTGTCCGCGTGCAGTACCTATTTCCAAGTGAGTAAATATGTAAATATCTATCTTCGTTGTTTGCTCTTTGTAAACAGCCTGCTGTGTTTCGGCGATGCGTGGGAGTTCCAGTGCATCAGTGTTCAGTTCTTGGGCATCTTCTGGGCACGCTCGTTCCATCATAGACCTCATCCATCGCTTTCCATCAGGCGTGATCGAGACCAAGAGCGGGACCCATTGAGGAATAAAAAAAAAAAAGCTGCTCCGTTGGACTCGTGTTCGCAAGCGCGACTGCTGAGCGTGGGGTCCTGGGTTCGATTCCCGGGTCGGGCAAAGTGTTAGGTATTGGGTTTTTCCATTAGGAATTTCTTTAAGTAACTCCGGTCATGTCGGATTGCAGTCCTATGAGACGAGTCGACTACGAGAGTGAGAGAAGAGTGAGTGCACCTGTCTGCGCACACACTATTCGCTCTCATGACTAACTGTCCTATCTCATTTTTTAGCTGATTTGGGTTGGGATGGCTACACTCCTCTCTTAGTGATTCTGTACATTTTGTTGCCTTTCAAAATGGTTATATTTTGAGATCCAAATAACATAAAGGTACGACGGTTAGTGAAAAGTGTAAAGAATCACGAATAGAAGAGCGTAGTCGTCCTGACTCAGATCAGCCAAAAAATGTGAAAAATGATATAGGACAGTTAGTCATGCGAGCGACGACGTGTGCACTATAATATCTCCCGCGTAGATGGCTAGTCTCCGTTGAGATTGGCTGCCATGGCCGAAATACGGTCTGGTTGGTATTGGGTGTAGTACTTAGTCTATTAGTTATTGTTTTTTCTGTCTCTCTCTAGTTTGATAGACTTGGCTAGTATTACATCAAGGTTTAGTATAGAAGGAGAGCACCAGAACCAGCGCTGCTGTGTTTCTATAATTTTCGTCTAAGAGGTTTAAGCGCCAGAGATTACATGACAGGTTTTAAGCATAACTTGGTACATGGCACACTGTCGCAAGAGTAAATACTTCTTTATTATATAAATGCATTACAGCTTTTGTATTTTATTCACAGAGGGGAAGTTACAAAATACCACGAAAAAATATTTACGCCTATATGCTAGCTGTGCAATTAACTTAGTGAGGTACTAAGCCAAACCTGTTATAGACAGAGAGAAAAATGCGTTTATTGGCATTGCAGCAAAAATAATACACCTCAATAAAACTATAAAAGCAGAAATCAATGATTATAAAGCCAAAAGGGCCACAGCTCAGCATAATGAGTATGACACTGGTCTAATGTTAATTAGACAAGTGAAGATCTTGATGTTATCTCCAAAACAATTGACGATCTTGATGTTAATATTATAATATTTCACGAAATACACTTTAACAGCAATACTGAACTGTACTAAGATGTACGCGACACGAGTTAGCAAACGGTGGGTCGGCCACTTTCCATACAGTCTGTAGTTAGTATACTCGACCTCGTAATTACTTCACCACTTTTGACAACAATTCCCAGTAAATTGAAGCCATTAAGTTGGAATTATCTAACTGTCATAAACTCAAACATTTTCGCGATTTCAGGTTTGGTCCCATAGTAATAGTTATTCATAACGATGAGTACAATGACCTCTTAAGAGGTTGTTGGTGTTTTTCCAATAACCCTGTATAGATTAGATAGATAGATAATATGAATTATCAATACCACTCTCTTAGTTCATATTACCCTATTGAATGACTATATTTCATGAAATCATGACATTTTGACCCCAATTCTATTCCAAATGTGCAGGTTTATGTGTATGTTTAAAGATTTCTGCTGTTATATTCCAGACCCTGTTCGTCGATCATCCGGCATCACATCCTATTGTGATCCTGAAGGATGTCACCTATCCCGATCTACGCGCTCTGGTTGACTTCATGTACTGCGGCCAGATTAACGTGACTGAGGAGGAGTTGCCGCAGGTGAGCTAATCTGATGATAGCCTTCTCATCATCATCTGCCTAGCTTTTTCCCAAGTATATTGAGGATGTTATATGGAGTGACGCCTACTGCCCGTCTTACCTCCACAACCCAGTTACTAACAACACACACACACACGATACTCCATATTAAGACTGGTTGTGACACTTTTGGGTCCCCGGTTACCCATAATGACTGCCGAAGATCTACAAATTACAGCTGCGACCGACGGCCTGATAGCCTCCTATCAATCGGTTTATAGGACGTCTTTTATTTTAGTACCTTAGGCTGCGAATCAGCATTTTGGAAGGTTAATAGTTTCAAAAGAGATACCTCTAAACATCCTAACACACTCAAACTAAATTGTATATTAGAATTAGATATATACTTAAATCGCATAATGAAGAAATGGGTACCATAATGAATTGGAAAAGTATAAACATAATATAATTAAAAATTTAATTATTATGTTTATACTTTACCTATTATTATGTTTATACGGTACCTTAGGTACTTAGTAAATTTTAATTATTGTGATATAATATAAAAAATATACTTTTCTTTATTTTTATTAATAAACGCGAAGTAATGCCAATTTTACACCTCAAAATATGTTTAGTTACTCTGAAGTTTTTACTGTACTAGCTGATCCGGCAAACGTTGTCCTGACCAAACAATAAAGTTTCGCGATCGTTTTGTGAATTCAGGAGCTATTGTCTTGAGTTCATTCAGAAATCCAATAGAAAAAAAGGACGTTCAGTCCACCAGAATTTTCAAATTTTCATGGCAACTTTTGAATTTTTTTCTTTCCGTGAATTTGCTAAATCGGTCCAGTCGTTCTGAAGTGATGCCTTTACCAACGAACAGCATTTAATTTTTTAATATATAGATGTCAGTTTAGTCCGTTTATTAATAAGAGAGATGAAGTTGAAATACCGTGTCTTACCTTCCCCCTGTGTGTTCAGGTCCTGGCCACCGCCAAGCTCTTGAAGATCAAAGGTCTGCACGAGATGCCAGACTCCACCTCCCTGTTGCGTTCACATGGTACGGTGTCAGAGTTTCAAAACCAGGGGGACTCAGTCGACTCAGTGCGTGACTCGCCGGCAACGTCGCCTTCCAGTAGACGCAGGAGGTAACACTCATTTTTTTACAGCCGTTACTAGCCTTAGCAGTGGTGCCCCAATGGTGAAGGACCTGACTTACGAGTTGAAGGTTGTGGAATTGAATGTGTTCGATTCCCACAACCTCCAAACTCATAGTCAGGTATTTTACTTTGTGAAATTAGTTTTTCCTAGAACCAAATATTCGAATACATCTGACATCCACCAACCCGCTTTGGGCGAGTAGCCGATCTATGCTGTAAAAATCTCATCGGAAAACTTAGTTGGTGAGCTTGAAGTTAGCTGTCATTATTTCATTTCGTTCATTTATCATAAACAATTTACATTGTGTTGAACATTACATCATAATCAGCCTATAATGTTCCCACTGCTGGGACCACAGGCCTCCTCTCTGTGAGAGGGAGTGGGCCGTCATCCATCACGCGGGCTCAGTGCGGGTTGGTAGATGTCACATGTCTTCGAATTTTTGGTTCTAGGACATGCCGGTTTCCTCACGATGTTTTCCTTTTCCGTTTTGAACATTACATATTTAATAAAATGATCACATGCAGAAACAATACCAAATAAAATGTGTATTCCACGCGATGCTTCTTCAGTTCACTTCACCTAAGTTTTCACGGCGACGTATTTTTTTTACAGAATAGATCGGCTGATGTCGCTATTGTCAGCTCACTTGAAAGAAAGAAAAAATAAATTAAAAGTAAAAAAACTTTTTTAAAAACAAGCTTTATAAAATAAACTTTTCCTTTTTCCCACTCAACTCCCGTTCGCCTCGCCCGATCACACTTTTCCTAACGCTTACGTCACGCGTTCGCCAGCTTACTCCCCAAGTCAAGCGTGCGTAAAGAAGTTTCACTTCAAAAAAATAACAAGTAACACTAGTAGTTCACTTCACCTAAGTTTTCTTGGAGATTTTTACAGAACACATCGGCAGGCTTATGTCCCAGCAGAGCAAACATTGTAATTTAGGGAGGAGCGTAATTGTTTTTTAGATTTTCTTTTCTGAATCGTTACGAAAGGTTGCATCTGAGCAAGCAACACGAAAAAAATTACAATAAAAAAATATTCGAGACTACTTTTGCTGCCCTGTACTGCCGTTAAAGATTTGAGAAAAACGTGAAAATAGCGCTGATTTCGGATAGCCTTATTTATATCATTTTTTTCTCCAGAAATATCTCAACTTTATCTGGAATTCTGGATATGGTCAAGTTTAAATAACTGTAAAATCATAACGTTAAAATCTTAAACAGTACATGTATCAATAGTGTTGATATAATATAATGTTACTATACGTGCTGGTGCTTCGAGGTCTTCTCCTGCTGGCTTTTCCACTCGCCTTTTGTAAGATGTAAAATTATGACAATTCTCTAGGCGCCGAAGAAGTTCAGCGGGCTCGACACAACTCAACGTAGTCGAGAACGAACATGGCCGCGCTGACGTCAGCGCTCAGACCGTGGAGGCCATCACACTGAGCAGTGTGAGCAGCGTGCCGCAACAACGACGCGTACGCGAGTACCACGAGATCCGGACCATCGACAACTCACAGCAGGTAGACGATGTTAGTACACACCCTTTTTTTTATTTGCTTTTGTCCTCTTCACCTTGCCTCCTACGACACAAATTCGTTTCTGTGCTATATCTAAACATATTATAAAATAAAGTCGCTTTTCGTGTCCGTCTGTATGACCGCGTTGTTCTTTTAAATTATGCAATGAGTTTTGATGCATGTACAATCCATTTTGATTTGTAACTAGAGATTCGCTTTAATACTTAGATATTCAGTTCGCAAAATATGTTTTCAGTAAAGTGGTGTTGCAGTGATGAGAGATGTAATATGGGTTTTGCCTGAATTTTGTTATTTTCATCTGATATCTAAACAATACAAAAAAAATATAAATTAGATGTTTTTTTTGTGGGGTCATCGACCGCAGTTAATGTATTCTCTAGAAAATTCAGTTTTAAATATCTTTTTTTGTTTTTTGTAAACTTTACAGACGAGATTAGTATCGATATCTTAACATGGTAAAACATATTTTCTCAAATCATACTTCAAGTAACAAAACTACCAGCGATCGTCAACCCTAAAAAACATTATAATCTTATAATTTTTATTTTTTTTCATGTTATACTTATTATCATGTCTGCAGAGTTTCGCTAACTAATTTAATTTGACCCTGGAATACATACAAGAATTATTATAATTGAATATAATTTCTTGTGATTTATACAATAATTATGTAACATAATTAACGCAAGACCTCATACACCCCAATATTATTAAGTTGAAAGCATAATACAAAACGTAAAACTTTTTTTAAAACTAATTGAATTAATTTATAATAATCTAATTTAAAACAATTTATCCCTTATTTAATTATTTACTATAAATTATGTTTTTAAATATTAAGATTTAAAAAACATAAAAACTTTTAAAAATATAAAAAATAGTAGCCCACCGGTATCGGGAACAGGGTCCACGCTACCGGCGGTCAGGGCTCCAGAGAGAGGAATCTCCTAACAATGCGGGCCGTGTCCAGAAGTACCGCTTTCTGAATGAAGCCCTTGATCCAGCTGCCCAACGAGAGCCTCCTTAGGTGTTGGTCGAGGTTCTTGGCTATTAATCCATTGGCGCACAATGATCGCTGAGTCCACAAAGCTAACTATTATTATTAAGAAATTCGTGTTGACTAGCATTACTATATACATTTAAATTTGAGTCGTATTGCCTTGAAATAAGATTTAATTTTCTTTGGCTCAATCGGCGGTCAGTATGATTTGACATGACATAATTTTTGAAAAAAAAAAAAACCTGTGTTAAAAGTTACTGAAATCGATTCAGTAGTCAATTATGAACAAACTACTTTCAGGACTTGCGTTTATTCTGTTACACCTTGTATAACATGCCTTGCATTTGATATTAGTTTTTTTTTTAATTTGCTGAACTGTACTGTGCCAAGTACACGTTTTTCTTTCTTTATAATAATATTAGTTTATGTTTTAGTATTTAGATGTTTTAAGTTTTGATGTAATGGTTGTCAAAATATTATGTACTTAATATAAATCTTTGTAATGCATTTAATCTAGCTTTTGATAAATTCGTAGTTATCGGCAAGGTAAGGTGTTTCCTGAAGCAGTACGAATAGTTGTTAGCTATTGTTATTATTTCTACGTCAAGAAAACTGCCCTTAGCTGCGATTGGACATAGCGGACGCCTGTTCACAAAGACACCTGGAGCTTCTAGGTGCAGGACGACAGCGCTGTCTGGATCTACAGCAGAGGACGACAACAAGACGCCTGGCGAGCCAAAGTTTTCGCCGAGTCTTCAGTCTTCAGGAATGTTCGCAGTGATCAGCGAACCTTTCTGAAGACTGAAGACTTTCCGAAACAAATCAACAATCAAGATGCTGTTACAACATCGCGAGGCAAGACACCTGAAGCATGGACGGTGGAGGTGGACAGAGAACATACTACAGTCATCCGTCACGAGCTACATGCACGTACGTCGTTCACCACTGAAGAGACCGAGCCGCCGCCGCCACGACCCCTTGCTCCACGGGGTGGTGAAGACTGTACTGGCACAGTCTAAAGAAACAGAACAACTTGAAGAAACACCTGACACTGGCACACCGAAGATTCTAATCGGCCAAGACAACTGGCACCTTCTGCATACCAGTGCGCACTAGAAAAGTAAATAGATGAAATACCGAATCGATACACAACACAGTTAGAAGATGGCCGCATAGAAACCGCCATGATCCTGAAAGATTAAAACATACAGAAGCTAAATAGTAACGAGACAAGTCTGAAGAAGCTCGTCTTATTAGAATAGAAGCTGGACAGTTACCCTGCATTCGAAGTAGATAATAGAACAAATAGATTCTCTTGCACGAGCGTATGCAGATAAAACGTCAAAGGAATAGCGATGATGGTGAAAATTTTAATCCATTGTGCAATTTAGAAGAACAACACTCATAGGACTTTGTTTTATACTATTTATAGATATTAATACACTATTAATCCTTATCTTCCTAGCGTGTTCCCAACTATGTTAGATTCGGCTTCCAGTCTAACCGGATTTGTATTTGTATTTTACATGGAGAGTCTGCCTATCTAAACTCCACAACCCAGACTCCGATATATAAATACAGTATTACGCGTTCTATTAGCACACTCACAATCCATTTCATTTTGTTAAATCAACAATATTCATTGCGTTATTTACGTTTTCGTAAACACGATTTTTTCAATGAAGTCATGGGTTTGTCGTTTTGTCAAAATAAAGCAGATTGTGATTGCGAGTCTTTCACTGAACAATCATCATTATTTACATAATATCATGTCATATTTTCTTTGTTATTTACCTTGTTTTCGATATTTTTATAACATGGATTGTGGTTGCGAGTCGCCTGGACTGTGTAAACGTAGGTCAGAGTTGTGCCGTCAATCATGGGATGTCACAACGGTGAGCAGCCGTTATTTCTTGTAGACATTGTTCTCCTTGTTTCTGTTTAGTATCTGTACTTACTAACACGTTAAGCCGTTGGTCCCGGCTGTCATTCGTGGATCTTTTACAGTCGTTACGGGTAGTCAGAAGCCCGAAAGTCTGACAACCAGTCTTACCAAGGGGTATCGTATTTCCCAGTAACTGGGTTGTGGAGGTCAGATAGGCAGTCGCTCCATGTAAAATACTGGTATTCAGCTGCATCCGGTTAGACTGGAAGCCGACCCCAACATAGTTGGGAAAAGGCTAGGCAGATGATGACTTACTAACATAGTCGTAAGTTTTATTAACAACCTTGTGCCATGTTAAACTAGCCATACTTTACCTAGATTTATTTTTATAATTCCAGACCACAGAACCAGAAAATATGAACGTGGAGCCCATCGGAATAGATAACACGACCCCAGTAGCCTTGCCCGCAGGTAACCACTTTTCTTTACTCAACCCTTGTGTGTGATGGCACATCAACGAATTGTGTTAACTACGCGAATATAGGTATTCTTATCTATGGTAAGTCCAAGTACGCACGGACGGAACATTATCGCGGCGGGATTTTAAGGCTCCTACACACTATGCCGGCTGGCATGCCGCCAACAAGTCCGGCGGCATTCCCGGCGGGTATTTGAGCCGCACAAACGAGCTGCACAACTGAAATGATGCTCTGCGGCCACCTGATTATGCCGGCGGCAAAAACCCGCCGGCATAGTGAATAGGGCATAGTGGCCTTTATCACGCACTGGATTTCCAAATGTCCGTGTTGAGCCGAGCATTGATAATCTAACAGAGCGTAACCCAGCGCATCGAAAAAACACAAGTGTTGAATTTTCAACTCTCGGCGCTAGTACGGTCATCAAACGAGCTAAGTAACCAGGGTCGTCGGATATAGTTGAAGTTTAACAAGAAACTGGTGGATGTTTTTGAATAAAATTAATAGGAAACAAACAGTTAATTTAACAAGTTAAATTTCATTCAAAAACATCCATCGGTTTCTTACTGAACTGCAACTCGACGACCATGGTCTCATCTCATTTGGTGACTATACTGGTCATCTCTTTTGGTGACTGTGCGTTGAAAATCCAATGAGAGAAAGTAAATCGCCGTGGGAATAGGCGCCCGTGCTAACCTGGGGTAGTGGCAAAAATATTACGCAGGCAACAAGTTCAGGGCGGACTGGCCAGGCTGTACCGAAGCCATTTAAAATATTTTCAACATCTGCCTAGCCGTTTCCCAATTATTTTGGGGTTGGCTACCAGTCTAATCTGAAAGTCCAAGTCAAAGTTTATGTTTTTAAACATAGGTGTTTAAAAATTAGATAAAATAGGGATAGAAATCTCTGTTTTGCCATATCAAATAAGGAATTAAAAATTACAGTTTTTTTTTATTATACGACTAGCAGATCCACTTGAATACCAGTATTTTAAATATGAGCGACTGCCTATTTGACCTCTAGGTAAAGTTAAAAAATAAGGAGGACATAATCTAGTACTCACACCAGTAGTTCGGCACATTGCACCTAGGAATCAAGTTTACATTTTCTTTATACTATACTTTGGCCCCATTCCGAATTAGCTGTAATCGCTCACAGCACACGTCATCTCACATGTGTTCCGATTTAGAGAGTGCGCGTATCACTGGTCAGTTTCCCTCAGTCGTCAGTTTGATTATGATAGCTGAGGGCTGTCAACAATTCGGAACGCTCGTGAACGCGCTCACAGTGCTTTCCCAATGTCAAAACGATATTACAGCAGTATTTCTTTGTATAAACACCAGATTTCTTCTTTTTCTTTGTTTAGGTGGCGACTGTTAGCCAGAAGCACAATTTCGAAAATGCCACGTTAGTTTAAAGATATGATGCAACTCAAAACAAAACACACACACTCATGTTTGACAGCGCTCACTGTGATATTATTAAAATGCGTTGTCGGCGTTATCGCAAGATGGCGCATGTCATGACGTCATATATGACAATTCACGGGACATCATTATCGCGCTCACGCTAATTCGGTACTGGTTTAAGCACGCTCAAATCGGTTACATCTCAACTCAGAACGCTCCCTTACCTTGTGTTTGACACAAGTTTTGTGGTGTAGTGGTATTGTGTGTGTGTGTGTTTAGTGTATGGTGAATACAGGGTGGCAGGGGACATCGACGCGCAGCCGGTTGCCATGGATTCAGTACATGATTTTGAAAACCCTGCGTTGAAATTTTTTTATCGGTTATTTAAAAAAAAAAATCACAGTTCCATACATTTTGACCGCGTAGGCTTGCACTTTTCTATGAAACGGCTGATTTGTTTTTTTTTTGATAACCGACGTATTTTTTTTACGGGGTCTATAATCATGTGCTGAATTCGTGATTACATTTTGCGAGAAGATTTCCCTGCCACCCTGTATATGGGACAGCCGAGCTAATGTCACGTTACAAAAATATAGCCAGTTGTAGCGGGGCTCACTCCCACTCGTGAAGTTAAAATGGTTACACCTAGACCCATCAGCTTAGCTACGCCGGGAGGAGTCTTCAAGTTATTTATCTAGATAAGAAAGCTGATCTCTACATCAGAAGGTCAACTAACGAACCATCAAGTTGCAACTATGTTAGTATTTTAAATATCAATCGCTAGCTTCTTCATCCGCTTAAAATTTCATGTTCATTTAACCCACCGCGTACCATCGCATCGCCTACCCGCGCTATAAATTCGTTTTCGCTTAGTGTTATGTCCGACTTTTTTTCTTTTGGCTCGGCTCATAAAGGTCGTATCGTGATGTTATACAGTCCTAAATAACCTTCCTCAAGAATAGGGCTATCAAATGCAAAAAGAGTTCTTCAAATTCGACTGAATTCCAGAGATTAGCGCGTTCAAACAAACACGTTCAGCGTTATTAGACAGGGTGAAATTTTAATTACTGTTTTCCTCTTAAGGGCTGATTGTACTCATCATTATGAACAACTTTTACTATGGGACCAAACCTGAAATCGTAAAAAAGAAATCAGCTGTTCCCAACATTTATGTTCGCATAACTCCTCAAAATGGTAGGAAACAGCTGATTTTTTTTTCGCGATTTCATGTTTGGTCCCATAGTAAAAGTTGTTCATAATGACCCTTTACAGGAAAACGGTGATTAAAATTTCACCCAAACAATCAAACACAACTTGATTTGAAGGCGCCGTGAAGTTTCACGCTGTCTCTGTCACTTTGAACTGCATTGTAGTGAAAGATAGACTTCACCACTCGTCTGTTGGAAGCCTTATTAAGCTCAGTCATCATCATCATCTGCCTAGCCTTTTCCCAACTAAGTTGGGGATGCAGCTGAATATCAGTATTTTACATGGAGCGACTGCCTATCTGAACTCCACAACCTTGCTACTGGGTAATACCATACCCCTTGGTAGGACTTGTTGTCAGACTTTCATTACTTAAGCTCAGTAACAATAGAAAAAGTAATTGTGTTTTATTGGTAACAGTTGAGCTCGGGGGAAGCTCCCAGTTAGCCCACAAAATTCAATTTTTCTTACGTTTTTTGAACTTGTCGTTTGACGTCAGGGGCCAGTAAATCATTACAACACCGTCAATGTTTAAATATATTTTTCACAAAAGTTAGCGCCATCACACATCGATGCATTAAATATCATTCATTTATTATTTATTTTAAGTTTCTCTTATTTCATAATGTAATATTTATTTTTTTAAATTAAGTGTTGTCATTCTGAGGTTTTAGGGCCTGTGCACACCACGTTTTTTAAACGCGCCGTTGATACAGACGCGATACGCACGCGAGTCAGACGCAGCCTGTAGACCTTCTGCAGGATAAAAGAACGCCGTCGACGCACGTTTCTAAAACGCGTGTCAACGGCGTGTTTAAAAAACGTGGTGTGCACAGGCCCTTAATGTTCTAAATATCTTCTTTCCCCTTGTCACACTAGACGTATTCCTTGTCATCCTAGATATTATACAGGGTTGTAGGGACATGGACGTGGACCCTTTTCCCATGGATTCAGTACACGATTTTGACCTACCCTTACGTTGAGATTTTTCATCGGCAAAAAAACATTGTTGTTCCGTACATTTTGTCAGCATAGCACTTTTCACTTTTCTATAAAACAGCAGATTTTTTTTGACAACCGACGAAACATTTCTACTCTATGGTGTCTAGAGTCATGTGCTGAATCCATGTTCATAGTTTGCGCGTCGTCGCCCTGCTACCCTGTATTAAAATAACTGAAAGGACTGAGGCAGAAATGGCCGAATCGACGCACTCATACACACGCGTTTACACGACATCCAAGTATGCTCCAGAATCTAATTGCATACTTACTGTAGTAAGTCGGTGCTGTCGAGTTATGCTTCATTTGTTTTTTATCAAACGAAATGTGTATTTTGGAATTGTCATAATAAAAACGATTGTGTTAATTTCTGCGTTATACATTTAGGGTGGAGGTCGGAGACATCAAATTCCAAAATTATCCTTTTTAATGTGGTTAGTCCTTAACTGAAAACATCAAGGACGAATAAAACTAAAATAATATCACAACACAAAAGTATTAAACATCATCTGTTTCTCATTCATCTCTAAAACGTAATAATCTCATCATCTGCTTCTACTCTATGCTTCATGTATGCTGTGCATGTACCGTGCTATATGTAGATAGTTATATTGCATACTACGGGTACCCACTGGAACTTGTATACGACAAGCGTAACAAAAAAAGACAAGGGTACAGACAACAAAAAAAATTACGTCATGAAATAATCTCAAGTTAAACTATTGGTGTTATTATACTCCACTAAGTAAAAGCAATATTAATTAAAAAAAACACAGCATGATTAAATCAGCTCATATCACAGTATACCCGCGTATTACAACTCGGACGACGTTTTACTTTCCAGGGAAGGGAGATCAATGAGAAACCGTTTGTTTAAACTTTAAAAAATACGATACTGTACCTAGAGAATTTGATTAAAATACGTACATTTATCTCTCTTCCCAGGAGGCCAGTGGACCATGATGGAGCACTCGTATCCACGGTACACGAATGCGTGCATAGGCGCCGGCGCGCTACAGCAGGACCCCGGCATGTATATCAACAACGTCATCAACAACCCGCAAATGGACGCCGATCTCAATTACGCGCAAGGCCTGGGCGTGGCTGGCCCCTCGCCCGGCTCCTCCTGCGTCGACGTGCAGGCCTCTGCCGAGCCCAACCCACCCCCTGCCCCGAAGCGGCGCCGCACTACCAACCCGCAGTCCGAAGAGAACTTCCAGCGCGCGCTCGAGGCCGTGCGCTTCGGGGGCATCGGGTTCTGCAAAGCGGCGCGCATGTTCGGCGTCAACAACCGCACGCTCTGGTTAGAGTACAAGAAGAAAGGCTATCCCAACAACCGGCCAAGCATCAAGAGCAGGATCAAGCGCGAGCACACGACACCGCCGCCCGAGCACAAGGACGAGGCGGCGCAGCCTGAGCAGCAGATGGCGCTGCTGTGCCCGCAGCATCAAGTGCCGCCCGGCTTCCTCGAGCCCGGCGCGGCGCACGGCTTCCCTCTGCAGAGTGTAGCGCACAACTCGCCTCTGAACCTCCTCGGCGTGAACTTTAACTCGATGCAATAGAACGCGGCCTGCGGCGTGTCGGCCGACGAGTCGTACTCGTTGTGACAGGAGTGGCAAGGCGCCGAGTACGGCCCGCAGCCCTACGTGGCGCCTTCGCCCCCGCACGCCGCGTTCGTGCCCCCGCGGTACGATCATATATACATGCATGTCGCGTTGTAAATATTACTTGGAGCACGTAACGTATGTACTTATTATCGGTATCGGCTGTGGACTCCTGCTCTACACTTACAACTCACTCAACTCACCTCTCGGGAGAGGATATTGATACAAGTGGACATCTGTAACTCTGGCTTATAAGATGTTACACATTTGAATGAATTTGTAAGTGTATTGCGCTGTGACTGGGGTACTGTCGTGATTTCATAGGCAATAAATAAAAGCAATTTTTTCCATTTTTTATAGCGATTAATTTTGATCAAATTATGAAGCAATCTTTGTACCAGCAGTACAGCCTGTCAGGTCGTTGGAAATAGTGTGAAGCTCATCATTTTCTAATTGGTCAAGAGAAATGCAATAATTTTCAGAATATTATGTAATAACTAATGTTGAGGCAACAACTTATTCATAGATATACAACTTGCCTAGAGTCTTCAACAGAGTACTAAACATGGTATGATATAATAATATTATCTGTAAGTAATGTTAAGTGAATGAGTTTCCTTCAGTGTTTCTGCGACCCTGACTAGGTGACGTCCGCAGCCGTAGCATTGCCATGAAAACAAAAACGTATTTTGTAGATCTCAATAGAACCGTAAGTTATGAACTGTTCGGTACACGAGTGTTTTTTACATTATTATAGGGTCGTGCACAACCGTAGTGCTGTAGGTCGTCGTGATAGCGAATTGTATATGTGTAATTCCCGTTTTATTTGCATCACTGGGGCACAGTTTATGTAAGTTTGTCGTTGTCCTCCCAGTAACTATAATAATATACAACGTTATTTTGAATTTTTTCGGGAAAAGTCACAGACGTTGTATGTATAACTATAACTGTATCGCACAGAAACTCACGCCTTCTAGATATTAACCTCCTATCAACTTGGCCAAACCAAAGCATAATAAAAGTAAATAATATATTTTTCTAGTCAAATAAGCAGATTTTTCAGCGAGACAATTAAGCTGTAATTTTACAAATATTTCTTTGCCTTTGATAACTGCCTAAAAAGATACAATAACGTAGATCATTATTTTTTGTGTTGTTCAAAAGTTTTGTGGTGAATAGGAAACACTTAATTTTACATTAGAAAGAGAGAGATTTTTAATGGTTACACTTTAATACTATCTCGTCTGTGAAGTTTCGACAACTAATTCAAATAATGATGTGACTTGTTGTTTATCGTGGGGTGCTACTCGCTAAGGGTGCATACACGAGCAGCACGCGTCAACGGCAACACCAGCCGTCGACACGCGTCGACAGCGGCACGTTGCCGAGTTGTATGCAGACTAAAGTATTATACGTACACGAAATAGTGACGTGAGTGGGAACTTGTGAACCTCACTACGTTGGGGGGGCAATGGACAGGATAAACAGGGAACTGTGCGCAAATATTTAGCTTGTAAATCTGAGTGACTGGTTTCACACAATTTATTCATAACTACCTCTATTTATAAGTTTTTTTTTTGTTTATGAAAGGGCTATCAGAAGAATTCTGTGTAATGTTTTAGTATTCGGATTCGTTGTGTAGTCACCTAAATCAAAGTACCTATAGTATGTTTTTCATACTCCATACTAATTAATTTGAAGTGATAATAGAATGCCAGTAATGATAATTATTAAAAAAAAAAAACAAAAGTATTCATTGTCCTCATGCATTTACGTTAGACTGATTAAACCCGCACATATCTTTTTTTTTGGCGTGAACAGACGTCATTGGTAGCTCGCGGCGTGTGTGCACGTCAATTAGCTTGAACAGGAACAATATTACCAGAGATCTCTATCGTGTAAAGTAGTTAGGTAAGCATGTAATTATGTCTCTGCATTTATAGTGTAAGATATGGATAAGCGGTGCCCATGGCGGTGTAGGACATAGCTTTGTCTCGCGGGTGGCTCTCGGCAGTTGCGTGGGAGTGTTTATATTATCTGGGTTATTGTATCGTTTTTTTTTTTTCACTTTATCATCTAAGTCCTAGGTACACTCACCGGCAGTAAATATGGCCCAAGCCCTAAACGTAAATTTGTTAACAAATTAAACCTATTCTATGGGATTTTTTAATGAGTAAAGGTGCCAAGTAGCTTCTCTAGTTGGTATAAGTGAATAGTTCCCCTTAAAGCTAGTTTTAAATTGACTTGTGTAATAATTTAGGCAGAGTTGTTTTGAAAGTTCCCCTGCTATTAACTAAAATCACAAAAAAAAAATCCATTGACTAATTAGTAATTAGTCAAACGAAATTTTGTGTTTGTATTGAAAGTTGAAAGATGATTAGAGCGCTACTCATAATCATCTTTCAATACAAACACGCGAGGCGGGCACCCGCCGCGTGCGCACGCTTAACGTAGCGAACGCCCTAAATGAACTGTGTGTTTTCTATTAATTCAATTACATTTTCTTCGAAGGCATCCATCGGTTTCTTACTAAACTTCAACTATATCTGACGACCCGGATACTTATCTCCTTTTGTAACCGTACCACACAAGACTCTCTTGGTAACTGTACGAACAACTCACACCCAAGCTAAGGTTGCCGCGCCGAGAGCTGCATGGCTAGGGGGGAGCCTAGTCGCGAGCGTGCCTGTTGTCTGGGATTGGGCGCCCCCAGGCACTAACGAGCCTTATCTCTGCATGTAGAGGGTGGACAGATGTTTTGTTTGCTTTTCGTGGGAACTAAATAATATTCTTACACAACTCAATTTAAAACTAGCCTAACGTGAAATTATTCGCTTAAGGGCTGATTTTTCATTAGTCAGATAACTTGTAACTGAGGAATAAATATTCTGGTTTCACAGTTTTTGTATAGGAAATATGTGAAACTCTCAGATTTATTCTCACGATAAAAGTTCTGAGTTTCAATACTCGGATAAGGGCTGATTTTTCCAACGACAGATAATTTTATCTGAGGAATAATTTTGAATTTTTGACAGTTCTTCCGTAAAAAAACTGTCAGACGTCAATGTTATTCCACGAATACAAATTATCTGTCGATTGAAAAGTCAGCCCTCATCATTTTCCTGCCCTTATCCCAATTTATTTGGGGTCGGCGCAACATATCTTTTTCTTCCATACTTCTCTATTAGACGTCATCTCGGTAGTCACCCCCTTTCTAATCATATCATCATTCACACATTCCATCCATCGTTTTTTTGGTCTTCCCTTACGCTTATAGCCATCGACATTCATACTCAAAACTCTTCTCACGACATTTTCCTCATTCCTCCGCATCACATGCCCATACCATGACAACCTATTTCCACACAACTTTTCCGTTACCGGTGCCACTTTCAAACTTCCTCTTATGAAAAGTCAGCCCTATCAGCCCTTAAACAACTAGAGATAGTTTGTAAGCGTATTGATAAGCTGCCTCGATTCTTGTTTTGAAAGCTGTGATTAAAAGTCAAACCGCCCGCGAGTACATTTTGTGATCTTGTCACTACCGTCATTTTAGAAGTATTACTTTAATTTTTTAAATAAACTAAGGAGTATTATATTTTTCTATTTGCCTAGACTTACAACGATAATCACCAGTTTCGTCGTTTGCGATCTCTGTAACTTTTTTTTTTGTAATTTCGACTGATTTTTTTAAAAATAGTTTAGAAGGTTTCTCTTGTGTAGGCGGGCAACATAGCTGCTACGTATTGGAGGTCACTCAAATTGTAAATATAATAATTATTTAGACAGTGTATCGGGGACATCGACGCGCATAGTGTTACCATGAATTCAGGATATGATTCTAAACCCGTTAGCGAAGTAATTTATCGTAAGTTATTTATTTAAAAAAACAGCTGTTTCATACATTTTGACCGTGTAGCGTCTTTTCGGTTTTTTTGATAACCGACGACAAATTTCAGAGCAGTGGTTTAGAATCATAATATACTGAATCCATGAAAACAGGTTGATCGTCGATGTCTTTGCCATCCTGTGTACAACATACGGTAGGTAATTGGGTAGGTTCCCTTCTTCCTCATTTATTTTAGGAGTGTTCATTCAATCGCTGATTGATTATTATAATGATTGATTTACAAAGGTTGAATTGTAACTAGATTTGAACCAGTACAAGTACAACTGACTGCCACATAGATCTGTTCTTTCGCAAAATTCGTCTTCCCTATTACCGCATTTTGTTTAATAATATTTAAATGCTACGAAGTAAAGAGGTAACGCTTTTTAAGCAAAGCGTTACCGCTTACTTAGGGTAAGCCCTAAGTATCCTTTTTTTGTGGATGGGAAATCATCAAACGAGCCGTCCCGCTCTGGGTGGAGCGGGAGTGTCAGAATTTTACTGACTAAAACCCACCCGTGTTCCTTCCTTAGCCCTTTATGTTCCGGGGCAGCGGTAACCCTTTCGGACGATCCCGCTACCCCGGCGGGCTACGGCCCTAACGGGCCCCTTCCTTTAAAAGGACTTCACTGACCCGGATCTACAGAAGATATCTTCTTGTTTAGTTGGTACGCCTCTGCTGGTTGAATGAAGGTTATGGATGTTTGGCAGTAGGTTCCTCCCGACCACTACCCGATACTGGTGCTTTCTCCATTTGGCCATTTTGCTTACACTCTGTTGTTATGGTATAATATCCACCTTGTACGAGTAAATTCTGAATGTGTATTTTTAACAAAATTCAGAATCGGTCAGATGCCCCTCCGCACAAGGGTGTATAAATATTAAAACTGAATCGCTATTGGTCCTTATGGTTTATGCATTTTGCGATAATCAAATTTAAAAAAATATATATTATTGTTTGTGAAGGAAACAAACTTGCAAGTAGGAGTTTAAACAGTTAGCTTTCGTGGTTTTTAATAGCATACAAGCCTCGTTAAGTAACTACCTATTATTGTAAAGTGCCAAATACATATTTGTAGTTGATTACCTATATTTTTAGTATATAATGTACTTGTACATACCAGGAAACAGAACATTTGAATTTAATCTAGCTGATACAGGTCTAGTTACAATTCAACATTAAGTATCTCGAAAGACTGCTCAGCAATGAGGGAGGGGGATGTATTCTGATATTTGTACAGCTGAACTCTATAATCTAATCATGTCTTTTTTTAAACTATTTTACCAGTATTCGAAGTAATAAGTGAGCATATTGTTTAACATTACGCTTGCCCGTATCTAGATTGTAAAGCTGCCTTTTTTTTGTAGTCGCGACGTTTTTCCAAGCGTATGACTAGACCACTAGTGCTCCGATTATGCGGAAAGAACTGTTTTTACTTTTATGTAACCCTCTCTCTTTTCTTGAACATGTGCCATCCAAGGTGATTTCAAAGTATTATGTTGGTCATAAAGTAAATGGCCGTGAAATATCGATGTTACCAGATAACAAAAATGAATTAGTTACTAAATCTCATGTGTGAGTTATGGTAGGTTGGTTAATACATAGATACTACAACATACAAAATTAACGCCTTCTTACCATAGGGGTAGGTTGACTGCTGGCTCAGGCAGTCGAAGGCTGACTTTTTTTTTTAAATATATTTCATTGAATGTAGTCGAGACTGCGCCTTAAGCAATATTAGAATTATGAGCAATAATACGGAATGACCGAAAGACAGCGTTGGAAGGCCTCGCACAAGGTGGACCGATAACCTTGTAAAGGCCGCAGGAATCCGCTGGATAAGGGAGGCACATAACCGGTCGAAGTGACGGTCCTTGGGGTAGGCCTATGTCCAGCAATAGATGTCTTTCGACTGAAATTATGAGCAATAATAAACTAACTCCAAGAATTTCTAAATATTATTGTCGTTAACCGTGGTCTACAATGCTCACACACGAGAAAGTGATTTATATGTACCAGTGTTTGTCGAAATAGTATTATTAATCATGAAATGTTTATTGTAATTTTGCATGGGTTTGTAACTAAGGGGCGACAGTCGTGGTCATTAAGAAATAATTAATACTTAAAACCAAAATAGATAATAATAATGAATAATTTTTAATAAATAATTTTGATTATTTTGTAAATAAAATCTTTTACTTAAACCTAATCCTATCCCATATAAATTAATATTTATTTTTCTATTACAGTTTTATTATAAACGTAGACGTAAATAAAATTATGTCCGTAAGGATTGAGGAGCCACATCAGATTTTTAAAACCAGATCACACCATTATTTAGCAGCAGTGTAGCTTATTTTGCAGCACGAATTCTAGATTTAGCAGCAAAATATATCACTAGTTATTTTAATGCAAAAGTGGCTCCTCAATCTAAACGTCTGAATTGAGGAGCCACCTGGAACTCGTTAAGTATTAGATGAATATTTATGAAAATTTTGTATCATTTAGTAGCAATTTTGCATATTACCTTCTAAAAATTTAGCTTCTGTAGCGCTAAAATGAAAGAAAATACAATACTTTTAATATGGCTCCTCAATCTAAACTCAAAAGGTGAATTTCTATTGGATGTGAGCGATCAATTAATATATTCGACATATTGATCATTTAGCAGGTGTTGTGCTTGTTTTTGCAGTATAGGAGTAAAATAGTAAAACAGAGTAAATTTTGTATATGAACGCATTTTCTTTGGCTCCTCAATCCTGACGTTCTAATTATATATGTTTGACTGTAGCCACCTGAGATCTCAACGGAATCTAAAGCCAGAGATACTAACATTTAGCAGAAATGTCTGCTAAATATATCTGCACAGTTCAGCAATGTATATATTTTGGATTCTGAAAAAACAATACTTACCTAACAATTTTCTTGTAAATTCAGTGTGTAGGGTGACCATATTTTGGGGGTACCTACAAATTAATATTTCACTTACGTACCCACAATAATATTTATTTAGTAACAAAACATTCATCAGCGGTGAAGTATTCTCGTTTGTACATGAATATGTTCATGTACGAAATAAATAATTAACTTGGATTGCTTATATTATAAAGTTAATCATCATGTTTGTGTCATCATAATTAAATTGTGGGGATACCGGTAGCGGGTATGACGCATTTGGTGCACATCTCATTTTGTAATGTTTTCGAATAAATCATATAAATTAGTAGGTGCTATAGAATTTATTCCTGCAATTATCGAAACTGGCACAGGCCACTACAAATGTCACTATCTTACACCGAAAGATGACATGCTCTGTTACGATGATTACGATTCTAAGATTCGTAGGTATAAGTACTAATCAGCCAATATTCATTCATTCTATAACTTATAGCGAAATTGATTGCTAAATAACCAAATCGTAGGTACGATAGATATAATCTGTTATGAAAATATAAATTTAATAAATTACTTATCCTGGTTTCATTAATACGAGTATAATAATTATGGTCACCCTACACACTGAATTTACAAGAAAATAGTTAAGTATTGTTTTTTCAGAATCCAAAATATATACCTACATTGCTGAACTGTGCAGATATATTTAGCAGACATTTCTGCTAAATGTTAGTATCTCTGGCTTTAGATTCCGTTGAGATCTCAGGTGGCTACAGTCAAACATATATAATTAGAACGTCAGGATTGAGGAGCCAAAGAAAATGCGTTCATATACAAAATTTACTCTGTTTTACTATTTTACTCCTATACTGCAAAAACAAACACAACACCTGCTAAATGATCAATATGTCGAATATATTAATTGATCGATCACATCCAATAGAATTTCACCTCTTGAGTTTAGATTGAGGAGCCATATTAAAAGTATTGTATTTTCTTTCATTTTAGCGCTACAGAAGCTAAACTTTTAGAAGGTAATATGCAAAATTGCTACTAAATGATACAAAATTTTCATAAATATTCATCTATTACTTAACGAGTTCCAGGTGGCTCCTCAATTCAGACGTTTAGATTGAGGAGCCACTTTTGCATTAAAATAATTAGTGATATATTTTGCTGCTAAATCTAGAATTCGTGCTGCAAAATAAGCTACATTGCTGCTAAATAATGATGAGATCGGATTTAAAAATCTGATGTGGCTCCTCAATCCTTACGGACATAATAAAATTATAACATGGCTGAACTGAAGTATATTTATGTTTATTCTTTAACGTGAATGATATACTGCATTTTAAATAGGTATTTTGACATTTTGCACGCATACAGAATCCGTTAACCATCTTCGTAACGTTGAAGTCTGAATGATGATGATGAAGCTAATACCAGATATTGCGGCCACAGCGACCCTGGTGTAGATTCCCTTGTTCACAAACTAAACTAAATTTAAGTTCAGTGTATCTTTTTCTTTCTATTTCATTAAGAAAAGGACAGAAGATAAATTTTAGTTTAGTCCTGTCAAATTAATCAGCACATGACATGATTTTTCAGTTTTTAAACGAGGTACCTACCAATTCATTCGACAGATCAAGCAAGATAACCATCAACTACTGTCATAGTCGACCAAACTAATTAGACCACAGTCAGCCATCAGCTCGTGACGTCATCCGCAAATGTTTGACGGATTCAACCGGAACTAATATGAAAACTGGGTGCAACCTGACTGCGGTCGATCAACGTAAACTGTATTTTGTGACTTTAAATGTAGGTATAAGATTACATATTTTGAGGCAACGGTCGACGTGGATCAGCTGCGGCCTGATCGCGCCCAAAGCGGATAGGTAGGCCGCATTCCACCCAGTGTTTTTGTCTCCTATACTATAAACATAACACAATCAATTGTTTAGCTCCAGCAAACCCGAACTCTTCAGACGGCTGGCACCGACGAACCAAACATTTCAAACGACAGTCGCGGGTGCCCGATGAACAAAACATTCGCAAGCAGACCTCCGAGCCCATCCCCCCACCGCCTGCCGTATCGAAGACGACGCCCACGCTGCAGAAACATGAATCTTACCCGCAGTACAGCACGACTAAGGTAACTATTAGCGCAATACTAGGCTGAAAAAAGATATTTGAAAAAGACACGTTACGAGGAAGCTCTTCCATATTAAGACTATCTCTAACTTTCATATCGTTCATATCGCTAACAAAAAAGACAAAAATTAAGGTTACACTAGTCAGTCATTCTTCCATACTAAAGTCGTATGGAGTTTACCCCAGTTTGACAGTAAGTATACATTAAAAATTATGTCTACTAGTCTCGTCATCATGTTAGAAAGTTATGAGCGTTGAAACTTCCATATTTTAACGCATCTTTGGGCGTAAATAAATAACTCCCGGGGTATGAAAATGGCAAAATTATTACCGTACAGGGATAGATAATTTATTAACGAGTTCGAGCCATCGACTAGGAGCCGCATTTACTTATAGTTATATAAATAGATACTTAGGTGTTGGATCTACAGGGTCAAACTAAATTAGCTAGCAAAACTTTACCTACGTGTGGGAATCGAACACAAATGGCAATAGAAAATTATTTATCTCATCAATTTCCCAAAATTACTGATGTATGGGTATTATTTTGGAAACACGGCTGGGTATCCAGCCGAGCTTTGTCTGTAATGCTACATGAAAAGTTAAAAAGTGGGTCGGCCAGGTTTAACATTTATTTTCAATGTGAGGCCACTCTTGTTTTTTGAGGAGTAATCAGGTAGATTGTTGAGTAACTTAACCATTATAAGTGACGGTGTCGAGAACTAGTAATCTCCGTTAATCTACTCGCAGTCGAACTGAACGGCTCCGTTGGTCTGGCTGGCAAATGTTCCGTGATATGACAGAGTTGAGTTGTGGTTGCGTCGCGGAAGGCAAAATCGTTGCTCAGCAGTCTCCATTATGAGGTTCAGTTGGGCGCCTCGGTCTCGAAGACATCTTAGTATGGTGGAAGTTCCATTTGCGGCCTTTAGGTTCTTTGAGCTGTACAGGTGGCCTACCATGATCTAATTAAAAACGATTTAAAAACAAGACATTTCAGTTTAGGTTCCTAAACTGCATCGCTTGAGCTGCTCTATGGACGTCATGGAACCAAACAAGTATGAATGAAACCAAAACTTGCGACTCAGTTTGGGACAATCGCTGTCAGCAGAATGGCACGGCCTAAACTGAATCGTTAAACTGACGTCATGGTACGAATTAGAAGAACAGTTCAGCTTAGGTCCTAAAATGGATCGCGTTAAGAGCTTGTGGTAGGCCTCCTGTTCCTAGTAGAACTTCTTTAAAGTTCCCTGACACGTGATTCACTTTTCGCTGCGAATTGTTCCTTTGACCTGACCACGGTGTCAATGACGTTTAAAGAAAGCGACGTTCCCGGCTAGGTGGAAGATCACGCGTGTCATTCCGGTTCCTAAGGGTAAGGCTGGGCCGGATGTCAGCGGCTATAGACCAGTAGCTGTGCTGTCTACGCCCGCAAAAGGTTTTGAGTCCGCCATCCAAAGCTGTGTGCAGGGACAGGTGAGCACACAACTGTCGTATGTTCAGCATGGATTCAGGCCGGAGCACAGCACTGCTACTAATCTAATCAACTTCATGGTGAAGGTAGTACGGCCGTCAGTCGATGCTGGGGTGCAGGTTGACGCGGCATACTTTGACTTTAGAAAGGCATTTGACACAGTTGACAATGATGTTCTATTAAGAATATTTACAAAGATCGGCTGTACACCACACCTATTGCAGTTCTTCGTGAGCTACATGAAAGATAGACAACAGTATGTGGACTAAAATGGGTGTGAGTTTGAAATTTACTATACAAGGTCCAGAGTAAGCCAGGGCAGCAATATGGGGCCTCTCGAATCACACTAATATTATAAAGGCGAAAGTTTGTGAGTGTGTGTGTTTATATGTTTGTTACTTCTTCACTTTTGATAAAATTTTGTATGGAGGAAGCTGACACCCTGGATTAACATATAGGCTACTTTTTATCCCGATATTCCCACGGGATCGACACTTACGCGGGTGAAACCGCGGGGCGCAGCTAGTACTATTATAAACGCAAAAGTTTGTGAGGATGGATAGATGGGGTTGTTTGTTAGTCTTTCACGCAAAAACTACTGAACGGATTTTGACGAAACTTCACAATAATATAGCTTATACATCAAAATAACACATAGGCTATAATTTATAAAGATATTGTAGTATTAGTATTTAAATATGACGAAAAGGAAATAGATTGAACAAAGTGACAACGTTTCCTGTTGACAGCGATGCGGACGAATTTTTTGATGCTCTTTGTTTATAAATCTATACATATAATAAAATCGTAGGAAAGTCAAAACTGTACATTGAATATTTTTTAAAAAGAATACTTGGGGCGTGATCTACAATCGATTTCGAAGCCGAAAATATAGTTTTTAGAATTTTTGTCTGTTTGTCTGATTGTCTGTATGTATGTCCGGGCTAATCTCAAAAAGTGCTGCATGGATTTACATCAAATTTTGCATGAATATTACTAAGAGGTCGGGTCAACATATAGGCTACATATTATCACGCTATCACCTACGGGGGAGGAGCTGTGAATCTTTATTTTTCTTACGCATTCTGTGACAGCGTGTAATCTAACGACGCATATTTAAATGTTGTTTTTGAGTAAGCCATGCTATTATCTAGCTTTACACTATAAAAACTACGCCATTTAAGTAACTTGGGCAGAGAAACATAGTTTAATTAATGTTAGTAGTACAAAGAAAATTTAGAAGCAGCGCCATCTATGAGATTTCATAAAAATCAAATCAAGTTACATGTTAACAATTTTTGGAAATTAATAATTTAAATTTGATCATGTTGGCGAGGTTAGTAGTTAGTTATTCTTAAAATTCATAGATGGTAATGTGCATTTTCTTCATAAAAGTTGTATCGTATAGTTCGTTTTGACAAATTCAAGGTCCAACAAAACCCTCAAAATCTTGAGCAGAGTTGAGGAAGACAATAAAAAAAAAATGCGGTGTTAAGTATTACAAAAAAGTTATGTTCATTGATGATGATCATTTCTTCATCAATTTCATGTTGTTAGTACAAAATAAACATTGACTGTTAATACTTTTGTTCGGTATATATCTGTGTGATTATTGCTTGGTAATTAATATATTTTCATGTCGTATACCTAATTATAAACTTAAATGTGATGTAAAACGTCACCTTCTCGACGGTGACCAAAATTGGGATGACACCCTCGCGGAGGCGAGCGTCAGTGACAGTCCCAGCCGCATGCGTCATCTGTTCGCCGTCATCTTGGTGTTTTGCGGAGTCGCGAACCCGGTAGCTTTGTGGGAGAAGTATCGCCATCATCTGTCTGAAGATTTTCTACGAGCTTTGAGGCGTGCTACTGGAGACGAAGTCGAAGTAACTGATGAACGCGTGCTGAACACCTGTCTCAGTTCACTTCAAGATGTGGTCATTTCTATCGGCGGCAATCCACTGATCGAATATGGGTTACCAGCTCCCCAATCATCACCGCATCAAGGCCGTGGAAATCGGGAGTATAACGCAGAGACAAATTACGATCCGGGCAAAATGAACACCATACGAAATGACCATTTTGCTTTGTTCTTTTCAGAGCAAAAACAAATTTATGACACCGTCCTTGAAAGCATTGGGCAAAACCAGGGTAAAATGTTTTTCTTGGATGCTCCTGGTGGAACAGGAAAAACATTTGTTACCACTGGCATACTTGCAGAGGTCAGTAGGTAAGGCAAAATTGCTATTGCTGTAGCGTCGTCGGGAATCGCTGCCACACTGCTTCCGAGTGGCAAGACAGCACATGCCATGTTTAAAATTCCCATCGATTTAGAGAGCGCCGAAACGCCTGTTTGTGGTGTGTCACGTAACAGCGACAAGGGATACGTGCTCAAGGATTGCTCTCTGATCGTATGGGATGAGTGTACGATGGCCAATAGGAAGGCAGTTGAGGCCGTGGACAGAATCCTGCAGGACATGTGCAGGAACGAACATTTGATGGGTGGTGTCACAGTTCTGTTCAGTGGCGATTTCCGGCAAAAGCTTCCCGTGGTGACGCGGGAATCGAGGGCTGACGAGGTGAATGCGTCGTTGACACGATCTACGTTGTGGTCACGAGTTCGTACGCTGCGTTTGACCATTAATATGAGAGCTCGACTCGGCGGCAATGCACGTGCTCAAGAATTCTTCGATGTCCTTCTAAGTCTTGGCGAAGGCACTCTACCAGAAGAGGGAGGTGGACAGGTGGTGCTTCCAGAGTCTCTCGGTAGAGTGGTATCCAGCTTAGAAGAACTCATTCGCTGTGTGTACATCAGTCGTATACCGCACCAGCAGAATTCTTGGGTGTGTGAGCGGGCCATTTTGACGCCCAAAAATGATCAGGCTGCAGCAATTAACGAATGCATTCTCTCGGAAATTGAGGGGAATGAAGTGGTCTACACCTCGATAAACACTGTTATCGAGCAAGATGACGCCACACATTATCCCGTGGGATTTCTGAACTCCCTGTCAGCAAGTTGACTTCTAGCGCATACCATCAAGCTAAAGGTCGGCCCGATTATGCTTCTTCGGAACCTATCTCCTCCGAAGTTTTGTAACGGGACCCGCCTTAAAGTCATCTCGCTCCACAGACACACCATTGAGGCGGAAATTCTTACGGGTTGTGGCGTCGGCGAGGCAGTATTTATACCACGCATTCCCCTCATACCTCATAACTTCCCGTTCCAGTTCAAGCGCGTACAGTTCCCCGTGAGTGTTTGCTTCGCGATGACCATCAATAAGTCGCAGGGGCAGACACTGAGGGCAGCGGGTGTCGACCTCAGGACGATTTGCTTCTCACACGGGCAATTGTACGTCGCTTGCTCCCGCGTCACCAGTCCTGACTCTCTTTACATTTTGGCTCCTGGCAGCATAACTACCAACGTAGTTTATAGGAAAGTGTTGTAAGGTATGATACCTTTGCACGTATTTTTACTCAATGTATTCCTGCATTATTTTCTCTATTTCCTTAAGTCACATCTTATGACTGAACTCAGCAGGATTCCCATATAACTCTCTTCACTTGCTTCACTTGCAAAAAAAACTTATATTTTAATGCTATTTTAAAAGTTGTTAACTTATAATGCTATAGCGACACTGGCATCTTAGGTATTTTTGGTGCTGTAGAGCCTTCACGCAGACGACGTCGCGGGCAGCAGCTAGTGTTAAATATTAGTAAATATTTGAATGTGTAAATATAAAAAAAAAACAATTAAAAAAAACAAAGTGAACAATATTACCTACAGGTCCTCGATTACCTCGTTCAGTTTAGTTTTGTCTCGTGTAATATGCCCTACATGACTGGTCGCTTTGTGTGCAAAAGTATGCGATAAAGATTTATACAGGGTGGCAGCAGGGGACATCGACACGCATGTTCTCTTACTCACACTCTACTCATGTCACCATTTGGTTCCTAAAAAAATAATTGAGTATCCTTTTGCGCGAAGTTCAGACCGGCCAAGATTCACCGACCGTAGTGTATGATCCATAAATAAACAAAACATCACCCCAATATGCTCTACAAGATTCGTCCTAGATTTTTAGTCTTTATAAAAAAAAGAAGAGTGGCAAAGAGCCATAAGTACTAGTAGGTTTAAAAATTTTAACGGACCCGCAGCTTTCCAAAGCAATACGTATTGTTTGTAATAGCAAACAATACGTAGGTACTTTGGGGGACATTATATCGAGCCTTTTCAGGAAGAACATCGTAAGCGCCAAAAATCCCAAAAAACTGTTTTAATATCAATCGCCAGATCAACTGATTTTGCATTTTGCATCACCTTCTCCTGTAAAATATGCAAAATGGCGGTTACGATCTTCTTCCTGAAAAGGCTCGATATGGTAATTGGAGTTCGAACATCGTAGGTAAAGCGAAAAACCTTTTTTTATACTTAAGTATTGTGGTATGTGTTTCCACTTGAAGTAATCCATTTTTTTATGCTCTTCCTAGCATTCAATTAAGCTGAAATTTGGCATAGGTACGTATTTAAGTTGGTGGCAATGCAATAATATACTGTAGGCTACGCCCACATTTCATTACTTTATACACACATATATACAAAACATTCTCACTCACCACACATCCACAAAAACACTAAACACAGAAGATATAAAACAAAATCAAGTCTTCTGAATTTGCGCGTCGGCCTGTGGACATATACCATGTATAGTAACGTTAGTTACATACTAGTTCTGCCGGTGCAGCGCTTGCCAATAAGCCACAAAAAGAGAAACATGAAAGTCTGAAATCTTGTGAGAATTTCCCAAAAAATATTAAAAACTATCCGCTCCTAAACTATAAATAAATAATCGCTTAACATACAAAGGGGATGTTTCTGGAATCCCTAGGAGAGAGGCTTTTGAATTTTTTCTTTGGATGTCGTTTCAACCTGTATATGATCGTTGGACCCTGTATGTACTTATATATCTCTATATGTATGGCACAGTCACATAATCACCTTGTTACATTTCGACGTTTGGGCCAAGTTCACATTATGTCAAAAGCTGCAGTTTAGAAAGTTAGAAACAAAAGCTGCCATTGAAGGAAAGTGGGCGTTTTGAGAGTTGACGTTATGGGAAGTGCACTTTTTAAGTGGACGAAGTGGGAAATAGACATTAGGGAATTACCATTTTGGGAAGTGGACGTTTTGGGAGAGTGAACGTTTAGAACCTAAAGGGTTTATAAGGTAGTATGATCCAAATATATTATCGCTTATGTGCAGTAAAATGTTAGAGGAGATCTGGAAATAGAAGGAAATTCTAGATACTTGATCGTGGATATAGCAAAAGTATGTAGGAACTAGCCGCGACTTCGTCCGCGTGAAAGGACGATGTTAAAAGTACTATAGAGCTCGTCCCCAAATGATAAAACATAATAATTGCCGACTTATATAATGTGGAACATAAGATAACAAAATATCACGCCTATATTCCACGAAGGAGTACGTAGAAGTGTGTGGAACATTCACATTTCCTTCTTTTCCCTGAAAACCCCATACTTTTGATGGTCGTCGCCATAGTGAAGAATGATCAGCAAGCCAAGACCTTTTAAATGAGATATGTCTCAAGTCTGTTGACCAAGTTTCAATTTGGGGACGCGAAGTGTCATCGCCCTTTCTTGTTCTATTGACCCTCCCCGTCTGATCGGACCAACGGGAAAAAAATCCCGTAGGAAAGACTAGTCTGACCACCAATCTTACCACTGGGAAAAACCCGTCGCGTCGCCTGCCCACGCTGTTACTTCATTTTCGATTAGCGTCCTTGCTGACATTTTTTCTTTTTCCTCGGCTCTTAAGAGTTCAAGCTTGATCTTAAATAGCCTATAGCCATTCTCGAGAATTGGGCTATCAAATACAATGCTGTTCCAAAGATTAGCTCGTACAAACAAACAAACTTTTTTTATTAGTATACATGTACAGTCAACAAAAGAGATAAGTATGCAGGATTGTCGGATATAGTTGACGTTTAGTAAGAAACCGATGGATGTTCTCGAATAAAATTTAATTTAATTAATAGAAAACAAACAGCTCATTTATCAAATTAAATTTCAGTCGACAACATCCATCGGTTTCTTACTAAACTTCAACTATATCCGACGATCCTGCATACTTATCTCTTTTGTTGACTGTACTAATGTAGCACAAATCGTTCAGTAATTTCAGCCTCTATTTCCATGTGATGTGATATTCCATGTGAGCATTTTTTTATTTTTGTCAATTTAACTATTTCAACTTCCAGGCTATAGTCACCCGAAAGCCCCGCCTGGAACAAGAAGTTGGCTCGTTGCTGATTCGGGCCGTAAGCACCGCCGAGCGGCAAAGCTCGACGAGTACAAGCGCGACGTTGACGTCGGCGTCGGCGTCGTTCGAGTCGGCCGCATCCGACGCGTCGCAAGCGACCCGCGCGAGCCACACTCCGGCCGTACGCTCCGGTCCGCCACTAAGCTGCAACTTCTGCTGGAACACCGTGGACGAGTGCGGTCGCATCCTCCGCCGCAAGACGCAGTACCACTGCCCCGAGTGCCGCACCAACCTCTGCATCGTTCCCTGCTTCCACGAGTACCACGACGGACCCGAAAGCGATTCCAATAACGCTAATGCACGGTGAAACTACTTCCTCGATGATGGCACGAGGCGTTTGTCAAAGAAATGGTGGAAGTTCAGCCTGAACCACACCTGAAGACGGTATGGCACGTGGGACACTTGCAATGGTCACTAGAGTTTGTCAGCTTGCCGAAAGGTAAAGCAATTTATATAAGACAGCCCTCACCGTTTAAAATTACAATTGTAGTAGATAATTTTATCCATGTCACACTCTGAGACATTCTATTGGTACAACTATTTGAGCTTTGGAATTCAAATCAATATGACATTTAATCATATTGACTTATCTTGTAGTGGTATAGTATTGTGGTAGTATGATAAGATTTCTTAAATATTTCTAATTTACAAGGTCAAATTATATTAGCTAACGAAACTTCACAGACGTGATGGGTACCCATGGCGTCTGCGGAGTTTCGCTAGCTAATATAATATGCGTGTATTTATTCGTAGTGGATGCATGTTGGTGATATATTATCTTATTATTATTAACCCCGGATCTCGAACATGATAGGATTAACGTTATTACGAGCACACCATAGTTATAAGAGCATATTTAACAATCAATGATATTAATAAAATAACCTGGGTTGTACATATTTAAACTAAACTTAGTGGCAAAAAATTATATTCACATTTGAAATGTTTGTAACTTCAATAAATGGCATTAGAGAGTTAGTCTCAAGTTTGATCTTGTTCATCTGTAATGTGTTATAAGGTTTTTTAGTAGACCATAGGAATTCGCCTGGGAAGGTACTCCACACCTGTTCCTGCTGCCAAGCACAGTTGCTGTGGTCCGGTTTGTAGGCTATGGAAGCCGGTGACATTTCCACTTTGTTTTGGGATGGCAAATCATCCGCACATAGATGCGCCGTCGGCCATAGTGCATCTATAATAACATTAAGAAGATGTATTTGATAGTAAGTACCCATTTAGGATAAGTACCTTTTATATAGATACTTATATATTACGTGGCGATAAAGTTAGTATTCCAGCTAATATGTAAGTTACAAGAACTACTTATTCTACATATTATGACAATTTCCTGTAGGCTCCCTTTTACATTGGGCAAGCGTAAAGATACGTCTTGAAGAATGTAAAGATGAAATATTACAGAAATAGTCCGCGTATACTTCTTGCCATTCAGGATAACATATTATATTGCTTATGAGTCTTATGACACTGTCATAAGATTCTTTTTAACAATTATTCTCGTGGGATACGCGACTAAATATAAATTTCTTTCAGTATAGTCTAGTCGAGGTTGCTTCCTTTCTAAGCGACACTACTTAATATATAATAATGATAATTATGTATTGAACGTATTAGTGAGAAAGCTCTCAGGTTAATTTTTTATACCTACATAAATTCATTAATCAGGGTGTATTTTTTTATCTTTCGTCGTATGCAGGGTGAGTTTTTGAGGTGAAACGTCAGGGATACCGACATTTAGAGAAATTGAACAAAGGTGTCATGAGCTCGATTCAACTCGAATCCTGTAGATGTAGTTAGATCAGATATTCATGTTAACAGTACGAACAAAACAGTTATTTTAGTGTTGGTGTCCTTTAAAGACGTACGTTTTATTTTTGAGATCTATAGAGCGAACTTTGACTACTTAAATAACTCGAATTTGAAAAGATTTGTATGGTCTATGTATTTTGCAACCGCACCATTTCTTTGGCAAATGTAGGTATTAATTTTAAAAGAATTCTATCATTTGTAAATAATATTTGTTAACTTAAATTTTAAATAACGGTTGGACCGTTTCGTCGACATGTTGTTTTGAACACTTCTCTATTTTATCGATACTTCTTGTTTTGCCGATGACAACCGATAAATCTTGGAAGTAAATATGTGAGGGACTTTTAATGCATTTTTATTGATCTGTTGTTATCGGTAAACCTGAATAAATTAGTTGTAAGTGTACATCGATGTTAGTTATAAGTCTAAGTGCGTGTCATACAGTGATGTTAGGTATACATATACCAATTTTGCGACGTATCGTCCATTTGGATAGTATCGTAGATCCACCATTTGTACGTTTTGCTGCGAGCAATTTCTATATTATATGTATTGTATTGATTCTCATATTCGATGTAGCGTCTATTTAATAAACATTGTCAATGTAGTAATTTTATCGATATTTAAATAGAGGGGAGACTTTAGTCTACTATGAAAATGACATGATGTATTTTATGTATGCACTTATATAAAAATGGTTGAAAACTGTTTCAAGTATCAAAGGGGAAAATTTTAAGTACCTATATCATATTTTTGGATCGAAAGTGTTGGAAATTTTAGATTGTTGGTATTTAGTGGCAGCACTTGCCTTTTCTTGTATTGTAAAGTATCGTAGAAAAGTGGAATGTCAAGTTTAGGCCGCTGAAATATTCAGCTTCTTTGAATTGTTGGACATTTCGAACGTTAAGGGATCTTATAAGACGGCTTAGGTTAAGAAGTTTTGGGAAGTATTAAATATTATCGATTTTGATAAGAACGAATAAGATTGTTTACCAAATTGATCATTAGAAACGGACAAACGTCCTATAACGAAAGTGCAAGGTCTTTTCTACGATGTGATGAACAGATTTGCAAGATGTTTTGTAGCATACTTTTATACATATACCTATTGTAACCATTTAAAGATAATTATCAATTAATGTTTAGAATGTCTTTTTGGAAACACTTTATTAATAGATAGCGTACTTGATCGATTTTTGACTAGATAGGTACATTACGTGTCCATGCACTTTGCACATTTTCATGATATTTTTCACAGCATTACAACCGTCGCTATCGAAATGAAATCGTATAATCATAAAGTTACGAATTTACAGATAACATGTACAGACGCCAGCACATCAACCTACACCTAACTGTCAAATTTTCCCAATCAACATTGAACCTTATGCTTTAGCGATAAAGTTGAAAATCTATTACAGAAATCTGACAGATTGTAGTAGGTTGATGTGCTGGCGTCTGTACCTCCAAACTAAGAATTGCTTAAAAATATATCTGATATTTTGTCACGAGATTTAAAATTACAAAATTATTTTATGATTCTAATATCGCGTCGGTCTCTTAGAACCTCTACACAGCTACTGTATTTTACAGTAAATATTTTTCTAACAGTTTTATAAGGCTATCTTTATAGCGATACAATTATTGCAAGCATCGGTTTACCACGAAGTTATAATATATTTTGTATCTTAACTGTATTAGTACCTACTCTAATAAATCTCTATTCTCGCTAAATTAAAAATTTTATTGCCTAAAAATATAATCTATTGATAAGTTTTAGAAAAAAAATGTGCGTTTGATAATACAGGGTGGCATAAATCGACGCACACTATAACCTTGAAGTCAGTAAGTACATGATTCTAGACCCCCTCTAGCCGAATATAAAAACAAACAATGATTAATAAGCTGTTTCTTAGAAAAGTTAAAATGTGTGAAACAGCAAATTTTTGTTTTAATAAACGGCGACAAATGTCAACACCGGGGGTTCCAGAATCCATGGTAACAGGTTGCGCGTCGATGCCCCTGCCCTGTATACCTAATCTGCATTCGCGATTTATTTGCCAAAAATGTAAACAAATAGGAATTTATGGAAAAATAACTTTAAATACTACACAATTAAGTTCAGTTTACGCTACAAATTCAAACATTTTTGTAACGTTTTCAGTAGTGCTAGGCACTCTGAAATCAATTTAAATACCATTAAAATAAAGTTGATATTTGTTTAACTTGAAATAATATTAATTTGAAACATAAGTTTGAATAGACTATGTATTTTTGGCTGTAGGTAGGTAACGTTAAATGTTACACCTTGATTCTATGTCTACATCTTAAGCTACGATGCGAGATCAGATTGTAATTAGCTATAAGGCTTTGTAGTAGACCATAGTAGAGCTCTGTGAAGGAACTCGTCCGGGGTCCACCATTTCTGCATCCAAGCACAGTTGCTGTGATCCGGTTCGTAGGCTGTTTGGGGGCCGGTGTATAAAGTGTTATACACTTTGACAATTCTTCGGGCTATGTCGGTTGCGTTGATTCTCCTGCTCGTGGATGCAAAGCACATAATGTAAGAAGAAAAATACACCCTTAAATTAATGCTAGACCTGCGGGGTAATTGCGTAACACACTATCAGTAGCAATGGGTTTCATTTCGACAGTTCAACAACATACATTGCGTTACTTACGTTGTTGAGCAAACACATTTTTCGAACTTAAGAAGCAATGGATTAGCAATATCTTTCAAAATGATTCAGATTGAGATTAACTGTGTGTTACGCAATTAGGGTGCTGCTTTATAACTCACCCGATAACTTGTTACTATAAGTACCTATGGTCCAGTAGTACCTCATCATCATTGGCTGCCTTGTTCCACCCATTGCTGAATATAGGTCTCTTCAATTTTGTGCCATGCGTCCCTGGTCCGTGCGAGTTTCATCCAGGTCTTCCCCGCCACAGAACACTTAAAAGATGTTCTGTGTTCCCCGCGATCTTCTGTCTTCCACACCAACCCCCACCTGGCCATTGATCTGCCAACGCTCGTTCTAGTAGAACCTATGACCCAAAAAAGTATCTATAGTTATGTAATTTGAAATATATAATGTGAAATAATAATATGTGTGTGTAGAATATCGATATTATATCATTCAAATAAATACATGTGTGGTTAAATTTTATCGATCACTTACTTTAATATCATGTGGCACATATCATGTCATGTACCTGTCGAATTGCAGTGAAGTGTATAAATGTATACATTTTGTATTGTATGGACAAAAACCTGCGGATGAATTGCGTAACACAGTAACAGTAGCAATGGCTTTAATTTTGACAGTACAACAACATTCATTGCGTTGTTGAGCAGATAATTTTTTCGAACATAGGAAGCGATGGATTGGCACTGTCCTTCAAAATGATTCAGATTGAAAGTGTTACGCAATTAGGATGTAGTTCTCAGTAAAATATGAATCATTGAATAAAATAAATAAGACGATAAAGATTTACTGTGTACTGAGTAGATACGTCCACTTTTTGAAAAAAAAATGACCTAGTAGAATGTATGTATATTGTGGTACAGACGCCAGCACTTCAACCTACACCTAACTGTCAAATTTTCCCAATCAACATTGAGCCTTATGCTTTAGCGATAAAGTTGAAAATCTATTACAGAAATCTGACAGATTGTAGTAGGTTGATGTGCTGGCGTCTGTACATTCACAGAATTTGTAAATATTACGTTATGTAACTATGACAACGTAATTATTAATATTTGATGTCAATCTATGTGGTCATGCGTTTGAACGACTAAAGTTTTTGTTTCGTAAGAAAGCGGTGAACGATCATACCGTACGTACGTACGTACGTAACGGCCGTATTTTCCAAATAAAGAGCGTTTTTTGAGACCTTAATTAATGTCAAATACATGTGAAAATGACCGATTTTCATGACGTCCGTTATAAATATGACGAAAACGCTCTTCTAGGAAACCTAATTAGAAATGCGGGTGGTCGTTTCTCCATGGAAACGCTCTCGCCTGTTTTCTTTCTGGTTAATGACCATAAAGCAATGATTTTTACAGAATAATAAATATTAACTACTTACTTGTATGTCCCTATGTTTTCCTTTTTGATGATACATTACTTTTATAAGCACTAGAACCCTCAAAAAACGCCTATTTAAAGCGCTGTCAACAGAGGCCTAGACATAGGGACACAGACATAGGGACACAGTATACACAGTAGACACAACCTAGACATAGGGACACAGTATATATCCTTCTTATTCAGTTTATGAAATATCTTTTAAATTGGTTCAATATTGGAGGAGGAAATAGGCGAGAGCCAAACCTCGAATTATGACTTTTTACTTAGGATTTTTCAAAAGTCTCCAACCGCATTTCCACTTTACGGCTTTCCAAAATACGGAGCGTTTTTTGAGACTTTAATGTTACTGGGGAAAATTTAATACTTTCATGTCAGTCGTTATAATATCACGGAACCGCTTTCTTAATAAACCAACGCTTAACTGTAATGCTATTCTGTAACATAATAAAATCAGAATTGAATCTCAAGTGTCCATGAACAATTTTAAAGCACACCTACTTACTCAATTAGTCTTATAATTAGACATTAGTGGCACAAAACCCGCAAGAGTTAGGGCGTTTGTGCACTACAAAGAATTTCACTGTCCGGCAGTCCGATTTTATTTTTTTATTATGGCGTCCCAATATAGGACCGTAAAAAATCGGACTGCCGGACAGTAAAATTATTTGTAGTGCACAAACGCCCTTTAAATTGAGAATTCGCTGGGATGACGGACGTAGGCGAGCGGTACTAAGGCGTCGATGGCGAGAGCGGTAACAGCGCGGGGGGCGGGAGGGGCCGCTCGGGTCTCAAGTTAACTCTCTTAGAATATGGCGAGAATAGGGATGATGTAAATGTATTTTAAATTAAAAAAAAATTGTTTTCAAATAGTGCAATCGATATTAGAAAAGGTTAAAAGCTTAAAAAAATGCTAAGTTATAAACATTTAATTAGTTCCAAAAAATTTTGAAGCGTGTAGCTTCTCCACATTTTCATCGAATTTTTTTATATTTCCGATTATCTCATTTTACTATGCCTTGTTTAAAATTACATGATTTGCCCGAACATTTCTAATATTAGTCATCATACCTATTGTCGTCAACAGGATACGGTAGACACAGCTCGCGACTTTCGCGTAGTCAAATGTTACATTATTACTAAGAACGAACGCCTTTAAATGCACCCAACGAAGTGATATTACAGAATAGCACTACAGCACTATTATACGTGTTTACGGCGCATTATTAGTACATACATTGTATTGGAACTTACGTCATGTTAATATATATAAACCGCACTACGTACCTAGTAGTGATACATATAATATATACTTACACATAATATTGATGTAACAGTACCTGCTCGATGTCTCTGGATTCCCTATCAACTGTATTGAAATATTCTGGACTATTTACTGTTCAAATTAAACTGATTTTCTGTAGCATAAATCTTGTTTTATTGTTCAACTAGCGACCCGCCCCGGTTTCGCACGGATGCAATAGGGTGTCCCAGAAGTCTACGTTAAGCCGGAATCGGGTAATAGGCCAAGTTATAATAGTTATCAGAAAAATATTTAAAAAATGCTGTTGGGAATTAAAAAAAAATTGGCGTTTAAAAAAAAACGAGAAAATCTGCACCATGTGGGACAGTCTTTTCCCTCGTTGCTACAAAAACTTTTATTTTTGTTTTGTGTTTCTTAATAATGTTTCAGTAAACTCTTGCCTAAAATGTAAAGCCAACTGCTCCAGCTTGGCAGAAAATGTGACTTTTTGTCCAACCAAATATTCAAAATTAATACTTCGCCCAACTTTTACTGACTGTACTGAAAAAAAATGTACTATGCGAGTTTGGCAAGTAAAGGTTAACAAGCAATTAACGTCAAATACATAATATATAATATACTAGCAGTGCCCCGCGGTTTCACCCGCATACCCGTGGGAATATCGGGATAAAACGTATCCTATTGTGTTATTCAGATGTATAAACTATATTGCTGTAAAGTTTCATCGAAATCCATCGGAAGTTTTGAATTTTTGCGTGAAAGAGTAACAAACATCCATCCATCCTCACAAACTTTCGCGTTTATAATATTACGAGTAGTAGGATTTGACAAAATAGTTGAGGTTTGTGTTTATATGCATTTGTTTTATTTAACCTAAGTAGTATAAATAAAATTGCTTAGGTAGTAGGTGCATGTATAGAAGTCGACAAAGACACGTGGGTGAAAGGTGAATAAGGGAGTTTTCGTACGGTACCATAAGTGACTGACGTGCTGCAGTAGTATTCTGTAAAAAAACCACCGTGATAACTTAGGTGAAGTGAGCTTAAAGTGAGCTGTCATTCCACTTGATGCTAGGGATTGATACTATTGACAGCTCACTTTAAACTCACTTCACCTAAGTTTTCACGGTGAGATTTTTACAGAATAGCATTACTGTTGACTGGCCTTCACAACATCAAAGAGTAGGCTTCGCCCGCTTGGAGGTCGGGAATTCTCCCCCGGGACATATTCGAACCCAGCCATGGCCTACTTCCAAATTTCATCGAAAGCCGTTCAGCCTTTAAGGCGTGAAAAGTTTACATACAGATGGGACAGAGTTACTTGTAACTCTGTCCCATCTGTCTGTAAACTTTAAACATAATTATAAACAATGACGGAGAAGCTCGCAATTCAACAACCAAGACTGGTCAATCGCTCTTCCCCATTGCTTCTCCACGACAACGCGCGAGTTCACACTTCACGACAGACCATCGCAAAGCTACAAGAGTTACAGCTGGAAGCTCTCCGTCACCCACCGTACTCACCGGACCTTGGCCCAACAGAGTTCTATTTTTTTCAAAATTTAGACAATTTTTTAAGTGGGACAAAATTCAACACCCGAGAGACAGTATAAAACACTTTCGCTGACTTCATCGCCTCCCGTCCGGCAGACTTCTACAGTAAAGGGATTTAAACAAACTGCCAACAAAATGGCAAAATTGTATACCTATATAATTTGGGCCAGTACTTTGGTTAGCTGAAATAAAAAAATACCAAAATTTTTATTTTATTTTTCATATAAATCTCCAATTTCATAGGTAGGTAAATACCTAATATTAAAACCGAGTACACCCCCCGAGAACAGCCGAGCACATCCGTAGTGGTGTTGGTTACGGTAAAAGTGGCGCGAAATCAATGGTTTTTTCCCCATCTCAAAACCCAACGCGCCTAAAGAAGTTTTCACTTCAAAAAAATGTTATTTACTTTTTTCTTTGAGCTTACGTTACATTTCTAGTCTACTTGTATAATACAGGTCAGTGGATTACATGTATTCTCTATGTATTACTTACTCTATGGCTTTGAGGATGACAGTTGACATTGAACTATCATCACAGACTACAAATAATAATGCAGGGTAACTTAATTTTTTTCCTATATGAGGGTAAAGTATCATTTTGGAATGAATTCCAGTACATATTATTGTGGTAGATAATCTTAGATAAGGATACAAATAAATTACTTAATTAGTTAAAAATGTACAAAAATAAAGAGTTCCATGATTCATATTATTACCATACTTGCGTCGTTGCTCCCGAGAAGGATGTGTTGGAGACAGACATAGTTGGCACGGGCTGCGTGGCTCGCTTGAAACGATGGTGGCACGGTTTGTTTCTCCTGTCATACACGTCTGCGAGGTCCAGAGGATTATACAATAGCTCCCATGCCATGAAGATTGAGAGATTCAGGCAGTTCCGCAAATACAGACACCGCATACATCCGATGAGCAAGTTCAGGTATTATTAGAAAAATAACGCGTTGGTAGCATTTAACTTGCGAGTAATGTACCATGATAATGAAAACCGCCTGTATAACGGGAAGATATGCTTTTGTAAGAAGGGAGGTGTCTTCAGATGGCGGGGAAATATTGATATAATTGTAGAATCTTCATAGCTTGGAATATACTCTGATGTCGGTACAGCCCGTCCACCTCTCTATGAGAAACTTAAGTTTGCAGTGTTTGCACTAAGTTTAAAATAATAATTGTTAGGCTTGCTCCTAACATATTATTTTGAAGATGAGACGATAACATTCACTGGATATTCAGCCAATAATTTGTGAGAGGCAGTAGGCCATTATCCTCTACGCAGGCCCAGTTGGCGGATGTAACATGTCTTCGTATTTTTGGTTCTAGGACGTGCCGGTTTCCTCACGATGTTTTCCTTCACCGTTTTGATAGTAGTGGTAATGAAATAATTTACACAAAGTAGAGTGCCTCCTTGGGTTCGAACCCACGACCTAAAACTCCTAAGTCCCGGCCGGTGCCACTAGGCCACTACTGCTCTCGGCTCACATTCTCTGAATACAATAATGCTATGATTATGTTTCAGGAACTTCTGGGACTTTCTCATACTGCACGTCTTCATCATGAACAAGATTATATTCATCTTCACGTCCTCCTTCATGTTCGAGGGGTTACCAATATATATGTTTTACTTAGGAGCTTTGTTCGACCTAATTATCATCGCAGATCTATATGTCAACCTGAAGACTGGGTATATTAAACAAGAGGCAAAAATAGTTATTTTAGACACGGAACAGTCCCTTATGAACTACTGCACCAAGAAACTGTTCATACATTTTGCGTCGGCCATACCACTACATTGGTTGATGTTCATTAGATTCGGATTTAATATAGCATGTGGCTTGTGCAAGGCTAACAAGTTTATCTGTGCCCTGAAGATTATCAGTGTCTTTAGTCTGTTCAGGGTTTTTGAAACATCCGCCTATTGGACTCGGAAATGTCTCTCGTCTAACAGAAACTACTTATACAAGTTCTTAAGGATCGGGGCTGTCGGCTTTGTGACCATGAGCCAGTTGTACGATCTAAGCGACGCTATAACTTTGCTTGTATTCATTGCTATAGGCGTAATAATCCCCAACTCCATTTTGGGTATCAGAGCACGCGTCAAATACGGGTACCAGGGGCAGGGGCGTCATCTGCCCAACCAAATCTATATGGGCTTAGATATGAGCAGGATTTTTAATTCTGTACAGCTACATAGCTTTGGCAGTGCGGAGAGAGTCTTCTATTTGGATAAGATGACCGCCTTGATTGGTTACTTTATTTGTAAAATATTGTTAGTTTGGACTTTATTGGAGTGTTATGCTTTTATCAGTCCACATGTATATCCTAAAGATAAGTACATGCAGTTAAGGAAGAAGGCTTTCAATCTGTTATCGGCCCGTCAGATATCAGATGACTTAAATTTGAAGGTACAACAGTACTTTGACTTCATACCGGCACGATATAAAATATTGGAGCAGAATAACGAGTTGTATAGGATGCTGCCAAAAGTATTGAAAAAGGAAGCCAAGTTGAGTTGCTTCTTGAAGCTCATGATGCGGATCCCATACTTCGCTGATCTGCCTCTGCCCGTTCTAGAGCAGATCGTCCTACTGCTGAGAGAGGAAATATATTTGAGAAATGCAATCGTGGCAGAAGTGAGTATTTTACTACATACAGTGTTATTTTTCAAAGACCAGCCAAATTTAAGGGTGCGGTACAGGTCAAACTGAACAACTTTCTCCATGGGACCAATATCGTAATCGCGAATATAAATTCAGTCGTCCCATACGTTTAAGTCGAGTAGGTATTGAAGTTTTCTATGGGACAGTTGATAAATTTTTCGCGATTACGATATTGGTCCCATGGAGAAAGTTGTTCGGTTTGATGGCCTGCAGCACACCCTTAAATTTGGGTGGTCTTTGAAAAATAACCCTGTATAATCCTTCACCCTTAGCATATCCTATGTTTTGATATCTACAAAGAATCCACTGCTCATGTGCTCAGTCCCTATTATTAACAACATCATAATATTTTGTAACAGTTTTAGTGTAAGCTTCTCAGTAATAGGGTGCAGAGTCCTTCTAGAAGGAGCTCAGCATCACAAGTAAATTATCCTAACTAGGCGTGGGTGCCAGCAGAGGGCCTGATGATTGTTGACAACGGAGTCCTGGCAGTATATTCAAAGACCCGTAAGGAGCAGGGTCACCTGATCGACGGTGATTTTTTCGGAGGATTATCTCTGGTTACCGACCAGGAACTCTGCATGTCCTTTGTGGTGGCCATTACTACCTGCACTGTAAGTGGTATTTATAACTATTTATATCATTTTTGCACTGAAAGTATACCACGATTTCGGCCAATTCATTATGACTATAGTTTGGGTGGTGAAATAATTACTCGTGTCACCAACATAAAGAATTTGGGAGTGACTTTCGACCGCTGTCTGGCGTTTAGAGATCACGTTTCTGCCCTTGCGAAGGAATCCTTCAGGCGCTTGGGATTTATTTTGAGAAATTCTCGTGGCTTTCCCAATTCAAATATTATTAGACTGTTCTACACCACTCTGGTTCGAAGCAAAATCGAGTCCAGTGCCTGTGCTTGATACCCCTATAACGCGACCCAAACACTGATGCTAGCTTAAGATGCCTCTTCCAAAGGTACCGTTTCTTTTCCCTATATGTACCCTACCAACTATCTTTCAGGGACGTTGGGCTTTAACTAGTTGGAGGTAAGAAGAGGCTTTGATCAGCTCACGGTAGCCTGTAAGATCTTACGGGGATGAATCGATTGCCCAGAGCTCCATGGCCTTTTCTGCCGGCTATTTGTGCCCGACAAATACATTGGACACAAATATTTTTATTTAAGAGTAAATGTTAACCAACGATATTATAACACTTTTTATCGACATACCACCCGGACGAAGCCGCGGTCGGAACCTAGTAGTCTACATATGCTTTTACAACAACGATTTTTCTTTTCTAGATCCTGATACTAGAAAAGCAGCGTTTTAGAAATCTGATGAGGAATCATACAGAGTTATTTCTAAACATGAAGATGCAGATGAAGAACAGATACAGAACTCGTGATAATGATCTGGTCTCATCTCGCAGGCCTTCCGAGTTGAGTCAACTTCCTCCTGTCAAGTATTGGCTGCATTGAAAGGAGACATTATATGTAGTACAGACGCCAGCACATCTAGCTGCCCGAAACTGTCAAATTTTCCCAATCAACTTTGACCCTAATGCTTTAGTGATAAAGTTGAAAATCTATTATTTGACAGATTGTACAGACGCCAGCACATCAACCTACTACAATCTGTCAGATTTCTGTAATAGATTTTCAACTTTATCGCTAAAGCATAAGGTTCAATGTTGATTGGGAAAATTTGACAGTTAGGTGTAGGTTGATGTGCTGGCGTCTGTACTAGCTTGATGTGCTGGCGTCTGTACATACAAATTCCATGGGAGATATACAGTTCTACAAGGATCTCTTGGGACTTGAATGAATTTGTCAGAGGTGGCTGTTGGTAAACATTATTTTGTAGTATTTTTGTGAAATAGTAGAAAAAAATTGTTTTTTTTTTTTTATGGCAGCTTTAGTTCCCATTTTGGCCACGCGCCAAAATAACTTTTTAGCGATATACAGTGCTACATGCATCCTTTGGCGCCAGAATGACATTGGCAGAGGGGCGCTGTTGGTAAACATGGGTTGGATCTAGTATCGTTTGGCAGGAGTTGGGGGGTAAAAGGGATTAAAGCTGGTAGGGGTTGGGTCCCCGATTATAACGCTACCACTCTTATTAAAAGGTAATGCATATTTATGAGAAAATAATTTAAAAAAATCTACTCTCAAGTCAGATAAAAAGCGAAAACGAAACGATAAAATTAGTTCATTCCTTTTTGACAAAATCGCGGACATACATACATACGGGTCGAATACAGAACCTCCTTTTTTGAAGTCGGTTAAAAATTGGCGATTGACAACCAAATCTGTCCTTGTATATTGTCCGTGGTGTAAAATGTCGCACAAAATCGATAAAAAACGCAAAAAAATAATTATTAATATTTTGTTGTTTTACTTATTTGTTTTTATAACAACCTAGAAATTCTGCTCAGAAGAAAGTTAGTGTACCCCCACTTATCGTATGTGTGTACAGACACCAGCACATCAACCTACTACAATCTGTCAGATTTCTGTAATAGATTTTCAACTTTATCGCTAAAGCATAAGATTCAATCTTGATTGGGAAAATTTGACAGTTTGGTTGATGTGCTGGCGTCTGTACAAAAGGCAATGTTACTACTGTTACTAGAAGAACTTAGGATGCAAGAACGAGCAAAGCGAGTGTAAGGTTTTAACCATGGTATAATAATATTATTATACCATGGTTTTAACATAAATAAGAAAAAGGAATTAAAAGGTTGGCTACACTACGTAGAGTATTATATTATCTGTGCCTACACTGACCGGACCATAGATATAGAATTTCCGGACCGGACTGATGACGTAAGCGGGGTTTTGGTAGGCATTTGGGAGATGGCGGGAAGCGAACGGTGGGAAAAGATAAGTTTTGGCTCGCAATAAGTTTAGTTTTAATTGCTACAATAAGTTTAGTTTTAAAAGCCACAATAAGTTTTGATATTGGATGATTATCTCGTCAATAAGTTTGGTAGCTGTTGTGTACAAGCATAGGTAACGCGCCGCTGCAGCGTGGCCGAGCGAGAGCGCGACATCGGTCCGTGACCGCCGCGCGCCCCCGCGCGTCTTACCCCGCGTACTTGTGACAGTTGCATGTTGAAATAAACGACAGTGCGTTTACAGCCAGCAAGAGTTTTACTTGTCCTGCATCCCGTATGTAACAGTGGCGACGCGAGCAACCCACGCTTACGCTTTATCACAAAACAATGGCTCAGTTTAATTTCGGGATTTTAAATAACTTCGACCACACATTGCACGAATGGAAGGCGTATAAAAGTCGCCTGCGGCAGTGGTTTATAGCAAATGACATCTCCGAAAAAAACGATGCTACGGGTTCAAGAAGGCGAGCGATCCTGCTGAGCGCACTCACGGATGGTACCTACCAGCTCACAGCCGACTTGGCTTTGCCTAAACAGCTGGAGGAGGTGCCATTCGAAGACATTTTGGAGCTACTAGATGCTCACTTTTCGCCGAAAAAGTGTGGATTCGGAGAAAGATACGCATTTTACGCGGCAACACAACAAGCGAGTGAGACGCATGCGCAGTGGGCGGCAAGACTGCGCGGGCTCACGAAACATTGCAAGTTCGCCAACGTAGAAGAAGCCCTCCGAGACCGCTTTGTAATGGGTATGTCGGCGGGTCCCGAGAGGGACAAACTCTTCGCGAAGGATACGGACACTTTGACCCTGGCAAAGGCAGTGGAGTTGGCGCAGAGCATCCGATGTGCGCGGGCAGGCGCCTCCGCATCAACGACAGCGTCACCATCAACACAGCAAGAACATGTAGTGTTCAAGGTGCAGGGTACGAGTACGGCTCCAGAGAAGGAAACGGTCAAGGAAAAATGTTCCGTGTGCGGTCGAAACAACCATCCGTCATCCCAGTGCCGGTTCGCGAACTTTACGTGTAGGAAGTGTAACAAAAAGGGACACTTGCGTAGAGTGTGCAAAGTGAAACGTGTTGTGTCCGGTGACGTGGGTGAGGAGGACGACGATGGTGAGTTTTTATGTAATATCGTGTCAGAACGGGGGGAACCTATGACAGAAATCGTGTTTGTCAACGGCTCACAAATGAGGTTCGAAATAGATAGTGGATCCGCAGTCACAGTCATTTCAGAGGATTGTTGCAACAGACATTTTAGCAGCCTGCCCTTGTTGCCTCCTAAGAAAAAATTATTTACCTACACGGGCACCAGTATCGTTTGTTTAGGTATAATTCGCGTACCGATTACTTATAGGCTGAGTACACACACACTTGATGTGTATGTGGTGCGTAGCGAAGGGCCTCCGTTGCTCGGTAGAGATTTTTTGTCCTTATTCAAACTAAAATTAGCGCCCTGTAATTTTATAAACAATGACGCAAATACAGTCGATAACTTGCATAGTAAATTCAAAGACGTATTTTCAGATAAACTAGGTAAATTCACAAAGTTCGAAGTTAAGTTAAGGTTAAAAGATGATGCAAAACCAATGTTTTTCAAGGCAAGTCCAATCGCATTTGCATTAAAAGACAAGGTAGATAAAGAGATTGTCCGTTTAGTAAATTTAGGCATATTACAGCAGGTCGATCACTCTGAGTATGCATCACCCGTAGTGCCAGTATTAAAACGCAATGGGAGCGTAAGGCTGTGTGCAGACTATTCCGTAACCATAAATAAACAATTAGTTGTAGAACATTACCCGTTACCTACGGTTCACGAATTATTTTCGAAGTTGCACGGAGGACAGCAATTCTCAAAGTTAGATCTGTCCATGGCCTATAACCAATTTGTTTTAGACAAGGATTCCCAAAAAATTACGTGCATAAATACGCATCGCGGGTTGTTTCAATATACACGTATGGTGTTTGGGTTAACGAGCGCACCGTCTATTTTCCAGCGCGCTATGGAAAGCATATTGTCAGGCATGGACGGTGTGTTATGTTTATTAGATGACGTCCTAGTAACAGCCGAGGGACCGGGGCTACACCTACAAAGGCTAACTGCAGTTTTACAGAGACTACAAGACGCAGGACTAACCTTGCAAAAAGAGAAATGCGAATTTTTCAAAAATGAAATTAGTTATTTAGGGTACGTAATAAACAAAGACGGGCTGAAAAAATCATCGGATAAGGTAATAGCAATTAAAAAATCCCCGATGCCTACGGATGTAGGTAAACTTCAGTCATTTTTAGGGTTAGTGAATTATTACCGTAATTTCGTACCGAGGGCGTCCGAAATTCTCAGTCCCTTATATGATCTTTTAAGGAAAGGGGTTAATTGGAATTGGACCGACGAATGTCAGAAAGCGTTCGACGAAATAAAAAAACAATTAACGTCAGACCAAGTGTTAGCGCATTTCGACCCAAACGCAAAGATAATCCTCACTGTGGACGCTTCACCAAATGGTTTAGGTGCGATTTTGTCGCAAATTGACAAGGACGGATGCGAGCGTCCTATTTCGTTTGCATCCCGCACTCTAAACACGGCTGAAAAACGATATTCCCAGATTCAGAAGGAGGCAACTGCTATTATTTTCGGAGTTCGAAGGTTCCATCAGTATCTGTACGGTAAATCAGACCCGTTTATCCTTCGCACCGACCACAAACCTTTAATCTCTATATTTGGTCCATACAAAGGTATACCAGAGGTTTCGGCAAACCGATTACAGAGATACGCGTTGTTCCTTAGTGCATATAATTATAAAATCGAATACGTTCGTAGCGAGAATAACTGCGCGGATTATTTGTCCCGCGCCAGCCTCCCCGACGGCGCGGGCGACGGGCCGCAGTCGCGGGCAGCGACGGCGGGCAGTGACGGCGGGCAGTGAACCCGGGGGCGGGGAGTGCGGGGATAGTACGCAGCACGCTGCCGCCGCTGCCGCTCCCATTGACCGCGCATCGTACGTTCATTTCGTTATAGATGGTCACATGCCGGTCACACTGGACGAATTGCGCAGGGAAACTAGCAGGGATATTAACTTGTTAAAAGTAATCGATTTTATTTCTAAGGGTTGGCCTAGGAGCATGACTGATATAAAATTAAAACCTTTTCATGCATGCAAAAATCAGTTATCATATGAAGAGGGCTGTGTCATGAGAGGGCATAAAGTAGTTTTGCCCGAAAGTCTTAAAATTAAAATATTAAACGAACTCCATACTTCCCACCTAGGAATTGTAAAAACAAAGGCCGAAGCTCGTTCCCGTTTTTGGTTTCCGGGTATTGACAATGAGATCGAAACTATGATTAACTCCTGTACTGTGTGCATACACTTACGACCAACCCCCCCACGTGCCCCACTTGCGCCGTGGCAATATCCACCCCAACCCTTTCACAGGTTACACATAGACTTTCTAGGCCCCATAGATAATAAGCATTATTTAATAGTGGTTGATGCGTACACTAAATGGGTGGAAGTTTATGATATGTGCGGTACAACGACCTCATCAGCCACAGTAGAAAAACTTTGCGAGTTTGTTTCTAGATTTGGGTTACCCAACACAATTGTTAGCGATAATGGCACGGCTTTCACGTCACACGACTTCAAACGGTTTTGTGCAATAAACGGGATTAACCACGTGACGTCACCGGCATATAGTCCCGCGAGCAACGGTCAGGCCGAAAGTTTTGTGAAAATTGCAAAAAAAGGTATAAAATCGTGTATCCTCTCTAGTCAAAGTCAGAAAGAGAGTAGGGTCAGACTGTTAAGATATCTTTTTGATTACCGAAACTCGATACATTCTGTCACAGGATTCTCTCCGGCACAATTAGTGTTTGGACGCAAACTAAGGTCACGCTTGGATATGCTGTCGCCAAAACCGTTGTCACCCTCAGACTCGTCATTGGACACTTCAGTAAAATCAAAACAGTGTTTGCAGAGTAAATACAACGGCGGCAAAAATGATCAGACTTTTAAATGCGGAAACGAAGTGTTATACAAAAAATTTTTGAATAAAGATAAGTTTACGTGGTGCAGAGGTACAATCACAGACAAAATTGGTAAAGTGGTCTATTTGATTAACGACCACCTAACAGGAACTGTAGTGAAAAAACACAAAAATCAAATTGTATTTTATAAGGGCTACGCCAACTTACAACAATCTTGGGATATCGGCGAAGTGGACAATTCGGGTGACGATGACGGCACCACGTCACGATCAACATCACCGAGTCCCCAACCCGCTTTTCAAGTCGACTCCGCGGGGGAGGGGGTACAGGATGCAAGTACAACGAATGCCTCGTCACCACCGCCGCCAGTGGCGTCCCAACATCCCGATAGAGTGTTGCGCAATATCCCAAGGGTAAACTATAGAAGCCTCGCGTTAGGAAAATGATTAGTTATAAGATACCTAGTTAATAATAATATGTGTCACACGGACTAACTTAATTATATGTACCTACATTCTTTGTATTTTGTGATTCTTGTTTCTGCTACGTTTATATTTTATTGTTATTATTTCTTATTCTTATTAATTCATATTCTTTGTAAGTGGGCTTGTCAGAATAGGGTGGGGAGATGTTGTGTACAAGCATAGGTAACGCGCCGCTGCAGCGTGGCCGAGCGAGAGCGCGACATCGGTCCGTGACCGCCGCGCGCCCCCGCGCGTCTTACCCCGCGTACTTGTGACAGTTGCATGTTGAAATAAACGACAGTGCGTTTACAGCCAGCAAGAGTTTTACTTGTCCTGCATCCCGTATGTAACAGTAGCTAATAGTTTTGGTGCAATTATTGTTACACTTACAATAAACACATATTGAATACAATTAGTTTGTGCTTTATTTCTGAGGTTGATTAGACGAGCTCGGGACTTGGGGCACCCCGACTCGGACAGATTGGGTTCGATGGGGATGGCGGGGTCTAGTGATCGAGAAGCGAGCGAACTCAGACCCCGCCATACCCTTCATGGTAATTTATTATAAACCATTTCAACTATGCCTTTTAAGCAACTTAGTGTTTTGAGGTTAGGTTACAATACTTTGTTTTTATCAACGGTGCGTTATCTTTTCATGGAAGTGGTGCCAGGGGAGAGGGGACCCCTTACTCGCCTCCCCCCTCCCACCCCCTTACTCCTGCCAAACGATACTAAATTTTTACCCATCATAAGTGCCTAGAGGGATCATGCACGTTTTTGGTACTTAGTTACAAAAAATCTGGATTTTAAGATATTTTTTGTTTAGAGTTTTTCCTATAGATAGGTACTTTTTAGTAAATAAAATAGTAGCTAAGTAGTTTAACGTCAGTTAGCAAACGGAAGTACGTACTTCACATTACCTATATTTTGCTACGAATAAAGTATCTCAATAAGGAATATGCATGTATTTTTTTTTTCAACATTTTACATCGCCAAATAATAGTAAAAACATACTCAACGCCGCAAAAGCAATTATTAAAAGTGCTTTAAAAAAAGTTAAAAGCATCTCGCCCTCCATTTTGGCGCGCTTGGTTTGACGTCGTAGTCTGTGATATTGACAGGCGGGGACTGAATCGCAAACACATTGAAATAATTATTGTTGTCATAGACTTTATATCACATTCGCTCTGACTATAATAATGGCATCGCTTTCCAAATAATTATTTGATCTTCCCAGTATAAATGCACTTAAAAAATGTTAAGCTCAAAAAGAAAATAATGGAGGATTACCTAATTCTGAAGTAAGTAATAGTTTAAAAAAAATATTTGGCCCTTATTTGAATCACATTCATATTTCCTATTGACTAATACCTATCTTATGTCGAATTGCACCAAGAGCTATGTTACAGTTTCCGTCAAAGTTAATTTTAACAGTAACATTAACAATCCATAGAATCTAACAATCTGCTGTTGCACCGATATGTTAAACAATGTTAAACGTAAAAAAATTAAAGTTAAAAGGTTGACCAATGACAAGACGTCTGATTTCCCCAAACTGCACGTGGGTATTTTTTGGAAGTAGCATCACTTCAAGTTTGCTGTCATTACGCTTTCAAAGACAGCCAATTTCAAATTCAGAAAGCATCAGTTCAAGTTGTGTTTTCTGCACGCACTGCACGTGGATATTTTTTGGAAATAGCATCACTTCGCTATTTCCAAAAAATACCCACGTGCAGTTTGGGGAAATCAGACGTCTTGTCATTGGTCAACCTTTTAACTTTAATTTTTTTACGTTTAAATGATAAAATCCGCTGAAAACACGGAAATTCGAAAAAAAAATGCTCCCTTGCTAAGCTGGGGCGGGGGCCGCTAGTAATTATTATACCTAACTAAATTTCAGGTTTATTTTATTTATTAGGGAAAACAAACAGTGACACATTACATTTTGTAGGAAGAAATACAAAGGAAAACCTCGGAAAGCACGTTAAAGCTGTTGGTCCTGCTGATCTCTCTCCGGTCGTGTCGGATTGCCGTCCCATCGGAAAATCTGAGTGAGGGAAATGCCAGTGCACCTGTGTCTGAGCACACACTTGTGGACTATAATATCTCCCGCACCGATGCGATGGCTAGTCTCCGCTGAGATTGATCGCCATGGCCGAAATTCGGTCTGGAGGCCTACCACAAGCTCTTAACGCGATCCATTTTAGGACCTGAACTGAACTGTTTTTCTAATTCGTACCATGACGTCAGTTTAACGATTCAGTTTAGGCCGTGCCAATCTGCTGACAGTGATCGTCCCAAACTGAGTCGCAAGTTTTGGTTTCATTCATACTTGTTTGGTACCATGACGTCCATAGAGCAGCTCAAGCGATGCAGTTTAGGAACCTAAACTGAAATGTCTTGTTTTTGAATCGTTTTTAATTAGATCATGGTAGGCCACCTGGAGGGCTTATTTAATGCAATAACTTGTGTTTTAGTTGTTTGGTGTTTGGTTCTCGACGTCACACGCTGCTGCTGAACAGGTTCCTCTACTTTGACAGAATCCATGCATTTGAAACATATCCGGTGTCACATCAAAACTCAATCGAGCTGTACGTAATAGGTACTTTGCGAAAATTCTTATAACTTTGCCACTTTAACGAAAAGCACTGCTTACCTTTTATCACAGGCTTACTACTCTATTGTCGGAAACTAAATCTTAACTCCATTACCTACTTGTGGCTTTTGGATTGAATGATACCTTATTCATGCAACGTTGAACTGAAGTTTGGCAATAAATGAAAAACTTGAAGTTTCCTTAACATAGCGCTTGTGATCCCGAACGGTTAGGCAGACGTGAACAGTAGGTAGGTAAGTATACCCACATTTCGCCAGTTCTATTATTTATTCCATGTAGGAGGCGAGCTAATTGCCGTAAACCGGACAGAAATCCAGTTTCTGGGCTGGTACTGAGAGTTCACAAAATTGAAAATATAAAAATTAAAGTTATTGAAATTCTAATACCTATTCATCAGGTTTGCAAATTCGACGCATGCGTAGATTTATTGAGCTTTTCAACAGTGGCGTACCGTGTAGCCCGCCGCCCCCATATACAGCCAGTCTACCCGTGAGCCGGTTCCGAATCGGTTCGTCATTTTCCTCGGTCGCATCTTAAAGCTCCTGCTCTGACAAGTAAGTTATTAGGTATCTACTAAATAAAAATCTAAAATTTAGTATACTAAAATTATTATCTCAACTTGGTTCAAAAGTGTTGTGGAAACAGTGAGTGTATATAGGTACCTACTTATCAAAAGTTTGTTGGGTATGCATCTGAAAGGACAAAAGTTGGGTAAACTCTGAAATCTCCCGCCTTTTTTTAAAAAAAGGAACAAATAGGGCTTTTTTCTTAATAAGGTTTTTTTTGTTTATTGTGGGCCATAGGGGTTAGTTAAATGAAGTGATTGTAATGTACAGCGCTGCATTCGTGAATCGTTACTCTCCTCGTAATGGCGGCCGCCCTATGCAAGTGCAGTTTTATAACGGTTTTTCTTTTACATGCAGTTTCTTTGGTGATGCTTATGATTATCAGTTTTGTGTTAATAAGTCTTATTGGTTAATTCGCACGAATTTACTCACCCGCAAAAAGGCAAATGGACACTTATTTTTTTTCTTCTGTGGCGATTTGCACGAAGTATTTGTGAGTGAATCGACAACACCAGAACTAGATACTTATATTAATAGGCAATTGGCACATTTTGAGTTTTATGCATTAAAGTCGTGAAAAAATTACACTGGCGCACAGAAGTGATAAGAGTAAAATATTTTGAAATAAGGTAGGAAAAATCCAGTCGTGTTTAGAGCATTTACAGCATTATAAACTTCTAAGTTTGAAACATTAAAAGTAATTAGCGCTTCGTCCAAGTCCACATGAGGTGCTACCGCATCTTTTTAGGGTTCCGTACCCTAAGGGTAAAAACGGGACCCTATTACTAAGACTCCACTGTCTGTCTGTCAGCAAGCTGTATCTCATGAACCGTGATAGCTAGACAGTTGAAATTTGCACAGATGATGTATTTCTGTTTTCTTTTTCATTGCATCTTTCTTTTACTTAATTGGTCATTCTGATGACAAGTATGTCCTTCCTCGTAACGTTTACAGCATCTATATTTAAATTTTTCTCCGCTAGTAGTTGAGTGTTTTGATTCAAACATTCGCGCTTTTCCTTTGAAGCATATTATAGACTCCAATTTCAGTTAAACCTCTTTCAAAGTGTTACAGCCCCTCATAATTAGGTATGTCAAAGTTCACTACCACAATCGAAATAAATATAACCTTTTTCGATTGTTTTTTTTTTGGTACCTTTCCACATGTCCTATACTTCCATCCATATCTTTTTATTAGAAGCGCTTGTTCAGGGGCTCGAACTCGATCCTAAACATATTGCTCATTGTCGCTCCTTTGCACAAATAACTATTTCGCTGCTAGAAAAATAAATCTTACTCCTTACGACTTTTACACATCCACACTGGGTCTCGTACTTTGGTTTTCTGGGTATCTGGGCCCATAACTAATCAATATTAATAAGTATTATAAATTCGAAAGTAACTATCTATATGTTACTTTTACACGCCTAAACCACGGAACGGATTTCGATTAAATTTGCCAAGGAGATAGGTGGCATCCTGGGGAAGGACATAGACTACTTTATGTCTCGGTAGGACGTTCCCGTGGGATAGTTTCCGACACCCAAGCGGGTGTCAACATTTTAGTCTAGTCCTTTTAAAAATATTTTCCCTTGCATTTTCCAGGTTTGCGCTACACCTAGAGCGGTCATCTCAGAGTGGTCAACAGCTCTGAGGCCAAGATGGCTGACAACAACTGCGACGCTGGCACTGCCAATGTAAGCTCCGATGCCATGATGGCTGACAGCAACTGCGTGGTTTGCGCTGCCACAACAAGCTCCGAGGCCAAGATGGCTGACGACAACAGTGAGGCTGGCACTGCCACAACAAGCTCCAAGGCCAAGATGGCTGACGACAACTGCGAGGTTAGCGCTGCCACAACAAGCTCCGAGGCCATGGTGGCTGACGACAACTGCGAGGCTGGCACTGCCACAGCAAGCTCCGAGGCCATGATGGTTGACGAATCCTATGAGGCTGACACTGCCAAAGTATTTGTAAGTGTTCTATTTTATCTTCTTTATTATATTACTAGCTTCTGCGCGCGACTTCTTTTGCAACCAAACTAAGTATCTACAGTCAGCAACAAAGGTTGATTAACACTTGTTCTTATTCTTAATTATTAAGCGATTTATTTCATTCGAATCGGAACAGAAGTACCTACATAAAATTTAAAGAAAATTAAATGTTAAATGAAATGCTTAAAAACAGTTTATCGAAACATTTTGTGATTAACTTGTGGTAATTTTGATAATAATTATGTAAAAGTTTGAAATAAAAAGCAAAATTAAAAATTTTGAAAAAACCCACGACGGTTAAATGTAATTGGAAAAGGATAAAATAATTTAAAAACCCCGACTTATGAATTTATGTAACGAGACTAAAACAGATAAATTCATATGGCAGTCGGGGGACCTCATAGAATAGAAGGTGTTCCACAGAACGGTCCCCGGTCCCTAGGTGTTACGGTGACGAGTCACCAGGGGGCGCTCCTCCTGGTGAGTCGTCACCGCAACACCTATCTAAGAACATGCACCAATCAAATCCAAACCCATCACTGAAAACTGCATCAAAATCGAACTAGTCGTTTTGGAGATAAATGCATCATTGGTTTGCACAAACAAACACACATCCTCTGTGCTTAATGGACCCAGTTGCCGACCGTATGTACCTACTGTAGGGCACACTAGGTACGACTTCTATTCCGTTCCTTTAGCTCTGAGTTCTGTTTTCTGTTTGTAACAAGTCTGTCATCTAGTGACCACAAGGGAGTGCAGCAAACTGCGAAATCGATAATGTATGGTGCAAGAACCTTGGTTGCCTTCGCTCTCAAAGCAATAGTAGTTGGTTTCATGTCAACGTTTCATGCAAATTGTCACTTGTCATTTTGGTTAACGAATTCGCAAAATTTACGTATGTCCAGTTTTTCCTGGCATATCGTTCACTCTCTAGCGTCACAAACATACTGCAGTTGGTTTCACGCGATAGCGAAGTTACGCAAGACGAAAATCGTTAAATTAATCAAACTGCGATCGAAACTAAGCAAACTAGTCTCAATAATTTACCGAAAATGTGTTGCACAACAAGGCTGCTTGTCTGTCCCTCAATGAGAATTGACAAGATCTGTTCATGTGCCACAGGGCCGGATGGGCTGGCAGAGCTGTATTTACTGCGGATTGACGCTGCGACTGACACCGCGTTTATTTGTTACTTACAACTTAATTTTGCCTAATAATCATTAGCTTTAGCTATGCGTGCGACCTCGTCTGCGCGGATTTTAAATAGGTTTAGGGGACTGTTTTTAAATAATACGTGTTTTATTATTTTAAACAGGGTTTTTACTGCGAATGTTTAGATGAACTGGTGTATGTAAAAATAGAAAAATAAAAGCGTCTCATCTGTCAGGGCTTTACGAATGGTTACGAAACATAAAAGTGGCAGTGGTTCGTGCCCAGCGATGAACTGGGTTTAGTTGCCCATACGGAAAATAACGGAAATGTGCATTTTCTGTGGTACGGAAATAAAATATTATTTCGTTGTTGTTACAGGAGCTGCTTGATAAAATCGTGTTGCTCAACGAGATTCAAAGGATCCGTAAGTTTTTTTTTTTCATTATACCACCTCACAGTATTTGTCATGATATGGGCATGTGTTACGGAGGAATGAGGAAAATGTCGTGAGAAAAGTTTTGAGTATGAATGTCGATGGCTATGAGAGGTAGAGGAAGACCAAAGAAAAGATGGATGGACTGTGTGAATGATGATGTGTTTAGAAAGGGGGTGACTGCCGAGATGGCGACTAATAGAGAAGTTTGGAAGAAAAATACATGTTGCGCCGATCCCAAATAAATTGGGATAAGGACAGGAGAATGATGATGATGACTCCTCGCAGAGGTATTGTACTTGCTGATAATTCAATTTGGCCCTTACAAGTAATGTACTAAGAGTCACAATTATTATGGAATTAAATTATATTTTAATGCACTTCAATGTTTAATGGTGGCACGTAAAACGCACGGCTGGTAACCTTTTTTGAATTCACTAACTAAGAGGAATAAGCATAATTATTATTTATTTGCAACAATACGAGTACTACAGGTTGACAAATATACTTAGTTTTCCGACATATTATGTATCTGTGTCCAAATCTTAATTTAAATGTACAGTAGGTTTTTGAATACTAACATTGAAAAGACAATAAAATATAATATAATATAATATTCCACAACTATCACACAACGCCATCTAGTCCCAAGCTAAGCAGAGCTTGTGTTATGGGTACTAGACAACTGATAAACATACTTATATATTTCTAAATACATACATATTATAGATAAATTACAACCAGACACAGAACAAATGATCGTGCTCATCACACAAACATTTGTCCTGGGTGGGAATCGAACCCACGACCTCCGGCATAGCAGTCAGGGTCACTAACCACTAGACCATCAGGCCTGTCATAAATACAAATACAAAGATAAGAGTAAACAATTGTATAAAAATCAGAAACATGACATCAATAATAATATACAAAAAAATCCGAAAATTATATTATTTAAATACACAGTACAGTCTGTTAGAAACTCTGAAATATTATAATAGCTTTTTTGTAGCAGAAAATTCTTTAAGACTTCTCCCCTACTGCCCTTTTGGTCTGGTTGCACCCGACCACGATATTTTAAACACTGCAAGTTTTCGAGACAATTAAATCACGTAGACATGTTATCGGGAAACTTGAGTTCCGAGCTCAGACGTTATGTTCACACAGTTGATGTTGATGATTGCAGGCGACCTTCATACCACTCCAGACTGCTCCGCCGAGCGCCTCCACAAGCTGATTAAGGTGAAGGAAGAGAAGGACCGCCAGGTAGCACGCTACTTCCGCGAGCTGGTGGTGCTGCTGCTGAAGCCGCGCACGTCCGCCAGTAATCCAAATGAAACCCGTCTCCTTGTAAATGAAAATATCGTACACCTTTGTCATTAATTGATTAAATAAAGATTCTCATTTGCATTGCTGCCTAGCCGTGGTTTTGTTTTTAAAACCTGTTTGATGAAAAGTTGTTGCATGAGGTTCCTATGGAACGCCGGTCGTCACCCGCGCGGGTATCTGCGAACATACAGGTTTGTGTGGGCGGCGACCGCTGCTACAGAAGAATGGTACCATGAAGGGTAAAAATTTTCACCAATAAAAAAAATATTTGAGAGATACAACGGTATATCGTTTCATTGATAGATAGGTAGGATAGGATACCAGACTCCCTTTCATCTAAAAACATGGCGTCCACGGCGTGGCTGCCACACATAAGCCGGGTGGCGAGTTCCACAGTTCATTTTTGAACGATAATATGATATTCCCGTTCGTCCCCCGCACCCCGCAGCTTCCATCCCGCTACCTGTCTGGCAATTTACCAAGTATCGAATTTACTAAGGGAAACGTTGAAGCAGGGGAGGCAAACCTTTTATGGTGCAATTTTTATCGATATTTGATTTTATAGAGAAAAAAAAACTATTAGTTGGATAGATTTGTATTTTTGTCAACCTTAAGAGTAATTAAAAAAGGGTCAACAAATTGAACTCAATTTTACTATATTTTGCTCAAATTTTATAAACTGTGTGCATAACCTGAAGTTTTGCGTCGGACCTTAAAAGTGCTCTATTGAAAATGTTGAAAGTTTTCCATAAACAAAATTCGTTGCCCAATTGTAGTTTTTTAAATTGTTTTTTACCTACTCTGTAAAGGTTTATTTTTCGTAATTTTTCTAAAATCCATCATTATTAAGTACTACATTCTGTTTGCACAACTTCTTGAAGAAACATTTTATGAAGACATAAATATTTTTAAGTACCATAATAATGAAAAATTGCTATTTATTTGTAAGCAACTGTGGGTTTGCAAACCCTGAAGCTTTGGGTGAGTCCCTCAAAGCCTTTCGCATCGTCAGAAATTAAATGAATACGAGTACAAAGGCAGACAGGGGGTTGTAAAGGGGTTGTCCAGTCGATGCAATTAGTACTCGAACACAGGCGGACTATTGAATTACCCGCACACGCGTACGAGGGATACTTAATTGAAAAGCTTTCACGTGTGTTATTAAGGAGAACATTATGCAGTTGAAACAGTAACAATTGAGCAAAAATAAGATCATATTTATTTAAAATAGAAATCGTTGTAAAATATAATACTTTTGTTAACACTTCTTGTGACCCAAAAGCTGGCTTTTACTTTGGCCAGTGGCTTATTAACATAGCCATTGTACAACGCGGCAATGCACCAGTTTTTTTTCGAGAAACGGTTCGACGTCCTATTTTATTTTTTGTTAGGTTAGAAATATAGTTAATTAACAAGTAGTTTACACTATGTATATTTTATTTATCTATAGGTATATATAAAATTCAAAGTCCTGACTGACTGATATATCAACGCACAGCCTAAACCGCTGGTCCTAGACATGAAATTTGGAGGGTGTGTTCTTTGTGAAGAGTAGGTATCCACTAAGAAAGGATTTTTCGAAATTCCACCCCTAAGAGGCTGAATGGGGGGGGGGGGGGCGAATTTCACGCGAACGAAGTCGCAGGCAGAAGCTAGTACATACATATATTTACAGGGTAGCAGGGACATCAACACGCGAACGGTAACCGTGAGTTCAGCACATGATAATAGATCCACTAAGATTACATTTTTTTTTTTAATATCCCACGAAAAATTTTAACACAGAGATTCAGATCATGAAAGCTGCAAATTAACAATTTCCATAAAAAAATACGAAATACACACATGTACCTATTTTAAATGGTCCTTGAATCTCGCATGCATAACAGTATCCAATTTGATTTCTATCAAAACAGATGCTGCTCTCATGTGAAATACATAGGGAAACATGGGGAGTTAATATTCAGTCCTCTGAGTCTGCAACGCCAGCCACATAGACAGTATATAAGTAGGTACGCCTTTTAATATTGGTTTTATTCGTTTTCGAGGGGTGAGGGTTGGGAGCCTCAAAGGAGAGCCTTTACGAGTTAAAATTACAAATTAGTAACATGAATATTGCGTTTGATGTTTGAAAGATTTATTAATTGAGAGAACATTAAATTTTCGTCCGGTTTTGAAGTCATTTCATTTCAAAAGCAGTCGGATTTGTAATCAATTTTTACTTAGTAAAATTGAGGAGTAACGTACGTGTAGCAAATGAGTAACAATCGATCGCAATAAAATCTAATCTAAATGTGGTTGGCTTCCTGTCTAACCGGATGCAGCATGCAGCTGCTGAATACGAGTATATAACATGGAGGGACTGCCTATCTGACCTCCGCAACCCAGTTATTAGGTATTTTAGGTAACACGATACCCCTTCGTATGACTGGTTGTCAGACTTTCGGGCTTTTATCGTGGATTTTGACCCCTAACGACCGTCAAAGATCCACGAATGACAGCCGGGACCACGGGTTAACGTGCTTTCCGAGACACGTAGGGGTCTTCTTTATGAAAATTTTATGCGAGTAGCTTAAAGTCAAAGGAGACTTTCCTTTCTTCAGATTATTACAGAAATATAAAGAATGAGCTTCTTAAATGTGTACTTGTGTCGTTGAAAAATGTTTTCTCACTTTTAATTTTGAGTGAGTCCCATTCAATCAATCAAAATATTTTTATTTCACATAAACCAACATGGGCACTTATGAAACGTCAGAAGCTAGGTGCACTAGGTACACATTCATAAAACATGACTTCGAAATTTTCAGAATTTTGCAATGTTTCGATAGTTGTATTAAAATACTACTGTAGGCCGTGTCTAACGTGGAAGTTAAATGTTATATTCCTGTAATACCTAAGTAGATGAGTCTCAGATTTCAGAGTCTAAAATCTCAGACTGGTAGTCAGAATTTCAGACTTCTGACTACCCGTAACGACTGTCAAAGATCCACGAATGACAGTCCCACGTGGCAAAGAAGAACGGCTGTTTTGGTGTCGCTTAATTTCAGAAACGTTTATGAAAGTATGTACAATAAATGACAACGCTATTGCTGCTCAACACAAAAGTCCATAAGTTCAACTCCAAACCTCTCGCTATGCTGCGTATTATAGTCGCCCAATATAAACACCGAGTCTAAACTATATTCCTCCACTATAGCCGTAATCTCGCTCAAACCTTACGTGAACTCGGAACCAAGATTATCGGCCGAGTCCGTCGGCATATAAACAAGAGACATAACGTCACTTTTATCGCTGATATATGCGCACATAAACACTGTATGATGCCGGGGCCACACTAAACGGGAAATGCCGATAATTATCGCGATAAGTTGTGGCTCATTGGCTGCACTCGTAGGTGCAGCCAATGAGCGTGAAAAAAGTGACAAAAGATGTAGAAAATTTTAATAGCTTTCAGCTCCCTCCCACCAACTGAGAAGTGAGAACGCAGCTAAACAGCATTGTCCTATACACTTTTTCTAAATTCTAATTAGTTTTCGAGCATCACGCTCTGAAAAGCTCCGCTGGTGTCTGTCTGTCTGTTACCTCTTCACGCTTAAACCGCTGAACGGATTTAGATGAAATTTGGTAGGTAGGTAGATAGATTAGGACCTGGATTAACGGATGATTCGCGGAGAATGGCGTGCAAGATTTTTACGCACTGATGCGGACACGGATAGCATCCCTGATGCGGCGAGTGCGCGACAGCTCCAACAACTTGGTGGCTATAGTAGCCGACAGGATGGACAGTCCAATTATGTGGCAATGGATGACCACTCATCGTGCGTCATTCCAATATTTAAAATAAGTTGTTTTAGTGTATTTTTTGTGTAGATATGTGTTTTCATGTATGTATGTATGTTTTGTGTATAAAATTGTAATGTGTGTTGTTTATGGACTTATGGTCTGAAATAAATTTATTATTATTCGCGAACGAAGTAGCAGGCAATAGCTAGTGTTGATAAAACTCGTTTTTCGAAAATTTTCACGTTTCCGGAATGTGTAGTTTGAAAATGGGTAGGAAATTAGGAATTCGAAAAAAGTGTTTAAAGATGAAAGTTGTAGAAAATTTTATTAGCTTTCATTACGTACCAGGTATTTTTTCTCTACGACGCGACGCACCGTTTTAAAGATAGGTATTAGCGAAAAACTCAAAAGTGGGAACTTTTATCCCCCCCCCCCCCACCACTCCGCTCACTTCCTACACGTGGGGACTTCAAGTACGTTTACTGAACAACTTTCTGAAGAAATCACTTAGCACCAGCTCACACACTCTACACCTCCTTTTGGGTTATTCGTTGAGTGGACTAAATGTTGTTAATTTGTGTTGGAAGCTCAGGAACTTTATCTTCAGGTGCCTGAAAAAGTAATTTGATAAGTGAATTTTGCTGTATAGCTCTGTAGTTATATAATAAAATCTACTTTGGTGTGTACTATTGTGTAGTCACTCAAAAATCATTCTAATACTTCTATATAGCCTGTGCTACACTACCTGTCTAAATCATGTACCATATTGAAAATTAGTTGCACGAGGAAATTCTCTCTCTTGTGCTTTTACATACACAAACAGTCAGACCCCGAACAACCATCTGTTGGTCATACAAATATGTTCTGTGGGGGAATCATTGCATCTACATGTAGCACAACAGCTAATCGCTCTGCTGCTGTGCCAATGGGTAATATAAGAAGACACATTGTTCATAAACAATATTTATAAGATATCCATGAATACATTGAATTTAGCATTCACAATTTCACTCACTACGCCTGATATGTTGATTACCTTTGTTGGGGTTACATTGAATGTGACTAGCTATACACTATGGTAAACTAGCTTCATGTATAAACCACTCGAGCCCGGCGTGGTAACATATCAGCCCATTACAATGGAAAATCAATTGCGTCTATAGCCGTGATTAAGTGGTTAAACTTACAGTAGCCAAATGATGTAGCAAGTTCCTTAGATTTCGGCAGCAGCCAGTTTGGTCATCTGCAGTGACTTGGTAATACCCCCTGAGATGTCTGCAAGCCCCACGAGCAAGCTGCCATACTTAAGAGCTTCGTAGGACCCGTGCAGCGTGCAGTCTGAAAATTGTGTAAAATAAGACGTAAAACTCAAAGAAAATATCGCTTGCAAAAGGGTGTACTTACTTGAAATTTAACACTTTCATTTGTATCATAGCTCATTTCGGACTCCTGACACGGTCAGTGGGTCGTCTTAGTGGCCTGACACTGCAAATTATTAATTGATACATAACCTTTTAAAAGTTTAGAACTTACTTTATTCGGAGATTTTTAGAACACACAATTTTTTTTATTATTCGCTAAGTACTGTAAGGATTTTTTGCGGGATAAAAGCAATTAAAATAAATTATATAAATAAACCCCATAATGTTTTATGAAAGAGACAGTCACCTACTTCTTGATATTGTTACTTTTAACAAACACAACATAGTTATTATACTCTTTGAAACGCAAACAAACGGTAAACTCAAGATAGTAAACAATTTTCTATTTCTTTGAGTGTCAATGTCAAGTGTTGACAACATAGCATTGACATACAAAAGTATGGACTGGAAATACCTACGAAAAAAGGGTGCATACCTACAACTGGTATTGTCGCATAAAATGGCTGCCATTGCTAGTGTTGCGTCTATCAAGGAACATAGGTGTTACTATAACTAGTATCGATACTAAATACGAGTCTTACTAGTTATCACGTTTAGATCATACCTAATATTATGTATACAAATTCCGTTGTAATTGTAACAGAAAAAGATGAGTAGGTTATCTTACTTTCCGTTATCTATAAAAATAAATAAAATTGAAGTGTCTGTTGGTACTGTCAAAATAACAGCTTTTTACTAAATGCTTATAAAAGTGTAAACAGTACAATAACAAAATGGCATTTTTAAACTATTGCATAGCTTTTATCTTGGGCTTTGAGCGCGGCGACCGAATGAAGAAATTCCGTAACGAAAATAAACCTAAGCATCGTCTAACGTCGTATCAGTTCGGCAGACTTCGGCACGGTGTTTGTGTGCGTTGCTATGCAATAGCTTTACCGCGGCAGTCCCCGAGTGCCACACGTATTTTTATTTTTGTCTGTCTGTCTGTCTGTTTGTTCCGGCTAATCTGAAACGGCTGGACCAATTTTGACGGGACTTTCACTGACAGATATGTTACAAGGAGTAACTTAGGCTACCTTTATTTTAGAAAAATAATTAGGGTTCCGCGCAAAAAAAATGCCATGCATAAATTATTTTTGCGTTTGGTAGCCAGGATGGTTATAGGCTATTTAACATCACGTTACGACCCGTAGGAGCCGAGAAAAACTTTTGAAATTTCAATGTTAATAGATAGGGGAGGACAGTGTAGGCCTGTCAACAAGTACTAGGTACTTAACAAAATAGAAAACATTGTAAAAGCCAATTATTTTAAAAGCGTAACCATTGAGTTTCTTACCGTTTCTTCTCCATAGGAAACTACCAATTGGAACCGTGCACCTAGCTTCTGACGTTTCATAAAAGTGTCCATGTAGGTTTATGTGAAATATTTTGATTTTGGTGCTGTGAAGTGTGAACCACAGGCCGGACCTAGCAAGGTCACTCGGACTGAATAAGACGCAGGATTATTTATGTTAACATCGCAGAATATACCGGTATCGTTTCAGCGGAGGAACTAGTTTCGGAAACTATTACGCCAAGTCGGCAACGGTACAACACTATTCCATTATGACATATTATTGTAAACAAACGAACGAATTAACAAATATAATAGAAAGGCCTGTTATACGGAAATGAACCCAAATATCAATACTTTAGCCATAAATTCATGATCACGTTACAATTGCATCATCGAATGTGTATTATTGTATGTATTAATGCATGAAAACCGGCTACTAACCTGTGCAAAGACAATTGAGGTTGATTTTCATTCTTTCTTGCACCACACTTCACAATACAACACACAGGCATGTTGAATTTCTGTTTTCCAACATTTACGTGCAGTTTTAACAGGTAAAATCCTCGTAATTTTCTCGCAATCCTCAATAATACAAAAAATAAACAACCATTTGACAGCAAAACTACCACGAAACTCATAGCATAAGATGGCTGCTATGGCACTTACCTACAACTGTCACTACGTCACGATAAAATATTGCCATAATGAGCAACAACTAAAATATTGTTGTCTCTTTTATCAAATAAAATTATCTCATTAGAAAGAATGAGACATAATGATATTTCACATTCTGAATCATATTTCACTCATATTTGTATAAGCAAATGTATGTATAGAATAACGCGGCATCTCCATGTTTTATGTACCTCAATGCAACATAGTGTCAAAAATCTTTCCTTGACAGTTTAGTGATGCTAGTGAATTTATTAAAAATTATGCGTGATAGTCGAGTTGTAGATAAAGGTAAATTATGCACCAAAAAAAAAAAATACTTCAAAGACTATAAATAAATTATCAAAAATAAAATAAAAATATTCTATCTGGACCGAAAGATGTCGATTGTTGTGGCTAAAATGTTCTCATTTGTAACAAAAGCGTTCTTTCCGTCGTATTGAGTATTTAATTGAATAAATAGAAAATAAATTATATCAGTAAAAAGTTCGCCGGGTCAGCTAGTTACGTATAAAACTTTATGTTGGGGCCTCCAATTACTATTATAGGACTGGCCCCATACGTCCGGTTTCCTGATTCGGTATCCTGATCAGGAATTCAGATTCGGAGACCTGAGGCAGGCCGCATCCGTCCGGTTTCCTGATCACTTCATCACGATCAGGAATATTTCCGTCTGGAAAATATAAGAACGTATGCGCTTATATTTAGACGATTTTGTATGAAATGCGTGCATTCAGGGTTTCCGACATGGTAATATAGTAAGTCCATGACTTAGATATGCTTTCCTGCCAAAATAATCAATGAACCGAAACTCGAAAGATGTCGCTAGTTGTAGCAAAAAACCAAAATAAAACGGACTTTCAAAATCGTTTTTTCCTGTCACCTCACTATTGTGTTAAATTGTATTGTAATTTTGAAATCAATACAGAAACTTGAAGTCTGTTTGTATGTTTTCAGTTTTTCATTGTGATAAACTGTATAAAAACTGATAACAGTGATTGTGGTTAGAACTTTGACGAACTTAGCAATTCAGACGCGTTTTCGAGAACATTTTGAAAATGTCAGACGAAGAGAGATGGAGTCGAGAAAATCGCAACAAAGGTAGGTTTTGTACCAAAACCTTAAAGATATCTCTCTCTGTATAACTTTTGTAAAGGTTCCGTTACAAAAAAATTTGCAGGTCGATGTATCTAAAAACTCGTCGTTCCGCCGATGCCAATTTCTGGTGGTAAAAAATCAATAATCTTTGACAATAAGCTTAATATGACAAACGAAAGAGAATTGCACGCAGGTTGCAGATATCAGTCTGTCTTATGCCCTTAGTTTTTAATGTGGTGAGTCTGCTTAAAAAATAATACTTGAAACCTGACAGAAAACAATATGACTACCTTTAATGCGTCGGTCAGAGCATCATCTTACTCCTTAATGGTTTGGTAATAACAACCTATCAAATCTCAACTAATGATCCACAAATTATTATCTATTCTCACTTTTGGGAGTTGGTGAATGGTGGCTCACAAAAGGTTACATGGTTATTATTCTAAACTGTTTGGTTGTGTGAGTGTCCAACCCATATTAAATACCTATCTAATATTAAAGGGTTATGTATATCAACCTTTTAACCGCTTACGTTGGATTAATCCAACAAATATTTTCATGCCCATTCCGCCAGGGTCGTATATATACAACCAAATAACACAGCTCGTTTAATCTGAATTATTATTACATCATCATAGCTTGTTTCATCAGTATTTATTTTTCGTTATTTTTTTCGGGCTCGGGGGCAAGACATCTCATATAAAGTCGGGCGGTTAAAAGCTTAATTAGATAGTAGAAGACAATGAAATGTGTCTACTGAAGGCTTAATCATTAACTGATCAAGGCCGGCCATGGCACAATAATGGCCCATTACAATAGAAAAATCAATTCTGTTTTATTCGTGGTGATTAAGCGGTTAATAATGTTGACTATTAAACACTGTTAAATCAATAGAAAACGGTTTCTTTTGAGCAACCAGAGATTGTTTAGTGACTACTGCGATTCCTGTCCAGCTTACATACATACATTTACTTTTTATTACTGGGTAACGCAATTCCTGTCCAGCTTAGCACCAGTGCATTTAAATTCCTCTTAAGAAGGAAACATAAGGAAATGATAAGATGGATTGTATAAATGATTGTATGGCTAGAAAAGAGCTGACTACAGAGATAACAGCAATTATATATGTAGGGAAGAAAACCGCAAGCTGTGCCTAACCCGAATAAATTGCTATAAGGGCAAGAGAATGACGATAGCAATGTGCTCAACTGCACTCCTGCCCATATTAACTATTGTTGTCATATACCCTAGGCCTAAAGTGATCTAAAGAGCCATTTGTTTACTTCTATTTTATTGTGTCCTGCGACTGTTACAATATTCTGAAAAACAACTTTGATCACATTTGTTTACACACACTTTTGATTGTAACTGGAATGTTCTGTAACGTTTTTATGAGCAGTACTTTGTCATCAGTGAAGACTTCTATTTTCAATTTTCTGATGTGTCATTTCAGACAAAATAATGAAAAAATAGAGCTTTGTATAGATAACTATTAACACTAGGTACTAAATAGTTATCTATACATACAATAAAATATGCCAAAGAATAGGAAAAAAAGAGCTGGAGAAATGACTTATGCCTTGATTGCCACACACAGCAACTTACGTGGCATGGCATGCATTAACAGCATGCCATGCCACGTAAGTAAATTAAGTCATTAACCATTCTATGAGTTATCAAGTAATAAATATACAAGCTGTGCACCTAATACGTTTTGCAGATTGCATACGCTGTGCGTCAATATCAGTAAACAACAATAACGTTATTATGATAATAGATGGCGCCACGTGTATTGTTGTTTTCCTCGGGAACAGCACTCTTTTTCGGGATGAAAGGTAGCCTATATCGGTTTCTGTACACCTGAAAACATATATGCCAAATTTCAGGACGATCGGTTCAGTGGTTTAGCTGTGAAAAGGTAACAAACAAACAAACCAACTTACTTTCGCATTTATAATATTAATGTTAATAAATTAGGATAGGATTTCACGCGGACGAAGTCGCGGGCAGCAGCTAGTATCAGCATAAAACGAATACAATTGCATGTACAACTTTTTAATTGGTTTTATTTATATTCTAGTTAAAAACTTACTTTGCAATGCGAACAAATAGTTATGTAATCTTTATTTCTATGTGGCTTTGTCAATGTTTGATGGTAATTTTCTTGAAAACTAGCTCTTCAGCAATAAGATTTTTCATACAAACAAAATCTCTCTCTTCCACCCATTAAGGGTAAAATTTCCAAAAATGCTTGCTTAGTGGCTACGTCACAAAAGGAACATATTGTCCAAATTTCGAATTTCTTCCTTAAGCGGTTTGGGCTGAGCGATGAATGAAGATGTGTCAGTAGGTACACTTGCCTTTTATATACATAGATTGTATTTACCAATTGCCTAGCTACTGTATTTGAATTGATAACTAATGTAAAATCTAGACCCTGGGTTGTTATCGAAAAATTTGTTATGGCGAGTTCCTTTAACACTTTCTGACCTGGGGATCGTCGGCAATCACACAAGCGCCCACTAAACAACTAGGCAGACAATTTTAATTTCTATTATTACTTTGCCCAACAAAGCAATTTGTAATCATAAGTTTGAATTTTATATTTTCTTTTTTATGTGTATGTGCCTGTGTCTTTAATTATTGTAATTATTTTTTAACCGTGTTAATTAAAATTAAATAAATAATTGTCCGACTGCTGGGCGAAGGCCTCTTTGTGAAGGAACAAGCATCAATCAGCCTTTTTTAATTATTTCACAATTTTATGCGCCATTAATTTACTTACCTTTGTTTTGGCGACTTCCAATTGTTTTAAGCCAGGTTTTATTGTGATGTTTTTATTCGCTGAGTCCGTGGTGTTTTCCGCTTAGTTTTGATGTAATTTCAGAGGTTCTGTAGTATAATTATAGTCTGTTGTGACAGGAGTCACAACTATAATTATACTACAGAATCAATATACATTTAGTAAGATATATACATTTTAGGATGCCTTTTAAATAAATTTATTAATAAAAAAATCATAAAAAATAAACATAACTTTCTAACATACTTCACAATTTTTTTTATATACTTAATAATAAAAAAAAACAATGTAATTAACATTACTGAAGTAAATTAGTCAAGGAGGAAGTTCTACCATGACAGGTTGTAGTTGAACAAGAAGGGGTTCGCGAACAACGTTCTCACATTCATAAAACAGATTATAAAGTTAAATAAAAATAGTAAAAAAAACCTTTTAAACTAAATGACATGGTTGTCAATGTACCTGTAACAAATCTGAGTAGATAACATGTCCAAAGTTGAAGATAGCACGCGTCTCTTTCTCTTCAGCTCCCTCTCAAGTTTACTAACTTTATGCTCGAAGCACGAATAACTCAATTCATCATTCCTTTTGTGCATTTTTACGCAATAAAAACACGAAAACTGGAAAAGAATAAATTGTGGAAAAAGAACGGAAACAGCACATATAGGTATTGCGTATTTCTGCCATAGTGTGATTTGACAAAGCACTGAAACAATGATGGTGCCATGGTGGGTTTGTTTTTTTAATAAGAACTTGTTTCGAAATATCCTAAGGTGCCTTTTTGGCATATTACTTTACTACGCGATACTAGGTACATGTGTTTAAATTCCTATCTCGAAGGACGAAACCGATGTCTAGTAAATCTCTTTGTTCGTGTCCTACTTCGATCAATTATTGATCGAAGGTGTCCTATGCATGTTAATTATAGGACAGCACGAGGCCGCTGTTCTAGAATGTTCGGAATCAATAATTCCAATTTCCCGAGCGGTTGGGGGTTGCGCCCTGCACTCGGCTGCATTGCGCAATCGCGTCCGCCCACGACCTGGCCTAGATTTTGCCACCTTGTTTGTTAAGAGGACTACATGACCTAAAGCGCGGTCTTTGTCGGACTGCATAGAAAAGAAAGAGAAGCGCGATGCCACAACGCTGGTAATTTATTGCAAAATATGAAGCAATTATCGATTTACGAAAAATCTAGTGTTTGGACAAAAAAACTAAAACACTATAGTTTTAGTATGTTGCTTGTAGAATAATCTGACAAAAAATCATAATGATTGTATGTATTTTGTGGAAAAAAAAAAGATTTTAGAGGTATCTTCATGATTTTTTTCTATCGTACCAAATAAGTTGTATTATGTTTTCAACACACTATCTTCCTAGCATTTATCCTGAAGAATATCATATATTTTTTTTACTGTAGTCGATCATATACTTTTATTGTTTCTAAAACTTGCGTTTTTTGCGTTTAGGTCCTGTAAGCCCCTTAAAGGGCAAATAAAAGTAATGTTTCTTGAGTCTTATTTATAGTGGTTTTAGTGTTGAATGCCACCACTACCGACGCAAATCTAGACTGATATGTTTGCCATTGACCTAAATTCGTTCTTTTGCCGCCTACAAATTTGCTCCCTTTCTCGTTTAGGGATTAAGGACTTAAAAAATAAATAAATTATGTTTTCGTATGTGTAGATCGACGTAGTACTCTCTGTTTTTGTATTAATAGAGTTTTCGCAAATTTAGTTTATTATTAAATGAAGCCTTCTGACTTATGTCAATCCTTAGTTTGTTTTTTTTTTGCATTCTTTTCTTCTCAAATATTTAACATTTTGAACTGGGGTTTGTGCAAAGTAATGATTTTTTAGTCTTATTTATAGTGATTTTAGTCTTGAATGCCAGCACTGCAGATGCACGTCTAGACCGATATGTTTTCCTTTGAACATAATTCGATCTTTTGCCGCCTACGTTTTATTTGGTAATTAGGAAATATTAGATAAAAATAATAAAAGTTTGGCATAGATTTTCAAGTCATCAGTGGCTTCGGAGTTGGAGCCTTAAATTTCGCAGTCGATTTAAACGCCTCAGTTGCTTGCTTGTTTAGCAGGAGCTGATCGAGCGCTTGCGTCCCTGATGCACGCGATCGAGTTGGGCGATCACGTCTATTTTTAACCGACTTCTAAAAAAGGAGGAGGTTCTCAATTCGAATGTTTGTATTTTTTTTTTTTTTTTTTCTTTACGTTTCTCTCGAGTGTACGTAATTTATGCTCGAAATAAAAGCAAAGCTTTAAAGCATTTTTTCGTATAATGCGCGCCACGAAAGATGACACTTGACAAGCTCAGTAGTAGGGAGTTTGCGCAGGTAAGTCGTGTACCAAATAGTTACCCATAATGTGTATATCTATTCAGGGATTTATCGATGACATTTAGATAAAAGTCAAGTCTCATCTTTCGTGGCGCGTACCTACTAAGTATAAGAAAAAATTTGAAAAAAACACCTGAATTATTTAATTCCACAGATTGCGAATTTGTGTCATAGTGCGATTGGCCTTTTTTTTAATAAGAAACTAGTTAACACCAAAATAAGGTGCCTTTTGGCGTATTACTATGCGGTACTACATATTGTGTTATAATTGCTTATATCGAAGGAGGAAGCCGAAGTATCACAAATCTCTTTGTTCGTGATACATTGACAAGTATATAGGACAGCACCAGGCCGCTATTCTTGAATATAAATCGATAGTTCGAGGGGTTGGGGGTTGCGCCCTGCACACAAATGCATTGCGCAATCTTGACCGCCCTCGCCCTGTCCTAGATTTCGCCACCTTTAACCTTTGTTTGTTAAAGAGCAAATGTAAAATATCACTATTCTACTAACTATTCAATTGTAGCTTCATCATCATAATCATCATCATTTCAGCCGACAAACGTCCACTGCTGGACATAGGGCTCGCTCAGTTGTAGCTGATACCTATTGTAGATATTATTATTAATTTTATTCAACTTTTGCCATTCGATAACATAAGTTTTACTTTTTTACAAAACCAATTAAAAGCAAAGAAAGAAAAAAATGAAGAAACAAAACGAAATACAATACAATTACCTATACGAGTAAATTATCTGAAACTACTGATGTTCGTATCAAAGCATGACCGTATGTTTGTATGTTCGCGATTTCCTCAATAACTAATGAACCAATTTTGATAATTCTTTCACTAATATGATCTACATACTTTCAGAAAGGTTTTAGTATATAATACATTATATAATTATTATTCTTATGTACGTTGTTATATGCATATGTACTGCATCTCCGGCATTTCTATGCGAATTTTGATGATTCTTCTAGTCGGTGTCTTCAATTCTTCAATGCACTAGTGTTATTTGAATTTGTGTGGAGTAGGTACAACTAAAAAGTGAAAAATAAAAACTTTTTACAAAAAAAAAAACAACCGACTTCAAAAAAAAAAAACTACAAAGTGAAAAATAAATTTAATTTCGGAAGTCGGTGTCAAAAAACGAAAATGCGGAACCAACGACACCGACTTCCGAAATTAAAGTTATTTAGGTATCACTAGTTTTTTTTTTGAAGTCGGTTGTTTTTTTTTGTAAAAAGTTTTGAACTGTACTTTTAAGATGTACGAGTAGAATAGGCGTTACTTAGTATGTATTCTGACATTTGTTAGGAAGTAACACATAAATTATTGGTACAAATGATATCACATTCGAGTTGTGAGATAAGTCAACATGGAGTGTATAAAATTGATAAAATGGTTTCGGTGTTATTCTGAAAGTCCCGTCTCCGTAGTACACATCATTTCTCATAATCAACTCTTTGGCGCTAGAAGTTCCAAATACTATAGGTAATTTTATCATCTTGCCCGTCATCGTATAAAAATAAGCTATCAACGGTCTGGTAACTTAACATGTGCAAGTGTTTTGAAGGAACTGCTTTTTAATTTCAGAAATTGACTACGGGCTCTATAAAGGGTATCTTTTACTAGCAAGGTTCGGTATTTCATGTTCTGCTTCTAACATTTTAAAATTTGGTAGCGCATTACAGAAGTTCTTTTCAAATATTTTTGGGACAGACTGAAAATTAGAACATACCTCAACTTTACATTCATCCATGGTTTCGACGATTAAGTTTTTTTACGTTTTCCCTTATTGCTTTTTATAAACTTTAAATTCCGTTCACTATTCATTTTTATAATTAGTAGAATATATAAAAAATATTTGCTTATTACACCGACTTATGTTGAATGCAAGTCGTCAAAAATAAATGTCATCTCATCTATCAACGCAAAAGTGTCGGAAGTCGGTGTCAAAAAACGAAAATGCGGAACCAACTACACCGACTTCCGAAATTAAAGTTATTTATCAGTTTGTAGTTTTTTTTTGAAGTCGGTTGTTTTTTTTTTTGTAAAAATGTTTTTTGTATGATACTGTCATTCCTTAGAACCAGTGTTGTTTCACTCTTATTCTTCCAAAGTAGAAAAAGGAATGTATCAGATAAAGCGAAGCGTTCATTTCGTGGCGCGTCTTAAAAACGTTCTCTAACGCATTTGTGAACATTTTCGAGGGTATCACATCCCTCTGTCTCACTCCCCTGAGTAGTTGGATGGGGCTGGTTTTCATATCCTGGATCTGGACAGTCATCGTGGCAGCGTCATACCTACAAACACCTCAACACTTCGATGTATCGCCAGTCAATTCGTCATCGTTGCAAAGAGTCGAAGTCCACAAATGCCATACACAGTAGCTGGTTGTACTCTTTGGTCTTCTGCACAATTTGCCAAACAGTATGGATGTGGTAGTGAAACCTTTTCTAAAACCGGCTTGTTCTGGTGGCTGAAACTCGTCAAGTCTCCTGCCGAGACGGTTCGTAACCAGCTTGTATACGTGGCTCAGAAATGAGATGGGTTTCTAGTTCTTCAGCAAGGTTTTGTTACCTTTTTGCTATATAGGGTACCCCGACCAAACGTGTTAATTGAGGTTGGAACTGTTACCAATCGCGCAAGCCAAGCGAGCGCTGCATCCAAGTTGGTCGCAGTTACTATGCTATTCATTATTTTTAGGACCCTAAACTAGGAATTATTTGAGGTTCACAAAAAGAGGCGCAATCATTATATTAGAGTATTCAATAATATTTTTAGTAGCGCAAAATAAGACTTATTAAAGATTTGATTAAATATAATATGCTTTCAGAAAGTTAAAAAGAGGCTCAATTATTTAAAAATGTGCATCATTAGAAGCGCAAAAAGTTTGAGGTTCATTAATTACAAAAAGTGCTCATCATTAGCAGGTCAATAAGTTTTGAAAGTACATATAAGTTAAATATTTCCTTTTACTAAATCAATTTAATTTCCTCACATAACTTTTTTCTCAAAGTGAGTTCAGACATACTTAGGATTAATTAAACTACTTCATGAGGGCAATAAAGATCAACATAGTTCATAATGCAACAATTAACTTTGTGTCTGGGTACGGTAAGTACGGTTATCCATTCTCCTTTTGTTATAGGTAAATCTGACACCATTGTTATTAAATCTCCATGGTAACGGTATGACATTACAAATCTTCTTTTTCAACTGACAAGTAAAAAGTATTTATTCACTTTATTTTATACATCAATGCTTTACATTGAACAATTATGTATGTACAAATAAGGGGACTGCCACTGTCACCTGAAAATCAGTTTGTAACTGTTGCAGTTTATAATGAAATAAATAATTATTGTTATTAAATTATTATTAATACACAGAAAATTCACGCATAGGTAGTATTAATGAACCTAAACCAATTCATTGTCAGACACACGGATCTTCTACGACCACATTTTTGTTATTATTAGTAGGTACCTATCGTTTACAACTTGGTTTAGCCCTAAGGCATATAGGTACTTAACCTACTACTAGTACCTATAATATAAGTAATTACTTCATAAAAATTTCTTTCGTTTATAGTTTTTCAAAAGGCCCTGGATGTTTCCCATACCTAATGTATTGCGATCGCAAACACTTATTTTTTTTTAAGTTACTGATGTAAACAAAAATGTTTCCGTCCACTCTCCCGATGCAATTAGTCTCCCCTATAATTACACCCCCGAATTTAATACCGGCATTCAAATGAAATTTTGGGGAGGCTGGGGAGAAATAAGTAATTAATTGTCTGTTTTGATTCCGGAGCGCCATGTGCCATCAGCTCCCCTTATGTGTCTGGGCCAGGTACATTATTTACATCATCCCCTCGCAGACAGGGGAGAATTAATCTCGTTTCAAGGTTAAAATTGCCACGTGCAAGCAAAATAATAAACCATAGTTTTTACCCCTGCCTCTCATGTCATTATTTTGGAATTATAATAACTCAAGCATGAAAGGGATTTATAGTATTGTATGCATGTCAAAAGCTTTGATCATGTTATTCGAATCCGGAATATGCCAATTAGGCACTCTTTTGTTGCAAGTTCTTTATAGGTAGTTGTAATAATCGGGTAGGTACAGTACACCTGTCGTAATAAATTATTTAGTAAAGTGGGTATTAAATTTTTGTGGACGACCACTTAGTGCCAAGTTTGCAGTTATTAGGCACTCAGAAGTATACTTGAAGTTCAGTTCTGTTCTTCTTGTCCTTCGATATTTTTGTTCACTAATGGGTGACACCTCTTTGTGGTGGACTTTCCATTTCTTTACGAAATGCCTTATGATGTATGAATTTCCTCCTCTCGTTATGTCATTACTCATTAACCATAAACTTCGAGTGACAGTTTTCGATTAGGTGTTCACGTCTATCGACTTTAAATAATTGAATTGGGTGTTATTGGGTTTTTCTATCAGGAATTTCTCAGTAGCAGCCTGAATTTGTGCCTGATTGATGACAATGGGCTCGCCTACTATTTTATGGGACTTGAATATAACTGGTGAAATGTGGGTGTATAGGTACCTATGCCTAACGCTTCGGAGATTATAGGTGTAATGTTATGTATACTAGTCCTAATTAATGACAAAAAGTCTGCCTATTTTTTGCAAGTTGGTATCTTTTCGATGGAACATATGTATAATTGCCATAGCTACTTCTTGAGTACTGAATAGGTACACAGTTGACTTTTGTATACCTGGGCGACGTTGTATTGGCCTAACCGAAGTTCCTGATCTTGTTCGCGTTCCTGAAGCACTACCTCATCGTGTACAACTTAAGGACGACCGCAACCACGTTGACCTGGCAATCTGCCTTCCACATAGGTACGTGTTACGAACTCTAGACCACATTGCATGATGAGCTTAGGATGTCTCCTATCGGAATACTCTTAAGTTGATGATGACAGTTTAGTGAAAAAAGTTACAAGATTTGCTTTTACTTGAACTTCATCGTTTTTATAATGAAAACGACTTTCCATCGAATAGTGTAAAAAAAATATATACCTACTATAAACGGTTTTTTTAGGGTAGAGAATGTTCGATATTTTATACGATTTAGTGTAACTTAAAACCCATAACTTTTCGTGGAACATATTTATTGTGTTCTATTTTTACTGACCTAAGCTATCAACCCTCAAAGTATGTCGTTCTATTTCCTGGACACCTCGTATTATATTGCACAAAAGTTCCTCATATAACGAAAGTGATACTTCTGTAGGTATAGAATAAATTAAGCGAATAACAAGCTACCAAAACAATAGCATAACCAAAACACAGACTTAATACGCAGCTAACCCGATTCCCCAGTCTCCTCTGCGTCGGTTTAATGCAGACCCTTCGAATTCGAGAATTCAACTTTAGTGACTTAAACATACGGCTGAAAGTTAGGACGCTGGGATTTGAAATATTTTATTTCGCTAAACCAGTTTGGGCCTTATGTTAGAGTAACTAAAGTCGCTTTGCCGCTGGTCCGGGACTGCGCCCCTCCGACTGCGTCCTTGGCCCTACAGCGCATGCGAAATTCGTATCGACCCCTTGGAAATTTTACTGCGTCTAGCTCGAGCCCCATCTCGGCCAGTTTCCGCCCGTCCCGCTAACTGATCGGTAGTCCGCTTGGAGACCGTGGTGGAATATTTTTCTCTTTGATCTAATCTGAACCGCTGAGCAACAGCGCCTAATAATGTATACGCCGGAGATATTTTTTCCCGATTGTAAGATGTGTGTGGCTCTTCGTAACTACGAACGTATGCTGGAAAAAGCAGAAACAAAGAAACAAGATCCGGTCGATTACTGTCGAGATCTGTATTACAACAACTATTATGAGGGCTGTAACGAAGAAGAAGGTAAGATTTCTAGTTTTTGTGGGATCAGATATGATGGATGTAATTGTAGGTACCGGCGGCTATAGGTAGGTATGCGGGAAAGAACTTAAGATGGCGGCAGTTCCACCATGATACTCATTCAGGTAAGTAATTTAGCTTGTTTATCGTTATTTCGGAAAGTGGAAGCATACCTACATCGGGTTTTTTGTTTTATCTAGTTTATTCAAATGGTGACGACGACAGCGACTTCAACGCGCATGCTTCATATCGATCTTCAAATGCCGGGGTTATTTTTAGACTACCCAGTTGCCTCGGATTTCAGTAATGGACGGATGTGTTTCGTTATGATGATTTGCCTAAATACTTTGCGTGAGTGCTATGAAAAACGGAAATAGTTACCTAAATATCCTTATATGGCGGCAATGTGCAAATAGGTTGAATAATCAAAATGGCGGCCGCACAAAAACATGGCGGACACAAAATAGTTCAAAATGGCGTCGATGCTACTGCAGCGCGCTTGCGTGACATCGATCGCATGCAGCTTTTGCAGCGAATAAAATAGTTCAAGATGGCGTCGGTGCTACTGCAACGCGCTTGCGTGATATCGATCGCATGCAGCTTTTGCAGCGAATAGATAGGCTACTCCGCCCGCCCCGGTTCAAAATGGCGGTTTCTTTTGTGTGTAATGAATTATGATATCTTTTGCGACTTACCTCCTGCCGCTAGGGACTTCACATAAAAATCACCAATCATTAACTTTAATGGTTACCCAATATCCATGCGTCGAAATTAGATGATTTTGTTCTAGGCCAGGGTCATGAAAAGCTTATTATCACTTTCTCTCTATTTTCTTTAGGTATTAATGTGTTTTTATCTCTTTTATTAAATTTCATAAAAAAAGCATTTGAAATATTTAAAAAATATTCCACCGGTATTGGAAACGGGGTCCAAGCTACCGGCGCGGGACGGTCAGGGCTCCTGTTTTTATTAGTTAGGGGATTACATTTTGTTGCCATGTTGTATTAGGAATAGTGTCAATCGCGCGACCGGCGACCTACAATAAATTGTTGAAATTTTTCCGGATATGTTTTTTATTGTTTTGATTCTGCATTTCGAGAAATAAGATAAATTTCATTATATCTAGTATTTTTCTAATTTCTGAGATGTAAACGATTCGTGGGGTCTGGTTTTATTCTTCTAAATCGTAACTAAGAGCTATGATTTTACTCAATTTTGATGTTTATTGTGAATTAAATTAAATGGATGAAGAGTGTTAGAAGCGAGGGGTTCCATTAGGTACCTATTGTTTCGGCAGTAAGCGCGGCCATTGTCCCGTGGTTCGATCGAGATGTTCTGCTAGTAGGAGCAAGGGTATTTTTCTTTTCGGTGGTTGTATCAATCGGACCATCGTTATAAAATCATCACATTGTATCGACACTAGATCTACTGGTTGAGTAGAACTAAGATAAATATATTTGCCCATGGTACTACTTACGGTACTACCATAGTGTAATACTATTGTAGTGGGTACTAGGCCATCTGGCTGCGTAACGCGAGGGTGGGTATGAAGGTGCGCGGTGTCTCTGACGTAGTACCGGCGGAACACTAGGGCGCGCCGCTTGCGCCGGGACCTACGCTCATCTAGGGGTGCCCTGGACACAAACTCAGTCGCGCGTAGATATTGGTTGTTTACGCAGTAATAATAGGATGATAAAAATCTTTTCAGATTGCTCGATAAATGGGTGTACTTTACATAGTAGGTATACCTACCTCAAAATATTTCGAATATAACTTAACAAAGATTCAAGTGGATTGCAAAAAAAAAAATCGGACAAAAAACCACACTGTGTACCACATCTAAGGAACGAGGCAAAATGGCCGACTTTACTGCATGCATTCTGAATGTTGTAATGAAATAGCTACTAGATGTCGCCACTTACCTACCACTTCTCAATGCAATATTTTTGATTCAATGAGCTTTTCCCGAGGTACAAGGTGACCCAAGGTACCCACCTATCCTAATTATAAGACTAAAATATAAACTTATATTAAATCAGATATAGCTTTATCAACAATATTCTGAATGATATGATTTTAGAAAATGTTTGTACTCTGTGCGCGGTTGCCAAAGCAAGCAATGTTATTAATTTTTTCGTTATTTTTTCTAAAGATAAGTTCTCATTTGGAAACCAAGTGGCTAGAGTATCTAATAGGTACTATAGAAGTGTCCCAAGTGGAATCATACTTAGGTAACGAAGGTCGTAAGCGAAAAACTTCCCTAAGAAATCGTTTAATGAGATCATCTTCACCAATCTTACGTCCAAAAATGAAAGCCAGAGACGAACGGTACGTATTTAAAGTACCATACTGAGCTCCCGAATGGTAGCCCGTATTTAAAAATTCAATAGATAATATTTGGTACCGATACATTAAACATATCAAAGCTTTTTCCTTGGCAGAAAAAGAACCGTTTCTTCAGACAGGAATCGTATTGCTTGAAAGAGTTTTCAGAAAGTGACGCTAGCATGACATCTATGGCGAAAGGTGACATGCCCTTCTTCAATAGAGATATCCGCATAACATACCGGCCACCAGGGTAGTCTGCCGATGTATTTGTCGGCTGCTGAAGTGAGAGAGAATTAAAGCTTTACTTTGATAAAGAGCTATAGATTTCCTCTCTTAAGTAAGAGTTTATAAAGGAGCGGGTACCATGGTTGTGTATATAGGCCCTAAAGGTACTATAAGTATACCTACCTACCTCTAGTCTTGTCCGAGATGATTTTCCTTAAGGTTTTAAGAATAATAGAAAAAGGTGGAAAACCGTAAAAAAATAATTTTGACCAATTCACTGAAAATGCATTATGGCGTAAGCGTCTGGATCCTGATGCCATGAAATGTACTTAGGAAATTTTTTATTTACCCTACTTACTAAGATGTCTATATTAGGAATACCTACCTAAAGTATTTGCAACTTCTTGGATATCGAAATCAGAAAGTTCCCACTCTATGTCAGGATGCGTGATTTCTTCTTGAGTCAGCGTCTGCCACATCGTTGTCAGCTGAGCGAATATAAGAAGCAAATATAAATAAATTAGGTACGTACTCGTATCTCACACCATTGCCATATTTTTGTTTGGTAATATTTGTAAGGTGAGGGATTTGTACCCCACCCATGCATGCGGTTTATGTAAGATATTGCTGTAGTATTATCGGTACCTACGCAACAAAATCTGACTATGTGACAAGTATTTTGCAAAAATCTTAAGTCCAATGAAAACAGCAAGGATTGCTAGATAATTTATATGTTTGATTTTATCATCTTTACTTCAAATCCCACTCGCCGTTTGGTCCGCACAGGCCGCACTCCACCCAGTTGAGGCATCAGAAAATATCTCAACACAATATTTATCAAATTTTATCCCAATCATTGAGTGATCAATAGCCTTTATCCACCAGTCAAAATCCGAACGTAACGAATCTGGTATGGACATACTTTTCATAATCGTTATCGGATTTTAGATTAAGAAATTTACCTACATCGTTCGAATTGCTTAGTGTAAACCCAGCCATATTCAACAGCTGGATAGGCAGACGCTAACAAACCTATAAGACGGGCTAATTCGCGGATTTTACAATGGTTAATTACCCTGAATTTATTTAATTCATGTTTAACCTTAATTCTTTTTTCAGGAGGTAAACTGATCTGTAGATTATTGGAATCTATTATTATAACCAAGATATTTGCATGTATTAAAATGCATGGAGGCGACATTATATGTGCTACTACTTATTATGTAATAATCTCGAGGACGAGGCCCAAGCATAATAGAGTACCTACATTACCTATATTGTAATAAAATATAAGGAATAGGTACGTAGGTATGGAATGAATGCCAACGACCACGTGGCCACGTTTCCTTTTAACGGTTGTAGCTAGGAAAACGGTCTTAGGAGACTGTCTTTAAGTGTTTGAGACATTTTGAAAATCATTTGCAGAATTTGAAAAAAAAAAAAATTAGTCTAGGTACAAGAAAATGGGCATTTTTCACAAAAAAATGTTTGATGCCAATCGATCTATTTCGTAAATGGATTAAAATCTCTGATTCTTTATTTTTGACTTGTCTTATGTCCCGGCCTGTTTAATCAAACAAAAATAACAGCATTTAAAAATTCTGAGAGCTGAGCGTTTTCAAAATAAAGTGTACCAAGTCCGACTTTATTGTCAGATTTTAAATGTGATATTTTCGATGGTTTTTTGATTAGAATATAAGTTGAGATGTATTGCAATTTATGAAATTATATGTATTTCCTTCAATAGTAAGCTATTTTACGAGAAATCATAAAATTAAACTGGCTCTGCGGAAAAAAAAAACCGTTTTGCGATTATCTTAAAAGCTAAATATAATCAAGGTTATTTAACCTTATCTGAGACTACATTTGTCAGTCGTTGTTAATATTATACTTGTAATAAAAATAATATAAAAATAGGTGGAGGTGACAGTTACTAAATAATCAGGTAAATAATAAACGATATAAATGAACCTACTATAAATGAAACCACGTTATCATCATGAATTGACTAATGTTTTCAATGAATGTATTACAGCATTTGCTAACAATAAACAATAAATTAAAACCAAATTATAAATCAGAAAACTAAGATGAAAATAAAAAAAGAGTCAATAATTCCAACAAATTACACATTCTTCAGCAGGAAAATGATCGTAAACACATAGTTGACAATCATTGCACCAAAAATATGAAGTTTTCAATAAGTAAAAAAATATCAGTTCTAGTCATGGCTAGCATTAAACGCGTCGGTCTTTGTGCATTATTTGTATGTAGCTCCTGTCGACATCCATAGCAATATTCAGTTATGACAAAGTGAGTTACAGGCCAAGGCCATTTAATATGATTGTAGTAACGTTGTTCAAAATCAAATCTTGTTACAATTTTATCAATACCGTAATAAATAACCATGGTGTAGCTCTTATGTAGGAGTTCAATCTGAAAAAAAAAAGAAAAAAGTAAGTAAAGGTGCAACAAATATTACGCTTGCAAACCTTCTAGTAAATCGGTAAAACATTAGAATATAGGGAACTGCATAGCTGCTTAAAAGTAAATCAATGGATTGCTTTAGAATTGAGAAAGAAATTATGATCGAAGTAACTGCATACTAGGTACCGAAGAAATTAATACCTACATTATTTTTTAGCTTTCTAGACATGGATCGCATATGAAATCAGGATATATTTGCTGACCAATACATTCGCTGCAATATTTTTTTTTGCAAACCATACATGTCCCTTTTTGTCCCGAGGTGGTCGTAAGACATTTCTGACATTGGACACCCTTTATTGTTTGAATTTTAAATTTGCAACGTTGAGTGCTTGGAACGTTATTGTCAACAGAATTACGATGAATTTCAGTTAAGACCTTTTTTGATTTTGGAAAGAACCTCCTCTCTTCTAATATCTTTATTTTAGGTTCATTTGTGGAACTACTCTCATTTGTAGCTACCTAAATATTCTTCCAATTGCTGTAGGTACACTAATTATTGGAAGCTCCACCGTATCAATTATTTCAATAGTATCAACTATTTCATTGATGGATAAAGAGCAGTTAGATCCAATTTCTGCTGTCGTTTGATCGTCATTAATATCTACAGGTTGATCAAAGGGTAGATTCATTACAGCTGAAGGCAATAAAAAGGATTCAACTGGATTCACACCATCCATACTATCAAGAGCTATTCTAGGATCTATCACATGATGAGGTTTTGGAGAGAAACACTCACACTGTCCTCTTTGTTCTCCACAAAAGCAGCTTACATCTCTATACCTATGCTATTTTGGATTTGTCATTTTTGTCAGTTATTATCTGATGCAATTGCATAGTTCCTTTGAGAACTGGTACTTTAGCTGGCAATATTTTTGATATGTTGTCAATATCGCTTTTTAAGATGAGGAACACTTTGGTTTTTTTAAAAAAAATCTTTGCACACTTCATAAGCATCTTTTGCATCTACTATATCGGTTCCAAGACATACTTTTTTATCTAGACTTCGTTTCACGCTGCCACCGATTCCGTCAGCTACACTTTTGCCATGATGCGCTTCATAAAACGACCAAGTCGAATACTTGAACCCGTAAGTCTTTGTGAAGTGAGCAAGTAAGTAGAAATTGTTCTTCTGACGGTACTGCGAAGAGGGGCCATCAGTGTAAAAATGAAATATCTCTACATTCGGTGTTCTTGTTTTTACCATTTCGATTACAGGAGATAGGTGAGCCCAAATCGCCGGTGGCTGGTGGCTGCTATCGTCTGACATCGTACAAAAAGATTGCGCTTCAGTTTTTCTATATACCATGCCTGTGTGCAAAGATATTTGACGTTTGGAGGCGCCTAAGTGCATGCTTTGAACTTCATTTGCCATTTTCGCTTCGTAAGATTCCGAGAAGTCACACACAATTAGACATTCGTTATCTTTCAGCTCAGACACAGCCTTTAGATATTGTTTCTGCATATGAATATTGTTAAAATGGTGTTTTTTAAATAGGATCATATCATTTTCGTATTTAGTTTTTAAGGTTGTTCAGTAGATGATCTCCCAGCCACTTTCTCGCTAGATGGCGGCACATTCGCACTTTCGAACATTTCAATTTTTACGCCTAATTCAGAAAGCTTTGAGAGACAACTTTATTATGTGCGTCAACTAACGCATTAACTGAATTTTTTTGGATATTCACTTTGCTTGTTAACTCTTCTCATAAAAAGATTTGTACCGCTAAACATTTTGCCGTTTCACTTTATTTCTTCACACACACGTATATTATGCAGTACGATACTTTTACTTTCCATAGAACTAGATGGCGTTGTATTCATAAAGTTGGTTTGGAATAAATATTCCAGATGGTGTCAATTAAAATAAAACATTTTTATTATGACCGTTCTTCATTCAATAAAGTAAAAAACTGAAGAAAAGAATACTTATGGATCATGATTGGCCACTTTTTCAACACCACACATTATCCAACTATAGATATATTAGGTATTACGGGTATTGGACTTAATTATTGTAAACTGTAAATAGGTTTAGTCAGTAACATAAACACCATACTGACAAAACCTAAATTTGGATTTTTCGTGTCATAAATAATAGACAAGTCAAAGTCAAATAATTTATTTCAAATAGAATTGATTCTAGTCACCCCTTCCAAAAGGTAGTTTTCGTATGGAGAAGAATGGGCAAGAAACTCCACCGTTACTCTTTTAAAATGTTTTACAATATTTTTCATACATTAATTATGTAATAAATATGTGAAGACGATGCACCTAAAATAAAATTACTATACAACAATAGGTAAAAGAATTAAAAACGAAACCATGCCATATAAATTAATTATCTGATAGATACACGGTGCTCACATATTTACAAACATGATAAATGTAAACGATTTTCATTAAAAAAAAAAAATTAACAAGTAATAAGTCAGGGTGTGAGTTAAATTAACTACAGAATGTAAATCAATGTCAAAAAAAGAATAAATTTTACAACTAAATTAGCAACCAGTTTGATTTTGTCTAGACTAGATTGTCCTATGGAGCAGGACCAGCATCAATATGTATAATAAAAACTTAATTTGATTGAAATGTCTTACAATATTTTGTATAAGTACATTAATTATATACTAATTAAGTATATGTGAAGACGATATTACTACCTATACCACAATAGTTCAAAATAATTAAAAATGGATATTTTTAACAAATAACACAAACTATACATTGCTATATACAAAAAAAACATCGAAACATATTATAAGTACCTATCTTACACAATAACACACAAGTAGCTTGCTAACCTAACATAGTTTCAAGGATAGGTACCTACTTACACAATTTTGAACTTCTAGCTGGTACCTAAACACACAAGTGAAAATATCTACAATGAAAAATCTTATGAACTAATAAATAAATCATTGTCACTTTTTACTTCCATCGTGTGTTATATTCCTTTCTGTCCGAGTCTCATGAACAATAAAATCAACTGCTGGAAGCCGCAGTTTTCGCTACAACAAATGAATTTACACAATTTTGTTAGACTATTCTATACTGAACCCAAACCTCAGAACCGCGAAATAAGTTAGTTAGATTATTCATACCTATTAATTCCTTGATGTCTAGACATTTTGCATTTTTCCGAACACGTCTCAAAATAATTTCTGGCAGTACACATGTTTTAAAAAAAGTTACCAACTTCGGCATCATAATGCTGATAAATTCCTCATCCCGGTTAACTTCTATGACAGTCAATGGTTGGGTGACAGATATGAAGCAAATGAAGTAACATTTATTCATTTTGGTAATTCGCAGTTGACCCTGGACCTAGAATCAAAATAATAATAGCAATTTAAAACAAATATTCTGAGAAACGTATTTTTTTATACATGAAAAAAGATATAATAGTAGGTAGGTAACTACACACATCAAAAGTGTCTAGGGATCAAGCATTTTTATGCGGATTTCTTGAGATTGAGATGTGGCTTTGTAATAAATTTATGATTTTATAAATTTATATGGATCCTTTTTGGTGCATTTCATAATTTGAATCAGGAACTGTGAATCAAATGCGAGTAAAAGATGAAAATCAGCTGTCAATATTTTCCCTATAAAAACATACAACGCATTGAAGACATTATTAGTGCTACTGTTTCCCTACTACTGATTAAAACCAACGTTATTATGGAGCGGCGACGTCATTTAAGCAGGGAAGAAATGCTCAGAGCCGTGGGAATGATAGAAGCTGGTTCCCGGCAACGTACTGTGGCTTTAGCTCTGAATACAAGTCAGAGTGTTATCAGTCGACTTTGGACACGTTACCGAAGCACTGGTACCGTGGCTGAGCGCCATGGAGGACGGTATCGCTGCACCACACGGAGACAAGACCGATACATTCAAATCTTAACTCGAAGAGCTCAAACAATAACCGCCATGATGTTAGCCGTGAGGCTTCATCACTCTTCAGGGAACTTAATTAGCGACCAAACAGTCAGAAACCGCTTGCATGAAGTGAACCTTCATTCCCGAAGACCGCTACGGGTACCACCTATAGCAATGCACAATCGTAGGATTCGATATCAATGGGCTCTTGAACACAGAAATTGGGCAGAAGAACAATGGCGTTTCGTGTGCTTTTCTGATGAGTCTCGTTTTGGTATGAGACCGGATACAAGACGTATACGACACTGGAGAACCCCTGGACGCCAACAGCGATTAAAATCCTGCTAGGAAGTCCATCCTTATAGTGGTGGAACCATCATGGTATGGGCGGGTATTTGGATCGGCGGAAGAACTGAGTTGATTTGGATCAGAGGCAACCTCAACGCTCAAATTTATGCTGAGACGATTGTATCAGACGTCATCGTTCCTCTACAAGTGCAAATCGGTCCCTTATTTCAGTTAATGCATGATAATGCACGACCGCACACCGCAAGAGTTGTAAGACAGACTCTCGCCGCAGCTAACATCAATGTCCTGCCCTGGCCTGCTCAGTCGCCAGACTTGAACCCGATTGAGCATGCATGGGATATGCTACAGAGAAGAGCTCTGCCGAATATGGAGGGTATCCAGTCGCAAGAAGACCTTTTTTTGTTGTTGCAACGAACATGGGCTGCCATTCCACAGCGTGATTTGGATGAACTCATTTTGAGTATGCCAAACCGATGTTCTTGTGTTGTTAGTGTTCGCGGTAGAAACACGGATTATTAATTGTTTAAGTTACCCAATAAAATTTTAAAGAAAACTGTTATTTCAGTCTTTTTTTCGAACTTTTGTGTTAGTGGTTCAAATGTCAAAAATCCCTTTATTAGGAAAATGGCAAATTTCTTTATTAATGCAAAGGTGACTTGGTTTATCGTTACTGTGACAAACGAAAACACTTTATTTGATGAATCCTTAAAGAAAATTTTAATTAATATCAATCAGGAGAAAAGTTATTGCAAAAATATATGTTGATCCCTAGACACTTTTGATGTGTGTATTTGTTACTTACTTGATAATAATAATTATGTTTTTGTTCATAACTAAAACATCATTTTCCAGATGAATAGGAAAATGTCTATTTCCTGATGCTGCTCTAATATTTTGAGATTTCCTTTCCAAAGAAGGAAAACATTTTATCTCTACAATAGCATTTTCTGCTTCTATAATACCTGTAACAAACAAAACTTTTTTGTAACATACATCCATATTATAAATGCGAAAGAAACTTATCTATTGATAGATTGAACCTTTGAGAAGGACAGGATACTTTTCATTCCAAACATCCACGAGGGCGGAACCGCAGGCGAAAGCTAGTATGTATATATTTTTATTATTGATGATAAACTTACCATCAGGGCTAGCTGCTAAGAATCCAAATTCTTCATCAATAAAAAGACCCGATAGCCATAGTCTTGCCATATTGTTGCATGAACATGCTCTTTGCAACATGTTCGTTTTGCTGTCCATACATCATATCTTTAGTACAAATATCATTTTTGTAGAGAACGCATTTCACATGATTGTGACATGGTGTGGCATTACGACGTTTGCAAACCTGAAATGAACAAGTAAACACCATATTCATGTACTGTTTTGTACTGTGGCTTCATAGAAAGTAAGAAAAAATAACAGGATTGCTAATATCTTACCATTCCAAACTGGCTTGCTGTCAGACGAACAGATCTGTATGTGACGTACATGTCATTATCATGTTGCCCCACAGTCGCCTTTTCAATATGTACTATTTGTTGTGGCTCTTCTTGAAAATCAAGCAATTTCAATTCACATTGCCTGTTTAATTCTACCTCATCAATATCGACAGGGTCACTTGCTTCTGGGCCATAGTCCTTATCAGGTTGAGTTTTATTTTTTTCAGTAAAAAGCCGTTTTCGATTCATTGCCCGTTGACGCAATCTACTTTTCTCTTTTTGAAGGATATATTTTTTAAAATGTTGTCCAGGGCTCTGTGAAGTTTGTTTTTTCCATACAGTTTGATGCCATTTGTCTCCTACTGAATGAGATAATCCTGAAAAAGCCAAATCATAGTCACATAGGTACCTATTTGTAGCATAAGCTTTTATTGACGACTATTGAAAGTTCTATAATAAAGTCACACAGGCCTCTTTTGTGACAGAGAGATGAAGTCATAGTCCACCATGTGGGTCCAGTATAGGTTGCTAGAGATGTCACATAAAAAAAAAATGTTTTAAAATGTCTATGAAATAACTTATTTACCTGCTATACGGACACGACGCTGATAAGAGCCTCCTTTTCCAAGACTGAGTCGTTTTCCACAATTGAATTTATTAATCACACTCATAAAATTTTCTGCAACATTTGTTGTCTCGTTAGACAACCGTCCAGCTTTCAAAGCAATTTTCTCAGTTGCAGCATAAATAAGAGCCCAGATCTCTGGTGCTGTATTTTTTAGGATTTCTACTTGGTTGTCTTGCTGTTTATTCTCACCGGGTGGTAATTTCTTCACTGAACAATAATATTCCTTACATTTTTCATGTTTTCCAAATACATGAAGCGGACCATTCCTTAAATCATCAGCCATTGAACCCGGCTGACTGCTATTGTAAACTATAATTTTTCGTGCAACTAGTGTTAATTTCGTTAATTTGGGCTTCAAAATATTTCGTCCGTAAAGAGGGAGTTTGGTATTACCTAAAATCTTAAAAAAATATATATTCACATATGAACATAAACAAATAAAGTGTGGGTCAGTGGGTCGTCTTAGGGACGGGGTGAAACATTTCTTTTATAGTTACTAAATCCTACTTTATTTATATTATTTTATGTATACATTATATAATATAAATTTTATAAGTGGCTGTTTACCTTGTAGAGTGCACTTGTGTAGTTTTTTATAACATGATTCTTGCATTCTATTTTCTTTATTTGGTTTCCATATGACACCTTTTCTTTCAAGTTTGCAAACACTGAAGAATCCCCATCTCCTATAAAATGAAGATACCGAAGCTTATGCGTTTTCTCACTCCGTTGAAAGCCTTCAACAATTATATCAGATTCCATTGCAGTAGATGTCCCAGTAAAGTTTTTGCAGCAACCATGACTCTTCGAGTCTATACCTGTTCGCTCATAATACTGGCATGTATAACAATATTTATTCCTGACACCAAGATAAAGACATTTCTTGGTCTCCTTTCCAATAATGCAGGCCTAAAATAAAAGTTAGGTTTTGTCAAAAACAAACTTCATTTCAACACTATTATCAAGCAAAAGTATGGTATCCAGTCGGGACTTACCATTCCGGATGAAGAATCAAAGTTGTGACCGTATGACCTCTTTAACCATCCTCCATCTACGTATACAGTAGTGTATGGAATACCATCTGAAGAAACATTTCCTTTTTCAATAGCAATGGACCTTTCTTGCTCACCGGCTTTCTTTATTTCTTCGGTCAAATGTTCATACCATACAAAGCCCAATTGTTTTTCAATTGAACGGAATAACTTTCCTGTCATTGTTGGTATATCCATCAGACTTGTGATGTGTGCTGCTTACGTGTAGTAACTTCCAGCAGTCACAGTTGCCCATACAAATGCGGTGTTTAATTTTCTGTTCCTTCTCTGTACTTTGTTGCCATGTTTCATTACACATGCTACATTTAAATGTTAACACACTATGGAATCCTTTCCGTTGTTCACAAACATACTCAATTTGAGATGATTCACAAGACTGACGATGTTTTTCCATTTGAAATGCCCATTTGATCACATGTTTCAAGTCAACAATACGGTACACTGACAAACCGGATAAGTTGTCACTTGAAGTTCTTTCCACAGTTAGTTGATAAGCTTCAGTGTCTGGATCGGGTTGTGGCCAATCGATATCAATAGTCTCTTCTTGCTCTGTAACAGATTCAACTGCATTACAGCTAGAGCTGCAGGCTGTGGCTTCGTAACGAATTTTTGGTATAGTCCGCGAATAGGTTTTTATTTCGGGCTTATCTTGAGCTTTGGAAAGGTTGAACAGCTGATGATGATCTTGAGTTGTGTGTGGGCTGAAATAAAAGATAAATAAATGAAATAAAAGTTACTAAAAACAATGTTGAGAACAGAAAAAATGTTGATAGGTCTATACTTTTCCATATTAAGGCAGCCCGTGGTTTGTTCTAGTTCCTTCTGTTTCTTGTAACGCCATGCTTCCGGCCGGCTGCAATTCGTTAAAACATACTCTCATTACATAATACTATTCGTAAACTAAACTTTGTTTTTTCATAGTAAAGAAAAAATGGCGGCAAACGAAGACAACGCGAGCCATGAATATCGAATCTACCACACTCATAATATACTTACGTCAATCTGACTCGAAATCTTATAGGAATCTAATTTACTCACTAGAATTTATCATCACAATTTCCATTATGCATTTTGAATGCTGCATACACCTTCTTCCGTGATTTCCGTGGCCCCGAATACGCGTGTCGCTTTTACGCTGATTTGTTAGTCTGGTTTATCTTAGGCATAATTGCAATTCAATCTGTAATCAAAAATAATAATGAAACACACCAGCAAATGTATCTTAGATATGAAATACTTAAAAAAATCGTATAATTAGTCTGAATGAAAAGCACCATATATATCATCGTCCAAGCACCATATATGTCATGTCTTAAACCGTATATCTGGAATGTTCGTGGGAATAGTGGGTGGTCACGTGGCCACGCCTAGGTTCCTGTAAATCAAAATGGCGGCCGTTGCGGCTACAACGCGCATAAATCTCATATCGATTCCATTAATTTCGAAGTCCTCGCGTCTCACGTTTCACCCCCGTACCAAATCCCGCTCATCAAACTCCCCCCGCACCGAACCCTGCACCTCAACAGCCCTTACATCCCTACCCCGCCCGTAAAACATCCCTTGCACCGCGCCCCGCACCTCAACAGCCCTTGCACCACACCCCGCACCCCGCTCCTCAACATCCCTTGCACCCCACCCCGCACCTCAACAGCCCTTGCACCGAACCCCGCTCCTCATTCTTCCGCCCCGCGCCCAGCCGAAAATTACCGTTCGATATTGTCGGGCGCGGGAGGGTAGGTACGGGAGGGAAGATGTGGGCGCTCTTTGATAATGCGTCGATAAACCTATAAATAATGCTAGATGCAAATATGCAGGGCGCATGCGTGAAATCGATCGCCAGCAGTTTTGCCGCAGCCCTTTGGTGTGACCCGGCCGCCCCAGTCTTCTTCGGTTCGGACTAGTGATCGGTCGTTCGATATTTCATGCGTTGACTCGCATATATTTCAATGGTAGGAACTTAATCACTAGTAGTGAGTTTTGGTCTTTGTGCGTAGTGAATTGTGTGTGATAATAATGCTAACACGGACTCTTTTTTATTTACTTTGTGAGGTGATCGATTATAGTTCTAGTTCTTAGCGTGTATACCTACAATTTGAAGAATTGCGGATTAAGAATTTTGTTCGTGAAAGAAGCTGACCGCGCAGGCAAAAACCTGGATTTCAAAATGGCTACCGAAAGCGCATAGAAATATCCCAGAAGCACCGCGCATGCAAATAATTCTACTTATCTGTTTGGGACTTTGGGAGTGACTAATTTTCTCCATTTCGGGCAAGTCGTGCGTTGAAGTTTACCAGAGCTACTGCACCAAAGAATATTCTGTTCAAATATGAAATGATACCAAATGTGATGTGTTTATGCGTGATATATATAATTAAGTGACAATAGTGCGAATAAAATTATAATTTTCTGGAAAGTTCGTGGGAGTTGCGGGTGGGCCTACGCCTAGGTACCAGAAACCTAAGATGGCGGCTGATGGCGGGTAACGCAGCTGCAGCGCGCATGCGTGACATCGATCGCTTGAAATTTAACAGCGACCATTTGCAATTGCAGTCTCTTCGGTTTGGCTAAATGATTGGTGGTTTGGTACCTACTTCACTTCACGTGTCCCTATTCTTCAAAAGTAGAAATGGATCAATTTCTAATAAGATTACCGTGAAGTGATACCTAAGTGTGTGATATTGCACTAACAGTGATTCCTTTTTTGGACGAAGTCGCACGACGTCCGCTACGCGTAGCGTCCTTTTATGGCCCTATTGTATTTGGAAGATTCATTTTTTCAAATCAATCGCACCACGGCCGTCGGCCTTCATATTTTACGATTAGTCGCTCTGCGTCCGTCAGTTCAGTACAGTCAAAACGCAAAGTGTTATTTGAAAATAATATTATTTTCCTATAATAGGGTTACTTGTAATTCGACGTATATCCGTCAGAAGCTGATAGGGGGGCAAAATGCAACAAATTGAACATTTTAACCATCTGACTAAAGCCGCCACTATACTCGCAATAATATTGCCAATACATACAACATACATACAATATTCAAAATAGATATAATAGATAAAATCCATCTCCTGATAAGTCTGCTCGCCTAGTACGATGCTTCACAAAATGTTAATTTGGTATGTGTGATATTTTTCTAATCACAAGCACTTTTATCGTTGAGTGTACTCTAGGTAGAACGGCTGTAACGCGACAGATCCGAGACAAAATGCATCTTCGTGAATACAATAGGGCTATATAAACGGACGTAACGCGTAGCGGACGCAGTGCGACTCCCTCCTTTTTTGTGATAATAAAATTTTTAGTGTAGCGTGGTGTGGTGTGTGAATTTATTTGCATTTTCAGTGAGTGTTTTTTGGATTCGAAGTTCTTTGTGTACCTAATGTGTTTCTGTTTTGGTCATCTATGGAACGCTAAAACGTTTTTTTCAATCGCGTTAAAATGGTAGCCGAGCAGCAGCTTTGTGTCTAACTGACATTGTAAGTATTTCATAGCATTATTATAGATTCTTCATTTTGTGGTTCTGAATTGTCTGAATGGTGTATGAAATCGGACAAATTATAGTGTCGTGGTGATTCAAGATGGCCGCCAATGACATTGCACCCACGCGCCCAAGGATTACGTACACGGACCGCGCTTGCGTTAGTGTTCGAACCAAACCTATTTATGTAATTGATTACCTAGGTACCTACCGAGTTTAACAAGTTAATAAATTAATACCTGTCTATCATTATCTTGAAACAAACTCGTCAGCAAATTTTACATTAAATTCAATTTTATTATTCATCAACCAACTAGTATTGCATTTAGGTTTTTTGTTATTCAATAGCGCTTTTTTTCTCAACACATCTGACATTGGCAGAATTGCCGACATCGGCTTGCCCTAGAAAAAAATAAAACAGAATTGATAATAAAACAAATAAGACAAATTGCTTCTTAACATCTCATGAGCTCGTAAGTCCTGGGAGTTCAAGATGGCAGACTGCTAACGTGTGCGCGTCGCAGTTGCATCACGCATGCATGCGTGATATCGATTGCTTTATAATTGTACAGCGGCCATTTGTAATCGCCCACCTCTCACTCACGGCACGGCTTCGGGCTTAGTTAGTCCTTTCCGGGTCGTAGTAATGGTCGGTCGTTCGGTAGTTCATAATCCGTCTCTGCGTTTCAGTGGAGGAAATAAACGAAGACTCCTCTCAATTAGATTATTGTAAAAATGTGGAATAATGTGTGTGTGATAAAATGGCTGCAGCGCAGCTCTTTCCTTTGCAAGTAACATTGTAAGTATGTATTTTATAGAATTATGAAAATTCTGGATGGTTTGATTGGTGAAGAAAATGTTAAAAACATCAACGTCTAGTTTCTTTGAGTCGTTATTTAAGATGGCCGTCGCTGCCATTGCAACACGCGTGTCCAAAGTGCAAACCGCGCATGCGTCAGTTGTCGATCGAAAAGCTTCAAACTACAAAGTCTCGGGAGCTCAAGATGGCGGCACATCTGCGCGTGACGCACTGACGCAGCTGCATCACGCAGGCGTGAGCGGCCATTTGCAATCGCCCACCTCTCGCCAAGTCCTTTCTGGTTCGTAGTAGTGATACGTATTTCGGTAGTAATCCGTATCTGGGTTTCAATTTCAATATTGAGGAAATAAACAAAGGCAAGAGGCTAGTTGGCGTTAAGAAAAATACCTTATTGTGAGCAAAAAGTGTCAAAATCAACTTAACGGTGTTAATAGTTTTATATTAATTTATATTTTTGAGAAACAATTGCGTAAAAATAAAGCCATTGGTCAAGTGGCATTGAACGAGAATTAGAGCGAGACTCGTCATAACTTTCAGACGACAGTTTCAAATTGTAAATAGAAACAAACTTTATATGTCAGACATGAAGTTGCATTTGCAATAGGTACCACTAAACATCGAAAATAATGGTGCTGAAAAGAACAACACTGATTGGTAGTTTGTCCCTCTCGCACAATGTGGCTGGGCTCATTGTAAAATGATTACTTATAAAAATGATTTTCTTTTCGAAAAGTTCTCGAAATAACTAAATTTCATTGGAGCGGCCATTACGGAATTCCCCGATTTGACAACCAACATTAAATTGCGTTATAAAATGGATAAATTAGTTCCGTTAATGTTAATATTTCGCAGAAAATTGATATTTATATAAGGTAAATAAACCACAAGAAACATTAGGTACCTACTACCTAATTGATTTCTCAAAAACTGTCAACTAGCTTACTGGCATGCTGAATTTAATAATCATCATCATTTCAGCCCGGAATCACCCACTGCTGGGTATAGGCCTCCCCTTTCTTCTGCCACACTTCCCGGTTCTGTGCGTCTCTCTTCCAGGTGTTCCCGTGACTTTGACGATATCGTCAACCCAAATAGACCTAATATATAAATAGAATGTAATAATAACATACATTTAAATAAGATAAATTAAGCCAAAAATCTTATGAGCTTCAGAACTCGCAAGTCCTGGGAATTCAAAATGGCGGCCAACGTGCGCGTGGCGCAGTTGCATCACGCATGCGTGATATCGATCGCTTTAATTGTACAGCGACTATTAATTTGTAATCGCCCACCTCTCTCGCTTAGTCCTTTCCGGATCGTAGTAGTGATCGGTCGTTCGGTAGTTTATAACCCGTCTGTGTTTCAATGGAGGAAATAAACAAAGACACTTTCCAATTAGATTATTGTGAAAATGTGGAATAATTTGAGTGTTATAAAGTGGCTACAGCGCAGCTCTTTCTTCAACAACTCACATTGTAAGTATTTCTAGAACAATGTATATATTCTGCGTGAAGGGATCGGTGTTAGGAAAGTTAAAAAGCAAAAATGATAGTGTCGAAAGGTAGGGTCATTGAAGATGACCGCTGATGCCGTGACAAAGCGTCTGTCAAAAGTGCAGGCCGCGCATGCGCCAGTAGGTATTCAATTCAAACTGCTTCATGTCGACTCCATATACTTAGTTTCTTTTATTTTAATATGACGTAAGTAAACGTGATTCCGATATTCTATTTGCGGAAACAATTTCATTTAGTTTGATTTTGCAACTATTATAATTTGCATAGGTACCGAGTGTTTCAACAAGACAATTTTAAAATATGATAAATTGGGACTCCCAAATGCCGGGAGTTTAAGATGGCGGCCAATGATTCGTGTAAGATATTGAATCTATTGTAGTTGTTTTTTGTAAAGAATCATCGTAATGGAACGCTCGTGCTTCTTAAATATAATCGCGATAAATTTGGTTTACGTTACCTACTAAATACTAGATTCTATGATTGGTGAAAAACAATTAAGGAAAGTGTTGTAAGGGCGGGGGGGTAATATTTGATGACCGCCGATTCGGTGTTATCGGAATACGTCTGTCCAAAAAGCACACAGAGTGTGCATCATAAATTGCGACCAAAATACTGGGAGTTCAAGATGGCTGCCGATGTGAGCGTTCCGCATTGACGCAGCTGCACCACGCAGGCGTGAGCGGCCATTAGCCATCGCGCATATCTCGTCCAGTCATTTCAATAACAACAGGCCCGTTCAGCGCAGTTAGTAATCGATTCAAAACTCTTTGTGTAGGCATTATAATTTGGCAACTATTATATTTTGCATATTCAGTGTGACAACAAGATAATTTTGAAATAGGATAAATTGCGTTATGAGCTTAAACTTCCCAAGTCCCGGGCGTTCAAGATGGCGGCCAACGTGTGCGCGTCGCAGTTGCATCACGCATGCGTGATATCGATCGCATTAAAATTGTACAGCGGCCATTTGTAATCGTCCACCTCTAGTCCTTTCCGGGTCGTAGTAGTGATCGGTTCTGCGTTTCAAAGGAGGAAATAAATAAAAGCAATTCTCCTAATTTTATTAGATACCTACTGTGGAAGTGTGAAATGATTTGTGTGTAATATTTAACCCTTAATTGGGCATGGCGTGTGTGCGTTCTACTCGGTTTTATAAACCTAGTGGGAATTTTTTATTTAGGAATAAGATTAAAATTCATTTTTTTGTTTTTATTTTTTTTTATTATTTAAATAAAAAAACAACGTGGGAAATATACTCCTACTGCAAGTGTAGGGCTAAATGAAGGGAGCTCTATGTGGGAAATAATCTACATGTTGGAGAGTGCTGGTGTAGAATGATAATTCTCAAAGCATGGAGCAGCGCATAAGGATACCAAACATATGGAACAAGAATATTTTGTCCTCTGCTCTTTTGCCCGGGTGCTACAGAATCGACACCTTCTATATTTACTAATGCGTGGCATATGTAGTCCAACATTTGATAAACGGGTCTCATCTGGCACACCATAACAGCCTCCTTTTTTCGCTCCTGGTAGAAAACTGTTCATCAAGAGGCTGAATAACTATTTGAGAGCTTGCACTGGAAACAGGCATTCCATCAGGAAAGTAATCACGTGGGGTACATTCAGGCCTGTTGACAAGTACTTGTTCATCTGCATATTGCACAGTTTCAGCTGCGTCTGTATTTATTTCACCTGGAAAAATAAAGGTACTATAAAACTAAGCACTGAAAAAATTCTATTCTTACCTAATTGTTCAATAAATATCTACTTACCACTCAAAATAGCAATCAAGTCGTCTTGAGAAAATGATTTTTGAATTTGGTCTAACATTGTATTCATATATTATGTGATACATCATCTACTATGGGATGTTCATCTTCACTAAGATGGTCAGATTCGTCGTCTTCTGAAGACATCAATATTGACAGTGCCCTTTCCACATTTTCTCCCTTTGAGAGATCTAGTATTTTTCTCTGAAACACATAATTATGTTAGTTGTATATTTTCGTATTAGCTAAAATTAGAGTCAGTTGTGGTCTAAAGTATTATAATTCCCACAAGTTTTGAAGCACAATAATTACACTGATATTGAAACAATCACAAAAAATAACATTGATATCCATAAAACAACTCAAAACCTACAAATAATACTAAATAAAATAAACTTACCACATTTTTCCGCGACATTATAATTTTTTTTTGTATTTGCACTACAATTTTTAGTTCACAACTCAACGAAAACAAACAGCCGGTTTTTTGACTGCCCACAGATAAAAAATTCTGTTACGTTCCGTTTCAACTTCGACGTTAGGGTGAAGACACATTGTTTGTTCGTATAATAATTGACATATTGTGGGATTCATGTAACTTTTGACGGCATAGAGACACTTAAAATGATGTGGGAAGTATTCTCCTTTAGTCCAATTAAGGGTTAATCTAGTGTATTGTTGTTTTTTTGATAAAACTTTAGTTTGTTTATGATGGTTCCTTGTGTTAAAAAAAATGTAGAGTAATCATAATAGAACGCTCATGCGTCTTAAATTAATCTCGATAAAATGGTCGCAGCGCAGCACTTTCATTTCCGACCCACGTTGTAAGTATTTTATGGAATAATCTTAAATACTAGATTGTATGATTTGTGAAAAACAACTAAGGAAAGTGTTGTAGGGTGTTGGGGGTAATTTTTGATAAATCCAAAAAGCACACAGCGCATGCGTCATAAATTGCGACCGAATACAGGGAATTTAAGATGGCGACCGATGTGCGCGTTCCGCACTGACGCAGCTGCATCACGCAGGCGTGAGCGGCCATTAGCAATCACGCACCTCTCGTCTACTCGTTTCCGGTTCGTAGCAGGTACCTACCTACTTAGTGATCGGTAATTCGGCAGATTATGATCCGTGTCTGCCCTTTGAAGGAAACAAACAACGGCTTGTTTATAATGTTGAATTTAATAAATACACACATCAAAAGTGTCTAGGGATCAAGCATTTTTATGCGGATTTCTTGAGATTGAGATGTGGCTTTGTAATAAATTTATGATTTTATAAATTTATATGGATCCTTTTTGGTGCATTTCATAATTTGAATCAGGAACTGTGAATCAAATTCGAGTAAAAGATGAAAATCAGCTGTCAATATTTTCTCTATAAAAACATACAACGCATTGAAGACATTATTAGTGCTACTGTTTCCCTACTACTGATTAAAACCAACGTTATTATGGAGCGGCGACGTCATTTAAGCAGGGAAGAAATGCTCAGAGCCGTGGGAATGATAGAAGCTGGTTCCCGGCAACGTACTGTGGCTTTAGCTCTGAATACAAGTCAGAGTGTTATCAGTCGACTTTGGACACGTTACCGAAGCACTGGTACCGTGGCTGAGCGCCATGGAGGACGGTATCGCTGCACCACACGGAGACAAGACCGATACATTCAAATCTTAACTCGAAGAGCTCCAACAATAACCGCCATGATGTTAGCCGTGAGGCTTCATCACTCTTCAGGGAACTTAATTAGCGACCAAACAGTCAGAAACCGCTTGCATGAAGTGAACCTTCATTCCCGAAGACCGCTACGGGTACCACCTATAGCAATGCACAATCGTAGGATTCGATATCAATGGGCTCTTGAACACAGAAATTGGGCAGAAGAACAATGGCGTTTCGTGTGCTTTTCTGATGAGTCTCGTTTTGGTATGAGACCGGATACAAGACGTATACGACACTGGAGAACCCCTGGACGCCAACAGCGATTAAAATCCTGCCAGGAAGTCCATCCTTATAGTGGTGGAACCATCATGGTATGGGCGGGTATTTGGATCGGCGGAAGAACTGAGTTGATTTTGGATCAGAGGCAACCTCAACGCTCAAATTTATGCTGAGACGATTGTATCAGACGTCATCGTTCCTCTACAAGTGCAAATCGGTCCCTTATTTCAGTTAATGCATGATAATGCACGACCGCACACCGCAAGAGTTGTAAGACAGACTCTCGCCGCAGCTAACATCAATGTCCTGCCCTGGCCTGCTCAGTCGCCAGACTTGAACCCGATTGAGCATGCATGGGATATGCTACAGAGAAGAGCTCTGCCGAATATGGAGGGTATCCAGTCGCAAGAAGACCTTTTTTTGTTGTTGCAACGAACATGGGCTGCCATTCCACAGCGTGATTTGGATGAACTCATTTTGAGTATGCCAAACCGATGTTCTTGTGTTGTTAGTGTTCGCGGTAGAAACACGGATTATTAATTGTTTAAGTTACCCAATAAAATTTTAAAGAAAACTGTTATTTCAGTCTTTTTTTCGAACTTTTGTGTTAGTGGTTCAAATGTCAAAAATCCCTTTATTAGGAAAATGGCAAATTTCTTTATTAATGCAAAGGTGACTTGGTTTATCGTTACTGTGACAAACGAAAACACTTTATTTGATGAATCCTTAAAGAAAATTTTAATTAATATCAATCAGGAGAAAAGTTATTGCAAAAATATATGTTGATCCCTAGACACTTTTGATGTGTGTAGGTATGTGTTGTTTTTTGTTGTTGTGAAAACATTCGTTTTTGAATATAGTAAAATCATTATGATAGAACAAGCGTGCGTCTTTAACCAATTGTGTTAAAAGTGGCCGCAGCGCAGAACTTTCTTTTAGGACTCACCTTGTAAACATATTTCATAGAATAATGGTAGGTATATCTTGGATTGTGAGATCGGAGTCAGTAAAGTTAATCACACAAAGGATAATGTCGTGAGGTACGGTCCTTTAAAAGATGGCGGCCGATGCCATTAAAACACGCCCGTTCAGCACATGCGTTAGTAATCGATTCAACTCTTTGTTTAGGTATTTTAATTTGGTTTTATATATTGCGTATTGAGTGTCACAACAAGATAATTTTGTAATAGGATAAATTGGTCAGAAAATCTTAGGAGCTTAGAATTCCGAAGTCCCGGGCGTTGAAGATGGCGGCCAAAGTGTGCGCGTCGCAGTTGCATCACGCATGCGTGATACCGATCGCTCTAAAATTGTATAGCGGCCATTTGTAATCGCCCCCATTGATCACATCTCTCGCTCAGTCGGTCAGTCCTTTCCGGGTCGTAGTAGTGATCGGTCGTTCGGTAGTTTAAAACCCGTCTCTTCATTTCGATGAAGGAAATGAATAAAAGCAATTTTCCTAATTAAATTACTTTGGAAGTGTGAAATGATTTGTGTGTGATTGAATCTAGTGTATTGTTTTTTTTTTTTTGTGAAAACTTGTCTGTGTTGGTCCTTTATGTTAAAAAACATGTAGAATCATCATAATAGAACGCTCATGCGTCTTACATTAATCTCGGTACAATGGCCGCAGCGCAGCACTTTTGTTTACGACGCACAATGTAAGTGTTTTATAGAATAATCTTAAATACCTACTAGTTTGTATTATTGGTGAAAAACAACAAGGGTGAGTGATGTAGGGGGAGGGGGAGAATTTATTTTAGATAGCCGATTCGATGCTTTCGCATTACGCCAGTCCTAAAAGTACCTACATCGTATGCATGCGTCATAAATTGCGACAAAATACCGGGAGTCCAAGATGGCAGCCGAAGTGCGCGTTCCGCACTGACGCAGCTGCATCACGCAGGCGTGAGCGGCCATTTGCAATCTCTCGTCCAGTCGTTTCAGGTTCATAGTACTTATTGATCGGTAATTCGGTAGACTATGATCCGTCTCTGCCTTTCGGAGGAAACAAACAAAGGCAATTCCTAATTAGATTAATGTGGAGGTACGAAGTAATTTGTGTGTGATGTTGAATTTAATTAAAGTATATTGTTTTTTGTTGTGAAAACTTTAGTTTTTGTACCTAGGTATATAGTAAAATCATGATAATAGAACACTGGTGTTTCTTAAATCAGTCGTGTAGGTATTTTAATTTGGTTTTAGGTATATTTTGCATATTGAGTGTCACAACAAGATAATTTTGTAATGGGATAAATTGGTCAGAAAATTTTAGGAGCTTAGAATTCCGAAGTCCCGGGCGTTCAAGATGGCGGTCAACGTGCGCGCGTCGCAGTTGCATCACGCATGCGTGATACCGATTGATCTATAACTGTACAGCGGCCCTTTGTAATCGCCCGCCTCTCTCGTTCAGTCCTTCCCGGGTCGTACCTACCTAGTAGTGATCGGTCGTCCGGTAGTTTATAAACCGTCTCTGTGTTTTAATGAAGGAAATAAATAAAAGCAATTTTCCTAAATTACTTTAGAAGTGTGGTGTGATATTTAGTCTAGTGTATTGTTGTTCTTTTGTAAAAACTTTAGTTTTGTCTATGATGGTCCTTTGTGTTAAAAATGTAGAATCATTATAACAGAACCCTCATGCGTCTTAAATTAATCCCGGTAAAATGGCCGCAGCGCAGCACTTTTGTTTACGACACACGTTGTGAGTTTTTATAGAATAATCATAAATACCTACTAGATTCTATGATTAGGAATAGGGATATGGATACTTTAGAACTTCGTCCCATTCGCACTTATTCCCATTCGCGGTTAGTCCTATTCGCAGTTAGTCCTATTCGCAGATTGTCCCATTCGCAGTTCGTCCCATGCAAGTAGTTTTTAAGAGAAGAGGTAGGTTTATGGACCAAAATGGGTTGCATTTATAAAAAATCAACAAATAGGTAGGTATAGCAATAAGACATCCAAATTCTATAAGTTAGCAATGTAATATGTAAAATAATAAATCGAATTTGGATGTTTTACTGCTATATTTGTTGATTTTTATAAATCCAACCGATTTTGGCCCATAAACCTACACCTTCCCTTAAAAACTACTTGCATGGGACGAACTGCGAATGGCACGACGTGCTAATGTGAACAGCTGCGAAAGCGGGACGAAGTGCGAATAGGACGAAGTGCGCATAAGGGTGAAAAGTACCCTATGTTCTTCTCCAGGTCATTGTCTACCCATGGGCCAAATTTCAGCCAAATCCCGTCAGCCGTTTTTGCGTGAAACCGTAACAAACAAACTTACTTTTGCATTTATAATATTACTGGCAGCACCCCGCGGTTTCACCCGCATAAGTTTCCCGTGGGAATATCGGGATAAAAACTATCCTATGTCCTTTCCCGGAACTCAAACTAGCTGTAGGTATATCAAGTTTCATCTAAATCGGTTCAGCGATTTAAGCGTGAAGAGGTAACAGACAGACAGACACACCTTCGCATTTAAATATTAGTATGGATAGGAAATTTTGACAAAGTAACAATTGACAAGTTTCTGGAGATTTTGTCACTGAATGTGTCATTTTCGATGTTGTATAAGATAATCACAGTGTTATATCTATTGTTAACAGATATGTATGGATCGCCAACGCACTCCAGCTTCGAGATCTTGGATCCCCATGATCCCACTCTGAGTCGTCTTGCTACGCTTCTCTTCAAGCGTACTAATGAGTACTTGCAAGGCGAAATTGCTTGTGGCGGGGTAAGTTTTTATTAATATTCAATATTTTTATCAGCTCATTTTTACGAGTAGTTCTGACAACTTCGATATTTTATTATTTTCTTCCAGTGTTAAGTATAGGTACCTAAATGAGTTTCAAGTTAATCGGACTGCGCGTTACAATTTTTCCATACAAACTTTGACACCCATTAATTCTGCTTTAGCTGCAAATTACAAACTTAATTATTTACTTATGTAGATAAATATTCCTACCAGAGTTTAAGTTTATTTTAACTCAAAGAATAAGATTATTTATACAAACTAATTCCTCCCTTTCACCCCTTAAAGGTTGAATTTCCAAAAATGCCTACTTAGTGCTCGCCTGCATTATAAAAGGAAACCCTTTTGCAAAATTTTACTTTTCCTGGATCTAATAGTTTGGGCTGTTATAATGTTTGTTTTAATTCTCATTTTTCTTTGTCCTTAGGACCATTACATGTTGCTGGAAGAGATAAATCGTACAGCAATTACCAAGTACACTGACTTGCGTAATCTAGCTGTTAACTTGAACAGGACGCTGACGGAATACAATGATATATGTAAGTATTTTAACACCTATACAACAAATATTAGTATTCTTTCTGTGAAACCATAGTTTTCTTCTCGCACATAGATTCATGTGGATACACCCACAGCAACAGTGAATAACTGTATTTTGTATCTGCTCAAACAGATGGCAGCACCATCAGGCCACTACTTGCTCAAGTAGACGACATCGACGAGATGGTGGCCAAACTTGAGGAGAACGCTTATCGTTTGGATAGCTACACTAAGCAGCTGAAAACCCGCGTGAAGGACATGTACGACACCAAGTAAATGATAAATTGCAGCTTAAAATGTACCAAATTCTGAACCCAGTTCCAATTTATGAACTTTTAAACGGTAGTTGAAGAGTTCAATATCATGTTGCTATATAGACGACTTTCCGCCTCAGGCGCCTGCTCTCAGTGCGTGCCTGAGGGCTTTACTGTTTGGATTACAAAAAATATTACCATCGGAAAGGTACACTTTAGTACCAAATTTTCTAAAAATGTAAAAATTAATCCTCTTCTCTCGTGTCGATATGAGCTTCTGCAAGAACAAAGTCTTTACGCCACGACAAAAAGGTCGTGTCTTAAAGACTTTACACTTCCTAAATTTAGCATCAGAGCTGACTACGCTGCTGGACGTACCTATTAAAATATTTTTAATGTTGCAAAAATAAAAATTCACACAAATTCATTTATTGGACTACGTTCAGAATTGGAACTTGATGTTTTCGAACTAAAAGTAGATTAGGGGAGAACTTAGCTCTCTCATAAATATAATATTATGTGTCTATTGAATAACAGCAACAGAAGGCAAGGCTCTAAGATTGAAAAGAAGAGAGGGTAAGACCCAGATTATGCGTCGGAAATTTTCAAAGAGTTGTATTCCTCGTCTTTTGAGTACCTTTTGACATCCGTAATAGGTTTGTACATTTTCAATACTTGGAATACCGTAAAATAAAAAAGATGTAGGTTAGGACTGTCATCTTGACTGCTGCACGCAGCGTCGGAAGGCGCGATCTTAAAGACGTCGCACCTTGTATGTACACTCGCAACTTCAGAAAAGCTAGCAAAAGTCTCTTTGATTCTCGAATATTACATTTCCACGAGTTCATATTCTCTGCGGAAATATATAATGTTTTTATTAGTTCTTTTCTGTATTTATCTCAGTTAGTATCCACAGAAATGGGATTGCATTCTTGGGGCCTTATGTCTCATGTTGCTCGTCCTAATCTTAACGGTATTTAGCCACGTGTATCAATTTTATTGTGTAACCATTTAATGTTAAGCTGGTATTACTTCGTACGGCATTATTAAGGATTTCTAGACGTGTTACTTTATAATATATTAATGTGCTTGATAACCAAAACACCACAGTATTTAAAGGTAAATAAAACTATGGGCTATAACGTTTCATGTTTACAGTTACGATTTACCGATATATACCGCGTACTATACCTATTGTAATTAATATTTCTGTATTTTAAAGACCCGAACGATATGAAAGCAATTAGAATAGGTGTCTTACATTTTAATCGTTTATCAAAAGTATTGGAGAGGATTACTATAGTTTGGACATTTCGTGTTGTTGGGTTACGATTTACCGATATATATATACCGCGTACTATATTGCAATTAATATTTCTGTATTTTTAGACCCGAACGATATGAAAGCAATTAGAATAGGTGTCATACATTTTAATCGTTTATCAAATGTATTGGAGAGGATTACTATAGTTTGGACGCTTCGTGTTTTTGGGTAACGGTTTACCGATATATACCGTGTACTATATTGTAATTAATATTTCTGTATTTTAAAGACCCGAACGGTATGAAAGCATTTAGAATAGGTGTCTTACATTTGAAACGTTTATCAAACGTATTGTTGACGATTATTATAGCGTGGCGCAACAAACATAAATAGTTAAAAACGATTGCCCTTGGTCTCGGTCTTTCGAATGTATCCGCGTTTCCAATAGTTGTTAAACAAAAAAAAAAAAAAAAACAAAAAAAAACATGATCTATCTTATTAAATTAAATTATTTCTCTGCCAAAAACAACATTTTATTTTATCATCTAGGTTTACAAATAAAAATGAAATTATATTCGTTGGCGTTCTGGCGGAACCGATTTGGCTATTTTTTGTTTTATAATGTTCGTAGTCTAGTTATATATAAACATATAAGTAAACCATATACGCGTATATTAAAAATAATATAGGAAAGAAATATATACTAGCGAAGAGCGATCACATAGTTAAGGAAAACCGCGTAAGCGCGAAGGTATTTTATAATTAATATAGGTATTTAATAGGATAATAAGGGCCGCTTTTACCACAAATATCTAAATGCGTTTATTTGGGACACCCACAGGAAAACAAACAACAAAAAAAGAACACTAAATCTAACAAAATCATGAAAACGACAAAAAATAAATCCTTTTTTTTTCATTCGACCTTTTAAGTTTATCTAAGCTTAAAATTAACAAAAAAAACCAAGACCTCTGTTTCTGTTATCATCAAACGATCGTCAAAAATGGAACGATGATTTAAATTCGTTTAGCGCTCTACGTACAGCCGCGGACAATAGCGGTCGACCACTATTCACCCTTATGTCCTTGGTAATAAGGTTGAAAAGTGGTCCACCGCCAGAGCCCACGATGGTACCTATTGAGAGATTTGTGGTGCAAGCGGGCCTGAGACTTTAAGGGAAAAATATGTAAATATAAAGCAACCGAACAAAGAACAACTATTAGAAATAATTAGGGCAATATTTTCGATTTATATCGAAATTAACCTAATTATGTAAGATGATATAAGCAAGTTTCAGTCGACTACCATTTAATGCGGCGTCTAGTAGTTATATAATTCAAGATAAATATAAGTTTCGTATAATAAATGATTAAGTACAATAGGTATAAGAACGTCTACAGACTCAGTTTTCAATATTGATTGATAAGTTAATACATACATATAATCACAACCTATGTTAAGAACTCATTGTATAAGTTTATGAAATTCCGTAACATTTCACCGATATTGTAGTTTTAAAACGTCTTTTTAAAATAGTGCTAGGTTCAAAAAACAAATATTTTCTGTATCGACCATAATAATTAAATGCAGCGATAGTACAATTAAGATAAAGTACACAAATGGTAATAGTAAATTAAGTATAATAAAAAATGAAGTATCTGTCGTTCTTCCTACATTATTTAGTAAGTTTACAGTTTCGCTCTTAGCACCGAGGTGCAAGAGCTCGACGAGAAACCATATTCGCTGCAATCAGTAGTAATTAGTTGTAAGACTTGATTACGTCATATATTGGTGGCTATAGTTTAGTTGTGGGTAGTTGACGAGTTATAGCGTAGCGGTGGGAGGTTTCATTATATTTAGTATCGTTCTTATCCTGGTATTTTAGGGTTCAACAAGATGTCTGCACCTTATGAAAATTACACTCTTTAAAAAAAAATGTCATATTCTAAATATAGCTTCTCTAAACACATCATTCGTCATTAAAGGCTTTGCTACTCAATTTGCTAACTTTGGAAACTCGTCAAACATTGCACCCATACTCTCCTTTTGATTTGAACAGCTTTGTTTATTTAGAACATTGTTTATTTACCTTGTGGTAGAGCCTAGCTGTGGCCTGCACAGGGCCGCAGCTTGTCGCTGGGCTGGCTCGAACCGGGAAGTACCACGCTCTCACAGACAACCGGCGTGACGTGGCGACGTTGTGTTGCTGCGACATGTTTGGTCAGTGACGAGTACCGGAAGCCCATTCCGCTCCCTTCGCTAATATCCCTTCTCCCGTCGAAGCACCCTATCCAATTACTAATCCAACATTGTCCGCTGGACGATCCTTTTTGATGCGAAATACATTTACTTCTACGTGTGAAAAGTGGAATAATTTTTTCCTATACCGGCTCTCGACGGTGCACGATTTGAAAAATAAAACATTTTATTTAAACAAAAACAATATTTTGTTTGTTCTTATAAAATAAGAAGACAGCATTATAATGTCAGATGCGCGCCAAAATCTGTTTAATATTTTTTGAGACCCGTGGTCGTTTGAAAATAAAATTTGCGTGCGCGCATTCGTGTAATTGCGGTGCCATTCCTCCTCCATCCTCTGATCATTTCTTTCCATCATTAATCTGCCGGGTGGAGTTTGAATTGGCTTCCCACCGCTCACCCTTATTGTATTTAATGTTACGTAGGTATATTATAATGATAGTTGTCATAATCAACTGGCGAGATTTTGGAGTATAGCTGAATGAGCATATTATTGTAGTGAGTATATAGTCCTTGTATGTAAGTTAGCACACCCTTTGGGGTAATAAGAGCGTGTATTCAAAGTACGTCATAAGTCACCCAAACTCGTTTTAGTACTTTAGGTATAGTTATGTGTGGTTAATACTAGGCAACATATTTTAGTATATACCTACCTAACTGCAAAGTTTTGTTGCAACTTCGATTTTTGATCTCTATATTTTTATTAAGAGCCATGAAATTAAATATTTTTGTCCAAAAACCTCGTACCGGCTTTTAAAAACTAAATTAAAATTATTCCAAAATGTTATACATATAACACTTAAGATACTATATTCTAAAAAAATACCGAAACACGACATTTCTAACCGCCACTCCCATCACGGAACATGCAAAAAAAATGCAAAGGAATTTTAACAGCTCGGCTCTGATAAGTTTGAGATGTTCGTCAACATCATCGTGGGCAGCTTTGTTCTACCCGCTGCTGAGTTCAGGCCTCGTCGCTTCGTGTCACCGTCCTTTGCAGGTCCACCAACCCCATGTGCTAGCTGTTCAAAAACTCAGTTATTCAAATTAGGCCAACAATCAGGAATTTTATAACATCGAAATTACATAAGACTGTCCCCCTAAACGTCTCGCTCTTTACTGTTTGTCTGCTAACACTCGTACAGGCTCACCCTAAGTATATATTCCACCTCCATTACAAAGCCGCTTCACATATTCCAACTTCTTGGACCTCCTTTGTCAGATTTCTGAATTATGGACTCTTTCGATGGAAACATCTCATAACTATTTATGGTAATTTTTATAAATTAAATTCTCTATTCAACGCATTGCAGAAATTTACTGAAAAGTCATTGGGTTATTTGTGAAGTAATATTTATTTGTTTAATAAATATGTATGTATGTAGGTTTCTTACCATGCTCCTTCACCCCATCCGGGTGAAGAGATGCTGGTCACAAAAAGTCAGCGCAATCATAGCAGTATTAGGCAGGTAGGCTTAACGGTAGACCTCTTGAGGCATCGAGAAGCCTACAAGTAAGATGTAAAATTAATTAAATATAGGTAAGTTAGGTACCATAAAGCAACGTAGTTAACAAAAAAGTTAGAGAAGTGTAAACAGTTCATTACGGACAATTTATTTAAGTATGTATTTAACTAGTAGGTAGGTACAGTATCGAATCGTTCGTTTTCGTCGGAATCGTATCGTTGTTTATGTTAAATAATTGTTTATTTAATATGCATATTAATTAAATCGTGATATATACATTTACATTTATATCGTTAATGAAATCTATATAATATATGTATGTCTATAACGTTGGTAAAATCTTGCATTATTATTTAGTATATTTACACGTTTATAATGTTGATGAAATCTATAGTATAATATTTTTTAAATATTTAGGAAATACTTTGTTTTTATGAACAATACAAAACAACTTGCGGATTCGATTCTGTTTAATATTACCTATACATTAAATTTTCGGAGAAAATAATAGACAGTGTATAGCAAATGTTAGTCTTTTCATTAGTATCATATTTTTATTTAGATTAATGCATTCATTAATTTAATATTCCATATATTTATTTATCTTTCAATAGGTAAGGTAGGTAAATTAATTGTATTTGTAAACCTCTTAAATGTGCTTGCATCGTGTGCACTTTGTAGTTCGTAAGAAATATAACTGGAATATATTTTTCTATTAAGAGATAGGTACATATAATTGACATAATCTTCCTCAATGTGATGAATATGAGCATTAGAGGGTAGGCTGAACGGTAGCCTGCTGGTAATTATTATGTAAATTATTCAATAAAGGAAATGTCATGTGCGGTGTTAAAGTAGTGTTTGTAGGATAAGCGATCTTCCGACAGCAAGTCGAAATCGGTGAAAGTAAGTAACTTATTAGGTTTAGTATTAGAGTATAGGTAAGTAAGATAATTAGGTATATTATTTTATTCATTAATAATTTATTTACGTATGTATACATAAAACTGATAGTTTATTTATTTACTTTGATACCAAGAGTCCTAATTTAACGTTTGTTATGTACCGTAATTTGCGTTCTTACCCATTTTTGTAATACGTTAAACCCTACATTAAACGAACTGTATGTTTTGGTTGACAACTTGTCGGATCGTATTAATTCCTGGTTGAAGGTGAAACTCCAAATATCCAGTATTGTTAAGTTTACAACGTTGGTGAAATCAAAATAATTTCGTACGTATTTCCAAAACAATAAAATAAAATAACTTTTAATTTGACTTAGGTATTATAAATTGTTTCGTTTCAAGTTTTTCGTCGTTTATACCAACACTGATTTCAGTATTTCAAACTACTCTAAATTATTATTGGCGAGCTAAATAAAACAACGCCTAACAAGCAGTCGGTTAAATCTTGGTATTGTTCTTTCATTTTTATCGTAAATTCATATTTATTAAATTTATTTCTCATAATATTAATTAAAATAATTCAAAATCTTAATATTTTAAGGTAATATAACGGAAATATATTTTTCTATTTATACTTAAGTAGTTATAGTCTAGCCATGCTCATTCATCCCTGATGGACAGATGCTGGCTGATCGTGCGAAAAATAGTGCATTAGTAGGTAGGCTTAACGGTAGACCCCCTGGGTACCGAGCGGCCTACTGGTAAGGTATATGTAAATATATTACATAAAACGAATGGAGTACTTGTGCGATATATGAGTAGTGTTTTAGTTTAGGTATTCAATAAAGAGTAGTACAAGTAAGATGTAAATATAACAGAAAAAGTTTACATTGTGCGATATAAGAGTAGTCTAGCGTAGTGTATTCCGACCAAGAGTCGGAATCCGGCAGCAGCCGTTTTTAGAATAATTAGAATAATCATCTATCTTTACATTTATTCTACTGATCTATTGTTGAGTCCGACCGGATATCGTTTTTGGTTTTCGGCTAAAAATCCCGTTCGGCCATTTTCGTTTTCTGGTCGATATTTTATTATTATTTTCCGTCAAATTAATATCATCAAAACATTTTTTTTTTTTAAAGAAATTCAATCGTTACAACAAATAACTGTGATACGGCAGTAGCATTGATTTTTCTCGCATATATCAGATCGTTTATTAACAATTAGGTTTAACTGAAAAATTCTTAAGTGATTTAACTTGAAACGGTTAAATCAATAATAATTAAAATATTCACCCTGTGATTATTTTACTTTAGCAACAAAAACTTATCGACAACCAAAAAATTTATTTTTCGTTTGCGGTTTTTAGTTGTACCTTCTCCACATAAATTCAAAGTGCATTGAAGAATTTAAGACACCGACTAGAAGAATCATCAAAATTCGCATAGAAATGCCGGAGATGCAGTACATTTATACATATAACATCGTACATAAGAATAATTACATCATGTATTATATACTAAAATCTTTCTGAAAGTATGTAGATCACATTAGTGTAAGAATGATCAAAATTGGTTCATTAGTTTTTGAGAAAATCGCGGACATACATACGGGTCGAATACAAAACCTCCTTTTTTGAAGTCGGTTAAAAAAGGAAGAGTTTTGTTTTCGTATTCGGCCGAATAAGAAAAAAACATTTTCGGTCGGACTCTTTAATAAATAGGTATATTTCTTCATTATTAATGTGTAGGTACACTAAGTAGGTACGTAGGTAACTGAGAGTGTTATTTACGTTTGTATCGTAGATAAATGTGATTGTAAAGGTAATTATTTTCTATTTGTGAAGTTTCGTGGTTACGTTATTTGGCGTACGTTTAGGTTTGTATCAAATCATTCGATTACGTTTATAAAGTATCGATTGTTTTCGTTTATTTGAAAACGTATTCAACGGTTTGTTTGGATTAAAACATTACGTTATTTAAGTTCACAACAGTACTTGCATCCCGTCCTTACTTGACACGGTTACGCGGTCGCCACTCCAGAATCTTTCGGCCTCATCGGCATTGCCCCGTTGGGCAATTGTTAGAGCTATGTTGATGGCCTCAATTTCAGCCTGCGGTTCGCTTCATATCTGATGGGATCTCGCAGGGAAACTTAACATAGTCCTCTTAATGTATTCGCATTGTATTGCCCTTCGATGGTGGGTTTTGTTTATTTTGCTCTCAGTAGTATTATAAGTACTTATTATATACTCGTATATAAGTATTTAGTGTGTAAGTAAATGTTTTAAAATAATATAATAATTTAATGGAACGAATAGGTTTCTATATTGATAGCTAGTCTATAGGTATACCAGAAGCGCTCATTCATCCTTAGTGGGATGAAGAGAATTGTTTTCGGTCGGACTCTAACATTTAATAGGTATATTCCTTCATTATTAAGTTATGAAAGGTACAGTAGGTACGTAGGTATATCAGGTAGGTACATTAGGTACGTAGGTAACTGAGAGTGGTAATTACGTTTGTATCGTAGATAATTTGGATGGAATAGATAAAGGTCATTATTTCCCATTTGTGAATTTTCGTAGTTACGTTATTTGGCGTACGTTGCGTTTGTATCAAATCATTCGTTTACGTTTATAAAGAATCGATTGTTTTCGTTTATTTAAAACCTTTTAATCGGTTTGTTTGGATTAAAACTACGTTATTTAAGTTTACAACAGTACTTGCGACCCGTCACTGCCTCGCACGGTGACGCGGTCGCCACTCCAGAACCTTTCAGTCTCATCGGAAAACTGTTCTGCGACCTAATATAAGTACACTGCCCCGGTTGGGCAATTTCTAGAGCTATATTATAGTCCTCTTAAAGTATTTGCATTAAGTCCCCCCCCCTTATTTGATTTCGCCCTTCCTTATTGGTTTTGTTTAGTTTGCTCTCAGTAGTATTATAAGTATTATAACGGGTGTAAAAAGACAACGAGGCCGAGAGTCACTTACAATCCCCGTTATTATCGTAAGTTTTTTTGTACTGGACCTTATCTGGGAACCTTCTGGTTACGTTAGGGTGGTACTATGTTATGGGTCTTTTTACACCCTGTATACTCGTGTATAAGTACTTATAGTGTAAGTAAATGTTTTTAAATAACATAGGTATTGGAACGAGTAGGTTTCTATATGCAAATAATATAATAACAGCTAGTCTATACCAGAAGGGCTCATTCATCCTTAGAGGGATGGAAAGAAGTGGGTAATAAGGTCTTAGATATGACATAAGTAGATAAGTAAGCTAGAATAGACCCCGGAAGGAGTACCTTACTTATAAGAAAGAAATATATTTTTAATAAATTATTAATTAGATATTGATAGCTTAGGTCTCGAACATACAAGTAGGTAAGTTAGCTTATCAGTAACATTATGCTCTAATCTAGGTAGATGTTAGGTACTCCGTTTGCTATGTTCTCTTTTGTTTGTATGTTCTAATGGTACCGCTAACGGCTTTAGTTAGGGGTTTTAAGCTCTTTTCTATTTTATTCTGTTGTGGAAGTAAGCAGTGTTTTTGATAAAAAAGAAAAGGATTGGGTAAGATCTTGTATGCGAAACTGAACACTGTTAAACGAAGAAGTTAATAACGAACACTTATTGATTTTCGATTCTGCCGTCGTAATGAAGAATGTAGCAAGATTTTTACAAATTGGCGATTATCATTTTAATAAATAACAATCGGTGTAATACTACATATACCTACAATCATTTAATTATAGCAACAACTTCAAAAAGTAAAAGATGGAAATTTTTCAATAAGAGTAGTAGAGCTCGTTGTGAAGGAGCTCGCCCGGGGAAGGACTACCACCGCACCTATTTCTGCCGCCAAGCAGCGTTGCTGTGGCCCGGTTTGAAGGGTGTGAGTGCCGGTGTCATTACAGGCACACGAGACATTTCAGCTCTGTCTCTGGGATGGTATATGTGACAGGCGGCGGGAACCACTTAACATCTGGTGGACCATCGTCCTCTTGTTTGCCATCCAATAACTAACACTAAAATACCTGCTATTCTACTAACTATTCCGACGGCAGTATTGAGCTGTTATTGTGTTTTTAATTAATCTGTTAGTTGTGCCGTTTCTTTCCGTCAGTCAGTTAATTTCGATCAGTTTATATTTAGGTACATACTTATGTTTATTTGGCGCCTACACTCTATCGGTGAAAACCATCTGGTTACTTAAAATATTAGGAGTAATTTTTGTTATTTAACTCTGGCTTTTGCCAGCTACTTCGCATTTATTTAGAAATTTCCAACCCCTATTTCTGCCCGTTCGTTCATTCTGTTGTTGGTTCATTTTTAAAAACGCTACATTTTCTACAATTAATAATGATTTCCATGTATTCAAAATAAGTACAATTTTTTATTAAAAATATCTTCCTCTCTTGATACATAGTCTGTCATCATTTGGAACCGAAAAGACAAATACCAATTCACGGATTCCTCTTAAAACATAACGGATTTGCATAATTAGATACATACTATATTTCCTGTCTTTAGGATTACTTTACTTAGGGGTTGTCTTTCAAAATATCCTTCTTTAGATATTAAACCTTCTTTCAAAATTTCCCCAGATTCCGTTCTTTGTTAAGTTTGTCAGTACCTTCTCATTTAGGCAATAAAATAGAATAAAAAGCTATATTTTTATAAATCGGTAGGTAAGTATAGACATAAAAGAGTTACGATACTTTATTAGTTGGTAAGGTAGATAGATAATTATTAGAAATAAGTATGATCTTGTTCATTTACAATGAAGATTGGGGCAACCGAGAAAACCTATAAGAATAGTTATCGTAAGTAGTCTGGTGCCAGACATCTTTGGTTCGTTCGATTGTTTCGTTAAAATTCAGTTATTCATTCTGGATAGGTTCTTTAACTAAACAACTTTGATAAAATACCTTTTAAAAATGCTATATTCTTGTTTTGTTATTGTACCTATGAGCATTGTTCTTTACTCGACATCGCTCGTCTGTGAACCACAATCTTTACTCGACATCGCTCGTCTTTTGACCACAGAAAGATTCAATGTAAGATAGCGTTTGGTTTAAAAAAAATGTCAGTTAGCAATATTCGGTAAAAGCATTTTCAATTCTTTCAAAAAGTGTTTTTTTTTTCTCTTTAACTATTTATATATTCAATATAATATATTTAGCTAACGTGTAAGTTGTACATTTTGACCACGAGGAATATATGGAACCGAAAATAATTTTAATAATACATTATAATAGGTAATAATAGATAGTTTTACATAAATATTAAGAATTCAGTTATTTATTTTGAATAGGTTGTTACAGTTAAACAACTTTGATAAAATTTATTATAAAAATGCTATATTTTTGTTTTGTTACTGTACCTATGAGCATTGTCTCGACATCGCTCACCGGTACACCACACAAAGATTCAACGTAAATGCAGTTTCGTTTTCGATATTGTCAGTTAGTAATATTTGGTAAAAGTATTTTCCATTCTTTCGAAAACTCTTTTTCTCATTAACTATTTATATTTATTCAATATAATAAGTTGTACATTTTGATCACGAGGAATATGAAAGCGAAAGTAACGTCTTTTTTAAGATAATAGACAGTTTTACATAAATAAAGATAATAGTAGTATAGTAGGTAGGTATAGAGAATAATATAATAATATTATATAGGAAAAAGCTATATTGAAATGAAATTAGACAATCAAATGAATAAATTGACATACTACAATACGATGACATCAATAAACGTTTTAAGTACATGAAACCTAAATTCAAAATCAGTCAAACCATCGGCAGAACAACGAACTAATTTTTATCAAATTTTCATTTTATTATTTAAATTATAGTTTACAGTTATATTACATATTTGAATAATGATCATCTATTTTCATTTCAATGTAGCTAATAATAATAGGTATATTAGTTGTAAGATGTACATTTTGCGCAGTGTGGCCATCGTTTGGTTATTAGTTAAGAAAAAAGCTTCAACAAGCTTAGAATAAGTACATACTTTAAATATCAAGCCGTTATATATACCTACATATGGGGAGGTGCTATGTTCTTCTCAAGAATAGTTTTATCGTGAAATAAGTATATATATTTGGAAACGCGGATGTATTCCTCGAAAATATTAAATATATCGGATTATAGGTATATCGGGCATTCAATATTTATATATTCGTAGACGCGGATATTCTCCTCCAAAATATTTTATCGGGTTATAAGTATGTCGGGCATTCAATATTTATTATGATATTCTCCTCGAAAATATTATATCGGATTATAGGTAATATCGGGCATTCAATATTTATATATTCGTAGACGCGGATATTCTTCTCGAAAATATTAGGTATATCGGATTATAAGTGTGTCGGGTATTCAATATTTATTCTGATATTCTCCTCGAAAATATTATATCGGATTATAAGTATATCGGGCATTCAATATTTATATATTCGTAGACGCGGATATTATCTTCGAAAATATATTGTATCGGATTATAAGTATATCGGGCATTCAATATTTATATATTCATAGACGCGGACATTATCTTCGAAAATATTGTATCGGATTATAAGTATATAGGGCATTCAATATTTATATATTCGGAGAGGCGGATATTCTCCACGAAAATATATCGGATTATAAGTATATATGAAATAATATTCCTCCGGAGATGCGAAGTTCTTGTCGTCAAATATCGTCATTTAATATTTATATTCGGAGTGGTGATGTTTTTCTAGTAAATGTATCTTATAATAAGTATATAAGGCATTTAATATTTATATATTCGGAGTGGCGATGCTCTTCTAGTAAATGTATCGCATAATAAGTTTATAAGGCAAACTTACATATTATATCTTCGTAAATGCCATGTTTTTCTCATGAATGTATCGTGTCATAAGTACTCGTATATAAAGCATTTAATATTTATATATTCGGAGTGGCGATGTTATTCTAGTGGTATTGTATAATAAGTATATAATGCATTTTATATTTATATATTCCGAGATGCAATTTTCTCGTAGTTAATAGGTATATGTGTGTAGTGTTTTATTGAATCATCTCTTTGAAGATGTGATATTTTCCAGTTACATAAGGTTCGTAAGTATATAATGTGTGTTAGGTATTTTATGTAATGGATATTGGGGGCCCAGGGGTAAATTATTATATAGTATATGATTCGAAATTAGTGTCTGGTTATCAAGCATATAAAGAAATTTTTTTTCGTAACTTTTCACATAATATTGATGTATATTATATAATCACAGTAGTAAAACCATACAATATTGCAAAATATGTAACACGATAGAAGAGATACTTCATTCAAATTTTATTGTAATTACAAAACATCTTGATGTTCTAAGTGTTTTAAAATGTATCTTATAGAGGTTTTAAGTACTTACTTGTTGTATTGATGCGTATAACTTCACTTTCACTGGATAAACGTAATATCTCGTAATAACTCATTGTAGCCGAGTTTTAAGTAGTCAAAATAATATCTGTATGACTTCTTCAAAAAAAACTTTTTCATAGAGGTGACATGCTTATCTCCCTATATTTATAATATGAACAGAATGTATATTTAACTATATATCACATAATGAAAGTGTGCACAAAACTTGATGTGACATCTTTAGATTGCGAATGCCTACAAAAAAATCTTCTGGCGTTGTGAAATCTTAGAGACAAAAAATCTCGTTCTTTGAAAAAATTTAAGATCATTCAATTATAAATCTTGCCTGAAACAGCGTATTAAAAAAAAATAAGAGGTGAAAAGTTAAATGTGGACAACCTTTTTGTCAAACTAAATTAATTTAAAATATCATCCTTCGGTATGTGTGTTAACTGATGGATGATGTGGACGACTTTGACGCAAAAATTAAATCTCCATCTTAACGTGTTCACAAAATGAACAACCTCTTTTTCGGAAAAAATGATGTAAAACATTGTTACCGAGATCAGGCGTTAAAAATGTAATTAACATCTTTCGAAAGTTATGAATTCAAAAATTATTACTGAAGTCTGATCAATATTTTCCCTGTGAGATGTCAACAACTTGAAAAACAACAATTTCAAAAGGCACCGAATGATTAAAGTGTCAGTTTCCTCAAAAAGTGTTTCTTGCTTTTCAGATGTGATTTTTGATCAGACTAGGTATAATGTCTTGGAAAAGTTTCATATTAAAAATGTGAACAATGTCTGAAAATGATGTTAGAAAAATACTTTTGTATGTTAGAGTAAGCCCTTCCTTTCTGAGGATGTCTATGGACTGCGTTATATTTAAACTCCCTTAAAAGGGATTAACTTTATATGTATGCTACTCTGTCTTGGAATACTGTGTATTGATAATTATCTATTTCTGAAATAAACTATATTGGTGTAAACAATGTTTAGTTATTTAACTCCTAAGTAGGTACCTTATTTGCTCTCTGATAAACATATTTAGAGATAAACACATATTACTACTCATTTAACAACCATATCTAGAGGCATACAACCCGCAAGGGTTAAATTGAGACCCGAGCGCCCCCTTCCTACCCCCGTTCTGTTACCGCTCTCGCCATCGACGCTTTAGAACAGCGTCCTTCTTACGTCATCCGAGCGAAGTCTCAAGTTAACTTTTGCTGATTATACACACATTCGAACATAGATACAAGATGTATAAATCTTTATAATATGCTAGCATGCGCAAGTGGTCAAATGAAAATAAGCACCCAATGAATACATGTGCGCATAGTAAAACAAAAACTATTCAGATAAATTATATAATGTTGTAGTCTAAGATCCGAAGTAAGATCGACCTTCACCCATCTGTTTAAGAATAAAAAAAGAATAATCAGCCTATAATGTTCCCACTGCTGGGATACAGGTCTCCTTTCTTCGAGAGGGAGTGGGCTGTAATCCACCACGTGGGCCCAGTGAGGGTTGATGTCACATCGCTTCGAAGTTTAGTTCTAGGACATGCCGGTTTCCTCAGGATGTTTTCCTTTACCGTTTTGAGAGCAGTGGTGATGAAATAATTTACACAAAGTAAAGCGTCTGTCGCTCCGAACCAGAAGGTCTATAAGAGAAAATGTCATTGTTTGCAGAACGTCCACATGTTAAAACGTCTAATAGGTGACAATGTCTAAGAGTGGCAAAACGACTTGCAAGTAAAACGTCCAAAATGTGAAATCGTCAATATTGAAAAAAGTCACGGTCAGTCAAGAAAACAATGGGAAAGAAAAAATGAAAAGTTATCTTTACTTTTAATTTTTAAGGAAACAAAAACACCCTTTTTAACCTCTGATGGAAAAAGAGAGGTGATATAAGTTTAACGTGTGTATCGGGGTATCTGTGTCTTTCTGCTCTTTCGTAGCTCCCAAACGGCTGATCCGATTGTTTTTATTTATTTTTTTTGTTTGAAAGGTTTATTGATCGAGTGTTCTTGGCTATCATCATCATCTTCCTGCCCTTATCCCATGTTACTTGGGGTCGGCGCAACACGTTTTCTTCTTCCATTCTCCCCTGTCAACCGTCACGCTATCATTTACTCCCTTCTCTTTCATATCGTGCCTCACAAAATCCATCCATCGAGTGTTCTTGGCTCAGATTTAAGAAAATCTGAATGAAATTAATGGGTCGATCAGACCTGTGGAAGATGTGAGCATCTTCTGATCATGGTCTGATCGATTTGAAATTTGGTATTCTGTTACTTCAATGATATTAGTAATCTTGAACTGATGCTGCAGCGTCAGCTGGAATTTGCAGGATACCCAACTCCCTTACCAACTTACAGGAATAGGTTATCGATAGATTGTGAACAGGATCTGGTGACGGAGTAGGAAAAAGAAACTAGGAAAGGTTTGTGTCGGGAGCTTTTTTTAATTTATGCTTGTTAACAATAACAGAAGTTTGGTTCCTTTAGCATTATTAGTACGGTGTCTTTGTCTGAAACAACTGATATCTTCCGGTGTTTTATTTCTAATCCATTGTTTGTGAAAGTAATTGACTAAACGCGAAACGTTTACACTCTCCATGTGTTCCGCATCATCATGGATCTGAGTCCAGACATCATCAATGTGTACTGCTGGCAGTAGTTGGCTAACAGTCTTGTCATTGCCCTACCACGTTTGGAATCAGAAACTTTTAGTTTGTGTGACTTTCGCCACATGGTGTTATTGAAGTGATAATAACAACCGCTCCACGTAGCTTCAGGAAATACCAAACGGAAAGCGTTTATCTGTGCTGCTTCATAGTCGCTCTTAAAATTATTTATATCAAGACCAAAATGATATTAGACGAGATCACGAGACGAAACGGTCTCTCATATGTCGATTGTTGTTTGTTAGGTAATAACGCGTAGGAAAAAGGTACAGCGTTGGTGAATTCCGGGCAACTTTCAATATCAAGGTGTATAGAATACATCTGATAAAACTCAAACTTAAAGCATTTATTTCAATTAAATTTCCTACAGGCACTTTTGAATTGTCAAAATTAAATAGTCGGTCAGTTAGTCAGAAAGTTGAAGCTAGTTGCCCATTCCAAAACGTACATCTCTATGGAGAAGAACGGGCAAGAAACTCGATGGACACTTTTAAATCAAGATATTACAAAATCCTAGGTACAATATTCTTGTTGCTTCTATATGTGAGAACAATGTGAAAAAAACACAAATGAAGAAACGTGGGACGGTTATGTCACCAATCATTGCGCGTCGCTCTGATCGATCCACCACCACTATATCAGGCTTATTGGCAACAATAGTCCTGTCAGTGACGATGGATCGATCCCAGTACAATGTGATATTACCATAATTATTATAATCCTTAAATAATAATTTAGGTAATATGAGTTTTTGTTTGACAGGTATTTCAAACTTTTTATTTGTTTTGTATCATGCATGCATGCATGTTTTCTTTTTCTGTAACGCAGATGGTCGCCTGAAAGCAGGAAATGATAAAAAGGAATTTCAGTGCTTGAATTCCTTTTAACATTGATTAGTAATCCGCAGGTCCTAAAGACAAACAAATTATTATAAAAACGTCCTATATTCATTACAATTATTTTCATTAATTTACATTTTCTGTAAATGACTGGGGCAGGATCTGGCATTGTCATTTAAGAAAATAAGAAAATAAACGCAACTTATAAGATTAATGAAAGCGTATACAGATAATTTTTTTTTATAACGCACCTAATTCTATTTTTCTTTCTCGGAATGAATACCAAGTATGACCAAATATACTCCAGCACTCGGTTAAAATTTTTTGTTAATGTACGCGGTTATTATGGAGTGTATATGGCCATAAACAGTTTCTAGTTTATCCTCAGGGACATCCACCAGTAATTTTTTTACCTTCCTGCATATAAGCAAACGTATATCAAATTGTGGATCTGAAAAGATAAATTTTTGATGATAATAATTTTATTGTTGTTTTTCTATTATTTACTATAAAATCAACATACACTTTTGGCATAATCCACCACAGCATGCGTATTTTGCTACTAATGCTGCTTCCTCTTTGTTTCTCACTTCTTTTTCTGTAACATTCAAAACTCATAGTTAAAGATGCACTCAAATTCGCGATAAACATTTTTTTTAAGTAGTCCAAACTAGATTTTCGAATAAATAATTGATATTGTATTTTATACTTACTTTTACGCTCCATTTCTTTTCAAACTCTCTCTTACTTTTTCTAAATTCTTCCAGCGTCAACATTATGTTTTATATTGAAAAATCTCATATGAAGTGGGAAAACAACTTATTTGTCAAGCAACAGTTCGTATTTTAAATGTTTGAGGTGGGGTATCACGAGCAAATAATATTTAATATTAAGATTGTAAAAAATAAAATCGTTTATTTCATAATTCAGAAATACAATATGGAGGTTTCGTTGGTCCTAAACTAGGCACAGCCTATGTCTTGGGCACCATTGCATAGGTACAAACAATATGATAATTTTAGACAAAATAAGTATCGTTAAAGTTGAGATTGGCTACAGTTAAGCTAGTTAGCCTCATCGGGAATTCGGGACTACAAGTCTAAATGTACAAATAAATAGTCTTACAAATAATAAAATAAAAATTGACATTTAGATGATAACATAACAATTGGTAGGTACGATTTCGATTTATACACCATTGAATAGGTATAACATTATGATTTTTTTAAATAAAATGATATAGAACTCGAAATTGGCTACAGTAGAGCTGGTTAGCCTTATCTAGACTACGAAACTGAACTTACAAACAAAATAACTAATTAAGTGAACACTAAAAACAATAAAAATGTTATAATAAAGTGTAAATAATATAAAAGTAAAACTTGGTTTAAATTCCGTTTGTGCTGCTGTTCTGTAGTGTGCGTCTGTGTGTGTGAGGGGGGGTGAGGGTAAAAGATAAATTTTTGATGATAATAATTTTATTGTTGTTTTTCTATTATTTACTATAAAATCAACATACACTTTTGGCATAATCCACCACAGCATGCGTATTTTGCTACTAATGCTGCTTCCTCTTTGTTTCTCACTTCTTTTTCTGTAACATTCAAAACTCATAGTTAAAGATGCACTCAAATTCGCGATAAACATTTTTTTTAAGTAGTCCAAACTAGATTTTCGAATAAATAATTGATATTGTATTTTATACTTACTTTTACGCTCCATTTCTTTTCAAACTCTCTCTTACTTTTTCTAAATTCTTCCAGCGTCAACATTATGTTTTATATTGAAAAATCTCATATGAAGTGGGAAAACAACTTATTTGTCAAGCAACAGTTCGTATTTTAAATGTTTGAGGTGGGGTATCACGAGCAAATAATATTTAATATTAAGATTGTAAAAAATAAAATCGTTTATTTCATAATTCAGAAATACAATATGGAGGTTTCGTTGGTCCTAAACTAGGCACAGCCTATGTCTTGGGCACCATTGCATAGGTACAAACAATATGATAATTTTAGACAAAATAAGTATCGTTAAAGTTGAGATTGGCTACAGTTAAGCTAGTTAGCCTCATCGGGAATTCGGGACTACAAGTCTAAATGTACAAATAAATAGTCTTACAAATAATAAAATAAAAATTGACATTTAGATGATAACATAACAATTGGTAGGTACGATTTCGATTTATACACCATTGAATAGGTATAACATTATGATTTTTTTAAATAAAATGATATAGAACTCGAAATTGGCTACAGTAGAGCTGGTTAGCCTTATCTAGACTACGAAACTGAACTTACAAACAAAATAACTAATTAAGTGAACACTAAAAACAATAAAAATGTTATAATAAAGTGTAAATAATATAAAAGTAAAACTTGGTTTAAATTCCGTTTGTGCTGCTGTTCTGTAGTGTGCGTCTGTGTGTGTGAGGGGGGGTGAGGGTGTAAGTGTAAGGGTCTTTGTGTTGGTGCAGTGTGAGTTAAGTTTATTTGGTTATACTTAGAATTTTTTCAGTAGAAGTGTATGTTTCCTCCAAGAGCCAAATTTTAACTGTGTGTTTCATTCGGATGTAAGTGGAGCTATGGATCTTCAGAATAGAGTTTACTTTATTGTATATGTAAGTGTGTAGGAATGATGGAAGTCTTTGAGCGAATGCGGAGTTTACTCTAGGGTTCGGGGTTCTGAATTTTCTTTTACTTTGCAGGGTTTATTCTCTTTAAACATTTTAAGTGACATTTCGAAATAATTGTTGAGATGTACAGTTTCCGCACCACGAGAAGTGCTGCCTCTTTATATAGTCTGTCAGTTGAATAGCGGTAAGGTTTACGAAGCATGACTTTTAAAATAGCGCGTTGAGCCCTTTCTAGCTCTAGCATATATGTTTTGGCTGCCCCACCCCATACTGTTACACAGTACTGGAGTAGAGACTGGCAAAGGGCAAGGTAAACTAATTTGCGAATATCGGCGGAAGCACATTCACGTAGGAGTTTCATGACATAAATCAACCTCCGAACTCGTTTAGCCATAACCGTAATGTGTTGTTTGAAGGAGAGATGCTGATCTAGTGTCACACCAAGGTATTTCAGGTGATCAACCCTTTCGATCTCGTTACACGAACACGTGGAATTAGAGCTACTGGAAAGCTCGTAAGACTTACATCTGTGGATTTTTACCCTTCATCCAGGCAGTTTGGTAGCTTTCGTTTTTCCAAATGTTATATATTTAGTTTTATTAACGTTGAGCGTAAGTAAATTTAGGTCCAACCAGTTAGCCAACTTACTCATTCCAGACTAGGTTTTCTCCTGCACTTCTTGCCAATCGACACCGTGGAAAATGATAACTGTATCGTCAGCGTAACAAATCGATCAGCGTTAGGAATTTCGTTTCTTAAAATGTCATCCATGTAAATTGTGAATAAAGTCGGGCCAAGTAAACTACCCTGCGGTACACCAAAAGATATACCTAATTCATCGCTCATCTGATTTTCGATTCTAACACACTGCCGGCGATCGGTTAGGTAGCTGCGGAACCAGTCTAAGGCCACTCCTCCGATACCAAACGACTCCAGTTTCTTATATAATACCTGACTCGAGACTGTGTCGAATGCCTTTGCGAGATCTATGAATACGCCTAGGCATCGACGGCCCCGATCAACGTGCCCAGAAACAATGTTGGTTAGGAGTTCGACAGCATTTTCCGTGCATCTTCCCTGTCTAAAGCCAAATTGGCGGTCCGATAATAAGTTGTTTTCTTCGGTAAACTTCACGATACGTTTTTTGATTAGTTTTTCGAGTATTTTAGAGAAAATGCTGAGCAAGGAAATTGGTCTGTAGTTGTCAGGAGTCCTTTTCGGCCCTGCTTTGTGGATTGGAGACACCAATGCAGTTTTCCGCTTGTCCGGAAATACTCCTGTTGACATGCTCAGATTGCAAATGTGCGTAAAAGGCTCCAAGATTGAGTGCCTTATTTATTTGATTAGTGTAGCCTTGTATCCGTCTAATCCGGGAGCGCTCTCGTTTTTTAGATTAAGGATAATTCTTTCTACTTCGTGTGTGTCAGTAGGCGCCAGAAATATGGAGCTACTATTAGATTCATTGCATCTGATTTTTGCGGCTAACTCTTCCTCAGTCGTGGACAGACTTTTAAGTATTTGGTCGGCAAGGGTTTTTCCCACCGAGGCAAAGTAACGATTGCAGTGGTTTAGAGACGCCTTGATGGATCCAGCGGAAGACATTAGTTCTTGTGGGGGCGCGCTTTTTTTCTTTGGAATCTCGGTTGTCTTTGGTAGCGCTCCATAATTTCTTAGGGTTCTGCTGATTTTCTTAAAGTTGTCTGCTGTTGTAGTCGTTCCTTACTTTTCTAAGAAGGTCGATCAGGAAGTTATTTATTTATTTAATACTTTAAGCACAAATGTACAGAGGCGGACTTAATGCCATAGGCATTTTCTACCAGTCAACCTTTGGGTGATGCAGAGACAAACAGTGGTAGGTGCAATCCTGAACATTGAGGAATAAATATTTTAAATATAAACATACGCATAAACTTATTAAAACTATGAATATAATAAATATACCTACATACTACATATCAATATAAGCATAAATAAATATACATAAATACACGAATATACTTACTAAAATAAAAAGAAATAAGACAAACAATGAGAAAATATTACCGTTGTGATGATACTGCCAGCTTCTTGCGAATGTGCTCACGAACCTTAACTTTAAAGGATAATCGGTTGGTTGCCATCCTGATTTCCTGGGGGAGCGCATTCCACAGAGAGATAGACTGAACGAAGAAGGAAGAGTGAATGAAGTCTGTGCGGTGAGTGGGACATTGGAGAAGACGATTGTGTGATGAACGCAGATTTCTATTGTGGTTGGCGCAAATGTACTGAAAGTGAGGGACTAGATAACCAGGGGAAGACGGAGAATCAAGAAAAGAGAACAAGGTGGTCAGCGCCCTTAGCTCTCTGCGCTGGCGTATGGGCAACCACTTAAGAAGCGACCGATGCGCAGAGACATGATCATATTTACGCAGATTGAAAACGAATCGAATGCAGTTATTCCTATATCTCTTGTAAGAAATATTCAGCGTTTAATTTTTCGGGTCTTGTTTGACTTGTAGGTGTAGTTTGTCTTTGAAGCGCATGCAACGCATCAAACCAGGTAGGATCCAGGGCTTCATTATAATTTTTTTACGACTTTTCTTGATATTTTGGGTGTTTCTTGAGGTAGCCGTACCGTGGATATCTTCAAAGGCTTTGAGCGCTTCATTGACATCTTGACTAAAATTGACAGGTGACCAGTCTTCGTTATCAAGATCTGATTTCAGTTTTTCATACTTGACTTTTTGAGTGACTTTTCTGATATTTTTGTTACCATTTTCCATTTTAGTTTTGATTCCAACCATAGCAATGTCGTGATCAGTCAACGAAGATTTGGCAACGATGCCAATCACTGGGCCACAGCTTTTTACGTAAGCATGGTCTAGGCAGGTGTTACCCGGGTTGGAATTTGTTCGAAAGGTCCAGTATTTGCGTTTGGCTTTGTTGTATCTCAAATAAACACTTAAATTAATTAATTATTATTTATTTAAGATAGAGCAAATACATGACATAGAAAGGTGTCTAGAGAGAGAGAGAGAGAGAGAGCAAGCTAAGAGCGAGTGAGTAATCTTATGAATGCGTTCTGGATCTCACACTCTCCCGCACTTACTTTTAATAACATTTGTTAGAAAATAACATAAACTTAACTTCATAAACAACTAAATTCTCTTCCGCACTTATTTTTAACAAAATATGTTAGAAAAAAAAATAACATAAGTTTTACTTCATAAACAACTAAATTCTCTCCCGCACTTATTTTTAACAACATTTGTTAGAAAATATGTTTGTTAAATGCAATTACACGGAGGCCATCGTTTTGCATGATTGCCAATACGTTTTTTCTTTATTTGCAATGGTGTACATTAACTTTTTAAATTTAATGACCCCATGCTGTAAATCTGGAAAGTTGTCAACTTTTTGGGTAACTCTACGCTGGTAAAATTATCAGTAAACAGGAATACATATTGGAACTTCCGCATATTGGTGTAGCACTACTTTGTCTACATGTTTTGCACCTCCTACTGTTGTATCAGCAGCACCTGCATATAAATGCATCTGAATTGCCACTCCCAAATGATCGGCAAGAACACAAAATATCAAACCGTATTGGCAACGTTTCTCTTTTACATATTGCCTGAATTTATGGCGACCTCTACAGAGCATTTATTCATTTATTTATTGTTTGTCACAGGTAAAAAAAGGACAGTTCTTACCATTAGCATTATTGCATGTCTGCAACATACCCATGGGATGTACAATATTTATATGTATGTCAATATTATTGGCTATGTTAAAAATAATTAATAATAGGCCTGTGGCCCAGCAGTGGGAACATTATAGGCTGATTGTGTATTATGTATGTAATAATACAATTACACTCTTATTGTTGGTGGTTGTGTTGGCTAGCTACCATTTCTGGTGGTCGGTTTGCAACTGAATCACGCTTAAGTTAGCCGAAGACATTCCGGACTCCCCCAACACCACACCACACCCAGGTTTGACGAGGATGCGTGCCTTAACATTGCATCTGTTCGAGTATTGGAAGATGTCGATACCCGATATAGGTTTGGCCTCCTTGCCAGATCCTATGTAAGGTTCGGACAACAAGGCAATGTCATATTGGCCATTATAAAAGTATGTTAGAAATTCATGGAAACTATTTTTGAGCGATCAATGTTGCACAGTACTATTTTAATGAGTGACTTATCCATAATCAGTGCGGCTGGTAATTTTCAGTTTAAGTGATTTCACTCTAGGGCAATTATGTGCGGTGGCCTTGTGCGTAACGTCGTAGCTGGTGCTGAATTTTGTGTTGTTTTGGTGACAGTTGAAGCATTCGGGCGTGCCTTTCTTCTCTCGAATCGGGCAGCTTTTGATGTTGTGGCCTTCTTTAGAGCAGTAGGCGCAAGGGGATTTTTCGCGGTGCATTTTGTCTTCATGTGCCCAAACTCTAGGCACTTTTTGCATTGGATGAATGGCGGGAAGTCTTTGGAATGGACGCGTTGATAGACGCAAACTCTTCCCATATCGACTATTTTACGCCATAGGATGGCGTGAGCGATTAAGATGACGTTGTAAAGATTCCGATTCCTATTATTTCTTTTGAAGGCGAGTCGCAGGTCGTCGTTCTTCTCAATCAATAGCATCATTTACTCATCCACCGCAAAGTGCTCGGTCGGATAATATATTTTCAGCATTATTTTATTTAAAAGTCAATCATATATTTTACATCGTCGTAGCTATTATTACATGGCAGATTTTGTTCATTAATAACTGTTAATATTTGTAAAAATCGGGTACGTGACATTTTTGTACAGTATATATTTTTTTTAAAAAACATCTTTATTTTAGTATTCTATTACTCTGTTCATTTTAAGGTAGGAAACCTTTTCCACACGGGATTTGTGAAAAACAACGTGAAATATCTAAATCTTTCTAGGAAGCTGCACATGGTTGTGGGGCAGATTGTCGTTTAAGTTTATTGCCGTACTCGTTTGTGCACTCATACCTCTTAGTAAATTATCTAAACTTACTTTTAGTCCCGGGTTCCCAATAAATGGCAATAGATTTTGCTTTTCCGGAGATGGATTATCCGTTCTCCAACCCATTTGCTTATGCCCATGCTCAACGTCACTTCCAGCATCAGGGCTTGCTGGCAGCTCTAAAGTATAGTCAAGTGGCACTTCTTCACCCGTATCTTCTATGACACGATAGTCTACTTGAAAAGTCCCCATAAGTTCAGCATTAGACAAAATTAACTAAACTAAATCCCGTCTACAATAGAGTTGAAAATAGCGCGCAACAATAATTTTCTATGATGTGTTGCTGCATTATTTTTAACACTACCTATTCACTACTTGTTGGGATTTAGCTCATTTTCAATGTATGAATGAAATCTTTGCGAGTGCTCTGTGTGCGCTGGCTCTTACGTGGCGGTTTTTATGGGCAAGATTCACAGATCGCAATTAATCATGTTTATATTCGTATTTACCGCTTGTTTAATAATTAACTATACGAATCTGAATCTTATTTGCATAAAAATAGTATTCATATATGTGTGAAACGCACATACCTACATAAATAGGTATTTTGCTTCATAATGTGCACCGAGCCTTTTACGTACGCTTAAGCTTTAACGACGGGTACGCCTACGCGACAGTGCATGTATTTTACCCTGTATCGAACCGGGTAAATATATCGCCGGACGGACCGGGTAAATATATCCTTAAAACGGACATAGTTATCTCCAATCACTACACAACCGGCAGCCAAAAAATAAAATCTTGGTGGGTATGTATGTTTAACCGTCTGTTCCCGTTGTCCCCATTGACGCTGTCCCCGTTATGGGGACAACGGGAAGTCATAAGATATCCTTCCCGTTGTCCCCATTGATGCTTTCACGTTATGGGGACAACGGGAAGTCATAAAATATCCTTCCTTTTGTCCCCATTGACGTAAGCATAGTTTATATACATACAAATGAACAAATTATTTAAGCATAATAGGGTTTTTAATCAAATGTGAAAACATCTAATTTAAAAAACCGAAATAACACAACTTAACGTTATAAAAGAGTAAAAATAACACAATCATTTATTTGGATCATAGAATCAACGTTGTATATTTACAAAAACATATCACAATAATTAATTTATATCACACAATCAGCATTGTACCTAGAAGAAAAATACAGATAAGTGACCTGTTGATGGATTTCACAAACATTTTAAAGAATCTATTTCTGATGATAATATGTATTTACGTGTTACTACCTATATTACAAAACTTAGATACAGGGTGCAAAATGACCCATCACATAGCTGTTATCTATGCATTCTGTACATTAAACTAAGACACAATATGTAAAAGTAAGTACTAATTGCTGTAAAACGACTTTTTGTGGGAAACATCGTTGTTTACTGCAGCACGCAATTTAGACCTGCAAGGCTTGCAGCTTGTCTTGATTTATAATTAAATAAAACCCACAACAATTCGTTACTAAGGCCTTGTCGTAGCTTGCATAGAAAGCACAAGAGGTCTTTCTTGTTTACGCAGCGAAATCCACCTTGTACTGGAATAGGATCACATTGATTATAGATATTATTAAAATCTGCTTTGCTTATGGGAGAAACCGACTTAAATTGTTCGTCCCATTATTCGTTCTCGTCTTTGTATTTACGCTGAGCACTTACTTTAATTACATCACGCAATGCATTCAAAAAGATTTGTAATTCTTGCCCCTTTAACGCAAATGGTCTGTTGGTATACCTCAGGTCCCCAAAAAGATTTTCGTTCAAAAAACCTCTTCCATGTAAATGTTGGCTACAACATACGTATCTTATTGGAACATAAATATTTTTCTTCGCAAAGATGTTCACCCTGCAGTCCGGTGTTAATCTGTGAACGTCGTTACCTCCATTGCATATAAAACAAGATCGAGAAGATGTTTGAGACAAAATATTAAGCCGCAAACACTGGAGATCAGTATCCAGTATTTCAATATCTCGACGAATGGTAATATTGCAATTAAAACATATTCTTGTGTCAGGATTAATACCAGTTGGCAATCTATCTACCAGCTTCTTCGCGATTTTCTATCGCCATTTCCCGAATAAGGGGTTTGTCTTCTCTAAGTAATCGCACCATTGCTCGGGGCACTAAGGCACTATTACATATGTAACAGGGGATTCTGATTGTAACAGCCATATTACTTTTAACCAACCACAGATTTCCTATGAAAAATATATTACGGGGCCTACACATTATGCGTTTGTCGGGCATAAGTGTTGACGTCACGATAACTTCGCGAAGACGTTGCGTTGTTATTAATTAACCGCAACAGTAACGCAGCGCAGTGTTATATATACAACAATACAACTCTGCCTACCCCTTCAGGGTATACAGAAAAAGAGTTAATATCAATAAAATTGGAACTTGTTGTGATTGCTTTTTGTTTATTTTTTGCAGTAAAGAACTATAACATAAAATCATCTTCTCGACTTGAACATAAAAATGGCTATATCTCTAAAAGTGGCCATTATTTTTTTTTTCGCCCATATTAACTTTCAATCAGCATGCTAAGTCTATATTGTACCAAAATTTCAGCCAAATTCACTGAACGGCTTTTTCCAAACATTTTGTGCGGGGTCTCGATTCGTTTTGGTGACTGGTTGGCTTTAACGCCGAATAAATTGGCATCTTGATATAATACTGTAAGCCGTTTAAAAATGGTGGGTTTTTTTTACCAACTGCATTATTTAATTTGCAGTGCCACCCTTCTACAAAGTTGTTAGTTCGGTGTCGTTTGCCAAAACTACACCATACTTTAATAAATTTCGGGCGTAGCCATTGTGTTAACATATGTATTTTCTGAATGTTGTGCTTTGGGCGTCATCAGGACTTAGGTTGGCAATATAAAATCATCCTTCCATTACACGTTCTTCTGGCAACAATGGAAGCACTGCACTAAGTGCTACTAGACGGCGCAGGATCTTCGATTGTGTAAGGCCTAATCCATGGCCCTTCTTCCAAACTGCTTTATTAAAATGGTAATAACAACCATGCAGATGTATGGCCGGAAAAAAATCCTTAATTGCAGACAGGTTTGCTTCTTCAAAATCACATGTAAAATACTCTGGATTCCAATCGGGAATTTGGGACTTAATAAGTCTGTAAAGAAGTTCATGTTTGTTTTTTTCTGTCCGTCATTAAAGCATACACTAGTGGAGTTAGTGCAGTGCTTTCATTGTTGCTTCCTAAATCGGCATGAATGGTAAATATTTGATGAAATATAACTGGACAACTTTTAAAAGTTCCGTCTCCAAAAAAGTCTTTAAGAACAACCATTTTATATCTTGCCTCACCGGAACAAAACATAATAACTATTTTACACAGTAACATTATGAAAACAGTTACGTATATAATATTATTATACCAATGTAAATGTAATGGCCCGTGGCTAATAATGATAACAGCCGCACAGGTTGATCGATCAGGTTAAGCTACGCTTGCCGCGGTTGGTCTGTGGATGGGTGACCATCTTGACATACCGAGACCCCTCCGTGCCTCGGAAAGCACGTTAAGCCGTTTGTCCCGGCTGTCATTCGTGGATCTTTGACAGTCGTTAAGGGTAGTCAGAAGCCCGAAAGTCTGACAACCAGTCTTACCAAGGGGTATCGTATTACCCAGTAACTGGGTTGTGGAGGTCAGATAGGCAGTCGCTCCATGTAAATATTCTGGTATTCGGCTGCATCCGGTTAGACTAGAAGCCGACCCCAACATAGTTGGGAAAAGGCTAGGCAGATGGTGATGACCAATGTAAACTCCATTTAACGTCACCCGATGTTACGACTGCAAACTTTATTTTATTATCATTCATTGATTTTGATCTTTTCGCGCTGTCGTAATCTGAATGAAAAAAAATGGTTTCACAATTTCTTGCAAGTCGCCCATAAGACGGCTGCTCTTGTCATCCGGTTTCTTCGATTCATCGGTATATAGTGTTTTTTTTTTCTAAATAACTGAGTATTATTTTTTTCTTTCTTTCATTTAACATGCGTTCGTTATCATACTCAGATGTCACGTCGTGGACAATAGTGTGGGTTATACGTTTTTCCGACTGTAATATAACTACTTTTTGTAAATGCTGTAATGTATAACTGTTTTTTGTCCCAAATAAATAAAATAAAATCATGTTTCGTTTGTCCCCGTTAACAGGGTTAATTTAACTGGGTTAACAGGGTTAATTGAATGAGTGTCAATGGAGACAACGGGGATAATAACATATACGATAACATAACATACGCGAAAAATATAAATTAAGTCAAAGAGCAAGCCGGTTTTTATTAGTATTCTTTTTTACTTCAAAATTCATCGTCGTCATCGTCATCTACAGAGCAACTTATGTTATCCTTTTGCGAACTCTCTTCAATTACGGAAATATCATCTAGGTAGACCTTCAGGCACATTGCCCATTGGCCCTCTTCTAGCCAGACGGGCTGATATTTGGTGTCTTTTATTTGCCACCCGTTGCTGCTTGGGGACGTATTATTATAAGGGTAAGCTATTTCAGCTCTGTTCTACAATTGGCATAGATATAAATAATCTTCCAAGTTTTTTAGGTCTTTTCGGCCTTTCAGTGACACAAATATAATAATAATTCGGTTGTTGTCTTCGGCATAATCTATCAAAAGGTTAGTTCTGAATTTTTGAGGTATAATAACATCAGCCGGTTTTCTGAATGATGTTTTTTGCACTTCCCATTCCTTGTTTCTTGATATACGAGTACACTGAGCTTTTCAGAGATCGGTATGCTGTATTTCAGTACTGGGCCCTTGGTGTTTTAATACTGTCATTATTATTTCATAAATCTGCTGAACTGGATCATAATTGATGCCCACTTCTTCACTTAATTGTCCGACTGTAACACTATTTTTTTTAAAGTCTGGTACTCATTGTGGTACATAATGAGATTGAATATTTACAGTCACATTCAGTGTACACTTTCACACTGCACCATCACATTGATTTTTTGTTTTATTATTGCAGGTCCAAACACTAGAATTTTTATTTTGTCTAAGTAAGACATAGGCATGCCCGGCATGTAATAACCACTTTCCCCCCAATCTGTTTTTCGTAAATTCGTAATTGCGCTTGCACCCTTTACAAGGAGCTGCTTCCGACATGTTTGAGGGACTTACTATAAATTAATTAATTATTTACTTTCAATAAATTAACAAAATGACAACAATACAGTGTCAAGTTAAACCACAGACGTAATAGTATTAGGGACGTCCTAGGCTACTAAACAACATAAAGGAGAATGGGCATTTTGTCTTATCGGCGGCCAGTAACGAAACCTGTGCCAAATGAAAGTCCAATTACTAATGGATAACTTTTGCAATGGACGTTACGCTATAAGTCATGTATGGAGCGATATATTATAGCAGATTTTTATTTATTTATTGGTGTATGTAATGCATTATAGGTACTTAACTTAAAAATGTGACAAACTGTCGGATGGACCCAATGAAACCAGTTTTCTACCTGCTCACACGGAGGGTCAATCAGCTTCCAGCGATAAGAATGAAAGCGGAAAAACATTTCAAAGCTTAAGTGGTGGCCAGACGTTCGATGATTTCCAAAATCTTTCACAAGATGATCTTATTCTGTTTGCACTCGGTACATATCAGATCAAGTTAGCCCGCAGCTATTATGCTGAACACTTAGTACAAAGCTTGTATAATATTGAAATGTACCGAGAGCAACAAATAAGGGGTCTTAGAGGAGTATATTGAAGAGCAGGATGTGTGGTTGTTACGTGTTCAAATCCAATCCAGACAAGCAAGATCCAGGTTTTATTATTTGTACATTATAATCGACTAACAAAAAAACGGACGAGATGCTATCGCGATATCGCTCATTATTATTGTACTTGCCCGAGTGGGAGGCCTACAGTTGGATATTGCGCACATATTATATAAATAAATATTTTCACCTATTTATTAGTTGAAATGGCAATCATATCTCTTGGTTTTAGTAGTTTTTTATATTTTATTTATCCTTTTGATACATTCTTATTTTGTAAATGTGAGGACTTTGTAAGCCTTGTACCTAGACTTTAGATCTGTAGACCATTTTTTATTGTATCAAGTACTTACCTGTACTTGTTGACAGGCCTACGTTGTCCTCCCATACCTACTGTAACTTGAAAACATTGTAAAAGCCAATAAGAGTAACCATGGAGTTTCTTGCCGGTTCTTCTCCATAGGAAACGACCAATTGGAACCGTGCACCTAGCATCTGACGTTTCATAAGTGCCCATGTTGGTTTATGTGAAATAAAAATATTTTGATTTGATTTGAATAAATTATGTGCGTAGTGACCACACTGCTAACACAAGTACCAACTTAGGATGGGCAAAAATCCAAACGGAAGATGTTTTATTACCAGCAGCAAAAATTAAGAGTCATTATAGAACATGAGTAGGTATAAAAAGAAGCGCAAACAAAAACTATTTTTATTGCTAAGAGTTTTCAACTACTATGTTGTCATTTATCTGTGTTGCGTCTACGCTCACTAACTTGGTTTCTATTAGATATCACCAGTAAAAGCTGTCATTACTAAGTTGTCGTTCATGTAATATGTTGAGTCTTCTTGTGAAGATCCATACAATACTTACTTAGTTTTGTTTTACACTGAATCTCTGTATAAGAATGGGTTAATATTTACATATTAACCATGCATGCTATTTATTCTCCTGTAACCTATAAGCAATAAGGCAATTAGTCTTAACTATATTAAATTCTTACGTACTGTAACTAAAATACATACGTGGCAAAAAACTAAAATACAGATCCAAAGACACCGACTTCCGAAAAGTAATTTTTCACTTTGTAGTGTTTTTTTGGAAGTCGTTTTTTTTTTTTGTTAAAAAGTTTTTCTGTATTACTTTCTCCCATACCTTCATACTATGTGACATGAGCTTCACCCCTCGATAGTTGTTGATAGTTGTGTCTTCTTTTAAACACTTCTACTGATACTCGTATATCATCTGGGCCCATAGCCTTTCCATTTTGCATACCTTGGACTGCCTTTCTTACTTCATCCATGCTAATTTCTCTCACCAAACCCATAAGTATTTACTTGAACCTCTTTGACTACACCATTCCATTTATTCTTTTAGTTCATTAGCTTTTCAAAATAAACCTTCCATCCTTCTTTTATTTCGTCATCTTTGGACAGGTCCTTCTGGTAAGGTTCTGTACAAAGATGACGAAATACGTCGACGTTGTCTTTCATACATTTAATGTGAATTATATCTCTCGTTCTCCTTTCTCTTGCTTTTAAAATTCGGTAGAGCTCCTTCTGGCCTCTAGGGCTGTCCAGTGAGTCATAAAACTTCTCCTGCGCCTGAGCCCTCGAAACTACTACCGCCTTTTTTGCCTGTGTCTCTTCTTTATAAATCTTCTTTCAAACTATCATTCCCGTTTTCGACACCCTACCATTCTTAAACGCAATTTTCTTTTCTTTAAGCATCTTTTGCACGTCTTCGTTCCACCACCATGTATCCTTTTCTATCACACCCTTTCGATTTTCCAAACACATTTTTTGCTACTCTCCTTATACACTCCACCATCTCTTTCCAACATTCATTCACAGATTTTCCTTTCATATCCTTCATTTTAATCATTTTATCTACCACTTGACTCTTAAACATACAGTATGTTTAGCACATTCCTCTTTTTCTATCATACGGTTTTGGGCGGGGGCCGTTCCTTGTTCCTACTGGACTAGACACTGACCTTTATCTCCATTATCTTCAGTCTATGTTGTGAGACTAGGTCTTCAGCTGGGAGAACTTTACAATTTTTTACACTTTTAAGGCTGTTTCTTCTTACTAGTAGTCGACTTTTATGTCACGTAGCGGCCACTTTTATAACTTATCAGATGCTCATCTAGTTTTTCGAACCACGTATTTGTTATTGCCAGGTCGAAGGCCGTGGCTTGCAGCAGTGCCTCGCCATCAGTGTTACCGTCTCCGTATCCCCAACCGCCATGCACTCTTTCATACCTATCCTTCCGTCTTCCTACATGACCGTTAAAATCACCTCCCACATACTCTTCTTCACTATCTTGCACAGCAATCATCACACAATCGTAGTCCTTCCAGAACTTCTCTTTTACACTATCCTCACGCCCTGACGGGTGCGTATACACTAACTATATTAACCACCAAACTCCACAATCACTTTAACAGCTATCATTGTATCACTCACTCGAGGGGCTTGTGGCTAAGTAATGACAGCCGCACGGGTCGATCGATCAGGCTAAGCTACGCTTGCTTGCTTGTCCGTGGATGGGTGACCATCTTCACATACCAAGACCCCTCCGTACCTCGGGAAGCACGTTAAGCGGTTGGCCCCGGCTGTCATTCCTGGATCTTTAACAGTCGTTACGGGTCGTCAGAAGCCCGAAAGTCTGACAACCAGTCTTACCAAGGGGTATCGTATTACCCAGTACCTAACTGGGTTGTGAAGGTCAGATAGGCAGTCGCTCCATGTAAAATACTGGTATTCAGCTGCATCCGGTTAGACTGGAAGCCGACCCTAACATAGTTGGGAAAAGGCTAGGCAGATGATTACTCTATCACTCACTCTTTTAACATCCACCACACATTCTTTCAACTGACTATCTAGAACTATACCCACACCATTTCGCTTGCCATTGCTTCCACAGCAATAAAACGTATGTCCTTCTTACGTGTTACTCTATCCATCATGGTAAATATTTGGATCATTGGTTTTTCTGGTAGTACGGAACATTTTTCGCGCGTATCCGACTTCCGTCCTACAGTTGGTCCTATTTCATTGAAAGTCTGTGGAAGGGATAAGTAAACTGCCATTTATCGACCGAGCTACGCTGTGAAATTTCTGATTTCATGTCTTCCGGTCGATTATTACAGCTCCCGCAAACATGAACCGTATGTCACAGACATTAGTGTCATTTTATTTTGCTTTATATTAACCACACCTAGAAATCGGCAACTAATATGGCGGACGGAACTTATACAGGCGATGCAAGTAACGCAGCTGCAACGCGCGTGCGTGAGTTCGACCCTTGAGGCCACGGGATGAATGCTACTCGTCTGACTGTTACACAGGGTGCAGTGTCCAGTTATCTCGGCATCGGGAAAGTCGTCCGCACTTATTCGATTTCGAATGTGTTTAATATTGTGGTTGTACTCTGTGTTTCTGATATTACTGACTGATTCATGGACTAGTGCAGGTAAAATTAACTATTCCGGATATCGTCGTGGTACAATTTCCTCGCCTCTTCGGGATTACAATATCGGTCCAAAATGGCGGCTAATGTGATACATCGTGCATGGATGGATAACTATTTAACATAATAACTTTGTCTAAAATAGTTGGGAGTATAAAGTTGTTTTTTTTTAAAGTTGTTGATTTTGGAATAAGGATAGACACGGACAAACTAATCCCAAGGTGTCGATGATGAAAAAGCACGTGTGTGCGTGTGTTTTTACTGTAGAGTGAATTGTGTGGGATATTGCATATACTTAGTACGGTGGACGGTACTTAGGAAAGTGAGAAAATGAGTGTACAACCAAAATAAACCACAGGATTTTTGGTTGTTGTGTTTCAGATATTGCACATTCTTATACGGGTGTGTAATGTTTGACATAATAACAAAAGGTGCCGCTGCAGCTACGGCATAATGTGTAAACGTCCTAAATGGTTGTTTTTGGATGTGGAACATTTTCTGTCAGACGTCAATTTTATGCCACGAATAAAAGCTATGATCTGTCGATTGAAAAATCAGCCCTTACTATCATATAGCAAAAATATTTATTGTATGTCAAGACGAGGTCCAGACTATTGCGATCTCGATATTTGTTCTGATAATTAAAATGACTACTTTAGAGTATAGTGTATGACAGTAAGGGCTGATTTTTCAATCGACAGATCATAGCTTTTATTCGTGGAATAAAATTGACGTCTGACAGAAAATGTTCCACATCCAAAAACAACCATTTAGGACGTTTACACATTATGCCGTAGCTACCGGTCTAAGGCTCAGTTCAGCAGCTTATGCTGTTTAAAAAAATCTATTTTAGTTACGTTCATAGTATCTCTCATATCTGACAGTATTTTACTTTGGGTACGGGCTGCGGACATCGGGTCTATTTTCATTTAGCAGAAAAGAGCTATCTCTGCAGGCTCGATTCTGAATATTTATATACAATATTGAATATTTATTCTTCGGGAACTGTTTAAGGGTATTGACATCATGGCGCTACCTTATCAATATATCAATGTCAAAACATCATGAACGTCCTGCTGGCAGTAAAGCTGCAATTCGTAAACATAAAGGTGATACGCATTCCGAAGTTAGGTGGTAATGAGATTAAGAAAAAAGAAGAGCAAAAGAGGACATCGCCTTGAGGGACGCCAGCTGCAAGATCGCACCAACTCAATGAAGAGAAAGAAGAATAATAATAATAATAATAATAATATTCCACAACTATCACACAACGCCATCTAGTCCCAAGCTAAGCAGAGCTTGTGTTATGGGTACTAGACAACTGATAAACATACTTATATATTTCTAAATACATACATATTATAGATAAATTACAACCAGACACAGAACAAATGATCGTGCTCATCACACAAACATTTGTCCTGGGTGGGAATCGAACCCACGACCTCCGGCATAGCAGTCAGGGTCACTAACCACTAGACCATCAGGCCTGTCCAAGAAAGAAACAAAGAAAGAAAATAAACGTCGTCATTTTCTTTCCTTCTCTCTTTCGCCTTTCTTTCAAGAGTCTCCAGAATGAACAGACTGCTGACGCCCCCGAAGATAAGAGAAAAACCGTTTCAATACCCCTGGAGAGAACACGTAAGGTGATGGGGGAGTTGTGGCAATTAAAATAGCAGATTTTTTTATGAACACTGGCCTCGAGCATTAGATTCTGTTAAGGGTCTTGGAGATATTATTGACACAGTTGCCCCTGCCCTAACAGACATATTTAATCAATGTTTAGACAGCGGTACGTTTCCTGACTTAATGAAACATATTAAATTAGTACCAATTTTTAAATTGGGTAGTATGTTTGATCCCTCCAATTATAGACATCTAACTGTGCTTAAGCTAAATCTATGAAAAAATCATGCTAGACCATATGTTGTCACATTTTAACTCAAATGGGATTTTACATAGTCACCAGTTTGGTTTCACAAAAGGTCAGTCGTCGACGGACGCGGGAGTAAAACTCATCAGTCACATTTTGGAATCCTTGGAAAAGTCCCAGGATGCAATTGGCATTTTCTGTGACCTCTCAAAAGCTTTTGACTGCGTTGACCATAATACACTGATTTGTAAATTATACCATTACGGAATTCGTGGACAAGCTGCTGATCTTGTTCTTTCCTATCTATCAAAGAGGCAGCAAAAGTAAACGTTAACGGGGCGACGTCATCGGGGTCTCTAGTTAAGATGGGCGTGCCTCAAGCCTCAATTCTTGGCCCTTTCCTATTTATAGTATATATTAATGACTTTCCTTACATGATGGCTAACTTATCGGATATTAATTTATTCGCTGATGATACTTCCCTTATTTTTAAAATTGATAGAAAAGATACTGATGTATTACATGTGATGATAGTCTAGCTGTTTTTTCGAAATGGTTTGCAGCTAATAATCTTTTACTTAATGCGAACAAAACTAAATGTCTTAAGTTCTCTTTACCAAATGTACAATAAATGTGTATGTAAATGTAACTTGATGGCAAAAAACTAGATGCTATTACGGAAACTGTATTTATAGGAATTACTTTACTTTAGATTCAAAATTACAATGGGGCGCACACATTAGAGCTGATAGATTAAGTTCAGCTGCATATGCAGTAAGAAAAATACGGCAGTTGACAGATATAGTTACAGCTAGGTTAGTATACTTTGCTTATTTCCACAGTATTATGTCTTATGGTGTCCTGCTGTGGGGATCGGCTGCTGAAGTAGATTCAATTTTCATTTTACAAAAGAGGACAATCCGCGCAATCTATAAAATGGGTCCTCGCGAGTCTTTTAGAAACAAATTCAAAGAAATTTATATACTAACTCTGCCTTCTCTTTATCTAAATCTATATTCTATATAATTATATAAAATTCAAAATCCTGACTGACTTATTGTATATCAACGCACAGCCTAAACCGCTGGTCCTAGAGACATGAAATTTGGAGGGTGTGTTCTCTGTGAAGAGGAGTTATCCACTAAGAAAGAGTTTTTCGAAATTTCACCCCTAAGAGGGTGAACGGGGGAGGATGAAATTTCACGTGGACGAAGTCGCGGGCAGAAGCTAGTATTTTAGAAAGTATTTTGTGCATCCGCAAAAACTTAGGACTTTTCAAAATAAAAAGCGATTTCCATAATATAAAATACACGTAGTAAAAATTAAATTGTGATACCTAAACTTAGATTAACTAAAACTAGCAAATCACTTATTATAAACAGCATCCGTTTTTATAACAAGTTGCCAAAGCCGGTTACAGAACTTACCGATGGAAAGTTCAAAACCCTCAACAAACGTGTCCTTATCAAAAAAGCATATTATAAGATTAAAGACTACGTTGAAGACAAGGTAATTTGGCAATAATTTCTTCTGCAAATGTGGCTTCCCTGGCACCTCATTAACGGCATAACTACGTAAATGTCTATAGTTAACTGCTCTCAAATTAGGATGTTTATTTTTTATTTATTATTTGACATTATATACAGACAATTCAAAATTTTCAACTCTTTATTAGTGGTTGTATTGGCAATAGTATAACTTGGTTTTAATAAGTTTTTATATTATTAGTGTGGATTTTATTTATCCTTTTGATAGATTCTTATTTTGTAAATGTGAGGACTTTGTAGACTTTAGATCTGTAGACCATTTTTTATTTTATCAAGTTCCTGGTACTTGTTGACAGGCCTACGCTGTCCTCCCATACCTACTGTAATTTGAAAACATTGAAAGAGTAACCGTGGAGTTTCTTGCCGGCTCTTCTCCATAGAAAACGATCAATTGGAACCGTGCACCAAGCTTCTGACGTTTCATAAGTTTTCGTTTCATAAGTGCCATGTAGGTTTATGTGAAATAAAATATTTTGATTTTAAGAAAATTGCAGATCCCAACGCAGAGATCTAAACGCAGGTCCCAGCAGGCACTGCTCAAAATGTTTGATCGAAATGCCTGTATTTATTAGTAATCTGAATATTTTCGAGAAGTGATAAATAATGTCAAGTTATTGATGAAAAGAGCTTATGAAGTGATGCTAACAGCCCGTTTTGAAAATATTATATTTTAGTAATATGTGTAGTAAGATAGAGTATTAGGTCCTTTATGTATAGAGTTTGTGCCAGACTGCCAGTCAGTCATTACGTGTTTTTTTTTAATCAGATATGTATGCGTCGTCAATCATCGACGCTCTCCAGCTTCGAGGCCATTGATCCTCGTCATCCCCGACTGAGTCGACGAGCAACACTCTTCCTCTTCAAGCGGACAAATAAGTAGCAAAACGAGATTGTCCCTTGCCGTGTAAGTAACCCTGTCAAAGAGGCATTTCTTTCTTCACTAATGTACCATTATATGTATATTTGGTTCTAACCAGTGTTTCCTAAATAAAACCTTCATATCTTCAGGAATACACATGAGTGGAGAGGATCACCAAGTGGGCGCAACCTGGCCGTAAACCTGAACATAATGCTGAATGAATACTATGATTTAGGTCGGTAATAGTTTAAAATAGACATGCATGGAAAGAAATCGAAAGCCACTTTTTTTAACACCCGACGAAAACCGAAAATGAATGGAAATCGAGAAAAACAATTTTCATGTTTCTTTGAAAATTTACAATTTGTCACTAAATATCGCTTTTCTCTAAACTCTCAAATCATTGCTATTCCATTGGATACTAATACTTAAACGAACCTTTCGAAGTATAACAAAATATTCTAAAGCATCAAAGGGTTAAAAGTTGAAGGAAGAAGTTTATTAAATATTTTCAAAAATCATCTATGTAAGTATATGAACTTTGAAACCAGTTATCTCGAAATTTTAGTATGGCATTAAGCGTTCAAATTACGGGGAAGCCATCTCCATTTAATCAGCTATCTAACGAGGTACAAATATTTAAACAATATGAAGAGCTGCCGATGAAACAGTCGATAATGCTGGTAAAGGTAGAATTTGCAAATTATTGATATATTAAAAAATTTAGTGATAGGCGAATTAATTAACTGGTTTATGTTATCTGTTTACAACCCAGCAACACTTTCCACGTTATGTAGACAATTCGTCGCGGCCAGTTTGCATATTTGAGACGCCGCTTTTGAATAGTTAGTATTACTTGCAGTCGATGAGATAATCACTAATCACTAATAATCATTAGTTAAACTACTGCACGCGTACAAACTCTTACAACCTTATTACAAAATAAGGTTTATTTTTAGGACCATCGAGCCTGTTTTAAACGAACTACATATAATCCGAAAAAGTTAATGTTTTTATTACAAAAGCTGACGTTAAACACGAGTCTAAGTTGTCAATTTTGCATTAAAAACTTTACGTTTGTCGGAATAAACTTCAAAATAAAGTGACTGGCTCGAAGGTTTAGGCTAGGTCTAACGTTAAAACTCGTTTTGTAATAAGACGATTAATAAACATTAATCAAAAAAACAACATTACAAACGTAATGTTGTTTTTTTGAAATTGGAACGTCCGTATTTTTACTTACAAATAATCATATTTTCAAAATAGATTATAACTGGCCAGTCTCTCATACATAAAAACTTTTTTTCGCAATACTTTCTGAGTGGCCTGGTTTTTTTTTTTACTTTTTAAACCTATACAACAAATATTAGTTTTCTTTCGGTAAAACCATAGTTGTCTTCCCGCGAGTGTACGCAGTGTAGATTCACATGGATGCACCCAAAAGTGCTCCCATCCGACCATCTTCAACAGCAACTTTAAATAACTGTATTTTTTATTTGCTCAAACAGATGGCAGCACCATCACGCCGCTTCTTGTTGAAATAGAAGAAAGACGAAATGGTGGCCAAACTTGCTTAGTGAAGCGAAATCTGTTGAAGATCCGCCTAAAGGACACGTACGACACCAAGTAAACGGTACCGTAATTTGCAGCTTGAAATGTACCAAATTCTGAACCCAGTTCCAATAAATGCATTTTTAAACGGTAGTTCAAAGTTCGATATAATGTTGCTATATAGACGACTTTCTGCCTTAAGGTCATAGCCCACTTACACCACTCTGCTCCCACCCGACAAAATTAAAATAATTCAAATATGGGCTTTAAATATTGCTCTTTAGATATATTTTGCATTGGCATCATAAATTAGCAGACGACCGCCGTCAGACTGCTCGGTAGTTGACGCCTCGCTGGCCGCACGTTGTAGACGAGCGGTCGGCGCGGTGTCCGCGCGGTGTCCGCGCGCTCCCTCCCTGCTAGCAGTCGCCGCGCCATGTCTTGCTTTCAGCATTTTATGCACCCAAAGTCTTCGTCTGTTATTTCTTGCGCTTCTCTCTTCATCCTCAAGTGCAATAGCAATAATTGCTAGTTCGCGCGTTGTGAATTGGGACATAGTAAAAAATACGAGTTGCTTTAATGGAAACCGATCGCGAACTGTGTCTATCGCGAAAAGCGAGAGCGGTCGGCGGGTGGACAGCTGGCCGTCTGCTAGCTGTCGCCGCGTGGACTGCTGGGTGCCTGCTAGCTGTCGCCGCGTGGACTGCGAGCAGTCGTCTTAGTTTAGGGCGGTGTTGGGTGGGAGCGGTGTTGGAGCAGAGTCGTTTAAAGGTCATAGCACACTTAAACGACTCTGCTCCAACACCGTAGTGTGTGTGGGTCCACTAACGTGTAGTGTGTGTGGGTGTAGTGTATGTGGGTCCACTAACGTGTCTTCATTCTTTCGCTTTTTAGGCACCCTGGATTTTGATGCAGTACAAATCTTATTTAGCGTTTTATTTGTTTGAACTGTCTGTATCTGTTCATACTCAGTACCTGAAAATGGTAAAGAAATGAAGATTAAAATTGCTCCGAAGGAAAACCACACGAACTAATAAAAAATGTATGTTGGTATTAATTATCTTAAATTGTTAATACTTACTTTTATTGGGCGCCATTTTGTAGCGAAATAAAAATGGAAATTCACCACTTTAACAAAGTATAATTTTTAATCAATATTTTTTTTTAACTTGCAACATGAGTAATAAAAATAGAAAGTTATTAATAATATATAATAAAAATCATAATAAATAGTTGCTAAAATACGTCATTTGGTTTTAATGAAAGGAGAATACGAGAAAACTTAAGGTACACCGGATGGTGAATCTTTGTTACGTATTTGTTTTTCCGAACCTGTGAATCGATTGCAATCGGTTTTTAGTTCGTGATTACTAAACTACGCAAACTGTCGAATGATTAACGTTATTTTAACGGTACTAATGCTACTATACTAAAGTAACAAATATATCTGATGAACCGCAACCTCGAAGCGTAGCACGCCTCGAGAGAATAGCGGGTGATACGACGATCACTATTTTTTCATAATAACTATGTAATTATGTTTTTTGTCTCATCTATTCAAAAAGAGCTAGTGTATTTTTCGTAAACAGGGACTAAAATAGGTATTTAATCCCTAGGGACTAAAAGTGATTTGAATTTGGAATGCGAATATTGTTAGTAAAAGTTCCAATCACCAAAGAGATCAATCACGAACGTTGTATGAACAAGTAACAGGCTGTATGATAAAGTAAAACGCGCGAACCAAATGAAAAACAAAAATGAAAAAAAAAAAAACGCGCGAAAAGCATTCTGCCTTCGTTCGTAATTGTTTACTCAAATTAGGATTTTAATTAGGTTTATATATTTTATAGGTATGTCTTCCTCAAGTAATTCTATGCAAATTAATAAACGTACTATTCTTATTCATAAGTTGCACTTACTTATTTTTTATAGAGGGTGATAAAGTAGAGTTTCCACCTCGGGAACACTATTATAAGCTCCAGCGCGCGGGCGTACGTGCGTTCAGGATTCTACTTTAGAACCCCTCGCTGCGCTCGAAATTCTACTCTAGGATCCTTCGCTCTGCTCTGGATTCAAAGAAACACTCTCGCCTTCAAAATAGTTGTTTGCTCCCTTTGCAAACAATCTACTATTTTATTATTATGATGCAAGTTTAAAACAATATTATTTTAAAATTATACGTGGTGGTGAATTTCCATTTTTATTTCGCAACACTTTATAAGGTATTTCTTTTCTGTATTTATTTCAGTTAGTATCCACAGAAATGGGATTGCATTCTTGGGGCCTTATGTCTCATGTTGCTTGACTTAATCTTAACGGTATTTAGCCACATGAATCAATTTTAATGTGTAACCATTTATTGTTAAGCTGATATTATTACTTTGTGCAGCATTATTAAGGTTTTAAATAGTGTTACTTTAGGAATAATTGTTTGAATATGCTTGATAACCAAAATACTAAAAGGAAAATAGAACTATACAGTAAAGATAGAATTATAGAATATAAAGTACCTGTCGTTTTTCCTACATTATTTAGTAAGTGTACAGTTTCGCTCTTAGCACCGAGGTGCAAGAGCTCGATGAGAAACCATATTCGCTGCAATCAGAGTAATTACTTGTAGACTTGATGGCGTTATTCCCAGGTTCCGTCACTCGAAGTGTTACAAGTTAAAAGCGCTGTGCTAGGGGGGGGGGGGGGGGCAAGACGGGATTTTAGGATTTACTCAAGCGCGGCAGATGAACATAAGGGGGGATTATCAAGGATATCACGCGCAGTGTTATAAATTACATTAGCCGCTTTGTTTACTTTAATTTCTTTTATAGCGGAAATCAGCGTAAAAATAAAGTATGCACTGGTTTGCCGTATCACTTTTGTTGTATTGTACCTATACACATAAATATGGGGACTACATATTAAAACGCAACGTTTTTTATGCATAATATTTTATGAAAGTTTTAAAATCGAAATAAAACATTAACATCTTGTTTATGGTGGCAAATCCGTAACCTGGCAAATATATATATTTTATTGATATTTGAGTCGATGCAAAGTTTTCTATACTGATTTACCTATATTATAAAAACTTTTTTACAAAAAAAACAACCGACTTCAAAAAAAAACTACAAAGTGATAAATAACTTTAATTTCGGAAGTCGGTGTCGTTGGTTCCGCATTTTCGTTTTTTGACACCGACTTCCGAAATTAAAGTTATTTATCACTTTGTAGTTTTTTTTTGAAGTCGGTTGTTTTTTTTGTAAAAAAGTTTTTATTTTTCACTTTTTAGTTGTACCTACTCCACACGAATTCAAATAACACTAGTGCATTGAGGAATTGAAGACACCGACTAGAAGAATCATCAAAATTCGCATAGAAATGCCGGAGATGCAGTACATTTATGCATATAACATCGTACATAAGAATAATTATATAATGTATTATATACTAAAACCTTCCTGAAAGTATGTAGATCACATTAGTGAAAGAATTATCAAAATCGGTTTATTAGTTTTTGAGAAAATCGCGGACAAACAAACATACATACATACATACATACGGGTCGAATACAGAACCTCCTTTTTTGAAGTCGGTTAAAAATGATTATATTCGATATATTTATTTGAAGCGATTACAATCGATTCCATCACTTAGTACGATAGAATGTTATTTAATACGATAAAATTTTTATTTTTTGTCAAAACTGATACACGTACGGTATTATAATGTCTGTAAGAAGTCATAAATACGATAAGGCAGTTTATATATTTATTTTATTACGCATTTTAAAGTTAACTTTTACGTAATCTGGAATAGTTACGTTCTAAGGCAGCCATGCACCATGCGCCATGGGATCTGGAGGCGATAGTCCTTGCGCGCCTGTATGAGTGGCGCGCGGAGGCACTACGCCGGGGGGAAACTCCGCTTCCGCGGCAAATAGCGGCGGAGCGGACAGACCTCCGGCGCGATCTCATGGTGGCATGGAGAGAGCGACTATCGCAACCCAGCGCAGGGCACGCCACGATAGTGGCGATAAGACCCCTCTTTGAGGAGTGGCTAGAGAGGCGTCACGGCGTTCTCACCTACCGCCTGACGCAGGTCCTCACCGGACACGGATGTTTCGGGAGGTTCCTGCACATCATCAAGCGGGAGGAGACGCCCGGGTGTCACCATTGCGAGGATCGCCCAGAGGACACGGTGGAGCATACGGTGGAGGTCTGCCCCGCTTGGGCGGAGCACCGCCGTGTCCTCGTAGAGGCGATCGGCAACGGCGGCGACCTGTCGCGTCCGGCCCTGGTTCAAGCCATGGTCCGAGGCGAGAGGGAGTGGGAGGCGGTCACCTCCTTCTGCGAAGCAGTCATGCTAGCGAAGGAGGTGGCGGGACGGCTCAGGGAAAGAGCCGCACGCCTCAGCCGCCGCGGGAGACGCTACGGGCGTCGGGAGCCGCGTGACGACTCCCGGCCACCGTAGGCGCGGGCCTGCGGACGGAGAGTAATGGGTAGCTCTCCGTCCGATCAGGACCAGGCCCGTACCGGACGGCGCGTATGTGTTCCACGCGCGCCTCACGAGATGTCAGCATAAAGGAAGGGGCCCGCCAGGGCCGAAGCCTGCCGGGGTAGCGGGATCGTCCGAAAGGGTTACCGCTGCCCCGGAACATAAAGGGCTAAGGAAGGAACACGGGTGGGTTTTAAGTTAATATTTTATTAATTAACTGGGGACTGGCGTCGTAAGATATATATATATATATATAATATAATAGGTACCTACGGTATATATATTTTTAAATAAATAAATAAAACGAAATAAAATATATATTAGGAAGTAATAAACTCAGGTTAGGAAGATAGGTAGGTGAATATTACATATATGAGTAACATTGTTCTCTAATTGAGTAGGTTATGTTAGATGATAAAAATAGCACGGTGTATATATTTTTAAATAAATAAATAAAACGTAAAAAAATATATATATTAGTAAGTAATAAACTCAGGTTAGGGAGAGAGGTAGGTGAATATTACATATATGAGTAACATTATTCTCTAATTGAGTAGGTTATGTTAGACGATAAAAATAGCACGGTGTATATATTTTAAATAAATAAATAAAACGTAAAAAATATATATTAATACCTAAGTAATAAACTCAGGTAAGGGAGAGAAGTAGGTGATTACTACATATATGAGTAACATTATTCTCTAATTGAGTAGGTTACGTTAGACGATAAAAATAAAATAGCACGGTGTAACTATATATTTTTAAATAAATAAATAAAACGTAAAAAATATATATTAATACCTAAGTAATAAACTCAGGTTAGGGAGAGAGGTAGGTGAATATTACATAATATAAGTAACATTATGCTCTAATTGAGTAGGTTATGTTAGACGATAAAAATAGCGCTATAGAAGTATGAGGAACAGGGTGTAAAGTTCACTCATACTCTATAGCACGGTGTATATATTTTTAAATAAATAAATAAAACGTAAAAAAATATATTAATACCTATGTAATAAACTCAGGTTAGGAAGACAGGTAGGTGAATATTACATATATGAGTAACATTATAAAAAAATATATTAATACCTGAGTAATAAACTCAGGTTAGGAAGACAGGTAGGTGAATATTACATATATGAGTAACATTATGCTCTAGTTGGATAATGTTACTCCGTTTGCATTGTTCTCTTTAGTTGTTGGTTTGCGTGTACTAGGATGACCGTTAAGGTCAAGCAGTTAGGATTATTAACAATTTTCTTTTTCATGTCCTATCTTATTCTCTTCTAGAGGCAGTGTTTGTAGGGATAGCTGGACAAGGATTTTTCAGTGCATTCCATCGCATTCCAACAAATGTTTGTCACAAATGTGTAAGTCAAAACAACGCCCACCTGTCAAACTCATTCGAATCCATAAGATCCTTGCTGTGAACACAATATGAAAGTTATTACGATCTTGTATGAGTAAACTGTACATACGCTACATCACACTGTGAAGACGGTTAATAAGAATACTTTACTATCGATATTTCCTATATTTTGGCTTTTAGATCCTTGAGTAACTTTTTACTATAGCAATTAATTTTGTATAGTTTTAATATAGGGTCGGCCGCGTCAAAGTAATGACCTAATCGGAAGATGCTATGTAAACCATACCATGCTTTTCACGAGAATAAAATTTATCAGGCGTTTTGCGTCTTGTTTGGAATAGAATAAAATGCGCTCTATTATGTAAACAAATTACAGAAATGAATGTAGACATCGTCGTGACAAATTTTTTCCGCTACAGATTTTTGCTACAGAGATCTTCGAACACTGTTTGCTACTGTGGACCCCTGCGGTTTTTAGACACCATCAAAGAAGAAGTGAAGCGACTCCAGAAAAATACTTGTCCCAATAAACATTAGTACATACATAAAGATACTATTTTATCTTTATTTCTAAACGTTATTGTCTAAAGAACATAGAACATAGGTCGTTAGCTACTTTTGAGCCACCCTATACATATTTGATATAATATTATATATGTTCATTTGGCCTCTCCACTTATTGGGTGGAGAGCAGAAGTGTTGGTAAAACGTAATGTGCAATATTAGGTGTAATTACTTCGAAATAATAGAGCTATATCTTTATAAGTACCTAGGGAAGATTAAGTACCTAAAACTTCCTTGAAGTATCATAATTGTAGCTTGTAATACAAATATAATCATAGGGCTAGGTTAGGTAAAGATTATTAAAGAATCTTGGGGAGACCATTTTTAATCATTGTTATAAGTAAAATATAATCAATTTCTAGTGCTTAGTTACATTGAGATAATAAGGAATCCCGGAGTGTCCGAGAAGTACCTACTTCAATACTTGTAAGAAATTCAGAAAGTGTGTCACTTTATATGATAATCAAGTATAAATGTACGAAGTGTAGCAGTAGTTAGCATACTCCTTTATAACCCGAACCAATTTTAAACCGCTACCGCCACAATCCGCTAGCTCAAAATTAGCCATTTTACAGGACAAGCAGAAACGTTACTCACCAAAACTTATGGATGCACTGTTGTAGAACATTGATTGTCTCTAATTCAACACGTGTTTCTTTAAAAAATCTGCTTTATACCATCTTAAAGAACCGATCCACGCGATTTCATCACCACTGCTCTCAAAGCGGTGATGGAAAACATCGTGTGGAAACCGGTATGTTCTAGAACCAAACATTCGAAGACATTGATATCTATCAACCGTGCTGTTCGCGTGGTAGATTAAAGCCCACTCCCTCTCGAATAGAGGAAGCTTGTGTCCCAGCAGTGGGACCATTATAGGCTGATAATGGTTACAGTTTGTGCATCGATGTCCCTGTCACCATGTGTAACCACCACTTTAACAATAACATGTGTTCTATCACCTTGTAATACCTAGCGATTGTCTGTGGCTCATCTTGTGATTTTCTCGTTGGGTGACGATAGAATCTGTCAAATTACATAGTTTAACATCGTCCCGTTATTGAGCTACAACTACGTCCAACACCTAAATGACTACACTATGCATACGCTTAAATATTTATTACTGCACCAGTATAGATCTTCCATTAAGGGACATATAATTTTCTGGTTAACTATATTATAAGCAAATTCTAGGGCTTGTTTATGTTCCGAAGAATAATAAGCCGGGAGATGGACTTATATAGGGTGACTGGTCATTAGTGACCGATACTTAAACACGTGATTGTACTCATGATAACAAACAACTTTTACTAAAAGTTAATACTTATTATAAGAAAATATTATAAAATTTTATTGCTAAGTTAGGGTAGGAACACAAGATTAAAAGTGGGGAGAAATATTAACTGTACATATAGATCACTTGAAAAATTTGAAAAGTCTTAAAAGCGTGCGGATAGTAGATGTTTAATGGTAATATAGTGTTTCTAATATAATGTATTTTTATTAATTATAAATAGGTGTAGACTGATAAAGCCATTTACTCCTTACTTATGGGGTGAAATGATGCTGATCACACGTGGCCTTGAATTACAATAAGAAAATAAAAAGTAACTTAAAAAAATAAAAACCCGACTGCGGTAAATTAAGTTTAACAAAAACTGAAAGGCTGAAAACAAGCACATTTTAAATTAAATAAAAGTTGGAAGCAAGCGGGACCCATTTGAGTTTGAAAATATAAAAATGGAATGGATCCCGCCTGCTTCTAACTTTTATTTAATTTATCTATTTATTTGGCTTGTTTTCATGTTTTCGTTTTTTTTAACTTAATTTACCGCAGTCGGGTTTTTAAGTTTTTTTAATTACTTTTTTTATTTCAAACATTTTAGTTTACAATTAATGTGAAAGATTGTATTTTTTATTTTTTTAATATCGTGTTTTTTTACGATTTGTCACTTCGAATTACTTTTAACCATATAAGTTGTATATATTTTTGTAATCACCTTTTAAAACCCTTCATTTTGATATCCCACTCGATGGTATTAGAAGAAAAAAAATTTCGAACTCCACAATATAGCACCCCAAATCCGCCATTTTACTTTGTTTTTTATTTTAATGTAGCCAGTGACACTCGCGCTACCAAGACAAATCTAAAGACGTATAATTTATCCAAATCCGTTCATTCGTTTAGGAGTTACGAGGGAACAAAGAAACGGACATACATACAGGTCAAACATATAACCCTCCTTTTGGGCATCGCCGCAGTCGGGTAAAAACCTAAGTTATAAAATAAGATCATTCGGTTAGTCAGATAACTTAAACTTAATGAGCATTTAATTCAATTCAAGCATTAAATTTCGAAACGGGCTGGCTTTTACTTTGGCCAGAGGCTAAGCATTGCCATACAGCGTGGTATTGCCGCCAGTCTCTTGGGTACATTATTACCAGTCGACAGCGATGCGGATGAATTTTTCGACGCTATATTTTAGTTTGTGTATAGTTTTAGTTAAGTTAGGATTTAATTTTGTTATTTTTATTAATTAATTAGGTATTAGTTATTATTTACTTAGGCACTTATTATTTTAATAAACATTGTAATTGAAGCATTTACTGGCAATATTAAGATAGATTTTTCATCGGTTATTTTTGGTGTACCTACAATCACGTACCTATATTCTATCTAAGTACAACCCGCAACAGTTAACTTGAGACCCGAGCGGCCCTCCCGCCCCCCGCGCTGTTACCGCTCTTGCCATCAGTACCGCGCGCCTACGTCATCTGAGCAAAGTCTCAAGTTAACTCTTGCAGGTTGTATCTATTAATCAAATATTAACGGTAGCGCAAAATCTTTCATCTAACAGCAATGAACACTTCTAAAAACATAGAAACTTAAGTATTGGTATTTTATAACCATGTTTTTAGAAGTGTTTTTTATTAATATAAATGGTGTTTGGTTATCAAGCATATAAAACAAGTATTAAGTAGTACCTAAGTGTTAAAAAACATAACTCGACTTCAAATTAAAATTTGCAAATTACATATTTTCGTCTCGATGTTAATTAAGTCCTTATAAAGTAAGTCTATCGTTTCGTAGTACCTTAATGTGCTTTTTTTAATAAAAACATTTGATAGATTGACGAACTGTATTTTTATTTTGATTTTAATGTAACGATTACTAAAACTCCTGGATTATAATAAGTAATTCGTTTGTTCACATCTTCGATCAACAATACCAACTACCTATTGTTCATCGAAGATTCACGTACTGGTTTTCCATTCATTTTAAATTTCCTACATATTCCTCAATCTGGAGTTCAAAACTCAAAATGTGATCATTCTGTTTTTGATATGATAAAAAAAACTTGTATACTTGTAAAAATAACTTCCTTTTTGGAAGGGCCGACTATGTTTTTACCTAATAATATCTTTACATAAACCTACTATTTTCTTGTCTTGTAACATTATCTATAGGACATAATACTGAATAAAACTATGTAAGTATTTCTGAAATTAAATCATTATATTGGTGTGGTAAACAGTTTTTTTCCCTTTAATGTTTTAGTTACCCTATTCGTTACATGTACAGACGCCACCACATCAAGCTAATACAATCTGTCAAATTTCTTCAATAGATTTTCTACTTTATCGCTAAAGCATAAGGTTCAAAGTTGATTGGGAAAATTTGACAGTTTCGGGTAGCTTGATATGCTGGCGTCTGTACCTTGTAATAGATAGTGCCATCCACGAAGACGCGCCCCACTCTTCTTACTAATCGCTAGTTAATTTCGTTATTGTTATACCCCCTTACTAATAAAAGTATTATATCAGATGAATAGTTACACACCGATTTCTCTCTTTCAGTCGTCAGTAATTTGACATTCGAAAGAAGATGGCAAAGCGTTGTGTAACTATACAGGCGCTATACAACGTTTATTAGTAAGGGGGCTAGTTTTTTGATACAATTACTTTACTGTGTATCTATAAAACTAAAACACTAGCGGAATGTTGCACACTTGTACTGTAAGCGATTAGGAAGAAGAGTGGGGCTCGTCTTCGTAGATGACGCTATCTGTAAGTAGAAAAAAAATGAAAGAAAACTACCTTAATTTATATAAACTACTAGTATCTAAATTGTTATATGTAATTTAGATCCTGAAACAGAGAACAAAGAAGAAAGATAACAAAAAAAGATAAATTAATCCTTATCTAGGTTTTCCAGTCTTCGCTTTTAAACTGTATATTGCGTCAAAGTGCAAGTCGATTAGATCGCTACATTCATTAATTATTTTGCTTAACCTCGCGACAGGGGAACTAGCGCCTAAGACTGTTCGTCGGAGCGGTAAACAGAGTGGCGTAATTGGCTTACGAGGAATCCCTGAAGGCTCACGAAATTTAAAAGAATTTAGCATCTGTGGACAGTCAATTTTATTGGCTATCACTTTGCACACAAACATTACATGAATAAGGCGACGGCGCTTTTCCAGTGAAATTATTTTAAAGTATGTCAACCGCTTGGTATATGAACGCATTATTTTTGCTGTTCCGCTGGAAAACGCCAGGTGCCACAGAAAGCGATTTTGGATTCTCTCCAGACGCAACGAATGCGTAGCATAGTGTGGTCGCCAGATCACACTAAAATATTCCAACAGGCTTCGAATCAGACTATTGTAAAGCAACATTTTAGTTTTAGGACACCTAAACTGTGTGCAATGTCTTAAAACGAAACCAAGCATTCTAGAAGACTTTTTTATTATGTAATCTACATGTGGGATAAAAGTTAATTTAGTATCAAAAGGAACACCGAGGTCTTTTAGTGTGTTTAATTCGGCTATTTTGGTTTCATTTATGTGATAATCTTGTCTTACAAAATGATGCTTTCGTGTAAATTTGACCCTTTGGGCGCATTATGTCCAATTCGCAAAATGTCCAGAGGCCTCAAAATGTCCAATTCTCACAACGTCCAATTCGCAATTTGTCCAATTCGCAAATTGTCCAAATCGCAAATTGTCCAATTATCAAATGGTCCAGTTCGCAAATTGACCAATTCAAATTACTTACAGTTGTTAATTAGGTATAGATCATATCCTTTTAAGATATGTATTTTAATTCTCCTAAATCTCTTACACAGAGATTATTGTACTGAATCTTATCGCATTATGACAATATTCAAGGCATTAAAAAAAAGTCGTTTACGATGTTTAATAGACAGATGAATACGTTACGTTTCCTTAATTTTTTTTTCGTTTTCTGATGTTTGTATAAACATCAAACGTATTTCAGCGTTACCTCTGCCAGTAAAACCACCTCTTAGGTTAAAACCTTTGTTTCCAAATAATTATTTTTTTTTAATTTTTTTTTCAAACGGAGTTCGTGTTTTTGGACATGAAAGCATGTCATATTTGATGGATTATAAAACATATATTGTATTCTGTTCTGCCCTCACCACACGGCTAGTAAACTTATTTTCAATAACTAAACGCAGACATATTTATCGCTCATGAGCAAGTCACCAGATTCTCAACTTACCAGATTCGCAACTCACCAGATTCGCAACTGATCAGATAATGTACTATTAACAACAAAATAATTATATAACTTTCAAATAAATTATTACGACTATTTTACTAATAGACAACCTCATTACATAAACTGATAAAATCGAATCAAATGCATAAGAGGTCGGATTAAATTTTTGATAGACAAAGAAGGGGCCCGCCAGGGCCGAAGCCTGCCGGGGTAGCGGGATCGTCCGAAAGGGTTACCGCTGCCCCGGAACATAAAGGGCTAAGGAAGGAACACGGGTGGGTTTTAGTCAGTAACAGTCTGACACTCGCTTCCGCTCCACCCAGAGGAGCGGGAGGAGTCATTAGATGATTTCCCATCCAAAAAAAAAAAAGGGTGGCATAGACGCTTAAACACAACAATAACAACTAATACCATCACTGTTTAAATGTACTTATTTTAATTTTGAAAAAAGAAGCAAATATCCCAACATATCAAAATTAAAAAATTCGCTTTGCATTTTAAGGAAAACAAAAGGAGTATTAAGTTATTACAAAAAGATGAAAGAATTAAAAACATTATTTCAGATTGCTTAAAATAGTACAAAATTAGTGTAAGTGATTATATGACGCATCTACACTGGACAGCAAATAAACCGGGCCACCCGCTAGCGTGGAACTCTGATTCGATTTTCTCAAAAAGTATAAAACTTACAACTATCATAGTTATACATACAGAAAGTGCGTTTCATGATGATTAAAATGAATGAAAAACCCATTGGGATTAATCAATTTATTAAGTGTTTATTAAGGATCTTACAAAGAAGAGTCGTTTTCCAGTAGTGTTAATCGTTAGTAATCATAAAATGAAAAAAAAAAAATTAAAGCCAGAAACAAAGACAAAATTAAAAAAAAGTTTTTGATCAGTATTCAGTATCCCCTTGCTCGGATAACTGCCAGCATCCTCGTATTCATCGACCTCACGAGCCTGACGATGAAATCTTGGGGAATTGCATTCCACTCCTCTTCAATGGCGATTCGAAGCTCTGGAAGCCTTGTTGGAGCAGGTACCCGGGGTCGAACACGACGTTTCAGCTCATCCCATAAATGTTCTATCAGAATCAAGTCCGGGCTTTGAGCTGGCCAGCCCATCGTACGAATGCTGACGTCGCGTAGATACTGGGTCACCACATGAGCAACATGAGGCCGTGCATTATCATGCATCAACTGCATATCCTGCCTGATATATCCTGCGTAAGGTACCACATGGTCTGCGAGGATTTCAGTAATGTAGCGATGAGAAGTCAATCCACGTGTACGACCCGTCGGTTCGATGAAAACTGACGCTGTATGTGCGGTTAACGAGATGCCGCCCCAGACCATTACAGATCCTCCTCCATAAGCAACAGTTCCCTCGATGCAACATTGAGAATAACGTTCTCCAGGGCGACGATATACTCTCTGTCGTCGAACACTTCCATATAGACTCACCCTGGTCTCAGCAGTGAAGAGTACATTACCCCACTGCACTAACGTCCAATCCCTATGCTCTCGAGAAAATTCAAGTCGTGCTCGACGGTGGGCTACCGTTAATGCTGGGCCTGTTGCAGCTCTCTTTGGAGTCAGGTTCCGTTCAGCAAGTCTCCTTCTGACAGTATCTGAACTTATAACCACTTGGCGTTCGTCACGCACATTTTGTTGGACTTGAACTGCATTGAGGCGGCGATTTCGCAGAACAGTAAGTTGGATATAACGGTCATCTGCTACTGATGTAGCCCTAGGTCTGCCAGTACCTGGACGGCGATCAAATGCTCCAGTCTCTAGGTATCGTCTGTAAACTCGTTGCACTGTTTGAGTTACATTACAATAGGTATTGAATCATATTATATTTGAAAAATCCTAGACCCTTCAAGTTGAGTCTCGAATGAAAGGATCCAAGTGACACATTATCCGTATTATTTTGGTTTTATTTCAATAATTTACTTTTGTAATTTTTTTGGTGAATAAAGTACTTATTCTGTTATTTTTTGTGATTTTGTGTTTCATTGTACATTTGGTGAGATGCGAATCTGGTTAGCTGCGAATCTGGTTAGTTGAGAATCTGGTGAGTTGAGAATCTGGTGACTTGCTCATGAGGGATATTTATTGCTTAATTGAGGGTATTTATAAAAATCACTGACGGGACAGCGCAAATTATAGGTAGGTACTTAATTAATAATCTTATCGTCATGGTTTTAGAACACGTAATACTTTACCTATGGTTAAAAGAAGAAATATATTAATGTTGTTTATTTTAAATTATTTAGGTACCTAGAAGTGTCTAGTGTGGATACGTTTTAGAGCAAGTACACTAACAATGAACCGTGAGTTTGAATTCATTAAAAATCAGAGAGGAAAGTTGAGTTTGATTCGCAATGATGGCCACCGGTATAATCTAAATTGGACAAATGGTAACAATACTACATTGTGGCGGTGCATTAATCGTAAAATATGTTCTGCCTCAATCACACTGGACCAAAACAAAAAGTTGATTTTACGTGAATCTTGCCATGTTTGTGTAGCAAGCACAACTTCAAATGAAGTTTTAAAAGGAAAAGCAGATCTGAAAAAGGCAGTATGTGATAATTTAGGTCCGTTACGGGAAATCGTTGAAGAAAATGAATCATTGAAGAAGGCTAGAACACAGCAAACTAAAGATAATGATACGGTACCTCAATTTCAATCGATAAAAGATACACTATACAGGGCCCGACGAAAATATTTAAATACTGATTTACTTAGTCATAGCGATACACGCACTGTCACTATACCAGAGGCTTTGGCAAGAGATTTCCTAATTTGTGAAGATGGAGAACAAGAGAAGATTTTTATTTTTTCATCAAAAACGGCCCAAAAATGTGTGAAGAAAACGAGGTCATTCTACGCTGATGGTACATTTAGAGTGTGTCCCAAGCCGTTTTATCAAATGTATGTTTTGCATATTGATTGTAATTCAGATAGCAAATCCACAAACGTCGTCCCTGTAATATTTGCACTATTACCTAATAAAACAGAGAAGACTTATAGGCGATTATTTACGATCATAAAACAAAAATTTAACATCACAATAAAAAAAATCAAATGCGATTACGAAATCGCTCAAATAAATGCGATTTCGTCCGTTTTCCCGTCAGCCTCAATCAGTGGATGTTATCATCATTTTAATGAGGCTATTTGGAGATTAAAAAAAAATTGATTAATACTAGAGATGGACGAATTATTTCAAGAATGATTGCGATGATTCCCCTAATTCCTGCGAATCTGATTCCTGCTGCATGGCGATATATTTTAAATAAATATTCGACTTGCGAAGAAATGAGGCAGTTTCGTCAATATTTTGAGAAACAATGGTATCCGCAATTACCACCAACCATTCTCAGCTGTGCAAATCAGAGACATCGTACAACGAATGCTCTGGAAGGGTGGCACCGGCGCATTAACGGACGTATTTCGAAAAATCCAAATTTGTATCATTTTATTTATAAACTCCGGAAAGAAGCCAAATATTGTGATAAACGCCTTCAGGATTCTATAATCAAAACGGCAGGAAACAAAAGAACATTAAGAGATATCACATTTGATAAAAAAAAAAAATATTTGATTGAACTGCAAAATGGTAGACTTAGTCTTAAAAGCTTTTTCACAAAGATTATATTCCTTCGTCTTACATTGTTTAAGCGTTGATGTTAAAATACATAATTATTTCTAGATAGGTACCTACTAGGTAGAGGTACCCATAATTTCCTATGTAGATTAAATTTAAAAAAAATACTTGTTTGACATTACTACGGTACCATATATTCTGTGTGTTTGTTTTTGTTCTTAATTAATAGCGATATTATGATTTATTAGCCCAACTTATTTATACAGATTTGTGACTTTTTTCTAATAAAAGAGTTGGTCATAAATTATAAGTATGCATTTTTACTTCGAGCCGAATCCCACCCAATCTCTCGTGGGGGTCGTGTCAAAAAATGCCTCTCGTAATCAAGGACGCCCCCTAATTGCGAACTGGACCAATTGCGAATTGGACTAATTACGAACTGGACCAGTTGAGAATTGGACATGGACATTGGAATTTGACATGATAGCATTTACTGGGATTTATCAGCATTGAATTGCGTTCGCACCACTTAACAAGCCTATTGAGATCACTCTGCAAAAGGATGAAATCATGTTAGGACTTAATAGTTTTAACAAATTTTAAGTCGTTGGCATACATAAAAACCTTAGAATGTAAGAAACACTTTAGAATATCATTTATAAAAAGGTTAAACAAAACTGGGCCCACATGAGAATCTTGTGGCACTCCGGAAGAGATATATCGGTTGTCAGACCGAAATCCGTTTATCAGTACATAAAAAGATGTATCCAGAAGATATGAGCTTAACCAAGAAAGCAATGATCTAGTTATACCATAAGCTTGCAGCTTAGGAATCAGTATTTTATGTGAGACTTTGTCGAAAGCCTTACTAAAATCCGTATATGTGACGTCGGCTTGGTGACCTGAATCAATTGCCTCTGATAATAGCTCGGTAAACAGAAAAAGATTTGCGTTTGTTGATCTAGCTTCCACAAAGCCATGCTGCTCGACGCTTAGCTTTAGGTGCTTTTGAATAAATGGACAGATCAGAGACTCTAGCAAAGAAGATTTTAGCAAAACACGACAAAATTGATATCGGTCTGTAGTTAGAGAGTAAATCGTCCTTGTCAGATTTATGTATAGGTACAACCTTTGCCACTTTCCATTTTGATGGAAAGACCCCGGAGGTTAAGTAAAAGTGCACTCTAATAAAGGCCCTGCGCAACACAACGAGCGGACTCACTGTGAGCTCGCGAGAAGAACGTCGTATGCGCCGTGCTATCTGCGGCGCTTCCTCGTTTTATTATGAGGCGCTGGTGAATTACTCCTGACGGTAGATGAATAACTATTTTGATACTTTACGGTCTAGACTTGATACACAAAGCACTAAGTCACAATTGTAGTCAGTTTGTTATTATTGATATTATTCACACGATCAGCATGTCGATTCTGTAAAAATCTCACCGTGAAAACTTGCGTGGAGTGAGCTGTCAGTGTCATCCCACTGATGCTAGGGATTGACCAAGCAAACATTTATAATCATAATCGAGATTTTAATCATATTTTTTATGTTAATTCTATTGAAAATTTTATATAATTTCAAAGCTAGTATTTTAGTGATCAAAACATTAATATTTTGTGGGGTTTTAAAATAAAATAGCAAAACAGAATCTTAGTCAGGAACTCAATGTTGTTTTTTTATATTTTTTTTTCCCTAGACTAGTCCTTATAATTATGGCCTGAGGCGCGAGCGCGTCACGCACGAACAGTAAATAAAATAAAACATTCACGTTTAAGACAGCTAGACTGATGAAAATACGCATCGACATTATTTGTTTGTTATTATGAGCGATTGTAGATCAAGTCTAGAAAAGACTGCGACGATGTTCAGCGTTGGTAACCCAATCTATTCTATTAGAAGAGATAATTGTGTTAAGGGGGAAGTGCCAGGGTAGCCCGCGAAATTCAAATTTACTTACGTTTTTCGCAATTTTCAGATCAGTGTCAGGTTGTATTTTGATCAAAAGTTGATTCGCGACTATAACAGGTACGTATTTACAGAATTATAATCATTAGAATCATTAATACATCTTTCTAAGTTAGATTTGTACCACGACAACAAATCTCTTATGGAAAACGGCTTAGTGGTACAAATCTAACTTAGAAAGATGTATTAATGATTCTAATGATTAATCTCTCAATCTCTCAATAGAGATTTGCTTAACTTTTTTATGACCAAATGTAAGTATGTACCTACGCAGTACGAGTATATTGATACTGCGTACATACCTACTTACATTTGGTCATAGGTAGTCAAAACATGTTCGGGATGTTATATTCAATTTAAAGTTGGTATTTTTTAAAAGTTATGCTTAAAACAGTTGTTATAAAAATAAGATTTTTGGCATTTTCAATCTCAAGTAGCAGCCAAGGGGTTAATTGCAGACTTTCGCTGTAATAGTAAGAAATGCTCAAGATGTTATTCCCCATAAGAAAACAGTACTTTTCTTTTCTGGTCGGCACTTAATTTATGGGTACGTTATGAACTTATGAATGATGAGTTTATGAAATACAAACATATTTGCAGTTGATCAAATTAATTATGTGCATTTTGCATGCGTAAATATTCAACCCAACTACGGAACCTTTCAATGTGCCGACTGTGCGTGGTCCGATATAAACATGGTCAGTTTTTTAAATTTCTTTGGTAACCTACCACGAAAAAAAAAATTTATTACTCAAGTAAACTAATAGAAACAAAAACTAACAAGCTCATACAACTAACAAAACATATTGAAATGTAAAGTGATTGCGGAATACCCAATTTATACAAATAATAATCATCATTCCCTATCTTTTGCTAAGCCTACCTAAAAAAATGTATACTGGGCATTCTGTAGCAAACTATTAGAAAGTATCAAAAATAAGTAATTGTACAATAAATAAAAAAAAAATTAAGCGGCGAGCGCATTCCGAAGATAAATATTCAAATATAGAAACAATTCGGCGCGAAGTTCAATTAATGACTATGGTCAAAGGTCCTCAGGTATTGACTCAGTTTCAATATAATGTCCAAAAAACTATTAAAATTACATTAAAAAGCATAAGTCATTATTATTAACAATGCTTATTGTTTTTAATGTTTAAAATAATTTTATTTCAATTTCCGAGTATCGATTTCCGATATTCGACATATTAGTTACCCGAGTCAATCGAAATAAAAAAAAAATCGTTTAGCATTATCGCTTTCGCACATCATTACGATAAAAAAAAACAATACCACGGCGATTTTGAACACAAATTGAGTAGGTAGTGGTAATGAATAATAAGTGTTATTGGACCTGTGTTTTAATATTACGTTAAGATTTGGGCATTTTCGTGTCGTTCATAATATTTTCAATAATATTTGTCTCATTTTAAATCTTATCTACATGTGTGTGTGTGTGTGAAATTTGTGAAAAGTAAAAATGTAAACACGCACGATTGGCGCGAAACTTCAACATTAGATATCAAAAAAATTCATTACCACTACTTATTTAACTTGGCAATGGATGAATATTCGTCAAATAATTAAATGATGTATTATTCACTCCCCATGTGGTGGAGTTTGAATGTTCGAAGTCCCCAAATTTTATGTTTTTTAGCCTCGACCTGTTAGATGATTTGCGTCTCACGCCGTGAGTCACGCCGCGCATGCGCGTGAATTATGGCTCGTTCCGAATTAAGCCATCATCACCCACAGCGCTCACTTGGATATTAAAAAAAATTTGTTTGATACCTAACGCGCATGCGCGGCGGGAGTTATGGCTCGGCACAGCGCTCACATAAGTAATTAGCGTTCCGATTTAGGTAAATCACTATTATGGCAGCTAAACTATATTCACTTGAATAGGTACTAATGGTTGGATGGTTGGATTATAGTATTTATTTGTGTATACACCACGAATTTCTTCTTCTTTGTTAAGGTGGCGACTGTACTGGCGGAAGCACAATTTCAAAAATGCCACGTTAGTTTAAAGGCAATATATTATGATGCGACTCAAAACAAAACAGCACAACAGGCTGTCATTCATTTGTGACAGCGCCCGCGGTGATAATTATTAATTTAGGGCATGGTCGTCGTTATCGGAAGATGGCGCATGCCATGACGTCATCTATGTCGACTTACGGGACATCGTTATCGCGCTCACGCTAATTCGGAAAAAGGGCCCTAATTCAATATGACCCACTTAATGATTCTTTACTTCGAAACCACATCAATTCCTTACCTATGTAATCACGACATATCTGCTATTTTCGTATTCTCTATGACACAATTTAATGAACGAAACCGGTTTGAACTGTCAAAATACCACGTTTGACAACCGTACGGCGTGGTAAGATTATGCGGGGAATAATAGGTAATTTATACCATACAGAATAATTGGGGTCAAAGTGTAAGCAAGCTGTAAACGATTACAGTGCAATTCGGAATGTAGTAGTTACGAGATTCCTGGAAGTGAATTACGAATTCACTTCCAAGAATCTCGTAACCCATAGCAACATCACTTCGGCGTAGGGTTGCCACCAACCACTTCATCATTTAAGGGTTACTAGCATAAAAAATACGGGTCTTAGTTATTTTTACGGGAGACATTGATTGCGAGCTGAGCGAGTGTCGATTGAACCGTTGAATTTTGTAATATTATTTGATTAATGTTCTTTTAATAGTGGCATCGGCGAGTTACCTAAGTAGGTATCTATTTACAATAATATATTTGCACGCGTAGAGGGGTCTGTGGCTAAATAATAACAGCCGCACAGATCGATCAATCAGGTTAAGCTACGCTTGCCGCGGTTGGTCTGAGGATGGGTGACCATCTTTACATACTGAGACCCCTCCGTGCCTCGGAAAGCACCTTAAGCCATTGGTCCCGGCTGTCATTCGTGGATCTTTGACAGTCGTTACGGGTAGTCAGAAGCCCGAAAGTCTGACAACCAGTCTTACCGAGGGGTATCGTATTACCCTGTAACTGGGTTGTGGAGGTCAGATAGGCAGTCGCTCCATGTAAAATACTGGTATTCAGCTGCATCCGGTTAGACTGGAAGCCGACCCCAACATTGTTGGGACGCCTTACAAGTTAAATAAGTAAGAACAAATCTCCAATGTGATAATGACAGTGACTAACGCGCAAGCGCGGCGTGATCTTATCACTTCACCCGATTCACGCCATTAAATGTCATGGGTCGCGTGAAGTGATCACTTCACCCGATTCACGCCATTAAATGTCATGGGTCGCGTGAAGTGATCACTTCACGCGACCCATGACATTTCATGGCGTGAATCGTGTGAAGTGATAAGATCACGCCGCGCTTGCGCGTTAGTCACTGTCATTATCACATTGGAGATTTTTTTGTTCTTACTTATTTAACTTGTAAGGCGTCCCAACAATGTTGGGGTCGGCTTCCAGTCTAACTAGTAACTAGTTCTAGTGAAGTGATCACGCCACACAAACTACGTGGGGTTAAAGTCTAACCATGGTCCGTCACGCGTCAGCAAGGCACACCGTTAGCACTCGGTGACTTGACACACTAGGCTATCTCTTCTAATTGAATAGATTAGCGTTGTTAGTCTTTACTAGACTCGATTTACCATCGCTCAAACTAACAAACAATGTCGATGCGTATTTTCATTAGTCTAGCTGTCTTAAACGTGAATCCATTTTCGTAATTTTTTAGTTTGCTACTATGTTGTTATTAAAAAAAATCATATTTTATTTTGGTCTATTGCTGATAAGTGTAACTATCATAGGAGTGGGAGAATCGTAGCGGTGGTTGACTTTTTCTACTTTACCTAACTGATTTATAAATTAAACTTGAACCTTAAGTCTTATACTGAAAAAATACGTTTTTGGACTTAACAGGTTTCTCCCAGACACCACAGATTTTATTTACTGTTAGTGCGTGACGCGCTCACGCCTCAGGCTATATTGACTAGTCAGTCTAGGAAAAAAATAGAATCAACATAAAAAATATTATTAAAATCTCGATTTTAAGTTTCTGTGCTGATATTTTTTTAAAACCCCCATGAAGTAATAATGTTTTGACAACTAAAATACTAGCTTTGAAATTATATAAAATTTTCAATAGAATTAACATAAAAAATATTATTAAAATCTCGATTATGATTGTAAATGTATGCTTGGTCAATCCCTAGTATCAGGTGGAATGACACTGACAGCTCACTCCACGCTCACTTCGCCTAAGTTTTCACGGCGAGATGGTTACAGAATCGCAGTGCCACTTTTAACTTTTAACGCGTACCAATAATATTTTCTTAGGAGCATAGCAGTTCGAATAATAGGTAGTTACTCGTACAATGTCAATAAGAATATTAATAGGTACTCGTAGGTATGTGTAGAATAACATACTCTTTATTATGTACACCATATAAGTTACACACATAAATATAGACATTTTACAAAGGGTGACATAAAGGGCAAAAAAAAAGTAAAACATTGTTTATTTATTAAATTAGTTATACTGATTGTGGGAAAAAATTGTGGTCACATTACAAATCTACGCAAGCACACAGTTGCACACATGTAAGGATCTAGCGTAGTAGGTACTTTGCACATTTGGTTTGTTTTGACGGCTCCGAAGCTTAATACCAGAATCGCTAAATACCAGATTCGCAAATTACCAGACTCGCAAAACACCGGATTCGCCATATACCTGATATGCAAAATACCAGAAACGCAAAATACCAAAAGTACAGTCTTACTGTTTATAGACTATCCTGTATTAGTAACTATTTTTTCGATAGATAAAATGAGATCGTTACACAAAAAAGGTCGTGACCTAATTATAAACTGCACTGGCCACTTTTGCGTTGATAGATGAGATGACATTTATTTTTGACGACTTGCATTCAACATAAGTCGGTGTAATAAGCAAATATTTATTATATATTCTGCTAATTATAAAAATGAATAGTGAACGGAATTTAAAGTTTATAAAAAGCAATAAGGGAAAACCTGCACTACTCTGTAATGGATACCGCTCTAATTTTGTTTTAAAAAATAAATCCGGATCTACAAATTGGCGCTGTCATAACCAAATGTTTTGCAATAAGTACATTAATTACTTTAAATAAAGACAATGAGATTGTGAAGGAACCTTGCCTTATCTGTGATGTTGATTATGTGAGAAACTTAATCGACGAAACCATGGATGAATGTAAAGTTGAGGTATGTTCTAATTTTCAGTCTGTCCCAAAAATATTTGAAAAGAACTTCTGTAATGCGCTACCAAATTTTAAAATGTTAGAAGCAGAACATGAAATACCGAACCTTGCTAGTAAAAGAGTTACCCTTTATAGAGCCCGTAGTCAATTTCTGAAATTAAAAAGCAGTTCCTTCAAAACACTTGCACATGTTAAGTTACCAGACCGTTGATAGCTTATTTTTATACGATGACGGGCAAGATGATAAAATTATAATATATAATACAACCGAATTGAGAACCTCCTCCTTTTTTTGAAGTCGGTTAACAATTTGGAACTTCTAGCGCCAAAGAGTTGATTATGAGAAATGATGTGTACTGTAGAGGCTGATACCTCCTTCTTGAGACTGGCTGGCAATAATTTGATGACGTATTCCATTCGGGCATTCAAGCGTGTGTCAAATAAATTATGATGGTGTTTTTTGCTATATAGAAGCAGTGCTAGTTTTACCTTGATACAATGTACTGCTATTAAATATTCTAAATAAATGCTGATCAAAGCTTCACGCTCTTTAAATTACATAGCTTAAGCTTCCCCGGCTTTAGCGCCCCCAATAAATTATTATAAATGGCGGAGGTGCCGGGTAAAGCTTAAACAACGTTTGGAATTTGGGCCGTGTAGGGCCAAGTACGATTCTACACAAGTTTAATTTTATCAAAATTTCTGTCTCATAAGCTTTTTTACAGAAATTTGATAAGAAGCGAAACCCGCCACGAATACGGGTATATTGTAAGAAGAGGAAATTTTCACGCATCAAGTTGTGTGAAATCGAAGCCAGAGTAAAGCTAAGTGGTGTTAAAAGCAAGGATTGCACCATGTCAAACGCCATACATTTTACTGGCTCTGGTGCAAATTGCTTCGATGACTTCCTCATCCAATTCAGGCGCGTTGCTGCCATAAATCAATGGCCCGAAAACAATCTAGCGCTCATATTAGGAGCGTATCTACAAGGTCCCGCGCTTGCATATTTTAAATTGATTTATAAAGAAGACCTAGACTTCAAATCGATTTGTGACCTGTTAAGGGCGGAATTTCCAACGAGCGTAGATTACGTGGAAAGATTCTATAACGCGAGACAAGGAGCCAATGAAGACATAATTGCATTCTTCTATACATTGGCAGACCTTGCAGTAAAAGCGAAGATTACGGACGACAAAATCTTCATAAAATTGTTTTTAAAAGGGGTAACATCAGATTACAAATTAAAACTGGGGACCAAATTATATGCATCCAAAGCGGAGCTACGTGCTACCCTGGAGCAAATTAAAGAAATTTTCGGCGAATCACGCCATGATGAGGTTAATTTACCGATAATACCTCCGAAGGGCATCTTAACTAAAGTAAGGATCGAACATCCATTATCGACGGAGAATCAAAGGTCCCCGAGGGCTTATAGACCATCAAGCCCCGCGCCGTCACAGTCCGCGGCGACCCCTCCACGCTCGGCCGGAAAGCATAGGGAAGAGGAATCCTATCATACCCCTCGATATAATTTGCGTCCAAGATATCCCTTCACGAATAGATATTATCGCTCACCCATTGTTCCCAGCCCAAACAACCCACAGCAACCCAGACACCCAAACGACCAAGGACACAGACGTTGAAGGAAGACCGGGAGTTACAGGCTGTGTCCGGGAATGAACAACTCCCGATTAATAACAATATAATGAGTATATTCGGTCCGTATATCAAATTATTCATCAAAAATCGACCCTACACTGCGCTGATAGACACTGGAGCATCAATCTCGTGCATATCGGAACAGCTGTTCACGGAACTAAAGCTCGAACATACTACTGACAAAGCGAAACATTTTGTGAGATCGATATCCGGTTCGTGTTTAAAAGTCGTGGGGGAAACTAAAACTAACTTCATTATTGACTCGTGTGTATTTGTGAATAGTTTTATAGTTATTAAAGACATTAACCAAAATTTGGTCCTCGGTCAGGACTTTTTCTATGAATTCGATGCAATTAATAATGATTTATTGTTAAAGGGGAATATTCGTATAAGTTTTTGTAATTGTGCCGAACAAAAAGATACGCTAATGTCAAACACCCTCATATGTCATGATCATAAATCTATGGAAGAAAAAAGTTCCAAGTCGATTTCAAAAAATGATTATCTTTATTTTTCAAAACTAATACAAGAAAATGATGAACCAGTTGCTTCACCATTATCAACAGATCCAATCGATGAAATCAACATTAACCCAGGATTGGAAGTTGTAGAAAAAAATAAAATAAAGGAACTTCTTTGTTCTTACAGAGAAAACTTCGCTTTTGCAACCTCAGATTTAGGTAGCTGTAATTTGGTAGAAGTAGAAATCAAGACAATCGATGAGATTCCTGTACATCGACCTCCATATAGAGTATCACCTAAGCAACTTGATATTATCAATTCACAAGTGGAAGAAATGTTAAATAATGGGATAATTCGTGAATCGAAAAGCGCGTATGCATCTCCGGTTGTATTAGTACAAAAACCAGATCAAACTTGGCGATTTTGCATTGATTATCGTAAATTAAATAAGAAAGTCATTACAGATACACACATCAAAAGTGTCTAGGGATCAAGCATTTTTATGCGGATTTCTTGAGATTGAGATGTGGCTTTGTAATAAATTTATGATTTTATAAATTTATATGGATCCTTTTTGGTGCATTTCATAATTTGAATCAGGAACTGTGAATCAAATTCGAGTAAAAGATGAAAATCAGCTGTCAATATTTTCCCTATAAAAACATACAACGCATTGAAGACATTATTAGTGCTACTGTTTCCCTACTACTGATTAAAACCAACGTTATTATGGAGCGGCGACGTCATTTAAGCAGGGAAGAAATGCTCAGAGCCGTGGGAATGATAGAAGCTGGTTCCCGGCAACGTACTGTGGCTTTAGCTCTGAATACAAGTCAGAGTGTTATCAGTCGACTTTGGACACGTTACCGAAGCACTGGTACCGTGGCTGAGCGCCATGGAGGACGGTATCGCTGCACCACACGGAGACAAGACCGATACATTCAAATCTTAACTCGAAGAGCTCCAACAATAACCGCCATGATGTTAGCCGTGAGGCTTCATCACTCTTCAGGGAACTTAATTAGCGACCAAACAGTCAGAAACCGCTTGCATGAAGTGAACCTTCATTCCCGAAGACCGCTACGGGTACCACCTATAGCAATGCACAATCGTAGGATTCGATATCAATGGGCTCTTGAACACAGAAATTGGGCAGAAGAACAATGGCGTTTCGTGTGCTTTACTGATGAGTCTCGTTTTGGTATGAGACCGGATACAAGACGTATACGACACTGGAGAACCCCTGGACGCCAACAGCGATTAAAATCCTGCCAGGAAGTCCATCCTTATAGTGGTGGAACCATCATGGTATGGGCGGGTATTTGGATCGGCGGAAGAACTGAGTTGATTTGGATCAGAGGCAACCTCAACGCTCAAATTTATGCTGAGACGATTGTATCAGACGTCATCGTTCCTCTACAAGTGCAAATCTGTCCCTTATTTCAGTTAATGCATGATAATGCACGACCGCACACCGCAAGAGTTGTAAGACAGACTCTCGCCGCAGCTAACATCAATGTCCTGCCCTGGCCTGCTCAGTCGCCAGACTTGAACCCGATTGAGCATGCATGGGATATGCTACAGAGAAGAGCTCTGCCGAATATGGAGGGTATCCAGTCGCAAGAAGACCTTTTTTTGTTGTTGCAACGAACATGGGCTGCCATTCCACAGCGTGATTTGGATGAACTCATTTTGAGTATGCCAAACCGATGTTCTTGTGTTGTTAGTGTTCGCGGTAGAAACACGGATTATTAATTGTTTAAGTTACCCAATAAAATTTTAAAGAAAACTGTTATTTCAGTCTTTTTTTCGAACTTTTGTGTTAGTGGTTCAAATGTCAAAAATCCCTTTATTAGGAAAATGGCAAATTTCTTTATTAATGCAAAGGTGACTTGGTTTATCGTTACTGTGACAAACGAAAACACTTTATTTGATGAATCCTTAAAGAAAATTTTAATTAATATCAATCAGGAGAAAAGTTATTGCAAAAATATATGTTGATCCCTAGACACTTTTGATGTGTGTAGTTATCCATTGCCGATTATTGAAGATATCATGATCTATCTCTCCGGGGCGCATTATTTCGCAGATTTAAATTTAAATTCAGGTTATTGGCAATATCGGTTGTGCGAAATAGATAAACATAAAACGGCTTTTATCATTCCTTCAGGCTTATATGAATTCAATGTTCTTCCGTTCGGTCTTAAGACAAGTCAAGCTGTATTCCAAAGAACAATGGACAAAGTCCTAGCGGGTATTAAATACACACATCAAAAGTGTCTAGGGATCAAGCATTTTTATGCGGATTTCTTGAGATTGAGATGTGGCTTTGTAATAAATTTATGATTTTATAAATTTATATGGATCCTTTTTGGTGCATTTCATAATTTGAATCAGGAACTGTGAATCAAATTCGAGTAAAAGATGAAAATCAGCTGTCAATATTTTCCCTATAAAAACATACAACGCATTGAAGACATTATTAGTGCTACTGTTTCCCTACTACTGATTAAAACCAACGTTATTATGGAGCGGCGACGTCATTTAAGCAGGGAAGAAATGCTCAGAGCCGTGGGAATGATAGAAGCTGGTTCCCGGCAACGTACTGTGGCTTTAGCTCTGAATACAAGTCAGAGTGTTATCAGTCGACTTTGGACACGTTACCGAAGCACTGGTACCGTGGCTGAGCGCCATGGAGGACGGTATCGCTGCACCACACGGAGACAAGACCGATACATTCAAATCTTAACTCGAAGAGCTCCAACAATAACCGCCATGATGTTAGCCGTGAGGCTTCATCACTCTTCAGGGAACTTAATTAGCGACCAAACAGTCAGAAACCGCTTGCATGAAGTGAACCTTCATTCCCGAAGACCGCTACGGGTACCACCTATAGCAATGCACAATCGTAGGATTCGATATCAATGGGCTCTTGAACACAGAAATTGGGCAGAAGAACAATGGCGTTTCGTGTGCTTTTCTGATGAGTCTCGTTTTGGTATGAGACCGGATACAAGACGTATACGACACTGGAGAACCCCTGGACGCCAACAGCGATTAAAATCCTGCCAGGAAGTCCATCCTTATAGTGGTGGAACCATCATGGTATGGGCGGGTATTTGGATCGGCGGAAGAACTGAGTTGATTTGGATCAGAGGCAACCTCAACGCTCAAATTTATGCTGAGACGATTGTATCAGACGTCATCGTTCCTCTACAAGTGCAAATCGGTCCCTTATTTCAGTTAATGCATGATAATGCACGACCGCACACCGCAAGAGTTGTAAGACAGACTCTCGCCGCAGCTAACATTAATGTCCTGCCCTGGCCTGCTCAGTCGCCAGACTTGAACCCGATTGAGCATGCATGGGATATGCTACAGAGAAGAGCTCTGCCGAATATGGAGGGTATCCAGTCGCAAGAAGACCTTTTTTTGTTGTTGCAACGAACATGGGCTGCCATTCCACAGCGTGATTTGGATGAACTCATTTTGAGTATGCCAAACCGATGTTCTTGTGTTGTTAGTGTTCGCGGTAGAAACACGGATTATTAATTGTTTAAGTTACCCAATAAAATTTTAAAGAAAACTGTTATTTCAGTCTTTTTTTCGAACTTTTGTGTTAGTGGTTCAAATGTCAAAAATCCCTTTATTAGGAAAATGGCAAATTTCTTTATTAATGCAAAGGTGACTTGGTTTATCGTTACTGTGACAAACGAAAACACTTTATTTGATGAATCCTTAAAGAAAATTTTAATTAATATCAATCAGGAGAAAAGTTATTGCAAAAATATATGTTGATCCCTAGACACTTTTGATGTGTGTATAAAAACGCCATATGCTACGTGGATAATATACTGGTATGGGGTAAAACTTTTGCAGAATTTCGAGAGGCATTGGAAGATGTTATGTTACGGCTAAAAAAGGCTAATCTAACGTTAAAGCCAAGTAAATGTAGTTTTGGTTACCAAAAGATATCGGTATTAGGGCATGAAATCTCGGGAGACGGTGTTAGTCCAGATAATAAAAAATTACAATCATTAAAATCATTAAAACCCCCGACCAATACGAAACAGGTTAAATCTATATTGGGTTTGTTTTCATATTACCGTAAATTCATTAATAACTTTGCCGAAATAACATTACCTATAACAAAATTATTAAAGAAAGGGACAAAGTTTATTTGGTCACTGAAGCATCAGGAAGCTTTTGACACAATAATACATTACATGAACAATCCACCTATCTTACATTTTTATTCAAATGATAAACACGTGTTGACCCGCCTTTACATTGATGCTAGCGGAGAGGCACTTGGGGCGTGTCTTATGCAGGGTACAGACATCATGTATCCGATATCATACGCATCGAGAAAACTGAGTGAGTGTGAGAAAAGATATTCTACGACTGAGAAGGAATGTCTGGCTCTAGTCTGGGCATTAAATTATTTCAAACATTTTCTATGGGGTTTGAAATTTCAAGTTGTTACCGATCATAAGGCGTTGTGTTGGCTCAGAGATAGGAAGGATATGAATGGAAGGTTGGCTAGGTGGTCGCTGTGCATCCAGACGTACGAGTTTGACATCATTCATTGTGCAGGTAAAGATAATGTCATAGCTGATTTTTTGAGTAGGAACCCCTTATGCCAAGACGAAGAGGACCAGCTGCCGAAAATGCATCAGGAGGATGACATGCAGGTGTATAAGATAGAGGTAGTAAAGATGAAGGATGAGCAGATGGGAGATGAATTCTGTAGACAGTGGTTAGATAGTATTGCAGCTAGTGGTCGCAACAATATTAGGGGATTCAGCATCGTGGATGGTATTTTATGCAAGAAAGCGAAGAGAATGAACAAGGTTCGAGAGTTGGTGGTGATCCCGAAAGGTTACATGAGATTTTGAAAGAATTGCATGATGATCCATGGTCTGGTGGACATTTAGGATTGGCGAAAAGTTTAGCAAAGTTCAGAGCAGCATATTTTATAAAAGATGCTGAAAAGGAGGTAGATAGGTATATAAGAAGCTGTACGTTGTGTCAGGAGCGGAAACAGTCTTTGCAAGTAGCTCAGCTACAACCAGTAGCAGTAACCCATATGATGGAGAAAGTGGGAATCGATTTGTTAGGCCCTTTTAGGAGGCCACTTAAGGGAAATAGATATGTGATTGTATGTGTGGAGTATGCTACAAAGTATGCAGTATGCAAAGCGATTCCTAGGGCGACAGCAGAGAGAATCAGTGAATTTTTGATTGAAGATGTCTTCTGTCGATTTGGAGGTGTTAAGGAAGTCATTTCATATAGAGGGTCAGTTTTCACATCACGTTTAGTTAAAGAAACAATACAATACTTTGGGGCAAAACCACGGTTCACCACAGCATTTCACCCCGCAACAAACGGGCTAGTTGAAAGATTTAATAGAACATTAACACAAATGCTTTCTATGTATGTTTCAGTCGATCAAAGGAACTGGTGTAATTATATTCCATTAGTATGCTATGCATATAATTCCAGTAAACAATCAAGTACTAGAGTTTCGCCTTACATGTTGATATATGCCAGGGAACCTATGTTTCGCACCGCCATGGTTGTTAACAACGATGAACGGGACCGCATAAATAATTATACGACGCGACATAATCGTCATAATACTCTAATTAATTGCGCAATAAATAATATAAAAAAGGCACAAATAAAGCAGAAAGCTGCTTATGATAAAAAGGCTAAGATTAGAAGTTTTATACCAAATCAATTGGTTTTAGTTTATACGCCTAGGCGGATAACTGATAAAAGCATAAAATTGTGTAGATTATATAAAGGCCCATATCAAATAGTAAGACGAATATCCAATGTAAATTATGTTATCAGAAAATTAAATAATAGGAGGTTCAGACATATAGTACATGTGAATAGATTAAAACCTTTTCATGTTAGAGTATGAATACTACCTATATTTATATAAATGTAAATATAACAGTTAGTTGTAAACATCATAAATATTAGTGCATTATTTTAGTTTGGATAATATGTTACAATTTATTAATATGTTTTATGTGTATCTTTCGCATATGCTGAGAAAAACAACATCGGACGTGGCCGGGAGTGCGTGAGGTGCCTGACCTCCGATCTCGGAGGCATGTGAGGTGTGACCTCATAGCTCTAAGGGGCCCAAGGGAGGAGGAACATATCGTCGTCTTCAATGTTTTGTTCCGAATAGGCCGGGATAGCATGGACGTACTCCAGTATAGTTTGTCGCGAGTTATGGGAGGAAATAATTTTTGAAAACTGTGGTCACTCCTAGAGGGGGGGTGACAGACACTCAGCTTAAGTTGAAACCTACTTTGCTAACGGGGCATAGCCTTCGCAAAGTGTGTTTGGTTGACACATTTGGTTCAGCTTATGTTTGAGGACACACAGTTTTATCAGTAAAGACTGATATTTTTTATAGTTAGAATTTTTTGAGAACGGAGTAGGAGTTTGAAGTTTTACTCTGGAGTACGGGCATATGATAAGATTTCTTCGATGAACCCTGGCCTCTTAAACTTTTCCCTCCCTCTGGCTCGATACCGTCCGATGGGGTTAAAAGAGTTCGATGTTAAGATCCTTTAATTTTTTTAAGCCTCTTTCAGGCTGATGTGAACTCTTACATCAATTGTTTTCATTAGGAGGCCGCGTCGCGTCCTTTACGCAGGTTTTGGCGTGACGAGGTTTAAGCATGACGAAGTTAGTTTGTATGAGTGTACATTGGCACTTGTAAGAGTTAACTTACCTGACACTTAACATAGTGTTGGATTCGTTCGTCCTGACTTAAGCCTGCTCTTGCAAGAGACCTTGTACGGACGGACCTTACCATGTAAATTTAATTTCCTGCGTTAGGTAAGATTACGGTTAGGATAGGTAGGAAGAGCTTGGATGTCCGAACATGGCGAATAAAAGTCTTGTTTGGTAGTTGAGCTATGCCAATCCTTTTATTCGAAGGTGGGCGTAGCTGATGTAGAGGCTGAGACCTCCTTCTTGAGACTGGCTGGCAATAATTTGATGACGTATTCCATTCGGGCATTCAAGCGTGTGTCAAATAAATTATGATGGTGTTTTTTGCTATATAGAAGCAGTGCTAGTTTTACCTTGATACAATGTACTGCTATTAAATATATTCTAAATAAATGCTGATCAAAGCTTCACGCTCTTTAAATTACATAGCTTAAGCTTCCCCGGCTTTAGCGCCCCCAATAAATTATTATAGTACTACGGAGACGGGACTTTCAGAATAACACCGAAAACATTTTACCAATTTTATACACTCCATGTTGACTTATCTCACAACTCGAATGTGATATCATTTGTACCAATATTTTATGTGTTACTTCCTAAGGGTGCGTCCACATATGGCGAATGTGCAGCTCGCGAGCCGTTTACGAGCTGCGCGCGTGCATTTTTGTTCGTGCGCCGCTCCTACTGCGCCGCCCGCGCGCAGTTCGCGCGGGACCTAAGCGCCGTACGCGATCAGCGCGCGAACTGCGCCAGTAAACGGAACTGTAAGTGCGAGAATTGAGTGCGCGCAGATTGCGCGCCGCGCGCACGCCTTTGTACGAGCCTTGCATGACTTGCGCTATAGAGGCGCACCAAACCATTGCCGTGACTGCACGCGCGCAGCTCGCGGGCAGCTCGCAATCGGCTCGCGAGCTGCACATTCGCAGCACATTCGCCAGATGTGGACGCACCCTAACAAATGTCAGAACATTATACTAAGTGAAAAGCAGAGTGTATAACTCAGGCATAACCGAGCCATTTTACCCCTCGATTTAACTATCCACCCTCTCGGGTAGATATAGGTAAACGTCTCGAGGTAAAATGGCTTCTTTTATGCACTAGTTGTACAATCTACTATTATTAAATTAGTGATTCTGAGTTTTATACTTTAGTCTTTACTTTAGTTGATTTTATTTTTCAATTAAAAGGGGTTTGAGTAATTCTGTATGAACCAGTGGCATGATTTTTTTTTTGAGCGGCCACTTAGTTTGTTGTTGCGAACGTATAGTGGTATATATAATAATAATTACTCGTAAAAGAATTTTGCCCTAAGTAATATCGGAGCTGAAATATATGATATCGAAGTAGGTAGAATTTCAACATCATGTCGTCGAAATAAAGACGGAACCCCATATGTATTGGGAACACATACAGCACGTATGACACAATACATACATTCATAAACTTACGCATGTTATTGGAGGAGTATTGTATGGCATTATTATAAGATAATTAAATAAAAAACAATAATACTACAAAATCACTATATTTTTACACAAACTTTAATTATTTAAAACATTTAAACGACTTGTCGGGTGTTTTTAACCGACTTCAAAAAATGTGGTTCTGTATTTGACCCGTATGTATATATATTTGTAAGTCCGCGATTTTCTCAAAAACTAATGAAGTAATATTGAATTTTGTTTTTTAAGTAAATCTTTCATTGTGATCTACATACTTTCAGGAAAGTTTTAGAATAAATAATAAATTAGTTAATTATTCTTATGTACGAAGTTATATGCATAAATGTACCTACTGCATCGGAGCGAGGAGATCGGTGCTTTTGGTGGGCTCATGGGCGGCTTTTATGTTGTTGTTTATCGCTAATCACGAGTTATAGAGAGAAATAGAAGTAAAACTACAATTTAATGAATGAAATAGACACCATTTAAAGCAAATGGCGATTTGATTATATAGATTTTTCACATTAAATATCTCGGCTTCGATGAACATGGGAAAGTAACGTTCATAGAAAAAAATGAATCTCTTAATGTGTTCTCTTTAACGAAACACTTTTCATAAGTGGCCGCGTATTTAAAAAATCATGCCACTTTTACTCAAACCCTTTTGTTTTCAACTGTAAAAATCTGTTATTTTGCGTTTCTGGTATATTGCATGTCTGGTATATGGCGAATCCGGTATTTTGCGAGTCTGGTAATTTTTGAATCTGGTATTTAGCGATTCTGGTATTAAGCTACGGAGCCATTTTGACTATACCTACCTACAGCGGAAGTGTGACTGTAATTTATGTAGATTTAATTAGTTTTGGGATAAATATATTAACTATATTAAAAATGAGAGAAATTGATTCAGTAAACGATTCTGAACAATCTACTTTCATAATTTGCATTAATTCAGTTACACATGGTACAGACGCCAGCACATCAAGCTACTACAGTCTGTCAAACTTATTTAATAGATTTTCAACTTTATCGCTATAGCATATGGTTCAAAGTTGATTGGGAAAATTTGACGTTTCGAGTAGCTTGATGTGCTGGCGTCTGTACAATGTACAGGTACTTTCGTTTTGCGTCTTATTTGACTAGATACCTATAACCTGATTTCCTAAACATCACGACTACATTCATCTTAAGGGTCAACAGAGGTATCTAGTATAACACCCACATTTTGCCATTTAAGTATCAACTATTAAACGGTACTTACCTAAAAAACAGGAGGTTGAAGATGATTGATTAACATTTTGCTCTAATAGTACTTTTGTAGTAATTATTATATCACCTCAAGTACGTAGGTATTTATTTGCTTAAATATGGGTAGCCATATTTAAGCAAATAAGTGATTTGATTTATCCCCCACATATACTTATACCAATCTATGTAGGTAGGTACACTTCAAGCGCGTTACACACATAGATAATAGCTCCGCCCTAATCATAGAAAAAGGTTGCCCTGAGCTGTGGTTGGCTGGGAGATGCTTGACGCATTTGCATATTTGGCCCTGCAGCTACCTGAGGCGCGCGTCACTCCGGGTAAACCCCCCGGATAATGCGTGGGGAGGGGCCACAAGTAGGCAAGGAATACGCAGAAACAGGTCTGTGTTATGTGAAGTACCTACATAACAACAATGAAAATCTTTTTTCGTGAGTATTGATTTTCAGAACAAATTAAAAATACATATTGCAAGTAGAACTCGTTTTACATTGTCTAAAAGGCACTATCTGGTAGTAAATATGCATAAGCACCTAATAAATATCTATTATAGTAGATAAGTTAAACTGCCTGTTTACCTGAACGTTGTCAAACAAGCCGTAAAAGGTTTTTAAGACTTAAAATTAAAAAAAAAAAACTTGATTTTCTGCAGGTTATCGGTACTTGCCCGTGGTCTCTAGTCCCCCTTGGGGTACCACGGGCAAATATTTTTGCCCGTGGTACCCCCAAGAGGGACAAAGTGGTACCATGGGCAAATTATTTGGTCCGTGGTCCCCCGCTAATAGCCAGATAAATAAAATGCAAATACAATCTTTTTGCTTAGGTAATGCATTAAGTGATGGATGACCTATGATAAAGAAAAATAAGTTTATGTCACATAATAGAATATCTAAGAAATTGTGATTGCGCCCTTCATTTATATGTTTATATTGAATTACAATTCAATATGGATGAAAATGGGGAGATTTCTTTTATTGAACGTAAAGGAGGAACAGTTCTTTTGCATACCAATATTATAAATATAACCATTTTGAAGGATGGTTGGTCGAGATGGCGGTGTTCATTGTTCAAAAAATCAAAATGTTGTGGATCCATTAAGTTGAAAGTACGTATTATTAGTTACTTTTTTGTAGATAGGTATTATGATCATATTTTTAGATTTTTAATTTATTTAGTAATTTACCACAAGACAAGTAGATAAGTTACATAAACGATATATTTGCTTTTTTACAATATGACATTTCATTTCTCAGGACACCCAAGTAATTCCTATGAAAAAACATTCTTGTGCAGCAGATTCATCGCGAAACATCATACCTACATAGCGAAGGAGGTAGCAAAATTAAGGGAAATAGTAAAAAATACCGATGAACCTGTCCCGAAATTATATAGAGATGCGGTAAAGCTTAATGAAAACATTGATATTGTGTCTCCTTTACCAGCATTTTCTAATATACAGCCACGGATATCGAGGGATATGCCTTGGGGGCGTGGCACGTGGCGCCTCGATATTATAAAATTAGTCTTATACTCGAACGGCGGCTGTACGCTTCATTCAGTCGCTATGCGACTGCGTACAGTGTACTATTGATGCGTAAAAAACCAAAATGCCGAGTTGTGCAGTAATTATAATGTAAAAATACGTCAAATACCATCAACCTGAAGACAAATGGCGTATCCTACCACCGCTAAGTAAACAAAAGTCACTGTTTTATATTTTAAATCAATTTTTAAATGTTTTAATAACTTCCGTCCGGAGCGACACGAACTAGCCCGAATCTTCCCGAACGCAACGAGCGTTTTGAATTTAGAGAGGTGCAATCGAGTGCGTGCAGCTGATTTTATCGATAAGCGTATTATTGCAGTTGAATATTTTTTTACAAAACTCAATGGATATTCTCGTATTACGTGTATAGTAAAAGAGTTAAATTAATTATTAATTTAGTTTTAGTTATTAATTTACTGTTGTTTGAACCAATTTAAGACATTGTTATTTCAACGCAGTACACGTGAAGTGTAAAAACTTAAATTAATATTATGCCTAAAGATTTTGACAAGTGAACAGTTTTTAATTTATAAGTAGTACAATATGATAAGTAATATGATAAATACATATTATATTTCAATTCGCGGTCCGTCGCTATTTTGTCAAATCTTTGTCTATAATACGGAGGGTTTCACATTTTATTTTATTTCTTTACAAATGTGTTAAAAATGTCGTATAACTCACGTGAACATTGTATTATTACCCTCTCGGCTCCATTCCGAAAATTAAACATCGATAAAAATTATCGACCATCGCTTTCGACTCCCTAATTGCATGTGTGTGCATTGAATGTTCGCAAATAACAAATGTTTACAAGTGAATGCCCCGCCCATTCTATGTATGTGTGCTATTAGAAATTGATTTAGTGTATCTGCTTTCTTTTTAGTGTGCGTGTTCGAATTTTAAGTAATAATAATAATAATAATAACCCCATCGCCGTATCTCTACGTTGACGTCGTGGTGGGGCTTGCGCGCTCCGAACTCTGGGCCTGTGCCGGAAGAGTTTACTTTCCGGAATGGGTCTAAGGTGAGGAGCCAGACCAAGAGAGATACAGAAACCCGCAGGGCAGCATGTGGCGAGCTGTTGGGCAGTAGCGACCCCACGGACCCTATCTCCCGGGAGAAGTCTTGTTCCTTACCTCTGGCTTGCATTTATTGGCCGGCTGGAGTGAAAAATGACGAGGAACAGAGCTCCCACCTCATTCTTGCCTTTATTGGCCGGCTTGAGTGGAGATTCGCAAGAGCAAACGTGCTCGGAGGAAGGAAGTATTCCAGTAAGATGCTGGTAGGGATCTTGACCGTACTTCCGGGATTGTCCTGATAGCCGTGGAATACCTCTCCACTCCTCATAAGCACCTCAGGACATGTTGCCCCCTTGTCGCTACGTCACTATGTGCTAGCGACCGTTTCCGGGGGCCCATTATTGAGTGTGCAAGTCACCCTCTGCCATTTTATCCGTGTATATATAAAACATTGATCAGGCAGGGGTCATAGTTCTTCCATAGTTCTTGGTAACCAGTCCACTTCAGCCACCCAAACCCATAGTCCAACTTTTTATTTTTCCATATCCTACAATAGTCCTACACCAACCGGGGGTTATCCTTGGGTGCACTTGCATAGTGCATACAGGGATAATCGTCGGATGGTGCCGCATTTCATTAAAATTTCCTAAGGGGCCTCTGCGAGTTGGCTTCGGCCCCTCGTACGCCTTCCAAAGGACCGGGACCCCATGGTCCCGAGATATGTAAAATCATAAAAAAAAAATAAATAATAATGTTTTATTCATATTAAAATTGGTAAAATTATTACATAAAAGTCTTGGAAACTATTTACAAAGGTATAATAATGTTAGATGCCTGTACTAGGATAAACCTGTATCACAGGCGGCATGAGCATATGTACTTTATGGTGATTGTAGGACATTAACATTTATAACAATATTTAGCATTAGAAGTCTAGAAATAATGACAAAATTTTATTAAATAATTATTTTATACCTAGTTTACTTAAATACTAATTACCTATCTTAAAGATCAAAATAACAACAAAAAGTCTTATACTAATACGTAATTATTTACTTAGTCAGCGTAGAATACTTTATTGCACTTTAAAATTTTTGTGTCAGCAGAAATTGGTTAGTGGGTTAAAGTCAATGTTGCAAATTAAATCGCGTCCGAGACAATGTGTTTCATCAACAAAATCGAGGGTCGAGGGAGGGAGGGTGTCGTAAGTACACTATTTGTTAATGTTGTAATTATTTGGGTGGGAGATAAGCGGTGGCACTAGGACTCCTTACTATTTCGCAATGAAGGCATATCTCCGGATATCAATGTATACAGCATTGCCTGTATCAGAACAGGTATAAAGCACAAGGCATACCAAAAAGCATTTTCACACAAATGCATGAAGTTGTAGTGCCTGAAAAACATAAGAACTTTGTTTTGGCGGACTATTCGTCTGGAGGTCAACGAATACTCGTATTTTGTACACAAGGGTCGAGACAAATAATAGGCGAATTGAGTGAATTTTTTGCGGACGCTACATTTAAAAGCTGTCTGCCACCTTTTGAAGAGCTATTCAGTATCCATGCCGACGATGGAAGTACGATAGAAACTACCAAAGTGATTCAAACTCTCCCTTACTTTTTCTAAATTCTTCCAACGTCAATATTATGTTTTTTATTCAATCTCATATGAAATGCGAAAACAATTTATTTGTAAGTATTTCTTTATTTTTCAGGCAACAGTTCGTTTTTTAAATGTTTTTTTTTTTATGTCAAATTGAAATGTTTGAGATGGGGTACCACGGGCAATAAAAATATATTTAATAATAAGATTGTTTTTCAGGGGGTACCACGGGCAAATATTTTTGCCCGTGGTACCCCAAGGGTGACTAGACTGGGGGACCACGGGCAAGTACTGCAGGTTATCATTATTGCTACTAGGTACACTAGACCAGATTTTCTTAAGTTTTGCTTCGTACATACCAAACAAATAGTGGTAAACAGCTATTTATATCGTTAGATACCTAGCCACCCGCGTCAATACCAAGCCGTGTGGTTCTAACACAGTTCGTTTGTGTATATTTTCCTATTTCTAACACTCGAAAGAACTTTCTGGTTATTGACAAAGGACGTGTAGAAATACGAAAATAAACCTAAGTAGTACAATAAGTCTAACTCTAGGTGGAGAGAAAACTTCATATCCTAATTCGAAAGAACTCCTATAGGTAGTAAATTCGAGATTCTAAGCATACCTACCTATTTACGTAAGTTTGAAAAGAAGTTTATTTTCACCACAAAAGGTTCTGACTTCGAAAGAAATCCAAAAATAAGAAAGGCTCCGATTTCTAAAGAAATCATAAAAATTAGTTCTCATAATTAATAAAGTTGGAATATCGTGTTTGTATAGATTGAGAAAACCATAAAAATAAGTTCTCATAATTAATAAAGTTGGAATATCGTGTTCATGTGGATTGAGGAGCTATGTTTCATATTTAAACGCGGGTACTACCAATATGAGTACCTAGGTACTGCAGTGCGATTCTGTAACCATCTCACCGTGAAAACTTGGCGAAGTGAGCGTGGAGTGAGCTGTCAGTGTCATTCCACCTGATACTAGGGATTGACCAAGCATACATTTACAATCATAATCGAGATTTTAATAGTATTTTTTATGCTAATTCTATTGAAAATTTTATATAATTTCAAAGCTAGTATTTTAGTGGTCAAAACATTAATATTTTATGAGGTTTTAAAATAAAATAGCAAAACAGAATCTTAGTCAGAAACTCAATGTCGTTTTTTTTATTTTTTTTCCCTAGACTAGTCCTTAAATAGCCTGAGGCGCGAGCGCGTCTCGCACGAACAGTAAATAAAATAAAACATTCACGTATAAGACAGCTAGACTGATGAAAATACGCATCGACATTATTTGTTATTATGAGCGATTGTAGATCGAGTTTGGAGGGGCCCGTGGCTAAATAATAACAGCCGCACAGGTCGATCGATCAGGTTAAGCTACGCTTGCCGCGGTTGGTCTGTGGATGGGTGACCATCTTTACATACCGAGACCCCTCCGTGCCTCGGAAAGCACGTTAAGCCGTTGGTCCCGGCTGTCATTCGTGGATCTTTGACAGTCGTTACGGGTAGTCAGAAGTCCGAAAGTCTGACAACCAGTCTTACCAAGGGGTATCGTATTACCCAGTAACTGGGTTGTGGAGGTCAGATAGGCAGTCGCTCCATGTAAAATACTGGTATACAGCTGCATCCGGTAAGACTGGAAGCCGACCCCAACATAGTTGGGAAAAGGCTAGGCAGATGATGATGATGTCGATCGAGTTTAGTAAAGACTGCGACGATGTTTAGCGTTGTTATTAACCCAATCTATTCAATTAGAACTTAGAAGAGATAACCGAATGTGTCATGTCATCGAGTGCTAACGGTGTGCCTGGCTGACGGACCATAGAATTTAATCCCACGTAGTTTGTGTGGCGTGATCGTGAATCGGGTGAAGTGATAAGATCACGCCGCGCTTGCGCGTTACTCACTGTCATTATCACATTGAAGATTTGTTTTCACTTATTTAACTTGTAAGGCGTCACGTATAAAAACACTAGGAAAATGCAATACCAACGTCCCAATAAGTGCAAATATTTTTCGCTCATCGCGCACCCGTTTTCACTTCATTCACCTCGCTGAAGTGATGTTACGAGAAACTCGTGAAGTGAAAAGATCACGAGATATTCAAGTGAATATAGTTTTGACTCTCAGCTGCCATAATGGTGATTTATCTAAATCGGAACGCTAATTATTTATGTGAGCGCTGCGGGCGATGATGGCCAAATTCGGAATGAGCCAAAACTCACGCCGCGCAAGCGCGTTAGGTATAAAACTATATATTTTTTTAATATCTAAGTGAGCGCTGTGGGTGTTGATGGCTTAATTCGGAATGAGCCAAAACTCACGCCGCGCAAGCGCGTTAGGTATCAAACTAATTTTTTTTTTTATTTCGCCTGCCATATTTAAGCCTGTTCGTAATCGAGTTCAGAGACAATAATTAGTTCCTATTTATTTTAACGCTTTTAGATATTTTAATGTCTAGATCCAACCGTATTTACATGTACATTTAAAAAGTCAGTTGTGTGCCTACATTTTAGTAAAAACCCATGAGATTTATTTATTAAACGATGTTAAGTGACGTCAACAATGTATGGTTAAACAGTTGCTTATGACTACGTAACTGTAACGTTTATTAATGAATAAACAGGTAAATGTTTACGCTCGACTACGGTTATGTGGATTTTTTTTATAATGTAACAATAAAATAAAAAGTACATCTACAGCCCAAAAATACCTTGTGTAGGTACGTGTCGAAATATGAAACTAACATTTTAACAATTAACCAATCTAACAATTAATGCTGGATATGACAGATATTGGACACCTTTCAGTACTCTTAGTGCTAGTTAATTTTTGTTTATAAATTCTTTTATCTGAATTAACTTTTTATTTTTAATAGCCTTTTTGCTAGGTCTCCCCTTTTTCCCTACAAATCTCCCTGTTGTGCGATTTCTGGCCATGTTGGCCCTGCAAACATAATTTGATAGTCACACCACCTTCACCGCGGTCTAGGTCTACCTCGAGTCCTCGACGGAGATGTCGTCCCTCGGACGTCCAGTGAGTGACGATCTTTGCCCAATTTATATACACTTGCGTGCAAAAAAATCGACCCACCCCGTACGCTTTCGTTCAGAACATGATAAATAAAAATCTAGAATTAATTAATGAATACTTTTCACACTGTTTCTTAAATGTCAGTCTAAGATTACAATAGACCAGTTTTTACTGTAACAGATTTTGGTTTATTGATTTTACAGACTGTAAAAACAAAAACGGTTAGAATAGCTCAATTTTTTAATGAATAATTTTGTAAATAACAAATCAAAAAAACATTAAATTTCTAAAGGAAACTTTGTTCAGTAGCTTGTATTCCCCCCACGTGCTCTTATTGCAGCTTCCATCCTGTTTTTCATTGACCTTATTAATGTTTTTATGAATTCTTGGGGTATACCTTCCCACTCCTCTTGAATGGCTACCTTTAGGTCCTGGAGGGTTTCTGGGGGCTGATTTCTGGTCCTGACCCTTTTCTTCAGCTCATCCCATAGATGTTCAATGGGATTAAGGTCAGGGCTCCTAGCTGGCCACTCCATAACAGGAATTTCCACCTCACGTAGGTACTGGAATACTATCGTGGCTGTATGTGGTCTGGCGTTGTCCTGCATTAGCGTGAAACCCTCGCCTACAAATCCGGCGTATGGCATGATATGTTGTTCTAGCACCTCCTGGATGTATCGCTGTGCAGTCATATTGCCTAGACGAGGTCCGGATACGAACTGAAGATCCGTTTTTCCTTCCAAAGAAATTCCGCCCCAAACAGTCCACGAACCTCCTCCAAAAGCCACTCGTTCTTCAATACAAGCCTGTGCAAATCGTTCTCCCTCTCTTCGGTAAACTTTCCTGCGCCCATCATTTCCATGAAGATTGATTTTACACTCGTCCGAGAACAGCACGACCTTCCATTGTTCGAGTGTCCAATCAACGTGAGTACGAGCAAATCGAAGCCGCGCTTGGCGATGCGCAGGGGTTAATTTTGGACCTTTAGCAGGTTTGTGAGGATGCAATCCGCTTTCTGCAAGTCTCCGTCGTACAGTCCATTCACTTAAAACTACACCGCGAACATTACGAAGCTGCTGTTGTACTTGAACACCAGTAAAATGTCGATTTCTTAAACTTGTAGACACCATAAATCGATCATCTCGTTCTGAAGTATCCCGATTTCTTCCCGCACCTGATCGTCTATTGAAGCTCCCAGTCTCTATGAACCTTCGGTACACTCGTCTTACTGCTGATCGACTTAGGTGAAGACGTCTGGCCACGACGCGCTGACTCAATCCAGCCTGGATTAGTGCTATAACTTGTGTGCACTCAGACGGAGTAGTATCCATTTTCACAAAGAGTAAAAACAATTAAACTCAAGGTAAATGGTCACTAAATCAGTAAAATTAACCAATTATTGAATAAACAATAAATTGATTAACTTTTAGCACAATGCAATGTCACTGAGATTGCGTTCATAAAAATGAGAAATGAGGGTGTCCGAGTAAACAAGTCAATATCATCAACTACAACCCGTTTATTGAAGTGTAGGGTATGTAAAAATAAAGTTTATGAAACATACCTTCAAATCAGATTATTAGTTTTTGTTCGTCTGATCTTAATTTTTATATATTGTGTGCCGTATCGAAACTTACAGGGTGGGTCGATTTTTTTGCACGTAAGTGTAATTGAACATTTATCGAAACGTTGAAAAATCTTAAAAATAATTTTTCGTGAATAATAAATAATAATAATCCGTCAGCCACTAGACAGTTCTTTTTTCTTGTTTTCAGACGGATCGAAAAATTCTAATAGATTACAACAAAAAATCAACCTTGTACTCTATGGTTGGAAGACAACCATATATAATTTACGAATGTTACTGGCTTGGCGGTTTCGGGTTTTCGACTTTCTGTTTTCCGCATCTCTAATGCTAAATGCTCTCTCTGTGACTATCTATTTGTATTACAGTTTGTTTGCGTTGCTCAATTTTCGTTTTTATCTTCTCAGTGATGTTAATGTGTTTATAAATGCATTGGTATTGCAAGATGTACAAGTATTGTACTGAACATTGCGGCCCTAACCGAAGGGATGAAAATGCATAAGTTTCCTGTTAATGAGATCGGACGCAGAAAGTGGCTTCTGGGCATTAAAGTGATTAAGCGCTCAAGATCTTCACAAACTATGTGTGTGCCAAAAACACTTGTTAGGCCCAGGAAATTACCACAGAAATGGTGACGGAAGCTGAAGAAGGTTCGTACGTTAAATAACTACCTGCTAATCTTGTAGAATATTTCATTCCAATCCACTCAAGTTTTCTTTGCCAGTGTTACTTTTTATTTGAGCTTCTATCAGGCTGTCCAGCTTTACTTAAATGAGTTATTAGCAAATTTAATTAGTCTGATTGCAACCTTCAAAACCATTGTCAATCATTATTAATTACCACTCCATCACCCCATAGTTAAAACAAGCCCTTCAATATACACACATCAAAAGTGTCTAGGGATCAAGCATTTTTATGCGGATTTCTTGAGATTGAGATGTGGCTTTGTAATAAATTTATGATTTTATAAATTTATATGGATCTTTTGTGGTGCATTTCATAATTTGAATCAGGAACTGTGAATCAAATTCGAGTAAAAGATGAAAATCAGCTGTCAATATTTTCCCTATAAAAACATACAACGCATTGAAGACATTATTAGTGCTACTGTTTCCCTACTACTGATTAAAACCAACGTTATTATGGAGCGGCGACGTCATTTAAGCAGGGAAGAAATGCTCAGAGCCGTGGGAATGATAGAAGCTGGTTCCCGGCAACGTACTGTGGCTTTAGCTCTGAATACAAGTCAGAGTGTTATCAGTCGACTTTGGACACGTTACCGAAGCACTGGTACCGTGGCTGAGCGCCATGGAGGACGGTATCGCTGCACCACACGGAGACAAGACCGATACATTCAAATCTTAACTCGAAGAGCTCCAACAATAACCGCCATGATGTTAGCCGTGAGGCTTCATCACTCTTCAGGGAACTTAATTAGCGACCAAACATTCAGAAACCGCTTGCATGAAGTGAACCTTCATTCCCGAAGACCGCTACGGGTACCACCTATTGCAATGCACAATCGTAGGATTCGATATCAATGGGCTCTTGAACACAGAAATTGGGCAGAAGAACAATGGCGTTTCGTGTGCTTTTCTGATGAGTCTCGTTTTGGTATGAGACCGGATACAAGACGTATACGACACTGGAGAACCCCTGGACGCCAACAGCGATTAAAATCCTGCCAGGAAGTCCATCCTTATAGTGGTGGAACCATCATGGTATGGGCGGGTATTTGGATCGGCGGAAGAACTGAGTTGATTTGGATCAGAGGCAACCTCAACGCTCAAATTTATGCTGAGACGATTGTATCAGACGTCATTGTTCCTCTACAAGTGCAAATCGGTCCCTTATTTCAGTTAATGCATGATAATGCACGACCGCACACCGCAAGAGTTGTAAGACAGACTCTCGCCGCAGCTAACATCAATGTCCTGCCCTGGCCTGCTCAGTCGCCAGACTTGAACCCGATTGAGCATGCATGGGATATGCTACAGAGAAGAGCTCTGCCGAATATGGAGGGTATCCAGTCGCAAGAAGACCTTTTTTTGTTGTTGCAACGAACATGGGCTGCCATTCCACAGCGTGATTTGGATGAACTCATTTTGAGTATGCCAAACCGATGTTCTTGTGTTGTTAGTGTTCGCGGTAGAAACACGGATTATTAATTGTTTAAGTTACCCAATAAAATTTTAAAGAAAACTGTTATTTCAGTCTTTTTTTCGAACTTTTGTGTTAGTGGTTCAAATGTCAAAAATCCCTTTATTAGGAAAATGGCAAATTTCTTTATTAATGCAAAGGTGACTTGGTTTATCGTTACTGTGACAAACGAAAACACTTTATTTGATGAATCCTTAAAGAAAATTTTAATTAATATCAATCAGGAGAAAAGTTATTGCAAAAATATATGTTGATCCCTAGACACTTTTGATGTGTGTAGTTTAGAGAATACTGACCAATACTAATGTATTAGTTTTTCATTCATTTTATTTTTCAGATACACCACACAATTCACAATTATTGTAATACACATTAGAATAATTATTGTGGTCCTTTCTACTATTCTCAGAATCAGCCTGGTAAGACTAATATTTTAATTAACAATATAAAATCTATAAATATTCATGTGAATAATTCGTGCTGATTATTAATGTTATATATGATATTAAAAAGTAAAAACTTTTATTTCGTCATCTTGTATTACAAAAACAACATACTTACTTAAAAGTTTTTAGAAATTTTTTATAATAAATATTAAAAAAATAGTTTTTCAGATACCTCACTTGCAGTACCTACCTTTTTGTTTTTATTTATTTATTTAAAAATCTTTTTTTTTTCAATTAACTTACAAGTGCACCAAGTTTTATTCTAGTGTAATTTGTTCCAGCTCCACATGGTGATGGGAGAGGAGTTAACGCCACCCTCAACTAAAATACAGCTGAAGCAGTATCATTTTTAGGGTTCCGTACCTCAAAAGGGAAAAACGGAACCCTTATAGGATTGCTTTGTTGTCCATCTGTCTGTCTGTCAAGACCCTTTATTTCGCGTGGAGGTATCGAGTTGAAATTAAATCCTATTAAAAGCATAATACTAATTATTGAAATGCAGCTATACAAGTTATAGCTAAGAAGTTAGGATAAGGAAAGGCAGATATGTATTCAGATTAATAGGAAAATCTCCAAAAATGCAAATTTAATGTATGCTATAGAGCATAGGTACTTACATTAAAAACACTAAATTAAAAAATTGAAAACATAGTAAGAAATTGTTGTTTTATTTTACTTATTTCCCAGTAATTCCCTGTAGTTCTTTATCAGTGAGCTCATATAAAAACTCGTCAGAATTCAGAATCTGCTACTAACAGTAACAGCGAAAAAATTAAATGAGCATAGAACGACATTAAAAAAAAAACACGAGCTGTCTTTTTCTATTTTTCCAATCGTTGAAAACCCCTTATTTTTTTTAAAGCATTAGTTGTATGATACGAAGTATCTCTATGTAGTCAGTTTTATCAAGTGTAGATCTACTCGTACATAAGACGGCGTATAACTGATAAAATAACAATAGACTTTAAAGTGTAGCTACTCGTACCAGCACGAGCATGGGTCGTCGATGTAGGAATGCTAAAAGGCAGCGCGCGAAATTGAATAAAATCATCTTTAAAAAAAAGTACTAGTAGGTAGGTACCTAGCTGTTCAACATGTCAAGTGAGTTATTTATTATCAAAAAATCTTTATTTATTATTCTGTTTATATAAAACATCAGTAGCTAACTGGCCATTTAAAATTAATGCAATATCTATGGTAATGATTCTTTTTTCAAAATTGACCCGCTCCGATGTCGAGAAATCTCTTAGAGATCGGTAACAATAGAAAAAGTAATTGTGTCTCATCATTAGTGACAGTTGAGCTACTCTACTGCCTACGTCTTAAGAAACCTAAACAAAACTATATAAAAAATGGCTCGTTCATTTATTATAATATCGGCATTGGAAGAGGCGAACAATGCCGACAACGAAACAAGCCGTCGGCAGGCTCAATTTATCAGAGGATTTTTTTTTAACACAAGAGTCGACGACTTTGTTTTATCATATCGCCTTACTGAAAACTTAATACAACAACTTGAAGCAGACATAAGTCCGTACGTAAAGGACTCTTCAAGAGGTCTTTAAGGCGGGTAAAGGTAAGGAAATTAGCTATTTGATTTTCAACTAAAAAAAGTTCAACTTAAAAACTAGCAACACGATGCCCTATTTTTATCAATTTTTAATTTCAGAATTTATCTGCACTTTCTTTTTTGGCACACGGCACTTACCAGAGAACAATCCACAACTTGTTTGTCCCAATCTTCAGTGTCGCGTGCTTTACATGAGTTTTTGGACGCCATAACTCAACCATGTCTGGTAAAAAAATACACACATCAAAAGTGTCTAGGGATCAAGCATTTTTATGCGGATTTCTTGAGATTGAGATGTGGCTTTGTAATAAATTTATGATTTTATAAATTTATATGGATCCTTTTTGGTGCATTTCATAATTTGAATCAGGAACTGTGAATCAAATTCGAGTAAAAGATGAAAATCAGCTGTCAATATTTTCCCTATAAAAACATACAACGCATTGAAGACATTATTAGTGCTACTGTTTCCCTGCTACTGATTAAAACCAACGTTATTATGGAGCGGCGACGTCATTTAAGCAGGGAAGAAATGCTCAGAGCCGTGGGAATGATAGAAGCTGGTTCCCGGCAACGTACTGTGGCTTTAGCTCTGAATACAAGTCAGAGTGTTATCAGTCGACTTTGGACACGTTACCGAAGCACTGGTACCGTGGCTGAGCGCCATGGAGGACGGTATCGCTGCACCACACGGAGACAAGACCGATACATTCAAATCTTAACTCGAAGAGCTCCAACAATAACCGCCATGATGTTAGCCGTGAGGCTTCATCACTCTTCAGGGAACTTAATTAGCGACCAAACAGTCAGAAACCGCTTGCATGAAGTGAACCTTCATTCCCGAAGACCGCTACGGGTACCACCTATAGCAATGCACAATCGTAGGATTCGATATCAATGGGCTCTTGAACACAGAAATTGGGCAGAAGAACAATGGCGTTTCGTGTGCTTTTCTGATGAGTCTCGTTTTGGTATGAGACCGGATACAAGACGTATACGACACTGGAGAACCCCTGGACGCCAACAGCGATTAAAATCCTGCCAGGAAGTCCATCCTTATAGTGGTGGAACCATCATGGTATGGGCGGGTATTTGGATCGGCGGAAGAACTGAGTTGATTTGGATCAGAGGCAACCTCAACGCTCAAATTTATGCTGAGACGATTGTATCAGACGTCATCGTTCCTCTACAAGTGCAAATCGGTCCCTTATTTCAGTTAATGCATGATAATGCACGACCGCACACCGCAAGAGTTGTAAGACAGACTCTCGCCGCAGCTAACATCAATGTCCTGCCCTGGCCTGCTCAGTCGCCAGACTTGAACCCGATTGAGCATGCATGGGATATGCTACAGAGAAGAGCTCTGCCGAATATGGAGGGTATCCAGTCGCAAGAAGACCTTTTTTTGTTGTTGCAACGAACATGGGCTGCCATTCCACAGCGTGATTTGGATGAACTCATTTTGAGTATGCCAAACCGATGTTCTTGTGTTGTTAGTGTTCGCGGTAGAAACACGGATTATTAATTGTTTAAGTTACCCAATAAAATTTTAAAGAAAACTGTTATTTCAGTCTTTTTTTCGAACTTTTGTGTTAGTGGTTCAAATGTCAAAAATCCCTTTATTAGGAAAATGGCAAATTTCTTTATTAATGCAAAGGTGACTTGGTTTATCGTTACTGTGACAAACGAAAACACTTTATTTGATGAATCCTTAAAGAAAATTTTAATTAATATCAATCAGGAGAAAAGTTATTGCAAAAATATATGTTGATCCCTAGACACTTTTGATGTGTGTATGTGCGTTTTCCTCAAACCCGAGAAGAACGTAATATTTTGAAAACACGGTAAGAATTTGTGTTAATAATTTTTGTTTGCATATTAAACAGCTCTCAGGTACCAACATAGATAAATTTGAAACATGCATTAGCAAGTGGTGTTGATGCGGTATTTTTTTTTCCCGCCTTTATCTACCTACCTACACTGTACCCAAATTTTTTTTTTTACTTCCCGCTTCTGGGCCTCGTTAGGTTCTATGTTAAAATAAATACCTGCAACAGAAATATCTACTTTTGCAGATTTAATGAAAAGTTTAAAATGCCGGACTGCATAGGTTGTATAGATGGGACTTACGTAGCAATGATTCGCCCCACTGAAAACGAGGACCGATATTTTTGCCGTAAAGGGTATCATGCAAGAAATATTCAGCTGGTAAGTCTCATTTAATATCACGTATACACCTATGAGAGCAGTGGTGCCTAATACTGTCGGCTCCGATTCACCAAGTTGTAAGTCGTGAGTTCGTGCCCGCGTGGTGGATTACGGCTCACACCCTCTCGCAGAGAGGTCTCCCAGCAGTATAACTTGATTCTTATACTTACACCTGCGTAGGTACTGATAATATGCTAAAAGCACACAGCTCGATAGCTCGTTGATTAGTGAATTAACTAAGGTTCGTATTGTAAGTACCTACCAACAGAAAGTCGACAGGAATATTATACAATTTAAAAAAATGATACACGTACCTATTCTACCGGGTTGTAAGAATGCATTTATGTTTTTACTTAAGTTTACTTTTAAAATATTTTTTTACAGGTTACAGACGCTGATCTTAATATTTTACATGCAGATTCCTCCCATGGTGGGGCATCTCATGACAATTTTATATTTCAAAACTCTGAGTTGAGGGAGCATTTAGAGGGATTGGCACAGTCTAATGAAACAACCTACTTACTTGGTATGCTTGATTAGCTAAAAATTTTTATTCAATTCCCACTTATTGTCAGCCAAATACATTATATATTTACACAATTGTCTGAATTACAGGTGATTCCGGATACGCTCAGCGTGCATATGTAATGAAGCCTGTCGCAGATGCCGAAGAGCGAACACCCGCAGCTTATTATAACAAGCTCCACGGCACGGCTCGCAACAGCGTGGAGCGTGCAATCGGGTTGTTGAAGGGTCGTTTCAGGTGTTTGTTGGTTCACAGGGTGCTGCATTACAATCCAGATACGGTTGGAAAGATTGTGAATAGCATGTCCCGTGCTTCACAATATTTGCAATCGTGCTGGGTTGCCGGCCCCTGTGATTAGTGGGCGAGGTAATGATATAGACACATTACCTAACCCTGATGGACTACCTGACGATCCTCTTAGGATAGGGCGGAATGCCCGGAGTGCCCTCATAAGTAGGTTGTGGGATTCTCGTTAATATTGTTTATTTTTACTGTACATATTATTTTTACATTTTATTTCACTTTATTACTTACCTATTATAATTTTTTTACATACTTACCTGTTATTTTTATTCGAGTAGTTACTGTAGCGCTCTTGAATCCACTGCCTTCTAGCATAGCTGGGCATCGTTAATCAAATGATTAACTTTGTTAATCGCTAATCCGTTACTAAAATCCTGGAGGATTAACTGACACAACACACACACACAACAACACACCCTCACACACACACTCACAAACTTTCGCCTTTATAATATTAGTGTGATTACCACAACAGAGCAGCCATTACTTTTTATTGTAATAACTCCGACTCAAGTATAATACTTAAAAATCAAAACATAAAGCCTAAAGTAGTATTACGCAGTAAGTATTCCGTGAGTACCTAGTTATTTTACGAGAGGCAATTACGAGGGGTTACAAATCAATAACATCCCGTCGTCGCCCCATTTCACAGATACAACACAGACACAGGTTTTATATAAATCAAATCAAAGCCCTCACAGTATTGTAAGGGTTGTTTTTAGGGTTCCGTATCAAAAGGGCACGGCTTCACTGCTCCCCGTTGATCTTACGGATACAAGCGCGGTTACTGAACGTGAGGTCTGGAGTACGTTCCCAATGTCGGGCAAAGATTTTTTGAGTTTTTCCATATAGGCTCGCCCCATATTACCTACATGTGACTTAAACATAACTATGCAGCCAAGCATATTATGAATTGGGGGTTTACATCACTGATAAGAATGCTTGGCTAAATGCTGGACCTGCTCTATAAGGACGCACAAATAAATTGATTAGCATTAGAAAATACTGTTGGAGCTGCTGAAGGTTTTAAAATACTATTATTGCATTATATAAATTAAATCTCCTAGTATTGTATAATTGCATAGCGCATGTGGGAGTACTATGTACATACTATACAGCTACAATTTACTGGGTACGTCTTTCATTGACTTGAATGTGCTCTGGCAGCTAAGAGTATGTCATGCTCACTCAAATGTCTCGCTGATGGTGGCGCATGTGTTGGATCATTTAGCTCCCTTCAAAATGGTTGAGCTGAATGGTGCTAATACCTGTATTAGCACCATTCCAACGCCCCGCGACGGCGCCCGTTCACGAACATGATGCCTGCATCATGTTCGTGAACGGGCGCCGTCAGTGGGGACTGGTCATCTCTTTGCTGCCATGGCTTATTTTAATTTAATTTAATATTTGAATTGCTTTTTTTTTCTCGAGTTTTCATTATGGACGCTTTTAACGTTCTGCATCGTTCTCCCATGCATAATTTTTAACATGAATGATGTAATCAAGACTTTGTAAACATATTATTTTGATTTAAAAGAGTGTCCATGGAGTTTCTTGCCCGTTCTTCTCCATAGGTACCTACGCTTTGGAATGGGCAACTACGAGTAGCTTCCATCTTTCTGACTGACCGACCCCTTGACAATTCAAAAGTGCTTGTAATTGGTTTAATTGAAATAAATGCTTTGAGTTTGAGTAGGTACTTCTCGGCGTATTTTTTTATTTTTATTGCAGAATGGGCCCGCTTTTGACCTCGATCACGCCTGATGGAAAGAGATGGATAAGGTCTATGATGGAACGAGGGTACCCAGACCATGCCTAAGGCACTGGAACTCCCACGCATCGAGGATACACAGCAGGCTGCTTGACGCCGTACTCCGGTGGGAGGGTGGTCGCAAACCAGACGGGCGTTAGCCCTACCACCGCAAGGGAAGAATTGGCCAGTCAAATAAGGTGTTGAGTGTGACTGGTCAGGATGCGCCGAGCGCTCGTGTCAGTTGAGTAAGAGGCGGAACAAACTGCGCTACACGAGGAGGCTTCTTCATGCATCCCAAACAATGCTTCGGGGAAACAGTACGTGATGTTATATTACGTTATTATCTAAAGGTAGTCGTCGGGACCCAAGTACTAAGCCTACCACGCCGTCTGTTTATCTGTCTGTCTATTATTCGGCTGTTTCTTAAGAATCGTAATTGGAACCCTTTAAGTACAGAATCCATGTTACTATGGTATTTATCCACATATCTGTTCGGGTGGTCGGCGGTGTCATGTGCTGGTGTGTGGCACTACTCAGCATTCCCGCTCGACTCCCTTTTTGTTATAGTGGACTGTAGGTTGGTTTGATTTCCAGGAGATGAGGGATAGGAAGAACGATAAATAACACGCACTTGTTACCTTGGATGCAAATCAGAAGACATCTTTATTCGCACTTGTCAAAGGAGTGTCACAATACAACTGACAGATAATCTGTCAACATGACAGTAATACAATGTTACTATGTGTAAATATTAACTATAAAATGTTGCAACTTCCAAAAATGTCTACAGGAATCTTTCTTCTTCTCCTGTCGTGTCAATGGAACGTATCATATTTTGTTATCCCAGTATTCCGCCATACTGACGGCTCTTTCGCCCTTCTTCGGCATCCTTGAAAAACGATTATTTACGAGTTTAAAAAAAAAGTATATAACGTGAAGACGACAATAAATTAAACTCTAATAAAATCTAATGCCGTTCCCTGTCTGCATACGAAAATCGAAAAACCCATTATTCAGCCCATCACTACAATTTAGTTTATTTGAAAAAACTGTTTTATAATTTAGAGTATTGCAAGTATTTTCATTTGTCGTATTGTTGTCTCCACATTGTATAGCGACTATAAAATACCAATGTAGTTTTGGTGATAGATACAAGACCCTGAGTGCGACTCCTACTCGTACATCGGTTTTTCTAGTAATACATTATCCGTGCTCGTAGCACCGACCCTCACTCTCATCCCCGTTTCCATAGAAACCCATTCTAGCGAGCTAGATGTGCGTGTACATAACAGAGGGACGAGGGTGCGGACCCCTTGTTAGTCTGTCTGCTACCATGGCAACTATTGATTGAGTAATACCTACCTATTCTACCTGAGGGTTGCATTTCCCCCTAGATATTGATTTATTGCTGCGTGGGGCGGGGGGCTGGCAGCAGCTCGAGCCCTGTATTATAAATTACAATAATATACGGTTCTTCATGTCAGCTTGCGGATCGTGTACTTAATGCATCATCGTATTACGATTACTTGCCACAAATAAACGTATTTTCTTTAGTTCTTCTTTTAATGTACTAATCATTTTTGTATATTGGTCTAAAATCTGGTACTTACAAAAAAAAGTCGGAAGTAAGTACCTAGCCCTAGCTAATGCGCATGGGCGGGGTTAACATTGTGCTTGTTGAGGAGATCAAGCTGCTAGGAATAATAATAGACCGGAAGATGACCTTCCGGAGCCACGTAACATACGTCTGCAAAAAAGCCATTAACATCTTTAGGCGGCTGTCCGGCGCAGCAAGGGTAACCTAAGGTTTAAACCCGGAAGTAGTAAGGGTTATCAATAAGTACGCAGCTAGCGTATGGGCCAGAGCGGCGGATAAGATATACATCCAAAACCAGCTCAATTCTGTTATGCGGGGCTTCGCCCAAAAGATCAGCAAGTCATACAAGACAGTGTCACTGAATTCGGCTCTAATCTTGACAGGATTGCTGCCGCTTGACCTGAGAATCCAGGAAGCAGCATCCCTTTACGAAGCGAAGAGAGGGAAGCCTCATCCAGTTCTTGGAGACCGATCTGCTGAGGAGAAAGCGAGCTCCCTGGCGAGGCCACATCCAGCGAATGAAGTAGACCTTGGCTTCCAGAGCTTGGAGAGCGACGCGGAGGTCCAGCAACGCATGAGGGAGGGTACAGTACAAATCTTTAAAGACGGGAGCAAAGTTGAGGGAAATGTTGGAGCTGCTATCCTGGTGGAATAGAACAGTCGAAACGAAAAACAAGAAATATAAGCTCGAGGCGTATTGTACCGTCTTTCAAGCGGAGCTGTATGCAGTGTACACATCTATGGAGATGATCGCGCATAGCCTGGAAGAAGAGTTTAACATATTCAGCAATTCCAGGTCCACCCTGGAGCTATTGAGGAACGGTGACACCTGCAACCCACTCGTTCTACAGAGATACAGAATAATGCCAAACAATCAAAAACTCTGGTAAAAACATTCAACTTTATTGAGTAAAAGCCCATGTTGGGATACAAGGGAATGAAAGAGCAGACGAATTAGCAAAAACAGCGGCGCTGAAAATCAAAAGAAGACCTGATTTTGACAAATGTCCCGTCCCATTTATCAAGCGAACCATTAGAAGCGATTCGATTGATAAATGGGAATATAGATATCAAAATGAGACCAAAACTAGCGGCACAAAAATATTTTTCTCTTCAGCCACACGTGCCTACAGAGTACAGACTAAGCAGAAGCATTCACATTACATACCTAAGGGCACGGGGGCTTCTCCCAGTACCTAAACCGGTTTAAGAAGAAGGACTCACCTGCATGTATTTGCGACCCAGTCGCGGAAGAATCAATTTTGCACTTGATAGTTGAGTGTCCAGTATTTGGGCTAGCCAGATTCAACCTGGAAAACAAAATAAATATTCAAATATGCGAAAAATATACGAGTATGTCAAATAATGATCAACGAAGAAATTCGTAGTAAATTCTTGGATTTTTGTTTGTGTATAGTAAGAATGGTAATAGATAGAAATATAGTAAGCTATATTGTAATGAGTGTTAAAGTAAGTTCAATTAGAGGCAAAAAAAAATAACAACCGAACACTATGATAAGTAATGTAGATTAAGTATAGCAAATATATGGACCGAACAACAAGAAACAATATTGTCTCAAAGCCCTGTAGATCCAACTTGCAACTACCATAATAGGAATTAACTATCATTAAATACACCACCCGACAACCTGAGTAAATAAAGAAATGTAAAGCATCACAAATGAAACAACACAAAATAAGCCTCTGACTGCAATATCGAAGAGAACCGTGTCTTTTGGACAGGAGTGTTGTTTTAGCCGGTACCTAAGAGTCCGGCACAGCCCAGACTGCCTCACCAGTGAGACAGTCTGGGCGTCCATGAAGATTTCCAACACCTGCCAAAAAGAAAAATACAGGGTGGCCTATTCGAAGGTATACTTATAGAGGTACTTAAAGATTATTTTTATTAGAAACGATATTTTCCCATAGTTATAAATATAGTAAAGGCCTTGGCAATTGTGTATGAACATGTAACAACCGCCAAATCTCCACCTTTTTGTTGGTTTAAAATGCGATCACTTTATTAGGTATTCCACTATCAAAGTAACAAATATTCTGCTTTTTGTGTTCAAAATTAACCTCGACACGACCCTTTAGATAACCCCACGGAAGAAAGTCAGGATCTGTCAAATCTGGTGAATTTTGGGGTCAATTACCGGCAACGTTTCTTGGAATTTATTGTTTCAGAAACATTCCTCTCAAAATTTCAAATATGTTTCAAGATGCATGGCTTCTGGTTCCATCTTATTGGAATCGCGTGTTTTCTAGGTTTAAGTGATTGATTTGATGAAATTAAGACCTTAACCCTATTGCGATTGCCAGTCAGATTAAATGTTATTGCTATTGAAAAAACATTATAGAAGTGCTAGTGGATGCATACGACGGACGTTGTCAACAACCCCGTAGGAGTGGGAGACTCTTCAGTGGGTATCAGTAACAACTTCATCGTTTAGGTAGGAAAACTAGTCAAAGTATACAAAAGTAAAAAGAGACATTTATACAAAGATTATGTTAAAGCAATCGTTACACTTCTACGACCGATTCTCGCACAAAGTACGAGTACATCATACGATAAAGGTATAACGTGTTGGTACGTTTTCAAGATCAGGGTTGCGAAGCAGCTGCCGTGAGGGGAGATTCAAGGTCAAGGGCAAGCTTCCCTGCGAAACTTAGGGTGAGCTCAATAAGTACCGATCGAATGAAGGTCTTACAACGAGGCACAATGTCAATAAAATAATTTAACTTACCAAATGAACTTATTTATAATTTTTCCGTAAAAAATATACGCTTGGTTAGTAGACTCTATAGAATACCTCAGCTATAACAATATAATTTTTTTGCAATTTTTAAAGGCGTGACCCACCGCGGCGCAAGCATGAAGTGGGAATAGAGAATCCCAATAGTTCTACTATTTTGTTATACCTAATATCGTAGTACTAGTGAGAAAAAAAAATCCCATTAGTTCTACCGTAGAACTGTTCAGTAGAACTAGAGGGAACAAACGATTGCACGGGCGCGCGGCGCATTTTAGCTGCGTGGATTAATTTGTTTGAAAACGTGAGTCTACGTTTCCACTGCAGTACACACAACACACCCACAACTATGTACAATTGTACATCTGTTTGTAGCGTGGCCCACCGCGGCGCACTGTGCTGCGATGCAGTTGTACATAGTCGTAATAATATTCGTGTATAGTGTGTACCGCATGCACAGCGTGCATGGCGTTGAAAGCGTTGAGCTATGTGAGCACCATATTCGAGCAAGCTACGCATGTACTCCGAGCCCCAAGATATAGAATAACTGTCTAGTTTGGGGCTCACTAGTTAATACTATATTGTAACCTAGCTGTAGGTAATATTTTAAGCTACTGATATCGTCTTAACTTGCAACAGCAACCATTGAACCTGATTACCTGGACAATAAATACATATTTTCTATTTACTAATGACGTCAATTAATGCTAAGCGTGTCCGTGGTTTGCAGTGGACACAATCACATGCATTTTCTTGCAAAGCGAAGCTTAACACATGTGGGTGGCCTATCTGTGCGCCGCGGGGGGTCTGCGCCTTTACTGACTAGTATTGGCACTAATAGGAACACATCCTATTAGTGCCAATACTAGTCAGTTAATGATATTATATAGACATTACATGCTTAAACTCATGCCTTCTTCCCATGCGGGTAGCCAGAAACTACAGAACGCCAATTATTACGATCCTTATAATTTTATACAAAACTGCAACATTTGGCCCAAACAAGATTAATTTTAATTTAAAAGATTTTGTCAGGACTCACTTACATATTATGTCATATCAAGAAATAGTGACGAGATTAAAGTGTTTTAATCACTAATGTGTCTAATTGCATAATGACATCAAATACAGTATGATTAAAAATAAAACCAATTTTCGTAACTATACTATCGCTGAAATGTTTGTGAATGTTAGCGCTTTAGTTTGTCGAGCGAAAATTGTGTCGCGCTATCGTTCGTCGATCAAAAGTTTCTTCTTCCCATCGTTTGTCGGGAAAACAATCAGTCCCACTAACGTTCGTAACTACATCGAGCTGATGTGCTGTCGCACCACTGATGGTTGACATATCGTACTGTCGATGTCGCTCTAACATTTGTCGCAACTTTGATGCGGAGTCCGGTCACACAGACAGACACGAAAAGCGACTTAATTTTCTAATATGTATAGAATTGTAGATATTATATTTGTAATAGTATTTTTAAGAACGTTCGCAGTATCTCAGTCTCAATCTGTCAAAAATACTAGGTACATTTTTGACAAGTTTTTGACATTGATTGTCGCTGAGATGATATTGAGTAGATTTTGAACGTTTTTATTTACGAGAATTGGCCTTTTGGTCTATTATGTATAACTGTTATATGTATAGGTCTGGAATAGTATATTCCACATTAACTTTGCTGTTTTGTTTTCTTTTACCAGCGGTTCACGCAGCCGCATATTAACCTTCCACGTTCGTTCCACAAGAGACATATAACTTCAGATTGGTGCTTTCTTTGCGAGTATCCAAAATATGTTCTATACCTACTACATTGTTTTGTCGTTTTTCTATTTTTAATTTTTGAAATATTAATTACAAGAAGTATTTTACAATCTAAAATTAAATAAATTGATGACAAGTCTTCAGGTATTCTAGATAATTATCTATTAATCACTAATAAAAAAGAAAGATCATATCTATGCCATCGTGATCTATTCTCTGCAAAACCGGAAATGGGAATGTTGGGAGATTTGCAAATTACAAATGATGGCATGGTTCATTTTGCTATTAACGAAGTTACTTATAGAAATAAATTATCTATTACAAAAAAAAAAAAATCTAAAATATATATATTATATACAAGTGTATAAAAAAAAGGGGAAAAAAAAAAATTAAAAATAATTTAGAATTAGAATTTAAAAAAGTATATTCATACTAAAATATTATTACGATAATTTTCACATAAGACACAGACATTGTAAAAATTAGGATCTTTATATTATATACCACACCTGCCACCTGTGTCATGAACTTTTAGATGATTTGCCAAAATAGCTCCATCTGCTAAAAAATATTACGTTAATATTATAACAACGAAGCATTGAATTGAATACAACATGAACTCACCTTACCGGAAACGAGAATCGTGCGAAACAGAGGGGCTGTTTGATACCCCATTATGCCTATACATACATCTTCTATGTATGCCAACCGATAGTTAAATTTAAATAACAAAACACCGTCGGGTGTAATTACAAAGGGGAATTTCCAACAACAACCCTTATTTTTTTTTTTTATAGTATTGTTTGTATTGTCCCAATGGGAACTTTTATTTGTAACAGTTGCATGGTGCATTAAGTCAACCAATGACAGACGCACACAATTGAGTTGAACTCCTTAAGAGAACCCTTTACGCACCAAGGTTATTACGGCGGTTATTACCGGTAATTATGTTTCCACTGCTGGGATACAGGCCTCTTCTCTGTGAAACGGAGTGGGCCATAATCCACTACGCAGGCCCAGCGCAATTTGGCGGATGTCACGCGCCTTCAAATTTTTGGTTCTAGGAAACACCGTTTTCCTCACAATGTTTTCCTTCACCGTTTTGAAAGCAATGGTGATGAAAATAAATAATTTACACAAAGTGCCTGCTTAAGTTTCGAACCCACGACCTACAACTCGTAAGTCGCTGCCGTTACCACTGGCCGCCACTTCTCTTATTACCGGTTTCTGCATTCGACCCATATTACATGGGTGAAAAAAGATGCAGAGGTGGCTTTGGAAATATCCCTTTCAAAGACTTGCCTCGATTCTCCCCTGCATCGATACACCCCATTTTATGTTATGCTTTTGTCCCTACGTTGCATAACCTCTAGTCTAGCGGTCCTCTTGCACGCTTGAGCTGGTTCTAGCAAAAAAAAAAACACGTTACAATTCAGGGTCAGGGTTGACAGTTATAGCTGCGTTGTAGCGAGGGGAACACAGTCACAATACACTAAAGGGGACCAAGGATTACCTTTGATTGCAACAAGAGTGGTGACCGAGCTTACTTGAGATGTTTATGCCAAACGAGCAAACAGCGCGTGTGGCATTGAATAAAATGATACTGCAAGTAAAATAAATTAACCATTTTTTTCAGGTTACATGACCCGTAGATACATACCTTAACCTAAGTATACATAATTTTTTTTTTTGCTCGTGGGTAGTAGTAACAGTGAAACAAAAAAAATTGCTCTTAATTAAAATCAATATAATTTAATAGAAAAATTAATTATAATTATTTATGCAATAATTTTCTCCACAACATATTAACCCACATGGATAGAGGTAAACAAACGTGTGCACTGTTTATGGACCTCAAAAAGACTTTCGATTATGTAGACCACGAAATACTCTTAAATAAATTATACGCCTATGGTGTCAGAGGGAACGTTTATGATCTAATTAAATCTTACTTAAGTAATAGAACGCAAATAACAAAGATATGTCCTTATGTGATGAAAATGATAAGTTATTCAACCTCATGTAGACAGGTTACATCTGGCGTTCCACAAGAAAGTGTATTGGGTCCGCCTCTTTTTATAATATACATCAATGACCTTCCAAAAGCGAAAACATACAATACCATCTTATTTGCTGATGATAGTACAGTACTATTCACACACATGGAACCTGAGATAAATATGACTTTAATAGCATTATAGACTGGTTGGCATCAAACAATTTACACATTAATCTCGACAAAACAAACTTCATGACATTCAGAAGTAGAGTAAGTAAAATAGCAAACATGAACATAAATTACCGAAATAATAAGATCCAAGAAGTTGACGTTACGAGATTTCTGGGTATGAAGATAGATAATAATTTGAATTTTAAAGAACATATCACTAAATTTAATACCTTTTCTTATGCATTGTTTAAACTTAAAGGAACGGGTCAGTTCTTCTACTGTCCTTACAGCCTACAACGGCTATGTTGCATCTATTCTAAGGTATTGTGTTATTTTTTGGGGTATTCTATTACAAAAGAAGCAGTATTTAAAGCCCAAAAGAAATGTAGGTATACAAGCCATAACTAGTATAAAAGTAACTGACAGCTGCTCACGTGATGCGAGTCTGTGATCCTCTTGGAATCATTGCGCCAATCGTTGTTCGCGGCCGCATCATGTTTCAAAATGCTTGGCATAAGGGTTTGGAATGGGATGAGGAGCTCTCTAAAGCTGACAGCGCCGCGTGGAAGTCGTGGTTTCAGGATTTATCCTCGGTTTCTTGTTTACGAATTCCACGTCGCTATAACTTGAATGACCTCATGTTAGCAGGCTGCGAACTACATGTGTTTTCGACGCCAGTAAGTCTGCCTTTGCCACTGTCGTGGCGACGTTAGACTGAAAGCTCGCGTGTCACCCCTTAACCTGTCTCAATTCCCCGTTTGGAGCTCCAAGGGGTCGTCTATTTGCGAAGCCCACCTACTCAAACCGACGAGACGCGTTTTCTGGTGTGACTCAATGACAACCTTAGGTTGGCTTCACAGCGACGCTCGCACTCTTAAGCCATTCGTGTCTCATAAAGTAGGTGAGATTCTGGAGCTCACGGACGTCGATGAGTGGCGTTGGATCCCGAGTGATTTAAACGTGGCAGATGATGCGACTCGGGTCAAACGTTTTGAGTTAACTCCAGAATCTCGTTGGATCTCAGGTTCTACCTTCTTGCTCTTCTCTGACTGGCCCACAGAACCCGTGATCGATGTCAGTGGACTAGGCCGCAAATAATTCAAAAATCATGTTCATCTCATTACTGATACTGACCTGCCCGCACCAATCTCAATCTCTCAAAAGCGCATCAATTCATTTCTTTATTGCTTATGCGTAGTCTGCAAAGACGAGGCACTAACGCCAATTTAACTCATCTTGAAGGAAGTTTATGTACATTTATTCCCTCTTGCACATCCTCTCCTAATGTCCCCAATAATCTCCACGTATCAGCGAGAATAACAGCAAACGATTTACGCCTGGCCGAAACCCACGGCAGTCTCCATCGATTCCTTCAAAGAAGATTTTTTGCGGATTAAGAACCAACAGCCGTTGCCTCGTATTAGCCGCCTGTTCAAGCTGTCGCCATTTATAGATGATGATAATCAGCTACGACAGCTATTACAGATAACGTTAAGCGTCCGCTCATTTTGCATGGAAAACACCCGGCAGTTCGTCTTTTGATCCACAGATATCATTGGTAGGCCGCGCATTCACACCTAGATTTGGTAATGAACGAGCTTCACCAACGTTTTTCGATTATTGGGCTCAGAAATGCTGCACATGCTTGGTCGTCCGCGCCGTACATTTTGATGTGGTGCACAGCTTATCGACTGTATCGTGCCTACGCCGCTTCGTGTCGCTCCGAGGAACCCCATTGGAGTTCTGGTCTGACAACGGCACTGCTTTTGTTGGGGCCAGCCGAGAACTGCGAGAGTTGTACTGTGATGCGGTTGAAGACTACGCTGCCAGCGAGTTTATAAACTGGTGTTTCATACCCCCCTCGGCGCACCATTTATGGGTGGAGCTTGGGAGCGCCTTATCCGAAGTGTCAAGGGAGCGCTAAAAGTGTTACTCTATGACCGGACTTCCTCTGATGAGGTACTCAGAACCCTGCTGGCTGAAGCTGAAGCCTTGGAAAATTCGCGGCTACTAACGATGATCTCACTCGATGTTAATGCTGAAGAAGCACTAACGCCAGCTCACTTTGTTCTTAACGGATCACCACGGCGTCCCATCCCAGCCACGCTTCAGGAATCGGATCTCTCGAGCAGAAGCCATTGGCGGAGGGCACTCAGGCTAGCCCATCATTTCTGGCAGCGGTGGGTTCGAGAATACCTGCCTTCGTTGTCCCCCAGAAGGGGTGGAGGCACCGTGCCCTCAATTGCAGAAGGAGATGTGGTCGTAATATGCGATTCAAATTTACCGCGTGGTTCAGGGCCCAAAGGCCGGGTCGCGAGGTTGTTTCCCGGCACAGATGGAGTAGTGCGGGTGGCCGATGTTGCCACTGTGGCCGGCAGATTCAGGAGGCCTCTCCAAAAGCTGATTAAGCTGCCCATTTCATAAAAAAGGGGAGAATGTGCAAGTCTTTTTACCTTTTTATACCTTTTGTCTATGCTTTTTCTTCCTTGTGGTATTTACTTTTGATTGACATATTATATACTTTGTTTTACTACCAGAGCCAGTGTGTTTTAATTTCGGTAGTTAATAACAATATAAAAACACTATTACTAAAAAAAGCATGTTACTCTGTCACTGAATTCTAGTTTCGTAGATACGAGTACCTGTGTATTTGTAAAATTGCATGCCTTAGGGTAGGATATGGCTAATGAACACTATTGTTTGTATGAGACCTTTTCTTTTGTACCCATGTTCGCAAATTAATAAATGATTATGATTATATTTTAAAAGTTCATAGATAGTACCTGCTGGTGTAGCGTTATCTCTTCACAATTCTTCTCTTACAAACTACTATTCACTTCATCACAATGGATTCTGTAACAAGCAAACTGAGTGAATTAAAGGAGTTGTTTCACACAAGGATGTCCGCCTTTGAAGTTAAACTACAGAAGGCCCCTCCATCACCTGTCGCAACTTCTAGGCTGACTGCAGACTTTAAAATGTTCTTGTCATTCATCACGTAGGCCCTTAACAGTATTCAGCAACAGGTGGAGCTACTAGCTCGTAGTGTCGACCAAATGGAGATGCAAATATGATGAGACGCAGGAAGATCTTGCTGTTACATGGTGTTGATGAGGAGCAGAAAGAGGACACTGCCAAGGTAATCACTGAGGTGATTTGTACAGTTGCGGATATTAGCCGATGTCACAGGATGGGACGAGCTGTAGCTAATAAATAAAACCAGGCCTATCCTGTTCAAGGTTGGTACTCTTGCGGTCCGGGATAAGATATGGTTCTGGAAAGCCAAACTAAAGGCAACTGGCGTCACTATGTCCGAGTTCTTAACCAAAGGGCGGCATGATGTGTTCTTGGCGGCGAGGGAAAGATGCGGTGTCACAAAAAGCTGGACTAAGGCAGGCTGCGTGTAGGTCCTTGGTCCCAACGATACGCGCCATCGGGTTGAGTCCCTCTCTGAATTGGACAAGATCGCACCGAATCCCAGCGAGCCCGAGCAGGGTGAACCAGAATCGGCTGTGCCGGTTGTTGTTGCTGCGAAGACGGCTAGGTTGAAGCGTTCTGCTGCTTTGAAGAAGTGAAGTCATTGTGAATGTTTTCTTCAAAGTCCGGGTAACATTGTGTTTTTGATTATACCTTCCTTTATTTATAATGTGGTTCAACAATTTGTTCTGAGTCCTGACATGACATCAACATAACTGACAAACTGATGTCACAATTTTTGTTACTGTCAGTGTCAGTCAACACACATGTCTGTTCCCATCGGTGCGTTACTTTTCAGGGGGTCTACTCCCTAAGTCCGTCAACGAAGTAACGAGCCCGTCCGACAGTAGTCCGATACGACGGCGTGAACCCTACTCCCTAACGATTTCGGATTCATCAGTTTCAAACAGAATCATAGAAAATATTCGTGAACGAGACTGCGATCGACACATCCGAGACGGGCTTCTTCGGGCAAAACCACTCCAGAAACAACAGCATGCGTACTCCACAGGCAAATCAACGGAATCTCCGCTGCACAGTGTGGTATCCAAAATTGAATGCGCAGTGAACCACAAATGCTCAGCACTGGCTGCCTTCATTGACATCGAGGGCGCCTTTGACAAAACCACTTTCAATAGCATCAGCACGGCCCTAGACAGACACGATATAGACCCGTCCCTGATCAGCTGGATCACCAATATGCTCAAACAGAGGGCAGTACAAGTGACCGTAAACGACACCGCAAGGGCCATCGTGGCGAAGGGCTGCCCGCAAGGGGGAGTCCTTTTGCCGCTTCTATGGAACCTGGTCGTAGACAGTCTAATAAAAGAACTTAACGACAAAGTTTACTTCACCGTAGGCTACGCCGATGACATAATCATAATAATAAATGGCACACACGAACACACCCTGTGCAACTTAATGCGCCAAGCCCTGAAAATAATAGAGAATCAGTGAACCCCACAAAAATCGAATTGGTTCTCTTCACAAAAAAGAGGAAACTTACGACACTACAACTACCACGCTTCTTTGGTACAAACCTAAGCCTATCAACTGAAACCAAATACCTGGGCATCTATTTGGACATCTATTTGTTAAAGACTCTAGGGTCAAACACATACGTTTACAAGAGGATGCGATCAAATGGCAGCCAATGATGGCATCACCCTGCGACAAAGCCCCAAAAAAATACTGCTCTCAAAAGCACTACAATGTAGTGCTTAAAGAGGAGCAGTACGACTACTCAGGCTCGAAGGAACTGAGAGTTTACACTGATGGTTCAAAGACCGACTGCGGAACTGGAGTCGGAGTCTTCTCACACGACCTCAACATAAAAATATCCAAACCGCTGGGAATGCTCAACACAGTCTACCAAGCGGAGTGTGTGGGCATAATACAAGCGGCTAATTCCATAGCAGCCCGGAGAGTTACGGACACCCATATTCGCATAGTTATGACAGCGCCTCAGTCCTCCAATCCCTGGATAAAAAATGCATCACATCGAACCTAATACTAGAATGTCACAATGCGCTTTAACGGGTAACTGTACAGAACCGCAACATAGTGACACTACAACGGATAAAAGGACACAGTGAATCAATAGGAAACGACGCAGCAGACAAGCTGGCCAGAAGGGCATCCAGTATGTCAGTTTGTGGACCGGAACCTATTGCCTATTGTGCCCATCCCCTTCAACCAACTACGCAGGTGGCTACAGGAGCACACTCACACACAAGCAGAAAGCTGGTGGTCATCGTCACCAGGCTGCAGGCAATCCAAGGAAGCTATGCCATTATTGGATGGCAAGCTAACCAGGCGTTATTACGACTGGACAGGAAAGACCTGCGCCTGGTGAAGGGGACCATCACGGGTCACTGCTCGCTTAACAAGCACTACCACACTATAGGCATAACGGACAGTCCCCTGTGCAGGGCTTGCATGGAGGCTGATGAAACCATTGCGCACGTGCACTTTGAGTGCACAGGCGTCACCCAGATTAGATCAGAAACCCTCGGGACACCCAAATCGTACACAGATGTTCTCAACAGACCAGGAGGCTTAGTCAGCTTCTGGAGGGAGGTGAGCTGGTTGGAATAACCACCGACGGCCGCCATGGCCCACGCATAATGGTCCATTTGAAGGAATAAGTGCGGAAACAATACCCATAACATAGAACATAGAAGACGCATGGCGATAGAGTTGCGCTATTTTACCGGTCGATTACCGGTTTACTTATTTTATAGTTGTCTAGCTTATTAAACAAAAATTAATACTTTTGTCGTTAGAAAATGAGCACATTTTTTAAATATACTTTTTATTATGTCTTTAAATATAGAATTGAATTATTTTTGCCATTTTTGTTTGGAAACCGGCATCATCTTGTTGATACCCTTGCCTGTTTACTTTTTGAATGAAATTTTCAAATGAAATGTTAAATTGTTAGCCGGGAAGTTTTCAAATTTTCAATATTATATTTAGCTTTTTAGTTAATTGTTTAAAATGGCCCCAACGACTGCAGCAACACACGGGCAAATTGAGGCCCTTCTCGATTTTATGGGTGAGACCCATGAATTGGCTCGCGCGTTTGGGGTGCCGACGGGAGAGTTCGCTCAAAACGGCTGTAGGAAAACCTGTGTAACTCCCTTAACTCCATGGGAAGTTGCACTAAGTCCGTCGAGCAGTGGCAAAGGGCAAGTTTAATACATTACTCGTCAATATTAATATGATTTTAAGGTCTTGTCATCAGTAAAGTGAATACAATGATAATACTTATCTGTAGGAGTACTTACGAGTATAATGGTTTTATATAGCTTTATAAAATTAACCAAATATTGAAATTTTAGATGTGGTCTGACAAAAAACACCTTGTCAAAAAGGCCGCTGGAGCTGCCAGAAGGTCAGCAAACGCTACAGGTGGAGGCCCATCGGTAGCACCAACCCTCTCCTAAGTGGAATTAAAGATACTATCGATAATTGGTCAACGTTTTGGAGAGCCGGAAACCGAGGCAAGAGTGGCAGCTTTTCCATGGGTAAGAATTACATTAATAATTAATGTTAGTAAGTTTGTTTCAGTAGTAAAAAACTAAAAGCAATATTGTACTTACAATTATGTGTATGGAGTCTTTCCCGTGACTTTTTTTTATTAAATTATAATAAAGTACAGATAACTACACAATTATATATTTTTTGTTGTATCCGTCAATAATATTCAGTTTTTGTTGTAGGTAGGTACAGCTTCCATCTGTAAGAGAGCCAGTGGCCACCTCACCCACCCATGCTGCTACACCTGCCGACCCACTCTCCCAGGAGCAAGCCTCTACATCCACTGAGGCACAGGAGCCTACTCCAGTGCCTCAGTGGACTCCGAGTGGAGTTGCATTGGCAACCCCTGAGATACCATTGCAAAATCAGCGAAGTAAGTATTATCGTTCAGTAGAAAAGAGATTACGTAAATCATGTTTCAAAAAATTACTTAAAAGTGACAAAAAATATTTCTTTTGTTTACAGCATCAAACCCTCGTCGTGCACGTACACGTGTTCGGCGACAACTCATGACGATGTAAGAAGCCGAATTGTTGAGGTGGAAGAAAAGAGATTAATACTGGAAACCAGGAGAAATGAGGTGCTCGGTGAAATAAAGGTTGCTTTAGTGGAACTTTGTACCTTGGTACGGGAACATATTAATAATAATTTTCATGAACTCTTCCGGGCTCACCTGAAAATATAAACCAAAAAAACGCTATGGTTAAATAATTACAAATTGGTGAACCTCAAGGAAACTGATTATATATTATTATTATATTGGATTCAATATAATAATAATATATAATCAGTTTCAGATCGGTGGCAGACATTGCAGATTATATTTTTGACAGAACAAAAGAGAAAATAATGCCTATAAAGATTAAGATGGCGCGAGAACGTAATTACAGTGCCTTAAAATTTTTTGTGAGCAAAACACACTTGGACGTGTTCCTCGACGACAGACTGTGGCCGAATAATGTTTCTTTCAGGCGTTTTATTAACTGGAAGGACAAAAGTACAGTCAAACCTACTGTCGAGGGTGAGAGGCACACCACTAAACCTGATAATGGTAGGAAAGATCTATAACAACTTAATATCATATAATTGTAAGTCGCTGAAGAGATCTATTGACGGTGTTAGATGTCTCTGTAAGTTGGCTGATGTCATCGCACTGCAGGAGACCTGGCTGTTACCGCATGACTTGCCGTTTCTGAATGCTGTAGATGATGAGTTTGGGAGCACGGGGACCTCTGCTGTGGACGCATCGGCGGGCCTACTACGGGGGAGGCCCTTTGGAGGTGTCGCCATATTATGGCGGAAAAGTGCCTTTCAGTCAGTTAAAGTGTTAGTGTGCAATGACGTTCGCTTGGCTGCTGTGAAGATTAACTATGTAAGTGATAAATCTGTGATAATATTTAGTGTGTATATGCCTACTAACTGTTCTGAAAATTTACCTGAGTTTACACAATGTTTAAGTAAAATTTGTTCAATTATTGACGATAATAGAGACACAGAAGCAATTTATATTTTAGGCGATTACAATGCTCATCCTAAAGAGCTTTTTTGTAATGAAATGCTGGCTTTTTGTAATGATCAAGACTGGACCTGTGTGGATATAAAGATGCTTGGTGCCGAATCTGATACGTTCACTTTTTTAAGTGAGGCGCATGGGTGTACCAGGTGGTTGGACCATTGTATTGTCACGGGTGCTGCACTGCCAACTATAAAGCGTGTATGGGTAGAAAGGGATGTGCAGTGGTCTGACCACTTTCCACTCATTATTGAATGTGACCTAGGCCAGGTTAGTAGTAAGGAAAGGGTGATCCGTACACTGGCTTCTAATAAGGTTCTATGGGGCGAGCGCACGAATGGGCAAATTGAAAATTTTCATAAAAGGTGTCACTATCAACTGAGGGAAATTGATTTTCCTGTAGAGCTCTCGGCTTGCTGTGATGGTATTTGTTACAATTTAGAACACAGGAGCATACTGAGAAACATGTATGTAAAGTTAGTTTCTATCCTGTCTGAAGCTGCAGCCAGTTCTAATGAGCAAGGTGAGTCACGGAGGAGAGGTGGCTATGTGGCTGGTTGGAATAGGTATGTGGCAGGTTTTCACAGGGAAGCCAGGCTAAATTTTTTGGCGTGGGTTCAAGCTGGGAAGCCTAATAATGGCCAACTGTACGTAGATATGTGCGAGAGTAGAAGGGCTTTCAAAAAACAATTAAAGTGGTGTCAAGACAAGCAGGATCAGATTAAAATGGATATTCTAGCGTCACACCACACTGCCAGAGATTTTAAGACGTTCTGGAAACACACGGACAAAATGAATGTAAAGTCTGGCTTCCCTGTGAGTGTAAATGGTATTGATGATCATATAGCTAATCTTTTTAAAGATTATTTTAAAGTGGAGCCACAGTCTGATTCTGACACAAGCCGATGTTACGATGCTGGGGCTGTCAACCAGGAGCGAGTTGTTAAATTTACTGCTCGTGATGTGCAAAAAGTGATACTTGGTATGCAGAGGGGTAAATCTCCTGGGCATGATGGCCTCAGCATTGAGCATCTAAAGTGTGCTGGTACTCACCTGCCGCGTGTACTCTCCATGTTTTATAATTTATGTTTATGTCACGGTTACTTGCCTGAAGAGCTGACGAAAACAATTGTAGTACCGATTGTCAAGAATAAAACTGGTGACATGTCAGATAAAGAAAACTATCGGCCCATCTCACTGGCCACAATAATGGCCAAGGTGCTTGACAGCTTGCTTAACAACATTCTCTTGCAGCACATAAAGCTGAATGATGCCCAATTTGGGTTCAGGAGTGGGTTGTCAACAGAGAGCGCAATCTTGTGTCTTAAGCAAGCTGTCGGGTACTACACGGAAAGGAAGACGCCGGTGTATGCGTGCTTCCTGGACCTGTCCAAGGCCTTTGATAGGGTATTATATAATAAGCTGTGGGCCAAATTGGAGGGCGCGGGTGTGCCGGCTGAAGTCATCTCCGTGATGCGCCATTGGTACACGTGTCAGAGGAACCAGGTGAGATGGGCTGGTGCGCTATCTGATGCATATGGCATGGAGTGTGGCGTGCGGCAGGGGGGTATAACCTCTCCTCTGTTATTCAATCTGTATGTTAATGACCTCATCGGCGAGCTCAGCAGTACTCATGTGGGTTGTTTTGTAGACGGAGTGAGCGTAAATAACATCAGTTATGCGGACGACATGGTACTGCTGGGCCCGTCGGTGGGGGCGGTGCGTAAGCTTGTGTCAATCTGTGAGGCGTACGCGGCGGAACATGGACTTAGGTATAACTCGAAGAAGAGCGAAGTGCTTGTTTTCAAGAGTGGAAAGCGTGGTCCAGTGCATGTTCCGCCTATTCTGCTTAATGGTGCGGCACTGCGGGTGGTGAGCAGCTTCAAGTATCTGGGCACATTGTGACAGAGGAGTTGCAAGATGACGCAGACATAGAGAGGGAGCGCAGAGCATTGGCAGTCAGGGGGAGTATGGTTGCACGCAGGTTTGCTCGCTGCTCAAGGGCAGTGAAAATTACACTTTTCAAGGCGTACTGCCAATCGTTATATTCAAGCAGTCTGTGGGTAGCCTTTACTCGCCGGGCTGCTAATGCTCTGCGTGTCCAATACAACAACGTCTTCAGGATGCTGATGCGGCTGCCTCGCTATTGTAGTGCGTCCGGAATGTTTGCGGAGGCGCGAACAGACGGTTTTCATGCTGTTATACGGAAGAAGGTAGCCTCCTTGTTGCATCGCGTGCGGGGCAGTAGCAACAGTATCCTGCAGATGGTTGTATCTCGTGCGGATTGCCCTATCCAGAACAAATGGATGCATATTGTGATGGGTGTTGACTAACATAGTGCATAAGATTTTACTAACACCTTTAATACCTGTAATTCTGATAATTTATTTCTCTGTGTTTTATTTAATTTACTGTATTTATATTTATTTATAATTTGTAATTGTATGGATTGATTTTATCTGAAATAAATTGATTAATAATGATAATAATAGACAAGAATCGATTTTCAAAGAAACTGATAAAGGAAATTGATCTGAATACGAACCTATCCCCTATCCTAGAAACGTTAAACGTTTTGAGCTTGTCTGGAGCCTAAAATACTCGAAGGAAATATACTGGGAAAAAATTGAAATTGCAATCGTTGAAGAATATCGAGTGTGTTAACTCAACATAATATCGCTGGTGCGACTGCGCCGCTGTCATTTTATAAGGTCTTGTCATCAGTAAAGTGAATACAATGATAATACTTATCTGTAGGAGTACTTACGAGTATAATGGTTTTATATAGCTTTATAAAATTAACCAAATATTGAAATTTTAGATGTGGTCTGACAAAAAACACCTTGCCAAAAAGGCTGCTGAAGCTGCCAGAAGGTCAGCGAGTGCTACAGGTGGAGGCCCATCGGCAGCACTAACCCTCTCCTAAGTGGAATTAAAGATACTATCGATAATGGGTCAACGTTTTGGAGAGCCGGAAACCGAGGCAAGAGTGGCAGCTTTTCCATGGGTAAGAATTACATTAATAATTAATGTTAGTAAGTTTGTTTCAGTAGTAAAAAACTAAAAGCAATATTGTACTTACAATTATGTGTATGGAGTCTTTCCCGTGACTTTTTTTTATTAAATTATAATAAAGTACAGATAACTACACAATTATATATTTTTTGTTGTATCCGTCAATAATATTCAGTTTTTGTTGTAGGTAGGTACAGCTTCCATCTGTAAGAGAGCCAGTGGCCACCTCACCCACCCATGCTGCTACACCTGCCGACCCACTCTCCCAGGAGCAAGCCTCTATATCCACTGAGGCACAGGAGCCTACTCCAGTGCCTCAGTGGACTCCGAGTGGAGTTGCATTGGCAACCCCTGAGATACCATTGCAAAATCAGCGAAGTAAGTATTATCGTTCAGTAGAAAAGAGATTACGTAAATCATGTTTCAAAAAATTACTTAAAAGTGACAAAAAATATTTCTTTTGTTTACAGCATCAAACCCTCGTCGTGCACGTACACGTGTTCGGCGACAACTCATGACGATGTAAGAAGCCGAATTGTTGAGGTGGAAGAAAAGAGATTAATACTGGAAACCAGGAGAAATGAGGTGCTCGGTGAAATAAAGGTTGCTTTAGTGGAACTTTGTACCTTGGTACGGGAACATATTAATAATAATTTTCATGAACTCTTCCGGGCTCACCTGAAAATATAAACCAAAAAAACGCTATGGTTAAATAATTACAAATTGGTGAACCTCAAGGAAACTGATTATACAATATGTAACAAAAACCCTGTCCGATCCAATAAAGGCGTATTCCTGATTCAACATAGGTACTATAAAAAATTGTTATAAAAATGTAACTCATAAAAACCAAAAGTTATTGATTTTTTATTTTTATAATCCATGCGAAATTTAACACTGAATATGGCAAATTTTCATAAGTTGACAACACTCCACCCTTCGGCAAAATCTTTTTATTTTTACCTATTTTTATTTCAAAGAACACCGCCATACACTACCGCGTTGTAGGCACTATTTAAACTAGTCGCCGACTCTTTGATCTCGCCGACTGGTTACCTACCGGCGCGCTATTTGTTACCAACTTGCCAGTCTTTCGTGGAGATAGCTTTCGATCGGACGTCCGTACGTATCACGTGCCGCTAAAGTTTCGCGAATAATGTCGTATTCCAATCAGGATGTTTTTAATGTGTTGATGTACTTAGACAAGATCGACTGTAATTATGCAGCTGCGCGTAGAACGTATGAGGTGCGCTTGTGACAGTACTGTCGCCGTCAGAGCGTGTGTTCCAACGCCTGCATAACCGTGTGTACACTACAGGCAGTGTTCATGAGCACGAGTCACAGGCCGCTGATGCTGGAAGACCACGAGAGCGCAACGTTGAAATCGAGGAACAAGTGCTGGATATGTTTGCCGCGGACCCCACGCAAATCGGACACAAGTCACATCACAAGTGCCCTGCAAATTTAGTGAAAACGTGTCTAATGTGTATTAGTGTTGGAGGTGAACATGTGGAGCACAATCGCCGAAGTGTGCAACAACAACAAGTGAATGTTTTAACCGGTTGAATGCCGTAATTAATTACCGAAACAATTAAAAAACCATTGTGTCTCACGTGGATCTACGTACCCGGCATACTAAGGGTTAATGACCTGATACCTGCAGTCGGTATGTACAGACGCCAGCACATTAACCTACTACAATCTGTCAGATTTCTGTAATAGATTTTCAACTTTATCGCTAAAGAATAAGGTTAATTGTTGATTGGGAAAATTTTACAGTTAGGGGTAGGTTGATGTGCTGGCGTCTGTACATTGCCACACATCACATTTAAAAAAAAAGCCCTTATTAGGGCTACATTTATTTCAATTAATTGTTTCTTGATAAACAGAATTAGGTCTGAAATCCGGATCACTATGCCTACAAAACAATATCAGCTGATACACTTACGCGTAGCCATAAGGTCAATGTATGACGTATCGTAGGTTTCTTTCTTATAAGTTTGTTTGGCGGCACGCGACAAAGCAGGTTCATGACAAAGGATCATACAAACCGTCTCGCTCAGGCGGCTTCTTTGACACAAAACTGTAGGTAGTAACACGTGAAATTTGTCGAGCGATCAGTGTTGCATTTATCAGTTTTTATTTTTTATTTTATTTTAATTATTTTCACTGGGGAAAAATAATAATTTCAAATCCATTAAATGGTTACGTATATGTGTTCGCAGTACGATGCCGAATAATACTCTTAAGGATCGGACAGGGTTTTTGTTACATATTGTATATTATTATTATATCGGATTCAATAGACAAGAATCGATTTTCAAAGAAACTGATAAAGGAAATTGATCTGAATACGAACCTATCCCCTATCCTAGAAACGTTAAACGTTTTGAGCTTGTCTGGAGCCTAAAATACTCGAAGGAAATATACTGGGAAAAAATTGAAATTGCAATCGTTGAAGAATATCGAGTGTGTTAACTCAACATAATATCGCTGGTGCGACTGCGCCGCTGTCATTTTAAGGTCTTGTCATCAGTAAAGTGAATACAATGATAATACTTATCTGTAGGAGTACTTACGAGTATAATGGTTTTATATAGCTTTATAAAATTAACCAAATATTGAAATTTTAGATGTGGTCTGACAAAAAACACCTTGCCAAAAAGGCTGCTGAAGCTGCCAGAAGGTCAGCGAGTGCTACAGGTGGAGGCCCATCGGCAGCACTAACCCTCTCCTAAGTGGAATTAAAGATACTATCGATAATGGGTCAACGTTTTGGAGAGCCGGAAACCGAGGCAAGAGTGGCAGCTTTTCCATGGGTAAGAATTACATTAATAATTAATGTTAGTAAGTTTGTTTCAGTAGTAAAAAACTAAAAGCAATATTGTACTTACAATTATGTGTATGGAGTCTTTCCCGTGACTTTTTTTTATTAAATTATAATAAAGTACAGATAACTACACAATTATATATTTTTTGTTGTATCCGTCAATAATATTCAGTTTTTGTTGTAGGTAGGTACAGCTTCCATCTGTAAGAGAGCCAGTGGCCACCTCACCCACCCATGCTGCTACACCTGCCGACCCACTCTCCCAGGAGCAAGCCTCTATATCCACTGAGGCACAGGAGCCTACTCCAGTGCCTTAGTGGACTCCGAGTGGAGTTGCATTGGCAACCCCTGAGATACCATTGCAAAATCAGCGAAGAAAGTATTATCGTTCAGTAGAAAAGAGATTACGTAAATCATGTTTCAAAAAATTACTTAAAAGTGACAAAAAATATTTCTTTTGTTTACAGCATCAAACCCTCGTCGTGCACGTACACGTGTTCGGCGACAACTCATGACGATGTAAGAAGCCGAATTGTTGAGGTGGAAGAAAAGAGATTAATACTGGAAACCAGGAGAAATGAGGTGCTCGGTGAAATAAAGGTTGCTTTAGTGGAACTTTGTACCTTGGTACGGGAACATATTAATAATAATTTTCATGAACTCTTCCGGGCTCACCTGAAAATATAAACCAAAAAAACGGTATGGTTAAATAATGGTTTTATATAGCTTTATAAAATTAACCAAATATTGAAATTTTAGATGTGGTCTGACAAAAAACACCTTGCCAAAAAGGCTGCTGAAGCTGCCAGAAGGTCAGCGAGTGCTACAGGTGGAGGCCCATCGGCAGCACTAACCCTCTCCTAAGTGGAATTAAAGATACTATCGATAATGGGTCAACGTTTTGGAGAGCCGGAAACCGAGGCAAGAGTGGCAGCTTTTCCATGGGTAAGAATTACATTAATAATTAATGTTAGTAAGTTTGTTTCAGTAGTAAAAAACTAAAAGCAATATTGTACTTACAATTATGTGTATGGAGTCTTTCCCGTGACTTTTTTTTATTAAATTATAATAAAGTACAGATAACTACACAATTATATATTTTTTGTTGTATCCGTCAATAATATTCAGTTTTTGTTGTAGGTAGGTACAGCTTCCATCTGTAAGAGAGCCAGTGGCCACCTCACCCACCCATGCTGCTACACCTGCCGACCCACTCTCCCAGGAGCAAGCCTCTATATCCACTGAGGCACAGGAGCCTACTCCAGTGCCTCAGTGGACTCCGAGTGGAGTTGCATTGGCAACCCCTGAGATACCATTGCAAAATCAGCGAAGTAAGTATTATCGTTCAGTAGAAAAGAGATTACGTAAATCATGTTTCAAAAAATTACTTAAAAGTGACAAAAAATATTTCTTTTGTTTACAGCATCAAACCCTCGTCGTGCACGTACACGTGTTCGGCGATAACTCATGACGATGTAAGAAGCCGAATTGTTGAGGTGGAAGAAAAGAGATTAATACTGGAAACCAGGAGAAATGAGGTGCTCGGTGAAATAAAGGTTGCTTTAGTGGAACTTTGTACCTTGGTACGGGAACATATTAATAATAATTTTCATGAACTCTTCCGGGCTCACCTGAAAATATAAACCAAAAAAACGGTATGGTTAAATAATTACAAATTGGTGAACCTCAAGGAAACTGATTATATATTATTATTATATCGGATTCAATAGACAAGAATCGATTTTCAAAGAAACTGATAAAGGAAATTGATCTGAATACGAACCTATCCCCTATCCTAGAAACGTTAAACGTTTTGAGCTTGTCTGGAGCCTAAAATACTCGAAGGAAATATACTGGGAAAAAATTGAAATTGCAATCGTTGAAGAATATCGAGTGTGTTAACTCAACATAATATCGCTGGTGCGACTGCGCCGCTGTCATTTTAAGGTCTTGTCATCAGTAAAGTGAATACAATGATAATACTTATCTGTAGGAGTACTTACGAGTATAATGGTTTTATATAGCTTTATAAAATTAACCAAATATTGAAATTTTAGATGTGGTCTGACAAAAAACACCTTGCCAAAAAGGCTGCTGAAGCTGCCAGAAGGTCAGCGAGTGCTACAGGTGGAGGCCCATCGGCAGCACTAACCCTCTCCTAAGTGGAATTAAAGATACTATCGATAATGGGTCAACGTTTTGGAGAGCCGGAAACCGAGGCAAGAGTGGCAGCTTTTCCATGGGTAAGAATTACATTAATAAAATTAATGTTAGTAAGTTTGTTTCAGTAGTAATAAACTAAAAGCAATATTGTACTTACAATTATGTGTATGGAGTCTTTCCCGTGACTTGTTTTTATTAAATTATAATAAAGTACAGATAACTACACAATTATATATTTTTTGTTGTATCCGTCAATAATATTCAGTTTTTGTTGTAGGTAGGTACAGCTTCCATCTGTAAGAGAGCCAGTGGCCACCTCACCCACCCATGCTGCTACACCTGCCGACCCACTCTCCCAGGAGCAAGCCTCTACATCCACTGAGGCACAGGAGCCTACTCCAGTGCCTCAGTGGACTCCGAGTGGAGTTGCATTGGCAACCCCTGAGATACCATTGCAAAATCAGCGAAGTAAGTATTATCGTTCAGTAGAAAAGAGATTACGTAAATCATGTTTCAAAAAATTACTTAAAAGTGACAAAAAATATTTCTTTTGTTTACAGCATCAAACCCTCGTCGTGCACGTACACGTGTTCGGCGACAACTCATGACGATGTAAGAAGCCGAATTGTTGAGGTGGAAGAAAAGAGATTAATACTGGAAACCAGGAGAAATGAGGTGCTCGGTGAAATAAAGGTTGCTTTAGTGGAACTTTGTACCTTGGTACGGGAACATATTAATAATAATTTTCATGAACTCTTCCGGGCTCACCTGAAAATATAAACCAAAAAAACACTATGGTTAAATAATTACAAATTGGTGAAACTCAAGGAAACTGATTATATATTATTATTATATCGGATTCAATAGACAAGAATCGATTTTCAAAGAAACTGATGAAAGAAATTGATCTGAATACGAACCTATCCCCCCTATCCTAGAAACGTTAAACGTTTTGAGCTTGTCTGGAGCCTAAAATACTCGAAGGAAATATACTGGGAAAAAATTGAAATTGCAATCGTTGAAGAATATCGAGTGTGTTAACTCAACATAATATGCGCCGCTGTCATCGGGCTTCAGTCAAGCTGACAACTTTTTATGTCATGTTTATTTTTATTAAATTTTAGTTTGTAATTTATATTATATTGTGTATGTGTAGAAAAATCATGTATGTAGTGTTAGTTTTTTTTATGTTTAATAATGACGATAGTAGTGACGCCGTACGAAGCGCCAGTCAACCTACCACATCGCTGGATGTCTTAGTTGTCCCTCATTGTCCCCAAGCACGTCTTTTTAAGGGTGAACGAGGATTGAAGGTACATTTGGGGAAAAACACAAACCCCACAATGTGCCTTCATCATGCCCGACAATACCCACTTCTCTAAGACCTGATTCACCCGCTCAACCTTTTTAGAAAACCCTTGTAAAATTAAAAACGTCGACTCCAGTTTTAAAGAGAGTTTCGTGGCGCGCGACCATCCGTGGCTTCGAGTTTAGCGCGTTGCATCCGCCTCGCCGCCCGATAAAACTCAGTGCTTGAGAGCAATTACTCACCTTCCCATTTAGAATTCTACATGTGCCAAAAAGTTTCGCAAATAAAAAAACTTTAACAGCACACAGCATGGATAATTGTAACATTTCGGCCCGAAGTTTCGACCCTAAATTAACAGCGCACGTCCCCTCAAGAGTTTTATTGCACCATGTGGAGTCTAAACTAGGCGAGGGTGATATCAGAGGTGCAGCTAGGATCATCTTTTGCAGCGATGTGGTTGCGCCGTACTCTCCAGAGACTCTTACAGCTCTGGAGAGCAAACACCCCACCACGACAGATGACCTCTCTTTCTCTTTCCCTGACTCACCCGATCCGGAATTGAACACACTTGAAATTATAGCTCAACAAGAATGTGCGGCCGTTTGCTCCTTTCGAAGTGGCTCCGCCGGCCTCGACGGCCTGGCACCTCAACACCTGAAGGACTTATTGTGTTCAGGCACCGGGGAGGCTGGTGAGTTCCTTTTGAAGATGACGGCCTTCATCAATCTCATGCTCTGTGGCAATGCGAACGAAGCCGTCATTGATATTTTGTATGGCGCAAATTTATGTGTCCTGCGCAAAAAGGATGGCGGCATTTGTCCCATTGCCGTAGTAGGGTCCACTTACCATCGTATCGCAGCCAAAATTTGCTGTGCTTTTTACAGCGAAACACTAGCCAGCAAATTCCAGCTCGTACAGCTAGGCTTTGGGTCTAAAGGGGGCTGTGACGCTGCGGTACATGTATTATGCACCTATCTCAATAGCGATAAAAGTGAGGACATTCTTAAGGTTGACATTAAGAAGGCTTTCAATTCCGTAAACAGGGACACCTTGTTGACAGAAGTTCAAAAAGAAATACCCAAAATTTACAGTTAAATTGCTTTATAAAGACAACCTTTTGAAATCAGCAGTTGGTTGTCAACAGGGTGACCCTCTTGGGCCAGTCATTTATAGTTTGGCAATAAATCCAATTATTCGACAACTAAATTCTAAATTCAACGTATGGTGTTTGGATGACGGAATCCTAGGAGGTGATGTAAGACATAGTCTTAAAAGATTTAAAGTTTTTAAAAGAAAAATTCAGTTCCATTGGCCTAGACCTTAATCTTTCAAAATGTGAAATTTATCTTCCCCAAACGACTGACAGACAGACTACCATAGCAAAATTTAATAAAATAGCTCCAAATATCAAAATTACGGAAAGAAACTCTCATCACCTACTAGGGTCCCCAATATTTGACGAATCCTTTCCAACGTTAATTCAATAATTTCGTTAAAAAAGGAGTAAATTCTTTTTGGCACATTGGTCGTTTTATTTGAGTATTGGTCATTCGCAGTGTACAGACGTGCTCGTTAGCAATATTAAATAATTACCTACTTTAATAATAGTGACCTCCTTTAGTGCATTACCAACGTAATGCAGCTGTAATTTTGCTTAGTGTATAGTTTCAGTGTATAATGGACTCGTATTAAAAACACAAAATGGATAACAGCCCCTTTAATCCAAGGGGGCCAGTGCACTCCTCCGCCTCGCCGTCGAAGACGACGACGCAGAACCCAGTCCTTGAGTCGGTGATTGATGATGTTGTTTCAACGCCCGAGATTCAAAAATGGATGTCAGCCATCGAACAGCACTTAAATGAAGTTTGCTCTATTGCCGCTGATGGCAAACTCAACTCGGAGCAGAAACTGAAAATCTCTACCCTGTGCCGCAAAGTAGGATCTGGAACCTCACAAATGGCAGTTCTATACCAGTCGCTGAAGCAGAAAGCCATTCACGCGTACAATATTGTTGATGCCCTTCAGGAAAAGCGCGACCTGGCGGAACATATATCGGAGCTCAAGCAGACGATTAAGGACTCAGGTACTGCGGGAAATGTTTCGTTTGCCGATATGGTGAAGAAGGGTGCAAATAATTTCATTCGACCTAACAATTTAAGCTGTGTAGCTATTTATCCCAACGATAAGTTAAAGTCAAGTGACGAAACAAAAGACCTCATGCAAAAAATCATTCGCCCTGATCAAATGAAGCTGCATGTACGTGGTGTCCGAAAGACCAAAAATGGAGGCGTTATTATTAGTACAGAGACGAAAAATGATGCTGACAAACTCAAGCACGCAGTCCAGCTCTCTACATCCGGACTTACCGCTGATGAACCAAACAAGCGCAAACCTCGGATCGTGGTTGTAGGTGTGCCGACTACTTTGGCTGAAACTGAAGTCTTCAGGTGCATTTATGAACAGAACGTAGCCGATAAGTTTCCAGCAATGCCTATGGAGTCCTTTTTGAGCGTGGTTAAATTGAGCCACAAATCTGGGAAGAAAGATGCGTCGACCTGTAACTACATTATTGAAGTTACAGCCAACATACGTAAAGCCCTATTATCCCAATCAAGGCTTTTTATAAATTGGACGTCATGCCCTGTCAGGGACTTCACCTTGGTCACCAGATGCTACAAATGCCAGCAATATGGTCATGCAGCAAAAACATGCAGAGAGCTAAAATCGACGTGTGGTCACTGCGGTGAAGAAGGACACTCGATGTCAGAGTGCGCGAAGAAAGCTGACACACCGAAATGTGCAACTTGCTCACGCTTTAAAAAGCCCAATAACCACAAAACGGGAAGTGATGGGTGCCCTGCTAGGAAAATAGCGGAATACAGGTACATCAACTCTATCGACTACGAGGGCGCCTAGAGCGTCATACTTAAAGCCAGACTTCCGTGTTTACTGCCTGCTGCTGACTCAACAAAACATTGCACTGGCCTACAAACCCTCGATTTTGTTGATGAAACACATTGTCTCGGACGTGATTTAATTTGCAACATTGACTTTAACCCACTTACCAATTTCTGCTGACACAAAAATTTTAAAGTGCAATAAAGTATTCTACGCTGACTAAGTAAATAATTACGTATTAGTATAAGACTTTTTGTTGTTATTTTGATCTTTAAGATAGGTAATTAGTATTTAAGTAAACTAGGTATAAAATAATTAATTAATAAAATTTTGTCATTATTTCTAGACTTCTAATGCTAAATATTGTTATAAATGTTATTGTCCTACAATCACCATAAAGTATGCTCATGCCGCCTGTGATACAGGTTTATCCTAGTACAGGCATCTAACATTATTATACCTTTGTAAATAGTTTCCAAGACTTTTATGTAATAATTTTACCAATTTTAATATGAATAAAACATTATTATTATTATTATTATTTCCTTTATTCGTCTATATACATATAATTTATATTTTTAAATATTAGAATATAAAAAAAATATATAAAAACATTCAAAAATATAAAAAATAGTAGCCCACCGGTATCGGGAACAGGGTCCAAGCTACCGGTGGTCAGGGCTCCAGAGAGAGGAACCTCCTGACAATGCGAGCCGTGTCCAGAAGTACTGCTTTCTGAATCAAGCCCTTGATCCAGCTGGCCAACGAGAGCCTCCTCAGGTGTTGGTCGAGGCTCTTGGCTATCAATCCATTGGCTGTAACGACTATTGGCACAATGATTGCTGAGTCAACATCCCACATGTCGACAACCTCGCGAGCCAAGTCAAGATACTTGATTTGTTTATCTTTCTCAGCTTTCACGAGGTTCTCATCATGCGGGACGGTTATGTCAACAATCATTGCGCGCCGCTCTAATCGATCCATCACCACTATATCAGGCTTATTGGCAACAATAGTCCTGTCAGTGATGATGGATCGATCCCAGTACAATGTGATATTTCCATTTTCGAGAACTGGGTCGGGCACATACCTATAGTACGGCACCTCCGATTCCACAAGGCTGTATTTCAGAGCAAGTTGCTGATGGATTATCCTGGCTACAAGGTTGTGTCTATGCAAGTACTCCCCGTTAGCTAGACGAGAACACCCGGAGATAATATGCCTGATTGATTCTCCCGGCCGGTGGCATGCCCGACAGATGTCAACCGTGCCGTCTTTCACAATAAATCTCCGGTAATTGAAAGAACATACGAGTCGCTTAGAGGCGTCGACCCGCGATTGGACAGGCGTATGCCATACTCAATGTTCCAGCACTCCATGGCAACTATCCTTAATTGCTATCTCATGGATTTGACACTAGACAACGGTGAGCGAAAGCTTGACGCAGCCCGTTGCCAGGACCTCCTGCCCGAGGACCTTTGCATTCCTGATAACTTATATCACTATATTACAAGTATCGGGAATACCACCACAGTAGGCGGAGAGGAGATAAAGTTTAATCTTCCTGAGGCCGCCGTACCGCAAGCCGCAGACGATAACATCCCTGCTGGGTCGTACGGTCCTTTGACCCCAGAGAATCACAATCTATACGAATATCTCATCACAATATTTAAAGAAACCAAATGTTATCTGTGGTCCAGTCGTTGGCGCTCGCTCCTGACATCTGTCAATCATTCTTTCAAAGCATAAGAACGGGACTTCACGATGACCTATATGGGCATCGTATAGTCCCGGCATAGTGCATACAGCACAACACAACTTATAGAGGCGGTTTAATAAGGCAATCCAATACACATATAAGTATGATGATTATCTGGGAAGGGTTGGGATAGAATGAGGACGAGATTACTTCACATAATTAAGGATCGGACGTCACTAGGTAAGTTAGTCCGATCTGTATAATTATGCTTCGTAATTATTATTATTATTATTATTCCGAGCGCACGTACACTATAGCCATCACTCTTCTTTTGCGTTTCAAAAGTTAATTGCATCAGTTTCGCTTGTTTAGTAGGTTTTCGAGGATTTTAGATTTTCGATGTAGCCCCTTAATATAATAATTTATGTAACACATGCTAGTCTCCTGCAATCCTCCTCCTGAAGGGCAATTCTCGTAATTATAATAACATTAACAGTCTGATCTCAGTCTCAATCTGTCAAAAATACATCTGATTTCCCTACATTGTTCCCAAGTTTTTGACATTGATTGTCGCTGAGATGATGAGATTGCGACTCGATTTTGAACGTTTTTAATTATGGGAATTGACAAAACAACTTGTTTGGTGTGTAACAACTTCATCACTTAGGTAGGAAAACAATTCGAAGTATACAAAAGTAAAAAGAAACATTCACACAAAGATCAGGCCAATTACTCGTATCATGCATATTGCATCAACATGTTGTCAACACAATGGTCCAACCCTTAAAGCAACCGTTACACATGACCCTGTTCTTGCAATAAATATATCGCACGGTAAAGGTATAACGTGTAGTACATTTTGAAGGTCAGAGTCACCAAGTAGCTGCCGTGAGGGGAGATTCTAGGTCAAGGGCAAGCTTCCCTTGCAGAACTTGGGGCGAGCTCAGTAGGTAAGTACCGACCGAATGGAGATCTTACAACTAAGTACAATAAGTCTCGTGTACCTATTACGTACACGTTTAGAGATGGGAAATTTTTGTTGGTATAAACGCATGTGGGAAGAGACGGGAAGGGGATGAGATGGGACTAAAACTTTGGTTCGCACGCATAATATCTATGGTTTAACCCCTGTGTCTGCCACAATTTATCCTGCACAGTTGGACAGTTTTCAATAAAAATATCAAGTGTTCATTTAAGGTGACCGTTATTGTGAAGGCAGCATTGATGTACAGACAACAAAAGAGTTGGCTCGCTGAAATGAATTTTGCCAAAGCACATTCTAGTTAAAACAAGTTGTATTAATATTTCAACTATTATGAAAAATCTTAATGTTAATAAATCAGCTGGCGCAGATGGCATTCGATGTATAGACGTGAAGTAGTTGTAAGTGATAAGATAGCTAAGGTCATAGTTAAGCTAATAAGTGCTCACACTAGTGCTTATATCAAGTGCGAAAATTTTCAAAACCGGGAAAACCTGAACGTCCTTTTTTCTATAGGATAAAGTATGAACTATTGAAACAGGGCAACGTATGTCGGGTCAGCTAGTTATTCAATCTAACTAGTTCATCAATAACTTCGTGTGGGTCAGAATGACGGGTGTATTGCTTCAGAAATTAATATGTTATATATAAAAGGAATGTACCAGCAATGTACTTGAACGTACCTTTAATTAAATTCAATGTACCTCCACGAAACAAGAACAATTCAAATAATAAAGTGAGCCACAGTCCTGACAGCCAGAATGACGGGTGAATCTGATAATTATTGTAATAGATATCTTATGGTTACCTAATATTTATCAGAGGACCTAGGACAGAGGACCTATAAAAACAATTTTATTTTTTCAATAGAACCTCCTCTTAAAATTAAGTACCCTTTTCGAAAAGAGTATGCTGACGATACAGTCAACAATTCACTACGTCAATGTGTGACAGATGACAACCTAGGTACAGTCGAGTTCATTAATATTATATTGGCAGTGACAATGTTTCGAAATATTGTAAGCGTTAAAATTATCATAATTATAGTTCTATTCAAACACACTGCAGACCCACCGTACCCCTGGCCGTACCCCTGGTGGTACGGTGGGTCTTTTAAAGTTAAACGATACCACTGTATGAAGTGACCGTAGTGCTGTGCTGATGTAGATACTAGGCGGACAGGAAATTATAAACAGTTATCTCGCATATATTAATATGCGAGATAACTGTTTAATGAGTTATTAAACTCGTTCATTAGTTAGGTAGGTAGGTAAATTATTAATGCAGCAATAATGCATATTAAGTACTGCGCAATTCGAACTCTTTAGTTAAACCGTAGATGATCCTCTTTTTTTCAAGCGTTCATGATAGTTGACATTCAACTCAAAGAAACAGAATTGTAAAAATAAAAATTAAGTTGATTTGAATTTATTATTGCAAATACTAGGTACCTATCTATAATCAATCCTATAATGGACAATAGTGAAATAGAGTTCATACAAATAAATGGTGGAACCTTTGTGGCAAATACCGTTATCATCGCCACAAAACTTATACAAACGGCTCCATGTTATGGCGATGTTCATTTTACAGTAAAAGTAAATGTCGAGGCACTGTAACGATTGGAAAGGTAAGTTTTGATTACATTTTTTATTTTGTTTGTTAGTCATTTTGTTTGAATAAATAATTTAAAAAAATATATATTTTTAGGATAATAAATTAATTAAAAATAAAGATCATAGCTGTGAAGTCGACCCATCAAGTAATGAATTATTGAAGGAAAAGTGTAAATTGCGAGAAATAGTGGTTTCATCTGATGAACCTATTGAACAATTATATGACAAGAAAAAGAGCGATTTTAAAGACATGGGGATGAATTTTGCTATTGGGAAAAAATATCCTCGGTATGAAGGCGTGAAGCACTGTCTTCAGAACGCTAGAAACACATCTGCACAAGTGTCTAAAAGTATATCCCACGATTTAAGTGAAATAGAAGTTCCAGTCCAATATCATAATTTCGTTTTGGCAGATTATTACTGTGACGAGTCAGACAAGCAAACCCGTATTATAGTTATTTGCTCAAAAGAATCGCGACAAGTAATTCCAAATATTGTGGAATACTTTGTTGATGGTACATTTTACAGTTGCCCAAAACCATTATCACAATTATATAATATTCATGGTGACATGGGAAGTGGTTTTGAAACTACTAAAGCGAAGCCCTTAATATTCGCACTTATGTCGGACCGAAAAGAAAAAAGTTACATTATTTTGTTTAACATGATAAAGTCTCAAATACCAGGAGTGGAACCCGCGTAAAGTTCACACTACTTATAACCTAGATTTCCTACAGGTTATGAGCCAGTTACACTTTGTTAAGTACTACGCTAATCAAGTAAAGTGTTTAATTTATTTAAATCCACTGACGGTTATTATTTCAATGTTTTTCACTATGGAGAATTTGAAAGTGAAACGAAACATTAAACCGTTCGACGGTGAGAAATACAGCGTTTGGAAGTTCCGGATTCAAGCATCAACAATGCTTGAATGACCGAGATGGACGTTATGAAAGGATATCAACATGGAACCAGATATACAATCGGAGACGTGTCCGTTTCAATGGCGCGGCCATGACAAAATAAATTAAAAAAAAACATTCCAAGATTTTGTAAAAATTTGTAGAAGTTGATTCCCAAAACCATAAATTTGTCAAAGCCATGGTTAAAAAGTTATAAGGGTTTGAACGTGGCCGCGCCATTGAAACGCGGCGAACCGCGCGGCCATGGAGATTTTTAAAACTAAGCGTTGTAGAGACCTGAAATTTTGGTAAATTACAGATTGAATTTGTAGAAAATTTGTAAAAATATAGAAAAAATTCCTGGGTTTATATTTTAGCAGCTGTAAGACTAAAACCCCATGGCCGCGCCATTGAAACGATGAAAGACACGTTTTCGCTGATATCTCGCTTAAAAAGCACCGCAGAGGTCTGAAATTTTTGTAATATCCAGATTTGAACTTGTCAAAACTAGTAAAAATACAACAAAAACTCCTAGGTTTATATTTCAGGACCTATAAGACTAAAACCCCATGGCCGCGCCATTGAAACGGTCAAAAATACGTTATCGCCAATATCTCGCTGAAAAAGCATCGCAGAGGTGTGAAGTTTTTTGTAAAACCTAGATTTGAATTTGTCGAAATAGATAAAAATGCACAAAAAAATCCTAGGTTTACATTTCAGGAGCTGTAGAACGGAATCCGTAATACGCCTTGAATATGTCGATAGGGTGACCATGGCTTATTATTTACAGAAAACTTGCCACCTATTTTATATTAGAAATGATATCTCAAGGATTCCAAATTAAATGAAAATTAAATGATAAGATACAAAACCACGTTTATTTCTTTAAAAATCGTTGCTTGATAGCTGAAAATATTGTGGTTTTGAGTACACGTGCGAAACCATACAGATAACTTTGCACAGCATTCGTAATTTCTGCAAGATAGTATAATTTGATAACTAACGTAACGTAACGTATAACTTAGTATGCCTATGACTAATTCTGCCAGAAATAACCCCTGTAATTAAGTCATACATTCCAACATTGAATAGCACTGAAGGAATTAACATGGACACAGACACAGACGCATAGTACGTAGAGGCTATCTATGTAGCCTTCCCTTTAATAATGCAGGCCGGGCATAATTGACGGCATCTGCTGTTCGAACATTAAAGCAGACGTCAAAGATTTAGATTAGACTGAGATTACACGCTCATTCTGGCGTCAGTTCAGTCCACGATTGATGTCAGAATGACGGGAAACTGATTGTATACGCGTAGACTGATGGATTTATGGCCCAGAATGATGGTTATTTAAATATTTTAATATTTTTTGTCAGTCTGGTCAGACTGATGCCTGACTGAACGTGCGTTAATTAGCTATCAGTCTGATGTCAGTCACTGCTTAGACAGCGATGGAGTCGCACGACATGTCGCCGACTCCTTCGCCGCCCTCGACGTCTCCCTCTCAACCATTAGCCCCGGAGAAAGAATTTATTCTCACATTAGAAACGCCATAATACCGCCCGTCAGTCTATCATTCAGCCATCAGTCTATACGTGATCAAGGTCACAGACTGAACTGATGCTAAACTGAACGTGTAACCTCCGTTTTAGGTTTGGCTTGTCAGAGAGAAGTGCTAGTTTTATCGTTGTACAATAGGCTTCTCCTAAATGCTGGTTAAAGCTTAATATATATTACAAGCACACATCGTAGCTACGCACCTCACAGTTCACAGGAGGAAACGGAACGCGGGTGCAGCGCGGGAGACGAAGGCTGGCAGTCTAATTCCCGGGCCACACTAACGGGAAACGCCGATAATTATCGCGATAAGTTGTGGCTGCGCCTGCGATTAATGCTCATTATCGTGATAATTATCGGCGTTTCCCGTTGGTAACCAATCACAGCAGTCTAAAAAGCGATATCCCGCCGCCGCACCCCGTCATCCCCCGCCAAAAGCTTTTTCTCGATCAGTCGTCGTTTTACTTTTAGTTAATTCGTACGGAGTACTTGTTGGTGTTTTAAATTTTGACTCCTATGGACTTCGATTTGCGTACTGTTTCGGACATTTGTTATCTTTGGAAAACTACGTTCTGCTTTTACAATCTGGACTTCATTACGCGTCAGGATTTGATTACAAATTAATACTTCTTATCAAGGTAAGTAATTTATACTACTTACTCTCTTACAACTTAATACTTTTCTCGTTTTTAGGTCAACCTAAGTAATTCTGTCGACTTCTAATTTTATAACTCGATACCTTTCAAATAAAGTGAAACATGCGTAATTAGACGACGCCGACGGAGCAATTTTATTTTTAAAATTTAAAAGAATAGAGGTCCGCCGGTGTCAGGAGCAGGGTCCAAACTCTCGGTGGTTAGGCCTGCAGAGATAGGAACCTCCTCACAATGCGAGCAGTCTGCAGTTTCAAGAAGTACTGCGTTCTGAATAGGGCCCTTGATCCAACCGCCTAACGACAGCCTGAAAAGATGAAGAAAAAGATGATGATGAAGATCAATATTATTATTACTTTGTTACAGAAACATGGTAAGAGGTAGGAAACCGAAACTTGATGCGGCGCAGCTGAATAACAAATTGCTTAAGTATCCAGCTACTTGCAGAAATAAAAACATATCATACAAAAATCCTATATTTACAACTATTGCTCAAGAACTGAACAATGAAATGAAGGCTCCGAGTTCTACGCCATAATTGAGTTTAAACATTAACCATATTGGTTTGGTACTTTTTACGTTGAACCTATTCAAGGAATCTGTCACATCCAAACAGACAAACCGACAAACAGACAAAAATTCCAAAAATTGATGAAATGGCATTTGTTGGTTATCCTTTAACACCCCAACTATTTTTTTTGGAAATATTTTCAATGTACAGAAACGCCTCGTCTACAAATTTATTATATGTATAGAATATATATAGAAGAAGAAGATATAGATAGCACTTTGAAAGCGACTTCGTCCGCGTGTATTTCGTACTTTCCTCTAAAAATTTCGAAAATGTATGTTTATGATCTTTATAAATAAGTATTCGGACCAATTTTTAAGTTTTTAGATCAAAGGAATCAGATTTTTCAAATAAACTGCTTCCCTGGTTACAAAATTCCTCCCTTTTTACCCCCTTAGGGGGTGAGTTTTAAAATTCCTATCTTAGCGCACGTCTACACCATAATAGCTATATGCATGCCAAATTTCAGCGCAATCCGTTCAGTGGTTTGAGCTGTGCGTTGCTAGATCAGTCAGTCAGTATACAATATATACAGGGTGTCCCAGGAAACCTGTACCAGCGAAGGTTTGTGGTCAGGGACCACTAATACCCATCGATTTGACCCCTATGTATGTAAGGTCTGTACCTTCGCTGGTACAGGATTCCTGGGACACCCTGTATAGATAAGCAAACAATCTGTGATTTATGTGATTCTTAAAGAAATAAACATATTTTTTTAATCTTATCGTTTCATTTTCATTAGAATCCTTGAGATATAATTTCTAATAAAATAGGTGGAAAGTTTTCTGTAAACAATAAGCCATGGTCACCCTATCGACATATTCAAGGCGTATTACAGATTCCGTTCTACAGCTCCTGAAATGTAAACCTAGGATTTTTTTGTGCATTTTTATCTATTTCGACAAATTCAAATCTAGGTTTTACAAAAAACTTCACACCTCCGCGATGCTTTTTCAGCGAGATATTGGCGATAACGTATTTTTGACCGTTTCAATGGCGCGGCCATTGGGTTTTAGTCTTATAGGTCCTGAAATATAAACCTAGGAGTTTTTGTTGTATTTTTACTAGTTTTGACAAATTCAAATCTGGATATTACAAAAATTTCAGACCTCTGCGATGCTTTTTAAGCGAGATTTCAGCGAAAACGTGTCTTTCATCGTTTCAATGGCGCGGCCATGGGGTTTTAGTCTTACAGCTCCTAAAATATAAACCCAGGAATTTTTTCTATATTTTTACAAATTTTCTACAAATTCAATCTGTAATTTACCAAAATTTCAGGTCTCTGCAACGCTTAGTTTTAAAGATCTCCATGGCCGCGCGGTTCGCCGCGTTTCAATGGCGCGGCCACGTTCAAACCCTTATAACTTTTTAACCATGGCTTTGACAAATTTATAGTTTTGGCAATCAACTTCTAAAAATTTTTACCAAATCTTGGAATGTTTTTTTTTAATTTATTTTGTCATGGCCGCGCCATTGAAACGGACACTCGGAGACTTGGGTGAATAACAACTTCATCACTTAGGTAGGAAAAAAATTCGAAGTATACAAAAGTAAAAAGAAACATTCACACAAAGGTCATGCCAATTATCATGCACATTGCATCATCTTGTCCAGCGAAAGGCACAATTCAATGGTCCAACCCTTAAAGTAACCGTTATACTTGACCCTGTTCTTGCAATAAATATATGCATCTCACGATAAACGTGATGTACATTTTCCAAGGTCTGGGTTGCCAAGCAAGGGCAGTGAGGGGAGATTCTAGGTTAAGGTTGAGCTGTCCTTGCGAAACTTGGGGTGAGCGCAATAAGTACCGACATAATGGACGTCTTACTAGTACAAAAGGTACACGTTTTGGCTCGCATGCAGTCATCAATGGTTCAACCCCTCCGTCTGCCCAACTTTATCCTGTATACCTAGTTCGACAGGTTTTCAATAGAAAAATCACGTGTTCGTACAAGGTGACGGTTAAAATCCGTTGTTCTGAGGGGAGCATTGATGTATGTACAATCAACGAAACAGTTGGCTGACATCCTGTTGTGACAACAATAATATTTTTACCCGACTGGGCCAGAAGCAGGGTTATGTTTTTCGAGAGTATGTATGTATAATTGTTTAGCACGCTCTGCGGCCTGAACGGTTCGGTGGATATTAGCTTAAGAGGTGTCGTTAGATTTGTATTTACTGTGAGAGTGACACTGGGTATTGTAACGATTTTATTTTATAAGATAAAAAATACAAATTATTTTAAAATTAAAAAAGTACAAGAAAGGTAGAAAACAAGGAAGGGAAGTGAAGGTTAGGCCCCAGCAGTGGCCCTCAACAGGAAGCGGCCGCAGCAGGCAGCGGTCCTCAGAAGGTAGGGGCTCCAGCAGGAAGAGGCTCCAGCAAGAAGCAGATCACAGCCGGTAGCGGCCTGGGCAGGTAGATGCCTCCGCAGGAACGAAGAACTCACTCGTAGAAGACAGACGTAGACTGTCTTTAGGTTCTGGGTTTAAGTGAACCCCAAGATGGTCAAGGCAGACCAAGATAGTCGAAGATAGAATGATCTATTCTTCTGACGGCCCTCGCTTTTATACCCGTCAACTAGCCTTCAAAATCATTCTTCTTTTCTATTTTCAAATAGCATCAGCCAGTTTTCAAAATCATTCTTCTTTTCCACTAAGAAATGGCTTCTTCAAATGTAGTGGATCCGAACATATCGGACCTCCTTCGAGTGCGTAAATTTCATAAGTAAAATTAAGTTATTCAGTACAATCGTAATATAAAAATTAAATTATAATTAATACAATATTTTAGCGAAATCAATAAAAATAATTTTAGTTATATAAACCAAAAAGTAGCATCATAGACTAAGACAGACAGAAAAATAAAAAGAAACTGACAGTTTGACATTTGACATAAGTGTCCCAACAACAAGAAAATTAACAAGTAAAAATATTATAAATAAAAGGATGATAAATGAGATGAAAAATAGTATTATGAATGACGTAAGTATACATAAATACTATATAACCATAACTGAGTCAAAAAGTCCCTGGAAATTAAGATCAGAAATTGCGGACAAGTTTAGGAGTGAGGGCAAAACGGAAAAGAGTATCACTTTACCCATGCAGCGACTGTACTCAAAATTAGCTCAAGCAAATATGACCGGACTTTTAACTGAGTCAGCATTCCAAATAAGATCAAAGCTGGTATTTGCGGGTAAGCGAACAGTCAATTATATAGAGGCTTTCTACAAGCACATGGCAGCTGATACTCCACAAGCAATACAGATTGGCGCCCTACTCACGAACCCACCTCCCAAAATTCTAAATTACACTTCCTCAAGTGAGCATATTTGGCAAGCATATTTATCATCTTTTCATCCACCTCAACCTTTACTTATCTTATACTACACCCCTAACACATTCCGTTATCGAAAGATAATCGGCACCCTTTCGGCCTCTTGGGAGTGTTAACCCACTTGTGGGTGTGGTGTAAATACAAAAATAATAAATTTAGTAGCGTTTGAGTGCTCTTTCAAATCTGTTTCTGCTGAAGAATATCGAAATGAATATGTCCGTGACGCTTTCATTGCTGGCTTAAGTTCTCAAAAAATTCGTCAAAGGATACTTGAAAATTTAGAAAAAAGCCTAGAAGAAGCATGCAATCAGGCCATGTCTCTCGAGATGGCTGAAAAGAATTCTAATGTGTTCCAAACTGCAAAAGAACTCTACCAAATCGAAAACACAGATGAAACGAGAAATAGTTCCAATCTGGCTGCGGCCACATCACTTAAACGCTGCTTTTTCTGTGGGGGAAATGTTCAACAGAGAATAAAATGTCCGGCTTTTCACGTAACTTGTCAAAACTGCGGAAAGAAAGGCCAATTCGCCAAAGTATGCAGAAGCGGAAACGCCGCAGATAAGCCAATTAGCAACGCTGTAGCGCAACCAAAAGAGCCAGAAGCATCAGCAATTTTAGCAGCATCTCCAGCTAGTTTACAGAAGACTACAGTTTCAATCACTGTCAATAACCATAAAGCTGATGCCTTAATTGATAGTGGAAGTTCTACAAGTTTTATTGATAAGAACTTCGCTTCATTGCTAAACTTGAAACGCCATCCATGGAAAGAAACCGTAACACTAGCTTCAAATAAACGAACTTCACTCGTAGATGGATTTTACTACGCAACAATCAAGCTATGCGAGCACATTTACAAGGAAGTCTCTTTACGCCTCGGAAGATCTTTGTGCTGATGTGATAATTGGTCATGACATTCTAAGCGACCATTCATCAGTAGAAATCAAATTTGGAGGCACGGCAAAACCCCTTAAGATATGTAACGTTATGGAAGCTACGGTGCCTCCTGTATCACTTTTCAGTAATCTTTCAAATAATATTAAACCCATCGCTATAAAGTCAAGAAAACATTCTGAAGCTGATAATCAATTCATAAGAGACGAAATCAATAAACTCTTAAAACACCGGGTTATCGAACCTAGTAACTCGCCATGGCGAGCTCAAGTCTTGGTCACTGGAGGCACAACGCATCGCAAACGTCTAGTCATTGGTTACTCATTAACAATCAACAAATTTACTGAACTGGATGCGTACCCTTTGCCAAACATAGAATCGATCGTATCGAAGGTAGCACAATACAATTTCTTCAGTCAAATTGATTTACGAAGTGCATATCATCAAGTGCCTATCTTGCCGACTGAGAAAAAGTATACAGCTTTTGAAGCTTGCGGTAAGTTGTTCCAATTTACACGTATACCATTTGGAGTCACAAACGGGGTCGCTGCATTTCAAAGGACACTTCATTATATTATTAATAAAGATAAACTGGCAGGTACTTACTCGTATTTGGATGACGTCACAATTTGTGGCAAGTTGAACATGATCTGAATTTGTCTCGATTCATGGAAGTTGCTGCAAAATACAATCTCTCTCTTAATGAGGAAAAATGTACATGCAGGCAAGAGTCTATAAAATTGTTGGGTTACAAAATTGAAAAGAATACCATTCGACCAGATGATGACCGCCTTACTCCTCTATTGAACTTGCCCATTCCAACTGACTCGCGATCACTTAAAAGAACACTAGGCATGTTCGCCCATTACTCGAAATGGATACGAAAGTTCTCTGAAAAGATCAGCCCCTTGACTAAAGTTTCTGAATTTCCCCTCGAAAAGGACGCCGTTGATTCTTTTCAAAAACTAAAAGCAGACATAATGGAATCAGCCTTAACCGTCATAAATCAGAACGAAATATTCACTGTTGAAACTGATGCTTCGGAACACTCTATTGCAGCTTCTCTGTCTCAGAACGGCCGCCCAGTAGCTTTTTTCTCACGTTCACTCAACATTTCCGAACGCAGACATTCCTCAATAGAAAAAGAGGCAAGCGCTATTGTTGAATCTGTAAGAAAACGGCGACACTACCTCATTGGTAGACATTTTTTATTAATAACTGACCAAAGATCTTTCATGTTCAACCAATCCCATAACAGCAAAATCAAAAATGAGAAGATAGAGAGGTGGCGTCTTGAGCTATCAAATTATAAATATGACATAATCTACCGTCCGGGTAAAGATAATATTACGGCTGATACTCTCTCCCGTATGTGCTCAAGTATGAACGCGAACATACTGAACGAGTTACACAATATCTTGGGACATCCCGGTATCGTGCGAATGTTTCAATGGGTACGGTCTAAAAATCTACCTTACTCTGTAGACGATAATCTGAGTGTCGTATAAAATTTGCGCAGAAATCAAACCTAGGTTTGTTAAAAAGCAGGGAACGCTCATAAAAGTAACCACTCCATTCGAAAGACTCAATATCGACTTTAAAGGACCTCTACCTACCAACACTCAAAATCGCTACATCTTGACCATTATAGATGAATATTCAAGATTCCCATTTGCCTACCCAACCAAAGATGTGTCTGCTAGCAGCGTTATTAAATGCTTGTAGGACTTATTCTGCACATATGGTGTTCCACAATATATCCATTCAGATCGTGGAGCAGCCTTCATGTCTAACGAATTACGGAACTATTTAGTAACAAATGGAATTGCATGTAGTCGAACCACGCCATATAATCCACAAGGAAATGGTCAAGTAGAGCGTCTAAACGGTACCTTATGGAAAACAATAAAGCTATGCTTGAGAACCAAAAATCTCGAAACAGCTAGCTGGGAGCAAGTCTTACCATACGCTCTCCATTCAATCCGTTCATTGCTGTGCACGACCACTAATGCCACACCCCATGAATTTTTTTTTAGACATACACGACGATCTGCAAATGGGGAATCGATGCCAACATGGCTTTTGGAGTCAGGACCTGTATTGATGCGTAAAAATCAAAAGACGTCAAAATACGATTCCGAAGTAGAAGAAGTGGAGCTTGTGGAAGCTAATCCATCTTATTCTCACATAATATTACCTGACGGCCGTGAAACTACCATATCAAATAGGCAGTTAGCACCTCTTCCGCTGCCGTCACTAGAGAGTGAATCCGAATCTGAAGATCATTATGAGGATGCCGAGGGTGAAACGGAGATACCTCTGGTCCAAGAATTATCAACTGCTCAGAACTCTCAGCAACACGAGACTACAGCAACTCGGCGCTCCACAAGAGAGAAGAGAACTCCAGCCCGTCTTCAGGACTACGTTCTCTGACGCGGGGGTTGAATGTGGTGTAAATACTTTTCACTATTATGTTGACTATTTAATAAATTAAATAGAAAGTAGGGAATGTCACAACTGTCATGCCATCTGCAATCTTAATGCAATAAAACCATATTTTCATTAATGGTTTTCTATTTATCTCGTATCAGTGGGCACGACTAAGGTTGGAGATTGGATACTCTACGACGGCTATTGGACAATATCCTGTAGTCGTTCATATTCATATATCTACTTAACTCTTAACAAAACCATTACTACACTACATCCCACAGACTTGCACACCACAGCGTTTACCCTCGGGTATTCGTACTTCGTACTTCGAACGGCCGCTTGATGTGTGTACACTCCCAAGTTTGGTTGTTGAGACACTTCACGATAGAAACAGGAGAATATCCTGTGGACGTTTTTACAAACCTATTCATCTACATTACTCCTATTACAAATATTTATATATAATAATATTTATACATCATCTGGGAATCATACTAAAATTGATTTATCGTGGGCTATAAAAAGATTTTTCTGACTTATTTAATCAACGACATTGGTTGCTAGGCAACAGGCCCAACTATTTCGTCTTTTTGTTGTGGATCTTTTTGCATGGCAAAACGAAGTACTACTAAATTCGTTACAAAATTCAACACCTTGTTGTGGATCTTTTTGCATGGCAAAATGAAGTACTACTAAATTAGTTCCAAAATTCAACACTTAAAGTTCCTTAGTATAATTTTAATTACTCTCTCTTAAACAACTCTTTGAGTCCTCCCTCGCGCTCTTTACAAAATCCGCTCTCTTTGAGTCCTCTTTTAAGCTTTTATCGTGGATAGAATTATTTTTAAATATTTTATTTTTATTGTTAAAGATTTTAAAATATAATTTCAAATCACCTACACGTATTCGGAAATAGAGCGTTTGTGATGAACAAAAACCGAAGAGGAAAATTCACAGCCAAAGCCACAGAAGGAGTATTCTTGGGATATGCGGAATATACAAAAGGTTTTAGAATCTATATACCCCAAAAGGAATGATGTTGTTATCAGCAGAGATGTAAAAGTAATCGAAAAGATGCATTATGGCGGTACTCCTGCTGAGAAACGCGAAGATCTTACTCCAGAATCTGAAACAGATTGAAATTGAAATTCCAGAAAAAAGAAACAAAATTAATGAGAACTTAACGACCATGCAGAATCAGTTATTGAAGATGATGACGTGACATGTTACAACGATGATGCGCCGAACTGGTTCAATACTCTGATACAAAATGAAAAGTTATTTGCTGACCTTAGCGAAGAAACAATATACGAAAATATATATTATTTCCCGAGTTTTGTTGGCAGCTTGCAAAAACTATTTTACAGACTTCCCTTTTGGACCAATTTAAACCTTTCTACAAGGAAACAAATGATGCAGCTAGCAGTAGTAATGTAGAAAGTTATTTTAAGAATATAAAACAGTTGTTATTTTGTACAGAGTGGTTTATTACGTGTGTGAATTTATTATGAAACACACTGTATACTTATCTGGTGAAATAAAATCAGCTCAGTGTGCTTACTTTGATAATGACATAAGAAGTCACAAAAAGAAACAAGAGAAGAGGTTTGAAGATATTGAGAAGTGTACCACTAAAATAAAAAAAGACAGCATTCATCCCGAAGAAACGCATAGCTTTAGGAGAGAATCAGTATTTCAAAATACTCCAATTTACGAGGAAAACTGGCGAAACAAAAATTATGAAGTTAAAAAAAAATCTTTAGTAGAAGTCAAAGTCAAAGTCAAAGTCAAATCATTTATTTCAATTAGGCACAGTAAAGGCACTTTTGAACGTCAAAAATTATAGTAAAAACAATTGATTCTAGTCGCCCATTCCAAAAGGTAGTTTTCGTATGGAGAAGAATGGGCAAGAAACTCCACCGTTACTCTTTTAAAATGTTTTACAAGTTCTGTATAGGTACATTAATTATATAATTATATGTGAAGACGATGCATCTAGAATAAAAATTAGTCTGGCAACAAAAGGTAAAAATAATTAAAAATAAAGCAATGACAGGTAAATCAATTATGTGATAGATACATGGTGCTCACATATTTACAACTATTGTTAAAGTAGATTATTTTTATATAATTTTAACAAGTGTGTGAGTTACTGTAGCCACAAAAAGTAAAACTAATGTAATAAAAAAATATATAAATTAAATTAGCGACCAGTTTGATTTTGTCTAGACTCTAGATTGTCCTATGGAGCAGCATGTCGATTCTGTAAAAATCTCACCGTGAAAACTTGCGTGGAGTGAGCTGTCAGTGTCATCCCACTGATGCTAGGGATTGACCAAGCAAACATTTATAATCATAATCGAGATTTTAATCATATTTTTTATGTTAATTCTATTGAAAATTTTATATAATTTCAAAGCTAGTATTTTAGTGATCAAAACATTAATATTTTGTGGGGTTTTAAAATTAAATAGCAAAACAGAATCTTAGTCAGAAACTCAATGTTGTTTTTTTATATATTTTTTTCCCTAGACTAGTCCTTATAATTATGGCCTGAGGCGCGAGCGCGTCACGCACGAAAAGTAAATAAAATAAAACATTCACGTTTAAGACAGCTAGACTACTGAAAATACGCATCGACATTATTTGTTTGTTATTATGAGCGATTGTAGATCAAGTCTAGAAAAGACTGCGACGATGTTCAGCGTTGGTAACCCAATCTATTCTATTAGAAGAGATAATTGTGTTAAGTTATCGAGTGCTAACGGCGTGGCTGGCTGACGGACCATAGAATTTAATCCCACATAGTTTGAGTGGCGCGATCACTTTACCCGATTCACGACATTAAATGTCGGGTTATGGGTTTACTTTTTGGGGTCACATAGAAAATTTAAAAAAGCTTTGCTTACTGTAGGTATCGTGTGATATATCAAATGAAAAGGCTTGTCGTGAGGGTCATAAATATATTTTTATAATAACAAAAAAAAGTTAAGCAAATCTCTATTGAGAGATTTGCTTAACTTTTTTATGACCAAATGTAAGTGTGTACCTACGCAGTACGAGTATATTGATACTGCGTAGGTACATACCTACTTACATTTGGTCATAGGTAGTCAAAACATGTTCGGGATGTTGTATTCAATTTAAAGTTGGTATTTTTTAAAAGTTATGCTTAAAACAGTTGTTATAAAAATAAGATTTTTGGCATTTTCAATCTCAAGTAGCAGCCAAGGGGTTAATTGCAGACTTTCGCTGTAATAGTAAGAAATGCTCAAGATGTTATTCCCCATAAGAAAACAGTACTTTTCTTTTCTGGTCGGCACTTTAATTTATGGGTACGTTATGAACTTATGAATGATGAGTTTATGAAATACAAACATATTTGCAGTTGATCAAATTAATTATGTGCATTTTGCATGCGTAAATATTCAACCCAACTACGGAACCTTTCAATGTGCCGACTGTGCGAGGTCCGATATAAACATGGTCAGTTTTTTAAATTTCTTTGGTAACCTACCACAAAAAAAAACAATTTATTACTCAAGTAAACTAATAGAAACAAAAACTAACAAGCTCATACAACTAACAAAACATATTGAAATGTAAAGTGATTGCGGAATACCCAATTTATACAATTAATAATCATCATTCCCTATCTTTTGCTAAGCCTACCTAAAAAAATGTATACTGGGCATTCTGTAGCAAACTATTAGAAAGTATCAAAAATAAATAATTGTACAATAAATAAAAAAAAATTAAGCGGCGAGCGCATTCCGAAGATAAATATTCAAATATAGAAACAATTCGGCGCGAAGTTCAATAAATGACTATGGTCAAAGGTCCTCCTCAGGTATTGACTCAGTTTCAATATAATGTCCAAAAAACTATTAAAATTACATTAAAAAGCATAAGTCATTATTATTAACAATGCTTATTGTTTTTAATGTTTAAAATAATTTTATTTCAATTTCCGAGTATCGATTTCCGATATTCGACATATTAATTACCCGAGTCAATCGAAATAAAAAAAAAATCGTTTACCATTATCGCTTTCGCACATCATTACGATAAAAAAAAACAATAATGGACGGCGATTTTGAACACAAATTGAGTAGTGGTAATGAATAATAAGTGTTATTGGACCTGTGTTTTAATATTACGTTAAGATTTGGGCATTTTCGTGTCGTTCATAATATTTTCAATAATATTTGTCTCATTTTAAATCTTATCTACATGTGTGTGTGTGAAATTTGTGAAAAGTAAAAATAGCACGATTGGCGCGAAACTTCGACATTAGATATCAAAAAAAATTCATTACCACTACTTATTTAACTTGGACAATGGATGAATTCGTCAAATAAAATTAAATGATGTATTATTCACTCCCCATGTGGTGGAGTTTGAATGTTCGAAGTCCCCAAATTTTATGTTTTTTAGCCTCGACCTGTTAGATGATTTGCGTCTAACGCGCATGCGCGGCGTGACTCACGGCGTGAGTCTCACGCCGCGCATGCGCGTGAATTCTGGCTCGTTCCGAATTAAGCCATCATCACCGACAGCGCTCACTTGGATATTAAAAAAAATTAGTTTGATACCTAACGCGCATGCGCGGCGGGAGTTATGGCTCGGCACAGCGCTCACATAAGTAATTAGCGTTCCGATTTAGATAAATCACTATTATGGCAGCTAAACTATATTCACTTGAATAGGTACTAATGGTTGGATGGTTGGATTATAGTATTTATTTGTGTATGCACCACGAATTTCTTCATCTTTGTTAAGGTGGCGACTGTACTGGCGGAAGCACGATTTAAAAAATGCCACGTTAGTTTAAAGGCAATAATTATGATGCGACACAAAACAAAACAGCACAACAGGCTGTCATTCATTTGTGACAGCGCCCGCGGTGATAATTATTAATTTAGGGCATGGTCGCCGTTATCGGAAGATGGCGCATGCCATGACGTCATCTATGTCGACTTACGGGACATCGTTATTGCGCTCACGCTAATTCGGAAAAAGGGCCCTAATTCAATATGACCCACTTAATGATTCTTTACTTCGAAACCACATCAATTCCTTACCTATGTAATCACGACATATCTGCTATTTACGTATTCTCTATGACACAATTTAATGAACGAAACCGGTTTGAACTGTCAAAATACCACGTTTGACAACCGTACGGCGTGGTAAGATTATGCGGAGAATAATAGGTAATTTATACCATACAGAATAATTGAGGTCAAAGTGTAAGCAAGCTGTAAACGATTACAGTGCAATTCGGAATGTAGTAATTCTTGGAAGTGAATTACGAGTTCACTTCCAAGAATCTCGTAACCCATAGCAACATCACTTCGGCGTAGGGTTGCCACCAACCACTTCTTCATTTAAGAGTTACTAGCATAAAAAATACGGGTCTTAGTTATTTTTACGGGAGACACTGATTGCGAGCTGAGCGAGTGTCGATTGAACCGTTGAATTTTGTAATATTATTTGATTAATGTTCTTTTAATAGTGGCATCGGCGAGTTACCTAAGTAGGTATCTATTTACAATAATATATTTGCACGCGTAGAGGGGTCTGTGGCTAAATAATAACAGCCGCACAGATCGAACAATCAGGTTAAGCTACGCTTGCCGCGGTTGGTCTGAGGATGGGTGACCATCTTTACATACTGAGACCCCTCCGTGCCTCGGAAAGCACGTTAAGCCGTTGGTCCCGGCTGTCATTCGTGGATCTTTGACAGTCGTTACGGGTAGTCAGAAGCCCGAAAGTCTGACAACCAGTCTTACCAAGGGGTATCGTATTACCCAGTAACTGGGTTGTGGAGGTCAGATAGGCAGTCGCTCCATGTAAAATACTGGTATTCAGCTGCATCCGGTTAGACTGGAAGCCGACCCCAACATTGTTGGGACGCCTTACAAGTTAAATAAGTAAGAACAAATCTCCAATGTGGTAATGACAGTGACTAACGCGCAAGCGCAGCGTGATCTTATCACTTCACCCCCGATTCACGCCATTAAATGTCATGGGTCGCGTGAAGTGATCACTTCACCTGATTCACGCCATTAAATGTCATGGGTCGCGTGAAGTGATCACGCCGCGCTTGCGCGTTAGTCACTGTCATTATCACATTGGAGATTTGTTCTTACTTATTTAACTTGTAAGGCGTCCCAACAATGTTGGGGTCGGCTTCCAGTCTAACTAGTAACTAGTTCTAGTGAAGTGATCACGCCACACAAAGTGGGGTTAAAGTCTAACCATGGTCCGTCACGCATCAGCAAGGCACACCGTTAGCACTCGGTGACTTGACACACTAGGCTATCTCTTCTAATTGAATAGATTAGCGTTGTTAGTCTTTACTAGACTCGATCTAAAATCGCTCATACTAACAAACAATGTCGATGCGTATTTTCATTAGTCTAGCTGTCTTAAACGTGAATCCATTTTCGTAATTTTTTAGTTTGGTACTATGTTGTTATTAAAAAAAAAAACATATTTTATTTTGGTCTATTGCTGATAAGTGTAACTATCATAGGAGTGGGAGAATCGTAGCGGTGGTTGGCTTTTTCTACTTTACCTAACTGATTTATAAATGAAACTTGAACCTTAAAAGTCTTATACTGAAAAAATACGTTTTTGGACTTAACAGGTTTCTCCCAGACACCACAGATTTTATTTACTGTTAGTGCGTGACGCGCTCACGCCTCAGGCTATATTGACTAGTCAGTCTAGGAAAAAAATTAAAAAAAAAAAACATTAAGTTTCTGTGCTGCTATTTTATTTAAAACCCCCATGAAATAATAGTGTTTTGACAACTAAAATACTAGCTTTGAAATTATATAAAATTTTCAATAGAATTAACATAAAAAATATTATTAAAATCTCGATTATGATTATAAATGTTTGCTTGGTCAATCCCTAGTATCAGGTGGAATGACACTGACAGCTCACTCCACGCTCACTTCGCCTAAGTTTTCACGGCGAGATGGTTACAGAATCGCAGTACAGGACCAGCATGTTTCCAAGCATTCTTATCTTGGATGTAATCTTCTAATTTGTAATATCCTTGTTTACAAAGTGTACTTTTAATATGAGTTTTAAATTTTCTTTCATTTAATTGCAATATGTCACAAGGTATTTTGTTGTAGCATTTAACACAGTACCCCATAAAAGATGTCTGTACTTTAGATAATCTGAAAAAAGGTTGATCTAATTTATCTTTATTTCTAGTATTAAAATTATGTCTATCACTTATTTTATTAAAAAGATGTTGATTTTTTCTAACGTACATAATATTTTCATAAATGAATTGGCAAGGTACCGTCATGATATTAACCTTTTTAAATAGTTCCCTAAGAGATTCGCGGCGACGTAGATTGTAAATGGCTCTGACAGCTCTCTTTTGTAAAATAAAAATGGATTCAATGTCAGCAGCCCGACCCCATAGTAAAATACCATATGACATAATACTGTGGAAGTAACTAAAATAGACCAAACGTGCGGTTTCTACATCTGTTAACTGTCTTATCTTTCTAACAGCATAAGCGGCCGAGCTGAGCCGCCCCGCAATAGATGTTATATGAGGTCCCCATTGTAATTTCTCGTCTAGCGTGATTCCTAGGAAAACTGCCTGATGAATAAATTCTAGTTTTTGGCCATTCAATATGACGTCACATTCATTACTTTTAACATTCGGTAATTTAAATCTAATGCATTTGGTTTTTTTTTCATTTAGTACTAAATTATTTACCGTAAACCAATCTTGGACCTGAAGAATAGAGTTATTCATGTCGTCAAGATTTTGTGACCGTCGGTCTATTTTAAAGATCAGCGATGTGTCATCAGCAAATAACACCATCTTCGGTTGATTTTGAAGTAATTGGGGTAAATCATTAATGTAAACTAAAAAAAGGAATGGACCCAATATCGAACCTTGAGGAACGCCCATTGTCATTTCAGACCCCAATAGAGTTAATTAAACCAAAAGTCGACAAGAAAAATGTGCAAATATTAACAAATGGAAATAAAAGTCACGCTAATATGGATCACGTAGTTGTCCAGAATACATGTGCTTTCGATGCTGTGGCCCACGCATTCGCGGTCGCCTACAAGGAACACAGGAGTGTTCATGAATTATTGGAAGGAAAAAGTTCTGCATTTGCTACCCTAGTAAAAGCCATATCGAATCACGATGATGCTATAGATGTATTAAGATTGAGGACAGAAATTTTGTTAAACTCTTTCGTAAAAGTAATACAAGGCAATATTCTAGTTGTCAACTGCACGTGTAACGTTACTAACATTTTTGAAAGTCTTTTAATAACTGAATATTCTAGTGCGAAAAATGTTAAACAATGCTCGTTGTGATTATGTGTCTGAACGAAATTGTCCAATTTTACGACTGGATATTGTTACATTGGCAGATGAGGGTATAGCGACTGGCTTAGAAAAATCGGCAAACTCAATGTTATCTAGTAAGACTCGATTTTTCCGCCAGTGTAACACAGAAAATGGCACGATTACAGACTCTTACGAGTTATCTGATATTATAATTTTTGAATACGATGATTATTTAAATATAACCGATGTACCAGAAACAATAGTTTTGAAACAAAGGACGTACTCTATCGTTTCTGTCGTGGAGTATATTTCAGGCTTACCTGGTGATGTAGGACATTATAAGTCACACTGCAAAAGTGGTTCAGGCTGGTACTGTTATGATGACAATATAAGCAAAGTAACCAAAACTAAATTAAAAATAAATATAAAATCACATATCATAATATACGCTAAAAAAATATTAAATGTATTGTTTTTATGTACATAAAAATATATTTACATTTTTGTCTATTTTACTTAATCTCTATAGCTTATGAATCCATTATTTTCTTGATACACAATTTATTAATTTATTTATCGTAAAAAAATTATATAATTATCAACGTGTCTATTAATCGTGTTATTTGCTAAGAAATTCATGGCAGGCGCATTCCGATAAAACATTTACATGTTACTAAAAATCAGTAAGTATTTATCTAAAATTGTAGATGTTATGATGATATGATGTGATGATGATATACAATAAATATACATTTGTTTATATTATGACCTGTGCATAATCAGCGTGAAATAACCGTTATTTTAAAGTGGTTCTGCTGGAGAGTATGCTCTGTAGTATGACCACTTTGAATTAAAACCCTAAAGACTCTGTCGACGTAGTCAATACGTACTTCGCAAGTATAGGGAAAATACTAGCAGACCAAATCCCAAATTCCGTGTCTCTCACGTCACAAAACGTGACGAATATCCCGTGTTACTCAATGGGTATGTTTGAGGTGTCTGAACAGGAGCTAGAAACTGTTATACTAGGCCTAAAAAACTATTGTGCGGTCGGTTGGGATGGCATATCTGCATCCTTATTAAAATCGGCCCGCCACTTCTTAATACCAGGTATAAAACATATATTTAACCTTGCTATAACTACTGGTACCTTTCCTAAAGTTTTTAAGAAGGCCATAGTTCATCCAATTCTTAAGAGTGGCGATAGAGACTGTGTCGGGAATTATAGACCAATTTCAGTACTCACTACCATTTCTAAGGTTTTTGAAAAATTACTAAATAAACAATTAACCAATTATCTAACTAAATATAATATAATTTCTAAAAATCAATACGGGTTTATTAAGGGTAAGTCAACGGAAGACGCTGTAATAGATTTAACAACTACTGTGATTCAGTCTTTAGATAATAAACTAAAAACTATAGCAGTATTTTTGGACCTGTCGAAAGCTTTCGACACGGTTTCAATTCCCATCCTTCTAAACAAGTTGGAAGCAGTAGGCGTCAGGGGCATGGTCCTAGAAATGTTTCGTAGTTACCTCACTGACCGTAGTCAGTATGTCAGAGTTGGAAACTACACCAGCAATGAAGAATTTCTAACATACAGAGTCCCACAAGGCAGTGTGCTTGGTCCCACCTTATTTTTGGTATACATCAACGACCTGTGTCAACTGGCAATAAATAACTGTAGATTTATTACATATGCAGATGACACGGCGTTGATTGTGCATGCCAAAGACTGGCAGCAAGTCTATAAGGAAACTGAAAAGGCCCTGTCGACCGTAATATCCTGGCTAAACGACAACCTATTAACCCTTAACGCACTTAAAACAAAATTTATAACTTTTTCTGGTTCTTCCGCGTCTCAACCATCGGACTCCCTAAAAATTATTGCTCACACCTGTCGTCACTGTAGTCCCAATTGTGACTGCTTACCTCTCATACGCACAACCGACATAAGGTATCTGGGAGTGCAAATCGACTCCCGTTTTAGCTGGGACAAGCATATAGGAAATATAGTTTCCCGTACAAGAAAACTACTGTACATTTTCAAAAAATTAAGATCTTCTGCTGACCTAGAGACATTAAAGTTGGTTTATTTTTCCCTAGCACAGTCGATACTAATGTACTGTATACCGGCGTGGGGTGGCACGTTTGCTACTGGTATGCTGCGAGTGGAGAGAGCGCAAAGAGCGGTCCTAAAAGTGCTTTTAAAGAAGCCTATTAGGTACCCGACTGTAACTTTGTACCAACAATGCTCTGTACTCACAGTAAGACAGCTTTATGTGCTTCAGACCGTCCTGCGTAAGCAATATAAGCATATAAGCCGAACAACAAGCGCAGGAAGGACATAGTGTGCGAAATTCAGCCGCATAGAACTGCTCTCGCCAGTAAAAATTTTTATATAAATAGTTCTCGTCTCTACAACCGTATTAACAAAATAGCATACATATATAACTTAACAAAAAACATGTGCAAAAAAGAATTACAAATCCTTTTACTAAAATTAAACTACCAGGAAACTGAAGATCTTCTCAAACCAATCCAATAGATCTATTTAAAAAACAGACGCATACTTACACTCACACATACACCCACTCACACACTCACATATACACTCACACATACACTCACATTACAATCACATATGTGTAATTGTATCAGAATCACTCACCTGTGCACTCTCGTGCACGCACACGCACAAATGTTCTACATAAGTAAATAAGTAGCTTAATTTTAATTTTATTTTACTGTTTAATTTGTAACCATATTATATTTTTTACGAGTTCACTATATAACACGTTCGAATTCTTATTTTTTATGTAACCTATCTTGGAAGGCGCTGGTGTCTGTGATACAATGATTTTCTTTCATTAGTACAGGCACCAACGATACACTTTTTTCTGTAATGCTCATTTTAAATTGGAAAATTGTTTTTGTGAACCTAAATGTGTTTTTCTGAAATAAAAAAAATTATTATTATTATTTATTAATTCATATTTTCCAAGAAACTAACAATATAAAATTTTTGATATTAAGCTACAAAAATATAGACATTATCTACATTTTATCCTGTAATTTTTACGAGTACATAATATAGTCAAAGTGGTTCTGCTGCGGAGCATGACATCAAGAATTCCTAAAATGAATGTGCTTAATGTGATATTTCGGACAGGCGGCAGCAATGACCGCATAGCTTCTCTTTTTAATGTTGCTTCAAATGTTTTCAAAAACCTAAATATTGCAAGGCAGTGCTTTGAAGAACAATTCATTCCATTGCACTTAAAGACAACCTTTGTATACAGCAAGTTGCTCAATATAACTTGACTACGAAATGGTTTATTTGGCAATTCAGACAGATCCTAAATGTATGCCGTGGTGGTTTGCACATATACAGGTTGTTTGGTAGATGGGTGCAAAGCCTGAAGGGGGTGATATCTTAAACCATTTAGAACATATTAAGCTAAACTTGTCTTAGACGAAGTCTGTTCCATGTTTTTTTTTTTGAAACTCCTAATGTTGTTAACAATAATACCCATTTTTTTTTTCAATTAATTGTTAATAGCGTCTAGTAAAAGCTGTTATGTTATTATTTTTTATTTATGTGAAGTGTGATTACTCAAACAAAATAATTTTCAAGCATCTGTGTCATCAGAGAAACATACTACGCAATATTCAAGTTTAAGAAACTTAAAAATCAAGAAACTAAAAATTAATATACGTTTACGGCATAATAAAAATAATAGCCTCAGTTTTTCAAACCTTTTTTGAAATCTGAAAGTGGTCTCGTGACCAAGGGGTTCCTATCTGAAACTTTTTATTAAATCTATTTTCAGTGTTCTCTCCTCCACACCTACTCAGCTATTAACTTTTCGCCCTGAATTTGCTTGCTCAAAAACCCTCTAGGCTCCTCTATCGGAACCCTCGGTGCTCGAATTCGACTTGCACTTTGCCTCTATATTATAGTTACTAGTGTTGTGACGCGCTACGTTGAAATGAAACGTCGATTCTGAGATTTTGATTATAATGTTAGTGCTACCAGTTCCTAACCTTGCATAGTGCGTGTTACATACGGGATGCGGGACAAGTAAAACTCCCGCTGGCTGTAAACGCACTGTCGTTTATTTAAACATGCAACTGTCACAAGTATGCGGGGTGAGACGCGCGGGGGCGCGCGGCGGTCACGGACCGATGTCGCGCTCTCGCTCGGCCACGCTGCAGCGGCGCGTTACCTATGCTTGTACACAACAGTGCGTATAGGGATAATCCTGTGATTAACATAGTTATATAGATGTCCAATTATAGTTCCCAGTTCAGTCTATATGACGCTGTAACAGTCCCTATAACAGACCTAAACAAAGTCGATGTAGGAACGATAAAAGAACTATACATATCATTTTGCGAAATATCTGTGATGGTTAGTTTTTCCTACACTACAAGCCTCCAAATCGGAGGCTTGTAATGTAGGAAAGTAGTGTAATTATGGAAGTAGTGTAATTTTTATAAAAGTGTTAGTTGGAACCCTTTTATTCCAAACGGTCGCGATGCTGACATCTGCCTAGCCAGTACCCAACCATGTTGGGGTCAGCTTCCAATCTAACCGGATGCAGCTGAGTACCAGTATTTTACATGAATCGACTGCCTATCTGACTTACAATAATAATGATTACAATTAAAGTTTCTGTAGAAGATTTAAATTAAAGTTTTTCCATAGTGGTGTCGCTTTATTCACAGTTTATCGCGCATGCGTCTGTAATGTCTCCGGCAGACGAGCGCCTCTCCGGCAGTGCCCGACCGAACGTTCTACGACACGTCTGATTGTTCATTGTTCAGTCAAGGAAGTGTTTATTTTGTTGTTGTGGCATATACCTAGTCAAATTGTGAAAATTAACGTGAAAGTGAATCCCGTTTTTATGTAGAATGAAGCGTGGAATTGTGCCGCGAATCACAACTTTGAATCAAGCCGTGGAAGTGATGGATCTTATCGGAACTTGAATCTCTAACCTAATGCCGGTTTCATGTGGCGTCACGTTACCAATGCAAAATGGTCGCCGACTTCAACGTCATCTTAAGTTTATGTGCGGTGGGTGTATTTCCTTGTGCTAATAAGTATTCTTTGTGTTTTTCAGATAGACAACTGAACCATTCTTCGACAAGTTTGTTATGAACCGACGGGTGGATGAAATAAATTGCTGACGTGAATCCTATCGACAGGTTAGTAATTGTGTTTAAGTACGTACTTTTGTAGGTAAATAGGAAAACAAATAGCTACATATATATGTATCTGTAATAAATACATGTAATGTAGCTACATAAATGCAATGATTACAGATACATATATATAAGTTAAGTAAGTAGTATAAATAGTTATAGTTGAATTGTAAACTAGGTGTGCCCCGCGGTTTCACTCGTATAAGTCTCGATCCCGTGGGAATATCGGGATGAAAAGTATCCTATGTGTTAAACCTGGTTGTAAACTATCTGTGTGCCAAATTTCATTAAAATCCATTCAGTACTTTTTGCGTGAAAGATTAATAAACATTCATCCATACATCCTCACAAACTTTCGCGTTTATAATACTAGTAGGATATTTAAGTTAATTGACTGTAATAACCACATTTATTATATAGTTTATAAAAATAGACAACCTTTAACTTAGAGCTATTTACCCTTCTTAAGTTTAAGTTAAGCTAAGCATAATCATAGAAAAGCATTTGCATCCAGCATCTGCCACCATTTTACTAGTTTGTATAATGAATAGTATCTAACTACTAACCAATCTATCTATGTAATTAGTTACTTTCTATAGAAAGAATGGAAGAAAAATGCGTTTACTGGCTACAGGAAAATAAATCCACCTTAAAACTATAATAACAGAAAACAAAGATTATAAATGCCAAAAAGGCCTCAGCTCAGCATAATGTATAGTGTGCCGTCATAAGGAAAAAGGGCATAACTAACATTTTTTTCCGAAATTGAGTTCTATACATATTCGGAATCAGAAAAAAAGGCCCATCTGCTAATATTTTTTGTACAATTTCGAAAAAAATGTTATTTATGCCCTTTTTCCTTATGACAGCAGTGTAGGTGACACTTGCTTGCTAATTTTAATATTTTCTTCGCTGAGCGCCTAATTTTAAACCTCTACGAGGCGAAGTCTGTACTAAGCGATCAACGCATTGTTTGTTATGCATTGCGCACTGCAATATTATGCATTTATAAGCGACATTTTGTAATTTCAATGATAACTTGTGTTTCAGAGGTTGGCAAGAGAATTTACGAAGGCGAGTGAAGACGACTATAGATCATGTAACTAAGTATCAGTTTGATTTTGACATCCAAATATTTTAGGTACAGTCAACAAAAGAGATAAGTATGCAGGATCGTCGGATATAGTTGAAGTTTAGTAAGAAACCGATGGATGTTTTCGACTGAAATTTAATTTGATAAATAAGCTGTTTGTTTTCTATTAATAAAATTAAATGCTACCTCACAGGACTGTAATACTCACATCATAAATAAAAACTTTTGTATTACAACTTTTAATTATTCATCGGTTTTTTTTTCATAATATAACTAAAAATATTTAAATTGATCGCTCTAAATGTGAACAACTCTATGCGATACCAACATAAGGGGACTACATGACCTAGAGCGCGGTCACTGTCGGACTGCATAGAAAACAAAGAGAAGCGCGATGACACAACGCTGGTCATGGTATTGCAAAACATGAAACAATTGTCTATTTACAAAAAAATATATTGTTGGATTAAAAAATTAAGACAGCTTTAGTATGTTGCTTGTAGAACAATCTGACAAATAATCAGAATGATTGTATGTATATTAGTATGGTTTTTATTGTAAAAAGAAAGTTTTTAGAGATATCTTCATGATTTTTTTCTATCGTATCAAATTAGTTGTATTATGTTTTCAACACACTATCTACCTAGCATATATCATATTTTTCTGATAAGTAAACAAACAGTGCGTTGCAATTGTAGGGGCGGTACTTACTACAAAATATAGATCTGAAGTGTTATTATAAAAAAACTTGAAATTATTTTTGGAGAATTTATTAAATTTTGTAAGTCATAGAGCAAAAGTTGTTGTTTATGTGTTACTAATATAGTCCTGCGAGGTTACTTGTGTTTTGAAAATAACCCTGTCTAGACATTAAATATTCACTTTTGGGAAATAACCCGTCTGCCTTCAAAGCAAGAGTGAACAGGCATCTTCTGGGCACGCTCATTCCATCATAGACCTCATCCATCGCTTTGCACCAGGCGTGATCGAGGTCAACAGCAGGCTCATTCAGCAAGAAAAAAGAAAAAAAAAGTGCAGCAACGACAGTTTTCTTGAGCACCTACAACCCAACATCTTTTTTTTGTATGTAGGCAACGAGTTAATAGAACAGCTTCTATTATATTAATTCATCATATTTACTATTCCAACAGAATATCAAAAACCAGCGTCAATATACGAACGTAAACTGAGCTACCGATAAATATATTTACTTCTGAATTGATAACTCAGCGACTAAATGTTGTAAGAGGGCTACTTTATTTATTTTAGAGATTCAACATCTGTCTGCTAATAAAATCAAATTCCAGCCTCAAAATTAGCTAAACAACTTTTTTATTTAACAACTAAATTAATAAATCATATTCTTTTTTCATGAAAATTAGCAACTCAAAGCGCGGGAGTGTTTGTTTTTGATGACAATCATTTTTATATGTTCAATTAGGTAGGTATAATAGTCAAGTCATCAATTACCGATTATTCCCGATGCCCACCACTTGTTTGGCCATCACTGGCGGACGGCGAAACCTTTAAAAATTATTTTCGTTGTCCACACTTCATGGTTTGAGTAGGTCGCATCTGCTTCAAAACTGAATCAGGGCACCCCCGACTTCACGTAGTCTTTTGGCTACTACCCCTAGAGTGCATATAAAAACCGGAGGCGCGAAGGGAGAGCAACCCCCGCCCGCTGTAACAAAGCACACCTCCGCAGCTTCGGCTTGCTGATCGCCTACGGCGACTAGCCTCAGCCGCTACGGCTCGCACAGGTGCCTATCCTTTGTTACATAAGGGCGGAGGGGTTGCACTTCCCGCAGCGCCGGAGATGATGCAGAAGCAACTTTAAAGTGTTTTGAGGTTCGGTTACAATAAATATATAAGTGACTACATGAAATTAGAGCTTTCATTGACCATTATTTGATGACAATAATACGGCAATTTTATGTCCAATTATAGTAGATTCACTCATCAATTACTTATGCTAACGTATAAAAATATAGGTGACTATATGAAATTAGAGTATGTTGAAATTATTTTATAGATGCAGTGGATACACTTATTAGAAGCTGGCAAAGCGTATACATATCACAAATTTAGTTGCTTAAGAATTATCACCATGCAGCGTCATATTAACAGTAGCTTATGGTCGCTTCAAAAGGATTTTTGGACGCTAAAAGTTCGTCGCTGACCTATTAATTCATTAGACAACTAAATATACTCGTATTTGAAGACGAAAATGACATTTTAAAGAAGCTGCGTTAAATAACACCCTTTATTTTTATGGAAAAACTGTTACTCGTCTTCTTATCAATATTGTTTCGTTAGATGATTACACTTATACAGAGTGGGCCGAGAAACAAGGCCCAAAGCAAAATTTTAGAAGACTTTCCACGAGATTTCAGCGATTATTTATAATTTAAGAGCTAATTGACTTTTTTATTTTTCTCTTTCTGTGTAAGTATTTTTTTTATTAAAAATCCATAAATTATGGCCCTACGTTGGAAACAGAATACTATCTGTCTAAACATCACCCAGTGTCTAAAACTGTGAAATTGTTATTTGTTATAGAGGAAACTGGAGGGATCGGGCTGAAATATGGCATGCAGGTAGATGTTATGACGTAGGCATCCGCTAAGAAAGGATTTAGATAAATTCCACCCCCAAGGGGATAAAATAGGGGATAAAAGTTTGTATGAAATTTTGTCAATTTTAAACCGATCGGGCTGAGACTTTGCATGCATATAGCTACTATGACGTACGCATCCCCTAAGAAAGGATTTTGATACATTCCACCCCTAAGGGGATAAAATAGGGGATGAAAGTTTGTATAAATCTTCTTAGATTTTCGACTGATTGAACTGAAATTAAAGATTGGAGCTACTATGATGAAGACGTCCGCTTAAATAGGATTTTGATAAATTCAACCCCCATGGGGATAAAATAAGGAATGATGGAGGATGTAAATGTATTAGTTTGAACTATCAGTACCTAATGGAAAAATTAAAAAGTAAAAATTAACGCTAAACAACAGTAAAGCCGCAAAAAAAATACCTAATTAATAATAATACTTAACGCAAGCGAAGCCGCGGGCAAAAGCTAGTTGTATTCTATAAACCAAGGAATTCACTTACGAAATCATTGACAGGCGTCTAACGGCCGAACCCAATAACCTATTGACAGATAGCTACTGATAGTAACCATTATAATATACGAGTAAGTGTCAGTATTATAATCATACAGATCGCTACTGATATAGATTATTGGGACGTTAAAACCACATTTTAATAGATAGGTTTTTCTACCTCCAATATGCCAAAACTGATGACAGATAGGTAATTGTATCATAAATTATTCTTTCGCTATGCCCCAGTTTATAGAACGTTGGATCTTCGTTAGAAACCAGGCAAAATCAGAGTTGTCCGAGATGCGAGTTATAGGGATTGTTATTGTAGCCGAGATAAACTGCAATGCAACAATCCATAGTCCAAGAATGGATTAGTCACTCAGAAATGCAAAAAAGATAACCAGAAACACATTCAATTATATTTTTGAACAATTCACAAGAAATCACAACAAAACATTCATGATGCTGTCACATGCGGCACCACAGATTTATTAATAAAAAAATAGAAAGCATCAAACCCGGCTGACAAGAAGGGTTATGTTGTTAGCGCATGTCTTTGTATGGTACATAGTTATGCTCTATGTATGTAGGATTCTTTATTCTTTCATAGCATCCAAACGCCTGTCTGGATGCATTGTAATGATTGACATGCCGTTAGGATTGTGGTGACCACCCAGAGTAACGCACGTCACTTTCAATCGCAATCCGAAGGATTTTGATGGAAATTCCTAATTCAATAGGTGAGGTTTCACAAAAATTAACATGGCTGACTTTATAACCGTGAAAAAAGTTGTTAGTACCTACGTCAAAATAAAGGGCTCGAGGAGACGATTCCAAAAATATGACTAGTGACCCTGGGGTCACCACGGTCATTTATTTATGTTTATTGGTTCACGAACAATTGTTTACACTGATATATGTTAAACGTAACTTGCAAAAGTGTGTATGAGACAGTGCAACAATCACTTACGGTCATAAGTCATATAATTGGGATCGTCAAAATAACTAATGACATATACAGAGTCCCATTAAAATAGATGGACAAATTTTAACACAGCGCTCAGTACGTCTAAACAAAGATATCCAAGCAAAAAAAAATACTGATTAAAGTCATTTTATTTTAACCTAAAATAATTAATTGCTGGCACATTAGTGTATTTTCGTTAGCTGATTGTTTTTCTTGTAAGTATCTAATGCGTTTTTATTATATATTTTTATCGTCCTTATTTTGGTGGTCTGAATGATTTCTAAAAGTTTGTCCATCTATTTTAATGGGACCTTATATAAGCACTAAAGGGTACTCTTTCTAACACACAGGATGTTTCGTACAGAATAAATTAAAAATAAAATATTGCGTAGCATTGTTTATCTTTTAATGCTTCTTCTATGTTAGTTTTAACTCTGTGTAAAGCATAAATGACATAATGACAAATGCATGTCAATTACTGGCAGTGACAATTATTATGAACGATAAAGAAGGTGCTGCCATTACATACTTTAAAGACTGGACTTCTCTATTTGTTTAAAAATGAAATTGATACATTAACAAATTATTAAATATCATGTTCAGTTCAGTGCAGTTACTATTCAATACGCTTTAAACACAGTTTTAATATTCTTTATTCTAGAAACACTCGTAAAATCATATCAATTCTTACAATAAGAATATTCCAAAACTGGCAACATAAAGACCTCCCCGATACTTGAATCAAAATAATAATCTAAGTAACGAAAGCTGTGGTAGGATTTCAAATATAAGTTATTTTTTAAATATTATTACTTTTTTGTCCGTACAAGGCCACAAAAAATCCATGTCCAATGAACTTATGGAAAAAGTATTAGCTCTATTATAATTTTTAGCATCGCATAAGTACTGTCCCGAAGTGCAGTGGGGTGGGTTGGAGCCCCCACATATCACCATGGCAACTATAAATTTAGGTGTCCGGCCTGTCATGGCTGCACCCCCCCAGGTTATTGATTTACTGAGTGCTACCGAAATAACATATACCTGCTCTTAACTTATGTTTGATGTTCAAATAAACAACGCAACTATCTCGCCGAACGCACTGTATCATAACAGGCCTCCTAGTTTAGGAGACAGGGTTTATATTTTAAATATATAGATATTTGTATACATTATTTTAATAATTTCTATGAAATGAAATGAAATTGTCTATTCTGTAAATAGTTTATCGGAATCATTTCTACACGTCATATTATAAACATAATAAGCTCGATGAGGTCGGCGTTTCCTATCTAGGTATCACTGTGCGCAACCTGTGTCTATGTAATGCCTTGGATAAATAAACATATTGAGTTTTTTCTTCTCTTTTGATAAAGTTTAGGACCTTACACACGGTGCTGGAGCCAAGTGTATTAGGTGAAATTTAAATTGAAACGGTGGATGATAATGTAGATAAAATCAGGATCTTTTGGGTAAAGCGACAGGTGTTGAGAATGGTACCTTTTGGAGAGGAAAATTCAAATATCTCGAAAACTATTGAATTTCGGCCATAAATATGTGGGGTTCAATTTGTTGAATTTTGGCCCCCTATCAGCTCCTGACTGATATACGACGAATTACAAGTAATCCTGTATATCTAGCTAGCCAGCATTTTTCCGGTTTACAATCGTTATGTAAAACTGTGCTATTTATTTATTTCTAGATAACGAGGATTCTGCCTTCACCACGAAATAAAGTCACACCTTACACTTAGTATCATCATTGTATAGTTATAGCGCATTGTTAGTAGTTTTAAGGTTATTTTTTCACTAGATTATTTGTATAATTAACAAGCGTGTCTCGCCATCCAAATTTGGCGAGTAAAATTGTAATAATAAAAAAAAATATCTATGTTTGAGAATAATAATAATATTTTTTTGTATGTTTGTTACGCTTTTACACTAAAATGGCTAGATTTAAATGAAATTTGGCACATGGGTCCATCCATCGCCATGACAACGTTTCAAGGTTGGAATAATAAACTCAACAAGGCAACAAAAGTAAAAAAAGCGAATATTATGCATATCTTAATGGAAGACGCTAACATGTAATGTAAGCAGTGTTAGAATGAAACAATTTGAAAAATAAAAAAAACAAAATCAACAACAACAACATTCATCAACATTTCGTTTACTCCAAGTAAACAAAATGTAGGGAAATACAAAACCAATGGATAAACTACGAGTATGTCTTTTAATAATACAAAAAAAAAAGAAATCTCTGTAGGACTATGTTTGGAAAAGCTTCCGATTTAGTGTAAACAGTTAACCTGACCTATGTCTTTGTGTGCAAATAAAGTATAACTTGAATTCATTGTGTTTCTTCTGTCTTTCATTCATTCAATCATTTAATAGTCGGTGGGGCGAACACACGCTGCTTCAATTTCAATTCAATGGAAATAGCAAATGAGACCCATCGTTAATACCTAGAAAATGGGATCTAAAACTGGGATCCAATAAAAATAAATCAGGGTTTATTTATAAAAGATGATGACAGTTAAGTGACGTTTAAACGTCAAAAATGTAGGGTAAAACAGTCGCTAATCACTATTCAACTATAAGCAACGTTTATGAATAAAGGAGAATGTCTGCTACTAACAAACTGACCCGCCTGTATTCCACGAATAAACGTGTTTATAACTGTGAGGATCGGGATTACTATCAAAAATCAACCCAAAGGAGTCTTTGCAACATGTGCACGTTGCATACGTAGATAAACAGACTCCTTTTATACTTAAAAACATGGCGTCGATGGGGTGTCATCACCCAGACAGGGGTGGTTGGTTGGCGAGTTCCATTAATTGAATGTTATTAAATCCGTTTCGTCTCCCGCACCCCGCAACCACCGCCTCGGTGCCAGACCAATCATATGGGTGGAAAACCGGCCCCCGTATCCGGCGCCGCAGATTAAGCCGTACAAAAAGTTTGTCGCCTGCATAGGCCCTATAGACTACACGAGTCACTCCTAGCCACCACCCAGTCAATCAATATCGAAGGGGAGATGCAATGACAGGTAGAATATGTAGGTAGTCATTGATAATAGCCATGGTAACGGCGCGGGGCCCCGGCTCACGTACGGTCAACAACAAAATCTACCTGCTGTTAAATAACTTTAAATAATTTCTGACTATTCTTAAATTGACACAAATTTATTCGATTTTCTATGTTTCTTGTGGTCAAGTTCACGAATTATTATTTTCATATTAAGTAGTTGAGGGAAATTCTCCACGTAGATACTGACTTATTCCCCCTTCGACATTTCTCATTTTCGGTAACGTAAGTTCTTTCAAAAACAAGATAAACAAAAGGAAGGAGGTTTTAAAAAAAATTTGTATCTTTAAGCTTGTTTTCCGATACATAAGTATAAACATTAGGGTGTCCCAAAAAAAATAAAGTTGTTTTTTTATAACGCATACCCTCTTATTTTGTTTGAATAATGTCAAAACTACCGTATATAAAATTTCATGTCATTTGAAACACGGCAACCCGTGCCGACTTACATCGAAACATGTGGGTACTTGTTTACTAGGCGCGCGGCAGCGATCGTACCGATATTCATGTTATTACTTGTTTGTTTAATCAGTGAACGCATTATTTTCGTACAATCAAGATGTCGGTCGAGTTACGCAGTTCAAAAAAGGATATTTTTTTAATAGGGAACGTAAAACACCAAATTACTGGTTCAAAACTTCCCTCAAATGGACAAATACTCGCAGTTCTATTCTACAATATTCGTGAAGTAAATTTAAGTGTAAGTGAAAGTGCGAATCTGGCTATTCGCGAGTGCATTATTTATTGGGAAAAGGCACGAATTCCAACTAAATCTTTTCCTAACTGCGTTAAGAAACTAGTGAATTTGTACCAAGTTTGGAGGGATTTGCAAAAGAATGCTAATAAGACGCAAAATGTATTTCAGCAGCGTAGACAGGAGTTTGTTACAAATTTAGACAACTTATTTGATATTGCACATGCCGATGCGCTGCAATTAATTAAGATTGACGAAGATAGGATCTTCTTACAACGACAGAGAGAACCAGGTCGGCCTGGTCACTTAGCTGGAGTAGACAAAAAACTGGCTGAAAAGGAAGAAAAGGCGCGCGTTAGAAGCATCGAAGAGCAAAAACGGCGTGCTAAACACTATTCAATTCTGGCGCCTTCAACTTCATCTTATATTCCTCAAGAAGATTCATCATCTGATTCTGAAAAAAACAGTTCACAAGAAATTTTTCATGCACCCGTTGAGAGCTCACGATCCGAGTCTAATATTTCTGTAAGGAAAAGTTTCATAACTCCAAAACTGGTTGCTGCATTAGATCGGTGTCAGATAAGTATGAGGAATTCTGTTTACATTATAGAAGCAACTATTGAAGCTCTTGGGCATAACATTGACGAATTTCCAATTAGTAAGTCGACCATTCAAAGAATTCGTACGGAAAAGCGAACGGAGCGCGCAGAAGCAATTAAAGCTGATTTCCAGAACAAAGTACCAGATACTGTAACTGTTCATTGGGACGGAAAGCTTTTACCCGCTTTAGATTCACGAAAATGTAAAGAAGAACGACTTCCAATACTTATTTCATATGATGATAAAGAACAACTTCTTGCTGTGCCTAAATTGGACAACTCTTCAGGTCGTGAACAAGCAGAAGCGGTTTGGAATGCTCTGTTGGACTGGAATCTTGAGGACAAAGTGCAGATGCTCTGTTGTGATACTACTGCTTCAAACACAGGTCGAATTAATGGCGCCTGTGTGCTCCTGGAACAGAAATTAAACAGAGAAATGCTCATATTTGCTTGTCGGCATCATGTTTATGAATTAGTATTGAAAGGCGTATTTGAAGCTAAAATCAACCAAGTTACGACGAGCCCTGACATCCCATTGTTCAAAAAATTCCGAGAAAACTGGAAAAACATAAATTCTGAGAGAATAGAGAGTCACAAAGAAAAGCTATCATGCCTGAGTGATGCAAAGATTAAGGAACTGTTAGAGTTTTACCAGAGAGAATTAACTAAAGATATTGTTAGAGATGACTATCGCGAATTAATAGAGCTTTCAATAAAATTTCTTGACGGTGATACAGAAAATAAATTTAAAATCCGGCCTCCAGGCGCTATGCACCAAGCTAGGTGGATGGCAAGAGCTATTTACTCTCTCAAAATATCATTTCTAAGCTCGCAATGCAGAATAGCAAAAAAGGAAAAAGAAGCCCTCCTCGACGTCTGTCTATTCATCGTCACATCTTATGTCAAACCTTGGTTGCAATGTATTTTGGCAGTGAAAGCTCCTTACCAAGACCTCTGCTTTTTAAAAGCCATGAAGGCCTACGAAGCAGTTGACAAAAGCATCTCAAAGGCAGCTTTACAGAAGTTCTGTCAGCACCTGTGGTATTTGACCGATGAGGTGACTATTTTGTCTCTTTTTGATGATGATGTAGACCAAGAAACTAAAACTAAAATGGTTGCTAACTTATCCAACACAATTCCATCAGCTCATGGTAAGCGCTACATGCCATCAAAACAAGAACTCTGTGGCCCACTTTACGAGAAAAGCCTCGAAGACTTTATTTCTGTCAAGAGCAAATCTTTGTTTATTCGCCTAAAACTTGATGACAGCTTTCTTAACGAGTCTCCCTCTTTGTGGTCAAATAATTCTTCGTTTCAACAGGCTAAAATGAAAGTACAGACCTTAAGAGCAGTAAACGATACCGCCGAAAGAGCAGTCAAGTTAATGCAAGACTTTCATGGCTTGGTCACTGTCGAAGAGGAACAAAAGCAATTTCTACTACGTTGCGTACAAGAACACAGGCAAATGTATCCGGACTGTAAAAAGCAAACATTGAAAAGAAAATATGAAAAATAAAGCCCTTTTTATGTTTATTATGAGAATAATACAAGTTACTGATAAAAATTTGTTTTATTAACTGAATTAAAATTAAGTTCTTAAATTCTCCTATATTTCTCCATACTAACTTTCAGGTTCAAACTTTGGTGCTAAGTCGGCACGGGTTATCATCATCCGATTGCAATAATATTTCATATTTAAGCCTTAAGGGTCAAATCGAAAAAATATAGCGGGTATGCGTACCCAAATTCACAAAAAAAAATTTCGCCCTTATAGCTTGGGACACCCTAATAAACATAAAGCCACAAAAAACCATATACCATTAAAAGGCAATGTTTAATGATATCGTTGAATACTCTTTATTATGTAATAAATTACAGACATAAATATAGAAACTTTACAATGGATGACACAATGGGCGGTCTTATCGCTAAGAGCGATCTTTTAAAGACAACCTTTGGATGGATTAAAAAGGGGAAGGACTGACAAATACTGTAGGTAGTCTGTGGTGTACCATTTACACAATACAATAAATACATATATAAAGTATATTATACTAATCTAAATAAATATATATATAATATAATAGTAAACATAAACAGGAGCAAAGAAAATATAATGATGATGTTTATAGAGAGAGGAAATGCTTTTTTATCATAATTTTAAAACTGGACAAAGATTGAGCACGCCTTACCGATACGGGCAAGTCATTCCATAACCGTACTGCTTAAACAGTAAAAGATTTGTCATAGAAACTGGTGGAATGCACCGGTATCTCTAGTCTCAGGTCGTTTTATGTTGGTAGATCTTGAAGAAAACAAAATCTATGTATGATCTTGGAAAATGCATTTGGCTAAACAATAAACTCAGCAAATCGCAGTCAGCTGCTGAACACAGGCCTCTTCTAAGTAACGCATCAACAAAATCAAAAAATCCAAACCAATTTCATTTATTCAAATTAGGCTGTGAATCAGCACTTTTCGAACGTCATATCACATAAGACAGTCCCTCAATACGCCCGTCCTTCACCACTTCCTAGTGCTTTCGCTGGGAAAAAGAAGTGGTGCAACAAACTCCCCTGCAACATCCGGTTCTCTAGCTTCCGCATCCTGTCTGTCTTAGACACGTTTTAACTGTCATCGGTTGTTATCCCTGGGGGCGTCCTAGACTACGCTGCAGATACGCGTTCCGTTCCAGGACTCGTCTGCTCCAACAGCTTTCGGCCCTTTGCTAAGTTATGTTGGTGACGCCTGTTCTTTTTCGAATAAACTCTTTCTGGATATTAAATTCCTTCAAGGAAACCTCGAGCAAAGCACGCTCCAAAGCGTGCTGACTGGCCATGTATTTTTGAACCAACCCAGCGTCCATGTTTCGTACATAACTATCCTCGGCTGGTATGTGTTCCTGGGGGAAAAGTAGTTATTCCAACGTTAGAGAAGCCAGCAGAACCATTGGAAGAATAAGTTCCATGTAAACAGACGAATCGCGGGACTCGTGGCGAGGGACTCGTGGCTAAATAATAACAGCCGCACGGGTCAATCGAAGTTTAAGCTACGCTAGCTAGTCGAGATCGATCCGTGGATGGGTGACCATCCATTATATATCGAGAACCGTCCGTGCCTCGGAAGTCACGTTAAACGTTGGTCCCAGCTGTAACTTGTATACCTATCTCTGACAGTCGTTACGGGTGGTCGCAAACCAGGCGGGCGTTAGCCCTACCACCGCAAGGGAAGAATTGGCCCTTCAAATAGGTGTTGGGTATGACTGTCCAGGATGCGCCGAGCGCTCGGTTCAGTTGAGTAACTGGCGGAACAAACTGCGCTACTCGAGGAAGTTTCTTCATGCATCCCAAAATTATACAAATATTGATTATTGATTTGATATTTGTTTTTTATTTTATTTGGCTTCGTTGGTCTAGTGGTTGCAAGCGCTACTGATGAGCATGAAGTCCTGGGTTTGATTATCAGGTAGGACAAACTGGTAGCCGGTCTCAAAAGGCTAGTTAGATAATGGTAGTATACGATTTTAATAACTGAAGTTTCCGATATCATGAGATTTACTGTTTATCATTGTTAATATTACTTTTCGTTGCTGACTGTACCTCGTCATGTCTAGCCTGCTAGAATCACTGGTTTCCGTGGAAACGGAGAGGTGGGAGTGAATAGGAGGACCGACCTCGCGCCAAACGGATGATGAGACGAAATAATAAACATTAAATGAGATAATTGCAGTGAAGGAGGACTATTATATTATGAGTGATATAAATACCTTCAACTTTGTTACTATTTAACAAAGTTGTAATCAGTGCTTTCTCTAACTGTAGGCATTTGGCCAGGCGCTTGCGCGAGTCTATCGATCACTTCAGCTGCCGGCAGCGTGGGATTCATAATATGCAACTACTTCCATCTCATTCAGTTTCCAGCCGCCGGCGTCGGTACATAAACAATTAGAAACTAAAAACATAAAATTAAGTTAGATATTATAACAAAAGAGTACAGAAAGTGTTGTGTGTAGTGAATAAGAAGCAGAAAGCGGTTATCTTTTACCACTCTTGCGCAGACTTTGCGCATAATTAAAATATAATCACGATGAAGAACCAACAAAAAAAAAATCGAATGACATAATCACGATGAAGAACCAACAAAAAAAAAATTCGAATGATATAATCATTCAACACGTACCTGAAATAATAGGAGAATGTTTATTAACCATAGTATATAATTTGGCCGCCATTTTAGGCGTAAAAAATTTTGTTATTGTAAAGGCTGAACGCATAGGACAGTTTCCAGAATTAGTGGTACCAATCGGAGTGCAGTCGCGGCCTAGACTGATACTAGTGCGTTTATCCTCAAGTTATTCTGCCCAGCAGTTAATTAGAGCCTGGAGAAGGCACCAGGATCGAACTACTGCCGCCCTTGGAGTACCGGGAAAGGCAAGAACCGTTAATGTCAACGAAAGATTAACGAAGTATTATTGCATTTTATTACGAAAGGCGCGCAAAGCCGCCCGTGTACAGGGATTTCGGTATGTTTGGGTTTCGCAAGGTGACATTCTAGTGCGACAAAGGAATGGGATGCGAGTAGAACAAATTAAAAATTACAATGATTTCTGGAGAGTTTTCCATTTGGACCCGAATTCCATCTAAGAATCCTAAAAATTTGTAAGTATCTTCATTACTAGGTATTTACGAATTTAAATAAGTATGTGTTACCCATTTGTTAATTATTTTAATATTGTTTTAATTTGATGTGTCCAATTTTATCATGTTTTGATTTTAATTTTCTAATTGATGCTATTACATTGTTGATTTTTTTTATTTTTAAAATTTTATTTGAATTTTCCAATTTTAATATGTTTTGATTTTAATTTTATAATTGTTGCTAATACATTTTTTTTTTAAATTTTATATATAAATAAATAAAAGGCTGATTTTTTAAGTGGTTTTTATGTTTTGAAAATATTCGAATAATATTCAAAAATCACTGAAAAAATATTCGAATATTCGAAAATCAAAATTATCGAATTTTTGCAACCTCTAATCCGGGCAGGAGGGGCTGAGAGCCCAGGTAGTGGACAGGGTACTAGTCCTTACCAAGGTGGGAGCAGAAGGCGCTGTGCTGGCGCAGATAAAGCTTGTATGGGAATATTCATCCCTAAAGGCGGTTCAATACATGGATCACTTCATAAAATCACTTTGCCGTGCCCTCGAGATCCCCGCAGTATTGGACCAGGCCCTCGGCCTGAAGGAGAAATGGGCCACAGCGCTGGCACAGGACCCTCAGCTGCCCTATAGCAGAGTGAGAGATATGAACTCACACCCTGAGCTCAGTCATGCCCACTTCCCAGATCTGTACTATGCAGCGATCACATTCGCAAAAGCGAACAAGATGATAGGAGATAACTTCCAGTTGTCATCCTCTCATCCCCCCGGCCACTCCGTCATGATCAACAAGTACATCCGCAAGATGGTGATGGTGGGATGACATTTCATTTTTTTTATCATCATCAGATGATGATGATTATCTTGCCTGGGCCAGACATGAAGGCGACTTGATTGAACCTGCAGGATTTTTAGATGCAGTGTGCTTAGACATAGAAATGATATACTTAATAAAAACAAAATATTTGAAATATATATATATAAGTATAATATTTATTACATAATACACCAAACCTGTAGCAGGAAAACGAAACAACAGAATAATCAACAATTACACACAATTACATCGTCAATTCAAAATACTTTTATTATTTTTTATGATATGATATAGCTCCTATACCCCACGGATTTCCGGGTTATCCCTTTGGTATCATCAAATGTCTATTATAGCTAACCCGTTGGTAAACATTTCATTGCTGTTAATTCTGGGTTTTAGTGTATGGATTTTTAGCCATCTCCTTTGAATACAATAAATAAATAATAAGTAGGTACCGATATGGGGGAGCGGTTTGCTAGTCAGCTGCTCAGCCTAAGTAAGAGGAGTTGGCGGAATTAGGAAATAGGTAATTTTCCAAACTTGCAAACGTGGTTTTCCGAAAAAATCGCTTATTTTTTTATTTACGAGTATATGATATTTACTGTATCTCGTTGTATTACCATGTTATATCCCAAATATTTACTGATTTGTACTCAACATAGTATATTTATATTTCTTTAAGTTGTTTTCTGGGAAACGTCTTGTTTTCATAAAATAGTCACTTTCCAAACTAATACGTATATAACTCGGGAGGTGTTGATGATTTTCATTATTAATAACAAATGGACATAATAATAATGCTGTGTTACCTACAAGTGTTACCAATGTCATTCGATTCACTGAAGCGCCCTATTTATACAGTCCCAGTTCCTCGAACATTTAAGAGCAATAATCGCATGCAATAAAGCACGTTCAATTATTGCCATTCAAGAATTGCATGCAAGTGTTTTACACGCGTGCGATTTCCTTAAAATTACATACAATAATTGAAATTGAATGCAATTTTTGCCATTCAATAATCGCATGCGACTTCTGTTTACAGCAAGGCGATTTTTGCAAACAAGTTTTGCCTCGCCTACCGCTGCCAAATGTCATTCTATTTTATTGAACGTCGTCTCAATTTTTTTTTTTTTTACTTTGACTGATAGATACTTTTTATGCCAGAAATGAATGCGATTTCATTGCACATGCTGTAAACAGCACGGTTGTTAGTAAATTAGTTGCTGAACGGCAACTAATTTTCCCGTATCATGCAACTATTGTACGTGTTGTGCAGACGGTGCCAGTCAACAGTTGCTTCAATTTTATGGTATGCCACAGGCAATTAACATGCACCGTGTAAATTAAGCTTAAGTCTGCCTAGTTTTGTGGCTCGGGTATGAAGCGCAACTGGGTTTGCATTTACTTGAAATTTTCATGAAATAAAAGTTATTTTGTTTGTTTCAGGTCCCGCAAACGTTTGATCCGACGCCGACCAGCATTCTTCGTGATGATGATGCCAATAGCGATTAGCAAGTAAATCTTTTACGGAATCTCATTTACTTAATTACAATTTAAGATATTAGTATTGATATTTAATATTCACGTCTTGTGACAATACTTATAAAGGAATAGTTTTAAGTACTTAAAATAATTTTGGAATAAGGGAAGTTGAACTGTCTAAATTTAAGGCGACTGATCTCGTAATACATATATGTAGTTGTGATCTACTAAGTTTTTAATTGCAACGAGCGTGGCTCTATTACGTCGTATGATAATATATGAGGGTTAGCATTAATTTGATTAATTCTATACCTTATTTAAATATTTTTACCAAATTTTGATATCAACTTAGAGTATTTTTGTGCTCGTGTTAGATTTGTATTAAAAAAAAGACTACTTAGTTAAGGTAAACCTAGTACCTACAAAAACAAAGCTTTAAAAAAGTCCGTTAACGATGTTAATTTCCTTACTTTGTTCTAATAAGTCGAGAATTGTGGTAGTCGGCCCCGACTTACGTGTCGTAGGTCGTGGGTTCGAACCCAGGCAGACATATTACTAATAATTTATTTTATCTTCACTGCTCTCAAACCGTTAAAGGAAAACATCGTGAGGTATCTGGTATGTCCTAGAACAAAAAAAATTAAGACATGTGACATCCACCAACCCGCACTGGGCCCGCGTGGTGAACGATGGCCCACTCCCTATCACAGAGTGCTCCTCTTTGTATTCCAGCAGTGAGAACGTTATAGGGTGATATATGACAGCCGGGAATGGGATTGTAGAGGGCCATTTGCTCAAGTTAGTTGCACTAATTAACAAGCATTTATGAATGTTCGTACCTGTCGTTACACGAAACGTCTGTATTTAATCGATTTTAAAAATAAAATTTGATGTGTTGTGTAACAATATTAATACTTGTAGTGTAACATTGATGTTTTTATAATATAGTAGGTAAAATAAGATTCCATGTGTTGTGTGACAACTTCCTTTTAGTATTATAGATTCTTAGTCTACATATAGGGTGACTCGTAATTAGTGACCGATACCTAAACACGTGATTGTACTCATGATAACAAACAACATTTATTATGGAAAAACATCGCGAAAAAAAAAAATCTGCTGTTCAGTACATTTTGACCAGCATAGCTATTCACAAAGCTCTGATACGGTTTGGTACCGTATCGAACGTCAACGATATCGACGAAGTCCTTTAATCGCTATTCACAAATCCGAAACCGTACAATTTTGACAGTTCATATACGGTATGAAGACATCAATTCTTCCGACAGGTATTTGCTGTCGGAAGTGTTATCGAACAACAAATAATGTTTATAAAAAAGTAATCTAAGCATTAAGTGTAGTTTATCTACATCATTTATGTATGTAAAGTTATCATATTGTTTTGACCGCTGCATATCCAAGTACTTAAGCATACTCGTATTTAAGTATACGTACACGTATGTAACACTTAAACTCGTTCTAGACTTTCTTTTTAAATTATTTGAGTAGATGGAGTACGTAATTTTGCGATCTAAAGACCATCGTCGTGCCGCAGATCAACAGAGGCAGGAGACATTGTCTCTTCATCGGACCCTAAGGGACGCGGCGGATCCGTTTGCCGACCCGCGCTTCCAGCCTGTGTACAGGCTAACACCTGACACATTGCCTTATCAGCGAAATAAACCCCTCCTTGGGTAACATGCAATTTGGCATTGATAGCCGCAAGCCCAATAGAACTAAAAGTATGTACAAGTAAAATGACTTCTTAAGTAATACTTGTCATCATCATAACATCATTCTCGAGAAGAGTTACGAAGAGGTGGTTTTTCTAATTAATTTAATTGAGAAGTGAAAAATTAGAACTCAAAACAAAGTTCGGAAAATAGATAGAAATTATTATTCCAGATTTCCAGGTTTGACAGAAAGTTGAAGTTTATAAAGCAAGTTAATAGAAATCCGGTAAATATTTATTAATAAAATCATTGCTTACTGTTTTTTATTTAAATAGTTACTCGATGCATAATCTATAGTAGCCCTGAAGAAACACTCAATAAAAATCATTTATGTACCACTTAAAATTTTCTACCACGAATGTTTATTTACTACCATTTTGTAGCGTTCCCCGTATACACACCTATAGTCGGTTTGAAAAAAACCCTTATAAAAACACCTATATTCGGTTTGAAAAAAACCCTTCCACACGGATCTGTGAATAGTGTTTTGCCAGTCCTTCGTTTCAGAAATCAGGTTATCGAAGAAGTGTTACTGTCGATACGATAGTGAATCGTATTTTTGTGAATAGCTATGCAGTTAGGCGAACATAAACGACTAAACAGCAGATTTTTTTTCGCAATTTCATGTTGGTCCCATAGTAAAAGTTGTTTGTTATCATGAGTACATCACGTGTTTAAGTATCGGTCACTAATTACCAGTCACCCTATATAATGAAAAAATATAATAATAGTGTAACATTGATGTTTTTTTACAATATAGTAAGTATACGAGTAGTATAAATAGGTATGTAGATTTAAGATGAATCTACCTACTTATACCTAAGACGAGACAGTACACCGGAAACTCTTGTTTTATCGGACTGACGGATCTTTTGACTCGTCATAATTCTCAACACTGCTCAATCCCTTCAAAAAGACTTTTTGTCAATTAAAAAGTCAATTCACGGTGAAGGTGAGAAAACCATTTGATTAAGTAATTCGTAATATTAAGTCTATACAAAATGTAATAGAATAAACGTAAGTCCTGAAAGTAGTTAGTTCATAATTGACTACTGTATCGATTTCAGTAACTTTTAATACAGGTATGTTGTATTTTGCCATACTGTCCGCCGATTGAGCCTAAGAAAATTAAATCTTATTTAGCCATCCGTATGTGGATGAGTTTTTCTAATCTGTAGAAATAAGGTTGGTGTATTTTGAAATAAAATATTGATGTCGTAATCCCATTTTTGTTTAATGCCTCAACATTACCTTAGTTACCCGTACGTTTACTTCGGTGGCATGGAGGTAGATGGTTTATTCTGAAGCAATATTATCTATTAACAAAATCACTTGAGATTTGCGGCACGGAATTAGTTAATGATTCCATTATGTTGACTGGACAGAGTAAGTACTCGTATAGTGTTGAAATCGCATACAAAAAGCCTTCACAAACTTAATTATTAATTACGAGTAGCAACATCGGAAAACCTCAATCTTAAAAAAAATGTGGTGGCCGTAGTTGAGTCCGCGCTGCAGTTTCGTGAAAACTTGTGGTGGAATAATAACAAGTTTCCTTTACCACGTCATTCGATTCGATCCAGGCTGCGGCCGAAGTTAATACCTCTGCCGCAGCCCGATCCCGGCGTAGCTGGGCTCTGTTGCAACGTCCGAATGAAGCTGTGAAAGGATTTTACTTGACTGAGAGATTTTGTTTCAGATTTAGTTACGAGTTTTAAAAATTTTATAATCTTCTGTCTATTCTGTTGGAAGACAGTGGTTTACTCCGCGATCGACAGGTTTGAATTATTTTTTGTTAATCTTCACTTCATCAGATTTGGGAAGGGCCTATGTCTCTTCACAATTGTTTTTTTCTGTTTACTTATGCTTACGCTGTTTTACGACGAACTAAAATATACAGGACTATGTAATTTCCGGGCCAAGCTTGAATGGGACACTGGGAGTGTTAAAATCCATTTCCTTTAATGTTCTTTGAATGAATAAATCTTTCAAACATCGAACGCAATATTCATGTTACCAATTTGTTATTTTATCCCATAAAAGGATAGCCTTTCAAGCTCACAACCCTCACCCCTCGAAAACAATATAAAACCAATATTAAAAGCCGTATATACTGTCTATGTGTCTGGCGTTGCAGACTCAAAGGACCGAATATTAACTCCCCATGTTTCCTTATGTATTTCACATGAGAGCAGCATCTGTTTTGATAGAAATCAAATTGGATACTGTTATGCATGCGAGATCCAAGAGCCATTTAAAATATAAAGTTTGAAGCTTTCTTTTAATATCATCTGCCTAGCTTTTTCCCAAATATTTTGGGGACGGCTTCCAGTCTAACCGGATGCAGCAGAATACCAGTATTTTACATGGAGCGACTGCCTAAAGGCCTGCGCAGACGAGGGACTTTTGTCCGCGGACAAATTGTCCGCAACGATAGAATGTATGGAAATCCCAGCAGTCTACTCGTCCTTCGTGTGCGTTACTGCATAGATTTCCATACGTTCTATCGTTGCGGACAATTTGTCCGCGTACAAATTGTCCCTCGTCTGCGCAGGCCTTAACTGACCTCCACAACTAATATATTATTATTAATATACATCGTGTAAACTACTTGCACTTAATTAAATATATTTCTAACTCAACAAAAAGACTAAAATATGGCGTCGAAAACTTTCTCGAAAAGAACTGGAGGCATTGCCGCGTTGTACAATGGCTATGTTAAGCCCCTGGCCAAGGTAAATGCCAACCTTTGGGTCACAAGAAGTGTTATCAAAACTATTATTTTTTACGACGATTTCTATTTTAAATAAATATGATCTTATTTTTACTCAATAGTTACTGTTTCAACTGCATAATGTTCTCCTTAATACCACACGTGAAAGCTTTTAAATTAAGTATCCCTCGTACGCGTGTGCGGGTAATTCAATAGTCCGCCTGTGTTCGAGTACTAATTGCATCGACTGGACAACCCCTTTACAACCCTCTGTCTGCCTTTGTACTCGTATTGCCTTCACCCTGCTTCAGGGTTTGCAAACCTACGGTTGCCCACTAAAAATGGTAATGTTTCATGCTAAACAACTTCTTTCAAAGAAGTTAAGTTTAACCAAAATACAAATCCATCCACTAAACATTTTATTTGGACAAAATTTTCTCTTATAGAATAAAATCAATTTATGAATACCTGTGCCAAATATCGACGAACATTCTTTGAATCTATATTTGGACCATAAAAAGTTTACCTCCCCTGCTTCAACGTTTCCCTTCGTAAATTCGATACTTGATAAATTGCTTGATAATAAATTAAAAGGTAGCGGGATGGAAGCTGCGGGGTGCGGGGGACGAACGGGAATATCATATTATATTATAGCTCAACAATGAACTGTGGAACTCGCCACCCGGCTTATGTGTGGCAGCCACCCCGTGGACGCCATGTTTTCAAATCAAAGGGATTCTGTTGTCCTATTCTACCTATCTATCAATGTAACGATATATTGTTGTGCGTGCACACTGTTAATTCCCTCTTTGTGTTGAGGGCGCAAACCTTTCAGGTACTAGTTATTATCTTTAACCGTATAGTTCGGTAGCGCCCCCGAAAGGACCCGAACACATGAACCTCCGCCGGCTCGGTAATGACCCCTTTCGGACCCAAGAACTACGACATACGACACCCTACATTGATTATGTAAATATTTATTATGCTACCCATCAAATCGTACGAATGTGCGTTAATTAAGAAAATTGGATACAAAACTCATCTGTTAACGCCATTAAATATTTCATATTTCGAGCGCAAGCTTATTAATTTACCTTTATTAAATTCAAGTCTGTAAATGTGATAATCGCCATTTTGTTGACAGTGGCGGTCGAGGCTAAAAAACATAAAATTTGGGGATTTCGAACATCCAAACTCCACCCCAGGGGCAGTGAATAATACATCATTTAATTATTTGACGAATTCATCCATTGTCCAAGTTAAATAAGTAGTGGTAATGAATTTTTTTGATATCTAATGTCGAAGTTTCGCGCCAATCGTGCGTGTTTACATTTTTACTTTTCACAAATTTCACACACACACATGTAGATAAGATTTAAAATGAGACAAATATTATTGAAAATATTATGAACGACACGAAAATTCCCAAATCTTAACGTAATATTAAAACACAGGTCCATTAACACGTATTATTCATTACCACTACTCAATTTGTGTACAAAATCGCCGTCCATTATTGTTTTTTTTTATCGTAATGATGTGCGAAAGCGATTATGCTAAACGATTTTTTTTTAATTTCGATTGACTCGGGTAATTAATATGTCGAATATCGGAAATCGATACTCGGAAATTGAAATAAAATTATTTCATTTCATTAAATACAATAAGCATTGTTTATAATAATGACTTATGCTTTTTTAATGTAATTTTAATAGTTTTTTGGACATTATATTGAAACTGAGTCAATACCTGAGGACCTTTGACCATAGTCATTTATTGAATTTCGCGCCGAATTGTTTCTATATTTGAATATTTATCTTCGGAATGCGCTCGCCGCTTAAAATTATTTTTATTTATTGTACAATTATTTATTTTTGATACTTTCTAATAGTTTGCTACAGAATGCCCAGTATACATTTTTTTAGGTAGGATTAGCAAAAGTTTGGGAATGGTGATTATTAATGATGATTATTATTGTTGTGTTTTATACTTATGTTTGTTATTGCATCTGTTTGTTTCCCAAATAAAATATAATATAATATAAATTGGGTATTCCGCAATCACTTTACATTTCAATATGTTTTGTTAGTTGTATGAGCTTGGTAGTTTTTGTTTCTATTAGTTTACTTGAGTAATAAATTGATTTTTTTTGTGGTAGGTTACCAACGAAATTTAAAAAACTGACCATGTTTATATCGGACCACGCACAGTCGGCACAGTGAAAGGTTCCGTAGTTGGGTTGAATATTTACGCATGCACAATGCACATAATTAATTTGATCAACTGCGAAAATAAGTTTGTATTTCATAAACTCATCATTCATAAGTTCATAACGTACCCATAAATTAAAGTGCCGGCCAGAAAAGAAAAGTACTGTTTTCTTTTGGGGAATAACATCTTCAGCATTTCTTACTATTACAGCGAAAGTCTGAAATTAACCCCTTGGCTGCTATACGAGATTGAAAATGCCAAAAATCTTATTTTTATAACAACTGTTTTAAGCATAACATTTAAAAAATACCAACTTTAAATTGAATATAACATCCCGAACATGTTTTGACTACCTATGACCAAATGTAAGTATATACGCAGTATATTGAGAGATTTGCTTAATTTTTTTTTAGTTATTATGAAAATATATTTGTGACCCTCACGACAAGCCTTTTCATTTGATATATCACACAGTACCTACAGTAAGCAAAGCTTTTTAAAATTTTATATGTGACCCCAAAAAGTGAACCCATATTCAAAATTTACTTATTTATGTCACACGTCCGTGTTTGAGTTACAGAAATTTATTTGTGTACCTACCTACCAAATTTCAACTTAATCGGTTCAGTAGATTCGAAACAAATCGGTCATGACAGACCTACAGACAGACACACGAGTGATCTTATAAGGGTTCCGTTGTTTCATTCGGACATAGGGAACCATAAAACGTTACACCCTTATGCACACTGTATGTGCATGTACTTATATAATGAAATTATTTTTTATATTTAGAAAAATAATTAATTCATGAAAAATATACCAAAGAGTTTTTATTCAGTTTCTACATTTTTTTTAATACCGATTATCGATTAGGCTTTATGACATTTTTGAATCGGAATAAGAAAATTGGATGGATGGTCGGCACTAAGAACTGTCACGTCGCAACACAATTTTTAATAATTTTTATCAAGATTTGATCATGTTTTTTTTGTAGTTTATGTATGAAAAATGGTAAAAGTAATAATGCAGAGTGAATGACAATATCTTTATTTTTCCCTTTTGCAAATTTTCATCAAGAGATTAGGTGGTTTATGTAGATATTTTCAGCGATTTTAAGGTGCCTACCTTTTGTATAGGTGTAGTAATATCTATTTTATACAACTTTCGCAGTAGAATGACGCGGTTTGACCGACCTCAGCATATAGTTAAAGATGTTTGCCACAAAGTTATTGTACAAAATAGGCGCGGTAACACATTTTTGTTAATAAATTCGAATGCTGAAAGTTGATGTAAATTCCGGAAAATCATGACGTAATTCGCAACATCCCGTCGAGTCAGCTGATGTGTCACTTGTCAAAATCTTGTCGAGCAGAGAGGTTAAGGAACAGTTTGTCCGGCGAAGTACTACCACCTAACCATTTCTATCCTGCAGCAGCATTTTTGCATGTCCGGGTAGACTCCCTGCTCCTGAGTCGTGGCTCGGTCAGCAACAAAACTCGGCTAACACTTCTATGCATTTTTCTCCAAGAGACAAAACATTGCTGTGTTCCGGAAATTAAAAGCACATGAGACATTACAGCTTTGTCTCTGGGATGGCACGCACTTACGATGCGATGGTATTGCAGAAGTCCAAAGGTGCTGGGACCACTTGCCGGGCCAGCTTATTTGCCACACAGTAGCATCAAAAATAATGCTGACTGTGAATATTATCAATAGGATGGTAGAAGCAACGGCTGTAACAATTCTCTGCCAGTTTATAAACGTGCAATCAAAAAACATTCATTAGAATTGACTGAATATTTTTTTAAATCTTCTGTATATCCAGTATACTGCAAATAAATAGTAACACCTGAACTACAAAAACCGCCCTTAGCATAATCAATCAACCTATAATATTCCGCTGTTGGGACTAGGTCTAGCAACTATTCGAAACTTTTTATATAAGTAAGAATGTTCGTTTTTTTTTTTTGGGGTATTATTGAATTATTCGAATATTTAAAAAAAAAAGTTGTTTTACTAGTCATGTCTTTATTTGCCAGTCTTAGATACATTAAGAGTCTGATTAATATGAAGGAATAAATCAACATTTCCTGCTTTATCTTGATTGATTTTATTATTTAATTTTGACTTATCTCATGTGTACTTTATGTCAAAGTTCCTGTATGTGTATTGTTACTAATTTTGAATGAACCCTAAGTTACTCTCACGAAAGAAATCACGTAACTTTTGGCATGGGGTCTGTAGTGACCCCAATTTGTAATAGTATGTTATTCTAAATGAAATAATTAGAACTGCATAACATTAAAAAACTGTAAATTTGCTGCATTTTATCGACAGTTTTCCGGTCATTCTTCGTGGGACAAATAAAGTATCTCGACCTGCGAAGCGGAAGCTGCGACGTGCTGCTCTTGACAAAATTCGAAAAACCTTTGCAGAAACCGTTAGTCTCTAGATTTGATTGACTGAGGGAAAAATAAGATATTCCGTAAATGTGTAAATTTTGTATAAATGCCTTCTTAAATATGTAAAAGTAAAGGACATGATTCAAGTGTCGAACATTTTATACCCAACAATTAAAGTACAATTTTCTAATGGGAAATAACATCTTGAGCATTTTTAATATTACAGCGAAAGTCTAGAATTAACCCCCTGCTGCTAAAACACTTGTTATTAAAATATGATTTTTGGCATTTTCAATCTCAAATAGCAGCAGGGGGGTTAATGGTAGACTTTCGTTGTAATAGTAAAATGCTCAAGAGGCACTGCTGGGGCAGTGGGAACATTATACGCTGATTACGTATGTAAAATATTGTTTATGGGCACATAAGTAGCGGCCACCTGTGCATCTCTGTATCGTCGCCTGTGCACCTCTTTGTCACATGTCCATATCTCTATATTTCCAGCTGCATTATTACATGTAAGTACACAAACAAAAAGTCTACAAACCAAAAGAGAATTTTAGGGAGTGAATAGAAACAAGAAATATAGTTACATCAACAATTATAATAGTTATGTTTTTTATTCAAACTAGGCTGAGAATCAGCACTTTATGAATGTCTAAATCACATAAGACAGTCCCCCAAAACGCCCGCCATTCACCACTTCCTAGTGCTTTATCTGGGAAGAAGATGTGGCGCAACAAGCCCCCCAGCAGCACAGCTGTCTGTTCAGTTAAAAGAACTTGATCCTGTACAATAGAATGAAAAACTAAACACTAATACGTAAGTACATAGTCACAATAAACGAAAAAATATACATCACAGCAATAATTAGGTATGTATCTGTTTTGTGTAATTATATGTAGTACACATATAATTCTATATTTAGATAAGAATTAAAAGGATAGGAAACGTCTTTATTTTCCGCGTCTAAAAGAACACTTTACGGTGATTATTAAATACGGTTACAATTAGTACAAAGGTAATAAGTTTGGTAAGCAACAATGCACAACACCGAATAATACATGTAAAAACAAATTGAACTATGTAAGTTAATTATGATTAACTTACCTAGTTCTTTATGATTTTTTTAAATTATAAAAGGACATCATTCATTTCGTACCCAAAAAAAGTCCGGCCAAAAAAAAAGTACTGCTGTCTTATGGGAAATTACCTCTTGAGCATTTTTTACTATTACAACGAAAGTCTACCATTAACCCCCTGCTGCTATTTGAGATTGAAAATACCAAAAATCATATTTTAATAACAAGTTTATAGTTAAAACATGTTCAGGATGTTAAATTCAATTAAAAGTTGGTACTTTTTTAATGTTATGCATAAAAAACTTGTTATAAAAATATGATTTTTGAAATTTTCAATCTCAAATAGCAGCTGGGGGGTTAATTTTAGACTTTCGCTGTAATAGTAAAAATGCTCAAGATGTTATTTCCCATTAGAAAATTGCACTTTAATTGTTGGGTATAAAATATTCGACACTTAAATGATGTCCTTTACTTTTACATATTGAAGAAGCCATTTATACAAAATTTACACATTTACGGAATATTATCTTCTTTTTCCCTTAGTCAATCAAATCTAGAGACTAACGGTTTCTGCAAAGGTTTTTCGAAGTTTGCCAAGAGCAGCACGTCGCAGCTTCCGCTTCGCAGGTCGAGAAATAGTGTATCCACTGTGGTCACGACACTGAAAATGAAATAGAGTAGGTTATATAGTATCAACTTTTACTAAGCGTAGGCTGAGTAATACTTTATTTGGCCTAGGAAGAATGACCGGAAAACTGTCGATAAAATGCAGCAAATTGACAGTTTTTTTAAAGATGTTATGCAGTTCTAATTATTTCATTTAGAATAACATACTATTACAAATTGGGGTCACTACAGACCCCATGCCAAAAGTTACGTGATTTCTTTCGTGAGAGTAACTTAGGGTTAATTCAAAATTGGTACACATACAGGAACTTTGACATAACGTACGCATGAGATAAGTCAAAATTAAATAATAAACTCAATCCGACAGATTATATCCGGTAAACAAAATAAAAATCAAAATATCAATCAATAAAAATCAAAATTATCAAAAGGCCAATTCCCGTTAATAAAAACGTTCAAAATCTAGTCGCAATCTCATCTCGGCGACAATTAATGTGAAAAATGTAGGGAAATTATCGTATTGGTATTTTAGACAGTTTGAGACTGAGATCAGACTGTGAACGTTCTTAAAATTACGAGAATTACCCCTCAGATTAATCGACATGATATCAATCACTGTTCACTATTCAATCTTAACATGGGTATCTATCTATACCTTGGGTCTGCAGTGGCACGTTGACGAGGGACTGGAAACTTGAGATGTATGATGAGCATTCGACAAATAGCAGCTGTCTCCTCGCCTGAAATCGTCCATTTACGTTAGTTATAATGTCTAAGGGGCTACTAAAGAGCCCAACGAAAGATTACTAATAAATTTTAACAGTAATTGTGGTTTTAACTCTTATAGATCCGTAAAAACGAGTGTAAAAGTGTATAAGCCCTTGTACACTCTTTCGGTGCGGGTCTAGATACAGTGAGCTAATTAATACTAAACATACTGTCCCTGTTCCCGTTTTTATACTTACCGTATCTCTCTATATTTTATTGGTGAAAATTGTTAGGCCCTTTGTACACACACGTTTTTCTTGCCGTGAAAATCTACGATTTATTCGCAGTGTGTAGGCACGGTCGTCAGTGTTGTATGGATCACCATGGAAGCTTGTTGACAGACACGTTTTTTCTACAGCGTGATTTATACACTATACCGTAAAGAAACCGTGCCGTTTACAAAGGGCCTTATCCTTTATGGTACCATTCCTGTGTAGCAGCGGTCGCCGCCCGCACGTCCCTGCATGCTCGCAGATACCCGCGCGGGTGACGACTGGTGCTCCATACCTTATGCAACAACTTTTCAAACAGGTTGAAAAAACAAATCAATTAAATTAAAAACCTTTAATAAATGAATTATAAAGGTTTACGACATTGTCGTTTGCAAGGAGTCGGTGTTCATTTGTATTATGGGCCCGCCATGGCGCGGCTTGTTAGCAGCGCCACAAGCTCCCCGTAGTAGTTGTCCATGCTGCGGTCTTTCTCCTGCTTTATCTTGATCAGTTGGTTCAGAGTCTCGGGGGCGCAGTCTGGCGTGGTGTATGTGTCGTCTGTAATCATCAATATTAACATGAACTTAACGTGTCAGCTGGAAGCTCATATTTCCCGATAACATACGTGATTTTACTGTCTCGAAAACTTACAAGAGTGTCAATACCGTGGTCGGGTGCAACCAGACCAAAAGGGCAGTATAGTCATAAAGATCTTTCTGCTACAAAGTAGGTATTATAATACGAGTATTTCCGTGTTTCTAACAGACAAAGTATTGATTTATTATTATGTTTATGAACATTTTTTATTCAGATTTATTGTAACATTTAATTACATTTTTAGATTCGGATTTTTTTCGTATATTATTGATGTAATGTTTTTGATTTTTATACAGTTGTTTACTCTTGTCTTTGTAATTGTGTCTTTTAAATGTTTGTATTCAAAAACCTACTGTAACCTTCAATTAAGATTTGTATACAGATACCTGGTAGAATATGTCGGAAAACTATGTACACACATGAAAAGTGTCTAGGGATCAAGCATTTTTATGCGGATTTCTTGAGATTGAGATGTGGCTTTGTAATAAATTTATGATTTTATAAATTTATATGGATCCTTTTTGGTGCATTTCATAATTTGAATCAGGAACTGTGAATCAAATTCGAGTAAAAGATGAAAATCAGCTGTCAATATTTTCCCTATAAAAACATACAACGCATTGAAGACATTATTAGTGCTACTGTTTCCCTACTACTGATTAAAACCAACGTTATTATGGAGCGGCGACGTCATTTAAGCAGGGAAGAAATGCTCAGAGCCGTGGGAATGATAGAAGCTGGTTCCCGGCAACGTACTGTGGCTTTAGCTCTGAATACAAGTCAGAGTGTTATCAGTCGACTTTGGACACGTTACCGAAGCACTGGTACCGTGGCTGAGCGCCATGGAGGACGGTATCGCTGCACCACACGGAGACAAGACCGATACATTCAAATCTTAACTCGAAGAGCTCCAACAATAACCGCCATGATGTTAGCCGTGAGGCTTCATCACTCTTCAGGGAACTTAATTAGCGACCAAACAGTCAGAAACCGCTTGCATGAAGTGAACCTTCATTCCCGAAGACCGCTACGGGTACCACCTATAGCAATGCACAATCGTAGGATTCGATATCAATGGGCTCTTGAACACAGAAATTGGGCAGAAGAACAATGGCGTTTCGTGTGCTTTTCTGATGAGTCTCGTTTTGGTATGAGACCGGATACAAGACGTATACGACACTGGAGAACCCCTGGACGCCAACAGCGATTAAAATCCTGCCAGGAAGTCCATCCTTATAGTGGTGGAACCATCATGGTATGGGCGGGTATTTGGATCGGCGGAAGAACTGAGTTGATTTGGATCAGAGGCAACCTCAACGCTCAAATTTATGCTGAGACGATTGTATCAGACGTCATCGTTCCTCTACAAGTGCAAATCGGTCCCTTATTTCAGTTAATGCATGATAATGCACGACCGCACACCGCAAGAGTTGTAAGACAGACTCTCGCCGCAGCTAACATCAATGTCCTGCCCTGGCCTGCTCAGTCGCCAGACTTGAACCCGATTGAGCATGCATGGGATATGCTACAGAGAAGAGCTCTGCCGAATATGGAGGGTATCCAGTCGCAAGAAGACCTTTTTTTGTTGTTGCAACGAACATGGGCTGCCATTCCACAGCGTGATTTGGATGAACTCATTTTGAGTATGCCAAACCGATGTTCTTGTGTTGTTAGTGTTCGCGGTAGAAACACGGATTATTAATTGTTTAAGTTACCCAATAAAATTTTAAAGAAAACTGTTATTTCAGTCTTTTTTTTCGAACTTTTGTGTTAGTGGTTCAAATGTCAAAAATCCCTTTATTAGGAAAATGGCAAATTTCTTTATTAATGCAAAGGTGACTTGGTTTACCGTTACTGTGACAAACGAAAACACTTTATTTGATGAATCCTTAAAGAAAATTTTAATTAATATCAATCAGGAGAAAAGTTATTGCAAAAATATATGTTGATCCCTAGACACTTTTGATGTGTGTATATTTGACAACTTGTTGTACTCGTATTGTTAAAAATAAATAATGCCTATATTATGGAACATGCTTAATCCGTAACCACTATATAACTTAATTCTTAACTCGACTCTTATTTACAATACTTTTAAGGGCCAATTTAAATTATTAGCAAGTAAAATACTACTGTGAGTGTATACCTAATGATAAAAACTTACAAATCCTTTGTATCTTGGTGAGCATCATGATTTTATCTAGCACTTCCTGTAACAAAAATGGACTACATATTATTTATGTACCACGAAACATGTAATTATGTAGTAAAGGTACTTATAGGCATCTCAACCTATCACAGCTCACTGCAGACGCTGAGCACTAACCACTGCTACTTTTATGTTTCGCAACCATTCGTAAACATAATAAATACATAAAAATAAACAAATAAACATAACAAATAGCCTTGACAAATGAGACGAAATATTTTTTTCTATTGTAAATATACACCGGTGCATCGAAACTCGCGAAGTTAAAAAAGCCTCTTTAAAATGAATAAAAACACGTATTTAAAACTGAAATCCGCGCAGACGAGGTCACATGCAAAGCTAGCTTTTGTTGCGCAGGAGCTAAGTAGTTAATTTATGATAATGTTAAAAAGATAACTTACAGATATTCTGGCGGTGTCAGCGTCGACGTTTTCGTCAGTCATATTGGCCTTGCAGCTGATGACCGCTCTGAGATTATCGTTCCAGCTGTTGCGAACACCTGGAAAATTCAAGGAAACATATTTATAAAAGAACTAGACTAAAATGCTTCAAGTACCAAAACATTTTAACGCCATATACCAAAAGAAAAATAATAAAAAAACAAAAAACCTTATTTTTATTAACCTGTTTGGTTTATTTTATTATCATTAGTTGAACACAAAAATGAATTAATATAAGCATCCCTAAAGAATCGGGTGTAAAAAGAAACAAAAAATAAAACTGCACTTGCATAGTGCGACCGCCATTACGATAGACTCTACTCCAATGACTCACGAATTCAAAATAAAATCACTATAATGCCTTGAAACTTACACCTATGGTCCAGAACAAACAAAACAAACCTGATTATGAAAAAATAATATGTTAATTTTTTTTTTAAAAGGCGGGAGTGTTCAGCTTTCACCCAACTTTTGTCCTTTCAGATTCATACCCAACAACTTTTGATATATTTATATTACATTCACTGTTTCCACAACACTTTTGAACCAACTTGAGATAATCATTTTAGTATAATAAATTTGAGATTTTTACTAAGTAGATACCTAATAACTTACTTGTCAAAACAGGAGCTTTAAGATGCGACTGAGGAAAATGGCAAACACAGAACCAGTTCGGAACCGGCTTACTGGTGGACTGACAGCATGTAGGGGCGGCAGGCTAAGCGGTCCGCCCCTTGCAAAGCTCAATAAACCTTAGGGTTACCAGATTGGGTATTTTTTTTCCAATTTTGGGTAAAAATTTGGCTCATGGAGAAATGCTTGGAGAGAGGAAAAGAAATCATGGAGAATTTTGGGTGGTTTTATAGTTTCAGAAAGGTGATTATACGATGAGAGTACCTCTTTAGACACCAAAAGCTTGAAATTCCAACTACTTTTTGGGGTTAAATATAATGACCACCAAAAAATATATCAATCACCAAAAAATTAAGTCTAATAGTTCTAGCTGTGTACCCCAAAGTTAGGTTTGATTAGGTAGACAGGACAGAAATAGGAGTCCCGCGAAGCGAGGCTCCGTCGACATAAGATGCAAGAGCGAGCAAATGAGAATAAAAATACCTACCTAGGTATTTTACAATAAAATGGAGTTTTAATTTTGGTGATCATTTACTATTTTTGCCAGTAAAAAGTGTTTTTTGATGTTATATTTTACTTTATCTGGTGATAAGTTAAACATAAACCCCACTTTTTAACCGACTTCAAAAAAGGAGGTTCTGTATTCGACCCGTATGTATGTATGTTTGTTTGTCCGCGATTTTCTCAAAAACTAATAAACCGATTTTGATAATTCTTTCACTAATGTGATCTACATACTTTCAGGAAGGTTTTAGTAGGTATATAATACATTATATAATTATTCTTATGTACGATGTTATATGCATAAATGTACTGCATCTCCGGCATTTCTATGCGAATTTTGATGATTCTTCTAGTCGGTGTCTTCAATTCCTCAATGCACTAGTGATATTTAAATTTGTGTGGAGTAGGTACAACTAAAAAGTGAAAAATAAAAACTTTTTTACAAAAAAAAACAACCGACTTCAAAAAAAACTACAAAGTGATAAATAACTTCAATTTCGGAAGTCGTCAAAAAACGAAAATGCGGAACCAACGACACCGACTTCCGAAATTAAAGTTATTTATCACTTTGTAGTTTTTTTTTAAGTCGGTTGTTTTTTTTGTAAAAAAGTTTTTATAGATTACTGATTACTGGAAATAATTTGCTTGATGATTAATTAATAAAATCAACATACTATAGTACTAATGTCCATTTAGTTTGTTTCATTTCCATAGATAAAGAACATAAGCGTGCAATGTCTGTTTATAATTATGTCAATGTTGTGTTCAGTCAAAATTAGTCTACTTTATTTAAAAACTAGCTGCGCCCCGCGGTTTCACCCACATAAGTGTCGATCCCGTGGGAATATCGGGATAAAAACTATCCTATGTCCTTCCCCGGGATGCAATCTATCTATCTACAAAATTTTATCGAAATCCGTTCAGTGGTTTAGGCGTGAAAAGGTAACATACAGACAGACAGAGTTACTTTCGAATTTATAATATTAAGTATGGATTGTCATCAAAAACTATTCCGTAATGGTTATAATTGCTTGCTAACTTTTTCCTTTGCGTAAAACTTAGAAAATTTGTATCATTTTGGAGAGAAATTATTTCAAAGGAAAAAAAATCACCTTCCATACATTTTTGGGCTAAATGTGAAAGTGGATGGAAGAAAATCCAGCCAAACAAAAAAATTGCTTTATTTCAAAAGAATATGTTTTTCTCTTCATTTTTTGCTATGGACTTGTACAAGTACGTCAAGTTACACGAGTTCAAAAAATCACTTTTTCATAGTTATTGATACGGATTTCAAAGTGATGTAATGAATTTATGCACGGGCTTAAAACAACAGCTTGTAGCTGTATTTCTTTTAATTTTCAATAAGACACGACAAAAAAACACGACATGTTTGTTATCTACGCATTCTTTACATCAAACTAAATATAAAAAACAAAATTCAACATTCTACTTATTTACGTATTTAAACTGGTTAATACTGTAATAATCAATTTGTCTAGACTTTTCCCCACTATGTTGGGGTCGCCTTCCAGTCTACCCAGATGCAGCTGCAAATACTAATATTTTACAGGGAGCGACTGCCTATCTTACCCCTACAACCCAGTTACTGGGTAATACGATACCCCTAGTTAAGACTGCTGTCAGACTTTGGGCTTCTGACAACCCGTAACGACTGTCAAAGATCCAAGAATGACAGCCAAGACCCGTTGGTCTTGGCTGGCTCATGCTTCATTAAGCCGTTGCTTAACGAAGCATGGAGGAGTCCCGGTATGAAAAGATGGTCACTCATCCGCGGACCGACTCGTGCGGTTGTTATCCACGATACTTCTAATATTATAATTATGTGGAGAATAACCCTAGAGTCGTATGATAACTGACATATTACATTTAACACTATTGTATACCATGATTTACGCAAATAAATGATTTATTATTATTTTTATATCATTACATATCTTGGGGCCCCGGACCTTGGAAGGCGTATGAGGGGCCTAAGCTAACTCGCAGAGTTATCTCTGTATGCACATTATGCACAATGCAAATTAGATTACTATTATTCTGTTAACTAAATCATACTGAAAACTGTATTTTTCAAACTCTCATAACAGCGCAGGCTCTACAGATTTGGACCATTATAAAAAGTGACGAAAATGACATATTGTAACGGAATATAACTTTTTTTTTATTTAGCCCGTACTTTCATACAGAGCCCAAATTAATCCTTTGGGGATAAATAAAAAATTACATCTGGCAACCCTGATAAATCTACGCATGCGTCAAAGTTGCAAGCCAATTAAACTGATGAATATTAAAATTGCAATAACTTTAATTTCAATATTTTCAATTTTCTAAACTCTCTCAGGACCACCGGAAATCTGGAATTCGGCCCGGTTTACGGCAATTAACGCGCCTGTTATTACATGGAATAAATAATAGAACTGGCGAAATATGGGTTTACTATTCACCTCTGGTTTTTTAAATTTATTACCAAACATCAGTTCAACATTGCATGAATAGGGTAATATTCAATCCAAAAGCCACAAGTAGGTAACCGATCGCTTCAAAATAGAGTGAATTGGAATCATTTAAAGAGTTAACATCCAGGCTAAATATTAATTTTAAGAATAGAGATTGCACAAAATTAGATTGAAAAAAAAACGCAGCAGACAAAAATTAAACAAAGAAATACAATAGACGTCCTTAATCAGAATTGAATATAACGTGCTCTGAGCGCCAAGGACTTGAATGACGTCAATGGATGACGTCATGAAACAAATAGAGACGATAGCTTTAATTGAGTTATGCATTTGTTTTATTAATACTTACTTGCAATGTTTTTTCTTACTAACGATAATCTATCTATATAACTACCCCTATTTTTTTATATTTCATATGCATCATGACAAGTGTGCTATTTGGGGGATATGCACCTTCGAAACCACACTATCATGTGAAAGTCTACTGTTTAATATACAGGGTTATTGGAAAAACATTAACAACCTCTTAAGAGGTCATTGTACTCATCATTATGAACAACTTTTACTATGGGACCAAACCTGAAATCGCGAAAAAAAAAATCAGCTGTTCCCTACATTTATGTTCGTATAACTCGTCAAAATGTAGGGAACAGCTGATTTTATTTTCGCGATTTCAGGTTTGGTCCCATAGTAAATTTTTTTCATAATGATGAGTAATAATGACCTCTTAAGAGGTTGTTAATGTTTTTCCTATAACCCTGTATAAATAAAAATGAATCGCCGAAATGTACATACGCGCATAACTTCCGAATGACTGCACCAAATTGGATAATCACTTTTTTCTTGTGTTCGGTACTGCCAGGACAAGATTTGTATGAAAGAAAATTTCGGAAATTAAAAAAAAATTGCACCCGTGTGAAGCTGGGGCGGGCCGCTCTGGTGTGAAATAAAACAAGTACGGAAGTATTGAATTAGTCTTTATTTATATTCGTAAATTTATAAACAAAAGTTAACGTAGGCGTATGAATCTCATTTCTCGATAGGACGATACCCTCATCACTACTTGTTACTGTATATTTCGTTATACATTTATAGCTTGGTACTGGGCGAGGCATCGGTTCCTGTGAACGTTGGCATTGAAAAGGTTAACAAAGTAGTGTATGGACATGCTCAGGGAGCGACGATCATCGCAGGATGCCTCGCAGCAGCTGTATGTTGGTAGCCGTGGGTCTAGGTAACGTGCGATTATATCCACGTCATCCATGTCATCATCATGATGATGACAGAATCAACATGACGTTTTACGGCATATTACTGTGGGGCCGGCCTGCTGCCATAGAATCCCATATTTATTTTACAAAACCTGATAAGCTTTGCGAGAGCTGTCAGACCCATTTATTTAAAAAGATTAATATTATGACGGTGCCTTCCCAATCCATTTACGAAAATATAGGTATGTAAGAAAGAATTTGCACATCATTTGAATATGAGTAGGTACTGTGGTAATATATTATAAACTCCTTGGTCAATGCTGAACGCCGCGCCGTAAGTAAAGAAGACTGAGTTGTCAGGATTAATTATGTCATGGAATCAATATGTTGAATTTTGTTAAATAAAACCTAAATACTATCAATTATGGGTATATTTTTTACTACAATTTATTTAAGTAACTGTAAAAATATCTACGACCAGAACGTTTCGACGGAGACCCCTCAAGCCAAGATCTGTAACCTCAGTGGAATTATTGGAAAAGCACATTTAAAATTTTCTGACAGCTATAGCCACGAACGAGAAAACTATTGCAAAATAAGCTAAACTCCGATTACTAACTAATCATCTGTCATCTACAACTTTTGTGCGCATACAGGATTGCACGGACTACGATATTACTATAAACAGACTTGATGCATTATTTCTAAAGACACCTGAGGAGTAATTCTCGTAATTTTAAGAATGTTCACATTCTGATCTCAGTCTCAATCTGTCAAGAATACCTCAAATTTCCCTACATTTTTGACAAGTTTTTGACATTCGTTTGTCGCCGAGATGACACTGCGACTAGATTTTGAACGTTTTAAATTACGAGAATTGGCCTTCTGGTCTAACGAAATATTTTCCAGGCACAGATTAGCAAAACGAGCGCAACAACCAGGTGAGTCCATCGACCAGTATCTACAAGCCTTGAAACTGCTCTCAAGAGAATGCAATTTTAAACAAATGACAGCTGAGCAAAACGAAAGTGGTTTTATTAGAGACGCTTTCATATCTGGACTTTCGTCGTCATCGTCAATACTAGAAATAAAGATTGAATTGATCAATCACTTTTTGCATTAGGTATCGAAACTACATACATATTTTATGAGGTACTGTGCTAAATGTTACAAAAAAAAACCTTGTGACAATGATATTAAAACTTAAAGAAAGTTTAAAACTTATATTAAACGATAAACCTACCTATACACTATGCAAACAAGCAGCAACAACAGCATTATAATATTCAAGATACGAATGCTTGAAAAAAGGTGGTCCTGCTCCATAGAACAATCTAGACAAAATCAAACTAGTTGTGAATTTGATTACATAATTTATTATTTTTATGACATTAATTCTACAACCTGTGATGACACATTTAAAATTTTAGGAAAAATCGTCTAGGGTTTCAATATTATATTTCTAAATATGTGAGCAACATGTATTCTATATCTATACTAATATTATAAAGAGGTAAAATTTGTTTGTAAGTTTGTATGTAGGGGGTAATCTTCGGAACTACCAGTCGGATTTCAAAAAATCTTTTTGCGTTTGACTGCCCAATTTTTGAGGAAGGCTATAGGCTATTTAACATCACGCTAGCACCCTTAGGAGCCGAGCAAAAAGAAAAAAAGTCAGAACGAAAGCGAAAACGAAGTAGTAGTACGGTCATGCGATGCGATGCGACGGGTGGGTTGGGGGAAACAGAAATTTCACGCGGACGAAGTCGCGGGCTGAAGCTAGTCTATTAATATATCTAATGTATCGGTAATTGCTTAATTTTTAATATTTTGTGCCTATTGTAGTATAGTAGTTTTATTTCCATGCATACAAAATATAGAAGAAGATGTTGAAGTGCCTTTTAATGGTCTATTTGACCAGTTGAGTGAACAGTTAAATAAAAAGCCATTTTGTATCGTGTGGATCCACGTCGTGGATACGAAGGGTTAAATGAGTAGATTTTAGTTAAGTATAAAGTTAAAATAACAATAGCTCCCCGAAAATATCTAAATCGTTTATTAAACAAATCACAGCTACTTACACTAACACCAAGTATTCAGATACGTATCAGTACCCTATCTAATTTATTGTCGGGAGTACGTCGCCTAGAAACAAGTGCCACAGTTCGTTTAAGGTCTAAACGGTGGTAATGGTCTTCAAAGTCATTGATTTTATTGACAATTCTACCATAAACAACATCAACTGCCTCTGAAGCGTAAACATAATCTAGATGAGTAAAGTCGTCTAAAAATATTGTTTCATTCACATTTGGAAGATTCTGCCTTAGTTTTTCTACATCCTTGACGTCCGACAGCCAGTCTTTAGCACTATAAAATAACACCACTGGTACTGTCACATACCTTAAATCATAATCAGGCGGCATTGTATCTCCATATTTGTTTTTATTCTCTTCTTCACCATAGTCATACCGACAGAACCGATGTGACTGGACTAACTGTCCGTAATGAACAAACTGCAACGTAGACGAACCAGTGGGCGAGTGTCCTAATATAACAGATAAAAAAGTCTCATTTATTTTAGTTTCATGTCCTGTTAATGAGAACAAAATATTATCACATTGTCCTGACAAAACACTACATATAAATGCGGAAATTTTATTAAAGAAGCTGATTCCTGCTGAATACGCGTTAAAGTCCTTCAGTATGTGACCCAGTAGATCGTGAGCGGGTGAAAACATTCTGACTATCGGACTTTTAACGTAACCCATCCAAGCCTCCGGTGCTAGCGAAAACATGATATTGATTTTGTAATTGTATTCAGGTTTCATCGAGCACAGGACGTAGCCGATTGTAGTGCCTTGTGAATGTCCTATGTAGTATACGCGATCGTTTTCTGTCTCTTCCAGGATGTAGTCGATCATGGCAGGCAGGTCGTATAGCGCAATCTCTTCCCACGTAAAATTCCAGTATTCTGTCATGCTAGAGTTCAGAGTCTTGTGCGTTTGAGCGTATTTGTTACCTCTTGAATTGCCCATCCACACATCGAATCCTTGGTCCGCGAGCACATACCCAAGCGCTTTGTCAGGTCCCATTAACACCCAAGTGTCTGAACTTTCTAAGATACCATGCATTAGAAACACGACCGGCCTTGTTCTTTTTTGACGGTTTGGTATTCTGTGAAAATGCAATATGTATCCGTCCTCTGTCGTCACCGTGTGATCTTGAAGATGATATCCATATTTTCGCGCCAGTTGTGTAATGTTAAGACGTGCGTCCACGGGAACGAATGTCTCATGTGTTATATCCATTATATTCTCCAGTAAATTCCATAAACTCCGATTATCGAGGGTCGCAGTTACACTGCTGATCAATAATAATTTCAGATACATTTTATTAATTTTCGGCTAACTGTGCGGCGACTGCACCGTCGCGTCGGTACGTGGAACAATGCGGTCTTTGATACCCAAATACATTGTTCTAAATCTTGTGTTATTAAACTTTACCCCATTGTTAATTATTGCTATTAATCCTGCCACGGTTTGATTTAGGCTTGTGGTTCTTGTCAGCACACCAAATGAAGTCTCGGTATATGCGTTTGGAATACTTCCAGACAGTCCTCCAAGTACTTATAACACTCAATATTTTTCTTTCCAGTTATACAGAAAATTAAACATTGATTTCCTAAATTGTGTGTTGTAATGAAAGAGTTACTGGGGAATTAGAAACGGTTATAAAAAAAAACATGGGTGTAATTCTCATAAACGAAATTCATGTGGAAAAGTGCGATTTAATGAAAATACACTTTTATTTTAACGAGATGAATGATTTATTTTCTAGAGGCGACATTTTCAATCCGCGGTCGTGGGACCTTTTCTACAGAGCTGAGAAAAGTTTGAATTATTTTCTAGTGGTACTGCTTAAAAAAAATCGGACAAGTGCGAGTAGGACTCGCCCTCTGAGGGTTCCGCCTCAAAGTTGTGGTCGGCTGCCTGAATTTGCAATTCCGAATAGAAGGACAAATATAACTTTGCATTTAAAAAAAAGAAGATAAGTTTTGTTAGAGTGCCGATTTAAATCAATCACAGGCTAAAATAAATGTTACTTTAAGATACGGCCTATGAATTTCCGATCGAATCGAATAGATTGAAAAATAAACTTAACTTTTCCGCTGAAATAATCATAAATCGTTCTACATCACGGTCGATGCTCTAAGTGCAAATCTAAGTTTGTAATCGCAAAAACTTGTATTTTTTGTTAACAATTTTACAAGACCTTGCTTCTCGCCAAACATGTTGCCAGGTCAAGGAGAAGTCCCTATAGGTTTTGATTTATTTACAAGTGTCAAAATATACGGCATAAATGGGCATATTTTTTTATTGCGTTGAGTTAGAAGCTTGGCCGTAGATTAAGTATGCCATATCAATTTCAACTTGATATCTCCACGCGTTCCTGAGAAAAAGTGTTTTGACAGGCAAACGGACAACGAAGTGATCCTTTAAGGGTTCTCTTTTTTACTTTCTGAGGTACTATGGAACCCTAAAAATACAAAATATCCAGTATCTCGTTGCCGAAATATTTGTGAGTGAAATGAATCATTTCCAGAATTAATTAATTACGTATTTGTACTTTAAGCAACTAGTAAATTTATGAATATTATGTGACCTCAGCTATTATAAAAGTGTGGTTTGAATCTGCTGTGCTTTCTTTATAAATGGTATTATTTACTGTACTTCAGAAGGCCATTGCATGGCTTTCGTTTACCAGTGCGTTGCCGTCGTTAAAAACCAGGGACCATCCATAATGACTTAAAAGAGTTTTAAATAGAACAATATCATATCGTAATCAAACAAAATTCCATAACTAATACCTATATGCTTACCATGTTCTCGCATTATAAAACCATGTCTAATTATTGTCGATTGTAAGCGCATAACATTATTAAAAACATGCCTAATATGTGTTAAAAATATGCATTTCCCGTGTTGAGTTATGGTTTCCGATTACAAAATTTCTCTTACTCGCTGGTATAATTTTTCGGTTGTTGTGCGTATTAGGTGAGCAGTGGTGGCCAAGTGGTAACGGCCGCAACTTACGAGTTATAGGTCGTGGGTTTGAACCCAGACAGGCACTTTACTTTGTGTAAATTATTTCATCACCACTGGTCTCAAAACGGTGATGAAAAACATCGTGAGGAAACCGGCATGTCCAAGAACCAAAAATTCGAAGACATTTAACATCCACCATCCCGCACTAGGCCTGCGTGGTGAAATACGGCCCACTCCTTCTCACCGAGAGGAGGCCTGTGTCTCAGCAGTGGTAACATTATAGGCTGATTATATGCGTATTAGTTGATTCAGGAGTAGATAAAGTTGGGAGACTACATTTATTTTATTCGTTTATTCAAATCACAACTGTCATTGTCTGACAGCTGTATGAAATGGCAAATTGATGTAATGGGTCAATTTGCTTTTTCTACTACAATAATTAACTAAGAAATGTGTAAAAGCAAAGATTTTATTCTTAGACTGAAATGGATTAAATATGTACTTAGATGATTAATTATTTGCAGTGTTTCAGCTATACATACGGCAATAATAATATGCATGATTGCAATTTGAAGCTGACCCTTTTGTGAAGATTTATCGGTATTCAGAAGTTGGAAAATATAAAACAATTAGGCTTATTAATTAGGGCTGATTTTACCAAAGTGCGATATCTTTTATCCGTGGAATAAAATTGACTTCTGACAGTTCTAGTATGCAAAATTTATTCTCAGGGTTAGACTTATTCTAGGTATAAAAGTTTGGTAAATGCGGCCGTAATACATAGTAATGATTAAAAGTTAAGTAGCAAAATTAAAACATCATCGGAGTACACCATAAACAACGTTGATTATTTCAAAATTTTACTATGATACTAAGCAAACCAATTACTATTTGAAAAACATCCTCATCTTATGGGCTATCTAACGAGCTAGCAACATTTAAATAAATATTGAGAGATGCTGTCAATTGTTTGATATAGCTGTCAAAGGTGGAAAGCCATACTTACTAAAATTAACGAAAATATTAAACTAACGACTTGTTTACGCCGTAATATGTACTTTTCTATTCCAGATTTTATTGTCTACGAACCTCAGCGCTCGATATCGTTATTGATATCAAATCAAATCAAAATATTTTTATTTCACATAAACCAACATGGGCACTTATGAAACGTCAGAAGCTAGGTGCACGGTTCCAATTGGTCGTTTCCTATGGAGAAGAACCGGCAAGAAACTCCAAGGTTACTCTTTTAAAAATAATTGGCTTTTACAATGTTTTCAAGTTACAGTAGGTATGGGAGGACAGCGTAGGCCTATCAACAAGTACCAGGTACTTGATAAAATAAAAAATGGTCTACAGATCTAAAGTCTACAAGGCTTACAAAGTCCTCACATTTACAAAATAAGAATGTATCAAAAGGATAAATAAATATAAAAATCTACTAAAACCAAGAGATATGATTGCCATTTCAACTAATAAAGAGGTGAAAAATTAAAATTGTCTGAAATTGTATTGATATCGTTATGTGAGTTTTGTTAAATAAGCCCCAACACTTCTACTTAGGCCGCCCGCTGCGAGTTAACTAGATTAAATAAAATATCATGAGGTACAAATTTATTTCTACATGGGGCAAGGATAGTCAGAAGAATTGTAAAAATGCTTATATGACAGCTTATGTATGGAATGAGAAGACATGCTGCACCGACCCTAAACAAAACGAAAAATAAGAAAAAGGATGATGTGACGAGGTTTTAAAATAAATAAGGCATTTTCTACACCAATTTATTTAAGTTAAAAATTACACATAGTCCGTAATATCATAATATTCGGAAATTATATCCAAATAAATTCTTACACAATAAGGTTGCATGACTAAAGCTTACTTCAATATTTTTTAATATTATGACACGTAAATAATTAAAATTATATAAAATTATTTCATATGTGATTTTGTGCACCTACTGTTATATAGTTTGAAAAATGTTCTGATTTTCTGAATGAAAATACACCATCATATTTCAAATTTATGGTGAAAATTGAGAATTGAGAAAGTCCATAGTTAATAAATTGATGATTTTGAGTATACCCAGTTCAGTTATTTAAATCGGTTTGGAATAACACTAAAAATCTAAATTACAAGCTACTTCAATGTTTTTTTTCGTAGAAGTATTTTAAGATTTTATTAAATATTTATGAAATAGAGTTCGTCCTTTTCGAAGGACGTCAGTCATAAACCCTGCTAAGTCCCTTTTAAGGGACGGGCGCTTAGCCTAACACTACAGTACTGGTTTTTGTGTTACGTGTTTGCGTTCAAAGACAATCATCAAAGACTCGCTGTTTTCTTGTCTTTAGAAGGAAAACGAAAGTAATAAAAAAGGAAAGCCTACAATCAGACCACGATGACTCCTGTACTTAGAACCAGAGGTTCCATGCAAGACTTCACCGTGTGACTCCCTATCCGCTATAACTACATTACATCTTACCGAAAAATTACGTAAATCCTAAATTATTCAATATTGGTAGGTATAGAAAGTAATTGATAAAACTAGTTAAAAATCTAGTCAATCAGATTAATTATACAATTAATTTGATTATCAATCTAAAACACTATGATCTAAAAGTCCTTTAAATATAATGAGCTGAACATTGATATACAATGAGTTTTATTTTCACATGGATAAATATTGATACACTAATTGATTCAAGCAATATGAAACGAAAGGCCTTGAGAATACCATTAGATTACAGACACTAAGATGGGACTCCTAGTAGAAATGCGCTTCTTAGAGCTACGTGCGCCTACCAAACTATAATCAAAACAAAATAAAGTGGAGAACATTACTGAAAATACATAATATTTTAAAAAGTATCCAAGTCCTCCCTAATCCTAATCAGGGTCTAATCCTGGCTAACTTAAATCCTTGCTACTTTCTAAACATATGAGCGAACTCATTTGTTATTTTAAAACTAATCATTGCTATTTTTGTTGAATGCGCGTAGTTGATTTTTCTGACATTTCTTATACTCCTATAGAAAGCTGCGTTGACATTGCCGCCTCTTAAATCTAAATAGAGGTGTTTTATAACCCCATTTCTACATGAACAAACGTGGTACCTGTACTAGTTTGATTCATATTTTGTTGTAACATAACAACGACACAAGAGAAAAAGGATTACCTAAACACGTCAGTGAAATTTAATGTGCTCCGAAGTTTAGTAAAAAAAGGGGGATTTTTAGAAAAATAAATAAGAATCTTGTATTCCTTTCAAATAAATAAAACACACAAACAATAAGATGAAAGCAATTAGACGACAAGAATGTTGGAAGAATTACTGAATTAAATGACAGGATGAATAAAACAAGTGTACATTTGTTGAAGTAAAATACAGTCCAGTGGTGACTCGCCATCGCTTCTTATCCTCATTCCAGACCGTTCTTCTTGATCAGGTTCTCAATCTGGCGTTGTTTCATTTCCAGTTCCTTTCGGCCTGGCGGCGATTTCTTCAGCAAAGCCTTCAGTTTTTCAAAGTACGTGTCCAGAATACGTTCATTGTCCAAGTACTTCTCCATCATCTCGTCCACCATCTCTTGTTCGTCTTCAGGGCAGGGCTGAGCGATCTTTTCGCCTGAAACCAAAATGATAATATAAAAGAATATTAGATTAGAATTTAATAGTCTTTCTTACCATGCGAGTTACAGATATAAATGTAGTTTACATAGGAGGGGAGGAAAGCAGGTAGTATGTGGTGTACCAGTTACTTTTACAATAGATACATTAAGCAAAGATAAGAATGCTTGGAACCATGCTGGTCCTGCTCAATGGTATAATTTAGAGTATAGACAAAATCAAACTGTTTGCTAATTTAATTGTATAATTTATATTTTTGTTTCATTGATTTTACATTCTGAGATTACTTTAAACACACACTATATTATTACTTATTTAAATTTGAGGAAAATCATCTACTTTTACAATATTTTTAAATATGTGAGCACCATGTATCTATCACATAATTAATTTACCTGTCACTGCTTTATTTTTAATTCTTTTTACCTAATGTGGTATAACAATTTTATTCTAGATAAATTATATAATTATATGTGAAGAAGCCAACGGGCAATGGAGCGCAGCATAATAGGTGTCAAGCGCACAGACTTGGGAACACCACCCTGCGCTCCATAACTCAAGTAATGGATGTTGGAGAAAAAACAGCTAGGCTGAAATGGGAGTGGGCCGGACACGTCACGCGAATGCACCCGGAAAGATGGGCAAAGATCGTCCCTCACTGGACGCCTGAAGGAGCACATCGCCGTCGAGGTAGACCACGGCGAAAGTGGTATGACGATCCGACGAGGTTTGCAGGGCCAAGATGGCCAGAAATCGCTCAAGACAGGGAGGTTTGGAAGGAAAAAGGGGAGGCCTTTGCCCAGCAGTAGGACACAATATATGTAGATATTATTATATAATTAAATATTGTAAAACATTTTAAAAGAGTAACGGTGGAGTTTCTTGGCCATTCTTCTCCATACGAAACTACCTTTTATTTAGAAGGGGCTACTAGAATCTATTCTATTTTTTGTAAATTTTGATGTTCAAAAGTGCCTCTTATGTGCGTACTTATTTGAAATAAATGATTTGACTTTGACTTTGATTGTGCGAGAGCAAGGTAGATGCAAAATAAAAGTTACATTAAATACTAACCCAAAGCATTATATTCGGTGAGCGTGATACGAATAATCTCGTTCATCAGTTGCTGAAAAAGAAAAAATGGAAAATTGAATGACAGCAATTAGATTTCAGAGCATACATATAATTTATTGTAAGCTATCTATCGTCAATCATCGAAACGAAGTCTCTTTGTATTATCCTTAGTAAACTTTTAACTTATTTTTGTTTTATTTCAGACTTGGGGCTTGTATCACAATGTACGAATACATTTCAAAATGGGAAATAATATGTAAGAAATTAACCGTTGAAACATAATCGTATGTTGTGAAGCAAGACCAAGTACCTATTATATTTATATCCATCTTGCGCAGGCTTCTTTTCGCGCAAATTAAATCGCGATATTGTCTTTCGCACAAGTGTTTTTTCGTACAACTGGTTTTGAGCAATTGTCTTTCGCAATCATGTATTTCACGCAAGTGCCCTTTCGCGCATGCCTTTCCTGCTACACAACGCACAGCCTTACCCATTAAAGATAAAAAATAAATAGCAGAAAATATAGCAAACAAAGTATCGATAGAGCAAGAGCTAGTACAACAGGGTTGCTTGTATTATAAACTAACTAGCTGACCCGGCGAACTTCGTATCGCCTTAGAATTAAATAATGTAACAAAGTTCAATAGACACGTGGCACAATCTATTATCATAATAACGTTATTGTTGTTTTCCTCGGGAACAGCACTTTTTTCGGGATGAAAGGTACCCTATGTCCGTTTCTGTACATCTGACAACGTATATGCAAAATTTCAGGATGATCGATTCAGTGGTTTAGGCGTGAAAAGGTAAGAAACAAACAAACAAACTTACTTTCGCATTTATAATATTATTATTTATTAGTTATATTAGTTATTAGATAGGATTACAGTTTTCCTAGACAATGAACTACAGATTTTCTATAAGGGTCGTACTCACCGCTAGTATTTACTTAGCGGATTTGTTTTGCAATCATTTGCGAATGAAAGTGCGTTGCGTAAAAAAAAAATGCGTTGCTCGAGCAACGAATGTTTCGAGAACAATTTCGTAAAGCATTATGCTGCCGGTGAGTAGGTTTCTTTAGACTGGCAAATGATGATATGTTCGAATAAAAAAATACAAAAGTTAAATTCTTTCTTTCACGCATAGCCTAAACTGCTAGCTCTAGGAACATGAAATATCGCGGAAGATTTTTGAAAATTCATCCCATAAAGGATTTAAATAGACGATGAAGTTTTTCCAGGTTATGTTCGTAAGACTCTCGCACTGCCCAAACCGCTAAAGACAGAAATTTTAATTTTACACCGTAATTTTAGTTTAAAACGAAGGTGAGTGCTAAGAAAGGATTTTGCGAAGATCAACCCTGTGAAAAGGAGGAAGGGACTTTGTTTTTATCAAAAAAACTTATTTCTTGGGTGTAGAAACTTGAAACTTAGCTCAAATATTTCTTTAAGTAAATAATAAATTTTCCAAAACTACGCTTCAAATGGGCTGGAAGGGGTGTTGAAGCTCGTGGAGAAAAGTACGAAATCCGCGCGGACCAAGTCGCAGTCGAAGTGCTAGTTATAAATAGCTACGGTTGCATTGTCTTTTCACATTATAATGTCGGTCGCTTTTTTTCTTTTACTCTGCAAATAGATGGCGCTAGCTTACGGCCAATAACTCAAAAATATAAGGGCAGAACTCACACTCCCAGCAGAACTACATGATAACTAGAATATACTAAAATAATCAAAAAAGTATGACTGATTGAAATAAGTACTTACAGTGGCATCAGCGGTCTCAAAATCGAAGTTAACCATCTTCACCGGTTTTAGGAGACGCGTGTGAATCTGAAAAAAAACAAATAAAAGTTATTATTTTAACGATTTATTATTATTAGTTGGGGATGAATTTAGAGAGCAGTGGTGGCCCAGTGGTGACGACCGTGACTTACGAATCTAACGGTCCTGGGTTTCGAACCCTGACAGGCGCTTTACTTTGTGTAATTTGTTTCATCTCCACTGCTTTCAAAACGGTGAAGGAAAACATCGTGAGGAAACCGGCATGTCCTAGAACCAAAAATTCAAAGACATGTGACATCCACCAACCCGCACGGGGCTCGCGTGGTGGATTATGGCCCACTCCCTCTCACCGAGAAGAGGCCTGTGACATTATAGGCATATATGGGGATGAATTTTCGGAAATACTTCTTTACTTGTATAAGAAACTCTTGTGCATTATTTCATTCTTCTAGACTCAGCGGTTTAGATTGTGCGTTGTCTGTCAGTGAATTTAAGATTTTTATTAAGTAGATTCATATTGAATTTAAAAAGCGTCCATACAAAAAAAAATACAGCAGCCTATTTTATTTAAATTATTCTCCTCCAAACACCGAAATTTATTATTTAATATTTTAATAGTTGAGATCTATTGTCAAAACTAAGTTAGTAGCACTCTTTGATTCTTTGTCTCCCATCGTCAATCGACATCGATCCACTCGAGAGCCAATTACTGCAAAGGTGAATGTCCGCTAAAACTGCACACGCGTACTCATATTGCAATGCGTGGTCATCGGCGCCCATCTTGCATTTAACACTGACCACGCCTTCAAATGCCCATAGTGCAATGTAACCGATGACTATGCAAATTAACAAAATTATATAAAATATATCATCAGATTAGTATCTGGATACTATTTACAAAAGCTCACCCCCTCTGTCGGTGTCAATTTAGCGGAGGACATTCGTTGCTTAAACAAAGAATGGTAACAAAAATGTTTTGGGGTATATTGGCTAACAATGCGAACATTTTACACGAGACCTTACAACACTTTGACGACAAGTTTAACTAATCATAAATCGGATCACAATAAACTTAAGTTGAACACGAAAGGAGGAAAAAAAACCTCTTTTATTAATTTAATATGCTACCACCAAAATCCACTCATAATTCTCACAAAACTCTTCCATTCACATTTGTAAATCACTCAAAGACATAACACTTACTTGTTTGAAGAAGCTCTGAGAGGATAATTAATTGGTTGTCAATCAGGCGACCGATCCTTATCACAACTTTGGAGAACTGTGCCAGGCTGCTGCCGCTGCTGGGTGAGACGCGGCCTGCCAGGTCGATGAAATGACGCATGCGCCATGACGGGCAAACATTTTAAGGCTTGACGTTCAAAGCCTCGAAGTTGCTGTGAAACGACTTTCAGTTGCACGTTAGTTGCTGAAACACGAGATCGCCTTATTTGTGGACGTTTTGAAATTCCAAATACCAGGCCACACAAAAAGTATTGCGAAAAAAATTTTTAAATTTTAAAATTTTAAATGATTATTTGTAGGTAAATAGGTACGTTCCAATTTCAACATTTTCCACCACATTTTTTGCGAGCTAATTTAAATTATCGTGTCTCATTAAAAAATGGATCTGCGCCGGGAACATTTTCGCGCTATGATTTTTTACGATTTCAAGTGTCGCCTGAAACCGGACGAATCGTACGATAGACTTCAAATGGCATTCATGGATGAAGGCCCTTCTAAGGCAACCGTATATCGTTGGTATAACGAATTCAAGGGCGGTCGACTAACTTTGGGGGATGAAGAAAGAAGTGGTCGGCCTTTGACGGCTGTTACGGAAGAAGACGTGCTAGCAGTGAAAATTTTAATCCAAGACAATAGGCGAGTTACGTATCAAGAGATTCAGCACATACTGCAGGTTGGATCGGGAAGCCTTCACGAAATTCTACACGTGCATCTTCGCGCGAGGAGGTTAGGATCCACGCTGGGTGCCGCACAACCTCACCAATGCTCAGAAGCAGACCCGGGTGGAATGGTGCCGTGATATGATAAACAAATTTGAAGCAGGCTCATCTCGGCGAGTTAACGACATTATTACACGTCTTGGATTTATCAATACGATCTAGAAAGGAAGCGCCAGTCGACGATTTGGGTGTTTCAAAACGAATCAACGCCTATCAAAGTGAAGCGAACTAGAAGCGGGGGAAGATTTTAATCGCGAGCTTTTTCAATTTGACTGGCTACTTGGTGTCAATTCCTTTACGGAACCAAAGAAGCATCAACGCTGAATGATATACTACCAAATGCTTGGCAGAAGTTTTCTGTTGTGAGTAAGAAGCGACCAAACACAGGGCTCCGCGGGCTACTGCTCCACCACGACAACGCGCCTTCGCACACCGCGCGTAAAACGAGGGACTTCCTGGACAGCACGCCGGTCAAACTCCTGGATCACCCTCCTTACAGCCCTGACCTAGCACCGTGTGACTTCTTTTTATTCCCGACAATAAAAAATCTGCTCAAAGGGATACAATTTTCGTCGCCGGAAGATGTACTGTCAGCGTCCGAGCAGGCTGTAAACGAGGTGTCTGCAGCGGACTGGAAAAAGTGTTTCGAACTGGTTCAGACGCATGAAAATCTGTATGGAGGCTAGTGGAGAGTACTTTGCAAAAGATTTAATAAAAAATATTTACCTATAGAACATTTTATTTTTATTTTCGCAAAACTTTCTGAGTGTCCCACGTACATCATACATATTTAACATTGATGGCGTCTGTTGGTCCCATATGCGTTCCTAAACCATTCATCCGATTACAATAAAAATTTTGTATTGTGCGCACAGCCGCGAAGATACCGGGAACAAAGAACGTATGCATACTGGCTAGCTTGGATACTGGGCTCTTTTTCAGGAATAAAGTACCAAAGTTACATAAAACCTTATTCACCTACGTTAGAGTATGATGACTGGTGTTTCACCACCTCCGGACTCGTCACTAAGCTCCGCCCCGCCGCCGGAACCCAACCCCATCGAGAGTGCTGTGACACCGGCCGTGAACCTGTCGGTTTACTAAAGTTCATTTGGGTGGCTCTGTCACTATACGAATAGTATTCGATCCTACGATTTGTTCGCAATTACTTCGTTACTGTACATAACTATTTTACTGTGTGTCTGGTTGTATCGTGTACCTATAGTGTGTGATTAGCTAGTGTGATAAAATTGTTTGTGAAATTATAATCTGATTTGAACTGTAAACCGTTTTTCTATTGCGCAATAATCAACACTACCCACAGTACGCCCACAGTAGTTAAAAATGCCTGATAATAACGAGACACAAAACCGTCGTGTTTATTAGACTAATTAGTTTCGTTTGCACCATTAATGGTGCAAATGAAACTGCATTGATAGAATGGTCTCATCTGCAGCATTGAGAATGGTGCAAACGAAACCGTATTGATAGTATGGTCTCATCTGCACCATTGAGATGACACTATACTTACTATCAATGCGGTTGTAGGTATTTCCTCTTCGCATGTTCTAATATTATTTTCACTCCTCTTGCTCAAAAAGGCCGTCATTGTAGCGTACCAGAGCGAGGAAAAAATAACATTTCTTCCTCTAGGGGAAAAAGTGCTATTTTTGTCTGTTACCAACGAGCCTACAAAAACGAAAAAGTCTTTATTCATAAGTAGAATAATCATGGATAAAGACTCGACTTATTAGTGTTTCATAAAAAAGAAGAACATTTTATTTTTGAAAATGGAACTAAAAGCGGCGATCTCTTTGATAGAATGCGTGCATTGCGTTGTGGCTACAGAAGAAATTAAAGAAAGACATTGGAGCGAAATCTTTAGAATGTTTCTCTAATTGCAAATTGAATTGGTGACCGTAATGAATTTTACAATAGTAAAAATGTCATCATCTATTGAGAATGGAGACCCTAATTTGCAAATGGAAGAGAAAGGAAACTAGCCCACGACCATCGACATCAAGGGATGAGTCAACTCAGCTGATTCTCTATTCAGAACATTCGAACGAGAGACCCTCAAACCTGGAACTACGTGTATCTCCCACGTCTACCCCACAGACAACTCAATATTCATCTTCACAGAGTATTAAGTTTTCAGGAAAAACATCTCGTTAAGTATCCAGGATTGTACGAATTGTACATTTAATTTTTAATAAAATAAATTATTTAATATTGTACTGGATTATTTTATTTTCTCGCAATCGTAGTGAAAAACAGAGTGTATGTAAATATAGAAGAACTCATTCAAGTATCTCACGATATTGGTATACCTGGTCATATTGTAAAATGGCTTTATTATTTTTCAAACAATAAGACTGTATTTGTTAAATATAATAATAAATTGCATGGGGACCTAGGACTATCAACAAAGGCACAATGCAAGGGGCAACTTTGTCTCCTTTACTTTATAACTTGTATACTTCTGAAATATTAAAATATGTAGATGTACCAGATGTAAAAATCCTGCTATTTGCAGATGACTTGCTTATGTAATCTAGGGACATAAGTCGAGTAGCACGGGTAGGATTGTTTTGCTGTGAACGCGCAGTACAAGCCGTACCCGTACCTAATATGTATGTATAAGTGTATTAACACAGAACGCACACCTCAGAATTTATACACTGGTGTCGAGCGAAACAAAAACATATCACTTTCTAATTACGTATGACCTTGGGCGGTTCATAGGATTGCTAAAATTGATAGCGTTTTAATAAGTTCAAATAGCTCATAGTGTAACGTATAGGATAAAGAAACACTAGGTTCTAATCTCGATATGGGATTTTTTTTTTTTCAACAATTTTATCTTCACCTGTTCTTTTATTATTCGATAAATTAATAAACGAGAATAATTAATGTAATAATTGTTTTTATTATTATATAGTTAGTGAAATATGGGGTTAAGAATAAAAATCTTTTATAACTGATTACAAAATGTTTATTCGTTATAATTTTATAAAGTATAAATAAACTTCTAGTTTAGGACTTATTGTGGTTATAGCTTAAGTATTCATTTTCATTACGAAAAGAAGATTGAAACTAAACCTCAAAATAATCCTTATTACGAATATGCTACAATATAATTTTATTATTATTTACTATTTTTTATTTAATATACTTATATTTTTTTATTTTCTAATTCCTTGCTTTCCATCGCTGTATCGCAAAATATAAACGTTCTTGTTTATGATTTTCAATCAACTATGGTTTTTGAGCTGGTTTTTGTTTGCACGGCGAACGGTTCGTAAAGACGTGTCGAATAATAATTCGGCAAAATATCTCGTTGGTATATAACCAGTCGCTTTCGACTGGCAAGGCTACCCTCTTCCTTATTTAGTGACCCTCCGTCTCACAGAAGGTAATTTCTCTAAAACAAAAAAGAAGTACTGTTAGGCTACTAGCAAAATACGAATAAGTATTACCTATGATTTAGAAACAAAATTATAATGAAAAAAGAAATGCATAGATAATCATCACTTAAAATCTAGGACTTCGAAATTATAATTTTTTTATCTATTTAGACCTTATAATACGTTTCAAAAAATAACTACAAGGATCAGCAGTTCTATTTTAATAAAATAAATGTTTGAAAAAATAATTAACTCATATTCATAATACTCACATTAAGTTCGGTTTCATAAGATATTTGTGTTATATTAAGTCCACTTTTACGCAGCCCAATCATATTCGCTTTAATTTCAATATTCTGCATTTTAAAAGGAACTACAACACGGCTAATAGATAGAACACAGACACACGTCGCCAATAAACAACCAACCAACAACATTATAATATTTAATCGCGGTGAATGACTCGTATAACTTAACTGTCTACCTTATAATTTATTTATTTAGATATTTGTGGGTATAATCATAAAGTTTTACGAATTAAGCGCACAAGACGAACATGACAAGGAAATATAATTATAGTCAAAAGCGTGATTATTCGAAGTAATTATTAAAACATTAAAAAAACTATCATCGCGCGTGAGATTCGAACTCACGGATCGCTACGCAGAACGCACTTACCCAAATATGATAACCGCTAGGCTATCATTACATATACCGTAGCGGTTGAATTTATGAAATACAATCAGTTGCAAATGAATGTGAGTGTGTGTGTCTATAGTACAGAAATGACTCATTAAAAGAAGGTCGTAAGTAAAACCAAAGTGTCAATCTATTGCTTTGTGAATTTGCTACTCCACTTATGTCCCTTACTGTACAGTATAAATCAAAACATAGATATGGCCATGGCTAATATCAATAAGACTTTTTCTCAATTATATAGCTATTAGCATAATATGACTATGCTGTACAAAAGTATAGTGAGAAGCCATTTTGATTACAGCAGTTTAGCTTACATGAATGCCAATAGCACCTTGTTACGAAAATCAGATGTAATTCAAAATATGGGACTGAGACTTATTTGTGGTGCTATACGCTCCACACCTATTAATTCTTTAGAAGTTGAGACATGTATACCTCCCTTGACATTACGAAGGTTGTTGTTGGCTGAGAGATTTTTATAAAAAGTCATGGCATCAAATGATAATCCTTTACTTAAGAAACTAACAATACATCCTAAAATCTCACAGTCAATAAGCAATTGACTGTGAGATTTTATTATGGGTTAGATTATGGGTATTGAAGATAGAAACCAAAATACGTAATTAAAAGGTGATACCAATATCATTATTATGTGCATTTATGTGTACAATAAAGAACAAGAATGCTTTGTGATTATATGAAAAAAAAAATTGAAGCACTTGGTATTTAATAGATAAACAATAGGTGCTTTACATTTTTGTTACAAAAAAAAATAGAAATATCCAAAAAAACTGCAGAATATGATCTCAAACCAACAAAATATGAAATGTTTCATTATCGTCACAAAGGCATACCACCAATTAGTACCTGTACTCGCTCACAGATGGCGTTATACTAAAAAAAAACTAAGAAAAATCCCCACCCTATAAACCTTACTTTGACCAGTTTTCGCACGATCCTGACTCCTGAAATTTATTCATTTATAAACTATAAAATACGACGATTATAATGATATAACAATCATTACTGAACATTTTCTTTGACTAACTAGACAATCGCCCAGTGCTCCACCAGACATGTCCATTCTGGGGGTTCTTTTTTCATATAATTTAACCTGGAATAATTACATAAAACATATATTATAATTAGTAAAGCAAATAAAGCTTATAATGTCCTGAAATCTCTGTCTGATATACCCGTATGTCTATATGTATACCCAAAAATTTTGTTATTGTTGTACAAATCATTAGTTCGTCGTCATTTTGAATATAGTTTCTATTGCTTTGCTGCAGATGTTAAAATTGTAAATAATTTAGACATTCTTCAAAATAAATGTTAGCGTGTAATAACTGGGGCATTCAAAAGTACTCTTATCAATGCAATGCAGATTGATTGTATTGTACCAGTGTGCTCGATAGATGGCGTTGTGCAAATGACGCGGTTTTCTGAATCACGGTGTTAAGACTTTCCGCAGGATAGTGACCCTCATTCATGCAACGTGTTAGGGTCGTGTTAGGTTGGTCGTTCGTTTCTAAAAAAATCGTTCGTAGACCACATGTGACTGTTCCTAAATTACCCTAGGCTGATAAAATTTTCGTTTTTCCTAATTATGTTAAATATTAGCGTTTAGGTCGGTTCCCCCTGTAGTTGAATTAATAATATTGAATTTAATTGGGTATTCTCTTCGCTTCGTTGAGTTAACTCGGGAAAAAAAATCGATCGAACTGGTCGAAGTTCTGTGCTGGGGGCTTACCACCAGCTCTTATAGCAGGGCAGAAGTAGAACTGCATTGCTTTTTTGTACTATGATGTCATATTAGCGGGCCTGCTACGTTGACGTTTAGAAAAACTGTTCACCTTGTTTTTTGTATAGAATTTCATACCATGACGTGCTAATTGTCGCCGCAAAACGACTAATTGAACGTCTGTAACGTCAATATAAGCCATCTTGAATAAGTTACTACTAGAGCAACTTTTTCAACATTGTTTGAACAGCTAAGTACACAAGACAAGAATCGAATCGAAGTATCGGAAGTATCGAGTATAGGAGTTGAATCGATGAGGTTGTGAAGTCGTGGATATATCATGACTGCCTATATCAACATTTTTTTATTATTACCTACCTACTCTAATTTTTAGATGTGTGACGAGTACGAAATTTTTGAATATTTGGAGACTGAATATCAAATAGATGAAAGAAACCGACGGCGTCGCACTAGGGAATTAAACGACCCTTTTGAGTTGAATGAAAGGGAATTTATTAATCAATATAAGTAAGAGCATATAATATAACCTTTAATAGAAATCAATAACTAAGACACGCTAGGAAGGTCCAATGTAAACTAAATTCCACTAAAATACGATTATTTTTTAAATTAAAGGTTATCGAAAGATTTAGTCCATGGTTTGTGTGAGGATTGGAACCTATAATGAAAACAAATCCTCAGAGGTCTAGTGATTTAAGCATAGATACAAAGGTACAGAGGATACAGAGTGGGTTTAAACAATAAAACTGTTGTAAACGCACGTAAACTTTTATTTATAGAGGTTGCGCTGCGGAGTAGCCTTCCCGGCGAAACCACCACGATTTACATATAGTATCAAATTATTCTATAACAATTCTATATTGAAATAGTACCCCCAAATCTTCAATCTAATTTAAATAAACGAACAAAACGGTGCCTCAAACGTACTTTTCGAAAAAGTCGCTAAGCGCCTAGATTAAAGTTCTTAGCAAATTATTTTCACATTATTTTTAAAAATATATAGTTATTCGCAGTAAATATATAAAAGTTCCCCAAATTGCAGCCGAACGGAATGCAAATAAGTTAAGGTACCTATTTAAAGTTAGTAATTACGTCACAAAGAGTGATGCTTATTTTGGTACCCCCCTCCCAATAGCCATGTGCAATACGCCGCTGGATAGCTCTTTTTAAACTGTATAGAAGTTACTATGGCGTCTAATTTCAAATACTTGTCCTAACGTTTTTCTAGCTGATTTTACCATGTTGCTAAAATCTGTGAATGCACGTAGGAATTACTCACAATAAGGACAAAGGACAGTGTCATAAGAACGTGTTTCTGTAGCTACAACGGTACTATATCATTGATTCCTATTGAAGCGGGTTCCAGCTTCCATACATTTCGTGTAATCATCCTTTTAACATAAAAATTGTGATAAGATATTATTTATACAATGAAAAAAGTAGTTACCAATTTTATATTTGCAGATTTTATGAAATTTTTGATATCCCAGGCGTAATAGGTTGCATTGATGGGACTCATGTAGGCATAGTAAGGCCTAATGAACATGAAGAGAGGTATTTTTTAGTGATGGATTAATTAGCATTAGCATTCATTATTAGCATGCGAATGCTTATTTAGCATTTAGCAAATGAAATGTAGTTGCGAAATTCTGTGAAGTGCGAAGTGAATTCATCGCTTCGTATTTCGTTCATACTATTGATGCACGATAATGCCGCGGCACTCAGCGAGACAGCGCCACAGCGGCAGCGTGCGCTCTTCGTCGCACCCACGGGAATACTACATCTATCTGTTTCACGTGACCCTGACTTTTAGCAGGTGCATTTGATGCGAAGAATGGTTTGGTATGTGTACGCTGGTAATGCAGCTCGAGCCTTTTATCAACATTGTGAGGTCATACTAGGGAGATCACCAGCCCAGGATGCTCCAACTAGGGAGGCACTAGAACTCTACAGATTATTAAACTTCACTGCTCTGACTATGCTGCGGGCAACCACAAAGACCCCTGCACAGATGATAACAGGTTTTCTCAAACGCCAGTATAAGGCCAATGTCTCCACATTCACGTCTCCCACTTTGGGGGAGAAGTTTGTCACAAAGACAAGACCCCCAATCTCCAGTATGTTTGCAAAACTTGTGTTAATGAGCACCAAGGATGATCGTGATGTCAAGGCTTATCTAGATGCCTCCGTACTTACCCACACCTCTTGGAACGGACTTGGAATTCTTCAGATGATATTTGACATCTGTCAATTCTTCGGAAAGTCCTGGGTCGAACTTTATCACATAACGCTTATCTCCAGCACAGCTCATTCCTGGAGGGCTATCATAAACTTTCTGAAGACCTACCAAACCATGGGGAATCCTGACATGACGGTGCCCTGGTCCAGGGTTATAGATGATGCCTACTTCATGAAGATGGGTCCGAGGGATCACCCCACACTGGCGGCACTCCTAGCAAAAAGCCTGGAATATTCTCAGGGTGATGAAGGTGGATTAGATCAAGCGGCATGGGTACAGAGGCATCACAAGATAGTGGACAGATGTGCCCCCGGAGCGGAGCATATTCTTGGTATACTGAATCAAGAAAATGTAACCGTCACAGCGGGCTCCAAGGAATCTCACACTCTGGCCCAAATCATGAATAAGAGAACCACAACCGTCCGGATCGATGACAAGCCCCAACCCTCCTCCAGCAGATATGATGATATCTAAGTCTCATCTTTCAACGCCCATCCCGTCCAGCCTCTCATCCCGGCCCCATCCGCCCAGCCACTCCTCTCTCCCCTTTACCGGGCAGGGGCAATTAGATAATATAAAAAACCAATAGGACTCATGACTAATAGAACAATAAAAACAATGCCATCTTTATATAAGAACTTTTTTGTATAAACAGATGAGCGATTTTTTGACATTTTTATTAAAAAGCCTACATTTCATCATCACCACCAGGCCCTTTAGACACAGCCCCTCACTTCCCGAAAACCATCATCATCCTCTAGCTTCTCTGTCGGAGTAATTCTGTTCGTGTTTGGTGTAACGATTATTGCAAAAAACATGAGTCAATCCAAGAGTCCTTTACATTCCGAAGATGAGATCTCTGACATAGAAGATATGCCAGACATTGATGATATATCCCCAACCTTAACCGGACAATCCGTCCTTCCTGCATTACAAGTGCAGTCAGCCAAAGATGTATTAAATCAGATGATGACCACCAACTACCATGGAACCAATCCCCTCATCCTCCCAGCCAGATCCACCAATAATTATGAGCAGGGATATGATCCCTCCGATGACCCAGGGATATCAACATGCAACCCTCTAAATTGTCATGATCTGACCACTTTCCATGTCTTAGCAGATATTATAAGGGAGGAAGATGACCCCATGGCTGAACCCTTACTCCATGCATTAAAAGATGCGAGTCATATCAATCTGACCGACAAGACACTACTAATAAACGAGTTCAAGCTTTTTACAAGGATGGCCTCATTAGATTGGAGCATAATCAAGAAGAAGATTGAATTAGCCTGTCTCCAGGGGTACAATGTTTTATATCACACACTATCAGGAATGAATTCTGTCTACCAACTTTAACATGCTAAAGCATTAAGCTCCACCGTGGGGACCCTAGGCACTCTGGTTGATCAATTCAAACTACATACAGGCTCCCTAAGGAAACAGTCACGAGATGGATAGGACATTTCAGGAAGACCTCACCCGTCAACTCAACAGTCAAACCAAAGGGATGGCCGAGTTTTCCGAGAAATTAGAATCAAAAACCTTAGAAATGTCTCGTCCTTGTTTCAAAAGAACACCAGCCTCCACTGCATCCCCTACCGTTGATTCCATAAGCTCCCATCAGTCAATTGTTCCTGGAAAGATCTCTATAATACCTCAATCCACCTTCCAGTCTGGGTTGATAAAGGTAACATTCGGAATCAATGGAGACATCAACGTCTTCCCGCTATCCGCTAGAGCGAAGCCTCTTGTTTCCCTTCTCGACTTGAACATCTCTGCCAAAGGGCTAATGGGGATCTTGAATCAAGATCTTACACTGCTGTTGTCCAAACTCTTAATGTACCCCTCATTTGTTGGGGACTTCAACAAATTAGCAACCAAGATGGAAAAGATAGATCTGTTAAGGCAGACATTTGGATCCATCCCAGATAGAGACGACCAATGGACCCACTACCCTACTCAAGGATGACCAAATCAAAATCATCAACAGATCTGACACAATCACGTCGGGGTCACCAGTTTAGTAATGTGAAGAAGTAAAACAATCAGAAGGAGTAAAACTTAGAATTATAATAATATCAAATAAAAGAAACTTAAAATAAAACATTTCTTATATCCGTTTGACAATCAACAGTAAAGTATCTCCATAGCAACCGACAGATTAAAATATGAATGATCTATGGTAATGACATGTATCCTACAGTGGTTAAGCAATTATTATCTTATTATCTTTGATTTGTTCGCACTTAGGGTCGTATATTGTATGAATGCGTGTGATCGTTTAATTCGTTAAAATTATCAGCAGAGTGATGCGAAGAAAGGGATTAGGCAAATTATTACCTTATAATCTTTGATTTGCTCGTATTTAAGGTCGTATATTGAATAATAATTTGTGTGACAAGTGTGTGGCGCGCGTCGTATTGTAATTTATTGTGTCAAAGTTCAGTACGTTTTGGCAAGTGATAGTGAGTGAGAGTTTAGTTTTTTAAATTACACTCTTTCGTTACGCTTATTAATGTACTTAAATTGATAAGTGTGAACTCATTAGGTACCTATCTGTAAATAATAGTAGGTACCTAGTTAAAAGTAGTGAGAAGTGGTTGTGTATAAAAGTGTAAATAATAATTTTAGGTTGGAGATAAACCCGGTACTGTTCCTTATTAAAGTTAAATGTTATAAGTAAATTAGTAAATTAGTTATTAGAATTGTTATTTTTTATTTTGGTACTTTTGATTTCTTTGTTATGAACGATATTTTTTTAATTATAGAATAAAAAATTGGTCATGTTAATTATTAAATAAACATAATTAACACCCCTTCTTACCCTTCAGTTATGTTTTATTTCCCTTTGCTACAGCCAGTATCATGGGACCAATAAACCCCTAGAGAATATTCAGGAGTGCAATCGTCTTAATACCTAAACAAACGTGGGCCCAGTTGCCCCCTAGGTGGAATCGGTCCCTGGTCCCAGTTTCGAAGTGGGACGAGTTGACTCCTAACGAAATTAGAAAGGTGTAACTGGTCCCTGGTCCCAGTTTCGAAGTGGGACGAGTTGACCCCTAACGAAATTACAAAGGGGCAACTGGTCCGTGGTCCCAGTTTTGAAGTGGACGAGTTGCCCCCTAACCCTTTGTATTACCTATACAAATATTTTAGTGTAAGTAGGTACTTATAGGTAAATAAACTTTTGGACGTGAAAATGTCTCACCGAACTAACCCTATTTGGGATTATTTTTCAAATGTTGCTGGAGAAAATAAAATTGCTAACTGTAATCAGTGCTCTAAAAACCTTTCATATCGAACATCAATCACCAATTTAAAAACCCATCTAAAACTAAAACACATTGGCCATTACAATAGCTTTTTAGCCGAAAGTGAACCGACTCGGTCCCGTTCGGTACAAGTGCGTCAGCTGCAGAATGCTGATGCACCTGCACCTTCGCAACCAGTTCAACCGGGATCTATGCCGTCTACATCAGCGCACCAGGAGTACTATGTTGGGGAATCCCGACAGGAAAACACTGCTACCAGAACCGGGACCCAAAGAAATATTTTAGAATATGCACGACTTCGAAGACCTTTACGTACCGAAGAAAAAAAGCATATAGATGCCATGTTTTTGAAGCTCATTGCAAGAACGTACCAACCGTTCTATATCGTTGATGAACCTGATTTTGTAGAATTTGTAGAGGCGTTAAACCCTAATTATGTTTTACCGGGGCGTAAAGTGTTATCAGAAAGGCTAATACCATTTTTATATCATATATACAGATGTTTAGAAGACCAGAAAAGAATGTTGCGTCAGGAAGCAGTAACAATTTGTCTAACTACCGATTGCTGGACGTCTGTTTCAATGGACGCTTTTATAGGTGTCACTGCTCATTTTATTAACCATGAGTTTGAATTTAAATCCGTGGTGCTGAAATGCAGTGTAATGCATGGTGGACATACAAGTCAAAATCTTGCATCAGTTTTAAGAAACACGTGTATGGAATGGGGTATATTAGATAAGATTAATTTTTGTGTAACGGATAATGCTGCGAATATAGTCGGAGCAATCAATATTTTAGGCTGGACACATTGTGGCTGCATGGCTCATAAGCTGAACCTCACTTTGCAGCACCCGTTAAGAATATTATCCGACACTTTAAAAAAAGTAAAGAAAATAGTGACGTACTATCGAGCTAGCTACAAGGCCAAAGAAAAGCTTATGGAGTACCAAGTCAAAGTACAAGGCGCTAGCCAACCTTTGGTCCTGATCAATTCAGTGCCAACAAGATGGAACTCCACCTATTTTATGATAGAACGCTTTATCCATCTTCAAGATGCGGTCAAAGCAACGACACCAATTCTCGACGTAGATTTACATATAATATACAGGTGAAGAGTGGACCGCGCTTAGACAGCTCTGCAAAGTATTAAAACCATTTGATGAAGCGACGAAAGAACTAAGTGCAGAAAAATATGTGTGCGCTTATTGTGCACAATATTGGACCCGAGGTACAAAATATCAATGTTCATTGACGAAAGTGCAGCTGAAAGAGCCAAGTCCAACCTAGTGACAAAGGTCTATAATCTCATGACAGACGAGACAGGGCTAGCTCCTTTAGCTACCGCGGAACCTCAGTCAAGCAGGGAGGACAACGAGGAAATTAGTTTGTGTTTGTGGAGAAGTTTGTGGAGAAAAAGAAATTTAATCTTAGAAAAAAAAAGGGTTAACCCTAACCAAAATCTTTTTCAAACCGCTCAACGGGAAGTAGAATTGTACCTACAAGATGAGTTTGTACAAAATAGCTGTGACCCTTGCGAGTGGTGGCGATCCAGCGGCCGATACAAATATCCGCATCTCGGCAAATTGTTTACTACAAACTGCAACATAGTCGCAACTTCAGTGCCCAGTGAGACTTTTTTCAAAAGCTGGTTACACCTTGTCAGAGAGAAGAACAAGGCTTTCTGTCGAAAAAACCGAACAGTTGGTATTTTTAAATTTCAATTTGAAAAATTCCGACTACAAAAAACTAATGCTTTAAATGAATGTTGAGTAAATTTGTAAATAATGTACATTATATGTAAAAACTAAATCATGTAAATACGATCAAGTGAACTTATAAATACGCCAGTTTATAACATTTTACTGCCAGTCCTAAGCCTGGATAAAGTATGAAGGAAAGTTCACAAAATCTTAAACAACAAAAGGTTTTAAATTGTCAAATATTTTTAATTATAATAATATGATCAATATCATAATCACAACACAATGCAAGTGTACTAGCAGAAATAAAACGTTATCGGCGAGCAAACTAAACGCACGCTTCATAAGGCGAACGCGCTCTTAATAATTCGTATAATAACAAAATTCATATAATTATTTATTGTCAATTATCGTTATATTAGCAAATAGCATAGCAATAGCAATTAACATGCTAAGACTCGAGAATTACATCACTAGTATTTTTGTAGGAAACATTACCACTCTTTGAATGTCCAATTAGTAAGTGAATTTTATTTCTCATATATAAGTCCTTAAATTACTTTAAAAAATCGTTTATTTCAGGTTTCTCCTTAACAAAAAAATATTCAAATTTACAACTAATTATTTCCAGATTTGTAATGCTGACATGGAAATAATTAGTGTAGATGCTAGTTATCCAGGATCCAATCATGATTCCTTCATTTGGTCCAATCATCCTCTGAGACCTCACTTGGAGAACCCAAATACCACAGAGGATTTGTGGCTTTTAGGTAAAATATACAATGTTATAATGTTTAATAATAAAAGCAGGTAATTATCAAAGAAAAAGAATTATGCTTATGAACATAAATAGAATAGAATAAGTAAGGTCTATGTAAATTATATATATATATAATAACTCATATATATTTGTTTACAAGTTTGGCAAATAAATTGCAAAGCAGGGTAGATAATTATATTATTTATTGCAAACCAACATAAAAACTGTTAAGTTACAAGAAAAACAGAGTGTAAATCAGTGCACAATGGGCGGTCTTATCTCTTATAATTATAATGATACATTTAAAGTTTTGCCAAAATATTATTTATTACAATATGTAATGAAATTAGTCAAAGATAAAAAAATAAGAACAATAAAGCCTCATATGGCTTTGGCTATGCTTAAATTGAATTTAAACATTAAAAAAGAACTACATTCAATAAGTTTACCTATATACATATTATCCTTACAATTAAAAATTTAATATTAACGCTGAATAATAATAGTACCTAAGGTGTAATATTTTTATTTGTTTATTACAGGAGATTCTGTGTATCCACTCAGAAAAACTATGATGACACCAATTTTGAATGCTGAACCAGAACCTCCAGAAGCCTATTACACTGAGAAACATGTCCAGGCCCGGAACATAATAGAGAGGACCATAAGTGTACTAAAGGCTCTGTTTAGACGCTTACTAGTCCATAGAGTGCTACATTACCAACCACACGTAGCTGGCTGTATTACAAATGCATGTGTATTACACAACATTTGTAATGCAGCACATTTACCAATACCAGAACTCGCAGAAGCTGAAGTGCAGCAAGAAGCCTTCATGCAACATGTGAATATGCATAAGATCCAGCTGGTCGACGCAACAGAGCATTGCAGATTGGTGTTGCTACAAGGCAGGATCTCGTTGCACGCCTCTGGCAACTACGTTAGAGTCTGAAAGAGATAGGTAGTAAAATTCTGGTTGGTTACGTTGGCTGTTTTTACTAATGTAATGATGTGGGTAATTTGACATATTAATTCATTAATGACATTATCTAAGGGTATAAAGGTAAAATTTCATATAGTTATGATAATTCGTTTGTTAGTTATCCTTTGTCACGAGTGAATTTAAAAGAGGCAGAGAGAGTATTAAAGATGACACTCGCTCGGACGGCCCGGCCTCTACGGAAGAAAAGCGCGAAAGTGTGAAATTTCTGCTTTAATATTATGGCCCGCCAAATAACGCCTCGCCAATTGGAGCTCCTAGATTTTCTGGAGGAGCACCAGTCATTGGCGTTGGGCAAGGTGAGAGGCAGGGAGGGCAATGCCCTGTCCAAGAGGCTTTGGAGACAGTGCGCCGATATTTTGAATGCCGATGCCGGTGGACTGCCCAAATCTGGGCCGGAGTGGAAGAAGGTAAGTAACTTATTGTATCCACTAGCTGTGCTCGCATGAGAGTCGGAAAACAACAAATAGGTACATCATTTATTTTGTTTGCAGTACTACAACCAGTACAAAAGCCAGACGAAGGCCAAACTGAGGCAAATAAAGGAGGGCCGAACAAGGACTGGTGGTGGGCCAGCACCCCAAGTTTCGTTGTTCCCCCTAGAAGAGCGCCTGATCAGCATCGTGGGTGGAAGCAGTTCGCCTTTACCAGTCAGGCAGAACCCACTGGATGCTCTGGTAAAAACTGTTGATAAGTTATAGGTAGATTTTTTGGTGGTCTTCACATATTGAACATCATTTTTTGCCTGTAATCCTAAAAGTTATTGAATGTATGATTTATTTGACTAGTCCTTCGAGCCGGCAACTGTTGGTAGTGGTGGAGATGATATATTCATTGTGCAGCAGGATGCCGAGCTGCCTACAGGGAGACAGATAGATATAGAGTGAGTTTACAGTGAAGTTTAACATCACAAAACTAAACAATAAGTAGGTACCTACCTACTATAATTATGTGTTTATAATAAAAAACCATTACTTTTTAGATATATAGAAGAAGTTCTTACTGACGCTGCCAGCTGTTCTGAGTAAGTTGACCCAAGAATTTAAATTTATTATTATTACATAGATCAAGATTAACGATCCCTGTCTTTTTACTGTAGAAATGGAGTAGCTGGGCAAAGTCGGGAACCAGTAAGGTGAACAGTTTTTATTTGTCTTACACAAATTATTCAAAATCATCAGAAAATCAAATAATATTAAGTATAAGTAGGTATAATAAACATTTTTAGGGACCGAAACCCCTCTGAGTAAGTTAACCCAAGTAGGTACTTAAATTTATTATTATTCGACACTTAGGTACATAGTTCAAGATTATATCTAAAACGATCTGTCTTTTTTCTGTAGAAATGGAGTAGCTGGGAAAAGTCGGGAACCAGTAAGGTGAACAGTTTTTGTTTTAAGTCTTACACAAATTATTCAAAATCATCACAAAATCAAAATAATAATATAGGTATAATAAACATTTTTAGGGACCGACACCATCCGAAGCGTCGCCGTCGTCCTCGTCGCTCGTCTTCCCCCAAAGGTTAAGAAATACCTTTTTATTACAAGCTTTATACCTAATATTATTAACTTGCTTCTTTTAAATTATATCATAATTATTTCAACCGAAAAACGTCAACTGCTGGACATAGGCTGCCCTCCAGCACTACTTCTTTTAAATACTTAATGTATATTGTATTATTGTGGATTGGTTGACTATTGATAATAATGCAACTGTTAATTACTGGTTTTAGATGGCAAAGAATTTGAAGGGGCCCAACAGCATCTCCTAAAAATAGAGCAGTCTCGAATAGAGGTCGATAGAGTGTTGGCACGAGCCATGAACAGGCATGCCTCTGCTATGGAGGAAATAGCAGGGGCTGCAAACCGTTTTGTCGGCCTCTATGAGGAGACTCTTCGGCTGCGACGACGTACCGCAAGTGTAAGTATATAAGCGAATAATAATTAGAAAATCTTGTCGCACCAGAATTTTTTGTAAAAAAATTGTTTGTTTTAGAATTCAAGCATCAGCAGATTGTCTTACCGCGGTTGACAGATTTACGCGTTGGCCCGAAGCGTGGCCTATGACATCTATCACGGCTGAAGAAGTGGCAGACACGCTGGTGACTGGTTGGATATCCCGTTTCGGGGTGCCAAGTACGGTGACGACCGACCAGGGTCGCCAGTTTGAATCTGCCCTGTTTCGGCGCCTTATGCGGATTCGCACAACCAGTTACCAACAACCAGTTACCAGTAACAAAGCGGATTCGCACAACCAGTTACCACCCGTGCGCAAATGGCATGGTAGAACGCATGCACCGCCAACTAAAAGCTTCTTTAATGTGCCATCCCCAAACGTGGAGCAAGGCACTTCCACTGGTACTCCTTGGCATGAGAACTGCCCTCAAAGAGGACCTGAACACCTCGTCCGCTGAGCTAGTCTATGGAGAACCTCTTCGACTTCCTGGAAAACTTATTATGCCAGCGGAAGAACCCAGGAGCCCAAACGACATCACGGATTTTGTCACGGAGTTGAGGAGCCGGATGGAAATTTTACGTCCAATACCAGCCTCACGACACGCTCGACCGTCAACCTTCGTGTTCAAAGATTTAGCGACGACACTGTTCGACGGCCTCTGTAACCTCCATACACTAGGCCATACCGTATCCTAAGGAGAAGGGACAAAACCCTTACCTTGGAGATGAACGGAAGAGAGGCTACGGTCAGCACAGACCGTGTTAAGCCAGCATACCTGGACGCTGAACTAGTTTCCTCACCACCTGTTTCAGTTCCCATTCCAGATTCTCCGCCCACATACCCAACTCCCTCCACGCCAACTACTCCATTCCCTTCAGAAACTGTCACCACCAGAGCTGGCAGACAGGTTAAATTTAGGGACATTCTAGATTTATAATTTTTATATTATATTGTTTTATTTTTTCTGTGTATACCTTGTATTTTTCCGTGGGGGGGTGGTGTGGCGAACCATACTAATTGTCTATGGTTCCCACTACGACGTATTATATAGACAACACTGGGTGATCGAGAGGCATTGTCTATGACACCTTGAATTCGCTACCTGGTCGGTCTGAATTTGAATGTAAAGATAAAAACCAGATATTCCTCTCCATAGGACTGATTGACACATTTGTTATTGCCTAGTACCTATTAAGTAAACGTGTATTCCTTCCTCACTTGGATACATTACTGTGCTGTGAGATAATTAATATACATCTGCAAGAACTGGATTGAGTTTTATTCGTATAAACGGCGCCAGAACGCGCCTAAACTCTATTGCTTTAAAGCGGTTTTGATTATGGGCAATCTCCTTTGTCGAAAGCAGAATATTTAATGCTATTGCAATATACGAGTATGCACGAAAATGAACGCTACAACGTTGCGGAAACACGTAGTGCCAAGGCATTACTAGCATCACGGGAAGCATATTATGTTGACACAGCTGTAGATACGTAGAAGTTAAGCGAGAAGGAAACTCATGCACCGTTAAATGCAGGGGTTCACATCGGTGTCGAGACAACGATGATATACCTGGGTCTCGCCCTCGACAGCCGGTCGAACTTCGTCGAACACTTCCGAAGTTTGGCCTCCAAACTGAAACGGACAGGAGCCGCCTTCAAACGGCCCTTGCTCAACCTGAGGGGGCCAAACGCCTCCTGCCGTCCTGCCGGAGGCTTTACGCGGGGGTCGTGCGGTCCATGGCCCTATATGGGGCCCCAGTGTGGGCGCGTTCACTGCGGCGGGCGGCGAGCCGCCCACTATCTGAACGCGCCCCAAAAGGTGGTAGCCGTTAGGCTGATCAGGGGATACCGCACGATCTCTGGCAAGGCGGCAAGCCTCCTTGCCGGACTGCCGCCATGGGATCTGGAGGCGATAGTCCTTGCGCGCCTGTATGAGTGGCGCGTGGAAGCACTACGCCGGGGGGAAACTCCGCTTTCGCGGCAGGCGGAGCGGACGGACCTCCGGCGCGATCACATGGTGGCATGGAAAGAGCTACTTTCGCAAGACGACTCCCGGCCACCGTAGGCGCGGGCCTGCGGACGGAGAGTAATGGGTAGCTCACCGTCCGATCAGGCCAGTGCCGGACGGCGCGTATGTGTTCAACGCGCGCCTCAAAGATATGTCACCATAAGGGAAGGGGCCCGTCAGGGCCGAAGCCTGCCGGGGTAGCGGGATTGTCCGAAAGGGTTACCGCTACCCCGGAACATAAAGGGCTAAGGAAGGAACACGGGTGGGTTTTAGTCAGTAAGTCTGACACTCCCTTCCGCTCCACCCAGAGCGGGAGGAGTCATTTGATGATTACCAAACCACAAACAAAAAAGGGAGAGTAACAGCGTCCCGGATTTATGAAGCTATTCACTGTAAAACAGACAATGGTGCTTTAGTTCAAAGCATTCTAGGAGGTTACAAGGTGCCAGAAACGAAAGCTATCAAAAGGGGCAAAGCATTAGAAAAAGAAGTACTCGAGGATTTAGAAAAAGAATTTGGAGCAATTCAACACACAGGGTTGATTTTAATATCCCCTATCATTGGAGTGTTCACCTGATGGGATTTGTATGGTCTTTGTGATTGAAATAAAATACCCTATAAGTGATAAAACAGACCACTCCCTCTCATCGAGAGGAGGCCTGTTTTCTAGCAGGTAGAAAGTTACTATAGGTACATTTACTATTGTATATAATACCTGTCTTTTATATTTCAGGCATCCAGAGGCTCGGAGTCTGATAACCCAATGCCCAATTATTATGAAGATATGTTTGCGAACATCGATGTATTTGACACGGAGGAGGAAATGTATGATGTCGAGGACCCTGGCTTCCCTCCAGACGTTTTCGAAGAGTCTGACGACGACTGGGATGATCCAATTTTCGACACACATCGACAATGAAGAAAGACAAAAAAGGCCATTCAACATCATTGTCAGCGTTGATATTGAAGAAGTCTCGGACCCCAAAACTGCAACGGTCAGTATTATGTCATATATTGTTTTCATTATTACCATTCTAGACCCTAGGAATTATGTACACCATTTCAGTATGTACTTGATCAGTACCAGTCTGAGTCATTAGGGAAAGCAACTGCAAGGATTATTAATTGTCCAATCTTTTGCAGCAAGCTATACAGGGTGAATTTTTCAAGTGGGCGTGGATGGCCAAATTCGAAACTATGAGGAATAGCGAAAAGTACACAAAGGACTCTCGTGCTCGATTTTGATGAAAACTAAAATTTTGGATTTTTGAACAATCAATATTTCTAGCCAGGAATCGAACCCGTTGATTTTGATAAAAAAAAAACACTGTATTATTACACCATTCGATAGTGTCCCTAATAAAGATCAAATTCGGGGAAGTAATGACATATGGCAAACTAAAGAAAGTTATTGTACTGATTGTTTATAGGTATGAAATCAATTTCCTATGGATGTAACAACATCCTTAGGAAATGGATTTCATACCTACACACATCAAAAGTGTCTAGGGATCAAGCATTTTTATGCGGATTTCTTGAGATTGAGATGTGGCTTTGTAATAAATTTATGATTTTATAAATTTATATGGATCCTTTTTGGTGCATTTCATAATTTGAATCAGGAACTGTGAATCAAATTCGAGTAAAAGATGAAAATCAGCTGTCAATATTTTCCCTATAAAAACATACAACGCATTGAAGACATTATTAGTGCTACTGTTTCCCTACTACTGATTAAAACCAACGTTATTATGGAGCGGCGACGTCATTTAAGCAGGGAAGAAATGCTCAGAGCCGTGGGAATGATAGAAGCTGGTTCCCGGCAACGTACTGTGGCTTTAGCTCTGAATACAAGTCAGAGTGTTATCAGTCGACTTTGGACACGTTACCGAAGCACTGGTACCGTGGCTGAGCGCCATGGAGGACGGTATCGCTGCACCACACGGAGACAAGACCGATACATTCAAATCTTAACTCGAAGAGCTCCAACAATAACCGCCATGATGTTAGCCGTGAGGCTTCATCACTCTTCAGGGAACTTAATTAGCGACCAAACAGTCAGAAACGGCTTGCATGAAGTGAACCTTCATTCCCGAAGACCGCTACGGGTACCACCTATAGCAATGCACAATCGTAGGATTCGATATCAATGGGCTCTTGAACACAGAAATTGGGCAGAAGAACAATGGCGTTTCGTGTGCTTTTCTGATGAGTCTCGTTTTGGTATGAGACCGGATACAAGACGTATACGACACTGGAGAACCCCTGGACGCCAACAGCGATTAAAATCCTGCCAGGAAGTCCATCCTTATAGTGGTGGAACCATCATGGTATGGGCGGGTATTTGGATCTGCGGAAGAACTGAGTTGATTTGGATCAGAGGCAACCTCAACGCTCAAATTTATGCTTAGACGATTGTATCAGACGTCATCGTTCCTCTACAAGTGCAAATCGGTCCCTTATTTCAGTTAATGCATGATAATGCACGACCGCACACCGCAAGAGTTGTAAGACAGACTCTCGCCGCAGCTAACATCAATGTCCTGCCCTGGCCTGCTCAGTCGCCAGACTTGAACCCGATTGAGCATGCATGGGATATGCTACAGAGAAGAGCTCTGCCGAATATGGAGGGTATCCAGTCGCAAGAAGACCATGGGCTGCCATTCCACAGCGTGATTTGGATGAACTCATTTTGAGTATGCCAAACCGATGTTCTTGTGTTGTTAGTGTTCGCGGTAGAAACACGGATTATTAATTGTTTAAGTTACCCAATAAAATTTTAAAGAAAACTGTTATTTCAGTCTTTTTTTCGAACTTTTGTGTTAGTGGTTCAAATGTCAAAAATCCCTTTATTAGGAAAATGGCAAATTTCTTTATTAATGCAAAGGTGACTTGGTTTATCGTTACTGTGACAAACGAAAACACTTTATTTGATGAATCCTTAAAGAAAATTTTAATTAATATCAATCAGGAGAAAAGTTATTGCAAAAATATATGTTGATCCCTAGACACTTTTGATGTGTGTATTTTATATACAGGGACTAAAGTACCCTGAGTTATTATAAAACAAAATTGTCTCTTTTTTGGTGTGCCAGTCCGTTAATTGGTTTACTAACATTTTTGTGTATATAAACGATTTTGCCTGATATATAGTATAATTTATGTAAAGCCAACGCAAGCAAAGCCTCAGGAAAGCTTTTAATGAATGTGTGGCGTTTATATGCTATATTTTAATTAAAAAAAACAGTGGCACTCCCGGAGTGCCAGACAGTAGTGAAAACAAAACAAACAGAATACTGTGCCATCATTCACTGACATATCGGATATACATTAAAACCGAGTACATCTCGAGGACAGCCGAACACATCCGAAGCGGTGTCGGTTATACATTTTCGCCGCGCCGTAGAAAGAGAGGGGGATACTCCTACGCCGCGCTGGCTGTCTACCCTCCATCCGTCTTACGAATTTTCGATCAGGGTCACGTGTCCTGACGCGAGTTTAACATTTTTTACCCATTACAAAAAAAAGTGTACAACGCCGCTAAAGAAGTTTTCACTTCAAAAATTTAGGATGGATGTATGTGGACGAGGTAGCTGCCCCAGTCCAAGATCCAAGTGGAAGTAGACAAGTGGCTTCCTCCAGCAGCCGCGGCTGGCATTCTGCGAGAGGCCCAGGGAGATGGAACCGGGGGGAATGAATTAATCGAGAAGTATCCTTCCGACGAAGACTTTCCCCCACTTTGTCTGAGGAAATTGGCCATATTCAGGCCAGGCATATAAGGAATGAGAGGTCCGTAAATGAGAGAAGAGTAAGAGCGCTTTCTCCGCGACACCGTTCGGCCTTCTAGGCAATTTGTTGACCCTAATTATGCTTTTAGATCCTTTTGGGATGATGCCATCCTGGGTCACATTGCTGAAGAGACCAACAGGTATGCTGATGAAATTAAGAGGACGAGCGTAAGATTTGCTAGGTTATGGTATGATACGAATATGCATGAGATATTGGATGATGATTGGCGTCATCAAAATGCTTTCAATCAAATCGTGCTTCAGCAAGTTACCATTGCTAAAAACGGATGCGTTTAGGTATCTTTTCAAAGAAGAAAGGTATTGGCTTTTGAACCGTGCCCTACATTTTGTCAGGGGTTCTCAGGACCCTTCTGATCCTCAGAATGTACTATACCCTATGGGGTCCATTTTAGAACACTTACTTTCAAATTTTCAGGAACATTATACTCCGAGCCAGGACATCTGTATAGATGAATCCCTTATTCTTTGGAAAGGACCTCTGACAATAAAACAGTACATCAAAACGAAATCCGCACGTTATGGTATTAAGCCTTTTAATTTGTGTGAACCTAGCACAGTTTATCTTTGGATTTTTTTTATTTAAGCTGCCAAAAAGAATGACCAATTCTACCTTGCCCTCGAGTACCAGCACAGTTTTGAAAATGATTAGCCCGCTTTTAGACCCTAGACATGTCTTGTACATGGATAACTGGTTCAATTCACCTTCATAGCAAGATTTTTGAAAAGGAGAAAAACGGACTGCGTTGGCACACTCTGTGCATGTCGCAGAAACGTTCCAGCCTCGCTTCAAAAAGTCAAGCTAGTGGAGGGCGAATACATGGGTCGTCATCTGGCGACGTCATGGTAATGGCTTACCAATACCATAAGCGATTGACCTGTTTATCTACGTACCATGACATAGCTCAAACTAAAACAGTTCCAAAGCCTGGTAGAATATCAGTCTATAAGCCCACACTTAAAACTGATTAGAACTGAGGGATGGGTGGTGTTGATCGTTTGGACCAAATGCTTGAGAGCCCTACTTAATAGAGCGAAAGCAGTGCATAAAATGGAACAGAAAATTATTTAAGCGATTTCTGAACATTAGTGTTCAGAACAGTCGGATACTACTGGAGAAGTCAATGGGACAGACTTACCAGGCTTTAGTTTTTCGTCTAGTTAGTGGAAGATTTGGCAAACCGCCGTCTGCCCCATGTCCCAGTGCCTCCTTCAGCAGCGACTGCCTACAGTAGACGTTCGCATTTTCCTCTTGGTCGCTTAACAGAGCGCCATTTCATTCAGCGCATTGATAAAAAGGACGAAAGTGGTGTGCAGATCGACGGGGTAACCCAAATATTAAGACGCCCTATGAAAGTATTGGACCGATAAGAAGACGAGTATTTTAAAAAAGCTGTGAAACGCGCCGCTGGCCGACGAAGGACTGGTGGGGGCATCGAAAACATCAGACATCTGACCAATACAAAAGAGCGCATCCTCCAACTGTTAGGCGGCTAAAGTATTGGACCGATAAGAAGACAAGTATTAAAGAAAAGCTGTGGAACGCGCCGCTGGCCGACGAAGGACTGGTGAGGGCGTCGAAAACATCAGACATCTGACCGAAACAGAATGCGCGTTCTCCAACTGTTAGGCGGCGAAAGTATTGGACCGATAAGAATACAAGTATTAAAGAAAAGCTGTGGAACGCGCCGCTGGCCGACGAAGGACTGGTGGGGGCGTCGAAAACATCAGACATCTGACCGAAACAGAATGTGCGTTCTCCAACTGTTAGGCGGCGAAGGCTACGCTGTTGGTGACCGCCACCTGCGACATTAATGAATCCAAGTGAGTTTTGTAATCAGGGTACCTTCGTTGTCTTGACATTGTTAAATAAAAGATATTTGATTTTTACAGCACTCTAGTGAAGCCACAGCAACGGTCACGTCGCCCACCAGCCTCTCGATCTTGCCCCACATTGTTAATGTAGGTTCGGTTTTTTTTATTTTTTCAGTATAGCCTATTACTTTTACTTCACAGAAGCTTTAATTCAAATGTTTTAATAATTTAATTACAGACTCATCAAGATACCCCAAGCCTATTACGGTTTTGTATGTACAGTTAGTTTTTCTTAATTTATCAAAGTCGCTATTCAAATATTTTGGAGTAAACTCAATACCGGTCTCCTCTCCCTGTGTTCAGTGACGAAGGAGGAAGGAATACAACAATACAAGTATGTTTCGTATTAAAATAACAATCTTTGTCCTATATTTATAGTAAAATATTGTATGTAATAAAATAACATATCGTTTTTGTTCATTAGAACTCTGAATCTTCCCACCAACCCAGACCGGAATTGGCTCCGTCTCCTACACGACCAACTAGTTAGTCCCCATGTGTCTGCTAGTAAGTATGTACCTACATTATTTCCTTTATATTTACGTTCTTACAATGAGGTCTTAATTTTATTAGAGATAGGTAATGTTGTAAACATATAATATCACGCCTGTATTCCGTGAAGGGCAGGCAGAGGTGTGTAATACACCCACATTTCGCCAGTTGTGTTTTATTGCTGTAGTTGTATAACGCACGGCAATTTATTTTTATAGATGGCTTCATCGAATAATAACGGCGGGTCTGGCAACGGAACTTCTAGGCACTTACTCGATCTCCTCAACGATGTGGAGGACGAGGAAGTGGAATACCTTGATGATGACTGTGAAGAGCAGGATGAGGAGGTCATCTACGAGGAGGTGGACTACCTCGACGAGATGACCTCGGAGGGTGAGTCCGACTCCTTCGAGGTAAATATGAACTATGGACTAATAACGGTACAGTAATAATAAAGATTTTTCTTTTTTGTAGGAAACTGAATGGATTAGATATCAAAGCAAGTGTTTTTTGTCACGCAATGTGCATGCCTGGGAATAAATGGGTTTTGTTCAGTTTTGGTGTGATTTGAGTTTAGGCATGTGTGGGTGTTGGTAGCCAAGAATCCCAAGTTTTGTTTTATGTTGGTGCTAAAAATGCATGCATGGTACATTCAAATCTAATGTTTTCAATAGCAGTTATTTTATTCAAGCTCTTATTTTTCAGTATAACGAGCGGCACCGGCGGCGATCTTGACGTGAGTAATAAAATAAATAGTTATTTATGTTTTTCTGTATAATAAATGAAAACTTTGTTATAGATCCAGGTCACGGTCACGTTCGCCATTGCCGGGGGCTCCTAATACAAGTTCGTCGCCAGTTCTTGAACCGTAAGTGTTAAAACTTGTATTCATTAGTCTTGTACCTTTTCTTCGTGATTTACATGTAATATTTACCATGTTTTATCTTAGGTTCAATGACATCGTCACGGCCCCCCTCGACGACACTATGGAGGAGGACCACGTCTTCCACCTTGCTGATGGACATCAGCTGTTCCAGCAGGTGGAAGAGTGGTAGAAGTGGCGGCAGAGCAACAGCAGCGTCGTCCACGGCGCGGCGGTGCTGCGCAGCGAGGCCGAGGAAGGGGACGTGGAAGGGCACGTGGCCAGGTGCCAACTGGTGGCCCCCAGTGGGTAAAAGGAGAGAGATTGGTGCAAGTGCATGTAAATGATGATGATGTGTCTGAAGAATGAAGAGTGCAGATCATGCGTGTGGTGCATGCGAGGGAAGCAGCGAGAGTGCGGATGGTCAATAGAGCAAGAAGAGAAAGTGGTACAATGGATTGAGGCGGATGACGGAAGTTCCCTAATGTCGCAGAATAATTTCGAAAAAGCATCGTGTCTCAGATATATCACGTCGAAGTAAGATATTGTCGAAGTACAGCATGCCGGAGTAGAGTACGTCGAAATTGATTCATGTCGGAGTACCATTGTTGTCGAAGAGGCATATCGTCGAAGAGGCATATCGTCGAAGTCGCATCGTTTTCTAGTTAAGTCATGTCGAAAAAACGCTTTGTCGGAGTACAGTAGTGTCGGACTTAAGGTATTTCGAACTAAAGTATTGTCGAAATGAAGACGTGTCGGAGTTCCATACTAATATATTTAGAAAGTTGTTTTCCCGACGCCGACGCGCTTTTCATTTAAATGACAACAGTAGCAGACCGACAGACTCGACTGACCGTCTTTATTCACTTGGCCCTATATTAGATCATTTAAATACCCGTTTCCAGGAAACATACATTCCATCCCAGAATATTAGTATTGACGAATCCTTGACTTTGTGGAAAGGTAACCTATCTTTCCGCCAGTACATTAAGACCAAGGCAGCCCACTACGGAGTTAAGACTTTTGAACTCTGTGAGTCTTAAGGGCAAAGTCGAAGCTGCGCTATCCTTATGGAATAGCGAGGCCATATTGCATCGTCAGGTCATCGCCAGGCTGAGCTGCTGGCTATTCGCGAAGCAATGAGTGATGTCCTCAGACTAAGGGAGACCACAGCCGCTATCTGTAGCGACTCCACGGTAAATCTCTAAACACTCATAGACCAGAGCGCCCTTTATCTTCTTAGCAAGGGAAACAAGAGACGCCATACGTCGCAGTAACCTCCAAAACAAGAGCGTCTCCTTGTTGATCTCAGCGTCACAAGACGAAGACTAAATCTCAATGATTTGATCAAAAGTCTGCTCAAAAGTCAAACTTCATTAACTCATCAGCATGGAGCGAAAGGATACATGCTAAGAAGTGCGAAGACCAACGAGAAAGTTCACGACATGTAATTCTGGCTGTCGCTGCCCTAACCCTGTATCGGATGTTGTAGAATTCAATGTTTTTTTATTCATCATGTCTATTAAATATATAACAATCAGGAACAATCTGCGACTCCCGCATTCCCCTTAACCTTAAGGGGAAGATATATAAGACAATGATTAGACCTGCTGTCTTGTATGGATCAGAATGTTGGGCCACAAAAGGGATGAATGAAAGGCAACTGCATGCAGCCAAGATGAGAATGCTAAGAGGGATGTGTGGTGTTACACGAATGGATAGAATAAGAAATGAGTTCATAACAGGAAGTTTAAAAGTGGCACCGGTAACTGAAAAGTTGTGTGGAAATCGGTTGTCATGGTATGGGCATGTGATGTGGAGGAATGAGGAAAATGTCGTGAGGAGAGTTTAGAGTATGAATGTCGATGGCTATAAGCGTAGGGGAAGACCAAAAAAACGATGGATGGAATGTGTGAATGATGATTTGATTAGAAAGGGGGTGACTACCGAGATGACGTCTAATAGAGAAGTATGGAAGAAAAAGATATGTTGCGCCGACCCCAAATAAATTGGGATAAGGGCAGTGGAATGATGATGTCTATTAAATGTATAAACTAATGTGTCACTAAAATTATTTTCTATGAGCATTTTGGTGTTTAATTGAAGTATAAAGAATATTCCATTCCTCTTCCTATGAATTAAAGTTGTCGAAAAGTCCTCGTGAGATAAAATATTTAAGCGCGTTTTAAGACTGTATACATTAGGTAATTATCCTTATGTACGATGTTATATGCATAAATGTACTGCATCTCGATTTCTATGCGAATTTTGATAATTCTTCTAGTCGGTGTCTTCAATTCTTCTATACACTAGTATTAATTGAATTTTTGTGGGGTAGGTACACTAAAAAGCGAAAAAAAAAACTAAAAAAAAAACAACTGACTTAAAAAAAAAAACACTACAAAGTGAAAAATGACTTTAATTCCCGAAGTCCAATTTTAGAGGCATTGTCCTATATTAACTCAATTGCATGTTCTGAGTTTTTAATTATATCTGATTGTCGCAGTGCCTTACAGTTACTACGACGATGCACCTTACCCAAACGAGGGATTCCCATTGCCTATGTTATATTGGATTTGATATGTAAACTTAAAAAGAATAAAAATGTTGTATTACAGTGGGTGCCTTCTCATATTGAAGGTAATGAGATAGTCGACCAGTTCGCTAAAGAGGCATCAACCGACGGTGAAAAGTATTCCTGTGTCCCGTATTATACCGAACTTTACTGTAGATTAAAACACCTATTTTACGACAGCTGGCAAGAATACTTCAATGAAAGGAGCCGCAGTAAAGGTATATGGTATGCCACTATACAACCGAACGTCCTCAAAAGTACGTGGATAGACAGTGCCAATATGGGAAGGCAGACAATCATAACAGCTCTGCGACTTCGCTCCGTACACATACCCTTAAATAAATTTGCATGCCTAATGGGTAAAGTTGAGTCACCAAATTGTGTGAAATACAACTAACTGGATTGAAGACGTTTGTCATATCATCATGGAGTGTGTCCGGAACGAGTCGGAAAGACGAGATTTATTAATAGTATTTAATAGTATGTGCGAGATTGGGGTATGTAACAGCGTCCTTGCTGCTCCTGCTTCAGAAGCAGCCAGGATGCTGTACTGGCTCGTAAATATTGGTATACGTCGCAGAGGTAGTGTAAGATAATTTTTGATTAAATAGAAGAATGTAAAGTCGATTCGTAACGATGAGGGTTGGCATAGGTGATCTTTCTAGATTAAAACCATCTTCAAATAAATAAAGAAAAAAAAACAGTGAGTGGCACTCCGGGAGTGCCGACAAAGTGAAAACAAAACACAAACAGAATACTTTGCCATCATTCACTGACATATCGGATATACATTAAAACCGAGTACATCTCGAGGACAGCCGAACACATCCGAAGCGGTGTCGGTTATACATTTTCGCCGCGCCGTAGGAAGAGAGGGGGATACTCCTACGCCGCGCCGGCTGTCTACTCTCCATCCGTCTTACGAATTTTCGATCAGGGTCATGTGTCCTGACGCGAGTTTAACATTTTTTACCCATTACAAAAAGTGTACAACGCCGCTAAAGAAGTTTTCACTTCAAGTTTGTGAGGATGGATGGATGGATGTTTGTTACTCTTTTATGCAAAAACTACTGAACGGATTTGGATGAAAAACCAGGATTAACACAGGATATTTTTTATCCCGATATTATCGAAACTTATGCGGGTGTAACCGCGGGGCGCTGCTAGTATCATAATAAAACCCTTGGGAATAAATCATAAATAAATTAACAAACAATAAGCATCTTTATAGTGAAAAAACAAATCAAATACCTAAAAATCAAGAATGACGGCAGTCAAATTCAATTTCGGCCTCCCATGCTAATAAATTATTGAAGATAATGAGAACCATATTATGCTCGTGCGAAGAATACTTTTCTCCGCAGATGTCGCTCACACCCGTACATCGGCAAGGGAGAGGCTTGGTAGGGACAACAACATCTATGAACTTTACTAAGCACGTGCTTTGGCTAAGACAGAATCCCGTCTCTATCTTGCACTTGTAGTACTTGACAGTTGTGCAACAGTGACAGGATGACAGGAATAACACTTAGACAAATAACATACATAGTAACGTTTAAAGATCTCGGCTTCACTCTATAAAACAGCTTCAGTCTTATTGTGTTGGTAAAATATTCCCCTACATGAAAATAATAATTACCTACCAATATTTCGATGTTTGGCCTTTTATCGTACCTAACAAACCAGTTACATGCTTTTGACAGTATGTGTTTGCAAAACCAACACAATTTATCGAACGTTTGAAGCTTGGGAGTTGGGGGCGTGTCAACCCTGCAAGTGCAATACGCACGCGTCATCAACTCACCCCTTTGCAAAATAAAGGGTCACCCTGTGTAGCTCGTCCATTTGCCCGGACTGCGGACTAGGGAGCAGGTCGTTTTTAGACAGTTAGTCCATATAACTCCGAACGCCCTTCGTTGAGTTCAAATAGCGATTTATCGAGTTAATGCAGCACCATTCATCGTAACTTGGTCGGTTCCGCGAAAAATCGCCAACTTTATCGTATCGTCTTTGTAAATAGGGCGCCGGTCGTGTGACGTAATAATGACGGTTGGATGTTAAACCCTTCTGTTACTGCGAAGTGCTCCCTATATCCGTGACGCGAATTTAGACTAGGGGCAGTCGGGGCTGTTCTTTTCGCGCTCAAACGAGACTTGCAGTCGGCGTGACCGGAGTGTAGCCATTCTCTACTGCCTGCCTGGTAAGTAAGTTAAGACTGTGCAAGAAAGTGCGCTGCTTGCGAGATATTTTTTTGTGGTCAGTCCGTTTATAGGCTATTTTGTTTGTGAGCAGACAAGATATTTGGAACTATTATCTAATTATAGAATCTAGTACGGTTGCTTGAGGCTTAATTATTTTGCAATATTCAATAATAATCAAAGCTCGTATTAGTGAAATTAGACATCGTTTAGATTTTCTACTTCAGTGAATTAAAAAAAATCAATGGTTTATGGTTTAAAAATAGCCTTATTCGAACTGCGCCTTAAAATGGCGGCTGTGCGGTAAAGAGAGAGAGATAGTTACTGACAGAAGTCAACGCCCACTTGCAGCGCGCAGTCGTATTGTGCAAAACCTGCAACGCGCATGACTTTATTGATTGATTGACCTATTTCTAGTGCCGCACTGCGTCTAGCTCAGATCGGGCGGCCAGTTCCCTAGGTCTTGTGGAAGTGGTTACTTGTGTTTCAATTCGCGCTACATTAACGGCTTTTGAGTGCTAAAGTTTTAAAAAACCATAGAGGATTAAATATTCGTGGTCAAGATAGTGACATTTAGTTATTTATGTTACAACTATGATACTTTGCTTGTATTTGAACTTGGAGGAGTAAGATCGAAGTGAGTACCAGTGACTTTACAGGAATATGTTTTTTTTTTCAAGCTAGTAGGTACATGCGACAGTTTATAGTAGTAGTAGTACAGTCGGTGTGACCAGAGTGTAGCCATTCTGTACTGCCTGGCAAGTTAAGACTGTGAGAGAAACGTGTGCTGCTCACGAATTTTTTTTTCTGGTCAGGCCGTTTTATAGGCTATTTTTAGTAAGCAGGGAACTATTATCTAATTATAGAAGCTAGTACGATTGCTTGCGGCTTAATTATTATGCAATATTTAATTATCAGTGCTCGTATTAGTGAATTTAGACATGTAGTTTAGATTTTCTACTTCAGTGAATTAAAAAAAGTCAATGGTTTAAATCGCTTTATTGGAATTGCGGCGTAAAATGGCGGCTGCGCGTGAAAGAGAGAGAGAGATAGTTACTGGCAGAAGTCAACGCCCACTTGCAGCGCGCAGTCGTACTGTGCAAAATCTGCAACGCGCATGACTTTATCGATTGATTGACCTATTTCTAGTGCCGCAGTGCGTCTAGCTCAGACCGGGCGGCCAGTTCCCTAGGTCTTGTGGAAGTGGTTAGTCGTGTTTCAATTCGCGCTTCATTAACGGCTTTGAGTGCTAAAGTTTGAAAAATCCATAGAGGATTAAATATTCGTGGTCAAGATAGTGACATTTAGTTATTTATGTTACAACTAAGATACTTTGCTTGTATTTGAACTTGGAGGAGTAAGATCGAAGTGAGTACCAGTGACTTTACAGGATTTTTTTTTTTCAAGTTAGGTAGGTTCATGCGACAGTCTATGAAACTATATGATTTTACCGCTACCTTACCGTTGCTACACTCATGGGAGCATAATTCGACAAAATGTAGGAAACAACAGATTTATTTTCACGGATGGCTGGCTTGGCCCATAGAAAAAGTTTTTCATAATGATAAGTAGATACCTAGATATGTATGCTTGCTATATCCGTGACGCGCATATAGACTAGGGGCGGTTATTTTCGCGTTAACTTTCCTTTTTATTTCAATTGCAACCCACTCGAATTACTAACGACTATTATAGGAAAATGCAAAGAGTAATGTGTGTTATTGCGAATGAATAAGATAAGAAATGAGTATATGTATAAGAGGAAGTCTAAAACTGGAACCGGTGACAAAACATCTAGATTTTTTAAATATATTACGTAGATATAATATTAATGTATTATTAACATAAACCTTCGGAAACAGACATAAAGAGCGATTTTAATTTATAATATGTACAGGGGTAATTCTCACGAAATTCCGAAATTCTTGTCCTTAAGAGTTTAAAGAAAAATCAAACATAACGGTTACCAATATTTCCTTGCAATCTACATTGAAGTTTCTGTTATCAGTTTGGAACCATATGTGTAAATAAAAAAAAACGACATGTTTCCTTCATTGTCCCAAGCTCCAAATGAAATCAATTTTATATTATAAAAACTAACAAAAAAATCTAATAAAAGTATTACAAGTACGACCCATCGATTAAAATAATAATAGATTGATGAAAAGAATCTTAATTTTGATTATAAAGCAAAGAATGGATTTAAAAAAAGTAAATAAGTGTCTCATAAAAATAAATAATTTCCTGACACTTTTACTGACAATCAAATTATGAACGCATTTTTAATCAAGTATAAAGAGACAAAACAACGAAAGTGCGTAAGAATCTAGCAAGATTGTAAGACGACACACTACCTCCTAACACAGGACCGGATATTCAATATAATAATAAGGTTAAGGACCTGGTAACTACTCAGAGAAGGCGGCAACTAAGAAGACGTAGAGGAATACTTTATGCGAAAATAGACAGGTTACAGGAAAGATTTAAATAAGCAAAAAACAGAAATGTCGTAAGTAATGCCAAAACAAGAATGTTCAGATGTCTTCTGAAGCTAAAGTATCAGCATTCTTGAAGAACGTCCAAGTTTCTGAAGTTGTGAAAAAGAAGCTTCTTTTGTAGGAAGTTATAACTAAACAATTAAACAAGAGCTAAACTTAAAAAAACATATTGAGAAGAAGAAATACATATTTTGAGATTATAAAACCAGATCTTTTGAAGAGGAATAAATTGCTTCACTTATCAAAACGGTGTTTCAGACACGAGCCATACAAAAAGAGCGGCTTCATGAAAATAAATGCTTAACTGATTAAAGTTAAAAAGATGTAGAAGATTTTTATAATACCTGTATTTCTAAAATAAACTTTAAAAATTATGCTATTGCCTTCTCTGTATAAGAATAGGCCATTGCCCTGCAGTGTGGGACAGTAATAGGCTGGTATTATTGTTATTTAAACTTTACCCTGTCCGCTGAAACTGCGGGGTAATTGCGTAACACACTAACATAGGAATGGCTTTCATTTGGACAGTTCAAAAACATTCATTGCGTTATTTACATTGATGAGCAGATTTTTTTTTTCGAATATATGAAGCAATGGATTAGCTATTTTCTTCAAAATGATTCAGATTGTGATTGATAGTGTTACGCAATTAGGGTGCAGGAGCTCCCAATTTACGGTCAAAGGGAACAACAGGCCCAAAAAAAATGCTATTATAGCCAGAGGGCCTAGACAAGTAGCTATGACTTTCAAAGCGTTTCGTATTTCTACAAAGACTTTCAATTAGATTGATATAAGGGTTTCGGTACCTTTAGTCAATCTCATATAATGTAATTGACTTCTCCATCATCGTTATCGCTTATAGAATGTTGTTGTAGAAATACGAAAGGCTTTGAAATCGAATGCCACTTGTTGACCCTGCGGTGCCCTTTAACGATAGTTATTCATGGGTTCGATGTTTTGACCTATTCTTTACCAGAGTGATGCAGCCGTACTGCAAATTTTGTGATTTTTTATATGCGGGATTGTGTTTATGAGGTCTGATTTCCCTGTGACAGTGGTATTATTTGCGCACAGGAGTTTATAAATTGTCAATATCATAAATGCACAGCGATACAAAAGTACCTACCTATACGTAACTTTAAATTCTCTTCTTTTTAGATACTGGGTGTATCTGCGATCCTTCGTCGAGCTCAGTGTGATTCCAGTCCGGTTGCAGTCGATGTTGCATCTAATTATCTTCTGCTAATTATATCGTAAGTAATTTTGCCTTATAAGGCTAAGAACTCACGGAGCGATTTTCGCCCGCAACCGCCGCGGTCGTGGATCTGCGGTTTTATTTCAAAACTCACGAGACCGGTCATTCGCGCGGTTACGCGGCCGCCGCGGTTGCGATCATCGCCCGCAAACGTGGCGGGCGATGATCGCAAGATTGCAAGACGGGCGTCACGATGCCACGTGTAATAACAAGTCACTGATGTAAAATGGCCGGATCTCTGTACCTCCCGCCGCGCCGCCCGCCGGCCCCCGCGGTCGCCCGCCAACCGATCGCAAAGCGCGCGGGCGCCACCCGCCGAGGCTGCGGGTAACCGCGGCCCGCGCGATTCTACTAGTTGCCCGCCGGTACAGCGGGAGCCGCATACAATCGCGTACACCGCGGGCGTAAAACGCGTCGTGAAATGTGCTTTAATTTTTTATATAAATATTTGCATCCTACAGAAGCTGCGGGCCCGCAACCGCAGCGGACGCGGGCGAAAATCGCTCCGTGAGTTCTTAGCCTAACACTTATTTTTATTTTATGTTTCTGTTTTGCTTTAGGTACTAAGTATCATTCATTCGAGTTTACTGACTAGCACACACCGTTTTTATTTGTTCTTTATTTTAATTCTAGTTTTGCACCTAAACAGTCCCTAATTCTTGTGCTTAGTATAAAACGATCTAAGATTAAACACAATATAACTAATGTTAGGGTATAAGGGTTTACTCAAAGACGAATTAAATATTTCAAATTATTCCTGTAATAAAAATACATATTTTATACCTTATTGATCATCGACTATACTGATAACGAGGGTGGGCGCTGATACCTAAAATTACATATTTTGTTAATTTATCTTAGGTTAGGTATTGGCTACAATTCTAACATACAACTTTACTTACTAAGGCCTATTTTTATTGTTAACCATATTTTCACTTGAAGCTCCAAGTAAAAATATGCAACTTAACTATTTTTATTTCTTTCTATTTGAAAATAAGCCAAAAATAAGAAACACTACGCCATGTGTTCTGTTCAATGGTTGAAGTCGGTTACAGACCTTAGCGATGGAAAGTTCAAAACCCTCATCAAACGTGTCCTTATCAAAAAAACATATTATAAGATTAAAGACTACATTGAAGACAAGGTAGTTTGGCAATAATTCCTTCTGCACATGTTCCCCTGGCACCTCATTAACGGCATAACTACGTAAATTTTTATTAACTGCTCTCAAATTACGATGTTTATTTTTTATTTTTTTTGTACATACTTTTTGACATAATCTTTTTATTATTTGACATTATATACAGACAATTTTAATTTTTCACATCTTTATTTGTAATGGCAATCATATCTCTTGGTTTTAGTAGATTTTTATATTTTATTTATCCTTTTGATAGATTCTTATTTTGTAAATGTGACTTGTAGACCATTTTTTATTTTATCAAGTACCTGGTACTTGTTGACAGGCCTACGCTGTCCTCCCATACCTACTGTAATTTGAAAACATTGTAAAAGCCAATTATTTTTAAAAGAGTAACCGTGGAGTTTCTTGCCGGTTCTTCTCCATAGGAAACGACCAATTGCAACCGTGCACCTAGCTTCTGACATTTCATAAGTGGCCATGTCGGTTTATGTGAAATAAAATATTTTGATTTGATATAAATCTTTAGTACTGAGGTATTAATCATGAATACCTTTATTTCAGAAATAACTACTGCAAGGCGCTGCAGAAGATAACTTTTACATCAAGACTTCTGGGATTTACAGCTTAAGAAAATTAGGCGTTGCCTCAGTATGTCTTTGTGATGTGAGTATACATCAACATTGGTGACGTGTACAGTCAGCTTCAAAAACATGTTTGTACGAGCAAGGAACCATTTTATTGTTAACAACCTTTATTCCATAACATTGTACCCACCGTATAGGTACAAAACATAGTATACTCAAAACAAGATAAACATGTTGTCCCAAAACATGTATACACTTTTTTTTTATTAAGGAATAGGTCTAAAGGGCAAGTCCCGTATTTTTAAGAACGTTCGCATTCTAATCCCAGTCTGAATTTGTCAAAAAGGCATCTGTTTTTGACATTCAATCGCTGATGTTTTTGACATTGATTGTTGCCGAGATGAGATTTCGATGTTAATAATTGAAGTACGAGAATTCGATTTGTGGTCTTGACTACAAGTTACTTTATTTCAAAGCGATTAATACCACTGAGGTTTTTATTGTTTCAGAAATTTAGACCTTACTATGGACCCAACAGCCGTGGAAGACGCATTCTTCTTTTTCAAAAAAATGAAAATTGAGAGAAATGAGAGACTTAACAAGACGGATAAAAATAATTTTATAGTAGTCTAATTTAAAGATCCAAGCTCTCTCACAAAATCCCAGGCTCTCGTCCCGGACTACCTACAACATACCTTCCTCCTAAATTAGTGACATTTTTTTTACTCAATGCAAGTGTATAATTAAACTTATAAACTAAATTTTAATTGCATTAATATATTCTGCTGCTACTGTGCCTGACCGTGAAATAGTGTTATCTACTCTCACAAAACCGGCGCAAGAATGGAGATACGTAATAGCACAATGTTGCCCGCTGCAGTGAGCCATCGCTTCTCGCCGTACATAGACTGCGACTCCCGCATCACTGATTTTCGAGGGAAAGGCATGAATGAACAAATTTTAAATATTCGCCTGCTGATTGAAAAACATCATCAATATTACAAGCCGATGGTTCTTTGTTTTCTTGAGTATATGAAAGATGGTAAGTGTATACCGTGGCCAAATATGATTGATATACTAGTCAGAAAACGACTGACAGAACGAAGAGCGTGTTTAATCGAACAATTGACCCGCAAGGGCACAATCTTCGGAAAAGATAAATACTTAAAACACCATCGGTTTCGACGTCAAAAAGGCGTACAAAAAAGCCAGGTACTGTCAAAAAGTATTTTTGATGTTCATGCCATAATTCATTTACTTGAGATCTTAGAAGACTGGACTGGTGGAGTTGAACTTTATGGAAGTAAACTTAAAGTTATACGATATGCACATGAAACCACTTTATTAGCTTCAAACGAACAGGAACTAGCTGTATTGCTTAAAAGAATTGAGGAGGCGACCGTCAACTATGGTGTAAAAATCAATCGCTACACAACAAAAATCATGGTAGTTGATAGGGCCAATGTCCTAAACAAATGTGAAGATCTGGAAGATTATGAGAGAGTTAATGATATCGTCTACCTTGGTTCCGTAATATCGAACAACGGAACCTGTACTCGAGAAATAGATCGCAGACTTTACATAGCATCATTTGCTATGTCTGTTATTGAAAATCTGTGGAAGAATAAAAATATTAAAAATGAAGATACCAGAAAAGAATTCATCGAAAAAATTGTGTTTCGTATATTCAGATATGCAAGTGAAACATGGACCATTAAAAGCCAGGACCGCAGAAAAATTGATGTATTCGAGATGAAATGCTGGCGAAAGGTGTTGGATATACCTCGGCCATGTACGAGATCAAACTTATCAATTCGGAAAAAGTTAAAAATATCCAAAAAGCTTTCAACGTGGTGCCAACTAAAAGCCTTTGGCTTCTTTGGGCACGTTGTGTCCGATCCCACGCGGCAACTGGAGCGTGCACTTATATTATGTAACCTAAGAGATAATCCGAATGGCCACCTATACAAGGGAAGACCTCCCAAAGGATGGACCACAGCAATAAAAAAAAAAATAGGCTATAATGATATACGAAAAGTCATGAGAATGTCCACGGATCGCGAACATTGGAACTTACTTTCGCACGGGGTGGTATAAAAGAATGCTTGACTTTTGTTAAGGAATACAAAGTCAGATAATAGATATTTACTGAAATGTGTAGTGATATAAATACGAAATAACTTAGTAATTGTAATAAATGTCGTAATTGTGTAACCCCGGCTTATGCCACAGGGTCCGTCTAATAATCTGCTATACTTACTCAAATGTTTACAGTATATAACCACTCCAGTATATAACATACAACTAGAATTGAAATGTTCCAGAACTATATAACCAAACCTTATATTAACCCGACGAACATCATGACGGTTTGCAACAGTAATGGCCGTGTGGTACCCGGCAAAGAATAGAACACCCCCTTTCATCCCGTGGGTGTCGTAAAAGGCGACTAAGGGATTAAACAGAATGACAGAAAAGATGAAAATCGGCTATGGATAAGCAGTGAAACCAAAAGAAAGCAGCTGCAACAACGATATCACATGAACAGCAAGATCTCGGCAGAACCTTAATTAGCTTTTCCAACAATGGACTGAAGTAAGGAAACACGGCTTAACGTAAGACCACGATGATACTCCTTTATAAGTAACCAAGAAAGGAACTATGGAGAAAGCATACAATATTGTAAATTGTTATACGAATAAAATACGTCTTTTTACAAAATCGTCTACTATTCAAGACCTGATAATAACACGTCACGCCAGTACCGATTATGATTATGGACTGGTACAGCGTCGGAGCACTGCCTCCACTGCTCGCCATCGTCCATCTATTTATTTGGGAGGTGTCGTTATTATAATTCGGAGATTGATCGGCGTGACACTGACGGCCCATCTGTAGCAGTTCGTGCTTCTCTGCCAATTTACCGCCGTTAGATTGCAAAAGACGGTAGCCGGGCTACAATGTGCTAAACAGTCACTTAGAACACTTGGAATAAGCATAAACGTCTCATGTGATATTTGCCAATACAAAGGGTTAAGAAACCGAAGGATTGAATCGTTAGAGGATTTTAATAGAGCCAACATCTAGGAATGAGAGGTGATGAAGAATTGTTTATTTTTCATAACTATATTTATAATTAGAATAGGCAAAAATATTATATTAAATAAATGTAATTTGATGTTGCGTATGTTAAAAAATAAACTGGAAAAAAGGTAAATGAATAATCCTTGTATGTGTACTAAAATTTTCAATTAGTCGATTTTAATACATGCAAAAAAAAAAAATTTCTTCTTGGTGTATGTGGCAAAAAAACGAGAAAAATATATAAAAATAATCAAAAATCCAAAAAACAAAAAAAAAACTAGTTTTAATAGTTGTGTAGTGTTAGTAAGTGTAGTTTTGGTATTCATGTTTGTTGATAATATAAGTTATGAGAAATGAGCGTAAAATGTAAATTCTAAATTAAATGAAATAACTAAAGAAAACATTTTGCAATAGCAGTTTCAATATAGTCAATACTTTTACGATGTCTTTATAAAGATGTTTTCACATTTTACACTCATTTAGCTTTAGTTCGTAAATAAGAGTCTTAGTATTTATCTCAAGATATAAGTGGATGTCTAATATACGAGTAGTTGTCTTGTAAAACCTACTCTACAACAGTGTGATGATTAGTCTATAAGTAGAGACAGTCTAAGGGACAGTCTAAACGGATGGATTAATGCAGTTCGTGCTGTTCAGTTACCATTAAAAATCTCTTTGGCAACACATCGCAATTAAGATTCTCTAGCATAAGCTATAATATTATTAGTAATGTGCCGCCAACGTCATTAAGGTCGATACACCCAAACCCCTCGGGGAAGAAAATATATGGACAACCGGTGCTGATTTTGTATCATGTCTAATGACCTGTGGGAGATTGATAACTGCACGCCACAGGAACAAATAGACACTACTGATAATGCTATCTATACTCGTAGCCAAGTTCTGGGTTACAGTAATAATATAACAAGAATTGTACGGATGCTGTTATTATGCACGAACTAAGTTTTACATAGCTCGCGTGCGTAACCGTCTGCTCAACAAGGGAATACGTCAGCAACAACCAGGTTCGCGTAAATTAAACTGCTCTATATAAAGTTTTAGGAATCACCATGTCTTTCTTGTTATTTCTTTATCAAAAGTAAAGCGAAAGAATACGAAGTTTAGTTAAGAGACACCTCCAAAAAACTGCAGCACCAAAGTCCAACCATCGTAAGCAATTCGTCGTAACTTAAACCATAGATTATAATAATGCGTATTAATATAGCGGAAAGGCAAAAGATTTACTTTTTCCTTGTTATCATTTTCTTTTTTTATGATAGAGTTAGAGGTAGGCAAGGGATAAGCCTAAACTACCCTACCATGACCCTCGATAAACTAGTTTCAGCAAAATTATTCGTAATTAATAACTTTTCAACATTATATGGTATACAAAATTATTAATTTTCCTAGTAAAAAAATACAGTCGGTAATATAAATTCCAAGTTTTGTAGATATATTCCACAAGTATACTAGTATGTAAACGTAGGTTATCACGACATGATATACTCGTACCTCAAAAAAACCCTCAAAACTGCAACACTAGATATATTCAATTATTATAATAAATATAAAATAAGGAAAAGGTTATTTTTTATCGGTAGGCATAAGGCCTGAAATAGTTATGTATATTGATACAGCTGATTAAAATAAGCATTATCATATTATTTTGTTACATACTATCAAAACATTTCAAATCCAATTGGACCCGGATGTGTTAAAAGTTGTTATCGGCGTAGCCTCGAATCGTGCGTTAAACTTCGTAAACTACATAAGAACTGCCGTTATAAAATCATTAGGTATAAATTATATTTATAAAACTATTTAGGTACATAGGATTAATTCATAAGATAAGTTCTTGCAAATAAAAAAACACAAAAAATCCAAAAACAATAAAAACATATAAAATCGTAAAAAAATAGGCGATAAGAACTGCGACATAAATGTGCAATGTTGTATTTAGTTAGGTCCCAGTTAAAGTAACAGTTTTAAAATATGAATACGTTGAAATTGAATTGCCAATTTTGCTATCATCTTAATTTAGTACTGAATTAAGTGCCCATCTGGTTCACAGACACGCACTATTAACTCTTCCTATTTTCTCTTTGTCCTACTCTTCCTTACTAAGGACCGAGTCAATTTTTTGATGACGCACTGAGAACGATTTCATTGAGTTTGATAATGAAAAACAGACACTACATCCTATTTCCTATTCAATTCAATCTTATACTTTAAAAGATTGGATTTGCCTGATCTACTGGATTTTACTATTCTAGAATTTACAGAACCAGCACTGGCGACTCTTTCCAATCACCTGTCTTCCTAGTAAGGCAGTGTCTGTTCGTAAGTAATGGCACGATTCCATTTTACTTCCCACATCTCCTATCTTCCACCTGCTCCTCCTTAGGACTGAGCCAATTTTGAGGACAACTCTCCTTTGGAAAATTACCTTCCTACTACAGCAACAATAATGGCCGCGTGGTACCCGGCAAAGAATAGAACACCCCCTATCATCCCGTGGGTGTCGTAAAAGGCGACTAAGGGATTAAACGGAATGAAAGAAAAGATGAAAACCGGCAATGGATAAGCGGTGAAACCAAAAGCAGGCAGGCGCAACAACGATATCACGCGAACAACAAGATCTCTGCTAGACGTGAACTTAAGCTTTTCTAACAATAAACTAGAGAGGAGAGAGAGGCTGAAGTAAAGAAACTCGACTATACTTCTTCATAAGCATCCAAGAAAAGAACACATACACCACTTGGAACAAGCATACACGTCGCTTGTGATATTTACCAATCCAAAGTATTGAGTGGTTAGAAAACTTTAAAAGAGCAAACATTTAAGAATGAGTTGTGATATGGAATTATTTATTGTATTTTTTTCATAACCACATTTAATATTCTAATAATTAAGAAATAACTAAGTTCTAGAATAAAAAGACATCGTACTATGGCGTCGCTTTCCAATAATCTGTCTTCTTAGTAAGACAGTGTCTGTTCTTATGTGATGACACGATTCCATTTCACTTCCACAATTATCTTCTATCTTCTTCCTGCTCCTCCTTAGGGCCGAAAGAATTCCAAGGACAACCCTACGTCATAAATACTTTCGTGAAAAAAAATTCTTCCTACTATCGCCGCTGTTCCTGAAGACGGCCGCCCTATTCCTTTTCTTTCTAATCTGATCTCTTCCCATGTATTCAGACAGTATTCATTCTAGAGGACTGACAAATAACAGCTGATTAATAATTTAAAAGGGATAAATATTCTAAAGATAAAAAAACTTTAGAAATTTCGAAGGGAAAAGGTAAATAGGTTTACAGAACAATACAAATATTGAATAATAATAAAAAGTTAGGCAACAGAAGTAAGCCAGGAAAAAGTTAATATCTTGTACGGGTGGGGGTAGGTAATAAGGTCAACAGCTTATTGTGCTGCGCAAATTATGTAACCCAATAATAACCCTAAATGCATAAGTTAATCAATAATATTAACTTTATTATACAGAAGAGAGGGGGTTCTTTCTAACATAGATTGATATTGAGGGGGCGGGTTAACTTGTTATGGCAGACAGACGAACGAACGGACGAACGCCCGGATGAGAAGAAAATGAAAGCATTTTTGTTTTGTTGAGGACCCCGCAAGGAGTTTTATTAAAAAAAAAACAACTGAAAATGGATATTTTAGGGGATCCGATGACCACCTCCTTCTTGTATAAATAACGACCAAATATAAGTCGTTCGAATGCAAAACACACACAAAGGGTTGAAATGTTTTTGAGTATTACCTACTAACGCACCGGCAACTCAACACCGCACGGTTTATAAAATGCCACCGTGATCATGATAGCTAAATCATACCGTGTGAAAACAAGCGGACGGCTGACTGAAGTATTTATTTGAAATACAAAATGTTGGTATGTGACATGAACACATGATTTTTTTGTAGAACATCTTTCTTTGTGTATCACGTTAAACTCGGTCCCGGCTGTCTAACAAATACCTCTAACAGTCGTTACGGGCTAACACCAGCTCGAGATTCAAATCACTCCGTGTGTCGGAGTTAATTAGGGTTTATAGGGTTAATTAGGTTATGCGTGTCTGCCTGACACGTTTAGAAATGGTTACTCCGTGCCTCGGAGAGCACGTAAAATCGTCGGTCCCGGCTGTCAAACAAATACCTTTGGCAGTCGTTACGGGCCTAAGCTCGATACTTACTTTACCTTTATCGGATAGATCGGATTTATTGAAAAAGTAAACCGCATAAGGTCGGACAAGTGGAAATGAAATCAAAAATGTTCGTTGAGTAAGAACATAACGTAGACTTAACGTGCATTAGGTTTGCTTGTTAAGCCGGGTACTCACTAGCGAGCCGTAACTGTAACCGTTGCATGTACTGTTACCAAGAAAACATAGTGTGTACGTGGTTCGCAAACCTGCCACCACACTAGAACCTTGTTACTGTATCAAGCATGTTACAGTTACAGCTCGCTAGTGAGTACCCGGCTTTACATGGCGCAGATATGGCCATTATGGTGCCTCGGAGATCACTTTTAACTCAGTCCCGGCAGTCAGACAAATACCTCTGACAGTCGTTACGGGCTAACACAAGCTCGATACACATCGGACGCCTGAGGATGTCGGTAGTTCCCAGTATTTACTTTGAGATAGCCAACTGGCAGTCGGCGATCCGTAAATAACAGACTACAAACTGCATCAGGTACGACGCAAAATTGCGCTATTAGCTGCAGATTTGATTGTGCGATACGATCAGATTCGCTTTTGCGCGAAGTATTAACTTATTTTGCTACACTGTAACTTCTTTTGTTGAACTGCGTTCAATCATAGATATTATAACTTATAATTGTGTCATTTTTGATCGACTGTATATGAACCTTAATCCTAAAACTATTTTTATTGTTGAATTCTATGACGCTACTGATTGTGAGAAATGGCTGCATTATGCTATATTAATTTATTATTATCTATTCCTAAGCGCTAATCCCGTGTGTGTAATGTATTTTATTTAATAAAATTTTAATTTAAACCCTTCCTTGTTTTAATTGAGCCCTGTATATGAAAAAACCAGTAAAAGCAAAACCGCTCGAAAGTTAATAATAATAACCTGTGGCCCTACTGCCAAGCTGACTGAAAAAATTTTACTTCGCGTTTTTTTCTAGTATTTTTTAACATTTATATAATAACTAGCTGCCCGGCGCGACTTCGTTCGCGTGGTGTCCTACTAATACCCCCTACCCTACTCCTACCAATCCTACCCCTGCCCTTCTCCTACCTTACTCCTACCCCTTCCCTACCCCTTACTCCTACCCTACTCCTAACCTACTCCTACCGTACCCCTACCCTACTCCTACCCTACCCCTTCCCTACTCCTACCGTACCCCTACCCTACTCCTACCCCTTCCCTACCCCTTACTCCTACCCTACTCCTACCCTACTCCTAACCTACTCCTACCGTACCCCTACCCTACTCCTACCCTAACCCTTCCCTACTCCTACCGTACCCCTACCCTACTCCTACCCTAACCCTTCCCTACTCCTACTCGTACCCCTACCCCTACCCTACTCCTACCGTACCCCTACCCTACTCCTACCCTACCCCTACTCCTACCCTACTCCTACTCTACCCCTACTCCTACCCTACTCCTGCCCTACCCGGAGCCTACTCCTAGCCTACTCCTACCCTACCCCTACCCTACACGATCATCATATCTTCTCTTTCGCCACGTTGCTCGCTGCGCTGCGTGGAGCCACACTGGCGCGTCGGCGTGTATTTTTTTTTTATATTGACATTTTTAATTTCGTAATATCTTTTGAATGGAATGTCCGATTATACGAATGGGCAATGGCACTATCATTACATTATAATTGTTAATTATTTATTTAATAGAAATAGTTTAAATATTGATTTCTTATAATATCAAATTGTCATCTATACGTCATTACATAGCTGTCATTATACGTCAATTACATAGCTGTCATTTGCGTTTTGTTATTCCAAGTCTGATTCTTTTTTTTTTTTTTTTCTGATTTTTTTTAGTATCTTATGTCCATCTCCTGGCTCTAAGCTACCTCCCTACCAATTTTCACCCAAATCTGTTCTGCCGTTCTTGAGTTATAAGTGGTGTAACTAACACGACTTTCTTTTATATATATAGATTAAGTAATAATGTTTTGATATGTGGCCCTATGCCATTTTTAAGATCAAAATTAGCTTTACATAGCTACTATACCAGGATGCAAGAACATCAAATACGCAATAGATCATATAGGGTGACTGGTAATTAGAGACCGATAATTGTACTCATCATAACAAACCACTTTCCCAAAGACACGATTTTTGAAATGTACCAAGCGCTTGACCCCTATCACCGCGCGCGCGGGTCGTACGATCGTTTCGTAAATGTTCAGCTTTACAGTATTTTGTTTAATCCTACAACCCCTTCTTAACCTTTTAACCGCTTACGTCGGATTAATCCGACAAATATTTTCGTGTCCATTCCGCCAGGGTCGTATATATACGACCAAATAACACAGCTCGTTTAATATGTATTATTATTACGCTTCGGCCGTCAAGGAAACCGGGGTTTCGTAACTGGTTGCCATGAAGGCTTTTTTATACTTCTACGTAACTGGTTTCCATGAAGGATTTATTTATACTTCTACGTAACTGTAACGTAAAAAAGTACACGAATGGTAATACATTTTGGCTATGCTGTAATTATAATCGTGGATGCCATGGCAGCATTACTTTAAATGAAAAAAAAAACGAAGTCAACTGTTACAATTCACATAATGTGTGTTTGCCAAAAAATGATCAGAACAAAGTTTTGAAGGAACTTGATAAAACTGAAACACGCAACAGGATCTAATTTTGAGCCGATTCAAAAACAGTACAGTGAAATGCTTTATACATTGGAATGAGAGGGAATAGATTTGATGGCTGACATTCCTTCATACGAAAATAAGAAAACGAGTATTTTTAATAATCGGAATAAAATCCTTGGAGTGCCTAAAATGCGTTTTCCAACTTCTTGTGCCGTGGTGGTTCCAAAAAAGTTTCAACAAATATTCCTTCTATCTGATTACTTTAGAGAAGAAGATCACAAGCGAATTCTTATATTCTGTAATAAAAATATCCGATTTTTGGTAAAGTGCTTTAAACATATATTGTGCGATGGCACATTCAAGTCCTGCCCAAAAGTTTTTAAGCAAATATACACAATACATGGCTATAATGAAGAAAATAAATTTGTAACTCCATTAATATATTGTCTACTCCCAGATAAGACCCAGAAAACGTACGAAATCCTTTTTCGGCTTATTGAATCAAACTTTCGACGTTGGAGGCCGTCTAAAGTAACAATGGACTTCGAAAAGTCTGCTATGAATGCTGTACGTCAAGTATATCCAGTTTAATCGAAGTCAAAGGTTGCCATTTCCATTACAACAGATGCCTATTCCGAAAGAGTAAACAGTTGAAAATTTCAACACCTGTCAAGAAACGACATGTTCGCGTCACGGTGTGCCGGAATAGCACGATTACCACCGGAATTTATTGCAAGTGGTATTGAGTACTATGTGATGCGTAGGAAGCCCGCCGGTGAAGATATAAATAGATTCAATATTTATTTCAGAAACCAGTGGCTAGAAAATACTGACTGAGAAAACTTGTTGCTATAGCAAACTTTGCTATAGCAACAAGTCTGTGCCTTCGGAGCGTACTTTTTCCAAAGCGGGCCAAGTTCTTACAGAGAGAAGAAACAGACTTAGTGGCAACAACGTCGCTAAAATATTATTTTTAAATTGTAATCTATAATTATTATTTTTTCTGTACTTTTTCTATATTTTTACTTACTTATTACATATTTTGAAATGATTTGTTTATTTTTTTTACCGACAAAAACTCATCTATTAGCAGGTTAATCGATTCTTCTAACTTTACGATGCAATACATTATTGTGTCATGTCACCAAAATCAAATAGAGTGTGATATTATGACAAACTAACACAGTAACATCAAATATCATATTTGTACAAGTTTCTTCAAATGTTTTGTTTAAATTTGAAGTGGGACATTGTACCGGCTCAGTACAAAAAAGAGGCTACTCTTACAAACTCTTTTTCAAGTCGTGTCCTACCCAACACTATAGCAAAGAACAGATCAGAACAACCAACAACTTGGATGGTTGGCATAGCCGGATTAATCGGTTTATCGGACAGAAAAATATTACAGTAGCCAATTTACTAGAAGACCGAAGTCAGTAATATTTTTAAAACTAGCTGTAAAAAAAGTAAACGCTACCTAGAAATTGATACCGAAATTGATAATGCTATAAACGATTTGCAAAACGGGCAAATAACTGTGGGCCACTGAATTGAAATAATTTCAGCATATGCAATTTTATTTTAATGTTTATATTTTTATTTTTATTTTATTTTAATGTTTATGTTTACAATATTCACATCTCTCAGTTGTATTAACAAGTAGGTACCTACTAACTTTTTTCGCTTTCTTCTTTCGTAGTCAGTTTAGTAGGTGGCTTAAGGGACATTGGATAATTACTCCTTCGAAACCAGTTACATAGTAGTATAAATAAAGCCTTCATGGAAACCAGTTACGAAACCCCAGTTTCCGTGACGGCCGAAGCGATTATTACATCATCACAGCTCGTTTCATCAGTATTTATTTTTTGTTTTTTTTTTTCTTTTTTCCGGCGCTGGGGGCACTACAACTCATATAAAGTCGGGCGGTTAAAAGGTTAACAACGCAGAGTACCCAGGCCTATACTCAGTCAGTTTAACACGGGCCAAGAAAACGAAACGGGTACAGGCCAATTATATTGTGAGTATAAGACTATAATAGACAAATCACAAGACTTGTATTTGGCAAAGCGACTACTGTCTATCAAGGGTGACACAATCGTCCCAGAGATATCGACTGAAGACAAAGAGTGATTACTCAAGGTAGGATGCAGTATTACCGATGACGATCTTAAGATCATAACAAAGAAAAGAACGCAGACCAAGAGGAGCTATCATGAAATTGCTTCTGGCCAAATTTCATGATTCTTGGTTAACGGGAAGTACCCTATAGGTTTGATTTCGGAACATAAACGCCCGTATCTTTTAATTGCGTTGGCTTAATGTTTGATTTTTTCACTGCGTCAAGGGAATTGCAGCCTCGTATTTGATATTAATTTCAACTTGATAACTCCACGCGTTCCTGAGAAAAAGGGTCTTCACTGACGGACAACAAAGTGAAGTGGACTCAAAAGAAAATCGTAACCCTTATTCTTATAAGGGTTACGATTTTCTTTTGAGTCCACTTTGAGGTATGTTACCCTAAAAAAAAGTTACCCTTTCAAACAAAAGAACAGAGAACCTGCCTATTTTTGAAGTCGGTTAAAAAGGGTGAGAATTGTAAAAGCGAAAAAGACAACATGGAAATCGAATGAATTGATTGTCGACCAATACAAAAAAAAAAAACTAGAGGTTGTCACAATAATAACACCATTTTATAGAAAAACTACAAAAACTGTACACTTTGTAAAAATAAACAAATAACATTTAATTCTTTGACATTATATAATCAAAGATTTAATTATTATTTAAATAACTCAAAACATCTCAATGATTTCATAAGTCATAGAGATTGACACTCACTGCCAAGTGTACAAAGAGGTCAGTGACATGGAGAGTATAATAACAAAGGGTAAAAGTGTAAAGGCGAAAAAGACTATGTAGATAAATTAATTGATTATGGACCTATGCAAAATAAACTAGTGGCGCCATCTGTGATTTTCGATATTGTTTATAGAAAACTTTGTGATCTTTTAGCATTTAGAGAGGGGGAACAAAAAAACAACCAACAAAAGAAAAACTTAACTTTAGTTTTTCTTTTTTAACTCCACTGGTGTAATTGCTGTGTGTACCAATTTTTATTTTATCTCATTCAGAAAGAAAGAATATATTTTTTTATTTATCCTCATATATAAACTAATATTTTCTTTCATTCCGAATGCAAAGATTAAATATATTTTTTATCGAAGTTCAAATAAAAAGACAAGCATAATGAAAAATTATGAGTAAAACCATCCAGTTAATATACCTATGTAAGTACTGACAGACAAGAAAATTCAAAAATGATTAAAACTGTAGTATAAACCATTACAAATAAATTGAGTTTAATTTATGATTGATTACCCAGGTAGGATATATTTTTTATCGAAGTTCAAATAAAAAGACAAGCATAATGAAAAATTATGAGTAAAACCATCCAGTTAATATACCTATGTAAGAGTACTGAAAGACAAGAAAATTCAAAAATTATTAAAACTGTAGTATAAACCATTACAAATAAATTGAGTTTAATTTATGATTGATTACCCAGGTAGGCAGCAAGATGCACTGGCTTCTATTCTTTCACAGCTTCCCCAATGTGGCTTAGAACACTGGTTTAATTAAATTCTATCCATTTTTGATGAAACTTATTGATGTTAAAGTTTTGAAACCAATACACCTGACATAGTACTACAAGCATAACAAAAAAACACCCTCTAAACTCCTCTAAAGACCATTCCGCAGGACCATTTAGATAGTGTTTTTGAAATTACTAGAAGGGGCAGGATGCTTCAGTTGCAGAATTTCGTGATAAGTTCTTTTTTGTAGGTATTTGAACAATGTTTTCTGCCTTATCTTAATTTTTTCTTGCAAAGGGACTTGGGAGAGGAAGCAACTTCAGGAGAGTAACTAAGTAGTTGTTATTATACCTACTGGGAACTATATGCTTGGGTCATCAAGTATAAGATGAGCCTCTTGACTAAAATTTTGCGTTTGAAATCAGTACAACCACAACACAACTTTACACAACCCAATGACTAGGATTGTGGTGTAGGTATCCGACGACGCTTATCACAATGCTTTTTTTTTAAGTCCATCGACAGAAAAGAAAAAGTATTGGACGGAAAACCTTTGAGTACCTTTGAGTAGTCTCAAAGGTTTACCGTCCAGTAAGAAGCTACAAGGACTTGGGGGCGGGTAATTCTTTACCCCACTGACCTTTAGAGAACGAACCGATGTCAATCCATCGTATGATCATTTATGTCGATTTGAATATTATTAGTAAGTACCAAATAATACTTTGTTACAAAATATTCTGCCGCCGAGGGCCGAGGGACAAAACCCCCGGATGCCCGGATTCGACTACGACTTCTAATCACAGAAATTACCTACACGCACACCTACTAACATTTTATTCAAAAAGGACGCGTCCAGTCGCGTCGTCCACTCTGTCAATTTCTTTTAGCCAATATCACAGAACTCACACCAATCAACGATTTACAAGTTTACATCGAAATATTACGCCCCATGAATATCAAATATGATTACGCCCTCCACAAAGTACATTTTATAATATTATACCGCGGCCGCGCCCTTGTTAAATAAGATATAATTCCCTCCATTCCCGCGCTTTTCTCAGTTTTCTCGTTTTTTTATGACAGTTGGTAAAAAGCAGCGTAACAGCGTTGCCCAGTGTTGCCAGTTGCCAGACGGCCAGACCTTTTGAATAAGGGGTCCAGTCAATGATTTGAATACATTATGTCCATACATGATTATTAGCTTGCTACATATTAGTAATCTGTGATTATGTCAATGGGTCCTTCGCGAGTGCGCTCGAGTGCGTTGGCGTGTAAGCGTAAGCGTGTTTCATTCTGCGTTGGTCAGGGGCTTACTATGACCTTTTAAGAAAACGTTCAATTTCCAATCAGTTCAAAAGCAGGCCTACTTCTGCTCTGCTAATAATCGTACAAGAGTAATAAAAGTGAACGACTATTGAACGAAGTACCGAAGTTGACTGGTAACACTTGTCTATGGCCTGCTGTCATGCCATTGTCTTTTTAAATAAACATCTAAATAAAAACGATCTAAATAAACAGCTCAGAACAATAACTAAACCATGCTTTGTTATTATTCTGAGATAAACGGTAGCAAAATACTTATGTTGCAGCTTGGTTGCAGCACGCACTCGCGACCAAAGAATCGTACTGTTTTTAACTTTTTTTTCCAATACTGCCAACCTATATTTTTCGTTTTGAACTCAGAATAGGAATAATAACGAGGTTTTGAATCATTTTACTCTATGGTCCAGTGACCATAGAGTAAAACAGTTGCACAGGATATTAGGTTGAAGCCGCGCGAAACTGGTGCAACCAATTGGTTGCGGCCAAGAAGCTTATAGGTAAAAATGGAGACAACATTCTAAATACCTAAGTGAAACCGACTGTGGGCCGACGCTCTCTTTCTAAATACATACATATGACAAAGAAAGCACATATCACTGTCTCGTTCTTATGTGTGTAATTAGAAAGAGAGTGTCCGACCACAGTCGTCTTCAGTTAGGTATTCAGAGTGTTGCCTCCACTTTTATCTATAAGCTTCTTGGTTGCGGCGCTGCTTTGCGATGAGCGGTACCGTCGCAACCACAGACTAAGAAGTACCCTTGGTCGCAACCATTCGGTATCGGCACGGTTTCACCGATAGGTATTGTTAAAAAAATTAAATCTAATTCTATTTTCATATTAGCGGTTTTATAAAAATAATAGAAACTTGATTTTACTTGCTTATAACCATATTTTAATTATGATTATGTATAACAAGTTACCTAGATACATTATCTAAAAGCACTATAAAGCTCACGTTCACGCGTTCAAAATAACTTTGTAACTTTGAAAGATTGAACGTGATTTTGAACGTGTGTGGATAAGTCATGCAACACTTAAAAAAATATATATTTTTGCGCGCCAAATCCTAATCCTAACTTTTTTTAAATATTATAAATGCGAAAGTAAGTTTGTTTGTTACCTTTTCACGCCTAAACCACTGAACCGGTCATCCTGAAAATTTGCATATACGTTTTCAGGAGTACAGAAACGGAAATCCCGAAAAAAAGTACTGTTCCCGAGGAAAACTTTTTTCACACACTTTTTTCCGAGATGAAAGGTACCCTATGTCCGTTCCTGTACACACGGCTACACATCAAGCTATGCATTTATAGTTTCCTATAGGATTGTCGTACAATCAGAAGTCAGCTTATACTGGTTATGTATAGCTTGATGTGTAGCCGTGTGTACACCTGACAACGTACAGACGCCAGCACATCAACCTACCCCAAACTGTCAAATTTTCCCAATCAATCTTGAACCTTATGCTTAAGCAATAAAGTTGAAAATCCATTAAAGAAATCTGACAGATTGTAGTAGGTTGATGTGCTGGCGTCTGTACATGCCAATTTTCAGCATGATCGGTTCAGTAGTTTAGGTGTGAAAAGGTAACAAACAAACTTACTTTTAGTTGTTCATAAATGCGTATCTTACGTCCTAAGCCCTTTAGGGTGAGTATTTAATTATGTTCTTTGGTCCTAAGATTCCGTACACTATGCTATGTCTACTTCAGCTTCCTCACACAACGCATACAGCAAAGTGCTTATGAGAGTCCTCGTTTGACTCGCGAACAGTTCAATACGCTGAGGAACCGTGTGCTCCTTGCCGCAGCTCTAGCGCTTGTGCAGTCCTTAAGCTCCTGCACCGCAGCAATAAACGTCATCAAAACTTGAGTTTTCTCGTCTCGCCGTCGAAGCGGACCGATCACGTACTGAAGTTCCCTCCTTCATGTGAGGGGTTGACACTTGACCTCCAAATTCGTTGTGGTGAAAGTTCTTTTAAAAAAAACCGGTCAAGAGCGAGTCCGGACTCGCGGACTGAGGGTTCCGTACCATGTTTTTAAATTTTCATCGGCGAATCCTACATTCAACAGAGCATTGTCACACTGCTCGCTGCGGTGTAGAATATTGCAGCTTTAGGTCAGCACCATCTCTTGACCCATAGTGGAACTAATGTAACTTTCGTTGATGATTTTTGAAAAAGTGTGCTATTTAGAGACAGTTTTATTTTTCCTATAATCTTTATATAAACTTCTTCATATAGAATAATTTCAGATGTTTCTTTATGCAAAGTTCGGAGATAAGGGGGGGGGGGTATTTTTTTGCACATTTTTCATCAAAAGTCGTAAACTATGCGGCCTAAAAAAAAAAAAAAAAAAATTGCGCAGTTTGCAGTTGCACATTCACAAACAGAATGTGTAAACTGCATAACTGTGTATCTAAAAACTAAAAGAGTAGCGGAATTAACTAGCGATAACCACTAGCGATTAGTAAGAAGAGTGGGGCGCATCTTCGTGGATGACACTATCTATAATTATAATTTGACGTGACCACTGTCGGGCACCGGCACACATGAAGGGCATACCATCCATATTAAATATTATAAATGTGAAACTGTGTCTGTCTGTCTGTTACCTCTTTACGCTTATGACAGCGCCGACCATACGCCGCGCCGGACGCACAGTGGCGCCCTCATCGTTTTTTTTTGTTAATAATTTCTTTTATTTTAGAACAAAAATGCAGAAAACATGCACGTTAACCTTTTAACCGCCTACGTCGGATTAATCCGACAAATATTTTCGGGCCCATTTCGCCAGAGTCGTATATTTACGACCAAAATATCACTGCTTGTTTAATCAGCTTTGTTATTTAATTACGCTGTATTCTATCAAAAATACGTTTATTTTAGGTAAATAGTTAACTAAGTAATCATTTACAGTTTAATACACTTTAAGTCTCTTAATTAGAAGTCCTAAAAATAATGTTCAAAGTTAGATGAATTACTAACATTATTTTTAGAAAATTGTATTGATGTGCAACGCCCATGACGACAAAATCCGACATGAGGGATGGGACATATGCCAAGATTTACCGATACAAAAATAAACATAAATCAAAATATTTCTCGTTATACAGACTAATTTACTTTAAAACAAACACAGCAATTGTTAATAAAACATTTTTTTTTCAAATATTTGTGAGTATTTCATTTAATTCCTTTAAAATTAAGTAAATTTACTTGTGAAATGTCAGCGACTGAATTGATGGTTCCCATCCCTAACCTACATGTTCCGAAACTTACTTTGATAGTACGCCCTGCGCCACGGTCGGATAAAGACGACCGCTTCTTACGTCATAAACGCGTGCCGACTTCTGGAATTTTCCATCAGCGTTGTGATTGTGCATGTAGTTTTACGTTCGTATGTCGATAAATGCACATGACAGAAATTTATCATGACGACTACCACTACTTTTATTTCTCAATAGTTTTTCTTCTCTGGACTGATTTTACTGTGAATAGCCTAAGTACTAATTAATAAATCGTTCAAATTTTTAAACACTTTTTGTTTTACTGGCTTGCGAAAAATGCCGAATAATTTCGTAAGGTAAGTAGTAGGTACCTATATCTCCACCAAGCTAAGTTTGCACCTCGCTGGAATGCGGCGTGTACCCGTGTAGGTACATATGTATAATATAATGTTAAAAACAATAAATGCAAAGTAAAATCTAACAAACATTTGTTTACAAGTCATAGCGAATTCTTTTTGCAGCCCGTACCTAAGCGTCAGTGTGATGTAATCGACGCGAGGTGCAAACGGTCGAGTTGTAGTGCAAATGCCGTTATTAAAACGAAATATCGACATCGAAAAGTTAAGTATTGCACATCCCTCTTTGTTGTAGGTATTTATTTTTCGATTCACTGTGCCGGGCGCTGGGGGCACGCCAACTGATGTGAAGTCGGGCGGTTTTGTGTGGTTTTGTGCTTCACAAGATGATACATTGTAGCGCAGCAACCCCACGACCATAAAGGTAATAGTGATGTTGGCCGCACTGTTAGTGAAAGCGAATCAGATGAGCGCGGGAGCATGGGAGAGGTTGGCGCCACTGTTTATGATAGTCAATCACGCGCCACTACACTAATTTTGCCGCGCGCCCCGCTTCTGGGACCCTTGTGCAGCAAGCGCCTCTCGCGGGGAAGCCCTTCCACGACTCTTGTGAGACGCGACGTCATTATAATAGTAGTCTATGCGCGACGTGTTTCAGGCCGCACCACAGAACACATATACTGCCGGCCATCTTAGACCTTTGATTCATATATTCTGTTTTGTAACTTCTAATGTTCTCTAAACGTGTTTCCATTTGGGTAATTAATTAAAGTCATAAGTAAAAATAAATAACACCAAACACTTTCATTCAGAGGCCCGAATCCTATGCCCGTCGGCTACAACATCAATATTATTACAAACGGTAGTTTTACATTGTTTAGTTTTATTGTAATCACTAAAACGGATAAAAGTGGACACACATTTCTTATCAATAGTCGATATGATTATTATAAAAGTCCTCTGCGCACGGAACACTATTACCTTATTTGTAAATTTTATCTATGACTATTACTTCCCTCTGGGCGGTTTGGTCTGTGGTCGGGTATATTGATTTTGTAATCGTTTATTGCAGTGATCAATAATTTAAACGTACAAAATTAAATATTAATACAAGTGCATTTTATAAACAATAAGTTTCTAAAGACGAGATAAGTATCTGTTTTAGACAATAGTTTGAGTCAAGGAACATATTTACTCTAGGGAGTGTCTATTTATTTTAGTACCGCAATGTCGGCAAGACGAGCAAGAATTAAAGCTGTAGTTACCTCATTTCCGGCCAGAAGAAAGAATAACGATGTTGCAGACAACACCAAAGCTAAGATTCCCGAGAAAGAAACCATTGAAAAGCCGACTAGAGCTCAAGATAACTTTGACAAGCGTTCCCCGAAGCCTGGGTCTCCATTAAAATCACCAAGTCCTTTAAACGATGTTATTAAAATATATCAATCAGAATCAACAGTACCTCCGTCTTCAGCCCAGACTGAGGTCATAAAAGAGGTTGCAGTCACTCCAAAAAGGTCTGAAGAATTTTCGGTTAACACAAGTGTGACGCCTGATGTGTTTGTGTCGCCGAGAAACGTCGGGAGTCCTCTCGTAAGTCATGTTGTGTCGCCTCTGGTACACAGCTCTGAGGTAGAGGTGAATGTACAAAAATTAACACCAGCCACACCCGAAAAGATTCCTGAGAAGCCAAAACAAGAGAGTGCTGAAAGTACACCAGTTGAGGTTGATGTTACTGATGGCAAGTCTAAGGAAACTATGAAGAGTATGAAGGGTGTGGTCAATACCATACCTGCAGATGTCTCAGATGGTATGTATGATTTTTAATTATAATGCAGATCATTGTATCACTTCATTAAATCTTATCAACCTAATTGTTTTTGTATATTAAAATAATACGTAAATAAATAACAACTAATACCTAATTAATTAATAAAAATAACAAAATTATATCCTAACATAACTAAAACTACACAGAAACTAAAATATAGCGTTGTAAAATTCATCCACATACTGTTGACTGGTAAGACTGGCGGCATTACCACGTTCTTTGGCAATGCTTAGCCTCTGGCCAAGGTAAGGGCAATACAGCAATAAATATAATGTTATTCTTTTTTAAATTATCAGACTGATAATCAAAAACTTTTGACCACTATAAATTTTTCAAAAGAGTATGCACCCTTAAAAACCCAACATTTTGTAATAAATAGCGACATCTAAAACCACTGTCAACCAATTGAACTGCTAATATATCCACTGAAAGGGAAAAGTGGGAAATTAAAGAAATATGTTTTTGGCTACAGATTAGTTAGTTCTGAGATTTTTTTTATTAAACAGTCACTTGTGTAGGTGATTGTGTTTATTAGAATAGAAATAAAAATAATCACACTAATATCATAAAGGCGAAAGTTTGTGAGTGTGTTTGTATGTTTGTTACTTCACGCACAAAGGGCTCAACCAATTTAGATTTTTTATGGAGGTAGCTGACACCCTGGATTAACACATAGGCTACATTTTATCCCGATATTCCCACTGGATCAAAATTTTGCAGGTGAAACCGCGGGGCCCAGCTAGTATATATATAAATAAATGATTAAGCTGCAAAAACCTGGTTAAAGCAAATACATACCATTGTTTTATATAAACTAGTAAAACATACCAGAGTTTGAAAAGAAACATGTTAAACTTGCTGACTTCACTCCCGATAACAAGGAAACGGCATCCATTGTGGACTTGCTTGACTTTAGTAAACATGTGTCAATGGACATACCAGGGTATAAAAGAAATCATTGATTTTGAACATTATTTTAGTAGTGTTTTTAGTGACTTATGATTTGGAAAACACAAACATGCATTTTTAAGTTTCTTTTGACCACATTCACAGTTCAATTTCAAGTGGGGGTTTGACTAACCGGGATTTGATATTTAACTACACACTATCACAGATTACTGAATAGTTGACACTATGAACAGACTTGAGTACGGTACCAATTATAAAAACGTGATGATTTAAGTTAATATTGTTATAAATTCAGTCTACTAATTATTTAAATACAATAGAAGTTTTATTCAAATGCAATTGTCATATTTATTTTACAAAAATATAGGGAACTTATTTCACACATAATACAAATTATAGTAATCAAATTATCAAACTCAAACTCAAAGCATTTATTTCAATTAAACCATTTACAGGCACTTTTGAATTGTCAAGAAGTTGGTCAGTCAAATAAAAATGAAGCTAGTTGCCCATTCCAAAGCGTAGGTACCTATGGAGAAGAATGGGCAAGAAACTCCATGGACACTTTTTTAAATTATATTTTTACAAAAATATTAGTTACATCATTAATGTTGAATTTATAATAATATGTGAGACGATTTAAAAAAAAAGACGTACGCGATAAAACGCGATTTTGTCAGGCCTGATGGTCTAGTGGTTAGTGACCCTGACTGCTATGCCGGAGGTCGTGGGTTCGATTCCCACCCAGGACAAATGTTTGTGTGATGAGCACGATCATTTGTTCTGTGTCTGGTTGTAATTTATCTATAATATGTATGTATTTAGAAATATATAAGTATGTTTATCAGTTGTCTAGTACCCATAACACAAGCTCTGCTTAGCTTGGGACTAGATGGCGTTGTGTGATAGTTAAAAAAAAAAAAAAAAAAAAAAAAAAAAAGCGTCCAGAGTACAGCAAATAGTAAAAAAAATCAAAAATCCAAAAATAAAATAATTAAAAATAAGCCGAGGCAGCTAAGTGATGACCAGCCCCAACTGACGGCGCCCGTACACGAACATGACGCATAGATCAGCAACATTCAGCTCAACCATTTTGAAGGGAGCTAAATTATATATTATTTAAATGATTCAACTGCACATTAATACTTACATAAATAAAAATAAAAAACGGTGTGGTTGGGGGACGGGGACGGGGTCTCCAACCACACCTTTTTTTTTGTGGGGGACCAGGAACCAGTTCCTTAGGCGCTACTCGTTATCCAGGGTGAAATTTTAATCACCATCCCATAGTAAAATTTGTTCATAATGATGAGTACAATGACCCCTTAAGAGGAAAATGGTGATTAAAATTTCACCCTGTATAATGGAAAGAGAGGGAGAGAAAGTCGCATGGAGGAAGCATAACACTTTTTCAGCATGACAATTTCTACCAGTTAACTCCTACCGCAAGCCGCGGCCGCGTTAAGGAACTTGGTTCCAAAGAACAAATTATTTACATATTCTAAAATAATATAAAACCTTATTGTTGGTTGTCTTTTTGTACCACAACATCCAGACATACTAAAGATGTTTTTTTTTTAGATTACAGTGTCGCAAGCCTACCTGACAGCACCACTGAAGATAACGTTATGGATGGTATCGTGCCCCTCCAGGTGGTTTCCAGTGCTCCCAAACCCGTTGCTTTGTTGAAGAATGAGATCATATCAGAAAATGCTGAGGTTTTGTTTGATCCCATCGTGCCCCTGCCTGCGCCAAGCAAAGCGCGGCCGAAACTTCGACCTGTACCCAGACTAGCGCCTTTGAGGAGGAGTAGTGTGCAGGTAAAGGATTTTTTACTATTAACATTTTTGGATTGACACCATCCAATGTACCACTACTGTACATGAGTAATCTTTATAAATTAAAATGAAATGCTGTGCGTTGGTAAGCGCATCACTTGAGAACGGCTGGATCGTTTTGACAATTTTTTTAAATGTTCGTTGTAGTCCGAATTAGGTTTTTATGGAAAGTAAAATTGGAAAAGATTCCCGGAAAAATATTAAATTCGGGAAAAACTATGGAAAATGTAACTACTATGGGGTTTTTTTTTTTAATCCGCTTTCTATTTTGTACTTTTAGCGAATGAGTTGGAGGTAAACATTGGTGGGAAGAGCGTGACTTCAGATAGAAAGCCATCTACTCCGTATTCGTGCTTAGGCCCACACAGGTGTGGTGGAATACACAATATCTTTCCATTTAAGTTATTTGCTGTATCTTTTTCTTAATACTCTGCATCAGTAGCTTCTCAAAGAATCTGGAGAGGATTGACAGAAGGCCTGTATGAAAGTCTGTATGGGTGATGGCCTGTGGGTCTGTATGAAGATATCTCGTTTGGAGGTTTACCTATTTCGAGTATCTTTATGATTTGGGACACCTTCCACGCTTATGGAAAGTACTGGTGGATTCTTAAAGTCGCATTAAAAATTGATGTACCTACGAAACACAGTGGCTTTTCTGGGTACCTGTTCCAATACTTCTTTGCTGAGGAGATCTTCCCCTAGAGCTTTCTTATCTTGAAACATTGTGATGAGCTGCCAGACTTAGCGTTCTGTAATAATAAGGCGCGGGGGTGGCGACATTTGGAAATCTTGTTGTATCAACTAGTTCCTCATTTTCCAAGTCTATGCTGGATTTGGTTTGGTGTAAAGATTTTTTCGAGGTGCCGTGCAAATACGTCTACCTTTTCCTGGGATGTTCGCACCCTTCTTGATGTGGTGTTAAAAGGAGGCCTAGCATTATGAGGCCTGTTGTAGTTTTTAGTGAATTTCCACAATGAACAAGTTCGTTAATGCAGTGGCTGTGAAGGACTAGTTGGTCTTCCAATGTGTAGGATTTCTTTCAGGTTTCCGGAGGTTTTATTAAATACAGTGTTATCTGCTGGTAGCCTACTTTGATGCCAAATTCGTCGAAGTCGGCGTTTATCGAGTAGAGTATTTTTAATGTCTAGTGGATAGTTACAATGCCGTAGGTATCTTTTGTTTTCCGGGGTATTGATCCAACAAGCTTTCTGAATATGTGTTGTTATGTATTAGGTCTTTACCTATGAAATTGGAGATTTGTATGAAAATTTTAAAATATAAAAATTTTGGTATTTTTTTTATTTCAGCTAATCAAAGTACTGGCCCAAATTATCTATATAATTTTGCCATTTTGATGGCAGTTTATTTATCCCTTTACTGTAGAAGTCTGCCGGACGGGAGGCGATGAAGTCAGCGAAAGCGTTTTGTACTGCTTCTCGGGTGTTGAATTTTTTCCTACTTAAAAAATTGTCTAAATTTTGAAAAAAGTAGAATTCTGTTGGGGCAAGGTCCGGTGAGTACGGTGGGTAACGGAGAGCTTCCAGCTGTAATTCTTGTAGCTTTGCGATGGTCTGTCGTGAAGTGTGAGCGCGCGCGTTGTCGTGGAGAAGCAATGGGGAAGAGCGATTGACCAGTCTTGGTTGTTGAATTGCGAGCTTCTCCATCATTGTTTGCAATTCTTGACAATAGACATCTGCCGTCCTGTTGTGCCATTCGGTAAGAAGCTGTGATGTACAAGTCCGGCACTGATCCACCAGACAGTCACCATCACCTTTCTATGAGTATATTTTTTTTAGCGCACTGATTAGGAACTGTACCCGGGTCCACCCACTGAGACGAACGCTTACGGTTGTCGTACAGGATCCACTTTTCATCAAATCACTAATTCGATTAAGAATTCCCTCGTTTCTACGCCGATTCAGTAGTGCTATGCATGCTTCGACGCGTAAGTCTCGCTGTTGGTCGCTTAGTTCGTGTGGCACCACGGATATCGACCAGTCATCTAGCTTTTTTATCTTTCCGATTTGACGCAAGTGCTTCAATGTTGTTTTGACACTAACTCCAAGGCCCGCAGCAAGCTCAGCCGTAGATTGAGTTGGATCCGCTTCCACTATCGCCTTAAATTCGTCCTTTTCGACAATGATTACCGGCCGACCGCGAGGCTCGATCTTCAACTAAAAATTTCCAGATTTAAAACGATTGAACCAATAATGGACCGTGTTTATGCAAGCAGCGTTAGCCCCGCGTACACGTCGTTAATGTTTCGTGTTGTTTGCGCAGCGGTATTTCCACGTAGGAACTCATTTTTGAAAATTGTACGAATTTTCAGTTTATCCATGGCGCCAAAAACTACCACAATTTAACAAAAACAAAAAACTATCTAAAAACAAATGACTGAATTTGAAATTAAATTAATATGGCTTTCGAATAAAATTTATTTGAATTTCGAATTGCGCGCCAATCCACAGATAATTAAATCTGAAAATGCTGGTTATAGAATCTCCAATTACATAGGTAAAGACCTATTATTTTGTTGCCTCTTCTATGTCATCCGGAGTTTTTAATGGCATAGTCAATTGGATGTCGTTATCAATGTAATCTCTGAGAGATTTTCAGTCGGTGCGTTTGGACACTTTGGATTTAAGCATTTTCACTCTATCAACATAGTGCTGATAATATCATGTCCTACGTGTCCTGTAATCTGCACGTTACAGGAACTGATGGCACCGAACACGTAGCCGAATTCTTGGCCGAGTCCATTTAGATTGCCATCGACACGCTAAGAACAACATAGTGCTTATTGTTAATATAACTGGGGTGTGGTCGGAGGAGCTGTCGTATCAGGATTCAGACTTGAAGTAGTGTCTCGGTAGTCCTTTCAATACAAAAACGTCAAGGAGGTCCGGGATTTTATTAAAGTCTGTTGGCCAGTACGTGGGTTCACAGGTGAAGGATGTCAACAGGTGGCTTTGTAGTGAGTCTAGAGCCCCAGCTAATATGTTTAGCGTTCCAGTCACCGCCCGCAATGAAACGATTTACTAGCTGGCGGAAGTTTCGTGTGAATAGATTACCGTCTATTTTATGTTTTGGAGGTCAGTATAGTAGTAACGCCGACACGTTAATGTCGCTCGTGCTATCCTCCACGGCAATTGTTGTTGCCTGAAGTGTTCAGTTCTGTATTCTGGCATTTTTAATGATGGTTCACCTTCTTGTTGACGATGACCGCCGTTCCACCATGCCCAGTGCCATCTGGGTGGATTTTCATATAGCATTGATGTTCTTTGAATTTGATATTTGTGTTGCAGGTGCCATGAGCTTCAGCTACGAGAAGAATGTCAATCTTGTATTCAGAAATTACAAGCTCAACCTCTTGTTTTTGGGGGCTAGTCCGTTAAGGTTCCAGGTATTCTTAGTGTACTTAGTGTTTATTTTTTTTATTACTAACACACACATAAATTTTTGTTTTTACAATTTTACTCGTCTAGCTTGCTAGTTTGATGGCGAGAAGCGCTTGTTTATTAATACAAATTAAAAAAATCTAACACCTACCTAAAACTAACCTTAAAACTACTAACTAAATTAATATGTAAGTATAAGGTGTGAATTATCATGGTAAAGGTTGAAACCTCATTATCGAGAAATAAACTTCTTAATTTTGATTTTAACAAACCTTTACTTAATTTCGGATTTTGTCGTCTTAACATTTGTACGAGTAGGTATCTATTTTATAAATACTTTTGGCACTAGTTAAATATCTTGAAATATTTTCCCCCATAAGTAGGTAATCATTTTTTATTTTCGGTTGAACTAGTCCTTTCTCTCGTACACTTCTGGTACCTATTATATTTATTTTCAACAGGTAGATACTTTATCTCGTCACTATAATAGTGTTCTATGCTTATCAAACAATCAACTTTCCTATCTATTGGTAGGATTTTACAAAATAATGGGGAATAAATTTTCATATTCTTTGTTACATTTTTTCTTAACCTTTTTGCTAACATAGGAACTTGATTAGTCTTATCTGTAATATTATGTCTTGGTAAGTACGTTTCAAACGTTCGCCCATACACAATAAGTCCATAACTGATTAGCGAGTCAGCAAGTGCATAATATACTATCAATAGCGTCTGTGCACCACTTTACTTAATTAATAGAACTTTCCCAAATACAGATAAACTTGTTATAGATGTCAGTTACATGCGTTTTCCAATTAAAATCAGAATCAACATTGAGGCTTCAAATATTTAAACGTGCTGACATACTCCAAAGTTACACACATGGAATTAACCTTATCATTATGCAGGGATTCGTATGTATGTCCTATTATGTCAAGATCCTCTCTGTGTACAGTATTAGCTCCTAGATTATGTGGCGAGTGTATATGCATGCATTTTGTCTTTTACAGATTTAATATAATTCCGTTGTCACGTGCCCAATTGGTTATACGTTCCAAGACCTCTTGTACGTTCTGTTGTACCTCCGAGATATCCTTCCAAGCATAAGTCACGCACATGTCGTCTGCATACATAAACACTCGACATTTGTTTACAACATTCAACAAACTTCATGTGCATTATATAAGCTACTGGCCCAAACACAGGTCTGGTCGGCACACCAGATCCACACTCGCCTCCTCACAAGTCACACCAGCTATGATCGTGCGTTTTTTGCTATTAGTCAGATAGTTTTTGAACCATTTATTAGCGGGGACCACGTATTCAGCATTCATCCATCGCCTGTAGTAGTATATCGTGGCCCAATATGGCGAAGGCTTCCTTGTAATCAATAAAAAGTGCTATCAGCTGTTTACCAGAGTCTAGGCACTCATCACCACTAAATGCTGTTAGAGCCGGGAAAGTGCTGCGCCCTATCCGGAACCCATACTGTGTCTGATAATAAACTATGACTTTAAAATTTTTCATAATGTTTCAATCTAATTTACTTACATGGACACGTCTGCCTGCCCCTTTGTCTTAGGGCTGATTTTTCAAACGACTGATAATTTTTATTCGTGGAATAAAACTGACGTCTGACAGATTTTGTAATGGAAGAACTGTCAAAAATTCAAAATGATTCCTTGGATAAAAATATCGTGCGTTGGAAAAATCAGCCCTAAAACTGACTAATTATGTAATTTACATGAGCACCTCTGCTTGACCCATTTGGCAGAACAAGCTTGACGCTACGTTTTGCTCTGTACATGGCTAGTAAGTTCAGGAATTAAATAGTAATTAGAATTCGTGCGTTATAGTGTCAACATAAAGTTATTGAATCTTCAGGCAAGCGTATCAGAGGCTGATGATGAGAGTCGTCGTGCGTTGCTGAGCGGCGGCGGGGCCAGCACTTCGGCTGCACCGCGACAGGCACATGACTCACACGACCTCCCCCACAGTACTATGCATTCGTTGCCTAACAGGTGACTGTAAACTATGTCATAAATGGATATTTATTTACTTAGCCCTTCTAGTGGTCAATAGTATATTTACTTATTTTGTATACTTACTTACAAAATTATGCCTAGTCTATTCAAATCCTCGTTGATGTTATTTCCACTTGTACAAATATCAACTTTATATTAATGTAAGTAGGTACCTACCTAATTTAACTTGATTTCAAAATTACTAACTTTTTTGAAGTTGTGGCGCATACTGAACTTTATATGTAGGTATTATCTATAGTTTCTTTTTTCAAAAACATATTTTGTTTACATCTTTGGGAACTAAATTGCAAACGCAGGATAATTTGTGCGCAAGCAAAATGTGCGCTCAGGCGTAGACTTGCGGCAGGTTTCTACCTGTAATAGTAATGTTTCTAATTTACAATCTAATGACCAGTGTTATCAAGAAACTGCAACTTAATTTTGTCGGAAAATACAAAATGAAAAGTGTGTAGTGTGTAACTCCTAAAAAGTTTTAATTTTGCACTTGATGAAATATCTGATAATCAGCATCAAAATACATTAGAACAGAAGGCTAATTCCGTTTTTAAAAACCTAAAGTGTTTGGCCAGACTGGCAGCGCGGGGACGGGAGCGGCGCGGGTGTGGGAACCCGCGCGATCTGCCTGTCCGCAGTCGAGCGCGGCTGCGTTCTGCGTGTTGTCGTGTCCAGTGTTTGTCAAAATATAATATGGATAAGAAGACTTATTTTTACTAGAAAAAAGTTCGAACTAGTTTGAGAATCCCGGTCCCCGCGCGGGACGTCCGCGCTCCCACTGCAGCCACTTGTATCAACGAGCTATGGCGTGAGTTGCCCGCGCGCTCCCCGCGCCGAGCAGCCCGCGCGCTCCCCGCGCCGAGCAGCCCGCGCCGCTCACCGTGCCCGCGTGCCCACTATAATGGACACTCAAATGAAGTTCCTATGTTTGAGTCCGCCGCGCCGCAAGTACAGTCTGGCCAAGCACTCAGTGTAGTCGCAATTTCCTCTCAGCGTCAATCAATGTCGAAAGTGTAGTCCCAATAAGATATATTTTTGACAGATTCGTTCTTAGGATTCCGGGAATTGACGCTCAGGGTCTGGTAAAATTAATATACACTCCTTTGCAAAAAAAACGGGCACCTAAGGAAATTTACGATCTAAGGTCGATTTCAGTTAATTAAATGAAATTTAATTGTTTGACGTAGTCTGTATACTTATAATCGTGTAAATTAATACGCGTGAAGTGAATTCTGGCAATTTTTTTTTTAATTTTCGATGAATTCTTTAAAACCGATGTACACGGTCAAACAATAAGTGGTCGGCAATAAAGACAAGATGATTTTTTTACTTTTTTTAATTAAATAAAGTTACAAATGTAAAAACCTAATAACGAGTGTGACCTTCTCTTGCCAAAATCACAGCTTGAATCCTTCTGGGCATGCTTTCCACGATGTTTTTAATAACGTTTTGAGGAATACGTTCCCACTCTTCTGCAATGACTCTTTTTAGCTCCCTGATGTTTTGTGGAGCAGGTTGCACTGATCTAACCCGTCTCATTAGAACATCCCAGACATGCTCAATTGGATTGAGGTCAGGATTTCGAGCTGGCCAATCTAAACCACGGATCCCAACTTCTTGCATGTACGCTTCCACGTCGCCAGAACGGTGCGGTCGAGCATTGTCGTCCATAAAAATGGAATCTTCCCCAAGTGCAGTCAATGCGGGTTGTGCATATGGAATTAGGACTTCCATTATGTACCGGTGTGCATTTAATGTTCCATTTTTTATGAAAATTAACTCCATACGCTCCATCGAATTAATTGCTGCCCAAAACATAACGGAGCCTCCGCCATAAGGAGTGATTTCTTCGAAACACACTTCCGCATAGCGTTCCCCTGGTCTTCGCAGCACTCGCCGGCGTCGGTCCTCTCAACACAAAGAGATTCTATCTTCATCAGAAAACAATACTTTATTCCAGTCGTCCAGAGTCGATGAAGCACAGTTTCGAGCAAACTGAAGTCGAGCAACACGGTGCTCACGGAGTAATTTAGGGCCCCGAGCCGGGCGGTAACTCCTGATATTGGCAGCCAAAAGCCTCCTACTGACCGTCCACAAGCTAACTTCTACTCCTCTTACTTCTTCAAGGCTCTTCTTCAGGTCCACACTTGACGCCTTATGATTCCGCAACGCCTGACTATCCAAAAAGCGGTCATCTCTTGGTTCTGTGCATCGTTTTCTTCCCGAACCGGGTCTTCTTTTGACCGAACCGGTCTCTTGATACCGTTGCCAAGTTCTCTGGACAGTTGAAAGACTCACATTTAGCCGCTGAGACACGTAAGTTTGCGAACAACCTTCTTCAAGTAGGGCTATAATTTTACCGGCCCTTATCGCTTTATCACTCATATCAAAAAGTGGTATTTAAAGTAAAAAGAAAGATTAAATTGTTTAATTTGCAGAAAATATCCAACAAGTTTTAAAATTTTAGTAATCAGTAGAAAAATCGTTTCAGCAACTCGCGGCATTAGTAAAGCAATTTTACAATAATCCACAATAATCATTATTTTTCTTTTGTTAATTTCAAAATTTAAATTTGGAACGTAAAGAATCATGCCAGGATGCTTCAAATAACATGCCAATACATCGTCAAATTAATAAAACCTCTTTCTTGTTCTTCTTCATTGAAGTAGAGAAAAAAATCTAAAGTGCCCGTTTTTTTTGCAAAAGAGTTTAGTAATTTAAGACACATAAATTGTTTCAGGGATGTGAAACGTATCAGAAATGAGTCCGTGAGCTCAAGTGTCAGTCAGGCCACAACGCAGCCGTCGGCCGCCTCGTCTCCCGTCAAGGAAAAACACTTATCTAAGTAAGCGATTAGGTTTACAGATATCATAATAATATCAAAATTGTTTCCCCCCTGGTCCCTATACCGCAAAACTTTACAAGTCTACAATTTTACAAAATTGTAGAAAATATTGCGTAACACAGAAATTACGACTATGTAGGTGAATTGTACACTTGTCACTAAAATTAACATACTTATTTGTAAGTTTTTCCGTTTTATTAAGTGGCTTAGAATTTTGCGGTTTTTGGTTTACAAAATTGTGATTAGTAATTGTAAAGTTTTATGGTGTAGGGCTCTGGTCAACAAACAATTTGGGTTCTTGAAGAGGTATCTTAGGCGCCTCACGTACCTATATGAGGCACCTAAGATACTTCTATACGTATGTATGAAGAAATAAAGAAAGAAGAAAGATAATACGTATATTCGCGACAAACATGACGCATCAAAAAAAAAAACAAAACACTTTGGGAGAAAACATGCGTCACATCTACGCAAAACGGCCATCGCTCAGCATAATGCTAAGACCCTATACGAGACAGAGCCCCAGCGCTGGTTTTCAGTGACAGCCGGCGTCGACGTGATACCGTCAGCCAGTGCAGCATACGATCAGATATAAATAAAAAACAACAATCAAAATAAGAAATGTATGTATGTCTATACAACTAGGTACCTATTATGTGGAATTACAGCTTTACTCTAGTTTCTAGCCTACCACTACGCGTAGTCATTTAGCTCAAATACTACTAGGTAGTTCTAAACGGTTTACACATTGTTTTCTTCCTTCTCGCACTGTTAGGAAGTGTTTTATCGGCGTCAAGTGAAATGCTAGAAGCAATACTTGACTTTAATATAAATTCGCTTATGAATGCAGGTACTGATATAGTCCTCCAGGCCGTATTTCGGCCACGGCGGCCAATCTAAACGGAGACTAACCTTCGGCGCGGGAGATATTATAGTGCACAAGTGTGTGCGCAAACACAGGTGCACTCTCTCTTCCCTCACTCTCATAGTTTGTTGGGACGGCCATCCGACAAGAGCAGAGAGAGATCAGGCGCAGGACCAACGACTTATCGTGCGCACCGCGGGTGTATCACACCGCCACCTTCCAAACTCCGGGCTGTTACTAAGACGTTCTTAATGGAAAAACACAATAACACTTTGCTCAACCTGGGAATCGAACGCTCAGCAGGTACTGATAACAAGATAATCTCCACTTATATTGGCCTATTCAAAGAACAAAATTGTCTTCATTACGTAACAGAGCATCATTTATGATCCATTAGTTTGATTCATTCGCAACCATTGGCTACACACTTTACCAAGCCACCTGAACATCGCTCAAACTAAAGGTAACGTTAAGTCTTCTTCGCCTGGCATGCTTAGTATTTTGTCAGAGTCGTCTCCAATGTTCAACTCATCTGCTTACATCAAAAATTTATTTTTGACGTATAATAGTTGTTTTTTTAACAGATTTACAGCAATAAATATAAATTATTATCAATGGAGAATACGAAACATCGGTCTCTTCTTATATTATGTACCTACATGGCTTCAATAAACCCTTAAACAAATCTTAAACAGGATCATGTATACTTACAATATGTAATTATTTATATCCAGATGTCGCCGCATGGACATGCCCCGCCGCATGCCCGCGATGCGTCGCCTTCGTGAGACCGGCAAGAAAGATACGCTCACCATGTACGACCTTATCTTTACCAACCCGCGCAGCAACCCTATTGTGTGAGTTGGTAGTCCTTTGATTTATTTTGTTTTATGACCTGTGCAGTTCTATCCTATAGGATTTTTTTGCCAGGAAAAAGATCCAATGTGACAATTCATACAATATGCATATAAAATGATGCAAAAAAATACTAGAACCTACCCATTAACGCAGATCCACGTCTATATTTTAATTTCAGAAGCATCCAAGTTAAGGTTAATTTTCCCCTAGCTTTGGTCTAAAATCACGGAAGGTGCACTGCAGTGACCTATTTTGAAAGCACTGAATTGATTGCGAACCCGAGTAGGCGAACATAATTTGGTGAAATGGGGCATCATCAATTCACTCAATATCTAGTGCGAGTTCGGTGCTCCTGAATGTCCCATCTGCTAGAATGTCCAAATTGTCTGCATCCTTGCGATTTTCAGGTCGTCTGAACTGAAATCGTCAAGGACTGAACAACGCCGCATGACGTAGCCACACTAGCCACCTATTGGGCCAAAACAGAATAAGCAGCACAGACGTATCGTCGATACGACAAGAATACGAAAGATTCATTAAGTGTTGATTTAAAAAATCGAACAATATCATAATTATTTTATTCATTTCTTTTTGTTATGTTAACCTAGTCTGTAGTGTTATATGTATATTTATTACGTTAGTGTTAGAATTGTAAGCTGTTAGTAAACCCTTTAAAAACCTACAAAATTTACTTCCCAGTCCCTACGAAGCCCAGCTATCCAATGAGAAAGAGGAAGCGGCTCGTAAGGCCGCTATTGAACAGGAGAAAGATATGGAAGATCAGACCGAGATGGAAATCGATGTCGCGCCCGTGCCGCAGATCAAACTGGGGCCTGATGGAGAGATCATATTGGATGAAAAAAGTTTGGTATGTAATGGATTACCTTCCATGTCATTTTATTATATTTTTTCAGCATAGTTGCAATGTTATTAATAGTATTCTCTTAAGTATTGGCAATCCCATAGAATTCTGACCTCTAGTCAATGGGAATTATAGTTATTATAATTTATATCATATCACATAAAATTTTCATTGTAGTAGACAAGATAACTTGTTTACGCCGAGCATTTTGTAAGTGAATTCGGCTTAAATAATCTAATCTAACTTCAATAAAAAAGAAATAAGTACTTATATTTATTCAGCGCCAAGAAGAGAGATGACGAATGTAAAAAAAAGTAGTCTCAATATGTGCATCAAGTACAGCCCGCACCAATCCATCGCTAAATGACCTCCCTTTGTGTCACTCTATGTAAAATTTCTACATTTATATCTGTACTTTTATGCTGTAATTCAGGGTGGCTGGGACATCGACGCGCAAACTGAACCCATGAATTCAGCACATACTCGTAATTCTAGACGGCGCCCTAGTGTAGAATTTTTTCGTTGAAAATCAGAATCATTTACTGAATCCATGATAACAGGTTGCCTGCTACCCTGTATAGAGTACTAGCTGCGCCCCGCGGTTTCACCCGCATAAGTATCGATCCCGTGGGAATATCGAGATAAAAACTATCCTACGTACTTCCCCGGGATGCAATCTATCTCTCTGCCAAATTTTATCGAAATCCGTTCAGTGGTTTAGGCGTGAAAAGGTAACATACAGACAGACAGACACAGTTACTTTCGAATTTATAATATTAGTATGGATTCTACTAGGAGGGGCCCGTGGCTAAATAATAACAGCCGCACATGTCGATCGATCAGGTTAAGCTACGCTTGCCGCGGTTGGTCTGTGGATGGGTGACCATCTTTACATACCGAGACCCCTCCGTGCCTCGGAAAGCACGTTAAGCCGTTGGTCCCGGCTGTCATTCGTGGATCTTTGACAGTCGTTACGGGTCGTCAGAAGCCCGAAAGTCTGACAACCAGTCTTACCAAAGGGTATCGTATTACCCAGTAACTGGGCTGTGGAGGTCCGATAGGCAGTCGCTCCATGTAAAATACTGGTATTCAGCTGCATCCGGTTAGACTGGAAGTCGACCCCAACATGGTTGGGAAAAGGCTAGGCAGATGATGAGTATGGATTCTACTAGAACGACATCCTCCACCAAACTAACAATTGTCTTATGTTATATGTTCTCAAGTTATTTTCCCGTATGGTTACAAATTCTACCTCCTCCAGGTAATAAAACAATCAGAGAAGCGGAAGGTATCGTCAAGCATCGTGCACGAAGGCGCCTCGGGCAGTACAAGCAGTGGGTACCGCCGTACAAAACGCACTGCCTTATGGAAGGACGCAGAAACAGTACGGTTCTACCGCGCACTAGCCTCATTGGGAACTGACTTCATGCTCATGGAAAACCTGTTCCCCGGACGCACTAGGAGAGATCTGAAGCTCAAGGTAAAGTAGTAGACTGTAGCGACACCTCATACAAGCCCAAAAGTCCAAGCAATGAATTCAATCAAAAACAAGTTAAGAAGGCCGCTGGCATCTACGTCACATTTTGGTTTATGATTAATCAGATCATGCTATCTGTCATCAACATTACTGCTGTCTGGCTAGACGGGTCACTTCTAGGCAGATTTGATTAAATAGCCGCAAGGTGTCCACCATTGCTTCTGTGCTTGTGGCATCCAGCGGATTCCCTCGACCTTTACCAGGTCATCGATCCACCTGGTGAAGGAATGTGTTTGAAACCTCAATTTTATCTCACCTTAAAAATATTTGTGTTCAGTTCAAAAGGGAAGAGCGCGTTAACTTGGCACAAGTGGAGAAGGCACTCCGCTCGACCTGCAAGTGGGACGCCACTCGATTAGAAAACGAGTTCCGAGTCGAACGGGAGGAGGCAGAAAAAGCGGCGCTAGAGTTAAAGCAACGTGCCATAGACATGAAGCGGCAGGAGAAAGAGGCGCGGAAGCTATGTGTGCCTAAGAGTGAGTACTATTGTTTTATTCTTTTAGACCAGCGGCGAAGTATACTGCTTGAATTCAGAATCTTTATCTATAATATTACGTAACCAGTGTGTCAAACATGTTATAGTTTTATGACAGCTGCGCGCACAGATTTACTTTACGCGTGTCTCGCATAGGGTCTTAGCATTTTGCTGAGCGAGGGCTGTTCTGCGTGGATGTGATGCATATTTTCCCCCATCGTGTTCTTGTTTGTGTGATGTTTACCGCAAATATAAGTATTTTCTTTCTTATAAACTTTTAGAACAAAAATGTCAGTGTCATTCATACCATGAGTATATATATAATACTTACTGTTGTTTTTATTTTATTTTACTAGGAAAACTTACAGCTAATAAGAACAAAGAATGGTTACCGTTTTACTACAGTGAAGGCCAATTACAAGTTTCCATTTGTTTTACAATAATAATAGTGTCATACATTTAGTTTGTGTTCTTCCTGTGCGAATCACAATAAATACTTTTTCTTTCATGACAAAGTTCAAAATTACGTTAGGACATTTCTACTTCAAATGGCGAAATATGGGTGTGCTTACTATAGGGTATATGTACACTTCTGCCTGACCCTTCGGGGATTACAAGCGTATATCAAATTTAGTATGGAAGAATTTGAATGCGCGGTTCAATTAACTCGAAACTCAGTATGTAGGACCAAAATAAATAATAAAGTGGTTCAGGGTTTTTCGAAAATCTACCCCTAACGGGGTGAAGAGGGGTAGTCAATTTCACAGGGGAGTATTTTATTACGTGTCTTAATTACCTGGAATCTTGGTATAAATAATCTTTAAGTCAAGTTATAGAAACATCCCAGACGATTTTTCAAAATTCCACCCACGGGGATAAAAAGAGGGGATAACAGTTTATATGAAAAATCTTATTCATTTGGTCAATAAACTTGAAACTTGGCAATATTTGGCTCAGTTAGTCACTTTTAAGTTTAAAAAAAAACCCCTCACAGAGGATTTAGGGGGTGACAAAGTTGATCGCGCGCTCGATGGCCGACGACTCTTGCGGCGTCCGCAAAAGTCGTCGGCCATCGAGCGCGAACTCATAATGCGGCCCTGCGCATGCGTACAAGGCAAGCATGGACTATGCTTCCGGTGGCGGTGCATCGAGATTGCCACTTGGCTTCGCGCGTTATTCAAAACTTCAAAAAAGTAATATTTTTACCTATACCTATAAATAAAGCGAATGGCTTGTCTTCACTACGTAACGCTAAAGTTTAAGGTAGCTGAGCAAGTGCAAATGTAAATTATGTAAAATATTGAATAACATCTCACGTGTTGACCTACTACTTCACAGTTTGTTAATAGTTTACTAAAAGGTTGTTCTTATGCACCTAAACTTGATTAAAATCATGCTTATACATATTCTTGTACATTACAGGTCGAGGTGCAAAAGCTTTGGGAGAGTCTGCCGTCCCTTCGCCAAACACCGGTCGCACGGCTGACGAACTGATACTTCAGCATCCCGAGGCACAACAGTCAACAGCCTCGTCACAATCCGCCACCACCACACGCGTCATGCCAAAGTCAAAGTCAAATGACATGGCCACAATACGTAAAAAAGACACCAAATCTCAGGGCAAAGCGCCCGTTAAACAACCCCCTAAAACACCGGAACTGCCTGCCAATGTCGAAGAGGGTTCCCTCGTTGTATTTACGATCGAGGACCCCGACTCTCCTCCCAATAGGAAGTTGCAGACGTACATGGCTAGGGCTGGAGGTCGACTAACTCCTGTCAATTTGCCGAAGAAGTTCTTAAAAACTATCATTACGTATATGAAGACAGGTGTCATCCCTAATGATACGTCTGCAGCGTCCCCCAGCAGTGCAGCAAGCCAGGATAGCCGGCCCTGTCCCACGGATCCCACACCAGCAGTTATTTAGATGAATAACAGTCCTGCTAAAGAAAGCGACATAGTTCGTATACTATCACCCAGCTTTAAGACTTGTAAACCGTCAAGTACCGTACTTGACGGTTTTGAATGAGCAACATCGAGCAAAATGAAAAGACGGTCTATTTAATTCCATTGTGTTAAGCAATGTTCTTGTATAGCAACCAAAATCGCGGTAATGTGAAAAAAATTGGCAACTGTACAGTTATTCTGCACGTCATGTTTTATGCAGATAAGTTGTAACGTAGCCGTGTCCAGATCAAAGCAAATGCTGTTTGCTTAGACGCAGTACAAAGAATCATGGCGAGATCCTTACGTTAATTTGTACAAAAGAAAGAGTTCATTTAGAGGGTTCAAATATTTTCCATTGTTGAAAATACATTACCAGGAGTAGATTGCTATACTTATCATATTTAAAAAAACCCGCATAACAAAAATGTTTCGAAATTAATATATCAGTTTTTCGTTTCATATCGTTGTCCATTTTGTATTTATTAAAAAAAATTACAGTATTTGACATTAAGTCAAACCCCGCCCCCTAAAGATTTTAATAGCCAGATTTGCCCTCACCGTACTTAGTCACTCGTTTTTTTTTTATACAGTTTGTGTCCAGTAGGTGGCCACATTGATTGCTGCATCAGTGGCATTATTTAGGTCATCCGAAGTGCTGGGTGAACGGGCACATGACACTAGCAAAAGGGGCATGGTCTGGTCAGAAGCACCACACTCGCATTGGGTGTTGGATGGGTTTCCCTTTATTAAGGCCCCTGGACTTCTATCAAACCTAATGGTGTTTTATACACGACGTATGTAACATAGGTAAGCTCGGACTCATAGGCTAGTTCAGACTCATGCGCAAATTCGGTCATATGTTCTGATATGCGTTCGTCAAAATACGCGAGTTAGGATTTACTAACCCGCATGAAAAACATGTGTCTCGCGCCTTTACATGCTAAGTTTGTTTTCGAAATAATTTAATAGCAGCTCCCTTGTTTTGATATTAGGTTAGGATTTTGATGACATTGTAACAATTGTTCTGAATACTGAGCTTCTACATCTTGTGACAGCCAGTGGGGTTGGATCTCTCGAAAGATTGTTTATTATTTTTTTTCAATGGCATTAGAACATCTAGCTCAGGGTGTTTTTTAATGTTTACAGACTAGGTAGAGTTAGTAATCCTAATTTCTTAAGTAAAAGTCTACAAGATTTAAACGGTCTAACCGCACAGATTACTATGACCCTTTTTTTTGTGATACGACAATTTTAGTCTGAGAAAAATGAGACCATATAAGAAGACCGTACCTAAGAACGGACCCGACGTAGCCATGTACGCAGCCACAGCAGATGTTTGACTTGCTAACTTCTTAAGCTTTTTTAGAGAAAAAGGCTTTTATTTGAATATTATTACAATCAGAGAATTGTAAAATGTTAGTTTTAGATACATTATCTGTTAGATAGTAGTCATTCAACCAGCTCATTATTGATTAATGAACATGATTTATTTATTTGATTAATATTCGTAGATTGCTATCTGAATTTTCCGGTACTATAACCGAAATATCGTCCGCAAATAGAATGCATTGATGTGATATCACTTGAGGAATATCATTTATCTAAATAAGGAAGAGAAGAGGGCCTAGTTCAATCCCCTGAGGAATACCGAACTTGTAATTTTTTTTTAGTGAGAATGCAGCAAGTGTTGTAGACTTATCTTTTTGAAAATCATTTTTGGTTGTTTATTATTAAATTAAAGGAGAATGGGTAAGACCGTACCCAGACACAAAGCTAATCGTAGCATTATGAACTATGTTAAATTTTTGTTGCCCTCATGGAGTAGTTTAATTAATCCTAAGTATTCGTAAGGCACGTCTGAATTCACTTGGAGAAAAAAAGATATGTTAGGAAAATAAATTGTTTTAATAAAGGGAATTATTTAACTTATCCTAGCAAAACTTAACTTAAATGATGGATACTTTTGGAATTAATGAACATCGAAAAGCTTTTTGCGCTTCTAACGATGCAATTTTTAAAATAATTGAGCCTCTTTTTAACTTTCTGTAATTTTTGAGGTGTACAAAAGAAAGCATGTCAGACAGACAGTTACTTTCGAATTTATAATATTAGTATGGATGGATTAATACGATTTTTTTTAAATTTCTTGCTCTAATACTTCGGATCAGGTTAATTTAAATAGGAAATCTTAAACTTTAACGTATTTTCTAAGCTGAAGTCCTTTTGCAATTCATACCTAAATGAATGAACTTCACCTTTTGCATAACTGATATTACTAAATATTATGATCGATGCATGAATCTTTACAGCGATTAATTGTTATCCAGAATCACACTAGCTTATTAAAAGTTGAACAATGATTTTATTGGTTTACACGTCAACAATTCGCTTTGCATGCATATTATTAAGTGCATATTATAAGTTTTGTAACTGGCAGTGTAGCCTCATATCTTAGTATTGCCCCTTGCAAACTTTATGGCGGCTAGGAACATGAGGAGAGTCCACAGATATAGATAGACCTAGATAACGCAAGTATCACGATCTGTATAAAAACAAGCGTGCCATTTTTTGACTAACTACTATGACGTCACAAGCACTAATAGTGATGGGAAAATCAAATCGATTAAAAAACGCCGTCGCGTTCCACACCTTACACCGCTCACCCAGCTGCCTTTTCGCCGAAAATTGTTTGCCAGATTTTCACTTGCCAACCAACGTTTCGCAGAATTTTATTTCGCCGAATAATCATTTGCCAACTTATCATATAATTTTGTTTTATTTCCCAACCTCACAGTTACCAACTGTACGTTTGGTCTGCTTTTCATAATGACACTTTTTAAAATGCCAATTTTTAAGTAGCAGAATGTTTTAATTTGCGTAATATTCATTTAGCCGCGGCACGCTCGCTTCGCTCGCCTGGCTCGTGCGTTGTTTGTCATACTCTCACCTAACCTAACCTATCGTAACCTTAGACTTCTGTTGTATACTTATTAAAAAAAACTTATTTGTTTAAAAGGGAACTGTTACACTGACGAAACGTCATTCGTCTAATAGTTGTGTGGCCTAGTGAAATGGTTGACAAATGATAAATTTCCCAAACGTTTTGTGTCATTATAATAATCAGCTTAACAATAATTCCACCAAATGAAACGTCATAAAAAAATTTGCTAATCGTTAGTTGTCAAAGTGAAACATCGGCGAAACGTTGGTTGGCAAGTGATAATCTGGCAAACAATTTTCTGCGAAAAGGCAGAACACCGTACACAGGACTGAGCGCGAAAGTGGCGACTTACGATTTTTGTACGTAAGCTGGTGCGATTTTTGGTACGCGAAGTAGTTGCTCTGGCGTTATCTACGTGTATCTATAGTTGTGGGCGAGTTGCTGCGCAGTAACAAATTCACGTGTCAGCGGGGGTGAGGGATGAGGTACTGCGCAGCGAAAAGCGCACTTGTCAGCAGCCATAAAGTTTGACGCGTACTATAAATGAAAGTTGCGCAACATGTTGTGCAACTTTTGTTGACCATGAATACGCTTAATGTGAAACATCGGGCAGATAAAATAGAGTAAGTCTTGCGCTGATTAGGGCGCTTATTATCTTATACGTATACCTTATCTTATATCCTTATATGCTTAAATTACTAGCATAGCTGTCTTGTATGGATCAGAATGTTGGGCCACAAAAGGGATGAATGAAAGGCAATTGCATGCAGCTGAGATGAGAATGCTAAGAGGGATGTGTGTGTGTGTGTGTGTGTGTGTGTGTGTGTGTGTGTGTGTGTGTGTGTGTATGTGTGTGTGTGTGTGTGTTACACGAATGGATAGAATAAGAAATGAGTTCATAAGAGGAAGTTTGAAAGTGGCACCGGTAACTGTAAAGTTGTGTGGAAATCGGTTGTCATGGTATGGGCATGTGAGACGGAGAAATGAGGAAAATGTCGTGAGGAGAGTTTTGAGTATGGATGTCGATGGCTATAAGAGTAGGGGAAGACCAAAGAAACGATGGATGAAATGTGTGAATGATGATATGGATAGAAAGGGGGTGACTGCCGAGATGACGACTAATAGAGAAGTATGGAAGAAAAATACATGTTGCGCCGACCCCAAATAAATTGGGATAAGGGCAGGAGAATGACGATAAACTGGATTCTAGTAATTTAAGAAACGGCTTTATAAAAATGTATTCTACACTATAAGTGGATTTTAAAATTATTACTGATCTCACAATCAATAAAATTTAATTTTTTTGATCTTAAAGTAGTTTTTTCGGTCTCAGTAGTAATAAAAGGAATGTTTTAGTTTATAATTATGTTTAAGACCTTTTATGATGTAACCATTTTACGCAAATGCGAAATAAAGATTTAATCTATCCTATTCTAATCTATTCTTTGCCCTGCGATCGCAAAGTAAACAAGTTCGTCTCCTAGCTAATTTACGATGTTAATTATAAAACTCATACGGCCTTTTTACAAACAAGGTTTATCTTTAGACCCAGGTTTAAACTATCGAGCCATTTTTAAATTTCGAACTATTATCCGACAAAGTTAAAAGTTCTTATTACAAAAATTTATGTGATACCAGTCTTTATTAAGTCATCACTGTTTTTTTTTGCTGACTGAGCGTTCCCAGTATTGCAGAATTATTGAATACTTAATGTATTATTAAGCTGTCGATTTTGATCTTGAATAGGGATCAACTTACGGCGGTACCTACAAGCACACGAGTATGTATTACAATGCTGCCTATTCATAACGTTTTGTATATATATCCATTTTATTTTTATTGTTTGATTTGGTTTATTTGGAAGTGCTTACACTAGAAGAAACCTGTCTAACCGTCAGCGAACATGATCTGCTCAGTGGTCATCCTTGAAAACAGATTGTGGAACAGATACAGACTTGAGTTGAGACTTACCTTGTTTCCGTTCAATTGTGGTACAGTGGATATCTTCTGCTGCAGTCTAGGGATCAGTTAGATTCCTTGACACTTAATCACACTAATATTATAAAGGCGAAAGTTTGTGTGTTTATAGGTTTGTTACTTCTTCACGCTCAAACGGCTGGACCAATTTTGATAAAATTTTGTATGGAGGTAGCTGACACCCTGGATTAACATATAGGCTTTTTATCCCGATATTCCCACGGGACCGATACGCGGGTGAAACTGCGGGGCGCAGCTAGTATTTATATTATAATCTGTCACCAAGTAGCTTAAGCTCCCTGGTTCAAGACATGATCCGGGGCGAGAGGGAGTGGGAGGCAGTCACCTGCGAAGCAGTCATGCTAGCGAAGGAGTTGGAGGGATGGCTGAGGGAGAGGACCCAGCCGCCGCGGGAGACGCTGCGGGCGTCGGGAGCCGCGTGACGACTCCCGGCCATAGTAGGCGCGGGCCTGCGGACGGAGAGTAATGGGTAGCTCACCGTCCGATCAGGACCAGGCCCGTGCCGGACGGCGCGTATGGTCCACGCGCGCCTCAAAGAGATGTCAGCATAAAGGAAGGGGCCCGCTAGGACCGAAGCCTGCCGGGGTAGCGGGATCGTCCGAAATGGTTACCGCTGCCCCGGAACATAAAGGGCTAAGGAAGGAACACGGGTGGGTTTTAGTCAGAGTCTTGACACTCCCTTCCGCTCCACCCAGAGCGGGAGGAGTCAGTAGATGATTTCCCACCATAAAAAAAAGTAGCTTAAGCTACTATCATTTATACGTCTAATTAAATGTAATGCACGAAGCGGCGTCATGGAGTTCACGCAGGTAGGTATATATATATAGTAAACGCAGCCTGATAAGGAAGACGTGTATGGCTTAGTGTACTTGACACCGTATGGCCGTGGATAGCTCACTCTTAGACTCGTGCAGTCTACCTCGGCAGTGAGTGCAACTCAATGCAGAAGCTGTAGGTACCTCGAGTTTCCACATCACAAACCTACCGTTTAATCTGAATTATTATTACATCATCACAGCTCGTTTCATCGGCATTTATTTTTCGTTTTTTTTTTTTGTTCGGGCGCGGCAACTCGTATAAAGTCGGGCGATTAAAAGGTTAAAGACATTTGACATATTGTAATAGCTTGATGTGCTGGCGTCTGTACATCAAAGGTCTTTAATATAAACAGTTCCACATATACTTATATCTGGGTGCAAAAAAAAAATCATCACTTATTACTACTGTCCTTTATTTCATAATTATGTAATACATTTCTAAATATTTTTATCAAAACCATGATACAAAGTTGATATGACTAGAAAGTGACTAAGTACAGAGTATAGAAAAGTATGTAAAAGACATGTTGTGCCGACCCCAGCTAAATTGGGGTAACAACAGGAAAAAACATTTAAAAAACTTCATCCATAATCGCACAGACAAAGAGAACTGTTACTACTTACTTTACTATTATTATTTTGGTAAAACATTAAGTTAACCAAAAGTTTAAATTACAAAACGGCCCCAAGCCAGGTCAATGTAGCATGTGTGGTGAATTTTTATCTCAAGGAATGAATGTTATGAAGGGAGATTACATTTTCCTCAATTTGCATGAACTTTCTTGCTATTCTGCAGGTTTTTAAAAATGCGGCTTTTTGAAGTGTTTGGCCGTTTACACATTATGCCGCAGCTGCAGCGGCACCGTCGCTGCAGCGGCACACCGTCGCCGCCGCGGCGCCGCTGCATCAGTCACCCTTGGATTTGTATGAACCCCCACACACGGCACCGCGGTGGCGGCGGCGTGTGCAAGGGTTCATACAAATCCAAGGGCAACCACAACAGCGGCATCGCGGCGGCGACGCGACGGCGTAATGATAAATGATTTCATTTCTGTAAGTAGGTTTGCACAAACACTTTTACACGTCAATCATATTTTAGGGTGCGTTTCCACTGAAGCGGAGCTGTGTAGAGCGGAGCGGAGACGTGCAGGAATCGTCCAATCACAGACGAGATGAGTGACGCGATGAGAATTTCAACAATTGTGATTGGTCGATTCCTGCGTCTCCGCTCCGCTCCGCCCAGCACCGCTTCAAAGGAAACGCACCCTTAAAAACTAGATGAGGTCGGCGTTTCCTATCTGACTACTCTGAGAAGAAAGGACGAAACAAACTCAGAGGTCACAGTCTCTTTTAAAGTCCAGACATAATCTTGGTCAGGTTATATGAAGACCATGTAGATCGATGTCTGAGATGGTCTTTTGAGGAAAGAACCACGCAGATTGAGTGGACCTGTCCAGTCAGTGCACGCAATGTGTAAAGGGCCTTTAGTAAATTGAGTCTGCCAGATCTATTAGTGGTGGAGGTGGGTATATTATATATAGATTGGGAACAACTTCTGTCGCGGACACTTCAATGGCTACTACCTATACTTTTCTTACTTTTTTTATAAGTATTATCACTACTTTAAAATCAAGTTACATTACTAGTGAGATCATAATTATATAAAAAATTTGCTTAAGTCTAATTTAACAATAATTTTAAGGTTGTGTCTGACATTTCAAGGTAATTTTTAATTTTTTTTACGAATCATATGCAACGGTTACTTTACGGTAATCTTTATATAGGGTGACTGGTAATTAGTGACCGATACTTAAACACGTGATTGTACTCATGATAACAAACAACTTTTACTATGGGACATTTATGTTCGTATAACTCGTCAAAATGTAGGGAACAGCTGATTTTTTTTTTCGCGATTTCAGGTTTGGTCCCATAGTAAAAGTTGTTTGTTATCATGAGTACAATCACGTGTTTAGGTATCGGTCACTAATTACCAGTCACCCTATATACTTCTTCATATTTTTAATCTTTAGCATATCTCGGACCATAGGGTCCCGGTCCCTTGGTGTGAACAGAGGGCCGAACAGAGGCCCGTTAGTTCAGTTCAGTTCATTTATTAATCCTAACTAATATTATAAATGCGAAAGTAACTCTGTCTGTCTGTCTTTCTGTCTGTCTGTCTGTCTTTGCTTCACGCCTAAACTACTGAACCGATTTGTGTGAAATTTGGTACAGACATAGTTTGGAACTTGAGAAAGGACATAGGATAGTTTTTATTACAAAAAATAAAATAAAAAATACAATTTATTCCCGACATACAGCGCCATCTATTGGTCAAGAGTCGGCATCAATTCAGTACTGAAAATTCATCGGAAAAATGTAAATAAATAGTAAAAAGGTATGAAAATATAATATAATACAACTTTTAGTACAAAGAAAATGCTCTAACGGAGTATAGATAATTCTATTAGTACTAGGTATATGTCGAGTTGGTGATCGCGCAATGGTGTCGATCGTTACACGAGTTCGGTTCATGTTATTGTTTTAATTCATCGGAAAAAAGTAAATAAATAGTAAAAAGGTATGAAAAAAATAATATCAATATAATAAAACTTTTAGTACAAAGAAAATGCCCGAACGGAGTATAGATAAATAATCCGAGTTGTCACTATGCTCGATAGATGGCGTTGGGATCGAAATAGATCGCGCTATGGTTTCGTTACACGCATTTGGTTGGGTTCCACATTTCATTTTTGAAGAGATCCCGCGAGATCGGGAACTATGTGGGTAAAACCTAAAATCTGCCGGAAGTCACTATTCCACGCGAACGAAGTCGCGGGCAAAAGCTAGTAGTTATTAAAATTACATGTCAATAAAATTTAGTCATGGAATTTACAATAATAGAGTGTGGAACATTTATCATACATTATAAAAAAATAATTGAAAAAATATTACAATAACATACTGTACTTTAATAGATTAATCATTCGTCGAATCAAAAAGCAAATAAATACTTAAATCATAATTAAATCAATTCTATAAACCATTCTTTTAGGTCATATAATACCTGGTCGGTTAACCAGCCTTTAAGTTTCGCTTTGAAAGCATTGTCAGACTCTATGAGTAAAGGAAATTAAGCAGAAACCGACGATTATCCCTGTGTGCACTGCGCATGTGCACCCAAGAACAACCCTCGGTTGTTGTATTATTATTTTTGTGTCTTTGGCATATTTCGGGACCCTGGGGTTCCTGGATCTTTGGAAGGCGTACGAAGGTCTGAAGCTAACTCGCAGAGGCCCGTTAGAAGCTTTTAATGAAATGAGGCACTAATCGTCGATTATCCCTGTACGCACTATGCAAGTGCTCCGAAGGACCACCGGAGGTGGTTTGTATTGGAGGTCACATATGCAAATAAGCACTGGCCTAAGAGTAATCATATTTAACACATGTCAGTAATTTGAAATAACTTGGTTACGGTTGTGTTGATGTTCTGAAATAGTCTGCATAACTTGTGTGTACGAATAAATAAAAGTGTACTCTACCAATCTCACTGCTCCACTTATTGTTTCAATAGGTTATGGGCCCAGGACCCATCCCAGGACTTTACTATGTCAGCTGAAGTAGGTATAAGTACTATTAAAAAACTAAAAAATTCGTCTGACTATCCGAATTGGAAATTTTTAGTACGAAATTACCTAGAGAACAAAAACTGGTGGACAGTAATTTCAACTGATGAAGTAAATGCTAATGTAGACCGGCAAGCACGAACGACAATATGTCTGTTATTAGAACCAGAGTGCTTTACCCACGTTTACAATGCGAAGACTGCGAAAGAAGCCTGGAATAGCTTGCAGAAAGCGTATGAAGATAAAGGTTGGGGAAGACGTATACTTATTCAGCGAGAGCTTTTCAACTGTAAGTTAGAGAATTTTTAAAGGATTTATCCCTGTCAAATTATTCTATTAAGGGGGCGATGAGTAGTTAAATGAATGTTCTTTTGATGTTTTTAGGTTTTCTAGAAGTGTTTTGTGTATGTAATAGATAATTTTCTAAATACAGTTTTGTTATGCATACTTTATTTTGTTAGATTTCTTCTGTTTTTGTACTATATTTTTCAATACAGCATAGTGCAGTTGAACACTGAAGTGTTAGTGATTTATTTAGTTTTATGTACCGAGTACTTACAATGACAGAAGTAATCATACGCATGTGTAATAAGATTAAGGGGGCGTATTGGAGGTCACATATGCAAATAAGCACTGGCCTAAGAGTAATCATATTTAACACATGTCAGTAATTTGAAATAACTTGGTTACGGTTGTGTTGATGTTCTGAAATAGTCTGCATAACTTGTGTGTACGAATAAATAAAAGTGTACTCTACCAATCTCACTGCTCCACTTATTGTTTCAATAGTTTGGGGGTGGCCCCGGCAGGGGGTGGCTTGTAGACTCAATAATGGGCCTCCGGAAACTGTCGCTAGCACTTAATGACGCGCGCGACGAAGGCGCAACATACCCTGAGGTGCGCAGCCACGGTTATCAGAACAATCCCAAAGCTCGGAAGATGGTCAAGATCTGTACCAGCACTTAACGGAATACTTCCTTCCTCCGAGCACGTTTGCTCTTGCGTATCTCCACTCAAGCCAGCCAATAAAGGCAAGAAAGAGGTGGGAGCATTGTTCCTCGTCAGTGTTCACTCCAGCCGGTCAATAAAGGCAAGCCAGAGGTGAGGAACGAGACTACTCCCGGGAGATATGGTCTACATTACACTATATGCACTATGTAGTAACCATTGCACATAATATTTTATCTTAAGATAACTTTAATTTTAGGTAATGATAAGTTTATTGGTACTAATTGGTAGGTTAAGGTTATATTATTACTTATTATATTTTTTAAGATTTAATAAGTGTGTCTGGTGTGATATGAATGAATGTGAAGTGTACGTGAGTGTTGTGTGTGTGTGCGTGTTTGAGTGTGTGTGTGTGTGTGGTGGATGTTGTGAGCGCGCTGCGGCCCCGACTGTTAAGCTACGGTTTCCTATAAGAGCAATGACCGCTACATGCGATATAATGTTCAAATATAGAGCGTTTTTAACACCTTTTGTATGTCAAATACTGGTGAAAATTACAGAATTTTTATGTCGTCCGTTATATTTATGACGGAAACGCTCTTCTAAGAAACCGTAGTTTTACACACGCGAGTTGTCGGTGCATCGCAGTAGGTAGTGCCGGAGGCCTGGTAGCATGCTGCGTCAGTCTACGACTGCGCACCGATCCGTTCCAGGTGGACGAGCAGTGCGTTCCGATGTCTGCGAAGCCTCTCTACTTCATGATTCAGAAATTCAATCTCCTCACGCCGTTTGCCTGACTCGGTGCGTAGACTCGCCACCACTGGGAATGGAAACGATACGTTTTAGTTGCGAGAAAATACTTTTAATTGCACGCCGGCTATGGAAAATACAAACAGTTACTTATTAAAAATGGGTGATTCAACGGGCGGTCTTGTCACCATCTACGATTTCTTTTAGTCAACCTTTGCATATACAGGATAGTTCGAGTAGGTGTTTTGTACTTTCAGAGGGCATTTTTATTTTTTCAGACATTTCCTTATTGATAGTCAAGTTAGTGAAGCTCTGTGGTTGTCATTGAGCAACAGAAGTTATGATAAGCTGTATAGTTACGTTTCGTTTGCTCCGTCGGGTCGTGCTTGATGAGCAGGTCGCGGTACCTCTGCAGCGATTGCTCCTGCTGCTCAACTCGCATCTTCAGCAGTTCAAGGCTGTCTGAGCCCTGTTCGCCGCTTAGAGTCGCTGACAGCTCCTTCTCGTAGGAGTCTAGCAGTTGTCTGAGAACGAAATTAAAATAATATTAAAAGGTTTAAGTGACGGACAGGCCGGACGGATATCGTCCACTTAATAATAGGGTAGATTTGTCACCTTCTAGGTACAGAAGTCTTCAGGCATAGTCGCGGGTTTATAAAAGGTGTAACAGAATAAACGCAAGTCCTGAAAGTAGGTTGTTCATAATTTACTACTGAATCGATTTCAGTAACTTTTAACATAGGTATAAATCACATACTATTTCGAGAAATCTTCAGACTCATCTTTTACAACGCCATACCTTGTGCAGTCGGGTGCGCGTCATTTGTTTTTATCCGCGTCTACTTCACCCGCTAGGACTTTGGAACTGTCATTAAGAAGTTGTCGACCGAGAGTCGGTCATGGGTGGGTATTTATCTAAAATCATGCGCGTTTAAATGTGCACGTGTTGTGCGCTGTTGCCGCTCTTACCTATAGCTGTCTCTGTCATATGTGATGAGTTGCTGTTTCTTCTGCAGCCTGTCGATGAGACCTTCATGGTGATTGCGGATTAAAAGTAGTTCGTTCACCTTTCCGGTCGCCTTGTTGCGCTCGAACTTTACTGTTTCCAATTCCTACGAAGAAACACTCAAGCTATCAGAACAATGTTGAGTGACGTGACTGAACAAGTCTAATCGATGCTAATAATAAAAACTTTGGTCCAAGAGCATGGTTTTATGCACGTAGAACTGAAGAAAAGTACATAATATTAGCTCTTGGTCTCTGTTACAGGCCAGTTTTTACGCATATAGGGCCATTTAAGTATTGCGTTAAGCTCCGAAGGGGGGTGGGGGTGTACGCTTTGTTTGTCTTTGATGACATGGGGGACGGGGTGTCTAAATGGTGATTATGTCACAAATATTTAGGAAAAAAAAAATGTCGTTTATACAGGATGAAATTGAATAGGTGCGCCAAATTAAAATATGGGTTAAAAATTATTAAAATTCTGCTTACGTAATTCTTGAATGGAACTTGTACTACTACTTATAATATCATTTAGGAGAACTAACACGCTAGAAAGAAAGAAATACATTTATTTAGCACAGACTAAAATACACACAATACACCAGATAGGTACACACATCAGATAAAAACAAATAAAAAATGTAAAGACCGATATAAGAAATTAGCACGCTAATATCTGTTCCAAAAGTATCTGACGAAAGTGTAAACAAACCCTGTTCAGGTTAAACTCATACGCAATCACTGGCGAAAGGGAATTAATAACACATCCCATCTGTATTTTGAAGGTTTTAACTTAATGTTTCACTAGTTTTTCCCACAATTATTGTTCGAATAACGATAATTATTGAATTGCAAATAAATAATCAACGACGAAAATTATTCAATTGTCTAATAAAAACATCTTTAATCTGATTTAGCACATTGAAGGACACTGAACGAAGGGCGTTAAATGTCCCGCAAAGTGTTAAGATTTTTGTTTGGCATTACAAATTCGAATCCACAGGATACATCTGTGTACATTTTGATCAGGTATATTTGGAACAAACAATACGTCCTTACATTAACCTGTTTATTAAAACCGGTCGTTCCCGCTTGTTAATACCCCGTCTATAACACTATTAACGACTGGGAATGTTTTGTTCCACTCGTTAACAGTGTTGAAGAACGCGACATTTTTTTCCCAGTCGTTCGCCCCTCGTTCAGCGTCTAATAACTTTATAACATTTATTTTGATTATACAGGGTGTCCAGTAAATAGTACGACATATTGCAGGAGGTGATAGCTTGGGTCAATACCTACCAAAACAACACAATATGTGAGTGGTTGACCAAAAAGGGACCTGGAGGGATTGGAAACCGTTATTTATTTTTTTTGATTTTTTTAATCTGTGGTCTTTTAGCTTTGTTTTGGTCTAATCAGAATATTTTTAGGTGCCGTAGTGTTTTTTTTATGATTTTTTTTGTGAGCCGAGGCAGTTTTGGGAAAATTAGTTTTTGTGATGTCAGACGCACATTAAGACAAGAAACTGACACTAAATAAGTCGCCAATAACGTAGTAACCGCAAACACGTGTTGACACTCACTAACGAAGTCGCATACTGACATAAAACATGCCGCAACTTGTTTCTACACGAAATTTCAAACGCGATTTACTCGAAATCAATTATTTTCCCTTGAGGTCCCTTTTTGGTCAACCACTCACATATATGTTCCGCAAAATGTAACTTTTTTTCACCACTGTAGGTCAAAGTTAAGGGATAAGAAAATCGCTCTGCGAAAATTTAAACAAAAAATTGTGTTTCTTGCAAACATTCTTTTTTTTATGTCAATGAGTAGATTAACTATTCACGAATAATTTGATGTAAAAAAAAATACTAGAAAAGGAATTTTTCATTACGAGATGCTTAAAAATCTGTTTCATAGTATGAGATTTACCGATATTTCGTAAAATTTTGTATAACTGTAAATCCGTAACATTTTGCGGAACATACATTGTGTTGTTTTGGTAGGTATTGACCCAAGCTATCACCCCCTGCAATATGTCGTACTATTTACTGGACACCCTGTGTACGGTGAAACCATACACTAATAATGCACTAATGTTTATTCGTGCATTTTTACCTCATTTTATTATCATCTCATTGATATTAGTCGAGCATTCAGTACACGATTAGCGGTCATCGCGTATGCTCCCTCGCTCCTTTATATTACTAAACCTTTGGTCCGGATAATATATATAATTTGACTTTATAAGCAGCAGTATCACTTAGCCATCCTCCTAGCTTCTACACCCTGTATATGATTAATACAATTCATAAACAATGCTATTTACTTAGCGTCTAATAAAGAAACCCACCTCAGAAAGTTGCGTTAGTTGCAACTGAGCTGCCGACGATTCGACGGTGGCGTCCAGATGATTGTTGAGCACCGTGTCTAACGTAGTAGTCAGAGAATCCGCGGTCTCTATACCGTGCGGGCTTGCAGCCGCCTTCCATTGTCCTAGAGCTAACTCGAGGGATGCAACTTTAACCTGTGAAGAAATTGATTTTGGTTAACAGTACAAAGAATCCGTTTTGTTTAAGAAACAGAGGCTTGTTTGAGAGAATTTTATAACTCTATTTCGATTTCTAAACTTGTTTATCTTTTTATCAGCGTCTGCGACTGCTGCGTACGGTACTATTAGTACGGTAATAGAAATCTTGTGGAAAAATTGCCCAGTCTATAGTCCGCGCGGTACTAGTTGGCCGCGCCTTAGGTATGTGAGTGGTGGGAGTGCGGGGCGGGGGCGCATTACTCAGTACGTGCGTTGCGAACCACCGCCTCACCCCTGTCCCCACCTCAGCGGCCAACTAGTTCCGCGCGGACTATCGTCTTTCAAACATCATTCTCCTGTCTTTAAGGCCGATTTATTTGGGGTCGGTGCAGCTTGTATTTTGTATATAAAACATGTAATAAAGAAATCTCAAAGTTTTTTAATTTACCTTGGCCTCATGCAGCTCATCCTGCATAGGCCGTATGGCATTGACCCTGGTTTCCAACACGTGTACTTGTTCTTCCAACAACAATTTGTTGACGATACAATCCCGTAGATCTTTCTCTTGCGCACGTAAACGCGCTACTTCCTTTTCTAATTCCGCCATGTTGGTTAAGCGCCTTTCTGCAGTCTGTGGCAGAAAAAAAGTGAAATTATAACTGAACTAATTTTATCAATCTTGTGTATATGAATGATGTACTGTAGCTAAAAGTAAGGAAATGGAATTGCTGTTGGTCGACTCTATACGTGACCAGGGGCTCACCTATTGATGTCCAAACTATCAGCGTCGCCATAAAATGTGGCAATGCTGCCAGCCTTTTGGGCACTTATCCTGTTGACAGCGATGCGAACGAATTTTTTGATGTCCAGTGATCCTTTTCCCTCTTATTTTATTATCATGTACAGTCAGTATCATATAGATTGTAGCTTTCAAAGTAATCAAAAATTCAAAATCATGTGAAGAACATAATTTCAATTATATATATTCGCAGACATTGCATTCAAATTGTCGTAAGCATCCAAAGGGTCAAAATATCTTAGCTATCAGTTTTCAATATTGTGTAAGCTGTCAGTGTGCTTATATTAATTTTTAAAAGAAAATATTAAAAATAAATAAGAGATTATTCAAATTAAAATAGATTTAAATGCCAATTGCAATGCTAATTCTTTGGCCAAAGAACGACCCAGCCCTCTGATCACGTGTAGTGTCGACTAGTCGGCGAAAAAGTTCTTAAAAAGGAGACGCGCACTCGGGCGGGGGCCCCATGACCCGTGCGTTTCGACCCCAAACGGCCCAAAACTATGAAATAAAACCTTTTCAGATACGTATTAGTTTCTGGATTGAAATTTGAGATAAAGAAAAAGGTATTTCCATAAAATTAGTTTTTTAAAACTAACTTATGAATCCATCACCATTACCTTAGCTTGTTGCTGCCAGTCAACGTAAGAGTCTTTCTCATATTCCAACTCCCTCAGTTTCATGTTGACGCTCTGCAGTTCGAAGGTCTGCTTCTCCAGTGTAGTCTTGAGGGTGGTACAGTATTTTGCAATATTGGTCTGTTTCGCTACTTCGGCCTTTAGAATTTCTACTTCTGACTGGGAGCTTTCTAAACCCTGTAGAGAAAAAAGAATAAGCATAATATGAGGCAGCTCGATGTGAAAGAGGGTATGGTGTTATTGTTTATTAATTTGGAAACAGCTTGGTCTGTTTTGGTTTGCGGTTTCCGGAAACTGACTGCATCTCCCAAAATAAACAAATATGCGAAATCCAAAAAGATTAGGTACTGCTACATCTAGCTATCTAAAATTAGAAATACGAAACAAAATTGAAGAGTCCTTTAAATCTTGAGTATAGGAAGGAATGCTGATCTGTGTTAGAAATATGAAAATACTGTAATGTATGTTACTATATAGGGCGACTGGTAATTACTGACCGATACTTAAACACGTGATTGTACTTATGATAACAAACAACTTTTACTATGGGACCAAACCTGAAATCGCGAAAAAAAGTCAGCTGTTCCCTACATTTATGTTCGTATAACTCGTCAAAATGTAGGGAAGATCAGATTTTTTTTTCGCGATTTCGGGTTTGGTCCCATAGTAAAAGTTGTTCATAATGATGAGTACAATGACCCCCTACAAGTTATGGGATATAAAAAAACACGTTATAATGTTTACCTGCAGCAGTTCATCCATATCCTTCCTCATCTCAGACATCTGCTGCTGGCTGCTGGTGGTACATTCAAGCAACCTGTCCTTCATGTCTGCTATTTTTTTATGAAGTACTCCTTTCTCTTTATCCCAATTTGCTTTGTACTGCTTGTGTTCTGTTTTTTCCTGCAACAAAATTAAAATGTGAAATATGTGACTACAGCATATTAAACAGTAGACGTGGTACATGCTTCACAGTCATTTATGACGGAGAAAGGCACAAAAGAAAATTGTTATGTATTTTCTGCGAGAAACGTAGAGAAGCGTTTTTTTGACGGAAGAGGACAAAAATTACGCTTTCGTGTATAAAACTTTCTATTGTCTTTAGCATGGCGATTACAAAATCAAATCTGAAGAGAAGTGTCTTCACTACAATTGTCTTACATACAACGTCAAGCATGACGTACAATTTTTCTCCGATGTTGACAGTTTGAGTTGAAAAACTTTCTTCCGAAATAGTCTCAATCATGAAAATGTCATAAAATGTAATAATACCTAACATCAATAATTAATAACAATGTATCTAGTAAAATACTTACTTTTTGACGCCATCAAAATAGTATTATTATGGCGCTGGATACGCAATACACACAAATGCGTTTTAAATCTTAGGGTCAGCTCACACCGCGACGCGACGCGGCGCGCACTTTTCAAGATAGCAATACAATTATAGACCTTATCTACTACACAAAAAAGTACACAATTCAGTGAGGTGAGCCGCACGGAGCCGCGCGGCGTAGTTCGACGCAGTAGACACCACCTCACTGAATTGTGTACCTTTTTGTGTATATAATAAAGTATCCATACTAATATTATAAATGCGAAAGTGTGTCTGTCTGTCTGTTACCTCTTCACGCTTAAATCGCTGGACCGATTCAGATGAAATTTGGCACATGGGTAGACCATGACCTGGATTAAGACATAGTAAACTTTTACGAGATCGAGACTTATGCGGGTGAAACCGCGGGGCGCAGCTAGTATTTAAATAAATAAACAGAGAAATTATAACCTCGACCCGAAACTACTACTAACCCAGGCATGGTTTCTTAAGGTGTAAGAATAATTAGAATAAAATTGGAAAATATTCGTTTTACAATGGCACATTATAATATTAAGTACTTTTAAACGCATTGTGCTACTCATCAATCACTAGATTCGGTATGTCTAGTTTTTTTTTTGTGTTTACATTTTTAATTACATGTATATATTTTTTTGCTTGAGTACGTATAGTGTTTATTGGTATATTGGCGTGGCTAGCTAACCTATGTCAAATAATTTAATTTAATGTCCCGTGTCCTGTAACGTTAATTACTTTTCATACCTAGTGTTGTATAAAATCAAATTATTTTCTAACTGAACAGACAGCTGTGCTGCTGGGGAGTTTGTTCTGCCATTTCTTCTTCCCATCGAAAGCACTAGGAAGTGGCGAAGGTCGGGCGTTTTGGGGGACTGTCTTATGTAATTTTGACGTTCGAAAAGTGCTGATTCTCAGCCTAGTTTGAATAAATGACTTTTGATTAAATTTGATCATTTCATGACTAAATTAGGAGAAATAGATGATTGCTTTAAAATTATAAGTATACACAACGCTTTTCTTACCAACTATTAGCACTATTTGAAAAAGGCTGTTGCAGTGTCATTGTAACAATAAATTACAATTTCACCTGATCATAGTCATTCAACAGGTCCTGTTCTCTCCTCTTTATCATTTCCAGTCTATCCGCCATGTTAGAAACAGCTCTCTCGTCGCTCTTGTGTTGTGTTATCAGGGAACCTTTCTCCTCTTCAAATAAGATCTGCATCTCCATGCGTTTAGTGCGCTGTTGGTTTACTTGGGTTTCTAGCATTGCTACCTAGAAGTTAATTAGTAGGTCATTTAAATGATTGTGGATCTTTTTAATATACCTATCAATACAAACATTTCATCACTGGTTAATTCTCTATTTTTTTAACAAACACACTTAACAGTAGCAATGGCATTTTGACGGTTCAACAAGATTCATTGCGTTATTTAGGTACGTTGCTGAGCAGATAAATTCGGACATAAATTCACAGCACAGCAATGGATTAGCAATATCTTTCATAATGATTCAGAGTGCGCTTGAAAGTGTGTTACACAGTTAGGGTGCAGAATTAGTTTGTTACATAAAATTATTTTTATTTTTAGTTTATTGGTTTTGCAATAAAGAATGGAAACATAACACTACAGCATTGAAGAACATTCCCTTATATACATTTTTCTTTGGTGTGGCCCCGGCATTAGAACACTAAAAATAAAGGAAGTTTATTTATATTTAAATGACTTAGTATAACTTTCTTTTATATCAAGCAGAGAAAGCATGTGTTTACCTGAGCTTTGGCTGCAATGAGATCTATCTTCAGCCTCCTTGCCTCGCTTGTTGCAGATGCCAGTGTGGAGTTAGCCTCCGTCCGGATACGTTTCTCAGGCGTGCTGACATTGTCCTCGCTAATGGCCTTTCTTTTCCCAATCAATATGTTATTGAGCCCTGCAAATATTTATATCAATCAAAACGGAATACTTATAGGAATATGGTTACCGTAAAGCATAAGACACTAATTAAAATATCACCTACTCTCAGAAAATAACGATTTCGCAGCATGCGACAATTTGTATTTCGGCGGGCACGTTTTTGGGACTTGTTTAGATGTAGACGGCTCTGCGACATCGGTGAGCGGTACCACGTTTTCATCGCTAGCCATGTTGTCACAATTACTAAAGTTTTCAATTTGTAATTATATCAATTAGAAATCAATATCTGATTCTAGACAAAAACCTATTTTTTTTTTCTTTTTGTCAACTGAACCGATGTCGACGGCAACGCAGGCCGTTGAACGTTGCACTTTGTTGTAGTTATCTAGTTATATGTTAGTAGCTGTAAGGACAAGAACATTTTTGTTAGTAAACAGTTTTTTGTAAATTTTAAATATAATGTGCATCTACACAAAACTGTTTTGTTTTCTTTTATTGTTGTACTCCTAGTAACAATTTAATAAATCCAAAGATAGATATAAAAAAATCTCATAATTGGAATAGTAGTAGAAAATAGCGCAGTGGTAGACCACAAAATTAAAATTTTCTTACGTTTTTTGAAATTTGCAGGTAAGTATCAGGTTGCATGTTGATTTAATATGATTCGCGACTATAATACATATGTATTTACAGAATTATAGTCATTAGAATCCTTAATTATCTCTTTAAGATAGATTTGTTCCATAAAAACTTTTCCACTTTTCTTATGGGACAAATCTAACTTGGAAAGATGTATTAAATACGTACCTGTTACAGTCGCGAATCATATTTTGATCAAGTAAAATTTTGTTTTTAGGGGAAGTGGACTGGTAGAATGAGATGGATTGGCTCCTGGTTTAGTCTTATGGGATACTCTTGAACATTCTGCTTAAGTTCGTGAAACCGGAGGAAAGACCTGACATGCACCCGCATCTGCTGCAGATTGGTCAGGTTTCCTGGGACTAACACTCCTCATGTTCCATTGAAGTTAGGGGGTGCTACATTGTGAATATAGTTAACAATGGATGTTAATTTATCGGCAACATGGTCAGGTAAGGATTGTTTTGGACTTACTAATGCAGTCATTAGCATACTGGATATAATGTTCAGGATAATTTCTGAGTTACCAGGATTGGTATTGGTGAATCTTGGCATCCATCTCCTGTGTGGTCTTGACCTCATTTAAAAGAGCAGGGTTACAAGCGAAATACTGTATGTGTGTGACCATAACAACAACAATTGAAGCATTGCTTAGTTGGGTACATATATAGCTCTTGATAGAAAAGTCAGAGTAAAAACAAAAACCATGCTTTGGTCAAATTTGGCCGTCAAATGTTAGAACAACCATTTGAGTGGGATTCAGTTCGCCAACAGGAGAATGTGCAGTAAGGTGACTTCACTGGAGAAGTCACCTTATGGCTCATTCTCCTGGCGTTAATTACAGGGCCGGATCCAGCGGGAACCTTGATGTTCTTTATAACTTCTTCCTCAGTCCATTCTATAGGAACATTTCTGCCTAGATGATGATGACTTGATGTTAAATTGGGGGATTGCGACAACAAAATTATATTTTGGCAAAATGAGACTGATTGTTTTTTTCCCAAGTGTTTGACACTGCCTAGGAGTATGTTGCTAAATTTGTTTTGTGTCAAGATCATACCAAAGACAGTGCAGAACAGTACCTGGAGTCTGACCATCTTTTAAAGCCACCCCTAAGACGACCCACTGACCCTCTCATTGTCTAATAAGTCATTCAAAAGTTTTTGCTAGCGTAAGTGCATTTCCACTCGTCCCGGCAATAGGGTAGCCGGTGCCGGGTACCCGGCGCCGAAGTGTATAGCCATGTACGTTAACTTTCACAAGTACCGGCGTAGTTTGTCTGGCAAGTTTAGAGGATAGTCGGCACCTGCTACGGTTACCGGGACGTGTGAAAAAGCACTTAGAGGATTGATTCAAAATCTGGGATAGGGCAGCGACCGATCCTTCCCTGTTTGCAGAATCGGGAGTCCATTTTGAGTTGTTGCACATTGGCGTCGGGGAGCGATCGATAACAGCGAAGTGGAATCAAAGGGATCAGGAGGGTCAGGTGATTTTTTTAGATATCCATGTGGGGGTACCGGGTAACATCTTTAAAAATAGACGAAGTTTAAGTTAAAACAAACCTTAGGTGTACGTTAATTAACACAATCACAAAGAATGATCTCGATTGAAGTTCACAATAATAAAATTCACTAAAATCGTAAAAGTTCGTAACACAAACTAAGCACGTATTAAGCTTTCACGCCCAACGAGTCTCTTTTAATTTTAATCTGAAATCAACGTAGCACGGTAGCACGCTCATACTCGTACAAAACACGGGATGACGGGAGGAGTTATAATTTATATTGTTTGTATATATTTGTATTTGTAGTCTGTGCACGCTGCACGGGAACTAGTTACGACGGGAGACAGGCAGTGTTGCCAACTTTATTTTTACAAACCCACCAAATGTGGCTTCGTGACCCACCAGAAAACCACTAATCCAACTCAACTCAACCAATCTCGTGCTAAGTGCACGTAACCCCTGCCTAACCTAGTCCTGTTGTGTTGCCTACACAACAAAAAAAATATACAATTGTTTCAATCATTCTTTCCTAACTAATTGGTGGCTGAATGTCGTACCACCACTAACTGTAGCAATCAAAGCCAGTAGAAAAATCTTCTAGCCACAAAAACCAATATTTATTCGCTAAAAGGAAAGTAAACCACCAGATCTAGTGGAAAATCCACTGAGTTGGCAACACTGTCAGGTGGGAGCTGATCAATAATTTCATTCATTTGACATTTTCGTGGCACAGAGTTGACACAGTAAAAAACTTGGTGTAAAGGTGTAAAAAGGTACGGACGGACTGGGACGGACATGCTCAATAGGGTTAAACTAGGGGATGGAAGTTTGTATTCATGAGACTTCCGCAAAAGATGCTAGAGGTCTGAAAATTGATATTATAGGGACTCCTTGTTGTACATACATAATAAAATACATATTACAGGATTTTTTGTAAATCACTCCCAAAAAAAAAGATTTTTTTTTCAGCAACTTACCAAAAGAAGTGAAATCCCATCAAAAACATTTTCATTTATAAGGTTGCCAAGACGAGACGATACGGGTCGCCCTGTCAAAAAGTTATCATCTCATGTAGAGCCAAGCTTCTAACTGTACACGCCCTAACTCTACAAGCCCTAACTTCACAAACTCTAGGTACTGTCTAAGTGTCTACACCTTAGTCAAAATAAGTATAAATAACTTTGTGTTTTAATAAACCCTGTAAACCCCTTATTTATGTGTATATTATCGAAATGTGTGTTATGACTTTGCTGCAATCACTAGTTCCATCTGTCAAAAAACGGTTAATCTAGTGGACAGAGTGTAAACTACAAGCTACAAGACCTTTCACAATTATTTTACCTCTGTCAGCAACAACCCAATAGCTACCTTATCGTAACGGTAATAAAGATCTCTGTCGGTGACTGCCCCGTTGGTCTCGTGGTTGCAGGTGCGACTGCTGAGCGTGGGGTCCTGGGTTCGATTCCCGGGTCGGACAAAGTGGTATTAGGATTTCCATTAGGAATTTCTTAGTAGCAGTCCGGAGTTTGGAAGTTGGGTGCCTCGGAAAGTACGTAAAGCCGTTGGTCCTGCACCTGATCTCTCCCCAGTCGTATCGGATTGCCGTCCCATCGGACTATGAGAGTAAAGGAACAGAGAGTGCATCTGTGTTTGCGCATACATATTTTGTGCACTATAATAATTATCTCCGGCGTACGTGGCTAATCTCCGTTGAGATTGGCCACCGAGACCAAAATTGGTCGGGTCGGGAGGCTATTTATCAATGGCAGCAACCCAACAGCAACTTTATTACAACAGCAATAAAGATCACTGTGATTTGGCAGTCAAGCAAACTTAGACGTAAACTAGCTGTGAAGTGTGAACGGACTTGTGCCGTAAACGTAGATTTACTGAGGTAGATAACAAAGCACGTTTTTTTCATTCATCATTATTTTAATCAACTATAGATAACGAGGACCATCGCTAGCAGGACTACTTAATGAAAACTTATTTCCCTCGATTTGTCAAGAATGTCGTCTGACGCCATCTAGTGTCGGGTAGGTGATTAAATGAGGTTGATAACAAACTCATTGTAACCGTATTATATGAATAGAAAGGAAATTCAATACAGTGCCATCTAGTATCGAGTAGCATCAACAACCATATTGGAAGGAATACTGAAATTGATTTGTAGTATAAAAAAGTCCTTGAACTGCACAATCTTTCATAGAATTATATCAAATACGAACCTTACCTCCGCAGTATGAATTTAACGCTTTTGCTGAAAATTACAGAAATTGTCAAACTTTTAGTTTGCTTCTCTAACACATAGATGGCGTTGGACAATCACTCAACGGCTTGTTCAGCCTTGATTCTCTTTCAGTGTTTTCAGGCGTGACCGTTTAATCTATGTAAACTTTATATAACGGTCGGCTCCACCCTCTAGGCGAGATAGCGAGCTACAAAACGAGCGAGAGGACGATAGATGCAGCGGCGCAGCTTTACGAGCAGCCACGAGGTCGCACTCTGGCTCTTTCATATCGCTACGTGCATTTCTTTCTGGTTCGGGTGACCTCGGCTCGATGCACGTGTCGTTAAGTTTATGAAGTTTCATGTTCAATACAAGTTCTGCATAACATTGGCCGCGTGCATCGCGAGTGCATAAAGTAGTTTTTGAACTTTTTGTTGTTTTACCTAACCGGGGTTTTTAAGTGGGATTAGGCTTGTATGCGTATAAAACGGTTATGTAGGGCGCCAAACCGGGTCTGTGTCCGTTATTAGCATTAAGCTACGCCCGGGAGTTTGTGAGAGACACAGTTTCGGGTTATCGTTCGATAAGTCGGGAATCCCAGCTTGTTACCTATATTTTAAGGAAGACATTTTAGATGGTCACAAGTAGGTACTTAAAATGGTTTGCACAATATTTCAGGACTGTTTCGCAGAGTTTAACCAATAAGGTGTTAGTAGGTCAGTACGTCGCAGTGCCTCGTACGTCATGAATTTGAGCTTTTGGCAGTCTAATGGGAATATTATCAAACCATTTTTTTGTTAATAGGTACGTAAGTATTATTAATTTCTTTTCAGGACAAGTCGTACTTTTATTAGAGCAGCTTTTTTGTTGCTGTTTAATACAATACTTACAGAAATTATTATAATTAGCCTCTATAGTATCACTGCTAGGAAAAGGCCTCTTCTGTGCTTTCCAGGTTCTGCGCTACTTTTTACCAACTCACAAGGAAGACATACCGACACACCACACCATCTGATCTTGCCGTTTCAGTTTCAGACCATCAATCCTGTGTTTTACGGGCTAACAGTTTGTTCGGTGTGCGGTAAACTGGTCCATCTTAATCTCACTTGAAGTAGTTAGGCATTTGAGTTATGTTTTTAAAGAACTTTTGATATTTTAATGAGAGTTTCCTATACTCCAGAAAATTCGACTCGATTTTTTGATTTACCCATGCATAATTTTTTTTGTTATATTGAGGGATAATAAAAATTACGTAGGTTATTCAATAATTTGTCTTTACCCCGCGGTTTCACCCGCATAAGTGTCGATCCCGTGGAAATATCGGAATAAAAACTATCCTATGTCCTTTCCCGGGACTCAAACTATCTCTATGCCAAACTTCACCTAAATCGGTTCAGCGGTTTAAGCGTGAAGAGGTAACGGACAGACAGACATACAGACACACTTTCGTATTTATAATATTAGTATGGATGTGTCAACCCAAATAAATACCATTTTTGTTAGAACAGCACAGCATACCCATTTGCGCAAGACATACTTTTTTCCAATTGGATAATAGAGAATAAAAAGTTTGATGTATGTTTTTGAAATCTATGGTTATGAAGAAGACATGCTGTGCCGACTCCAATTAAGTAATTTGTGTTATTGGCAGGAGGATGATGATCATGGCCCTAATGTAATCTTATAATGCCAGTCATCATCTGCCTAGCCTTTTCCCAACTATGTATGTCGGCGTCGGCTTCCAGTCTAACCGAATGCAGCTGAGTACCAATATTTTACATGGAGCGACTGCCTATTTGACCTCCACAACCCAGTTACTGGGTAATACGAAACCCTTTGGTAACCGTGGTTGCCAGATTTTCGGGATTCTGACGACCGTAACGACTGTCAAAGATGCACGAATGACAGCTGGAACCAACGGCGTAACGTGCTTTCCGAGGCAGGGGATTTGGTATGTAAAGATGGTCACCCATCCACGGACCAACCGCGGCAAGGGTAGCTTAACCTGATCGATCGACCCGTGCAGCTGTTTATTACTTAGCCGCTCTATCTTATAATGCCAGTAGCTTTCATTTTAACAATTCGGCAATTGGCCATTGTGTTATGCAGACGGTTTTTTTTAAATGAAGTAATGGGTTTTTTGTACTTATATCAAAATGAAAGTGTTTGTCATTCTGAATGTGTTAGGAGATGAGTGTAGCACGAAATTTTTCTTCTATTGACAGTCGCTTTCATTTTGATAATTCGACGATATCCCTGCGTCCTAACCAAAATTATCGTTCATGCAAATACGCAGTCGTCGCGCATAAACCACAGTAGACGCGACCACGCGTTCAAAAAGTGACATAAGAACGCGATGATCGCTTACTCACGGGGACTCACGCCTCGATGGATTTTGGTTAGGACGCGGCCCAAAGCCGAGGTCGAGTAAGTATAGTCGACCTCGTAAATGCTTTACCACTAGTGTTGCCCAAATTCAGTCTTGGTCTTGCAGTCTTGGTCTTGTTCTTGCGTTTTTGCAAGACCAAGACCAAGAACAAGACCGCGTATTTTTAGCAAGACCAAGACCAAGACTGACCGTGCAAGACTTGAGCAAGAACAAGACATAGCCTGCAAGACTCTTGCGTCTTGCAGCTAGGACTTAGCGCTATTTCACTGAGTAGTTAGGTGTAACAGTTCGGTGTATAGGTAGGTAGTATTGTTCTTTAAAATACAGTCAAGTTATTGTAATTAATTTGTTTTTTTACATGTTTTAGCAAATGTAAGCTTATAAATCATAAATGTTTATTAAGAAACAGTTACTTCCATGGAAAACGACATATAGGTCAGTTGATTTTTCGAATTTCTTATCAAATCTTCAGTTATTTATTAATCTGCTTGATCTTTACTATGGCTATGTTAATTCAAGCTCACAATGTTCCAATTCTAATATGTTTTTCTAAGATTTAAAGTAAACTTTAATAAATAGTAATAGACTAATAGGTAATTGCAAGACTTGCAAGACTCTTGCTGCAAGACCAAGACCAAGACCAAGACTGGGAGCGCAAGACCAAGACCAAGACCAAGACCAGGTGTATTGGCGCAAGACCAAGACCAAGACTGGCTAAGTCTCGTCTTGTTCTTGCATTTGGGCAACACTATTTACCACCTAAAGGTGAATGTCTCTTGCACGTCATAAAACCGCAAGGTTTTTTTTTCTTTCAAGTCCTATGGGATAGTTATAGTGCGGCCTTCGAGAGAATGTTTTCCTGACGATAATTTTAGTAGGTAATAAAGATCAAATTCGCATAACACGTATTGGGGGCCGTTCAAGTATTACGTTAGCAGGTTTTTTTTTTTTTGCAATTATTACCCCCCCCCCCCCACAACACAAGTAGGGTTGCCATATGTGTTCAAACCAAAATCGAATACATTTTTTAGGAAATCCGAAAAAGTAAAAAAATAAATACTGCTGACGTAATCACCATCCAGACCCCCCCCCCTATCCACCATATAATCAAAAATATGCTAATCAAAGACCCCCTGCCCCCTGTAGTGCTTACTTAATACTTGAATGGTTATCCTGTCTACACCATTTGTAATATGAATGCTCAATCTTGATACTTATGTTAATTTTACTTTTTTCCTTCTATTATATAATTTGTATTCATAATTTACTTTCTCTATTTTTATCGTGTTTACACCTAGTTATATGTGCATGCTGTGGTCTCCTGTAATTGAAGGAGCACACGTAAAATAACCTTTTTTATTATTGTAAATTTCTATTGTATATGTGTATCCTTTGTTGGAGATCTTCAATAAATAAATAAATGGCCCCTATTCATTTGTATGAAACTCACAGTTGTCAGGAACGTATTCTCTCGACGGCTAGACTGTAGATAGTCCAACCTTAGCACAGTTTGAATTCACTGGCAGTTTTATTAAAAGTCGTAAAGCAATAACGAGTTGACTACATATTTTGTGTTGCCTACATACAAACAGACCAGCATAGCTATTCACAACCACTCGATACGCTTCCGTTCCGTATCGAACATCAATCAATATTATCGTAGGAGTTCTCTAAACGCTGTTCACAAGACCAAAACCCGAAAATGTTGTCAGTTTAAATCAAATAGACGACCGCTATTCTTCCGGCAGCTGTTTGTTGTCGGGGGCAAGGAAAATCAGGATATCGAAATGTGTCATTATTCGATACGATAGCTTGTCGAATGGTTGTGAATAGCTATGCAGGTGGTGTAATTGCACAATGCAAATAAAATAGCAATCGATGGCAATGCCTTTAATTTTGAAGGTCAGCCACGTCCAGTCAACAAAAGAGAAGTATGCAGGATCTTCGGATATAGTTGAAGTTTAGTAAGAAACCGATGGATGTTCTCGAATAAAATTTTATTAATAGAAAACAAACAGCTCATTTATCAAATTAAACAGTCGGCAACATCCATCGGTTTCTTACTAAACTTCAACTAAGTATATCCGACGATCCTGCATACTTATCTCTTTTGTTGACTGTCCATTGCGTTATTAACTTTACTGAGCAGAAGAATTTTTCAAATTTATGAGGCAAGGGATTAGGATTTTTTTTCAAAACCTTCGGATTATAATTGAGAGTGTGTTAAACAAGGAGGGTGCAATTTTTCATGTGGATTTTGCTGTGTTGTATACCTATATAAAAATTATTTTCTTTAGGAGTGTCATTACGCGATGAGGTTGCAACTACAATATTATTGTGTGTGTAGATGGTGTGCAGCCTCGTATTCGTGGCAAACAAAAGTGGTGCCCAAATTTTTTTTATGTTGCTGTGTTGACCAATCTGCATGAAATTTGTTTCAGTAAATGTTATTTTCACAGCACTTTTGTCCAACTTTCATTCTCCACGAATAAGGGGCTCAAGGGTAGGTACAAGTAAGAAAACCACAAAAGTATTTTTTTTTTGTATATTTTTACGTTTTTATAACAAGTAGTTCCAATAAAATTTTACAAGTTTATTTTGTACAAGTACGGAGTATCCTCCGTTTATTGAAACTCGAACGCATCAGATATTTAATAGTGGCATAATTTGCGGAGAGTGCTTTTTAGAAAGTAACAGGGCATATACTAGCTTCTGTCGATCTGTACGTCCGTACGCCGATCGTCGCCACGAGACAAAACCACCTACCTTACATACACACATCAATGTGGTCGAGAGCCCATCACATTACAACCAATTCGGACAACATTTGTTTGTATGAGCGCTCGTCATTTTACTGCAGGCACAGAGAAAAAGAAGAAAAGAGTTTCGGATGTCAATTTTGTTAAAAGTAATGTTCTATACCTATTTAAACTGATTCTAAAGACTCATAATACAAATGCAATTTCATCTAATTTGTTGGACAATTCCAATAAACTCCAATATATTAATCTAATTGTCTGCATGAATTTAAAATGTCTGCAGTAAAATAACAAACTTTTCATTCGGAAAAATTAGCAACACGACTTTTCTTATAGTTACATCTCCGTTTTCATCAAGGCAATCCAATACTATCAACCCTTAATAATATCTTGTGTAGATGATATAATATATAATATAACCAACTTTAAAAAATCAATTCCAAAATCTATCATATTATCCCTTTTTTGCTCTTTTCAGAATCATGTTGCTGATTCTCCCTTTAGGTACATAGTACAAAATAAGGTCGAAATCGTCAAAACTGCATACAATTATATTCCTTTATTGTTCGTATAGCAGCTGCGACGAAACTTATCTCATAAAATATGTTACAGACTCGAAAATGTATGAACCATTCGTACTTAGGACGCGGGAACTTTGGGAGATTTTAAAATCTAATACATCGAAACGCTTCAGTTCAATTTGCAGGAAAATTACAGCCATAATTACAGTCTTTATCTCATCGTATTGTAATGTTGACCCTAACTGGATCAGTTTCTTCGTAACTTTTATGAAATAAGTTTTTGAACCAAGGTTGATGGCGCTATCTGAGGCTGTTTTAATTCGACGTGGTTACGTGAAAACGCGAGCTCGCGTGAGTTTTCATAAAAATGGGTTGATGAATGTTTTATTAGGTATGCGGACACGTGCTGCGCTCGACCATTGGGATTGGCATAAAATATCGAAATGTTGAGTTGCAGTTCGTATGACCGCAGCTCACGTGCACTCGCGATGATCACGTCGCCACGCTGCGTCGAGACAAAGCCTTTCACCATCTCGATAGCATGATTCTAAAATATAGATTGGTTACAATCGCAATGGGCTCTTAAGTTCAATCGATCCAATGCTTACCACTTCGAACTATTAACCTAACTCCTCGCAACATGATACAAACAATTAAAAGCTTGAATATTTCAAACCTAACATTTCAGCTATAATATAATTTGACTATAAATATTAATATCTTACAACGATAATTCAGTTTAAGTGCATAACACAATAATTGATAGTTCAATATTTAATGTTCAACAATGTGTAACGCAACAAGGTATCACAACGCTGCATATTATTATAAATTCAACGCAATATATTATTTGAAAATGTAACACAGTATTATTAAAAATGGTAAACTTCTTAACCGTCGCATTGGCTCGACTGAATCTTTTACCAATTTGTACTTACATTAAATTTATTTACAATTTACTTGCTATCGCTTGCCCGAAGATAAACGGAAACATATTCAATGCTCGCACGCCGCGATGGCTGGACGTGCGAACTTACCTAATGATAGGGCATTATTGTGTGCACATTCACAGAGATCACAGCCTTCAGAAGTGTAACTAAAGTAGTGTGATGCGCACTGACCGGTAGCAATGTACATTAACTTTATTTATTCGACGGTAATGTTACATTTACGAATAATTATTGAATTGTTTATTATTTATTGACTTTATTATTTCAATCATAAATTAAATTTACGTCCCTTTAATGTACTTCTCAGTCTAATGTGACACGGCATTGTGGCGATGTTACATTTACCAAATGTAACCTAAATTAAAATTGTAAATTACAAAAAATAATTACAAATCAGTACGCTGGTTGTTTTTATCTGCGTATGTAAACTGAAACCTAGATTGTGCGTTCTTTAGAACAAACTTGTGCTAATTTTGCGCGGACTTCGAATTCGAACAATCTTCGGGCTTCCGACCGTAAAACTATAATAACACCGAAATATCGGAACAACCAATAAACGTTGCTTTAGTCTAATTTATTTTATACTATTTGATTTCGAGACACAGTCTCTATTGCTATCGCCAATAGCATCCGCTATGAGATCTAGCGATAATAATTCCGAGCCGTCAACCGGCGCTCGGGCGCACCGATCTCATCGAGTGCCACCCACCACCCACTAACATAATAATAACATTTATTCATAAAAATATAACTTACAAAAAATCTACTGTGACTTATTACAATACAAAAATGTCGAATGCTACTCCAATTAAATATTACATTCCATCTACTTATTGCTTATAAATTAAAAATGACATTATTGTTGCAAATTGTACAATTATAAATTTTTATTTTTATTATTTATTATTATTTTATTTGGAAAATATTTTAGTCTTATAGTTAATTTAGAATTAAGACGACCGCGGGATGTGTTACATGGTTGCGACTTGGGAACGTTTCGATCGCGCGTTTTTGTCGCGCTGCGTCGCGTCCTTGTAAGACACCCTGAAGTCTATCGATTTATTCAATATCCCTCGACTGCGAGTTGCGTTAGTCGCGCCCTGACGCGACACACTCGAGACCACATATACACAAGATGACAAATCATTTGAGCCTATTATTGCGTTAAATGATAGCAGTCATCGTCAGCGACGTACAACACACATTTTTTAATATTAGGCCGTGCTTACTGCACCAATCACGACACGCTAGAGATCATCTTAGTCTTAATATATTGAATTGAGCAGTATACGGACGCACGGACGCACAAATTGACGATAACCCTGTAGTAACTACTGAAACCTAACTAATAAGTAATTATTTTTTTCTCTTTCTAGGGGCGTATAAGTTAAAAGCATTACATTATTAAAGTCTCCACAAAATTGTATAACTTACGATAACGCTATTCATTTTATTCGTCAATTAAAAAGATAATAATTTCTCTTATTACCTCTTATGCTACAAAAGAATTTCAACATAATTATAAACCAACGTAATATAGTGTATATCAGGTTATATTCTGCTATGTAACGTACAGATATACATCTCACATTTATCGTAATCAATTCCCGAATGCAAACTATTGCAAACTGTTCTCTGTCACTGTTTCACAATATTTTTATTACAATCTGTCATAATAACTAATAATATCGGTCATCTGGATATGACTTCATTTATCATCATTTGTATATAACAATAATTATGAGTAAAAAGATAATAAAAACGTTTGTAAAATAATACAATAACATATATTTAGATAAATATAATAAAAATCAACAATACAATAAAGTCACAGCATGTATTTACATGTTTCTATACATGTTCGTGACGCCACGTGTGCCGTCAGCACAAGTACAGTCATCGTACCCATTTTAAGTGTATTTTTCTACGTAGGATTAGTAGGCTTAGACCAGTGCGTACAGACAGCCAGAAAAAAGAGTTCCCCTCTCTCGATCCCTAACCGGCTTGCTCCTAAGTAGTCGATAAAAATCTACTATTTTTTATAATGAATCTCCCTCACCGTCGAAACGTACTTATCAGTAAATTTATAAATAGGTATCAGAAGCTATAATCTGTAGACCGTAATTACCGAACCCCAGACCCGACCGAAGTACTCAATAAAATTCATCATGAGAAGATCTAATTAAAATGGGTACAAGAAACGATGGCACTTTACAGGGTACCTATGCATTTTTTTTTCATAAATTATGTCATAAAATGACGACTAAAGAACTATGTATGTTTAATTTACGCCGTGACTTAATAACTAGTTTCGATTTATACCTAATCACATCGATTTAGAACATTTGTTGTGTGGTAGTAATGGTGACACGGCCGGCCTGGCGTCTGAGCCCATGAAACAAGAAGCTGGCGGCGGCCTTGATCGGGGCGACTAGAGGCGCCCTCGCAGCGGTCTCCCATTGTCAGACATTGCCTGTGGCGGGGAACCTGGGCGGAGGCAGCGGCGGCGGTGGCCGCCCCGCCTCCCCCCCACCCGAAGACTGCTCCGATACTGAAATGCATAGCTCAGTTATCACCACTACCACCCTGTCTCACATCTCGGACCCATCATCTCTTATGAACAGGGATTCCTAAGTCTCTCTAAGAATTCTCAGTGTTGCAAGCTTGGTATTCGGGCAGTCCTGTACCATATCATATCAACTGTATCTCATAACCGAACCTACTATCGTCTGAACCTAGTACATAGTTCCGACGATAGTTTCAAGCTCGGTTATTTTTCCTAACTACAAACTAAGATATTTGAAGCTCTTAGTAAGAAACATCCCTACAAGTGTGTTCACTCACGGTTATTCGACTTTGCATATAACCAGTCAGCCCAAGGCAAGACATATGTAGGTGTCACGTGGGACGAGTACACTTGTTGTTTGCCAATCCTACGCAGATATATGTAGATCAACATGTCAGAGCATCCATCTCATTGTTTCGCTTATTTTGCGCCTATTCATCGTCAATGTTTTGTTAGGCTGTACGAGAGAGATGTTAATAATAACCCTGATTATCCTACTTATAAATAATCTAACCTATATCTTATCTGTTTTCAGTGCTGTCCCTTTTCAGGGTGATTTTAAAATCACCACGGACTTCTGCGCTCCATTGCGAAGAGTCCTCCCCACATGAACACTTCCCTATCGTAGAAAAATGTGTTATATTATGCAGTTCATATAAACATACAGGGCTACTTTAAATTACCTGGCAAAACTTTGTAAGGTTTGTATCGATGTGGAATTTCCCATCAACAGGATACGTCCTTAGTCAGTCAAACGAGTAACAGCATTGATCTTCTGTTTACTGTGTGTTGACGATTTTGGACTATTATACAGTTTTCATGCTTTCTTTTCTTCACCGTAACACATTGGGATTTGAAGGTAACTTAAAAATGTAAAAACTTACTTTAGTTACCGGGTTTTAATGTGGTAGTGGGTATCTTTAATAACACATGTCGTCTTATTACACACATATCCCTTTAAGTAATGCCAAGTTATTTAAAACAAGCCCTTTATATAAATTTTAATAAAATAACACATCGAAACTGACAAATAACATAGCTTAGCCCACCAAGAAGTCTAGGAAAATAAAATTTGGACAGAATTGAACCTATGAAGGGTAAGTAGAAACATTTTAAATTATAAATTAGCAGTACAATTCCAGAAGAAAGGTAGTCTCATTGTTAAATTATAAAGGTTTAATTTAAAATAGGGAGCGTAGGGGAAGTATTGCATGTTAAAGCCAGACCATTACATCCAGAACCATATCGGCAATCTGGAAAAGCATAAAAGCTGAACGCGGGGTTCCACAAGGCAGTTTCAGTTAAGGACAACAGAAGATCAATTGTGATCTTAGTTCAAACGGTGAAACGGCCTTGTGGGTATCAAAGCTAACATTCACACATGTTAAAGTTACTTTTAACAACACAACAGATCATGCTAACACTGGTATGTACACGGACAATTGTAAAGTAGCGTATTTAAGATGAAGTGTACTGAGTAATGTAAAAGTGGAATAAAATGACTGATGCCTATAAATACAGAACATCAAATGAAAGCATGAGTCATGATTTTGAAATGGATCATCTGTTGGTATGTAACGTACAGTAGCCAATCATGATATTAATAATTGATATCATAATATTACTCACAGAGAAGTTGACTAATGGAGAGGTACTACGAACATTTCTTGTTAGATTAAGTGGCCTGAAAGTGACCGTGATGTCGATCTGATTCCCGACTAAACTATTCCATAAACATAGTCCACTCCATTTGTAACCACTCCATATTGTAAAATGTAAAGAGTATTTTCCTTTATTTGTCTGATTTGGTAAACAAATAAATGGTTTAATTTTTAATAAACTTTCAATTTTGAGAATGGTTCATTTGAACCAGACTTTGATGTAACTCAAACTGCAACAAAGATCAAGACGTTCATGATGTGTGATTGATGCGAAACCTCTTCGTACCTATAGTGTTTGTTTACCAAATGAGACAACTAAGGACAGCACTGTAGGCAGCATAGTGACGCGATTGTGGTGACGTAAAGCGTGGTACTTACGGGAATCGTGTTTCTCGTCAACGGGGGCGGGGGGTGGCGGGGGTGGCAGCTGCTGTTCCAAGGCGTTCACGCAGTTCATCATACTCCCGTAGAGGCGGCTGTCGCGAAAACTGTCCCTGCACACAGTCTCCAATCATCCCCATTGACCGATTATGTCATGACCCCCATGTTTTCAAGATCATCACTACTATACGGTTCTATAGCTAAGAGTTTCAGTTTTTAACCGTTCAAAGTATTGCAGAGTTTCATAGTAGTTTACTATGTTAGTTTCATGTACTTTGAAATATCATTTCAGAATTGTTCGTCTACTGTTTCTTATGTTGTCTAATATAGTTCATTCTGCTTCAATATTTTACTCTAGTCACCGCACTAGTAAGTCCTGTTATTTATTTTTTACTAGAACACATATTACAAAACTTTCTCTATAGACCTTCCACAAATAATGGAAGTTTTCAAATGATTTACATATTGCAATTGACTTGATTTTGTTATAAGTTTTATTTTAACTCTCTTTGTAACAAAGGTTTAGATGTAAATGAAACAATTCTATTATTTGTAAGATTTCTATAAATTTTTATTTGCCACCTAAGTGGACCAATGCATGTACATATTTTTGTTATGAACATGGTTGTATTGTTTGATAGAATTTAGATCTGAAACACGGTACATAGTGAATAGGAGCTATGCTCCAACAGCCCTCTCTATAAGACAGGGTAACATCGTTCGTTCCAGTGATATGTACACAATGCTTTACAAACATCACGTGCAACGCGTGCTCATGAATGACCAGCACCAGTCTGGTTTAGTGCTGTGTCGTGATTATAAGGAAAATCATGAATCATGTGTCATGTAATGGTAGGACACAGTCAGTGCCAGTAAGTATTCAAAATATATCAATGAAACAGTCGCTGTCTCTTACCTTCCGTTGGAATTCCGGAACAGTGCCAAAATCTCTTCAAAGGTCTTATTTTTTGTTTCAGGAACTTTTTTATACGTAAATATCCAAAAAATTGCAAGGAATACACTAAAAGGCAGGAATGTATAGTTTTCCAGTAGTGCCTGCAAAATAAACATAATTAGCATTGTACTGAAACATAAATTGAATACGAAATAATTATTATTTGATGGTCATCGTTAACCAAAGTTTAAGGACTACACAATCAGTTAACCCGAGGACGACACTCAATTTCAGTATTACTTGATTGGAATCAATATTGACAGCAAATATGACTGACCGTAATTATAAGATCAGTTCGCCTGTCTCAATATTAATTAACGGATGTCAATTTGAATTCTATACACATTGTAGGCAAACACATATAGAGACCTACCTTCATGCTAGGAAAGCCAATTCCGACAACGAAATTGGCCATCCAATTAACTAATACGGCGATAGCCATCGCGCTAGGGCGGGGGCCCTGCGAGAACAGCTCGGCAGTGATGAGCCATGGGATGGAGCCGGGGCCCACCGCGAAGAACACCACGAAACTCAGCGTCGACACCACTGACAAGTAGCTCATCCAGTCGATCATTTCCTGCACATAGCCGAAGAACTCCTATCAGGGGATAGCAATGGTGTCCTTTCCCGTCGCCGACCGGATGATGAAATAAACCACAAACATAAATGCACATCACACACTAGTCTGTCCGTGTGTCTGTCATGCTCCGCGCGATGCGAGGAGTTCCGACACAGTTGTTGAGTGCTGGTAGCGTAGTGTCGTCCATCTATCGTATGTACTGCGAATGCTGGTGATAAGTGCCATCCTGCTTTTGAGCAGTGTTTGTGTGATTATAAATTTCGCTTCATTTAAAAACGCGTGCGCTGAGCTCCCCGTGTACTTTTACCACAATTTAGTGGTTAACAAAAATAGTGTTAGTGCTATGTGAGTGATGTTCCTAACATTTATATTTGAGAATTTATTCCCATTATTTACAATGCTTTCCTACCGAGAGTCCGGGTTCGGAAACAGGAAAGTCGAAGAGGGGGGAGGGCTAGCGAAGCGACGAGTGTATGTGTCTCAGTGATTGTTAACATCTGTTATTCTGAACAAACCAAAGTCAACAACGGACGTTGATGGCAATGATTTGTTGAAGGCAATAACAGTTTTTAAGACCACTGGTGACACATACACCCGATGAAGCAAATGACAGTGTGTGAGAAATAAATCAGGGATTAAAGATGAGGTGCATGCATAGTGTTACTAGACTAAATTAATGATACTACGAAATATTTTTGATAATTTTAGAGCCATAATAATGATTCTTTTGAAATAAAATTCGTATAGATATGCATAAAAACTACTCTGTATTCACGAAGTGATGATTTGTAAGACACACATCAAAAGAATGATTATGTATCTTTACTTTCTGACTGGAGTCATGTTCTACTGCCGTAACAACAAATGAATACAGTTGAAGCGAGCAGCGACATAAAATTCATCAACGAAGTCTTAAAACATTAAACAAATCTCAATAAAGCACATTTTATGTTATATAAAATGCATTAACTGTAGTATATTAACATGTATTATGTATAGGTATCTGTAAAAGAATCGAAAATAATTTTAATTGAATCACTTTCGATTCACGTTATACCTCATCTCTAAAATCGCTTCGCATATGGCATATGGTGTGTGATACAAATCATCTTCAAGTGAACAGACATTAAAAAAATAATCTAAAAGGCGTCTCTGTATTCTGACGTCCGAAAATCTAAATAAACCAATGAAAGTAAATCTAATTTCGAAAATATTAATTTAATAAGTTGATTTGGAAGAGATCGAGCAACCAATTGGGGTATGAGAGAAAATATCACTAATGAAGTATTGATAGTCAAGGACGATAACAGATAGTAGGTGAAGAAAGCGATGAGAAAGCGTGCCAAAGCCGTTTTTAAATGTAATCCTTGATCGAGACGACGCTTAAGTAAGACATAACGATTATAATAATAGTCCTTCTGTATTTTTCGTAAAAAGTCTTTATGTTATTGTTTGGAAGAGGTGATACTCCGCGGTGTCCCTCAAGGAATACATTTAGGGCCAGTATAACAAACTGAAACACGGGCCCAACTTACTCTAAATTACACAACTAAATTCCAAACATGGTAACACAACACAAGTTCTAGGAACATATTAATATTTGTAATTTTAGAGTAATTTTGTGGTGGTTTTCATTGATTAGTTATTGTTTTGAGAGAGTTATTGCTGTATATGTTGCGGAGGTCGTTGTGTAAGTTATTATGCAAATCTCCAGCTATTCTCTTATCCATAATTCTTAATATACTTAACTGCACAACACAACATTTGAATAGCAAAATCAATTATATTTTTGTAACTTCTTAAAAACGAGTTTCGGTTCTATTTTCCCTTCTAACTTCAAACATACCAGAGAAACCAACCACAATTTTATAAGACACACCTTTATTAGAAATGAAATTGTGATGAAAATAGAGAAGATGAACATTCCCCCGAGGCCGTAGAGATGCAGCGTCCGTCTTCCAGTGCGATCCATGAGAGGCAGGGAGACCAGGGTCATGCCGACCATGATGGCCCCGATACCCATGGTCGCGAACTTCGCTGATTCGTCCGTAAGCCCCGAAGAAGTGAAGAGCGAAGTGGAGTAGTAGAACACCTGCGGATACGATGGAACAGTTGGGGGTCTCGCAGTAACTTCAGACTTATATTTAATGTTACCGAGTTGGAAAAATGATAAAATACCTATCATCTTATTTTTAGCATCGGTAAATCCAATCGCATACACAACTTGAGTGAAAGTAATTGCTCAATTATTTACTGTCCGTTGAATAAGTAGGAACATTGAGTCTTATACGTATAGGTTTTATCATTAGCATGTATAGATGGTAGTGAATCTTTCATCTAAAGATCAAAGATTCACTGCCATAAGCTTGAAAAAGCTAAAGTCATAGAGTCACTTACTGCGTTGATGCCACTTAGCTGCTGAGACAACTGCATGACAACGCCGATTAGCAAGGGAGCGCGTAGCGTGGGGGAGCATAGAAGTTCCCTCATTGAGATAGACGCCTCCGCCTGCTGGGCTCGTTCCTCGGCACGCATTTCTTCAATATCCTCTTCCACCTAAATAGGATATTGAGGAGTTGTAAATGAAGATTTTACTGTTGATAGCTTTTACAAAATGGTTGTCTGACAAATATACAAAAACACAAGCATATCATCAAGGTAAATCTAATCTCATTGTCCTACCTGATTGCTAGCCCGTAGTCGTCTGAGAGCACGTCGAGCCTCCTCTTCCCATTGGCGCGTGATAAGTAAGTACCGGGGCGATTCCGGACAGGCAGGCAGCAACAATAATTGCAGGATCGCCGGACAGATCGCCAGACCTAAACATGATGGTAGATAGTCTGAATATCCACTTACGGATGATTTATATTAGAACGGGCGGTGCCGTGTACGTGGCCGGACAGGACACGGATCATGCACGGTGTAATATAAACTGCTTCATACAAAATGTGTGTAACGTTTCAAATAAATCATCTCTTATTTTTAATTAAACACATTTTTATTGTCACAAAATTTTTGCCGATCACTTTGAATTCGATACACACGATACCTTACATAAGAATATTAGTAGTATGATAAATACAGCAAGCATTTAAAATCGGCCTACATAAATTAAAATATCAACTTTATAATTATTTGTGTTTCGTCGGTAGATTGCCATTGGGTTTGCATGACTTATAATTTGACGTTTTAGTTTTCACTAGCGTCATATACTTTATTAATATACCTGTTTTGTACGTAGCTGTACGTTGGAGATAACAAAGTGACACGCTGTCGAAACAAAAATCTGCCGAAACGAAAATCTGTCTAAACGGAAACAACCCGACAGAAATACCCACTTTGTCTAAGGTCCCCAATCAAACTAATTGACTAGTCGCGAGTTCGAACTCACTGGTGGGCATAGTTCGAACTCACTGGTGGGCATGGCCAAAAAGCACGGTCTCACCTGGCATCGTGTCCGACAGAGATAGTATCAGTGATGAGCAGTTAGACGCTAATTTACACCCACAAAGTCTAGTTCGCACGTACACAAACAGCGTTCTGAACTGAAACGCGCGTAAAAAATTACGAAAAGTCCTTTGGAAAATCGACTTTTATGAAAAAATCAGTGCATAAATCAAGTACAAACAAAGTTTATGCACATTTCGATAATTGAGCTTTGTCGGTGCCGACTTTGTTTTAAAGATTTTACACTACTTTTATTACTTTTTTACACCCAAAGTTACGTTAAAATTAGCAAGAAAAACGAATCTTTGTTGGCTCATATCTTTTAATGGCTTATTATTTCACTATTCTGTTTCCGTACAGATAAAATTAATAATAAGACAAAACGATATCCTGTTTAACTTTGGATGTACAATGTCAAACAGCGGTGTAATACCACAGCACCCACCCGAAATTTGTATGGAAAAAATATCCACTTTAAAACAAGCATATTAACTTCAAAACTTCCATCTTCACCAGACGTATATCGAAATTCCTGTAACCGAGTCAAGATAAATAAATTAAAATATCCTCCAAGCCCAACTTTAATTTAACTACTCTTGAACCTTCAACGTCGCGTCGTTTATGTCAACTATCAACTCGTAAGTTGTCCTTAACTTTTGAATCTCGCACCTGCAGCGACCGTGTTTCTTCAACTTTGCACTCTCACTTTTTCTTTCATATTTAATTACTGCAATCTGTTATTTCATAGTTTCAAGGCCTAGTTATGACAGGAAGTTCTGAACACGCTTTGAATTTATCGTGTTTTACCTTCTGAATGTTTTCTAATTGCAATTCTGAATGTAATTCTTCATTTTGATGCCTTTTGGATTCATGATTCTGCTTTTAAAGTTTATGATGCTTGAGATTATTTATTGGAGAGAAAATATTTGATTACGTCAATTGTGATTACTTACTAAGATATTTGATTTCACCTGATGATTACTGATCTAGAACTTAGAACTAAATTATACGGACTTGTTAAAAGTCTTGGAATATATTAAAACAAACAGTAAAATATTTCGTTCTTTTAATCGATTTTAACCTTCTGCATTCATTTTATAGTGAAAAGGAAATCTTTGATGCTGTGTCTCATGCAGTTTCCGTTTATGTACACAATATTTACAGTACATGGCTTTACATAGTGGTCAGTGGGGCGTCATTTTTCCGGCGCCACGCCCACGTCCCTTGTCAGCTGTAGTTCATATCTACGATAGTACACAACTCGTTCACGTTTAAATTGATGAATGTGTTTGTATTTGTATATTGTGTTTCATGATCTATTTTTTAACACACTTAGCTTCACTCTTAATTAATTAACAATGTAACACAATCATAGAAGTCTATTTTAGCCTACTTCTATTGTCGTATCGAAATGAAACTCTGTATGTATATGTAGTTTGGAAGACCAAACTATAATTTGGAGCTGATCTGATGATGGAGCCAGGAGGTGGATAGTGGAACTCTTCATTGACTACTAGTAAACCCCTTGAGTTTGGGCTCATATGATTCGTTTTGATGAGTCTAATATATTGCACTTGGTGTCGAGGGTCTGATGATGGAGCCAGGAGGTGGATTGTCGAACTCTTTAAGGGTTAATTTTAAACCCCTCGAGTTTTCTAGTGGACCCTAATTAACTTCTTTGACTTAATACTTATTTATTTTATTTTAAAGAAGGCTTATAGACTAACAAACCAAACACATAAATAATGTAATTAAAAAAAAAAAGTTATTGAGAAAACATTCCGCCTGTAATTAGTAATTGCAAAAGGCAAAATATCGGCCGTTGACGTAATCCCATCAGATTCGTGCGTAATGACAACGAGTTCAGGACAGTCATTGTGGCCATTTGCGATACCCAACGGTAAACTCATGTTTCCAATATAACGTCTCATCTCCAGAGGAAGAAACTGGTACCTTTTGCAGCGGTGCACGTAGTCAACTGAGTAATTGCTGAGCCCTATAATCTTATCAACGTTATCTACGTAGAAATTTTCTTTAGAAACCTTCAATACGGGACTTATGAGTCTCATACTGCGGGTTCCAAACCGGAGACGCGTATTCTAAATGACTGCGTACGAAAGAACAATACACGGAAACAGGCCGTGGTGCTTAGTACAAATCCCAGAGCTTTGGATGCCTTTGTAACTATGCTATTTAACGCTTGCTGTCTACGATTACCCCTAAATCTCTTATGCTATTTAGCCTGCTAATGAGCTGAGCGTTCATGGTGTAACTAAAATTTATCAAAGAAGTACAGCGTGAAAATGGTAGGAGGAATCATTTAGAGACATTTAATTGGAGATTGTTACAGATGCAATATATTTCAAAACTATACAGGTCATCTTGCAACTGACGTGCGTCAGACATGTCTCGCACAACTTTATGAAAATTGTCATCAGCATAAAGTAAAATATACGAATGACGAAAGCATTGCTTGATATCTGCAATGAACAATATAAATAACAGTGGACCCAAAATGAAGCCTTGAGGTACGTCTGAAGAGACAGAACTCCAACCAGAGGTGTTGCCCTGAAGCACGACAGCCTGTGTTCTGTTCTCTATACAGGAGGAAAACCACCGGTACAGGTCACCGTGTGTTCCGGCGAGAAACAGCTTCTTCAGCAGCATGCAATGATCAATACGGTCGAAACACTTGCCATAGTTGGTATAAACCATGTCAACTTGTCGCTGTGCCATGCCGTTTGTAATAAACTCATGTGACAGAAGCAAGTAAGACGTGGTCGAGCGGTTCCGAACAAAACCATGCTGTTCCTCGCCAAGAATTACCTTAAAAGCCGCATAGACATCGGTATAAACTATCCGTTCAAGAATTTTAGAAAAATGGCAAGTTTTAGATATGGGGCGATAGTTTTCAATATTAGCCTTATCGCCCTTTTTAAAGACGGGAGTGACGAAAGCAGAGTCCCAAATCTTCGGAACTTTACCCTCGAAAAGAGATCGCTTGAATAACATAGAAAGGGGGTCCACAAGACCATCAGCACAAGCGAATATGAACATAGGAGGTATTAGGTCAGGCCCACCTGTTTTACTGAGGTCTAAAGATTTCAACAGCTTCAATATACGTGAGTGGTTTATGTCAACTGTGCTGATAGACATTGCAGTATTTACTACATTGTTCACTGGAAGTACGTTCATCATCAGCCGTTGATTCAGGTTCTGAAAAGGTGGACTGGAAATAGGTAGCAAAGAGGTTGCTAATATCATGTCCTGTATTCACAGAGGTCTCACGGTAGAACATCTCATTTGGAAACGAGCCAGCCCTCCGCTGACTTCTTACGAACGTCCAGAAAGATTTAAGATTTTTTACAATAGAAGCCTCAATGTTTGTCATATAATTGTCATAGGCTTTTCCAGCTCAGAAAGTCTTAAAACTTAATGAAGAGTATACTAGACAAAAGTTAAAAATAAAAAATTACATATTTTTATTTATACCTTTTACGTTTAAAAAAAACTAAAAACCAATTATAAAATAAATCAACACTATTAATTGTGTTGTGTTTATTTTTGTCTTTAACAGCAACATCTTTTAATTTGTGTCACCACCTTATCTTCGAAATGCAGTGAACTCGCTTCCAATTTTGTTGACAATGAACATACTTCTTTTTTTTTGTTTTCTTCTATAATTAGTAATAAGATTTACTGTTTTCATGTAAGTAACGATTAGAAATAAAGTTCTTTAAACCAATCCTAGCGTGTTTAAAAAAAAAACATATATTTTTATATTTGGTTCCGATATTGAAAAATCTCAGTTTTTTGGTTACAATGGTTTTTTGGTTGCACCTACCAAATCATAAAATACATGTTTTTATGGATCATATAACCAGATTAATTTATTGCAGCAGATTGCTAGAAGGTTGGGTATGTTCTAGTTCAATTTGATGTTATTCGTACAGATCAGATCCCAAAGTGAGTAACATACTTCGAGTTAAATCTTGCAAGCTAAAGTGGAAAAACATAGTTTCTTTCATTCTGACTTCTAATAATAACGCTCTGTGTGTTAGTATTAGAAGTCCTTTAAATCTCAAAAGACAGCTTACCAAGCAAAATAGGCCATCCTTCATCAGTGCCAAGAATCTGCTCGATGCCCAGGACTTGCGAGAGGAGTAGCCCCACAGTGACGGCTAGCTGGTTGACCGTGCCCAGCCCACCGCGCAGGTTTAGAGGCGCGATCTCCGATATGTACATTGGCACTAATGATGTGTTTAACCCTGGGTGAACAAAAGAACAGAGTAGAAGGTGGTTGTGTCACAAGAAGAACATGAATCACGAACAATTGTCGAAGAAAGTTTGTAGTAATTGGTGTAATCGTGAAGACGATTAAGGGGGACGGCTAAAGGGAGATGTTTATTTTATTTTTATTAAATCAGTCCATAGAAATGCGTCATTATAGTCATAAAGTTACATAAAAACCGTTGTTTTAAGAAATTGCAATCGGTGCGTTTGCATAGTTTAAATTACGCTGCACTAAAGACATCAACGAGTGACTGCAACTTTCGGAACGAAATAAGGTTTTTTAAAATTGCACGAGCCGGACTGAGAGCCGGACTATTCTGTAAAAATCTTACCGTGAAAACTTAGGTGAAGTGAGCTTGTACAGAACTGTCATTCCATCCAGCAACTGACGGAATGCTCACTACACTGTAATACCTTTGATACTCTAAAAATAGGTGCTCAAACAGGAATACTTCATTTTTTTCAGCATAGACCGTTTGTACTAGCACGAATCATTTTGACGTATTGTATTGTTAACATCTACCAACCCGCACTGGGCTCGCGTTGTGGATTACGGCCCACTCCCTCTCACAGTCTCCTCTCTGTCAGGCCTCCGCCTATGTCCCAGCAGTGGGGAACGTTATATAGGCTGATAATGTATTACTTATGTTGTTAATGCCTGTTACTTCCACACAACTATGCAAACAGGTGCATGCAGCTGTACCATAACAACTTGTGAATGGTGAATGTCACAATGGCATGCATTCTTTATTTTGTGCAAGTTACAGGCATGATATCGCTTATTTGGAGAAACATCGACGTAACTGCTACTTTTTTACATTTATGCTTCCCTAACGTAAATACTCTTTCTAAGTGCTTTGGCATATTTAATTCATTTTTGGGAAAAAATACATTTACGTCGATGTTTCTCGAAATGAGCCATATGTGCTTTTCAATTGGCAATTCGGCACATATTTTGAAACAATTCCCACGTTAACATCAAAATGTTTTTGTGGTACTTCCGTAAATATATATTTTTATTGGTTTACGTACCACAGTTGACTCCGATGATGAACCTTCCAAATATGAGGAGCTCGTAACAGTGTGATATCTTCGTGAACCCCATGAGACTAGCGCCGCTGATGCCAAGGATGTTGTTTAGCAGTAAGCCCCCTTTCCTGGTAGAACGAAGATATTAAGCGATCGTACCCTATGGTGGTACCATAAAATAAAAATATGTATAAGTATGTATAGAAGCGAAGGTTTCGCTCCGAACGGAATTGCCTGCAGTTACAGTGCGTGGCAGAAACGTTTACAGTTGAACTTCTTCTTCTACATACGTTTCGCTTCTTTAGTCTCGTGGCTTTACTATTATATGGTGCAACTAATGAATCAATATGGCTCCTTGAGTTCTAGAATGAACCTCTCAAGTTAGTGGCAGAGACTAGTTAGCCGATTTTTTTAACTCCTTTATCAAAATACTACTATTTTGTAACTACGATTGTCAGCTGCTGAGCCCACGTATGCACGATGTTTGCAGTTGTTCCCTTTGTTTAAATATCATAGATATGTAGCGTTTTCCATCATGGCTGTTCTCACATTGTCTCTAAATAACATTGCTAATCGCTAAGTAATTAAATTCTTGCCATATCATGTTACTGACTGTCGCAGGCATGTCGATGTGGTGGGCGTTTCACCGTGAAATTGAAAATTGATTTACACATTCAACACTTATTATTGCTATTTTGGTTTACGACAGACTGAAATAGTAATATTTCTTCGATATCAAATCTGTCAATTTTAATTGTAATGTCTAATGAACACTGTGTTTTCAAATTGAAATGGACAGATTGGTTTGGCGCTGTTAAATTCTAATCAGAAATATATCTTGGCATTACCTAATTAGATAGCTACGATCTTTGACAGTGTATATTTTAGTTCACAACTAATAATTCAGATCAGGTAGTCTAAAAGCCCTAAAACTGATGTTAAAATTAACGCGAATACACTATCTGCTCGTCTCGCTTATAAACTTAGGAGTCACACAAGCAAAGAGGTGTCAAAGACTTGACATCGTAGGAAAACAGATTAAAAACAGTTGCAAAATAACTGCATGTGCAGCTTAACTATTTTGTTGATAGTACAGGGACGAGCATCTTATACTTACGCAAGAATAAGAGTGTTTACTCCTTAAGTATTCATAGAAATCTGATGGTATTATGAACATAGTACCAACCCATACTAAGTACGATGAAATTGATCTTTTTTCACAGTTGCAATCGAGATTTCACAAAAAAATCGCTGTTTATTTTTGCGTAAGTGTAAGTTATTTATGCTCGTGACTGCACAATCACTTGAACGCTAGACTATCTTAGATAAAGGGCTCGTGACGTCATCCTTACCTTCCGAATCTATTCGCGATCATGCCACCAGAGAAGCCACCAAGCATACCACCAATAGCAAAGATGCTGACCGCTATGGAGTACAGTCTGTTAACCGTGTCGTCTTGTAGGTCCATTCCATATCGGTTCTTGTATACATCCTTCATGAAGTTTGCGATATTCTGGGGGAGAAGACAATGCACAATGGTTACTCTAATAGATAGAATACTCTTTATTAAGTACACCTTAAATTACAGATAATAAATATATGGGATAAACTCACTGTCCTGTGACAGTGAGGCGGGGTTGCGGCATACCACGTAGGATATGGCGGGACGAGCTGGATAGGTTACGTCAGAACTAGAAGGAGGCCGCTCGGGCACGCGAAAGATGGAAGGAGGTCTTAATCCAGGAGTGGGACTGCGTAGGCTAATAAAAACACACCGGGAGTGCCCACAGAAGTGAAAACAAAACACAAACAGAATACTTTGCCATCACTCACTGACATAATATGTCAGTGAGTGATGGCAATGTATATCCGATATTATCGGATATACATTAAAACTGAGCACATCCCGAGGACTGTCGAACACATCCAAAGCGGTGTCGGTTACGGTAACAGTGACGCGCGCGCGCGAATTCAATGGTTTTTCCCATCTCAAAAAATGCCCAACGCGCCTAAAGAAGTTTTCACTTCAAAAATATAAATTTTCCATAGGTTGACAATGGTAAAAGGAATCTACAACGATGGACAATTATGGTGATGGTGGGCATTGTTTTACGAATGCATTCTAATGACTATGTCAAGAGGATATTCCTATTAAATAATGAAGTAGGTTGGTTTACAATAGTTCAGTGGTTGCTCTTGTTTATCTTTTGCTGCATCTTAAAAAAAAAGAAGTAGCTGTTCCACACATTTTGATCATGTAGGTATTGCAGTTTTGTAGGAAACAGATTTTTTTTAATAACCGACCAAAAATTTCAGCTCAAAGGGACTCAGAATCATTTACTGAATCCTAGGTAACAGGTTGGGCGTCTATATCCTTGCCACCCTGTAAGCTTTGAGTTTGAGTTTGACTACATATGCTGGTTAAATATTGATGCGATATCAATGATATTGCCTCAATCCGGCTCAACAAACTAACCTAACATGATGAATACACAATCGGCATTTCTCTATTAGTTTAATCTGTGAACAGCTCACAACATAACAATATAACACTATTATTTTACTGCAAACCGGAGCGAATTAACATGAATTAATCCAATGAAGCTTATGTAAATAAACTAGACGCGCTATCCAAACCAATATTATAAACAGGTGAAATTGTTTGTTTGTTTGTAAGAGGTAATTTCTGGAAGTACTGATCAGATTACTAACATTCTTTAGAATTGAAGGGATCAGGGGAAGAACAACTTTTGTCACATTTTTAATTTTTTTCAACTGGCAATGCAGTCTGAATGGTTATACCTGTCGCTATGTTCTGTCAAAAACAACAGGGCAATAACATCCATAGTCTCCGAGCTTTCATGCTTTTAAAATATCGATACAGGGAAAAAACATACAAGTCCGGACCGTTCAGCTCCCCCCTATACGATTATACCTATTACAGTTCAAGTGTCTTGGGTATAAATGACACTATTTTATTAAGATCTTATCATTTAATTAGTAATATCTCAGTTTGTTCATTAGGTGACAAAAGTGGTTCTTCCCCTGATCCCTTCAATTAGAAAGCGTACTATTGCAGATTAGCTATTAGAAAGCATATATTGTTATAGGATACGTTTTGGAGTAACAAATATTTTTATTTTTCTTATTGCTGAATGGGCCCGCTCTTGATGGAAAGCGATGGATGAGGTCTATGATGGAACGAGCGTGCCCAGAAGATGCCTATTAAGGCACTGGAACTTCCACGCATCGACGAAACACAGCAGGCTGCTTGATGCCGGTCTCCGGTGGGAGGGTGGGTGGTCGCAAACCAGGCAGACGTTAGCCCTACCACCGCAAGAGAAGAATTGGCCAGTAAAATAAGATGTTGGGTGTGACTGTCCAGGATGCGCCGAGCGCTCGATTCAGTTGAGTTACTGGCGAAACAAACTGCGCTACACGAGGAGGCTTTTCATGCAACCCAAATATTTCCAAATATTTTAATTACTGTTTGTTTTTACCCTAATTTATTTGTGATCGGCACAACGTTCTTATTCAATACAACTCTATCAGGCTTCCTCTCAGTATACATTCTCTTTCTGATTATCTTTCACGAATCGTTTCCTTTCAATATCTTCAGTAGCAATTAAATTTCCTTTCACGGAACGTTTAATATTTGTGTCTGTAATCGAGAGGGTTTCTCTAATTGATTCACTCGAGTAATTAAGAAACTCAGTGAGTTGAGTTGCACCGTCGGCGGCGCTCCAGTGTTTGCATACATCTAGTTTACAAGTCGTTAGAGAGTTTATTGGAATGAACTTAGCGTCGGCACATCGCTTGAACTAACTTGTTCACTCACTGTGAATGACTATTTCGTTACTTATTACTTATTCACTTACTCGCTTCGTGTTTGTCAAGCGGTTTCACAGACTGCAGCAAGTTGTATTGGATAGGGGGATCTGCACTCCAAATATGAATGTTTTGTAAAAAGTGCAGATTTCAGTATTGTGATGGCTCTCAAGAAAAGTCTAGTACTGGATAACAATGTTACTTGTGGCAAGTCAAGCGATATTCTTAGTTCGTTCGGAATGGCTTCAAAACCTAACTTGAAGAAGGAAAGCTTCTAGTTTTAACTTCAGAACCTAATTTAGCTAACTACCTACTACAAGTTGCACGGTCCGGCATTCTGTTTAACGTCGTTGTTGGATACAATTACTTCAGAATGTTTTACTGCGATTGGTGTACTTTAGTCCATACATCATAATCTTCGTTACTGTCACTATCGACGTCTATCTACCCACTTCAGCTGACAAATCTCCGAACACATTTTCGTCCTTATTCGACCATGAGACGAAATAAATATTTTTATTCTCCTTTAGAATGAATATACACACATATACACTCACGTACGGCTTTAATTTAATTTAGACTGGAAGCCGACCCCAACATAGTTGGGAAAAGGCTAAGAAGATGATGATGATACACTGACGTACGGCGAAGGAAAACCTCGTGAGGAATTCTGGAGTTATAGTGAGTATAAGCCACCAGCAAACGTAATGATCTATACTCGTGCCTTCTTTGTGTGAGAAGAGGGATTTGTCCTGCAGTGGGTCAGTAATAGGCAGGTTCCTTTATACCTGGAGGCTTTTATTTAGGTAGTAAGTTTTTTTTTACATTTTTAATTTTGATTTATTATTTTTTTTGCTTGAGTACGTATTTTATTGTATTTGTTGGTATATTGACGTGGCTAGCTAACATATGGCAAATAATTTAATTTAATGTTCTGTGTCCTGTAATCTTAATTACTTTGCATACCTAGTATTGTATAGAATCAAGTATTTTCTAACTGAACAGACAGCTGTGCTGCTGGGGAGTTTGTTGCGCCACTTCTCCCTAGCGAAAGCACTAGGAAGTGGTGAAGGGCGGGCGTTTTGGGGGACTGTCTTTTGTAGTTATGACGTTCGAAAATTGCTGATTCTGAGCCTAGTTTGAATAAATGTCTTTTGATTTTGATTTGATTGTACCTATTATTATTTTTAAAATATTAGAGTGTATGTCTGACCTTGCCAGGAGCGTTGATGACACCAGTGTTGTACCCGAACTGCAACATGCCGAGGACCGCCGCCAGAATTGCGTACGACAGGAAGAAGGTAAGGCCCTGGAACAATACCACTTGATAACACCCAACAACCAACACGAACACAACATAAAAATCGAAAAATGTGCACTTTAGTTTATAACAACACATATGTCATGATGTGATTTTCAGCGCTTTAAAATCTTGAGTTTATTTCTTAATTTATTGCGGTGACAAATCCACACGAGGACAACCACTGAAATAAAATCTACAGTAAAAACATTATTATTACTAAAAAAATACTTGACAAACACAAATAAACAAAAAAAGCAGCCCTTAAAAATCTAAAATAAGCTCCTAGTTTGTATGCTCAAATTTTTAAACTCTGGATCTCCCCGAATATCGTAGTAGACAGTGTCAAATCTCTTAGGGAAAATTATAAACTATTTCGCTTGACAAGAAATAGATATCACTGATAATATAAGCGTTCTTCAGCGGAATAGCAATGTCTATTGAAATATGTCACCGAGACGCTTTTGAAAGTTTCGGGAAAAAAAGTAACTGTTGCCGACCACAGAATTGGACTGTGTGAAAGAAGATATGGCTAGAAAGGGGGTCACTACCGAGATGACGACTAATAGAGAATTATGGAAGAAAAAGACATGTTGCGCCGACACCAAATAAATTGGGAACAGGGAAGAAGTAAGATATCGTCGGACACAGAGCAAAGACATACGAGTATTCAACTGGAACAGACTTAACTATTTGTTATAGGAATGAATATTACACGTTGTTCTGAGAAAATTGTATGCAATTTGTGCCAACTGATAGAATTACGGCCTTGTGTGGTCTCTGCGTTGTGAGTTTATTTAGTGCACGCTGCACGGCAACTAACTCAATTTGTTTCTACAACGTTGTAAACTAGGAGGGCCCTGTACTGTGTCCTATCTACATTTTTTGGCAATATTTTTGATGCGGTTACTTCTATTTTGTCAACTCAAACGTACAGTCAATCCGGTAACTTCGGACCACTTTTGGGATATGAAATTTCCGTTTTATCGTGACAATGTGAAGGACAGTTGCTTGTGTAATCTCTTTAGTTTGTTGTCATGGATCAAACGAAAAATAAAGAAAGTAGAGAGAACGTGGCTAAAACTACCGATTTGTGAGTGGCTGTTACATTGATTTTTGGATAACATTAAACCACTTCCCACGTCACTGAATTAAATCGTGTTTTACGTGAAATACAAAGCACAGATTAATATTGTGCCACTTTTATTTCAAAATAGACTGTATCTGTTATATTAAAGCAAGAAGACACTACTATTTTATGAAATTGACTTGTCGTGCACGACGACAGGATCATAGTTTTGAATTTAAGTTTAAATTAAAATAGCACCCAAAGGAACTGTCTAGGATTACCGGCTGTTTTGTATAAATACTATTGTTTGCCAGAATGTCAATTGCCAAAGCTGAACCTTATACAGGGTGGGCCAAAAATAGTGCATCAAAATTCAAACGAAACAGGGCGATAGTTGGGGTTATTTGTAGTAAAAAATATGTTTGTGCGAGAGCCCTAACTTGATCTCCTTAAAAGTTATGACAATTTGAGTGTTTACAGTAAGGTTCTAAAGTTACAAATAATTTTTTTTGAGCCTTAAAAGAAATTGAAAAAAGTGCCAATACTGATAAATCATGGTACCCACTGTCATAAAAGCACTGTTGTAGTGATGATACTACTTTTTTTTTTCTTTTTTTTTTTTACTGTAAATAACCTCAACTATCGCCCTGTTTCGTTTGATCCACGATTTTTTGCCCAACCTGTATAGCCTAGATTCTGTGTCAAAAGAAAGAGACGGCCCCAATGTTTTGAAAACATAACTAAAACGCTTGTTTTAGCTGGGGTCCAATGTTACCATGACGGTCCATAGTTACTCGAGTTGACTGTAATTGTAGATGTTCTTTTTAACTTTTAACCTAGCCTCCCTGACGTCAGCATGTATCGAAGCCAATGGTTGAACATGTCTGTTGTTGGTTCTACAATACTGTGATACCAACCTGTATCGGAAAACAGCTTTTGCGAACGGTCTTCGCTTTTCGAACCTTGCGAACTTTAGTCGATGTCTTGTACTTACTATATCTGTAGTACATCATGACATCATTTACTGCTGATGGGTCTACTTTCAGGCAACTAGTAGTGGAGTACTTTGCTGCTCTTCTGATGTCTCGAACCTGTTGGTTTCCAATTCATCATAAGTTACCTACCTGTTCTAAGGACCTGATCTTCTGCTTCTGTTTAAAGTCTTCGCACTCCGAATATACCGAGTTCCATCCCAAATTTTGAACCCGAATCCAATGCTTGGTATTAAGTATTGGTACCATTTAAGATTAATTAATTTAAACAATCATGCACGACATCTAAGTAAAGAGAAAGCCATTGTACAGTTCTAAATAATAAAAATAAAAACATCATTAATAATTAAAAAGGAAAATTGTTCCTATTTATAACTAAATACATTCATAATTATCATAACTAATTGAGTACCTGGTGCAGCTGTCTGACGTGTCACTCGTGCTCTTCCTTTGTACTATAATTCAGTATCAATGATAGCACTAAGCTATCATTGATAATCTGCCTAATCAAATAATCAAAGCCTAGAACCGATATTGCGCTATTACGCAAATATGTTGCAAGACCAGAATTTGGACTTCTTATAAGTACTAGGAATTTGCCAAATATTTAAGTTGCGTATCCACTAGAGGCATTGCTTTACGACGGTTATATTATGTGGAATTCAAAGGAGTTACTCAGAGTCGTCTGTTTGGCCAGCATCGTCACCACTAGGGCCTCTCGCTTCCTCAATTGGCCTCGTAGATCCGCAGCTTACCGTTTTATCTCTATACCATCATCATCACCGTTGGTCTACGTACCTGTTCAAGCAGTCTGAGTTTCCGCCTCTGTGAGTGTTCCTCAAGCCGGTCCACGTATTCTCGCAGCTCTTCTATCTCTTCTTTTACTTGCTGCACTGTGTCCAACTCTTGCTTGATGGCGACCATGTCACGTTTTACCTGTGAATAAGCTCTAGTTTCATATCAGCTGGAAGAAGACGGATGATTTCGTGGTCACAGCATTTGCGCACTTCATTCGTTCGAGAAATTACGGTCTGAACTATATGTTGTTGTAATTCCGAACTAGTTCACAAACGTTCTTTTCAAAAATAGTACTACGCCTACATCGGATTATAAGTGAGTACACAACGGCCAAGTTCAGATTACAAAACGTTTACCTCTCTGAGTCTCTCTGAGTCTGTGTAACTTGTTAACAGGTTCTGGACTGGAAAGTGGTAATTACTTGTATTATTGTATTAGTTGATGTTGTTTGCTTTATTAAACTATCATATTGTTTTGAGACAAATATTAGCCTAATTGACATTAATGTCAACTACGTGTTCTTTTTCATAGCTTCAACATTTTTTCACATCTAACAATTGAACCTAGTTCCCGTGCCAAAGCTCGTGCCATAAGCTACAGCGGTCACTGTGTCAAGGCTTACTGCGGTGATATGCCAATTAAGCTTGGGCGTTACCAATCTATGGGTTGACCAATCACTGTGAGCGTGTAGACTTGAGATGTCATCACACACTCTCGATTAGATTATACGTAAGCCGATTGAATATAGGATGTTTGACATTCATGTGGTCATGATAATGTGTTGTTAGTAAACAGAAGGCCATTTCTCGTAATTTAAAACTTTCAAAATCTAGTCGCAGCGGCAAACAAATGTCAAAAACGAAATTTTTGACAGATTGAGACTGAGATCAGACTGTTAACGTGCTTTACGAGAATTGCCCCGTAGGTATATACCACAATTGCCATATAAACTTTTTGTAACACACATACGAGTACAAAAAAAACATCACGTCTGTTTTCTTCGAAAAGGTAGGCAGAACTATAGGCATCGAACCGACACTCATTTCGTTTATTATATATTAAGTGACCAGGAATAGCCATTAACTATGTACATTTCTAGAATCCGGGGTGCTACTAAGATATTCCCACTTGGACACAAGTCCAAGTCCAACTTATGTGTACAAACACATAAGTATGAATTTCATATAATTTACACTACTATTGACACATCGGCCCTTTGAACACGCCACGGTTTCATCACGTAGATAAAACGTGTCCGACAACAACACTGACGACCGTGCCTACACACGGCTTGTAATCCGTAGTTTTTCACGACAAGAAAAACGTGTGCGTACAAAGGGTCTTACGGGATACCGTCCTAGTGTTTTTTGTTAAATTCGGATTCCGTTGTGTGGACGCTGTTGCAAGCTCCATGACCGCGGGGCGACTGGAGCATGTGGGGGAATGAAAGATGCTATGCGCACTACTGGAACTCGATCGAAAGTCACCACCAAACACGCTCTCGGCTTCATTCAAGATTATGCGATTGTCATTTTGTTTTGATTTTATTATATCTTGTCCGCAGTTTTGGTCCGCGTAGAGGATGGAATAAAAAAATCTATATAAATATAAATCCTTGACAAAATACGGATAGGTACTTGCAAATTTTCATAGTTTTAGGTCTAAAGATGTTGGAGTCTATCAATCTTATACGATATCTACACCTACACCTGAGCAGTGGTGGTCCCGTGGTAAAGACCCCGTCTTACGAGTTGTAGGTCGTGGGTTCAAACCCAGGCAGGCGCTTTACTTTGTGTAAATAATTTCATCACCACTGCTCACAAAACGGTGAAAGAAAACATCGTCAGGAAACCTATTCTAGAACCAAAAATTCGAAGACACGTGACATGTACCGACCTGCACTGGGCTCGTGTGGTAGATTACCGTCCACTCCCTCTCGAAGAGAGGAGGCCTGTGTCCCAGCAGTGGGAACATTATAGGCTGATTATGAGTATGATATTAACCTAGCAAACATCCTTTTTATATGTATAGAAGATTTTATATGATAATATCTGGCAGTATTGTGTAAGTTATAGTTGAATGTGCATCTTATGAAAGTTTAACGACACAAAAAAAAAGTGAATAACTTTGCTATTTGTGGAAAATGAATGTTGAGATCCCAAGCAAAAGGAGTACGTAAGGATAGCACGTAGCGATTTATTCCGGTCTGATCCCCCTCCCCCCTCGATTCCCTGCTAGTTCGTCTTCTGTTTTAAACTTTGTCTTGTCCACTCGTTTACATAGCTTCTGCCAGTTTTGACAGAAAAGGGCCTGCATTTATTTTCAGATACAGGTGTTGACGCCCGTCGGCGGGTGAATGAGGCACTTGTCCCACATGCTACCGGCGAGTGCTCTCCATTCACTAGTCTGGTATTATTATATATACAGTATGTTAACTAACAGAGGGCGTTCCCGTTAACCCGCAATAGTATAGCATCCATACATGCTAAACAAAATATTACCATTCGAAAATAAAATGTTTTTATTTTTTTTATATTAAAATATTCACAAAAAATGTTAAATTGATACGTAAAAGAAACACTCTGTACACGCGAACTTGAAGGACGGCAACGTCGCAATTTATTTATGAATGACGGGCCGCGTGTGCGGCGATCTTTTACGTATCAATTTAACATTTTTAGTGAGTATTTTAATATAAAAAAAAAACATTTTATTTTCGAATGGTAATATTTTTTTTAGCATGTATGGATGCTATACTATTGCGGGTTAACGGGAACGCCCTCTGTTAGTTAACATACTGTATATTTATGTCCTATATAGCTCTCAAACTTCATTGTAGTTTCCACCTACATGCTATCCATCAATTCATCAGTCATCAATCTCCTGCGAAGTGGTGGACAATAAATGATACTCAATCCATCAATTTATAGAAACAATATATCGTTCGAACTTTATTCGTTTGATCTTTTTGATTTGATGAATGAATTGATGAATAACCATTTTGTTACAACTGTATTTAATTTGTTGTTTGTTTATTATCATAAAACATGTTATTGTCTACATTCAACTGTAAAATACTTTGAAATCATAATCATTTGTTCTTTTACATCGTGTTGATATTTCCTAAATGACTGATATATTAAACACAACTTAGCCTCATCGACTGAGTTTAGCATAGCATAATCAGCCTATAATGTACCCACTGCTGGTACACAAGCCTCCTCTTTATGAGAGGGAGTGGGCTGCAATAGTTTCTAAAATAATTTGTTTCTCTACTTAGTCGAATGGGGTGAATACTGCAGCATTTGCAGGACTCATTATGTTTGTTTCACCCATTTCATCGCTGTATTCAATACAAAACGAAACATTCAGCATTATGTTAGATATTTTGTGGAATTAACAGCGCAAGCGAAACGTTGATACGTGCCATAAATTCGCCCGTTCATTATAAATAATTGTGCAACAACGTATGGAACATGATCACTGGATGTTTAATGAAACTCATTTAAATAATGCATTTCTAGCATTTGCGAATAGCAAATGTTAGGACCGAAATAACATTTTGCTAAAATGTGAGGTCTTAACACAAAACATGAAGCGTTCGTTTATATTATAATAACTGGAGCAATGTGGGTTTAATATGCACCTCTGCCGACTATGGGGAAGGGAGTATTCCATTCCCGAATTTGTTAATAATCTTCCACGACGTTACTCTTGACGAAATGGAAGCGATCAGAAGCGTCATCAATTTGCCTTAGGCATTGAACATAAGGGCGACAGTATGTAAACGGACGGCGACGTATGTATAATGACGAATTAGGCAATCTGCTTCCGACATAAATACAGTATGTTAACTAACAGAGGGCGTTCCCAGTAATAGTATAGCATCCATACATGCTAAAAAATATATTACCATTCGAAAATAAAATGTTTTTATATATTTTTTTTATATTAAAATATTCACTAAAAATGTTAAATTGATACGTAAAAGATCGCCGCACACGCGGCATATTCATAAATAAATTGCGACGTTGCCGCCCTTCAAGTACGCGTGTACAGAGTGTTTCTTTTACGTATCAATTTAACATTTTTAGTGAATATTTTAATATAAAAAAATATAAAAACATTTTATTTTCGAATGGTAATATTTTTTTAGCATGTATGGATGCTATACTATTGCGGGTTAACGGGAACGCCCTCTGTTAGTTAACATACTGTATATTCCACTTATGCAAGTAATACAAATCAATTTCCTGAATACTAAAACCAGTTGTTGTCAGCCCAACACAGCGACTGCCGTACAGACTTGGAAATAAATCAGAACCCGTTACAGGTTATTTATTGTGCCGAGGCAGCAAGAAGAAGGTTTCCCAGCGAGGTGCACGGTCTTGCACGCTACACACGCGATCCAATACCGCTGCGGTACGGCCGCACAATCATCGAGCTATTTATGGCACGTAGGTGCCCTGAATGTGGGCAATCGTATGAGAATGAAGCTTCGACTCGAGGATTTTTCATTCTCGTAAATCTTTTAGAGCTAGTGGTGCACCCTCGGTTTGTGCAGTTTACCGAGGCTGCCGAGAATAACAAAGCATCACGCCTGTAAGCCCTGAAGGGTTGGGCAGAGGTGTAGTACACCCACATTTCTTTGTGTAACATTCTGCCGAGCAATTTGTGTAACGTGTGTCGTTACCGTTACCGCCGCTGTTAGTAAAAGTGAAAGAAAACATAGTGCGGAAGTCAGCGTTATCGTATAGCAAAAAAATCCATACTAATATTATAAATGCCAAAGTTTGTCTGTCTGTCTGTTACCTCTTCACGCTTAAACCGATGAACCGATTTAGATGAAATTTGTTATAGAGATAGTTTGAGTCCCGGGACTCAAACTATAATATAATAACAAATATAATATAATAACAAACAAAATAATACTTAGCTAAGCTAACAAAATAATACTTAGCTAAGCTAAGTATTATTTTAATTATTATGATTTTCGTGAACTTTTCCCACGTTTTTTACAGTTATTCTGCTCTTCGATGCGGAGACGAATCCAACATCAAAGATCATAAAAATCGGTCCAGCCGTTCTTGATTTATAAATGGTGTAACTAACCCGACTTCATTTTATTTATTACGTATTATTTGATTAGAAGTTTATCCAGCCAGTTATTATTGAATTATGTATATCATTCAACGTCAACTTCAAACATGGTTACTTAAATAAGTTTTGATAGAGCACCATTTTAAATAAATTTATAAGCAGAAACAAATCGATACTTAAAACGTAGCATTTAATTTGGTATATTCCTATCACAGTTTTACTATTCAATCAAACTCTTTTGTCTCGAATCCCTCTAATGTCAGTCCTTTAATGGAATGTATCTTCTGTGTCGTGAATTCACAGTGTTTTCAAAGCTATCATTATAATTACAGAGTACGGAGCCCTTTGTTCGATATGGCACAATTTGTCCTTTTTATTTTCGGTCAAAGTACCGAAATGCAGTCGAATAATGCGTTTACGTCTCGTTCTATCAATATATCGTCTGTGGGCGTGGCGGATGGGTGTAAACCTAACTAATCTAGGTGGAACCGCCTTTACATATGTAGCTTTTATGTAGTTTATGTAGGCATGCACTGTTTGTAAACAGAACCTCCCTCCGAATCAAATTCTCGGAACGCTCGGCTGTCGAAACCGGCGCCGACTTACGGATATTTCTCATACATTTGATCAACGTATCAGTTTCCAAAATGCTTTTGCGAAGTATTATGTGCAGGTTTCTGAGTATTGTAATTTATTGTTCGATATTTCGGTTCGTTTACATTTATTATTTCATATCGTCGGTCTTTATCTATATCTATAGGTAAGTACTAGTAATAAAGCTGACGAGATTTTTTGTTTGAATGCGTTAATCTCACTCGGATTTGAAAAATTCTTTTTGCATTTGATAGCCCAAGTTTCGAGGAAGACTATAGTCTATTTAATATCACGCTATGACTCTTAGGAGCCGAGCGAAAAGAAAATAAGTCAGAAAAATCGCTAAGCGAAAACGAACTAACAGCGCGGGCAGGTAATGCGATGCGACGAGGTGGGTTTCTTAGTAGTGGTAGTGTCTTATATACCAATATTAAGGTCTGTAAAGATACAGGAGATATTTTATATAGTTATTTATATATTGCTACTAACGATGGTGGTAATAATATCACCAATCCATGTAGATTGGTCCTCACATGATCTGACCAAGGTTAAGACTGTGACGTCTGAGTTTGTTTCAGCCTTTCTTCTGAGAGAACTCGAATAGGAAACGTGTATTATAAGTGTTGGTACAAACCGACTTACAGAAATAAAATCATGACAGTTTGTTGTAAGTGTTGTTTAAATGCATTTAAATGAACATTAATTAGTAACCGAACCTCAACGCAACAAATTTTTCTTTTGGAATTCATAATGTTTCGAGATGGTTTATGACAGAAACACTGCGTAGTGGAAAATTGATTATTTTTCCCTGAGGCAATTGCTTCATTTGCCTTGTGAAGGCCGCTGGAACTCGTTGGATGCGAGAAGCACAAAACCGGTCGAAGTGGAGGTGCTTGGGGGAGGCCAATGTCCAGCAGTGGACGTAACGGCTGTCAAAGACTAACTATGAATGTCGGCTGGGACCAACAATTTATCATCAATGTAACATTTAAAACTTTTTTAAACCGCCAAATAGTTTATTTTTCATAATCATCCTATAATGTTTCCACTGCTGGGACACAGGCCTCCTCTCTGTGAGAGGGAGTGGGCCGTAATCCACCACGCGGGTTTAGTGCGGGTTGGTACATGTCACATGTCTTCGAATTTTTAGTTCTAGGACATGCCGGTTTCCTCACGATGTTTTTCTTCACCGTTTTGAGAGCAGTGGTGATGAAATAATTTACACAAAGTAAAGCGCCTGTCTGGGTTCGAACCTGCGACCTACAACTACTACTACTATTTTTATGTATCTAGCTTGTACTGTCACACTGCAGCGCAAAGGCGCCCCTCTCCTTTTTCCACACCCTTGTGTTCTCTGCAAATATGGAAAAATCTTTCTTTTAAAAAACAAAAGTAATAGTATCTACAAAGAATTACAGTGTGATATAATTATTTCCCCCGTCAGAGGCTGCCGCTGCAACGGAGAGCGGTTTAATTACCTAACACTTCGCGACAAGTCGGCTAATTAGTATGCTCAACACAGAGGAAAAATTTCTGCATTTTATTTACAAAAAAATACCTTCACTTATATTTTTCCGCTGTAAAAAAAGGAATTAACCCTTCTACAACATTATGGAATGTAAATAAATATATGAATACTAGCTGCGCCCTGCGGTTTCACCGGCATAAGTTTCGATTCCGTGGGTATATCGGGATAAAAACTAGCCTATATGTTAATCCAGGGTGTCAGCTACAAAATTTTATTAAAATTGGTCCAGCCGTTTGAGCGTGAAGAAGTAACACACATATAAACATACACACACACACACAAACTTTCGCCTTTATAATATTAGTGTGATGAATTTATTGAGAAACTCAGATGAAAGAATCTGAGTTTTTTGTTTTTTGTTTCTTTGACTTGAGCGCCTTTCAGAATCAGCACAAAGGTTCTGATTCTGAAAGGCGCTTAGCAGCATCGAGTTCAATTGCTTTTAAATTTTTAAGAAGCTTACAACATTGGTAGCGTTTGGATTATAGCTTCCTACGTAGCTTTGAGAGCAATGGTGGCCCAGTGGTGATAGTATCGATTGACGTGTTGTAGGTTGTGGGTTCGAACCCAGCCAGGCACATTACTTTATATAACTTTTTTCTTCACCAGCTTTCAAAACGGTGACAGAAAACACCGTGAGGAATCCAGCGTGGAAAAATCTAATTATAAAATTAAATCAGTATGCTACTGTGTTATCTCAAATCTTAAAAATGCACGTACGATAAACGAGTATTTCGAGTGCGCAAAAGTGTTTAGATCAATCTATATAAATAACTTGAAGAAAAAACTTGAGAATGGCTCGACCGATTGTGCTGTTTTCTTGTTGTGTTCGTCATTGTCAGGACAAGGTTTTTATGAAAGAAATGTTTTGAAACATCTACCCGAAAAGTCGGAAAACCATTAGAGACGGAGACATGAAATTCATCTGAGCGACGCCGGGCACGAGCAGCTAGTAAGATTTTCTTATTTATATTTTTATATTTTACTAGCTGCGCCCCGCGGTTTCACCCGCATAAGTTTCGATCCCGTGGGAATATCGGGATAAAAAGTAGCCTATGTGTTAATCCAGGGTGTCAGCTACCTCCATACAAAATTTTATCAAAATTGGGCCAGCCGTTTGAGCGTGAAGAAGTAACAAACATATAAACACACACACACACACACACACACAAACTTTCGCCTTTATAATATTACTGTGATAAGTATTTTAAACAAAACAAAGTAATCAATTGATTAAACAATTGATTTCGTTTTCTATAAAACTCGCATCACGATCTTGCTATTATTGGGGAGTGATTCCGGTCTGATACCCTGAACAACTGGATCCCTTGCTAGTTATTCTTCTGTTTTAATCTCTGTCTTATCCAGTACAACGAAAGCCTTCATGTCCATGAAGGCACATAGGTATATATCTTATTCTCCGGGAGTATCAAAGAAAATATACACCATCTCATTTGTTTCCGCCAACTTTCTTTACATAACTTAGCAGCCGTTACTAACTTATTCAAAATGTACAGACGCCAGCACATCAAGCTACTACAATCTGTAAAATTTCTTTAATAGATTTTTAACTTTATCGCCAAAGCATAAGGTTCAAAGTTGATTGGGAAAATTTGACAGTTTCGGGTAGCTTGATGTGCTGGCGTCCGTACTAAGACTATAAAGTATACGGTATATTTACTTGGTTTCACGATTCGTATATCTTAAAGACGGTTCCGTGGTGTATTTCACTTGCCAAGTTAATAATAAAGCGTATTTTCGTAGCGTAGCGGCTCCGCGTAGCAACTGTGCGTAGCAGCTACGCGTCGGCATACTGCGTAGCGTCTCCGCGTAGCAGCTACGCGTAGGTAGGTGTAGCAACCTTTTTAGTCTACCGTAGCGTAGCAGCCTCGTATAGCATAGCATTTTTACTAGCAGGTCTTCATATACATATTATAATCACTTAGACTATTGTGTAATAAGCACTTTTTAATGTATCTATTTTTTACTATAATTTTAGAAATAAAATGCCATCGAGTTATTGCCAATTGTAAAACTTGTAAAAATTGCAAATTGTAATGATTTATTACGTAGTTGAGATAAATGTTAAAACTAAATAATAAGGACGTGTCTTCCTAAAAGCCTCTAATGTCAAAAATATAAACTACATCATCATCATTTCAGTCGAAAGACGTCCACTACTGGACATAGGCCTCCCCCAAATACCTCCAATTCGACCGGTTCTGTGCTTCTCGCATCCAACGGGTTCCTGCGGCCTTCACAAGGTCGTCGGTCCACCTTGTGAGAGGCCTTCCAACGCTAAGTCTTCCGGTACGTATAAACTACAGACATTCTAACAAATTGAATCACCATTGCCAATTCCCTTTATACCAAGTAACTGTCTTCGTTTATTTCGTATTAAGTGATTAGATTCACCTCTAATTTACTGCCTTTCATCAATACTAATGATAGGTAAATTTGCTTCATTGAAGTTTGTGGCGCACTATCAAAGATAATTGTATAGTGAATAGTAGATGAGGTGAAATATAATTGCACTGATAATTTTCCTTTTCCTTTCCTACCTTTGAAGGTATTATTACCTCTGCAATTATATTTTACCTCGTAATTACTTTATTATACTCATTGATAGTGCGCCACAAACTTCTTCGTATTATTGTTAATTTATGTATTGTGAAAAGGATTCCGTTTCAAATAAATATCATAAGTTCTTATAATATTAGTTTATATAAGTTTTTAAAACATTGATCGGGCAGGGGTCATAGTTCTTCCATAGTTCTTGGTAACCAGTCCACTTTAGCCACCCAAACCCATAGTCCAACTTTTTGTTTTCCCATATCCTGCAATAGTCCTACACCAACCGGGGGTTATCCTTGGATGCACTTGCATAGTGCATACAGTGATAATTGTCGGTTGGTGCTGCATTTCATAAAAATTTCCTGAGGGGCCTCTGCGGGTTGGCTTCGGCCCCTCGTACGCCTTCCAAAGGACCGGGACCCCATTGCCCCGAGATATGTAAAATCATAAAAAAAAGTTTACAACAATAAGTGTTTTATTGAATTATAAACAAGTGTTACAATATTTAGGTATGACACTGGATCTCGCAATAGGATACCCTGTGTCGCAGGATCCAGTCTCTTTCGACAGATAATATGAATTATTTAAAATATGATATAATCTTGAAAGTGCGTTGGTACAGTTGTAACACCAAAGTATCTGGGGGCACGGCAGTGCCCCCGCCAAGTCGAGCAAAAAGCGGCACGGCCGTACCATCCTTTTCTCGAAACAGTTCAGGCCATTTTCGACCCCCCTATAACTTTTTTGTGGATAAAACTAGAAGCCTGAATTTTCAGTAACCAAGCAGGCACGCAGGACGGTATATTTAAAATTTCATTCAATTTGAACCAGTAGTTTAAGAATAATTATGTCACTCACTCACTCACTGACCGATCATCAAAACTATAAGGCACTTCTAGCAGACATAGAAGCTTCTTTAGAATAAAATTAGTGTTTAGTGTATAAAGCAAGGAAAAACTAAAATATTTTGCAATTTCGGTCCACATTTCTAGATACACCAACTGTATAAATAACTTTGTAATCCCATATAAATACATAGGATTACAAAGTTACATTTGCAGTGAATGATTCAGTGTACCTGTATATGTATAATATAATGGAATAATAGGTGGAGATAGGTACCTAGATATAATTATGTTCAAAGGTAACTTGTAAAATGGTTAACGGATTATGTTCAAAGGTACTTAACTTGTAAAATGGTCAATTAACGGAATGAAAATGCATGAATGGGACATGTCTTATGAAGTTGTACCAAAATCCCGCAAAGTATTAGGTAGACGAAATTGCCATGAAAGAAAGAACACTAATAATCATAACCGCGGCCGGCGGAGGTGGCTTGCCCGCGCCGCGGCTTCTACGCTTCCCGTCCGTCACAGATAGGCGGCCACTTTCTTCCAGGCAACCTTTGGATCTTACTGCAATATCGCAGGTATACACACAAACCATGTTTTATTTAACTTATGCAAATTGTATCAGTCAGTATGGGTATAAAAATTTAAATAATCTTTATATAATTTCTATAGAAAAATAATGGGTTAAGTAATTTGTTAATTAAAAAAAAAAATTGAGTGCGGCAGTGAGTGCCGTTCAAGTTGATGCTTGATGTTGTAATTTTCTGTTAGGTACAGACGCCAGCACATCAAGTTACTACAATCTGTCAAATTTCTATAATAGATTTTGAACTTTATCGCTAAAGCATAAGGTTCAAATTTAATTGGGAAAATTTGACAGTTTCGGGTAGCTTGATGTGCTAGCGTCTGTACATTCGAGAGTTACAAGTCTGGGCGGCTTACATCTAATTAATGTCGACTTTGGAAGTATTAAAGAGCAGGAATCCTCAATTTGTAAATACAATAGTCTAAGAAGCATTTACCGTCCAGACTTCACAGAAATTGTAACATCAAAGCCTCCGGGAAAAAACCCATAGAGACAGGGAGTGGGCTTTGAGAAAAACTGTAGCTGAAGCTCAAGAAGTAGTACCGGAAAAGAAAAAGAGGAAGACTACCTACAAAAATAAGAAAAGCTCATAAGACAGAGAGTGGGCTTTAAGAAAATCCGTTGTTGGTATTCAAGAAGTAGAAGGTACAGGAAAGGAAAAAAAGTAGGACTTAATCTACAAAAAGAAGTGAGATGCGATCAAAAACATAACTTGTAAAAAACCAAGTCCCGCAACTCAGTTCGAGGTATTCCACTTAGAGCACTGATTTGAACCGCACTTGGACGAACAGCACCTGAGCACTTCCACTAACCGCACTACTACTACTTTTCTACCGTAAAAAATTGTGAGATCCGTGTAATACCAAGTCGGTTAATTTATTCAGTCCCTACTTAAGGGACCTCCTGTCTTAAGTTATTACGTAATTAGCTAACCTAACAACATCTTATAGTGACCGTATCAATATTAAAAATCTTGTATGTTTTAAATTAATAGATTGACTTGGCAATATCCTTCAGTAAACAAAATCAGTAAAATATATGATATTCTTCAGGATATATGCTAGTTAGATAATGTGTTGAAAACATAATACAACTAATTTGAAACGATAGAAAAACATATGAAGATACCTCTAAAACTTTCTTATCACAATAAAAACCATACTAATGTACATACAATCATTTTGATTTGTCAGATTATTCTACAAGCAACATACTAAAGCACTAGTGTTTTATTTTTTTGTAAATAGATAATTGCTTCATATTTTGAAATAAATTACCAGCGTTGTGTCACCGCGCTTCTTTCTTTTCTATGCAGTCCGACAGTGACCTCGCTTTAGGTCATGTAGTCCCATAAACAGGCCCAAGAATATTTTTTTTCAAAATTCACTCTAAGTACATTCACTATGGATTAAATAAAACAACAATTATATTATATAACGTCCGTGCTTTCCGGAGAATTAAAGTGTTAATATACTACGAAATTAAACTAAATAAGCTTGCAATATTATTGAAATGTTTCAATTAATGTGACAGAAAACACGATTATTATCAATTGAGCTGTAACAAACATTATCCATCAATTGATATTATCGTGTTAAGTGCTCTCCGATTGCCGCGTCATTATATGCTCTCACCGATATTGTATATTACATGATCCATAATTAATACTGCTGTATTGTATCATCTGCCTAGCCTTTTCCCAACTATGTTGGGGTCGGCTTCCAGTCTAACCGGATGCAGCTGAATACCAGTATTTCACATGGAGCGACTGCCTATCTGACCTCCACAACCCAGTTACTGGGTAATACGATACCCCTTGGTAAGACTGGTTGTCAGACTTTCGGGCTTCTGACTACCCGTAACGACTGTTAAAGATCCACGAATGACAGCCGGGACCAACGGCTTAACGTGCTTTCCGAGGCACGGAGGGATCTCAGTATGTAAAGATGGTCACCCATCCACAGACCAACCGCGGCAAGCGTAGCTTAACCTGATCGATCGACATGTGCGGCTGTTATTATTTAGCCACGGACCCCTCTACTGCTGTATTGTATGTATTCATAAATTATTGATATGTTTTGCTCATTGTAATATGATGCCTGTTAAACCATAAATAATAATGCATTTTATACGGCGAAGTGTTGTTGGGATTAGGAATTTCTCAGACCGGAGTCTGAATTTGTGCTCTATTACAATATGTGCGTGTATAACAGGTACACTTCTGCCTTACCCTATGTGGAATACAGGCTTGATGTTATGTTTTGTTTATACGAAGCAGGAACTATCACCATCAATGAGGAGTTCATTGCTGGATATAGGTTTATCTGACGTCGCGTCCCTACCACCCGGTCTCCGCCTTCCGTATCATCCTACCTCCTGCGCTAAATTCACACCCTCAGCGCCAGACCCTAGGTGGCCGTTCTGTCAAGTTTTGACTAATTTGTTTTTTTTGTACCGATTCCCAGACCATTTCTACCGAAAAAATGCGTCAGGCCAGGGCTTTCATTTTTGCGTAATAAATGTATAGAAAACGTGTTCCTAAAGGATATACAGCGCATTTACTAAGTAGAAAGATGTGTATAATTTTGGATACACAATGTTCCAGACACTGGTTGATAGGTACAATTCTTTCAAAAAAATCAAAATTGCTTTCGTTTTTTGGGTAAAAATGCGGCGCTGATTTACTTGTTATGCTGATCAAAATTCAATTCGCGGCCTTAATGACAAAATAATTACTGAATTATAATCATCATTATTGCTCTCAAAATTATATTTACTGATTCTTTGTGAAAATACGAGTACCTATGTGTTGGTATTGTGATTTGCAGCAAATATAATTTAAATATTTTCGCGACAACTATGACGTAGGTCTTTTAAGGACTCGCCCAGAAGTCCTTCAGTAGATTACTTTTAGATAGTTAGAATTCATTTGAAACATAACAAACACTGTTGTCACGTGTATATTTTTTGTTGAAGATCCTAAATAAATAAAAACGTCAAGTTCTTGCCTGCGGGAACACTTCTGTGTTTTCATTGGCTTACATCAGTAAAGTATCGCTGGAGGTTCTTCTCCATAGGAAAATACTACGCTTTGGAATGGACAACTAGCTTCATCTTTCTGACTGACCGGTCCTCTTACAATTCAAAAATGCCGGTAATTGGTTTGATTGAAATAAATGCTTTGAGTTTGAGTTTGGTAGTGATACTGTAGTACAGCAAATAGGCAGACTAAGTAACTAAAGCGGAAATTTATAAACTTTACTTAGCACCTACTTTAACTGAGCGTTATTCTTGTCTGCCAAAACTGTCAAACTACAAGTGCAACATACAGTCAGAGACAGATACGCGTTTGATCGGTCGATTTTTAATCGGCAAATGCGTGCACTTCAATATAGCTCCATACGAGTATTGATTCCCTGAACGATCAAACTATCGGTCAACAAAAAGTCGCTAGTGCGCGCTGGCTTTAACAGTTATTTTGTTATACCTGTGATTTTGCATCATCATTTTAAATCACAGTGATCTTTATTCTCATTCTTATAAGGTTGCTGTTGCTACTAACAAGTCTGTCAAAATCATTGTGATCTTTGTTCTCGTTACTATAAGGTTGCTGCGATCAGAGATAAAATAACTGTGAACGGACTTTAGAGATGATAACATGTTGAAGCCAAAGCACTCGCTAAGTAGTCCTTTGACAGCCGCGCTGGAAACGAGGAACTTGGATTCTAAAGCGAGCATAGTAACTGTAGGTGTACCTATTTGCTAGGACTAATACCATCAGCGACATACAGTGGTGCGTTCAACAACATTATAATAGCCTTTGATTTTGGTTGAATACTATTTGATTCTATTCAAGATTCCATGTCTATACAATTCGTGTCCGGTTAAATGTGTGTTGATATATCTATTACAGACTATTCATAAGACGTGTACCACGACCAAATTGATAGTGTACATGCGCTGCAAAGCGCTTGGGATCTGAACTTAGCCGGTGACGTCACAGGAAACTCGATGCAAGCTTGCGTACACCCCAAGGGAGGTCCATAGTCAAGTGTACCAACATGTACACGAAGTAAAATTCAAAAGCTTGCTTGTAAGGGGACATATAACATGTTTATTTGGAAGCCTTTATATTTAAACAAATATACTATACTTTGAAATTAAATAGCTTTTGAATTTTACTCTAATTTACATCATTTTGTCATTGCACACTTTATCATTACGCGAGCAATCGTAAGTCTGTGCCTAAATAAAACAATTTATAGATGTACAAGGATCTTTCGCGTGGCCAAAATCGGAATTCACGCTGCGAACTTTTTTTTCAATACATATCACAAAACACTTGCACTAACCGCCTTACTAATAAACGTATTATATCAGATGAATAGCTACACACCGATTTCTCTCTTTCAGTCGTCAGTAATTTGACTTTCGAAAGAAGAAGACAAAGCGTTGTGTAACTATACAGACGCTATACAACGTTTATTAGTAAGGGGGTAAATGTTTACCAACAAACGCCCCCTGTCATCGTCGTTCGAGCGCCAAAAGATCCTTATAGCAGTGTACACGGGCACTTACCTCGGAGACCTCACTCTGGCATGACTCCACGCTCTTGGTCAGTTCCTGGAGCTGCGTGCGAATCTCGCAGAGAGCGACCGTCGTCTCGAGCTGGCGGTCCCCACGTTGCAGGTCATCCAGTTTGGCGGATAGATTCATGCTCATTATGCTCACCTGTCTCTGTAGGCTACAGCCAAAGTCAATGTTAGTCACACCAGCAGCAGCAGTTTGGACCTTAGCCGATGAACCTTCCTCGCTACACGACATCTAGCAAGTGTGTATTGTTTCGACAGATTTCTCGCGTTCGACCAAACTTAGAAAGAGGCCTCAATATTCTGAACCAAACTGATCATCAAAAGTTCATTCCAGAGACAATCCCAGGTGCAAGGTGGTCATAGGAACTTGCTCCAGCGGTCCGATTCAACTTAGTCTTGCGCCTCGAAGTTATTTCTCACTTGTAATTTCTGTGAGACGAAGCGAAATAGTTCACAACAATTTAATCGACCTAAATAAAATAATGCGATTATCTGCAGCATACTAAACGTTGATAAAGTTTAGCGAACAACCCGTCTGGTGTCTATGGCAAGCGAGGAAGGCCCGACGACCCCACACTGATAACATATGTGGGACATATAAATAAATGAGTTATATATTATTACATGAGCATTTATCAACATCACACTGCTTATTTACGCAGAAACTACTTAGTTTTCAAATTAACTGCTTTATTAAGATCAAGAATTTTAGAGTTTCGTTAATTAGTTGAAAAAGAAAAATGATAAGACTTTTGTCCTAGCATTCTTGTAAATTATTCTCTTCTAATAGTTTTTGAGAATCTATAAAAATATAATTACCAACTAAAGTGTTGTTGATTTTACAGAATGGAATTTTAATAAGTTTTGAAACGAAATTTCTTTATGCATATTTAGTGTTTCGTGTGAATTATACATACCATTGTGCTAATCAAAGTAAAGTAATGTTCATTTATTTATACAATGTTACCAAAACTTGATGGTGAAAGGTGAACAAAGAGAAAAGGTGAATGCAGTGAGTTAAGTTCAATTTCATCTGTAACTAAAACTCTGTACATTGTTTTTCGAGAAACGAAAAAAAATGAAACTTTTTTTAAGGAAAGTCTATTGCCTTCTAATTTCTATGGAAAACACTTGATTACACTACATTGAAACGTTACAACCACACCCATGCAAGCATAACCCCGTCCTATCCCAAGGTTAATGTCAGAGGCAGGTGCTAAGCACGCATGTGTTCCGGGCAGCGAGAGACAAACAAGGTCGTGGCCATAGATGCTAACCACGGTGCCATGGTCCGATGTTATGATAGGAACTGTGAATGATTCAGCCACCGCGGTTGGACTCGTCGAACGCATCGTCATATCGATATACGAGATAGGATGCTAAGCCAAGGTGAAACAAAATGTAGAAGACACATCGACACATAGAGAGATCCTTATGATCGTATGCAAATGAAGCCAGTATTAAAGGCGGAAAGCTATCCGGTATTGTCGCTATGGTCACGTACCTAAGTAGTAGCTCCCTGAGTGTGGTCTCGTCTTCCTCCGTCGTCGCATATCGTGTCAGCTTGCCTCCGGCCTCCCGGCCCACATGGTCTGGTACCACTGCGTCAAAACTACTTGTTTATTTTATTTTTTACATAACTAACTTCCCGATTCATTTCGTCATTGTTTTCCCGTGTTCTTATTTGTTTTATTTCGACGCAGAGTTTGTGGTTTGGAATTGTGATTACCGAAAGAGTGCGTGGCTCATAATTTTGTACGGTTGGTGCTACGAGTACCTACTCAGCATCGAACCTTTCACCGTTTGCCAATTAGCTTCGATGGCCACGACAGGGTCCCTAATCAATTTTGATGTTCTGCGATACCCACAAACTGGTATGGAATTGAAATTAACGTCGGAATTTTTACCGAAACAAAAAGGTTTTCAGTATAGCAAAAAAAAAAAAAATATTTTATCCAAAATAAAAATTTCACGATGGACACGTTTTATTGTTTTCAAAATAGTGTCTGCATATTTCTATCAAAGTTACGCTGTTTAAGTTGTAAAGTATTACTTAATTAAACTCTTGTTTAAGCAGTGACAAATACCTGTGGAATTTAGACATTTAATTTTAAACACGTTGAATTTAATCGTGCAATTTGCCGGCAAATAATATTGCTGGAAAATGGCACGCTACTGTGAGAACAAATTCGAATGAATGAAACATAGATGAGTGTTTACAACAGAGATTAAATGAGTTCCGAAGTATGATAACATTCCGAAGAGGTGTGTTTGTGTTAGATGGTACACGATGTAAAAGGCATTCCATGCACGTGACAGTTCTAATATGTATAACACCGACAATGATTTGAATGATAGTGCATTGATAAAAGACAAGAAGAAAAAGAACATAGTTTTACGTTTTATACTCTATAAAAAATACGATGGCATTACTTTTATCACAAAAGATTTTTTCCTAGAAAAATATATCTGTTTAACTCTTGTTTGCTCTCTGATGCATTTCATGGAACCGTTCATTGACGGGCGACGAGACTCGACAGCGGAAATACTACGAATTCGCTCCGATTTTGCGTATGTCTCTCGGAGTGAATGGTTAAATCTGGAATTTCTGATACAACACTGGGTTTCATTAATGGATTTATCAAGTTCAAGTTCAGTGTTCTGTACAAGCCATTTATGAATGAAAACCTTTAGATTGGCTGCACAATTTGCGACTCGTTTTGTTCAGAGATTGTTTGTTAGGGGTGCGTTATGTACGAGTATTCTTATTGCTATGATTATTCAGGACTGCTTTTCATCCTGTTTCAACAAAGTTTATCATGTAAATTAGGCCCAAATTAATTGCTCCAGGTGACGCTCTATACATATTCTTACTCACTACCAGACTAGATGAAGGTATTTTAAAGCGGCTTGCAATTTGGACATCTAGGTTGTACCTTGGATCATAAAAATTAGCGGAAACTTTACTTAAGATTTTAATCATAAATCAATCATAACTTTGTTTTGCACACGATTTCTTGAAAATTAATATCTTAAGAGGAAATGCGATCGGAGAAACTTTTGAAAAAGCCTAAGTAAAAAGTCATAATTCGAGGTTTGGCTCTCGCCTATTTCCTCCTCCAATATTTGTCCAATTTAAAAGATATTTCATAAACTGAATAAGAAGGATATATACTGTGTTCTTATGTTTTTTTTTTCATTAATAGTGGTGAAATTTGTACACTAGGCCTCTGTTGACAGCGGTTTAAATCGGCAATTTTGAGCATTTTTATGAGCGTTCTAGTGCTTATAAAAATAATGTATCATCAAAAAGGAAAACATAGGGACACACAAGTAGTTAACATTTTTTATTCTGTAAAAAATCATTGCTTTATGGTCATTAACCAGAAAGGAAACAGGCTATCGCCTGTTTTTTTTCTGTTTTCTATGTAGAAACGATCATCCGCATTTCCTCTTAACCATTGCCTGTGTGGTAAGATACTCTACTACTCTATACTCTATACTATTTTTATTAAAAACACGACATCACTACTTTATTTTCACCTAAGCGACGTCGCTGCATATGTTTGATTACCACCTGTCATGCGGGTTGCAGGCCAAAATCTAAGCAAAGTTAGTCTAGCTTAGCTCGCATATAGCTGAGGTAATTTTTCATACCTCTGTTCATAGTTTGCGGTCTGTACACAAAATAATATATCACATAATAATAATTATCATCTTACATGAAGATGAATAAGATAAACTAAATAAATAGAAAATGCCGAAAAACTACATCAGCTATGCGAGCTAAGCTAGACAACTTAGCTTAACTCTTGGTCTGCAACCCGCATAAAGAATGACCCTGAACCCTGTGTCTATAAACTCAATTTGTATTTTAATATCTCAATACAAATTGATCACAAACACAGGAAGCTCTAACAATATAAGGGAGAGTATCGTAAGTTCCGAGAAATGAAAGCGAGTCTGAAACGGATTTAAGCTCGCGTACTACGCTTCGTAGTACTACGAAATGTTTACAAACACTCTGGTACGGAACGAACTGACACAGTCTGTGCATTGCTCGTCTGATATTTTTACCCTTTCTATATTTGTTTCTTTATATAAATACTCTTTCTTGAAATTTTCTTTTTTCATAAATGCTGGCATTTTGTATTTCTTGTTAGTTGCCAGATTCATTTGTACGTTTAGTGCGATCTTGGGAGTAGCACTTGTGGCCGTATTTGGCGAAAATTGGTCTGTGGGACTGACGCGGGTACTGGATCCTGGTTGATTATGTACTTTGTTTTATAGTAAGTTGAAATGATGACACTCCTGCTTTAAATGTGTTGTATGTTTAATGTCCCTCTGTTTCGGTGTCTCTCTCTGTTTGTCTCTTTTAGATTTGTAAGTTTGCTTTTATCTGTTAGAAGAAAAAATATATTTTTGCATATATCATAAAACATATATCTTGTACACTCTTACAACTACTCTCTTTTTTAGAGGGGCTTGTGGCTACAGCCACACGGGTCGATCGATCAGGCTAAGCTACGCTTGCCGCGGTTGGTCCGTAGATGGATGACCATCTTTACATACCAAGACCCCTCGGAAAGCACGTTAAGCCGTTGGTCCCGGCTGTCATTCGTGGATCTTTGACAGTCGTTACGGGTCGTCAGAAGCCCGAAAGTCTGTCAATGTCTTACCAAGGGGTTTCGTATTAACCAGTAACTGGGTTGTGGAGGTCAGATAGGCAGTCGCTCCATGTAAAATCTTACGAAAATCACGTCGTTCACGATATTCCCAAGATTCCGAAAATATAAAGGTTGAATGTATGAGAGATGTGGTGGCCCAGTGAACGGACCCGACCCAGTCGTCGTGGTCGTGGGTCAGGCTGACGCTTTACTTTGTGTAATTTATTTCATCACCATCTCTCAAGCGAGGTGGATTACGGTCCATACCTTCTGACAGAGAGGAGGCCTGTGTCCTAGCAGTGGGAACGTTATAAGCTGGTTAAGCTTAGGAAGGTCGAAGGCATTTATTTTCAAGTTTTGTTACGGATAGAATTGCTCGAGTTCATTTACTTACGGAATGACGGTTATTTAAATCGAGTCTGTTGGCTATTGATTTTGCTTTCAGTTTGAAGTTTAAGGTCAGTATGCATTGTGCCATGGGTTTGTTAGTATGTATGTGTTTTTATTAATTTATTTGTGAGTAGCTGTGCGTTTGAGGATTATTAAGTATTTCTTTCTTTGTAAATATTCAATTAGTATCTGCTTAGATTTGTGTTATTAAACTTAAAGAACCCGTGTTGTAAGAGGAATGATACCTACTTACAGTGACACAGTTTATTTTTTAAGAATCTCTTCGTAGTTCGATTGCCATGAAGGTTTTTAATCGACATGAAATTGTTTGTATGTGACTCGTATCAAGATTATTCCTTTAAAACTTATATATGGCTTTAAGAAACAGAAAGATGTACTTACTTAAATCAATAGCTGCCTGATACCTGTCGGGGGCACGTGGAATGTTTGAGTGAATCCCAAACTCATGGTAAATGAAGGGAAACCGTGTAATAGAGTTGGTCCTATTTTAGTCAACTAAAATAGGACCAACTCTATTACACGGTTTCCCTTCATTTATTAGTTATTTCAGGCTCAAGCCTGAAATAACCTTTCGTTTTGTGCAGATGTGAGGTATATCCATGAGAATTTAGCCACAAGGAGAAAATGGCAGATCTTGTCTGTCGAAGAACCTATGACACCAGAAGGTCAATACTCGTAATTTAAAACGTTCAAAATCTAGTCGCAGTCTCATCTCGGCGACAAACAAATGTCAAAATGTAGGCAAATTAGAGGTATTTTTGACAGATTGAGACTGAGATCAGACTGTGAAAGTTCTTAAAATTACGAGAATTGCTCCTCAGGTTGTGGGTTCGAAACTGGGTTAGTACCAATGTGACAGTGGGACAGAAAGGCTGATATTAATATTATTTATTATTATAAGAGGAACTTATGAGCGCATGCATACAGAATATGATCTTTGCTAAGTTCTTGACTGAATGATACACTGTCTAAAAACAATAGTTGTCATATTATCCTAGATTATTTTCTTGTACCTCAGTATTTAAGCAGCTTGGACCAAAATATGAATGAGGTTTCGTGTGGGTCAATCGCAATAACAACCCGGGGAAAGATTACTTTCAAGATTTATAGAAGGCGGTAAACTGGGCGTTGCCATTTTGTGGGACTACTTAGGAGAGGCTTATGTCCAGCTGTGGACTACAATTCTCTGACTTCAAATTGAGTTTTTAATCATCTCAAAAGTTTCCTGTTAGCAAATTTATGCGAATTAGCTTCACTAAAGGTTTATTGAAGCAAATATTAGAACAAAAACATTTTCTTTCAAAGAATTAGTAATCGGTTTATAAAATAATGAGCGTTTTGGCGCGTAATGAAAGGTTTTTAACGCGTATTATAACTGTTGATACTTCGTTTATTGTCAGTCAAAGTCGAAAAGTTCCTTGTTTTTAGGATGTAACTAAGCGATACGATGAAAAAACATTTTTTTTAATACTTAGTCCCTCATGAAAACTCATTAGCCACTTTTTAACTAACCACAAACATATTCTACCTCAATGTTCATTTTTGTATTTGGTTGATTTATGAAAAAATAATTATCCAATTTAGTGCAGTCGTTCGGAAGTTATGCGCGTTTATTCAATTTATTTATATAGATTCTCACGGGATCGGGTCACATGCGGGTGAAACCACGGAGTCAGTATGGGGCAGGTTTGTCTAAAAACACGTATGAACATGTCAAGGAAGCCAAAGTACGCGTTAGTTAAAAGTCAAAAGGGTAGGTACTACTAAAGGAGAGCTAGTGCACAGACTGCTTACATTTTAACTACCAACGAACAAGTTTTAACTAGCAGACATCAGCCCGTCACTATAATAAGATCAAACTGTATTGAAACTCTGCAGTGTAACATGTCGAGATGTGGTAACTGGGTGACGGAACTTTTCTTGCTCGTACAAGCCTTCGCGGGTAAATCTATTTATAAACTAATTTGCGCTTTGTGTAGACTTTTTATACCTTGTTCTGATGACAATCCATACAAATGCGCAAGTGTGTCTGTCTGTTACCTCTTCACGCTTAAACCGCTGAACCGATTTAGATGAAATTTGGTATAGAGATATTTTGAGTCCCGGGAAAGGACATGGGATCGTTTTTATTCCGATATTCCCACGGGATCGAAACTTGAGCGAGTGAAACCGCGGGGCGCTGCTAGTTTATTATAAAAACAAGCCGTGTGCCCGACGATTTTCCTATCGTCAACAATGACCCCTCAAAAAATCCTCCCTTAGTGCTCACCTTCGTTATGTAAAGAATATATATATCCTATGTCCTTTCCCGGGACTCAACATATCTGTACACCAAATTTCATCAAAATCGGTTCAGCGGTTTAAGCGTGAAGAGGTAACAGACAGATAGACAGACGCTTTCGCATATATAATATTAGTATGGATTATATAAAACTAAAACAAACTACGAGAGCAACAGAGGAATGCTTTCAATTTCAGGTAAATTTAATAAAGTTGCGAAGAAAGGACCGGATTAACCCTTCATAGCCGGAACGTGGATCCACGCGAGACGGAATAGCGTTTTAATTGCTTTTGTAATTACGGCATTGAACTGGTTAATCAGAATTATAAAAACCGCTACGTTTAATTTTGTTAGTGCATAGTGATACAGACATAAAGGAAATTGATCGGGCGTGAGTCTATTGTATCTTTTCCACTTCGGAAAAGTGCTGAAACTCGGCCTTGAGATAATTTGACACTATGCCTTTATTCGTCGAAGAGGTCGGAAGATTTATTTGTTATCCTCTTACTTTTTCTATCATCACAGGGTAGCCTATTGCGATAGTGTACTTATTTAACTCTTGACAAGGATCACCGTTCTAGTTAAACACGTTTTTGCACTATACGAATTGGAATTTCGTTTTTTTTTTTTAGATTTTAAACCTTTTAGTGTGTTATACTCGTTTTTTTGGTATCATCTCCTCAAGCCCTTTATTTTGATACCCCATGGTCGTGGTACAATTTTGTTTATATATCATTACTTATTAACATCTAAAATTTGTCATGTCAATATTATAAGAACAAAACCTACCTATAACCATCGCGCGATCTAGACTAGACGATAGACACCTCTTGTATTAAAATCCATCCAGCCGTTATGATGCTTTGAGCTTCACTTATTATTATAGGTAATTAAATTTTGTAACTTATGGCAAAGAATACAAAATGGTGACCAATGGTATTTATACACCCTCATTTTGCTTTTATGTCATGAATCCCATGTGATCCTAGGCGTAGAATTAAGTTGTTTTCTAAAAATGTATACTGCATGTCCATTTCTGTTTATAACAAATTACCTGATGGCTTCAAAACTCTCAGAATCATAACATTTAAATGTAAATTATTTATCTTTCTTTTAAGCAAATGTGCTCGACTGAAGATTTTATGAATTAAAAATTAACCTAAAAATTTTACATTATTGCCTAAAATCATATTTTATCTCCCTGAGCATAATGAATTTTGACTTATATTATTAAATTATTATTTGTAATTCTAATTATAATGATTAATAATTTAATTTTAATGTAATGATGACCCATAATTTTACAAACCATAAACCTCCGGAGACGGCAGAATATTATGATCGTAATACATAATGCACATAACAACTTTGTATAATATTCTGACAAATAAATGCATTCTGTTCTATTCTATTCTTGATATTTTGTGTCTTTTTCCTCTACCTTAACCGGATAAAATCAAGTCCGAGTAAAAGTAAAAACGCATTAATACTTCTTTAGACCTCGAATACAAACTCCTCGACTCACTACAGGACCTCTGCATTAATAAAACTCAATTAAGGGACGTGAGAGCAGTGGTGGCCCAGTGGTAACGGCCGCGACATACGAGCCGTAGGTCGTAGGGTCGAACCTAGGCAGCCGCTTTACTTTGTGTAAAGAATTTCATCACCACTGCTCTCAAAACGGTGAAGGAAAATATCGTGAGAAAACCGGTGTGTCTTAGAACTAAAAATACACACACAAATAGACACCTATGAACCCGCACTAGGTCCGCGTGATGCTGATGGTGATCACCGGGGTGGAAAATCCCACACTCCCCGACCGCCCTCCCCGGAGGTTGGGTGTCTTTTCAAGGTTTCGCCCTAAAAAAAAAAAGACCCACGTGATAGATTACAGCCCACTCTTTTTCGAAGAGAGGAGACCTGTGTCCCAGCAGTGGGAACATTATAGGCTAATAATGTAATGAAGTCAATATGTAATGAAGTCACGTTTAATTGCCCGTAAAATAAACTCTATTTGGTAGTTCAGGAATCCCTTTATAACAAATATGAAGTGTTGAATTACGTATGTGTAATGATAAAACGTGATCAAATTAAGCTTTTCGGTTTAAATATTGTAATTAATTAATTGTATCGGGATTTCTGATGGTTTTGTATAATTAGGTATTGCTTTATTATTTATGTCTGTCCATATAATAATTTTCCAGCAGAGGAGAATGTTGTTATTAACGTTTCATGGAAAAATTTATGCACTGATGAACGCACTAATTAAAAAGTTTAATTAATACTTCTGTTTATCGTGTGGTTAATTATTTCATATTACTCATAACAAACTATTTTATTTCTATAAGTATAGCCGTACCATATTCTCAGACCGTCGTACAAAAGTTATTTTAATATTCATTTAGAGATTGTCGAGTGTATTTTTGTCAATAAATTGGGACTTTGAAACAAACAAAGTGACTTATACATACAGGTACATAGTTTATTGACAAGTGTACATTTTCCAGTTTGAAAAAACTGGGCCGAAATGGTCAATATGGCACACGTCGTTTTGGACAGAATGTCAAACCGTTTCTATTCATTTGAGGCTGACGCACATTTGGGTGTGTCACATTACATCGCAAAAATCCTCCTACGTCACTTTCATACATTTTATATGAATCATCGCACACTACAGGCGAGCCGCACTGCACTATTTATATTGAAATGCGATGCGGCCAAACCGGCTGTAATGGACGCTTGCTTATGCTGTTTATGTATTTATTTCATATAATAGGTTGTGAGGTTAGACAAAATGAGATAAATAGTGAAATGATAAAGCGTGCAATGTTGCTACACGATGTTGATATCTACACCCTAGTGCTGCTACCTTTACGACATTGATAGTATTTGTTTTTCTTTTAGTTTATTTCGATAAGTGAAATATGTATCGATATCGAAACGGTAACAGCACTCAAGTTGACGCACCATGAGTTACACTTAATTACACTTAACATACGAATATTCAATTAAATTCACATAATTAAACAATTAAATGGTGACCGCGCTGATAATACAATAATGATAAAAAATATAATTTACTTTAAATATATTAGGTACAATTACAGTATACAACATTTATGTAAGGATTATGTAACAAGGGAAGCAATGGGAAGGATTGGAAGCAAATGACGGATACTGGGCGTAATGGCTAAATTTAGGAAACCCCTACCAGCAGTGAACTGCAAAAGACTGCCTTTGCTGACTGTTATATTATTACGAAGGTATCAGCCGGCCGCAAGATTGAAGTTATGCTTGTAGAATGATTCAATAAACCGAGCTCCCATAAGTTCATAACAAAATTTTGTCGAAATATCTGTCAACCTAATGTGTATAAGAATGTAATTTGCGGAGATAAATAAACATTACTTTATTTATTTATTTTATTTAAATGTTAAGGCAAGGCGTTTCTAGCTAGAAACATTTGCTCACGTTAGAGTCATAGGTTCGAACCCAGACAGGTACTTTACTTTTTGCAAATTATTTCATCATCACTGCTCTCAAAACGGTGAAGAAAAACATTATGAGGATACTGGAATGTCCTAGAACCCACATTGTCACATGTCATCTACAAAGCCACATTGGGACCACGTGTTGAATTGTCCACTCCCTCTCACCGAGAGGAGGCCTGTGTCCCAGCAGTGGGAACATTTATAGGGCAATTATGACGCTGTCTTTCTGATATTTATTGTACATTCAACTAGAGCTACAGCATACTTCATATAATATAACCTACTCTTTAGAATATACGAAGTCTTCAAACGGCTGGTTGACACTTCACGTGACCCAAGGGCTGCCTTTTACCTTGGCCAGTGGATAAGCATTTCTATACAACGCAACGTGTCAAATCCCGCCAGGCTCTTTTAGATGCCAAATTTTAGTTTATTAATAGTTTTAGTTACGTTACGTTATGTTATATTTTTATAGTTTGTTAATTCATTTAGTATAATAAGTTTATCCAGTGTATATATAGGTATTTATCCTCTAAATAAATGTTTAATGATAATGTGTTATTCCTTTAGCTGATTATAATAATGCTGACTGGGACAATACGCTACCGTTCCTACAAAATAACTAGATATCGCGGAAATAGCGGATAATTGTGGTTTATCGCATTTACATTAAATCCATAACCAATTGACGGATTTCGTTTAATATTAATTGAAATTTCCATTGAATAGAGTGACTAATTGTTATCGGTTTATAATGAAATTGTTGGATAGAGGCCTGACAGAGCGTTGTGATGAGCGTTGGCCGAATTGAGGATCTAAATTAATATGTTTTAGTTTGAAAGGAGTTATGACGCTTGTGACCAGTAAATTAAATGAACAACGTAAATAAAGGAATATAAAAATATGGCTTCGAATCTGACTAAAGCCGAGCAAACAGGCGCGACGCGACGGTGCGAACCTTTTCCATGAAGTTTTCATAGAAATTCTACAAGAGTCGCGTGGCACCTGTCTGCGAAAGCTTTTAGTCGGCTTCGATGCCGTATTTTTCTATTCCTTTGTTCATTTTACTAACTGGTTACTTACGTGCATTATTTCTCCTTACAAACTAAAACATATCATTTCTCTTTAGTTATGGCTGTATGCTTAAGTTTGTTGATATTTTAAGAGCTAATCAGATACAGTAGCTATTAAGTTAGACATTTGGTAAATAAATGACCCTCGATATTATTTTCTCTAATGGACACCCATGGAGTTATACCACCTTTTCAGATAGCAAGGCGCAAAAATAAGATGTTTGTCTATTGGCGGCGTGCGATAAATGCTTTATGATAGTCAGTCTGTGATCCATTTCTATGCCACAACATTCAAATACATTTTACATGCAATATTATTAAAAGGCTTAATTCCTTACTTTTGTTGCCTTTTGCAAGGTATATGCACACCCCTCCTCGAGATTTGTCTCTGCAGTGAGTATGAAGAAGTAAAAATAGTTATTATTACTGCATTATTTTCAGTAGCCTCGAAACAAAGAACAGTCTGAGCTTGTTACGTAGCGTTTGCACCTGGCGGTAAATTGCGTACAAATTCTGTTCTAGTTTGAAATGTTTAAAGGCTTAAATCCGTTTAATTATGTGAATTAATCAAGAATCCAAACATGGACTATAAGATTTAGCAAATATTTAAATAAAGCTGATGAACTGAACTGATTTTAGTATCGAAATTATGTATTAATTTGACTGGTAATCCAGAAGGAAGAGGTTTAGTTTTTGTAGGTATTTTATGCAATTTCTAAAATAATTTTCTATCTAAATAATCTTTTGGGAACTGGGGAAGAATTAAGAAGTATTTATGTAAATTTTTTCTTTATGTATAACCTATATGTGGATAGAAATTGAATGAGCGAAGGATGGTGCTATAATGAAGGTTATGAACACTCGTCAAAAGTTTAGTGGTTTTAGCTCTAAATAGCAATAACAAATCATTACAAAACAACATAATTTTTTACTTTTCAATCTTACGAGTCTCGAAAACCATTAAAATTTTTACCAGCGTAGTAAGTAAATCATAAAATTAAATGTTTTAATCAATAAATAGTTCAAGGCTAAGTATTATCAGCGCGCTCGAAGTTATCAGCTAACTTGTACTTCATTCCGTGAGCCAAAGTTCGGACAAGATGCGCCACATCTCTTCGATTCAGGTAAGCCCCCTTCACCCAGATATTAAACCACGAGCTTTTGAACCAATAAGCCCCATTTCAAAAATGTACTCACATTAAAAAAAAGTCAAATTGAGGTTCAAAAATGATACCTACGTAAATTATTTACAAGTTGGAATAAAATATTAATAATATTGTTTTATTTGGAGGCGACCCGAACATAATGTATGAAGAGAAATATTATTCGGAAATGGAAATAAAGTCTCTTTAAATATTATTTTAATATTGCTATTTGCATGACTATTTTACCCACAGAACAGATAACTGTTCTGTGATTTTACCAGTACATAATATATTATATCTATATAGAAACTGGTGATCGTTTACCACCGATATTGTAGTATGACAAAAATATTTTGTACTACATTCAAATGACAGTGCATGACTTTAATTCAGGTATTGCTAGTAGTAAAATCAATAAGTTATTCAACAGTAAAACTGCAAAACAAACAAATTTTTAAATCGGAACTCCTCAGACACGATCGTAGTACAACTGCAGTGGAGAAATGTGACATCTGGCAGAAGCCAAATAAAAAGTGAAAATTAACATTCATACGCGCCACGCTTCTTCAAGTTAGGCGCTAGATCTGAGCGATGTGACGGCTTCTCGTTACCGGCCGTGGCCTCAGTAAGTTTGGCCTAGTATCCTTGGCCCAGTATTTATTAACTGCCGAGTTAGCTGATAACTTTGATCTCGATAGAGTTATCTCAACTTTGATGCTACGGCTTTGGAGCGAGCTGGTCCTTAATTAAAAATGTAAGTTTCAGTTTCTGATTAATTTCAAGTTGTTCTGTTGCAGGTTTTGTTATTGGAAGATTGTTTGTGAAACAAATTGATTTACAGCAACATAATTCTGAAGCATCATCTCTTGAGAATGTCGTGATGGCAAGTATTACATGGTCCACTTGAGACTTTCAACTTGGTTGAAGCAACCAATTTGACAAACAAAAAAGTGAATTCGGTTGAATCGTCTAATACTGCCATTACAGTAACAATGCTCTCCAAAACCTTAGCACTATGAATAAAAATGCTACACAATGATTTTACCTGAAATTTGGTCTATGGGTGAGTACAGAGGGGGTTCCTCCCCTCCCGGGTGTTGATGTTCCAGCAGACGGTGACACGACTGTCTCATGAGCGCTCCCGACACTGACAGACAGACAAACAGACAAACGAACAGGTACAGGTTACTTCGTCAAGTTGATGTTCATAAACGATATTAAAGTAAAATTATTAAAAGAATCGCAGTTATGAAAAGACGAGTCGCAAAGCACGAATGATGAAAGCAAGCGAAGAAACGCAATCGCTGAAGCGTAAGTTCAGTATAGTGTAGTCTAAAACTAATCTAAAAAATGTAAATAAGAAAAATTTAGCGGGATTTTTTTTTTAAACAATGTAAGTATGGATTTTTAGCAATGGACCTGAGATCAACAAAAGTGCGTTTAAGTTATTATGATTTTCAGTTTTACACCATCCTCACAAATTTTCTTGAATTCGAGTCCATATCCTTACAAAATATTTCTATTATAAATATTTACCTTTATTCTAGTTATTGTCATTTGACTACGACTGTTGTCAGTCTAACCGGCGACATTGTGTCTGTAACAATAAAAGAACCAGTATTAATTGAAATGTTAAAACATAGACTTTGTAGGGAGCCCGGAGGTCACGACAAAATGGTTTGTGAACTGAGCGATCGATCTGCTCGAATTTCAATATCCTTGGCGAATATTTGTCTTGACGACCGGTTTGAAGACTAAGATCCAACGGGTCTTGGGGTATAAGGCGGTCATTGCGCCAATCAATGACAATAGTCAGTTTGTTTTCGGTGGCCGGCAGTCCGAAGGTCGAAACTTGGGCGCTTGTGCGGCCATAGGATAACGGAACTCCTATTAGTGTTGCACTCGGGTCTGCAATGCAATCAGATTTTAATTAGAATCGAGTTAGACTCCGACCCCGTCATTCTAAGGATAAAATAAACTTCTATAGACCCTATGTATGAATCTAAAGTAGAAACCTATTAGGACTATAGGCCCGTTGGATTGGCTAATTTTTATAAAAAAATGACGTAGCCTGCAATGGTCCGATTGGATAACGCGCCCGGCTGAACACCGTGACGTAGTAAGTGCTCGTAAATATATATATTTTTAAATTTATTAGTAGTTTCCACGGATAAACAATAAAATAAAAACGAATAAAAAGTCGGTACAAAATACCTATAACATAAATGAAGAAATAAATAGGTAGTACACGATAGAAAAATCGTTTAGATGCAAACAAATACTTTTCCGTAGAAGCTTTTCACCAACAAATGCAACACTCTATAAAAAACAGCTCACTCGCTTGTACACATTTTTTACACGTATCACTGACAACAGCTGTCAAATTACCCTTTACCTAGCCTAGAACAGAAAATAAAATAAAATACAAATTGTACTTCAGTAAACAATTGCGAAACAATAAAAAAAAACTACATTCATCCGACGAAACTTTGTCGCAGTTTGCTCGTAACATGTTCAACTCGCTCGCACAAATAGAATATTCCGAGTGTGTGCTGCATTTGCCGAATTTTTTATTAAAAATCCTTTTGTTATAAATAAAAAAAAAACTGCCATCGTATATTCTCGCAACAATCCTTCGATAACAATAAATGTTAGGAGTGTGACGTAATTGGAATCGCAATCCCAGTGATCCGAGTAATAGACAAAGGATTGCGTAACAATTATGTGTTTCAACCACAATCTGAATAATTTTCAAGGATATTGCTAATCCATTGGTTCATACTCGTATGTTCAAATTTGTCTGCTCAACAGCGTAAATAACGCAATTAATGTTGGTGAACTGTCAAAATGAAAGGCATTGCTACTGTTAGTGTGTTACGTAACGACCCCGCTGGTCGCTAAAGCTCGGATATCCGTGGCAGGACTTAACGAACCCTAATCGCGTGCTCGATGGGTATGTAATGCGGCTGTTCGACGTTGCATACACTTCCTAACTCCGTTAACCGAGCCGTATTTCCCGCCGACGACGGAATTTCGGTATCAAAGCAAACTGTATTACGGCGAGCTATCGGTTGTACAGGTGCTGATTAATTGGTTAAAGTGGGCTTTGATTTTCATAATAAAACGTTCGAGGTGGCGAGAGAGTTGGAATTCCTTTATTTTATGCCTGTTATTTGAGAAGGCAGACGTGTATGGAAGAACATTTCAACGATTTATACTCACATATTTGGGCGCGACCCTATTAAGGCTATTGTGAATTTCCAAATGGAAAACTCAATTACACATTGCCCCAAGCTTTTGCTTCATCCACGTTCACACATACACGCGCGTCGATCGTGAATACTGCCCACCAGACCGACTGTGCAATTTCAAAACCTAGCAACTGACATTTCTCAAAAAATCGGTTTTTCAACACCGATTTTTTTTTAAATGTCTAGATTTTGAAATTGCACAGCCGAGAAGAGTTTGAAGGGCATCACCGTCGATGAAGCCGGTATCTAGGGGCCATACTCCCTAATCACGTAATCCGTAATCGGCCGAAATTATAGGTGTTTCCTAATCACTATCACTTGCGGACATAGGTATGATTAGTTCTGGGCCCGAATCAAGAAGGAATGACTATAACACGATTTGACAGTTAGCTAGTTATAATTATGTATTTGCCCCTTTCGAAAAATTGAATTGGAAAATTGTGTTGACGGATAACTACTTTTGTCTGGGTCCGTATCTTCATTGACGGACTTAGTAAATAGGTAAACCCCCTGGGTCTGTTTTGCTTGTAATTTTAGCGTTTTACAGGAAACCATAATTAGGTAAATCTTCATTACCATACCCCGTACATTGCTGCTGCGTCAGACTGCTAATCAATAACTATTGTAACAATACCGTAATTATTATCTTAATTAAAATCATTGCATTACAGTTTTTAATTAACCTTTGTTAATTTCATCACATTTGGTTGTGGCGACAGCTAGGTCATTATAATTTTAATTAAATAACGTATGAACCGATTGCGGAACCAATTTTGTATTCACAGTTCCAATGAGCCAGGCAATAAATGAATTTACCGTTTCATATTTAGTGCACTGCAAAATTTGATTTGTTTTTGAAGCTAAATAGGGATATGTTTCGATGTGTCTCGTTTAGCTTTTGGTCTGTTTTACGTGTAGATCGTTTAGTGAAGTGGGCGTAATCCGGTCAAAAATCAGGAAATTAAAGTATTACTATTTATGTATGTACTGTGACATTATTAGATAAGGGCGAATGATTTAGCCTTAATTCATATAGATTTAACTGCCTATCAGAAGGCCAATTCTCGTAATTTAAAACGTTCAATATCTAGTCGCAGTCTCATCTCGGCGACAAACAAATGTCAAAAATTTTTCAAAATGGAAGGAAATTAGATGTACTCGTATTTTTGACAGATTGAGGCAGATCAGACTGTGAACGTTCTTAAAATTACGAGAATTGCCTCTCTGTTGTATTGTCAGCTCTAGACGGGTTTGGAACAGCAAAAATGTTGAGGATAGTAAAAAATCGAATCATTATCCGAGTAAAAACCTTTGATTATATAATGTCTAGATAGAGCGTCGCCCTACAATCAAAACAAAGAAAACGAGGCAACAATTTCAAACATGTGTGCGTGCGGGCGGTGTTTTACACTGTGCATCTATGTCTCTGTGTGCGTGAATAATGATACCAGCTACTACAATTCTCCCATAAATCACATATTAAAAAAATTGACTATACAAATAATATAAGTAAGTTTTAGGTGTATGTTTGTAGTATTATTCAGTTTTAGTAGTGTCTTTATTTACTTGTATTTATAAATAAAAAACACTATTTAATTGAATTAGAGTTGTGTGTGTGAATGTAGTGTTATATTAAATCAGCTAAGTTAATTCAATTAGAATATTTAACTTTTTAGGCAGTTTGTATTTGGAAATTTCAAATGAAAGATCACAGATAATACGAATGGAATAAATTAATCTTATTAAAATTACTCTTGGCACCTTTGAAATCAGTTTATTGGACCCAATGCAACAATAATCATAAAAATGAGCTCATAAACAAAAAAGTTATACGCGAACATTATATTATTATAAAAAAGTACAGACGAATTGAAAAACTTCACCATTTTTGAAATCGAATAATAAAAGTACATCAACTAAATAATATAAACGTAACCATAAAGCAACGAATATACCCACAAAAAAAGGACGTTAAGTTGGGAGAATGGAAAAAGAAACTGGCAACACTGATAAAATATGGCGTAATATGGCGTAATTTGGTAAATATAAAAACAAAAAACAAATACGTAGTTTTTTTGGTTACTTACTGATGATATGTGATGTGTTTGGTGTTTTTTACCCTTCCTTTATAATTTCGGCACAGTTTAATAGCACATACCGTCATTTTATCGCTGTTATTTGTTTATTACTTAGCGCGCGTAATACGTAGTGACACCAAAGCGGTACGATCGTCACTAATCGGCGGGTAAGTACTATAGTGACGTAACTCAGATGGGAGCTTATTTACTAAATGAAACTCCTATATGGATTCCATTAAATATTATATTGGGAGACTTTTCTATATTAATTAAAATTATCACTTTTATCTAGGAAAAGACACCATCATAATCTATTTGACACACGCTTGAATGCCCGACTGGAACACGTCATCAAAATATTACCAGCCAGTCTCAAGAAGGAGGTCCCAGTCTCTACATCAGCTACGCCCACCTTCGAATAAAAGGATTGGCATAGCTCAACTACCAAACAAGACTTTTATTCGCCATGTTCGGCCATCCAAGCTCTTCCTACCTATCCTAACCGTAATTTTACCTAACGCAGGAAATTAAATTTACATGGTAAGGTCCGTCTCTTGCAAGAGCAGGCTTAAGTCAGGACGAACGAATCCAACACTATGTTAAGTGTCAGGTAAGTTAACTCTTACAAGTGCCAATGTACACTCATACAAACTAACTTCGTCATGCTTAAACCTCGTCACGCCAAAACCTGCGCAAAGGACGCGACGCGGCCTCCTAATGAAAACAATTGATGTGAGAGTTCACATCAGCCTGAAAGAGGCTTAAAAAGTTAAAGGATCTTAACATCAAACTCTTTTAACCCCATCGGACGGTATCGAGCCAGAGGGAGGGAAAAGTTTAAGAGGCCAGGGTTCATCGAAGAAAACTATCATATGCCCGTACTCCAGAGTAAAACTTCAAACTCCTACTCCGTTCTCAAAAATTCTAACTCTATAAAAATATCAGTCTTTACTGACAAAACTGTGCGTCCTCAAACATAAGCTGAACCAAAAGTGTCAACCAAACACACTTTGCGAAGGCTATGCCCCGTTAGCAAAGTTGGTTTCAACTTAAGCTGAGTGTCTGTCACCCCCCCTCTAGGAGTGACCACAGTTTTCAAAAATTATTTCCTCCCATAACTCGCGACAAAGTATACTGGAGTACGTCCATGCTATCCCAGCCTATTCGAAACAAAACATTGAAGACGACGATATGTTCCTCCTCCCTTGGGCCTCTTGGAGCTGTGAGGTCACACCTCACATGCCTCTGAGATGAGAGGTGAGGCACCTCACGCACTCCCGGCCACGTCCGATGTTTTTTTTTTTCTCAGCAATTATGCAAAAAATACAAATGAACACATATTAATAAATTATAACATATTATCCAAACTAAAATAATGCACTAATATTTATGATGTTTACATCTAACTGTTATATTTACATTTATATAAATATAATATTCATATTCTAACATGAAAAGGCTTTAATCTATTCACATGTACTATATCTCTGAACCTCCTATTATTTAATTTTCTGATAACATAATTTACATTGGAATGACAAGATAAATGACAATAATAAAAAGAAAACAACAACAAACGTTTACATCTTAATATGAAAAGGTTTTAATCATCTTAAAAAGGCTTTTTATCGTTAAACTTTCTTTTTCTAAATTTATATTTTGAAAATAAAAACTTCTTTATAAAATGTTGTTTATTTATAGAAAATGTTTTTATAAAATGCATAATTGAAATTCTTTTTGGAATTAGTCTTTTAGTTTTAGCTTTTTTGACAAATGGGATTCTTTTCTTCCTGCGTGCTTTTCTTGTATTATTTGCAGCACATTGTGAATGAACATTTTCTAATATAGGGACATCTACGTGATGTATTATAAAATCACTACTATTAAAGACTACAACCTCATCCGTAGGAAAATTAAATGAGTTTATAAATTGTACAGAATTCTTCAACATTTCTGCATCTTCATCTCTCACTGCACATAACTTTACATTATCCTCAACTAACTCAATATCACAATTGACCTTACTATTGTCATTTGTGTCGATGACGAAGTGAACATTCTCCCGTATTTCAGTCGAGAACTCCACATGACCATTCTCCTTCGTTTCGGAAACATCGATCGAAAAATTATTTTCAAAAAATTGATCACCAGCGATGTTATTTTTATTGGTTTCCACATCGTGATCATCATGCCCATCCTGCGGCTCTGAAACATTGCTATATAGATTAGTAAATGGAATGGACTGACCCGATTCATCATTTTCATTCTTGTGTTCATTCTCGAACACTTCTAACGGCTCCTTCTTCTCCTCTGCGGGGCTGTACACCTGGCTGCTGTACTCATCATCATCTTCTCCATCTCCAACAACTTCTACACTGCTTTCTAGGCACCTTTGCTCGTCCTGTAGCGGGTCTTCTTGTTTTCCACTAAATAATATAGAAGCATCATCATCTACATTTACAAAATTCTCCTGTCCGCTTTCGTCAGACAGATCTTGTGCGATCTCCGCTTCTTGCACCTTATAAATAAATTTGTCTTTGTGACATCTGCACGGAAGCTCTGCTCGTAACACATCACACATGGCATCAAATGAAATATCATCGTTGTACGTGTAATTATACAATGCTAGGGCAGCACCCTCAAGATATGCGCCCAATATCAGCGCCCAATCGCTTTCACGCCATCTATTGTAGGCAGCAATTACTTTATATTGATTAAAAAATTCTTCTAGGCATACGCCATTCGTGCCCGTATAAAATTGAGCCATCTTACTCGTTTTACAAAAAAAAACATTAAACCACTTAGCTTTATGCTCCTGGCGACGTTTCTGCGCCTCTCATATATACTCACTCTGCTTGGCCTGCGAGAGGACTCGCTTTTTTTTATATCATATATAATTATATTTCGCAAATTTAGCAAATCTTCGGCGGCTCCGCCATATATAGTGACGTAACTCAGATGGGAGCTTATTTACTAAATGAAACTCCTATATGGATTCCATTAAATATTATATTGGGAGACTTTTCTATATTAATTAAAATTATCACTTTTATCTAGGAAAAGACACCATCATAATCTATTTGACACACGCTTGAATGCCCGACTGGAACACGTCATCAAAATATTACCAGCCAGTCTCAAGAAGGAGGTCCCAGTCTCTACAGTACTTACAGTCCAACAGTTGGCTGATATTTTTTGACACGTTTGCGCGCAATTGATGCTCTATCTAGACATTATATAATCAAAGGTAAAAACATAAATCCTAATGAGTTTGTTTGATTGTTACGCTTTCATGCTAAAACGGCTGAATGGATTTGGATGAAATTTGGCACACAGATAGACCATGACCTGGGTAAGGACATAGGCCACTTTTCATCCTGGATCGCAAATAAAGTCGCGGGCAACAGCTAGTGTTTTTTTTTATAATTTGAGTTCAAAAACACCTTGATATTCCTACACATTTTTATTAATATTGACTTTTACGAATCGGCAAGACGGTATATTAAAACCGGTTGAATGCCGACAGAAACAATTAAAAAGCCATTGTGTTTCGCGTGGATCCACGTTCCGGATACGTAGGGTTAAAAATTTATAATTATGGAAGTCATATACATATGCTGACACAATTTTCCGTTTATGAAGGAAAAAATGTGAAAGAAAAGTTTGGTAGAAAGTTTTTACCGATTAAGATTATAAAGCGACCACGGTGCTTTGTGGCGTTCCTGTCGTGCAATAAACGCGTAGGTACTAACGACTCATTATTAGTTTTCCGAGAGATTCTAAGTCACTCGAGCTCGTGCTTATGAAATTAACTTGGTAGTGTGCTGTATAGGCATCATTTAATCTGCAATGCGAAACTAACATAGTAAAAATGAAGAGCTTGTTTGTTTGAAGTTTGAACGCGTTAATCTCTGGAACTATCAGTCGGATTTGATAAATTGAAAAAACATTGAGGCAGTTATTTTATTATTCGTATTAAAACATTGAGGCAGTTATTTTATTATTCGTATTAAAACATTGAGGCAGTTATTTTATTATTCGTATTAAAACATTGAGGCAGTTATTTTAACATCACGCTATGACCCTTAGGAGCTGTGCAAAAAGAAAAAAACAGAAGCTAAAAACGAAGTCACAGCGCGGGCGGGCGATGCGACGCGAAGTCGCGGGCAGAAGCTAGTTTACAAAATGGCGGCTGGTTGCGAAACGTGACAAAATAAAATACGCATGGAGACCCGTCTCACAAAATTACATAATTGTCGTTTAGCAAAAGATTTTTGAGGGCTTCAAAAAGTTTTAATTACGAAACGATTTTCCCTGTAGCTTCCCTATTCACTAACGAAAACAATCGTATGGTGGGTCATTCTTCGCGACGTTTTGTTTCGCGTTTTTCTGTGGCGTGTCTGTATGGGTTCCAAAAAATTAATTTCGAGAAGTCGTATTAGTACCTATATAACTTTTGTATCTGTGTGAATGGGCCAAGATGATACCTGGTGGCCTACCATGATCTAATTAAAAACGATTCAAAAACAAGACATTTCAGTTTAGGTTCCTAAACTGCATCGCTTGAGCTGCTCTATGGACGTCATGGTAGCAAACAAGTATGAATGAAACCAAAACTTGCGACTCAGTTTGGGACAATCGCTGTCAGCAGATGGCACGGCCTAAACTGAATCGTTAAACTAACGTCATGGTACGAATTAGAAGAACAGTTCAATTTAGGTCCTAAAATCACAGTGATCTTTATTCTCATTCATACAAGGTTGCTGTTGGCTTGATGCCATTGACAAGTTTACTTTAAACACGATGTATTTTATCTTGTTACCTTAATGTATTCCTTCACGTCTTGTAAAACAAACCGGAAGTGCATCCATTAACGATAGCAAAACATCCACTTCCGTGCTCGGGCAATTTACAGTTTTTATTAAAAAATAAATATCTGTACATAGAGCGAGAGCGACTTCGTCGAGTCTATTAGGTACAATTTATCGTTCCCGCATTTTTCATTTCTCTGTGATAATATCAATATTTTTCTCGGTTGAGGATGTAAGAAGGATGTTATTGACTTGGAATTTAAGGAAAAAAGGTAAGCAAACGGTCTCTTTAACAAAAAAAAAAACAGTGGCTCTCCGGGAGTGCCGACAGAAGTGAAAACAAAACACAAACAGAATACTTTGCCATCACTGATATACATAAAACCTAGTACATCCCGAGGACAGCCGAACACATCCGAAGCGGTGTCGGTTACGGTAACAGTGGCATGAATTCAATGGTTTTTTCTCGTCTCAAAAAATGCCCAAATCAAATATTCGAACTTTTGAAGTTTTCACTTTAAGAAGTTCGAATATATATAATTTCTTGTCACATTCAGGAAAATCCAGAAACGGTAACCACAAGTATGTAAGTCATGCAAGTAGGTCGTTGTATTAAGTCCGTCCATTTTATTTTTAACTAATTAACATTTTGGCTGTATTTTAACCAGCCCTGAAATGACAATGCTTCTTGAAACAGGATGAACTCAATAAAACCAATCGAAAGATAATTTTAAAAATCTACTGAATTTTGCAATTAAAACACCCTATAATCGTTTTCCGCGGCTTCGCCCGCGTTGGCATAAACCTAGTCTATATATAGTCTTAATCAAGGCTATAACTATCTGTGTGCCAAATTTCATCCAAATCCGTTCAACCGTTTTTGCGAACATCCAAAACTCAAAGCATTTATTTTATTTCAAATAAGTAAACCAATTACAGGCACTTTTGTCAAGGGGTCGGTCAGTCAGAAAGTTGAAGCTGCCCATTGCAAAATGTAGTAGATACCTATGGAGAAGAATGGGCAGGAAACTCCATGAACACAAACTTTCACATTCATAATATTCAAAGTTGGATAAATAATTGCTCATCATGTAAAACAAACAATTCAAAATGGCGGCTCTAAGATAAATAAATGGAATCCGGCTGTTTAATTAAGAGCATTCAAACATCGAACACATCGAGGTATGTATGGAACGTGGTCTTTTGAATCGAATGCAATGAATTCATTGCGCATAAAACTAGGAATCATATCAATGGAATTCCATTCATATGACTCCAACTTTTATGCGCGGGTCACACATCAATAAAGCTGTATTTCACAGATAAATAAATGGTTTATTCAATAGAATTCAAAGATTTTTGTGCAATATAGTACAGCCTTGACGCACGCCCCGTACACCCCGTAGTTTTTGACTTTCCCAAAGATCCTCCTTTGGGAAACCGAAATCCGAAAATTACGGGTGCAGCCTTCCCCGTATTATACGGACATAAGAGCAGCTTGGGGCCCGACCTAAGAAGGAATGACACCACTACTTCAAAGTTATCCCTACTGCCGATGTGTTGTTGTCCGTCCGAAAAGGAGTAAGGTTCATTCGGAAGATTCTAACAACTTTCGGACGGGCCCGTATCTTCGTTGGCGGGCTTAAAGAGTGGGTGCCAACCAGGTAGGATGGGACGCACATTTCAATGCGAACATCAAACATTGCCTGCCATTGTACGCAGTCAAACGTCTTAGCGTAATCTATGAAGCACAAGACCAGTGGTTTGTAAAATTTACGACATTTCTCAATGAGAATGCGGACATTCAAATTTGCTCCCGAGTTTCCTTGCCGGCAACAAAAGCGGCTTGTCCTCTCGATGTAAACTCTTCATCTAATAAAACCAAAACCCAAATTTTACCTAATTAGTCGATGACAAAAGAAAATCTTTGGCCAATGGAATGACGTTATTCATTGGAAAACGTTTTCAAAAGAAATTTGATTATATTTTAAAACTACCAGCGCCCTGCGGTTTCCCCCGTATAAGTTTCGATCCCGTGAGAATATCTGGATAAAAAGTATCCTATGTGTTAATCCTGGTTATAAAGTATTCGTGTGTCAAATTTTATTCAAATCCGTTTATTAGTTTTTGCGTGAAAGAGTAATTAACATCCAACCCTTTCGAGTTTATAATATTAGTAGGATTACTGTACCACACTTGATAACGACTCGATCATTGCATAATAAAAAGCGCTTTCTTACGTTTTTTTTTGCATTTTGTAGATCAGTTTCAGGTTGTATGTTGATCAAAATATGATTCGCGACCGTAACAAATATTTATTTATAGAATTTTAGTCATTAAAATCATCAATACAACTCCTAATAGTACATTACTGCAGCGGCCAGCAAAAGAGGCATTGACGGACGAAAGCCGATGCACACATACGTAAGTCCATCAATGCCTAGTTGTGGCCAAGGCTTGTATAGTACTTTTCTCAAATAATGCGCGGAAATTAAAACTAAGTAGTATCTAGGCAGAACTTTTTATTTGAGAATGTACAACCCGCGTTAAAAAGTGTTCATTTGTTTTTATTTTCAATAACCATCTTTCTATTTGCAAGCCAGTTCGTAATTTAAATAAAACCTTTGAGAAGTTACGTCCTTTGTTGTCATGTTTCGTAGTAAAAGATCGTTCCATTTTTCAACAACAGATATGGATTTTCATACAACTTTTGCCGACCGCTGCTCGCATGTATTTGGCCAGTATAGCAATTTCAATTTATTTCGAAGAAGGTTGTCAAAATAATGCTCAAATTTCCAAGCATGTTTGAGAAAAGTTTACCTTAACTCTCGATTTCGTGATAGTCATTAATAGGGTACTTTGAACTAGCGCCAACAATAAAAAACATAATTACAATAAGTATAAAATGCTAAAGTAAGTATTTTGTTTTCACTAGGAAATAGTTTTGCACTGTAAAGTAGAGTAGTAAATAATTGGGTCCTACACTGGTGCACTACCAATTTCAAATATCAAATTTATTTTTCTAATAAAAACATTTTGCAATGTAAACTGCTGAAGTTTAACATATAAAATAATCAAAATGAAAACTAAATTAACGAAATACATTTCATAATTATGTTTTCTGAAACACAGGTAAGAAAACAGGTAGTTTTAAAATGGGTTTCTTCTAGTACCCTGTTCGCAAATTATTTGCTCCAAGAAATAGATGTTCTTATTGCTCGAATTTCTGGCTATTTCAATCTCTATCCAAATTAATAAAGTTTGGTATTGAAATATATGTACATAGTTGAAAATAGGGATGCTAATTTAAAATCTACCAACTGTTTCGACCCTGCCAAAATACTCTCCATATAATCCCCCGGGCACTGCAAGCACTGCAAGTTGTCGTCCTGACAATTATTTGCTCCGGCTAATTTTAGATGCTCTAATTACTCCATCCGGCAGGGAACCTAGCAACTATGTAGTTACTCTTCCGTCTCTGGATTAATAAAGTTTTATATTGAAATGCAGTTGGAAGGGGAGGAGCTTGTGGCTAAGTAATATCAGCCGCACGGGTCGATCGATCAGGTTAAGCTACGCTTGCCACGGTTGGTCCGTGGATGGGTGACCATCTTTACATACCAAGACCCGTCCATGCCTCGGAAAGCATGTTAATCCGTTGGGCCCGGCTGTCATTCCTGGATCTTTGACAGTCATTACGGGTCGTCAGAAGCCCGAAAATCTGACAACCAGTCTTACCAAGGGGGATAGCCCTTGTAATACGATAGTATTACCCAGTAACTGGGTTGTGGAGGTCAGATAGGCAGTCACTCCATGTTAAGTACTGGTATTCAGCTGCATGCGGTTAGATTGGAAGCCGACCCCAACATAGTTGGGAAAAGGCTAGACAGATGATGATTGAAATGCAGTTGGAAATAGGGATAGTAATTTAAAATCTAGCGTTTCATCTCCTGGGTGTCTCTTAAAATACTCTCCATATAAGAGTCCCCCCGGCCATCACTACACTGCATGTTGTCGTCCTGACAATTATTTGCCCCGGCTAATTTTAGATGCTCTAATTACCCCATTTGACACGACACCTAGCCACTAGGTACTTTTCCATCTCTGGATTAATAAAGTTTTGTCAATTGTGAATTCAGAAACCCTATAAATTGTGAATACTTGTTATTCGTCAATTAACAAATGCAACATTGTACATGCCTAGCTGTAAGTGTTGCAAAAATGATAAAATAAAATAAAATCAATAAAATAGTTGCGTCCCCTAAGTAAAGTGTAAAACCCCCAGGGATCCAGTGATGCAACGTGGTCCGAATTGTGATTTTAATAGGTATGTTATTTATAAAATGATTTCATAAAATTTATTAGTCGTTTTAATAGAAAACTTTTTCAAAGCATAATTTTCTGTTGTCAGTATTCGTTTGCACATAAAGTTTAAATATTTAAAGAGTAGTATCCGCTCGGAATATAAAATAAATATGAGTTGAAACAAATAGCAGTGGTATTAGTTATTGGTATTAGAACGGAATAAATCAAATAAATGTATTATTTAATTTTGTTGTATTTGAAAAAATATCATCTCTTTATATGCCTAACCTTTTCGCAACTATGTTGGGGTCGGCTTTCAGTCTACCCGGATGCAGCTAAATACCAGTATTGTACATGAAGTGACTGCCTATCTTATCTCCACAACTCAGTTACTGGGTACGACTGGTTGTCAGACTTTCGGGCTTCTGACGATCCGTAACGACTTCTAAAGGTCCACAAATGACAGCAGGGACTTAACGTGCTTTCCGAGGCCGGGATCTCGGTATGTATAGTTAGTCACCCATCCACGGACCAACCGCGGCAAGCGTAGCTTAACCTGTTCGATCGACCCGTGTGGCTGATATTACTTAGCCACAAGCCCCTCCCCTTCTAACTGCATTTCAATATAAAACTTTATTAATCCAGAGACGGAAGAGTAACTAGTTGCTAGGTTCCCTGCCGGATGGAGTAATTAGAGCATCTAAAATTAGCCGGAGCAAATAATTGTCAGGACGACAACTTGCAGTTCAATATAGATGCCCGGGGGATTATATGGAGAGTATTTTGGCAGGGTCGAAACAGTTGGTAGATTTTAAATTAGCATCCCTATTTTCAACTATGTAGATATATTTCAATACCAAACTTTATTAATCTGGATAGAGATTGAAATAGTTAGAAAGTCAAGCAATAAGAACATCTATTTGTTGTTCAATAAAGAGTTAGCTAGGTATATATATTGTATTGTTCTATTTCTAAGAAAGACAATGTTGGTAAAACTACGTCTATTTCTAACTATTGTCATATGTAATAATGAAATAACAACGAAATTATTAACAAAAAAAACTTATTTCAACAAATCTATTGACAAATAAAAACTAACGAAGAGAACTGCTAACAATTACAAGAAACAAAAGAATATCGGTAGCTTCATTGGATACTACTACGTGGATTCCGCCTCGTTGCAGTAAAAGTAATATTTTGTCATCTTAATAAAATTTCAATAGGTAATTGTCTTTTGTCTTAAAAGATACCATCTTAAGTCATCCAAATGATTCAAAAAAGGCATAATAGTTTTTTTTTTGTTTGCTTTAATACAATATATAATTTTGTTGTTTTAATACTCTTGGCTCCGTTTTTCCAAGTTTGAGAAATTGTGCTAAGATTTACTAATAATATTATAATTATGTCATACCCCTATGTATTTTACTGCGTGTACATAAATAAATATATTTGGAAATTAATAATTAAAATCGGTAATTTTGCACGATAATTGAACAATTACTCGAGACCGACTGTTAAGGACATATTCACTTAATAAACAGTAAAATTATACCAAAGTTAATTAAAGTGCCACTGAATCAGATAGATATTAATTAATGTTTATTGAATAATGAACAATTTAAATCTGAAGTAAAAAATAAACAATAATTACAGCTAGCCCTGACACAATAATCAAAACAATAACAAAAATCAAAGACGAGAAACGAAAAAAAAAAATACCAAGAAAAATCAAATTAAAAATTAAATCCTGAATTCGAATCATGTTTATTTTAATACTCACGTTTCAAGAACAGAAGGTTGAAATGGCCGCACAGCTCAACAGGAAAACACTTGGATGAAATCGCGGTCTGAATGAACAGGTAGATATCCGAGCGATACGACCGATCGAGCAAGCCGAGGGAACAGCGACCGCGGGGGCGCGGGTCGGAGATGCGATGAGAATGTGGAGCGGTCTACAATCGGAACCTCACTCCAGGCGCGCGCATGCGTGATCGGCGGTCTCGCGTTTCCCCATCACCCGCTAGCATATCTGATTTAATACCTTTCGATTTACGCTTTGAGCGAGTTTTTAAGCTCGGATTGGGCGGCGGAAAAGTGCAACTCGGATTTATTGAAAATGTGGCCAGGGAAAAATGGGTTGCAATTTGTAAAAGGAGAAAATCACGAGTTTAGTTTTTTTGCACAGATTTTGTTGAGACTTTGTGTTGGGAAATACCGTTTACCGCGTTGTTGCTTATGTTGTAGAAAAAGCGAGCATCGTAATCTAGACATGATAAAGAGATCTATACCCTATTATAGTCATTAACGGTATATTTGCTGCACCGGTCCTCTCTCCGGTACAAATAGATAGGCGCCGCCACACAGTCTGACACCACACAGACCGCACTATCTATGTCCGGTCTAGTGTCAACTAGCTAGCTAGCTCATGAGATATCGATAATAATAAATGTAAAGCGTTAATACATTTATTATTATCTCATGAGCATAGAAAAAATAACACACTGTACTTGCGAAACCACATAAGTTTGGACAAAGCCTAAATAAATTATGCAGATTGTGGTGCTCCTACAATTAAGCAGGTACATGTCTGACCGCAGCCACATATCAGGCGGATAGTCGGTCTGTGGTTAATACTGTTGTCATTAATTTATTTACAAAACGCATCACAATGCTCTTGTTTCTAAATAATTTGACAGTAATAATATTCGACTGACTGGGACTTTCTTTCTTACATCATAGGAAGAACCTTCTTTAAAGGTCAGTTTCAATTTGCTGTTCTAAGAGCTAAGTCCCAATTCTTCCTACAAATATTCTTATTAGGTATTCGCAACGTGTCACATTACATTTCGGCAGAAACTTTACAAGTTAGTGTCAACGAGTAGAAGTGTAAATATCAAACACAACCAGAGCTAGTTGTATCTCGAATGAGTTAGTAGAACAAAGTTGTGCTGCACCGCCGCGGACCAATTTCCGTACACATCGCCTATGTAAGAAAAACATGAGACATACATTAGTTGTCGCACTGCAAGTTCTGCAGACTGTGGCATTCGCGGTATGCCAACAACTTTGTTACCTCGGCACAGTTCGGCTCGTTTGCCACTTGAATAATTATTTGTAAATGGGTATTTGGTACTGCGGCACTAAGTACATGTTCTGCTTATAGGCATAAAGGGAAAACACAAATTAATTTAATGTTTTGTTGAACATTTTAGGCTTGGTCGGATGACTATTGAGGGAATATCATGATACGCGGCTCAACTTTCCAAATTATTATTTCTCTCATTAATTCTGAAATTAACATTAATGGCATTCTTTTTTACATTTATCTCTGAGTAACTAGGTCTCTTTTGTTTACTGCGTAGTTTGAAAATAATTGTACACAGGTTGGCATGGACATCTACGCGCAAACTGTAACCATGGATTCAGTATAGTACATGAGTCAGAGCCCCTGTGTTCAAAACGTTCGCCATTTATTAAAAAAAAAGCTGTTTCATACATTATGACCACGTAGGTATTACACTTTTCGAAGTAACACTCAGCAGGTTTATTTTTGATAACCGTATAAATTTGACCTCTTTTTAATATTAGTGTAGATACATTCTAGCTCGCTCCACATGACAAATTAACGAGATATTAATAACGTTAAATCTAGGCGACGACGTGGGTAGGTAATCTGTTAACGTGATAGCTTGCACCTGTTTATTAAACCTCCCAAGGACGGAGCTTTATCCGCGAACTCGATTTCTTGCCCCAGTAGCATTTTAGGACACATTCCGTTAGTCGCCAGATCCCAGCATCACGACTTGAACGTTTTAGGCGACATTTAGAACATGCAGCTTGTAGGTATTTGTAAAATAGTTTATAAATAGTGAATTTGAAGGTAGAGCGGTGGTGGCCCAGACTTACGAGATGTAGGTCGTGGGTTCGAGCCCAGACAGGTGCATTACTTTGTGTAAATAACTTCGAAGAGAAGAGGCCTGTGTCCCAGCAGTGGGAACATTATAGGCCGATTATACTATACATAAGTCTGAAATCGCCAACCCGACTTGAGCGTGGCCATCATTGCTCGTGCCTTGTCTGAATGAGAAGAGGCATTCTAACTCTGCAGTGGGAAAATATATGCTGGTATTATTAAAATTTACTAAAATTGTGTATGAGAAGCAGATTTTTATATCCTGTTGCTACAGTTACAGACCGGTATTATTATCTTCGAAATATGTAGAGCTTATTAGAAAAAGTATTCGATTCTTGTGCACAACAATCATTATTAAGTACCAACTTTATAAACTGGGTCGACCACTCCATCGGTCCCCATGAGTACGAGGAATTAAGACCTCATTATAATAATACTGCGTCATTGGTCACATTGCTGTGGTCTTGGATGACCCCAGAACGGGCACAGAGATAATGAATAGAGCACAACACACATTAATTCGGTATAAAAGATAAAACAACTCAGCACAGATAAAAAATAACTTGAAACATAAACAAAGAAGAAATCAATGTTGAGCTCTTCCATTTGGAAATTCAGCAAAAGCCGAGGCTTTGCGTATGCGGCACCTCCCTACAGACAATGGCTCACCTTCCATCCTGCGCCGCATCCCTGTCATCTGTGCACTTGATGATCTCATGACTGCGTCAGTGAGCGGAGTTCATGCAGCTGAATTCTGAGCCAAAGATGTTTGAAATTTTTGCGACCGAAACTCTAAGAAGAACATGGATTTTATAAGTTAATAGATGTAATGTAGGTATGCTATGGACTTTTTCCAATTTGAAACAGATATTTAAAATGTATTTAATGATAACAGACTGTTAGAGCACGCTCCATGGTAACAGACTTTAGAAAGGAGTAGATGAGCATTTAAGGTCACTTTTGGCAAAATTTAAGTTCGTAATGAAGGAATCTATTCTGTAAAAATGTCACCATGAATACTAAGGTGCAGGCTTGGAGTGAACAGTGTCAATGCCTAGCTTCAGGTGATATGACATAAGTTGTCAAGCCGACTTCACATAACGGTAACATTTGTACTGAATAGACCGGTAGGTTAGGCCACTAAAGCCGAAGCGCCTCACAAAGCAATAGGTACTCCAGGAAGAATTTTTCAGTGATATACTTATTTTCCGACAAAGTAACAATTTATCGGAAAATTAGATATTTTTAAAATGAATTCCCGACAAGACGAACAACAATTTTCCTTATACCAAGAAAAGAAGCGCCATTTTCTCTTAAAGATCACTGAGATTCCTTGCGGAATTACGGCTGCGTACCGCTTGCAAGCGCTGTGACATTGTTGGAAGGGGCTAGAAGCAGCTTTATGAACCAGTTATTTATTAATAGCATACTGCTAAAGGACTGTATTAAAAATCTCCGTTCGTGTTAGGTCATAAGTTTGTGAAATGAAAAGGGTGCAACGTTGGTTAAGGCGCTGTACTTAGTCAAAATAGGCTTCATGAAACAGTTTTTTAGCCAAATGTATACATTTTAGAGCAACAAAAAAAAGTTAATTTATGAGTGGACCATTGTATTCAAAACACGTTTTCGGTAAATTTTCTCGATAGACAATAAACATAAAACAACCATTAAAATTGAAATCGTTGCATTGTAACTGTATTATTTATAAACAGATCTTGATAAAATTAATAACAGTGATGTAATATAATTATAATAATAAAGGGAAAAAACATAAAAGTCGTCTATTCACCGCGCCTTAATGTTGATATTTTAATCAAGTTTGGTAGCTGCGTTGTTGATGGTTGACAGGGGAGAATGGGTGTTGCGCCGAGCCCAAGTAACATGGGACAAGGTCAGGTGGCCTACCATGATCTAAATAAAAACGAATCAAAAACAAGACATTTCAGTTTAGGTTCCTAAACTGCATTGCTTGAGCTGCTCTATGGACGTCATGGTACCAAACAAATATGAATGAAACCAAAACTTGTTTTGTATGAATGAACAGTTTGCGACAATCGCTGTCAGCAGCTGGCACGGCCTAAACTGAATCATTAAACTGACGTCATGGTACGAATTAGAAGAACAGTTTAGGTCCTGAAATGGATCGCGTTAAGAGCTTGTGGTAGGCCTCCAAGAAGATGATGATGGTAGTGCGTCGTGAAAGGTACCACGCAGACGAATCCAAATATCTTTATGTTTACAATAACGCCTATTTCAAAGCGAGTTCTATTATCTGGCCTTTGATTTCTACGTATCAGTTATAGAAGGAATCAACGGGAACTACAAAGGTTTCTAAAGCTCGCGCAACTATAGCTTACAAATCAAATTCTCGAAGCGAATGCTCGCAGTGAATACCGTCAAATAGGTTTTTTAAAAATGCATTATATTTTTTTTGAAACAGCATACATTTTTGCTCGTTTCAATTTATTTAATTTAGTAAAGATAGCGATGTTTGCCTTGAGTTGGCTTTGTTCTGTTTAATAAAACAAAAGAGTTTAATTCAACCGATTAATTCAAATTCAGAATCTGTAATTGGAGCGCAGATTCATATATGTAGGGTTAACAACATCTTCACATCATTCATAACTCAAGAACGGCTCGACCGATTTTTATGATCTTTGATTTGTTGGATTTGCCTCCGCCCCGAATAGCAGAATTGGAAAAGTTCACGAAAAAAAAGCGGTACGAAGTTCTCCGGGTCAGCTACATGTCCATAAAACTAAGTATTAGTAAGCAAGCCGATACGATGACACGTGTAACTGACAGTAGTGAATTACATAGGGACAGTCCACTCTGTCAGCAATCATTTTCAGAACCCTGTTAGGGCTCGCCATGAATCGAGCCACCATCGATGCTGCGCGCTTGCGCATTATTGTGTAAACACAATCTACACGCCCCTCCGCAAACATCCCTGACGCACTGCAAGCCATGGCAACCCCATACGTTTTCTGAACGCGTTATTAAATTGGATACCACGCCTACGGGTATTTCTGCCACAAGCTGCAAACTAGGAAAATGCTGATTATAAAATAGCTTGGCACGCATTGATAACATGCCAAGTATTGCGCCAAGCGAGGTAGCTGGTATTTCAATAAAGTCTCGCGTCCCTATAGCATGCAGTGACTGGCTCACGTGCATGCACCTTCATGATATTACTCATATACTACTCATAACTTGCTTGCAAATATCTGGTGTATTATTTAGAATATATTTCCACAGGGATGTTATTCAGCTGGCATGATGCCTGTTATTAACAGTGTGACAATATTTTAAAGGGTTATGTAGGTACTAAGGGGTATGGTATTACCCAGTAACTGGGTTGTGGAGGTCAGATAGGCAGAGCTCCATGATAATAAATGATAAATGATTTTATTCCTGTAAGTAGGTTTGCACAAACACTTTTACACGTCAATCATATTTTTAAAAACTAGATTTGGTCGGCGTTTCCTATCTGACTACTCTGAGAAGAAAGGCCGAAACAAACTCAGAGGTCACAGTCTCTTTTAAAGTCCAGACAAAATCATGGTCAGGTTATATGAAGACCATGTAGATCGATGTCTGAGATGGTCTTTTGAGGAAAGAACCACACAGATTGAGTGGACCTGTCCAGTCAGTGCACGCATTTGTCTTAATAAAACTTAATACTGGTATTCAGCTGCATTCGGTTAGAGTGCAAGCCGTCGCCAACATGGATGGGAAATGGCTAGGAAGATGATGAAGTGGGTACTTACATGTGAAGGTGGGCAAGCCTTATTCACAAAAAAGAACAGATCCAATCAGAATTATCCGACACTTCAGATTTTTAGCTCACTCATGGTCAATTGGTAAAACTGCAGTGTTTTCGTGCAACAACCAAACAATCATTGTTTTCGTGCAAAATGTCTGTTTCACAATGCTACGCGATTTTTTCTTTTAAAACAAAAATTTATATATACAGAGTGTCCCGTACTTAATGGCTAACCTTTTAAGAGGTCATTGTACTTATCATTATGAACAAACTATTACTATGGGACCAAGCCTGAAATTGCGAAAAAATAATCAGCTGTTTCCTACATTTTGACGAGTTATGCGAACATAAATGCAGGGAACAGCAGATTTTTTTCGCGATTTCATGTTTAGTTCCGTAGTAAAAGTTCAGTTCAGATTATTACTCTGAAATTATTTCGTAGCACATTCATCGTCTCTTTATGTGATACGCAGAAAATGGTCAAAGGTTCATGCTTCGGGAGACCTCTCATATACGTTCACATTGCACTTCGCGGAAAATTTATATTTATATTATTCCATTTTCTGCATGTTTCATGTCATGTTGGAATATGAAGCGAAAGTAACGGTCATAATATATTCAGATTTCCAATTTATTAATAATAATTTATTCATCTTTTGGAGACTAAAAACATGTAAATGAAACAGTCTACATAGACTGTTTACATAAAATTATACTCTGTGACTGATGGATAACCTTTAAATCCATACTAATATTATAAATTGCGAAAGTGTGTCTGTCTGTCACTTCTTCATGCTTAAACCGCTGAACTGATTTAGATGAAATTTGGTATGGATAGTTTGAGTCCTGGGAAAGGACATAGGATAGTTTTTATCCCGATATTCCTACGGGATCGACACATATTGTGCAGGTGAAGCCGCGGGGCGCTACTGGTAGTTTATAAAAAACCGTGCGAGTCACAACGGTTCGGTACCACAAGACAGAATTTTATTTTTATATTTAATAAATTTTTTTCGTGGAATAAAATTGACGTCTGACAGTTTTTGTATGGAAGAACTGTCAAAAATTCAAAATTATTCCTCTAATAAAGTTATCTGGCATTAAGACAAATAAATTAAGTTTTTTTTTATTATCATGCCTCCTTACGTAAAAACCCTTTTCCTGTGGGTGTTTTTCCTGTGGCAGATCAGAGATTCTAACAAAGAGCACATCCTGTGCTTCGCCTACGACACGACGCGACAGCGTTCACAAACACTGGTGTATACACATATATACATACAGCTCGTTTCCACTAGCACCCACTTTATAAATTCCTTTCATTCGTTCTCTCAATTTAGTCGCCTTTTGCGATACCTACGGGATGAGGTGAGGAGGTAGTTTTCTCAGACCAGCACAAAAATTCCGTAACACACTACAAACGTTTCATTTTGAAAATTCTACAACATACCTACATTGCGTTATTTATGTTGTCGAGCAAACGAATTTTTCAAACATATGAAGCAATAGATTATGAATTTCCTTTAAAATCCATCAGATTGTGATGAAAAGTGGAGTGTGTTACCGAATTCTGGTGCAGTAGGTACTTATTGTTCGTTATTTAATTCCAAATGAGTAATTAAAATATCGCTTAGCCAGCAATTACTTTATTTCGCCAAAAGCCGGGTTCAGACATGTGTAATGTAATGCGAGTTCTGTGTGTGGACGGCACTAGGAGCATCACATGTAACGCTCGGGCAGGCGCTCGCGCTGATGCATCGGCGGTCGGTTTTTAGCGCGAGCACAAAAGCTCTCGCAGTCGAACACATACAGAATTTCGGTTGAGTTTGCATGCCGTCCACACTATTTGTATAACATTAAAAATTACTCACATCTGGATCCTGGTTGAAGTGTCTGTCAGAATAATACAGTGTGAAATGCGAGCACCTTTTATTCAATTTATATTTTGTACAACTACACAATAAATTGAACAAGTTGTTCAATTTATATTTTGAATTTTTGTTATAGTTATCTAACTAAAAGCTCTGCAACTGTGTCATCAATGGCCTGACAAGAATAAAACTGATGTTAACAAGTGTCGGTGTTCTAATGTTATTTATAGTGCTCACTGCTCAACAAGTTATAGGCTCTGGTCGTCAAATATAGGTTACTAGAATTTTATATATAGCCTTAGTTAAATATAGGTCTAAAGTTTACACAGGTATTTGAACGTTCAGACTTTTATATGCAGTTAATTTGTTTTATGGTAACGTGGACGTTGGAAATATTTCAGAATGGTACTGTTAGCTCTCGACATCTTCTGACCATTTTTCTGCCTATAAATGCTTATTAGCGTTTATCCCTTAATTGCATGTCATTATCGTATAATTAGTAGAATATGTTGCATGTTAAAACCATGCAGGTCATACTCTCTACAGTACTTTATGTGTGTTTTCTGGACTTATCTATTAAAAAAAAAAAAAATATAGTGTACCGAGATTTCGATTTTGAGAAAGTTAGTTAGTTCAAAGATCACGCTGGTCATCAGCTCACGTAAGCTGTAGAGTGCTTGATATGAAAAATCGTGATTTTCTTACCGCGTTTGTTTATCAAATACGAAATATGATGCCAGTGTACCTATTTAGGTATGATGCACTCTCACTGGCAGTTTTGTATGCCAGGTACACACTACTGCTCATAGCGGATGCTGTTGTGAAGATAATTCTCCAAACAAACAACTTCGACAACAAAAGGCGCCTCTAACGCGTGTGCTCCGCACTTTCAACCTCACAGCTGTAGTAGCACCCACCTATTCTGTTGTCCTCTCAGTGAGTTCATAAAGAATGCATTGTTTGAAATAAGTTACAAAATCATCAATCAAATAAACATCAATTATCGCATGTATGAAAGATCATCACTTGAGAACGGATCGACGGATATGGCTGTTTTCTTTGTTGTGTTCGTAATTTTCAGGACAAGGTTTGTATGAAAGAAAATTGTAGGTAGATACAGACATAACATTCACCCAGACGACGACGCCGGGAACGAACAGCTAGTTTAATTAAAGAGTTAAATAAGTACCCAATCGCAATAGCCCTGTGACGATAGATGCAAGAGAGAAAATATATAAGATAATTTTTCTCCGCCCCGAATAGCAGAAAAACTATTAAAACAGGGCGGAAATCCAAGAAAAAAAAATCATATAATTTTCTCTAACATTTGTTCTTCTTGATTCTCAAGAGGTGCGAAGTTCGCGGGGTCAGCTAGTAAATAAATAAGAGAGTTTTATTTATGTACTTTAGTAATTAGTCTTTAACAAACCCAAATTGGAAAAGTAAAGTAAGTGTACGTCGGCCCTTAGGCTCTGACAAACTTGCGATGCACCTCCACGCGTCTGACTGAACAAAACGCTTGTGATCGTTTGCATGAAGTTTGCATAATCATTCCGCGCGTGTGCCTCTTGCCTTCTTAATTTATTCAACTAGTGTTCCGCCAACATTTCGGGTCAAATTACTGTACAATGTGTATGCACGCGCTTTTAAAGCAGTTGTTGGTAGAGTAATAGACAATGACGTGGTCCTACCCTGGCTACAACCCTGATTACCCTGACGGGTAGGCAGAGGTGTCAGGGTGTAACTTCATACCTAATGCTACTATGAAGCTAAGCTGTGTTCGTGGTTGTGTATTGGGAGTATTCATAAACTTCAAAAGCAGTGGTGGCCCAGATGTACCGGCGCCGACTTACGGGTTCGTCGGTCGTGGGTTTGAACCCAGACAGGCGCATTAGTCTTCCCGCACTGGGCCCGCGTGGTAGATTACAGCCCACTCCCTCTCGAGGAGAGGCCTTTGTTCGAGCAGGGGGAACATTATAGGCTATTATGCATACACTTCGCTTCTAGTGAAAAGGCACTTGACACTTTTCAATCATGTGTTTTTCCATAACTATAAAACTTAGAGAAAAGAAACACTGGTGCCGATTTTGTTGTTCACAAACTAAACTAAATTAAGTTCAATGCATCTTTTTCTTTATATTTCATCATGAAAAGGACAGAAGATGAATTTTAGTTTAGTCCTGCCAAATTAATCAGCGCCTGACGTAAATTGACGTAATTTTAGTAGGCGAGATTTTAATCAGGTCTAAACTTGTATGGAGTAGTGTAGCACAACTCTAAGCGTGACTAAACATGAAATCATTATTGTACAGGCGCCAGCACATCAAGCTACCCGAAACTGTCAAATTTTCCCAATCAACTTTGAACCTTATGCTTTAGCGATAAAGTTGAAAATCTATCAAAGAAATTTGACAGATTGTAGTAGTTTGATGCGCTGGCTTCTGTACTTACGAAATTAGTGTAAACTAAAGTCATCTTAATATAGAAGACGTACCTCGAAAGCATTAATAACATCGGGCAACCAGTACAGGGCTTACATAATTCTAGCTCCAAAGGGAAACACAAACTGAGGCACTTTGCCGCAGAGTTGCAGACTAAATTTAATAGGTTTGCAGTAGTGAACATGCTTAAAAGTTTTGTTATATTGTTACAAAGTCTCTGGCGACGCCTGGACAGGTTTGCAGTGTGGGCCGAGGGACTTAAACCGTTAGTAGCCTATCCTGTTAGGTACGGAAGGAAACTTTATTCGCTAGCCTTTTTACTACAGTCCTTTCACAACTAGTTTACCTCTGATTTTGCATCGTTGTCAACGTCACTTTGATCTTTATTTTCATTTTAATAAGGTTGTGTTTGGGTTGCTGCCACTGACAGGTCTGCCAAAATCACTATGATCTTTATTGTCGTTATAATAAGGAAAAAAATCAGCTGTTCCCTACATTTATGTTCGTATAACTCGTCAAATGTTGGGAACAGCTGACTTTTTTTCGCGTTTTCAGGTTTGGTCCCATAGTGAAAGTTGTTCATAATGATGAGTACAATGACCTCTTAAGAGGTTGTTGATATTTTTCCAATAACCCTGTATTAAATTATTGAAATCCTTAGAACAGCCTTACCTATGGTGTCCCCTCTATTATGGCAAACTATTAAAAACAATTTGTTAAAATAATTCAATAAACAGAAACTAATTCTAATATGAAGAGACCATACACTAAGTACCCCGCCTAGCAAATAGAAAGAAAGAAAGAAATATATTTATTTAGCACAGACCAAAAGACACACAAAAAATCCAATAACCCTAAATAAATAATATTTTAAATAAACAAATATTACTTTAAAATATTCAAATTGTATTAAATGATTAATGTTTATATCAAGTTAATTGCAAATCAAGAACTAACAACGAAGAACTGCCTTTTTGTTTTGATTCACAGAACTTCAATGGAGTATTTTGCTGTATGCCTTATCCATAAATAATGATGGGAAATGACATGTGTTTAGTTCCAAGTTCTCTGCCAACAGCTTTATTTATGCGCCACAGATTGTAGAGTCGACAGAGGTCAAGTCTCATACAATACATATTTAAATTCAAATTCAAAGCATTTATTTCAATTAAACCATGTACAGGCACTTGTGAATTGTCAAAATTAAATAGTCGGTCAGTTAGTCAGAAAGTTGAAGCTAGTTGCCCATTCCAAAACGTAGATCTCTATGGAGAAGAACGGACAAGAAACTCCATGGACACTCTTTTAAATGAAGATATTACAAAATCCTGGGTACATTATTCTTGTTGCTTCTTTATGTGAGAACAATGTAAAAAAAACACAAAAATGAAGAAAACATTCAAAATATAAGATTAAAAATAAGCCTTGGCAGTTAAGAGATGCCCAGTCTCAACCGACGGCGCCCGTTCACGAACATGACGTGTGGATCAGCACCATCCAGCTCAACCATTTTGTAGGGAACCGAATATATTATACATATAGGATTCGGCTACGTTTGGAGAAATGTCGCGTTCGCGTTGACACATAAAATACGCTTGTTCCGTGGGTCAACAATCCGGATCGAACATACAGAAGTAAAATTCCGAACAATATTGCACAAAAAGCTTGTAACGAAGTTTCCTTAAAAAAAAAAAGAACAAAATCGTTTATTCTGGTTAGACTGATAATCAGAAAGAACGAAAAACAAGTGAATTTTTCACAGGAACACGTATCAGGACTTCTCCTTTTGAACATGACGCCAAAACACTATTCCTTTTCCACTACCTAGTTTTTAAACTGTTTACAAAAACATTGATATTATAATTTACCTAGTACAAATCCCACCGCAACTGCGGTGCTATTCTGTAAAAAGATCACCGTGATAACTTAGGTGAAGTGAGCTTAAAGTGACTTGTTATTCCACCAGCCGTGCTATTCTGTAAAAATCTCACCGTGAAAAGTAAGGTGAAGTGAGCTTAACGTGAGCTGTCATTCGACCTGATGCTAGGGATTGACACAATTGACAGCTCACTTCACCTAAGTTATCACGGTGAGATTTTTACAGAATAGAGCGGCTGTTGCTAGGAATTGACACTATTGACAGCTCACTTTAAGCTCACTTCACCTAAGTTTTCACGGTGAGATTTTTACAGAATAGCTCTACAGTGACGGTTGGTCTCTGTCCGAAGCCTACTCCTGTGGAAAATACGTGATAATAACGCTGCAATTAGTACGTAAATGTTCTAATTATTTCTTGTAGTTTAATTATGTGAAATACTGTATTCATTTCTTGAAGGACAATATAATAGTGGGAACCTACAGATGTAAAGTTCTTACTTTAGAATATTACTAGCTTCTGCCCGCACCTTCGTCCGCGTGAAATTCGTACATTCCTCAAAAAAATTCGAAAATGTATGTTTATGATCTTTATCATTTATTTAGATAAATAAGTATTCGGGCCAATTTTTAAGTTTATAGATCAAAGGGATCAGATTTTTCAAATAAACTGTATCCCTGCTTTTCACCCCCACGGGGGTGGAATTTTGAAAAATCGTTCGGGATGTATTCATAACTTGACTCAAAGACCCATACCTATTTTCGAGTTATTGGAAGCAAGCAATAAAATTCACCCCTTAAACTTTATTACCCTTGGGTCGATTTTTTAAAAACCCTTGAACATTTACTTTTTTATTTTTTGTTTTAGTAGTAAGTACCGAGTTTCGAGTTAATCCGACAGCGGGTTACATATTTTTCTAACCTATCAACTTTGTCACCCCCTAAATCGGGAGGGTTTTTTTTTAACTAAAAGTGACAATCTTTATTATTTACTGAGCCAAATGATTGCCAAGTTTCAAGTTTATTAACCGAATGAATAAGATTTTTCATATAAACTGTATCCCCTCTTTTTATCCCCATAGGGGTGGAATTTGGTAAAATAGTTTGGGATGTGTTCATTACTTGACTCATATACCAATTTTCGAGCTAATCAAGTCACGCAGTAAAATCCTCCCCTGTAATATTAACTACCCCTTTTTACCCGTTATGCCGTATGTCATTACTTCCCAGAATTCAATCCTTATTAGCGACACTATTGAACGGTGTAACAATACAGTGTGTGCTTTATTTTTCAAAATCAAAAGGTTCGATTCCTGGCTAGAAATATTGATTTTTCAAAAATACTATGATGCAGTTTTAGTTTTCATCAAAATCGAGCCCGAGACTCCTTTGAGTACTTTTCGCTTCTCCTCATAGTTTCGGATTTGGCCATACACGCCCACTTGAAAAATTTACCCTGTATAGATCATTCCGGTTTCATGGCGCAGTTTTTCAATGCAATCGAGTACGACAACTTTTGCCAAGCCAAACTGGGTCATATCGAGTACTGCTTCCACTTTTTACTTTTTCGTGCTGGTACACTGAAAGGAATATTCAGAGCGATATCTGTGTAGCAACTTTTTATACGTTTGTGTCGACGTGCAGATACGTATTATTTATTCAATGGTTTATTTTTGAATATGATGGTTTTCATGTACTCGGCGGCCGGACCACACGAAAACATAACATCACGCCTGTATTTATAAAAGGGTCAAGCAGATGTGAACCTACACCCACATTTCACCAGTTCTGATAAAGTTATGGTAAAGTGAGTAAGTCAGGGATCGAGCCTATTGCCATCAACCGAGGAAATGGCTGGTACATTCCTGATGGAAAAACACAATAACAATTTGCCCGACCTGGAAATCAAACCCAGGATCTACACATAGCCGGCCGGACTACAACTTTCAATTTTGATACTTTGGTTACAAAATTTATATTACACTGGCAGAAAGATTCGCGGTGACCCGTCTCTTTCTCTGGGTGGCAAAGTCTCAAGTACCGTCTCATAAAAAAAGAGATAGGGTTAGCACCACTCTACGTCACTTTAATCGATTACCGGTTACCGAGCCCAACCAAATCAATACTAACCGGCACTCTAAAACTTGTACATTTACTAAACATTTTCCGTTCTAATTGTGACTCAACCCGTTGCTATTAAGTGGGGCATTTATGTACACAAAATGGATGTATCGAGCTGCTTAGTACGAAAATGGGTTAATGTTAGGTTAACCGTTCATTGTGGTATATGCAGGCGTAACCTCGGCTCGACCTCGACCGTACATTCGGCGAATGATCGTTATGGATTTCGCTCTAAAAATGCACGGAAATGGAATTCCAGTGGATGCCCATTTAAAATGTCGTTATGAAATTGATTGGCGATTTTTGAAGTGTTTTGGATAAGATTTTGATTGGATTTAAGTAATTCTACACACACAATACAGCAGTACATAGCGCACAGCATGATGCTAGGCGTTGGCTGTTTTGGGTGGATGTGACGTATATTTTCCCCAAACTTTTTCTTTGTTTGTGTTTTTTCTTTGCGTCATATCTTACCGCAAATACCGCTAACGACTGGTAATCCACCTTGAAGGATGGCAACACTGTTAGCTAGATATAACAGGTCGCTGCTGTGACCTGTGTGTATGTGCGGCAAATTCGTGTGTTGCCAGTTTTAAGTCACATTAGGGTAGTTTTATGTATCGCTGATTGGCACCTAGGCTGGTTAAAAGCAAAAGTATTTTTTATTGCTGGGACAAAATGTTCAGTCAGATAGGCAGTCGCTCCATATAAAATAGTGGTATTCAACTGAATACTGTAAGACTGAAAGCCGACCCCAATATAGTTGGGAAATGGCTAGGCAGATGATAAATAAGTTATGAAGTTGAGATAGATATAAAGTTAATAGCAGCGCCCCGCGGTTTCACCCACATAAGTGTCGATCCCGTGGGAATATCGGGATAAAAACTACCCTATGTCCCTTCCCGGGACTAAGGTGAAGGGCGGGCGTTTTGGGGGACTGTCTTTTGTAATTTTGACGTTCGAAAAGTGCTGATTCTCAGCCTAGTTTGAATAAATGACTTTTGATTTTGATTTCTATACCAAATATCATCTAAATATGTTCAGCGGTTTAAGCGTGAAGAGGTAACAGACAGACAGACACACTTTCGCATTTATAATATTAGTAAAAGTATGTTGTTTAATGTAAATAGGATAAATAGTACCTAAAATAATTGTAATGTTTTGTAAAACACTCGTGGTTTGGTTAAAATTCCTCCGAACCATCAAATCCGACTATGCAGCTAGAAGCAAAATCCAATCACCAATTTTAATCAGACTAGTTCTGTACACTCTACTTTTTGTGAAAATTGTTTCCATAAAATATTGAACTAAAAGCCCTCACTTTTAGGAATAAAAAGTATGGAATCACAAAACAAGTAAACTCAATAACCATTATGTTCACCTGTTTTCCACACACAGTTTTCCACGAAAATATTTGAAACGGTTTATTCGAAAAGATTTTATTTGGACATTGACTTGCGCATTTTTATCGATTTAGCTACTACACGACTTTTTGTGTCCATGGTTTCACTGAGAGCAATAAGCTTTATTTCCCTTTTACAACGCTCAGGGCTATCTATATAGCGTCGTGGTGAAAAAATTAGCCATTCAGCACGATTACTAGTGAGGCTGCTGCTCAGGGCACGACGGATGTATTCAAATATCGCTGCTCATTTATTTACACTGTGTTAAAACAACGTAAACAGAACCTTAACAAAGCTGTAGATGGTTTAATTTCCACTGCAATTATACCCGAATGCAGCCAGTATATTCGTGCCACTTCGTACATTTCGTTAGACATGACAATACTCGGTTAATGATTTTTAATTTGTGGCATTCACTTGGTGGCGAGGGATGGTTTAACCCTATGAGGGCCCTCCCCTCACGTTTCACTTTGATTGACTAATTAATGCCGCTGGCTGCTACATATTAAGTAGTGGTTATTCTGTCATGTTAAATTGCGTAGATACTATTGTTACATCGGGATGGCAGTACATCGCCACATTTTTATTTTTAGGGTTCCGTACCTCAAAAGCAAAAAACGGAACCTTTATAGGATCACTCGTGTGTCTGTCTGACCGTCCGTCTGAATCTAATGGACCGATTAAGTTTAAATTTGGTACACATAAGAATCTTTGTGACCCAAACACAGACGTGTAACGTAAATAAATGAATTTGGAATATGGGGGTCATTTTTGGGGGGCAAATAGAAAATTAATAAAAAAAGTTTTGCTATTTGTACCGTGTGACATATCAAATGAAAGGGAGAAATATATTTTTTCATAATTTTAAAGTACATTGCATTAAAGTTATTTAAGAAAATATACGAAAATTTACCATTCCCCCCTTACCTCCGAAACTACTGAGCCTAAAATTTTGAAAAATGTACAGAAAATAGTTCTATACCTAAGATTACAGGAAAACCTATAAGAAGTCTTTGGTCCTAAAACAACAGTGAGTCTCTCAATATTGTGCGTACAACCTTACATTTTCAGTTGGAATGTATGGGAGAACATGTTTTTCAACTACAATGATAAATTTGTTCTTGGGATAAATTCATTGCACCTACGGAACCCTTCATTGTGCGTGGTCCGACACGCACTTGGCCGGTTTTTTACATTTGCGTTTCCCATTCAATGCTGCGGGAATTTGGATCTCAAATGGCCCTCCCGGTTTAACAATAGGACGTACCGGTAAAATGGTTGTATAAGAACAAAGTAGTGAAACTCACAGAAGTGCATAAAAAAAATAAAAAGATTTTCTTGCTGACATTAAAGGCTTTCACTTTCTGTAGTTTAAAATGGAAATAAAGTGAAGGGCGGGCGTTTTGGGGGACTGTCTTATGTAATTTTGACGTTCGAAAAGAGCTGAATCTCAGCCTAATTTGAATAAATGACGTTTGATTTTGAAAAATAATTAAAACTTAAGAAATAAATAAAAGAATGGATGGAGGACTTTACGTTGAATACTGAATGAAACCGAAGTGGCGAGACGGCGCCTTTAGGTACAGACGCCAGCACATCAAGCTACTACAATCTGTCAAATTTCTTTAATAGATTTTCAACTTTATCGCTAAAGCATAAGGTTGAAAGTTGATTGGGAAAATTTGACAGTTTCGGGTAGCTTGATGTGCTGGCGTCTATACTAAGAGTCCAAGTGGTGGTGGGGGTGGTGACACTGCGTGCTGCGAAGCCGAATACTCCGGTGTATATTCCCGCCTCCACTACACCACTGAAGCGGAAGACATCGTGACGTACGCGCGCCAAAGGTTAGAGAGAGAGAGTACAGCTACTGGAGTCGCATCGCATCGTCAACTTTAAGGCGTTTGTGGTGCGCACACCAACAACCACCACCAGGCCACAACCCGCACCAGGTGATGGAAGAAAGCTTTTGGCCGCAGGATGTGGTATTCCGCCGCATTAGCGGACAATTGCCACCGGAACGCACAAAGAGTGCAACTAAGTGATACTAACATAGTTATAAAGTTTTATTTACTAACAAAATTGTTACTATATTATTATGTATACTAGGTTAAGGTGTGTATCTATAGGTCTTTGTAAAATGAAAATAACTGGTTTATTATTATTTATTTATTCCATTAACGCCGAAAATAAAAGAAAAAATTGTCCTTCGCCACAATAAGTTACTTAAAGTTAATTGTAGTATTTTAAAGTGTTTCATTAAGACGAGAATCGTAACGGAAATCGTCAAGCAGAAGTGTCCTTTAAGTCATGAGGTGTTTATATTATAAGCAAATATTACTAACATCAAATGCATGAAAAAATTACGTTTGCATTTTGACAACAATACTTAGGATTCTGTTCCTAATTCATAATGGAGGTGCTTTGTTAATAAAAACCTCAGTATGTAATTACAGATCGCGTGCCGTGACAGCCCCACTGCATTATGGCTGCATGTTCATAGAAAAGCTAACAAACTGCCTGACTGTTTGTTCCATTGTAAAATTGTAGAGGTGTGGCGCTCAACTCCCACTATATGACGGACGATGGGGCTCCGATACAGGTGGTTTTAAATAAATACCCTATCGGAACATGAGAATGTAGATTTTGCTGGTACAAATCTCCTTTGAATACTGATCCTTTGGTACCGGTGATCCATTGAATAATTTGTGTTTTCAACTACAGAGCGGCAGGCGAGAGGATGCGTTCTTGATACCTGTCAATTTCATGCAAACGTGTTTTGCGAATTTCACGTTTGTTAGCTACTAGAATTGTCGCACTGACGGTGTCAGGAATGCATTCTCTCGACAGCCGCACTGTAGTTGAACGTCGGTTGAACGCCGTTGAATGTCGGTACGTGTACCGAAATATTTGAGGGGCAATTCTCGTAATTTTAAGAACGTTCACAGTCTGATCTCAGTCTCAATCTGTCAAAATTATCTCTATTTTCCCTACATTTTGACAAGTTTTTGACATTTGTTTGCCGCCGAGATGAGACTGCGACTAGATTTTGAACGTTTTAAATTACGAGAATTGGCCTTCAGATTGAGTACTTGCTTATCAACTGTTATAGGAAATGTATCATCATCATCTGCCTAGCCTTTTCCCAACTATGTTGGGGTCGGCTTCCAGTCTAACCGGATGCAGCTATAGATGATGATGATGTTATAGGAAATGTATATGCACTGCAAATTTTAATGGTTTAGTTTTTTATGCTTATGAAAACCTGACGATTATAAAAGAAATATCGTTCTAAACTCTTTTAATTTTTTACGTAAAATAACGTGTTTATAATTAATTTACATCCGGCAAAAACATACCTATGCCAGCGGTAAATACCGGCGGGAAAAGTTTATCCACAGTAACGAGGTCGAACGGAGGCTGAGGAGTTCCTACTAACCGAGCTGTACAAATAGCTATCGTGGGCTGCATCAACACAATTATGCACTGGAGTGTAAGGAACTAACGCGTCTGTACAAGTTTAGTGTCGTGCTAAAAATAGACTTTAATCAAGGTTGCAGCAAAGTTGCACTACCTGCGCCCGTTACGTGACTCCACTGCCACTTTTATTAAAATAAATAAATATTTCATTTATTAATAGTAGTGCATGAGGCCCTGGGTACGATTCCCAGGTCGGACAAAGTGTTATTGGGTTTTTCCATCTGGAATTTCTCAGTAGCAGCCCGGATTTTAGATTTGTGCCCGGTTCATGGCGGTGTATTGTCATGGCAATAAGCTTGCCCTGTTACATGGGACTTAAATATAACTTACGAGATTTAAATTGAAATTTTTGGGTTGCGTGAATAAGCCTCTTCGTGTAGCACAGTTTGTTCCACCAGTTACTCAACTGAACCGAGCGCTCAGCGCATCCTGGACAGTCACACCCAACACCTTATTTGACTGGCCAATTCTTCCCTTGCGGTGGTAGGGCTAACATCCACCTGGTTTGCGACCACCCTCTCACCGGCCTCTCTCTCAAGCAGCCTGCTGTGTTTCGTCGATGCGTGGGAGTTCCAGTGCCTTTTTTAATTTTTATGGATAGGAAATCATCAAATGACTCCTCCCGCTCTGGGTGGAGCGGAAGGGAGTGTCAGAATCTTACTGACTAAAACCTACTGTTCCTTCCTTAGCCGTTTATGTTCCGGGGCAGCGGCAGCGGTAACCCTTTCGGACAATCCCGCTACCAGTTCCAGTGCCTTAGGCATATTCTGGGGACGCTCGTTCCATCATAGACCTCATACATCGCTTTCCATCAGGCGTGATCGAGGTCAAGAGCGGGCCCATTCTTTTATGATTTAAAAAAATGAGGGTGTACTATAGGTACACCTAAGGCTAAACCTTCGGGGTGTACATGTCATATTATGTGAAGTAGTAGAGCTATTTGTGAATAAGTTCGTCCCGCAAGACTAGCAATAGTTATAGAACTATTTCTGCCTCCAAGCAGCTTCGGCATCTTATAGTTGAGTAATTAAATCACTACAGATTTATCTCTGAGTCGCTTTCCTCGTCTATCTCTGTAACCACGTTGTTCTTCTAAACTACGCAACGAATTTTGTTGTGGTTTTTCCCATCATTAAGATAATTTATTCTGGAATGTAAATGTGCATCTTATAAATAAAACAATGTCGGGTTAGTTACACCATTTATAGCTCAAGAACGGCTGGACCGATTTTTATGATCTTTTATTTTTCTCGGCTCCTAATAGCAGAATAACTATTAAAACATGGAAAAATTTCGCGAAAAATGTAGAGATAATTTATTTTCTCATACATTCGTTGTTATTAATTCTGAGGCGGTACTGTGGCGGTACGAAGTTCGCCGGGTCATCTAGTAAGTACATACAATAAAGAGATCTCGATGTTTTGTCAAGTCATTAAATTGTTGCGTCGTATGGGCACTAGTAAATGATAAAATTATACAAAAACAAAACTGCTGCTGCAAGTAGCTTTAAAATATTTTTACCTTTCCCGAGGCATGCCGCCCCTAAATACTTGGCCTCAGAAATATGAAACGTTATAAAAAATGTATATTAATTTTATTTGATAGCTCGTTTCAAAGGCTAAGCCGCTCATTTGCGACGGTAAAGAGCTCTGGCAACATAGTTTTGGTTTGCAGAAAAGGGTCGCCTCGGGCACTGACACTGCGAACCGTTCGTGTAATAAATTTAAATGCAATTTTTTAGTGCTCGTTCATCTCCGTCGGCTGAGTTAATCGTTTCGAGAACTATTTCTATTGCTATTTCTTAGACTTTGGTTGTAGTGCTCGCCTCGCTTCGCTCTCTTTGCTCGCACGCGGTTGATCACAGTTCTAACCTAACCTAACCCATTTGGTCGGGATGCCCTGGCTTAGTTACTGCAACCAATTCGGCTCTCGCGTGATTGGTTACAGTTCCAACCTAAACTATATTATTGAATATCATTCAGGCCGTTAGTTGAACGGCCACCGTTTAGTTAAAAGGCTAGGAATTTAACTAAACGGCTAATTTAACCAGTTGCCTGCGACATATACACATAAAAGATTAAATATAAAATCAAGTAAAAAGTTAACAACACTCATACATCTCTCTTACAGTACTTCTAACATGCCGGCCGACATGCAGAAAATGCAGATATATTTATTGCTGCATATTTATTTTGTGATACAGCGGTCACTGAAATGATCACTCGTTGCAACCACAAAGAGCAGAAGCTATCTGAAATTTCCCTAGTTTACATATTGAACCCAAATTCGGTATTTGCGAGGCTTTTATTACTGATTACCGAATTATTTAAATATTGTTTTTGAGGAACTTTTTACCCATTACTCTGCATCAATTAATCTGTCCAAACGGGTTATATTTAAATTGCCTTCTGAACGAATTATAGTGAATTATTTACATTTTTAACGGTAGAGTTGGCTTGTGTATTACACCAGTTGGCATAGTAAGTGTATAATTTGTTTGTTTTATCGTTACTGAACCAAATTCTCAGTACAGAGAGCAATTTGTATATTTGAAATCTAGTTACAAATGTAAATTGAAAAATCCAAACAGGTTCTTAGTATTTAAATCGATTTGCATTTCAGGCATCACATTAAAAAGTCTCGATTAGAACCTATTCTAAAGCGGAATTAAAAGGTCAGTTTGAATTAAAAATGTTGATTAGTTTTAAAGGTTAGTTGTCCATTAGCTGGACTGATGCACCAACACACCACCGGGGTTTAGAGAAAAATTAGACACATTTCTAACATTCGACAAAAGTTTCGAAACTTTAAAGAACACGCTGAACATTGACGATGTTATAACTAAACTAATGTTAAATTAACTATATATAGGGTGTCCCTGGAAGTATGGATCAAGCCGAATAGGGACGTGGGCAAGGTCATTTCCAAATTTTTGAACCCTGAGAATGTCGGCGTTTTTTTTTACGGTTCAGAAGTTATGAGCAATTTTTGTTTTTTTTCAATCACTTAAAAAAAAAAACTATCACGGCTATCAATTTAATTTTTTTAGTAACCCTGATAGTTTTTTACTAATGATTTTTTTACTTTGAGCACTATGCGAAGTGATTGAAAAAATAAAATTTGGTCATAAATGAACTGTAAAAAAATTCACCAACATTCTCATGGTTAAGAAGTTTGGAAATGACCTTGCCCACGCCCCTATTCGATTTGACCCATACTTCTAGGGAAACCCTGTATATATATTGTGACTGTTATAACTATTAACTACTGAAATTCTCTGCTCTGCTATGCTCTGGTTTTGGTAGTAAAACAAAGTATATAATGTGTCAATCAAAAGTAAAAACCAAACCGTAGAAAAAGCATAAACAAAAGGTAAAAAAGGTAAAATCTCAAAAGGAAGAAAAGACTTGCACAATAACTATTCTCCAAGCGGTACAGTGACAGCTATTGCAACGTACCTGCATACATTTCGTTGTTGTAGGCAGAATATCGTAACAGCCTATGGGCGACTCACAAATCCGATCACAAATGCAAGCGAAATTTTAACAAAAATTATTATTTGCAGCAAACATTTTGCTAAAAGGCGACTAACGGGTTAGATTAAATCCTGTGATAAACACATCGAAATGGCCGAATATTTGCATTTCCATATTAATTTTATTAATAGGATTTCCCACGTTTGTGTATAAAATCACGATTTACGGTAACAAACAGTACGTAAGAGGCTTAAGAGCGCTACATTAAATATCACACCTATCTTTTGCATTTAAATACGGAGCGTTTCGATGGGATAATAATTAATTAAAATAACAATCATCCACACAAAGGACGAATTCAATTACTGAAACGCAATTAATTATTGTGGCTCGAGCGATACGGTGACGAAACGGAAAACCAAGTTGCGATAAAAAGAAATGGTAAATGATTTTATTTCTGTAAGTAAGTTTGTACAAACACTTTCACACGTACTTATATCATATTTTAAAAACAAGATGAGGTCGGTAAATATTTTCAAAAGGAAAATAAATGACGATAGATACTTTCTTGCTATGGATCACTATGGGAGTTTGTTGACAATCGCGGCGCATCAAACTCAAACTCAAACTCAAAGCATTTATTTCAATTAAACCAATTACAGGCACTTTTGAATTGTCAAGGCGTGCATAAGGCGACGATGCCGTGCTTTGGTGCCGCCGTGTCTATCTAATACTGACGGCCGTGCTTAGACACGGCGAATTAACGTTAGCTTTTCACGGAAAAAAACACGTGTATGCACACTAAGAGGACATTCTACGCTACGCGTGGTTACGACGTAGCTGATGTCACCGCTACGAGTGCTACGCCGTAGCTGCTACGATCAACTTTGTGTGCGCCGAAATTCATCATCTGCCTAGTCTTTTCCCAACTATGTTGGGGTCGGTTTCCAGTCTAACCGGATGCAGCTGAATACCAGTATTTTACATGAAGCGACTGCCTATCTGACCTCCACAGCCCAGTTACTGGGTAATACAATACCCCTTGGTAAGACTGGTTGTCACTTTCGGGCTTCTGACTATCCGTAACGACTGTCAAAGATCCACGAATGACAGCCGGAACCAACGGCTTAACGTGCTTTCCGAAGCACGGAGGGGTCTCGGTATGTAAAGATGGTCACCCATCCACAGACCAACCGCGGCAAGCGTAGCTTAACCTGATCGATCGACCTGTGCGGCTGTTATTATTTAGCTACGAGTCCCACTGTGTGCGCCGAAATTATAAGTATAATTATGAATATATTGTCCGGCAGTGTTTTACGTAATATTTTATTTTATTTTATTTGCAACAGTTTTCCTCATTTCTTCCGAGGTTACGAGTATATGTATACTTTTAAAAGCTTTAGCCTGATAAGTTTTTGCAGCAATTAAGACATGTTTGAGCTTTGAATGACATAAAAAGGTTATTTCTTTAGTATAAGATGAGAATTAATTACCTAAGTTTCACTGACGATTCAGTAACTAGCTAAAACCTCTGTAGTTAAAGCTTATACTCGTACAGCAGCAAGCTCGACCTACCTTGAGAGAAAAATGTAACAGAGAAATAATAAAAGTTGCCCACAAAGGTCGAGCAGCGCGCGGCGCGCCCGGGAATTTTCCACACTTTTATCTACATCATTTTAATTTTTCGAAGGGAGCGTGTTTTTTTAAGCTTTTTAACGTCACACTTGGTATCTTCCTGTGTAGTTTTTGAGATTTTGATGACCAAAACCCAACATTAGAACGGACGCAAAATCTGCGTACTTACTATAAACCATGCCTATGTCACAGTGGCACAATGCTAATAATAATAATGGAATTGTTTCCAGTGCGATTTAAAAAGTTATAAAGCTAAGAGTTCTCCAAAATTAGTTTTCACGAATATTGGTAAATAATAATTTTATACTAACACGCGATCATCAATCTCTTAAGCTAATTATATAAGCACGCACTGATATTCAACAAAGAAATTAGCTTCAAATTGCCAATACACCAATATGCATAACATGCATGCCTATAATGTTGCAACTGCTGGGACACGGGCCACCTTGCGGGAGGTAGGGCTGTAATCTACTACGCAGGGTCGGTGCGGTCTTCGAATATTTGATTCTAGGACATGCTGGTTTCCTCACGATGTTTTCCTTGAGAGCAATACCAATACTCTCAGAATGTAAATGTAATAATGGAAGTCAACCGGACATCTGCCAATCACGTACATCGTTTTCACCAGCTGACTTTCAATATCACGGGTGCTGTATGTTGGAAGGGTGAAGGTGGCGAAGGACGCAGCATGTAATCCAGATTAAACGCAGCACAGAGACCAAAGGGCTTTGATTAGCCAGCCTCTGATTGGTCAGATAAGGGTCGACTGCTGGCGCGTTTGATAATTACTTGCATACTATACTAGCATATCGAATGTTGATTAGATGTAACGTCGTGCGGTGCATGTATTTTAGGCATAAAACATCTTCGACTTTATTTTGGTAAACGGGAATAGTAATAATTATGATTATTACGTACAGGTCTAATTTGATTTGTTTACTTGCACCTTATACACTGAATTAGTGCACAAATCATGAAAGTAATTTATTCAGAATCGTTTACTGAATCGATTTCTGTCATCTATCTATATGAATAAAACAAAGTCGGGTTAGTTACACCATTTATAACATAAGAATTGCTGGACCGATTTTTATGATCTTTGATTTGTTGGATTTGTCTCCGTCCCAAATAGCAGAGTAACTATTAAAACATGGGAAAATTTACGAAAAAAAAAAACAATAAATATAATTCATTTACTCAAACATTCGTTCTTACTGATTCTGAAGCGGTACGAAGTTCGCCGGGCCAGCTAGTTTTTTATAGGTAATTTATGATTCTAAAAATAATGAAAACTATGTAAATTACGGTCATACTTCCGCTGTACAGTGAAAACAAATCAAAATGACGCAGTACCTACTACGCTACACTAAAAGAAATAAGCAGTAAATAAAAATGAAAAAACATTGATCCGAACTGCTTTACAGTTCCATATGAGAACGTTCAAAACAGAATTTTTTATTGATCCGAAAACAGTTAAAGCTTGAGGAAAAATGTGTGAATGTGCGAAAAAAAATCAGCTGTTCCCTACATTTATGTTCGTATAACTCTTCAAAATGTAGGGAACAGCAAATTTTTTTTTCGCGATTTCAGGTTTGGTCCCATAGTAAAAGTTGTTCATAATGATGTGTACAATGACCTCTTACGAGGTTGTTGATGTTTTTCCAATAACCCTGTAAGTATATATATGTATTTCCTATACCATAATATTGTAACAGGGATGTTTGTTGGTGTGCGTCAAATTGTGTTCAAATTTAAAAAATCGTTTTATTTTTTATTTATGGTTTTTAATACAATCACCAAAAAGAAATAAAAAGGTTTTACCTTTTCCTATATTTATAATGAAATAAACTTTAATTTAGTTTTTATTTTAAAAGGACTGGTTAAATATTTTAAAAGTTATAGCATTGTTTATAACCGACCCGCTTTCTTTGCGGCCCAGGGTACTTGACATGATTAATCCGACCTCTTGCGAGGTAGCTTTGACCGTAAAGTTCAATATCTGATCATCTGAGATTTGCTGGAAATGGATTCGTAATGTGATTACACTGGCGGTCTCTTAGCCTGCCTTGAACGTCATAGTCAGCGTCGAATAGACGTGCCTGAAGCTCTAGTTCTAAAAGTTGAGGAAAGACGACATCGTCTTGGGCCATGCCAATAATTATGGCGAGGGCACAGAGAAAGGAACTACGTGCATTAAGTCGACCGTCCGCTGCTACCTTGCAGTGGAGTAGCACCTTAAGACCAGCTTGAAATGTGACTTAAGGCACCCCGATTTTTTCTCGAGTTGCGTCGGGTTTTTGTACAGACAACAACTGTCTGTGTTGGCACGCGTGACTTATCATAGTTTACAAAGGACGGGTATCGCGAATCTCATTGAGTCTATGTGTGCCTTTAAAGGCACGGAATTAACTCCGTCTGAATCGAACCAACTCTCACAAAGCCAACTAAACAAAGTGCCTTATACAGGGTGTTTGGTAGAAGGACCGACACAATTTTCAATATCACAATTTTCAAAATTTTCTTAGATATAGGAAATGTCATATTATCCTATTTTTCACCCATAACACCTGTCTTAAGTGACACGGTAGGTAATTGAGATAATAATAGTATGTTATTTTTTAATCACCCGAAATATCGTCACAATTATAAATCTGACCAACGAGAACAAAAATTCCCGCTGGAAAGACTAGTCTGACCGTCAATCTGACCACTGGGAAGAACCCACTTTTTGTTTGTGGTTGTAATAGAGCGTCATAATTTTTCGTGTAATCTTCAATGTACATTTATGTAAAATCGGTTCTAGAAAATTACGTGTGCTTCCAAAGTCCTAAAATTCTGTTAAGGAACGAAAAAATTCAATTTAAAAATACATAATAAAAATTTAAATTAAAACTATTTTGTGCTGGCAGATGACATCCCCAATCCCTCAAAAAATCGTGTCGGTCGTTCTACCAACCACCCTGTATAAATCAACAAACAACAACACAGCTTTTAGCAAATATGTAGTTTTTTTTAAAACAGACTACCGCCTTTGATGCAGAAAAATCGGATTTATTTCAATTCCCAAATCCAGTCAAACAAAATGCTCTGGAGTGCTTTTTTTTTTTTAGTTTCGTTGTGCGGCTCAAACGTTTTTCACTGACCGGACAATGCGAACACTCTCTATGCACATACATACTAAAATACTGTGCCTAATCCAGATTGCAAAACTGTGTTCTCCAATATTGAACCTCAACGTCTGCCAGGAAAGGTTCAATTTAATTCTTACACACCCTGATCAATGGTACAGTAGTGTGTTACGTCTGTTACTGAATACTTACAGGAGCTTCAATAGAGGAAGATATATTTCTATTTTAAATTGTAGCGAACTGAAAAGAGAGAATAATACGTAGTATCTACTTACCTGATTACCTATAAGTACCTGCTGCATAGGACTAATTACCCCGAAGGCTTGCTAGGCCGAAGGTCTAACAAAAGTTTCTTTGAACTAGACAACATGTCTTTAAAGTAGTAGCTCAACTGGGGCTAATGAGACACAATTGATTTTTTATTGTTATAAGTAGGTAAATCAAATGTTAATTTTTCAACAGTTGAAGGGTGCATTTTCTATAACCCGTATCCCGAACTGCGTATAATACTATGGGACTCTTAAAGTGATCCTAGACTAGAAATAACACTAGATTTGCATACGGTTCTGCTCGCATGTTAAATTTATTTCCAGAATGGGATACCATTATTACATAATATGAAAAACTGATAAAATATACTAAAACAGCAGTATAAGTTAAGTTAAGTTGTAGTAGTGCAGTATGAAACTGATTAACTGATTGATTTACATCCGTCACCTCACACACTAGGTCCGGTTGAAAACCAGCGTCAGGCACTAGTTGTCTGGCATTTTTGCTGAACTGGGACCTTTTTAGCGCAGCCGTGAGGCACACTTTCCGGGTTTTTTTTTAATTATTTTTTTAATTATCTTTTTTAATTGTTATTATTTTTTTATTGTTTTTTTTTCTTGTTTGTTTTTATCTGATGTATGTACCTGGGTGTTTTGTGTGTCTTTTGGTCTGTGCTAAATAAATATATTTCTTTCTTTCTTTTTCTTTCTTTTAAAAAAAAGGTGTTGTTTGGTAGTTAGTGTAGAAAAGACTGCTAAAGTCTCTTGTTCAATCAATTAATCATCTTTAAGCCTTCTTTGATTGATAATTGTAACAATACTTTTGTGGGTGTCAACTCTAGCTATAGCTAAACGAAAAAATAATTTGAAATTTTTATATGATAGCTATAAACTTGCTATTATGGATAACGCCATGTAAAAAGTAACCCATAAAAAGAAACAGACTATTGTATCAAATATTTAAAAAAAATAATGAACCAGTCGATGAACGAACAGAAACACTAATCGAAAACAGAAAAACTAATCGAAATAAACGCCACGTTTCAAAAATATCTTTTCTGCTCTAGACCACAGACGACTAAGTTTGGGTTGCATTCTGTCAAATAGAAATCATGTTGGACTTGTCCCGACGGCGCGGCGCGGTGTTCGGCGATCGGCGGCGGCGATCTTTTAATAGACGGCGAACTGCCGACACAAGCCGAGCACACGAAGACAGCTTGAACAGGTTACGTGAACGTGAATAAAATATGGAACCCTGTAGACACCTGTATTTTGGTTTCTAGCTGCAGTTTGTATTCGTGTATTTTCACGTTGCTTTTCATTTTTGAGCGTTGATTTTTTAAATTAATTTTTCGTTGAACTGCATACATACACTCACGCGTTCTTCTCATGGCGGTGGGTAGAAACTACAGCACGCCAGCTCTTACAGTTGATTAATTCACGCTGTGTAAATATTTATTTGTTTTCATAGCATTTAAATATTTTAAGTTTTCTGTGGAGTGAACCGAAAATAGAGTTTGGAATAACATGTTTTGTGGTTTATCGAATTTTGGCTGTTATTTATTGTAAGAGAAAGATGATTAGATAAAATGGTACAGAATCCATAACAGGAGAAAAATTATAGTTCTATTGCACATAGGAATATCTGCGGAAGCATGAATGGGAAGGTATGTACAGACGCCAGCACATCAAGCTACCTGAAACTGTCAAATTTTCCCAATCAACTTCAAACCTTATGCATTAGCAATAAAGTTAAAAATCTATTAAAGAAATTTGACATATTGTAGTAGCTTGATGTGCTGGCATCTGTACATAAATATTTTCAGCTGAAAGACGTCGACTGCTCAAGATATAGACAAGATACTCAATGATGACCATAACACATAGTATGCAACCTAATGTAACAAGCACGAAGCCATGTAATATATTTATAAACCTACAAACAAGACTGTATATTTCAACACATACCTACTCAGCCTATAATGTTCCCACTGCTGGAACACAGGCCTCCTCTCTGTGAGAGGGGGTGGGCCGTAATCTACCACGCGGGCCCAGTGCGGGTTGGTATATTTCAATGTACTCTGCAAAATATGTTTCCAACAAACCGATTCCTACATTCGACAGGGCGTTCAACTAGTTGATCGACCGGTCGTCCAATATGATTCCTATACTGGACAAGGTGATCAGCTAGTTGATCCACCAGTTGCCCAACCAGTCGAGGATCTGAGGTCAGAAACTTATAAGTCTTTGTATATTCAACCACCTAGTACGGAAACCATTGGGCAATAGGAATTTTGCAGCTTATAATAAACGAGCAATCCGCCCCTACTCCGCACGGTTTATAAGACTAGATGAAACATTGAGATTTCTCAGGTGTATGTGATTTGACTATTAATGTATTATACGTATAAATCTTCAGGAATAAATTGTCTAAATGATGGTGAAACCGCATCAAAATCTGTTGAGTTACTCGTATTGAGAATAACAGCGTCGTCACACAGATACCTAGCCGCGAAAAACGACTTCAATTTATAATATACTAGCTGCGCCCCGCGATTTCACCCGCGTAAATGTCGATCCCGTGGGAATATTGGGATAAAAAGTGGCCTATATGTTAATCCAGGGTGTCAGCTACCTCTATACAAAAATTTATCAAAATCGGTCCAACCGTTTGAGCGTGAAGAAGTAACAAACATATAAACACACACACACTCACAAACTTTCGCTTTTATAATATTAGTGTGATGATTTACCTACACAAGCAGCGGGGTAATACATTATCTGTAGGAATGCCTTTCATTTTGACAGTTCAACAACATTCATTGGTTTATTTACTTTGTTGAGCAGTAACAATCCTTTTGAACATATGCAGCAATGGATTAGCAATGTCCTTCAAAATGATTCAGATTATGATTGATAGTGTGTTACGTAACTAGGGTGCTGGTTTTTTTTTTAATTTATCAACTACTTTCTTGATGTCATAACTATTACTATGACAATTTTACTTTTTACAATATTTTTTTTACTTTTTATTAACCTCGCCTGTATAAATATAATTATCGCTATCGGAAAATAATAATTAGCCCAATGTAAAGTTTTTAAAAGCTTTTATCTACACCCATGCTATAAATCCTCTATAAAAGTTTCTGAAACAGTTAGCTTATTGCCAACATTAAAACAACCAGTGTCATAGTAACCATAATATCATCCAAACGAGTGTTATAATTTTGTACTAAACATTATGCAACTCCTATTCAAAAAACGAATATTGTCATGCACGCGCGTTTCACTACCACAGCGTCGTAATTAAAAAAAAAGAGCAAAGGTTAATAGAGTTCTGTGATTTGAACTCACGTCGTATCCCGCCGGCCGCCATTTTTGTTCGATATTAGTATTGCAAAAAACAGTTTCAGAACCTTTTATAGAGGATCATGTCATAGGTGTAGATAAAGTCTTGTATGCAACTGTACATAATTAGGTATTAAAACAGTTGCATAAATGTTTCACTATTTGGCATGGATGTCAACGACGACGACGGCTTTGTTGACAGTGTGCGCGCCATCATTGATTTGGTAGTTAGGTTAGTCTATGGTTTTTTTTTTTAAATATTTTAATGACCTGGTTGCTGGGACCTTTTAACCATATCTATGGAATAAAATCTTGACCTAGTCACAGATAATATAATACTACGACCTAGTCTATCAACAGCCTTAGAAAAAAACTCAATCAATTTTAGAAACTTTGTTTTAATATATTAACAGAACATTATAACTGCCTCGTTACGATAACTTGAAGGTGGACTTCAGCTATTAAACCGCTGCATGCCGAGCAAACTATGGAATAATATACCTTAAAGCAATAATAAATAGTTCAGTTTCCAATGCGCCTTAATTGTAACAAGGGATTTCCAATAACTTTCATCAATTTGGGATAAACTTAATTGTCTTAGTTTCGAAGTTCAATATTGTTGGTTGCGATTTGGTATTTTATTATTGGATATTGCATATTTGACGTAAATTGTGCATTGATGGAATAATATTGTATTCCCCTTGTATTTTCTTATGACAGTCCATTGGCGGACTTGAGATCACTTTTTTTCTTCGCGAAGAATTGCTGTTAAAGCCGAGTTTTATCGAATTGGCATCCAGATTGTTTTTCTTTCCCCGCCTCAATTTTGTGCTCCAGGACTATTTAAAACCTTTTAAGTTAAGTAGTACTATTTAACCGACTTCAAAAAAAGGTTCTCAATTATGTTTGTTACCTCAGAACTCCGTCATTAATTATAAACCGTTTGTAAACATCTTGTTTTGCAACAACTAAATGAACTTGCATCTTTCATATTTTTGACTGACAGATTTCCAACTTACTATACCCTTGTCAATTAAAGTTAATGATTGATTTCTTTTAAGTGACGTCTCTATGTGCGGCAGTTAGATTCGTTTAAAGCCATTTTTTTCTGATGCACACTTGTTCTTCCAGCTCACTTTAGACATTTTCAGAATAGTCGACATTGGCTTTGCTTGCCATTTATTAAAAATAGAATAGAATCTAAATATCGAATAGTGTCTCTAAACAGTAATGCTATTCTGAAAAAATCTCATCGTGAAAACTTAGGTGAAGTGACCTTAAAGTGAGCTGTCAATAGTGTCAATCCATAGCATCGGGTGGAATGACAGCTCACTTTAACCTCACTTCACCTAAGTTATCACGGTGATCTTTTTACAGAATAGCACCGCTGGTAAGACTATATTTATATTTATAAAGATTTCCATGGCAAACAAAATGGTGGCGGCACTTCATTTCTTTTTAAGACTTATGTACACGATATTTCATGTTACAACGTTTGCCGCATTTAAATTCTATACGTATAGTATAAATGAAATGCTGTTCGTTGCTAAGCGTATCATTCGAGAACCGCTGGACCAATTTGTCTATTTTTGGTTATAAGGGGACTACATGACCTAAAGCGCGGTCACTGTCGGACTGCATAGAAAAGAAAGAGAAGCGCGATGACACAACGGTGGTAATTTATTGCAAAATATGAAGCAATTATCTATTTACAAAAAATCATTTTTTTGGACTAAAAACTTAAAACACTAGTGCTTTAGTATTTTGCTTGTAGAATCCGCCCCTAAGACGACCCACTGACCATAATCTGACAAAAAAATCAGAATGATTGTATGAATATTAGTATGGTTTTTATTGTAAAAAGAAAGTTTTTAGAGGTATATTCATGATATTTTTCTATCGTATCAAATTAGTTGTATTATGTTTTCCACCCACTATCTACCTAGCATATAATATCCTGAAGAATATCATATATTTTTCTGATTTTGTTTACTGTAGTCGATCATATACTTTTAGTGCTTCTAAAACTTGCGTTTTTTTGTATTTAGGTCTTGTAAGGCTGTAATCCCGTTAGATAGTCCATAATAGTCCGAAAATTTTAAAAGTTGCCGAGAAATCTGAAAGTGCATTTTCAATGGGAATTTGTACAGAACCAATTCTGTCGGATCAGATACTTTTTAATAGACTACATTGCAAATGAAGGAGAGCCAGTTGTCTTTTCCGTTTGGTTCCGGGAGGGACCACGGACAATTTAAGGTGAATGCGCAGTGGTAGACCGCGAAATTCAAATTTTCTTACGTTTTTTGCAATTAGCAGGTCAGTATCAGGTTGTATCATGATCAAAATACGATTCGCGACTATAATAGATATGTATTTACAGAACTATAGTTAGATTTGTTCCCTAAGAAATTTTCCATAAGAAAAATCTAACTTAGAAAGATGTATGAATGATTATAATTCTGTAAATACGTATCTGTTATAGTCGCAACTCATATTTTGATGAAGATACAACCTAACACTGAGCTGAAAATTGCAAAAAACGTAAGAAAAATTGAATTTCGCGGGCTAAAACTGCGCATTCACCTTAAGGTAAATATATTTTAGTTCATTTTGGTACCAAATTCAGACTGCAAGAAGTCTCTTTGATGAGATTAAAAAAAAAACGCAAATCTCCGACCTCCGACTAGTAAATAGTTATCTGTGACGTTATAGCACTAGTGCAGTAACGTAAAGTAAAAAGCACGCGTTTTTAATACACTGCATTATAGACCTAAAAGCGGTTCACTAAGAGCCACTTTACGAGCAAGTTGAAAATAAAATAATAAGTAAATCATGATGCATTTATAACAGTAATTGATCCTATTATGTTCAAAGGAGATATAGTGATATATAGTATTTTCTCAATTCTCTTGAGATCGGCGTAGTCTTCCCCTTTATACATATCCATAAGCCTCAGTAGCCATTTTTTTGATAGGTATACGATCTTCATACAATTCGTCCATCTTGTTTTTGCCTCTTTCCACCAACATTCATACACAACCACAAAAATATGATTCTACAAAACACTCCATCATGCAATCAAATAAAGAGCCTTCTTAAGTTCAGCCAAAAGTGTCTTCCGATCCCTCACAGTCGAGCATCGCAGAAATGTTTCTATTTTTTAAATATTAATCTGTGCAGCAGAGTGTATTATTTCATCTACAGACGTCCTCATTTGTAACTGTCTTCTGAACATCCATAATAAATGAAGTCAATTCTTTGAGAGTAAACGGCATGCACTATAGATACATTTTGTTAAGTCGCGGTCTAGGGCACTCACATTTTTGCAGTGAAAATGTGCCGTATTTTATGGTCGTGATTTTATTTTTGACCGGCTTTGATTTGTTTTTTTTATTCCTAGATTTGATGTGCGGAACGGAATTTTTAATGGAATGATGAATAACTTTTGACGAGTACCTATACGTCGTAGATAATGATTAGTTCAATCTTTAAAGACGAAAATTATAAGATATAAAAAAGTAATTTATTGAAACTAGGCTGAGAATCTGCACTTTTTGCAGCCCAAAACGCCCACCCTTCACCACTTCCTAGTGCTTCAGCTGGGAAGAAGTGGCGCAATAAACTCCCCAGCAGCACAGCTGTCTGTTCAGTTAAAAGAAGTTGATTCTATACAATACTAAGCAATTAACATTACGAAACACAACACATTAATTTAAATTATTTACCATATTATGTCAGCAGCACTCGAAAACATACTAATAAAGAATATAAGCCGGGTTTTTATAATAACAAATGACAACCAATAGAACACATCGATTTGAAAACGGACCAACAATGTTAATGTAGCTGGTCAAACGTTTTTTAAATCACTATTCAGAACGTGTTAACCTCAATCAGAAACTAACCAATTAGTGCAGTATGAGTGGTCGATTTATTAATACCATCGCGTTACTGGCGCGGGCGTTCAATTCAAATGGTATTACATTTCTATATATCAGCTGCAAATCTCGTAGACGTTGATTGATTGACTCCATTGTATAAAAAATAATCAAATTTGACAACAGCTTCTTTTAGAAATTAAGTAACAAGTTTAGACACATTAAAAAACATAAAAAACTTAACACAACAGCAACAGCCAACCGTAAAAGTGTTTTTACTAAAAATAACGTGTGATGACAAAGTCAAAAAACCAAAATTAAACATTAGTTTTGTGACTTTGTCATCATACTTTTCTCTTTTCTTAAGGCGAGAGGGTGAAAAAACATCAGCGGTGCTATTCTGTAAAAAGATCACCGTGATAACTTAGGTGAAGTGAGCTACAAGTGAGCTGTCATTCCACCTGATGCTAGGGTTTGACACTATTGACAGCTCACTTTAAACTCACTTCACTTAAGTTTTCACGGTGAGATTTTTACAGAATAGCACTACAGGGGTTGCAGGTCAGTGTTAGGTTGTATGATGTTGATCTAACTATGATTCGCGGCGTAACAAATGTTTTTTTATAGAATTATAATTCTAATTTAGAGAATTGTATTGATGATTTTTATGATTATAATCATCAATACAACTCTTTAAGTTCAAATTACCCATTGATGTATAAAAAAGGGAAGATATGTTACGCGCTCCTCGACGTGGACCGCATACACTGTGGGCACGGATACAATCGAACTTAGTCACAATCGCATCAGGTGTTTGTGTAGCACGTTAAGGACAATTACCGTAATCATCTAAATAAGCAGCAACAATGTCTTCCTGTGTTTTTAAAATGTGCACAAATAGTTCAAAAACCAAAAACAAGTTCCACGGGATTACTTTTCACTCGTAAATACAGCCAAAAATGTTAACTTTTTGAAAATTATAATAATATTGAATGTTTGCTTCGACATATTTCATTCATCATCGTAAACATTCGGCCAACATTCGGCGGCTAACGTGATTTCGTTTGCACAACAGCATCTCTGTCCTTGTCTATGTCAGCGCAAGCGGCAATACCCGAATCTTAGTTTGTTTCTGAGTTGTTATGGGTACGTAACAGTGACAATTATTGCTATCTTGTTCCCACTACAGCCCACGTAATATGTCTCTCTATTTCGGTTGTTGAGCACACGACGCACGACATAGGGAAGTGTAGTTGTGTGGGTGTGTTTACATGGAAATATTACTAGTCCATTTAATGTTTACGTGACGTTAGAAAGTGGCCTATCTTCCCTAATTTATACATCAATGATACTATCCTATTCAATGATTATTTCATAAAGTAGTAGTAGTTTCCGGGGATTTGTATTGCTTATTCTAATTACTATAATTCTGTAAAGCTATATTTGTTACGACCGCAGATCATATTTTGATCAACATTCAACCTGACACTGACCTGAAAATTGCAAAAAGCGCAAGAAAAATTGAATTTCGCATTTAGCGCATCTCCCTTAACAGTATGAACTGCATACACAGCTTTATACATCAACACTGCATGCATTATTCCCATCCATAAACATACCCTGTTTATTTTTAATTATGGCTCAATGCCAGTCTGAATATAATTAAATTCTAATGGCGGTACTCTGACCGCGCCCGTATTTACGCGAATGCATTCAAATTCATCTGTGCTAATACTGCTAATATATTTCGTGTATTCAACCCAACGAGCCAGGCTATGAATATGTGCAACGTATCACGCAGTTTACATGATATGATTTTTGAACGTTCTATTACTTTGAGGACGTTTTGTTTGCACGGTCAGCGACAATCGTCGTTTGGTGCACGACAATATCCTAATCCTAACTTTTAATACTATAAATGCGAAAATAAGTTTGTTTATAAATAAACAAACTAACTTTCGCATTTATAATATTGAAAGTTTGAATATGTGCAACGTATCCCGCAGTTTACATGATATGATTTTTGAACGTTCTATTACTTTGAGGACGTTTTGTTTGCACGGTCAGCGACAATCGTCGTTTGGTGCACGTCAATATCCTAATCCTAATTTTAAAATAGTTTTTTATTCTATTTATTTTTTTATATAAGATGGATTTATAGATTATTTTCTATTTTGTGAATTTGACCACGTTGTAGGCCTAGTAGACTGTAGATTTGTTGACCATTTTCTATTTTGTTAAGTACGTGGCACTTGTTGACAGGCCTACACTGTTCTGTTTTCCTTCAAGCGCCTCTCTTGGTTTGAACCTACGCCGTTACCACTTGGCCGGCACTGCTCTAATCCTAACTCTATTTTTTTCCCGTTATATTGTACCACTGCTGGGCAAAGGGCTCCCCCATTTTCTTGTGCTCTGCCTTCTCCGTCCAGTCGATTAGGAACGAGTCTAAATCGTCACGCCAGCGTTTCTTAGACCTGCCTCGGTGACGACGCCTAGTTAATGCGAAAATGGGTTTGTTTGTTACGCTTTCACGCTAAAACGGCTGAACGGATTATGATGAAATTGGCACATGGGTAGACCATGACCTGGGATAGGACTTTAGGACATAGTAAACTTTTTATACCGGTAGTACGTTTCCGTGGGATAATTTTCGACCTCTACGAGAGCAAAGCTGCGAGCAAAACATAGTTTACAAGAGCGCATATAAAGTCCTCTACAGTCCAGCTATCATAAATTCCAGTGCTGCAGTCCGCGTGATATTGACTCAGAGTTGTGACTTTGATCTTGAGCCTTCAATATCGATCTTAGAGATAATGTAAACGGCGGAATTAGGTCAGCTTCATGGTAGCGGATTCTAGATTTATAATGTACTAGCAGCGCCCCGCGGTTTCACCCGCATAAGTGTCGGTGCCGTGGGAATATCGGAATATCGGTATATTCCTATGTGTGAATTCTGGTTATAAGCTATCTGTGTGCCAAATTTCATCCAAATCCATTTAGTAGTTTTTGCGTGAAAGAGTAACAGACATCCATCCATCCATCCTCACAAACTTTCGCGTGATAATATTAGTAGGATATTATGGATAAGATGTTTTCTTAAGTATGTCAAAAATGTTCCGCTTTTCGTTTAGTGTCTTATTGCTTTTGTTCAGTTTTTGTTTTTGGTCAAAATCAAAATATTTTATTTCACATAAACCTACATGGGCACTTATGAAACGTCAGAAGCTAGGTGCACGGTTCCAATTGGTCGTTTCCTATGGAGCAGAGCCGGCAAGAAACTCTACTCTTTTAAAAATAACTGGCTTTTACAATGTTTTCAAATGACAGTAGATATGGGAGGACAGCGTTGGCCTGTTAAATAGAACCAGGCACTTGATAAAGTAAAAAATGGTCTACAGATCTAAAGTCTATAAGGCCTACAACTCACATTTACAAAATATAAAAGAATCTATCAAAAAACAAAACTAATTGGATATCTAAACATTTATATTAAGAAAAAACAAAGTGTAGTGAAATGTGTGTTACTGCACACTGCTGCTCTGGGTTCCGTGCCTCAAAAGGAAAAACGGAACCCCTTTACAATCACTTCGTTGTCCGTCCGTGTGTCTGCAAGTCTTTAAAGACTCTTTTTTCTCAGGAACGCGTGATGGTATCACGTTGGTTCAACGCAACAAAAAAACACGGCCATTTATACGATATATTTTGATTTTCATGAAATTTGGCAAGAAGTGAGGTCTCACAGCAAAAGTAAAGGAAAACGTCCGAAGATCGCTAATTTGTAGTTCTATTTTTTTTTTGTGATTACAATCTTACAATAAAATTGCAGTTAGAGAATTGACCGTAACTTATATCGATGTATGGAAGAACATGTTTTTCAACTACACTGTTGTTGTGTAGGGTGAGATTGTGGAACTACGTCACGAACCATGCTCCACCTCCTATCCTGCCCTCTGTGTCCCAAAACATGCAGTCAAAGTGACCTCTGCGTTGCTAACGACAACGCTGTGGAAGTGGCAAAGTTTTGGGAAAACAAGATTTAAAAGCGACACGAAGAGGAAAGACTACATTGTTAAGTTTTTTTTTTTTAATAATTGCCGATGTAGGTCACACGGCTGCCAAGCTAAAATGGAACTGGGCTGGTCACATCTGTCGCATGCCGGAGGAGCAATGGGCTAAAAAGCAAACACACAATGGGTCCCAAACAGCAGCAAACGGCAACGCGGCAGGCCCAGAATGAGATGGCGGGACGAACTCGACTCTTTCCACAAGGATTGGCGTGTAACAGCACTGGATAGAGATAAGTGGAATAATAATCTCATCCCAACTATGGAACCCTTCATTGTGCGAGGTCCAACACGCACTTAGCCGGCTTTTATTCTTCTCTGAATGAAAGTATCCCGCTGAGTGTATTTCGAATACACACAAAGGTAAAATATTAAACTATTCGAACGTCGAAGATGCTATCTAAGCTCTTTGTGATCAGAATCGTGCCCTATGTTCTCGAAAGCCATTGGACTTGGCTACAAACAACTGCTTCGTTGTCAACGCAATTGAATTTGTATCCGACCACAAATAGCATCGTCCTACTATTCATATACCTACAGAGACTTTCTCACCGTGTTTAGAGAAGACTCAAATGGAAATTGAACGCGATCTCGTCATCTCCGGGTGAGGCACGCGTCAAGCCCATGCTCGGTGGAAGCGCCAACAAAGCGGGAATTGTTGACATCGATTTTCTATTAGAACGCTTCACCCCACTTTCGAATTGTAGATGGAGTTCAACTCGCCAAGGTTTACTCTTAACAAAACATAATAAACCTTAACTTAACGAAAGCAGAACTCAAATTTCAATGACAGCTTGCTGTGATACTTTTCTGTATTGGAATTTGAGTTCTAAGTTGCGTTAGTGAAGGTTTATTGTAATTTGAGAGGTCGCGTCGCGTCGGTTCGCACCCCATCACGTTCCCTCGTAATACCGGCGTCCGCAAACTGTGTTAGTAAAAGGCACACATTCAGCTCACGCCCGAGGGATCACGGGAGCCGCCGCGACGCCAATATAATATTTAATGCGTCGAGGAAAAATGCAACTAATGAATGAGTTTGACTTTGATAGAGAATTTGTTATACTCCCAGGTCTGTAGTTGGTGTTTTAAACGCGCCTAAAGAAGTTTTCACTTCAAAAAATAAAATACTTTAAATTATATAACGTAATTTTATAATGTTCGTATTCTTCTCAGCAAACCCTTTCATTTGATACCCATTATCGTGGGAGTGAAAAAAAAACCAGTCCGCCATCTGTAGGAGTTGGCACCGATGAAAAGTGTGCATATATCTTATTTTTCCTATAAGTGGAACTACTGAATACTTCCCACTAGTTCCAAACACGGAACTAGTGCGTTGCAGTAGTTCCATGTGGAACTAGCTACATGGAAATACTGGGAATAAAGGTTTAAGACTAACGCACACTGTTCGGTTTTTAAAACGATGAAAGGGAAACCATTTTGAATACAATATGTCTTGTGTCACGGCATTGCTTGAATAAAGGGCTCATTTACACAGCGGGCCTTGTCAAAATACCAGCGCTGCGGTAACTTATTTCTTTTTTTAAATATCGCAGTATTATAAGAGCTTTTTTGGCTTAGCACAGGGCCCTTTACTATTTTATTTTAATGTTAATTTCGCTAGTTTTAAATGCTCCTTTTTCTACTATTTGTGTTTCTTGTACGTGTTCCAAATGAAATATTATTCTTTATTACTTTCTTTTATTGATTGATTGATTACAAATGCAAACCAAACTAAGTGTTTTTTATCTCAGCTGCCACCAAAAACACGGATTCAATAAACTCCAAATAAGAATAGGGTCTATCTACAAAATACATTTAAAAAATATCATATTTTGTATGACACTATCTGCTGCATAAGAGGGGTTTGTGGCTAAGTAATAACAGCCGCACAGGTCGATCGATCAGGTTATGCTACGTTTGTCGCGGTTAGTCCGTGGATGGGTGACCATCTTCACATACCAAGACCCCTCCGTGCCTCGGAAAGCACGTTAAGCTAGGCAGGCTAGGCAAATGATGACTATCTGCTGCATAAATTAACCGAAACTCATTCAAAGGTGGTGAAACAATTCATACCTGAATAAATACGCCCATCTCAACATTTTGCCTTACATTCGGAATCGAAGCAAAACAAACGTGTAAACGAACGAATCAAAAGTGAAAAATAAATTCATAAGTGCACCGATCCAACGATGTTTGATCTCTCGTCTAATGAATGGAGCAGATGAACGTCCATTCCAATGTAACTAAAAATTACTTTCACTTTAATTTACCATTCACTCGAGTGTGTTTGATACAGGTTTAAAATTTCAGTTTGTCGCAGTAAAACATCGACCACAAAGCAAAAAAACACTAGCTTCCCCCGGAAAAAAGTACAAAAAACGTGTTTATTTTTTGTTTTTGAAAAGTCTTATACGAAAATGTGTTTTATTTTTGAACAGTCATAAACAAAAACGTTCAGTCGATCAACCAGTCCTCGCTGTTCTATGGTTTACTCTATGGCATGGAATGTCGATAGTTTTGACAGCTGAGGGCGGCCGTCCGTCGAAAGCAAATGTTACATTGAACCCTACCGATTCGGTTCAGAAATAAACTTTTGTAAATGGACGGTTCGATTGAAAAAGGCTGCTTTTACGGGTTCATTTTTTTTAAGTTTTAGATTAATTAGTATTATGCTTAGCGTTCAGTTAACATGATCAAAAATGAACGTTGACGTTACCATTCTGACACACATTCAAAAATGATTGGACTATTTCAATGCCCCTACACAAGAAAACTAGTATTTTCAATTTACGACCCATCCGATTGTTGTGCGCGCGCGTCAACACGTACTTACGGTGTGCTTGTCGATAAAAATCTGTGTAGTTAGCTAAAGTTTCCTCCCGCCTTAAAATTATATACTATCGCGTAGCTCAGTGGATAAGCTATCCAGGGAGTGCCTCAAATCAGCTATACCACGAGTCATCGCCTCATAAACAGAGTTTGAAGAAAAATCGGTTGCAAAATTTTAAAAACAATCACTGCGTAGTGTGTGAGTCATCGGAGCGCCGATCAGCTGTGCGACGCGACGCACCGAGGTCAACGACCGTTCACTCGTACGTGCTATCTTTCAAGGACGACTACATCGGCGCTGCATTGATCGGCTGTCGTTCGGGTTCACGAACGTCTACGAACACCCACGAAGACTTACGAAGACGTACCTAAACACCGCGTCGCTGCGCTTGCGCACGGATTAACAACATCACGCAGGTACGGACTTTAACCAGTAGTTAAGCGTTGATTTATAAGCTGTCAACATCGATGCCCAATATGGAACGCACTCCACCGAATTCTGGACACTCTCAGTCTGTTCCTGATATTGCTTCAGCTTCCAGTAGCAGTGAGGCTAGCATGAATGTTACCGTTAGAAGTAAGCGACAACGTATCGACGACTCGCCGCTGGACAGACAGGTGATGCATTCCCCTTGCGCCTGCAGTGACTTAAAGGAGGTACTCATGCAGCTACTGAACTCATGGAAGACTGACTATGACCGTAGGATGTCTATGTGGAAAGCTGAGCATGATGCAATCCTCTCTATGCTGGTTAAGGATGTTAATGAACTCAAAAATCAGTGCGCGGGAATTCAAATCTCCGCCTCTGAGCTCCAAATTGGCATGAACGCCCTTAATATGAATCTCGAGAGAGCAAAACTCATGGAGTCGAATCTAGACAAACAACACGAGGATATCCTTGAACTCGCCTCTCGATCTGGCCTAGACACTACTAACAGCCCTATGAGCCTTCCACTAAATGAGAGGGACAGTCTTGTAACGATGGCTTCCGTTGGGGAGAAAGCTTTGGATCAGGAAACTTGTCAGCAAAACTGGCGAGTGACAGCTGCCACCCGGCAGCGGCAAGTGACTAAATCTCAAGTCTCGTTGCCAGTGTTAGCTGCTCCTGCGGTAGCAACTGCAAATAGTTCTATGGGTGATAAAGATGGGAACGGGCAGACGAATGATAATGGTTGGGTTGAAGTTCGACACAGGCGCTCGCGTCGCTCGATTGGTAGTGTATTGCGGGGGACAGCCGCACCTGGCACCACTAAGTTAGAGGCTTCAGAACGATGGAGATACCTGCACCTCTTCTATGTCAAGCAGGGCACCACTGACAGCCAGGTACGTGAGCACCTTCTTACCATCTGTGGAACGGATATCTGCACAGTAGAAGCACTGAAATCCCGTGGGAACTATGCATCTTTTAAATTGGGGGTGCCCTCGAAACTTGCGGATCAAGTAACTGCAGCTCAAAATTGGGCGGAGGATATTTGTGTAAAACCGTGGCGCCACAACTTTCGTGCCCGGGGTAGTGAACAAGTATCCCACTAACATTCCTGCCACCAGCCCGCTCATTCTCAGTGATCGTAACAACTGTCTGCGTGTTTTGTACCAAAATGTCCGTGGGCTCAAAACGAAATTACCTACATGGAGATCAAGCTTGTTGCTATCCGAGCATGACCTAGTAGCTGTCACAGAAACAAACTTAGATAATTCCGTGGAAGACTCAGAGTTGTCTGACGGAGGTTGGTGCATCTTACGTAGAGATAGAGTGACACTGGGGGGTGGTGTGTTGCTGGCAGCACGCGATGGTGTTACCATGAGCAGGCAATATGACCTAGAAACGGATTGCGGTGAAGACTTGTGGACTAGGATCCAAATCAATGGCCGAAATATGTATGTGTGTGTTGTCTACATCAAGCCCTCTGCCACTGACGACGACTACATGACTTGGTTTTGTAAGGTTGAGAGCATTATATTAGGTCTTAGTGGAAGAGTCATGATCTTAGGTGACCTTAACTTAAAAAGTGCGTCAGTAAATGTGAACAATTATTACTGCTATTTTGTAAACTTTTGTAATCTGGTAGAGATGAATGAAGTGATGAATATGCGTGGGAGTAAGTTAGATGTTGTGTTGGTTCAGGAGGGTACCGAGGCAAACTGCGAGTACGTCGAAGGCTTGGAGCTGGTCCCTATCGACCTGTATCATCCTCCCTTAGATATTGCCCTAATAATGTCAAAGCACCGGGTTACTGAAATATTATACCCTAGCAACATTGACCAAAGTAGAGACTGGAACTTCAGCAAAGGAGATTACATTCTCTTAACTGATCAAATTCATACCGCCCCTTGGCATGATCTCCTTCGTTGCCGGGATGCACGCTCGGCTACTAGTCAGCTTTATACCATATTCTATGACCTTTTCGATTCATGTATTCCAAAAAAAAAGAGAAAAAAATCTGGCAACAGACGATATCCGGTTTGGTTTACAAGAGATATAATCATTGACACTCAGCGTAAAAATAAATTGCATCACAAATGGAAACTTTCACGTTGTGACCTAATATACGCTCAATTTAGCGCTTTACGTTCAGATTTAAAAACCAGAACTCAAGAGGCCTATAAATCATACTGTGTTACTGTAGGAAACAACATCGGTAGTAATCCACGACAGTTCTGGCACCATGTCTTGAGCCTACGATCGAGGGGTGGGTTCGAGCCAAACGTTGTGCACAACGGTAAAGCTTACTCGGGTGTCAAGGCAGCGGAAGCATTTGCTCAGTACTTTTCTAGCGTTTTCTTGCCTGACTCTCCTGAATTAAACCCAAATAATCTCAGGCCGACCTACTACTCAGGGAATAATATTCCTATTCCCCTTTTAACCCCACAGGACGTAGTCAAAGGTATTGCTAAACTAAAACCTCATAGCTCAATCGGCCCTGACTTCATCCCTGCTTTTATCCTCAAGGGATGCCTTGATATCCTGGCAACTCCTCTCTGCCATATCTTTAACCTAGCCCTTCAGTCCGGTGTATACCCTGAGCAATGGAAAGTCTCGCGCGTCATTCCCATCCCAAAAACCGGTGACAAATCATCTGTAGAGGACCACAGACCCATTGCGGTCCTGCCAACCCTGGCAAAGGTTTTCGAGCACATACTCCACACGTACATTTACAGACGTATGAACGCATTTCTGTCTGATGCCCAGCACGGTTTTCGCCAGGGCCGCTCTGTCAATTCGAATCTGATGACTCATGTCGATTACATTTCTAGGGTTTTGGACAGTGGGGGGCAGGTGGATGTCCTCTATTTTGATTTCCGTAAAGCGTTCGACAGGGTTGACAATGACGTGCTCTTGATGAAATTGGAGGCATCAGGTTTCTCGTCCGAGTTCCTGAATTTCTTCGCAGACTATCTGCGAGGCCGCAGGCAATTTGTTAGGCATGGTTGCTTTGAGTCCGAACCTTATAATACCCGCTCAGGCGTGAGTCAGGGATCCGTGCTTGGTCCATTGCTTTTCCTTATCATGATAAATGATCTTATAAGTAAGGTTAAGTTTGCAAAATGCTTGCTCTACGCTGATGACTTAAAACTATTGGTTCGAATTGATACGGTCGCTGATTGCATACTCCTACAAAGGGACATTGATGCCTTGCATGAGTGGAGCATGGTGAATAAACTCTTTTTTAATTCCACTAAGTGTTACGTTATGACGTATGGTCGAAAACTTCAACCACTCCACTATAACTACAGATTGGGTGGTGAATTAATAGCTCGTGTCACTAAAATAAAGGACCTGGGCGTGACCTTTGACACTGGTCTGACATTTAGAGATCACATCTCCTCTCTTGCCAAGGAGTCTTTTAGGCGCCTGGGTTTTGTTTTGAGAAATGCCCGTGATTTTCACAACCCAAATGTAATCAAGCTTCTGTACACCACTTTGGTTCGTAGTAAACTTGAGGCTGGTGCCTGTATCTGGCATCCCTACACAGCGACTCAAACGTTAACGTTGGAAAAGGTACAAAAAACTTTCTTGAGATTTCTACATAAAAAGGCGTTTCACTTCTTCCCTTTCATGTACCCTACTAATTACCTCCTAGGACTATTGGGCTTCAACTCGTTGGAGGTTAGACGTGGCTTTCAACAGCTCACAGTAGCCTGCAAAACTCTCAGAGGACGCGTCGACAGTCCTGAACTCCACGATCTTTTCTGTCGGCTATTTGTTCCCGACAAATACATCGGGCATCGCCAAAGCCGTCGACACAATCTGTTTGCACCGCCGGCATCTAAAACTGTCGCCAGAGCGGAGTCCCCTGTGTGTCGTACTCTAAGGATGCTTAATGCCCTCCTGGCCACCAATCCTGAATGTGATCTGTTTGCCGATGAATGGAGTAGAATTATGCGGGTATGTCTGATGTTTTGTGAGAAGAAGTATGCTAGGGTGTCCTCTATTATATGTTAGTAGTTGATATTTTATATCTACTATACCTGTTTTTCTTTTATGTTAATTAATGTAATTGGTGTTACCGTTTTAATTAACAATAAACAATAAACGACGCACAGTTCACAAACCAATAGTAAAACGAACTCTCATGTTTGTTCTGTTTTCTTAATCTAGAATAGTTGACTTAGTCTGTGCACTTTCCACTTGCTATGAAGTTGCCCGCAACGCCAGCCAGTATCATTTAAATTGTTGAAATACGCAAAGTGCAACGAGCAACTTTGTGCAACTACAAATGCTATTTATTGCACCATGGATAAAGTTCTTCTCGAGAGGAGTTTCACTTGAAAACTGAGACCAAGATAGCGTTAGTACCATAGAGACTAAGGGCATTTCTCGGATTCGGATCGGATGTAGTGAGAACCCGCTCTTAGTCTTTGGTTAGTCCCGATGTGCCTGGGTTTATTTATTTGTAATTATTTTATAAAGGTACTAGGTTATTTTTGGGGTTTCATAAGACGTTTACAAAAATAAACGTTATATTTATTTTCTATGTATGTAGTACAAAAAAATAAACACAATATTCTTTCAGGAGTATTATTATATCGTAGGAATGTATAAAGAGCATCAATAAAAAAAAAACTCATACATACATTCGGCAAAGTCCAAACGTGAGAAAATATTTTTTTTTTGGTTTTGTGTTACTCAATATTTAGTGCACCAGTGGAAAACCTCAGTGAAAACCACCAGCATGAAATAGAAAACAAACATAAATCACTCCATAACGAACAAAAGCTCGTTAAAAGTTCGCAAAAGGTCGAGCAGACCAAATGCAGGATTCGCGGGTAAACAAAAATATTCTTTAATCTGTGTATCTGAAATTCTGAATATTCATTTTTAAAATTCAAACGGAACTCAAGATCTGTAGTGCATAGGTACTAACTTGATAATTTACCGATTAGGTAAAACATTTCGAAATATAGAATAAATACTCCGAAACAAAGCGTGACAAATTAAAATCATTATCTATACTAATATTATAAAGAGGTAAAGTTTGTGAGGTTGTAGGGGATAATCTTCGTAACTCTTGATCCGATTCCGAAAATTCCTTCACTAATGAGAAGCTACAGTATTCCCGAGTGTCATAGGATATATTTTATAATAAAACAAGACATTTCACGCGGACGAAGTCGCGGGCAGAAGCTAGTTATATATAAAATAGGAAAATCCGGAAAATTATCAATGACCCATATTTAAAATAATATAATCCGGAAAATTTTCAATTCCGTGTTTCTCAGTCTTGTCAAAACTCGCTCGAGTATTGCTTAAGTCAGCGTCGAGCGACAAAATCCAAAATGGCCACGCTGACCGCTGCTCCAGATAAAAGACTTAATTGTTTGAGAAAATCATGAATGAAATGGAATATACTGGGCCTGGCGTTCTTATTGAAAACTGAATTGAATTTAATTCCACTTCAATCTTGAAGATGGGATATGACTAAAGTGATGAGTGAGATTAAAGTGAAGAATGGAGTACTATGAAAATTTGTACAACCAGATGAGTTCCTTCTACAAAGTTGTCATCGCCACACCACTGCCGATGTTAGGCAGCAAAGTTAATGAAAAAAAAAACAGTTTTACTAAGAATTTATATTTTAAATGGTGCACTGACAGCAGCGTTGCCAGACTTCCCGATTTTGGCGGGACGTCCGGCTTTTTAGCCTAAAATTAAATTTCCCGAGCGGGACTAGCTCAGTCCCGGTTTTTGGGGGATAGAAAAATAAATAAGTTATTCGTAAGTGTATATATTACTTATTTATCATCATTCTCCTGCCCTTATCACAATTTATTTGTGGTCGGCGCAACATGTCTTTTTAGTCCATACTTCACTATTAGTCGTCATCTCGGTAATCACCCCATAACATTCCCTTTTGTATTAATTATTTATATAATATTATATTCGCCTGCCTTGCAGGGTAAACCAGACAGTTATTGTTATTTGAATAGTAAAGTAACATATTTTCATTAAATTACATTTTCTACGACTATCTATCATCATTGTAAACTTAATTTGAAACTCAAATAAAATAGTACATAACATAACATAATCAGCCTATAATGTTCCCACTGCTGGGACACAGGCCTCCTCTTTGTGAGAGGGAGTGGGCCGTAATCCACCACGCAGGCCCAGTGCGGGTTGGTAGATGTCACATGTCTCCGAATTTTTGGTTCTAGGGCATGCCGGTTTCCTCACGATGTTTTCCTTCACCGTTTTGAGAGCAGTGTTGATGAAATAGTAAGAAGTAAAAAACATTTTCACAAAAAAAAAACAACCGACTTCCAAAAAAAACACTACAAAGTGAAAAATAACTTTAATTTCCAAACATCGAAAACACAAACCCAACGACACCGACTTTCGAAATTAAAGTTATTTTTCACTTTGTAGTGTCTTTTTTGGAAGTTGATCGTTTCTTTTTTTGTAAAAATGTTTTTTATCACCAGTAATATTGGTTTAAAAACCAAACTGCTGAACCGATTTTGATGTAATTTCTATGGGACAAATCTGAAAGTATAATTATCCTTTCAAATAAAAATTTTGCAAATCAGCTTGTAAATAACGGAGTTCTGAGGTAACAAACATAAAAAAATTCAACCAAATTGAAAACCTCCTCCTTTTTTGAAGTCGGTTAAAAATAAGTAATCTACAGTGCCGCCGCCGAGAGAACGCGTTCTTGACATCGGTCAGTTTCATACAAACAAATACGTGTTTTGCGAATTTGATCTTTATTAGCTAGGTACTAGAATTGTCGCAATGATATGTATAAGGAACGCATTCTCTCGACGGTCGGACAATTAATTACGTTTTGTTCTTTTGTCCCGCTTTCGATGAAAGAATCCCGCTTTTTATACTCAAAGGGTTTCAAAATTCTACTTTGCCGGAAAAAAATCTGGCAACGCTAACTGACAGCTCGGTAGTTCGGCAGATAGCAGACAACTGACCTTTAAAGTGAAAAACTAATTAACATTTGTTATTCAAACTGACCTTTCAATTTCCAGTCAAGTTCAAGTCTAAAGCGAGACTTTTTAATGTGATGCCTGACATACAAATGGGTTCATGATCAAAGAGTTATCTAGTATTCATAGAATGTATCAGGATTTGTAAAGTGTGTATAATATAAAAACTCATGCGTGGAAAATAATTATGTTGAATTTATTACTTTTATAAAATTACAAAAGTATAAAAGAAAAATGGACTTGCCTGTTGGAAGCAAGAATGCAGAGAGAGAGTGTTGCTCGACATAAAAAATGTTAAGCTTAATCACAGTGTTGCAACTTAATAAATGACTTGGTAATCGATTACAATTAAACTTACTAAAATGACAAATAAAATTAAGTTTATAATATTTATGTTGAATTTACTTTAACAGTGTGTGTTTGGTAATCACTAATCAGCTATAAGAAAGGGTTAGATTTTAAAAGGCTTCAATCTCATGAATAATGGCCATGACAAGTACAGTACGCAAATCGAGCTTTAGAAAGAAACTGCCACACGAGTAGGTATAAGAGACAGACACGAGGCTCTACAAAATAGCCGTACACGAGACGAAACTATGGCATATTCTGTACAAGCAGAAATAGTCTGAAATAAGTTTCAGACTATTTCTGCTTGTACAGAACATGCCATAGTTTCCTATCCAAAGGTTGTCTTTTAAAGACAACCTTTGGATAGGTTAAGGGAGAAGGAGAGACAATACTGCACGGAGTCTGTGGTAGTACATAAACAGTAAATACATATATATACATCATCATCTGCCTAGCCTTTTCCCAACTATGTTGGGGTCGGCTTCTAGTCTAACTGGATGCAACTGAGTGCCAGTATTTTACATGGAGCGACTGCCTATCTGACCTCCACAAGCCAGTTACTGGGTAATACGATACCCCTTGGTAGGACTGGTTGTCAGACTTTCGGGCTTCTGACTACCCGTAACGACTGTCAAAGATCCACGAATGACAGCCGGGACCAAAGGTTTAACGTGCTTTCCGAGGCACGGAGGGGTCTTGGTATAAAAAGATGGTCGCCCGTCCACAGACCAACCACGGCAAGCGTAGTTTAACCTGATCGATCGACCTGTGCAGCTGTGATTATTTAGCCACAAACCCCTAAAACATAATTATACTTATCTATATAATTATCCTACTATAATCACACTTCACACTAATATTATAAAGGCGAAAGTTAGTGAGTGTGTGTGTATTTATATGTTTGTTACTTCTTCACGCTCAAACGGCTGGACAAATTTTGATAAAATTTTGGATGGAGGTAACTCATGACACCCACGGATATTCCCACAGGATCGACATTTATGCTGGTGAAACCGCAGGGCGTAGCTAGTATAATAATAATCATGAAACAAGTGCAAAAGCCCATAAATGCAAAACTGAAACATGACTAGCGTTGCATGTGGTAAAGTACTTATAAGAAAGCAATCTCTTCTCCGGGCAATACGGTGCCTCATCTTTTCCCGACAAAGTATGTTCGGTTGATCATACTAAACGTTCTTTAGCTCGAGTCGTATTTCTAAAGAATGAGTACAGAAAAGATTTAAGGCTTCAAAACTTACGCTACATAATTTTGTCAGAATAATTTTGTATTTCTTGACTTCAGTTATATGAAGTGAAGAGGGGGCTAAGTAATAACAGGCGCGGGTCGATCGATCCGGTTAAGCTACGCTTGACGAGGTTGGTCCATAGATGGGTAACCATTTTTTATACCAAGACCCCTCCGTGCCTCGGAAAGTACGTTAAGCCGTAGGTCCCGGCTGTCATTCGTGGATCTTTGGCAGTCGTTACGGTTCATCAGAACCCCAAAAGTCTGAAAACCAGTCTTACCAAGGGGTATAATTAATTACCCAGTAGCTGGGTTGTGGAGGTCACAGAGGCAGTCGTATCACGTAAAATACTGGTACTTAGCTGCACCCGGTTAGACTGGAAGCCGAGCTCAACATAGTTAGGGAAAGGCTAAGCATAATGATATGAACTATATGATATGAATCCGTGCAACAATTCGGCCCTAAAAACTGCTGAGAAAGCTGAAAGGAGACAAAACTGTATTCAAAACGACACAATTGCATTCTAATGGGTGCTTAAAAACACACCCAGACACCTCGAGACATTTAGACAGAGACTAGCAAACGAAGTTGTAAATGAAAGTTAAAATAATATCATAATAACCCAGTATTTCTAAGGCTCACGACAACCGGCCTATTCCGTATTCTGGGTCTCCGGAATACTGACGGAGACTGCAATAGTACGGCGACTATAAATACCACGCCCATAATAAGCTCGGCAGATGAATCGCCATTCAGATATAAAAAAACATAACCTTGAGCTTAGTTTGTACAAGGAATACGGACACGATTCCATTTTTAAACAGACAGAAAAAATATGCCCGTTCAGTCGCAGAATTTACCTTTCGCAAAATGAATTTAAAAAAAAGGAAGAGGTTCTCAATTCGGTTGTATTATTTTTTTTTAAATGTTAGTTACCTCAGTACGCCGACATTTATAAACCGATTTGGCTTTTTTATTTAAAAGGATATACTTCCAGATTGATTCCATTGTCATCAGGTCAGGATCTGATGATCCGTGTTTCTACATTCGTCGGAATATTTTTTATTATTCTTTACGACCGACGTCCACCAATTTCAATGATTCTTTCGGTGGCAAAAAAATAATGTAACAAAACTGTCAGAGTCACCGACTTCCGAAACTAAAGTTATTTTGCATTTCGTAGTGTTTTATAATATTAATTAGGTCTTGTGCCAAAAACTTGTACAATATGGGGCTATCTTTAATCTGAGTTTGAGCCTTCGACCCAGTTTTTGTATTTCGAGTGACGTAAAATCTTTAATCCGATGTCCGAAGAGACGGGGAGGACTTGATAATCCTCAAATCCGGAAACTTGCTTTATTTCCGAGAGGGCGACCAGCAGTCCCAAGGTGGTGTCGGGTTTATCGTCCATAAGTCCCTTGTGAGCAACGAGAGCGATCGAGAGTGTGTCGACCAGGGTGGCGTACCTTATACTCAGAATATCCGAAAGGTATTCGCTGAAGGTCATACAGGTTTACGCCCCGATCTCGTCACGCTCCGACGATGAGGTGGAGACTATGTATGAGGATATTTCCAGAGCCATGCATGGCTCTAAAACTCACTTTACCGTTGCCATGGGTGACTTTAACGCGAAACTGGGTAAACAAAACGATGATGAGCTGCAAGTTGGGCAATTTGGAGTTGGACGCCGGAACCCCCGGAGCTACCTACTGGCCAGTTTTATGCAGAAGGAAGGCCTCTTTATGACGAATTCCTCCTTCAGGAAACGTGAGTACAGAAAGGGGACCTAGCAGAGCTCGGATGGTACAACTAAAAATGAGATTGACTTCATTATGTCGACGAAGAATCAAGTATTCAATGCTGTCTCTGTGACCATTGCGGTGAAAACCGGAAGTGATCACCGCATGGTAATAGGCACATTGAACTTAAATATCAAGGTGGAAAGATCTCGACTGATGAAGTCTACGCTCCGCCCAGCACCGATCCAAGTCCAAAACCCCGAGAGCTTTCAGCTCGAACTTCAGAATCGTTTCGAGTGCCTAGGGAGCTCCGTGGACGATTATAACGATGGGTTCGTGGAAACTGTCCATAAGTCCACAATGGGCCTTATTAGAAGGCTAAAAGTCACCCAAAGGCAATGGGGAGGGCTATGCTTGGAGTATCCCTGCGTGATGGAATCAGAAATGAGGAGATCCGCAGGAGAACCAAGGTAACCGACATAGCCCGAAGATTTGCCAAACATAAGTGGCAGTGGGCAGGGCACATTGCTCCCAGAACAGATGGCCGAAAGGTTCTGGAGCGGCGACCGCGTACCGGAAGATGTAGCGTTGGAAGGCCTTCCTCAAGGTGGACCGACGACCTTGTGAAGGCCGCAGGAACCCGTTGGATGCGAGAAGCACAAAACCGGTCGAAGTGGAGGTGCTTGTGGGAGGCCTATGTTCAGCAGTGGACGTTAAAGAATGTAATAAAATCACTATGTAAACTGGCATTATTATTGGCATATAACAAATCACACATATTTTAAGATCATAAGAGGAAATGCGGTTGGACTATTCTTCATAGAAACGCTCTCGCCTGTTTTCTTTCTTGGTAATGACCATAAAGCAATGATTTTTTACAGGTCCCTATGTTTTTCGTTTTGAAAAAATGCCGATTTAAACCGCTGTTAATGAAAAAAGAAAAACGTAGGGACACAGTATATACCCTTCTTATTCAGTTTATGAAGTATCTTTTAACTAAATATTGGAGGAGGAAATAGGCGAGAGCCAAACCTCGAATTACGAATTTTTACTTAGGATTTTTCAAAAGTCTCTCCGACCGCATTTCCTCCTAAGCGGCTTCGGAACTGAGGTTTTACAATTCACAAAGTTTATTTATTTTAAGCCTTGTTTCGTTAAAAACAGTAATTTCGAAATACAGAGCCGTGATTGAACTGTGGGGACTGTGGTTGACGGAAGTTTAAACAATCACATCATGGTCCAGTTAACCCTTTGAGTGGATTCAAAGATCCCTACAAACGTTTATTGCATTTTACCCCAAAAAAAAAACCGAAGCAGTCGAATTCAAAACCATTTTTCGTTTCATTTTTTAATTAGGTACAGCACAAAATAATATGAAAATGTCATACTAATAAATGGTAATCGTATTTTATAGGGAATGTTACGGTTAGATTTTTGATTTTTGAGTTTAAAAATTTAAAGCGGACAACGATACGTGAAATACTGTCCGTTGTCCCCGTTGCCCATATAAGGGGGACAACGGTAAGGAAATTTTATGACGTTCTGTTGTCCCCGTGATGGGGACACAGATTACGGGGACAACGGGAATACAGGGATTTTTTTCGTGTGTTCACACCATACGTACTCTTCAGAATTCCGACGACTGTGACCGTGTTGTTGAAGTTCAAAACGTATGAAATACCTACAACGTGAGCCGCAGACAGCCTGTCCTTTGTTGTTCACACGTACACACTGTCGACAGCCGATTTTTTTTGGTGTGAACACGTTCTACAGGATTTACTTTTCAAGATGATAGAAGTAGACAAACATGTAACTTTTTAAGGGTTTTGCTACAAATTCCAGGATCGGGCGTACAAAATCGGCTAATTTTCTACTAAATATTGGCAGTGGTAGACCCCGCGTTTAAATATGAGGTATGGCTGCCACACGGACACGTCTTTCTTCGGCTTATCCCTATACTACTTTTACTTTACTTTTGTCCTATAAGTCCAAATTCTATAAAAGACAAAGGCTCATATTCTTTTTGATATCGTAATTAATAACTTAATAATAATTTTAACCTTTTGTAACCACCAATCATACCCGTCAAATGTAAAACAACAAAAACTATTCATAAAAAAAGCGCTTCAAAACCTAAACAACGAACTGATACTAAAAATTGTTATATTACAGTGAATACAAACTAAAAGTTAAACGAACAAACCGCTCTAACAACGGAGATCCCTGCAGCGAATTCAGCGCTGAACAAACACAACCAGCGGAGAGTGAAGCCCAACATTTAGATTAAACACTGCAATAGCGTTTCATAGCAACCAATCAATTGGAGCTTTTGAAATATTCCCGCTTTCCGTATTTCAAGCACGGACGTGAAACATGTTGAAAAAAAACTTCATTGAATGTTTTTATTCTTTCAACCAACGGCAACACGGGCAGTCTGTTTGACTTCGTGAAAACCATTCTGAAATATATCTAACACGTATTTTAGTTACGGAGTTATTTCATAAAGGAATGTTCGTCGGAGGAATAAATATGACAGTTTGACAGTTTACAGAAAATATGATACTGTGTGTAATGTGAAAACACCATATTTATTTGTAGGATTAAAGTTATCTCCAAATAGGAAAAATACATGTACATACAACTGAAAATAAACCAGGAAATAGACACAATAGAATTCTCCGTTTATCGAATGAGGCATCCCTGTATTGTTTGTCCGCCATTTGAGGGAGGGGAGGGGAGATTGCACCAGTATTCCAATATCTAGACGAGGCTTTGGTTAGGAAATAATAGTCAAAACGATCTGACGGAATATGTGCCGTGGTTTCTTAAAAAATTGTTCATCTACAGATTGAAGAATGGTTTGTTCGGTTAATCGGTTAGTAACTGATGAACTAAACTGGACTGGACTGGACTGATGGTCGAAGTGGAGGTGCTTGGGGGAGGCCTATGTCCAGCAGTGGACGTCTTTCGGCTGAAATGATGGACTAAGTTTTTTTTGTTTAATGATTCCAACCATACAATGGTGTCATTCTAGTAGTCATTGTCATATTTTATCTCAGTTATTATCTTTTTTATAGTTGTTGTTACTATAGATATTCTCTGAATAAATGAATTAAAAGTATCGTTTGATTCGATTCAGTCACGTTCGAAAAATATTATTTTTTCAGAAGAAACCGAAAATGTCCGATCTTTTCAGCTGAAAACTTAAATTACCGCTCAATGGATATTTTGGCCGAAAATTGCCAAAATCTGAGGACGCAATTCGGTCGAACTATAGGTATAGTAATAAATGATGATCTATACGTTTCATTTCAGAAGACTGTCTGTGACTACAACAAATATATTGAACGGAAAGCTTATACAATGCGAGGTCAGCCACTACTGGAAATATATTGATTGATGTGTCGTGTATCTCATTGGAATTATAATAATAAACCATTTTATTTAGTGGGGCGCTTATTTGATTGAAAGTGCTACGCGGTGGCTACGCCGTAGTCAACTGAGGTTGACGCTACGCCAGCTAAGACTTCGTAGCACGCATTCATTGCGGCGCGGCGTCGCGTTGGTCTTATCGAAATCGTGTGGTTACCCACACGATTTACATTGGTTACATTATAAACTAAGTAACAATGAAATCTCTTTGATATGTGATGGGACTCTTAATGAACCGTAAGCATAAACCATAATGAAAAAACGTACCAGATTATACAACACGTAAAATATTTTTATTCTACCAACAAAACATTTTTTCCATTTGATAAAATAATAATTGCTGCAACACGGACTCCCAGTTGCACTCCTTTTTTCCCCAAAACTGCCCAAAAAATAAAAAAAAATAAACTAGCAAAAAGCAGGGTATCTGACATATTAAACTGTCGACGTTTTATCGATATGTCCGGCTATCGAATTGTTCGAATTAAAAGGCTTTGACGGCATTGACACAAGCCCTTCGTGACTGCGCTTTGACAGCAGTATTAACTACTCGATGTCTTTTTTTGCCATCCGCATTCACCCCGCATTTCCATTGAAAGTCGATGACAGCTCGGACTAAAGTGAGCGATTTGGATGGTAGTTAAACATAGTTTGAGCGCAGCTCGCTTTTTTTGTCAATTCGTGAAATTGTGATCGAATGTATAGTCGCGGAATGACAAGTTTTTTTTTTTGAGTTCTTTTGTTTAATCAAGTTTTTCTAACTACACAGGCACTTGTGGGGTTCTACTGGGGAGTTTTCTGCGCCACTTCTTCTTCCCAGCTAAAGCACTAGGAAGTGTTGAAGGGCAGGCGTTTTGACGGACTGTCTTATATAAATTTTGACTTTTGATTTGAATTAAAGATTGCAAAAAAGCTGAAGTCCTCCTTAATTTGATGGATAATTTCAGTTTATTTTTCTATTAATATGTTTTTTTTATACCCGAAAAAGGCCTGAAATCTAATACACAACACTCTTTTTTAGGGTTCCGTACCTCAAAAAAGAAAACAGAACCCTTATAAGATCACTTCGTTGTCCGTCTGTCTCTCCGTCAGTCAAGACCCTTTTTCTCAGGAACGCATGGAGTTCTTAAATTGAAATTAATACTAAATATTCAGGGCTGCAATCCCTTGAAGCAGTAAAAAAATTAAACTTCTAAGTCAACGCAATCAAAAGATACGGGCGTTTATGTTCCGAAATCAAAACCTTTAGGGTACTTTGAATCATGAAATTTGGCAAGAAGCAATGTCATGTAGCACAAGTAAGGGAAAAATCCGAAAACCGTAACTTTGTAGATTCCAAAAAAAAGTTTTAAAACTATTACGTAAACTATTTACCTACTTACGTACGGAGCGCGAGATCGACTCCCACTTGACCAGTTTTTTTTTAAAGAAATGTGTGTAACAGATTTTAATTACATTTGAGGCCGCACCGACCAAAACAAACACATCACTGTAGTTATTTCAAAGGCTTTGCAGCAAGTTTTCACCAACATAGGCAGCAAAGAGAGAGCTTCAAATTGGATTCTAGCTTTGTTTCAAATAAAAAAGAGATACCACTCCTATTATGCAACAAAATGGTTAGAGTAATGCCCAGGGGGTTCCCATGCACTAAATTTTTGACAGAAACCAGCGGGTTAATTACATAACACACTATGCAATGGGTTTCATTGTGATTGTTCAACAACATTCGTTGCGTTATTTCCTTTGTTGAGCAGACACATTTTTCGAACATATGAAGCAATGGATTACCTAGCAATATTTTTCAAAATGATTCAGATTGAGTTTGATAGTGTGTTGCGTAAGTAGGGTGCTGGTCAATATACACACTAATAAAAACGTTACTTTGTCTATCTGCTACCTTTCCAAGCCTTAGTCACTGGACCGATTGTTTGGAAGACAGCCTGGGACCTGGAGAAGGACTCAGGGTACTTTTCATCTTGGATATTTGTATAATAAAATGATGAGATACAAAACACACGCCTAAGAAGACGCGGGCAATAGCTAGTTTGGTATAAAAGGAAGTGTCAAGCGATTATGAACTACTAGCACCGGCCCGCGGTTTCACCCGCATAAGTGTCAAACTATCTCTATTCCAAATTTCATCTAAATCGGTTCAGCGGTTTAAGCGTGAAGAGGTAACAGACAGACAGTTTCGCATTTATAATATTAGTATGGATTTTTACGAGGCGCCGTTTCTGCTGGTATAAAGATCTAAATACTAATCAACAAAGCATTAATTTATTGTAAAAGAAAAATAATATGAAAAGTAAAAGAAAATAAATCCTAGAACGCGACGCCAGAATAAAGCTGGTGTTTTCAAAGTTGGGGCGTAAATTGTGGCCTCAAAATTCCGCGCTACCTTCGTTTTTTGTTAAGCGATGCAACAAAGCGCATCGGAGACTCGGATTGCCGTGATTGACTCACGGTTGATACTCGATTAACCGCCTTTTAACTACAAACTTTTTATTTACACTTTTTACTTTGCAATTGCCGTGTTCGTGCAAAAATATCGGCGCAAAATTTTAAATAACTTTATCTTAAAAAACGGATGGATTGTGTGAGGAATGATCGTTTGAAAGAGAAGGGTAGGGTGTATGATAGCGTGACGGTTGACGGGAGAATGGAAGAAGGAAACGTGTTGCTCCGAGCCCAAGTAACATGGGACAAGGTCAGGTAGATGATGGTTACGATCATTTTTAATAACTTTCCGTACAAGATTAATACATTGGGATAGTGAGGTAAATTACACAATTTTGTGGTTTACCGTACACTCTTTTAGCAGTTCATTATGAGACAAAAACTGTATTTGAGGTACTGAAACTGATTCCCAGACTAAGCCAGGGCTTGTATTTTGGGCGTGTATTACCAAAATAAGGCGACCAGGATGCCAATGTTAATTCAGATCTTGTGCTGAACATGACACGCACTAATTTGGCATGGGCTGCACGAAGGCTTTATTGGCAGCAAGCTCTATACGTAGCTGAGTATAAGGCTCTTTTGTGTTCGAACGTATGCCGAATTGTCGATATATGTACGTCAGTACAATATCGTTAATTAAACCCCGTGCAACCTGAATCCTGTGAATAGGGAATACCTAAGCAATATGCGTGTAGCTAATAACAATGTATTTACAGCCATCAAAGGCACTGCCTTCAGAATCAGTCCAAGGAAACACGATGTGGCCTATATGTACACAATGACGTGTACGTACATGTGGCGGCATCTACATAAACACATGCGAACTACGCATCACACTGTCGTCACGCAAAAATCCTACATCGCGCAAGCAGAGTTTACCGCGCTATTTCTTACACCCCTACATAATTATAGAACAAATTAAGGCTGTAATTGGTACCTAACAGCGTGAATTTGTCGTGTTCCGTTGTCATCTCTCGGTGAAACAGCAGTCTCGCGATAAAGGTAGTTTGCAACGAGATGTCTCAACCCCTCGATAAAATGTTATCTAATAAAAAACACTCACATGACAGCTGTTTATTCAGCAGTTACTTTGTTACCTGTAGAAAAAAATAAAATTGAAGTTATTACTTTTTATAAAAGTGGAAATAGGTAGGTATGCAGGACGATTTTTTGAAAGAGAAATATGTTCCAGCTTCGCTGAAGCCGAACTTTTTCATTAAAAAAAATGGTGTATTGAGTGCATCGACCGCTGTGTCCGTAATTAAAATTGTGCGAGCAGCGAATGTTCTCAGCGGCCGCACCTACGCCACGTATACGTACCACCATATTGTTTGTAAGTGTGTACATTTTATGGTATCAAAGTTTTTGTTCTGTACAAAAAGTATTGTTCTTTCCATTAAATATACAAGTAACTATTTGCTTGGTTCACTAAAATAACTGTCCCTTAAAAAATAATCGCATAATTTTGCCTTTGTTCGTGTATATACTTACTTATTTGGTGTTAGTAGGTACTGGAAATCATTTTGTTAAAGAGTATTCTATTCTCCTCTACTCTAGTTCCAAAAATATACATACAAGAAAGCTGAATCACCACGCAAGGACAACAAGGGAAATAAAATACAACTTTGCGTAATTTTAATAAACTCAACTTATCAAAACGAGAAACCATTTTTATTAACTTAATATCTGACAGCTACAGTGTATAAAATAGTACTGATCAATTGTAGTATTTATCAAGTGAGCGCATTTGTGTATCTATAATTTACTTGTTTTGTTTATATATATTTTCTCATTCGATTAATTGTTGAAAAATCAAGATTTATAACAATAGAAATTTAATTGTGTCTAGCCACAGTTCATATCATACTATATTCTATCTGTTTGAAACAAAATCAATTCTAACGTATTGTATTTATTTTCCCAAAATGCTCTGACAACAAAGATTCGTTAACCCTACAAAACTGCAATTCACCGAGCGGTCACTTTAGCCGAGTGCTCAAGCTACACGTATTATATCTAGCGTGCGGTAGCGTCCGTCCAAAGCGACTCGGCACCGTGCGTGCTTCCGTTGTATATTGTTGCACCTAATGCCGGCATCCCCTCGAGCTGTAGCGAATAAACGTCCGACAGTGCGCGAATTAAACGATTTATTGCGCTGGCTTCATACTCTCAAACGTTCATTTATTACCTTTAATTATACTATCGTATTTCTTTTTATTAAATATAAATATCCAGGATAACAAGTACTCTATGTTCTTCTCCGGGTGCCTGGCTATATTTCTGTCATATTCCGATCTGTTCAGTGGTTTAGGCGTGAAAAGGTTACATACCTATTGTAAGAGTTATTTCCGCATTTCAAAACATTAAAATTGGATGTACGAATTTTTTTGTGCACTAGAAGTTTTTTTTTTTTTGTTTAGTACTGTCCCACTGCTGGGCATAGGCCTCCCCCAAATTTACGATACAAAATTGAAATTTTAATCAACGCATAAAAATGTTTTTATTTATATGCCAGCATTTTTCGGCGGAATTAACCACCAGTAACTGGGTTGTGGAGGTCATATAGGCAGTCGCTCTATGTGAAATACTGATATTCAGCTGCATCCGGTTAGACTGGAAGCCAACCCCAATATAGTTGGGAACAGGCTAGGCAGATAATGATGAAGCATAAGAGCGGTTATGATGCTCAATAGCGAATGAAAAAGAGAGAAAATTGTCAAATTAAAATAATATTAACTGGCAATGTGATCATATCTGTTCATAATAATTTCACGGACGCGTGCTCACAATAATTATATCAATCTACACAAATCTGGTTGTGCGGACAATTGATTACTTCCGTGTACCTAATTACGTCATTGATGTTAGCCGAGATACAGCTGATGGACGCACAAGTTATTGGCAGGTTAGCAAACACACATGAGATTATGAGCCCTAGGCCTTTAACTTATGGTCTAGTTTTGATTGCAGATAAAATTAATTTAAATGTTTCGGATCGTTTGTTGAATGGAGTTTGAAGTTTATTGTGATGTGTATTATTTACTGTATGTGTATTGTTTAGGTATTGATTTCGCGACTAAATGAGATAATTAAGTAAATTAAATGTGGTATCCGATTTTTTTTTACAAATAAATAATTAAAAAATGACAAACTAACGTTTAGCACTCAGGCCACGAACACGAAGTCAGCGATTACGGGGCGGCGGAGGCGGCGTGGTCTCATGGTCCCTAAGGCAGCCTCGTGACGTCACTCAAAGCTGGACGCAGTGTGCGCCCGCGACCCCGGCAGTTGACCCCTTCCCTATGAGTGACGAACGTATTCCATGTGTTTTGATTGATAGCACATACCTCTAATTAAACGTGTTGATTTCGATGTAAATTCTGTTTTATTCATAACATATAACCCGCGGCGGCGCGGGGAGCGGCGTGGCACCGCAGACCCGGTCTCGAAGCCAGCGGGCAGATCGCGCGGCGGTAGAGCAGCGTAGTGTTGTGTTATGAGAAATTAGTGTCTTAGTTCACGAACGAAATGTCTAAACAGCGACGATAACATATTTTTGATACAACATTTTGAAACGTCGGTGTCGTTAAAAAAGCAAAAAATAAAATGCACAACACTACGTCAATACAGACGCGCGGGCACCGCTAGACTAGTGCACACCGCTCGTACGCCGCTCCCCGCACCATGCGCACCGCTGTCTTCGAGGCGAGTTCCATATAAATCTATGTATTGAAACGCGCCGCTCCCCGCCCCGCCGCCGTCGCGCGTCGCCGCGCCGCGCCCGCTTACGTCGTGTCCGTAGCCTCAAATTCTCGCTCTGGAAACGTATAATGTCAAGTTGTCGATTACAGTTCAAAAATAAAAAAAATACAAAATTTATTTTAGTGTTTGACAGGACTAAACTAATATTTATGTTCTGAATAAGATGCACCGAACTTAAATTTAGTTTAGTTTGTGAATATTCTCCATGAAAACTGGAAACTATGAGCAACTTGTTAAGGAGTTGTTGTTGAGTCTTTGAAATATTTTATACTCTGTAATATTTTTTTCATTAAGAGTAAAATAAAAACACCTTTTTGTAGAATCCCAAAGTGAGTTCTTTATCAATTTACCTATGCAAAACTTTCAATATTTTATGTTAGAATATGTTTTTAGATATACGAATGTGAAGGGTAAAGATGATAAAGAGTAGGTTGGGGATAAATGGATTTCGTAAACTCATTGGAAATCAGTCTATATGACGACACCGACCGCGCAGTGACACCCTCATCGTTTATTTGGTTATTTCTTTTATTTTAGAATGAAAATGCAGAAAATAAGCATGTTACTGTGTGCTCCATAAGATTATACGTTATTATTATTACAAACGGTAGTTTAGTTTAGTTTTATTATAATCCTTAAAACGGAAAATAGTGGCCACTATTTTCCGTTTTAAGGATTATCAACATTAACATGTGATGCGGACGAATTTTTTTATGCCCAATGAGCTCTTCACACCTCTACTTCTTCCTCTTTCCTTTTTTAGGGTTCCCTAGTCAACAAGGAACCCTTATAGTTTCGTTATGTCCATCTGTCCGTCCGTCCGTCTGTCCACAGCTTAGCTCAGAGACTCTTAGTACTAGAAAGCTATAATTTGGCATGGATATACATATTAATCACGCCGACAAAGTGCTAAAATAAAATCATGAAATAATATTTTTTAGGGTACCTCCTGTACACGTAAAGTGGGGATGTTTTTTTTTATCTCATCTACCCCATGTTGTTGGGTATCGTTGATTAGGTCCTTCAAAAATATTGTGGGTTTGTGAAAGCTGTTTTTCGATTCAGGGATCCGTTTGTGAAAGATTAAGCTTTAAAGTGCTAATTTTTGTTAGAGTTGAGTGTCCCCCCTGCCAGCTAAATGGTTGCTTTTGGATATGTGAAAAAATTTACGGCAGTAGTATATATAACGAAATTAAAAGGAAAACTATCGCAGCTAAGTAGGTTTTACAAGTTTACGAGTAATAGTCGACCAACTTAAATTTGCAGTTGCAATGTATGGGACAATATGATTTTCAACTACAATGTTAAGTTTGTTCTTGGGATAAATTCATTCCAACTACGGAACCCTTTATTGTACGTGGTCCGACATGCACTTGGCCAGTTTTTATTTTTATTTCATTTGTATTACATATATATTTCAGTGTTAGATTGTATATTGTGTTTAACATTTCATGTAAATAAGAAGCAACAAGATTTGCTTCATCTCATTTGTACTTGTGGAGATTGGCTTTTAACTTTAAATAAGATCATTATGCTGAAGCGGTCAAAAGTCCAACGGTTATAGTGAGCACTGGAGAGCAATTTTTAAAGCACTCCCATTAAAGCAGTCCCTAGTATTTGTAAAGTTTACATTTAAAGTAGTCCTAGTATTTGTAAAGTTTGCATTTAAAGTAGTCCTAGTATTTGTAAAGTTTACATTTAAGGCAGTCGTAGTATTTGTAAAATTTACATTTAAAGCACTTCTATTGTTATCATCATCCCTTTTCTTCTTTATTGATTTAAGATTAGAAGACAGCACATACCGTAGTACCAGTAGTACACACCCTCATTGTTTAAAGACTAAGTACTTTTCGTCCTTAAAAAAGCGAGAGAGTGTGCTTATAACTACACTCTCTCTCTTGCTCTTAGCCTAGCCTTGTCCCATTTCATCTGGGGTCGGCTCTCCTCGTCATTTTTCGCCAGATGTTTCGGTTCTGGGTTGTCGAGTCATTCACTTGGGCTTGCTTCAGGTCGTTGTTGACAGGCCTACCCCGTTTCTCTGAACCTGAATTCATGTAGAGGACTTGCTTAGTCATGTGTTCTTCGGGCTTCTCCAATCATGGTCATACCACCTCAGGCGCGCTTCAGAGTAATTCGGACAGATCATAAAACTTCCTTGAATATGCTCGTTTCTCACTCATAGAGAATCATAAGAGTTTTTATTCCCATGCTTATAAATAAATAATAAAATAAAATTAATTTAATTCAGACTAATATGTCCATATTTTTTTAGTATTAGGTACATTATCTTAAAACTATGTTAGTCATGAGGAGATCAAATATTGTATTTAAGTAGATAACATAAAAATTGAAACAAATGATTAAATATAAATTAAAATTATATCTAAATAAATAAATTAAAATCATATCTAAATAAATAATTGAAAATAAATTAAAGTTACTTAATAGGTAAATTAAATGAACTTGAAATAAATAATTTAAAATAAATTAAAATTAAATTGAAATAAGTAAATAATTTAAAATGGACTAAAACGAAAATGAAATTGAAATAAATTATTAAATTAAAATACAAAGGCATCAGGTTACATGCTGTCTGATGAGCCTTCCCACAGCTGCCGAATGTGTCGAATGTGCCGAATGGTCTGTCGGCAATCATCCTTAGGATTCCGTTGCAACTCCCTTGAATTCGGCTATAACTACACGATAGAGAAAACTCTCATAATTTTCTCATTTTAAACTAATGACTGGGGCCGAGAATACGCGGTTTAGCGTCACCGACCCGAGCGTGACGGTTCAACTGTTGTAGGTACCTACAACAGTTCGCTTAATTACCTCTCAGTTAAAGTGCAAACAGAATTTATCTTTAAACTACAAAACAGTACACAATGAAAAATGTTCGGTAAATTATTGTGATATCAAAGGGAGATGAAGAATTTCCTTTACACACACAACGTGAGTTCTTCCGCCAATGCGGGATTCCGTTCTGGGACAATCGGACAATAGCATTATATCACAATTCACAACAACCGTATGGAATATGTGAGACAGTGCAGAGTTCGAACATACAAAGGGATTCAAAACCTTGGACTGTATTTAGTCATACAGTCCGCTTTGGTATTTTTGCAAAGTCTGTGAGGAAAGAGTGTTCCCTGAATTCAAGTTTTTAGGTTTTTTGGACTGAAAGACCTATTTCACGATTTACTTCTGTGCTTTTGTTTAAAAACTGGATTTGATTTCACACAATATGAATAGCACTTTTTTATGTCATTATTTTTTACTGAAAGATTATATTCATGTAATTTACATACTTTGCCCCTAGTGCGTTAATGTTATGAAATTAATGATTAGGTAAATAAGGTTTTATCAGACTATTTTAACAGAACTGTTTAATTTAAATTTATGTAGGTATATGCAATCAGCTTTAGAAGAGGCGTATGTCCTACCGGTGACTCGGTTGATATCGTAAAGTATTTTTTGTTTTATAATCAACTAGCAGCGCCCCGCGGTTTTACCTGCATAAGTTTCGATCCCGTGTGAATATCGGGATAAAAACTATCCTATGTCCCTTCCCGGGAATCAAACTATATCTATACTAAATTTCATTTAAATTGGTTCCGCGGCTTAAGCGTGAAGAGGTAACATACAGACACAGACACACTTTCGCATTTATAATATTATATAGTATGGATGGATGTCAGAAAAGTTATTTCATTTTATAAATTCAATTTCCATTTAAGCTTACAATCAGACCACTCAACCTGTGGTGGCCCACCGTTTGACATCTACCCTCTAAACTCCCCCTCCCGCCTAGGATATGGGATTACGTTCTGGACGCTTTGTGTCCCCTAAAGGGATTATCGCTGCACCGTATCCGCAACACTGATTGCGATGATAGTTGTTTGTCGCTTTCAGGGTTGACACTTTCAATAACACTGCTGATTATGTAAATGTCATAAATCATTATGTCAATGAATGTAAATAAATAAATGTAATTTTTAAATACGTTTTAAGATTCAGCTTCTAACAACACTTAGAACTTTGAAATAACGTAATATTTATATAAAATATGTACTTTTAATATTACAAACGTTACTTAACTTATTATTTATTTGAAAAATTTTTTTTTATGGCATCTCGCAGTTCGACCTAAGAGATTGTCGTCTGCTTAACTGGACTATATTTTGAAAGAAAGAAAGCAAAATTTTTTATATGGGACGCGCAGTAAGTAATAAAACAAACGAGAAAAAGACTCGTGCGCAGCCGAAAATACTTCTTTATCAGCATAACGCCGCGGTATTTAATAAAAACTTGAATTTGTTTCCGTAGGTAATAATTATGAAACTACATCGACGCGTCGAAAGGTAAGTACTAGTCGCATAAGCGGTTTGCCACCGCACTTCGAAAACTTATGGCCCTTCAACTTTACCGCCGCACTCATAGATGCTCACATAACATTGATAACCCATTAGCTAAAGTTTGTTGGTGGCTATTTTATTGTAGAAGTTAAGATACGAGTTTATTACTAAACACGTTCACTATAATTGGTGCTAGTCACATATTGTTAATGTTTGCTCGTATTTCAGTTTATGACTTGTGAACTATATTATATACTTGTATAAAATGTAAGTTAGTGGCTCATTAACGCTAACTGACGTCGCTTAAGTGCAACGGTAAGTGCGTTTACTGTTATGTTCTGAGAGATTCTATCATCTGTCTAGCCTTTTCCTAACTGTGTCAAGGTCGGCTTCTAGTCTAACCGGATGTAACTGAATATCAGTACTCTACATGGAGCGATTGCCTGTCTGACATCCACAGCCCAGTTACTGAGTAACACAATACCCTGTCGTTAGACTGGTTGTCAGACTTTTGGGCTTCTGACTACCCGTAACGACTGTCAAAGATCTACGACTGACGGCCGGGACCAACAGCTTATCGTGCTTCCAGTGGCACGGAGGGGTCTCATACACGAACCAACCGCAGTAAGCGTAATATCTTCAATCGACAAATACGGCTGTTATCATTTAGCCACGAGCTCCACTCCCTCTATGTTCTGATAGAGTAACTATATGAAATATTGCATGTTGAAATTGTAACGTGCTAAGGGGCAATTCTCGTAATTTTAAGGGGATTACAGGACCTAAACGCAAAAATGCAAGTTTTAGAAGCAATAAAAGTATATGATCGACTACAGTAAACAAAATTAGAAAAATATATGATAATATATGCTAGGTAGATAGTGCGTTGAAAACATAATACATACAACTAATTTGGTACTATAGAAAAAAATCATGAAGATACCTCTAAAAACTTTCTTTTTACAATAAAAACCATACTAATATACATATAATCGTTTGTTTATTTATTTTATAATTTATGTACACACATATATAAATAGATAAGAAAAAAACAGAACAGAAAAATAGGTACAAAGATGATGCTTATTTCATAAGAAATCTCTTCCAGCATACCTGCGATAGGACAAGAAATAGAGAGATGTAGACAGCGTGTAAAAGAGTAAAACTAAACAAATAATATGAGAATATACTAACATACATACAAATAAACATACATACTACTAAAATAAATATAACGTAATCAAAATAATAAATACATACACAACTATGATAAAGTGGAAAGATAGTGTTCTTTTACTCCTCTTTTAAAAGCTGCAACAGTTTGGCAGTCCCTAATTGCAGGCGGTAGTGAATTCCACAGCCGCACCGCGTGTACTGTGAAGGAGTAGGAGTAGAAGTCAGTGGAGTGGGGAGGGGTCTGATTTTTTGTCAGATTATTCTACAAGCAACATACTAAAGCACTAGTATTTTTTTTTCTAATAATAGATTATTGCTTCATATTTTGCAATAAATTACCAGCGTTGTGTCATCGCGCTTCTCTTTCTTTTCTATGCAGCCCGACAGTGACCGCGCTTTAGGTCATGTAGTCCCCTTAAGAACGTTCACAGTCTGATCTCAGTCTCAATCTGTCTTAAATACCTTTAATCTCTCTAAATTTTTGACAAATTTTGGACATCGATTGTGCTGAGATGAGATTTTGAAATTGCGACTAGATTTTGAACGTTTTATAATTGGCCTTCTGAAGTTTGAGAAATTAGTACTAATTAAGCGGCCGGCGTAAAAAAGGTTGTCATTGTCGTATTATTTCTGAAAACGAGTTGTTTACTTGTTTTAGAAGTAAATCCGTGAGGTGGCGCGATGTTTAAGTGCATCGTCTAATGTAGCATCGAAAATGTCAATTTTTTCTCTAATTTCAACAGTTATGCGTACAGTCAGCCTCAAAATGATGAATCATCACGACCCATTGACAAGTATTCAATTAATTGTATATATCTTTGTCCGATAATATTGTATCTATTCGATACTTCCAACCCCGTTCCCAATTTATTTTATTTCCACTTTAGCAAATATCAACTTCATATAAGTGTAGATTAAGTTGATTTCAAAAAGATTTGAACTATTGAAAAAGTCATAAAAATGTTTGAAGTGTAACGCAAACTGAACTTAATGTAACTTAATGGGCATTACAGTAATTTTTTCAAAAACATATATGTATTCACATTTTTGGAACAAAATTGCTAACGCAGGTCATGAGTAGCCACACACACACCCTCACACACCCACACATTGGGTACAGGAACTAGTGAGCAAAAAGGCTTAATTGCAGTAGCTACACATTAATACAATATTATGAAATACAAATTGTAGACAATCAAATGAATTCCTCTTCTTTCTTGTCATCATTTTGAGGCTGGCTGTGTCGTCTTTGTAACAAAATAATACGAAAAAGGCGCTGCACTAACAGTTTAGATAATCCAACTCAAAGCATTTATTTCAAATAAACCAGTTACCTACAGTCAACACACCAATAAATAATTCAATATAATTAGTTCAGAATGCAATATAAATATAATCCGATTGGACAGATTAAATGATACAGAGATTAATCTGCAGGTAAATCGTTACACAAAAATACTATTTCAATTAATTTCACAAAAACTCAAAGCATTTATTTCAAATAAATTTACAGTCAATACACCAATAAATAATTCAATATAATTAGTTCAGAATGCAATGTAAATATAATCCGATTGGACAGATCAAGTGATACAGAGATTAATCTGCAGGTGAATCGGTACACAAAAATACTATTTCAATTCATTTTACAAAAACAGAAATTATTTGCACAAGTTGTAAATAATTCGGTAATCGGTAATCAAAGGCTCGAAAATACTGAATTCGGATTAAAAATAGCACAAATGGAAACGAGGGAAGTTTCAGATATTGGCTCTGTGGGTGCAACGATTAATCATTTGAGTGACCGCTTTATTGTAAAACAAAATACAGCAATAAATATATCTGCATTTCTTATTTTGGTCACATATTTTTATTTGGTTTTCCCGGCTAGTTTCAGATTAACTCAACTCAAAGCATTTATTTCATTTAAACCAATTACATGCACTTATGAATTGTCTAGGGGTCGTTTAGTCAGAAAGATGAAGCTAGTTGCCCGTTCCAAAGCGTAGTAGGATCCTATGGAGTTTAACGTGCAAGAAACTCCACGGACATTATTTTAAATCAAAATATTGTTACAAAATATTGGTTACAACATTCATTATAATTGTTATTGCTAATCGGAACACACATCGAATGACCCAGATTCAGAAACAGGATGTAGTGTCCTTGGCAGTGAACTAGTGAGCTGCAGGTACTCGCGTTTAGTCAATGACCTGACTCTGTTTCGTTTCGTGGAAGCACAAATGTTCGGCGAAATCAGACAACGAGAATTTAGATTGAAGTAACCCTCAAAGTTCACAATTGTAAAAGGTTGAAGTTTTGAAAGTTTTCAAAAGATAACGAGATTATTTTTGACGTGGAAACGTCCGTTTCTTACCATAATGTTTGACTGTGATTTTATTTCTTGATAGGTAGCAAAACAAACTAGGAACTTTGCTCTTTGATGTTGTAGAGATGAATTAAGATGAAAATAGTGGTATAATTTCACGTTTTTTACTTAGAGTTTCTTCCTGTATTTTTCGTTTTGGGGTTTGTTGCGTTATCGTACTTAGTTGTTTACTGATATTATTGGAAGACGCTTAAGAGGAAAATGCGGTTGGTCTATTCTCCATAGAAACGCTCTCGCCTGTTTTCTTTCTTGTTAATGACCATAAAGCAATGATTTTTTACAGAATAATAAATATTAACTACTTCTATGTCTTTTCCTTTTTGATGATAAATTATTTTTATAAGCACTAGAACCCTCAATAAATGCCGATTTAAAGCGCTGTCAACAGAGGCCTAGTGTACGACAACTGTTAATGAAAAAAGAAAAACATAGAGACACAGTAAATATCCTTCTTATTCACTTTATGAAATATCTTTTAAATTGGTCCAATATTGGAGGAGGAAATAGGCGAGAGCCAAACATCGAATTATGACTTTTTACTGAGGATTTTTCAAAAGTCTCTCCGACCGCATTTCCTCTTAAGTCTTCACAGGTGTTCTTCACATGTGTTTTGAACAAAATTTAAATCCAAGAAAGGTAATAGCAGAGGTTTGTATTATTACTTACTGTATCTCTAGCCTAGACTGCATTATCATTGCGTTTGATCAGACCCTCACAAAAGTTCAGTATATCAAATACAATCACATAAAAACTCATCCACGCAGACAAGTTTGTTTAGCACTCTAAATAAAACCTCGATCGCGATTGTAACAAGTTCAACGAAATAGAAAGGAAAAATAAAAACAAATTCCGTGAAAACAAACAAATTTTCAGTTCCATCAGTGGAACAGGAAAAGTGGTTTTGTGTATATTTTTTAAAATATCACGTTCATTCGCGTACGAAGCGTCTGTGAAAGTGAATCAAATACTAAAAAACGTAGGAAAAAACTACGTTGTTTACGTAACTCCATCGCAAAATGATAAACAAGGCCGTGCTTTCATCTCTATTAATATTCACCCAATATTTGGTCAGCCATGTGTTTTGAGTGCGCCGAGTTCAATTTCCTCGAACCATTCGAATATCAATCGTTTATTAATTTTATGAATGGACCGCCACACATCGGCTATCGGTTTCACGAGAAATACGCTGATGTTTGTAAACATTAATTAAGTAGTGAAGGACGGATGTCCGCTATGTGAGAGCTGAGTGCAATATGTAAACAAGGCTGATTGGTGTGCCTTTTTATATTAAATATCAAGTATTTATCTCACGTAGTTTTAAATAAAATGTTGTATTTTTAGAGAGCAAGTGCATTAGTTTGCTAGAAGGTTTGAGAGTATAATATTTAGTTGTGAAATTGTTCGGTTTCTAAAGTTAAGTTGAGTTTAAAAGCTTTAATAGTTTAACTTAGAGTTACGAATACATTTTTGAAAGTTATTGATAGCGAAGGTATTCGATTGATTTCATGGTACAGTTTGTTTGGTTTTGAAGGGAAACTCTTAGAAACTTATGTAGGTAATTGACATGAAACCTCTGCTTCCCAATTTACAATTCTGTTAGTATTTTAGGGTTAGAATGGAAATCGGATAGATAACTAAATGAATATGCAAGTACGTAGTAACTTTGTAGGGGTGTACGAATAGCAAACCCTGAAAGTATTTTCTTTGAACTTTTATTAATTAAGGAGTATAGTTTATTCGTTTGGAAAGATTGTAGTTTATTCACAATTGTTTTAAGTATAGATACTGAAGTTATTTCATGTGATTTATTTATTAAACATTTTGTTGACTTAACAGGTCAGCCCAAGGCGTCTACAAACAAGATACATTTACTAATATACGCGTGCATTTATTTGTTGTTAACATAGGTACTACTAACGATTTGATGTAAGTTTTAATGTAAGTTGGTAAGATAGACTTTAAGAATAATATTATTTGCTTAGAAATAGACAATTAGACACTCTTCTACCATAACAAGATTAGGTTTAAAGTAAAGTTCCATTTAGAAAAAGTAAATTATACTTAAGTTAATAATGTATGTTTTATTTTTAGGTAAGAAGCTGTTAATCTGTAATAAGAATACACTGTTATCAAAATTGATAACAATTTTCTCGTTTTCTAGTTGTTTTGGCAGGATTTTCCCTTTGAAATAAACTGACGGACCGCGTCTAAGTTTCTCTGTTCCTTTCAAATTTAACAAGTGTTTGTACATAATCTATTTATAAATAAGTGTAGAAGGATGCAAAGAAGTGGTCATTTGTCAATCAGTGCAAATTTTAAGACTTTTGAAATAAGACAGATGTTTATTATCCATATTTCGTTTGTTTATAATGTTTTATTGTTTTTGGGAATTAAAGAGTGTTTTTGGGTTTAACCAATTAACATCTTTGTTTTAATGGTTTGGTTTTTAGCTGTTTCTACGCATAGTTTCGACTTAGCTGGGATCTCTGCTCACACAAACGATGATGTCGCGAGTTGTGATTGTATCGCTAAAGTACATTCTTAATGTTTCGAGTCACGGAACTTGTGCCACCGAAGCTTATTATTGTTTGATTAGCTATTTCACTTTGATTAGCCATTGATTCACTATACTGCAGTGGGTTTAGTCGACGATTATGGCAGATATGGAAGGAATTCCTTTGATATAAGAAGTATTTTAATAGCATTCGTTAGTCGCCAGCGATGATAAGAGACTTGAGTGGTTAATTGTGTGGTTTGTTAGTGTTGCTAAGGTAGAAAAGGTCTAGTGGCAGGTTGTATTCACTCAGAAAAACTTTTGTGAAATTCTGGTTTTTACTCGGATGCTCCGTTCCTCTTTGAAAAGACTTCAACGCGCTGGGCCGTTGTTATTTCAATGTACTTCGTTCGTAATGTTTTCGATACAACTAAGGTTCAGTGCGTCCCCCACAGCCTGGACTCATTCGCATTGCAATACATTGCTGTTCTGTGGGGCACTCACACTGGTCGGACACTCGGACGTGAGCTCACTCCCGACGAGTCGCTCCTATTGTCCATTTATGATTCACACGACGTCTCCGACTATATTGCGGTCATAAAACATGCATTAGCAATTGCTCGCTGTACATCATGACACGCTTAGCTTAAATCGCAACAGAGCAACGCAAAGCCTTAATTCTAAGTTATTGGGAAGTGGGTACAGTATGTCAGGGTGTCGGGATGGGATATTAGAGCTCTCACCTAAGCTAATAACCGCCTAATTCACAAGTGCCGAAATTTTTGTTTTACGTATATTTTGAGAAAACTCAATATTTTTAAGAACTGGTTTTTTTAGGGATCAGCCATCTCCCCTCTCCCCCTCCCCTGCTTGGATATCGACGGACGCACTTACATGAACGAAACTGTGTCACTGATTAGTCTCCCGCGTGATTACTGCATGGTGGTGCGTGCGAGCTGCTCCGCTGGCCTCCTGCGTGAATGGTGGCACGTACCTGGTCGTGGGCTGTATGCGGGGGTCGGTGTGCAGCCGGTCTACGCGGGCAGCAGCGTCGCGATTAACTGCAGAGCATGTCCAGCCGGGCTGTCGGGGTCAATGGGACAGTGGGAGGGATACACATGGGGTGCGACTGTGCGAGCGAGTCCGGGCGGCGCGCCGCTGGGCGTAAGTGAGCGAGTGGATCGCGAGCCTGCCGAGCGCGGCCGCGGCACTCGCGCGTTTAATCCCACTCGGCTCGTGTTGGTCGATGCGGTACCGAAGAGGACTCGCGCATGACTAGATCGGCGTGCGGACTACCCGGCGGTTGCCCAACATTGCGCGGCGCGGAACAAACGCGCAACAATCGATAGTGCGCGCCGTGCGCTGCGGCGCGCATGGATCCAACCCCCGCGGACATACGACACCCTTTATTTATATGATGACGTTCGAAATCGACGTCATAATGAAAATTGAGCGAGCGTTTTTGGGAGGAACGAGTGAGAAAAGCGCAAGAAAAACGAGTGAGCGCGCGCAGCTCGCGGTCGCCGGAGCAACGTGTGCGCAGCCTTAGCGTGCCACCACGCAGACGAGCCGCAGAAGGTCAACTGCAGCGTGCCAACTATGATTAATGAAACGTATGCTCGTTTATTAGGCCATTGTGGATTAGAATTAAGTAAGGACGACCCAGTTACCTCAATTAGCACAATTTTAGGCACTATAAGCTTGTATTTTTTCATTAAAAAATTCTAATTACAGAAATGGTTGCAGTTAATATTGTTAATTATAGTTTTAGGTTTTTAAAAAACTAAGTTTATATTTTTTAGTTTTACAGTTTTAAAGTTATAATCTGATCAAGTTGAGTAAAGTTTGGTCGCTTGAGATTTAAACGGCGTACGTTACACGTATCACGAATTATAAGTTATATCTCGCTGGTTAAACCAGGACGCGTTTACGTGTAAGTGGAATTAGGATATTGTATTATTGAGAGGACCGTGGTCTGAGTAATGGTAGGCGCGGGTGGGTCCGCCTCGCGGAACTATGCCTGTCTCACTCGCCGCGCGGCTGCCGCAGCGCGCAGACGCCAGCACGCTCCTCCTCAATCGCACACTTCTGGTCTTCAACAAGTGATAACTCGCGCGAGCGATAGTAAACTCTTAAAAGTTGTTTTAAAACTTTTCCGGTGTGACGTATTTCAATAATTTATGCCCTAACTACTTATAAACGACATAAACAATTGTTTTCAACTAGCACATTTTGCTTAAATCAAGTTTGTTCGTACATGTGTAAAAATTTTGTTTTTATCGTAGAAAACTTCTATAAACTGCGTTTGGTGCGAACATTTTATGTGACGTCATTGATTACGACTACGAATAGAGCTACAGTATACAATCGACTTTTTTCTCTAGTTTTAAGTCTTATAAAACTTTTTCTGTAACTTTTGTTATGTGATCTATAACTTTTTTCATAACAAATTTCACTGTCGAACTGTTTAAAATGAAACAAGGCAAATAAAATAATAGTTTTGTTTGAAAATCACACGTGGAACGTATATCGTGATCATGGAATATAATGTGAACTTTAATAACCTAGCAATAAGTTCGATGTACTTTCTGTATCCTTGCTGCGTCCTAACAGGGTCATGTTTTAGCCTAGTCCGTAACTGTGTGTACTTTGTTCAAATAAATAAATAAAAAGTTTCCGAATCAGTCAAACGATCAATGATCCTAAACTGAATACCATTCAAACCTCGGACGTTTTGCCATAGAAACAACTTTTCTGTACACGAAACCAATTAAATAGTAGTTATCGCTCCCGTCACACATAGTTTGTTAAAAGTTTCGAGTTTTATTGCATTGTTTCGAGTATTATTGCATTGCTTTTGTTTGAAGGGCAGTTTTCGACAGAGGATATTTCGATTTGCTTTATCGTTTGAGCGAGTTGCATTTTGATCAATATACCACGTTACATAGAGCTGTAATTAGCAAAAAACGGTAGACGATTTGAATTTCGCGGGCTATCTCTGAATATCTAAGTTTATCTAAATGAAATATCTTTTTCATAGGTACTTTTTAGCTAGTGTTATGAAATTGCCAAGTAGTGGGTATTACTATAAGTCTAATATTAATTAGGATTATATTAAAATTTGAAATCGTTGAGACACCTTTTAAATTTTCAAAGCGCGGGCCGTGTTACCCTTTGAAGCTTTAAAAGGGGGCTTAACTTAAAAGACGGCTGTCAGCTGAAAAAATATGCAGCTAACTAAATCAACAAGTCCACTAACGCAGCCGCGGAGTTCGTGACCCCACGGAAATAGCATCGAACATCATCGAAATAGCTTCAGCGAGCAGAAATAGTGGGCCGAGCAAAATTAGAATGCTTCGCTCGAGAGTAGTGAGACTGGTCGCTTATAGACAGACGCTGGCATTGACTGGCCATCTTTGTTTGTAAACAGAACGATCTATCAAGGTTTTGTTTTTATTTATTTTTAAAGTTTACTTCGCGCTTCGTTCAATCTTCCGCTCAGCGTTTATGATTAAAAAAAACAGGCTTTTAAAAACAAGAAGATCTTCGCTTTCAAACCACGTCAAAGTCTACACGTCAATCTCCGATGTCCTAATTAATACAACATTCTGCAAGCCATGACCTTCATTCAAGGGATACGGTGAAACCGCAAACCGTTGCAACAACGTTGCACACAGCATTGCTCTTCCAAATATACTTTTAATATTGTTGAAACTGAAATAAAAACTTGTTATTTCAATGAATATTGTAGTTTTCGCTCAGTACTAGATTCAACCTTTGTGGCCTGCAAAACTAGGTGGAATATTCTAGATGCTGGCATAACTCAAGCCTCATGACATAAGAGCAGGAACGACTTTTAGGAAATAATTTTCTGAAATAATTCAAATAAACATTCCAATACTTAAGACAATAGAAAAATAATTAATTTAATTTATTTATTTGCTTTATTTTATCCCTTACGTGTAGTTCTTATATACTGTTTTGTGTTGTGTACTTATTTATTAGTAATGTTAGTTTTGTACTTAATAAGTTTTATATTGTTAGGTGTATGGACTGCTTTTTGCGGTGAAAGCCTCCTCCAAACCGTTCCAGGTGGCACTATCCTTTGCCCATCTGGGCCATGGAAAGGATTAGAGAAGGCAAAATATGCGCTAGACTAACATCAATAATAACACGACGAAAACCTATAGGTCTAATATACAGCTCTACAAAGAATTTGGATGTCAACGATTTAAAAGCAAAGCAACAAAAACTTAACTCCTATCACTCGTCATATTTATTCATTGTTCGAGTTAAAACAACGAAAATAAATCAAGTTCTCAGTGAACTCTAATCGAGTTATGTCGCTGGGGTAATATATTTATCATTTGAATGGATGAGTAAAGAGTTTTCAGCGCCGACGGAAATAATTCAATAATATCTATTTGCGGAACTGCGCCATAGGGGGTCGACACCTACTTGCTGCGCCGAAAGTTTATTTACAAGGGTTCTTATTAATATTTTTCTAATTATTACATTGCAACAAAAAATATTTACTATTTTTTCCATCATTTGGAACTTATGAACGCTCCTAACTCAACCCAAAAAGCTGTGCGTGCTGAAGTGGATCAAATAAACCCTGTATTTCTATTACGCCCCTTAATCTGTCAATTATACAGCCAGTGCAGAAACTAGCCATTGAGAAACCCTCACAACATACACTAAGTGGCATCGAAACATTTAAGATTGCTCTTGAAAAATAAATGACTTCGAGACACTTGGAATAGGAAACGTAAGTTCGCGGCAATCAGAGCCTCTTGAACTTTTAACTTCGATCTTCCTCCGCACGTTGCACTAGCTACCAAGAGTTACGAAAGTAAACTAAAATATTCCACAAAGATTGGCCAGCCAGTCGTTGTTCTATTAATTTCCATTAGCCAATCACTGAGTTCTCACTCAGTCATTGGTGAATATTGTGAAATTCAGTTTTCATTTCCTGGAAAGAGACTCCCGCTACTGAGTGAATTACATGCAAGTGTGTGCAGCATCACGTTATTGGTTTGTTCGTAAATGTGTTCCTATTGCAGTATCATACATGTTTGTGTGTTGTGATGTGAAATGGTAGAAGCTTTTTATGAACGGTTTACGTAATCATTTTATGTAGCACACGGATAGGTGATCACTCTTTTGCTGTTTGCTTACAGGAGGATGATTTAAATTATACTACCTTAGCATAATCAGCCGATAGTGTTCCCACTGCTGGGAAACAGCTCTCCTTTATGAGAGAGGGCCGTAATCCACAATGCGGGTCCAGTGCGGGTTGGTGGACGTCACATGTCTTTGAATTTTTAGTTCTAGGATATGCCAGTTGCCTCACGATGTTTTTGTTCACCTTTTCAAGAGCAGTAGTGATGAAATAATTCGCACAAAGTAAAGTGACTGCGTGGGTCCGAAACCACGACCTCGTAAGTCAGAGGCCGCTTCTACTGGGCCACCACAGCCCACTCACAGGGACCTTCTAATAAAAATAAAAATAAAGTTTCTTTATTAACTTCAGTTGTACAAAAACACTTATCTAAAGACTATGCAGCGTTACAACTAAGCGAAAGAGTGATTTCGATGAACTCTGGTACCCAAAGTAAGATTTAACTTGTGTTTAGGGTGCCAGCGTCCTTGCCTATAATTTGAACATAGTATATCTAATGTGCCCAATACTGGGAAAGGATTGTTCAATTATAATGTTTTTTGTTTCTTATTAACATTCTCGGCGCCTTAGCAAATGCGTTGGACTGGTGGTCGCAAGCGCTATCACTGAGTATGAGTGTTCGATTTCCGGGTTGGGCAAAGTGTTATTGGGTTTTTCCATCAGTAATTTCTCAGTAGCAGCCCGGAGCCTAGACAGGAGGAAATGTTAAATATTTTTATACCTACGTGTAACGGAACTGGATACGAAAATAAAATTTTCTATTAATTTTTAGAAAATGAAGGCACTAACAGACGTTTTACGATGCCATACTCACCTCAAAGTAACGGCATCGCTGAACCATCGCTGAAGCGTGTTATTGGGTTTTGTCTGGATTTCTGCCCGGTTGATGGCAATAGGCTCGCCCTCTATCGCATGTCACTTTAACATAACTGGCGAAATGTGGGTGTTACGAGTACTACCTCTACCTCTGTTAACCCTACCGGGATTACAAGCGCAGCATTTCTTTCTTTCCTTCTGATGTTATGTTATTTGTAAAATGACTTCTACAGAATAATATTGAAGTGAGTACAATGTGTTCGTGGCAGCCCTGCCCACCTGCCGTCTATGCAACCGCCAGGTACTTCGCGGCACAGCGCAACATCGCCGACAAAATTGAATAAAGGCATCCACGGTTGGCACCGAAAGAGAATGAAGACGGAATGGCACCGGAATATGATGTTACCTCGCTTCTTACTAAAACCTGGCAGCACAGATAATGAAATTTTTGTTCTTTTTACAATTATCACGAGGCAGAAGTGGGTGGAAGGGACGCCTTAGAAGGACATATTATAATGATTTTGTTGGTGATGTTCATTCATACCTGCAAGCGAAGAACGTCTACAGTCTGATCCGTCTCAATCTGTCAAAAATACCTCTAATTTCCCTACATTTTTGACATTTGATTGTCGCTGAGGTGAGATTGCGACTAAATTTTGAACGTTTTTAATTACGGAAATTGGTCTTCAGGTGTATGAGACGTAAATGAGGCAAAAGGAGTTTGTAAGCATCGTACCAGGAGGCTGTCTGTAGTTTCTGCCTACCCCCATGGGAAGACGGCATGACTTTATATATTATCACAATAGATGAATAAAATTATTTTTGTTTATCTCCACAAATTACATTCTTGTACATCTTAAGTTGGCAGGTATTTCGACAAAATGTTGTAATTTGTGAGAGATCTGGAGTCTTAAACTAAGCCTAGGCCTGTATTTTAAAACTCAAACCCCCCATTACATCACATAGTAAAGGTTGCTAACGTGGTACAAGTGATTGATGGTGTGTGTGAGTATGTGTGAGGGTGTGTGTGTGTATGCCTTCATTTATTGTACATAAAATATTTATGTACATAAATAATATAATTAAGTAAATGTGCATAGAAAATTAAATATAAATATTATTATATTATACGTAGAAAACTACCAAGCACTTGTCTCACCATCTCCGAGCAACTTCCCGTTGGTAAAAGACACTCATATACTGTGGAAAAAGCCCCAATAATATTATTATTATTTCCTTTGTTCAACTAAATACATATAAATTATATTTTTAAATATTTAAGATATACCTAAAACATTTAAAAATATAAAAAATAGTAGCCCACCGGTATCGGGAACAGGGTTCAAGCTACCGGCGGTCAGGGCTCCAGAGAGAGGAACCTCCTAACAATGCGGGCCGTGTCCAGAAGCATCGCTTTCTGAATCAAACCCTTAATCCAGCTGCCCAACGAGAGCCTCCTCAGGTGTTGGTCGGGGCCCTTGGCTATTAAACCATTAGCTGTCATGACTATCGGCACAATGATCGCTGAGTCCACATCCAACATGTCGACAACCTCGTGAGCCAAGTCAAGATACTTGATTTGTTTATCTTTCTCGGCTTTCACGAGGTTCTCATCATGCGGGACGGTTTTGTCAACAATCACTGCGCGCCGCTCTGATCGATCCAACACCACTATATCAGGCTTATTGACAGGAGTCAGTGATGATGGATCGATCCCATTATAATGTGATATATTATTATTTCGTTTATTTATCTATTTACATATTCAGTTACATTTTTAAATATTTCTTAAAATATAAAAAATAAGTAAAAAAACATTTAAAAATATAAAAAAATAGTAGTCCGCCGGTGTCGGGAACAGGGTCCAAGCTACCGGTGGTTAGGGCTCCAGAGACAGGAACCTCCTCACAATTCGAGCCGTATCGAGGAGTACTGCCTTCTGAATCAGGCTCTTGATCCAACCGCCTAACGAAAGCCTCGATAGATGTTGATCGAGGCCTTCGGGCATAAGGCCATTGGCCGATACGACAATCGGCACAATGACAGCCGACAGCTAATAATAATAACCAACTCTCGGATTCCACAAACCTTAGGGCCCTCTCCGCATCCGATACCTATAAGTATTTGGGTATGTCAGAAGCGTTGGGCATCAATGTTACTGACATGAAGCAATCGTTGAAGGAGCGCTTCTTTGGTCGCTGAAAAAAGTATTTAATAGTCTTCTTTCAGGCGGAAACAAGGTGCGTGCCTTCAACGATTGGGTCATGCCGGTTTTGATGTACTCTTTTGGCATACTCAAATGGACTCAGACCGAACTCGACGCCCTGGATAGGAAGGTCCGTACGCTGCTGACTGCAAATCGAATGCATCACCCACGGTCATCGGTAATGAGGCTGTATATTCCGCGAAAGTGTGGAGGTCGAGGCTTTTTAAACGCTAAGACTCTCCACAATCGCGAGATATGCAGTCTCAGGGAATATTTCCTTGAAACCGACGTGGGGATGCACCGAGATGTAGTCGTGGTGGACAATGGCCTCACCCCGCTCTCCTTAGGTAAAGAGAACTGGCGCAAACCAGTAGTGCTTGACACTAATGATCGCATGGAGGTATGGCAGAGTAAGGAGCTTCACGGACGCTTTTTCCGGGCCCTACATGGACCCGATGTAGATTTACTAGCGTCCGTAGCCTGGCTGCGTTTCGGTGATCTTTTTGGAGAAACCGAAGGTTTTGTCTGTGCAATTATGGACGAAGTTATGATGACGAACAATTACCGGAGATTTATTGTGAAAGACGGCACGGTTGACATCTGTCGGGCATGCCACCGGCCGGGAGAATCAATCAGGCATATTATCTCCGGGTGTTCTCGTCTAGCTAACGGGGAGTACTTGCATAGACACAACCTTGTAGCCAGGATAATCCATCAGCAACTTGCTCTGAAATACAGCCTTGTGGAATCGGAGGTGCCGTACTATAGGTATGTGCCCGACCCAGTTCTCGAAAATGGAAATATCACATTGTACTGGGATCGATCCATCATCACTGACAGGACTATTGTTGCCAATAAGCCTGATATAGTGGTGATGGATCGATTAGAGCGGCGCGCAATGATTGTTGACATAACCGTCCCGCATGATGAGAACCTCGTGAAAGCCGAGGTAGATAAACAAATCAAGTATCTTGACTTGGCTCGCGAGGTTGTCGACATGTGGGATGTTGACTCAGCAATCATTGTGCCAATAGTCGTTACAGCCAATGGATTGATAGCCAAGAGCCTCGACCAACACCTGAGGAGGCTCTCGTTGGGCAGCTGGATTAAGGGTTTGATTCAGAAAGCGATGCTTCTGGACACGGCCCGCATTGTTAGGAGGTTCCTCTCTCTGGAGCCCTGACCGCCGGTAGCTTGAACCCTCTTCCCGATACCGGTGGGCTACTATTTTTTATATTTTTAAATGTTTTTATATGTTTTTTTTATATTCTAATATTTAAAAATATAATTTATATGTATATAGACGAATAAAGGAAAATAATAATGACAATATTATTTTTGAATTTATATATCTCGGGACCATGGGGTCTCGGTCCTTTGGAAGGCGTACGAGGGGCCGAAGCCAACTCGCAGAGGCCCCTTAAGAAATTTTAATGAAATGCGGCACCGTCCGACGATTATCCCTGTATGCACTATGCAAGTGCACCCAAGGATAACCCCCGGTTGGTGTAGGACTATTGTAGGATAGGAAAAATAAAAAGTTGGACTATGGGTTTGGGTGGCTGAAGTGGACTGGTTACCAAGAACTATGGAAGAACTATGACCCCTGCCTGATCAATGTTTTATATATACACGGATAAAATGGCAGAGGGTGACTTGCACACTCAATAATGGGCCCCCGGAAACGGTCGCTAACAATATTATTATTATTATTAGCCTGTGATGTCCCACTGCAAGGCAAAGGCCTCCTCTACTCTCTTTCCACCCGAAATATAATAAATAAAATACAATATTTATAATCTCAAGGACTTTTTCCGTTTCTGCGTAGCTTTTGCCGTCCTTTTTAACCCAATGTTGGACTGGTAGAGAAAGCCTGGTGGCATTAAGTCCGCGTCTGCCACTACTGTATATTATGAACTTTATGAAGTTAAGTTAAATACTCGTATATGAAGTTAAACGCGAAGAGTAGAAATTATTCGTAGATTATTATCAAAAAAAAAAAATCAGCTGTTGTTGAAAAAAAAAGCAAGAGAAAAACTTTCGTTTAAAAAATATAAAAAGAAAATTTTCTGCAATCTTTCAAGTTATTAACAGATGAGAAACGTTTTCTCTCGAGGAATACTTGAACAAAAAGTTTGCATCTTTCGCTGCAATCTTTAAACTTATTATACAAGACCGTTCACTACTCTCTTTCGAATATCGACGAAACTTTCGCAAGTTTGTTAGCCCAGAACCTACAACCAGAGGGCGAACATCTATTATAACCGTCTTCGGTTGTTCTAGGAGGTTACCGTTATATTTTATAACCGCCTTCGGTGGTTCTAGAAGGACGTTACCAATCTCATATCACATGTTATAATTTTATTTTACTAGCTTCTGCCCGCAGCTTGCATGTCGAAAGTTATCCAACGGGAACGTACTACCGGGATAAAAATAATCATAAGTGTTAATTGAGGTTATATACTGTCTGTGTGCCAAATATCCATTTCCGTTCAGTTGTTTTTATGTGACTGAGTAACAAACATTGAATGTGTCAGCCTTTAAATGATATAAATATCTCTGGTCAAGTCAGGATGTTTATCAGATTAGACAACTATGCGACTGTTTTGTTGCAAGGGTGCTCGTCGTCATTGTTGAAGACAGTTTATGACTCGAGTCTGTGCCTTATTTTTTAAGTGAATCCCGCGCGTGATGCGGGAAGAATTTTGCTCAAGGAGGTATTCAAACTGGCCTGAATAGTCTCGTGACTTCTTATTCTCCCAATACTATGCTATGGTTGCAATTTATTTACTCCATAAACTATTTAACTCTGTTTTGTTCTCTTTCTTTCTAAGCATACACACAAAATATATAATACTAGCTGACCCCACAAAGGTTGTTTTGCAGAAAAAAATATCCTACGACCTATTCTCAGACCTACCAAATACACACAAAATCTATATATATAAAAGGAGAACTGACTGACTGACATATCAACGTACAGCCGAAACTACTGGGGCTAGGAATGTGAAATTTTGCACACGGCTTCCTATTATAATGTAGGGGAGCACTAAGAAGGGGTTTTTGGAAATTTAACCTTTAAGGGGGTGAAAAGGGGGAGGGTGAAATTTCACGCGGACGAAGTCGCGGGCATAAGCTAGTAATTCATAAAAATCGGTCTAGCCGCTTCGGAGGAGTTCGATAACAAACACTGTGATACGAGATTTTTATACATTAGATAATGGTTCTAAACAGTTACTCCCTTCCGTGGCGGCAAAGTACGTAAAAGTTACCCTGCTTTCAGAGCAATCTCTCGAAGCTACTAGCGCCATCTAGTATGGAGTAGCCGAACTTAATGTAGCGTCGAGTAGCGGAACTAACTTGGAAGCTTTAATTTGTGGCGATTATAAACGTTCACGTTTTATTTTATAATAATTTTATTAAGTACAAAAAAACTAGTTCTATTTTTTCTGTCAATTCTTACGGGAAGCACAAAACCGGTCGAAGTGGCGGTGCAGTGCTTGGTATGTCCAGCTGTGGACGTCTTTCGGCTGAAATGATGGTGATGACAACAAAATTTATGTTTGACAATAATGGCCTAATCATGTCAGTAGAATGCGTTTCTTTAAATCCATTAGACACTAGCCAGAACCAGTGTACCTATACATATAATATATCGCTCATTTGGAGAAACATCGATGTAACTGCTGGGTACTTTTTTTACGTCTATGTTTTCCTAACGTAAATACGCTTTCTCGTTATTTTTTTATAGTTTGTATCAGTAGCCTTTCAAATTGAATGCTCGAAATGTCCTAGAACTTAACACATGTTTTCCAAAACAGTTACCTTCGTGGAAGAGTAATAATATCTAACAAAATTACCAGTCTATTATTTTTGTCCTCTAATAGCATGATTTTTTAATTAGTACCGACACTAGCACATCAAGCTACCCAAAACTGTAAAATTTTCCCAATCAACTTTGAACCTCATGCTTTAGAGATAAAGTTGAAAATCTATTAAATAAATTTGACAGATTGTAGTAGCTTAGTAACTAGTCCTGCTATATTTAGAATTAAAGTACTTACTAATACCAAAGTGTCACCGAATTTCAGCTGTCATAATAAGAAAGTTTGTTGGTACCTTTCGTATTGTCTATGGTTGGTAACTCAGGAAAGATTCTAATAATAATATTGGCCATTGAGTATTGTTTACGTGTGCTGTGTTGTAGAACAAGCCACTACCTCTTGGCCATTGTATTAGCCAGTGCCAATAGAAATTCGCCTCACAGACCAGTGGCACAGGGGCGCATTTACTTGTGTAGTTTCAACGTTCACGCATTTACGTCCAATACACGTCGTATAGCGTAAGAACCTTTGTTGTAGTGTAGTATAGCTGTAGCGATGGCACTGTAAATCTACGGTTTTCCTAGAACATTGGCAGCCGCCATATAGCGTCCGCAATTTACCGGAACGAAACGTTATTTATAAAAATAAGGCTGCCTGTCGGAGTAGAGAAACGGAGAAATATTAACCAATAGAAAATGACATTGAGATTTTTTTTTAATATTTCTCCGTTTCTTCGTTCCGCTACCTCGCTCCGCTCCGAAGGACAGGCAGCCTAAGTTGGTCAAACTTTGTGGGTCAAAAAACGTTCTGTGAGGAGACCCTCACAGAACGTTTTTTGACCCACAAAGTTAAACCCCCCTGCACTCATTTTCGGCCTCACTTACACTGCGGCCGTTATGTAGCGGCCACCGATCTTCTAAGAAACCGTAGCCTGTGGGACCGTTCACCGTTTAAATAATTATAATAGTAGTCTAAGAGATATGGTTTCCTAGAAAAGGGGTGACCGTACATATCGGCCGCAGTGAAATGAAAATGATGACAGCGGCATAGATATTCGTTAGATACGTCCTACCGCGTCAAAACATAGTCGCATATCTGATTCGTTTTGACACCTCTGCCGCACAATGCCGCAGTGATTTGATTTGTTTGTCATGGGATCGCTATACAATAGTGTGTGATGACTATTGGCCATTTCCATTTTTGAGAATTGGGTCGGGCACATATACCTGTAGTACGGCACCTCCGATTCCATAAGGCTGTACCTATTTCAGAGCAAGTTGCTGATGGATTATCCTGGCTACAAGGTTGTATCTAAGCAAGTATTCTCCGTTAGCTAGACGAGAACACCTGGAGATAATATGCCTGATTGATTCTAAATTATTATTATTATTGCGTATTTACGGTTTAAACACCTTTTGGAATAAATTCGATAAGTGTCAGCTCATTAATTTGCATTAATCTTGCATTTTATAAAGATTTACTCATGTTTCGTCAAGTCATAAGAACCGTGCCAAGCAGGGGCGGGTCGCTAGTTATAACATAAATTACAAAATGTAACTACCAGTAGGTAGAGGCATATCGGGGAATACAGGCGAAATGTTTGTTATATTACTTTTATTTACTAGTAATAAATGAATAAACAGAGGTTTGATTTAATCATATCTATAGATTTATATCTCTGGCTGTATCTTAGTTCGTAGCGGTGTCCTTCACGTTGTACTGGTACATGAGTTAAAAACTTTTTGTTCTAGCTAGACAGCTGACCACGAAGAAATCGTATTTTTAAATAAAAAGCAAAATTTAAACTTGGAACGTGGAACAGAGTGGCATTCGTTTTTGTACAGTTCAAACTTTGAATTGATCCAGGAGGTGCAGCAATTTAAGCTTCGAAGTGAAATAAGGAATCTATTTTATTAAGTAGCTTTATCCAGTTTAAAGTTAAAACATGCGTGAATGTATATCTATACACGGCGGCCAGGCTGGCGTACAAATCGGTAACGCCTGCTGGGAGTTATACTGTTTAGAGCATGGGATCCAACCAGATGGGCAGATGCCTTCGGACAAAACTGTCGGTGGAGGTGACGACTCGTTCAACACATTCTTCAGCGAGACGGGCGCTGGCAAGCATGTGCCCAGAGCAGTGTTCATCGACCTGGAGCCCACCGTGGTGGACGAGGTGCGCACGGGTACCTACCGCCAGCTGTTCCACCCCGAGCAGCTTATCACGGGCAAGGAGGATGCCGCCAACAACTACGCGCGAGGGCACTACACTATCGGCAAGGAAATTGTAGACTTGGTGCTTGACAGGGTACGAAAACTAGCCGACCAGTGCACCGGCCTGCAGGGATTCCTGATTTTTCACTCTTTTGGAGGCGGCACCGGGTCAGGCTTCGCGTCCCTGCTGATGGAGCGACTTTCTGTTGACTATGGCAAGAAATCTAAATTAGAATTTGCAATCTACCCCGCTCCACAGATCTCGACAGCTGTCGTAGAGCCGTACAACTCTATTCTCACCACGCACACGACACTTGAGCACTCGGATGCGGCGTTCATGGTGGACAACGAAGCTATCTACGATATATGCAGGAGGAACTTGGACATTGAAAGACCCACATACACTAATCTAAACCGCCTGATTGGTCAAATCGTGTCGTCTATCACCGCGTCCCTGAGGTTTGACGGCGCCCTGAACGTGGACTTGACTGAATTCCAGACAAACTTAGTACCGTATCCTCGTATTCACTTCCCCCTAGTGACATACGCTCCTGTCATCTCCGCTGAGAAAGCGTACCACGAACAACTGTCAGTGGCGGAGATCACCAACGCGTGCTTCGAGCCCGCCAACCAGATGGTGAAATGTGATCCGAGGCACGGCAAGTACATGGCGTGCTGCATGCTATACCGCGGTGACGTCGTGCCAAAGGATGTAAATGCTGCTATCGGAACCATCAAGACGAAGAGGACTATTCAGTTTGTTGATTGGTGCCCGACTGGGTTCAAGGTAGGCATCAACTACCAGCCGCCGACCGTGGTGCCGGGTGGTGACTTGGCGAAGGTGCAGCGCGCTGTTTGTATGTTGTCAAACACGACTGCTATTGCGGAAGCGTGGTCGCGGCTCAACCACAAATTTGATCTAATGTATGCCAAGCGAGCGTTCGTGCACTGGTACGTCGGTGAGGGTATGGAGGAGGGGGAGTTCTCAGAGGCTCGCGAGGACCTGGCTGCGCTGGAGAAGGACTACGAGGAGGTAGGCATGGACTCCGGCGAAGGTGAAGGAGAAGGCGGCGAGGAGTATTAATTCTAGCTATATAAACGATTTATATATTTTTTATGTATTTAGGTCATTTCCTTTTTGTTAGGTCTAACATTCTTTGTAACGTTTGGATTTTTGTAAGGAAAAATAAACAAGTGTACTGCATTAAGTTTATTATTCTACCTGTCCAATGACGCGTGACGTCTTGCGCACGTGCATGAACAGCACCCGAATAGCGTAGTAGCACACAATCACAATCGAATCATTTTGATGGAATCTTTAATCCATTGCTTCAAATTATGTTCGAAAAAGGAGGATGGCGAGTTTGGACCCACATTATTTATAAACTCACTCACTTGCAAGTTCATATTTACTATAATTAAGAGTTTGTAACAGGATTATATAAAAAATATTGAGTCACTAGGTGATGGGAATTAAAAGTTAGAATAGATTTTTATTTACTTAAAAATAAGTCATCATGCAGTTATTAAACGCACCGTGTTTCATATTACATTCCAAAGTACTCGTTCATTACCTAGACCGTACATGATTTACGTTCTTACACTTGTAGACGTTTACGCTTGTCAATTTTTTTTTTAAACGAAACATGTAAACTATGAGAAAAACATACAAAAGTTAATATTAAAAATGGATTTACATTTTTTATACAAAAATGTATGTACAATATTATAATTATTACGATAATTTGTGATAACTTAGAATGGAACGTTATGCTGTCAATTAGAGTTGGCTGTCAGTGTCTAGTGTCATTCCATCACAGAGTACTTTTTGATCCATTGTTTGTTTTCAACGGCTAAATGGGATATCTATTATTTTCTATGCGATTTTGTGGATTCTTGACGACTTGGCTTTACCTTTGGATTCCGATTTGCAAGTGGTTTGGACTTAGTTACCCGTTAAAATGCGTTGTGTGAATTGTCAATTGCGCATTGCCCGATTACGGAGATATCGTTTGTCCGACGAAAGTGCTCAGGTAGTCGAGAGAGTTCAGAGGTGGGTTTATCCGCGTGATGTAAGTATTGTAATACCTATAAATAAATTGGTACTTAAGCTCATTTACTTCAGTAACATCCCGTGGCGTGGTTTTGTTTCCTTTTGATTGCAAGACTCGCACTCGTATTATAAGGAACTTAAACGTATAACCGTCACCCGCAGGATGATAAGAAGTGGTCACATTCTTGATTTTGAACCACTGACATGATTATAACATTAACTAGGTGTATTTGATAACTCTCAAACCATGTTCATAAGTATTTTAGATGACTGGAGACGACTTTATTTGTCATTCCAGTTGGGAGTTGATAAATCATAACCCAAATGAAGATCCTGAACATAACACCCGACAGCAACTTGGCCATCGTAAGATCTATTTTGAGAATCAGGAACAGACTGGTCCTCAAACCAGAGATGTCTGAAACAGAAGTCCAAACAGGAAATGTTGTGTCTGAATGGATAAGACTAATAATGACGTGCATACTCAATAGATCTGTATTTTTATTATTTTTGTGATTGTTTTCACTTTTATTGTTTCAGTTAACCAACACTGATGAAATATGTGGGCATAGCCTTGCTATTTACGTGCACATGGAGTATTTGATAGCTCTCACAGAAGTTCTGCCCCTGTTGCACCTTCAACATCTAGTGTAGGAGGTAGCGCACAGCCTATATCTTAGTATTTATTATAATCATCATCCTCCTGCCCTTATCATATTTTAATCACAACCTGTATTTTATAATCACAAATGAAATAAAAGATTTTCTAAGTATGTATTGTTTTATTCAACAAACCTCTTGTTTAAAAATCCAAGTTCTTAATAAAATCGCGTCTTTGCTAAATTGCTTTTCATGAAGGGAGTTCCAGAAGATCTTATGTTTGTTATTTATGTAGGGTGGCTAGATATTTATTCCTACTACCTATATTTCGTTTTCGACTGCTTCGGTGGTCTAGTGATCGTAAGCACGACTGCCGAACGTAGGGTCCTGGGTTCGATTCCCAAGACAGGCAAGGTGAAATTCTCAGTATCAGCCCGAAGTCTGAATATGTGCTCGGTTAGTAACAGTTGGCTCACCCCCTTTTATCAATCAATCATGTAACTGGCTAAATGTGCGACCCGACTTTAGAAGGAATCTCAGTCGCAAAGACACGTCGCGCCAATGGGATCCTTAAAACTACATAATCTGCTAGATATTTGCGCTTCTTTCAGCTTAGTTGTTGTTGTTGGCAAAAGCCAATAATGATTATAGTTTCATCCTAATATCAGTCTAGTCTATGCTTACACTGCTTACAGTAGGTATTCATATGTCGTTTTGACCAAGTCACTAGTTCCTAGCTCCCAGTCATATTTTTTATTTTGAGTACCTAGGTAAGTACCTATATTTGGCAAGAGAGATGCAGAAACACGATGGTAGTGTTGGTAAATGTTTCTATTCTGTTTGATCACCTTTTTGAAACTACATAATACATAAAAAAGATATTGTATTATTTAATAAGCACTATTAGATTAATTTTAGGTTATAACCTTTTACATTGCATATCTTTTTTCTCCCAGCCTCTACGACTTACTGCCCATTTGCTTTTTTGCTAGTTTTATATAGTTCTACAACTAGTTATAAGTTTCCATAGTGAACGATACTCCTAACAGTGGGTCCCATTGTACATGCAACCTCGCCATCCTCCTTTGTTTGCTCAACAACTTAACGCAATGAATGCTGTTGCAACTGTCAAAATTAATGAAAGCCATTGCTACTTAGTGTGTGGCCTGTGCACACCACGTTTTTTAAACGCGCCGTTGATGCGCGTTTGTAGCGATACAGACGCGATACACACGCAAGTCAGACGCAGCCTGTAGACCTTTGCACACCAGTATAAATTCAAATACGCGTTTGAATCGATACAGACGCGATGCTAACGCGCGTTTGTATCGATACAAACGACAAAAAACTGCTCTGTAGGATAAAAGCGCGCCGTTAAAAAAACGTGGTGTGCACAGGCTCTTACGCAATTACCCCAATTACAATTATGCACATGGTTCACGTGCAAGCTGTTAGGCCCGTAGGTACCTACCTGTGCTTCTAATTCTATTCCTAATTCATACAATAATTGCGTTCAGGGGCAAAATGTCCAAATACCCAAAATGTCCAATTGTCAAAATGTCCAACTCCCAAAATGTCCAACTCCCAAAATGTCCAACTCCCAAAATGTCCAATCTTTTAGAATGTAGCAATGGCCGTGCGGAGGCACAGCGGTCAATAAAAGTAGTAAAAGAACTTTACACCAGAGTACTTTAACAATTCTGGAGATAAATAAATTGTATAATTCAACTAACTTTGGCTGGTCAAAGAATCACAATGTAACCAGGAAATCTGCTAGCTTTCTAAGCTCCCTAGGGCTCAAACTGTCACTGCAGCGAGCCACAAAGCCCGACATATCTAAGCTCATTTTGCGACACTGGGCGAAGCCGCTAGAACAAAGTTCCCTATACAATAGAGCGAGGAATGCAGTTAATTATAGGAAAATATATTTATTAGGGGGACTCGTCGGTGCTCCATGAACCAATTGAAATTTGACCAATTGGTCTATGGGGAAAATTACATGTCTCCATCGTCCAAATATCAACTGGGCTATGGAGGACTGGGGGACCACGGGCAAGTACCGGAAGTTAACAGAGTGAAGCAAATCAAATTACTTTTAAGTGCAATTCTATTATAATGTTCTCATTTTGGGACTTTGGCGTCGACTGGTTTAGGTTTTCTTAGCAATACGGTAGGTTTGTAAAGAAAAAAAGATCCTACGCTGATTCCAAAACCATTTCGAGCTTTTAGGTTTCTATTTTTATCGATTAAAATTATAAGACGGGGATTATTTTAACATAAACTGACTTTCATTTGACCTCCAAATTTCAGTCTATCAAAAAGTACTCTGTGCCTCCAAATGAAGTCAATAAGTAAGCAGATAGGGAATCCCTCATACTTTCGGTGCCTCCCATGATAAAAAAAACCAAGTCATATGTCAACTTTAGGGATGACCATAAGACCAGTCTTTGTATCTATTCAAATCAAACGTTGAAAATCAATTCGCATAGAAAATCTAAATCCCTAAGCGTGAATTTTCGTAAATCAATTTAACGACAGGTACTGGGCCCGCGTGGTGGATTATGCCCTCTCACCGAGAGGAGGGTTGTGTCCCAGCAGTGGGAACATTATAGGCTGATTATGCTTATGCTAATATAACTCTTTAAATAATAATCATTATAAAATCATTCAACTGTTTTGTAACTACTAATTATATAGGAAAATTGCAAATATAACTACTGTAGCTACTTTGTTGATTGCTTTGATAGTAGTTTTGAAAGAAATCATTCACAGTCGTGCACCACAAGGCACATAATATAAACCTGGATACTATCCGTCTTCACTCGACAAAAGTACTAAGCTCGCATGTCTAATAACTACTAAAAACAGATTAGTAATATATACAAGATTAGTAACTATAATCGATTAACTGTAACTGAGTTTATAATTTGATAATTGATCAGTTTTAAGTAATAAGTAATGTTCGACTATGTCGATCATTCCCACCTCTAAAACTGTCAAGTGTGTAATAAGTCCTCAGAATAATATGCTTTAGTTATTATTCTGAGAATAAGTCCATGGCTTGAAGATTCTGATGACAAGCAAGAAACGTCAAATTTAGGATGACTTATGATTGTAGCATAATACGTGGCACAGATATTGAACTCTTCAGCCTTTTATTAGAAATATAATTTAGAAAATTTATTTAAAATTATTCACTGATTGGAAAACCAAAATATTGAAATTAAGTAGTTGCTTAAAATAACTTAAATCTATAAACTAAAAACATAAAAAAAATATTTGAAAAAAACTTGACATAGGTACCGAATAGTATGTAATGTTGTAACTAAGAAACTGTCTTCTAAGTCTAAGTACTTTTAATTAAGTTCATAGCTTAATTGAAGTGCCAGCTATAATATTATTTTAATAGTACCTACCCATTCAATGTGTAGTTTTTTTTTATTTGGAATTATATCGAAAAACCCTTATAATTCAAATATCTCGAAACCTATTTAATTTCGGCCATACATAATGTGGGGTTCAATATGTTGCATTTTGGCCCCCCTATCAGCTCCTGAAGGATATACGTCGAATTACAAGTAACCCTGTATATTTAATATTAATATTAAGTTTATAATACTAATGGAAATAACCTAGTAGGTACACTTTAAGTTTGAGTAATGATAAATCATTTCTGATTAAGTAAATGAAGGAAAAAAGATTAATTAGGCTGGCAACATTAAGCATGACACCAGTCACGCGCAGATTTATCTTTCTTTAGCTATTCTCTATCTACGCCTTTCATGGTATTTTAAACTCTATTTACAAGATTTTATTTAGTTTCACCCAACGCACTTCCCGGCTTCCGATTAAGCTGAAATTTTGCACGCATATACCTATGTATATCGCGTAACAAAGCAAAATGATGATAACATAGAGCTGACCTGATGCTGGAGCTGGGAGGTGGCCATAGGAACTCCGCAATAAAACTACACAAAGTTTGGGCTCGTTTTTTAGTTCTGTTGTTTTAGTTCATTGTCATGTAATCGATGAAAAATTCTTCAAACATTTAGCTGCTGTCTGTGTCATTTAGCTCTAGGTAGGACACACGCAGTGACTTTAGCCTTTTGTCATTAGCGATTTCAAAATCTGCGTGTGTTCGTAGTATAAGGCTGGCCAACACGGACTGCTTGTGTAGTCAAATTTAATCATTTGAAGCTGCCATTGATACCTGCCTGCTTGCTGCTGCTGCAGTCGGTATCAACTGCTCTGCGGTTTTTATTAAATATCCTATTTATCCTTAGTACGTTCCTGTGAGATAATTTCCGACCTCCACACGGGCGAAGCCGCGGGCAAAAGCTAGTATATCATATTAAAAATGTTCTAAATATCACGTAGTAAACACAAAAAATAGTCGTATTCCACGATTTAGACCAAAATCATCAGAGACGAACTAAACAAGTCAACGTCTATTTGAAAGAACGTGCCAATTTTAGTTCCTGTGAACCTCGAGCGGGGCACTTCGAATCGGCACAAAAAACAAGTGTCATTTCGTAGAATATGCTTAGTTATTCCAGCGTACTTGTTTAATGGAGATCAGTGACTATAACCTTCAAAAAACGCTCAAAATTACCGCCACAGAGTAGAATAATTTAGATTTCCGCTGTCAACAGAGGCCTAGTGTACAAATTTGACAACTATTAATGAAAAAAAATCATAGGGACACAGAGAGATTTGATCCTTATGATTGACCCTATCGATTGGTGCCATAAAAGTACAGGATGCTATTTTTTCGGATTTTACTCGGTTTGATTTCCGGGTATGGCAAGCGTATTTTCAAAAATCTTTAAATGCAGTTTTGTTTCTTTTTTAAAAATAAAGGAATGTTTCCTTTGAGTAAAATTTTCTGTCTTCAGTATTTAGAGTACTTTCCCTCCAGGTACGCTTCGAAAATTCCACTCTGTAATATCATTTATATTCAGTTTATGAAATATCTTTTCAATTGGTCCAATATTGGAGGAGGAAATAGGCGAGAGCCAAACCTCGAATTAGGACTTTTTACTTAGGCTTTTTCAAAAGTATCTCCAACCGCATTCCTCTTAACCCCGCGTCCTAACCAAAGCGATCGTTGCGCGGATCCGCGATCGTCGCGTTCATATTTGTTAGTAAAACCGGAAAGCGCTCTCTGTCAAAGCCGTTCAAAAAGTCTGTTTAAAGGAGGTTACTTAACCTCCGGGCTATTACGACATAAATAAACTCTACAGTCTACACATTTATAATTTGGAAATACACACACACACACTAAATGTACAGACGCCAGCACATCAACCTGCTACAATCTGTCAAATTTCTTTAATAAATTTTCAACTTTATTGCTGAAACATAAGGTTCAAAATTGATTGGGGAAATTTGACAGTTTCGGGTAGGTTGATGTGCTGTCGTCTGTACCTACTTAATTAAGTAAAAAACAGAGACTGAAAGAAAGAAAGAAATATAAAAAAAGTTTATTTGGACTGCTTTATAATGTACATATTTGTCAAGTGGACTATCTTTCGGCTGGGTCACGAGGGTTCTTGCTACATATTACACACATAGGAAAGTAGCTTTGATACCGTTGTGGAGAACTTGAACAACAAAAATTCTCCTCGAACATGTCAGGATGTGGAAAAAACCCCCTGGAAACAAATAGTGTAGGTAGGTATGATGAGAAAAATATTCGTATGCTCTCTTAAATAAACTAGGAATGCCACTAACTAGCACTGAAGTATGCAAATAGCTTGCATGCCATTGTGATACATCTATGATATCAATGATAAGCTGTTATGGCGCAATGGAACTGGCTATACTTATAAAGAAGTTCAAAATAAAAATCCAAGATGGCAGCTGCGAAAATTTCAAAATGACAAAAATTTGTAAATTTTTGCATCTTAGATTTTCATTTTGACCTCACTATCGGCTTTAGCACCCCCTCGAGAACCATGAAAACGACACCTAGGGTAGGCGCTAGGCTAGACTAAATGACGCTTTTTCGCTACATGACGATTTCTCCCATTTTACTCCTACCGCAAGCTCCGTAAAAGAACTTTGTTCCAAAAAAAATGCTGACAAACGCGACCTACACCTACTGTTGCGCAATATTTCGAATTATTCCATGTTTTTTTTTTCTGTTTTGTTTTACAGTAATATTTCATGTGTAATCATGATGGTTAACTGGAGGATGGACTACATGACCTAAAGCACGGTCACTGTCGGACTGCAAAGAAAAGAAAGAGAAGCGCGATGACACAACGCTGGTAATTATTTATTTCAAAATATCAAGCAATTATCTATTTACGAAAAATCTATTGTTTCGCTTAAAAAATTAAACACTAGAGTTTTAGTATGTTGCTTGTAGAATAATCTGACAAAAAATCATAATGATTGTATGTATATTAGTATGGTTTTTATTGTAAAAAGAAAGTTTTTAGAGGTATCTTCATGATTTTTTTCTGTCGTACCAAATAAATTGTATTATGTTTTCTATACACTATCTACCTAGCATGTATCCTGAAGAATATCATTTTTTTTTTTTTTTTGTTTACTGTATTCGATCATAACTTTTATTGTTTCTAAAAGTTGCGTTTTTTGCGTTTAGCTCCTGTAAGCCCCTTAAGCAACATAACAAAAGTTTCAGCGAGTTTTAATTTTATTGCACAATATCTTTATTGCAGCTTTCGGACCGTCAACGTTTTCACTAGGCAATAATTGATCGTTTCATTATAACGGCAAATTTAATCATATTGCGCAATGAAAATATTGTACAAACTTATTCTAGTCTAGGTGTTGAGGCTGCCTTGTTGTTTACCTTGAAATCCACCGTCCGGTCGTTAACAGTACTAAGTACATGTGCACTATAATCTTGGCAACCATTGTAATGAAAATTACAAAATTTGTGATAAGAAAACAAATGAGAATAACGACATCTTCCAGTATGTGCTTGAAGTAGTTGCCACCGTGCTTTACAAAGCCTGTGTAGGGACAGTACCTAAAACATACGTTTACTTTAGTTTACGTTTAAACTGGAAGATGGAGCCACCTGAGTTAATATAGAATTTCACATTGACTTTATTCATGACTAGGTTTCCCCTCGACGTTTCTTTCACTGTAAGTCCGTGAAAGTAATTCCCTCGAAGGAAAACCAGAAAAAAAATAAACTAAAAGCCACCTTATATTGTATGTAGCACATGATTGATAAAAAGCTTGCAGAATTCTCATAACTGATTTGGTAAAGGTTTCTTCTCCAACGTTGAGCTCGCGACAGTGCACGGATTCGTTCCTCCTAAGGTCCAACAAATGTTGAAGGCTGCTGCTTTGGGTCGTCAATATAATACCACGACCTGGCCCATATGAACCATAGGACTGATACCCGAGATGAGGAACTTGACACCTGCATCTGTACGATTTATACCTCCTCAGCGTCATTCTTATCACACCGTGTTGTCTTTCATGTTAAATTGTAATTTTCAGTTTCATAATTTAGTTGCAGGTTATGCTGAATTCGATGTGAATTCAGAGGTATTTAGAAGAGAAAGACGTGCTGCACCCACCCTAGATAAATAGGGGTCAGGGCAGCAAGGTATATCAAAAAGTCACACAAGTAGTCTTTGCTGTGATTCTCTCATCTGACTATCAAAAAATACTCTGTGAAGTACTCTGTGCATCTGACATCTCTCATCTCTTCTGTATGATTTCATAGAGGAAAAAGTATTCACAGAACACCAAAGACTACAATATAATATAGGATATATGCAGAACACTATTACTCCTTGATATGATTCTGAGTTTGAACCATAGAACACAGAGTACAATAATATTTTGCCACAGAAGCACTAACCTCACGGACCTCTATAATACAAGTAGGTACGCTGGACTTCATACTATCGATGACAAAATGAAGACATTTGATTTTCGCCATTTTGTTGCTGATAGCAACGTGAGGGTCCGTGGAACTAATATTAAAGATGGGACATATCCTAGTGATGCCCAATGAGCTCGTGTCTTTTTTTTTTCCTTTTTTTTATACTTACACTTGTATATAATATATATATATATATATATATATTAGATTGTAAAATACTTCTTGTAATTAATAAATCCTAGTGATAAATAACTTTAATTTCAGAAGTCGGTGTCGTGGGTTGGTTTTTTGACACCGACTTCCGAAATTAAAGTTATTTATCACTTTTTTGTTTTTTTTTGAAGTCGGTTGTTTTTTTATGTAAGAAAGTTTTTATTTATCACTTTTTAGTTGTACCCCACATAAATTCAAATAAATTGAAGACACCGACTAGAAGAGTCATCAAAATTAGCATAGAAATGCCGGAGATGCAGTACATTTATGCATATAACATCGTACCTACATAAGAATAATTACATAATGTATTATATACTAAAACCTTCCTGAAAGTATGTAGATCACATTAGTGAAACAATGATCAAAACTGGTTCATTAGTTTTTGAGAAAATCGCGGACATACAATTTTGTATTTTTTTTTGTATTTTGTATTAAATCTTTTCAAAGTACTCTCCGCTAGCCTCTATACAAAGTTTCATGCGTCTGAACCAGTTTTCGAAACACTTTTTCCAGTCCGCCGCAGACACCTCGTTTACAGCCTGCTCGAACGCTGACAGCGCATCTTCCGGCGACGAAAATAGTATCCCTTTGAGCTGTTTTTTAGGGTTCCGTAACCAAAGGGTAAAAACTGGACCCTATTACTAAGACTTCGCTGTCTGACCGTCCGTCTGTCTGTCTGTCACCAAGCTGTATCTCAAGAACCGCGATAGCTAGACAGTTGAAATGTTCACAAATTATGTATTTCTGTTGCCGCTATAACAACAAATACTAAAACAAAATAAAATAAATATTTAAGGGGGGCTCCCATACAACAAACGCGATTTTTTTGCCCTTTTTTGCTTGATATTAATAACGGCAACAGGTAGACGCTTGAAATATTTACAGAATAGGTATTTAGTTGTAGTTGTATATTCACTTATTTTTTTTTTTGTTAGCTTATATTGTCCCACTGCTGGGCAAAGGCCTCCCCCAAATCCTTCCAGGAACTCTTTTCCCGCGCCACCTCGAACCAGCACTCGTTGTACGCGTCCAGGTCATCTCGCCATCTCTTTCTAGGCCGGCCTAGGCGGCGCCGTCCATCTTCAGGCACCCATTGTGTGAAGATTTTTGCCCAGCGATCTTCGTGCATACGGCTGATGTGACCCGCCCAATCCCATTTGAGCCTGGCAGCCTTCTTTCCTACATCCAGTATGCCCGTTTTGGAACGCAGCGTGGTGTTCCGAATTCTGTAAATAAATCAAATAAAAAATTAAGGAGGGCTCCCATACACCAACGTGATTTTTTTATATGTAGTGTTAAATATTGTACGGTGGTACGAAACCCTTCGTGTGCGAGTCCGACTCGCACTTGACCGGTTTTTTATTTTCGAGAATAAAAAGAGGTCACACGGTGCTAGGTCAGGGCTGTAAGGAGGGTGACCCAGGAGTTTGACCGGCGTGCTGTCCAGGAAGTCCCTCGTTTTGGCGCGGTGTGCGAAGGCGCGTTGTCGTGGTGGAGCAGTAGCCCTGGTCGCTTGTTGCTCACAACAGAGAAAACTTCTGCCAAGTATTCAGCGTTAATGCTTCTTTGGTTCCATAAAGGAATTGACACCAAGTAGCCAGTCAATTTGAAAAAACTCGCGATCAAAATCTTCCCCCCGCTTCTACATCGCTTCACATTGGTAGGCGTTGATTCGTTTTGAAACACCCAAATCATCGACTGGCTCTTCGTTTCTGGGTCGTATTGATAAATCCAAGACTCATCACCTGTAATGATGTCGCAAACACGCCGAGACGAGCCTACTTCAAATTTGTTTATCATATCACGGCACCATTCCACCCGGGCCTGCTTCTGAGCATCGGTGAGGTTGTGCGGCACCCAGCGTGAAACTATCCCCCTCACGCGAAGATGCACGTGTAGAATTTCGTGAAGGCTTCCCGATCCATCCTGCAGTATATGCTGAATATCTTGATACGTAACTCGCCTATTGTATTAGATTAAATTTTCACTGCTAGCACGTTTTCTTCTGTAACAGCCGTCATAGGGCGATCACTTCTTTCTTCAACCCCCAAAGTTAGTCGACCGCGTTTCAATTCGTTATACCAACGATACACGGTTGCCTTAGAAAGGCCTTCGCCTTCATCTATGAATGCCATTTGAAGTCTATCGTATGATTCATCCGGTTTCAGGCGACACTTGAAATCGTAAAAAATCATAGCGCGAAAATGTTCCCGGCGCAGATCCATTTTTTAATGAGACACGATAATTTAAATTAGCTCGCAAAGAATGTGGAGGGAAGTTTTAAAATTGGAACGTACCTTTTTTTTTTTTGGTTTGGCACTAGTTGTACTTTGTGCCATTTTCTGGAACGTACCTATTTTTACTAACAAATACTTAATCATATTTTCAAAATAGATTATAACTGGCCAGTCCCTCATACATAAAAACTTTTTTAAATACTTTTTGAGTGGATAGTATGCGTAGTTGACGGCTCTGTAAAACGGCGCGGGATAGCACAAGCCCACGCGAGCCGAGCCGTCCGTGTAGATCCGGCTCGGCTAAATCCGAACGCAAGCCTACTCGTATACACGGCGCGGCGGAGGTGCATTTAAACGGCGCGCAAACACGCGAGCCGAGCGAGGCTCGGCGCGTGATTCAGCGTGCCACGCGCCGTTTAACCGCCTACGCTCGGCGCGGCTCGGCAAAGTTTGTACGATCCATCGCTTGTCGGTTTTTTTACACGGATCAAAGGCGCGCTCGGCTCGGCTTGTGTTAATATGCTAATTAAAAAAAAAATGTTTCAAACGAATATTTTCCGTTTTGAATGAGCTAAATAATTCTTCGTATCAAGTAGTTTAGTATTACCAAGAGAATAAACAGCCAAAAGACTTTATATCATACTGGTATCTGTCGAATGAGTCATGGCATGGGCCAAATCTACCTCATTGTGGGTCCCAGAAAACGTCTGGCGAAAAAAAAAAAGAAAGAAAGAAAAAGTTTATTTGAACCAGAACAGATGGTACAGAGCGCGCGACGGAGGTAGTCGCTCATTTTTAACCGACTTCAAAAAAGGAGGTTCTGTATTCGACCCGTATGTATGTTTGTATGTCCGCGATTTTCTCAAAAACTAATTAACCAATTTTGATAATTCTTTAACTAATGTGATCTACATACTTTCAGGAAGGTTTTAGTATATTATACATTATGTAATTATTCTTATGTACGATGTTATATGCATAAATGTACTGCATCTCCGGCATTTCTATGCGAATTTTGATGATTCCTCTAGTCGGTGTCTTCAATTCTTCAATGCACTAAGTGTTATTTGAATTTGTGCGGAGTAGGTACAACAAAAAAAGTGAAAAATAAAAACTTTTTTTGCAAAAAAAAACAACCGACTTCAAGCTTTGCCGAGCCGTGCCGAGCCGCGCCGAGCGTAGGTTGTTGCGCGTGGCGCGCTGAATCACGCGACGAGCCTCGCTCGGCTCGCGTGTTTGCGCGTCGTTTAAACGCACCATAATGTGTCTTTTTACACCCTGTATAATAGAAAGAGACAAAAATAGAGAAAGTCGCATGGAGCGGGCATATCGTTTTTGCCTTATGTGACTTTCTTCCAGTTAACTCCTACCGCAAGCCGCGTTAAGGAACTTCGTTAAAAAAAAACCCACAGCTTTCATTAAATTGTACTGTATAGTACTTACTAATTCCATAAAACATAAAAAACCGTTCTATAAAATATCTGTCACATGACATTTTTGTGATAATAATTTAAGAAAAATATGGCTTTACATTTTTGCATCATGAATTAAACCAAAAAAAAACGAATAAAAACCTAAATAAATAAAAACATGTTGTTCAACCCACAATAGTGCATAATAATGACGTTAACAAAGGAACCTATCAATCTGTAAAAAACTAGCCGGGAATTAAATGGTATGTTATTTTCAGTAAATAAGAATATTGTAAACTAAAAAGAAACTGCCATATTAAGTGCTAAGAGACAAGCCAGCCTATAACGTTGCCACTGCTGTCTGTGCCAGAGCGAACAGTGTGGGTTGGTCAGCAGTCTTCGATTTTTGGAACGAAGTACCTTAATGCGGCTTGCGGTAGGAGTTAACTGTTAGAAATCAAAGATCAATAATATTTAGTAAGCTAGTAGAAATAGTCACGTAAGGAATAGTATATTGTTATGCAAGGGTCGAAAGGAATTGATGACTTTCACCCGTGTTAAACACTCTACTTTTCATTTCGAATATAAGGAAAGTAAAAAATATTAGTTTTTCTAAAATATTTATTGATAACAATAACATGCATAGTACCTACCTATTTAAAATTAATGGAGAAGTTAGAACAATTTGTGAAATTTAAAGTTACATTCTTGTTTGGAATATTTACGGTGTTTGATATAATTATATGACTTTGGCTATGCTGGATGTCTGTAAAAGTAGGAGACTCTGGTATTTGATTAGACGGTGGAATCCATGGCAGACTCCCTTGAAGTAGTTGGTTGAGGCGAACTGGGGCGTAAATTTATAGTCTCAGTTAATTTGCTTGAAATTTTGGTTTTATTTTGGACAGAATCCTCAATGTAGCCTTCCGCCACTGTGCTGGATTTCCATCCTCCATGTCTTTTTAACATTGTCAAGTTCGCCCCAGAATCGGCTAACAGTGTCGCTGACGTTCTTCTATAACAATGCCCGGTATAGGTATCCTACTGCTCACAGTTTGGTAAATTCAAATATGTTGCTATCTGCTTCGGCATACCTGATATTTTATTTTTACCAATCACTTGTTTGTAGCATTTTCCCTTTTGGTAGTTGAGAAAAAAGCGATCCGTTTTTATGTCATTAGGTATGATTATTTGATATTTTTTTACTATTTGTGTTAACTCTTCTCGTACTACAAACGTCAGCTCAATATTTGTTTTTGTTTTAGTAAATTTTACAAGTAATAACTGGCCTTGATTTTCAACGTCGTTAATTGTTAGATTTGTGAGCTCACTGCCTCTGCAGGCGCCGCTTATACCGAGTATCCACCTGTGAAAAACATTTAATTTTGTCAGTATTTATCTTTTAGGTATGTAGGCATGGACGTATAGTTTTATACGTCCATGTATGTAGGTAAAATAAACAAGTAGAGATCTTTTATTCTAAAAATGCACGTCGTTCCAACGTCTTTAATCTCAATATACGCAATCTGGTCAGTGTAATTTCCACTTTTTATGCAAATCTTTCTATAATACATAATCAGAGTAAAGCTAAGGGCCTATGCACACCACGTTTTTTAAACGCGCCGTTGATGCGCGTTTGTAGCGATACAGACGCGATACACACGCAAGTCCGACGCAGCCTGTAGACCTTTGCACACCTGTATAATTCAAATACGCGTTTGAATCGATACAGACGCGTGTGTGTAGCGATACACACGCGATGCAAACGCGCGTGTGTAGCGATACAGACGCGATGCAAACGCGCGTGTGTAGCGATACAGACGCGATGCAAACGCGCGTGTGTATCAATACAAACGCGCTGGCATTTTGCGATACAAACGCTATACTAACGCGCGTTTGTATCGATACAAACGCGATGCTAACGCGCGTTTGTGTCGATACAAACGCGATGCTAACGCGCGTTTGTATCGATACAAACGCGATGCTTACGCGCGTTTGTATCGATACAAACGACAACAAACTGCTCTGTAGGATAAAAGCGCGCCGTTGACGCGCGTTTCTAAAACGCACGTCGACGGCGCGTTTAAAAAACGTGGTATGCACAGGCTCTTAGACGCTGGGGACGAAGTTCATTTTTAGAGTAAAGGATCTCTCTCTACCTAGATAATCACTTATAGCTTACCTTTACTGCCAAATATATCTCGTTAGGGGCTTTATTTAAAAATGTTTCCACTTCGTAAGAGGTGAAAACCTTAGATTTTTTGCTCTTGAACCCCTGAGACTGTTTTTTCAGAAACGATGTTACATTATGGATTTTTTTCAAATCTACATTATGTTTTACACTTAGTGTACTCTTGAGCATTGAATACCTGCTCCATAGCGTAGAAGGCTGTATTTTGCTTGATAGTACATTGAAGTATGTAAGAAACACACTTTGGGAAAATGATTTTATTTTCTTGTCTGCTCGCCACTTCATAAAATCACTGTATGTATTTAGATATCTTTCTTTTGAAATTTCTGGCAAAATATTTTCAATTACTGCATTTGCCTCGTCTTTAACCGAATCTGGGGTCAACATTTCAGAATCGCTTGAACTCATTTTTATTAAAGAAATATTAGTCTATAAAATCAAGTTTTTGAATTTCGGTACAGCTTACAGGGTTAGTATCCCGCCAAATAATACTATTATCTTTTTTTTATTTAAAATATGGAACACACCGCGTCATTGCCGCGGGCTGTCCCGCTTAATAGGTTTTTTTTATTAAATTCACACTGGCTGTTTATACACTCACAAGACTGCAGCATTTTTCTTAATTTATGTAAAAAAATTCGTAGCTGACTACAGTTCTATTTTTTAAATTCATTCCCACCCTAAAGAGGGAAGTAATTACTATGAGTCTTTCCCGCCCTGTGGTGGGAAGCAGCGTCTTCCACCCGCTATTCGGATCAAACAAACACTACTTTCCGAGTATGAGAAATGAAAAAATCTTTGTCCCTCCATGCGACTTTCTGTCTCTCTCTCTCTCTCTTTCTGTCTCTTTCTATTACATACGAGCATGTGCGTGCGAGCATCGCGTAAGGAACTTCGTTCCTAAAGGGGTACCCCCGACTGCACCCGTTTTTTTTTTAATCCGGGACATGGCCGGTTTCCTCTCGATATTTTACTTCACAGTATGAGAGCAGTGGTGATAAAAAATGACGGTTAAGTATCTGCCTGAATGCGGACACATGACCTAAAATTCGTAAGTTCCAGTTTGCCAGCACTGCTCTCGTGTCAAGTATAAATAGTGATAAGTAATAGCTGGTCAATAAGATCAAAGAGTGATAAAAAACCTTGCTATTATTATGTTGTACCCTTAGATAGTAATAGAATGAAATTGCAAATGGCCTCCTATTTCATTTTCTTTATTGTAGTCATCGATATAAGTTGAATGTGGCTAATTCATTGTTAAACTGAGCAAATCTGCCATAGCTTTTATAGAGATAATATTGATTGTGTAGCTGTCTTCTCCAATGGTTATTCCCTAAATATTTTTACAGGATAAATTAATCAAAAATAAATTAATGAAGATAATAGTAAAATGAACCGCTAAATACTATTACAAGAAAATGTCATAACAGCTAGTAGAACTATTTTCCTCAAACGGAGGTTTAATAAGAAAACAAAAGTACAATTTGCAGACCTGACGCTGTTTATAAAATCAAAATGAAAGACATGGAAAACAAGTATAAGCGACTGCAATTGGATTTGCAATACAATAAAGAAGTTAGTCCATGCAATGGGATAAATAACGCCAGTATAATTGTTCATAAAAAAAAAGTAAACAACCGCAAAAATGATCTAGTAAAATATGACCAACAGCCAGCAGTCGCTTTCCGGCTATCACGCTCCGGTAAGAATAAAACCCATAAGTTACTCACTAAACACATCAGCATGACCGAAGTTAATAAACGAACAAAACTATCCAACCAAAGAACGAGAAGCTCTGAAACCATAAATAAAAAATCTCATTTCAATACAAAATTCGTTTTAAACCGAGTCTCAGAATACTATTTCAACGACTACTTGAGTCCGTTTAATTTTCCAACTCAGAAGAAATGGAAAGTTTATCGTTGTCAATTGAGCAGGCCGGAGGATAGCTGCTGCTGTTCCTGCAACTCAGATGCCATGTTTGAAGTAATGAAAGGCCTCTACGACTGTTACAAAAAGAAAAATTGTCATAATTGTAATTGCATACTATGCAGTCATGTATCAAGAGAAGAAAGGCGCCTCGGGGAAGAACGGAAGGTATTAGCATCCCTAGGTGAAAAAGAAAAGAAGAAAAGAGCTGAAAAAATGTTAGAAGGAAAGACTCCAACAGAAAAAGAAGAGATTTTGAAAGAATTAGTGAAAACTGGACAACCTCTACCAAAGGGTAAAACAGCGTCTGAAAAAGCTTTGATCAAGAAAGTAAAAGCAGAATTGGGAGTTCCGGAGTCGAGGACGACAACCATGTTGGAAAGAATTAAAAAAGCATACGAAGTGACAACACCATCAGAAAGAATGAGAAAAGCTAAAGCTGCTGGACTACTTACGCCAATAGAAGGAAAACCTCCCGAACAACAAGAAAAGATATTGAGAGGATTAGCAATGCAAGGACTGCCTCTTCCTGAGGGGAAAACTGCCTCTGAGAAAAAACTAATTGAAAAGGTACGCAAAGAACTTGCCCTTCCTCCGGAACCTAAAACTGCATCCATGAAAGAGAAGTATGCTAAAGCTGCAGATGCTGGATTAATGCAGCCACTTGAAGGTAAATCACCGAAAGAAAAAGAAAGAATTTTACAAGGTTTGCATGACAGAGGTATCCCACTGCCTGAAGGACGCACAGCATCTGAAAAAGCTCTTATAGCTAACGTGAAAGCAGGAATACGAGCGCCGTCTGTTACGCCATCTGAGCGACTTCTGAAAGCAAAAGCTGCTGGACTACTTACGCCAATAGAAGGAAAAACTCCCGAGCGACAAGAACAGATACTAAGAGGATTAGCAATGCAAGGACTGCCACTTCCTGAAGGTAAAACTGCTTCTGAAAAGAAGCTTATTAAAAAGGTACGCGCTGACCTTGGCCTTCCTCCGAAACCTAAAACTGCATCCATGAAAGAGAAGTACGCAGAAGCCGCAGATGCTGGATTATTGCAGCCGCTTGAAGGTAAATCACCGAAAGAAAAAGAAAGAATTTTACGCGGTTTGCATTACAGAGGAATTCCATTGCCTGAGGGACGCACGGCATCTGAGAAAGCTCTTATAGCTAAAGTGAAAGCAGGAGTACGTATACCGTCTGTAACGCCATCTGAAAGAATTCGTAAAGCAAAAGATGCAGGACTACTTACACCAATAGCAGGAAAATCTCCCGAACAACAAGAACAGATACTTAGAGGATTAGCAATGCAAGGACTGCCACTTCCTGAAGGAAAAACTGCTTCTGAAAAGAAGCTTATTAAAAAGGTACGCGCTGACCTTGCCCTTCCTCCGGAACCTAAAACTGCATCTATGAAAGAGAAGTACGCAGAAGCCGCAGATGCTGGATTATTGCAGCCGCTTGAAGGTAAAACACCGAGAGAAAAAGAAAGAATTCTACAAGGTTTGCATGACAGAGGAATCCCTTTGCCTGAAGGACGAACGGCATCAGAAAAAGATCTTATAGCTAGAGTGAAGGTAGGAGCACGTGCACCATCTGAAAAACTACGTAGAGCAAAAGCTGCAGGCCTAATAACGCCTTTAGAAGGAAAAACTCCCGCACAAAAGGAAAAGATACTAAGAGGATTAGCAATGGAAGGACTGCCTCTTCCGGAAGCGGAAACTGCTTCAGAGAAAAAGCTAATGAAAAGGGTTCGCGCTGACCTTGGCCTACCTCCGGAACCTAAAACTGCATCCATGAGACAGAAGTACGCTGAAGCTGCAGATGTGGGTATAATGCAACCACTTGAAGGTAAATCGCCGAAAGAAAAAGAAAGAATTTTACAGGGCTTGTATGACAGGGGAATCCCTTTGCCTGAAGGACGAACGGCATCAGAAAAAGATCTTATAGCTAGAGTGAAGGCAGGAGTACGTGCGCCATCTGAGAGATTACGTAGAGCAAGAGCTGCGGGGCTACTAACGCCGTTAGAACGAAAAACTCCCTCACAGAAAGAAAAGATAATAAAAGGATTAGCAATGGAAGGACTGCCTCTTCCTGAAGCGAAAACTGCTTCAGAGAAAAAGATCATGGAAAGGGTTCGCGCTGACCTTGGCCTACCTCCGGAACCTAAAACTGCATCCATGAGACAAAAGTACGCTGAAGCTGCAGATGCTGGTATAATGCAGCCACTTGAAGGTAAATCAACTAAAGCAAAAGAAAGAATTTTACAGGGCTTGCATGACAGAGGAATCCCTTTGCCTGAAGGACGAACGGCATCAGAAAAAGATATTATAGCTAGAGTGAAGGCAGGAGTACGTGCACCATCTGAGAAAATACGTAGAGCAAAAGCTGCAGGACTAATAACGCCTTTAGAAGGCAAAACTATGTCACAGAAAGAAAGGATAATGAAAGGATTAGCAATGGAAGGACTGCCTCTTCCTGAAGCGAAAACTGCTTCAGAGAAAAAGATTATGGAAAGGGTTCGCGCTGACCTTGGCCTACCTCCGGAACCTAAAACTGCATCCATGAGACAGAAGTACGCTGAAGCTGCAGATGCAGGTGTAATGCAACCACTTGAAGGTAAATCGCCAAAAGAAAAAGAAATAATTTTACGAGGTTTGCATGACAGAGGAATTCCATTGCCTGAAGGACGAACCCCATCAGAGGAAGCTCTTATAGCTAGGGTGAAGGCAGGAGTACGTGCACCATCTGAGAAACTACGTAAAGCAAAAGCCGAAGGGCTATTAACGCCTTTAAAAGGAAAAACTCCCGCAGAAAAGGAAAAGATACTGAGGGGATTAGCAATGGAAGGACTGCCTCTTCCTGAAGCGGAAACTGCTTCAGAGAAAAAGATAATGGAGAAGGTTCGCGCTGACCTTGGCCTTCCTCCGGAGCCTAAAACTGCATCCATGATAGAGAAGTACGCTGAAGCTGCAGATGCCGATTTACTGCAACCTCTTGAAGGTAAATCACCGAGAGAAAAAGAAAGAATTCTACAAGGTTTGCATGACAGAGGAATCCCTTTGCCTGAAGGACGAACGGCATCAGAAAAAGATCTTATAGCTAGAGTGAAGGTAGGAGCACGTGCACCATCTGAGAAACTACGTAGAGCAAAAGCTGCAGGGCTTTTGACACCTCTAGAAGGTAAAACACATTCACAGAAAGAAAGGATAATAAAAGGATTAGCAATGGAAGGAATGCCTCTTCCTGAAGCTAAAACTGCTTCAGAGCAAAAGATAATGGAAAAAGTTCGTGCTGACCTTGGCCTTCCTCCAGAACCAAAAACTGCGTCCATGGGACGAAAGTACGCTGAAGCTGCAGATGCTGGATTCCTGCAACCTCTTGAAGGTAAATCACCAAAAGAAAAAGAAAGAATTTTACAAGGTTTGCATGACAGAGGCATCCCATTGCCTGAAGGACGAACGCGATCAGAAAAAGATCTTATAGCTAGAGTGAAGGTAGGAGCACGTGCACCATCTGAGAAACTACGTAGAGCAAAAGCTGCAGGGCTTTTGACACCTCTAGAAGGTAAAACACATTCACAGAAAGAAAGGATAATAAAAGGATTAGCAATGGAAGGAATGCCTCTTCCTGAAGCTAAAACTGCTTCAGAGCAAAAGATAATGGAAAAAGTTCGTGCTGACCTTGGCCTTCCTCCAGAACCAAAAACTGCGTCCATGGGACGAAAGTACGCTGAAGCTGCAGATGCTGGATTCCTGCAACCTCTTGAAGGTAAATCACCAAAAGAAAAAGAAAGAATTTTACAAGGTTTGCTTGACAGAGGCATCCCATTGCCTGAAGGACGAACGCGATCAGAGCAAGCTCTTATTTCTAGAGTGAAAGCAGGAGTACGTGCTCCATCTGAGAAAATACGTAGAGCAAAAGCTGCAGGGCTTTTGACACCTCTAGAAGGTAAAACACATTCACAGAAAGAAAGGATAATAAAAGGATTAGCAATGGAAGGAATGCCTCTTCCTGAAGCTAAAACTGCTTCAGAGCAAAAGATAATGGAAAAAGTTCGTGCTGACCTTGGCCTTCCTCCAGAACCAAAAACTGCGTCCATGGGACGAAAGTACGCTGAAGCTGCAGATGCTGGATTCCTGCAACCTCTTGAAGGTAAATCACCAAAAGAAAAAGAAAGAATTTTACAAGGTTTGTATGACAGAGGCATCCCATTGCCTGAAGGGCGAACGCGATCAGAAAAAGATCTTATAGCTAGAGTGAAGGTAGGAGCACGTGCACCATCTGAGAAACTACGTAGAGCAAAAGCTGCAGGGCTTTTGACACCTCTAGAAGGTAAAACACATTCACAGAAAGAAAGGATAATAAAAGGATTAGCAATGGAAGGAATGCCTCTTCCTGAAGCTAAAACTGCTTCAGAGCAAAAGATAATGGAAAAAGTTCGTGCTGACCTTGGCCTTCCTCCAGAACCAAAAACTGCGTCCATGGGACGAAAGTACGCTGAAGCTGCAGATGCTGGATTCCTGCAACCTCTTGAAGGTAAATCACCAAAAGAAAAAGAAAGAATTTTACAAGGTTTGCATGACAGAGGCATCCCATTGCCTGAAGGACGAACGCGATCAGAGCAAGCTCTTATTTCTAGAGTGAAAGCAGGAGTACGTGCTCCATCTGAAAAAATACGTAGAGCAAAAGCTGCAGGGCTTTTGACACCTCTAGAAGGTAAAACACATTCACAGAAAGAAAGGATAATAAAAGGATTAGCAATGGAAGGAATGCCTCTTCCTGAAGCTAAAACTGCTTCAGAGCAAAAGATTATGAAAAAGGTACGCGCTGAACTTGGTCTTCCTCCAGAACCTAAAACTTCTTCCATGAGACAGAAGTATGCTAAAGCTGCAGATGCCGGATTACTACAACCACTTGAAGGTAAATCACCGAAAGAAAAAGAACGTATTTTACAAGGTTTGCATGACAGAGGAATCCCATTGCCTGAAGGTCGAACGGCATCAGAGAAAGCTCTTATAGCTAGAGTAAAGGCAGGAGTACTTGCACCATCTGAGAAATTACGTAAAGCTAAAGCTGCAGGGCTTTTAACACCTTTAGAAGGAAAGTCTCCCTCACAGAAAGAAAGGATCATGAAAGGGCTGGCAATGGAAGGATTGCCACTTCCAGAAGCTAAAACTGCTTCAGAGCAAAGGATTATGAAGAAAGTACGCGCTGACCTTGGTCTTCCTCCGGAACCTAAAACTTCTTCCATGAGACAGAAGTATGATAAAGCTGCAGATGTTGGATTACTGCAACCACTTGAAGGTAAATCACCGAAAGAAAAAGAACGTATTTTACAAGGTTTGCATGAGAGAGGAATCCCATTGCCTGAAGGTCGAACGGCATCAGAGAAAGCTCTTATAGCTAGAGTAAAGGCAGGAGTACTTGCACCATCTGAGAAATTACGTAAAGCTAAAGCTGCAGGGCTTTTAACACCTTTAGAAGGAAAGTCTCCCTCACAGAAAGAAAGGATCATGAAAGGGCTGGCAATGGAAGGATTGCCACTTCCAGAAGCAAAAACTGCTTCAGAGCATAGGATTATGAAAAAGGTTCGCGCTGACCTTGGTCTTCCTCCGGAACCTAAAACTTCTTCCATGAGACAGAAGTATGCTAAAGCTGCGGATGTCGGATTACTGCAACCACTTGAAGGTAAATCACCGAAAGAAAAAGAACGTATTTTACAAGGTTTGCATGACAGAGGAATCCCATTGCCTGAAGGTCGAACGGCATCAGAGAAAGCTCTTATAGCTAGAGTAAAGGCAGGAGTACTTGCACCATCTGAGAAATTACGTAAAGCTAAAGCTGCAGGGCTTTTAACACCTTTAGAAGGAAAGTCTCCCTCACAGAAAGAAAGGATCATGAAAGGGCTGGCAATGGAAGGATTGCCACTTCCAGAAGCTAAAACTGCTTCAGAGCAAAGGATTATGAAGAAAGTACGCGCTGATCTTGGTCTTCCTCCGGAACCTAAAACATCTTCCATGAGACAGATGTATGCTAAAGCTGCAGATGTCGGATTACTGCAACCACTTGAAGGTAAATCACCGAAAGAAAAAGAACGTATTTTACAAGGTTTGCATGACAGAGGAATCCCATTGCCTGAAGGTCGAACGGCATCAGAGAAAGCTCTTATAGCTAGAGTAAAGGCAGGAGTACGTGCACCATCTGAGAAACTACGTAAAGCAAAAGCTGCAGGGCTACTAACGCCATTAGAAGGAAAAACTCCATCACAGAAAGAAAGGATAATGAAAGGATTAGCAATGGAAGGACTGCCTCTTCCTGAAGCGAGAACTGCTTCAGAGAAAAGGATTATGGAAAAAGTACGCGCTGACCTTGCCCTTCCTCCGGAACCTAAAACTGCATCCATGAAACAGAAGTACGCTGAAGCTGCAGATGCTGGATTCCTGCAACCACTTGAAGGTAAATCACCGAAAGAAAAAGAAAGAATTCTACAAGGTTTGCATGACAGAGGAATCCCTTTGCCTGAAGGACGAACGGCATCAGAAAAAGATCTTATAGCTAGAGTGAAGGTAGGAGCACGTGCACCATCTGAGAAACTACGTAGAGCAAAAGCTGCAGGGCTTTTGACACCTCTAGAAGGTAAAACACATTCACAGAAAGAAAGGATAATAAAAGGATTAGCAATGGAAGGAATGCCTCTTCCTGAAGCTAAAACTGCTTCAGAGCAAAAGATAATGGAAAAAGTTCGTGCTGACCTTGGCCTTCCTCCAGAACCAAAAACTGCGTCCATGGGACGAAAGTACGCTGAAGCTGCAGATGCTGGATTCCTGCAACCTCTTGAAGGTAAATCACCAAAAGAAAAAGAAAGAATTTTACAAGGTTTGCATGACAGAGGCATCCCATTGCCTGAAGGACGAACGCGATCAGAAAAAGATCTTATAGCTAGAGTGAAGGTAGGAGCACGTGCACCATCTGAGAAACTACGTAGAGCAAAAGCTGCAGGGCTTTTGACACCTCTAGAAGGTAAAACACATTCACAGAAAGAAAGGATAATAAAAGGATTAGCAATGGAAGGAATGCCTCTTCCTGAAGCTAAAACTGCTTCAGAGCAAAAGATAATGGAAAAAGTTCGTGCTGACCTTGGCCTTCCTCCAGAACCAAAAACTGCGTCCATGGGACGAAAGTACGCTGAAGCTGCAGATGCTGGATTCCTGCAACCTCTTGAAGGTAAATCACCAAAAGAAAAAGAAAGAATTTTACAAGGTTTGCTTGACAGAGGCATCCCATTGCCTGAAGGACGAACGCGATCAGAGGAAGCTCTTATAGCTAAAGTGATAGCAGGAGAACGTGTACCGTCTGTTACGCCATCTGAGAGAATACGTAAAGCAAAAGCTGCAGGACTACTTACGCCAATAGAAGGAAAACCTCCGGAACGACAAGAACAGATACTAAGAGGATTAGCTATGCAAGGATTGCCGCTTCCTGATGGTAAAACTCCTTCTGAGAAAAAGCTCATTGATAAGGTACGCGCTGAACTTGGCCTTCCTCCAAAACCTAAAACTGCATCTATGAAAGAGAAGTACGCTAAAGCGGCAGATGCCGGATTGTTACAGCCACTTGAAGGTAAATCACTGAAAGAAAAAGAAAGAATTTTACGAGGTTTGCATGACAGAGGAATCCCATTGCCTGAAGGACGAACGCGATCCGAGGAAGCTCTTATAGCTAAAGTGAAACTCCGTAAAGCTGCAACTTTGTCAATTACCACAGAGAAATTAAAAAAGGCTAAAGCAGCTGGCTTATTAACACCCCTGGAAGGAAAAACACCTGAACAAAAAGAAAAAATACTGAAAGGCCTTGCCGAAGCTGGTTTGCCAATGCCACAAGGTAAAACTATTTCTGAAAAAGCAATGATAAAAAAAATTAAGGCCGAATTAGGAGTACCGGAGAGGACCCCATCAGAAAAAATTAGAAAAGCAAAAAAAACTGGTCTTTTGACACCTCTGGAAGGTAAAACACATTCACAAAAAGAGAAAATACTTAGAGGTAGAGTAGCCGCAGGTTTACCATTACCAGTAGGTAGAACACCATCCGAAAGAGCATTAATACAAAAAATTAAAGCAGACACAGGTTACGTTACGCCTACATTATCTGTGAGAATGAAAAGGGCAAAAGATGCAGGACTACTAACTCCTTTAGAAGGTAAAACACCTTCAGCTAAAGAAAAGATTCTTCGAGACAGAGTGGCCGCGGGAGTCCCATTACCAGAAGGTAGAACACCATCCGAAAAGGAAATTGTAAGAAAAATCATTGCTGGAGAGCCCCCTGCGGAGAAGAGACCATCAGAAAGGTTAAGAGAAGCCAAAACTGCTTCGGAAAAAGAAAAAATATTGATTAGTCTTCGCAAAGCTGGAAAACCCTTGCCCGAAGGAAGAACAGTTTCGGAAAAAGAACTTGTAGCTAAAGTAAAAGCAGAAAGACCTTCTAAAGTCACCTCTGAAAAATTACGAAAAGCAAAAGAAGCTGGTTTGTTGACACCACTTACAGGAAAATCTCCAAAAGAGAAAGAGAGAATATTGAAAGGCTTAATAGAATATGGCTTACCACTTCCTGAATCTCAAACAGAATCAGAGAAAGAGATAGCGGAGAAAGTACGCAAAGAACTTGGCCTTCCACCAGAACCAATAACATTATCAGAAAAATTAAAGATGCGTAGGGCTGAAGCTGCTGGTATTGTAACGCCTCTTGAAGATAAAACTCCATCTCAGAAGGAACGTATTGTGAGAGGCATGGTTGCGGCTGGAATACCACTACCAGAAGGACGAACTGCGTCTGAAAAAGCTATGATAAAAAAAGTTCAAGCAGAAGAAGGAAAATTATCCCCAACAGCAGCTGCCGGTTTACTCACACCCTTGGAAGGAAAAACAACATCTCAGAAGGAAAAAATTATTAGGGGTCGGGCTGCGGCTGGAATACCGTTACCCGAAGGCAAAACTCCGTCGGAGAAAGCTTTGATACAGAAAATTCGGACTGAATTAGGTATGCCTCCACCAGCAAAAACAATCTCGGAAAAGGAAATAGTCCGCAAGGCTAAAGCAGAAGGGCTGTTTACGCCAATTGCCGGAAAGTCAGCTAGAGAAAAGGAGAGGATACTGAAAGGACTGGCCGAAGCTGGGTTACCATTGCCTGAAGGCAAAACCCGTTCTGAAAAAGAATTAATAAGAAAAATTAGAGTTGAAGCTGGGTTGCCAGCGGAGCCAACGCCTTCGGAAAAGAGAGGAGAAATTAAAACCAAAACGAAAAAAACCGGCGTTTCACCATCAAAACGACGTATTAAGACAATGGTCGCTGGTATTAGCGAAAAGTTCGAAGACATTATTAAAACAACAACTTGCGATCGTGGCTGCGGTTGTGATAAAAAGAAAATTAGATTTAAACATAGCTACGTCAAGATTAGAGTGACATCTCCGGACATCTCTTCTCTGTGCGATTGTCCGGACGAATGTCTTCCTGGCGTTAAATCTGGAGCCTTTATTGACAACGAGGGTATAAAAGTAACTATTGGGAGAGTGAGTGGAGCTACTTCGTTTACTAGTCAGTTCAGCTTAGAAACACCTAAAAATGTTATTACTCTGTATGACAAAATACTGACAGAAAGCTACAGTAATACATCTATTGACACAGTAGATGTTCCGTTTGATATTGAGACAAGTGATTTAAAAAAGTCTTTATTTGACGCATGTCCTCCTCTAAGCCGTCCTATTAGTGTTGATAAATTGAATACTGATCTTGATACTTCATGTACGTACACCAACGGCTCTTACGAAAGTTGCACTAATGACAAGAACAACGAAATAGAAAGTGATAAAAGTAATTACTTCTTTGAAAGTTCTACCTATAAAAATAACAACGATGAATTTGGTAGATTTGTGGATAGTTCTAGGAATATTGAACTTTCGGGAGACATTTGTAAAAGTTCATTTTACTCTTTACATGAATTTTCCGTCAGTTATGATTCGATTCATGTTATAAAAAGCGAATCATCGCTATCCTTGAACACAGTCTCAAGTGATACTATAGAAGTTACTAGCGTGATATCGTTATCTGATATCAGCTCTTATGCATTGAGTTCTACTCAGTATTTATACTTTCCGGTATCCAACGTTCATTTTAGTGACAGTACAGTAGAAAAAACAGAGCAATTTCCGAACAGAGTAGACTACAGTGAGAATGATGCCAGTACCGAAGATACAATGATGAGGTAATTGTTGTTGTTCACATTGATTTACGTAACGCACGATAAGTGTTTGGATAGAATGAAACGTATTATATATAAAGGCTGTGAACCTTAATCGCATAGTCTTATTAGTCACCCCATCACCATTTAGATTTTTCTTTAAAGTTACGGTGCGAGATGAAACTAGCCTCATAATATACCAGCATCATCATGCGTCGCATAGAGTTTTTTTTTAAGTTATGGCGCATGGTGTTACTGGGTAAAATGTATGGGTAAAGGATACTGGAAGAATAAAAAATGCACAAAGATATTGGTGCTTTAACCCTTCATATATTAACGTGGATCCACGCGATAAACAATGGTGCCGATTCTCTTGTACACCGAACTAAACTAACCAAACTTTCACTAAAATTCCTTACTTTTTGCTATGAGAATCTTACAGCTATTCTGCATAAAAAAAATTTCTAAATTTTTAAATAATTTTGACACAACTAAAATCGAATTTGACAATCGCGACTCGTCGACACGTAGTACTTGTTTGCCCTACCCCGTGATTTTTTTTAGAGCCGCAGGCGCGCAGAGGGCGTTGGCGTGTTTTTTAAGGAATTTTTCACTTTTTGTATGGAAAATATTAAAAATGATTACTTACATGTTGAGTTTTAGGGGTTTATGGTTTATGGTAAAGGGGGTCAAAATTTTCATTATTTTTGCGATAGGACACACAATTTTCGAGATATAAGCAAAAGAAAAAAAAAAGATACAGTACTATTTTTGCACCTGAAGTCGAGGTGTTGGTGGCAACGAATTTTATTCCACACCTTTTTAAACCCGATTAAAAATAGTGAGATTTAGTTCGATTTAGTTAAACAATCTTTAGGTGAAAAACGTGAAATTCAGAATAGCAAAATTGTCATTTTCAATAGATTAATTAACTCAGTGCCATCTTAGTGCTGTCAAACTAAAATATAGTTAAGTTGTGTTACTTTAGTCAATTTCAGGATGGGAAATAGTCGTTTGACAGGAATAAACTAAATTTTAGTGATTTTTAGTCTAGTTTAGAGGCATTTGTGACAAGAGAATCGGCACCAAAGGCTTTTGAATTGTTTATGTAATTAAGGCATTGAACCGGTTTAAGTTGCTGAGATAGTCATACGTAAAGATCGCCAAATGAGTTCTTTACTTCTAGATATCTCGGCAATGCGAGATATGACGTCTTTGTTTTATGGTAATCTGGCACCTTTATAAAACTGACGCCTCCATAAATGTTTAATATGGCCTCCAACTTTGCAGAAAAAACAAAATATCGATGGGGTAACTATGCCAGCTTTTATAGTTCTTTTTTTTTAACTTGATGTTTCCTAAGACATTGTTACTCTTTATAGACATTGTTGATTTTTATACCGTTTGGAATTTCTAGTAGTTATTACTTAATAATCATCGAACTGAGAGTCAGTCACCGCACCCATGTAGGAATTTGAAGATACAGCGTGTCAAAGCTGTAAAAAAAAAACGAATAAAAAAGGTAATTTCATACCGCGGAAAAATCTTTTTTCAACCTAAAAAAAAAATTCATGGAAGCGGGGAAAATAATGTCAGTCGCATAAATGAACACAATTGTTGTGATGGCACATCAGGGCTAAATTCGAAACAATGGGTAGTACGGTAAACTAGTCAAAGGAACAATGACCACAATTTTGAAGGAAAATAATAAAATAAATAAATAAAAAGTTCAATAAAAAGTTTCGGAACAATAACACACGCCTACGTACAACAAGTAAAACGATGATAGCTGCAAAAGTATAAACTGTAGCGCAGCTAACAACGCCCTTCTCCAGATACAGAATGGAATGACGTTCCATGCTAAAAGTGCTTAAAAGGTAATTAAATTAATTTAGTTACCACTTTCCGGCGCGGTCCTTTATTAGGAAAAGACAGTAGAACTTTTCATACAAAATCACAATACTGTCACAACCGTACCAACAATATCACGGAAAATTAAATCGTTTACCTAGGGCGGTAGACGGCTACAGCCGTATCCGTATAGAGCGTTGTGGATTGAAATCTGTTTGTTTGTGTATGGCACACATTAAGAGCACGTACACCATTTGTTTTTTACAGTAAATCAACGTGATCTCAGTCTTATTGCTTAAAGCATAAAGTCTATACAATAAGCAAATCAATTTTACATTGCGGTAGCCGTGTTTCCCGTAAAGAAAGTACCAAATTATACGGTTGTCGCCATGGTCTCATTCCATGTACTTTTAAAATACGGTTATAGCTGTTACGGCGCCGGAAGGTGCTAATTTAGATTTAGTTAGTTAATAATATAAACAAAAAATAAGACAAGGATAAACAGTACAGGACATATATGATTTGGGATGTATTTTGACGTTGAGTTAATGCGAAGAGTGTAGGGTGAATGGGTATGTTGGTGAGTGTTAATGAGGTGTGGGAGGGGTGTTTGTGGCATGTGTTGTGTGTAGTTTTGCTGCGGTGTGTTAGAAAGTGACGAGTATTTTACACTTCCACAAGTTTCTCAGTTTCATTATAATTTTGTGATTTTGACCAGGAGTCAAGTTTCATTTTGCATTTCTCTTGGTTAGTGGGTAAATGTGTAAGCTTTGTTTTATTTGTTGTACTTTTTTGAACTTATGTGTTTGTAATGACGACTTGCAGCTACGGTTCTACGAGACTCATTGTTACAAACCCTATTCGAGCGGCGTGTAGGACAGCATTAGGATCAAAGGCAAGTTGGCTGTGCTAGCGAAGAACATTTTGGAGGATAATTAGCTGTTTGACGGTGAGGACCTGGCGGAGGGTATATAGAGAGAGGATGTCGAATATCGGATCGGTTTCCTTGCCAGAACCTACAGGACAGCTCTCTGCGCTCGTTCGAGTCGTAGCGTCACTGTTTTACCGGCACCACCCCAGATCGTTAGGCAATACCCTAGAACAGACTGAGCGAGGGCAAAGTAGACGGTTAATATCAGCAGAAATCGACCGCGCCTCTGAGCTTTTTAAAAATGTATGAGTTTTCTACACGAGCTACAGTTGAAGCAATATGTTGCTTCCATTTTAGGTTGCTATCAAGAGGGACTGCAAGATATTTTATAATAGGGGTATTTTCTTATTGTTGGCAGCCACAGTTTGAGTGTAAGTTTGGGCAGTAGGCCAGTCATATCGAACATTAAAATCGCAAACTAACAGCTAGTTCTGATTGTTTAATATATTGTTAGGACCACTACCAGTAGCGTATATCCAAGTTTGCAGCTTCGAAAGACCGGTTCTAACTTTGCAGCGCTCGCAGAATTTTTTCACTTTTTTTGGTATTCTCAATATAAGTCCTAAATTATGCGTTTTTATTAATCTGCACGTTTTTAAAGTAGACTAAAATTGCTACAATTTGAGATCAGAACCAGCTCTGTAGGTTCAATACTTACCGAGATACAGCTCTCCAAAAATTTAAAAAAATTTCCAAAAAATTTCACATTTTATGATTTGGTAAATTTTCGACTCTGATATCGGGGAATATACTCATTTCACGGGTACAAGATATAGAAAAATATGTTGTAGCAAATGTAATCAGCTTTAATTTAAGCAAAGAACGACGTCTGTAGGCCATTATAGTTTACTCACAAATCTAAAAAAATGGGAAACTTCTTTTTTCGCAAAGCATGATGGGCGTTTTGGCCGGTATGTCCAATAAAAACCACATAGGTATTACATCAAATTAAAGTTTAAACGGTCAGTCAAGAGAGTTGCTAGAGACTTCAATTGGCATTTGGTGATGAAGCGCCATGTCGCAGCTCTGTGTATTCGTGGTTTGAAGAATTTAGACGTGGACGTGAGGGGCAATTCTCGTAATTTTAAGAACGTTCACAGTCTGATCTCAGTCTCAATCTGTCAAAAATACCTCTAATTTCCCCTACATTTTGACAAGTTTTTGACATTTGTTTGTCGCCGAGATGAGACTGCGACTAGATTTTGAATGTTTTAAATTACGAGAATTGGCCTTCTGATCATCTCCATGACGAGATATGTAAAGGTCGGCCGGCGACTGCGGTTACAAACTCTAATATTGAATTGGAATTAAGCCCTCATATGCCATATCCAATCATGTTCATTTACACGACTGATAATTATGTATATTCTTCCCACTTCCATGCAGCTGACAATTCTTTTGGGGAAGTTCTAACTAAGGCTAGAACGGGGGTTCTATCATAGTCAGCCTATAATGTTCCTACCACTGCTAGGACTCAGGCCTCCTCTCTGTGAGAGGGAATGGGCCATAATCCTCCGCGCGGGCCAGTGCGGGTTGGTAGATGTCACATGTCTACGATGTTTTGGTTCCAAGACATGCTGGATTCGTCAGGAGGTTTTCCTTCACCTTTTTGAGAGCAGTGGTGATGAAATAATTTTTGAGAGCAGTTACCACTGGGCCACCACTGGTCCCATCTACTATCATAGTATCTTTAATTGTCTTATATCTTAGACCTTAAGTCACCAAACTCTGTTAATTATTAAATGTCCCGCTAAGCACTGTACCACTGTACCACTGACTCACTATTAAGAACTGTCCGTCAAAATACTTAACAGAATTTGGTGGACATCGAGATTTGTTTATAAGATCGTGCGTGTATCAAAATCATGCTTTTTCAATAGCGAAAGCGACAACCAAGTGAGTGAGGCGCACATTAACAGAGCACATAGAGGGAATATATACTACGGACCAGATTGTATCAGGATAAAACGAAATGATACAATGTCTGAAACAAAATTGTTCAACGAACACAGTACACAAAAGATAAGTACAAGAAAAACGAACAATGGGGAATCTGTCGTAGTCATAAGCAACTTGGACAGTGACCATGACATAACAACGGTGGTGGACCGACTTCTATCGAAAAAAGAATTTTCTGACGGTTCCTCAATATTTGTGGTAGTGCCCACATCAGACGACAATAACTCAGATCTCTCGTCAGACTGCTCTACTATATGCATCCACTTATCTCAACATTATCCCAATTGTAATCACAAGCAATCTGACATCGAAGAACCGGGTAAGCATTTGCCTACTATTAAATTTTAATTTACTGCTCTTTCCTATGGCGCTTCTAGTTGCCCAGTTAAATAGGAATCTAACCTTGGAATGAGGTATAATAAGCTCAAATACACAGATCTTTTTTTTTTCATACATACCATCAATTACATACGGAGAACGCCCTCCGTGCCTCGGAAATCACGTTAAGCCGTTGGTCCTGGCTGTCGTTCATAGATCATTGACAGTCATTTCACATGTAACGGCTGTCGAGACTTTCGGGCTTCTGACTACCCAGTCAGAAGCCTGAATATCTGGCAACCAATCTTACCAAGATTATATTATCGTTTTACCGATTACCTGGGTTGTGGAGATCAGATATGTAGTTGCACCATTTTAGTTACGAACGGATATGTGTACCATTTTCACCAATGCACGGAGTGATTCATAAGGATATTTAAGTTGTATAATTAATTAAAGTTTATGTAAATTGGCTAAAATATGACGACGTTTGTTGAAAATTTCGGAAAAAATCATGCCGACTGGGAACTTCACTGGCGTGTGCCGCGTAAAGATTTAAAGTCCATGATTAGTCTCTGAGGTATATTTAGGGTGAAGTTGAAGTGGTAAAGGCCAGGTGATAAAGAAAAAAGATTAGTTCGAATTTGGGAAAGATGTCGTGACACGATGGTTTAATGCCGATGTTTGATGGGACAGACATTTTGTCTGTCCCATCAAACAATGAAGGTCTGTCGTCGAATAAATGGGTCCAAGACTTGGAAGACCATGCGCAAATGCAGTGGACGCCGGACGGCAAACACTGATTATGGCCAGGCGCTCCCTTACTGGCGTCGCGGCTATCTGGCTAAGGACTGAGAAGATACATCGCACGTTAGATGAGCTGATGGCGGCAATCGCCGAAGAATTTTCAGACTATAAATTCTAAAGACCATGAATTGCTGTCTTCAAGGAAGAAGTGTAAGGAGGAGTCTTTACGAAGATTTATGATTTCAATGAATAAGATAACGAAGCGTGAGAAGATAGCCGACTATGTAGCGGTGCAATACATCGGCGACGGCGGCCTTTACTGTTGTGTTTTTTTTTATTGCTGAATGGGCCTTCTCTTGACCTCGATTACGCCTGATGGAAAGCGATAGATGAGGCACTGGAACTCCCACCCATCGACGAAACACAGCAGGCTGCTTGACGCCGGACTCCGGTGGAAGGGTGGTCGCTAACCAGGCGTAGCCCTACCACCGCAAGACAAGAATTGGCCAGTCAAATACGGTGTTGGGTGTGACTGTCCAGGATGCGCCAATCGCTCGGTTCAGTTGAGTAACTGGCGGAACAAACTGCGCTACACAAGGAGGCTTCTTCATGCATCACAAAAGAAAAAAAATCAACATGGCGGACTTAATAGGTAATAGGTAATACGGGCTGGTATCCGCAACTCCACGTCAATGCGCGTATTTTGCGTACGACATGGCGGACTTTCGAACACAATAAGTAAAGTCGTGAAAAAAGTTTTAGTACGACCCAATAAGGGGCTCGAGCAGACGATTTCAAAAATATGTCTCATGAAGTTATGACCCTGGGGCACCACGGTCATTAGACATATTTTTGGGTTCGAGTTTACGTCAAAAAAAATAAAGGCTTAAAAATAAGTACTAAAGCGACTCTTTTTAACACAGGATTTTTCGTTTAGAAAAAATGAAAATAAAATGTTTCGTTGCATTGTTAATCTTTTGATGCACTCTTTATGCAAGTTTTATCTCTGTGCATAGCATAAAGGCATGACATATAAATGACAATGACGGGCAGTGACAATGGTTATGAAAGATAGCAACTTATCTTACTAGACACAATTAAAATTGTCATGAACTGCTAGAACACAAGATCAAGAAAAACGACAACTAACTTTAAACACGACTAACTTAATTCATAGTACATTTGTGTAATTCATGTCATCGTTGTAGCTCAAAGATATATTGATAAATTCTAATATGTAACTAAATAACAATTAACACCTAATTAATAAAAATAACAAAAATCTATCCTAACTTAACAAAACTATTCACAAACTTTGCAAAGCGAGTTTAGCGATGTGGATGAATTTTTCGACGCTATTCTAAAGAATCGCATCGCTGTCGACTGGTAATGTACCCAAGGGACTGGCGGCAATACCACGTTGTATGGCAATGCTTAGCCTCTGGCCAAAGTAAAAGCCAGCCCTTGGGGTCACTATGCCGGGGGGAAACTCCGCTTCCGCGGCAAATCGCGGCGGAGCGGACGGACCTCCGGCGCGAACTCATGGTGGTATGGAAAGAGCGACTTTCACATCCCAGTGCAAGGCAGGACCCCTCTTTGAGGAGTGGCTAGAGAGGCGTCACGGCGTTCTCACCTACCGCCTGACGCAGGCCCTCACTGGACACGGATGTTTCGGGAGGTTCCTGCACATCATCAGGCGGGAGGAGACGCCCGGGTGTTACCAGAGGACATGGTGGAGCATACGGTGGAGGTCTGCCCCGCTTGGGCGGAGCACCGCCGTGTCCTCGTAGAGGCGATCGGCAGCGGCGGCGACCTCTCGCATCCTGCCCTGGTTCAAGCCATGGTCCGGAGCGAGAGGGAGTGGGAGGATATAATAAAAAATATGATATTTGTGTAACCCTAATATTTACTTAAACAATCTATCCAGTTTTCTGATTTTTTGTGTACATTAAGAAATTACTGAATACCTACTATTAAATTACTAGTAGATTTTTGAACAGTGTCACATTGTGCGATAACGACACTACAGATCAGTGTTCTTCCTTTCAGATCAATTGTTCGTACCTACATCTGTTGGTAAGTTTTACCTACCTATATATTTTATCAAGTCTCAACTAATACCCTTTATGCTTTCCTAAAAATATAATTGCACACTCTAATAAAATGAATAGGTACGCCTCTTTTTTTGAACCTCAAATGCTTAGTTCCTATTTTGGGGTCCTAAAAATACTAAATACCAAGTAATTCCCGCCACGCTCGTTCTAACCTAATCCGTTTGATCGCTACTCGGGGTACCCTAGCATAGTTACTGCGACCAACTGTGAGAAACGGCAAGAATTTAAAAAAGAGGCTCAATTAATTTTAAAATGTGCATTATTAGAAACTTGAGAAGTTTTTTGAAGGTTCATTAATCTAATAATGTGGACTAAATTCGACGGTCAATAAAATTTAAGAGGATCAGGAAAATTTTCTTATTTACAATTTGAAAGACAGGAGGCCCTCCAGCTTTATTTAGTACACATGTTGGTTACTGTAACAATTAGGATGACGTCAGAATTGTAGAAAAATTTCATCATCTTAGCCCTGCTGGTGTGGTAAAAAAAATGTAACGTCACGCAGACAACGGAATCTATTTCTCAAAATATCAAAAAAATTGCATTACAGAAACTGTGTCTAGAAGGAATTCATCTACCACAAGCAGCTTGCAAATATTTGCAAAAGACAAAAAGTATTATATGGAAGGGATGCAGCAGACCGTAGCATCTTTTCATGAGAACAATAGCATATACCACCATACACTAACAAATTCCTGCTCACACGAAAAAAGAAAAAATAAATTATGTCAAATTTCTACACCTAATCAAAATTGGATGTTGTATCGTACCATAAGCACTGACACTACATCGGATCGGCCATGTTGCTGTGCTCCTAAAATATACGGAAACCATAATCTTTTGCCAGAACATCCATGTGTAGCAAGTGAAGTTTCTGATCTGGTTACTTGTTTTCCTTTGGACGAAGGTACGTACTACCCACGCTATGTTTTAAATTATATTCAACCAATAAATACCAAATAAAAATTCAAATAATTTTTAATTTTGTGGGCCGCTACCATCTTGTAGGTAAAAAACCGATGTATTGCCTCAACAAAAGACTGCCCCTCAGCTCACAGCGCGATAATTGAATCATAAATTAAAGCAAGATCTAAATCAGACTGCTTTTTAGACTTTCGCGGTGAATATAATCTATTTGTGATTTTGTGCAGTCTGATGACCTAATAAAACAAACACGTGCACCGTGTTGTGTATAGACATTATTATTATGAATGAAATCCGTTTGACGGATGAGGAAGAGACTCACTCTGCCACCTCTAATTAAGATGTACTAAGATTGGTTCAGCCATTATAACATAGCATTGATCATTTTACAACTTTTTATCTCATAAATGTGTTAATATTTTTAGGCCAGAACTGCGACGAGTACCGCTGGTTACCCACAACGAACGTGACTCAGCAAGCATCATTTGAGTCCATCAACGGAGTTCCAATGTCAGTGAGTTCGTGTGCAGTACCTTCGTGTCCCGGACATGATGGCTGTCATAATTCATCAGATTTGGACCGAATTCCGTATGGCACACCTATGCCGCGACCCGTGCCTGAAACGACAAAGACTGTTCGCGGACCGAACCAATCAGACTCATGTGGGACAGATTTGCACCGAACACCTATGCCGCGACCCGTGCCTGAAACGACAAAGACTGTTCGCGGACCGAACCAATCAGACTCATGTGGGACAGATTTGCACCGAATTCCGTATGGCACACCTATGCCGCGACCCGTGCCTGAAACGACAAAGACTGTTCGCGGACCGAACCAATCAGACTCATGTCGGTGCAGTCCAGAGAAATTAAAGAAACTATTCCAACAAGTACTTGAAGAAATGGCACCGAATTTTAATTCAATTTGTGGTGCTGCTGCTGGTAACCCACCAACCCACCAAGCAGCCAACAGCAAAAAGCATTTTGAACTCGTTGATAGTGATTCAGGTAAATTTTGCCCTTTTTTATTTACAGTTTCCGGATATTCTCTATGACTATCGATTGATGATTCAGTTTAATCAGTTTTAACAACTTTGTTAAAGTTATTAAAATCGTTATTTTTGTGAAAGTGCTGTTGCCCAGTTAAATAAGCGTATCGATATCGGGAACTTCGAACAAATAGACAAAATGTATTCTTTTTACTTTTTGAATAGCCAAGATGCGACGTTAATGACATGTCGTACCCATTTTAAGATAGTAATTTCTCAATAACTCGTTTCTTGTTAGTGTTCCGTAGTCAACAAGGAACCCTTATAGTTGCGCCCTGTCCGTCTGTTCGTCCGCAACTTAGCTTAGGTACTTAGAAAGCTATAATTTGACATGGATATACATAATAATCACGCCGACAAAGTGGTAAAATAAAATGTTGAAAACAAATTTTTTTTTGCATACCTCCTGTACACGTAAAGTGGGGATGTTTTTTTTCTCGTCTACCCCATGGTGTGGGGTATCGTTGGAGATGGGTCTTTCAAAAATATTGCGGGTTTGTGCAAACAAAAATCACTGTACCTACTAGTATATAATAATATAACGAAGTTAAAAGGAAAACTATCTCAGCTAAGTAGGCTTTACAAGTTTACGAGTAATAGTCGACTTACATTACACGAACTTACATTTGCAGTTGCAATGTATGGGGGAACATGATTTTTAACTAAAATGTTAAGTTTGTTCTTGGGATAAATTTCATTCCAACTTAAAGAGATTAAAAAAAAACAGTGGCACTCCGGGAGTGCCGACAGAAGTGAAATCAAAACACAAACAGAATACTTTGCCATCACTCACTGACATATCGGATATACATTAAAACCGAGTACATCCCGAGGACAGCCAAACACATTCGAAGCGGTTTCGGTTACGGTAACAGTGGCGCGAATTCAATGGGTTTTTCCCATCTCAAAAAATGGCCAACGCGCCTAAAGAAGTTTTCACTTCAAAAATCTTGAGGGCAGTGTACAGTGTCCTCAATGTTGTTGCACACTGTGTCGATAGACTTGTAGCATTTAATGTCTCCTGGCACTTTTTGTAGTACAATATCATTAATTTCATTAACCGAATCATTTCGTGGTGACAATATTGCTCTGGAACAAAGCCAATTGTAAAGGGTGTCTCAGTAAGAGTGCACTTTTTCATTTTAAAATAAAAACAAGTATTTTATGACAGAGTTGTGATATTTTTATTGTATTGTAAAGAAGACATGTTCCGATTAAGTATGGAATAAAATATCCGGCAAATGACCCCCACGGCTCCGATGACAGGCCATTACTCTTTTCATGAAATTTTCCATGACTTTTGCACAGAGATGTGGCTGTATCTCACCGATGACGCGTTGGATTTCCGATTTGAGCTCAGGAATTGTTTCGGGTTTATTCGCATAAACCCGAGATTTCATAAAACCCCAAAGAAAAAAATCGCACGGCGTTAAATCGCACGATCTTGGTGGCCTGTTGACATCAGAATTTCGTGAGATAATGTGTTCTGGAAATCGTTGCTGCAATAAGTCGATTGTTTCATGCGCGGTGTGGCAGGTTGCGCCGTCCTGCTGAAACCACATGTTGTCCAGATTCATGCCGTCCAGTTGAGGCCACAAGAAGTCCGTTATCATATTCCTGTAACGAATGCCGTTCACAGTCACTGCAATTTCGGCATTATTTTCAAAAAAGTAAGGTCCAATCACGCCGCCTGACCAAAATCCGCACCAGACAGTTACTCGTTGTGGGTGCATTTGTTTCTCATGGATTGCATGAGGGTTTTCTGAGTCCCAAATTCGACAATTTTGTGTATTCACGAAGCCATCCATATGGAAATGCGCTTCATCGGAGAAAATGACTTTTTCCGAAAAAGTTTGCGAGCGGTTTCAGCGTAACTTTCCCCATTTTTGTAATGAGTTTTCACAATTATAACGCGTTGTTCTTTCGAAAAGCTCTCCATTTTTAATAATCGGAATAAACAGAGGTGACAGCTGTCAAATTTCAGTTCTGCCACTTGCATGAAAAAAAAAATTCCAATTTTAAAAAGTGCACTCTTACTGAGACACCCATTAGTTTCTTGTAGGTAGATTTTCGATTTCGCGATAAACAGCATTAATAAGATATTCTAATCTGTGTATAATTTGACCTAATCCATTACTCGTTGGTAGTTTACATTTGTAGAGAGAAAATTTCCTTCTCTAAGTTTAAGCAACTTTTCTGGAAAATGACTGTCATAATTGTTCGTTAGATGTGCTCTCATAGTGGTGCGCAAATTGAGCGTTCGGCGTCGAACGGTTCGCGTATTGCATACGGGTATAAAACCGTGATAACTTCGAAATGAATTGTCCGATTCCAATATACAAATAAGAATTAATACTACGATACGAATGTAACTTTTGTTTCAACCGGTGATCTAATTAAATTTTAAATTTAAATTTAATACAAAAGCTACTATTGTGACTTCACAATAGTAGCTGTTGTGTTCTAAAATTTATCGCGAAGGAATATAATTATTATTATCTAACTATCAACTGTGATAGTTAAGTAACTATGATAGTTAAATATATTCCTTCGCGAGCTTTTTTGTAGGTAATAATGAGTACTTTAATCATGTACCTACATAATTTATAGTTTTCTCAGCGAACGCCAAATAATGAACTTTATAGGCAAAATTTTGCTACTTTGGGTTACATTATTGCAATTTTCTTAAGTATCTATATTTTTTTTTAATAAATTAAAACCTATGCTACTTCCTGGTAATTTATCTTTCTATTGGTGATAAAATGGTTAAAATCGGTCCAGTAGTTTTGGATATAACTCAGTACAAACAAACAAACAAGAAAATATTTCCTCTTTGTAATATTAGTTATATATTATGATGTTACGGAACCCTCGGTGCGCGAGTCCGACTCGCTCTTGACCGGTTTTTCTTTTATTTTTTAATACCTATCACGCTCACGATGCGTTGCGGCACCGCATTTGAAATTTTTTCGCCTTATTGGGTGTGTCACGGGGGCTGCGGGGCGTCTCAGCTTTGGTACGGTGCCGCAGCGGTGGCGCCTGGCTTGAATCTAGTATTAGATAGTCTAAACGTCTATCTGCGACCACGTTTCAGCGTCGCAACGCGCTGTATGGTATATGTTTGAAATTTAGGTGTTGGTAGGTCGACGTAGTGTCACCGCGCAGTCTGCGGGCAGACCGCCGCTGTTACTAAATATTCGAAAGCGATCGGCGCCACACTGGTTGGTGTAATTCGACACCTTTTGTTTTCGTGCTATCAGAAACAATGCTCAAAGTGTCATGTCGCGGTCGTTTCGGTGTGAACTGACTTTTAAATGTAACGTTAACATTTTCAGATGACGATGAAGATGATGGAAACTGTTCATATCATAATGATATAAAAGGATACAAATCGAAACGTGCATGTGGTGGTAAGAGCAGAACTATTAGGACTCAACCTTTTTGCCACCAGTGTGAAAGACAACTGGTGGACCAAAAGCTGGGACCAGGTCCTCGGACTGCCAGTGCTGTAGTTCCGAAGAGTCCACGATAAAAAGTGGCATGGAGATAGTAGAGCTAGTTCCCGCCTGAAGAGTGTGCCAAATGGAACCAGGAGGAATTTACTGTCAAGCAGGCCATGTACGGCACCTACTTCCACTGACCCAAAGAAACCTTGTAAGGACTGTGTCTGTGTCAAAAGTAAACGTAGTAAAAAGAATATAATTTGTGAATATCTTCCTTCTGAACCCGTATCTGAACCAAACTAGAACCCTATCTGTACCAAAGTTACCAAAGGGTTGATGAGAAGCAAGTTTTCAGACAGAAATCAAATATGACAGAAACAGTCAGGATTCATAGTATTTTCAAAGAAATTACTGCCGGTACAAACTGAGCCAGAATTTACAGTGGAAAACGTAGTCAGGTACTACGTATCTGTGACCCTAAATCTTCTAAAATATTTTTGCCCCCCGCCGCCGGAACCCAAATACTCTCCGTGTAATGATGATAGCAGTATACCAGAAAAGAAAAATAAGTACGAATGTCCACCCGGTCCGCCCACATAATGTGTATCTCCCTCGGGTATAACTCCCTCGCGTGTTTCACCCACGCGTGTTTTATTCGGCCGCCTATGGAGCGCGAGGATGAGGCTCCCTCCGGAAGATTCAAGTTTTCTATAGGAGACAAAAGAACTGATGAGATGGACAATTTGTATGCGGATAATTCAAGTTCGCGGCGATAGAACGTATGGAAATCTATGCAATAACGCACATGAAGGACAAGTAGTCTGCTGGGATTTCCATACATTCTATTATTGCGAACAATTTGTCCGCGTACAAATTGTCCATCATCTGCGCAGGCCTTAAGGGTCTTAGCGGTGTCTGTTGCTTCGATAAGATTCAAGAGACGAACATTTCAAGCACTATACATTCCAATTAGTACCACCATTTTGTGTTAAATAGTTTTAAAGAAACTTGGTAAATATTCACGACAGTAAAGTTAGGTATTCAAAAAAAAAATCACCGTTTTTGTGTATTTTCTAAACAGTCCAAGTTTTCTGGGATTTATTTATTTGTAAGTAAACAAGGTTTGGAATCAATTTTGTGTTTCTCCTAATCCTTACACCCTTTAAAGACAACGTTTCTTTGTCTGTCTATTAGTGCGATTATTACTTCGTAATTTTTGCTTTAATTGGATTATATTGCCTGGCCAATAACCATAATACTACAGTGTTTGTAATTTCGTGTTGTTAAACTACAGCAAAACGGAAGAGAACTTTTCGAATCTAACAAAGACGACATATAGGAATATTATGCCGTTTGCATACTTCTTCGTTATGTGGCGAGGGTACTTTGATTGAATAGGTATATTATATTGTTTAAGGCAAGTTGTTGGGCACGTTAATTGCACACTTAAGGCTCGCGCATTTTTGGACAGGCCATAAATCATAGTTCTATAGAATTTATGCAATGCGTTGCGTTGCGGCGCGGGCTCCCAAATGTGCGCGAGCCACATTGCTCTGGAGTGATGATTTTAATCGCGTTTGCTTGAATTACCTACAACTATTTACACACATCAGAGGGTTAATTGCGTAACACACTAAGTGTAGCAATGGCTTTCATTTTGACAGTTCTACAACATTTATTGCGTTACTTACGTTGTTGAGCAGACAAATTCTTCGAACACATGAAGTAAGTTTTTATTGTTATGTTTTTTCTGGTGTACAATAAAGTACATTTAAATAAATAAATAAATAAGCAATGGATTAGCAATATTCTTCAAAATGATTCAATTTACGATTCATAGCGTGTTACGTAATTAGGGTATAGTCAGTGGCAACAACCCAACAGCAACCTCATTGGATCGAGAGGTTTCTTATTTGGATTTTTGGCGTCTAGATGTAGATGTAATATTGAACTCGAAGAACATTGATGGCTTTACAAATGACTTTGAATACTAATCCGGGAGATAAATTAACAATGTGACATTAAACGAGAGGGACACAATACAGATCAGTCTTCGGTGTTCTCCTCTTCAAGACCGTATTTTCGTATTTTCCGCCGTCGTTTAAGACCGTGCGATTATTTTATCTGTGATCGTGGTAACTGCGTGGTGCTAAAACCTCGATATTTACAAATTTTACAGATTTTAGTCGGTTCGATTATGTCCATTTCAACCGCGCGGCCAGCTCATAAAATTTGATGAAACTTTGCCAGGAATTAGTGGTAATTTGTTACTATACACACCTCTTTTCCTGAATTTGTTGCAAAAAAAACTAAGACGCTATGGCCAAAAATAGTTGGCCGGTAGAACCGCCACTTGCCGTAGTCATCACCTGTGATTACACAGAAACTAAATAATTCAGGTAGGCGAATGATGCACCAAAAGAAAGGTCTTAATTTGTTGTATTTGTTGCAAAAATAAAAAACGTCAAAACGTAAATAAACAAAAAGTTATGCAATATTTAGTTTCCAGGTTATGGGTAAGTAGGTATCTCCCCATAAATATCAAATTAATAGAGGCTTATGTGTATGGACAATTAGTTGCTAATTTGTTGCAGCGGATAAACAAGAAAAATACTAGAAAATATAGGTTCAATAATTTGTTAGAGTCGATTTTAGTTGGCCGCTCGGACGGCAATATGCCTAAAACACAATGACGTTTATTTCATTATTAAAAATAGGTTCAAGCTTAGTTAAAGTACTAATCGACCGGTAACGTAACCTAGTTTGGATAAATGTGGCAAATATAACGGTGAAATTCATATTTTAGGAGATATTCACTAAAATACAGTAGTATGAAACTGTATTAGAGCAGGGTGACCATGATTACATAAGTACGAAGGCATGTTTTTTAAATATAATAGGTAGAAAGGTATCCTATTTATATAAGGTACGAGTACCTATATTAGTTTAAACTAGCTACCTATACTCTTTTTTTTTTTTTTTTGGATGGGAAATCATCTAATGACTCCTCCCGCTCTGGGTGGAGCGGAAGGGAGTGTCAGACTCTTACTGACTAAAACCCACCCGTGTTCCTTCCTTAGCCCTTTATGTTCCGGGGCAGCGGTAACCCTTTCGGACGATCCCGCTACCCCGGCAGGCTTCGGCCCTGGCGGGCCCCTTCCTTTATGCTGACATCTCTTTGAGGCGCGCGTGGAACACATACGCGCCGTCCGGCACGGGCCTGGGGGTCTACTCCCTAAGTCCGTCGACGAAGTGAACGGCCCGTCCGACAGTAGCCCGATACGTCGGACTGAACCCTACTCCCTAACGATTTCGGATTCATCAGTTTCAAACGGAATCATAGACAATATTCGTGAACGAAGGACGCATGGCGATAGAGTTGCGTTATTTTACCGGTCGATTACCGGTTTACTTATTTTGTAGTTTTTTAGCTTATTAAACAAAAATTAATACTTTTGTCGTTAGAAATTGACCACATTTTTTAAAGTATACTTTTATTATGTCTTTAAAATATAGTATTGAATTATTTTTGCCATTTTTGTCCGGAAACCGGCATGATCCTGTTGATACCTTTGCCTGTTTACTTTTTGAAGGAAATTTTCAAATGAAATGTCAAATTAGCCCGGAAGTTTTCAAATTTTCAAGACTTTACTTAGCTATAATAAACCTAATTAATTGTTTATAATGGCCCCAACCGCTGCAGCAACACACGGGCAAATTGAGGCCCTTCTTGATTTTATGGCAGATAACCATCAATTGGCTCGCGGGTTATTGAGGGGTGCCGACGGGAGAGTTCGGTCAAAACGGCTTTGGGAAAACCTCTGCAACTCTCTTAACTCCATGGGGAGTTGCACCAAGTCCGTCGAGCAGTGGCAAAGGGTGAGTTTAATACATTAATCGTCAATATTAATATGATTTTAAGGTGAATGCCCAGTGGTAGCCCGCGAAATTAAATTTTTCTTACGTTTTTTGCAATTTTCAGGTCAGTGTCAGGTTGTATCTTGATCAAAATTTTATTCGCGACTATAACAGGTACGTATTTATAGAATTATAATCATTAATACATCTTTCTAAGTTAGATTTGTACCATAACAACAAATCTCTTATGGAAAAGTGCTTAGTGGTACAAATGTAACTTAGAAAGATGTATTAATAATTCTAATGATTATAATTCTATAAATACGTACCTGTTATAGTCGCGAATCAAATTTTGATCAAGATACAACCTGACACTGACCTGCTAATTGCAAAAAACTTAAGAAAATTTGAATTTCGCGGTCTACCACTGCGTACACTTAAGGAGGAATGATAATCAGTCATCCTCCAAATACTTATATGTAGGAGTACTTACGAGTATAGTGGTTTTTATATAGCTTTATAAAATTAACTAAATATTAAAATTTTAGGTGTGGTCTGACAAAAAACATCTTGCGAAAAAGGCTGCTGGAGCTGCCAGAAGGTCAGCAAATGCTACAGGTGGAGGCCCATCGGTAGCACCAACCCTCTCCCAAATAGAATTAAAAATACTATCGATAATGGGAGAGGGTTTTGGAGAGCCGGAAACCGAGGCAAGAGTGGCAGCTTTTCCATGGGTAAGAATTGCATTTATAATTAATGATAGTAAGTTTGTTTCAGTGGTAAAAAACTAAAAGCAATATTGTATTTATAATTATGTGTATGGAGTCTTTCCCGTTACTTTTTTTATTAAATTATAATAAATTACAGATAACTACGCAATTATATATTTTTTGTTGTATCCGTCAATAATATTCAGTTTTTGTTGTAGGTACAGCTTCCACCTGTAAGAGAGCCAGTAGCCACCTCACCAACCTATGCCGCTACACCTGCCGACCAACTCTCCCAAGCCTCTACATCCACTGAGACACCGGAGCCTACTCCAGTGCCTCAGTGGGCTCATTCACTCATGGCATTGGCAACCCCTGAGATGCCGCCATTGCAAAATCAGCAAAGTAAGTATTATCGTTCAGTAGAAAAGAGATTACGTAAATCATGTTTCAAAAATGACTTAAAAGTGACAAAAAAATATTTCTTTTGTTTACAGCATCAAACCCTCGGCGTGCCGGGCCTCGGCGTATACGTGTTCGCCGACAACTCCCTACCGACGCAAGAAGCCGAATTGTTGAGGTGGAAGAAAAAAGGCTAATACTGGAAACCAGGAGAAATGAGGTGCTCGGTGAAATAAAGGACGCTTTAGTGGAACTGTGTACCTTGGTACGGGAGCATATTCATAAAACTAATTAAATTGCCAAAGTCATGAAGGAGAGGCCTTTGTCCAGCAGTGGGATGACTCCCCGCTTACTACAGACTTCCTATCGGTCGGTTTCTTAATCAGTATAAGTATGTATACAAGTGCGCACATTATAACGATGAACTTGCATACATCTTCATACTGATTAAGAAAACTATTGGCCGATAGAAAGTCTGTAGTCTGCATGTCTGTCTGTTCTTTATTTCTTATAAAAATGTTCTATAAGTGCAACTTTTTTCATAATCTTACAACCTTTATTTCCCGAGCTCCTCATTTCTTTTGTTGCTTGGAGTCTTTGGTCTTCCAACTCAACGAAAACTTGTATGTTATGGTCAGTTCACACCGCGACGCGACGCGGCGCGCAGTTTTCAAGATAGCAATACACTTATAGACCTTATCTACTACACAAAAAGGTACACAATTCAGTGAGGTTGGCTGCGCGGCGCCGCGCGGCGTAGCTCGACATAGTAAACACCACCTCACTGAATTGTGTACCTTTTTGTGTAGTAGATAATGTCTATAAGTGTATTGCTATCTTGAAAACTGCGCGCCGCGTCGCGTCGCGGTGTGAGCTGACCCTTACTAGGAATTAGATAGGTGTTCATTGAAAAACATATACGTTGATTGTTTATTTTGGTTTTTAATTTGAGATTAGTTTAGAATAAAATAAAATCTATGTTTTGAATGTTGTATAAATAAATGTTACTGTAAAATCCCGAAATATTGTCTCTTTTTACCCGATTGCGTGACGCAAAGGAGGGTAATGGTTTTATCAGCCTATATTTATGTATGTATGTCTTCCATCAGTCAAGCAAAATAAAAAAAAGTTTATAAAATAAATACCCAAATCAATAATATAAATACAAATACCCTATGCATTTATTGACATGTTTTATTTGGAAAGTTTTGTTGTGAGACTGCATAAGTACCTATTTCTTTCCAGCAATTGCACTAATGTGTCTCTCGCTCTTTGCCCTTGCTGAAGAGCTTGATGAGAGGATGTCGCCGTAGAGGTAGACACATCTCCCTGTCTATTGCGCTCCAATTGCAGGTCTTCCTCGCTGAGGGGAGGTGCTTCTAAGCCCGCCCGATTACACATATTGTGTAAAACACAGCAGGCAATGACAATTTTACCTGAAAAAAAAATCAAATTTGCTCTGAAATTGATGAAAAATATACTGTTCAACAGTTCAATGTGATATAAGAAAAACATAGCCATAGTATAAATTGTGACAAATACCTGCTGTGGCCGGTGCATAATGCAGCTCTCTTGCTGCTAAGAGGCATCTCCATCGGCCTTTTAAAATTCCAAATGTACGCTCTATAGTGGAGCGAGCACGTTTCTGTACAAGATTGTATCTCCCTTCTGGAGAATCTTCGACAGCATTGTCTATTGGGGTCATCATGAATTTCCGAAGTGGGTAACCAGAATCCCCTGTAACAAACATTTTTAGTAATAAATCTGCCACAGGCAACACCTTGAACTCTTTTACTTTTAACTTTAGTAAAAAAATCCAATTAAAGCCAGCAGAAAAAAAATTATGATAGATTTTATAACATACCCAATAGACATACTGTATCCTGTTGTAGACTCTCCAGGTGAGTTTTAATTTCATGATGTGACCAAATGAAAGAATCGTGGGTAGCTCCACCATAGGACGCATCAACATTTAAAATGGTGCATTCTGCATCACATATCTGTAAGACATACCATTAAAATTAAATATTATGAGAACTCAGATTCATTAACAAGCACTCAAATATAATTATTAATGACAGACCTATTCTCATATGCCTACTACATGAATAAGTTCACAAGACTAGCTTAGCTTTGTTATCCTAACTAATATTATAAATGCGAAAGTGAGTTTGTTTATTTGTTGTTGTTGTTGTACATGGGTAAACCATTACCTGGGTTAGGAAATAAGATACTTTTTATCCCTGTAGTATGTTCCAGTGGAATAATTTCTGACCACCATGCAGGCAAAAGCTAGTATGTTATAAGTTAATAGTTAATGTATTTTACTTTATCTTTCCTATATAACTTAGAACATCTTTTTACATAATAACATAGGTACTTACAGCTTGAACATTTAAGGAGTGAAAATGTTTCCTGTTAAAGAAACGCTCCTCACGTTCACTAGGTTTTACTAATGCCACATGCGTGCAGTCAATACAGCCGACTACACCTGGCAGGCCATATTTGTCATAAAATCTGTGAACATCAAGCTTATTAAAATTTAAAATGATACAATATATTTTATTGCACACTCTTTAACACTCTTCAAAGCATAGGTAGGTAGTCATCGTCCAAATGGCATGTTTCCATTTTAAGCAATTAAGGCTATGTTAAATTTAGAAAAATACCTTAACTTACTGTCTTTTTATAAGGTTCCTCTCAGCCAAATTCTGTGGAAACTTTACATATTTATGTAATATGGAGGGGCTGTTGAGTGCATTTGTGACATGCCGCAGACAGCGTGACACTGTCTGTTGTGCCATTGGCACATCACTACTTAGGCCCACTGAACCTTGGTAGCTCCCCCGGGCATAAAAATTAAGAACAGCGAGGATCTAAAAGTAAACAAAAACCACAGTAAATGGGTGGGATGGATTGGTAATACTGCTCAATAAGTTGCAGAATCTTTAATATGTCCTTACCTTCATTCTTGGATCAACACCACTTCGGCGTATGTGTTGAGGCAAAAGAGGTATTAAATCCGCACATAATAGTCCTCGAATAATTCCCGAGTGAGTCTATAGTTCCCTATGAACTCAACATCGGGAATACTCGCCAACCTAAAGTTTCGGCGTAAATGATACCGACGTTGCCTCCGCTCTTCCTGTAAAGCTTCTTCAATCAATAAAAAAGCAGCCATGGTTTGAAATTATTTTATTTTAGTAACTTTCGTCGATAGCACGAGAACTATTTTGATGTCGTATCAACTGACATAACTATCCGTCAAAACCAGTGTCATGTTCAACTGTTCGGACGGGGAAAAACACATCGGGAGTAGGGTCAACCGTCAAATCGCGTTGTCATTCATTCTTCGCTCGGGCCCCGAACGATTCATCCGTTCGTAGGTCATAGGGAGTAGGAAACGCCCGTTACGAAGCCCGAAGCGACGGACTTCGTGCTTAGGGAGTAGACCCCCAGGTCCTGATCGGACGGAGAGCTACCCATTACTCTCCGTCCGCAGGCCCGCGCCTACGGTGGCCGGGAGTCGTCACGCGGCTCCCGACGCCCGTAGCATCTCCCGCGGCGGCTGAGGCGTGCGGCTCTTTCCCTGAGCCGTCCCGCCACCTCCTTCGCTAGCATGACTGCTTCGCAGAAGGAGGTGACCGCCTCCCACTCCCTCTCGCCTCGGACCATGGCTTGAACCAGGGCCGGACGCGAGAGGTCGCCGCCGTTGCCGATCGCCTCTACGAGGACACGGCGGTGCTCCGCCCAAGCGGGGCAGACCTCCACCGTATGCTCCACCGTGTCCTCTGTGCGATCCTCGCAATGGTGACACCCGGGCGTCTCCTCCCGCCTGATGATGTGCAGGAACCTCCCGAAACATCCGTGTCCGGTGAGGACCTGCGTCAGGCGGTAGGTGAGAACGCCGTGAGCTACCTATACTCTTACATCACTAATCAATTTATCAACCTAATTTTTGTATCTTTTGTTTGCTTATTATGTATATGTATATTTGTTGTACTCTGTTATTCAATTTAAAGTTGGTATTTTTTAAATATTAAGCTTAAAACACTTGTTATAAAAATAAGATTTTTGGCATTTTCAAACTCAAATGCAGCCAAGGGGGTTCATTACAGACTTTCGCTGTAATAGTAAGAAATGCTCAAGATGTTCGTCCCCATAAGAAGACGGTAATTTTCTTTTCTGGCCGGCACTTTAATTTTTGGGTAGGTACGTTATGAACTTAAATTAATGAAATTTCGTTAGGAAACTAAGTAGGTACAGACGCCAGTACATCAACCTACCCGAAACTATCAAATTTTACCAATCAACTTTGAACCTTAAGCTTTAGCGACAAAGTTTAAAATCTATTAAAGAAATGTGACAGATTGTAGTAGCTTGATGTGTTGGCGTCTCTACCGCAAAAAAATCAATTCTATCATTCAAATAAACTAATAGAAACAAAAGCTACCAAGCTCATACAACTAACAAAACATATTGAAATGTAAAGTGATTACGGAATACCCAATTTATACAATTAATTTATTATTCCCAAACTTGCTAAGCCTACCTAAAAAATGTATACTGTGCATTCTGTAGCAAACTATAGAAAGTATCAAAAATAAATAATTGTACTACAATAAATAAAAATTATTTTAAACGGCGAGCGCATTCCGAAGATAAATTCAAATATAGAAACGATTCGGCGCGAAATTTAATAAATGACTATGGTCAAAGGTCCTCAGTTATTGACCTATTAAACTGTATATTATTAGTTTTGAACTAATAAAATTACATTAGAAAAGCATAAATAATTAGTATAAACAATGCTTATTGTATTTATATGCCTTAGTGTGTTTTATATAAGCACTCGCCCTAAAAAATAAGATATGACTATCGAACATTCCAATAATCACGATTCAGTCTCAGTTCATTGTGAAAATCCATGGTCACCCTGCTCTAATACAGTTTCATACTACTGTATTTTAGTGAATATCTCCTAAAATATGAATTTCACCGTTATATTCGCCACATTTATCCAAACTAGGTTACGTTACCTGTCGATTAGTACTTTAACTAAGCTTGAACCTATTTTTAATAATGAAATAAACGTCATTGTATTTTAGGCATATTGCCGTCCGAGCGGCCAACTAAAATCGACTCTAACAAATTATTGAACCTATATTTTCTAGTATTTTTCTTGTTTATCCGCTGCAACAAATTAGCAACTAATTGTCCCATACACATAAGCTTCTATTAATTTGATATTTATGGGGAGATACCTACCTACCCATAACCTGGAAACTAAATATTGCATAACTTTTTGTTTATTTACGTTTTGACGTTTTTTATTTTTGCAACAAATACAACAAATTAAGACCTTTCTTTTGGTGCATCATTCGCCTACCTGCATTATTTAGTTTCTGTGTAATCACAGGTGATGACTACGGCAAGTGGCGGTTCTACCGGCCAACTATTTTTGGCCATAGCGTCTTAGTTTTTTTTGCAACAAATTCAGGAAAAGAGGTGTGTATAGTAACAAATTACCACTAATTCCTGGCAAAGTTTCATCAAATTTTATGAGCTGGCCGCGCGGTTGAAATGGACATGTTCGATTCCCTGGTGTGGCAAGCGAATTTTCGAAAATCTTTGAATGCAGTTTTCTTTCTATTCAAAAATAAAGGAATGTTTTCTTTGAGAACAATTTTCTATCTATAGTATTAAGAGTACTTTCCTTTCATTTGGCATTACAAAATTCCACCCTGTATATAGATCTCTGTCAACGCTGAAAGAACTGTAATGTTTAGTGTCAGCGCAGACCGACGGATGGCGGCGAAGCTGTAGCGATTAAATAAAAGATGCTGATAATAATAACCAAATAGTTTATTGTATTACTTCGTACATGCTTGGTAAATTATAACAGAAGGAACCGGAAGGACCTCAAAGTCAATGTTGCAAACACATAAAAACATAAACTAATGTTACCAAGTAAATAATAATATAATTACATTGCCAGTTTACAATACCCTCCCTCAATGTAATTACATTTCAAAAATATAAGTCTAATTGACCTGCAACATTTGACAAAATAAACTAACTCATGTTCTCTAGAACACACTTCTTAATACATCTCATAAATGATTCTCTATTTAGAGCTTTTGTAAGCATGTCAGCTGGTTGCTCACTAGTACTTATGTACTTTACACATATTTTATTACTTTTTATTAAATCTTTAACAAAATGAAAGCGAATATCTACATGCTTAAGACGTTTAATAGACTCAGTGGCCGCAGTTAATATTGCCGACTGATTATCACAATAAATATTTACAGGACAAATATTCTGGAAACCAAAGTCATTAAGCAAGTTTATTAACCAGCAAGCTTCACTGGCAGCCATGCTCATTGCAACATATTCTGACTCAGTTGAGGACAGACTCACAGATGCTTGTTTCTTAGAACTCCACAATATTAAACAATTAGAAAACATATACATGTACCCAGAAGTGGATTTTCTGTCTTTTAAATCACCACCCCAATCAGCATCACAAAAACCTTCTAAACCTGCATCTGTGCACTTATAAATTAACTTATAATCTAATGTATTTTTCACATATCGTAAAACTCTTTTCAAAGCAACTAATAACAAATCATTAGAACATTTTTGATACCTACTCAGCATTGAAACTGCAAAACATAAATCTGGTCTGGTACCTTGTACAGCATACATTAAGCTTCCTATTATTTGCCTACACGTTTTCTCAATATTTTTATCAAGAATTTGTTTTTCAAAAATTTTAGTATTGAAATTACTATCCATTGGTGTGGCCATAGGTTTACAATTTTCCATTTTAAACTTTTTAAGAACATTCTCCAAATAACTTTTCTGACTAAGTTCAGTAATACCAGACTTCTTTAAGTTTTGATTCACATTAATACCTAAATATTCAGATATCAATCCCAAATCTTTCATTTTAAATTCCTGATTCAAAACTTTTTTAAACTGTATAATATCAGTGCTGTTTGTACCAAAAATTAATAAATCGTCAACATATAGTAGTACAAACATTTTATCTTTTCCATTACATCTTTTGTAAAAACATGAATCACAGTACGATCTAAGAAAACCCTCTCTTGTCATTACTCCATTGAACTTAACATTCCAACACTTAGGAGACATTTTTAAACCATATAATGATTTATTAAGTTTAACTATATTTTTATTATTTGAGTAAGCCCCTTCAGGTAACTGAATATAAACATCCTCTTGGATTTCCCCATACAAAAATGCCCCCGTTACATCCATTTGATAGATTGGTAAACTTAATTTAGTAGCAAAAACAACAAAGATTCTAAATGTTGACAGCTTTGCTACTGGAGCATAAATGTCTTGGTAACTAAACAAATCATCCTGTTCAAACCCTCTTGCGACTAACCTGGCTTTATACTGACCTGGACCTTTAATTTTGAACACCCATTTACTGCTTACAATTTTACTTGGGTCAACTGGCACATTAGACACTTCCCACGTATTATTATCCATTAGTGTTAGTAGTTCTCTGTTTATGGCCTCCTTCCATTTGCAAGCATCATCCCTACTCATGGCATCTTTGTATGTCACAGGATCAGGACCTACATTAATGTGTACGTTGTTACACTTATAAAAAGAGGTTTGTTTCCTTCTTCTCTTAGGTCTCTCACTGTCAAGTGGTGGAGTATTATCATCAGTTAATAAACCCATCTCATCTGGACATGGTTCATATTCACTTTCAGACTCTGTTTCATAAAACGAACTTTCCTCAACATCACTTTCTCTCAGACAGATGGTATCTTCTGATATTCCATTTTCTTCATTTACCACGATGGTTGATGGTTGGTCTTCTAAAGTGACTATCTCAATTGATTCAATTGATTCCTGGACTTTATTTATTTCTTTTTCCAAGAACACTACATCTCTTTTTATTTCGACAATATTCTTTTGTGAAAAATAAATCCTATAACCTTTCACATCTTCGCTGTATCCAACCATCAATCCCTTTTCACCCTTTGTGTCCCACTTTCTTCTTCTTTCTTTAGGAATGTGTGCATATACTGGTATACCAAACACCTTTAATTGATGAATATCAAAGTTCCTGTTTGTCCACACTTCGAAGGGAGATTTTCCATCTTCTTTACTCTTTCCAGTCCTATTGAGCACATAGGCCGCCGTATTTATGGCCTCTGCCCATAGTTTTCTCGGTAAATTCTTTGCATGTAACATCGTCCTAGCAGCTTCAACTAGCGTTCTAAGTTCTCTCTCCGCTTTACCGTTCTGCTCTGGAGTGTATGGCACGGTGGTTTGATGAGTTATCCCGCGCCTTGAGAACATATCCTTCACCTCTCTGTTTACAAACTCTGTACCATTGTCACTTCTGAAAATCTTAACCCTATTTCCAGTAACATTCTCAGCCTTGTTCAAGAAATCTTCAATGCAGCTCTTGATTTCGTATTTATTTTTAACAAAGTAAACATTTCTGAAGTTTGAGTAGTCATCTTTCAACAAAACAAAATATTTCGACCCACCTAAGGACACTTCTTCCATCGGACCACACGTATCAGCGTGTATCAATTCACATGCCTTTGTGCTAGTGTAATCACTTTTTGCGAATGGTAACCGATGAATTTTTCCTAGTAAACAACTTTCACACTTTGGAACTGAAGTTTGTTTGGCGTCGATGTTGTTTTTCTGCAACACTTTCTTTACGTAATCAAAGTTTTGATGAGCTAATTTTTCATGCCACACATTTAAGTCATTCAGCTCTGTTTTAGCAACATTTGCAGCGTTGCTTTTAAACCGAAAATCCATATAATAACCATTTCCGACTCGATTTGCAATTGCACGAACGTCACCATCTTTATAAAATTTACAAGAGTTGTCATCTGTCGTCATAACATATCCTTTTTCAATGGCACGATTGACCGAGAACAAATTAACTTTCAAATCAGGAACGAACAACACATTATTTATGGTGGTCTCAACCCATTCATTTCCGTTTCGTACCTGTACCGACATCTGTCCGCAGCCTAACACACTAATTGCCGCACCATTACCGACTATGACTGACTTTTGCGAAATTTCTGTAAAATTTGTAAACAATGCGCGATCACAACACATGTGCTCATCTGCACCAGAGTCCACCAGCCATTTAGATTCTTGATACAAATCATATGCTGTATTTGACATCACGAACGCATTACTTTTCTTATGGTTACTATTTTCCTTATTTTTCCTGAACCAACACTGTGACTTATTATGTCCCGACTTACCACAATAAAAACATTTATTATTTGCGTTCTCTTCACTGTTCTTTTTATCATTTTTACACTCGCTCTGGAAATGCCCTATTTTACCACACTTGAAACACTTTCCAGTCTTTCTATTTTTCACCACAAAAGCAGACGATGAAGTTTGCTGTGATTCTTCGTTCTTCTCCATTATCCTTTCTTCTTCCATTAGCAGCCTGGCCACTAAATTATCCAAGGTTTGCTTGTCGTCAGGCGCTGATTCCCATGCAGAAATAAAATGTTTGTATTCTTCTGGCAGCGACATAAGTATTTTAGTTATAACAAGCTTGTCAGAGATTTCTTCACCCATTTGTTTCAGATTGTTCTGCAATTCTTGAATCTTTGATAGGAATACAGACATTGCAATACCTTTTTCATATTTATACTGGAAGAATCTTTGTTGAACAATGTGAATGCTGGTCTCTGTCTTTTGTTCATACACACTCTGTAACTTTCTCCACATTTCGGCTGAAGTCGAACAGGATATAATATGTAACATGACATCTTCAGTCATCCTCGTGACTATTAAAGTCTGAGCTTTGGCGTCATGGTTCTCCCAAGTAATTTTCTCCCCAGCTACTTCTGGTTTTGTGCGCCGGCCTTCTACTATATCCAGCCAACCTTGTCCACGCAACAACACTTTGGTTTGGAATTTCCAAATGTTCCAGTTCCTTGAACCTTCCAGCTTCAAAACATTTTGACTGCTGTCCATCTTGACCAATACACCTCCCAAGATGCTCTTCCTATTTGTTATTTTTTATTTATTTTGCCTTCCTGCACAACGTGGCGTAATGGCGTCGTTGCAGTTTTAACCTAGCCTCACTTTTCCAATTAATCGGAGTGCAGTATTTCAACAACTCAGCAAGTTTTATAGAACCATTCGAGGTATGTGTGCCTGGGCCCATAACCTGTAGCGATTAAATAAAAGATGCTGATAATAATAACCAAATAGTTTATTGTATTACTTCGTACATGCTTGGTAAAATATTATAACAGAAGGAACCGGAAGGACCTCAAAGTCAATGTTGCAAACACATAAAAACATAAACTAATGTTACCAAGTAAATAATAATATAATTACATTGCCAGTTTACAATAGAAGCGGTAAATTCTATATCAACTGAGAGTCGATTTTATTTACATACGGCTGTAATTCTTTTTTTATGTAAACAAAGACACTGGAGCCGTAGAGCGGTGCCGCGGCGGCGGCGTGGCCACTTTGTGGAGATCCAGCGTGTTGCTCAGAGAGCCCTGCTACCAAGTGTACATTTTAATTCCATGCTTGCAACCGGGTTCTTTCTATTTGGCAGAATTTTTTTTTTGCATAACATACTTGCCATAATCTTCTTTAAACGAATATTAATAAGGCATAAGAATTATATAGCATAAATTATTATTTGGCCGAATGTTTATATGTCCGAATTTACAATGGCATACTTTTAAGATGGCAGAATTTTATTTGGCATAATTTCACTTGGCATACTATGAAGATGGCAGAATTTAGGAGCAGGTGGTTTTAACGCTCGCTGGCGCGTCTGTGGCTACCCGGAACCGAACTACACACATCAAAAGTGTCTAGGGATCAACATATATTTTTGCAATAACTTTTCTCCTGATTGATATTAATTAAAATTTTCTTTAAGGATTCATCAAATAAAGTGTTTTTGTTTGTCACAGTAACGATAAACCAAGTCACCTTTGCATTAATAAAGAAATTTTCCATTTTCCTAATAAAGGGATTTTTGACATTTGAACCACTAACACAAAAGTTCGAAAAAAAGACTGAAATAACAGTTAAAATTTTATTGGGTAACTTAAACAATTAATAATCCGTGTTTCTACCGCGAACACTAACAACACAAGAACATCGGTTGAGCATACTCAAAATGAGTTCATCCAAATCACGCTGTGGAATGGCAGCCCATGTTCGTTGCAACAACAAAAAAAGGTCTTCTTGCGACTGGATACCCTCCATATTCGGCAGAGCTCTTCTCTGTAGCATATCCCATGCATGCTCAATCGGGTTCAAGTCTGGCGACTGAGCAGGCCAGGGCAGGACATTGATGTTAGCTGCGGCGAGAGTCTGTCTTACAACTCTTGCGGTGTGCGGTCGTGCATTATCATGCATTAACTGAAATAAGGGACCGATTTGCACTTGTAGAGGAACGATGACGTCTGATACAATCGTCTCAGCATAAATTTGAGCGTTGAGGTTGCCTCTGATCCAAATCAACTCAGTTCTTCCGCCGATCCAAATACCCGCCCATACCATGATGGTTCCACCACTATAAGGATGGACTTCCTGGCAGGATTTTAATCGCTGTTGGCGTCCAGGGGTTCTCCAGTGTCGTATACGTCTTGTATCCGGTCTCATACCAAAACGAGACTCATCAGAAAAGCACACGAAACGCCATTGTTCTTCTGCCCAATTTCTGTGTTCAAGAGCCCATTGATATCGAATCCTACGATTGTGCATTGCTATAGGTGGTACCCGTAGCGGTCTTCGGGAATGAAGGTTCACTTCATGCAAGCGGTTTCTGACTGTTTGGTCGCTAATTAAGTTCCCTGAAGAGTGATGAAGCCTCACGGCTAACATCATGGCGGTTATTGTTGGAGCTCTTCGAGTTAAGATTTGAATGTATCGGTCTTGTCTCCGTGTGGTGCCGCGATACCGTCCTCCATGGCGCTCAGCCACGGTACCAGTGCTTCGGTAACGTGTCCAAAGTCGACTGATAACACTCTGACTTGTATTCAGAGCTAAAGCCACAGTACGTTGCCGGGAACCAGCTTCTATCATTCCCACGGCTCTGAGCATTTCTTCCCTGCTTAAATGACGTCGCCGCTCCATAATAACGTTGGTTTTAATCAGTAGTAGGGAAACAGTAGCACTAATAATGTCTTCAATGCGTTGTATGTTTTTATAGGGAAAATCAACAAGGCAAAACACCAAAAAGGATCCATATAAATTTATAAAATCATAAATTTATTACAAAGCCACATCTCAATCTCAAGAAATCCGCATAAAAATGCTTGATCCCTAGACACTTTTGATGTGTGTAGTTACAGCTTGGCAAAAAAGAGTGTGGAATAAATGAGGTCGCCAGTATCGCTCCTGTGGCAACCCGAAATACTACGACTCAACAGTTTTTGATACTTGGTATTTTTGGGGATATGATCCCAATCCCGAGTGGGTACTTGGGATTGGAATTGAGTATCAAAAACTGTGGTTCAGTCCCTCAGACGCTACGCAAACACCATGGAAGGTTTCAATGTCCAGTATAAACAATGTTATTAGTGGGCGCTGAAGCCTTGCACTAAAGCGGTGTAGTAGGTACCCACAGACAGATAATCATGCTCTCGATAGCAGTCTAATAGTGGTATTGTTAGTAATTGTCGATAATAGTTTGGTTACAGGGATAATGAAAGAACACGGTTTGTTTGAAGTTTTATTTTAATACAAAAAATTCAATCAGACGAATCGAAAACACTTTCATCTAAGTATTCAATCCCAGAAAAGCTCACATTTTGTCTAGAGCTTCCTGCAACTTCAGAATCACTAGGATATTCTAATTCTGATAAATTACTGCTACTGCTACTGTCATCTCTGAGATTTATTACCAATCGTTCTATCTGTTCATACATAGTCACACTCACACCACACCTCTGTCATAATATTCTTTTTCTATTTTCATTACATGCTTGCATGAATTTTTCCAGTCTTCGGCAGTAATGTTTGAAGATGCTTGTTCAGCAGCCACCTATGCTTTTTTCAAAATGTAAAAGAAATGAAACTTATGTCTAATTGCACATAAATCGAAATCATCTAAATCTTTCTTTGGACGACCTTTGCGATGTTTTCCCGGTGTTGAAAAAATACCATTATTTTTTTCACCTTCCTCAACAATTTTTCTTACTGTGTTGACAGATTTACCTAAACAAAAAAAACTGTATTTTATTATTAATTCCATGTTCATTATCTTCAAGTATCAATCATAGAGGTTAGCGTATACGAGACTTGTCAAACTACAAAACATAACCTAAATTTTAAATTTTTGTAAACAACTCTAAAAGTTACTTAAATCTGGATACCAACAAAACTACGCATTGGAAACATTTATAAAAACTTATTTAAGGTACAATAACTTATTTATGGCACATAAATACCTGTAATATCGGCAGTTCTTTGATAAACATTCTCGATATCGGACAAAACTTGTCCCGCTTGAGATTCGGCCAAACACCGCGAAAAGACGTGGTAAATCAGTGCTCTGCCACTACTACGAATAGTTTTATTGATTTTGAATAGTTAATTATGCAACGAAAGTTGATAATTTTTAGAAATCTATGAAAAACGACTAGGATATACGCATTGTTGACACAGAATGTACTAGCAGTTGACAACAAAAGCAATGTTGCCACAACCATCGATTTTTAGTTCCAGCTGTCACCGCGTCAGACTCTTTTTTGCCAAGCTGTAGATTAGGTTATTATTAAAAAAAAATGGTTAGGTTAGGTTAAAACTGTGACCCCTACGCACGAGCCGAGCGAGCGAAGCGAGTGGTGCCGCGGCAGCAGCCGGCGAGTGCCAGAAACGACTAGATTATATAGAAAAAATTACTATTACTTATTACAAATTCAAATCTGGATTTTACAAAAAACTTCAGACGTCTGCGATGCTTTTTCAGCGAGATATCAGCGAAAACATGTCTTTCATCGTTTCAATGGCGCGGCCATGGGGTTTTAGTCTTACAGCTCCTAAAATATAAACCCAGGATTTTTTTCTATATTTTTACTTTTCTAAAATTCAATCTGTAATTCTGTAACGCTTAGTTTTAAAGATCTCCGTGGCCGCGCGGTTCGCCGCGTTTCAATGGCGCGGCCACGTTCAAACCCTTCTAACTTTTTAACCATGGCTTTGACAAATTTATGGTTTTGCGAATCAACTACTACAAATTTTTACAAAATCTTGGAATGTTTTTTTAATTTTTATATTGTCATGGCCGCGCCATTGAAACGGACATTTATATTACTTAACATCGCCATTTTGTTTCTCAATCTCTTAGAAACAAATTCAAAGAAATTGATATACTAACTCTGCTTTCTCTTTATATTTTAGAAAGTATTTTGTATGTTCGCAAAAACTTAGGACTTTTCAAAATAAGAAGCGATTTCCATAATATAAATACACGTAGTAAAAATGAAATTGTGATACCTTTCCGATTTTCGCCAGGCGCCAAAAGATCCTTTACATGCCTTGTACAGCTATTACTGGGATAACTGATAGATAACTGGCCATAACCATAAACAAAACTATTACCAATGTGCTATAAACACTGACAAGTGCCAAGTGCTCCGTGCAAAACTCTGATCATATGTCATTAGGGTCACATAACATTTGTAACGTTTTCCTACCCATTCCTACCAAAATTAACTCATAACATGAGACCATAGTTTACAATGGTATATAATTCATACACAGATTCAGGGAAAACAGGTGTGATGTCTTCATAAAACCACAACATGTCAGGTAAAGTAAAAAATATACTACTTTGCAGAAAAAACAAGATAACTATGCCAGCTTTATAGTTTTTTTCTCAAAATTTGATGTTTCCTAAGACATTGTTAATCTTTATAGCAAGGGAGGTATTATATACTCGTGTTTTGCGATGATTTTATACCGTTTCAAATTTCTAGTAATAGTTATTATTGCATAATCATCAAACTGAGAGGCAGTCGTCGCACCCAAGTAGGAATTCGAAGACACAGCATGTCAAAGTTATAAAAACAATGAATTGAAAAGATACCGCGCCAAAATCTTTCTTCAACCTAAAAAAAATATAAGCTTATGGAAGCGGGGCGAATAATGTCAGTCGCATAAATGAACACGATTGTTATGATGGCACATCAGGCTAAATTCGAATCTATGAGTAGTAGAGTAAACTGGTCAAAGGAACAATGACCTCAATTTTTAAGGAAAATAAAACTAAATGTTGTTTATTTTTCAAAGCTTCAGCCCGAACCAGGAATAGAACCCTTTTTTTTACAAAAACACATCCACTGCACCACCTTATTTCACTAACTGATAGTGTAGCTGGTATGGTGAAATGCTGTGAACGAATTTAATATGACTAATCAATTAAATATTCCTGTGCAGTCTATGTTCTTTGTCAATAACACTCACGCTCAGTATAGAAATACAGAATGATTGTTTATAAGAGGGGCTGGGTTCGATTCCTCGTTCAAACAGAAGCTTTCGCAGAAAGCAAATTTTACAGTTTTTTTTTTTTTCAAAATAAATTTCCTTTGGTATTACCCATAATTTGGAATTAAGCCCTCATATGCCATATCCAATCATGTTCATTTACACGAGTGACAATTATGTATATTCTTCCCTGTTCCATGCAGCTGACAATTCTTTTGGGTAAGTTCAAACTAAGGCTTTCCATCATAGTCAGCCTATAATGTTCCCACTGCTGGTTATCAGGCCTTCTCTCTGTGAGAGGGAATGGGCCATAATCCACCACGCGGGCTCGTGCGGTTTGGTAGATGTCACATTTCTACGATGTTTTGGTTCCAGGACATGCTGGTTTGCTCAGGATGGTTTCCGTCACCGCGAATTATTTCATCACCACTGCTCTCAAGTAGTAGTGCTGAAATAATTTATACAAAGTAAAGCGCTTGTCTGGGATTGAACCTACGACCTACAATTCGTAAGTCGCGGCCGTTACCGCTGGGCCACCACTGCTCCCATCTACTATCTTAGTATCTTTAATTATATCTTAAACCCAAATTCACCAAACTCTCGCTAAGCATTGGACCTACTGCCTCACTATTAAGAACTGTCCGTCAAAATACTTAATAGAATTTGGTGAAAACCGAGATTTGTATTTCAAATAATGCAAGAATCAAAATCGTGCTTTTCCAATAGCGAAAGCGACAACCAAGTGAGTGAGGCGCACTTTAACAGAGCATACACAGGGAATATATACTACGGACCAGATTGTATCAGGATAAAACGAAATGAAACAATGTCTGCAACAAAATTGTTCAACGAACACAATAAACAAAAGATAAGTATAAGAAAAACGAAGAATGGGGAATCTGTCGTAGTCATAAGCAACTTGGACAGTGACCATGACATAACAACGGTGGTCGACCGACTTCTATCGAAAAAAGAATTTTCTGACGGTTCCTCAATATTTGTGGTAGTGCCCACGTCAGACGACAATAACTCGGATCTCTCGTCAGACTGCTCTACTATAGGCATCGTGTTATCTCAACATTATCTCAATTGGAATCTAAAGCAATCTGACATCGAAGAACCGGGTAAGCATTTACCTAGTATTAAATCATTTTATTTTATTTACTGCCCTTTCCTATGGCGCTTGCCTAGTTACCCACTTAATTAGGAATCTGACCTTGGAATGAGGCATAATAAGCTTAAATACACAGATCGTTTTTTTTTTCATACTATCAATTACATACGGAGTACCCTCCGTGCCTCGGATATCATGTTAAGTCGTTGGTCCTGGCTGTCGTTCATAGATCTTTGATAGTCATTTCACACGTAACAACTGTCGAGACTTTCTGCCTTTGACTACACAGTCAGAAGCCTCGGAAGTCAGAAGGATCTCCGGGCATAATATAAAAAGTAATATTATAATAATTATGATCAATTTTTACATCGCTCTTACACTTTCCGAACACTAATACTTTCCCGTTATCAGTTTTTTGTAAGTACAGTTTGTCAGTTCAAAAAATAAGTTTAGTTCTCCGTTATTACAAGGTTGAAATCCATAGATATCCGAGAGATATGCCTTCACTGCATATTTTTCATAAAAAAATTAGTATTTTTCATAAAAGTAGTGTCCTTTTCGGGAGCAACACTATTTTAAGCTCAAGTGACGTACTTTGAATCCGGAGCGAAACACTGAAAATGGTTGTTTGCTCTGTTGGCAAACAATCTACTATCTTAACACACATAAAAATATGCGTAACATAATGGTAAATTGTAAATCGGTGTCGATAGGTACTGTAGAGAGAGCCCCTTTAGGCCTTTATGTAATTAAACAGCGATAGGATTTCACTTGGATATATTATAGAAAGACTTTACATTACCATGTTAATACTAGCACTGTTTCAACTAGAAAAAAATATTTAATAAAAATATTTAACACCTGCTTGAACGTTCGAATGGAACACGCGCTCAATTATAACCAGCCTGCACTATAAAAGGTAAGGCTACATAGATAGCCTCTACAGTACTTACAAATTATCTTTTTCATTTAAAGTATTGTTGGTAGGTTCCTATATTTTTTACATAGTAGCAACAATCGGACATGAAGTGCAATGGAAGTGACATAAGAGAAAATATGTATAAAAGTATTTACTTTTGAAAATACTTTTATTTTTGATGTCCGAAATCACTAATTTAAAAAATAGGAGTAAATTTATGAACTACATTTGGTTGTGACCCGCTCACTAACAAGTTGGTACGGTCCCGTGGCATTCTCCTTTCATCATCTTAGCCATGCTGGTGTGGTTAAACAAATGTAACAAATAACGTCACGCAGACAACGGAATCTACACACATCAAAAGTGTCTAGGGATCAAGCATTTTTATGCGGATTTCTTGAGATTGAGATGTGGCTTTGTAATAAATTTATGATTTTATAAATTTATATGGATCCTTTTTGGTGCATTTCATAATTTGAATCAGGAACTGTGAATCAAATTCGAGTAAAAGATGAAAATCAGCTGTCAATATTTTCCCTATAAAAACATACAACGCATTGAAGACATTATTAGTGCTACTGTTTCCCTACTACTGATTAAAACCAACGTTATTATGGAGCGGCGACGTCATTTAAGCAGGGAAGAAATGCTCAGAGCCGTGGGAATGATAGAAGCTGGTTCCCGGCAACGTACTGTGGCTTTAGCTCTGAATACAAGTCAGAGTGTTATCAGTCGACTTTGGACACGTTACCGAAGCACTGGTACCGTGGCTGAGCGCCATGGAGGACGGTATCGCTGCACCACACGGAGACAAGACCGATACATTCAAATCTTAACTCGAAGAGCTCCAACAATAACCGCCATGATGTTAGCCGTGAGGCTTCATCACTCTTCAGGGAACTTAATTAGCGACCAAACAGTCAGAAACCGCTTGCATGAAGTGAACCTTCATTCCCGAAGACCGCTACGGGTACCACCTATAGCAATGCACAATCGTAGGATTCGATATCAATGGGCTCTTGAACACAGAAATTGGGCAGAAGAACAATGGCGTTTCGTGTGCTTTTCTGATGAGTCTCGTTTTGGTATGAGACCGGATACAAGACGTATACGACACTGGAGAACCCCAGGACGCCAACAGCGATTAAAATCCTGCCAGGAAGTCCATCCTTATAGTGGTGGAACCATCATGGTATGGGCGGGTATTTGGATCGGCGGAAGAACTAAGTTGATTTGGATCAGAGGCAACCTCAACGCTCAAATTTATGCTGAGACGATTGTATCAGACGTCATCGTTCCTCTACAAGTGCAAATCGGTCCCTAATTTCAGTTAATGCATGATAATGCACGACCGCACACCGCAAGAGTTGTAAGACAGACTCTCGCCGCAGCTAACATCAATGTCCTGCCCTGGCCTGCTCAGTCGCCAGACTTGAACCCGATTGAGCATGCATGGCATATGCTACAGAGAAGAGCTCTGCCGAATATGGAGGGTATCCAGTCGCAAGAAGACCTTTTTTTGTTGTTGCAACGAACATGGGCTGCCATTCCACAGCGTGATTTGGATGAACTCATTTTGAGTATGCCAAACCGATGTTCTTGTGTTGTTAGTGTTCGCGGTAGAAACACGGATTATTAATTGTTTAAGTTACCCAATAAAATTTTAAAGAAAACTGTTATTTCAGTCTTTTTTTCGAACTTTTGTGTTAGTGGTTCAAATGTCAAAAATCCCTTTATTAGGAAAATGGCAAATTTCTTTATTAATGCAAAGGTGACTTGGTTTATCGTTACTGTGACAAACGAAAACACTTTATTTGATGAATCCTTAAAGAAAATTTTAATTAATATCAATCAGGACAAAAGTTATTGCAAAAATATATGTTGATCCCTAGACACTTTTGATGTGTGTATTTCTCAAAATATAAAAATATTTCTTTACAGAAATTTTGTCTAGAAGGAGTTCATCTACCACAAGCAGCTTGAAAATATCTGCAAATGACAAAAAGTATTGTATGGAAGGGATGCAAGAGACCGTAGCATCTTTTCACGAGAACAAAAGCATATACCACCAAACACTAACAAATTCCTGCTCACACGAAAAAAGAAAAAATAAATTATGTAAAATTTCTACATCTAAACAAAATTGGATGTTGGCTCAGAGCGTTAGCACTGACACTACGTCGGATCGGCCATGTTGCTGTGCTATTAAAATATGCGGAAACCATGCTCTTCTGCCAGAACATCCATGTGTAGCAAATGTTGTTTCTGATCTGTTTACTCGTTTTCCTGAAAACCAAGGTACGTACTGCCCACGCTATGTTTTAAATTATATTCAACCAGTAAATAACAAATAAAAATACGAATAATTTTTAATTTTGTGGGCCGCCACCCTCGTATAGGTAGAAAACCGATGTTTTGCCTCAACAAAGGACTGCCCCCTCAGCTCATCGCGCGATAATTTAATCATAATTAAAGCAAGATCTAAATCAGACTGCTCTTTAGACTTTCACGGTGAATATAATGTTTGTGATTTTTTTGCAGGACCTTGGTGTCCCAGATATCCTGGCCTTCATAATCCATCAGATATGCTCCAAATTCAGGATGACACAATTATGCCGCTATCCGTGCCTGAAACGACAAATACTGTTTGCGGACCGAACCAATCAGACTCATGTCGGTGCAGTCCAGACAAATTAAAGGAAATATTCCAACAAGTACTTACAGAAATGGCACCGAATTTTAATTCAACAGTTTGTGGTGCTGCTGCTGATAACCCACCAACCTACCAAGCAGCCATCTGCAAAAATCATTTTGAACTCGTTAATAGTGAATCAGGTAAATATGATTTTTTAAACTTTTTTATTTACAGTTTCCGAATATTCTCTATGACTATCGATTGATGATTCAGTTTAATCAATTTTAACAACTTTGTTAAAGTTATTAAAATCGTTATTTGTGAAAGTACTGTTGCCCAGTTAATTAATTATGCTTATCGATATCGGGAACCTTGAAAAAATAGACATTTTGACTATCTATGAAGCGACGTTTAATGACGTTTCGCACCAATTTTAAGACAAAAAGTTCTCAATAACTCGTTTTTTTTTTTTTTTTTTTAATAAATAATCCAAATGCATTAAAATATTATGTTGCAAGTTACAGTACAACTCGTAGAACATAAAATTCTCTACAAATTTTATGTGTAGCCAAATTCATATCATCAACCATTCTCAGATACTGCGTAAGGGTGCTTGCATAAAAAAAGCAAGTTTTACGAGTCTTGTATCGTACACGGCACGCGCGCATTGCATACAGCACCGTTTTCCTTTACCTTGCACAAATGTTAGTGTAACACGACAGTACACAAATTCAGCGGGCAGTACTCATTCACACTGCATTCATATAGCATTAGTTCGTGGTAGTTAAAACTATTCAATAAATCATCGCCTTTGGATATCCGTGACTTATCATTTTAAGCTAGCAAACAAGGTGTGTCGGACCCAATCAAAATCAAAAGTCATTTATTCTAATTAGGTTGAGACTTACCACTTTTCAAACGTCAAAATTACGTAAGACAGTCCCCCAAAACGCCCGTCCTGCGCGACTTCCTAGTGCTTTCGCTGGGAAGAAGTGTCGCAGCAAACTCCCCAGCAGCACAGCTGCCTGTTCAGTTAGAAAAACATGATTCTATACAGTGGTAGGTATGCAAAATAGTTAGCATTACGAGACGCAACATTAATTAAATTATTTACCATATGTCAGCTAGCCATGTCAATATACTAACAAATATAATAAAAACTAGCCTCCACGCATAGGTATGACAGCTCAATAATGCAATGCTGGGTTATGTGCACATAACTGTCACTAGAAGTAATAAATGATAAACTAGGACCATCGAAGTAAAATAAATAAACAGTTAATTAATAATAATAACAAAACCCTTAATAACAATAACAAAACCATAGGTAGTGAGCAAGACTTGCCTCAACAAAGGACTGCCCCCTCAGCTCATCGCGCGATAATTGAATCATAATTAAAGCAAGATCTAAATCAGACTGCTCTTTAGACTTTCACGGTGAATATAATGTTTGTGATTTTTTGCAGGACCTTGGTGTCCCAGATATCCTGGCCTTCATAATCCATCAGATATGCTCCAAATTCAGGCTGGCACAACTATGCCGCTATCCGTGCCTGAAACAACAATTACTGTTCGCGGACCGAACCAATCAGAGTCATGTCTGTCCAGTCCAGAAAAATTAAAGGAACTATTCCAACAAGTACTTAAAGGAAAAGCACCAAATTTTGTTTTAACAGAATGTGGTGCTGCTGCTGATAAACCACCAACCTGTCGAGTAACCATCAGCAATAATAATTTTGAACTCGTTAATAGTGATTCATGTAAATATGATTTTTTAAACTTTTTTATTTACAGTTTCCGAATATTCTCTATGACTACCGATTGACGATTCAGTTTAATCAGTTTTAACAACTTTGTTAAAGTTATTAAAATCGTTATTTGTGAAAGTACTGTTGCCCAGTTAATTAATTATGCTTATCGATATCGGGAACCTTGAAAAAATAGACATTTTGACTATCTAAGAAGCGACGTTTAATGACGTTTCGCACCAATTTTAAGACAAAAAGTTCTCAATAACTCGTTTCTTTTTTTTTTTTTTTAATAAATAATCCAAATGCATTAAAATATTATGTTGCAAGTTACAGTACAACTCGTAGAACATAAAATTCTCTACAAATTGTATGTGTAGCCAAATTCATATCATCAACCATTCTCAGATACTGCGTAAGGGTGCTTGCATAAAAAAAGCAGGTTTTACGAGTCTTGTATCGTACACGGCACGCGCGCATTGCATACAGCACCGTTTTCCTTTACCTTGCACAAATGTTAGTGTAACACGACAGTACACAAATTCAGCGGGCAGTACTCATTCACACTGCATTCATATAGCATTAGTTCGTGGTAGTTAAAACTATTCAATAAATCATCGCCTTTGGATATCCGTGACTTATCATTTTAAGCTAGCAAACAAGGTGTGTCGGACCCAATCAAAATCAAAAGTCATTTATTCTAATTAGATTGAGACTTACCACTTTTCAAACGTCAAAATTACGTAAGACAGTTCCCCAAAACGCCCGTCCTGCGCGACTTCCTAGTGCTTTCGCTGGGAAGAAGTGTCGCAGCAAACTCCCCAGCAGCACAGCTGCCTGTTCAACATGATTCTATACAGTGGTAGGTATGCAAAATTAGCATTACGAGACGCAACATTAATTAAATTATTTACCATATGTCAGCTAGCCATGCCAATATACTAACAAATATAATAAAAGCTAGCCTCCACGCATAGGTATGACAGCTCAATAATGCAATGCTGGGTTATGTGCACATAACTGTCACTAGAAGTAATAAATGATAAACTAGGACCATCGAAGTAAAATAAATAAACAGTTAATTAATAATAATAACAAAACCCTTAATAACAATAACAAAACCATAGTGAGCAAGACGTTTAGTCACCACAAGCAGCACCCGTTCACGAGCATAACGCAAAGATCAGCCAGTACCCACCTTACCATGTTTGAGGGAAGGAGGCAACGACTTTACCGCAAGTAGTGACATCTAAAGGAGCATGACGAACTTGCTGCCGGTTGCTCAGGCAAGAATAATATGATCAACTGTCGAGGTCGCTAGCTAAACACATATTGCAATACAACTCATAAAAAAAACATTTTAATAGATCATCTCAAAATTAAAATAATTAAAATTACATACAACAGTCAAATTAAATAAACAATCATATAACTTGTCAGCAGGTAAGGAAATTCTGGAGAAAGAACATAAACATTGTCTTGAGTTATTCACAGCGACCAACAGTATTCTTATCGTTTAGGTACTCGTTGATGGAATAGTATGCCTTACGGTAAACGACAAATCTAGCAAGGAAGAGGTTAGCTTGTTATAAAAGGCTATACCAAGCCCAACAAATGAGTTTACCTTATGAAACCGGGAGAGGACCTTATGAAACCGGGGAAAAAGGATCACGTAGTTTGTCCTTATTCTAGAGTTACTATTGTGAATATCACTGTTTTTAATGTATAAGTGTATATTTTGCCTAAGATATAAGATGTGGGCGAAGATGAATTGTGATTAAACCGTGAGAACCACATTTCTTTAAAAAAAATGTCTCAGAGAAACTGGCACCTAGCTGGTAAATTGCTTGATCAGTTCGTTTTTTAATCAGCTACGCTTACTTCTTTTTGGTCCTTCGAGCGTCAAGATTATAAGTTAACTTCACGCGTTCCTGATAAAATGGGCCTTGGTTGACGGACAGACAGACGGGCAATGAAGTGATCAGTGTTCCGGTTTTCCTTTTGAGGTACGGAACCCTAAAAATGAAGAGATATTTTTTTTTTGTTCGGTACTTTCATATTTAGCCCAAAAATTTATGGACGATGTATGATCTTCTTTATAAATTTAGCATTTAACACCCTAAATTCATTCTTATCATCCAATGATAATATTTACGAGTCGTGTATAGTACATGTTACGCGCGCATTGCAGATAAGCACTTTTTCCGTTGCCTTGCACAAATTATAGTGTAACGCGACGGTACCTACACAACCAGATTTCATAGTCAGCGGTACTCATTTACACAACATTCATATAGAACTAATTACGTGGTAGTTTATCTATTCACTATACAATCGTCTTTGGCTATCCGTGACTTATCATTTCAAGCTAGCATCAAAGACTAGTTGTACTTCGACGCCTTTTGTTTTCGTGCTATCAGAAACAATGCTCAAAGTGTCACGTCGCGGTCGTTTCGGTGTGAACTGACTTTTAAAATGTAACGTTAACATTTTCAGATAACGATGAATATAATGGAAACTGTTCTCATCATGAAGATATAAAAGGGCCCAAATTGAAATGTGCATATAATGATCGGAGCAGAACTATTAGGATTCAACCTTCTTGCCTATGCGAATGGTATAAGCCACTAGTGACAATGCTAACAGCTGGACCAAAGGCGGGGACCATGTCCGTTGGCTGCCAATGCTGTTGTTGCGACGAGCCCACGACTAAAAGTGGCACGATCTCCGTCTCGATCTCCGTGCCAGTTTTTGTCGTGTGCTCGTCGTTAGGAGTACGAGTTCCCGCCGGAAAAGTGTGCCAAAAAGAGACAGGAGAAATTAGCTGTCAAGCAGGCCAGGTATCGGCACCTACTTCTATTGACCCAAAGAAACCTTGTAAGGACTGTACGTGTGTCAAAAGTAAAAAGATTACAATTTGTGAAGATCCTCCTTCTAAATACTATCTTGAACCAAACTAGAACCCTATCTGCACCAAAGTTACCAATGGGTTGATGAGAAGCAAGTTTTGAGACAGAAATCAAATATGACAAACAGTCAGGATTCAGAGTATTTTTTCAAAGAAATTACTGCCAGTACAAACTGAGCCCGAATTTACAGTGGAAGACGCAGTCAGGTACTACGTATCTATGACCTCTAATCTTCTAAAATATGTTTGCCCCCCGCCGGAACCCAAACACTCTCCGTGTAATGATGATAGCAGTATACCAGAAAATAAAAATAAGTACGAGTTTCCACCCGGTCCGCCCACATAATGTGTACCTCCCTCGGGTATTCTTATTCGGCCGCCTATGGAGCGTGACGATGAGGCTCCCTCCGGAAGATTAAAGTTTTCTATAGGGGGCAAACTCAAACTCAAAGCATTTATTTCAATTAAACCATGTACAGGCACTTTTGAATTGTCAAAATTAAATAGTCCATCAGTTAGTCAGAAAGTTGAAGCTAGTTGTCCATTCCAAAACATAGATCTCTAAAAAGCAAAAGAACTGTATCTAAGGGTCTTAGCGGTTTCTGCTGCTTCGATAAGATTCAAGAGACGAGCATTTCAAACACTAAACATTCCAATTAGACCACCATTTTGTGTTAAATAGTTTTACAGAAACTTGGTAAATATATTGTAAATAATATGAAAAACTAATCACCATTTTTTGTATTTTCTAAACAGTCAAGTTTTCTGGGATTTAATTATTATTAAGTAAACAAGCTATAAATCAATTTTGTGTTTCTCCTGATCCTTATAACCTACACCATTTAAAAACAACGACTCTCTGTCTGTCTATTAGTGCGCTTCTTACTTCGTAATTTTTGCTTTAATTGATAGATAATTGGCAATATAATTTATTGCCTGGCCAAGGCGACATTATTATATTATTGTGCCGATTGCATACATCTTCGTTACGTGGCAACGGTACTTTGATTGAATAGGTATATTATATTGTTTAAGGCGCTACCTCGAAAATCTAATATACTCGAAAACCGAGCGAAAGTGATGCAATTACTTTTGAAACGCAAAAGTAGAGTTATAGCTATAATGCGAATGAATAAAATGACGTATGTGCCAAGAGAAATTTACTCCTTTTTTATATTAACAAAATAAATGAATTAAAGTTAAAACTACTTTGAGTAAACTTTAATATGATAATTTTCTATGTTTTACAGTAAATGTCATTGAATAACTCAAAAGCGTTACGCCGTGATGTCGAAAAAAGTAAAAAAATAAATATAAATGCAATTTTTTGTCTATAGAGAAAAATTCATTGAATCGTGTATTCCTTTTACATGATACTAGACCAAAGAGTCAAAAAACACATAAGTACCAAAATGTTAAATCCCTATTCCACATACTTAACAAGTTACATGAAATAGTAAAACCATTTTTTTTTCAATATATCACCTTACGTCAAGTTGTTGGGCACGTTAATTGCCATATATATATTTACATTTCTATTTTAATTGCACAAATAAGGCTCGCGCCCATTTGGACAGGCTGCGCCGCATCGCAACGCATTGCAAAAATCATCTTAGGTCTATAGAATTTATGCAATGTGCGCGAGCCTCATTGCTCTGGAGTGATGATTTATGGGGCGTATCAAGCCAGAAAAAATCAAATTTCACCAGCGCCTCCTTGCCTACCCCTCTCATCAAACACGACGAAAACAAAACACAATCCCTTTTCGACAGCAGAAACTTTTCGCCCGGCCTATATATTTGAATTGGAATCTTCTGTAGTAAGTATGCACAAAATGATTAAATGAAACGGCTCTATTCAATGTACAATGGCGTTCATAAGTCAATTAGCAATCTTACAAAGCCATATAATATAATGGATATATCAGGTCTTGTACAACATGCCAGGTATATTAGTGAACCAATAATTTCCTGATATTGAGTATTGTCGTTCTCTTAACCAGATTTCAGGCGAAGGTTTACTTCAACTGGCGTACTAACTTGTTTGCAGTCCGACATTCCATGTTTGTCTAAGATTTTTGAAATGTATTTATTTTGAGACATAATTATGGATTTCACTAGCACTCTTCCGCTCAATCCGGACTCCAAGACATTCTCTTGCCTCACCCAAATCCTTTATTTTGAAAGATCTGCCAATCTGAAGTTTCACCGTCCTGGCTTCTACACATCTATTTGTAAATATATAAAAATCATCCACGTACAGAGCTATTACAGTGAAAATGTCATTATGAATCTTTGTGTAGACACACTGGTCATATTTAGACCTAGAAAAACCCATCTTTATTATATGGTCATGAATCGTCGTGAAGGTAACGTCTCGAACTTTGCGAATCTTCTGCCACAGGACGCTTTAAGTTGACAGAAGCTGAACTTTGCAAACCCTCTGTCGTAGGATTCTTTACGTCAACAGAGTCGTAAAAATTCTCTCCAGAATCCGATCTCGTCAGTGAACTAGCTCTCGCTGTACTAGATGCACTTCCAGATTCTTCTTCATTCGAACTAGCCACTGGAACCCCCACTACAACAGGACTAGCAATCCTGGGCACCTCTGGTTGAATAGTGGAACGACTAACTCTTGGAATGTCATACTGTTAATCTAGCATCCTTATTAGAAACTGGAACAACAGCTTCTTGTTTTTCTTTAATAATCATGGGAACATTTTCCATAAAAGTAGCATCTCGAGCGATGACAATTCTCGTTGGATCATCCTTCAAATGTATAAGTCGGTACGCCTTCGAATTGGTCGAATACCCAGTCATTATCATTTGAATCGTTTTTGGATCAAACTTCTTGCGACTATGATCCTTTACCAGAACCTGAGCTCTACATCCGAATATTTTCAGATTCGATAGATCGACTCTCTCTCCTGTAAAAACCTCCTCTGGAACTTTATCTTTGAGGGACATTGTTGGAGATCGGTTCTTCAGGTATACGGTACAACCATCAGCTTCGCCCCAGAATCTCTTGTCCAAACCAGCCTCATGCACCATTCATCTAGCCTTCTCAGTTATTGTGCGGATTGTTCTCTCCGCCACTCCATTCTGTTGAGGAGTGTAAGGTACTGATCTCTGTTGTTGGATCCCATGTTTCTTCAGGAAACCTTGAAATTCTCCATTGGTATATTCAGTGCCATTATCGCTACAAAATTTCTTTATTTTCTTTCCCGTCTGATTTTCAACTAGTGCCTTGAATTCCAGGAATTTTGCGAAAACTTCGGTCTTGGATTTCAAGAAATATCCAAATGTTTTTCGGCTGAAGCCATCCACAAAAATCAGGTAGTACCTGGTACCGCCCCAGGATTCCACTTCCATTGGGCCCGCTAAATCCGAATGCACGAGTTCAAGAAAGTCTTTTGCTCTCTTACTTTTACCTTTTGGAAACATTTTGACGCACTCCTTCCAAGGTTCCGTGCTCACCTCTTTAAAAGTCAGACCATCTGCCAAACTTTTTAACTTCACCATCAAAGCTCCACTCAGGTGACCTAGTCTTCTGTGCCACAAATCAAAACTAGCACGAGAAGATTCGTCTGGAGGACACGTCAGAACCATTGCTGCTTCTTTACCTAAAACATATAACCCCTGTTTCAGTGGTGCTATCAATACTGGCTTTCCAATTACTTTTACCTTGTAATCCTTTTGGTAAACCTTTCAACAAGTCTCATCGTAAGCAACAGTGCAACCCTTAGCAGATATTTACATACGCATAAGTACATCTTCAAACCTCACAGAGCGCCCCATGACATACACATCCCCTTATTCACTAGATACAATTTTATTATTGTTCGCGATCGTCACTAGCTTAGAACTAGTGGACTGTCTATCTTCTAGAATATGCATGTCAGACGTCATGTGTGATGTAGCTCCGGAATGTACGACCCAATGGTCATAGATAGAGCGGCCATTAGACCCGAGATCTCCTTACTGCCTTTGTTATCTTCAGATTTGTCTCCTGTTTTACGACGTTGACACTGCCATTTATAATACCCTTTTATTACATAAATGGCATATAACACCCTTTTTAGAGTTTGACATCAGAGCCGTTGCCGTGACATCTTCAGCTGTATTCATTGAGCTGCTTTTCCACAAGTTTTCTTTGAGCAACGCTGCCTGCACAGACTCTGTTGTAATCTTCTAAAAATGTCATCACCAGAGGATTGTATGCATCGGTTAAACCGGCCAACATAATGATCCCAACAAATTCATCATCCAGACCTGCCTTTATGCTAAGTAATGACTGGTTGGTTGACAGGATGTCATTGAGATATTCCTCCATTGACGAAAACATTGTCAGTTTGACGTTGAATAATTTCCGCAACGGATATAGCCGTCGCGTCGTTCGCAGTAACCCGCCGTCAGCATTAGATTTTTGCAACGCTTGCCAAGTATCTCTTGCTGTCTTGAGATGCATGATCATAAGATAAATATTTTCCTTGCACATGAAAGAAAGAAAGAAATACATTTATTTGAGGCAAGTCTTACTCCGAGCTTTGGCATCCTTTCTTTCAGCCTCCGCAGAGTCTGCCACAAAATCATCATTCACACACTCCCATAGATCGAGGTCGGTCAGGAACATCTCCATGGCACAAGCCCACGTACCATAATTGGCTTGGCCTGCCAATCTCTCAATACTCTTTAAAACAGTTAGTTCCATATTCGAAATTGAGATACCTACTTCTTTTATTTTGCTCGGATATTACACCAGATCACGTCTGGGCCCATAACCTGTTGGCTGAGCTTGTTTTCAATTAAAATATTTATATCATTGTAACACAGTGGTTTAATAAAGTAATTTACATTTTATGATGAATATAAAATTAAACTCATCTTTACTATATAAGATGACATAACAGTACAGTTTCTAGGCAATAACATAAGAAGACTACTTCTAGAACAGTGCATTACAACCTTCATGGTTCAACAGTTATGCACAAACATTGTCCAGACTGACAACGGCACAAATTGATGATCTCCTAATCGAGATTTGGCCCAAGGCAACTTGAGGAGCATCGACAGTCGTACGCTGAATCATTGACTGTGGGAAGTTTGCACCACGCTGAATGCTACATTATTTTTAGTTTTACTTGTAACAAATTGAAGACTTAGTTCTAGTATTGTATTTTGTATTAGTTGTGTATTGTTGTAGTATTGTAAAAAATATATTTTATTCATTATTTTCTAATTATTGTTTCAGTCTTACCCTCTCTCTTTGTACCCTCCTCAAAGCATCTGTGGCAAATGTAGCAGGCTGATATGTCATCTGCCGGGAGTTGCAAAATCATCTTCGGTTAACCCCGGAGCACTCACTCCGGCCCTTATGCACAAATTATGCAAAACACAGCAGGGTAAGATTATTCTGCTTGCTCTATCTGCATCCTGCACCTCCCTCGCTGCCAAGAGACACCTCCATCAACCCTTGACTATCTCAAATCTGCGTTCAGTGGTTGAGTGGGCACGCTGTTTACAATAAAAAAAATCTAGAACATAAACCTTAAAAAAATGTAGGTTGGTACATTTTCCTTAAACAAATCTTTTAATATCTTCCGAAAGCGGTGTCCGATTTACATAAATACAGTTGGAATATTAGTTTTATAAATAACTCTATTATTTGAGATCAAAGGACACGGTCGGAATTTGTAGAAAGGAATTTGTAACCTCGCCCTAACAAAACATATTCATGTACACGTACACCTCAGATGAAATAATTTTTCATGTGAGATGTACACTGACATACAGTACGTCATATTAAAGCTTAGTATCTGCCGGTTTCTGATTTGAGAATTTGAAGTTGAGAACGTCTTAATCTGTACTTAAGTATAACTTAAACATTTTTTCGTTTCTGAATTAAGTTTTTTTAAACTCTAATCAAGAATTGAGTAATTTAAACTTCATTTACTCAAATTTGACAGACAGTATGCTTAACTCATGCTTAAGGTCTTCTGTTGCGTTTCTGAATTAAGAAAACCGTGTTTGACGATACTCAAAGCATAATCAACGTCAAGATAAGCTGTTGAAAGTTGACACACCAATTTCGGCTACTCAAACTGTAATCAGCAATAGTAACTAGTGATTTTGTAAGTGGTTTTTCTTCAATTCTTCATAATGAGTGGATGTTTGGGGACATATTCGAAATTTTAAGCTGGATACTTACTAATAAGTTCACACAAAAGCAATCAAATAAATAATCTACCACCAAGACCTACACAAACTTATTATTACCTACATAATACATTCCATTTAGTTACTTTCGAAATCACAAAAATAATTGAATCTACTAATAAGCAACAAAATAAGCTAGAGTATTATTATGATTAGACGGCCCGGGGGCAAACGCATCAGCAATCGGCCATACAGGCCACGGCAGGGGTTGCGCAGGCTTTGCACAAATCTGAGACCCTCTGTTTCCATGGGCCTCGGAACAAGCCACCACGCGATTTACACATAGTGGTAGGAGGGGTCCGCATCGGTGTCGAGTCGACGACGAAGTATAGGTCGTCGACTCGACTTCTTCATCGACAAGTCCTAGGGGACTTGTCTTCGACAGCCGGTTGGACTTCGGGCCGCACATTTGGTGACTGGTCCCCAGGTTGATCAGCGTTGCAGCTGCTGTTGCGCGACTGGTACCCAATTTGGGGGGGCCCAACACCTCCTGCCGGAGACTGTACGTGGGGATTGTGCGGTCCATGGCCCTGTATGGGGCGCCCGTGTGGGCGGATACTCTGACGGCCCGCAACGTTGCAATATTGCGAAGGCCGTAAAGAGCGATGGCTGTTAGGGTGATAAGAGGATACCGTACGATCTCCTACGAGGCAGCAACTCTCCTGAATCAACCGGATCAACGCCCGGGAATCTGGACGCGAAAATCCATGCGATTCTATAACGCTGGCGGTAGGTGGTGCTTGCGCGTGGTCCGGTTCCTCGGGAATTCGAGCCACGAAGGACCGAGCTTCGTCAGATCCTAGTGGCTGAATGGAGGGAGCTTACGATGCTAAATATTATTATAAAAATGTTTTAGCATTGTTTCATCCCTAGGCCCAGTCGTGCATAAGCTATTGTACCCTTTAGTAATGGACTTCCAGGCTTCCTGTTTCTTTTGAATATACGAGTAGTAAGCCCCTGCTGTCCTTTTGCACTCTATTATACTTTGGTATCTGAAGCAATAATAACCACAAACATCTAAATAACAAATTTGGTGAAACGTAAAACTATATTATTTATTTATCCATTTATTTCAGGCATCAAGGCCCATATAAAACACATACAATACAATATTAATATAACTTAAAAATACTATAAATACATACAACATTATAATTACACTAAAAACTAACTGAACACGAAGTGACTGCGTCGTGTTTCGCTGACTGGTGTCATGTAGCCGGCCACGAAACCGGCGGTACAGAACACCCTTCGGCCAGAACTCTTCCTTGAGGAACTTCTCGTGATGATGTGTCGGAACACGCACCACAAACGACTTGAAGTTCGTATTGTGACGCGACTCCAACTTCTCGGCCCTCAAAGTCCAGTTGGTCTTCACACGCATGTACTCCACGATCTCTTCAACCTTCGTGGAGTGGTGCAGTCTGGACACGTACAGCTGCGTCGTCGGGATTGCTGGACGCAGCAGCATTGTAAACATTATAGGTTTGTTATTATTGAAAGAAGATGTTCTTTCTCCTCTAGAGTATAGTTAGGCGATCTCTTTTTCTTATCTTTATCCATTTTAATTGGTGCAATAATTTGGTATTTATGTAAAAATACAGAATTCCAATAAAACTTGTGTTTATTTACTTGCAGTTTGATTGACATTCACGTTTGATTGACATTCACGTCACGATTCGGTTCATACAAAGATGTCAAATATTAAATTGCTAAAAATTATGCTTTAGAAACTCTAATAACGTAAATTTGTTGAAATTAATACCGTTATTTAAAATTAACTTACTTTTTAAGTCTGTTTTAAATTTACATAAGAATAAAATTATTTAATATTATGAGTTTTTGAAAAGTAACGGTTTTTTAATGTAAATTGGAACGTGTTAGCTTTGATCAGGAATACTTAAGTAAATGATCAGTAGATTATGGTTGAACGAAATTCTATTTTAACTTGTGAAACGCAAAAAACTTAAGCACATACTTATGTATTTGAGAATAATCAGATGAGATTTGCTACTTTTCTCAAATCAGAAACCGGCGGTATGTCTTGACAATACTGAGTACTTTTTGATAGACTGAAAGTTTAAGTTTTATGATCAGAGAAGAAGCGAGAGATACTATAAATAGGATACAAAAAAGTGTCTAGACATTTTGAATAGCAATGATCAACCATTCATCATCAATTAAAAGCTATACAAATATAATATCTATGTATATCTAATACTAAAAATTACAAAATTAAATCCTAACTTAACTAAAACTATACAGAAACTAAAATATAGCGTCGAAAAATTCATCCGCATCGCTGTCGACTGGTAATGTTCCCAAGAGACTGGCGGCATTGCCACGTTGTATGGCAATGCTTAGCCTTTGGCCAAGGTAAAAGCCATCATCATGTTTTTTAAATGACCCGTGGCCAGCTAAGCCTGCAGTAACTATACGCAGCTTTTGTTTAGTTAGACCGAGAACTTTCGTGAGGCGGCCATCCAATGTGAGAAGTGCTTCCCTAGCCTGTCTGCATTCGCCTTGGTCCGTCCAAAGTTTGTCATGTTGGTCTCCTGGTGCGTTTCCAGAGTGCGTATATACCCGAAGGGGAGTGGCGCGATGGGCTCAGGTCCCACTGGTGCCATGCTCGAGCCCCCTTCTGGCAAGCTCGACCCCGGGGCAAGCTCGTCTGCTGCATCGTTGCCTAGCGAACCGCTGTGTCCTTTGATCCATTGAATGGTTACTATATTGAGGTTACCCACCTGGTGGAGGCGCTGGTGGCACTCGTATATTAGCCTAGAGTCAACTGTTCAGCGCTTGCCAAATCAAAATACCAAGTAAAACTTATTAGTACCTAATCATATTGATGTAATTATTGGTAATAGTCTCTGGCTAGACATTTCAATCGTTGTAGGCAGGCCGCGATAACGAAGAGCTCGTCGTTTATAGATATTTCTGGATATTATGACTTCCTCACAGCGACTTGGCAAAAAATATACAATTGGGTAGGCAATAAAACACTAAATAGCACTTGAATTTTTATTTAAGTATCTAACTGATTAAGCAGGTAGGATAGACATTTGAGCTTGTTTTACAGACATTTTAAGAAAAACATCATTAGGATTATAATCAGCAGGATTATCAGCTGGTGGAAGTTCATGTGCGACAGTAGGATTAGCAATTGGTGGAAGCGGAGGTGGTTCGGGCAATCCAGGTTCATTTTCCCCAAGTTCTTCAACCTGTCTGTGTAGGTATATTCATTACTAAGTGCCGATTAGCTCGCATCCAACAGGGATGACAGTGATCATGCTTGCAGATTTGTCCTCCGATCCTGTCACCACATTATCTTTTAAAATAAATGGTAGAAATGTTTCGGTCAGTGTAATAAATGTGGTTAGTAATAATAATAACTGATAATTATTAGGGCGCAGTCTCACTCGGTTTATAGTTTGCGTTTGACTGTTTGTCTGAGTTAACGACCAATACTATTTACAATAGAACGGGCATGCTATTCACACGGGCATTATTTGCCAAGTGGGACTGCATCCTGCACCTGCTAATTATAAGGTATTTGCTTTATCATGGGAACAATACAATAACAATTTACAGCAGCCAGGGTAAGATAGTAGATTAAAAATATAAGTTCAACAGCACACACTAACCTGGGTATTTCATGAGAAGAAAATATCGATTAATGGACAGTTTTCTTCAACGGTGTGGTGTCGCACTGAGTAACGCTTCCCCATAACAGAGCATCCACAACCAATACACACCATTGGGTAGCTCAGTACTCTGCTATGTCCTATATGTGTACTTTCATCCGAGCGTTGGTTTAGCAATACATAACTTGCATTGCAAATCAAATCCATTTAAAGGAAGCTGAAAAACATGAGAAATTGTACTCTCTACTCAGTAATACGTGCTTGTTATATTGTGCTAACACTCTTTCGGATTATGGAACTCAAATGGCAAGTGAAGTTGGTAAAACATGAAAATAAGTACTACGTGGGTACATACCTCGTGTATAGATAACCATTCTGTCAGTGTATTTTGTTAGGCTACGGACAGTCGCACATGAAGTCAGCGAGCGCGGGGCGGCGGCAGCGGCGGCGCGGGGAGCGGCGCGTTTCAATGCATAGATTTATATGGAACTGGTCTCGAAGGCAGCGAGGCGGGGAGCGGCGTACGAGCGATGCGCACTAATCTAGCGGTGCCCGCGCGTCTGCATTAATGTAGTGTTGTGCATTTTATTTTTTGCTTTTTAACGACCGACGTTTCAAAATGTTGTATCAAAAAGATGTTGTCGTCGCTGTTTAGACATTTCGTTAGCGAACAAAGACACAAATTTCTCATAACACAACACTACGCCGCCGCCGCTCTAGTGCCGCGCGATCTGCCCGCTGGCTTCGAGACTCCGTTGCCGCGCCGCTCCCCGCGTCGCCGCCGCCCCCGCCCCGCAATCGTTGACTTCGAGACCGAGACCTAACTGCTGTGTTAGAGTTGCAATATGCCTTCGCATTCGATTAGTGGCCACACTACAATTCAAGCACCTTGACATCGTGAGTGTCAGAATCCAAATCGTAAACAAACAAGTCCAATATGCATAGCAGAATATTAACGTAAGAAGCGTAAACGAAAGTCCGATAAACGATAGCGTGGGGTTAAGTTAAAATATCCAACAGAGTAACATAAACAGAACACATTAATACGTGCTGTGGTGCTAAGATCAGCGCAAAACAGCCATCACAGAGTACTTTTTGATTGACAGCCATAGACTACTTTTTGATAGATTGACAGCCATAGACTACTATTATAAACTTACACAGCAGTCTATCAAAAAGTACTCTGTGTGCTACACAGCATGGAGTATGTAAGTAATGTTCCTTATACTGAGTGACAGGTGACAGACGTGAATAAAACGGAAACACGCTCTTGAATATAATTGTCGATGCATAATGCGTAACGTGATCGACATCATGACGCACGGGCCACGACAACTCAAAAAACGATGTTTGCGATAATCGTGAAAACGTTGACTTCTATAGGTATTTACTTTAGCAATACCATTCTGGTAGTGTGTTTTTTTTTATTTTAGTCTAACCTTCAAGCGTGCTACAGATACAGGGTTTGTCTTATGCGTGTATCCAAACGAACATGCAACGAATTTCATTGCTAAAAACCAAAAAAATCAAAAACATATTTTTTTTGCCAGTTTTTGTCGCCTGCGCTAGAGGAATGTAATTGTTGCGATTAATTAGTATATTTAAGAAGCAATTTTCATATATTAATCAAATAACCATTCCCTTATAAATTTATTATAAGTCCATGATCCTATCCGTTTAAAACCAGAGATTATGGGAGAAATTCGTATGTAGGTGATGCTCCCATGAGAACAAAGTCTGTTTTCATTACCTACAGACACTTGTGGTGTAATATTTTGTAAGTGAAGGTGCGTGTGTATATATTATCATAAAAAAGTAGATAAATGCTAGAATTAACATCTGAAGTTTTTTCAGTCAGGACAGGAATATCATCCTCGAATAAAATTGGTTTGACTTTAACAAAAATAGAACTTAAAGTCAACAAACATAAAATAACCGATAAATGATAAATTGTCCAAATTTTATTTACTTTTCCATTACAGCTGCTATTCTACCAGTGGCAAAAGCTTCCCTTTTCTTTAGCTCGTCTTTTATTAGTGCTACACTCCAAGTCGCATACATAATTATCTAGTTTTCTTCTAATTTGTGATAGACACAAAAGTAAACATAAACAAAACAATGGCGGCTTGTAGACGGTGAACAGTGCTGCCACCTATGAAGAGCTTGCAGTTTTTATCTTTTTCCATTGCACTTTATTGAAAAACAAAACGGCGATATGTATATTTCGATTTTAGCCAGGCGCCAAAAGATTCTTGTACATACCTTGTACAGGTATTACTGGGATAACTGGCCATAACCATAACCAAAACACAAAGCCATTGCCAATGTGCCATAAACACTGACAAGTGCCAAGTGCTCCGTGCAAAACTCTGATCATATGTCATAGGGTCACATAACATTTGTAACGTTTTCCTACCCATTCCTACCAAAATTAACTCATAACATGAGACCATAGTTTACAATGGTATATAATTCATACACAGCTTCAGGGAAAACAGATGTGATGTTTTCATGAAACCACAACATGTCAGGTAAAGTAAAAAAATATATGTATTACATTTCCCCTTTTATGTTATTGAAACATCATCCTCCTTAGCTCGACTTTTGCCACTGCTGCAGCTGGTATTTGGTTGTTAAGTATGTACCTACATCATCCTCCATAGCAGTCACGCGCGCGCACCCACCAGGGACGGGTGCGTGTTGTCTGTTCGTAGTATCTATTCGCGTACAACAAACCTAGTACTTAACATGTACGGGCTGCTATCTCATCGTAGATGATTTGCTATATTATGTGCAACAGAAAATCTTGATCGCAGTCGAGGAAACATTAGTTCGTCGGCTATACGTGCGTCGGCTTTTACTAGTGACGAAAGCAAGAAATCCAAGACGCTTTTATACGAAGCCTTACTAACGTAGAAGCGAAATTTAGTCCGAAAGAATAAGAAAATTGGGGGTAGGAGACTAACAAATATATGTGAATATGTTATGTTGAGGAAGGAAGTCAGCGGCAGCGGTCGCGATCTATGGAACGTGAGCAGGCGAGCGCGGGCATCTCCGGAGGCAAGAGCCCGCCGCCGCCGGTGAGTTAGCGCCCGGGTCGGTACAGCTAGCGCTGCGGTGACGTCATCAGTACATAGCCCTATGGTCACTGCTGCACGGCAGGCTTCTAATCAGCTGACGGCTGCTTAGGACCATCGTGAATTAGAGCGATGCGGCCGGCTGGTAGTTGGGTTGCGCGACACGATGAATCTATGACAAATGAAAATAATGACGACGACGAGGGATCAAGTGTCGTCACAAGTAAAATGTAAAATATAGATTTTTGGGAAAGCCAGGAACATAGAATGACCATTTAAGGCGGCTGAGAAGAAAATTCCGATGTTTATTACGAACGTACATAGTTCGATTATAGACTGCGATATAGTCCAGTATGTACAAAAAAGTACTAACGAAACTGCATCTCTAGAAGTTATAAACATGCGAGTGCTGCGAGGGTACGCCTATGGCGATAGGTATATAAGAAGAAGAAGCCTCCTTGTCAGAACCAGTGCGGCACCGCGCTGGCAGGACCCAACATGCTGCTGCGTCCAGCAATCCCGACGACGCAGCTATACGTGTCCAGACTGCACCACTCCACGAAGGTTGAGGAGATCGTGGAATACATGCGCGTGAAGACCAACTGGACTTTGAGGGTCGAGAAGTTGGAGTCGCGTCACAACACGAACTTCAAGTCGTTTGTGGTGCGTGTTCCGACACATCATCTCGAGAAGTTCCTCAAGGAAGAGTTCTGGCCGAAGGGTGTTGTGTACCGCCGGTTTCGTGGCCGGCTACATGACACCAGTCAGCGAAACACGACGCAGTCACTTCGTGTTTAGTTAGTTTTTTAGTGTAATTATAATGTTGTATGTATTTATAGTATTTTAAAGTTATATTAATATTGTATTGTATGTGTTTTATATGGGCCTTGATGCCTGAAATAAATGGATAAATAAATAAATAGCAATTACTATGAGTCTTTCCCGCCCAAAGGTGGGAAACAGCGTCTTCCACCCGCTATTCGGATCAATCAAACACTACTTTCCGAGTATGAGAAATGAAAAACAATGATCAGACCTGCTGTCTCGTATGGATCAGAATGTTGGGCCACAAAAGGGATGAATGAAAGGCAATTGCATGCAGCTGAGATGGGAATGCTAAGAGGGATGTGTGGTGTAACGGGAAAGTATAGAATGAGAAATAAGTACCTATACGTTTAAGAGGAGGGCTGTTAGTGGCACCGGTAACTGAAAAATTGTGTAGAAATCGGTAGTCGTGTTTGGGCCTGAATGCGGAGGAGTGAGGATAATGTAGTGAGGAGAGTTTTGAGTATGAATGTGAATGTTTATAAGAGTACGGGCAGGCCAAAAAACGAGCACGTTATTCGTGCTGCAAATGAGCGCGATAGAATGAATGAATTAAATTCAATAAGTGTACGAAGACCTTATACCTACACTTCGGTAGAGAAGTTTACAAAAAAAAAACAAAAAGGCGGTTAAAACACACGCTTTAACGAATTGGCGTATTATAGACCAGTCGTCGAAGATAACCTTATATTCACTTATTTTACTTGGCTCGTATTTTTTTTTATCTTTTACTAGTGTATAAAGTTTCATTAGTGATCGCCGAAAACTAAAGGCACCAATATTGGCCATTGGCTTTCGAATTTTAGTAGCGTCGTCTCTGTTACTTGATGTACCTATTTTTGTTCATAACGTGGTTTAGGGCCGGTTGCTTCAAACGGCTGCTTAACGTAACATACGTACCTACGTCAAATAATAACGAGTACATAATCGTAATTATTTGACTTAAGCTAAGGCCATAATTTTGTAATTGTAATTATTTGAAACAAAGCTTTTTAAAGTATATGCGTGCGTCAAGTGGACGACAAACAACCCTTATTCAGGCAACCATGGCAATCAATCTGCTATGACAGTCCGCCATAACTTCGCAGTGACAATTTTATTAATATAAACATACCATTCATTACATATTCAACTCTTTTACATTTCTACGTTTAATAATAGAGTTTACAGACTTTTAAAAACTTTACATAATTAATATTATAAATTCACATGACCTGTGTGACAGTTTCTCTCTGTAACTCGGATGTGACGATGGCGTGACAAGGGCTGCAAATGTATCTCCTTCGCAATTATGTCGCTAAAATAACCTGCGACCTTGTGGCACATATAAGCACTCAAATCAACTTAATTTTTCAGCTAAATTTTTACTGAAGAATCAACAATGCGCAGAGAGAAATGAACTATAATAATTAAACACAAATGGTACCAAGTTTTGATAATGGTCCCATTCAAAATCTAATCAAAAAGAAAAGGAAGGGTCATTAAACACAAACCAATCAGCAAGACAAGGAAAGGCATGAGAAATAATAAAGTTAGAAATAAGATAAAACCGTGAACCCATTAAACATACGACTTTTATCAAATAGTGTAATAAAAAAGGAAAAATTTTAGTACAGTCCGACGCTGCTTGTTCATAAAATCAAAATGAAAGACGTCGAAAAAAAAGATAAACGACTACAATTTGAATTGCGCCAGTGTGATCAGGGAAATAGTCAATGCATTGAGATAAATGATATCAGCATCATGGTCCATAAGAAAAAGGTGAAAATCCCCAAAAAGGTCAATCCTACAAAATATAACCAACAACCGACAGTCGCTTTTCGGTTATCACCCTCCGGTAGGAATAAAACTCGAAGGCTCCTCACTAACCACATGAGCATGACAGAAATTAATAAAGGGACTAAACTATCCAATCGAAGTACTAGAAGTTCAGAAGCCATAAAAAGAAAAACATTTTTCAATTCTAAATTCGTAGTGAACCAAGTATCAGGATACCATTTAAACGAATACTTGAATTCGTTTAATTTTCCTACGCATAAGAAATGGAAAGTTTATCGTTGTCAATTGAGCGCACCGAAGGACAGTTGTTGCTGTTCATGTAACTCGGATGCAATGTTTGAAGTAATGAAGGGCCTCTACGACTGCTACAAAAAGAAAACTTGTGATGATTGTAATTGCATACTTTGCAGTCATTTATTACGAGAAGAAAGGCGCCTCGGGAAAGTAAAAAAGTCAATGGCAACCCTAGCAACAAAAGGAAAGAGGTCTAGAATAAAGGAAGCTGAAAAAATGTTAGAAGGGAAAACTCCAGCAGAAAAAGAAGAGTTTTTGAGAGAAATAGCCAAAACAGGACAACCTTTGCCGAAAGGAAAAACCGCGTCTGAAAAGGCATTGATCAAAAAATTAAAAGCCGAATTGGGAGTTCCAGAGTCGAAAACTGCAACAATGTTGGAAAGATTGAAAAAAGCCAAAGAACCCGACAAGACGAAACTCTCAGAAAAATTAAGAAAAGCTAAAGCTGCTGGACTAATAACGCCTTTAGAAGAAAAAACTCCATCACAAAAAGAAAAGATACTGAAAGGTTTAGCAAAGGAAGGACTGCCCCTCCCAGAAGCAAAAACAGCTTCAGAGAAGAAACTAATTGAAAAGGTACGCGCTGAGCTTGGCCTTCCTCCTGAACCTCAAACACCATCTATGAAAAAGAAGTACGAAAAAGCTGCAAGTGCTGGATTACTGCAGCCCTTGGAAGGTAAAACACCATCAGAAAAAGAAAAAATTCTGAAAAGTTTGCACGACAAAGGAATCCCATTGCCTGAAGGACGAACGCCAACAGAGAAAGCCCTTATAGCTAAAGTGAAGGCGGTAGAACGTGCACCGTCCGTTACAGCATCTGCAAAACTACGTAAAGCCAAACCTGAAGGAGTACTTACGCCTTTGGAAGGAAAAACTCCCTCACAAAAAGAAAAGATTGTTAAAGGATTAGCAATGCAAGGATTGGCGCTGCCGGAGGGGAAAACTGCCTCTGAGAAAAAACTTATAGAAAAGGTTCGTGCTGACCTTGGCCTACCTCCAGAACCTAAAACTGCATCTATGAAAGAGAAATACGAAAAAGCTGCAAGTGCTGGATTGCTGCAGCCCTTGGAAGGTAAATCAACATCAGAAAAAGAAAAAATTCTGAAAAGTTTGCACGACAAAGGAATCCCATTGCCTGAAGGACGAACGCCGTCAGAGAAAGCCCTTATAGCTAAAGTGAAGGAGGAATTACGTGCGCCGAGTGTAACACCATCTGCAAAACTACGCAAAGCACAAGCTGCAGGTCTAGTGACGCCGTTGGAAGGAAAAACTCTCTCACAAAAAGAGAAGATACTGAAAGGGTTAGCAAAAGAAGGAGTGCCCCTTCCTGAACCGAAAACTGCCTCAGAGAAAAAACTTATGGAAAAGGTTCGGGCTGAGCTTGGCTTACCTCCAGAACCTAAAACTGTATCTATGAAAGAGAGATATGAGAAAGCTGCAAGTGCTGGATTACTGCAGCCCTTGGAAGGTAAATCACCATCAGAAAAAGAAAAAATTCTGAAAAGTTTGCAAGAAAAAGGAATCCCATTGCCTGAAGGAAGAACGCCAACAGAGAAAGCCCTTATAGCTAAAGTGAAGGCAGTAGAACGTGCACCGTCCATTACACCATCTGCAAAACTACGAAAAGCCAAACCTGAAGGAGTACTTACGCCTTTGGAAGGAAAAACTCCTTCACAAAAAGAAAAGATTGTTAAAGGATTAGCAATGCAAGGGCTGCCGCTTCCTGAGGGGAAAACAGCTTCCGAGAAAAAGCTAATTGATAAGGTACGCACTGACGTTGGTCTTCCTCCAGAACCTAAAACTGCATCTATGAAAGAGAAGTACGCTAAAGCTGCAGAAGCCGGATTACTGCAGCCCTTGGAAGGTAAATCACCATCAGAAAAAGAAAAAATTCTGAAAAGTTTGCAAGACAAAGGAATCCCATTGCCTGAAGGACGAACGCCGTCAGAAAAAGCCCTTATAGCTAAAGTAAAGGAAGCAGAGCGTGCGCCGAGTGTCACACCATCTGCAAAACTACGAAAAGCCAAACCTGAAGGAGTACTTACGCCTTTGGAAGGAAAAACTCCCTCACAAAAAGAAAAGATTGTTAAAGGATTAGCAATGCAAGGGCTGCCGCTTCCTGAGGGGAAAACAGCTTCCGAGAAAAAGCTAATTGATAAGGTACGCACTGACGTTGGTCTTCCTCCAGAACCTAAAACTGCATCTATGAAAGAGAAGTACGCTAAAGCTGCAGAAGCCGGATTACTGCAGCCCTTGGAAGGTAAATCACCATCGGAAAAAGAAAAAATTCTGAAAAGTTTGCAAGACAAAGGAATCCCATTGCCTGAAGGACGAACGGCATCAGAAAAAGCTCTCATTGCTAAAGTACAAGCAGGAGTTCGTGCACCGTCTGTTACGCCATCTGAAAAACTACGTAAAGCAAAAGCTGCAGGATTAGTTACGCCGTTAGAAGGGAAAACTCCTTCACAAAAAGAGAAGATACTGAAAGGATTAGCAAAAGAAGGAGTACCTCTTCCTGAACCGAAAACTGCCTCAGAGAAAAAACTTATGGAAAAGGTTCGTGCTGACCTTGGCCTACCTCCAGAACCTAAAACTGCATCTATGAAAGAGAAATACGAAAAAGCTGTGAGTGCTGGTTTACTGCAGCCCTTGGAAGGTAAATCACCATCAGAAAAAGAAAAAATTCTGAAAAGTTTGCAAGACAAAGGAATCCCATTGCCTGAAGGACGAACGGCATCAGAGAAAGCTCTCATTGCTAAAGTACAAGCAGGAGTTCGTGCACCGTCTGTTACGCCATCTGAAAAACTACGTAAAGCAAAAGCTGCAGGATTAATTACGCCGTTAGAAGGGAAAACTCCTTCACAAAAAGAGAAGATACTGAAAGGATTAGCAAAAGAAGGAGTACCTCTTCCTGAACCGAAAACTGCCTCAGAAAAAAAACTTATGGAAAAGGTTCGTGCTGACCTTGGCCTACCTCCAGAACCTAAAACTCTTTCTATGAAAGAGAAATACGAAAAAGCTGCAAGTGCTGGATTACTGCAGCCCTTGGAAGGTAAATCACCATCAGAAAAAGAAAAAATTCTGAAAAGTTTGCACGACAAAGGAATCCCATTGCCTGAAGGAAGAACGCCAACAGAGAAAGCCCTTATAGCTAAAGTGAAGGCGGTAGAACGTGCACCGTCCATTACACCATCTGCAAAACTACGAAAAGCCAAACCTGAAGGAGTACTTACGCCTTTGGAAGGAAAAACTCCCTCACAAAAAGAAAAGATTGTTAAAGGATTAGCAATGCAAGGGCTGCCGCTTCCTGAGGGGAAAACAGCTTCCGAGAAAAAGCTAATCGATAAGGTACGCACTGACGTTGGTCTTCCTCCAGAACCTAAAACTGCATCTATGAAAGAGAAGTACGCTAAAGCTGCAGAAGCCGGATTACTGCAGCCCTTGGAAGGTAAATCACCATCAGAAAAAGAAAAAATTCTGAAAAGTTTGCAAGACAAAGGAATCCCATTGCCTGAAGGACGAACGGCATCAGAGAAAGCTCTCATTGCTAAAGTACAAGCAGGAGTTCGTGCACCGTCTGTTACGCCATCTGAAAAACTACGTAAAGCAAAAGCTGCAGGATTAGTTACGCCGTTAGAAGGGAAAACTCCTTCACAAAAAGAGAAGATACTGAAAGGATTAGCAAAAGAAGGAGTACCTCTTCCTGAACCGAAAACTGCCTCAGAGAAAAAACTTATGGAAAAGGTTCGTGCTGACCTTGGCCTACCTCCAGAATCTAAAACTGCATCTATGAAAGAGAAATACGAAAAAGCTGTGAGTGCTGGTTTACTGCAGCCCTTGGAAGGTAAATCACCATCAGAAAAAGAAAAAATTCTGAAAAGTTTGCAAGACAAAGGAATCCTATTGCCTGAAGGACGAACGGCATCAGAGAAAGCTCTCATTGCTAAAGTACAAGCAGGAGTTCGTGCACCGTCTGTTACGCCATCTGAAAAACTACGTAAAGCAAAAGCTGCAGGATTAGTTACACCAATAGAAGGAAAAACTCCCTCAGAAAAGGAAAAGATAGTGAAAGGATTAGCAATGCAAGGACTGCCGCTTCCTGAAGGGAAAACCGCCTCTGAGAAAAAGCTCATTGAAAAAGTACGCGCTGACCTTGGCCTTCCTCCAGAACCTAAAACCGCGTCCATGAAAGAAAGGTATACTAAAGCAGCAGATGCTGGATTGCTACAACCTCTTGAAGGGAAATCGACACCCGAAAAAGAGAAGATCTTACAAGGATTGCATGACAAAGGTATCCCATTACCTGAAGGGCGAACGGCCTCCGAAAAAGCTATTATAGCTAAAGTGAAAGCAGGAGTACGAGAGCCATCTGTTACGCCATCTGAAAAACTACGTAAAGCAAAAGCTGCAGGATTACTTACGCCCTTAAAAGGAAAATCTCCCTCTCAAAAGGAGAAGATAGTAAAAGGATTGGCAATGCAAGGACTACCTCTTCCTGAAGCGAAAACCGCCTCTGAAAAAAAGATTATGGAAAAGGTACGAGCAGACCTTGGTCTACCTCTAGAACCTAAAACTGCATCGATGAAAGAGAAGTACGCTAAAGCTGTAGAATCCGGATTACTGCAGCCCTTGGAAGGTAAATCACCACCAGAAAAAGAAAAAATTCTAAAAAGTTTGCAAGAAAAAGGAATCCCATTGCCTGAAGGACGAACGGCATCAGAGAAAGCTCTCATTGCTAAAGTAAAAGCAGAAGTACGTGCGCCGTCTATAACGCCATCTGAAAAACTTCGTAAAGCTAAAGCTGCAGGAGTACTTACACCATTAGAAGGAAAAACTCCCTCAGAAAAGGAAAAGATAGTAAAAGGGTTAGCAATGCAAGGACTGCCGCTTCCAGAGGGGAAAACTGCCTCTGAGAAAGAGCTCATTGACAAGGTACGCGCTGACCTTGGCCTTCCTCCAGAACCCAAAACTGCATCCATGAAAGAGAAGTACGCTAAAGCTGCAGATGCCGGATTATTGCAGCCACTTGAAGGTAAATCGCCTCAAGATAAAGAAAGAATTTTACAAGCTTTGTATGACAAAGGTATCCCATTGCCTGAAGGACGAACGCCAACAGAGAAAGCTCTCGTAGCTAAAGTGAAAGGAGTACGAGAGCCATCTGTGTCGCCATCTGAAAAACTAAGAAAAGCAAAAGCTGCTGGACTTCTTTCGCCTTTGGAAGGAAAAACTCCCTCTCAAAAAGAAAAGATAATGAAAGGATTGGCAAAGGAAGGTTTGCCTCTTCCTGAAGCAAAAACTGCTTCAGAGAAAAAAATTATGGATAAAGTACGCGCTGACCTTGGCCTACCTCCAGAACCCAAAACGATGAAAGAGAAGTCTGTAAAAGCAGCTAGTGCCGGATTGCTACAGCCCCTTGAAGGTAAATCACCATCAGAAAAAGAAAAAATTCTAAAAAGTCTGCAAGACAAGAGAATCCCATTGCCTGAAGGCCGAACGGCATCAGAGAAAGCTCTTATTGCTAAAGTAAAGGCGGGAGAACGTGCACCGTCTGTTACGCCATCCGCAAAACTACTTAAGGCCAAAACTGAAGGACTACTTACGCCCTTAGAAGGAAAAACCCCGTCACAAAAAGAAAAAATAGTAAAAGGATTAGCAATGCAAGGACTGCCGCTTCCAGAGGGGAAAACTGCCTCTGAGAAAAAGCTCATTGACAAGGTACGCGCTGACCTTGGCCTTCCTCCAGAACCCAAAACTGCATCCATGAAAGGGAAGTACGCTAAAGCTGCAGATGCCGGATTATTGCAGCCACTTGAAGGTAAATCGCCTCAAGAAAAAGAAAGAATTTTACAAGCTTTGCATGACAAAGGTATCCCATTGCCTGAAGGACGAACGCCTACAGAGAAAGCTCTCATAGCTAAAGTGAAAGGAGTACGGGAGCCATCTGTGTCGCCATCTGAAAAACTACGAAAAGCAAAAGCTGCAGGACTTCTTTCGCCTTTGGAAGGAAAAACTCCCTCTCAAAAAGAAAAGATAATGAAAGGATTGGCAAAGGAAGGTTTGCCTCTTCCTGAACCAAAAACTACTTCAGAGAAAAAGATTATGGATAAGGTACGCGCAGAACTTGGCCTTCCTACTGAACCAAAAACTCCATCCATGAAAGAGAAGTACAAAAGAGCAGCAAGTGCAGGATTGTTGCAACCCCTAGAAGGTAAATCACCATCAGAAAAAGCAAAAATTCTGCAAAGTTTGCAAGACAAAGGAATCCCGCTGCCTGAAGGACGAACAGCATCAGAGAAAGCTATTATTGCTGAAGTGAAGGCTGCATCTCGTGTACCGGCTGTAATACCATCTGAAAAAATTAAAGCAGTTGAACCGAGAATACCAATCGCTGCTGGATTCGGAGCCCCCAGTTTACCACCAGAGCAAAGACAAAAACTAGACGAAAAAACAGCAAAAAAAATGAAAGAAGGTAAGGGACCCGTTGATGAATGCATATGTGGACTTTTGACACCAGAAGCAGAAAGAGTCAAGCCGGAACCAATTAAAGAACCATCAGCCAAAGCCGCAGGACTATCACTCACTCCTGAGACATTAAAAAAAGCTAAAGCAGCTGGCCTATTAACACCGCTTAAAGAAAAAACCCCTTCACAAAAAGAAAAGGAGATGAAAGGATTAGCTATGCAAGGACTGGCCCTTCCAGAAGGAAAAACTACTTCAGAGAAAAAGCTGATCGAAAAGGTTCGCGCTGACCTTGGCCTACCTCCAGAACCGAAAACACCATCCATGAAAGAGAAGTATGAAAAAGCAGCTAGTGCCGGATTGCTACAGCCACTTGAAGGTAAATCACCACAAGAGAAAGAAAGAATCTTACAAGCTTTGCATGACAAAGGTATCCCATTGCCTGAAGGACGAACGCCAACAGAGAAAGCTCTCGTAGCTAAAGTAAAGGCCGGAGAACGTGCACCGTCTGTTACGCCATCCGCAAAACTACTTAAGGCAAAAACTGAAGGACTACTTACGCCCTTAGAAGGAAAAACTCCGTCACAAAAAGAAAAAATCGTAAAAGGGTTAGCAATGCAAGGACTGCCGCTTCCAGAGGGGAAAACTGCCTCTGAGAAAAAGCTCATTGACAAGGTACGCGCTGACCTTGGCCTTCCTCCAGAACCCAAAACTGCATCCATGAAAGAGAAGTATGCTAAAGCTGCAGATGCCAGATTATTACAGCCACTTGAAGGTAAATCACCACAAGAGAAAGAAAGAATCTTACAAGCTTTGCATGACAAAGGTATCCCATTGCCTGAAGGACGAACGCCAACAGAGAAAGCTCTCGTAGCTAAAGTAAAGGCCGGAGAACGTGCACCGTCTGTTACGCCATCCGCAAAACTACTTAAGGCAAAAACTGAAGGACTACTTACGCCCTTAGAAGGAAAAACTCCGTCACAAAAAGAAAAAATCGTAAAAGGGTTAGCAATGCAAGGACTGCCGCTTCCAGAGGGGAAAACTGCCTCTGAGAAAAAGCTCATTGACAAGGTACGCGCTGACCTTGGCCTTCCTCCAGAACCCAAAACTGCATCCATGAAAGAGAAGTATGCTAAAGCTGCAGATGCCAGATTATTACAGCCACTTGAAGGTAAATCACCACAAGAGAAAGAAAGAATCTTACAAGCTTTGCATGACAAAGGTATCCCATTGCCTGAAGGACGAACGCCAACAGAGAAAGCTCTCGTAGCTAAAGTAAAGGCCGGAGAACGTGCACCGTCTGTTACGCCATCCGCAAAACTACTTAAGGCAAAAACTGAAGGACTACTTACGCCCTTAGAAGGAAAAACTCCGTCACAAAAAGAAAAAATCGTAAAAGGGTTAGCAATGCAAGGACTGCCGCTTCCAGAGGGGAAAACTGCCTCTGAGAAAAAGCTCATTGACAAGGTACGCGCTGACCTTGGCCTTCCTCCAGAACCCAAAACTGCATCCATGAAAGAGAAGTATGCTAAAGCTGCAGATGCCAGATTATTACAGCCACTTGAAGGTAAATCACCACAAGAGAAAGAAAGAATCTTACAAGCTTTGCATGACAAAGGTATCCCATTGCCTGAAGGACGAACGCCAACAGAGAAAGCTCTCGTAGCTAAAGTAAAGGCCGGAGAACGTGCACCGTCTGTTACGCCATCCGCAAAACTACTTAAGGCAAAAACTGAAGGACTACTTACGCCCTTAGAAGGAAAAACTCCGTCACAAAAAGAAAAAATCGTAAAAGGGTTAGCAATGCAAGGACTGCCGCTTCCAGAGGGGAAAACTGCCTCTGAGAAAAAGCTCATTGACAAGGTACGCGCTGACCTTGGCCTTCCTCCAGAACCCAAAACTGCATCCATGAAAGAGAAGTATGCTAAAGCTGCAGATGCCAGATTATTGCAGCCACTTGAAGGTAAATCACCACAAGAGAAAGAAAGAATCTTACAAGCTTTGCATGACAAAGGTATCCCATTGCCTGAAGGACGAACGCCAACAGAGAAAGCTCTCGTAGCTAAAGTAAAGGCCGGAGAACGTGCACCGTCTGTTACGCCATCCGCAAAACTACTTAAGGCAAAAACTGAAGGACTACTTACGCCCTTAGAAGGAAAAACTCCGTCACAAAAAGAAAAAATCGTAAAAGGGTTAGCAATGCAAGGACTGCCGCTTCCAGAGGGGAAAACTGCCTCTGAGAAAAAGCTCATTGACAAGGTACGCGCTGACCTTGGCCTTCCTCCAGAACCCAAAACTGCATCCATGAAAGAGAAGTATGCTAAAGCTGCAGATGCCAGATTATTGCAGCCACTTGAAGGTAAATCACCACAAGAGAAAGAAAGAATCTTACAAGCTTTGCATGACAAAGGTATCCCATTGCCTGAAGGACGAACGCCAACAGAGAAAGCTCTCGTAGCTAAAGTAAAGGCTGGAGAACGTGCACCGTCTGTTACGCCATCCGCAAAACTACTTAAGGCAAAAACTGAAGGACTACTTACGCCCTTAGAAGGAAAAACTCCGTCACAAAAAGAAAAAATCGTAAAAGGGTTAGCAATGCAAGGACTGCCGCTTCCAGAGGGGAAAACTGCCTCTGAGAAAAAGCTCATTGACAAGGTACGCGCTGACCTTGGCCTTCCTCTAGAACCCAAAACTGCATCCATGAAAGAGAAGTACGCTAAAGCTGCAGATGCCGGATTATTGCAGCCACTTGAAGGCAAATCACCACAAGATAAAGAAAAAATTTTACAAGCTTTGCATGACAAAGGTATCCCATTGCCTGAAGGACGAACGCCAACAGAGAAAGCTCTCGTAGCTAAAGTAAAGGCCGGAGAACGTGCACCGTCTGTTACGCCATCCGCAAAACTACTTAAGGCAAAAACTGAAGGACTACTTACGCCCTTAGAAGGAAAAACTCCGTCACAAAAAGAAAAAATCGTAAAAGGGTTAGCAATGCAAGGACTGCCGCTTCCAGAGGGGAAAACTGCCTCTGAGAAAAAGCTCATTGACAAGGTACGCGCTGACCTTGGCCTTCCTCCAGAACCCAAAACTGCATCCATGAAAGAGAAGTATGCTAAAGCTGCAGATGCCAGATTATTGCAGCCACTTGAAGGTAAATCACCACAAGAGAAAGAAAGAATCTTACAAGCTTTGCATGACAAAGGTATCCCATTGCCTGAAGGACGAACGCCAACAGAGAAAGCTCTCGTAGCTAAAGTAAAGGCCGGAGAACGTGCACCGTCTGTTACGCCATCCGCAAAACTACTTAAGGCAAAAACTGAAGGACTACTTACGCCCTTAGAAGGAAAAACTCCGTCACAAAAAGAAAAAATCGTAAAAGGGTTAGCAATGCAAGGACTGCCGCTTCCAGAGGGGAAAACTGCCTCTGAGAAAAAGCTCATTGACAAGGTACGCGCTGACCTTGGCCTTCCTCCAGAACCCAAAACTGCATCCATGAAAGAGAAGTACGCTAAAGCTACAGATGCCAGATTACTGCAGCCACTCGAAGGTAAATCACCAGAAGAAAAAGAAAGAATTTTAAAAGGTTTACTTGACATAGGTATTCCACTGCCTGAAGGACGAACACCATCAGAGAAAGCTCTCATTGCTAAAGTGATGGCAGCCAAAACAGTGAGGGAACCATCTGCCAAAAAAGCAGCTTTATCAATTACTACAGAGAAATTAAAAAAGGCCAAAGCAGCTGGCTTACTAACACCTCTCGAAGGAAAAACTCCAGAGCAACAAGAAAAAATCCTTAAAGGCCTCGTTGAAACTGGTCTGCCTTTACCAGAAGGTAAAACTGCTTCCGAAAAAGCAATGATAAAAAAAATTAAAGCTGAGTTACAAGTACCTGAAATAACCCCATCGGAAAAAATGAGAAAAGCCAAAAAAACTGGTCTTTTGACTCCTTTAGAAGGTAAAACACATTCACAGAAAGAGAAAATACTTAGAGGTAGAGTAGCGGCAGGTTTGCCGTTACCAGTAGGTAGAACACCGTCTGAAAGAGCTTTAATACTAAAAATTAAAGATGATACAGGTTATGTATCGCCTACACCAGCAGAAAGATTGCAGAGAGCAAAAGCCGCAGGACTGCTAACTCCCTTAGAAGGTAAAACACCTTCAGCGAAAGAAAAGATTCTTCGAGAGAGAGTAGTCGCGGGTGTCCCTATTCCTGAAGGTAAAACACCATCTGAAAAGGAAATTGTTAGAAAAGTCACTGCTGGAGAGCCCCCGATGGAGTTACGGCCTTCAGAAAAGTTAAGACTAGCCAAAACTCAATCAGAAAAAGAAAAAATATTAAGGAGTCTTCGTAAAGCTGGAAAACCCCTACCCGAAGGAAAGACAGCGTCAGAAAAAGAACTGATAGCTAAAGTAAAAGCGGAAAGTAAAGTACCGTCAAAAGTCACCTCTGAAAAATTACGCAAAGCAAAAGAAGCTGGTTTGTTGACACCTTTGTCAGGAAAATCTGCAAAAAGAAAAGAGGCAATATTGAAAGGCTTAATAGAACAAGGTTTACCACTTCCTGAAGCTCAAACAGCATCAGAAAAAAAGATAGCGGAAAAAGTTCGTAAAGAAATTGGTCTGCCATCTGAACCTAAAACATTATCAGAAAAAACAAAGATGCGCAAAGCTGAAGCTGCTGGTATTGTTACGCCTCTTGAAGGTAAAACACCATCTCAGAAGGAACGTATAGTGAGGGGCATGGTTGCGGCTGGATTACCACTACCGGAAGGAAGAACTGCTTCTGAAAAAGCTATAATAAAAAAAGTTAAAGCAGAAGAAAAACTATCGGCAAAAGCACCTGCCGAATTACTCCCATCCTTGGAAGGAAAAACGCCATCTCAGAAGGAAAAAATTATTAGGAGTCGAGCCGAGGCTGGAATACCGTTACCCGAAGGTAAAACTCCGTCGGAGAAAGCTTTGATACAGAAAGTTCGGACTGAATTAGGTATGCCTCCACCAGCAAAAACAATCTCGGAAAAGGAAATAGTCCGCAAGGCTAAAGAGGAGGGGTTGTTAACACCTATTGCCGGAAAGTCAGCTAAAGAAAAGGAGAAGATACTGAAAGGACTGGCCGAAGCTGGGTTACCAATGCCTGAAGGCAAAACGGCTTCTGAGAAAGAACTAGTAAAAAAAGTTAGAGCTGAAGCTGGGTTGCCGCCGGAACCAACGCCTTCTGAAAAGAGAGGAGAGATAAAAACCAAATCGAAAAAAATTGGCATAACAGCATCAAAGCGACGTGCTAAGACGATAGCCGCCGGTATTAGCGAAAAGTTTGAAGACATTATTAAAACAACAACTTGCGATCGTGGCTGTGGCTGTGATAAGAAGAAAATCAAATTTAAACACAGCTACATCAAGATAAGAGTGACATCTCCGGATATCTCTTCTCTGTGCGATTGTCCGGACGAATGTATTCCTGGCGTTAAAGCTGGAGCTTTCATTGACAATGAGGGCATAAAAGTAACTGTTGGGAGAGTGACTGGCGCTTCTTCGTTCACCAATCAGTTCAGCAACCACAGCTTAGAAACACCTAAAAATGTTATTACTCTGTATGACAAAATAATGACAGAAAGCTACAGTAGTGATACATCTATTGCCACAGTAGATGTTCCCTTTAACATTAATTTTGAGACAAGTAATTTAAAAAAGTATTTATTCGATGCATGTCCTCTGCTAAGATGTCCTCTTGATGTCGATCAATTTAATACTCATCTTGATACTTCATATACGTACACCAGCGGCTCTTACGACAGTTATACTAACGACAAGATTGAAGGTGATATAAGTAATAACTTACTTGAAAGTTCTACTTATGAACACTACAACGATGAATCTGACAGATTTGTGAATAATTCTAGACATATAGAATCATCTGGAAACATTTGCAGAAGCTCATCTTTTACTTTACAAAAATCTTCGGTCAGTGATTCGATTCAAATCTTAAAAAGCGAATCATCGCTATCCTTGTACACAGTCTCAAGTGATAGTATGGATGTAACTAGCGTGATATCGTTATCTAGTAGCAGCTACTGTGCAATGAGTTCTATTCAATATTTATACTGTCCGGTATCTAAGGGTAATTTCAGTAACAGCACAGTTGAAAAAACAGAGCGCATTCCGAAAAAAAAATACTACAGTGAGAATGATGACAGTGTTGATGACACAATGATGAGGTAAATGTTATAATATTGTTTGATACACGTAATGCACAATAACTCTTTGGATCAAATCGCAAACTCTCAATCGCTCTCTTTACAAATTATCGTGCGAACAATTTATAAAAATGTATCTCATAGTAACTATGACAACTACAAGCCCACTACAATTCTACTAGTCACAGATAAGGCAGTAGAAAAATACATGTTTGCACAAATCCAGAATTTCAGATTTAATTATTAAAAACGATGTCTTATCGGGTTCTCAATTTGGATTTCAACCTAATAATTTAACTTCAATTCTGGTTTCCTCATTCACAGATGAAATAAACCAGCACTAATGTCATACTGTTATTCATTGATTTTAATAAAGCCCCAGATACTCTCAGGCATGATACACTTATAAATAGGTTAAGAATACAGGGGTTCGAGGCCCAATATTTAAATGGTGCAAAGATTACTTAAAAAACAGAACATATCGTGTAAAGATCAGCAATGAACTCAATGACGAAATTGTAATAGCTACGGAAACAGCACAAGGCTCATTTGTAGGGCCCTTAAATTATTTACCCTAAGTTAATACACGGAGAACGGTATAAACTATTGCTCAGTCTTACGCAGACGATACCTGCCTCGTGGCAGCTGATAAAGACTAAACAATCGATTCAAAATGATTGTGTAATTTATGTTAGTGGTTACATGATGCTGGACTGGTACTTAATGCTGGTAAAACTAAGACTATACACGTTCGTTCCAGTTATTTACTCAACTCTGACAAGCCAGTTAAAATAATTGCGTACACTCACCAATGTTTGCATGAAGTGCGTTATCCAGTCATGGTTGCACAACTACTGGACCAGGTTACTAACTACGAGTATTTGGGTTTAGTCGTTGACATTTAACAGGGGCTATTACATTGACCCCATATGTGATAAACTGCGAGCAATGCAGCAATAATTAAATAAAAAGTACCTTTTAAAATATTACTTAACCTTTACAATGCATTCGCGGAGTCTATAATGTCATATGTAACTACTTGCTATGGCGAACGTTTAACACTTACTTAGACGAAATATACAGCCTAGGTACAACTTCGTTTAGTAAAACTACTAATTCCAAATAAAATTTGAAATTCATTTTAATACGGTGATGATGTAAGAGGGGTCTTCGAATATTGTAAAATCTTGCCAGTACACACAAAAATACGTAATAATTCGTTATTAATAGAACAGCTCACCCACACAGAACTGCAAATTAAGTTCAATCATAAGATTGCAAGAATGGTAGCCCAACCAAAATTGGTAGTACCGACATACAGGAACTATTACGAGAAACGAACGAACGCTTATTTAATACCTACTCTAATTAATGATGTTTCAACAAAAATTCAATCGGAAATAGCAAATAGTAATTATAAAAACAGGTACAAAATATATTATTATTCTCTTTGAAAATGCATCATCTTGTATAAATTTCATTCATGTAGTAATTAGAATCGACTGTCTTCCTGACCCGCACCGCCGTTGTTTAGTACCATTTGTTTGTTGTCATTTACTTACTACCTCAATGTTGTTTTATAAACTACATAATACTTAACTCCGGTTACTTAATTCCGGTTAATACATATTACCCGGAATTAAGATAAAAGTCAGTATTAATAAATAAAAAATGTTAAGATTGCTTAAAAGTTTTTCAACCACTGGACAATCCTACTGAGGTTTTTGTGACGTTTCTGTTTATATTTTGTTTTGTTCCAATAATTAATAAACAATAAAAGTAAAAAAAAAAATTAAACGAACCATCGATCTTTTAATCAAATGTTTCGTAAGAGATTGTGAATCTTTAATTATTATTTATCTTAAGATATTTAATTTTTATTAAGTCTTAGACCCAATGCCACCAAACTCTGTTAGTTATAAATCCCTTTATAAACGTTGCCTAATGTTAAGTACTGATTAGCAACTGTTTAACCAAACATTTTTGTTGTTTATACGCCTCTTAACTTTGAGCAACGTTTATAAATAAACCCCCAAATATCCCGAAGTAAGAACAGAATATATTTTTGTGAAAATGGGCTTTTTTATTTTAAATCACGCTTGTATTAATATCATACTTTTCCATTAGCGAAACCGACAGCCAAGTGAGTGTGACGCACTTTAATAGATCACACACAGGGAACAGAGACTACGGACCAGATTATATCGGGAGGAATGATTATTTTACACATTTATTGTCTGGAACAAAGTTGGACAACGAACAGCATGTGAAACAAATAAGTGCAAGAAAAACTAGAATGAATGGGGAACCTGTCGTAGTCATAAGCAATATGGACAGTGATCATGATATAACAACAGTAGTGGACCACCTTCTATCGAAGAATGAATTTTCTGACGTTTCCTCAATAATTGTGGTAGTGCCCACATCAGACGACAATGACTCAGATCTCTCGTCAGACTGCTCTACTATATGCGTCAAAGTTATCTAAACACTATCCCAATAGGAGTCAAAACCAATGTGATATCGAAGAACAGGTAAGCATTTATCTCGTATCAATTAATTTTAATTTACTGTCCTTACTTATTAGTTTCATAATAGTTTTCCCTTAGTGCAAAAGAGATATGACCGTCAGCTGCTCCAGTAGTGAGGGTGTTCTAAGCATGTCAAAGATTTAAAAAATACATACCGCACCAAAACCTTATCTGGGATGATTATTGGGATTATATTCGACCCAAAAAAAGTAGTCAGCTGCAATTATATTATTATGCCAATAGTCTTCAAGTTTTTTTACAACTTTGACTTGCTGTGACTTTGGATTCTCCCTTGGTTGCAGCGACTGACTCTCATTCTTTTAATTATTTAACGAGGCCGTCATCGATGTTCTGTACGGGGCCAACCTATGCGCCCTGCGTAAGAGGGATGGCGCCATTGCCGTGGGCACTACTTACCGTCGTATGGCAGTCAAAATTTGTTGTAAATTTTATGGTGAGGTTGTTTCGGAAAAATTTCAGCCCCTGCAGCTAGGTTACGGCTCCAAAGGGGGCTGTGAGGCTGCCGTACACGCCTTGTCGACCAACCTAAATTCTGGAAAAGGAGAGGTCATCCTGAAGGTTGACATAAAGAATGCCTTCAATTCTGTTAGCCGTTTGGGGTTGAAACCCTCGGGCCGTGGGGTCCGAGTGCTCATGGTCTTTTTAAAGAAATTTCGAAAAGGCTGGTTGACACTTCCTGTGACCCAAGGGCTGGCTTTTACCTTGGCCAAAGGCTAAGCATTGCCATACAACGTGGTAATGCCGCCAGCCATTCCTCGGGAACAGCACTTTTTTTCGGGAGAAAAGTACCCTATGTCCGTTTCTGTACATCTGACAACGTAAAACGTAAAAGAATCATGGCAGGATTTGTACAAAAAATTGAGATTTTTAGAGAAGTTGGAATTCTAATTCTTATACTCTTGGGTGCCTATAGAGTATCTTCAGGCATTTACATTATTTTATAACCCGGAAATAACAATATAATGTTAAAAATAAATAGTTTAAAGTGGAACTCACTATTTCTGAACGAAAGCCGCGGCTAAACAGCAGTGGTAAAGATTTAAATCTTTAGATTCGCCCTACCGCGTCAATACATAGTCACATTTCTGATTCGTTTTGACACCTCTGATACACAATGACGCAGTGACTACACTAAGATTGTAATAGAAACGCTATTCTAACGGGCCTCTGCATGTTGGCTTCGGCCCCTCGTATGCCTTCCAAAGGTCTGGGACACCAGGGTCCCGAGAAATGCCAAAAGACGTAAAAATAAAATAATAATCAGTCTGTAATGTCCCACTGTAGGGTAAAGGCCTGTCTTTCCTTTTTCCACTCAACTCGATCCTGAGTGAGCGACTCAGAATCTGAGTCATACTGAGCGCAACCCCCTACCTCACTTTAAATTTTAACATATCATCGATTATTCACAACTTTATATCTCAAGTGTCAATATTTTTAGGCCTGAACTACGACGGGTACCGCCGTTTGGCCAAAATTAACGCGAGTCAGCATGCATTTTTATATCCATCAACAGAGATCCAACGTCAGTGAGTCCGTGTGCAATACCTCCGTGTCTCGGACATCCAGGCTGTCACCATCCATCAGACTTTCTCGAAATTCCTTTTGGCACATCCATGCCAAAAACCCCAAAACGTATTTGTAGACCGAACCAATCGGTAATGACAACTCTAATTGTCGCAGAGCCAATCACAGAGCTAAAACCTGTTTCAGAACAGAAGCAATTAGAGACACGTCAGTGCAGTCCATAAGTAAGTTTCCATTGAGTAAAATTTGCTGTCTTCAGTATTTAGAGCCCTTTTCCTCCAGGTACGCTTCGAAAATTCCACCCTGTACGAGTATATACGGTACTTATAACAAAAAACAATTTTTAAAATTTTTGTCTGCCTGTCTTATTGTTCCGGCTAATATCCGAAACGCCTAGACCGATTTTGATGGGGCTTTTACTGGCAGATAGCTGATGTTATCAGGAGTAACATATTTTAGAAAATAAAAAGGTATTAGTTTCATGCGAACAAAGTCGCGGGCAGCAGCTACTTACAAATGTCTGCCTCGTTGGTCTAGCCGCCGCAAGCGCCACTGCGTGGTCCTGATTTCGATTCCCAGGTCGGGAAAAGTGTACATGGAACTTCAAACATAACTGGCGAAATGTGGATGAAATTCAATCAATCTCAATTCAGACGTTTGTATGGAGGAGCCATATTAACCGTCCTGTAACTTTTTAAGGGTTTTACTGCAAATTCCAGGATTGGGCATTCTAAATATTGGTAGAACCGTTGTTTAAATAGGATAAGTACATGGCTCCTCATACCACTCGGACACAGTGAAATACCGGTGCATATTTTAGTTTTCAACGAGACGCAATTTTAGGAACGTCATTAAAATCTTCCTATGTTTGGCACGATAGCCCAGCTCAGCCAACGCATCTCGCCGCTGGTTTCCGTGCACCGTAATTTAGTAAAATGCTCGATAAGTAAGCGATTGGTCACTTGTGTAGGTACCTCGACGCTTTTTGTTTTCGTGTTATCATAAAAAGTGCTCACCGTGTCACTGAACTGAACGGATCTGACTTTTATCATTTTCAGATGACGATGAAGATTGTGGAAAGTGTTCACATCATAAGTACATAAAAGGACACAAAATGAAATGTGCATGTAGTAGATTCAAGTTTTATAACGGAGGCAAAGGTTCTGGATCTAAGGGTCTTAGCGGAGTTTGTCGCTTCGATATGATTCAAGAGACAAACATTTTAAGCACGAAATATTCCAAATAATTAAATAGCTTAATCAGTAATTTTGTGTTAAAACAGGTTTAAAAGATATTAGTAAACATTTTGGATTAATGACAATACCGTTCTGTATTTGTGTAATTACATTTCCCATCGTTTGTGTAGTTTTTAATCAGTCAAGTTATCTGGGAAATAATTATTAGTAAGTAAACAAGATTTGGAAACAATTTTGTGTTTATCTTAATCCTTACACCCTTTTAAATCAACGTCAACGAAGGTTTTACCAAAGGCGATGTAACCGTAGGCAACAAACATCACGATTTCACATAAAGTGATGTAACCATAGACAACAAACGTCACGATTTCACCAAAGGCGATGTAACCATAGGCACCGAATAACTAATAGTACTCGGGGCATTAATATAGTGAATTTCATTATGTACAGAGGTGCATAATGAAATTCAGTACAAAATGTTCATAGAACAATGTTCATGGAACATAGAGGATTTTTTTTATCTACACCCATGCTATAAATCCTTTATAAAAGCTTCTGAAACAGTTAGCTTATTGCCAACATTACAACAAGTCTCATAGTAACCATAATATCATCCAAACGAGTGTTATAATAATGTTGTACCAAATTTCATTATGCAACTCCTTTTCATAGACTTATAATACAAACAGGACCGAGCACTCGTACCAGAAAAACGAGCAGACAGTGATGTGAAACACCGAGGCTGTTTGTCTCTTTCCAATAGGGTGACCAGACATTTTTTACACACAGGAAAATTCAAGGACTGACATTCATTATATTGGTACATACAGTATGTTAACTAACAGAGGGCGTTCCCGTAAACCCGCAATACTATAGCATCCATACATGCTAAAAAAAAAATTACCATTCGAAAATAAAATGTTTTTTTTTTATATTAAAATATTCACTAAAAATGTTAAATTGATACGTAAAATAAACACTGTACACGCGTACTTGAAGGACGGCAACGTTGCAATTTATTTATGAATGACGGGCCGCGTGTGCGGCGATCTTTTCTATCCTAAGCACCTAAATCCTAAGCACCAAGCAGCTAAGGCTTAGTAGTCACCAGCGCTTGAGATTTATCATCATAGATTGTAGATAATCCGCCGTCAGAAAAATCAAAATTATCAACCTGGCCATAACAGGCCATAACCAAAACTGATCATCTGGATCAACTGTCACATGACATTTGTAACGTTTTCCTTTTCCTACCTATTCCTACTGCATAACTTCCCACAAGTCTTAACAATGAAGCAAAATTAAACTGTTAGGATGAGTGCATAGTTTCCAAGTGTACTTAGGTACTCAGTTCATACCCAGCTTCAGGAAAAACAGATGTGCTGTTATGTTAATTCATAATAAAATCGCAACATGTCGGGTAAAGAAAAGAAAATATTACACAAGTAATAATAATAATATAATATAATAATAATATTATTATTATTATTATATTATTATTATTATATTATTATTATTATTAAGTGTCCAAACACACTATGCCGAAGGTACGCGACCGAAGTTCCGCGGCTGATTTTACGTACCCGGCGTATTCGGCTGATATGACACACCATAAATGCCGAACCTACGCGGCAGAAATTCAGTTGCGCAATCGCCTGCACACGCGGTGCGCGGGCATGCCTGCCTCCCGCTGCTCCTCGCCCCGGATCTTCTTCGGCAATCGAACCGAACTTCGGTCGCGTATAATGTGTGCTCTACAGAATACGTTGGCGCCAAATTGCCGCTAAACTTACGCCCGACCGAAGTTCGGCTGTACGCTATAACGCAACGTAATTTCGGCATAATGTGTCGTCAGTAATTCAAATACTCGTAGCATTGCAGGCGTAATCATGCCGAACTTCGGTCGCGTACCTTCGGCATAGTGTGTTTAGACACGTACTCTTCCTAAATAAGTTTGGTAGTTATTTATTCATCATCCACAGTCCGACATCACCCACTGCTGGTACTATTTGGGTCCTAAATAATAACTTAGATATCAGAAAACTCCAGATATATTACGCGGATATTTCATTCCATTCTCGTCAAAGACATTCAAGTAATAGTACAAATGTTGTGCTGTACTACAACCTCTAGCAAGCATAGATACTATTATTAATGTGATGTCACCTTTAATTTCACGCATTATTTTGGTTACCAGCTATCCAACGATCTTTTGAGCCATAGCTCCACTGAAGACTCACTTCTCCACTAAAAGAATCGATTCCAATGGGACAATAAATAGGTAAGGTTAAAACCACATGCTTCAATGTACTGCAAACTAAGTTTATTATTAATTAATAGACCAAAAATATAAAAAAAGTGGAAATAATTTGATTTTCATGGGAGTTTATTTTTTTGTTATTTAAGTATGGTTAGGTTAGATCTTTCATAATTTTTAAGCTGACTACTTCTTAGAATTCCTTAGCCAAATAGCAAGAAAAGAAACATTATAATTTCGTAATGTCCGTCTGTCCGGATTTAAAACAACCATTAGTCCAGTTACAACCGCTTTTTTTATATCTGCTATACCTAAACTGCCATGATCTCGGGACCATGGGGTCCCGGTGCTTTGGAACTGTACGAGGGCCGAAGCCAACTCGCACAGGCCCCTTAGGAAATTTTAATGAAATGCGGCACCATCCGACGATTATCCCTGTATGCACTATGCAAGTGCACCCAAAGATAACCCCCGGTTGGGGTAGGACTATTGTAGGATATGGAAAAATAAATAGTTGGACTATGTGTTTGGGTGGCTGAAGTGGACTGTTACCAAGAAGTATGACCCCTGCCTGATCAATGTTTTATATATATGTTATGGGCCAAGTGATTAATGCGGGCAGTATTCATAATGCCCGGGCAGTATGAATAATGCCCAGCCATATCGGGCCAAGTGATTAATTACAATCTAAACTCACCTATTTATCACATTGCCCGGGCATTATGAATATGGCTACATGATGATCGGGCAATGTGATTAATAGGTAAATTTTTACGTGGTGCGCTGCGGTGCGGGGCCGGAAACAAACACGTGACGCGCGCTAACCAATCAGAGACCGAAACGGGGCAGCGCGTGACCTTGCAATAGCCGCACGATGCCACTTCGGCTCATTGTTTTGATTTAGATTCGCATTTAAAATGAATACTTTATTTTAAACTTCATAATCACAGTTCAGTACTAATGTGATTTAATTAATTTTTTATGCTTATTTGATTTTATTAAGTTTCAAGCACTTAGTGAAAACTACTGGGCTCCACACCCACTACACACTAAACCAACATAATATACAAAATAACACATTAGTAATGACAACTTAGGATGCAAGAGCGAGCGAAGCGAGCTCGGGACTTGGGGCACCCCGACTCGGACAGTTTAGGTTAGAAGGGGATGGCGGGGTCTAGTGAGCGAGCGAAGCGAGCGAACAGACCCCGCCACCCCCTTCGTGGTTATTTTTTTTTTAGACCCTAGAGCCCCGCGAAGCGGGGCTCCTACTACGCCTTTTAAGCAACTTTTATGTTTTTTGAGGTTAGGTTACTACTACTATAGACTATAGTTTCTAAATGTACCCTACTAAATACTAAAATATAAAACATGTTTTATTATTACTCTACCCGATAATTGATTTCATTACTTGTAATGCTCGGTCTATCTAACTAAGTATTCATTTGAAAGTATTAAACATGCTTTACATCACTCTGCCCAATAGGCACTGGGCATTATTCATAATGCCCGGGCAATGTGATAAATTGATTGGTTATAATCACATTGCCCGCTCTTATTAGGCATTATTCATATTGCCCGGGCATTATGAATACTGCACGATTAATCACTTGGCCCATAACATATACACGGATAAAATGGCAGGGGGTGACTTGCGAGAGAGAATACCCTCATCGACTTAAACATTGACTAATTGCCATGTTAGATTTCATGTGAAGTCATATTTAAACTAATTATTTAAGTAGAAATGATTAGATTTTTTGTATGTCAGTTTGTAACGCTTTCACGCTAAAACCGCTGAACGGATTTGGATGAAATTTGGCACATATATATTAAGACTATGACCTGGAAAAGGACATAGGCTACTTTTCATCCGGGATCGCAGGCAATAACTAGCATTTCATAAATAGGGTAAGCCTCCATACAAAAGATAGCCACCTCCTTTTGATTTTAATAGAGTTATTAGATATGATATTGATCAATATTTTGCAGGCGACACTACAAAAGTTGGTAAAAAAAATACCAATATAAAAACCGTAGTAGTACAGCATTAATCTCTATTAAATAAAAAAAGTTAGCTAAATCATGCGGTGCAATTTTCTTTTTTCTAGCATGTTTGGGTTTATTTATAATGATGCTTAAATTTAAGTGACGTTAAAACATCAAAAATGTATTGTTAAGCAGTCGCTAATTACTACTTAACTTTAAGCAACGTTTATGAATAAAGGGGTTTGTCATTAGTCAAAGTTGATCACGTGACATCCATATTTTTTCAAAGAAATCATACCGTGATAGCCGTTTTGTTGGGCTCCATTTTGCCTAACAACTGAGGTCCAAAGAAACACTTCTGCCTCGCCTAGTAGTGCCTCTTACTGCTGGATCAAACGTGTGTCCTTGTCTCATTATTATTTAGTGTTTGTCTGTCAATTCTGTCGCTTTCATAACACCTTCGACATTGATGTAAACATAAATTTAAAGCACTCAAATAAATCTACTCTTTCAGCAACAGTTTTATTGAAGAAGATGCAATGCACAGAGAGGAATTAACTAAAATAAACACAAATGGTACCAAGTTTTAAGAATGTCTCATACATAATGTAATAAAAAAGAAAAGGAGGGGTCATCAAACAACCCAATCACGAATAAGATAAAACCGTGAACCCATTATTAACACAGAGCTTTTCATCAAATAGATAAATTTTGCAATTCAGTAAGACGCTGCTTGTTCATAAAACCAAAATGAAAGACGTCGCAAAAAAGGATAAACTACTACAATATGATATGCGCCAGTGTGATCAAGAAAATAGTCAGTGCAGTGAGATAAATGATATCAGCATCATGGTCCATAAGAAAAAGGTTAAAATCCGCAAGAAGGTCAATTTAGCGAATTACGGCCAACAGCCGGCAGTTGTTTTTCGGTTATCACCCTCCGGTTGGAATAAAACCCGAGGGCTCCTCACTAAACACATCAGCTTGACCGAAATTAATAAACAGACCAAACTATACAATCGAAGTACTACAAGCTCAGAAGCCATAAAAACGAAATCCTTTTTCAATACAAAATTCGTAATGAACCGAGTATCAGGATACCATTTAAACGGATACTTGAATATGTTTAATTTTCCTACGCATAAGAAATGGAAAGTTTATCGTTGTCAATTAAGCGCACCGGAGGATAGCTGCTGCTGTTCATGTAAGTCGGATGCAACGTTTGAAGTAATGATTGGCCTCTACGACTGCTACAAAATGAAAAATTGTGATAATTGTAATCATTTATTACAAGAGGAAAGGCGCCTCGGGGAAGTAAAGAAGTCCATAAGTCCTAAAGCTGCAGGAGTACTTACACCATTAAAAGGAAAAACTACGCAAGGAATGCCGCTTCCTGAAGGGAAAACCGCGTCTGAGAAAAAGCTCATTGAAAAAGTACGCGCTGACCTTGGCCTTCCTCCAGAACACAAAACTGCATCCATGAAAGAGAAGTACGCTAAAGCTGCTGATGCCGGATTGTTGCAGCCACTTGAAGGTAAATCACTACAAGATAAAGAAAGAATTATACAAGCTTTGCAGGACAAAGGTATCCCATTGCCTGAAGGACGAACGGCATCAGAGAAAGCTCTCAATGCTAAAATACAAGCAAGAGTTCGTGCACCGTCTGCTACGCCATCTGAAAAACTACGTAAAGCAAAAGCTGCAGGACTAGTTACACCATTAGAAGGAAAAACTCCCTCAGAAAAGGAAAAGATAGTAAAAGGATTAGTAATGCAAGGACTGCCGCTTCCTGAAGGGAAAACCGCTTCTGAGAAAAAGCTCATTGAAAAAGCACGTGCTGACCTTGGCCTTCCTCTAGAACCTAAAACCGCGTCTATGAAAGAAAAGTATGCTAAAGCAGCAGATGCTGGATTCCTACAGCCTCTTGAAGGGAAATCGTCACCCGAAAAAGAGAAGATCTTACAAGGTTTGCATGACAAAGGTATCCCATTACCTGAAGGACGAACCACCTCCGAAAACGCTATTATAGCTAAAGTGAAAGCGGGAATACGAGAGCCATCTGTTACGCCATCTGAAAAACTACGTAAGGCAAAAGCTGCAGGATTAGTGACGCCCTTAAAAGGAAAACCTCCCTCTCAAAAGGAGAAGATAGTGAAAGGATTGGCAATGCAAGGATTACCTCTTCCTGAAGCGAAAACCGCCTCTGAAAAAAAGATTATGGACAAAGTACGAGAAGACCTCGGTCTACCTCCAGAACCTAAAACTGCATCGATGAAAGAGAAGTACGCTAAAGCAGCAGACGCCGGATTACTGCAGACCTTGGAAGGTGAAACGCCACAAGAAAAAGAAACACTTCTGAAAAGTTTGCTAGACAAAGGAATCCCATTGCCTGAAGGACGAACGGCATCAGAGGAAGCTCTCATTGCTAAAGTAAAAGCAGAAGTACGTGCACCGTCTGTAACGCCATCTGAAAAACTTCGTAAAGCTAAAGCTGCAGGAGTACTTACACCATTAGAAGGAAAAATTCCCTCAGAAAAGGAAAATATAGTAAAAGGATTAGCAATGCAAGGAATGCCGCTTCCGGAAGGGAAAACCGCTTCCGAGAAAAAGCTCATTGTAAAAGTTCGCGCTGACCTTGGCCTTCCTCCAGAACCTAAAACCGCGTCTATGAAAGAAAGGTATGCTAAAGCAGCAGATGCTGGATTACTACAGCCTTTTGAAGGGAAATCGACACCCGAAAAAGAGAAAATCTTGCAAGGATTGCATGACAAAGGTATTTCGTTACCTGAAGGACGAACGGCATCAGAAAAAGCTATTATAGCTAAAGTGAAAGCGGAAGTACGAGAGCCAACTGTGTCGCCATCTGATAAACTACGAAAAGCAAAAGCTGCAGGACTACTTACGCCTTTGGAAGGAAAAACTCCCTCTCAAAAAGAAAAGATAATAAAAGGATTGGCAAAGGAAGGTTTGCCTCTTCCTGAAGCAAAAACTGCTTCAGAGAAAAAGATTATGGATAAGGTACGCGCAGAGCTTGGCCTTCCTCCTGAATCGAAAACTCCCTCCATGAAAGAGAAGTACAAAAGAGCAGCAAGTGCAGGACTGCTGCAACCCCTAGAAGGTAAATCACCATCAGAAAAAGAAAAAATTCTGCAAAGTTTGCAAGACAAAGGAATCCCACTGCCCGAAGGACGAACAGCATCAGAGGAAGCTATTATTGTTAAAGTGAAAGCCGCATCTCGTGTACCGGCTGTAATACCATCTGAAAAAATTAAAGCAGTTGAACCGAGAATACCAATCGCTGCTGGATTAGGAGCCCCTAGTTTACCACCAGAGCAAAGACAAAAACTAGACGAAAAAACAGCAAAAAAAATTAAAGAAGGTAAGGGACCCGTTGATGAATGCATACGTGGAATTTTGACACCAGAATCAGAAAGAGTAAAGCCGGAACCAGTTAAAGAACCATCTGCCAAAGCGGAAGGAGTATTACTCACTCCTGAGACATTAAAGAAAGCTAAAGCAGCTGGCTTATTAACACCGCTTAAAAGAAAAACGCCTTCACAAATAGAAAAAGAGATGAAAGGATTAGCAATGCAAGGACTGGCGCTTCCAGAAGGAAAAACTACCTCAGAGAAAAAGCTAATCGAAAAGGTTCGCGCTGACCTTGGCCTACCTCCAGAACCTAAAACACCATCCATGAAAGAGAAGTACGCTAAAGCTGCAGATGCCAGATTATTGCAGCCACTTGAAGGTAAAGCACCTCAAGATAAAGAAAGAATTTTACAAGCTTTGCATGACAAAGGTATCCCATTGCCTGAAGGACGAACGCCAACAGAGAAAGCTCTCATAGCTAAAGTGAAGGCGGAAGAACGTGCACCGTCTGTTACGGCATCCGCCAAACTACTTAAGGCAAAAACTGAAGGACTACTTACGCCCTTAGAAGGAAAAACTCCGTCACAAAAAGAAAAAAATGTAAATGGATTAGCAATGCAAAGACTGCCGCTTCCAGAAGGGAAAAGTGCCTCTGAGAAAAAGCTCATTGACAAGGTACGCGCTGACCTTGGCCTTCCTCCAGAACCCAAAACTGCATCCATGAAAGAGAAGTACGCTAAAGCTACAGATGCCAGATTACTGCAGCCACTCGAAGGTAAATCACCAGAAGAAAAAGAAAGAATTTTAAAAGGTTTACTTGACATAGGTATTCCACTGCCTGAAGGACGAACACCATCAGAGAAAGCTCTCATTGCTAAAGTGATGGCAGCCAAAACAGTGAGGGAACCATCTGCCAAAAAAGCAGCTTTATCAATTACTACAGAGAAATTAAAAAAGGCCAAAGAGGCTGGCTTACTAACACCTCTCGAAGGAAAAACTCCAGAGCAACAAGAAAAAATCCTTAAAGGCCTCGTTGAAACTGGTCTGCCTTTACCAGAAGGTAAAACTGCTTCCGAAAAAGCAATGATAAAAAAAATTAAAGCTGAGTTACAAGTACCTGAAATAACCCCATCGGAAAAAATGAGAAAAGCCAAAAAAACTGGTCTTTTGACTCCTTTAGAAGGTAAAACACATTCACAGAAAGAGAAAATACTTAGAGGTAGAGTAGCGGCAGGTTTGCCGTTACCAGTAGGTAGAGCACTGTCTGAAAGAGCTTTAATACTAAAAATTAAAGATGATACAGGTTATGTATCGCCTACACCAGCAGAAAGATTGCAGAGAGCAAAAGCCGCAGGACTGCTAACTCCCTTAGAAGGTAAAACACCTTCAGCGAAAGAAAAGATTCTTCGAGAGAGAGTAGTCGCGGGTGTCCCTATTCCTGAAGGTAAAACACCATCTGAAAAGGAAATTGTTAGAAAAGTCACTGCTGGAGAGCCCCCGATGGAGTTACGGCCTTCAGAAAAGTTAAGACTAGCCAAAACTCAATCAGAAAAAGAAAAAATATTAAGGAGTCTTTGTAAAGCTGGAAAACCCCTACCCGATGGAAAGACAGCGTCAGAAAAAGAACTGATAGCTAAAGTAAAAGCGGAAAGTAAAGTACCGTCAAAAGTCACCTCTGAAAAATTACGCAAAGCAAAAGAAGCTGGTTTGTTGACACCTTTGTCAGGGAAATCTCCAAAAGAGAAAGAGAGAATATTGAAAGGCTTAATAAAACAAGGCTTACCACTTCCTGAATCTCAAACAGTATCAGAGAAAAAGATAGCGGAAAAGGTTCTTAAAGAAATTGGTCTGCCACCTGAACCTAAAACATTATCAGAAAAAACAAAAGCTGCTGGTATTGTTACGCCTCTTGAAGGTAAAACACCATCTCAGAAGGAACGTATAGTGAGGGGCATGGTTGCGGCTGGATTACGACTACCGGAAGGAATAACAGCTTCTGAAAAAGCTATGATAAAAAAAGTTAAAGCAGAAGAAAAACTATCGGCAAAAGCACCTGCCGAATTACTCCCATCCTTGGAAGAAAAAACGCCATCTCAGAAGGAAAAAATTATTAGGAGTCGAGCCGAGGCTGGAATACCGTTACCCGAAGGTAAAACTCCATCGGAGAAAGCTTTGATACAGAAAGTTCGGACTGAATTAGGTATGCCTCCACCAGCAAAAACAATCTCGGAAAAGGAAATAGTCCGCAAGGCTAAAGAAGAGGGGTTGTTAACACCTATTGCCGGAAAGTCAGCTAAAGAAAAGGAGAAGATACTGAAAGGACTGGCCGAAGCTGGGTTACCAATGCCTGAAGGCAAAACGGCTTCTGAGAAAGAACTAGTAAAAAAATTTAAAGCTGAAGCTGGGTTGCCGCTGGAACCAACGCCTTCTGAAAAGAGAGGAGAGATAAAAACCAAATCGAAAAAAATTGGCGAAAAGTTTGAAGACATTATTAAACCAACACTTTGCGATCGTGGCTGTGGCTGTGATAAGAAGATAATCAAATTTAAACACAGCTACATCAAGATAAGAGTGGCATCTCCGGATATCTCTTCTCTGTGCGATTGTCCGGACGAATGTATTCCTGGCGTTAAAGATGGAGCTTTCATTGACAATGAGGGCATAAAAGTAACTGTTGGGAGAGTGACTGACGCTGCTTCGTTCACCAATCAGTTCAGCAACCACAGCTTAGAAACACCTAAAAATTTTATTACTCTGTATGACAAAATACTGAGAGAAAGCTACAGTAGTAATACATCGATTGCCACAGTAGATGTTACCTTTAATATTAATTTTGAGACAAGTGATTTTAAAAAGTCTTTATTCGATGCGTGTCCTCTGCTAAGATGTCCTCTTGATGTCGATGAATTTAATACTGATCTTGATACTTCATATACATACCCCGTCGGCTCTTACGACAGTTATACTAACGACAAGATATATAAAATAGAAAGTGATATAAGTAATGACTTACTTGAAAGTTTTACCTATAAAAACTACAACGATGGACCTGACAGATTTGTGGATTTTTGTAGAAATATAGAACCATCGGGAGACATTTGCAGAAACTCATCTTTTACTTTACAAGAATCTTCGGTCAGTTATGATTCGAATCAAATCCTAAAAAGCGAATCATCGCTATCCTTGAACACTGACTCAAGTGATAGTATGGATGTAACTAGCGTGATATCTTTATCAAACAGCAGCTATTATGCATCGAGTTCTACTCAATATTTACACTTTCCGGTATCCAACGGTGCTTCCAGTAACAACACAGCTGAAGAAACAGAGTGCATTCCGAATAAAATTGATGACAGTGCCGATCACACTGTGATGAGGTAAAGCTTATAATATTTTTACTTTGACATTCGTAATGCGGCATAACTTTTTGGATAAATCGAAACATCGATCTTCTTATCAAATGTTTCGTAAGAGATTGTTAATTATTAGGGTTTCTTTAATTATCTTCAGATATTTAAGCTTAAGTATTACTGCAAATGTCTCCATACTTTAAATTATCAACTGTTCCCAAGTAAGAACAGCCCTCGCGGTATGCGTCCAGGTTATCTCGACATCTCTTTCTGGGCCGGCCTTAGCAGCGCCGTCCATCTTCAGGCACTTATTGTCGGGAAATTTTTGCCCAGCGGTCAACGTGCATGCGGCTGATGTGACCCGCCCAATCCCATTTGAACCCGGCAGCCTTCTTTCCTAAATCCCGTATGCCCGTTTAGGAACGCAGCGTGGTGTTGCGAATTATGTCCTGTATGGCTGGAAAAGAGTTCCTGGAAGGATTTCGGGGAGGCCTTTGCCCAGCAGTGAGATAGTAAAGACTAACAAAAAAAAAATAAGGTCAGAACACTAAACAGAACGTATTTTGATGAAAATAGGCTTTAGTGGCTTAAACCGCGCTTGTTTTAAAATGAAACTTGTTTTATAATCACACTTTTCCATTAGCGAAACCGACAGCCAATTGAGTGTGTCGCACTTTAATAGATCACACACAGGGAACAGAGACTACGGACCAGATTATATCGGGAGAAATGATTACTTTACATATTTATTGTCTGGGATAAAGTTGGACAACGAACAGAATACGAAACAAATAAGTGCAAGAAAAACTCACAATGGGGAACCTGTCGTAGTCATAAGCAATTTGGACAGTGAGCATGATATATCAATGATGGTAGAACAACTTCTATTGAAGAATGAATTTTCTGACGGTTCCTCAATATTTTTGGTAGTGCCCACGTCAGACGACAATGACTCAGATCTCTCGTCAGACTGCTCTACTGTGTGCATCCAGTTATCTAAACACTATCCCAATCGGAATCAAAAGCAATGTAACGTCGAAGAACCGGGTAAGCACTTATCTCGAATAAAATCATTTTAATTTACTGCCCTTGTAGGCATTTGCCTAGTTGCTTAGGTTAATAAGAATCTAAATTCGGAATTAGGCATATTAAGCTCAAATTTTGCATAGAAATTTTGCATTTGCTTTTGAATTTCTCAACACTTACTAAAAATTTACTATAATCACGTGTCGGTGCGCAACATGTCTTTTTCAAATTATTCCACTTTGCCCCATCAATGTATTGCCTCAGTGGGACAAAAGTGGAATGTTCACAATTGTGTCGTCCCACTAATATCGGAAATGGAATTCGAGATCAAAAAGGTATACAAAGGTATTGCCAATTTGAAATAATAACCTCAATTGTGTAGTTTGTCGAAAAGTTTTATAAAAATTGTAGGCATATCTTAAAACAAGTAAAATATAATAATGCACACAGCGTTCAGCTTTAATTAATAAACAAACATATACTACGATCCAAGAATAAAATACATTGAGTCAAAAAACTTTCGGGAATGGATGATTTGTTTATGGTTCAAAATTCAATCTTTTTTTTTTTTTTTTTTGTTAGATTGGCGCAACTGTTTTCCAGTTTGGCGCGGAGTTTGAGTTGTATCTGTCATTTAGATTAAATACAGTGCTGTTTTTAGTTAGATCATTGTCTAGTGTGTATTGCGAATTTCATAATGGACAAAAACATCGAACAAAGACTTTGTCTTAAGGTGAATGCGCAGTGGTAGGCCGCGAAATTCAAATTTTCTTACGTTTTTTGCAATTTGCAGGTCAGTGTCAGGTTGTATCTTGATCAAAATTTGATTCGCGACTATAACAGGTACGTATTTATAGAATTATAATCATTAGAATCATTAATACATCTTTCTAAGTTAGATTTGTACCACTAAGCAGTTTTCCATAAGAGATTTGTTGTGGTGGTACAAATCTAACTTAGAAAAATGTATTAATGATTCTAATGATTATAATTCTATAAATATGTACCTGTTATAGTCGCGAATCAAATTTTTATCAAGATACAACCTGACACTGACCTGCAAATTGCAAAAAATGTAAGAAAATTTGAATTTCGCGGTCTACCACTGCGCATTCACCTTAAATACATCGCTAATGGAATTTCGTATTCGAAGTCACTGGAAATGTTACAGAAGGCTTACGGTGAATCGACTTTATCAAAAACACGTGCATATGAGTGGTACAAAGCGTTCAAAAGCGGTCGAGATATGCTGGAAGATTTGCCTCGTCCTGGTAGACCATCAACGTCTTTAACTGAAGATAATATAGCAAAAGCTAATATGTTGTTGTATGTATGAAGTTAATATGCTTGCTTGCATGTTTGCATGCTGTATGCTTGCTGCATGCATGGTGTATGCTTGTTTGCATGCTGCATGCATGGTGTATGCTTGCTTGCATGATTGCATTCTGCATGCTTGCTGCATGCTTGCTACATGCATGGTGTATGCTTGTTTCCATGCTCCCTTGCTTGCATATTTGCATGCTGCATGCTTGCTGCATTCATGGTGTATGCTTGTTTGCATGCTTCTTACAGGGAAATAAAAACCACATATGTTCGCAATCTACTGTTTAATTGAGTGATAATTATGATAGATGAGTCTTTCAATTATTATGGATATGAAAATATGTATGCCAATGATTCTAACTGTAAACTTTCTGAGATATGATAGTTCTGCTTTTTAATGACTATCGATATGAAATGTATGCCAAAAGACGATTCTGACTGTAAACTTTCTGCGATATGATGGTTCTACTTTTTAATTATTATGGATGTGAAATGTATGCCTATTCTGACTTACAAAATTGTGACTTTTGAATGTATGATAAATGAGTGTTTGCCAATCGATTTTCTGCGAATTGAGGTTTATGCTAGCCGCTGTTATGCAAAATACTATTATGACATAAAAAGTTCTGCTATAAAAGGTGGACCCTTCCAAAATTTGTTGGCCCAAAACAATGCCAAGGGGCTGAGGCTATTCGTTCCACCACTACCAAATCCAAAGAGGAGAAGATATACACAAGTGCGAGTTTTTCTTACACCAAGTCTTCTATTCTCTATCTAAATATTTTAACATTTATATTTCTGTCGACCTAATGACTTGTGGACCTAATGACATGATACAAACTTGTTTTTCGAACTAATGACGTACATTCGTAATAATTGAATTTTTCCTTGCAAGAAATTGTTCGGAAAAAGTGGTAATCTGTTGGAGCAAGATCCGAGGAGTATGGTGGGTGTCGGAAACATTCCAATAGCAGCTCCCCTAATTTAGAGACCGTCTATTGTGCAGTGTGTGGTCTAGCGTTATCCTGAAGCAGGAGTGGGCTAGAGCGCTGCGGGTTTCTGTATCTCTCTTGGTCTAGACCTGTTTCGGCAAAGTATACTCCACCGGTACAGACCCAGAGTTCAGGAGCGTGCAAGCCCTACCACGACGTCAACGTAGAGATACGGCGGTGGGGTTATTATTAATTAAAAGCCTGGGATGTCCCACTGCAAGGCAAAAGCCTCCCTACTCTCTTTCCACTTCTCTCTGTTTAAAGCTGCTAAGGACCAGTTCTTGTTGAAGGAGTCCTGCTCATCCCGCCATCTCCGTCTTGGGTCGTAAATTTGGCCCATTGGTCGTCAGACATGCGGCAGAATAAAACAAATTAATCACTAAATTCTAAACATAAATAAGCAAGCCTTTTGAAATAAATTTGAGTTTTGAATTCCTTAACAAACACTTGAGATCAAAGTGGCCAGTTCGACAAAACGCCAATTTCGTACGTAAGGATCTAATATTTATTCTGAATAAAGACACGTTGCGCCGACCCCAAATAAATTGGTATAAAGGCAAGAGCTCGTGTGGTAAAAAATAAAGGTAGGTCAAAATAACGAACATTTCTAATTACAGAAATATCGCCTAGAAGGAAATCATCTTGCGCACGCGGCTTGAAAATATCTGCAAAAGGTAAACGATATTGTATGGAAGGGATGCAGGAGACCCTAGCATCTTTTCAGAACAAAGAAACCATGTCTAGAAATAACCAGTCTATGGTGGACCATAGACTACTAAATTTCTGTTCACACGGAATGGAAAAAAATGAAAAAACAAAAAATAAACTTTGTCAAATTTCTACACCTTACCAAAATATGATATTGTATCATGGAGTTAGCACTGACACCACATCGGACCGGCCATGTTGCTGTGCTCCTAAAAAGCATGGAATCCATATTGAGAAGCCTGAACATCTATGTGTACCAAATTCAGATTCTGAACTGGTTACACCTCTTCTTGTAAACCAAGGTACGCATTACCCAAGCGCTGTTTTTAACTATATTCACCAACTAGTAAATACGAGTATTATAGGAAATAAAAATCATATTTGCCGACTTCTTGTAGCGCACGGTTTTACTCGCATCCTAGGTGAGATGCAGGACGTGGTCTATTTAACTGACTATTCAGACCCGTTGATGCGAGATTTAATGACAACCATGTTTACAACTTTAACACCTAGGTATATTCAAGTTAGTGCCCAGGGACCAAAGGCAATAATAACATTGAACTGTCTAGGAATGGAACACAAAATCTGCGCGTCACTGATTAATTAAAAACGCGCATATTATTATCAGTATATTTTTTTCGTCCTTTGGATCACCACAAAACGGTTAAATAATACTTGATATTCATCAATGATAGAGAGAGTTTGGGACGATTTTTGAATTCATACAAAACGTTACGACGGACATCCTTTTTATCTCGTCGAAATTTATTTTTAACCGATTTCAAAAAGGAGGAGGTTCTCAATTCGACTGTATGTGGTTCATGATTCAGTATTCACGCGCGATGGCTTATTAGCGTATTTCATGTATAACTTTGGTGTTTCTGTACCGATTTCTATGATTATTTTTTTATTAAATAGGTAATAATGTTAAAATTTTTTAATTAGGGATGAGTGAGAGTGTTATAAACGTAAGAGTAGACAAATATAATCAGAAAGCTCCGAACTGCTAAGCTATCGGGAGTTACACGTATTATTGTGAGTCAACCATAAAAGATAGACATTTGCTGTCGTGGAATATTTTTTATATAATTTTAAGGAGAACATTTCTGTCATACATGATTTCTGTGTAGCTTTAACCATTAAGGCTGCACACGCGACGGAAGCTTCAAAAATGGAGTAAGTTCTCATGTTTTCCCAACATTTCCCTTCACTGCTCTGCTCCTATTGATCGTAGCGTGATGAAAAGTATACTATAACCTGCCCAGGAGTATGAAGAACCAAGTTTCGTTGAAATCCGTCGAGTGGTTTTTGTTTCTATAAAGAACATACAGACAGACAGACAGACAGACAAAAATTTTACTGATTGCATTTTTGGCGTCAGTATCGATCACTAATCACCCGCTGATAGTTATTTTGGAAATATATTTCATGTACAGAATTGACCTCTCTACAGATTTATTATAAGTATAGATAGATATAGATAAGAGACTGGCCAGTTATAATCTATTTTGAAAATATGATGAATTTTCTAAGTAAAAATACAATACCAAGTTCAAAATTTCCCTCCCTCCCATGTTTGCGAGCTAATTTAAATTACCGTGTCTCATTAAAAAATGAATCTGCGTCGGGAACATTTTCGCGCTATGATTTTTTCCGATTTCAAGTGTCGCCTTTTTTTTTTTTTTTGAATGGGAAATCATCTAATGACTCCTTCCGCTCTGGGTGGAGCGGAAGGGAGTGTCAGACTCTTACTGACTAAAACCCACCCGTGTTCCTTCCTTAGCCCTTTATGTTCTGGGGCAGCGGTAACCCTTTCGGACGATCCCGCTACCCCGGCAGGCTTCAGTTATGTTTATTTTTGCGTCATGTTCACATGACGCAAAAATAAACATAAACACAGAAATAAAAATAAAGAAGGTAAGGGAAACATCCATCACATCCACGCAAAACGGCTATCGCTCAGCATTATGCTGCGATCCTATGCAAGACAGAGTCCCGTGAAGGCAACCGAAAGGCCCCGTGTGTCGTGTAACGAATTGATGCGCGGTCATGAAGAAAGAAGTGGTCGCTCTTTGACGACTGTTATGGAAGAAAACGTGCTAGCAGTGAAAAATTGTGTCCAAGACAATAGGCGAGTTACGTATCAAGAGAATCAGCACATACTGCAGGTTGGATCGGGAAGCCTTCACGAAATTCTACACGTGCATCTTCGCTTGAGGAGGATAGTTTCGCGCTGGGTGCCGCACAACTTCACCGATGCTGAAAATCAGGCCCGGGTGGAACGGTGCCGTGATATGATAAACTTTGAAGCAGGCTCGTCTCGGCGTGTTTACGACATGAGTCAGGTACATCAGATGTAGTTATACTAACGTGAAGTAAATGTTCTGACGCGCTCTATGAGGAAGGCAATGAACTTCATTACATAATTAGCTGATGTGATTAATTTGTATTTTCCAGTTTAATGGTACTGGAGCAGTTCTTACTATATGTACACCTATGTTATGTTTCCAAAATGGATGATGTAACCAATATTCTGTAATATTATTTTGATTTAAAACAGTGTCCATGGAGTTTCTTGCCCGTTCTTCTCCATAGGAATCTAGTACACTTTGGTATTGCCAACTAGTACGTAAACCTTTGACAATCCAAAGTGCCTCTAAATTGTTTAATTGAAATTAAATGCTTTGAGTTTGACTGACAGCCTACTCTTAGCTCACCCTAGGTATTTTTACCCTACTGCGCCGCAGCAAAGACAGGGTTTTATTTTTCACCCGTATCTATGTGTATATTTGGGATTCTTTATGCCCTCGAAGCATCCTAACAGCTGGGTGAATTTTCATATATGACGTGTCCATCCATTTTTCTGAGTCGTTTGATGGTTATAGGCTAGGTTTTGTTTTTGTAAAATCAATATGACGGATTTTTGACGTCAATTAGTAATATCTTGAATAAAGAGCTTGAAGTGTCTACGGCTTAAAGAGAGGATTCCAAAAATATAACACAGCTTGAAAACAAAAAAGAAATGAAAAATTTAAAAAACCCAACCAACCGCAACTTAAAATTAAGCAGTCTAATGCAGTTGGTGGCAGTTATTTTAGTTCAATCTCAGATTTCATGCTTTTTTTATTTTCACCTTTTAGTGTGTTATATTTTTGGAATCCTGTCATTAAGCTCTTTATTTTGATCCTCACATGGCTATGATACAGTTTTGATGATGATAAAATGATCGCTGAGCTAAGTATACCTGGCGTCCTGCCTTTTCGCAGAAAATTGTTTGCCAGATTATCACTTACCAACCAACGTTTCGCCGATGTTTCACTTTAACGATTAGCAAATTTTTGTATGACAACGTTTCATTTGGTAGAATTATTGTTAAGCTGATTATTATAATGACACAAAACGCTTGGGACATTTATCATTTGTCAACCATTTCACTAGGCCACACAACTATTAGACGAATGACGTTTTGTCAGAGTAACAGTTCCCTTTTCATACATTGATATCATCATCATCATCATCATCATTTCAGCCGAAAGACGTCCACTGCTGGACATAGGCCTCCCCCTACATTGATATAATGATAAAAAATAAACTAATTTTTACATACATTTTTTATTTAAGAATCTCGAAAATAACATTAAACCTATAAATTGGCAGCAATGCAGAGCAATAATTTTTCCTCTGAGTATGTAGCTTATAGGTTAGGTTAGGTTAAAGTATGAAAAACAACGCACGAGCCGAGCGAGCGAAGCGAGCGTGCCTCGGCAGCGGCCGGCGATGTGCCGAAAGCGAATCGCTTTTGTAAAAGGAAACAGTTAAGTTAGGTTAGGTGCTTACCCACATAATATTACATAATTATTAAACGAAACCCTACTAGATTTGGTAAACAATAAACAACTAAATGAATATTACGCAAACTAAAACATTATGCCACTTGAAAGTTGGCATTCTAAAAAATGTCATTATGAAAAGCAGACCAAACGTACAGTTGGTAACTGTGAGGTTGGGAAATAAAACAAAATTATATGATAAGTTGGTAAATGATTATTCGGCGAAATAAACTTCTGCGAAACGTTGGTTGACAAGTGAAAATCTGGCAAACAATTTTCGGCGAAAAGGCAGAGAACCATATATTTGATTGGCTTAAAGGCTTTTCGGCTTTCACGGGGTTCCCGTCACGAGGAGCCGTTACGTCAACGATCATTGCGTGTCGCTCTATTCAAACCACCACCACTATAATCAGGTTTATTGGCTACAATAGTCCTGTCAGTGATGATGGATCGATCCCATAATAATGGGATTTTGCTATTTTCGAGAACTGGGTCAGACACATACCTGTAGTACGGCAGGCAGGCCTTTTCTCAAAGTTGCAATGGTCAAATTTTGCGTAAGTGTAAAGTATATATGCTCGTGCTGCACCTATTATCCATTAGCTATATATGGTGGAATTTTGAGACGGGGCTCTTAACCGTTGTAGAAACACGTTCTGAGACTGTCCTTAACTTATTCATTAATGGCCAATTGGATTCAGAGATTTTGGAAAAACGGTACTGTTAGCAAGATAATATTTTTTTCATACATTAACAAGATTTATCTTTAGACCCCGTTTTAAACCATCGAGCCATTTTTAAATTTCGAACTATAATCCGACGAAGCTAAAGTTCTTAATTACAAAAATTGCCGTCAAACCCGAGTCTAAGTTGTCAAATTTGCATTAAGAACTTTACATTTGTCGGAATAAAGTTCCAAATAGAGTAACTGGCTACGCTTAGGCTAGGTCTAAAATTAGAACTCGTTTTGTAATAAGACGGTTTCTGTTTTATAGCTTTTCTATTACTCTAACTGGTATAAGAGTCTTTTAAATCTTCATAAACATTTCCAACTGACAGCACCGCGCGCGGGCGCGTTTTTCTAGCTTTCTAGCATGACTGTACAGTTACAATTTACTCAAAAAAATGAAGAAAAGTTTCCTGAGACCTTTTCCTTTAGCTGCAACGGTTAAGATACCTGCCTAGAAGCTAGAAGATATTATAAACATGAAATCCGCTTTATGTTTGATTAAGAGAATCACTATTCCATTCCTGACGTGCTGTAAAAGCAATCTAGGCTAATTTGAAATAGGATTGACTTAGCCGCTATTACATTGCATTGATCATTTTACAATTTTATATCTCACATAAGTGACAATATTTTTAGGCATGAACCGCGACGGGTACCGCCGTTTGTTCACAACCAACGCGTGTCAGCAAGCATCTACTTCGTCCATCAACAGAAATCTAATGTCAGTGCTTCCTTGTGCAATACCTCCGTGTCTCGAACAGCCAGGCTGTCACCATCCATCAGACTTTCTCCACCTTCCTTTTGGCACACCCATGCCAAAACAGCAGCCAAAACTTATTTGCAAAGAGTCAATCACAAAGCCAATCACAAAGCCAATCACAGAGCCAATCACAGAGCCAATCACAGAGCCAATCACAGAGCCATTAATCACAAGGCTTACACCTGATCCGGTAGAGAAGAAATCAGATACATGTCAGTGCAGTCCAGAAAAAATGAAAGAACTGTTCGAACTAGTACTTAAAGGAAAACCATTTAATTTAAAGTCAACGGGATGTGATGCTCCTCAAGAACCACCACCACCAGCAACCGATCAAGCAACCAAACAAGTAACCATCTGCGATAAGCCTCAAACTCTTGAACTCGCCAGTAATTATTATGGTAAATATAATTTTAACCTCTTTTATTCACTGTTTCCGAACATCCTCCATGACCACCGATGATTTATCGATTTGATCACTCTGTAGTCCCATCAAATTAACTTTTTCTGTTAAACCATAAAGCCAATGACCAAAGTGTATGGAGCAGGGTTGCCTTTTTATTTCTTGGCGGCCATTAATCAGACGTACAAAATTAAATGCAATACAAACGAAATATTGTTCGACGAGAAATCCTAATTGACTGCGTCGTTGGTCTAGCGGTCGCAACCGGTACTGCATGTTCCTAGGTCGGGCTATTATTGGGTGAGCCGAATTTATCTAAGAATTTCTCAGTAGCAGCCCCGAGGCACGTTAATGAGCTCACCCAATACATGGAACAGGAAACATAACTGGCAAAATGTAAATGTAGGTACTATAGGTCACCTCTGTCTGGGCGTGATGTTATGTCGTTTGTGAGAAATCATAAAAATCTATATCAGTTTATTCAGAGTGATTTTTACAATGGCACATCAGGGCTAAATATCCGAAACTATAGGTAGTGGCTAAACTATAAATGCAGTTTTATTTTCAAAATCAAGGTAATGGTGCTCATAGTGGCATACCACTATGAGCACCATTACCTTGATTTTGAAAATAAAACTGCATTTATAGTTTTTAAGGAATGAGAATGGTAGAATTCGCGCTCAGTCCACACGGACAGTTGATTCTATTTATTATGAACGAGACTCAGTTTTTGGAATGATATTAAAAGCCGTCTGTTTGGCACAATAGTTGTTGCAAACATTGGTTAACAATCGTAATTCCTAATTTTCCATTCAATTTCTACCTCACCGCTCAGCTTTGCTCCTCAGCTACTGCCTCGCTCGGCCATCGCTCCTCGCCACTGGTTTCGTTCGCGCAGCATTAGGGCGCGTTTTAATGACACGAATTATTTCGCGCCTTCACCGCACAGCCGCCACGCAAATTTGTAAAGTGACTGCAAATTTGAAGTGACTGATTGAAGGAAAGCAGAATACGGGAACGTGGGCGCGGGGCGTACATCGAGAACATTTGAGCGAGAACGACCGCCTGTCAACCGTGTCGAGATCGGGCGGCCGGCGCGTAGACGACGCGCGGCCGCCGCGCGGTTAGTTAATTACAAAGAATTTCAGTGTTGTGTCCTAGTTAATAAAACATAAATTTCTATGACGGAACACATAGCACATGGCCACCGCACGGCCGCCGCGCGGTGGCCGCAAGAAATTTTTCGCGCCGTCCAACTGCGGCCTTAAGCCACGCGCCGCTGTTACTTTAATACTGGATGCGATTGGCGCCACGCGTCTTGGTGTACTTCGACGCTTTTTGTTTTATCATAAAAAGTGCTCACCGTGTCACGTCCGTTTCGTTGTGAAGTAACTTTTAAATGTAATGTTAAAATTTTCAGATGACGATGAAGATTGTGGAAAGTGTTCACATCATAAGTACAAAAAAGGACACAAAATGAAATGTGCATGTAGTGGTAACACCAGAAATATTAACATTCGACCTTTGTGCCCATGCGAACAGCATCAGCCGCCAGTGGCAAAGACAACACCTGGACCAAGGGCGGGGACCAGGTCCACTGGCTGCCAGTGCTGCTGTTGCGACTCTAAGAAAAAAGGTAGCCCGGAGCTAGAAGTACTAGGTCCCGCAGGTGGAGTATGCCAAATGGACAAAGGAGGAACTTACTGCCAAGCAGGAAGACATTCCACTGACTCAAAAAAAACCCGTAACGACTGTGCCTGTCAAAACGGCAAGCGAGGTAAAAAGAATAAGATTTGTGAATGTCCTCCCTCGGAACCCGAACCCGAACCCGACCTTGGACTCGATTTCGACAAGCTGTACCAAAGTTACCATTGGGTTGATGAGAAGCAAATTATGAAGCAGAAATCAGATATGACGCAGACACAATCAGGATTCAGAATATTAAAAAAAAAGAAACCGCCGGAACCACCCGAATTTTCAGTGGAAGATGCAGTCAGGTACTACGTATCTATGAACCCGGAACTTTTAAAGGACTTTTGCCCCCCGCCGACGGAATCCAAAGACTGTCCGTGTCCGAAAAATGATGATGTAATATGCGAATGTCCACCCGGTCCGCCTAAATACGGTGTTCCTCCTCCCGCCTTGGGTGCAACTACCACACCTGATTTTCCCACATTCGTTCCTCCTACGCGTGCTCCTCCGCCGCCTGTGGCGCCTGAGGATGAGATTCCCACCGGAGGATTTAAGTTTTCTATAGGAGGCAAAGGTTCTGGATCTAAGGGTCTTAGCGGAGTCTGTTGCTTCGATATGATTCAAGAGACGAACATGTCAAGCACTAAACAATACAAAAAGTAACACCATCTTGTAATAAACAGTTTTAAAGAAACTTGATAAATATTTTGATATAATGACAATACAGTTCTGTATTAGTGTAAACATTTCTCATACTTTGTGTATTTTACAATACAGTCAAGTTTTCTGGGAAATAATTATTTGTAAGTAAACAAGATTTGGAAACAATTTTGTGTTCATCTCAACCTTTTTTTTTTTTTGTAGTCTATTTTGTGTTCCACTGCTGGGCAAAGGCTTCCCCTTTTTTCTTCCATCCCTGTCTTGTGCGATCTCTGGCCATGTTGGCCCTTACATCCTTTTAAAATAACTGTGCGTTATGGGTCGCACACTGTGCTGGGTTGGTGAAATTAAATACTTGCAGACTTTTGGCACTGTTATATTTATTACACTGTAATAGTTTTACACGGTTTATATAATTATAGTTCAGACTTTTATAGTTATTACATTGAAGACTTCACGGTTTATACACTGTTTATTAGGTAGTAGTAGTTTATAGGAGCACTGAGAGAGAATTAGTAACGATTTACAAGAATGTCCCTATACTTATACCCAAATTACGTGAGCACAGGTAGTGGGTGTCCTATGCTGAAAATGACATTGTCATTCCAATGGCGCTGTGTTTTCTATTGTGGCCCCCGACAGGTTTGTGCAGGTCGAAACCTGTAGAGACCACGATCCTGGACTTGCAAACATTTATCTCGTGAACTACGTAACCAATCAAAATATTGTTATGCAATACAGATTAATCTTATTATTAATTCTATTATAACAAAATAGTTACACACTTTATACATAAATATCAATACAAATCTGTTTATGTACAATTGTTGTTATGGTACATTATGTATTCCATATTATTATTTAAACTATCTTTGACTCAGTTATCATTGTCCCGCACAACAACATCTCTCTGTCTCGGCGTCACTCTAAGTAACCGTAAAGCTTTGGTTACTTAAGGTTAGCCGCACACACGCAGTAATATTGTCAATAATGGGAGCGTGTGTTCGGATCATAATGATTGTCATATTGATCAATATTATTGTCGAATCCCGGATATTTTGAAATATATTTTCAATATCAGGAGGAGGCAGGGTATTGTCAATATTATTGTCTGTTTGCGAGTCGTATCGCAATATTTTAGTTGAGCAGGAGCTATCAACGAGGGCGCAAGCTTGGTTTTATTGAAAATGGAAGATGAAGACAGCATCGGGAGCGTTCCTTCAACTGATAAGGAATATTTAAAGGAATTCATTAGACTATGGGAAACGTGTGCAGAACTTTGGAATACATCTTCAAATGATTATCGGGATAAAGTGAAGAAAAACGTTACGCTTGACAAGTTACTCGTAATTCATAAAAAGATCAAAGCAGGAAGCACGAGAGAAGACGTATAAAAGAAGTTGAATTCTTTAAGGACTAATTTTAGGAAATAACTTAAGTAGGTCACAAGTCTTCGGGTAAAGGAACCGAAGACGTAGGTATACGTTCCATCTAGCTGAGCTTACTATGAACTACTTTTTTTAACGAACGATGAACAACCGGTAATTCAAAGGCAGGTTAGTATGATTTATTTAGTATTTATTGATTAATACTACCTAGTACCATATTAAAAGGTAGCCAGAGTTGTATTTTTACAAAAAGTACTGGCAATAGTTATCTCTTATCATTTCAGCACTTCTCATATAGTTTTTACTTTGAGTAGACCGCAGGTCGGTTAAATTGACTTCTGTGGAGTCCTCCCCTGTGTTTAAATATATGGAACCTTGCTCTTTAGTTAAAAATTATGTAAGTAACAGCTGGCTGAAGTGAGTATAGCCGCTTTTGTGGGTTCTAGATTTCTGGTACTCTGAAGAACACCAAAACGTTTAGCGAGTATGCTAAAAGCACACTCAACTGTAGACCGAGCACTAGACAAACATTTGTTGAATATTTGCTCATTAGGACTACGGGTTTTACGGTTCTACGGGTGAGTATGGTTTCATCAAATTCGGGCCTAGAGCAAAATTTAGCTTAATCACCTACGAATACGTATTGATATAAATCTGTGGTATTCGATAGATTCGTAGGGCTAGGTAAATTCAGTAAGCCTTGTTCGTAATTTTGCCAAAATTTGGAACAAATAAAGGACTCCACTGTCAGATATCCAGTCACTAATTGCAACATCAACCATTATAAATTCTTTGTGAGCATTTACTAGTGCCAGTAAAACAATGCTGAAAACCCCTTTATAGTTGAAATAACGTGAGCCTGAGTTTTTCAGCCTTATAATCACAATATGTTTTCCATCAAGTGAACCCAAACATATAGGAAATCCATATTTGCGTCCAAACTCATCAGCTATTCGTTTCCATTCTTGTTACGTTGAGGGAATCTGAAACAAATTTTTACATTTTAAAGTTATTTTTTTTTACAGGAAGACACAGAAAGTAACGTAAATACTGAGACACAAGATCACCAAAGCTATTCAATATCGTCGATGGATCCATCGGCACCTCCAACTCGAACAGGAACAAAGATAAAGAAAATCGATATAATCAAACTTTAATGGAGCGAGCAGTATCATTTATGGAAAAAAGTGATAATGATAACAATTCTGAAGATCAAGACGAATATCACTATCTAACCATGGTTTATTTATTTATTTACACCACAATTATAACACCTTAACAGAATCATCCAAGGCGATGTTATTTAAGTCACAATGTATATTCCTTTACAAAAATGCTTTGCTGCAAAGCTTCGGAAACTAACACCTACTCAGAAAATGTTTGCGGAAAAAGCAATATTACACGATGTTTTATTTGAGGCAGGATTTCTAAATGTACATAGAAATTCCGTAAAAATAAATGATGGTAATGATTCATCTTCAGTTAAACCCATAGCATCAACAAGTGCATAAATATTATGTTCCATCACCAACTATATCACACAGAATCCTAATTTGTCTTGCAATTCAAGTCCATCGCCTCAGTCTGTATCGCAAACTTGTTTTGATTTCTTTCAACAACCTGAATTGGTTCGAGCTCAAACCTACCCCAATGAAACTACTACTCTATATTCTTTTAGTAACAACAAACCAATCATAAGTTCTGGTGATCCAGCCCAGATAATACTAAGACCTCCTTAAGATGTACGTTTGCCCCGCACGGCCCCCCAGAATTTGCGATTTAGGTGTGCACCAATGCAATGTACTCGCCTCTAGGAGTATATGTACCGGTTTCTTTTTCAATGTACGTACTTTTGAAGAAATATGCAAAAAAAGGGGGCCGTGCCAGCCAAACGTTTTCAGCACGGCCCCCGTGTAACTTGAAAAATATATAGCGTATTAAAAAGTTTCATAAACTCAAGGAATGTACTTTATTAACACGTTCTATGTACCGTAACAGATATTGTGAATTCGTAATAACAAATAATATATAGATGTGGATAGGGGGCCGTGCTGAAAAAAAAGAAATAAGAAAATATCTAAAATAGACAAAACAACCTTAGCCAAAAACTATTAAAAAGGAATTCATGTTTGGCAAGTAACATATGTACCGCATTGGTTTCTCATACAACTTGCTAAATTAAAAAAATAAATCAATTTTAGTTTATTCAGCACGGCCCTCTATAGTTGCCTATATCTTTTTAAATATGACATGTTTGTTTACAAAATTCGACTTCCTGAATTATGTATAGGAGTACATTCGTTCCAAATAAATTGCGATTATGGTGTATTAGTATTTTAAAAGTTAAATTGGATCAAAAATATCCTAACATACAACTGATGGGGTGACCATGATTCCACGTGAGAATGGATAAAAAATCGTGTCCGTTACCTCAGCCAGATGTGGTCGAAAATGGTCATTTGAATCTTATAGATAATTAGTTTTGCATAAATTGAGTAAATCTTTAATAAAATAAACAAATCAAAAATATCGTAATCTGTATTAACGATAACTATAATAGTAGTAAGTAGTAGGTCGCAAATCGAACAAAACAACAAGTGTCGCTAAGACTAAATAGCTCAAAAGGCTTAAAAAAATCACAGATATATTTCCAATATATCACACGGATTGATGTACGGTACATTACAATAAAATTATAGTTTCGTTACATTTTATAGATTAGTTACGTTTACCTATGGAATAATCGCAGAAAAACTATGTGTCACTAACACTACACAGCTTAAAAGGCATAAAAAATCACAGATACGTTTCTAACAAATCACATTGATTGAACCTTACCTACATTACAATAATATTACTTATATTAATCACATTAATTATTTGGAATAATCACAGGCAACTAATTTAACCTACGTTTAGGTACCTATGGAATAATTATAAATTTAAATAATTTTATACAGTATGTTAACTAACAAAGGGCGTTCCCGTTAATCCGCAATAGTATAGCATCCATACATGCTAAAAAAAATATTACCATTCGAAAATGTTTTTATATTAAAATATTCACTAAAAATGTTAAATTGATACGTAAAAGAAACACTCTGTACACGCGTCCTTGAAGGACGGCAACGTCGCAATTTATTTATGAATGACGGGCCGCGTGTGCGGCGATCTTTTACGTATCAATTTAACATTTTTAGTGAATATTTTAATTAAAAAAAAAAAACATTTTATTTTCGAATGGTAATATTTTTTTTAGCATGTATGGGTGCTATACTATTGCGGGTTAACGGGAACGCCCTCAGTTAGTTAACATACTGTATATTATATTATTATAAATTTGGTTTTTAATATTAATAGTGACCGGAATATTACACAAAACCATTGCGTCTGTTCCATTTAAATCAAAGGTTATAAATATTTTGTAATTTATAGCTTGAAATGACAGTCCATCGCAATCATTTTTACAAATTTGAGAAGTAGTTTCGATAGCAAGTGACTCTTCTAATGCAAAAATGCCAAACAGGTCGATTACGTTAATATTCAAAGGTATAAAAGGTCTTATCATTTTTACACAATATTGGCATTCTTCTTTTGTGCAAGCTTTTTTAAACTGAGCACTGTAAAATAAGTTGGCAAACATTTGTTCAAACAAATTAGCAACATTGCTTTCACAATCTGTTATTTTCTTTACATGCGATGGCCGGTCAAAATATTCGTGACAAATGTAATTTCTCATTTCATATACCGTGACTTTGTCAACAAGAAAAAAAAAAACAAATTGTAAAAAAAGAATGTTTATTTCAATGTAGTCACATAATTTCATTAATATAGGTATAGAATATATGTATGTGTGTGTGTATGTGTGTAATTTATGGAACCATGGTCACCCCAACAGTTGTATGTTAGGACATTTTTGATCCCATTTAACTTTTAAAATACTAATACACCATAATCGCAATTTATTTGGAACGAATGTACTCCTATACATAATTCAGGAAGTCGAATTTTGTAAACAAATATGTCATATTTAAAAAGATATAGGCAACTATAGAGGGCCGTGCTGAATAAACTAAAATTGATTTATTTTTTTAATTTAGCAAGTTGTATGAGAAACCAATGCGGTACATATGTTACTTGCCAAACATGAATTACTTTTTAATAGTTTTTGGCTAAGGTTGTTTTGTCTTTTTTAGATATTTTCTTATTTCTATTTTTTCAGCACGGCCCCCTATCCACATCTATATATTATTTGTTATTACGAATTCACAATATCTGTTACGGTACATAGAACGTGTTAATAAAGTACATTCCTTGAGTTTATGAAACTTTTTAATACGCTATATATTTTTCAAGTTACACGGGGGCCGTGCTGAAAACGTTTGGCTGGCACGGCCCCCTTTTTTTGCATATTTCTTCAAAAGTACAGAGGTACATTGAAAAAGAAACCGGTACATATACTCCTAGAGGCGAGTACATTGCATTGGTGCACACCTAAATCGCAAATTATGGGGGGCCGTGCGGGGCAAACGTACATTCCTTAAGACACTTCATCTCTCCTGATATACTTTCTCAAGAAACTGTATGTGACATTCCTTCTGTCATAACAAACAACAATAGCTGATGTGCATCGTGATGCTGAGGAAATATCTGAACCATCAAAAATTACTTTAAAAAAAATTGGTTGTCTGTAAAGTCGGTTTACGGACGATAATTTTACGTGATAACGTCATAAGAAAACATTGATGAAAACAATGGAGTGGAAGAGAGATAGATGCGTCACAAACCGAACGCTTAGGCCGATCGTGCGTCTCTATCGCTTGTTCCGCGCTCTCGCTTGCACGCTCGGCTCAGGCGGAACGTGACAATGAGTCATGCTTTTTCGTGCATACAGCCGGCGTTCATCGATTTATAAGACGTTATCAGATCAAAAACTTTCTAGTCTTTTCAATAAATAAATCAGAAGATTTGGTGATTTTGTGTCAATTTCTTAGTTTGATTAATAAACATTATTATTAAAATTATTTTTTTTGTTTTACTTACCTTAATATAATATCTCAAGATATACATTAATGAAACTGCTGCACTTATAGCCCGTGGCGATATTATAGCTGAATATTTTGTCTTCAAAACTTCTGCCTGTTTCTAAAAAGCGGAGAGTGACTAGGAAATTGAGAAACTAGGCAAGTCACCGTAGACACAAAAATCATATTTGGTCGCAATAAATTGCACTGTACTGATTATTTGGGATGAATAGATACCAATAGTGTAAAACCAAGTTGGCAGTTTCGAAAGACCTGGTGGTCGCGCGGTGCACTATAAATGCGGGTGTTTTCTTTTTTGTTTGAAAAATGCGGGAAATTACTTAAGCGAGAAATCATAAGGATCCTCACCTTATGATAATCACTTCAGGGTTCGGAGTACATACAAGGAGTTGAAGGAATGTCCGCCGTTTTGAAACAACCAAAGAAGAAATTGAGAGGCCACTAACCTGGTCTCCTGTGACTATCTTCTGCGCTAACTTGGGTTGTTCCACGGATCCGGGATATGTGAACGGGCGCGCGTCCGAAGTGATTGCGTTTAATTTTGGCGAGTTTCACGAACTCCAGCTAAAGGGTCGACCCGTTTAGCGAGTAATTTAGCGTGCGGCGTGTTTTACTGATGACTTTGGTGAGTCTCGCGTACTCAAGCCGAAAGTTGACGAGTTGCTTATTGGCAAGCAATAAGTAATTAGCGGTAATGAAGACTATATGTAGACTGACGTTTTTTGCGCGCGCGCCGACCTTTATATAAACTAACGGCGCGCTAGATTCTTCTTAGTAGTGACATCTCTCTTCGAACCATGACAGTATCTAACAAAACGGCGCGAACACCTTGTGCTCGAAAAACCTCATTTTCAGACTTCTTTCAATTTTTGACTTCTGCATCCTACGTAATATTTCACCCTACAAAGTAATTAAAATTTATTTAACTGAAATGATGATTGATTTATCTTAGACGCCTATACTTAGAAGCTTGCTATCGCTGTGGGGTATTTACGCACAGACCTACATATTATAGGTCGAGGATATGCTACGGCAGCGACTTTACCTACTGACCGACGGATATTTAAGCGCAAGGAAATTTTGGCGTCTGCTTATTTCAATAAGCATTTGGATATATTCAATTATGTTATAAGGTTGAAAGTGAAATGATTTATACGAAGTAAGTATTTTTACAATCGGAGAGATGAGAAAGGGACAAATCCCCTTAATTGTGTGAGCTGCGGCCATAGAAAATTTCTATGGCTGCGTACAACAATGACAAAATCCTAAGCACGAAGCTAAGCTCCTCCCTGTGTAGCGTCGGCCTTAGCAGCTTAGTCTAAGGCTTAGTAGTCACCAGCGCTTGAGATTTATCATCATAGACTGTAGATAATCCGCCGTCAGAAAAATCTAAATTATCAACCTGGCCATAACAGGCCATAACCAAAACTGATCATCTGGGTCATCTGTCACATGACATTTGTAACGTTTTCCTTTTCATACCCATTCCTACTATTCCTATAAGTCTTACCATTGGAACATAATTAATATCTTAACATGAGTGCATAGTTTTCAAGGGTACTTAATTGATACCCAGCTACAGAAAAAACAGAAATGATGAACTTATGTTAATTTATTAAAAAATCACAACATGACAGGTACGGTAAAAGAATATTCCACTTAAGTACATGTTATTGGAATTGATCTTCATAGATTTGGTAGTTATGTAGCTATTCATTATCCACAGCCCGACATCACCCACTGCTGGTACTTGATACTTAGGTTCCTATATAATATATTTTGGTCCAAAATAATAACCGTAGGAAAAGTTTATCCCAGGGGTGTGTGTTTTGAGAGGCGTCACGGCGTTCTCACCTACCGCCTGACGCAGGTCCTCACCGGACACGGATGTTTCGGGAGGTTCCTGCACATCATCAGGCGGGAGGAGACGCCCGGGTGTCACCATTGCGAGTATCGCCCAGAGGACACGGTGGAGCATACGGTGGAGGTCTGCCTCGCTTGGGCGGAGCACCGCCGTGTCCTTGTAGAGGCGATCGGCAGCGGCGGCGACCTCTCGCGTCCGGCCCTGGTTCAAGCCATGGGCCGGGGCGAGAGGGAGTGGGAGGCAGTCACCTCCTTCTGCGAAGCAGTCATGCTAGCGAAGGAGGTGGCGGGACGGCTCAGAGAGAGAGCCTCACGCCTCAGCCGCCGCGGGAGACGCTACGGGCGTCGGGAGCCGCATGACGACTCCCGGCCACCGTAGGCACGGGCCTGCGGACGGAGAGTAATGGGTAGCTCTCCGCCCGATCAGGACCAGGCCCGTGCCGGACGGCGCGTATGTGTTCCACGCGCGCCTCAAAGAGATATCAGCATAAAGGAAGGGGCCCGCCAGGGCCGAAGCCTGCCGGGGTAGCGGGATCGTTCGAAAGGGTTACCGCTGCCCCGGAACATAAAGGGCTAAGGAAGGAACACGGGTGGGTTTTAGTCAGTAAGAGTCTGACACTCCCTTCCGCTCCACCCAGAGCGGGAGGAGTCATTAGATGATTTCCCATCCAAAACAAAAAAAAAAGGGGTGTGTGTTGGGTCTATTTAAATTATTTGAACGCACGTTTAACAGTAAAACTGTATAATTGTAAAACAGCATAAACAACAAACAGGAAAAATGGTTAAATATAAAAAAATCAATCAAAACTATTCGCGAGCAGGTCGCGAGCGTGGCGTAATAGACTCGCGTTCCTTCGTTCAATATCGGTTAGCGCGGGAGCGCGGACGAGGGTGTATGCTCCCCGTTCCCGCGCATAAGGGCACGTTCACACACATTCGATAAAGGCCGTGTTACATAACTTATAATATAACAAAACTCGTCAAGCTGAACTTTTAGCCTACCTAATAGTTGTACGTATCAAATTATCGGTACACCCACCCACCGGAATTTATGGGGTAACCGTGACATATTTGTGTGGGTCAGAATGACGGGTGTATTGTTGCAGAAATGAATAGGTATGTTGATTCCATTTTCGTCAAAGAAATTCAAGTAATAGTACCTATTATTGTGCTGTACTACAACCTCTAGCAAGCATAGATACAATGATTATTGTGATGTCACCACTAATTCCACGCATTATTTCTGTTACCAGCTATCCAAGGACCTTTTGAGCCATAGCTCCACTGGAGACTTGCACTTCTTTACTGATAGAACTGTTTACGATGCCGACGTGACAATAACTTGGTAAGGTCAAGCTCAACTTCAATGTATCTACTGTTTGATATCCAAAGACAGTTTATCAAGAATTGTCAATGTTTATAAATAATACTTAAAGTGAGGGAAACTAATTGTTTATCAAATTAATTACCAGCTTATTTGGTCCGTACATTCGAACCACAATTGTATGAATTGGCTATAACACGTATAATTGTATACACGCTGTAATTGATGTAGCGTGGTATAATACCCGAACATTTAAAGCGTGGCTCTAATATCGATCTAATATGAATTACACGATTTTTTTTAAATGATACTATAATTTTCTGGTGATCATTAAAATTATAATATCATTAACATTTTTAATTAGTTACACCACAACTGACCCAGAATTAATCTAATAAAACCGATACTATTACGGTTTTACATTATTTTTTACGATTGAAATGTGACTTTTTAAAACCGGTAGCGTGTTTAAAGATTGTAATTTTGGCTAACACACTCGGTAAAACTATAATGGGTTTTGAAGTGTATGCCGATAATATCATGGCTATTTTTTTTAGTCATCTCTTTTAATAAAACCAGATAAAATAGGTGTCATTTGTTATTAAAAAACGCAAAGAAACGTTTTTATGATTTGGCAGTATGAAGTACACAATTCGAATGACACATGTTAAAAATAAAAAATAAACTTTTAAAAAGTTTCGGTGCGGGAATTAGCTATTCACTTTTTCAATTTAGCAACATTTTTTAACAATGAAAATACTGTTATATTATACTTTATGCTTGTTTCATTTTTTCTCAATCGAAGTGAAAAGCAGAGTGTATAAACTCAGGCATAAACGAGCCATTTTACCCCTCGACTTAACTATCCACCCTGGCCTGCGGCTCGGGTGAATAAAAACATCTCGGGGTAAAATGGCTTCTTTTATGCACTATTTGTACAATCTACTATTAAATTGTTAATTAAATAAAAAGATTAGGGGTTAGCCGTAGACGTCATTCAACCAATATTGTATTGTATATTGTATTTCATACATACGTCGAGGTAAATCCATTCAAATAAAAATCGTCAAAATCGGTCTACTCGTAAAATGCATGGTCAAACTTAAAAAATAAAATACGCTTCGACTTGAGAATCTTCTTTTTTTATTCATCGATTACGTTTTGAATGGTCTCCTATCGGTTTCAGTGGAATTTGAACTTAGTCATGCATGTCATTGTTAATCGTAACAGAAAAAAAGGAAAAGTTATTACATTATAAGTATTATCTGTACTTACTGGTTTTTTCTATGGTACACACGGCTACATAACCAGTATTTAAGCTGACTTCTGATTCTACGAAAAAAGTATACAATACGAGGTCAACTCAAACTGGAAATGTATAGCTTGATGTGTACAAAAGCGCCCACGAAGGGTCAAATCCGTACCGGGTTTTATTATCTGAGTTAACATTATTGTCTTTTTGTATGTTTTTTTTTTTTCACAAAACGTTATTATGTTGTAGTCTACATTAGTTTTGGTTTACTTTAAACCTGAAAAGGGATCATTATGCATTATGATGATTGTTCGTTCGTAATGATCACAATTATGATCAAATTTTTAAAAGGGACCAAACCAGAAATCGCGCAAAATATAAAACGCTACTCAGCGGATGGGTCCGAATGACCACTGTTCAGGTTTAGAATATCATAAACCATTGTTGTACACTATAGTACGTGGTCACCTTAATGATCGCTAATAAGACAAATAACTTGATTTGTCTTATAAGCCTATTCAGATATAAGTGACATCGCTGTCGCGCTCGGTAGAGGTACTGGTCTAAAGTGTCTAACCAGTGTAACCAGAAGGCGAATCAGTATCGCTGCAGAGCGCGAAATCGCGTAGCGATTCGGTAACGCGAATAAGCCTTTAGGGCTTTTGTCTTTAGGGCAGACAAGCTACTTTTAGCATCGGCGAATTAGCCGCTTTTTAGAAGCTAAATGCAGCGACCAAACATTCCACGCCGCACACTTAAAAACGCCAAACGCGGCGATTGATTCGCTTTTTGGAAGCTCGACACAGCGGCTGAACGCTACACTCCGCACGCATTCGGATGCCGGTCGCATCGATTTGGCATTTGCGGAACACGACTCAGTGTTGCACTAGATTTTGACGAAGCGTTTAGTGGCTGCGATGTTAGCGCGTCACATACCTTCCTCCTTTTAATATATCAATGGTATGGGGTATGTTTTAAAAGCAATGTAATTAAACGAAGACCATTCGGATGAACCAGTATATATTTTTTTATATTGCTACCGACCTACACAGGTCGGTAGCTACAGTTTTAAAAGAATAAAAAAATAATCACCTTGAAAAGAGATGGCAAAAAAACCCAGAATCGCTTTACAGGAAGAGCGTAGGCAACGTCGATATTATTTACGCCAAAACTTTAGGTTGGCGACTATTCCCGACGTTGAGTTCATAGGGAACTATATGCTCACTTGGGAATTATTCGAGGACTTATGTGCGGATTTAATACCTCTTTTGCCTCAACATGGCCTCAACACATACGCCGAAGTGGTGTTGTTGGTGTTGTCCAAGAATGAATGTAAGGACATATTAAAGTATCTGCAACTTATTACTTATTGAGCTGTATTACCAATCCGCCACTCATTTACTATAGTTTTTATGTACTTTTAGATCCTCAGCCTTTGCCACTGCTCGACGGACTTAGTGCAACTTCCCATTGAGTTAAGGGAATTGCATAGGTTTTCCCACAGCCGTTTTGGGCGAACTCTCCCGTCGGCACCCCTCAATAATCCGCGAGCCAGTTCTCACCCATAAAATCGAGAAGGGTCTCAATTTGCCCGTGAGTTGCTGCAGCGGTTAGGGACATTTTACACAATTAACCATGGAATGGAAAGCTAATTATTAGGATACAGAAAACTTCCCGGCTAACAATGTTTATGAAGTTTTTTAAAGTCACTTCTTTAAAATGGGCTTTTTAACATACAATGAGTAAAACACTGTGTACAAAATATAAAAATGGCTTTGCGACTGAGAGTCGCGGAGGATCGCCTTTGTACGTCCGTATTATCCGTTCGCGATCGGGGTTCTCTCTCTCTGTCGCGGCGCATGCGGTATGGCACTGCCCGATATATTACTTTACTCTATGGGCACTTCGTAGCATCAACATCGTACCTACTATAGCCATAGAAAAACCCGTGCTATACTTTGACATTTCATTTGAAAATTTCCTTCAAAATGTAAACAAGCAAAGGTATCAACAGGATGATGCCGGTTTCCGGACAAAAATGGCCAAAATAATCTATATATCTATACTTATAATAAATCTGTAGAGAGGTCAATTCTGTACATGAAATATATTTCCAAAATAACTATCAGCGGGTGATTAGTGATCGATACTGACGCCAAAAATGCAATCAGTAAAATTTTTGTCTGTCTGTCTGTCTGTATGTTCTTTATAGAAACAAAAACCACTCGACGGATTTCAACGAAACTTGGTACAATTGTTCTTCATACTCCTGGGCAGGTTATAGTATACTTTTCATCACGCTACGATTAATAGGAGCAGAGCAGTGAAGGGAAATGTTGGGAAAACAGGAGAACTTACTCCATTTTTGAAGCTTCCGTCGCGTGTGCAGCCTTAATGGTTAAAGCTACACAGAAATTATGTATGACGGAAATGTTCTCCTTAAAATTATATAAAAAATATTCCACGACAGCAAATGTCTATCTTTTATGGTTGACTCACAATAATACGTGTAACTCCCGATAGCTTAGCAGTTCGGAGCTTTCTGATTATATTTGTCTACTCTTACGTTTATAACACTCTCACTTATCCCTAATTAAAAAATGTTAACATTATTACCTATTTAATAAAAAAAAAAACATAGAAATCGGTACAGAAACACCAAAGTTATACATGAAATACGCTAATAAGCCATCGCGCGTGAATACTGAATCATGCTATAAGGATTATTTTTGTGTAACGGTCGCCGCGCTCGACGCGGCTCGCGGCGGGAGGTATAAAAGGGCGGGGGATCCAAACGCGAACTTCACACCGTCCAGCAGTTCATAAAGCGCCTCGCCAAGCGTTTCTTCGACTCTGCTATAAAGCACCCCAATTGCCCTGATTGCGGCGGCCTCCCGATATGCTCCCTCCCGCATAAGTAGGATTCGCCGACCAAGGCATACCCTCACCATCCCCGACGACGCCACTACCTCTTACAGGAGAGCAGGAAAGCCACCAGCACCATTAAGAGACACAAAAACACGACCCGACAACCGTCCTTCCGTCCTCGCCGTCGAGGACGCCCGTCGCGACGCCCCGTAAATTCTCCTCCCCGACCCTTGCTCGAGCCCCTAAATAATTCCGATCCAGCCTGTCCCTTGCTGCCCCCCCCCCAGCGACGCCCTAAGCCGAGGTCCGTACCCCACAGGGGGTGCCCTTAGCGTGTAGTCGCTTAGTTTTTAAGTTTTTTTTAAGCCCTGGCTGGAGGCCTTAATTTTGAGGCATCCACAGGCAAGCCCGGTTAAGCAGACGACAACCTCATAGGTTGAACTGCGAGATGCCATTCCCAAAAAAAAAAAAAACGCGAACTAACGAACTTCATACAATATTTGGCTGTTGATGCGAGTAGACGTTCCGAGCATTCGACCTTATTGACAGACAATATTGTTTTATTATAATTAATTTAGTTTATTTAGTTTTCTTTTGTTGTTATTTTATAAAATAGGTATTAGTTATTTTGGTAGTGTATTATATTCGTTCAAATTACAAATTATTAATAGTTTACATTTTATTTCTTTTTAGGTGAAGTAGTAATTTCGTTGTATAGGTACTTAAGCCTCATGTGAACGTGATCTAAACAATATTACCAATACATTAACTTAATAACACACAAGGAATTACACACTGACGGAGTTGCGGGCACAGCTATCTATATCAGTGGCGAAGGGTGAATTTATGACAGAGGTAGGCCGGAGCAAAAAAAAAAAAAATACCAAAAGAAAACTACAATGATGAATTGACTTTAGAGTGGTTATGTTCTGAATTTTCGAAGGGAAGCCGGCGGGAATCGAGTTGTATGGTACCTTCGCCACTGATCTATATCTATATATATAAAACTCTTCCGTTACTGAGTGACTGAGAGACAACGCACAGCCGAAACTACTGGCAGTAGAGAGCTGAAATTTAGCATGTGTGTTTGTTGGGAGGATTAGGCTACCACTAAGAGAGGATTTTTGGAAATTCCCTCCCAACGGGGAGAAAAGGGGGATAAATTGTTTTTTTCCGGAAGTCATTCCACGCGGACGAAGTCGCAGGCAAAAGCTAGTTCATAATAAAAGTATACCTACTTTAAAAAATGTGGTCATTTTCTAACGACAAAAGTATTAATTTTTGTTTAATAAGCTAGAAAACTACAAAATAAGTAAATCGGTAATCGACCGGTAAAATAGCGCAACTCTATCGCCATGCGTCCTTCGTTCACGAATATTGTCTATGATTCCGTTTGAAACTGATGAATCCGAAATCGTTAGGGAGTAGGGTTCAGTCCGACGTATCGGACTACTGTCGGACGGGCCGGTTACTTCGTTGACGGACTTAGGGAGTAGACCCCCTGGACCGGGTCGGCTGTAGTGTTGTCGATTGACAGTCGACTATCGATAGTTTGCCGATTTGCAATGGCAGTGTTTACAAATGATAAATTTCAAAATGATTTCTTTCTTTATTCTTTTAAAGCTGTAGCAGTAACAGGTCGGTAGCAATATAAAAAATAAACTGGTCTAACCGAATGGTCTTCGTTTAATTATATTGCTGTTAATATTCAACAAATTAATATTTTTGGCTGTAATTACGGGTAAGTAATTACAGCCAGTACTACGATTTCCTTAACTTCCCTTGGGAGACGCACAATACTCTCCTGGCTCGGTGGCCGCATGGCTCCGATATGTCCGGATTGATCGGTGGTTAGCCGGAACTATGGACCCTGGAAATAACGTCCAGCGTGTCACAAGATGGCCTGTAGTCATCTCCGCTGATTGTGACACTAAAGCATAAGCAAAGCGAGATGTATTGGTGCGCTAATGAAGGTGGTGTGTGGCTGTCATACTCAGTACGGAGTTTACAAAATGGAAGTGACAAGCACGACATGACTTGCACATTCTCAAGGTATGGAAAATACATATCACAATGCTCAGAGCTGAAGGTAAATAGGTTGCATGACAATTAATATGCAGAAGGTATAGTAAGCTAAAACAATAAGAAAGAGGTTAGAGCAAATGGGCCCAAGCCTAGGGTCTGATTTTTCCAACGCCAGATAACTTTATCGGAGAAATAATTTTGAATTTTTGACAGTTCTTCCAAATAATGTCAGACGTCAATTTTATTCAATGAATAAAACATGTGGGTCGTTAAAATAAATAATAATAATTGCAGTAATAAAACGTGTAGCTCCATCAAAATCTAGTGCAACACTAGTCGTGTTCCGCAGATGCCAAATCGCTGCGGCCGGCATCGGAATGTGTGCGGAGTGTAGCGTTCAGCCGCTGTGTCGAGCTTCCGAAAAGCGACTGAATAGCCGCGTTTGTGCGGTGTGGAATGCTTGGTCGCTGCATTTAGCTTCTAAAAGCGGCTAAATCGCCGAACGCCGATGCAAAAAGTAGCGTGTGTGCTGAGGCACTAAGGAAAAGCTTTTTATCACTTTTATATTTGTTTGACTTCAATGACAAATACACAGAAACAGTTTAAGGGTGCATTCCGAGTTGAGCTGTAATCGTTTTGAGCGTGCTTAAACCCGTACAGAATTAGCGTGAACGCGATAACGATGCTAACCGTGAATCGTTCGTAGGTGGTCGTCGCCCTAAAATAATATCACTGCGAGCGCTGTCAAAAATGACAGTTTGCTGTTTTCTAAATCGGAACGCATGTGAGTGCTGTGAGCGATTATGGCTAATTCGGAATGCGGCCTAAGTTAGACTTGCAATGTGAGAATTTATTGTTGTTGTCATCAGCATTGAGAACGGGTGCGCTCATAAATTAAGTACATAATTTTGAATTTAAGAATGAATAATATGAAATATGAATTAAAAAAATTAACAAAACAATTTTGCATTTTATAAATAAGTACTAAATATTTATACAAAATATTTCAAATAAGATAGGAAATACATTTTGAAAAAAAGTATTTCAAATGCAAAATAAAAATTGGTATTTTGCATTTGCATTTTATATATTATATGTATTTCAAATAATTCACATCTCTGGCTTTGATCCTTAGAAACGGTTTGAATTGAAATCGCGTCGCCTCTTACTCCCCAAGTAACACCGAAGCGCTGTATATCAGCTGAATTACTGTTCACCATAGAATCTTAAGCTGAACAAGCCTGCTGAATAAGAGCGTTAGCAGCGTTGTTTCAGCTGATATAACTCTGATTTGGGCACAAATTAAACAGCTGTTAGCTGAACAAGTGTAACTATTGCATTATATTAACATTAGTTAAGTATTAATAAGGGTAACACTCACTCCAAGAGCTGAACATTGGCTGATTATTAGAGTGGGTGTTACCTACTATGCAGAACAAAGGCTGAATATTACATGTGGAGTTACCTATTTTTCAGCACAAACTACACACGGGATCTTTTTTTATTAAAGCTTCAGCTACACAAGTGGCCAAATTGTGAATAATATAATTTTGTCTGGTGTTGTGCGGCCGAACCATTTTGTGACAACTTAATTAAAATATTTATAGTGTTCGGTAAGTAAAACTTTCATTTTTCTTACACATGCGTAAAATTTGATTGGGAAAGCAAGTTTATTGTCAAATACCGTATGAATATTAGCGAAAATTTTCACGCGCTCCCAAAATATGACTATTTACTTGAAATTTATAGAATAAAATAGGTTGATGATTTACAGAAAAAGGTAGAAATCTCTTTATATATGACATGTAATTTGACAATAAGCTGTTTACTAATAAATAAGTAGGTATCCTTTTCAAATCTAGTTGTTTTTTTCGTGGAATAAAAAAAAAATAATTTATTAATATTATTTAACATATAGGTTAGAACCAGAAAAATGGCGGACAACCAATGTGCACCGCATTCTTCACAAATAAATGCTATGGGCTCTATTAGAATTCACTCGTGGTACATAAATCAGTCATAAGCTGACACGAGTAGTTCTTGTATCAAACGCTTAATAGTAACGCTTAATAGTAGGTAACATGTACGCAAATATTGTACTCAATGAACCGTTAAACTGTCTGTAGGAATTGGCTTTTAGGGATCTGTGGAAACAGCCTATAATCCTCACATTTTACAAAATTCAACGTCTGCGTGTTTTTGAAGTTAATCTCTTCTTAATTAAAGTAAGACATTTAATTTGGTTACATGGTATGGCCTCGTACTAGCGCAGTGGCTGAAAAACTCTGGAGCGCCGAACAACCTCGTTTTGACTTCTACAGACATGTATCGAACGAAATCGAAAGTCAACGGTCGTCTGGAATGAATGAACCACCGCCGCGCCGCGCCGTGGCGTACACGCACAACCTCCTAATGGACCCGGATTTTGTTGCGGAGGAATCTAAATAATATATTATCTGTTATTACTTAATTTGTACAGCAATTTAAGATTACTTTAATTTCTTAGGAAAATAAATTTTAAAATATTTCTTAATTTAATCTGCGTTTTGTTTAATACCTTTGTTTAATGTAAGATCGATTATACAGGGTCAAATTATTATTTTTTTAATCATATTCACTACACTACTATACACGCTGTCACTGTCTGAACTTTCAGGAACTTCAGATCTATCTACACATTCATGTTCAGTGTCATTATTGCACCTGGATGCTGAACCACAATCTTCTAATATTTGCTGTATACTTGCAGAGCTTAATTGTCCGTCTAAATCTGTAGTACGTCCTTGTAAACCAACATTTTCGGATACGGAACCCTCCCGTTCTAAAATTTCATTCACTCTTGGACCGTTAAAACTTGTAGCTTGTTCAGGGTTCCCAGTCTCATCTGTATTGCTGTTTAAAATTCTCAAGTATTCCGCATTAGTTTTTCGGTGTATTCCGCCAGATCTTCGTTTAGATTTCCACATTTCTAAATAAAATACCACAATATCTAAATGATGGCGGTGCAGCGTTTAGCGTCTGTGTACGGGGCACTAACGATAGACTTTCAGGATCTTATTTAACACCATTAGTAGATTAATGGCCTATGCTAGTACAAGTATTCGGCTCCAACCATGTTCAAAGGTTACATGTGATCTAATTTATAGCAGTTTGCTGTAATTTAGCATTATATAAATTCACACATAGTGATCATGTGGCTTAGATAAGTGCTATTATAAGATTGCGAGTAACAAGCTGATTAACACTGTAAAAGTTCAACTATGTTCAGCAAGACGCATGATATCATTGTTAATTGAAGTCACAGAATAATTGATTGCACTTTAGCAGTTCACAGGTTCTGCCTCAAAATGCAAGCATTTTAAGGGTACGTTTGTGGCCTTTAATTCAGAATATAGTAATTTTTAGGTCCAAAAAAATGCTATATTGTAGGTAACAGTACTATTTATTGCTAAATGCTGATTAACACTGACTTATACTTCCATATTAACGCTCGCAACATTATAATGTAACTTCTGTGGTTGTTATTACAGTCAATAAACAGGCAAAAGCGTAATTTTCAGCACTTGGAGTTCGAGTGAATTCTAATAAGTCTTAATAAATGCTAAAGTTACCGATGTGGACCATATGTGACATCCAATAATTCAGTTTTGTGTTACTTGGGTCATGACCTGTGACAGTCGAAACTCGATGTGCCACTGCCGTGACAATGACCGTAAACGTATCTACTCCGCAATTATGTCGCTTTAATAACTTCAACCTTTTTAAACACACTCAAATAAAACTACTCTTTCAGCAACATTTTAACTCAGGAATCTAAAATGTGCAAAGAGCAATGAACTAAGTTCAAACATTGAAGTTTTGAGAATGCCTCAAACACAACCTAATAAAAAAGAAAAGGAAGGGTCGTCAAACACAACCAAATCAGCAAGAAAAGGAAGGGCATAAAAATAAAGTGAAAAGTTAGAAATAAGATAAAAACGTGAATGAATTGAACACAGACATTTTCATCAAAAGGAGATGTTGTAAGAAAATTTTCAGTTTAGTCCGACACTGCCTGTTCATAAATTCACAATGACAGACATCGAAAAAGAAGATAAGCGACTACAATATGATTTGCGCCAGTGTGATCCAGAAAAGTGTCAAAGCAACGAGATTAATGATAATATCAGTATAATGGTTCATAAGAAAAAGGTGAAAAACCGTAAAGTCGATTTAGTAAAATATGTTCAACAGCCAGCTATCGCTTTTCGGTTATCAAACTCTTGTAGAAATAAATCCCAAAAACAACTCGCTAAACACATCAGCATGACTGACATTTTTAAACGGACTAAACTATACAAGCAAAGTACTAGAAGCTCCGAAGCTATAAAAAAGAAATCGGTTTTCAACTCTAAATTAATAGTGAACCGAGTATCGGGATATTATTTAAACGACTACTTGAATTCGTTTAATTTTCCTACGCAGAAGAAATGGAAAGTTTATCGTTGTCAATTGAGTGCACCGGAGGATAGCTGCTGCTGTTCATGCAACTCAGATGCAATGTTTGAAGTAATGAAAGGCCTCTACGACTGCTATAAACAAAAAAATTGTGATAATTGTGATTGCATACTATGCAGCCACTTATTACGAGAAGAAAGGCACCTTGGAGAAGAGAAAAAGTCGTTAACTGGAATATCGTTGAAAGGAAAGACTCCATCAGAAAAAGAAAAAATTTTGAAAGCAATAAAAGGCCTGCCTCTTTCTGTAGCAAAAATTGCTTCAGAAAAAAAGATTAGTGATAAGGTACGCGCACCTGCAGAACAAGAAAAAATATTACAAGATGTACAATATAAATCAGAGAAAGCTCTCATTGCTAAAGTGAAGGCTACATCACGGGCCCCTTCTGTTACACCATCTGCAAAACTACGTAAAGCCAAAGCTGCAGGACTACTCACGCCATTGGAAGGAAAAACTCTCTCACAAAAAGAAAAAATTGTAAAAGGATTAGCAATGCAAGGACTTCCTTTGCCTGAAGGAAAAACTTCTTCAGAGATACAGCTAATTGACAAGGTTCGCGCTGACGTCAGTCTTCCTCCGGAACCTAAAACTCCATCTATGAAAGAGAAGTACGCCAAAGCTGCAAGTGACGGCTTACTGAAGCCCCTAGAAGGTAAATCAGCCAAGGAAAAAGAAAAAATCTTACAAAATCTGCAGGACAGGGGTATCCCCTTGCCTGAAGGACGAACGCCATCAGAGAAAGCTCTCATTGCTAAAGTGAAGGCTAGATCACGGGCCCCGTCTGTTACAACATCTAAGAAACTACGTAAAGCCAAAGCTGCAGGACAACTCACGCCATTAGAAGGAAAAACTCCCTCACAAAAAGAAAAAATTGTAAAAGGATTAGCCATGCAAGGACTTCCTTTGCCTGAAGGAAAAACTTCTTCAGAGATACAGATAATTGACAAGGTGCGCGCTGACCTCGGTCTTCCTCCGGAACCTAAAACTCCATCTATGAAAGAGAAATACGCCAAAGCTGCAAGTGACGGCTTACTGAAGCCCCTAGAAGGTAAATCAGCCAAGGAAAAAGAAAAAATGTTACAAAATCTGCAGGACAGGGGTATGCCCTTGCCTGAAGGACGAACGGCATCTGAGAAAGCTCTTATAGCTAAAGTGAAGGCTACAAAAACTGCAGGACTACTAACGCCATTAGAAGGAAAAACTCCCTCACAAAAAGAAAATATAGTAAAAGGATTAGCAATGCAAGGACTGCCTATTCCTGAAGGAAAAACTGCTTCGGAGAAAAAGCTCATTGACAAGGTACGCGCTGACCTTGGCCTTCCTGCGGAACCTAAAACACCTTCTATGAAAGAGAAGTACGCAAAAGCTGCAAATGAAGGATTGCTGCAGCCCCTAGAAGGTAAATCACCAAAAGAAAAAGAAAAAATTTTACAAGGTTTGCAAGACAAAGGTATACCATTACCTGAGGGAAGAACGCCATCAGAGAGAGCTCTCATTGCTAAAGTAAAGGCCGAAACCCAAAAATCAGCAATAACTCCATCTGCGAAACTACGTGAAGCAAAAGCTGCAGGACTGCTCACGCCATTAGAAGGAAAAACTCCCTCACAAAAAGAAAAAATTGTAAAAGGTATAGCAATGCGCGGAGGACTACCTTTGTCTGAAGGAAAAACTGCTTCGGAGAAAAAGCTAATTGACAAGGTGCGCGCTGACCTTGGTCTTCCTCCGGAACCCAAAACTCCATCTATGAAAGAGAAGTACACTAAAGCTGCAAGTGACGGCTTACTGAAGCCCCTGGAAGGTAAATCGCTAAAGGAAAAAGAACAAATCTTACAAAATTTGAAGGACAGAGGTATCCCATTGCCTGAAGGACGAACGGCATCTGAGAAAGCTCTTATAGCTAAAGTGCAAGCTAGATCACGGGCCCCGTCTCTAACACCATCTGCGAAACTACGTGAAGCAAAAGCTGCGGGACTGCTCACGCCATTAGAAGGAAAAACTCCCTCACAAAAAGAAAAAATTGTAAAAGGTATAGCAATGCGCGGAGGACTACCTTTGCCTGAAGGAAAAACTGCTTCGGAGAAAACTGCGAAACTACGTGAAACAAAAGCTGCAGGACTGCTCACGCCATTAGAAGGAAAAACTCCCTCACAAAAAGAAAAAATTGTAAAAGGTATAGCAATGCGCGGAGGACTACCTTTGCCTGAAGGAAAAACTGCTTCAGAGAAAAAGCTCATTGACAAGGTTCGCGCTGACATCGGTCTTCCTCCGGAACCTAAAACTCCATCCATGAAAGGGAAGTACGCTAAAGCTGCAAGTGACGGCTTACTGAAGCCCCTGGAAGGTAAATCACCAAAGGAAAAAGAACAAATCTTACAAAATTTGAAGGACAGAGGTATCCCATTGCCTGTAGGACGAACGGCATCTGAGAAAGCTCTTATAGCTAAAGTGCAAGCTAGATCACGGGCCCCGTCTCTAACACCATCTGCGAAACTACGTGAAGCAAAAGCTGCAGGACTACTCACGCCATTAGAAGGAAAAACTCCAGCACAAAAAGAAAAAATTGTAAAAGTATTAGCAATGCAAGGACTTCCTTTGCCTGAAGGAAAAACTTCTTCAGAGATACAGCTAATTGAAAAGGTGCGCGCTGACCTTGGTCTTCCTCCGGAACCCAAAACTCTATCTATGAAAGAGAAGTACGCCAAAGCTGCAAGTGACGGCTTACTGAAGCCCCTAGAAGGTAAATCAGCCAAGGAAAAAGAAAAAATCTTACAAAATCTGCAGGACAGGGGTATCCCCATGCCTGAAGGACGAACGGCATCTGAGAAAGCTCTTATAGCTAAAGTGCAAGCTCGATCACGGGCCCCGTCTCTAACACCATCTGCGAAACTACGTGAAGCAAAAGCTGCAGGACTGCTCACGCCATTAGAAGGAAAAACTCCCTCACAAAAAGAAAAAATTGTAAAAGGTATAGCAATGCGCGGAGGACTACCTTTGCCTGAAGGAAAAACTGCTTCGGAGAAAAAGCTCATTGACAAGGTTCGCGCTGACATCGGTCTTCCTCCGGAACCTAAAACTCCATCCATGAAAGAGAAGTACGCTAAAGCTGCAAGTGACGGCTTACTGAAGCCCATGGAAGGTAAATCACCAAAGGAAAAAGAACAAATCTTACAAAATTTGAAGGACAGAGGTATCCCATTGCCTGAAGGACGAACGGCATCTGAGAAAGCTCTTATAGCTAAAGTGCAAGCTAGATCACGGGCCCCGTCTCTAACACCATCTGCGAAACTACGTGAAGCAAAAGCTGCAGGACTACTCACGCCATTAGAAGGAAAAACTCCCTCACAAAAAGAAAAAATTGTAAAAGGTATAGCAATGCGCGGAGGACTACCTTTGCCTGAAGGAAAAACTGCTTCGGAGAAAAAGCTCATTGACAAGGTTCGCGCTGACATCGGTCTTCCTCCGGAACCTAAATCTCCATCCATGAAAGAGAAGTACGCTAAAGCTGCAAGTGACGGCTTACTGAAGCCCCTGGAAGGTAAATCACCAAAGGAAAAAGAACAAATCTTACAAAATTTGAAGGACAGGGGTATCCCATTGCCTGAAGGACGAACGGCATCTGAGAAAGCTCTTATAGCTAAAGTGCAAGCTAGATCACGGGCCCCGTCTCTAACACCATCTGCGAAACTACGTGAAGCAAAAGCTGCAGGACTGCTCACGCCATTAGAAGGAAAAACTCCCTCACAAAAAGAAAAAATTGTAAAAGGTATAGCAATGCGCGGAGGACTACCTTTGCCTGAAGGAAAAACTGCTTCAGAGAAAACTGCGAAACTACGTGAAACAAAAGCTGCAGGACTGCTCACGCCATTAGAAGGAAAAACTCCCTCACAAAAAGAAAAAATTGTAAAAGGTATAGCAATGCGCGGAGGACTACCTTTGCCTGAAGGAAAAACTGCTTCGGAGAAAAAGCTAATTGACAAGGTGCGCGCTGACCTTGGTCTTCCTCCGGAACCCAAAACTCCATCTATGAAAGAGAAGTACGCTAAAGCTGCAAGTGACGGCTTACTGAAGCCCCTGGAAGGTAAATCGCCAAAGGAAAAAGAACAAATCTTACAAAATTTTAAGGACAGAGGTATCCCATTGCCTGAAGGACGAACGGCATCTGAGAAAGCTCTTATAGCTAAAGTGCAAGCTAGATCACGGGCCCCGTCTCTAACACCATCTGCGAAACTACGTGAAGCAAAAGCTCCAGGACTACTCACGCCATTAGAAGGAAAAACTCCAGCACAAAAAGAAAAAATTGTAAAAGGATTAGCAATGCAAGGACTTCCTTTGCCTGAAGGAAAAACTTCTTCAGAGATACAGCTAATTGGCAAGGTGCGCGCTGACCTTGGTCTTCCTCCGGAACCCAAAACTCCATCTATGAAAGAGAAGTACGCCAAAGCTGCAAGTGACGGCTTACTGAAGCCCTTAGAAGGTAAATCGGCCAAGGAAAAAGAAAAATTATTACAAAATTTGCAAGACAGGGGTATCCCGTTGCCCGAAGGAAGAACTGCATCTGAAAAAGCTCTTATAGCTAATGTCAAGGCAAGCAAACCAGCAGTTTTATCAATTACTACAGAGAAATTAAAAAAGGCCAAAGCAGCTGGCATACTAACACCCCTCGAAAGAAAAACTCCAGAACAAAAACAAAAAATCCTACAAAGCCTCGCAGAATTAGGTCTGCCTTTACCAGAAGGAAAAACTGCTTCTGAAAAAGCTATGATTAAAGATTTTAAGGCGAAATTCGGAATCCCCGATAAAACTCCATCAGAAAAAATTAGAAAAGCAAAAAAAACTGGTCTTTTAACACCTTTAGAGGGTAAAACACTTTTACAGAAAGAAAAAATTCTTAGGGGTAGGGCAGCGGCAGGTTTGCCATTACCAGTAGGTAGAACAACATCTGAAAGAGCAATTGTACAAAAAATTAAAGAAGACACAGGTTACGTCTCGCCCACACCATCAGAGAGACGGAAACGGGCAAAAGATGCAGGTCTGTTAACTCCTTTAGAAGGTAAAACGCCTTCAGTTAAAGAAAAGATTCTTCGAGAGAGAGTGGCCGCGGGTGTTCCCATACCAGAAGGTACAACACCATCTGAAAAAGAAATTGTTAGAAAAGTCACTGCAGGTGAGCCGCCTGCAGTTGTGCAGCCTTCAGATAAAGAACAAATGTTGAAAAGACTTTATGAAGCTGGACAACCCTTACCCGAAGGAAAGACACCTACAGAAAAGGCACTAATTGCTAAAGTTAAAGCGGAAGCTAAAAGACCGTCAAAAGTCACCTCAGAAAAATTACTAAAAGCAAAAGAAGCCGGTTTGTTGACCCCATTGACAGGAAAATCTCCAAAAGAGAAAGATAGAATATTAAAAGGCTTAATAGAACAAGGCTTGCCACTACCTGAATCTCAAACAGCATCAGAGAAAAAGATAGCGGAAAAGGTTCGCAAAGAAATGGGTCTTCCACCTGAACCTAAAACATTATCAGAAAAAGAAAAGATGCGTAAAGCTGAAGCTGCTGGTATTATTACGCCTCTTGAAGGTAAAACACCATCTCAGAAGGAACGTATTGTGAGAGGCATGGTTGCAGCTGGAGTACCACTTCCTGAAGGAAGAACTGCTTCTGAAAAATCTGTGATTAAAAAAGTTAAAGCTGAAGAAAAGATATCGGCGAAAGCAGCTGCCGGTTTACTCACTCCCTTGACAGGAAAAACACCATCTCAGAAGGAGAAAATTGTAAGAGCTCGGGCCGAGGCTGGTTTACCGTTACCTGAAGGTAAAACTTCGTCGGAGAAAGCTTTGATACAGAAAGTTCGGACTGAATTAGGTATGCCTCCACCAGCAAAAACAATTTCAGAAAAGGAAGTAGTTCGCAAAGCCAAAGAAGAGGGACTGTTGACGCCCATTGCCGGAAAGTCGGCTAAAGAAACGGAGAGGATACTTAAAGGGCTGGCCGATGCAGGGTTGCCGTTACCCGAAGGTAAAACGGCTTCTAAAAAAGAAATAATAAAAAAAGTTAGAGCTGCATCTGAGCTGCCACCTGAGCCGACGGCTTCTGAAAAGAGAGGAAAAATAAAAACCAAATCGAAAAAAATTGGCATTTCAACATCAAAGCGAGCTAAGGCGATAGCCGGAATTAGCGAAAAATTGGAAGACATTATTAAAACAACAACTTGCGATCGTGGCTGTGGCTGTGATAAGAAGAAAATCAAATTTAAACACAGCTTCATCAAGATAAGAGTGACATCTCCGGATATCTCTTCTCTGTGCGATTGTCCGGACGAATGTCTTCCTGGCGTTAAAGCTGGAGCTTTCATTGACAACGAGGGTATAAAAGTTACCGTTGGGAGAGCTGATCGCGTAACTTCTTTTAGCAACCATATTTTAGAAACACATAAAAATATCATAACTCCCTTTCATAATAATATATTTGAGAAAAATTATTTTAAAAAGTCATATGATGCGTCCCTGAAAAATCCTTTTAATGACGATCAATCGAATTCTGATCTTGAATGTTCATTTACGGAAACCAGCGGTTCTTACAACAGCTATTCTAACATCGCGACAAATAAAATACAAAGTAAGAAACGTAATTATGTACATGAAAATGACACCTTAGAAATTTGCAACGACAAATCTGACTGGTTTGTTGATAGTTCTAGAAATATAAAACGACTGGAAGACATTTTTAGAAGCTCATCTTACACTTTACATGACTGTACCCACAGTTATGAGTCGATTCGAATTATAAAAAGCGAATCATCGCTATCCTTGAACACAGACTCAAGTGATAGTATAGATGTTACTAGCGTGATATTACAATCTGATAGCAGCTACTACGCATTGAGTTCTACTCATTATTTGTACAATCCGATATCCAACGGATATGTCAACGACAGCACAGTTGAAGAAACAGAGCAGTTTCCGAATAGAATTGATTACAGTGAGGATGAAGACAGTGGCGATGATAAAATGATGAGGTAAATGTAAAGATACAATTCCGAAAGCGACGGCAGACCACAGACGATAGCGGCAGTACCGTCAAACGCAATGATACACCGCAGCGACACTAATGCTTTCTAATGTTTCTATGAAAACGCTTCCATAGATGGTAAAGATGCTGCCTGCTACTGCAGTCGAGCTGTGACTGCAGGCGGTATACCAGTGCTGTCAGTGACTTTCACTAACAGAGTGACAAGACGTATTTTTGTTTGACAGTTGGTTTTCGCGATACTGAAGAAACGAAGTGCCGCTGCTGTCTAAGGGCCTATGCACACCACATTTTTTAAACGCGCCGGTGATGCGCGTTTGTAGCGATACAGACGCGATACGCACGCAAGTCAGACGCAGCCTGTAGACCTTTGCACACCTGTATAAATTCAAATACGCGTTTGAATCGATGCAGACGCGCGTGTGTAGCGATACAGACACGATGCAAACGCGCGTATGTATCGATACAAACGCGCTGGCATTTTGCGTTTTTAAGCAGAACCTCGTCAACAGTAGCAAGATGGCGTCGGTCGAGACAGCATTGATTGCATGCGCTTTGTTATTAATTTTTAATCCGGCAATCGTGAATTCCACAATATTGGCCGGTATTGAATTTCAGTTCTAAAGTTTTCTGCATCAAAAGGCTCCATTTTTTTGTTCCAAAGACATGCGGTGCACCAAATTGCTCGATTGCTACTAGCGTAGATTCATACTTCCCTCGTTGCGGGGGAAACCCCGCCCGTGCTGTCGACGCGCGTTTCAAAAACGCGCGTCGACAGCGCGCGTTTAAAAAATGTGGTGCACAGGCCCTAAGCTTCAATCAATCAATGCTACGGAATCAAAACTACAGTGACACTGTCACCTGCGATTTATTGTCAACCGCACCGCCCTTGCCGTCTCGGGTCTGCAGTCTACAAACCCCAAAATCAAAGTGAGCAATAAAGGTACAATAATAATATTATTATTGTACATTTATTATTTAGGTACTTTGATTTACGTAATACACAATATTACTTCATGGATAAAACGAAACATGGATTTCTAATTCATGTTGCGAAAAGCATTGTTAATTTTTATTTATGAAAGTTACATATCAGGGGCTATTTCGACAAGAATGTGTTGTTATATTTCTCATTTAATTGCATGGTAAAAGAAAGAAAAAAAAATTACTTCTTTCATACTATTACATTCCGTCAATGACGTGACATTATTAACCTCTCCATCGTGTCCTACTTTTATTATATTATTAGAAAAGGACACACTACAGTAATTAGTTTTCTCTTTCAATACCGACTTTTCCGTTCTTGTAAGTGTCCATCTAGACTGGGGGGCGGGGCGGGCGCGGGCGCGGGTGTGGGAACGCGCGCGGGCTGCCTGTCCGCACTGGAGCGCGGCTGCGTTCTGCGTGTTGTCGTGTTTTGTTTTTTTGTCAAAATATAATATGGATGATGAAGATTAATTTTTACTAGAAAAAAATGTTGAACTATTTTGAGAACCCCGGTCACTGCGCGGGCCACCCGCGCCCGCCCCGCGCCCGGCTTGCGCCCGCGTGGCGCACCCACTACGGCCACTTGTATGAACGAGCTATGGCATGAGTTGCCGAGTTGCCGGCGCGCTCCCCGCGCGCTGCCTGCTCCGAGCAGGCCGCGCCGCTCACCGCGCCCGCGTCCCCTCTATGGACACTCAAAGGAAGTTCATATGTTTGAAATCGCCGTGCTGCGCCCGCCCCGCGCCCGCTCTCCAGTCTGGGGCAAAACACTAAGTATTCCAGTTGTGCCATAGAGTTGTAGGTACATACTTATTCCATGATGAGAGTAGATAATCTTTTAACATAAGTTTTTAATTCCCAAATCATGCGTGTACTAAAGTCACAGTTTTCTATTAGTGAAAGCAACAACCAAGTGAGTGTGGCGCGCAACAGAGCACACGCAGGACACACAGACCATGGAGCAGATTGTGTCAGGAGAAAACGAAATGATTACTTTTCAAATTTGCTGTCTGAAACAAAACTGAGCGACAAACAGAACACAAAACTAAGTACAATAATAATTAAAAATGGTGAACCTATCGTGGTCATTCGCAATTTGGACAATGAGCGTGATATAACAACGGCGGTGGATCAACTTCTATCGAAGAATGAGTTTTCTGACGCGTCCTCAATATTTGTAGCAGTTCCAACGTCTGACGACAATGACTCGGATCTCTCGACAAATTGTTCTACTTTATCCATAGAGTTATCTAAACGTTATCCCAATTTGTATAACAGATAAAACCTAACATCGAAAAACCTGGTAAGCAATTTATCTTTAACCAAATTACTTCAATTCACTGCTCTTTTTTTTTGGATGGGAAATCATCTAATGACCCGTCCCGCTCTGGGTGGAGCGGAAGGGATTGTCAGACTCTTACTGCCTAAAACCCACCAGTGTTCCTTCCTTAGCCCTTTATGTTCCGGGGCAGCGGTAACCCTTTCGGACGACCCCACTACCCAATTCACTGCCCTTAAAGATAAATTATTTTTTCTCAAACATGCTTGGAAAGAGCATTATTTTGACAACCTTCTTCAAGATAAATCGAAATTGCTGTACTGGTCAAATACATGCGAGCAGCGGCCGGCAAAATTTGTATGAACATCCATATCTGTCGTGGTTTAGCGGCCAAATAAATTACATAGTAAACTCATATCTTTCGAGTAATTTAAAAATGGAACGATCGTTTTCTCCGAAACATGGCAACCAAGGAGGTAACTTATCAAAGGTTTTATTTAAAGGAGATGTTCTAGAAATGTATGGAGCCTGGGCTAGCATTATGTACACGAAATGTAAATATTGCTATACAATATAGTAACCGTTTTTTAATGTTAAATTTCTATAATTTGACTTCGTTTTAATGAACATTAAAAATAACTCGGTCAAGGAGAGCAACACAAAATAAATATGGTGGATCAGCAATATGCGAAATGTCATTATGACAATGACATTTGATTGATGTGTCTATGGGTGCGTTGCGAGTTGGGATGTAATCGATTTGAGCGTGCTTATTAAACCCGTACCGAATTAGCGTGAGTGCGATAATGATGTCCCGTGAATCGTCCTAGATGACGTCATGACATGCGCCATCTTGCGATAACGCACACCATGCCTTAAAATAATATCACCGTGAGCGCTGTCAAAAATGACGGTGTGTGTGCGTTTTATTTTTAAGTGCTTTTATCTTTAAACTAACGTGGCATTTTCGAAATTGTGCTTCTGGCTGACAGTCGCCACCTAACCAAAGAAGAAGAAGAAATGTCGTGTTTATACAAAGAAATACTGTAATATCCTTTTGACATTGAGTAAGCACTGCGAGGGCGTTCCATGGACTTATTATATTACCTGTAGGTAGGTAGGCTACAGGTAGCCCCTGTAGGTAATATAATAAGTCCATGGGGCGTTCACGAGCGTTCCGAATTGTTGACAGCCCTCCCTCAGCTGTCATAATCGTAATATCTAAATCGGAACGCATGTGAGATGATTTGAGTGCTGTGAGCGATTATAGCTAATTCGGGGTATTTTCTCGTGGTCCTACTATTTTGTCCTACCAGTAGGTCTACGAGGGTATGTTATTGCTGTTGGTCCTACTGAAGTTTTGAAACTAAAATGTACCTCCTGTATAATGAAATTGACTGGATAGGTGTGGGGCGTGTCTCAGTTTCAGTCTTCATACTGCCTTCTCTTTATATCTTAGAAAGCATTTTGTATGTTCGCAAAAACTTAGGACTTTTCAAAATAAGAAGCGATTTCCATAATAAGTATAAATACACGTAGTAAACATGAAATTGTGATACCTAACTAAAACAAGCTAGTCCTTTCTTATAAACAGTATCCGCTTTTATAACAAGTTGCCAATGCCAAAGTGCCCATGTTGGTATAAATGAAATATTTTTTTTCTCATTGATAATAATACAGATACAAATTACGATATTGCTTAAGTAACTGGTTTATTAACAAAAAAAAATATTTCATTAATATTTTAATAATGAAGTACTTGATAACATTCTAAAATCTCAATTAGAATTAATTCATGGTGTTAATAAAACAACCGGTAATTTTTTATTAGATAAATTATAAAGAAGTAATATGTCATCAACGATATTTTTAAAAAGAGGTATGTACTAAAAGTGATGTTGACTCACTAAGAAAGCAGGACTTATGAAGACTGAAACTGAGACACGTCCCACACCTATCCAGTCAATTTCATTATACAGGAGGTACATTTTAGTTTCTAAACTTCAGTAGGACCAACAGCAATAACATACCCTCGTAGACCTACTGGTAGGACAAAATAGTAGGACCACGAGAAAATACCCCTAATTCGGAATGCGGCCTATGTGATATCTGCGGAAAAACACAAAACACGAATTCCGAAAATACTTGGGATTCGGGTTAGTTATAACTAGCTGTGCCCGCGACTTCGTCCGCGTGGAATAGTGACTTTTCGGGCAGCATATTTTGAATTACATATACCGTCGTTTGGGTAGCTAAAAATTTACTTTACAGTAATGCTTCTCTGTATTACCTTAACAAATGTTCGCCGTGATTCTTTAAATTGACATAACTTTTTTATTTATGAACCGATTGACATGAAATAAACACTTAATATTAAGTGAAGCTTCCTACAATATATTAGTGAACCGCATCTAAATCGAATAAGCCGTTTCTGATATTAGCGTGCACAAACACACAGACAAACAGACAAACCGACAAACAGACAAAAAAAAATGTAATTACACTTTCGGGTTCGGCATCGATATAATAACAACCCCTGCTACTTTTTTTTAATATATTTCCATTGTACAGACACCACTTTTCTACAATTTTATTATATGTATAGATAATAAATAAAATAGGACTACAGGATATTCTACTCGATTGCAGCAGTACATCTTATATTAGGTACGGTACCTACGATTAGTTATATCGGTGTCAAGAGGAGCAAGAAACGAAGGCTTGAACGTTATGTTGTTTATCAAACTGTCCTGGTGTTTCATTCTTTAATGCCTACCTATCAATATACCCTGGACTTCAATAATTCATTGGAGAGTAGTGAGCTGTGCAGTACTTGACAACTGCAAGTTTGTTAGAGTAGTTCACTATTCCTCTTACACAGTATCAGCTGGGAAGAAACCAACTAGCGAAGCAACCCACTGTCCGTTTTCCTGAGACATAACTACAATAATAGCTGATTATTTATCATCCCAACTTGATCCTTCCCTTGCCAACAATACCTATGTATAATAAGTTCGTCTTGACCTATGTCGAGATTTTATACGGCCTGTGATTAAAAGAGGATCAAGTTGGAGTGGGGTTGCTTTTGAACTGTCGCAACTGCAGTAAACTGTTGTCGCAAAACAAAAACATTCACTAAAAACTCTAAAAACACATCCAATTGTGCATCCAATTCAAGTTATTTCAACACGCGACAACGACTCAAAGACAAAGTCAAACTGTCAAAGAAAGACGTCACGTCACAAAACTCATGTCATGTCAAACAGAACTGTCATTCATGGCTACCACAAAAATAGGGTTATCTTATGAAAAAACTTCCCAAATAATCATTTGTGTACGCCTGTACTTTTCTTCAAATTAATTTGTTTTTATTTTTATGAAAATCCCCTTTTTTTCCTATTTAAGTGGGTATTTTCTCGTGGTCCTACTATTTTGTCCTACCAGTAGGTCCACGAGGGTATGTTATTGCTGTTGGTCCTACTGAAGTTTAAAAACTAAAATGTACCTCCTGTATAAAGGAATTGACTGGATAGGTGTGGGGCGTGTCTCAGTTTCAGTCTTCATACTATGTAGTGTACATGGTGGTGGCCCATAATCAAACATCTCCTTTCGAACTGGCTTGCAAATAGAAACCCGCACCCTAATTGCGTAACACACTATTACTCTCAATTTGAATCATTTTGAAGTATATTGCTAATCCATTGCTCCATATGTTCGAAAAATATGTCTGCTCAGCAACGTAAATAACGCAATGGATGTTGTTGAAATGTCAAAATGAAACCCATTGCTACTGATAGTGTGTTATGCAATTAGTGAAAAAATAAAAACAAATGAGCACTTTAGCGCGGGAATAATTATTATTGTTCGTTGTTCGTCATTGATTTTGAAAAGTATAGATAACCAGCAGAAGATCAATGTCTAGTTGTGGCCAAGGCTTGTATAGTACTTTTCTCAAAAATGCGCGAAAATTAAAACTAAGTAGTACCTAGGCAAAACTTTTTTGTCAAATACAAGTATTTTTCAAAATCAATGACGAACAACGAACAAAAATAATTTTTCCCGCGTTAAAGTGTTAATTTGTTTTTTTTTTTCAATAAACAGTTTTCTATTTTGGGGAGGCCTATGTCCAACAGTGGACGTCTTTCGGCTGAAATGATGATGTAGAGTTTTCTATTTACAAGCCAGTTTGAAGTTTAAATAATACCTTTGATAAGTTACCTCCTTGGTTGCCATGTTTCGGAGTAAAAGATCGTTCCATTTTTAAATTACACGACACATATGATTTACTATGTAATTTATTTGGCCGCTAAACCACGACAGATATGGATTTTCATACAACTTTTGCCGGCCGCTGCTCGCATGTATTTGGCCAGTACAGCAATTTCGATTTATCTCGAAGAAGGTTGTCAAAATAATGCTCAAATTTTCAAGCATGTTTGAGAAAACTGTATTTGACAAAAAAGTTCGGCCTAGGTACAACTTAGTTTCAATTTCCGCGCATTATTTGAGAAAAGTACTATACAAGCCCTGACCACAACTTGCTAGCCGCTGCAGTAATGTACTATATTTTTGTAAGTAGGTTTGCATAAACACTTTCAACACGTCAATCATATTTTAGAAACTAGATGAGGTCGGCGTTTCCTATCTGACTAGTCTGAGAAGAACTTGCCCAGTGGCTCGTGGCTGAGCAAAAACAGCCACACAGGTCGATCGAATGTCGTCGATCCGTGGATAGGCGACCATCCATTACGTACCAAGACCCCGATCTGACCTTGAAGTGACGACTTAGGGCACTTTTAGGGTAACTTATTAGACTCTTATACGTTACGCCGAAACTCGAAATCCCGAATAACTTTATCCCGAATGAACGCGATCCCAAATAACATTATCCCGAATTAAAGCTATCCCGAATCACGCTATTCAGAATGAACGCTATCCCGAATCACTTTATCCCGAATGAAGGCTGTCCCGAAACACGTTATTTCGAATGAACGCTATCCCGAATCACGTTATTCGGAATGATCTCTATCCCGAAAAACGTGATCTACAACGAACGCTACCCCTAAAACGATATTTAACCCGTGAGGGTTGGCCATGAGTCGGCCATGGTAACGTATGCCCTGGAGGAAGGGTGACCTTCCTCCAGGGCATACGTTACCATGGCCGACTTAAGACTTCGAACTCGAGTCGGCCACGGCCGGAGCAAAGACAATCTCCACGGATGCAGCTTCATAAACGACTCACATCTCAAATGCGTTTGCAGCGTCACCCCAAAGACCTAGGTCTAGGCCTAGACTAGATTTACGATTTTTTCGTAGAAACACAGTTAGATTAAAGGGCGTGCCTGCTTAATGTGCATACACACGAGCGACAAGCATCGATGACAGAGGCAACTGCAACCGAACATTTGGACACTGTGCATTTATTTCTGAGGCCAATTAATTCCTATATAACCGATAATAATTTTATTATCCTTAATAATTATCCTTAATATTAACGTTATTTCGGACTCACGTTATTCGGGATAGCGTTCATTCGGACGTGATTCGGGATAAAGTGATTCGGCATACCGTTCATTCGGGATAGCGTGATTCGTGATAGCGTTCATTCGGGATAAAGTGATTCGGGATTTCCAGTTTCGGTCTAGCGTATAAGAGTCATAAACATATGTATGTGCATGTATTTAAGTTCGTCATAACTTAACTATGCATGTATTACTTAATACCTATTATAAAAAGGCAGAAGATTTCTGTGTGTATGTTTGTAAAATATTTCTGGAAACACTCATCCGATTACAAATAATGCATTACATTACAGACTCCCAGTGATGTGATTATAATTACAAATAATGCATTACATTACAGACTCCCAGTGATGTGATTATAATTTACTGATTGGAAGTTTAAATTGACAGATTTCTTTTAGAAGGAATTCATCTAGTACACGCGGCTTGAAAATATCTGCAAAAGGTATTGCATGGAAGTGACGCAAGAGCCTGTAGCGTCTAAGAAAGAGAAAAACGATATATTTTTATTAAACTAATTAATTTGTGTATGTCCTCCCTCGGATCTAGAATCCTTCCAGTACGACAGTTGCTGATGCAATATGAGTACCAAGTTTTGAGACAAAAATAAAAAATGCCGTAGACACAGGTTACTCCAATATGTTTGTAGAACATTTCCAGAACGAAACATTCCATGTTAGTAGTTTGACCAATTGTTATTATTTTTTATTCAAGATATTCAATTCAGTACCTCATTGGAAAAATTTCCCATCGTCTGTGTATTTTTTTAAACAGTTGTTTCCGAGAAATACTTTGATACAATAAAATAAAATTGAAATCAATTTTGCATTTATTCTTATCCTTAATGTCCAAACGTAAAGCATTGTCTCTCGTCTGTCTAGACGAGAGACAATGCTTTACGTTTGTAACGGACAGACGTCCGTTTTGCGCTTATAACATCAGAAGATGTTTGCCTGACCTGGCCAAAAACAATATTATTCGTATGTGTCCACGTGCATGCTGGAATCTGACCTACTTTGAATCTGACGTCAATTACCGCTTTCCTAAATATGCATGCGCGGACGCAATTATGTAAGTTAGGGTAGTCGCACATCTGGCGGAATATGCGTCTAGTATCTTCGACGCACAAGTGAATAATTCGTGTACATTGAAAACGCATGTCACAGATGAGAAAACGTATAAGCTCGCTGAAAACTGTGTTCGGTCCTTCTTCCTTCTTGTGCTATCTGACATACCTACTAGACCATGGAATTAGTATGTACTATCCTTACATTGAACAGGCATCTAAAAAGCTCTTTTGGCGCCTGAATGACATTGATAGGGGACCGTCGCGTCGTTGGAAAACATTTGTGAAAATGTGTCACAGAAATTAAGGTTAACTGTTTATTTCATGGGCTATCCTATAGTACTACTCTGTCAAAAAAGTACCGGTAGAAGAGAAGTTACCTTGGCTTATATCTCACTGAGACACCAAGGTGGCGCAACCATGGTCGCGCTGCCAGCAAAATATACAGAGCTTTATGGTGGGTATCTCACCAGGCATCCAATCGGATGAGCAACCAACCATTATAAAATGTTATACTAGTTATTGAATTTAACCGTGTTCTAGGTTGCCCCAGGCCCCTTACTGGTCGGGCTTTCAGGTCTTGAAATCTACGATACTGGTATTCTATCGGGATATAAGTGTTGACGATATTTTGTCCTAGAGATTAATTCTCCTTTATTCTTATTTTTTGGCAGTGCGACCACGGTTGCAACGCCACTCGTACCTTAGTGAGATTGGGCCCTTATGGGAAGTCGTATGTTGTAGGTACAGTATGTGGCTAGAAGGTCCGCACGTTCAAATCACGGAAGCATTGAATTGAAATTCAACCCTAACCAAAATCGGCACCGTATTCCAAGTCCATACTCAATATTGCCCATACCGTTTCTCTGAATCAATACGTAGCAGAGTTTGACCGAACATGTTTATATTTCCATATTCATTTAATTCATAATAATAATAAATCGTTTATTTGCGTAAATAAGGTACAGAAGGTTGACAATATAAATAAAATTGATCTCTTATTCTGCCTTTAATTTCGGCGTGCAAATATAAACATGGTATTAGAAATTAAATTAATTATTGATTAAAATCATGCACTCATTATACAGATTTCCATTTCATTAAAATTAAAATTGTAAAGTTGAATTAAAAAAAAAAAAAAAAGTCAATATAACAATAAAAACTAATAAAAAAAATAAAAAAATATTAATCACAAATGTCAAAAATCATGTCAATAATAATCCTGTCAATAATAATCCTATCAATAATAATCATGTCAAAACTTACAATTTGTAACCTAAAAACTCATGTACACTATAGAAACACTTTTCAATCAAAAACCTCGTCAAGCTACTTTTAAATCTAGAAAAAGGTAACGTTTTTATAGAATTTGGTATAGGGTTATTTCAGTTTAAATTACCATCATCATTTCAGCCGAAAGACGTCCACTGCTGGACAGGCCTCCCCCAAGCACCGCCATTTCGACCGGTTCAGTGCTTGTCGCATTCAGCGGATTCCTGCTGCCTTCACCAGGTCATCGGTCCAGTTGGAAGGCTAGCGGATCTGGCAGAAAGGTTCTGGAGTGGCGACTCCAGAACCTTCCCGACAGATCCGCTCTCTGTTCTACGAGCAATGTGCCCTGCCCACTGCAGCACTGCCTCTTATGTTTGTCAATTATTCGGGATTCGGTTACCTTGGTGAGAACCAAGGTGGCCGCAAATTAAAAATGAAGAGATCCGTAGGAGACTATGGATCTCTTCATTTCTAATTTGATCACGTAGAAAAACTCCAAGCTTAGCTCTCTCTATTGCCCTTTGCATGACTTTCAGCCTACTAATGAGGCCCATCGGCCCATTGTAAGCGGCCACGTTTCAGTGCCATAAGTGACATTACAATATAAAGATGCCATATGAACACATCACTAAAGAGTTTGGTTGGTATACCATAATTATAGTTATTTATTTATTTATGCTCCTAGACCAGAACCAATAACTCTGTCTCTGACCCGCTATTACATGACATGGTGTAACGTCGCCATTTTCAGTCTGTCAAAAAGTACTCTTTGCAGTACTTTTCAGTCTATCAAAAAGTACTCTGTGGCAGTACTCTGTGGTGACCCTTCACCACTTCTCTTCACAGAAAATACAAAAAGATTAACATTTTTGTAATCAAAATAAATACACGCCTCACATGATTCCATAATATTATAATATAGCGCAAAGGAATAATTTTAATATAAAATCACGTAATGCAAGGTACCGTAATCAATCTTCATTAATATAACAACTAAGTTACCAAAGCCGATCTTAGGACCACCACCTTTGAACACCACCGAATAACTTCACAAAGATAACTGGAAAACTGCAGAATCTTATCTGTTACCTACTACTTCTGTTCAAACATGACGAAACATTACATCACGCATATAATCCCCGAAGTGTTATCTATCTATACATATAATAAAATTGTAGAAAAGTCGTGTCTGTACAATGGAAATATATAAAAAAAAAGTAGCAGGGGTTGTTATTATATTGATGCCGAACCCGAAATTGTAATTACATTTTTTTTTGTCTGTTTGTCTGTTTGTCTGTTTATCTGTTTGTCTGTTTGTCGGTTTATCTGTTTGTCTGTGTGTTTGTGCACGCTAATATCAGAAACGGCTTATTCGATTTAGATGCGGTTTTCACTAATATATTATAGTAAGCTTCACTTAACAGTTAGTGTTTATTTCATGTCAATCGGTTCATAAATAAGAAAGTTATGTCAATTTAAAGAATCACGGCGAACATTTGTTAAGGTATTCTATCAGAATACGTACACGCCTCGCGCCTGCGCGTCCGTGGCTATATAAAGCGCGCTGAGAGCCGCGCCGCTGCCATCAACTCCGATCCAGAGATGTCAGCATAAAGGAAGGGGCCCGCCAGGGCCGAAGCCTGCCGGGGTAGCGGGATCGTCCGAAAGGGTTACCGCTGCCCCGGAACATAAAGGGCTAAGGAAGGAACACGGGTGGGTTTTAGTCAGTAAGAGTCTGACACTCCCTTCCGCTCCACCCAGAGCGGGAGGAGTCATTAGATGATTTCCCATCCAAAAAAAAAAAAAAAGCCTGTCCCTTGCTGCCCTCCCCCAGCGACGCCTTATGTTTTAAAATTAAAGTACTCTTACAGCGACAGTTTTATTGAGAAATCCACAAAGCGAACAGAGAAAGGAACTATTATTTGAACACACGGCAATCGAAACGTATACCAAGTGTTCAGAATGTATCAAACACCTGCTTATCAAATACAAGGACAAGAAAAACAACCCAATCGAAAAGACCGGCAATTTTATGAAACACAGTCTAATCAAAAGGCAATAGAATGGATTCAAACACAGTTTCATGAAAAACAATGGGAAGTGCGTGAAAAGAAAGAGGAAAGTACACAAAAAGCTAAAAGCGGTGCACCAACCGTATTCATATACCATTTGAATTACCCTCAACCTGACATACTGACCATGGTCGACCAAGTCCTAACAAAGAACGAGTTTTCTGATGACTCCTCCATCATGGTGGTAGTACCATCAGTCGACGATGACGCAGTAAACTCTTTATATGACCAAACTTCTGCTATTTGCATACAAATGAGCACAAATCTTGCGAAATGGAATAATAAAGTCAATCCAGTAAACAACTGTAAGTACTAAAATATTTTTTTCATTTTATTCTTAATTACTTGATGGCCACGGCTTCGTGGCTTGGAGGTCGTATTCTATTCCGTGTGAATGTTCTACCGGGATAAAAAGTATGCTATATCCTAACCCAGGTCATGGACTATCTGTATGCCAAAGGGCTTTGCAGGTCCGTGGCAAACCTGTCCGCCATAATATTATTATAGAGTGCGCGCAAGGTAAGTCTGCGCGCGACGTTTGACTTCAAGATTAGATATATCCCTGCCAGCACTTTTAATCACTTTCGGCGTAATGATAGAAATTCTCTCTCACTCTTCTGACACCTGAAATAAACGTCCATATAATTATATACGATTATTTCCGCTTTCGGCCGCACGCAGACATATTTTGCGCGCACTGCAAATCGATAGCTGACATCAATGCAAATAGAAACGATAATAAGACTAAACCCCATAAAGCCGTGCCCAAAAATATAGATGTCATGTGATCAACTTTGAACGTTAATATCTTGTAAACGATGTCTCGTTTATATATTTTTTGCTATGGCTACTTTGATACCACTATATGGAAAAAATGTCATTGAAAACTGACGTTCAGGCCGTGTTCTAACCTAAAGCGACTGTCGATCGTCGCGCTTTTTCATATGAACAATCAAGTCGTTTTGTGCTTACGGCAAAATGCATATTATAAAAGATCGCATAATTACTTATTCGCACGAAAATTGCTCTTGGTTTGTACACAAGGTCTCTTCTGTGAAAATTATTATTGCTTCTTTATTTATTATTTATTTAATACTTCAAGCACAAAAATGTACAGAGGCGGACTTAATGCCATAGGCATTTTCTACCAGTCAACCTTTGGGTGATGCAGAGACAAACAGTGGTAGGTGCAAACATGAAAATTGAGGAATAAATATTTTAAATATAAAGATACACATAAACCTATTAAAACTATGAATATAATATATACCTAATTACATATAATATAAGCACAAATAAATATACATAAATACATGAATATACTTCCTAACTAACTAAAAAGAAATAAGAAAAACAATGAGAAAATATTACCGTTGTGATGATCCTGCCAGCTTCTTGCGAATGTGTTCACGAACCTTATTTATTTCTTTCTTGTAATGTTGATAGATATACTAGTAGGGGAAGACCAAAGAGACGATACAGTTTACAGTTTATTTCTCTCATAAAGGTACAACATTGTTACAGTAGTGTGTAATACAATTTTTATAAACTATGGATGGACTGTGTGAAAGATGATGTTGCTAGAAAAAGAGTGACTACCGAAATGACGACTAATAGAGAAGAATGGAAGAAAAAAACATGTTGCGCTAAATAAATTGGGATAAGGGCAGGAAATTTATGATGAATCCTAGGTCACAGTACAATTTCAAATATTAGTTAATCCTCATTGCCTAACTTCATAGAAAGTTCATTAATAAAACTATCAATTTCCAGATCCGCAGCAGCGTAAATATGCCGCCGCCGCACATCAGGGAATGAAGATTTTTTATGGGAAAGGCAAAAGGTTTTATATGGAGGGTTTACCGGTACAAATATTACCTATTCACAATAAAGAGAACTTTTTCAAGAACGGTCACTCAATGCCAAAAGAAACAAAGAACAAACAGTGTCAAATCAGTACACCGGATAGAATTGTTGAAAAAATAGAACACAGGTGCAACGTCGTTAGCACGGACACGACTGCCGACAGACCGTGTTGCTGCAATCCCAATACAACTCAGTACTCCGACTGCACTCCAGGTGACAAATGCGTTATGTCAAAGCTTGTTACGCCACTTCTCGAGCTTATTTGGTAGCGGGTTGCGTGTTCATTGCTGCACTTTATAAATCCAAACAAATCGTTTATTCTTTTATAAATATCGGTAAAGTAGATACTTACATAGATGTTTTACTTTATTGCTCATTACAGGTATAGATATTGTGCGCTTTTATAATTTCTAACGATCACGTTGTAGGTATACGTTGTCGTGGACTGAAATTTTGCTGCTTTATATATTTCCATACATGACGTCCCTGTGTTATCGTGATGCCGTGACGTGGATGTGGATGCACACGATAATGTCGCCACATTAGAAATTATGAAAGTGCTCAATTTTATTTGTTATTTAAAATAATTGAACGCAATTTCTTAGTTAGTATCTGGTTTAATTAAAAACCAATTTGTTTAATGTTTGTAGGTATGATTGACAATCCAGAACAGCAAGAATCAGTTACATGCGTAACCGAACCGCTATTGCCACGTGTCATTCCGCCGAGCAGGCTTCATCATGCCCAGGCACACACTCAATATTCTGCCAACCCCGATCAAAATAACGCCATGACATGTTCAATGCAAGCGTGTCAATGTAGTCCAGAAATGATGCTAGAACTGTTAAAGCTAGCAGTCAAAGACTTCAAGATGCAGAATATGCAGTCGACTGCGAAAGCCCTGAGGCCACCGCCAGCTGCTCAAAGTAATTCCCTTTTCACATAGTAACTTACTTTTCATAAAAAAGTGATGAGAGTTGCATATTAACCTTAGAGATAGATCTAAGTAATCAGTTTTTTTACCAACCCGCACTGGGCCCTCGTGGTGGATTACGGGGGTCCATATTGGCTCACCTAAAGTTCTTTACCCGAAATTGTTCTTCCTAATGATTTGTAATCCGAATGATCACTCTTCCTAAAATGTTTCATCCTAAAGTTTTCATTCATACTATTTGTAGTGCTACCGGCGATGTTCATAACACTCATGTTTCCGAAAATTGTAATTAATAATATCATTAAAATAAATATATATTTAAACTCCTACTGTTTTTTATCAGAACGCTTTTATCCCTAAACATAATTACCATAATATTTTCACTCATACTCAGAAAGAAACATTTACAAGGTGTAATAAAAAATATATGTGGATAGAAAGGCCATTTTATTTTTGGTTATTGTTGTTACATACTTATTACTATAACTATACCTGAGATATTATGTCTAAAAAACCAACTGTTTAGAATGATTAAAGGTCGTGTCACTGATTTTTGTCTTAAATGAATGAAATTCATAAAACACGACTCATTTACGGTTATGTTTATGGCCTGGGAGTTTATACCGCAGTTTTAACCGTACCTAAACCAATAACTATAGGACCGAATCGGTTCTGGCCATAGATACCTATATGTTTTTTACATTTCTATGGTTCTGGCACTTCGCCGGCCGCTGCCGCGGCACGCTCGCTTCGTTCGCTCGGCTCGTGCGTTGTGGTCACAGTTCTAACCTAACCTAAACCAATAATTATGAATAGGACCGATTCGTTTCTGGAACTTGACTGAGTGACTGGAGCGGGACTCTGGCTTCGCTCGCTCGGCTCGTGCGTTATGGTCGCAGTTCTAACTTAACTTAAACCAATGACTATAAATAGTACCGTGATAAAAGGGTAAAGTGTTATTGTTTAAAAATATATTCCTAAATATATAATACTGATTATTATGAATAAAAAGAAATCTAAACAAAAAAGATATGACTTTGAATAATAGTGTAAAAGATGGTTATGTTGAGAAAATATAGGAAAACAAATAAAAGTATAATAGATGTTTATTGCTACTGACATTATGACGTTGAATGCTTCGGAATTATGAACATTAGAGACAGAGTAGATTAGGAATTGTGATTGTTAGGATGAAAAATGTTAGGAAGAACATTTTCGGATTTCCAATTATCGGAGTTGAAAATTTAGGTGAACTTTGGTGCACCCGGATTACGGCCCTCTCCCTCTCACAGAGAGGAGGCCCGTGTCCCAGCAGTGGGAACATTATAAGCTGATTATGTGTTACGTAATCAGTTTTTTTAAGTTGTATTGATCTGGACACTAGCAACCTACTCGAAGTACGATATGTGCCTAATGAAACATGCATAAATCAATCAGAAATAATGAAATCTACTTCCTATAGACTTAGTCACTGCCATTTGACCTGTATACAGGTAAAACGCCTAACATAATCTGCCTTTAATGTTCCCACTGCTGGGACACAGGCCTCATCTCTTCGAAAGGGCGCCTTACTCTTAAAACTTGAACATTACGGACTTGGAAAACTTACACTCAGTGTAGTAAAATCTTATTGAAATGATAGACAACAGTAAGTTCAAATAAATGGTGTTAATTCACTCGGTTTAAAAGTAAAAATGGGTGTACCACAAGGCTCGATATTAGGTCCTTTCCTCTTTTAGTATAATATTAATGATCTACCCCATTTTCCAAAAACCCGACAGCAAATGGTGTTATTTGCTGACGATACTTCTTTGATTTTTAAAATTATTTTGATTTAAAAGAATGTCCATGGAGTTTCTTGCCCGTTATTCTTCATAGGTACCTACGCTTTGGAATGGGCAACTAGCTTCATATTTATGACTGTTCGACCCCTTGACAATTCAAAAGTGCCTGTAATTGTTTTAATTGAAATAAATGCTTTGAGTTTGAGTGGGCTCTAATCCACCATGCGGGCCCAGTACGGGTTAGTAAATGTCACATGTCTTCGAATTTTTGGTTCTAGGACATGCCGGTTGCCCTTCAACGTTGCATCAAACACCTGAGCACCCCGAAATGTGCAAAGTGGAAGTTACATTAACCGAACCAGCGGGTCCCTGTGGTTAGCACCAATCATTAACACTGATAATACATCATTTACCGTGTTCAGTCCCTGGCTCCGGAGCATGCCATTTGGCAGGCCACAGAGCTGGCCACGTGGTCCGCTCCGGAGCCGGAGACTGAACCATCGTAGGCGTCAGACACCATCTGATTGTTGACCGGCTGTTGACAGAATCAAGTCATGTATTACCAAATCGTAATAAAGCAATGACAGAATTATTAGATCCTAACCCGGAAAGAATGCAGATAGAAATGGGACAAACAAAACCAAGAAAACAGAAACAAGTGCGTATTAAGGAAACCAGATTAAATTCTACCGTCGGCACCTCCACGGAGCCTGAATTACATCAATCGTTCAAAATTGGAAAGAAGACGATCAAAAATATTGTACACAAGTGTTCTCAACGCAAGCCTGAGCCTGAACCTGAGCCTGAACCAGAGGTCAACCTGGAACCGGACATAATTTCGTACTTACGTTATCGAAAAGATATATACGAGGATAATTTGAAAAAAAATTCACTTGAAACGTTAAGAGTTTCAGGATTTAAAATGAATAAAAAAAAAGGACCACCACCTGAGGCTCAACAAGAATACACTGTAGAGGATGCCCTCAGGTACTATGCAATGAAGTGCCCTGAGCTGTTTCAGAGCATCATGGCAGAACAGCAGGTAAGTCGAGAGAATCCGACAAACAGCCTAGCTAGAAGAGAGTACCTACACGTCTTTGACCTCAACTATTAGGGCTGATTTTCCAAGGTCAGATATCTTTATTCGAGAAATAACTTTACTGTCAGATGTCAATAAATTCTATTCCTCGTTTAAGGGCCGATTTTTCAATCTTCAGATAACTCTTATCTGTGGAATAAAATATGGCGGTTTGACAACTTTTGTGTGGGAAATATGTCAAACTGTCATATTTATTTTCCAAACAAAAGTTATCTCACTATTGAAAAACCAGCTCTTAAAAAAAATTATACATGAAGTGACGTTCTTCACCGTCAAAAAATTACACTGAACGATCTACAGCGTTTGATGGTCTATCATAGTACGTACTTGATATTAGCATGATTTTGGTGTCATTTCCACAAAAACCACGAATGAAGAGTTGATACCTGACATTGGAAATACTCGTATCAACCCTAAAACTAAAAACCATGCACTAAGACCATACCAAAAACACACAGTTTTCATTGTTTTTTCAGTATAAACCAACGAAAACCTGTATGTTTTCGGCATGATCTAAATTGGAAATTTGAGTTTGGGCACCAGCCCGTAATAACAAATATACATATTATTACAGGCTGGTAAACACGACTACACGTCTGAGCGCTTATTGTACGTGCTCATAAAGTTTTCATTTAATAACATAAAATTAGAATGTGTGTGTATAATTAAAATATAGAATTTATTATTCAAAGTTGCCTGACCCGACAGACGTTGTCCTGTCCAAATTTTAATAATTAATACAAACAGTACTTTCAGTTTTTCCCCAATTTTCCGGGCAACTTTTCCAACGTTTCTTTCCCTAAAAACCTTATACGGAATACTATAAAAGGACAATGGGTAATTCGGTATGGGCCCTGTACCCAAAAAAAAATTACTGTAGCATGAACTATGTCTGTATTTTATGTCCTAAAGTAGATTAATTAATCCTAAAAAAGCACGTCTGAATTCACTTGGAGAAAAAAGATATGTGAGGAAGTAAGATTGATTTAATAAAGGGAAATATTTAACTTATTGTCTAAAAACTAAGAATGTTAAACTCGCGTCAGGACACGTGACCCTGATCGAAAATTCGTAAGACAGATGGAGAGTAGACAGCCGGCGCGGCGTAGGAGTATCCCCCTCTCTTTTTACGGCGCGGCGAAAATGTATAACCGGCACTGCTTCGGATGTGGTCGGCTGTCCTCGAGATGTACTCGGTTTTAATGTATATCCGATATGTCAGTGAATGATGGCAAAGTATTATGTTTATGTTTTGTTTTCACTTCTGTCGGCACTCCCGGAGTGCCACTGTTTTTTTTTTCTAGTTATTGTTCGTGCGTGACGCGCTCGCGCCACTGGCTATATGAGGACTAGTTTAGGAAAAAAAAGAATAAAAATAAAATTATGTACCTATGTAAATACATTATTATAAATATATTATTATGCTTGTTCAATCCCTAGTATCAGGTGGGATGACACTGACAGCTCACTCCACGCTCACTCCACATAAGCTTTCACGGTGAGATGGTTACAGAATCGCACTGCAGCCGTTCTCAAGTGATGCGCTCACCGACGCATTTCATTTAATGTTTATACAAGATAGTTTTTTTTTTTTTCTTAGTATAAATCTGTATGTCATTATTATTTTAATTGAATTAATTAGTCGATTTTCAAATTGCTGTGCCTTACAAGTTTTGTGTCAGGTACTCCCTTTCGGTGGACCCCTTAAATATAAGAATGTAGTTATTTATATATACTGTATTAATTAAAATTTAATTTCAACAGGCCAAAATAGACGGGACAGAAAGGACACCACCCTCTGGACTAGAGGCAACACCGTCGGACAGTCATGATGTGGAGGAGGAGGGCCCATTTAAGGGGTTGAAGTTCAAAATAGGTGGCAAAGGTTCCACTTCCCAGGGACTTGCTGGCATTTGTTGCTTCAATATGCTCCAAGAATCCTTGACAACATGGTGAAACTCCTAACGAGTAAAACAGTACTTTTCATTTTACACTAAAAGAATTTTAAGTTTACTTTTCGATTCTTTTCCTAGTTCAGTAACCATGTATTCCAATCATAATTGTTTTTGTGATTTTTTAACAGCAAGTTTTTGTTTCAATTTTGTTAATTTTATTTGTAATAAAAAAAATACGAAAATTATAAATGAACACATCTTGTTTGGTTTTGGTAAAGTTATGTCGAGTCGAATCGCTATGGCATTAATTACCATATTACTTCCAGGGACATCCCCATGCCCTCGGACCTCGCTTATTTATTTATTAAGTATTTATTTATATAATTATCCGTATAGTTTGGAAGCGCCCCCGAATGGACCCGAACACACGAACCACCGCCGGCTCGGTACTGGGTCCCATTGGACCCAAGAATTACGACATACGACACCCTACATTTATTATGCTACCCATCAAATCTTATGAATGTGCGTTAATTAAGAAAGTTTGATAAAAAACTCATATGTTAACGCCATTAAATATTTCATATGTAGCGCGCAAGTTTATTAATTTACCTTTATTAAATTCAAGTCTGTAAATGTGATAATCGCCATTTTGTTGGCAGTGGTGGTCGAGGCTAAACCACCACAGAGGCAGTGAATAATACATCATTTAATTATTTGACGAATTCATCCATTTTTCAAGTTAAATAAGTAGTGGTAATGAAGTTTTTTGATATCTAATGTCGAAGTTTCGCGCCAATCGTGCGTGTTTACATTTTTACTTTTCGCAAATGTCACACACACACATGTAGTTAAGATTTAAAATGTGACAAATATTATTGAAAATATTATAACCAACACGAAAATGCCCAAATCTTATCTATTGAAACACAGGTCCAATAACACGTAGGTAAGTATTATTCATTACTACTCGTACTACGGTGAAATGGGGTTAGTTTGATACTACGGGTTTACTTTGATAACAACTTTCGACTTATGAAAAACTTGATTTTATTAGATTTAAATAAGTATATAGATTTGAACAAAAAAAACAGTTATTTGTATTTATCAAAGAATCCCATCCAGAAACCATCATCTTAAAACAACTGCGGCACAAAAATTTGTGGACCGACAGTTTCTTGTTTTTTTGTTGGTTAAGGGGTTGCTATCAAAATACGTACCTACCAAAACTAGTGCGATCAAAGGGGTATTTTCTCGTGGTCCTACTATTTTGTCCTACCAGTAGGTCTACGAGGGTATGTTATTGCTGTTAGTCCTACTGAAGTTTAGAAACTAAAATGTACCTCCTGTATAATGAAATTGACTGGATAGGTGTGGGGCGTGTCTCAGTTTCAGTCTTCATAAGTACTGCTTTCTTGTCAACATCACTTTTAGTACATACCTCTTTTTAAAAATATCGTTGATGACATATTACTTCTTTATAATTTATCTAATAAAAAATTACCGGTTGTTTTATTAACACCATTAATTAATTCTAATTGAGATTTTAGAATGTTATCAAGTACTTCATTATTAAAATACTAATGAAATTTTTTTTTTTTTTTGTTAATAAACCATTTACTTAATCAATATCGTAATTTGTATCTGTATTACCTATTATCAATGAGAAAAAAAATATTTCATTTATACCAACATGAGCACTTTGGCATTGGCAACTTGTTATAAAAGCGGATACTGTTTATAAGAAAGGACTAGCTTGTTTTAGTTAGGTATCACAATTTCATGTTTACTACGTGTATTTATACTTATTATGGAAATCGCTTCTTATTTTGAAAAGTCCTAAGTTTTTGCGAACATACAAAATGCTTTCTAAGATATAAAGAGAAGGCAGTATGAAGACTGAAACTGAGACACGCCCCACACCTATCCAGTCAATTTCATTATACAGGAGGTACATTTTAGTTTTTAAACTTCAGTAGGACTAACAGCAATAACATACCCTCGTGGACCTACTGGTAGGACAAAATAGTAGGACCACGAGAAAATACCCGATCAAAGTAACCCCGATGTCAGTATGAAGTTGATCACGGTGATTTTTTTTTTTCTCAAAAATGAGTGTCCAAAAATATTACTTTGTAAACATATACAACCCATAAAGCCGATGTTACATTTATTTTTGTTGATTTTTCAGCCTTCTTAATACAGAAATATTTAACCTCGAATTTTAAAATTGATCAATGTAACCCCATTTTACGGTAATCAATTTGTGTTCAAAATCGACGTCCATTATGGTTTTTTTTTTATCGTAATGATGTGCGAAAGCGATTATGCTAAACGATTTTTTTTTTAACTGGGGTAATATTTTATTTCATTTGAAATAAAATTATTTTAAGCATTAAATACAATAAGCATTGTTTATAATAATGATTTATGCTTTTCTAATGTAATTTTAATACTTATTTGGACATTTATATTGTATGTATATTGAAACTGAGTCTTGACCATAGTTATTTAGGTATTGAATTTCGCGCCGAATTGTTTCTATAAGTATTTGAATTTATCTTCAGAATGCGCTCGCCGTTTAAAGTTATTTTTATTTATTGTACAATTATTTATTTTTGATACTTTCTAATAGTTTGCTACAGAATACCCAGTATACATTTTTTAGGTATGCTGAGCAAAAGTTTGGGAATTATGATATAAATGAATTGTATAAATTGGGTATTCCGCAATCATTTTACATTTCAATATGTTTTGTTAGTTGTATGAGCTTGGTTGTTTTTGTTTCTATTAGTTTACTTGAGTAATAGATTTTTTTTGTGATAGTTTCCCAACGATATTTAAAAAAACGGGCCATGTTTATGTCAGACCTCGCACAGTGAAAGGTTCCGTAGTTGGGTTGAATATTAACGCATGCACAATGCGGATCATTAATTTGATCGACTGCAAAAATAAGTTTGTATTTCATAAACTCATCATTCATAAGTTCATAAGGTACCCAAAAATTATGGTCAGGCCAGAAAAGAAAAGTACTGTTTTCTTATGGGGAATAACATCTTGAGCATTTCTTACTATTACAGCGAAAGTCTGCAATTAACCCCCTTGGCTGCTATTTGAGATTGAAAATGCCAAAAACTTATTTTTATAACAAGTGTTTTAAGCAGAACATTTACAAAATACCAACTTTAAATTGAATATAACATCCCGAAGTTGTTTTGACTGTGACTAAATGTAAGTATGTACGCACTCACAGTATATTTAGAAATATGCTATATTATTTTAAGACCAGATTTCTGGTAGGATCTCCTGGTATCTATAATCACAAAACTATATTTTGTATATTTTTTTTTAATTTTAGCCTCAGTGGTTTCAGAGATATTGTTTCTATTTTCTTAATAAAATAATAAATAACTTTTTTTTGTTATTATAAAAATATATTTGTTAAATTGTGACCTTCACGACAAGCCCTTTCATTTGAGATATATCACACGGTACCTACAGTAAGCAAAGCTTTTTTTTTAATTTTCTAATATGACCCCAAAAAGTGACCCCATATTCAAAATGTATTTATTTATGTTACACGTCCGTATTTGAGTCACAGAACATAATATTATGTGTACCTTAATCAATTTAATCGGTTCAGTAGATTCGAAACAAATCTGTTGTAACAGACCTACAGACAGACACACGAATGATCCTATACCTAAGGGTTCCGTTTTTTCATTCGGACGTAGGGAACCATAAAAAGTTACACTCCTATCCACACTGTACGTCTATGTACTTATAATACTTTGTTGTAGACCAGAAAATACATAACAAAAAATACGATTATCACTACATAACATACAATGCGCGGCCTTATTGCTTTCTGCGATCTCCTAGTGTTAACATTCTCTTTGGCGATCTTGGAATGGACAGTGCCATTTACCCATACGATTGTGTTACCCGTGCACGATTAGGTACCCTATTTCGGATCTGAGACAAGATTACTCTTAGCTTCCATAGCAAATGTTGTAGGTACTGAGTTAGGCTGCCTTTCCTCAAAAGATGTGCTAAGTTGCTTAGCAATAGATGTGTAAGTATAATTGATCTTCGTAGCTTATCTTAGCTCTAGTGAAATGAAGCTAAGTTTTTAAGCTATTGCATAGCTTTTATCTTGGGCTTTGAGCGCGGCGACCGAATGAAGAAATTCCGTAACGAAAATAAACCTAAGCATCGTCTAACGTCGTATCAGTTCGGCAGACTTCGGCACGGTGTTTGTGTGCGTTGCTATGCAATAGCTTTACCGCGGCAGTCCCCGAGTGCCACACGTATTTTTTTTTAAATCGCATCTTCATAGCACATCCGCTCCGCTGCACCACTTAGCTCTCGTGTACTTGGGCGCGTAGATTCGCAGCATAGCTTCACCGCTTAGCTACTTCGCACATCTTTGTTTGAAAGGCCGCAAGTATATGTGAATCCTGTCGCCTACACGTTACTATTAAGTTACGTAGTACTTACAGTGGTGTGCTCACCGACGCCTCTAAGGCAACCATGTCAGAATACCGAACATGGCATGCAAGAACTGGCGCTCACCACACGTGAGCTAATTTAAAGCTTAGTTTACACAAATTCTGCCTACTGTTCACACGTCCCTTATACCAAGAAAGCTTCTTCAAAGATTTTTAAGCATCTGTGGACACAATATAGGTAATTCGATAATCACAGAGTACTTTTTGATAGACTGTCAATAATTAATCTATGGACATGACTTCAAAAAGTACTCTGTGGACATGACAATAGAATAAAATATTTTTCGTGTACATAATTAGGTTTTTTTTTTATAATATTATAATTTAAAAAAAAAACACACATGTAACGCTATCCAAGACCTATTACTCCCGATATAAGTTCTTTTGGTAATATATTTCCAGTGTATTCAGTTATTTTGATTTAGGATATTATGACAGGTATGTGAAAATATAGAATTCTTCGAGTTGTTATCCTAATGAGCCACAAATAGATTGGGTAAGAGTCGGGCCACACGATCTCACCCGATGCATCGCAACCGCGTCGCACTTAGGCGCCGCGCTGCTTTGATTTCGTAAATTCAAGTGCCACATGGGCGTTGCGGCGACGTGACTGGCTACGACTCCGCAGCGGCGGCGCCTGGATTGAATCTAGTGTTGATAATCAGTTATCGACAATCTGCGGTGCCCCTCCTGCATTGCTGCATTGCAGTATGCCGCCACGACGCACCGCGCCGTCCAGAGGCGGACTAGACAGTTTCGGCCACCGCAGCCCGCTTAGTAATAGCCGTCCGCCCGCCTCTTTCTATTCTATCCTGCTGATATTGTAGCGTAATCCCACGTTCACATCTTTAAACGTGGCCGCCGACGGGATTATTTCCAGGAGGATGCATCTTTAGCTGTATTTAAATCTGTTTGGCCGCACGCCGGCCGTCGCGTTGTCCCAGGCGGGAACCCGTGGTCTCAGATACGCGCATCTCAAAACGCACTTGATACCTATTAATACTATGCAAATATGAAAAAAAGTGGAGGTCAAAACAAACAAATTACAATGTCATGTATGTACTTATATAGAGTGGTGATATTCAATCATTTGATAACTTTATTCGAGGAATAATTTTGAAATTTTGGCAGTTATTTCATACAAAAACTGTCAAACGACAATTTTATTCCTCGAATAAAAGTTATCTGGCGACGGAAATCAACAGATAATTTTTATTCGTGGAATAAAATTGACGTCTGAGGGCGCGTACACACGAGCGCGATTTTTTTCGGCGCGACTCAGCGCGCGCGTCGCGTACGTATCGCTCCCTCTTTAGAAACATTGGAATGAAATGCTTCTCTTTTGTAATATAAAGTTTAAAATATATCGATATAAAATACGCGCGCTCATTGAAAGCTGGCTCTACGCGATCAGCGCCCATGCGCGCGTCGTCTGAACGCGCCTTGACAGTTTTGATATGGAAGCACCGTCAAGATAAGATGTATTTATTTATTTAAACATCAAAAATTCAAAACTATTCCTCGGATAAAATTATCTGGCGTTGGAAAAAAATCAGCCCTAAATAGTACAGCGGTTATTACAAGCTGTTATCAGTCTGTTAAAATAATAAAATAAACAATTTTACCAAATAAAAACCCTTGATAATAAGGCACTAGACAACGCGGGGCGATGGTATCCTATTTCTGTGAAAAGGGTTTAAAGTAACCTAACCAAACCTAACCTCTGGGTGCCCTTCGCTTGCTCTAGCATCCTACGTCGCCTATCGACCGACCGCAACCATGCAACCCGTACAGGGAGAACTGTAATGCTATTCTGTAAAAATCTCACCGTCAAAACTTAGGTGAAGTGAGCTTAAAGTGAGCTATCAATAGTGTAATTCCCTAGAATCGTGGAATGACAGCTCACTTTAAGCTCACTTCACCTAAGTTATCACGGTGATATTTTTACAGAATAGCAGCGCTATCATACCACCTGATGTTTGACACTATTGATAGCTCACTTCACCTAAGTTTTCACGGTGAGTTTTTAAAGAATAGACCGGCTGGTTTGGCCTGGGCGAAACTAGTTCATCCTAAAATCGGGTTTGGCCGGTACATATATTTCACACTTTAACGGATTGTACCCGGTAATTTGCAGATTACCTAGTTAATGCGCATATTAACGTATTCCGTATTCTAACGGTAACATATACACTATAACACAATTTATACAGTTAACCAGTGCATACCACTGTGTACTTTATTTTTACGCTAATTTCCGCAATAAAACCTGCAAACTTTAAATTAGAGTAAACAAAGTGGCTAATTTATTATTGTTTTGTATTTAATAATAATGAACACATGCATAGAAACCGCACCATTTTTTATTCGACAGCACAAAATCGATAATTGATACTACTTACTTATGTAGGTACAAATTAAACTAAAATGATCGAAATGTGTGTTATAACAACGTTGCTGTAATCACTAGTTCCATCTGTCAAAAAACGGTTAACCTCGTGGACAGAGTGTAAAGTAGAATACATAGTTTTAAGTAGTTAATGTAATAACCTAATCACCACACTGTATAAAAATTTTAAAAAGGTCTATGCTTATCTGAACATAATAATAACCAATTCAATGTCCTAAATAAAAAAATGCCTAATTGAAGAAGGATGGAGTATTTATGCTATCCTGTTACCCGCTAAATACAAAGCTAAACATTTTTTGTTATTTTTTTTTTTCAATATTTATAATTTATACACGGGCTGAAACGTGGGCCCGGTTTTGTAGGTATAGATAACATTTTTTAAATGCAAATAAATGTAATTCTAATATAATAGTTTTATGCCTGAAATTATGTTCAGTGGAGTAAATCAAGACATATTTCATAGAATAAGCTGCCGACTCAGCTTTGACAACGCAAATACGCAATACCTTTTGCGGTCATTGTGCGCCGCGTTGGGTTTTTACCCACCAGTCCCCCTTCACCCGCTGGGACCATGGGACTGTCACGAACAAAATAGTCGGCCGATACAATCAACACAGTCACACTAATTAACAAAGCATCGCCTTCATGTTGCCACTTTCCCACCAAATGTTTTGACAATTTGCACATACATCAACCCGAGACATCAATGGTATAGACCCCGCTATATGAAGTAGTTGAAGTACACGCGGATATTTTTGCGACGCCATCAATAAGATGTTCGATTGATGAAAGTTTTGTTTTCGAAATTCAGTTCAACGCCTGTCCGATTGAAAAAGTTGACTATAGCACATTATACCGGCACCGCAACTGCGCAGCTGCAGCACGGCGTCGCCTCGAATTTAGACTACGGCTAGCTGCCAGCGCGCTAACTACGCGTTGTCCGCAAGGTGCAAGCTCGCAGTCCGCGCGCCGGCCGCGACGTGTAAGCTCACAGTCCGCGCGGTGGCCGCGAGGTGCAAGCTTGCTGTCACCGCGAACTCAATATTGTTATATGGCATTTATGATTGAACACGCCTAGGACTTGCACGTTTTCATAATGTCTCGGTTTACGTTGCGCGAACTAGCAATAATCGCTATTGCTCTCGACGAAGAACAGGAAAATAAAAGAAGAAGAAGATATTGGGTGCATAATATGTTAAAAGAAAGACTAGCGACGGTGGTGCGCCGGCGACGTGCGACGACGCAATGACGTTTCGCTGCCGACTCGGAGTCGGCGCGTAATAAGCATGCCGTCGGCGCGCTGTACGCGCAAAGTCCGCTCGCTTGCAGCACGCGGGCTGCGAGTCGAGTTGTGTAGTAGCGGCAAGCGCGCTGACTGCCCGCCGTTGGCTTTTTCATATTGACATTATGAAATATATTATACTACACACGATTTAATGCTCTAAATTGAATGACAAGTTAATTGCTGGTTTGGAGCGGTGCTGTTGCGGTGCCGGTATAATGTGCCATGACCTTTAGTATTTTCAAAATTATTTACCTGTTTTTCTCGTTTTTCAGCCCAAATATAAGTATAACTTCATACAAGATATTACGATCCAACATTTGTGCATATAATAGTAATGATTACTCGATGAACGCTTTATAATTGAAATGCCATAGCATGACATATATATGGCATACTGATGTAAAAGAATGAAGTTTAATTATTTTTTTTTGAAAAATCTTTTAAAATTTGTACTTACTCAAAATTCTTTGTCAGTCACGAATTTCGAAAAGGAAAAGAAACAATATGAGAGATTTAAACAAAATTACTTCCTATAAATGTTCACAAAATGAATTATCTTATTGTAATCAAGAAAACCATCCCGGTCATGGCATCGAAAATGTGAGCATAATAACTGTTAATAAGAAAGGATTGAAAATCCGTAAAAAGCACAATGTATTCATACAGGCTCAACAACCTAGAGTCGCTCCTCGTTTATCAAGATTCAGTAAATCCAAGAAGGAAAGTTCGATCACCAAACCCTCAAGTATGCCTGAACTAAACAAATGTACAATACCAGTCCCGCTTCGAAACAGAAGCTGCCATAGAAAGGATACAAAACAAAACAAATACAAACAAAGCCCTTTTCAATCGAATTTTATTGTCAATGTAGTTTCGGAACATCGTTTTGACGAATGTTTAAATCCATTTAACTATACCAGACAAACAAAATTTAAAATATACAGGTGTCAACTAGGCGGCGGTACAGAGGACGGATGTTGCTGCACTTGTAACTCTGATGCTATGTTTGAAGTGATGAAGAACTTGTACGACTGTTATAAAAAGAAAAATTGCGAAAATTGTAAATGTATACTTTGTGGTCATTTAACGCAAGAAGATAAGATGCTTAGTATGAAAAAAAAATCTTTAGCTAGCCTATCAGAACAAGAAAAACTTCTAAGAGCACAAGCTATGAAAGGTTCGCCTCTCCCTGAAGGAAAAACGGCATCAGAAAAAAAACTAATTGTAAAGGTTCGCACTGACCTGGGTGTACCTATTGAACCTAAAACTAAAGCTATTAGAGATAAACATGAAGCAGCAGCACAAGATGGAAAATTATTGCCATTGGAAGGCAAAGAACCTGCAGAGAAAAAAAAGATATTGCAAGATCTACACAGTATGGGCATTCCATTACCTGTAGGTCGAACGCCATCAGAAAAGTCTCTCATAGCCAAAATAATGGGCAAAACACCGACCCCGGTGCCTTCGGAGCAAATGCGAAGAGCAAAAGCGGAAGGACTGCTAACTACGCTCAAAGGAAAAACACCAGAACAAAGAGAAAAAATTCTAAGGGCACTAGCTAACCGTGGTATTCCCCTCCCGGAAGGTCAATCACCTTCAGAAAAAAAACTTATTAACAAGGTGCGCACCGACCTTGGTCTTCCTATTGAACCTAAAAATAAAGCTATTAGAGATAAACATGAAAAAGCAGCATTAGCTAACTTACTATTTCCATTGGAAGACAAAACACCTGCACAGAAGGAAAAGTTACTACGAGGTCAACACAAAATGGGTATTCCATTACCTGTGGGAAGGACACCGTCGGAGAAATCTCTAATAGCCAAGATAGTGGCAGGTACTCGTCCTCCTTCTAAGGAGTCTTTAGCGTCCATGGCGCCTTCGGAGAAAATGAGAAGAGCAAAAGCGGAAGGATTACTTACACCACTCAAAGACAAAACACCAGAAGAACGAGAAAAAATTCTAAGAGCACTAGCTAACCGTGGCATTCCTCTTCCGGAAGGTCAATCACCTTCAGAAAATAAACTTATTAACAAGGTGCGCACAGACCTTGGTCTTCCTATTGAACCTAAAAATAAAGGTATTAGAGATAAACATGAAAAAGCAGCTTTAGCTAACTTACTATTTCCATTGGAAGGCAAAACACCTGCACAGAAGGAAAAGTTACTACGAGGTCAACACAAAATGGGTATTCCATTACCTGTCGGACGGACACCATCGGAGAAATCGCTTATAGCCAAAGTAATGGCAGGTAGTCCTCATCCATCAAAGGTGACTTCAGCGTTTCTGGCGCCTTCGGAGCAAATGCGTAGAGCAAAAGCGGAAGGATTACTTACACCACTCAAAGACAAAACACCAGAAGAACGAGAAAAAATTCTTAGAGCACTAGCTAACCGTGGTATTCCCCTTCCAGAAGGTCAATCACCTTCAGAAAAAAAACTTATTAACAAGGTGCGCACCGACCTTGGTCTTCCTATTGAACCTAAAAATAAAGCTATCAGAGATAAACATGAAAAAGCAGCTTTAGATAACTTACTATTTCCATTGGAAGGCAAAACACCTGCACAGAAGGAAAAGTTACTACGAGGTCAACACAAAATGGGTATTCCATTACCTGTCGGACGGACACCATCGGAGAAATCGCTTATAGCCAAAGTAATGGCAGGTAGTCCTCATCCATCAAAGGTGACTTCAGCGTTTCTGGCGCCTTCGGAGCAAATGCGTAGAGCAAAAGCGGAAGGATTACTTACACCACTCAAAGACAAAACACCAGAAGAACGAGAAAAAATTCTTAGAGCACTAGCTAACCGTGGTATTCCCCTTCCAGAAGGTCAATCACCTTCAGAAAAAAAACTTATTAACAAGGTGCGCACCGACCTTGGTCTTCCTATTGAACCTAAAAATAAAGCTATCAGAGATAAACATGAAAAAGCAGCTTTAGATAACTTACTATTTCCATTGGAAGGCAAAACACCTGCACAGAAGGAAAAGTTACTACGAGGTCAACACAAAATGGGTATTCCATTACCTGTCGGACGGACACCATCGGAGAAATCGCTTATAGCCAAAGTAATGGCAGGTAGTCCTCATCCATCAAAGGTGACTTCAGCGTTTCTGGCGCCTTCGGAGCAAATGCGTAGAGCAAAAGCGGAAGGATTACTTACACCACTCAAAGACAAAACACCAGAAGAACGAGAAAAAATTCTTAGAGCACTAGCTAACCGTGGTATTCCCCTTCCAGAAGGTCAATCACCTTCAGAAAAAAAACTTATTAACAAGGTGCGCACCGACCTTGGTCTTCCTATTGAACCTAAAAATAAAGCTATCAGAGATAAACATGAAAAAGCAGCTTTAGATAACTTACTATTTCCATTGGAAGGCAAAACACTTGCACAGAAGGAAAAGTTACTACGAGGTCAACACAATATGGGTATACCTTTACCTGTGGGACGGACGCCATCGGAGAAATCTCTAATAGCCAAGATAGTGGCAGGTACTCGTCCTCCTTCTAAGGAGTCTTTAGCGTCCATGGCGCTTTCGGAGAAAATGAGAAGAGCAAAAGCGGAAGGATTACTTACACCACTCAAAGACAAAACACCAGAAGAACGAGAAAAAATTCTAAGGGCACTAGCTAACCGTGGTATGCCCCTTCCAGAAGGTCAATCACCTTCAGAAAAAAAACTTATTATCAAGGTGCGCACCGACCTTGGTCTTCCTATTGAACCTAAAAATAAAGCTATTAGAGATAAACATGAAAAAGCAGCATTAGCTAACTTACTATTTCCATTGGAAGACAAAACACCTGCACAGAAAGAAAAGTTACTACGAGGTCAACACAAAATGGGTATTCCATTACCTGTGGGAAGGACACCGTCGGAGAAATCGCTAATAGCCAAAGTAATGGCGGGTCCTCGTCCAACTTTAATGAGCAAAATACCCTCAAAGACGATTTCAGCTATCCTTGCGCCCTCGGAGCAAATGAGTAGGGCGAAAGCAGAAGGATTACTTACAACACTCAAAGGCAAAACACCGGAACATAGAGAAGATATTCTAAAAGCGTTGGCTATGCGAGGGATACCCCTACCTGAAGGACAATCACCTTCAGAAAAAAAAATTATTAACAAGGTTCGCGCTGACCTTGGTCTACCTATTGAACCTAAAAATAAAGCTATTAGAGATAAACATGAAAAAGCAGCTTTAGCTAAATTACTATTTCCATTGGAAGGCAAAACACCTGCACAGAAGGAAAGGCTACTACGAGGTCAACACAACATGGGTATACCTTTACCTGTGGGACGGACGCCATCGGAGAAATCTCTTATAGCTAAGATAGCGGCAGGTAGTCCTCATTCTTCAAAGGTGGCTTCAGCGTTTCTGGCACATTCAGAGAAAATGCGTAGAGCGAAAGCGAAAGGATTACTTACACCACTCAAAGACAAAACACCAGAAGAACGAGAAAAAATTCTAAGAGCATTAGCTAACCGTGGTATTCCCCTTCCGGAAGGTCAATCACCTTCCGAAAAAAAACTTATTAACAAAGTCCGCACCGACCTTGGTCTTCCTATTGAACCTAAAAATAAAGCTATTAGAGATAAACATGAAAAAGCAGCTTTAGCTAACTTACTATTTCCATTGGAAGGCAAAACACCTGCAAAGAAGGAAAAGTTACTACGAGGTCAACACAAAATGGGTATTCCATTACCTGTCGGACGAACACCATCGGAGAAATCGCTTATAGCCAAAGTAATGGCAGGTCCTCGTACAGCTTCAATGAGCAAAATACCCTCTAAGGCGATTTCAGCGATCCTTGCGCCCTCGGAGCAAATTAGTAGAGCAAAAGCGGAAGGATTACTTACACCACTCAAAGGCAAAACACCGGAACAAAGAGAAGATATTCTAAAAGCGTTAGCTATGCGAGGGATACCCCTACCTGAAGGACAATCACCTTCAGAAAAAAAACTTATTAAAAAGGTGCGCACCGACCTTGGTCTTCCTATTGAACCTAAAAATAAAGCTATTAGAGATAAACATGAAAAAGCAGCTTTAGCTAAATTACTATTTCCATTGGAAGGCAAAACACCTGCACAGAAGGAAAAGTTACTACGAGGTCAACACAATATGGGTATACCTTTACCTGTGGGACGCACACCGTCGGAGAAATCGCTAATAGCCAAAGTAATGGCGGGTCCTCGTTCAGCTGCAACGAGCAAAATACCCTCTAAGGCGATTTCAGCGATCCTTGCGCCCTCGGAGCAAATTAGTAGAGCAAAAGCGGAAGGATTACTTACACCACTCAAAGACAAAACACCAGAAGAACGAGAAAAAAATCTAAGGGCACTAGCTAACCGTGGTATGCCCCTTCCGGAAGGTCAATCACCTTCAGAAAAAAAACTTATTATCAAGGTGCGCACCGACCTTGGTCTTCCTATTGAACCTAAAAATAAAGCTATTAGAGATAAACATGAAAAAGCAGCATTAGATAACTTACTATTTCCATTGGAAGGCAAAACACCTGCACAGAAGGAAAAGTTACTACGAGGTCAACACAATATAGGTATACCTTTACCTGTAGGACGGACACCATCGGAGAAATCTCTCATAGCCAAGATAGTGTCAGGTACTCGTCCTCCTTCAAAGGTGTCTTCAGCACCCATGGCGCCTTCAGAGAAAATTCGTAGAGCAAAAGCGGAAGGATTACTTAAGTCAATCGAAGGCAAAACACCGGAACAAAGAGAAGATATTCTAAAAGCGTTAGCTATGCGAGGGATACCCCTACCTGAAGGACAATCACATTCAGAAAAAAAAATTATTAACAAGGTTCGCGCTGACCTTGGTCTACCTGTTGAACCTAAAACAAAATCTATCAGAGATAAACATGAAAAAGCAGCTTTAGATAACTTACTATTTCCATTGGAAGGCAAAACACTTGCACAGAAGAAAAAGTTACTACGAGGTCAACACAATAGGGGTATACCTTTACCTGTGGGACGGACGCCATCGGAGAAATCTCTAATAGCCAAGATAGTGGCAGGTACTCTTCCTCCTTCTAAGGAGTCTTTAGCGCCCATGGCGCCTTCGGAGAAAATGAGAAGAGCAAAAGCGGAAGGATTACTTAAGTCAATCGAAGGCAAAACACCGGAACAAAGAGAAGATATTCTAAAAGCGTTAGCTATGCGAGGGATACCCCTACCTGAAGGACAATCACATTCAGAAAAGAAAATTATTAACAAGGTTCGCGCTGACCTTGGTCTACCTATTGAACCTAAAACAAAATCTATCAGAGATAAACATGAAAAAGCAGCTTTAGATAACTTACTATTTCCATTGGAAGGCAAAACACTTGCACAGAAGGAAAAGTTACTACGAGGTCAACACAATAGGGGTATACCTTTACCTGTGGGACGGACGCCATCGGAGAAATCTCTAATAGCCAAGATAGTGGCAGGTACTCTTCCTCCTTCTAAGGAGTCTTTAGCGCCCATGGCGCCATCGGAGAAAATGAGAAGAGCAAAAGCGGAAGGATTACTTAAGTCAATCGAAGGCAAAACACCGGAACAAAGAGAAGATATTCTAAAAGCGTTAGCTATGCGAGGGATACCCCTACCTGAAGGACAATCGCATTCAGAAAAAAAAATTATTAACAAGGTTCGCGCTGACCTTGGTCTACCTATTGAACCTAAAACAAAATCTATCAGAGATAAACATGAAAAAGCAGCTTTAGATAACTTACTATTTCCATTGGAAGGCAAAACACTTGCACAGAAGGAAAAGTTACTACGAGGTCAACACAATAGGGGTATACCTTTACCTGTGGGACGGACGCCATCGGAGAAATCTCTAATAGCCAAGATAGTGGCAGGTACTCTTCCTCCTTCTAAGGAGTCTTTAGCGCCCATGGCGCCTTCGGAGAAAATGAGAAGAGCAAAAGCGGAAGGATTACTTAAGTCAATCGAAGGCAAAACACCGGAACAAAGAGAAGATATTCTAAAAGCGTTAGCTATGCGAGGGATACCCCTACCTGAAGGACAATCACATTCAGAAAAGAAAATTATTAACAAGGTTCGCGCTGACCTTGGTCTACCTATTGAACCTAAAACAAAATCTATCAGAGATAAACATGAAAAAGCAGCTTTAGATAACTTACTATTTCCATTGGAAGGCAAAACACTTGCACAGAAGGAAAAGTTACTACGAGGTCAACACAATAGGGGTATACCTTTACCTGTGGGACGGACGCCATCGGAGAAATCTCTAATAGCCAAGATAGTGGCAGGTACTCTTCCTCCTTCTAAGGAGTCTTTAGCGCCCATGGCGCCTTCGGAGAAAATGAGAAGAGCAAAAGCGGAAGGATTACTTACACCACTCAAAGACAAAACACCAGAAGAACGAGAAAAAATTCTAAGGGCACTAGCTAACCGTGGTATGCCCCTTCCGGAAGGTCAATCACCTTCAGAAAAAAAACTTATTATCAAGGTGCGCACCGACCTTGGTCTACCTATTGAACCTAAAACAAAATCTATCAGAGATAAACATGAAAAAGCAGCTTTAGATAACTTACTATTTCCATTGGAAGGCAAAACACTTGCACAGAAGGAAAAGTTACTACGAGGTCAACACAATATGGGTATACCTTTACCTGTGGGACGGACGCCATCGGAGAAATCTCTAATAGCCAAGATAGTGGCAGGTACTCGTCCTCCTTCTAAGGAGTCTTTAGCGTCCATGGCGCTTTCGGAGAAAATGAGAAGAGCAAAAGCGGAAGGATTACTTACACCACTCAAAGACAAAACACCAGAAGAACGAGAAAAAATTCTGAGGGCACTAGCTAACCGTGGTATGCCCCTTCCGGAAGGTCAATCACGTTCAGAAAAAAAACTTATTATCAAGGTGCGCACCGACCTTGGTCTTCCTATTGAACCTAAAACAAAAACTATCAGAGATAAACATGAAAAAGCAGCTTTAGATAACTTACTATTTCCATTGGAAGGCAAAACACTTGCACAGAAGGAAAAGTTACTACGAGGTCAACACAATATGGGTATACCTTTACCTGTGGGACGGACGCCATCGGAGAAATCTCTAATAGCCAAGATAGTGGCAGGTACTCGTCCTCCTTCTAAGGAGTCTTTAGCGTCCATGGCGCTTTCGGAGAAAATGAGAAGAGCAAAAGCGGAAGGATTACTTACACCACTCAAAGACAAAACACCAGAAGAACGAGAAAAAATTCTAAGGGCACTAGCTAACCGTGGTATGCCCCTTCCGGAAGGTCAATCACCTTCAGAAAAAAAACTTATTATCAAGGTGCGCACCGACCTTGGTCTTCCTATTGAACCTAAAACAAAAACTATCAGAGATAAACATGAAAAAGCAGCTTTAGATAACTTACTATTTCCATTGGAAGGCAAAACACTTGCACAGAAGGAAAAGTTACTACGAGGTCAACACAATATGGGTATACCTTTACCTGTGGGACGGACGCCATCGGAGAAATCTCTAATAGCCAAGATAGTGGCAGGTACTCGTCCTCCTTCTAAGGAGTCTTTAGCGTCCATGGCGCTTTCGGAGAAAATGAGAAGAGCAAAAGCGGAAGGATTACTTACACCACTCAAAGACAAAACACCAGAAGAACGAGAAAAAATTCTAAGGGCACTAGCTAACCGTGGTATGCCCCTTCCGGAAGGTCAATCACCTTCAGAAAAAAAACTTATTATCAAGGTGCGCACCGACCTTGGTCTTCCTATTGAACCTAAAACAAAAACTATCAGAGATAAACATGAAAAAGCAGCTTTAGATAACTTACTATTTCCATTGGAAGGCAAAACACTTGCACAGAAGGAAAAGTTACTACGAGGTCAACACAATATGGGTATACCTTTACCTGTGGGACGGACGCCATCGGAGAAATCTCTAATAGCCAAGATAGTGGCAGGTACTCGTCCTCCTTCTAAGGAGTCTTTAGCGTCCATGGCGCTTTCGGAGAAAATGAGAAGAGCAAAAGCGGAAGGATTACTTACACCACTCAAAGACAAAACACCAGAAGAACGAGAAAAAATTCTAAGGGCACTAGCTAACCGTGGTATGCCCCTTCCGGAAGGTCAATCACGTTCAGAAAAAAAACTTATTATCAAGGTGCGCACCGACCTTGGTCTTCCTATTGAACCTAAAACAAAAACTATCAGAGATAAACATGAAAAAGCAGCTTTAGATAACTTACTATTTCCATTGGAAGGCAAAACACTTGCACAGAAGGAAAAGTTACTACGAGGTCAACACAATATGGGTATACCTTTACCTGTGGGACGGACGCCATCGGAGAAATCTCTAATAGCCAAGATAGTGGCAGGTACTCGTCCTCCTTCTAAGGAGTCTTTAGCGTCCATTGCGCTTTCGGAGAAAATGAGAAGAGCAAAAGCGGAAGGATTACTTACACCACTCAAAGACAAAACACCAGAAGAACGAGAAAAAATTCTAAGGGCACTAGCTAACCGTGGCATGCCCCTTCCGGAAGGTCAATCACCTTCAGAAAAAAAACTTATTATCAAGGTGCGCACCGACCTTGGTCTTCCTATTGAACCTAAAACAAAAACTATCAGAGATAAACATGAAAAAGCAGCTTTAGATAACTTACTATTTCCATTGGAAGGCAAAACACTTGCACAGAAGGAAAAGTTACTACGAGGTCAACACAATATGGGTATACCTTTACCTGTGGGGCGGACGCCATCGGAGAAATCTCTAATAGCCAAGATAGTGGCAGGTACTCGTCCTCCTTCTAAGGAGTCTTTAGCGCCCATGGCGCCTTCGGAGAAAAAGAGAAGAGCAAAAGCGGAAGGATTACTTACATCACTCAAAAACAAAACACCAGAAGAACGAGAAAAAATTCTAAGGGCACTAGCTAACCGTGGTATGCCCCTTCCGGAAGGTCAATCACCTTCAGAAAAAAAACTTATTATCAAGGTGCGCACCGACCTTGGTCTTCCTATTGAACCTAAAACAAAAACTATCAGAGATAAACATGAAAAAGCAGCTTTAGATAACTTACTATTTCCATTGGAAGGCAAAACACTTGCACAGAAGGAAAAGTTACTACGAGGTCAACACAATATGGGTATACCTTTACCTGTGGGACGGACGCCATCAGAGAAATCTCTAATAGCCAAGATAGTGGCAGGTACTCGTCCTCCTTCTAAGGAGTCTTTAGCGTCCATGGCGCTTTCGGAGAAAATGAGAAGAGCAAAAGCGGAAGGATTACTTACACCACTCAAAGACAAAACACCAGAAGAACGAGAAAAAATTCTAAGGGCACTAGCTAACCGTGGTATGCCCCTTCCGGAAGGTCAATCACCTTCAGAAAAAAAACTTATTATCAAGGTGCGCACCGACCTTGGTCTTCCTATTGAACCTAAAACAAAAACTATCAGAGATAAACATGAAAAAGCAGCTTTAGATAACTTACTATTTCCATTGGAAGGCAAAACACTTGCACAGAAGGAAAAGTTACTACGAGGTCAACACAATATGGGTATACCTTTACCTGTGGGACGGACGCCATCGGAGAAATCTCTAATAGCCAAGATAGTGGCAGGTACTCGTCCTCCTTCTAAGGAGTCTTTAGCGTCCATGGCGCTTTCGGAGAAAATGAGAAGAGCAAAAGCGGAAGGATTACTTACACCACTCAAAGACAAAACACCAGAAGAACGAGAAAAAATTCTAAGGGCACTAGCTAACCGTGGTATGCCCCTTCCGGAAGGTCAATCACCTTCAGAAAAAAAACTTATTATCAAGGTGCGCACCGACCTTGGTCTTCCTATTGAACCTAAAACAAAAACTATCAGAGATAAACATGAAAAAGCAGCTTTAGATAACTTACTATTTCCATTGGAAGGCAAAACACTTGCACAGAAGGAAAAGTTACTACGAGGTCAACACAATATGGGTATACCTTTACCTGTGGGACGGACGCCATCGGAGAAATCTCTAATAGCCAAGATAGTGGCAGGTACTCGTCCTCCTTCTAAGGAGTCTTTAGCGTCCATGGCGCTTTCGGAGAAAATGAGAAGAGCAAAAGCGGAAGGATTACTTACACCACTCAAAGACAAAACACCAGAAGAACGAGAAAAAATTCTAAGGGCACTAGCTAACCGTGGTATGCCCCTTCCGGAAGGTCAATCACCTTCAGAAAAAAAACTTATTATCAAGGTGCGCACCGACCTTGGTCTTCCTATTGAACCTAAAAATAAAGCTATTAGAGATAAACATGAAAAAGCAGCATTAGCTAACTTACTATTTCCATTGGAAGGCAAAACACTTGCACAGAAGGAAAAGTTACTACGAGGTCTACACAATATGGGTATACCTTTACCTGTCGGACGGACGTCATCGGAGAAATCTCTAATAACCAAGATAATGGTAGGTCCTAAAGGAAAAACAGTCAGTGTGTCAGCGTCAAAGCCACTAGCAGAAGCAGGAGTAGCAACTGAGTATCAAGATGTTCTCAAAACAACAACATGCGACCGCAGCTGCGGTTGCGACAAAAAGAAAATCAGATTCAAACACAGTTATGTAAAAATCAGAGTGACGTCTCCAGATATATCTTCCTTGTGCGATTGTCCTGGTGAATGTCTCCCAGGCGTTAAGAGCGGGGTCTACATTGACGACGAGGGTATTAAAGTTACAGTTGGAAGAGCTATTGGTGTGCCATCATTTACAAGAGAGCATTTATCAAAAACCGATAACAGCAACACTCATACCGAGCATAAAGGTCTTAAAGACTCAATATATTCAAAATGTAAAGTTTCTAGGTTTAAATCTGGTCCTCTAGTCTCCTGGAGATCCAGTTCTATTGAAAACTCTAGTACGATACCAAATAGCACTGAAAGCGAGAACATCTACCTGCAGAGTAGTAAACCACCCTACGAAGGCAGAACAAGTAAATCTGACAAGACTGTGGAAAGTTTAAGACGTTATCAACCATTCGATAATAATTACAAAGACCTTAACTTAAAAACTAAATCTGCTGCAACAAGGCTTGATTCAATTCTCGTAATAAAAAGTGAGATGTCATTATGCAGCACAATCACAAGCAAGAGCATGGACATAGTCAGCGTGATGTCGAGTATGGATAGCAGCATCACATCTAACTCCACGCATTATTCGGGCTACCAGTTTATTGATGACTCTATGAGTAGTAGCTCACTAGACGAACCAACAACAAGGTAACTATCACTTTGATGCTGTACTTTAAAATATGTTCATGTTATAAAACTACTCTATTTTTCTAGACTATATCTGTTATAGCCTAGAAAAATAGAGTACCGTACGGTATATAGAATTACCCTCAAGTTGCGAAAAGCGAGTTACGGGAAAGCTTACGGAAGAGTGAACCTGCACAAACGCGAAAATGTGGGCTTGTGTAGGAAAGTTGCACCTTTACCCCTTACTAATAAACGTTGTATAGCGCCGCGCCGTTACACAACGCTTTGTCTTCTTCTTTCGAAAGTCAAATTACTGACGACTGAAAGAGAGATCGATGTGTAGCTATTCATCTGAAATAATACGTTTATTTAATAAGGGGTTACATGATCATTTTGTCCATTGACTTTTGTTTTTAAGACTATTTCTTTTTCTCTCTAGGTTTTTCTACAAAGGATCAAAATTGAGTAGGTACTTAAACGGGTACGTATCAAAATCCCGAAAGTTCATAATACCTATGATTGAAATACCGACGACGTCCAAAACACCGAAATTCAAAATACCGAAAGTTTTAAATGCCGATAGTCGTTATATCGAAACACAAAATACCGATGTTCAAATGCTCGAAAGGACGAAATCCCGAATGGACGAAATCCCGAATAGACGAAAGATTAGGATAATTATTTTTTTTAAATTGTTAGGTTAGGTTAGGTTAAAACTGGGACCCCTACGCACGAGCCGAGCGAGCGAAGCGAGCGGTGCCGCGGTAGCGGCCGGCGAGTGCCAGAAACGACAGGATTATATAGAAAAAAATTACTTTTACACAAAATATGGGCGCCAGAAACGACTTGCGCTAATAGAAAAAAAAAGATTATTTTTAGTAGGCTACCTGAAACCGAACTAGTTAGAATAGATTAATTATTAAAAAAAAATTAGGCAACTTTTAAGTGTTTTGAGGTTAGGTTTACAAAAAATAGTTTTTCTCGGAAACGGTGACAATTTCGGGATTTTGAACTTCGGGTTTTTAAACTTCGGGATTTTTAACTTTCGGGCAAAACAACCATTCGGCGTTTCAATTTTCGGGATTTCGTCCATCGGTATTTTAAAATTCGGTCTTTTAAAATTCGGGATTTTGATACGTACCCACTTAAACATAACATAAGATCAAGCTTGTATTCACCGAAAGGTAAGGCAGAATTTCGCCAGTTATTTTTAAGTCCCATGTAATAGCCTAAAGCCGAAGAAACTGACTATAATTAATTAATTTCTTACTCTAAAATATAAATGTTTTTATAACCGACAGTGATGATTTGATTGACCACCCCGCATCTGTTGGGAAACGCAAAATACTAAGAAGTATTGGAGGAGCAATCCCATACCGCAAATATACAGTCTTGAGAATGTCTCAAACAAAACTTAACTTTGAAACTAACAACATGAGAGCTGAAGAGCCTGAAGAACCCATTGTGCTCTTCAACCACTTGCCGAATGAACTCGATGTATCGAAGATAATGGACAAAATTATATCCAAAAAACGCTTCTTGGACGCCTCCGCTATACACATAGTAGTACCAATGTCTTATGATGACGAGGAACGGGGCTCCTACTGTGTTGATTCTATTATTAGTATTCATTCGACGGTAACCAGTCAAGAGGATCAGAGTGAGTAGTTCATTAGACAGGTCCCATCATTAATGCGATGCGCGCTTCGGAAGCAAATAGGCCATCTAACTGTTGTCATAAGCAATATTCTACTCCTTTTGTTATCCAGAACTGCAACTCCAATGATCGTTATGAAGCGAATGTTATATCTAGGCAAAAAAACGCCACGTTTACTCCAAGGTACCCAATATTTCATTGAATAAGTTTACCTCATTTAACTGTTCTGTGCTCTATACATTACCCTTTAGCACGTCGCATCCCATAGCAATCTCTATTGAATAAATACAATAAACTTTAATTTTAGGTAGGGTACAGTCAAAATTTAAATTTAACCTCGGAATAATAATTCACAATAGAAATTTGAAACTCAACTCAAAGCATTTATTTCAATTAAACCATTTACAGGCACTTTTGAATTGTCAAGAGGTCGGTCAGTCAGAAAATATGAAGCTAGTTGCCCATTCCAAAGCGTAGGTACCTATGGAGTAGAACGGGCAAGAAACTCCATGGACACTCTTTTAAATTATATTTTTTACAAAAATATTAGTTACATCATTTATTTTGTATTTATAATTATATGTGAGAACGATGTAAAAAAAAAACTTACGCGTTAAAAGCGTCCAGAGTACAACAAATAGTAACAAAACCACAATCCTAAATAAACATAAGCCGAGGCAGATAAGTGATGACCAGCCCCAACTGACGGCGCCCGTTCACGAACATGACGCATAGATCAGCACCATTCAGTTCAACCATTTTGAAGAGGGCTAAATGATCCAACACACACGCCACCGTCAGCGAGACATTTGTGTGAGCATGACATACTATCAGCCGCCAGGGCTCATTCAAGTCAATGAAAGACATATTACCCGGTAAATGGTAGCACTATAGTACATAGAACTCACATCTGCGCTATGCAATTATACAATACAAAGAAAATTGCGTTTATACAATACAAAGATAGTCTTACAATCTTCAGCAGCTCCAACAGTATTTTCAAATGTTAATCAATGGATAATATTTTTGTGTTCACCAAAAATCTTAAGGTACATCTATGTATGCATTTCTAAAATATTGATCTTAAACCCGTTTAATTGTTTTACTATAATTAAACTACTCGGCCAACAAAATATGTTACATCAAACAAATTCCAAATTAACACCAAGATATAACACTTTTTTATTGTAGTGCGCTGCAAATATTCTATTGTAACAATAACTATTTTATTCTTCCCCGAAAAATACTGATCGTGCACCAAATATTCCTGAATGTTACACAAAATTTTTAGTATGCATCCTAGTACCGTATACCCATTTAAAACGGTTTTGTACAACTTTAATGTTACTGAAATAATTATAATTGAAGAACAAATAATGCATTTCGTAAAACATTACTTCTAAGACTTATATTTATTTTACTGAAAATGGTTTTGGAGCGCTTGCGACGCGCATATGCCTGTCTATTGCTCTCTGTTGTGCGACGGAGACGGCGCGCGGCGGCGTGGCGATGGCAGGCGGGGCGGTTCGATTTTTTAAAAATTGTTAGGTTAGGTTAGGCTAAAACTGTGACCCCTACGCACGAGCCGAGCGAGCGAAGCGAGAGGTGCCGCGGCAGCGGCCGGCGAGTGCCAGAAACGACAGGATTATATAAAAAAAAATTACTTTTACACAAAATATGGGCGCCAGAAACGACTTGCGCTAATAGAAAAAAAAAGATTATTTTTAGTAGGCTAAATAGGTTAATTATTTAAAAAAAAATTGGCAACTTTTAAGTGTTTTGAGGTTAGGTTTACAAAAAATAGTTTTTCTCGGAAACGGTGACAATTTCGGGATTTTGAACTTCGGGATTTTAAACTTTCGGGCAAATGAACTTTCGGGATTTTAAACTTTCGACCATAAAACCATTGGGCCTTTCAATTTTCGGGATTTCGTCCATCGGTATTTTAAAATTCGGGATTTTGATACGTACCCACTTGCGATCAGGCTGAAATACATAACACCTCCAGTAGAAGCCAAAAACATAGCTATCGGGCAAAAACGAAAACGTGGGCGTCCTACAAAGGCAAAGTGCGCTTTATTGGTGCAATAATTTAAAGAAGTACTGCAGAGATTGAGTGGACTGATAATGTGAACATTGTAGGAGTAAAGACTTTGTTTAACATTTTGAATTATTATGGTTCGTACTGATTAGTATTAAAAAAATATTTTTAGTAAGCATTACATTTTATAATGTGTTCATTTTTTTATTAATAAAGCTACATTGGACATTAATTGGTGTTTGATTCAAATACATTTTGCAGTGCATTATCTGAAGTAAAACTAAAAAAATAAATGCTTGTTTTTAAAATTAGGTGTACTACTATTTTTACAAATTTGCAACAGTTGTTAAATAGATGCTCGTTATGACATATTTTAATTAACATATTTTGGTGCACATTCAGTATATTTGGTGGAACACAGGCAAAATTAGGTAAATGAAATGGGAATAAATTGAAGTACTTTTAAATACCATCCTTAATCAATTAGTTGTGGTTGTGGAGCAGGACCAGCATTGAGCCAGGCATTTTTATCAGCTATGTAAAACTTTTTTTTTTTTTAATGGGAAATCATCTAATGACTCCTCCCGCTCTGGGTGGAGCGGAAGGGAGTGTCAGACTCTTACTGACTAAAACCCACCCGTGTTCCTTCCTTAGCCCTTTATGTTCCGGGGCAGCGGTAACCCTTTCGGACGATCCCGCTACCCTATGTAACACCCTAAATTATAATAATAATATGCCTATCTGCATAGTGTGCGTTTTATACAAGAATTTGGGGGAGGTATTTTATATTATAATATTTTAAACAGTACCCCATAAAAGATGATGAAAATGCTACCAAGTAACCGGCTATACAGGGTTATTGGAAAAACACCAACAACCTCTTAAGAGGTCATTGTACTCATCATTATGAACAACTTTTATTATGAGACAAAACCTGAAATCGAGAAAAAAAAAAATCTGCTAAGTATTTCCTACATTTATGTTCGTATAGGTAATTCGTCAAAATGTAGGGAACAGCTGATTTTTTTTCGCGATTTCAGGTTTGGTCTCATAGTAAAAGTTGTTCATAATGGTGAGCACATGACCTCTTAAGAGGTTGTTGGTGTTTTTCCAATAACCCTGTATATTTGTGACCGAATAATATTCCGTAAAATGTTGCTTCGGTGTGGTGAAAATAATCATTTGGCAAATGAAAAAAGTTCAAAAGAAGCTTTGGCCAATAGCAAAAAGTTATTTTGTAAATCGGCGAAATATAGTTCGATAAAATAATACATATAACACATGATACTTCGATGATCTAAAAATATGTCAAATAATGCATAATTATAGCAAAAAAGACGTCGGTCAATAGTTTTCGGTAAAATGTAATTCGAACAAAAAAAAAATCGGAAATCTGATCGGTTCCCATCTTAACTTTGTTAAACAGCACCTCAATATCAATGGAAGATGCTCAGCTGGCGGCGGTGGTGACGCAGGAGCAGATCTTTGAAAACATTCATCTGCACAAGGAGGTCCTAGGCTCTGTGAAGCAGCAGCCCCTTGTAATGAGGAGGAAATTGAGGATCGTGCAACAGGTAAAAAAATAAATTAAAAGTAAAAGTTTTTTTTTATTTAAAAATGGATCCTATTTGTTTCACTTATAAGGTTATTTTATCATGATTAAAACTTTCACAAGTGGAAATGAGGAAAGCAAGTATGTTGATGGTTATAGGAGTAGAGATGGACCAAATAAACGATGTATTCTAGAAAGTGGATGACGCATAAGCGTCATCCACTTTCTAGAATACATCGTTGAACTCGTTAAACTGAAATGACTCCGAATAGAGATGTATGTAAGATGTGGACATGATATCGATGCCATACTTCCGGGCGAATTAAAATCCGTGACACCCGTGAAATCCGTGAGATGGCTATTAAGCCATTTCAATTGGGGAATGGCTTAGGCCATGAAATATTGACGTAGTATATGACCAAAGAAACGATGGATGGACTGTCTGAATGATGATAATTATGGTTAGACAGGGGGTGACTACCGAGATGAAGAGTAATAGAAAAGTATGGAAGAAAATAATATGTTGCGCCGACCCTCAATAAATTGGGATAAGGGCAGGAGGGGTACGTATCAAAATCCCGAAAGTTCATAATACCTATGATTGAAATACCGACGTCCAAAACACCGAAATTCAAAATACCGAAAGTTTTAAATGCCGATAGTCGTTATATCGAAACACAAAATACCGATGTTCAAATGCTCGAAAGGACGAAATCCCGAATAGACGAAAGATTAGGTTAATTATTAAAAAAAAAAATTGTTAGGTTAGGTTAGGTTAAAACTGTGACCCCTACGCACGAGCTGAGCGAGCGAAGCGAGCGGTGCCGCGGCAGCGGCCGGCGAGTGCCAGAAACGACAGGATTATATAGAAAAAAATTACTTTTACACAAAATATGGGCGCCAGAAACGACTTGCGCTAATAGAAAAAAAGAGATTATTTTTAGTAGGCTACCTGGAACCGAACTAGTTAGAGAAGATTAATTATTAAAAAAAAATTAGGCAACTTTTAAGTGTTTTGAGGTTAGGTTTACAAAAAATAGTTTTTCTCGTAAACAGTGACAATTTCGGGATTTTGAACTTCGGGTTTTTAAACTTCGGGATTTTAAACTTTCGGGCAAATGAACTTTCGGGATTTTAAACTTTCGACCAAACAACCATTCGGCGTTTCAATTTTCGGGATTTCGTCCATCGGTATTTTAAAATTCGGTCTTTTAAAATTCGGGATTTTGATACGTACCCGGCAGGAGAACGGTGATGATATTGACATAGTATTTTCTTCAGTTTCCCAACTTTTCACACCAGCGTTATTGACAGGCTAAAGCGTACATCAAGCGACACGAAGGCCAGCTTCAAGAACGACTGGCGCAGTCCAAGAGCACTAGGGACATCTACGCTAGATTCAACATCTTATTAAATACTGTAAGTAATCTTATTCAATCCTTTGACATATCTCGGGACCCCAGCGCCCCGGATCTTTGGTCCGAAACATCAGTCGTTGCACCTGCGTGGCTGCATAGTATAGTGAAACATCTCAAATGCACCATTTCTTATGTTAATATTTCAAAGATTATGTTAAGTAGCAATGTAACGCTACCGTTATTGTATTATTTTTTAATGAAAATCAAGTGGTAGTGTATTATTTTGATAACGTTATTTGTAATAATAAATATTTTTTAATTGACTCGAGTCGTTATAATTATTATTACAGCGCATTATAAGGAACCGCTAGCGATTATTCCCGATGTCCACCACTTGTTTTGCCACCACTGGGGGACACCGAAACAACTTTTAAAAATTATTCTCGTTGTCCACCACTGGGGGACAAAATATTGTAACCTAACCTCAAAACACTTTAAAGTTGCTTCTGCATCATCTCCGGCGCTGTGGGAAGTGCAACCCCTCCGCCCTTACCTACGTAACAAAGGATAGGCACCCATGCTACAGCGGGCGGGGGTTGCTCTCCCTTCGCGCCTTCGGTTTATAAATACACTCTAGGGGTTGCAGCCAAAAGACTACGTGAAGTCGGGGGTGCCCAGATTCGGTTTTGGAACAGATTCGACCTATTCCAACCATGAAGTGTCTGTCCCCCAGTTAATCAGACAATCATTTAAGTTACCTATATGTATTTTTATGGATCACTCAGTTCAACAAATTTAAAAACATTGAATTACTCGTAATTTTTTTAACAAAAGGTATTTGTGTTATGATATTTATTGTACAAATATAATCGGAACATGTACATTTTAGGATAAAAAATAGATGTATAGAAAAAGTCAACCTAAACCTTATTACAACGATGTCTCAGACAAAATGATGTCTGTACCTATTGATTGATCCGATGATATTGTCATAGATACCTGGAAGAAGCTTTAAATGCCTTGATGGTTTAAAAAAATGTTGTGACACTTTGTTAACTTTATGAGATATCAATTTAGTTAGTAGACTCAGAATGTTCTGTATTCTGAGTCAGTAGAGTAAGTTTTTGTTGAGATTTAGCTCATAGCCGTTTTTGCAAAATGACTGAATAGAGTGATCCACACTGTGGGCAATAACTGAAGACCCTTGTGAGTATAATTTTTTATGTACGTCAGGCTGGCCCGGCCCCATGGAATTTAATAATGAGATTGTTATCAATCCAATGTACCCGGGTATACTAATATATGTAACACCTTCATTTTCAATGTAACTCTTTTTAAAAGAAATTACGTGCACTTCTTAGTGGCCGGGCCAGCCTGACGTTTTCAGCCCGGCCACCTTGTTTCCCACTAATCTACAAAAAATACTGGCAATATTGTGCTACAGATGAAATGTACCCTATAATTTATGCATATGTAACACAAAATCGAATCCTAAAATGCAATAGCATACGAAATATTAGCGGTTGCAGGTGGCCGGGCTGAAATTATTTCGTTAATATAAAACAGTAAAACTGCAACACCTACCAAAAACTAATACCAGTACATAATGAGATATAGAGATATAGAATACATGTAACGCTTTCATTTTAAATTATAATACATATTTAGAAAGAATAATCACTTGAAATTATATTTCAGCCCGGCCACCTAAAAGCGGTAATATTCCCTAAAATCTTATGCCAATTTGTACAGTAAAACCTGATACAGCTATGAAATGAAAGTTACATTCGTTTCGTTTTAGTCGTATACCTTTAAGCCTTCTGTTTGACTAGATTATCAAAATCTGAGAAACTTTCCGAAGAGTGACTATCATTTATTAACTAATTTCAGGACATTTGGTTTGTTGAGTGAAACAAAATTGGTAATTGTCATATTTTTTTAATAATCATTTTTGAAATTAGTTAGACAACATTTGTACTTATATTAATTAGGTACTATAACAATTGTTAATTATAAATAATGTAAAAAAAGGTTACACATTGATAATAACACAGTTATCAAAAAATTATAGTAATATCAATATTACCTTAACATCGAACATTCATTCATTCAGAATATTAGAAGATAATTTTTGGTTAAATACTTATTATACCTTGGTAAAAAATCACAGATTTTCATAATGATTTTTACATCAACTTTGAATTTAAAGTTTTGAAAACTTTCAATTAAAATTATGCTAATATAATTATTACAACAATTCTTAAATAAAGAGAGAACCATAGTTCTTTCAGTGGCAGCTAATGGAAATATAGCTATGTAGTATATATAATTTAACATAATATTAAAATCACAGCTAAAAATCACAATGTTAACTTGTATAATTAAACGTATGCTAATATAATAATCATTGCTAGCCTATATCTGGCATTTGTACTATAAGTATTTTGACTAATTCAAATTTAAATATATTGCTTATTAGAATCGATAAAAACGTACTAATCACTTGATTATGTTATTTAATCAAGCTAAAATGTACGTCAAGGAATGTAAAAATATTAAATCCAAATTACTTTTTTTAACACTAGACTGTAAATCGTCATAACACATCCACAGATCTTGATTAAATAAATGGCATTTATAATGTCCTAGATTTTCCCCCAATACTACATATTCAATAGCACCTACAATCACATAAATATTAGTTCTAACTTTGATAGATAAAGGTATATCGTTCAATATTATTTGATCTGTTCCATTTAAATCAAAATATTCTTTACATTATAGCTGGACAAAACAGTGCCCGGGCAATCGTGTTCACAATCCTTCGAAATAACGTCTATACAAATTGAGTCTTCTAGGGCTGATATTCCAAATGTTTTAATTACGTTCATATTAATGGGTAAAAATGGTACTGTTCTTTGAAGTTGAAATGCACATTTTTCTTCGGTACATATTTTTGTAAATAGAGCGCTATAAAATAATTCTAAAATCATTTGTTCAAACAAATTTGCGACATTGCATTCACAATTTATATCTATTGTATTTTTCGAGGATAGTTTGTAGTACTTTTTACATATGGTATTTCTTAGTAAATTTATGATTTTATAAATTTATATGGATCCTTTTTGGTGCATTTCATAATTTGAATCAGGAACTGTGAATCAAATTCGAGTAAAAGATGAAAATCAGCTGTCAATATTTTCCCTATAAAAACATACAACGCATTGAAGACATTATTAGTGCTACTGTTTCCCTACTACTGATTAAAACCAACGTTATTATGGAGCGGCGACGTCATTTAAGCAGGGAAGAAATGCTCAGAGCCGTGGGAATGATAGAAGCTGGTTCCCGGCAACGTACTGTGGCTTTAGCTCTGAATACAAGTCAGAGTGTTATCAGTCGACTTTGGACACGTTACCGAAGCACTGGTACCGTGGCTGAGCGCCATGGAGGACGGTATCGCTGCACCACACGGAGACAAGACCGATACATTCAAATCTTAACTCGAAGAGCTCCAACAATAACCGCCATGATGTTAGCCGTGAGGCTTCATCACTCTTCAGGGAACTTAATTAGCGACCAAACAGTCAAAAACCGCTTGCATGAAGTGAACCTTCATTCCCGAAGACCGCTACGGGTACCACCTATAGCAATGCACAATCGTAGGATTCGATATCAATGGGCTCTTGAACACAGAAATTGGGCAGAAGAACAATGGCGTTTCGTGTGCTTTTCTGATGAGTCTCGTTTTGGTATGAGACCGGATACAAGACGTATACGACACTGGAGAACCCCTGGACGCCAACAGCGATTAAAATCCTGCCAGGAAGTCCATCCTTATAGTGGTGGAACCATCATGGTATGGGCGGGTATTTGGATCGGCGGAAGAACTGAGTTGATTTGGATCAGAGGCAACCTCAACGCTCAAATTTATGCTGAGACGATTGTATCAGACGTCATCGTTCCTCTACAAGTGCAAATCGGTCCCTTATTTCAGTTAATGCATGATAATGCACGACCGCACACCGCAAGAGTTGTAAGACAGACTCTCGCCGCAGCTAACATCAATGTCCTGCCCTGGCCTGCTCAGTCGCCAGACTTGAACCCGATTGAGCATGCATGGGATATGCTACAGAGAAGAGCTCTGCCGAATATGGAGGGTATCCAGTCGCAAGAAGACCTTTTTTTGTTGTTGCAACGAACATGGGCTGCCATTCCACAGCGTGATTTGGATGAACTCATTTTGAGTATGCCAAACCGATGTTCTTGTGTTGTTAGTGTTCGCGGTAGAAACACGGATTATTAATTGTTTAAGTTACCCAATAAAATTTTAAAGAAAACTGTTATTTCAGTCTTTTTTTCGAACTTTTGTGTTAGTGGTTCAAATGTCAAAAATCCCTTTATTAGGAAAATGGCAAATTTCTTTATTAATGCAAAGGTGACTTGGTTTATCGTTACTGTGACAAACGAAAACACTTTATTTGATGAATCCTTAAAGAAAATTTTAATTAATATCAATCAGGAGAAAAGTTATTGCAAAAATATATGTTGATCCCTAGACACTTTTGATGTGTGTATATTTAGTTGATGGCATTGTATGGAGTTTTATTATTAAGTAAATGAGTGTTTAGATTTACTTTACTTTACCTGTATATTTTTTTAAATAATTACTTAGCTACCCATTAACATTGTTTGTCGATATATTTTAATTTATCAAAACTATGACTTACCTTAAAAACATCACATCACAAACAACTACACTGCAACAACTGATCAAATTTTACACTCACAGTAATATTAAAACGTAAAATATTATGTCAGAAGTGTTGATAACTACACGGCTCTTGCGCATCTATTCTGTCTACTCGGGGAAAATATCTTACGACTTAGGTTGGGACGCGACACAGGCGCCGTCTAAAAATCGGTGGTAGCGTCTGTGAACTATTATCTTTGTATGGTTATGTTGTGAAGCCAAAAACGGAGAAAATATATATAGGTTTAGGTATTATGTATCCAACAATTATTATGTGTGATTTATACTACTTAGTTTATTAATAAAAATATCATAGTAACGCATTTTGTTTCACTCAACAAACCAAATGTCCTGAAATTAGTTAATAAATGATAGTCACTCTTCGGCAAGTTTCTCAGATTTTGATAATCTAGTCAAACAGAAGGCTTAAAGGTATACGACTAAAACGAAACGAATGTAACTTTCATTTCATAGCTGTATCAGGTTTTACTGTACAAATTGGCATAAGATTTTAGGGAATATTACCGCTTTTAGGTGGCCGGGCTGAAATATAATTTCAAGTGATTATTCTTTCTAAATATGTATTATAATTTAAAATGAAAGCGTTACATGTATTCTATATCTCTATATCTCATTATGTACTGGTATTAGTTTTTGGTAGGTGTTGCAGTTTTACTGTTTTATATTAACGAAATAATTTCAGCCCGGCCACCTGCAACCGCTAATATTTCGTATGCTATTGCATTTTAGGATTCGATTTTGTGTTACATATGCATAAATTATAGGGTACATTTCATCTGTAGCACAATATTGCCAGTATTTTTTGTAGATTAGTGGGAAACAAGGTGGCCGGGCTGAAAACGTCAGGCTGGCCCGGCCACTAAGAAGTGCACGTAATTTCTTTTAAAAAGAGTTACATTGAAAATGAAGGTGTTACATATATTAGTATACCCGGGTACATTGGATTGATAACAATCTCATTATTAAATTCCATGGGGCCGGGCCAGCCTGACGTACATAATTTTTTTTACTTTGGGCTATGAGTTTTGGCTATTTTTGATTAAATGTACAATCAGATTTTGTCACGAAATAAAAAAAAAGATTACATGCACCTGTTATTTGTTCAAAAAATTTATTAAAACTTTCTGAATCGTCTGGCACATATGACATACAATCATCATCTACCTGGCCTCTTCCCAACTATGTTGGGGTCAGCTTCCAGTCTAACCGGAGGCTGCTGTAGACCAGTATTTTATTTACATGGAGTGACTGCCTATCTTACCTCCACAACCCAGTTTCTCAGTTACTGGGCAACGTGAAACCTCTTGTTAAGACTGGTTGTAAGACTCGGGCATCTGATTACCCGTAAAGACTGTCAAAAATCTACACATAACAGCCAGGACCAACGGCTTTACGTGCTTTCCGAGACAAGGAGTGGTATCGGTATGTAATGGACGGTCACCCATCCACGGACCGACCTCGGCGAGCATTGCTTATCCTTCGATCGACCAGTGCGCGCCTGTTATTATTTTAGCCTCGAGCCCCTCGCCTGGCACATACAATACTCGGTGTAAAATCACCCATGACGAAGCCGTCATCTACACAAGTAACTACTGCAAAAATAATTGCGGGGAAACGAGAGTTTTGGTGCAAATATTGGCTGTTTTCGTTAGTGCACAATGTAAACGCACGCAAATCATTGTGCGTACGAGTGCATGCAACGGTGCAGTGATCGTGTGGGTAGGTATTGAAAGTAAAGTTCTAACATTTAAAACTTGCTTTTCGTAAAAAAACGTCAAAAAATGTTTAAACTTTGACCTTCAATATGTCCGTAACCAGACGGTTCCTAGGCGAACACAATAAAAAAGAAATATCATAATAACGGAAAGAAGACTCGCTCGGCTTCATTAAGTATTTTCACACGTTAATAAGTATTAGAAAAAGCTTGAGAAAAAGTTTAATAAATCCCATACAAACTTGCCAGATTTTTTGGATGTTCCCGGCGAGGTATTGACTCTATGGATTCTGGACTGTAACCGCGTTGGCGAGCACGATTAGAAGGCACGGTCCTGAAATTGGGCTCAAAGCACGGAGCCGGAGGTGTGTCGCACGCTACAGATGCCTTACGCTTGCATAAACGGTGTAGTGTATTAAGGTAAACCTATTACCTAATTAAACACTACTTTTAATTAAATATAAATGTTTATTAACATAAATGACACTTATAAACTAATAACAGGCATGCATTCGCCGTAGAGGTTTGTAGCGGACTGGCGAGGAGGGGCGCGGTCGTGCGCGGGAGACGCAGCGGCGCGAGCGGCGCGGGCGGCGCGCGGCGATCCGATCGTATTCCGCGTATTCGCCTCGGTCGTACTGTATCAAACGGTGTGCGGCATGTGGTGCGGCGTGCGGCACAACTCGGGCGCAGGGCTCCGCAGGCCACGGCGCGTGGTCGAGCGGTAGGTAGGCAGTAGGGTGGTTGAACATACAAGTGAAATTATTAGGCCGTGCACACACGGTTGTGTATATTAATTAGTGTATTTTTATTATAGTTGTGTGTTATGTATGCATGTTTTATGAGTAATATGTATGTATAGCTTACAACGGGAGCAGCTGAAGCTTTTACCTGAAACATTTCAAAGCATAAAATATAGACGTGATAACAAAATTCACACATCATAGCAATAAGTTATTATTCATGCATCATAGCAATAAGTTTGCGACATACCGTATTTTGGTCTTAAGCTACGGTTTCCTTAAAAGTGGTAGCCACCGCATAACAGTTTCAAAAAACACGAATTACGTTTCAATGACGTAATTCGACGGTAAATTGGGGACGCTATTTGGGCAACTGCAGTCATAGGCTGCGTTTCCAACAAAGATGAGCGAGAATGCGTAGGGAGGGATGTGTGTAAAACTAACTAATACCAACGCTAACTTAGTTCAAACTATTAAAATGAAGTGATATTATTGGTTGGATTGACACACATCCCTCGCTACGCATTCGCTCATAGAGATGAGAGACCACCAGAGGGTGGAAACGCAGCCTTAGGAAACCCTAGCTTTAACGTTTCACGCTTGCGCAAATTTACTGAATACCTCGTTGGTCTAGTCAAGTCGTAACAAGCGCTACTACTAAGCATGAGGTCTTGGGTTTTTCCGTCTGGAATACCTCAGTCAGTAACAGCCCGGAGTCTGGATCAACCGGGCACACCCCCTATGGGACTTCAACATTAAGTGTTATGCCAGACTGGCAGCGCGGGCGCCGGGCGGGCGCGGCGCGGCGAACTCAAACATATGAACTTCCTTTGAGTGTCCATAGTGGGCACGCGGGCGCGGTGAGCGGCGCGGGCTGATCGGCGCGGGGAGCGCGCGAGCAACTCACGCCATAGCTCGTTCATACAAGTGGCCGCAGTGGGTGCGCGACGCTGGCGCGGACGGCCCGCGCGGGGACCTGGGTTCTCAAACTAGAGCTTTTTTCGAGTAAAACTAAGTCTTTTTCATCCATATTATATTTTGACATACACTGGACACGACAACCCGCAGAACGCAGCCGCGCTCCAGGGCGGACAAGCAGCTCGCGCGCGTTCCCGCACCTGCGCCCGCCCCGCGCCCACGCCCCAGTCTGGCCAAACACTAACTGGCGAAATGTGGGTGTACTATAAGTACACCGCTGCCTAAGTAGTAGTAAGTAAGTAGTTTTAAGTAGTAAGAAAGTCAAAAAGAAAACTGCTTTAGGAATTGAAAACACCAATCATATCTGCTTCAAGCGATCTTAAACCTCCGAGCTAACTAGACGAAAACAAACATTACCTACTTAAATGTTCTTGTGTATCGATATCCGTGTTGTGTATCGATACGTGTCGAAATACTCACTATAAATTGTTTTTGCAAAAATAAGAAAAGCTGCTTTGTCAAATTTGAACTTGCAGGTCTTTTTCTGGGGAGACACCTAGTGGGTTATTCCATTTACCGACCCCAAAAAATGCACCCAAAAAATCGTAACATTGATAGCACCAAAAATTTAAATTCATACTACTGCATCAGTGATGCAGTACCTAGTATGAATTTTAATTTTTAGGTTAGGTTTAGTGAAACCATAGACAATTCGAACGACCATTTTAGTTTACATTTTTGGCAAATTTTGAAACGCCGGACCTTAGTTACCATGTATCTGTTGCTTGGGACAAACTAAAAACTAAATAATTAATGCTTCTATAAAAAATCAAAAACAAAATTCACTTGCCAGCGTTTTTGGCACCAGCCCGTTTATCCCATGGACAGCTCGTTTCTTCAGTATCATCTGGTAGACAGAAACATGGCGACATGGATACTGTATTTTGATGATAATGTTGACTACAACAATGTTGGCGACAGTGGGCAGCGGACGGAGGTATACCGCACACCAGTTCTAATGATGCACTCTTACTTGAACAGAACCCACCTGCACCAAAAACATTTTAAAGTTTATTATACCTCTGGGTTATGAATTACCTATATAAATAGTTTTATTATTACACAATACTGATCAATAAAACAATTTGTTTAATTATAGAAACCTATCAAGTACAAGTAGGACGTATAAAAATAGAACTCACATCACAACGACCATTGAAAACTCTGAAAAGAATTATGAGCTTAAACACTTTATTTTTGCTTTTGTACATCAAGCTACCCAAAACTGTAAAATTTTCCCAATCAACTTTAAAAGTTATGCTTTAGCGATAAAGTTGAAAATGTATTAATGAAATTTGGCAGATTGTAGTAGCTTGATGTTCTGGCGTCTGTACATCCACATTGATTTCCTATTCCCAAGGTAGGACAGACGGGTCTGTCAGACTCAGACTCAATCATACTGTATTCTTAAACTACCTCTCGCCGCCTCTCGCCGAGGCGCTTGAGCATTTGTGTACATCCTCTCTCCCCTGTAGGTATTGACCCGCCTAGTTTGCCGATGGACCGCGTCACCCTATCGCCATGCTTCAACCTTGAGAGGCACGCGCAGAACAGGAAGCAGGGCGTACCGCCGTATGCACAGGCCATACTCTATGGCAGCCGGAGATCTCTAAACGCCCAGCGCAGCTCCAATCGCCACCGTCGCGACAATCGACGTCATTCCTACAATGTTTGCTGCGCTGTGTTGTCGATGGAGTTAATGAAATGGTATTGTAGCAATTGGTCGTTCTCACTGAAGTGTCGATCTCGATATCGTTAAAGTACCAAGAAATGAAGTGCACCATACCGTCTCTCCAGCCACTCCTTCATGACGGATTATACCGTCGCAATTGTGGCGTGCACTTCGCTGGGTCATCCATGTCACTGCTCCTGTTTCGCCACTAGGATCTGGCGGAGCTCAACCCTGTACTCCTCGAAATGATGAGGCATCAGGTGCTCGCCCCTCTCCAACGCTTCCCGGCGCCACCGATATAGTGACGCCAGGATTTGAGTGAAAAGATCCCAGAGCAGTGATCCGGCTAAAAAGGTCACACCCTTGGAGGAGACCGTGCGGTTTCCTTTTATCACCCTGATAGCAAGCGCTTTCTGCAGGCTTTGCAGAATTGCAAAGTTGCGGCCTAACTTTCCGCCCAAACTCGTGCCCCATAGCGCCATGGACCGTACGATCGTCACATAGAGTCAGGTGGTGGCATTATGCGGCAGCCGCGAGAGTGTGTTCGCGGTGAACTTCTTACCCATCGAGTGCTCATCTCTTAATCATGAGCAGTGCAATTTATGTATAGAGCGGAAGGCCTGCTGTGATGCCACACATACGGACGTAAATGTTGTTGGGTTTTTCTATCTGGAATTTCTCAGTAGCAGACCGGAGTCTGCATTTGTGGCCGGTTGATGGCAATATAGGCTCGCCCCCTGTTACTTGGGACAGAACATATCTCTTTCTAATCCTTCTGGTAATACAGGCGTGAAATATCAGTTAAAAACAAAATTTACTTGCCAGCTTTTTTGGGTGTACACAGACATTCTTTGATCGAGGGGGATTTTGTCATTTTGTTTAGCTGACTATGGCAGTGTTGGCGAGTGTCGGGACTGGTACACGGAGGCGTATGACACGCTGATGATTGACGGACCCTTTTACCTGAAAAATTTTAAATAATAAATATTATAATCTATACATATAATAAAATCGTAGGAAAGTCAAAACTGTACATTGAATATTTTTTAAAAAGAATACTTGGGGCCTGATCTACAATCGATTTCGAAGCCAAAAATATAGTTTTTAGAATTTTTGTCGGTTTGTCTGTATGTATGTCCGGGATAATCTCAAAAAGTACTGCATGGATTTACTTCAAATTTTGCATGAATATTACTAAGAGGTCGGGTCAACATATAGGCTACATATTATCACGCTATCACCTACGGGGGAGGAGCTGTGAATCTTTATTTTTCTTACGCATTCTGTGACAGCGTGTAATCTAACGACGCATATTTAAATGTTTTTTTTGAGTAAGCCATGCTATAATCTAGCTTAACACTATAAAAACTATGCCATTTAAGTAACTTGGGCAGAGAAACATAGTTTAATGAATGTTAGTAGTATAAAGAAAATTTTGAAGCAGCGCCATCTATGAGATTTCATAAAAATCAAATGAAGTTACATGTTAACAATTTTTGGAAATTAATAATTTAAATTTGATCATGTTGGCGAGGTTAGTAGTTAGTTATTCTTAAAATTCATAGATGGTAATGTGCATTTTCTTCATAAAAGTTGTATCGTATAGTTCGTTTTGACAAATTCAAGGTCCAACAAAACCCTCAAAATCTTGAGCAGAATTGAGGAAGACAATTTAAAAAAAATGCGGTTCTAAGTATTACAAAAAAGTTATGTTCATTGATGATGATCATTTCTCCATCAATTTCATGTTATTAGTACAAAATAAACATTGACTGTTAATACTTTTGTTCGGTATTTATCTGTGTGATTATTGCTTGGCAATTAATATATTTCCATGTCGTATACCTAATTATAAACTTAAATGTGATGTAAAATGTCACCTTCTCGACGTTGAGCAAAATTGGGATGACACCCTCGCGGAGGCGAGCGTCAGTGACAGTCCCAGCCGCATGCGTCATCTGTTTGCCGTCACCTTGGAGTTTTGTGGGACAAGTATCGCCATCATCTGTCTGAAGATTTTCTACGAGCTTTGAGGCGTGCTACTGGAGACGAAGTCAAAGTAACTGATGAACGGGTGCTGAACATCTGTCTCAGTTCACTTCAAGATGTGGTCATTTCTATCGGCGGCAATCCACTGATCGAATATGGATTACCAGCTCCCCAATCATCACCGCATCAAGACCGTGGAAATCGGGAGTATAACGCTGAGACAAATTATGATCCGGGCGAAATTACCACCATACGAAATGACCATGTCGCTTTGTTCTCTTCAGAGCAAAAACAAATTTATGACACCGTCCTTGAAAGTGTTGGGCAAAACCAGGGTAAAATGTTTTTCTTGGATGCTCCTGGTGGAACAGGAAAAACATCTGTTACCACTGGCATACTTGCAGAGGTCAGGAGGCAAGGCAAATTTGCTATTGCTGTAGCGTTGTCGGGAATCGCTTCCACACTGCTTCCGAATGGCATGACAGCACATGCCATGTTTAAAATTCCCATCGATTTAGAGAGCGCCGAAACGCCTGTTTGTGGTGTGTCACGTAACAGCGATAAGGGACACGTGCTCAAGGAATGCTCTCTGATCGTATGGGATGAGTGTACGATGGCCAATAGAAAGGCAGTTGAGGCCGTGGACAGAACCCTGCAGGACATCCGCAGGAACTAACATTTGATGGGTGGTGTCACAGTTCTATTCAGTGGCGATTTACGGCAAACGCTTTCCGTGGTGACGCGGGGATCGAGGTTGACGAGGTGAATGCTTCGTTGAAACGATCTTCGTTGTGGTCACGAGTTCGTACGCTGCGCTTGACCATTAATATGAGAGCTCGGCTCGGCGGAAATGCACGTGCTCAAGAATTCTCCGATATCCTTCTAAGTCTTGGCGAAGGCACTCTACCAGAAGAGGGAGGTGGACAGGTGGTGCTTCCAGTCTCTCGGTAGAGTGGTATCCAGCATAGAAGAACTCATTCGCTGTGTGTACGGGGACATCAGTCGTATACCGCACCAGCAAAATTCTTGGGTGTGTGAGCGGGGCATTTTGACGCCCAAAAATGATCAGGCTGCAGCAATTAACGAATGCATTCTCTCGGAAATTGAGGGGAATGAAGTGGTCTACACCTCGGTAAACACTGTTCTCGAGCAAGACGACGTCACACATTATCCCGTGGAATTTCTGAACTCCCTGTCAGCAAGTGGACTTCCAGCGCATACCATCAAGCTGAAGGTCGGTGTCCCGATTATGCTTCTTCGGAACTTATCTCCTCTGAAGTTGTGTAACGGGACCCGCCTTAGTCATCTCGCTCCAAAGATACATCATTGAGGCGGAAATTCTTACGGGTTGTGGCGTCGGCGAGGCAGTATTTATATCACGCATTCCCCTCATACCTCATAACTTCCCGTTCCAGTTCAAGCGCGTACAGTTCCCCGTGAGTGTTTGCTTCGCGATGACCATCAATAAGTCGCAGGGGCAGACACTGAGAGACAGTCACATCTTATGACTGAACTCAGCAGGATTCCCATATAACTCTCTACACTTGCTTCGCTTGCAAAAAAAAAACTTATATTTTAATGCTATTTTAAAAGTCGTTTACTTATAATGCTATAGCGACACTGGCATCTTATGTATTTTTGGTGCTGTAGAGCCTTCACGCAGACGACGTCGCGGGCAGCAGCTAGTAGGTAATAAAAATTATATAATAATATTTTTTTTTTGTTCATTATTGTTTTTATTATTTTTTTTATTATTTTTATTTGGCCAGAAAACAAAAACACAATTTTTACATTTGTCTATCGTATTCTCCGTTGTTTTCTTTGCCATAAATGTAAACAACAATGGCTGCTGGATTTCATTAAAAATAAAGTGTCATAATTATTTTCAGTGTTTTCAACGGTCATTGTGGTGTGGGTTCTATTTTATTCGTCCTACATGTACCTACTTGATAGGTTTCTATAAATAAACCAATTGTTTTATTGATCAATATTGTGAAATAATAAAACTAAAATATTCAAAAGAAAATAGGGCCCAGCCAGTTTTTAGGCTGTTATTTAGAAAATATTTATGATTTCGGGCATTCATATTGTACTGAATTCCATTATGACCTGCTGGTCATTAATGTGATTTAAATTTGGAACGTCAACTGAGAAAAACGTATGGAAACATTACCCAAAAAAAAATCTTTTTTTCTAATATATAGGTCGACCAAAGAGTTCTTACTTCATAGATTTTAGTCGCCATCGCCGAACAAAATGATCGGTTGCTGTGGCGCGTATGACCCCCGCGTTAGGATTTAAGCTGACGCTCAATTGACGATATGGGACACACCGCCTAGTAGTGATCGACCGTTATAAATGACATATGAGGTGTCTATGGGTCAATTTATCTTTTTAATCTTTGTTTTTTTTCTCACCTTTTTTGATGTTTTTTTAATGCCTGTATTGTGTCTTTTGTTGCACTGAATAAACGTTTTATCTATCTATATTTATATTGTTTTTTGTGTTTTTGATGAAAATGCATGAGATTAGATTACTGCCTGTCGGGTTTTTTTATATACCTATATTATTTTAGTTCAATCTCAGATTTGATGCCACCAACTGCACCAGACTGCTTGAAAAGTGAGCTAGTTTTGAATCTTAGTTGCAGTCGGGTTTTGATTTTGTAATTTTATTTAAATTTTATTTGTATCCTTAGTGTGAAATTTTTGGCATCGTCTCCTCAAGCTCTTTATTTTGATACCGCACATAGTAATGGTAGGTACCATTTTTTTTTTCAAGACCTTCCTTGTCATGGTCTAAAATCCGTCATTTTGATTTTATAAAAACAAAACTTAGCCTATAATCTTCGAGCGACCCAAACGAGTCGACAGACTCCCAATGTATAAAATCCATCCGGCCGTTAATATGCTTCGAGGGTATAAGGAATTCCACATACAAAGATACATAAGTAGTTAAGTACGCAAAAAAACATAACCCTGTCCTGCCACGTAGTCGGATAAATAGCGTATGACACTGCACATAACTAGATATTATCCGGTTGTTAAACAGTTTCATAAACTATTAATTCGATAATCAAATTGGTTTTTATTACCTCGCAGTAGGTGCGAAAAGTAAAGTATTCTCCTCGGGGATAAAGGTGTCTCCGTCTTGGGCCAGCTTGAATTCCTCACTGCACGCAGGATTCTAGTCTTAACTCCCTCACTTCGCTCAGGAGTTAACTCAGAGCTCCCTCGCTACGCTCGGGAGCCCTAGAATCCTTCGTTGCGTTCAGGATTCAAAATACCGCCCGCGACAATAAGACACCACTTTATCCCCTTAGTGAATAATCTACTATTAAGTATGTACACTTCATTTGTATAAATAAAACAGTCGAGAAAAAAATTAAACAAGAATAGACTTAGCGAAAACAGCTGTAGAAACGGTCGTAGAGATTAGGTGCCATAGTGAAAAATGCTTGGGTGAACTTCCTCGAATTAGGTGTCACACTTTTTTTCGTTGGCCGGCCATTTTGGATTTTGGCCCAATACAGCTGATCTCGTTTACTGACTGCCTGGTTGGTTTAGTATTCGCAAGCGCTACTGCTAAGCATGAAGTCCAGGGTTCGCGATTCACGAGTCAGGCAATGTGCTACTGGGTTTTCCTATCTGGAATTTCTCAGTAGCAGCCTGAAGTCTGAATTTGTGGCCGGTTGATGGCAATATAGGCTCGCCCCCTGTTACTTGGGACAGAACATATCTCTTTCTAATCCTTCTGGTAATACAGGCGTGAAATATCAGTTAAAAACAAAATGTACTTGCCAGCTTTTTTGGGTGTACACGGACATTCTTTGAACGACGGGAAGTTTGTCATTTTGTTTAGCTGACTATGACAGTCTTGGCGAGTGTCGGGACTGGTACACGGAGGCGTGTGACACGCTGATGATTGACGGTCCCTTTTACCTGAAAAATTTTAAACCATAGGTTAACAATTACCACCATAATAAATATTATAATAGGTAATAAAAATTATATAATAACATTTTTTTTTTGTTTATTGACTACATTTCAAAAATAAGGCCAGAAAACAAAAACACAATTTTTACATTTGTCTATCCTATTCTCCGTTGTTTTCTTTGCCATAAATGTAAACAACAATGGCTGCTGGATTTCATTAAAAATAAAGTGTCATAATTATTTTCAGTGTTTTCAACGGTCATTGTGATTGGGTTCTATTTTATTCGTCCTACACGTACCTACTTGATAGGTTTCTATAAATAAACTAATTGTTTTATTGATCAATATTGTGAAATAATAAAACTAAAATATTCAAAAGAAAATAGGGCCCACCCAGTTTTTAGGCTGTTATTTAGAAAATATTTATGATTTAGGGCATTCATATTGTACTGAATTCCATTATGACCTGGGTCATTAATGTGATTTAAATTTGGAACGTCAACTGAGAAAAACGTATGGAAACATTACCCAAAAAAAAATCTTTTTTTCTAATAATTTTTCACTTGCGTGCAAAAAAATTGGCCCACCCCATGCTCTCCATTTGAAACACGATATCACAAAAATCGTAATGAATATAATTTATTATTTTATACTGTGTGAAGGTAGGTAAGGTACAGTTTATTTGAACATACACTATATTTTGTTCAAAGCAATATTCTTGATAAGATCAACTCGATTCTTCAGATGTCCTCATTACCATGGACCTATAAAAAAAGGCGGACGCCGTCTCCTTTAACAATAACTGAAGCACCCTAAGTCGGTCAGCGCGCTAATATAGACAAGCCAGCACGCACACATTCACACCATAGTCGGTCTGCCGTCGGCCATTACGCTCCGAAGTACTCCGCAGGACGCCCGTGTGTTATTTTACTACTAAAACTCAAAGGATGCCGTCATGTGTTGTAAAAAGTTGTCGAAACCATAGTGGTTCAAGTAAAAAAAGCCAGGGGATCACTTTTCATAGGTAAGCATGTCATTTATAAGCTTATTTATCGATTTTACGTCAATGAATTGAATAAATCACGAAATCAATCAGTGTTGCAACTATTTCAATTTGAAAATTATTTTAAATGTGGGAGAGTTATATTTTTATGTTACTATTTTTATCGTTATTATGTATTGTTCTACATTTTACAGATTTCCCTCAGCAAATGAAGTATGGAAAAATGATTGGATAAAAATAATAAGGGAGTGTAGAAATGAAAATAATTGGAATCCAACAAAATATAGTGTAATCTGCAGTATACATTTTGAGAAGAATGATTTGTACACAACTAAAGGCGGACTTCTTCGCGTTGTTGTTTACGCCATACCAACAAAGGTAATATTCAATTAATTTAAGGTCATCTCCTCATTACCTAACCTCTTAATCATATTTTTTAAGTTTAACGATTAACAGTTTAATAACAAAATAACAGTTAAGCGAATTTTTTTTAGTTTTTGTTCGATACGTCAACAATTCAAGAAGATCATCCGGCTGAAGTAATTACTTCCAGTGTTTCTAATAGGGTACGTACTTACTATGTATACGATACGATACTTACGATGTGTAGTTCTATTGAGTGTAATTATTATATATTGTGCAAGTAATTTGAGATATTAGTAGGTCTTTTTTTTTTACTAAAACGCTATTTTATTCTAATGCAAGTTATGCCTTTGAATCGTTTCTAACCCGATATTTATTATTTATTTTAGAGTTCACTAGTGATTGAAGCAGTAGCCTCAGGTTCCGGGCTGCAAAAGAAATTAGAACAGCCTTTTTCTCAAAATGTAACGACGCCTTTGACACAAGTGAGTATGATGATATTTTATAAGGCTTGTTATAGCTAGTTACCGAAATGTATTTCATTTTCTTTTAGAGCTCATCAGTGGTTGAAGGATTTTCTGTACAAGAATCGACATTGCAACAGTCTTGCTTATTAAACACTAATTTGTCCTTGCAAAATGTAAGTATCTACTAAAAATTTGGGATTTTCGAGTTTATTATTCAAAATTCATAAAAATATTAAAAATAATATGTAAAGGTAATATGTTTGTTAAATATTTTTAGGAGTCATCCACAACTGTAATATCTGGAGTTGAATTGGAACAACCATTGTCATTACTATTTACTCCCAGAAAACGACGTATGAAGAGAGATCAGATGAAAATGCGCGCCTTGATAAAAAATCAAAAAAAGAAAATAAAAGTTTTAAATCAAAAAGTTAGACGTCTCCAAGATAGGAACAAATCTTTAAAAGGTATTTTAAAAACCCTTAAAGAAGAAAATTATGTTGATACAGATCTTTTTAACAGATTAAATGAAAACATTGTCGCTGCTAACATTTTTAATAATTACAATAGAAAAAAAATTAAGAAAAAAGTTAAATACTCACCGTCTATGAAAAAATTTTGCCTAACCCTCAACTATTATTCGCCGAAAGCTTACGATTACGTTAGGCAAACTTTTAAACAGACAAAAAAAAATGTAATTACAAATTCGGGTTCGGCATCGATATAATAACAACCCCTGCTACTTTTTTTTTATATATTTCCATTGTACAGACACCACTTTTCTACAATTTTATTATATGTATAGAAGTACCTATTAAATAAGTTGTAAATATTTTTATTTTCAATGTGTTTTATTTATTTTACCTTTTCTTTAACAATATCCGTCACAAAAACTTGTAATAAAACCCAAGGGAGATCTTATTGAAATATTGTTTAAAAATGGGTAAAATTTTCCTTCATCTGGCATCCCTTTACACACGCACACACAGTTACGCCGCCGCCATTTTGGTGCTTCAGTTGTTTGTTAGTGAAGTTCCGTCCGCCTTTTTTTATAGGTCCATGCTCATTACTCACTTTTGCTCAGAAAAAGTGTGTGACTTTTTTTGTCAATGAAATTAACAAACGTTAAATTTTGTGTATTTCTGTTTGTTTAATCAAAATTGAACTTGATTTTTGTAACGGGCTTCAAAAAAAATGGAGCTTCTTTATTCAACCCCATATTTATAAGTTCGAGATTTTCTCAAAAACTACTGAATCTGTTTTGATAATTCTTTCACTAATGTAATCTACATACTTTCAGAAAGGTTTTAATATACAATATGTTATATGTTAGGTTTTTTTTTTTTTTTTTTTTAATATGTTAGGTTATTGTTAGTAAAACTTCTTGAATTATATTGTTTTAAATCGAAGAGCATGGGGTGGGTCAGTTTTTTTGCACGCTAGTGTAGGTCGACCAAAGAGTTCTTACTTCATAGATTTTAGTCGCCATCGCCGAACAAAATGATCGGTTGCTGTGGCGCGTATGACCCCCGCGTTAGAATGTTGGATTTAAGCTGACGCTCAATTGACGATATGGGACACACCGCCCGGCGCCCAGTAGTGATCGACCGTTATAAATGACATATGAGGTGTCTATGGGTCAATTTATCTTTTTAATCTTTGTTTTTTTTCTCACCTTTTTTTATGTTTTTTTAATGCCTGTATTGTGTCCTTTGTTGCACTGAATAAACGTTTTATCTATCTATATCTATATTGTTTTTTGTGTTTTTGATGAAAATGCATGAGATTAGATTACTGCCTGTCGGGTTTTTTTATATACCTATATTATTTTAGTTCAATCTCAGATTTGATGCCACCAACTGCACCAGACTGCTTGAAAAGTGAGCTAGTTTTGAATCTTAGTTGCAGTCGGGTTTTGATTTTGTCATTTTATTTAAATTTTATTTGTATCCTTAGTGTGAAATTTTTGGCATCGTCTCCTCAAGCTCTTTATTTTGATACCGCACATAGTAATGGTAGGTACCATTTTTTTTTCAAGACCTTCCTTGTCATGGTCTAAAATCCGTCATTTTGATTTTATAAAAACAAAACTTAGCCTATAATCTTCGAGCGACCCAAACGAGTCGACAGACTCCCAATGTATAAAATCCATCCGGCCGTTAATATGCTTCGAGGGTATAAGGAATTCCACATACAAAGATACATAAGTAGTTAAGTACGCAAAAAAACATAACCCTGTCCTGCCACGTAGTCGGATAAATAGCGTATGACACTGCACATAACTAGATATTATCCGGTTGTTAAACAGTTTCATAAACTATTAATTCGATGATCGAATTGGTTTTTATTACCTCGCAGTAGGTGCGAAAAGTAGAGTATTCTCCTCGGGGATAAAGGTGTCTCCGTCTTGGGCCAGCTTGAATTCCTCACTGCACTCAGGATTCTAGTCTTAACTCCCTCACTTCGCTCAGGAGTTAACTCAGAGCTCCCTCGCTACGCTCGGGAGCCCTAGAATCCTTCGTTGCGTTCAGGATTCAAAATACCGCCCGCGACAATAAGACACCACTTTATCCCCTTAGTGAATAATCTACTATTAAGTATGTACACTTCATTTGTATAAATAAAACAGTCGAGAAAAAAATTAAACAAGAATAGACTTAGCGAAAACAGCTGTAGAAACGGTCGTAGAGATTAGGTGCCATAGTGAAAAATGCTTGGGTGAACTTCCTCGAATTAGGTGTCACACTTTTTTTCGTTGGCCGGCCATTTTGGATTTTGGCCCAATACAGCTGATCTCGTTTACTGACTGCCTGGTTGGTTCAGTATTCGCAAGCGCTACTGCTAAGCATGAAGTCCAGGGTTCGATTCACGAGTCAGGCAATGTGCTACTGGGTTTTCCTATCTGGAATTTCTCAGTAGCAGCCTGAAGTCTGAATTTGTGGCCGGTTGATGGCAATATAGGCTCGCCCCCTGTTACTTGGGACAGAACATATCTCTTTCTAATCCTTCTGGTAATACAGGCGTGAAATATCAGTTAAAAACAAAATGTACTTGCCAGCTTTTTTGGGTGTACACGGACATTCTTTGAACGACGGGAAGTTTGTCATTTTGTTTAGCTGACTATGACAGTCTTGGCGAGTGTCGGGACTGGTACACGGAGGCGTGTGACACGCTGATGATTGACGGTCCCTTTTACCTGAAAAATTTTAAACCATAGGTTAACAATTACCATCATAATAAATATTATAATAGGTGATAAAAATTATATAATAACATTTTTTTTTTTGTTTATTGACTACATTTCAAAAATAAGGCCAGAAAACAAAAACACAATTTTTACATTTGTCTATCCTATTCTCCGTTGTTTTCTTTGCCATAAATGTAAACAACAATGGCTGCTGGATTTCATTAAAAATAAAGTGTCATAATTATTTTCAGTGTTTTCAACGGTCATTGTGATTGGGTTCTATTTTATTCGTCCTACACGTACCTACTTGATAGGTTTCTATAAATAAACTAATTGTTTTATTGATCAATATTGTGAAATAATAAAACTAAAATATTCAAAAGAAAATAGGGCCCACCCAGTTTTTAGGCTGTTATTTAGAAAATATTTATGATTTAGGGCATTCATATTGTACTGAATTCCATTATGACCTGGGTCATTAATGTGATTTAAATTTGGAACGTCAACTGAGAAAAACGTATGGAAACATTACCCAAAAAAAAATCTTTTTTTCTAATATATAGGTCGACCAAAGAGTTCTTACTTCATAGATTTTAGTCGCCATCGCCGAACAAAATGATCGGTTGCTGTGGCGCGTATGACCCCCGCGTTAGAATGTTGGATTTAAGCTGACGCTCAATTGACGATATGGGACACACCGCCTAGTAGTGATCGACCGTTATAAATGACATATGAGGTGTCTATGGGTCAATTTATCTTTTTAATCTTTGTTTTTTTTCTCACCTTTTTTATGTTTTTTTAATGCCTGTATTGTGTCCTTTGTTGCACTGAATAAACGTTTTATCTATCTATATCTATATTGTTTTTTGTGTTTTTGATGAAAATGCATGAGATTAGATTACTGCCTGTCGGGTTTTTTTATATACCTATATTATTTTAGTTCAATCTCAGATTTGATGCCACCAACTGCACCAGACTGCTTGAAAAGTGAGCTAGTTTTGAATCTTAGTTGCAGTCGGGTTTTGATTTTGTCATTTTATTTAAATTTTATTTGTATCCTTAGTGTGAAATTTTTGGCATCGTCTCCTCAAGCTCTTTATTTTGATACCGCACATAGTAATGGTAGGTACCATTTTTTTTTCAAGACCTTCCTTGTCATGGTCTAAAATCCGTCATTTTGATTTTATAAAAACAAAACTTAGCCTATACCTAATCTTCGAGCGACCCAAACGAGTCGACAGACTCCCAATGTATAAAATCCATCCGGCCGTTAATATGCTTCGAGGGTATAAGGAATTCCACATACAAAGATACATAAGTAGTTAAGTACGCAAAAAAACATAACCCTGTCCTGCCACGTAGTCGGATAAATAGCGTATGACACTGCACATAACTAGATATTATCCGGTTGTTAAACAGTTTCATAAACTATTAATTCGATGATCGAATTGGTTTTTATTACCTCGCAGTAGGTGCGAAAAGTAGAGTATTCTCCTCGGGGATAAAGGTGTCTCCGTCTTGGGCCAGCTTGAATTCCTCACTGCACTCAGGATTCTAGTCTTAACTCCCTCACTTCGCTCAGGAGTTAACTCAGAGCTCCCTCGCTACGCTCGGGAGCCCTAGAATCCTTCGTTGCGTTCAGGATTCAAAATACCGCCCGCGACAATAAGACACCACTTTATCCCCTTAGTGAATAATCTACTATTAAGTATGTACACTTCATTTGTATAAATAAAACAGTCGAGAAAAAAATTAAACAAGAATAGACTTAGCGAAAACAGCTGTAGAAACGGTCGTAGAGATTAGGTGCCATAGTGAAAAATGCTTGGGTGAACTTCCTCGAATTAGGTGTCACACTTTTTTTCGTTGGCCGGCCATTTTGGATTTTGGCCCAATACAGCTGATCTCGTTTACTGACTGCCTGGTTGGTTCAGTATTCGCAAGCGCTACTGCTAAGCATGAAGTCCAGGGTTCGATTCACGAGTCAGACAATGTGCTACTGGGTTTTCCTATCTGGAATTTCTCAGTAGCAGCCTGAAGTCTGAATTTGTGGCCGGTTGATGGCAATATAGGCTCGCCCCCTGTTACTTGGGACAGAACATATCTCTTTCTAATCCTTCTGGTAATACAGGCGTGAAATATCAGTTAAAAACAAAATTTACTTGCCAGCTTTTTTGGGTGTACACAGACATTCTTTGATCGAGGGGGATTTTGTCATTTTGTTTAGCTGACTATGGCAGTGTTGGCGAGTGTCGGGACTGGTACACGGAGGCGTATGACACGCTGAGGATTGACGGACCCTTTTACCTGAAAAATTTAAAATAATAAATATTATAATAGGTAATAAAAATTATATAATAACATTTTTTTTTTGTTCATTATATATATATCGGCGCAAAAACAACAGTTCACCCATTAGAACAACGAAAATAATTAAGTTTCCTAATCTGATTATTCTAAAATTAGTTCATAAATCATCAATTGATTACTTTGAGTTTATTATGATGTGAAATTAACGTTAAGTAGCATGTCATTATTCCTCTTATTGTAATTTCAATACTTAACCTAAAAACTCGTGAACACGTGCACATGCGACGATTCCTATAAATACGGCCGCACTGTCGGCGCTCGATCACGCTTAAGTATGCAGCAGAGGACCGGGCGGAGGTCTTCGCCGAACACCTGGAGCGTCAGTTCCGCCCCAACCCGACCGGCGACACCGAACATGTCGCAGCAGTCGAGAAACACCTAGGAGACTACTTCGGCACGCCGATAGCTCCCGATGAAGATGCCATATTTTTCTCGCCGGGCGCAGTCAGACGCGCCATCCTTAAGACGAAGCCCAGGAAGGCCCCCGGTGCTGACGGTATCACCAACACAGTGCTGCGCCACCTGCCGTACCGTATGGTAGCGGCGCTGGCGCGCCTGTTTACGGCGATACTGCGCACGGGGGCCTTTCCCGCTTCGTGGAAGGAGGGGCGCGTCATCATGTTGCCCAAGGCGGGGAAAAACATCCTGAAGCCGGAGAGCTATCGGCCGATCACGCTGCTGTCGACCGTCTCCAAGGTGTTCGAAGCACTCCTGCTGCGACATCTCCAACCCCACATAGCGCCGCGCCCGGAGCAGTTTGGGTTCCGGGCGGAACATAGCACGACTTTCCAGCTGTCGAGGGTACTGCACCACCTCGCAGCCGCAGCCAACAAGAAGGAATACTCGGTGGCTGTATTCCTCGACATGGAGAAGGCCTTCGACCGTGTGTGGCACGACGGCCTCGTCTACAAGATGGCCACATCCGGCGCGCCCCGTCGCGTTGTAAAAGTGGTCTCTACTTTCCTCTCCAACAGGATTTTCAGGGTGGTGGTCGACGGGGCGCTCTCCAGCGCCCGCCCGGTGCTCGCGGGTGTACCGCAGGGCAGCTGCGTGTCGCCGGCGTGTTCAGCGTTGCTGACGTCACACCTTTTAAAAACACTACGGAGGTCCTTCCTCCGTCATAATATATAAGGCCAGAAAACAAAAACACAATTTTTACATTTGTCTATCGTATTCTCCGTTGTTTTCTTTGCCATAAATGTAAACAACAATGGCTGCTGGATTTCATTAAAAATAAAGTGTCATAATTATTTTCAGTGTTTTCAACGGTCATTGTGATGTGGGTTCTATTTTATTCGTCCTACATGTACCTACTTGATAGGTTTCTATAAATAAACCAATTGTTTTATTGATCAATATTGTGAAATAATAAAACTAAAATATTCAAAAGAAAATAGGGCCCAGCCAGTTTTTAGGCTGTTATTTAGAAAATATTTATGATTTCGGGCATTCATATTGTACTGAATTCCATTATGACCTGCTGGTCATTAATGTGATTTAAATTTGGAACGTCAACTGAGAAAAACGTATGGAAACATTACCCAAAAAAAAATTTTTTTTTCTAATATATAGGTCGACCAAAGAGTTCTTACTTCATAGATTTTAGTCGCCATCGCCGAACAAAATGATCGGTTGCTGTGGCGCGTATGACCCCCGCGTTAGAATGTTGGATTTAAGCTGACGCTCAATTGACGATATGGGACACACCGCCCGGCGCCCAGTAGTGATCGACCGTTATAAATGACATATGAGGTGTCTATGGGTCAATTTATCTTTTTAATCTTTGTTTTTTTTCTCACCTTTTTTGATGTTTTTTTTAATGCCTGTATTGTGTCTTTTGTTGCACTGAATAAACGTTTTATCTATCTATATTTATATTGTTTTTTGTGTTTTTGTGTTTTTGATGAAAATGCATGAGATTAGATTACTGCCTGTCGGGTTTTTTTATATACCTATATTATTTTAGTTCAATCTCAGATTTGATGCCACCAACTGCACCAGACTGCTTGAAAAGTGAGCTAGTTTTGAATCTTAGTTGCAGTCGGGTTTTGATTTTGTCATTTTATTTGTATCCTTAGTGTGAAATTTTTGGCATCGTCTCCTCAAGCTCTTTATTTTGATACCGCACATAGTAATGGTAGGTACCATTTCTTTTTTCAAGACCTTCCTTGTCATCGTCTAAAATCCGTCATTTTGATTTTATAAAAACAAAACTTAGCCTATACCTAATCTTCGAGCGACCCAAACGAGTCGACAGACTCCCAATGTATAAAATCCATCCGGCCGTTAATATGCTTCGAGGGTATAAGGAATTCCACATACAAAGATAAATAAGTAGTTAAGTACGCAAAAAAACATAACCCTGTCCTGCCACGTAGTCGGATAAATAGCGTATGACACTGCACATAACTAGATATTATCCGGTTGTTAAACAGTTTCATAAACTATTAATTCGATAATCGAATTGGTTTTTATTACCTCGCAGTAGGTGCGAAAAGTAGAGTATTCTCCTCGGGGATAAAGGTGTCTCCGTCTTGGGCCAGCTTGAATTCCTCACTGCACTCAGGATTCTAGTCTTAACTCCCTCACTTCGCTCAGGAGTTAACTCAGAGCTCCCTCGCTACGCTCGGGAGCCCTAGAATCCTTCGTTGCGTTCAGGATTCAAAATACCGCCCGCGACAATAAGACACCACTTTATCCCCTTAGTGAATAATCTACTATTAAGTATGTACACTTCATTTGTATAAATAAAACAGTCGAGAAAAAAATTAAACAAGAATAGACTTAGCGAAAACAGCTGTAGAAACGGTCGTAGAGATTAGGTGCCATAGTGAAAAATGCTTGGGTGAACTTCCCCGAATTAGGTGTCACACTTTTTTTCGTTGGCCGGCCATTTTGGATTTTGGCCCAATACAGCTGATCTCGTTTACTGACTGCCTGGTTGGTTTAGTATTCGCAAGCGCTACTGCTAAGCATGAAGTCCAGGGTTCGCGATTCACGAGTCAGGCAATGTGCTACTGGGTTTTCCTATCTGGAATTTCTCAGTAGCAGCCTGAAGTCTGAATTTGTATCCGGTTGATGACAATAGAATAAGCTCGCCCTCTGTTACATGGAACTTAAACACACCTCTGCCTAACCCTTCGAGTAATACAGGCGTGATATTATGCTAAAACAAAATTTACTTGCCAGCATTTTTGGGTGCAGTATCACAAATGCAAGACAATGACGCCATGGTTGCATTCTGAACATTAGATGATCGATTTCTCTCTTTTCCGAAATCGTCTGGTGGACACCTAGTGAATGAGGGACATTTTGTCGTTTGGTTTTGCTGACTAGAACCATAATATGGGTGACAGTCGTCAGCCGGCACGGGACTGGAACCGAAGTCACATCTCGGAGGTATATCGCACACCGGCTCTGATGATGCTGTCTTTCTTGAAAAGAACCACCTTACATCTAAAACATGTAAAAGATAAATATAATTAATACCTCTGGGTTATGAATTATATGACTATTAAAGGGGCGTATCAAGCCAGAAAAAAATCAAGTTTCATTTGATTGACAGGGGTAGCCCTGTCATCAAACACGACGAAAACAAGACACAATCCCTTCCCGCCAGCAGAAAATTTTCACCCGGCCTATATATTTTTGAATTTGAATTGGAATCTTCCCTAGACACTTTAGATGTGTGTATTATAAGAAGTGACGAGGTTATGCAAATGCATTCATTTAACTTAGCCCGTTTGATTAATTTACACAATTACAACTTCAAGTGCAACGTCGCCTCCCTCCCTGCTAGTAAATAAACTATGAGAAAACCTTGTGCGCATGTCTCAAAAACACTTTACCCGCATATCTTTCCAAATGGTCGGCATTTACAATATCAATGTTGCTTGAAACAAACTCAAGTCAAAATTATGACTGCAATAAAACAAAATTTACTTGCCAACGTTTTTGGGTGCAATATCACCGTCGCAACACGCTATGGATGGCTTCTGAACTTCAGCTGATCGATTCCTCTCTTTTTCGAAATCATCTGGTGGACAGCTACAGGGCAAGGGAGATTTTGTCTTTTGATTTTGCTGACTACAACCGTGTTGGCGAGGGTGATTGGGCAGCATGGTATTGAACCTGGGGCTGACGCACGGAGGTGTCTTGCACGCTGATGTTTCTGTGGAAGTCTTACAGCTTAAGCTGGAACTGTTACCTGAAAAACCAAATTCATAAATTATTACAAATACAACAATGAAATGTGAAAATACTTGTTAATACGAGAAATAACAATCAAGTATGTAAAGATCGCATATAAATTGAATAGGAGCATCATCACATTGGCCGTTGAAAATGCTGATAATAATATTCGATATTCGAGCGACACCAACGAGGTCGGGGGTATAGTCTCTCATTAGCCAATGAAGACTGTGGCTATCAGCAGCACCCTAATTACGTAACACACTATCAATCCTAATCTGAATCATTTTGAATGATATTGCTAGTCCATTGCTTCATATGTTTGAAAAATGTGTCTGCTCAACAACATATCTAAGTAAAGCAAAGAATGTTGTTGAACTGTCATAATGAAACCCATTGCTACTGATAGTGTGTTACGCAATTACTCCGCAGATCATGGAACCATTATAACACCTCCAAATTAATATTGCTAATCATACAGTTACCGTGGTCGCGAAGCGAGGCCTAATTTAGTGATGTGACGTTCTAAAAGATCATAGCGCAAACCAAGAAAGTTTTGAAAAAGACATTCAATAAAATAATTGAGTACCTTTCCGGAAAACAGGCGTCATTTGCCTAGATATAACATTCGCCGCATAATGATCCTTGTAGCTGCTACATGCCCTGTCTATGGTTGGCAATTTTCGCGCTATTTGATTCGGTGTGCTGATTTGACAAAATTCATCATTCGTCTTTCCAACAAGTCGGAGAACTTTTAGAGGTTCATTTTGTAACATCGTTTCTGTGTCATTAGAAGATGATATTTCATGCATGTAAAACTTTTTTCCTTTTCCGCAAACCTGTTCGTCGTGTTCGGTAAACGAAGGTGTCCTCAGCAAATCTTAAACGGTCATTCTGTTTATGTTATCTTTCCATAATTTTAAACATTTTAAAAAGGAATACAAATGAAAGATTAAAAAATCGCGAAAAAAAATCAGCTGTTCGACAAAATGTATTTGTCGAGTTTACGAACATCTTGAATTAAGCAGCACTAGTTTTTTTTTCGCGATTTCATTGTTGGTCTCATAGAAAAAGCTGCTCATAACCATGAGACCAAAGACCCCTTTTGAGGTCCAACACCACTTAAGTTGTACCTTTCATAAAACCGGCCAAGTGCGAGTCGGACTTGCACATCGAGGAAGAAAATAATTTATAAAATGCATAAATTGTTTCCGTCCAAAAGCTATTTTAACTTAGACCATTATTTTGAGAACACATACCTAATAAAGATTTCTTAAAAAGTGTGCTGATTAGAGATATAATTTTGTGTCCTGTAATATGTAGAAAAACCTTTATTGACATTAATCAATTCCAGACTTTTCATTTTGCAAACTTCTGAAATAAGGGGCGATGATAATTTTTCCAGAAACATAATATTTTATGCTATTTAATAATAATAGTTAGCTTCGGCCCCTCGTACGCCTTCCAAAGGATCGGGACCCCGTGGTCCCGAGATATGTAAATAAAAAAATAATAATAATTTTTATTCACAAAACTTATAATTATACTTTTAAAAAAGTTTTTACTTTGACACAAATTATATTACGAGTAAGTTAACAGAAAGGTATGCTAAAAAAAGTATATATTTTACAGAGGTTGGATACAAAAGGTACCTACGTAGTGGGGTCAAAAGTCCTATAAATATTAAGTACCTTGCCCCCCAAACTAGGAAAATCCTCTATCTTGGGAGGCAGTTAAGCAAACAGACCGGGACGAAATCGCACCATGATAGTTTTTTTTATTTTTTTTTAACATGTTGGTACGGAACTCCACTGTCTCTGTCTCGTAGCTCAGCTCAATAGCAATAGATTCTTAAGGTCCAAACTGTTCGCTTTCAAACCATTTACTGACCCGACTATCGGCACATTAATTCACTCGCGGTGGTGGTGACCTTATGAGTATGAGTGAAATCGATATGCTTTGTGATATATTTCTTAGTGTCGAATACGAGGCTTTACGCTACTTATATTATTTCATGTTTATTTTGTTATGTGCGTCTTATTCTTGCAGAATAAACAATTTTTTGATTTTTGAACTTCAAACCGTTATTTTTTTCGCACACGGAATTGATTTTTTGGTAGTGAAAATTTTTCGAAGAGGATGTCGTAAAGATGATTTCTACCAAACGGCTCGCTTCGCATTGGGTCGGAAAGGATACGAACGGATGCGGCGACAGCCGATCGCGTCCAGCAGGATGTCGACGCATACGATCGGCTCCGTACGTCGCTAACGTATCCGTTTCTGCGCCTAGTCAAATAGTTTCATTCCAAATTTCCTACCGTTTTGACGTGTTCTAATTCTTGAAAATGGTTGATGTTGACGTAGTATTGTTGACTATTGCATTAGAAGAAGAAAACACAGAACTACTTTTGGCTACGATCGCGTGTCGCGGAAGACGCGCGCGGTCTAGCTGCTGTGTGCGGCTTGGTAATATAGACTTTAAATACTGTGTACACGATTTAATATCATTTAAAGATTGTAAGATCCGTTCCGATCCGATGCGGTGCGAGCCGTTTGGTGGAAATCATCCTTTATTGTCTGTGACTTTTTTTTTGACAAGCTCGACACACGATTCCCAGCCACTGTAACTGACAGCCAAAATCAGCAGTGACGACACTTCACCGAGTGGACCCAACATGCTGCTGCGCCCTGCTGTGCCTACGACGCAGCTGTACCTTTCGCGTCTGCATCACTCCACGAAAACTGTGGAAGTCGTGCAGTATTTGAAGGTGAAGACCAACTGCACTCTGAGGGTCGAAAGGTTGGAATCGCGCCACAACATCAACCTTAAGTCATTCGTGGTACGAGTTCCAACCCAACATGTACAGACCTGCCTGAAAGAGGACTTTTGGCCGAAAGGTGTCGTATATCGACGTTTCCGAGGACGGTTAGGCGACAACACGCAGTGAAACACGACGCCGACAACGTTACGTCGACGTCATAGTTTTAAGGTTTTTAATATGTATTAGTTTATTATTGTATAAGATTATTTTGTGTATTTTATCTATGGGCCTTAGTTGCCTGATAATAAAATTATTATTATTTACGTCTTATGATATTTCTCGGGACCCTGGGGTCCCGGACCTTTGGAAGGCGTACGAGGGGCCAAAACCAACTCGCAGAGGCCCGTTAGACGTCTTTAATGAAGTGAGACACCAACCGACGGTTATACCTGTTCGCACTATGCAAATACACCCAAGGACAACCCCCGGTTGGTGTAGGACTATTGCAGGATATGGAAACAAAGATATTGCATTATGGGTTTGGGTGGCTAAAGTGAACTGGTTATTGAGGACTATGGAAAGTCTATAGCCCCTGCTTGACCAATGTTTTATACAAATTACACAGATTAAATGGCAGGGGGTGACTTGGGCCCCCGAAAACGGTCGTAGCAACAAGGGGGCAACATGTCCTTGAGGAGTGGAGAGGTATTCGACGGCTATCAGGACAATTCCAGAAGTACGGTCAAGATCCCTACCAGCATCTTACTGGAATACTTTCTTCCTCCGAGCACGTTTGCTCTTACGAATATCCACGCAAGCCGGCCAATAAAGGCAAGAGTGAGGTGGGAGCTCTGTTCCTTGTCATTGTTCACTCCAGCCGGCCAATAAAGGCAAGCCAGAGGTGAGGAATAAGACTTCTCCCGGGAGATAGGGTCTGTGGTCACATGCTGCCCTGCGGGTTTCTGTATCTCTCTTGGTCTGGCTCCTCACCTTAGACCTGTTCCGGCAAAGCAAATTCTTCCAGCATAGGCCTAGAGCTCGGAGCGCGCAAGCCCCACCACGACGTCAACGTAGAGATTACGGCGGTGGGGTTATTATTATTATTAGCCCTGTTGCCCAGTACCACGGATTAAAATTAACTTTAATATGTATAATGAATAATAATATATGATTGCAATAATAGGTATGGCAAAAATGCTTGAACGACCGGGTTTTAGTTTCTATAGTGTCCGCATAATAAAAAACTCCGAATGTAACCTTTACACTCTAACATAATATTGCGTTAATTGTGCCAAAGAATAGACTCCCATAAAATAATTATGTGAACATTGTCCGTGTTTACCGCCAGATGTTCTCCAAACATTAACACACAGTCGAGGCAACAGTCAAGCTAGAAGGGAAATAATCCACTTTTAAAGTTGCCATGACCTGTGAGAAACTAGACAACACAGTGATCCACCTCTAGTCCTGACCTAGCCAGTCGCCACGAACAGACGGAAAGAACCGGTGGGTGTCAGCCCGTGATTCCATCCCACCTGTTTAAAATTAAATAATGGTGAGATCTTAGCACGGTCACGTTGCACGTTGATTTTGATTTTAATTTGCGACTGGATTTTTTGGGCTATTAGATATTAGTCTGATAGATTTTTGGTAAAGAGAGCTAAACCACAACCTTAATTAACCAATAAGCAGAAAACATAAAGTACGTACCCAGATCCACGGGATTAGTAGTGCTCGCTGTGAAATGATATTCATTCGACAGAATACTAGTACTGGAATCAACACAATTAGAGGAGCCCTGTTCCTCGTCATCATCAGACATTGGTACTACTATGAATATTGAGGAAGCAGCCGCGAAACGTTTTTTTGACATAATCTCGAACATTATCTTCGATACATCGAGCTTATTTGGCAACTGGTTGAACAACACGACGGGATCTTCAGTTTCAGAGCTCGCCTCTCTTTTCCTCAACTTTTTATTCCCAAAGTTTGCTTGTAATTGAGACATTCTCATGATAGTATAATGTTGTGGACTCACTGCTCCAACATTTCTTATAACATCACGTTCCCCAGCTATTTCGGGGTGGTTGATAGCATCGTCACTGTCAAAAATAAAAACGTATATACGTAACGTCTTTTAGCACCATACGTTTGGATTTTAGGTGTACCAAATACCTAATAAATTATTACAACAACTAGCTGACCTGGCGAACTTCGTACCGCCCCGCCAGCCGCTAATTTTTGGTAATACTAAAGGCCCGCCCCAGCTTCACACGGGTGTAATTTTTTTTTTTGAATTTCCGAATTTTTCTTTCATACGAACCATGTCCAGGCAATACCGAACACACCAAAAGAATTATCCAATTTGGTGCAGTCGTTCGAAAGTTATGCGCGTACATATATTTCAGCGATTCATTTTTATTTATAAAAGATGTAAAAGATAAAAATGGTTATTATGGGTTATCCTTAGGAGATAAACATATACTATCATGAACTTTTTTATACATCTTTTTAAGATATACAATTCCGTATTACACTAATTTAATCTATCTCTTAAGGTTTAGTCAGCGTGTGCAATGTAAGCGCACAAAAATAATTTGTTTAAAGTCGTTCTAAACTATGTAAAGATATAAAATTAAGCCTATGTTCCCCGAGCAAATTAGAAATGATACATTTTTATCCAAAACCATCACCACATGTATGGCGATGCTGATTTCAAAATCCCACTTGACGTATTGCTTTAGGGGGGATATAAATGGTTTATTAGGACAGGACTTTAAACAGTAATAAAATTGAGAGCCAACATTTTTTTCTGTGTCCAGTGCTTTGTTTCTTCTTTATTATTTTTGGTTACCTTTTAAATAAATGCTATAATGAGCCATGACGATAAAAACCAATAGTGATTTTTCAGCATAGTACAGTCGGTGGCCAACATTATCTAACCCACTTGAGTAATAGCGAATTTGAACCTTATCGAGAATATATGGAATACTCCGTGCAAGCATTTCGATAAATCATGTTGTTAAGCGATTTTAATCATTAAATATATTGGTGTCATTAAGGTTGAAAGGCTAATGAGTAACACGACTACTAAAAATAACAAAGGCGAGGGCAGATTAATAAAAAAATAATCGCGCATCAGTAACATTAAAGTTGTCTACGGTTAATAGCTAATTCCGTGATCCATTTTAACAGCTGCTTGTGATTGTGCGATAATGAACTTTATACAGTAGGGTTCAAATTCTTTATAATATTGCGTCTAGCATCACAACATCAACAGACTTGCAAACTGGTGCAAAAACAAAATGCTTTTAAATATTAGTACATGTCATTACATCCAGTTCACTCGTAATAAAAAAAACCTAATAAATAGATACTACATTGAGGGAGTAGAAGTAAAAACACCGAGCAATGTTCGCGACCTTAGTGTTGGACTTGACCAAGCGCTGAAGTTCGATGTGCACAATCTGAATGTTGTATCAAGATCTTGTAAGGTACTGGGAATTGTTTTGCGAAATAGCAAAGAATTTGAAAGAGCATCTACGAAAATAAAACTGTATAACACTCTAGTCCGTCCAATCATAGAATATGGTTCAGTGGTATGGAATCCGCATTACGAGGTTTACACCAAGCGATTAGAGAGAGTGCAAAGGAGGTTGCTTTACCATCTATGCTATGGAGATCACTTGGCTAAACAACTAACCAGCTACACTGAAAGGTACACTATAATATGGAAACACTAGCTAGTCGTAGGACGAAACTGGGCTTCTTTATCCTTCACAACATATTGAGTGGATCGATAGACTGCAGTGAACTTTTGGGCTCATTAGGAATTAAAATTCCAACCCGGATTCCCAGGTTTAATACTTATAATTGGACCGATTTAAGCAAAAATTATCCAATCCACACAAACCTCATTTCGTGATAAGAGAGTTTAAAGTTTATTGCGGTATTCCTCTGGCTTTGTAATGCTAAATGTTGTGTTTTTAATGTTATGTTATTCTAAGTGTACTAAACTTATTCAGAAGCATGTATTTAGTAAATAAATTTTAATAGTAGTTTAGTAGATATTCAAGAAAACTTGCGCACGGATCATTATTACATAATAAATTTTGTATGGAATTAGCTGTTGGAGGCTACGGAAAGAAAAATGCAAAAATGTTCCAAAGTATGACAAAAATAGAAACTCAAATTTTTATTTTATTTAAAAAAATACAAACGTTACCCTACTCCTCATCCAAATCAAAGTCAGGTTCATCACAATAACCATCTATATCGTCTATTATTGCATCGTCTCCCTTCAGTTTTTTATAGTAACCAATGCAATAATTTGGTATAAGATGGAATAACGATTTCAAATCGTTTAAATTCTTTTTGTTATAATGCCATACTTAATTCTTGCATATCTTTTTCTACGACATCCAAATCAACACCTTTAAATTTCTTTTTAACATTCAGTTCTTTGTAGTCCTCATTAAAGGAAGTTCTCATGAACAAAGAGTGTCGTGTCTTTTTTGTGATTAAAATTTATTTTGTTTTGAGCAAGTTTACTTTGCTCTTATCATTAAATATTTTTCTATTAACTATTTTCTTTTCTAGAATTTGAGATCCAAGAAAATCACAACTTTCCATTTTATGCACCTGTAAAGGGTTTTTGTTTTTACATTGTTTCATAATGGCAATATAATCAACCACGGAGTATATCCTTTCATATTGCTTGAGTCGAGTCTCAATTTTAGCGAAATCGTTGTCATTTCGCAGAAAAGTGTGTCCTGATTCTAGGTAACGGAAGCTGATTGTCTCTAGAGTGGGGTGTTGACTTAATAACGCCTTTATAAAACGATTTTTATATTCCTGTTTTCGCCTCCGCAACAGTCACTCCCACAAAATCAATTTTTTTGTTGTGATTTTGTTGGATTTCAAATTCTAGAAAAAAAAAAAATACCAACCAACCCCATAGGTTTTCTATAGGGTCCAAATCGGGACTTTTAGATGGCCAGTTAATAACAGTTACACCTTCTTGAGCAGCTAACCAATTCTGCACACGGCGGTGAACAGAGCAGTTATCTTGCACGAAGTAAATTTCTGTATTTGGATAGGCAACTCGGACAGTCTGACGTCATGCTGAATCTCCAAATAAAGATTACTATTAAATCGACCACCAACTTCTGCCAATTCACCAGGTCCCATAGACGACATCCAGCCAGCAATGTTTTGTGTAGTCATTAAGTTGCAACATGACGAAAGGATTACACCAAATTCATTATAAAGACTTTTAGCGATTTACGTCAAACTTTTTGGAAATGTTTCTGCGCAGTCACTGCTATTAGGCGTAGGTAGACTGACTTTTGTCACTTAGATCAATTTACTCGTAGTAACCATCTACCCCACGAAGTAGATATATTTTACTTTTATCTACTCATCTGTGGACTTATACTTTTTTTTTTATTTACCCACCTGTTTTCAATATAAGTTGTTAGGCGAAAAAGTAGCAAGAAATATTGAAGAAATCATAAATGAAAACAAATTAAAAAAGAAATTGATAATAGGTAGATTGTGTTTTCGAACCCACATGTTGTTCGTCGCCAATCCAGCATCGACCCGCGAAGCCACAATAACTGGCTCAGAATACGCGAAATTAAAGATTAGGTAGTAATTATTGCCGTGTTACTCATTCAACTTTAACGACAAGAAGATAATGATTAAAATGGCTTAACAAGATATGCCGGTGGGTCAGACAATGTTGGGTGGGTCAGACAATGTTGGACAGGGACTGTACTGTACTACACAAATAAGACAAACTGCAGGTAGGACGATTTGCTAATAGGATATTTTGCTAAAGTGTAAGTCGTTTAGCTATCTGGACCATTTACTTTTAGGAAATTATTGATACGGAGGGTATCTTTCCCCATGCCAGAATTATATCGGTCATTCTCAGGAATTTCAGACTGCACATTGTTTCTTTGACTTCGGTGGCACTTATATTCCTTAAGACGTAAACTCCGCTAATGAGACACAATTGATTTTCTATTGTTTCATATCAAATAGGATACGCGCGGAGCTTGACGGGGTTTATTTATGAACATTGCTTAAAGTTGAAAGACGTTTAAACGTCGAAAATGTATTGTTAAACAGGCGCTAATCATTACTTAACTTTAAGCAACATTTATAAATAAACCCCTAAATATTTATTTAGGAAATACTTATTAGTTATTGTTGGTTCACACTCGGTTTCTAATTGAGAACCTCGCTACCGCATTAGGAATTTCCTGTACCTAATGGTAGCAGTGTTTGTGATAAATAAATAAATATTATGAAGTAAGAACGTGTCAAACTATACTTTGGCACTACATAAGGCGATTCTTTCAATGTAGCGAAATTTATAATTACGTTTTTAGCAAGGATATTTTGAATTTTGATTCATAAACCGGATGTGTTATTTACCTGGTTGTCGGTCCGTCCAGTGAGTTAATACTCAGTAGGTCGTTAGTAGACTCGTTGCCCGAGTAATGCGCGGAGGTGGACGAGTTGCTGCTGTCCATAACCCAAATCAAACTGATTGAGTCCATACTGTTGCTTGTAATTGTGCTTAATGACATGTCATTTTTTATAATAACAATGGTTTCATAACTGCATGCAGAATTAAGTTTTGGAGTTGGCTCTTTGTAAACGTCATCCAATAACTGAAGACCTCTTAAGCTTTCCATAATCCTGTCAGATTTACAGGCTCTGCCTTGGTATTTTACTATACTACTCCGTCCATGAATGTTTTCGCTTTGAATGCGATATGGTCTAGTACTATAGTTCATATCAGAACTGCTGGCGTTGAGGATGTAATTCAATTTATTACTATTATTAAGACCCAAGTCACTGCTAACTTTATATTTTGGTTTTTTGGAGTCATCAAGATTATTGTGATCGTTGGTTTGTGTTTTACTGAGGTCGGCGTTTGATACAATTTCGTCAAGCACTACTTGATTGATACACTCCATTGAATATGATGGTATACCAACAGCGCTCCCGATTGTAACTTTAATACCCTCGTTGTCAATGAAGGCCCCGCCCTTAACGCCTGGTAAACATTCATCAGGACAATCGCAGATGGAAGATATATCTGGAGACGTCACTCTGATTTTTACGTAACTGTGTTTAAATTTGATTTTCTTTTTTTCGCAACCGCAGCTACGATCGCATGTAGTTGTTTTGATAATATCTTGAAACTCTTCAGCGTCTATTCCTGCTGCTCTCTTTGATGCTGATACACCGATCTTTTTCTCCTTCTTCCTAATTTTAAACATCTTTTCGGAAGCGGTCGGCTCAATTGGCAGACCTACCTCTGCTCTAATTTTCTTCACCAAGTCTTTTTCAGACGCTGTTGTACCTACAGGCAATGGTAACCCAGCTTCAGCAAGTCCTTTTAGTATTCTTTCTTTCTCGGCAGATGCCTTTCCGGTTATTGGTGTGAATAGCCCTGCTGCTTTTGCTTTGCGAATAATTGATTTCTCTGATGGAGTTTTACTATCTGGTGGTGTTCGAGCTTTAACTCTAGCTATCATTGATTTTTCAGATTTCGTCTTACCTTCTGGCAGTGGCAAACCGGCCTTGGATAACCCTTCGACGATTTTTTCCTTTTGAGCAGATGTTTTTCCTTTAAGCGGTGTCAGCAATGCTGCAGTTTTCGCTGCTTTTAGTTTCTCTGATTGTGTTACAGATAGTGGCCTAGAAATCAATTTGCTTATAAGTTTCTTTTCTGACTGTGTTTCACCTTTTGGTACCGGCAAACCTGCAGCGACTCTACCCCTCAGTATCTTTTCTTTTTGATCCAGAGATTTGCCTTCTAAAGGAGTTAACAAACCAGCTGCCTTTTGTAATTTTTCTGACGGCGTTTTATCTGGTATTCCGGATTCTTTTTTTATTTTATCTATTTTTTCGGATGGAGTTTTTCCTTCTGGCAGTGGTAAGCCAATTTCAGCTGGACCCTGCAGAATTTTTTCTTTCTTTTCGGGAGTTTTACCTGCAAGAGGTGTCAACAGTCCAGCTGCTTTGGCTTTTCGTATTTTATCTGATGTGACGGCAGGCAGTGATACAGCTTTAATTTTTTCTTTTTGTTCTGGTGTTTGACCTTTCTGTGATGTAAGTGATTTTTCAGTTTTCGCTCTTCGCTTTTGCTCCGAAGGCGCCAGGACCGGTGGAATCACCCTTGAAGCATGAAGACTACCTGCCGCTACTTTCGCTATAAGAGCTTTCTCTGATGGCGGTCGTCCTTCCGGTAACGAAATTCCCAAAGCATGTAGACTTTTTAATACTTTTTCCTTCTCTGCAGGTGTCGTGCCTTCCAATGGCTGTAGTAAGCCCGCTTTAGCTGCTTGTTCATGTTTGTCTCTGATGGATTTAGTTTTAGGTTCCGTAGGTAAACCAAGGTCGGCGCGAACCTTCAGAATTTTTTCTTTTTGTTCTGGTGTTTTACCAGTGAGTGGCGTTAGTAATCCTTCCGCTTTCGCTCTTCGCATTTGTTCTGAAGGCGCCAGGACCGGTGGAACCACCCTTGAAGGACGATGACTCTTTGCCGCTATTTTGCTTACAAGAGCTTTTTCTGATGGCGTACGTCCTTCAGGTAACGGAATTCCCAAATCATGTAGACTTTTCAATGTCTTTTCCTTCTCTGCAGGTGTCTTGCCTTCCAATGGCTGTAGTAAGCTAGCTTTAGCTGCTTGTTCATGTTTGTCTCTGATAGATTTAGTTTTAGGTTCCGTAGGAAGACCAAGGTCGGTGCGAACCTTGTCAACAATTTTTTTTTCTGATGGTGTTTGACCTTCAGGGAGAGGTGCCTTCAGAATTTCTTCTTTTTTTTCTGGTGTTTTGCCTTTCAGTGGTGTCAACAATCCTTCTGCTTTCGTTCTACGCATTTGCTCGGAAGATGCCAGGACCGCTGAAAGTGCACGAGGTCCACCCCTGACTTTAGCTATAAGAGCTTTCTCTGATAGCGTCCGTCCTACAGGTAATGGAATACCCAATTCATGTAGACCCTGTAATATTTTCTCCTGATCTGCAGATGTTTTGCCTTCCAATGGCTGTAGTAAGCCAGCTTTAGCTGCTTGTTCATGTTTGTCTCTAATAGATTTAGTTTTAGGTTCCATAGGTAGGCCAAGGTCGGCGCGAACCTTGTCAAATAGTTTTTTTTCTGAAGGTGATTGAGCCTCAGGGAGCGGTAAGCCTTTCATCGCACGCGCTCGTATGCTTTTTTCTTTTTTTTCTAGTGATTTGCTTGTAAGTGGCGTTAGTACTCCTTCCGCTTTCGCTCTTCGCATTTGTTCTGAAGGCGCCAGGACCGGTGGAACCACCCTTGAAGGACGACGACTCTTTGCCGCTATTTTGCTTACAAGAGCTTTTTCTGATGGCGTCCGTCCTTCAGGTAACGAAACTCCCAAATCATGTAGACCTTTCAGTATCTTTTCCTTCTCTGCAGGTGTCTTGCCTTCCAATGGCTGTAGTAAGCCAGCTTTAGCTGCTTGTTCATGTTTTTCTCTGATGGATTTAGTTTTAGGTTCCATAGGAAGACCAAGGTCGGCGCGAACCTTGTCAAATAGTTTTTTTTCTGAAGGTGATTGAGCCTCAGGGAGCGGTAAGCCTTTCATCGCACGCGCTCGTATGCTTTTTTCTTTTTTTTCTAGTGATTTGCTTGTAAGTGGCGTTAGTACTCCTTCCGCTTTCGCTCTTCGCATTTGTTCTGAAGGCGCCAGGACCGGTGGAACCACCCTTGAAGGACGACGACTCTTTGCCGCTATTTTGCTTACAAGAGCTTTTTCTGATGGCGTCCGTCCTTCAGGTAACGAAACTCCCAAATCATGTAGACCTTTCAGTATCTTTTCCTTCTCTGCAGGTGTCTTGCCTTCCAATGGCTGTAGTAAGCCAGCTTTAGCTGCTTGTTCATGTTTTTCTCTGATGGATTTAGTTTTAGGTTCCATAGGAAGACCAAGGTCGGCGCGAATCTTGTCAACTTGTTTTTTTTCTGAAGGTGATTGAGCCTCAGGGAGCGGTAAGCCTTTCATCGCACGCGCTCGTATGCTTTTTTCTTTTTTTTCTAGTGATTTGCTTGTAAGTGGCGTTAGTACTCCTTCCGCTTTCGCTCTTCGCATTTGTTCTGAAGGCGCCAGGACCGGTGGAACCACCCTTGAAGGACGACGACTCTTTGCCGCTATTTTGCTTACAAGAGCTTTTTCTGATGGCGTCCGTCCTTCAGGTAACGAAACTCCCAAATCATGTAGACCTTTCAGTATCTTTTCCTTCTCTGCAGGTGTCTTGCCTTCCAATGGCTGTAGTAAGCCAGCTTTAGCTGCTTGTTCATGTTTTTCTCTGATGGATTTAGTTTTAGGTTCCATAGGAAGACCAAGGTCGGCGCGAACCTTATCAATTAGTTTTTTTTCGGATGATGATTGACCTTCGGGGAGAGGTAAACCTGTCATAGCTAATCCCTTCAATATTTTCTCTTTTTGTTCTAGTGTTTTGCCTTTCAGTGGTGTCAATAATCCTGTTTCCTTAAACTCTGATTTCCCAACAGAACGGAGTCCCTTTTTTGCCTTGATTTTATCTATCTGAGCCTTTTCCGAAGCAGTCCTGCTAGCTTGCGCTCTTAAAATTTCTTCTTTCTGCGCCAGAGTTTTACCTTCTAAAGAAGTGATAATACCTGCAGCCTCAGTTTGTCGCATTTTTGCCTTTTCGGCTGCAATTTTAGGCGATGGTGGTAGCCCAAGCTGTTTCCTTGTTTTGTCTGCTTTTTCTGCTGCCGTCTTATCATCTAATACTTCATCCCTTGAAATAGAGGCCATAGATTTTCTGACTTCGTCGAGCCTTCTCTTCTCTTGTAATTGATAACTGCAAAGTACACAACAACAATTGTCGCAATTTTTCGCTTTGTAACAGTCGTACAAGCCCTTCATCACTTCAAACATAGCATCAGAGTTACAAGAGCAGCAACATCCGTCCTCTGTGGCGCTTATTTGACACCTGTATATTTTCCATTTTGTTTGGCTGGGATAGTTAAATGGGTTTATGAAGCAATTGTCGAACCGATGTTCAGAAACTACATTGGCAATAAACTTAGACTGAAAAGGGCTCTGTTTGTATTTGTTTTGTTTTGTATCCTTTCTTTGACTGCTTTTATTTCGTAGCGGGACGGGCCTTGTACATTTGTTTAGTTCAGGCATGCTTGAGGGTTTGGTGATCGAAGCTTGCTTCTTGTATTTGCTCAATCTTGATAAACGAAAAGCAATTGTTGGCTGTTGAGCATGTTCGAATACATTGTGCTTTTTGCGTTTCTTCCACCTCTTCTTATTAACAACTATGCTCACATTTTTGATACCATTACATGGGCTGTTTTCTTGATTAAGATGAGAAAATTCATTCAACAAGCGTTCATAATATGAATCGATGTTGTCCAAATCTCTCATATTGATTTGTTTTACTTTTACGAATCTTGATATAACGTCTGATTTTTAAGCTGTACAGCGCAGCGTTACAAAAAAAAATATCTTTAAATTTTCATCGTTTTACACCAGTATGCCATAATAATTGTTTTGGCATTTGTGGCGGTCACCGGGTGATCATTACTATGATTATGAGAAATTTCAGATGTACTTTCTTGGAATAAGTGGAGTATCTAGGCTGAAAAAAACACAAAAATATCGTATTATTGTTAACTGTAAGCTTATGATGAAATGCTAGTTATGTGTGCTCTCTGTATAAGTAAAAATGAATCGCCGAAATGTATATATATATGTATATATATATATGTATGTACGCCCATAACTTTCGAACGACTTCCCCAAATTGGATAATTCTTTTTTTTTTTGTGTTCTTTATTGCCAGGACAAGGTTTTTATGAAAGAAAATTTCGGAAATTCGAAGACAAAATTGCACCCGTGCGAAGCTGGGGCGGGCCGCTAGTAAGTAATAAAAGTTAAAGGAAAGAAGAAGAACAAAGGACAATTTGTATGGACTCAGGGCCCAGGGTTGTAGCAGTTTCTAACCTACCTTAAAAAGGGGAGTCAATCAATCACAACGTTCGAAAATACCATGACGCTAATCAGTTAAATAAAAATGATACAGCAGTTCCAAAATATCAATAAATTGGGTATCGTTAATGCCTAAACGTCATTGTCCGACCGATGGTTCGGTTTCGATTTAGACCAACAAATGGCCGAATTTTCGGCCCAGCCGAAACTGGCGTAAGGCGTTCGAAAGCTGTCGGTTTTGATAGAATACGAACGATTTACAAATATACGGACAACAAAGACTTAGTAATGGGATCCCTTTTACACTCCTTTTATGACAAAACTCAATAAAATAAACGTTCACTTATAAATAGTAATTTAGGTTCTTAGCAGAAATGCTGTTTTTAGTATCAGCTAGTAGGGATTTATTCGCTTTTTGGGCGATTGATACAAGCTCTAAAGGGCAACAGCAGCGGGGTAATTGCGTAACACAATATCAGTAGCAATGGGTTTTATTTTGACAGTTCAACAACATTCATTGCGTTATTTACGTTTTTGAGCAGACACATTTTTCGAACATACGAAGCAATGAATTAGCAATATCCTTCAAAATGATTCAGATTGAGATTGATAGTGTTTTACGCAATTAGGATGCAGAAGCATCTCAGAAACGGTGCGTTCGGTCACAATAGCAACATCACACGTTACAACGATGCTGAATTGTTTGGCAGAGAGTTAAAGCATTGTCGCTAGGTATATCGAGCTTCCGAAAACCGATTCAATCGTTGATTACAAATGTTAACAGTAACATATCTGCTAAATAAGGCCCTTATTTAAGTTAGGGCTCACCTTTCAGTCGTCATTTTGAAATTTGACAGATAACTACACAATTTTATTTTTTTCTTTGGATTAAAGAAATCTAATAATTGCTAAATCAGCATTTAGTCTTATTATTTGTAACAAATCTATGGAAAACGACAGCTCTCAGAAAATAATGTCATTTAATTAACAAACTTTTTCTTAAATTCAAGCGCCGCGTGGAGGAAAAGACACTAGATCGTGGAATTTGGAAGGGTCTGGGGGAGGCCTATGCTGGTGAGCAAGACAAACCAACCGATACCTGCTATTCACAGCAAAATATGTAAAGTAGTTTTAAGTTTGTTAATAAGTAAAAGCTATTTGAATGGAATTCTTAAATTCATAAATTTTGGTTTCAGCCAAAACTATTATAGAAGCGTAGCAGACGGTTCGGTTACTGTTTTGGTTTCGCCTGAAAACCGTGTTTCTGTCGGACACTATCTAATGTATTATACCATTGACATGAAAAAATAATAAAAGTAGAAGCAGTCAGGATTATCTCCGTGTGACGGAAGTCCTGAACGGTTTAGCATTAAGTTGCCATTTTGTTCACATATGTGCAGAGCTCATAACAAAACATTATTATACGCTGCACCAATACTGGCTGCTGCGGCTAGGGTCGTCCATTTACCTTTTGTGTGAGAACTCCTGAACGGTTAATAGAACTGAGTTGCCAACACGGTTAATATACAAAATGAGTATACCTAGTACAAAGGTTCCAAGGCACTGAGTTGCCATTTTTTTAAACATGTTCAGAGTTCATAACAAAACACATGTTTTAACCAAGATTTAGTTTTCAGCCAGGATCGTCTCCGTACGAGGGTTAACAACTCGTATGACCTAGTTATTACTCTATCGTAAGTATGCACTCCAAAATAAACTGAACGCGTTATTATCGCACTCGCGAGTGTACCATATTCTGCAACAGCGTTAAATGTACGCGGCATACAAAAGATTAAAAAAACCTATTTTGTTCATCAGATTTAATAAACAAAAATTGAAAAGAGTATGCTTAGATGGTTTGGTCATATTGAGAGGGTGAATGAAAGGCGACAAACGCCGGGAAACGCCGCAGGAGGCGTTCTGTAGTTTTTGTCTACCCTCATTGGAAGAAGACGTGGGTTGTGTGTAGTATGTATTGCAGCGTTACCTCTGCGGTAAAACCTCACCTCTTAGATTTAAAAAAATTCCAAATAATGACAGATTTTTAAAAACGGAAAACGGGTTCCGCGTCTAAAATGGAAAAACGGAACCCTTATAAGATCACTTCGTTGTCCGTCTGTCTGTCATCGGTCAAGACCCTTTTTCTCAAGAACGCGTAGAGTTATCAAGTTGAAATTAATATCAAATTCTCAGGGCTGCAATCCCTTGAAGCAGTGAAAAAATCAAACTTCTAAGTCGACGCAATCAAACGATACGAGCGTTTATGTTCCGGAATCAAAACCTATAGGGTATTTCCCGTTGACCTAGAAGCAATGTCAAGTAATGGAAAAAATCCGAAAATTTGTAATTACATTACAAAAAACACCTACACTAATGCAGCAGCCAGCAAAAGAGGCATTGACGGACGAACGTGTAAACGTGGGCCGAGGCGAAGCCGAGGCACACATTCGTAAGTCCATCAACGCCTCATTTGTAAGGTTTTATAGAAGACATAATTAAAATAACAAATTTAATCATAATAAAACAAATGAGTATCATAAGTCACTCAATTTATGAAATATTCTATTTTTAAAGGTAGGGTCAGAATTTATGGCCAGACTAGATATAATTGAACCCCGGGCCGCTCCTTGCATGGATGGAACCTTTGTACAGACGCCAGCACATCAAGCTACCCAAAACTGTCAAATTTTCACAATCAACTTTTGAACCTTATGTATTAGCGATAAAGCTGAAAATCTATTAAAGAAATTTGACAGATTGTAGTAGCTTGATGTGCTGGCGTCTGTACTATACTCGATTTGTATTTTTATTTATTACCAAAACTGAATATATAATCCTAAGGGCACGTCTTCCCTACTATTATGGTGCCCCCCGGTTTACTGCTTGACGCAAGTGTCCAGATACTCTGGGTGCCTTGTTGCGTTCAGTGAGACGCGAATAATTATGATGATGCGCGCGAATTAGTCGCGTAAAACTTAAGTTTCCTACGACAGCGCTGGCCGCCACATAACGGCCGCAGTGACGACCGTTATGAAAATTATGGAAGCGGAGTTTGACTTTACGGTGTCAACAAACGCTATCTAGAGAAACACCAACTTGCTAGCATTAATAACGTTTCAATGACGTCTTTCGGCTATAAATTGTGGACGCTATGTAGCGTTTACGTATTAAGAAACCCTAGCTTAAAGCCTTCTGTCCACGGAGTGGAGGTGTAGCTTCATAGACACAACAAGTGTCATTAACTCATTGTACGCTTAGTGCGCGCCTGCTGGTTGCATACTCGTACATACAATAGTATGCAACTCGGTCGACGGCCAGGCGCGGTGACGACGACGCTGCATGCAGACTTCATGACGCCTCCCGTTCCGGCTGACATACGCGCTAGTGGGCTACATCGAGAGTATGGAGGGTAGAGGTAAGGAGAACTGTTTCTGTTATGAAAAAGTGTCCGTCAAACTGCTTTTAATTAAGGTGTCGCCACAGTAGCAACAGGGTAAATTTCAATGAAAGCGCCAAAACTTTACACCACGCAAAATTTGTCCATTATTGTTCAAATGTTTTAAAAAGTTTTATATCTACTGATATAAAACTTTTTAAAACATTTGAACAATAATGGACAAATTTTGCGATTTTTTTAGTACCTACCTAAGCACTAAAAAATCACTAAACGTATTGATCAAAGTGCCCAAAAACTCAGTCACCGCGTTTTCCCACAGCAGTAATTTTAGGTTATGTTTACAATATTATTTTGGACTAGTAAAATAGTTGAGGTTTGGTATACTGGGCTGTCACTAACTACTCTACTCACTAAAAATATTAAATTTTCTAACTCGGAACTTACTTCAATCCGTCAACAACTGCTACATTCATACCATACCCTTTTTCATAATCGAGAGGAGTGATTGTTTTAAAAAAGAAATTAGGTACTCAAAATTATGAAATAACTTTTATTTCGGAAGTCGGTGTCTTGGAATCTGTATTTTAAGTTTTAGTTTTTTGCCACCGACTTCCGAAATTAAAGTTATTTCATAATTTTGAGTTAAGTAATTTCTTTTTGAAGACGATTTAATTTTTTTAAATTACTTTTTATTTCGTAATTTTTAGTTTTAAGTAAAAACTGGAATATTTGTTTGTAATAAGTAAGTAGTTAATAGTTATGTTGTAAATATTGCACTAGAATTTGACCAAGGTTTTGAGATGTTTTACTTTTGATACTTACTACGAGTACACCCGTAGCTCGTATCAATAAGCCAGGCCGTCACACTTACACGTATTAGTCCATATCTTGAAAATTACTGAATCGATTTTGATGAAACTTGCACTGTTCCCTAAGTTGAAGTAAATGTAAGCCAATGAAAAAAAAAATGGTCACGATCCGATTAATAGTTGCGGAAATTTTTGTAAGTAAGTATATTTGTTTGGAAGCCCTAATAGATTGTCATATGTGAATATAATGCAGTTCCAATAATATTACATACACATGTGTTGAATTGATAACCTCCTTTTTTTTAAGTCGGTAATAATAATGGCGGGAATTACCGCATTTGTTCAGTTAGTAGAAACCGCACCACAGTATTACAATATTTCCTACAGTAGCGCGACGAATGTACTTGCGCAGAGCAACGGAGGGGAACTCGCGGGGGGTCGGGCGGCGCGGGCCGCGTACCGCAAACACGCTTAGTTTGCGGTACCGAGCGCAAAGGGCAGACGCGGTCGTTTTTTGTGTAATAATTTTATTATACTTACATCTTCTATAATGGTGCGCACAAACTGTTCTGTATATGGATGTAAATCGACATCGAAATCCCAGAAGGACTTAAAGTTTCATAGATTTCCCCGCGACGAGAGGTAGGTTTTTCAAATTTCCACTCGTTTGTTGGAAACAATATTTTAGATACTTAGATTATTTGAAATACTAAGTACTATAGAATTTAAATCACAGCCGTGTTCATGTTTTCTTCATTCTTTTTTTATCAGATTGTTCATCCGAATGCGAATACATTATGTAAGTAGTTAAATTTTATAATAGACAATTAAGAATATCCAAAAATAAAGCGTCACGTAAATATTTAGCAGTGCAACATATGTAAATATATATTTATGAATAAATAATTACATTAGATTTAATAATCACAATTATTTTGAATGTACAGACGCCAGCACATCAACCTACTACAATCTGTCAGATTTCTGTAATAGATTTTCAACTTTATCGCTAAAGTATAAGGTTCAATGTTGATTGGAAAAATTTGACAGTTAGGTGTAGGTTGATGTGCTGGCGTCTGTACATAATTATGAATAAATGATTACATCATAATAGTAATAATCACAATTGTTTTATTTCCCATTTGGTGACAACCCTAGCATATTTGCATGTGACAGCGTAAGTACCTACACTGGCGGCGGCATCACGCGACATCAAAGGCGTTGCGCTACTGTAGGAAATATTGTAATACTGTGACCGCACGCTTTCAAAACGAGAACAAAGTAGAGTACCTACACCAGCCTGAATGCTGCATGTCGAAAGTATTTAAAAGCGTCTATGAATCTACTCCTCCGTGGATCGTACCTAGTCCTAAAACATTATAACGTAAATGTAATATTCCACATACCTTTCATATCCTTAAATTTAAAATACGTTTTAAATCTCTTGCTAATTAACTTATTTATAGTGTAAGGTACTTGGGGTGCGTTTCATGTTTTTTTACTTAATTTCATTTTTATAAAAAAATTCTGTAAGAAAATGTTACTGTACAAATTTACCAATAATTGTCATGTCAATTTTGACATGTTGTCAATCATCAATGATCATCACTTCGCATGGAATTCATATGTACTTTTCATGGAATTAGTATGTACTATATAGCACACATTTAACAACTAGCAGCGCCCCGCGGTTTCACCTGCAAATAAATATTTTTCTCAAGAATATATATGCCTTTGGACTCTGTTTAAAAACCGATATTGCTGGAATTTTTTCTTGCAGCGTGAATCGACGTGCTTTATCCTTTTTTTGTCTTCTCGCCACTGTATCCGCATTAACAACTTTGCTGTGCTTGAGCAATTGTGCAGTACATCTAGTACTGCAGGATTGGCAAGAAATTTTTTTACTGCCTTTATTTCCGCTTTCTGCTTTTTGTATTTATTTTTTATTTTAAGTATTCTTTTTTTGGCAGCCATTATTTTAGCTGCAGATCTCTTTCTGCCCTGGAGAGCTGAAGCGTCGCAGCGGCGCAGCTATTCAAAGATAATTTTGTGCAGATCATATAACATCAAACTAATATTCTATATACACAAAACTTACCTAAATTTTGTTCAGCAGTTTGAGAAGTAGAAGGTGGCACTTGCTCAAATATCATTGTTTCCGGATTTGGAATATTAATAAATAATTATCACTCAAGGCTGGTCAAGTGTGTGTAGGTCATGCAATGACATTGCTTCTTGCCAAACATGATTCTAAGTCAACAGGAAAACCCTAGATTCCGGAACATAAACGCCCGTATCTTTTGATTGCGTTGACTTAGAAGTTTGAGTTTTTCACTGCTTTAAGGGATTTCAGGTCTGAGTATTTGATATTAATTTAAACTTGATAACTCCACGCGTTCCTGAGAAAAAGGGTCTTGACCGACGGACAGACAGACGGACAACAAAGTAATCTTATAAGGGTTCCGATTTGCCTTTTGAGGTATGTAAACCTGAAAACAAGTAGAATATATACGTAGACAGTTTTATATCTTCCACTATTATGTGCCTATGTTTTTACGTAATTATAATAATTTTAAAAAAATATAACTAAGCCAAAATATTTGGACGAGTATCATTAACCAGAGAGAAAACAGAGGAATACGTTAGTATGGAATCAACGGCGACGATCACGAGTAATTATTAGCTTCACTGCACTGTAGTAAAAATACGTACAGCTGCGCGGGTTTGGCCAGTCACGTGTCGATCGTAGCATGTTTACTAGCAATATAATATATTATTATATTTCTCAAAACTAGGATTTTGATGCCATTTTGTACAAGGGTATAGTTGAGTTATCCCCACAGAAATACCATAACAGTATCGCTATTGGTTCATAGTCCACTTTTTATCAGTCTCCTTAAGAGGACTAGGTACATGACCTAAAGCGCGGTCTTTGTCGGACTGCATTTGTCGGACTGCATTATCGATTTACGAAAAATCTATTGTTTGGACAAAAAAACTAAAACACTGGAGTTTTAGTAAGTATGTTGCTTGTAGAATAATCTGACAAAAAATCATAATGATTGTACTTATGTATATTAGTATGATTTTTGTTCTAAAAAAAAAGTTTTTAGGGGTATCTTCATGATTTTTTTCTATCGTACCAAATAAGTTATACTTATTACGTTTTCAACACACTATCTTCCTAGCATTTATCCTGAAGAATATCATATATTTTTTTGATTTTTTTACTGTAGTCGATCATATACTTTTATTGTTTCTAAAACTTGCGTTTTTTGCGTTTAGGTCCTGTAAGCCCCTTAACATAAATACACATAATTATTTAGTGCTATACTTAGTGCGAACTACACAATTTTTTCTTTAAACACTGCCCCACGCTAGGATTTCCCCTTTATCGTGGATGCATTTATGAACACAAATCTCTCATGCACAAACACCCAGACCCGGAACAACTAGGTATCTTTTTTTTGTAGTTATTTTTGTACTCCATGCCGTCCACGGCTTTATGGGGTTTTTTATTAAATTTATGTACATAGGTACATTACACAGACGTGCATAAAATTTTTACGAGTAGCGTTACTTGTAACTGCGCATTGATAAGTTAGCTGCAAAACATTAAAAAAAAAGTTTGCGCAAATTGTGTGCGACGGACTCGTGAATATCATGACTCTACATACATTAATGTTGGTAGCGGCGGTGCTGACGCACCAGCTCCACGGCAATGTGGCCCAAAGCAACATCGATACCAAAGACTGCAAAGACAGGTACAAGTACGTAGTCGCTCTGATTCAAGGTTACCACCGCTGGTGCTCTGGCACGCTCATCTCACCTAACTGGGTGGTGACCGCTGCGCACTGCCTCGATGCCGTTACACACATACAATATGACAACCTGACTATACCCTTCACAAAGGCACAGACCTATCGAAAGGTCTCGCTTATAGAACGACCACCAGCGTCTAAGATCTTAGAACCCGACCTCGGGCTGATCTACGTCAGCTCAGTACCCATGTCTGAGTACGGGCAATTGTCAGCCGTGGACTACAAGGCGATGGCTGGTCACTCCATCGAGTACGCCAGCTTCGGATTCACAAAGGAAAACGAAGGGAAAATACAGGACCAGGTTTGCCCGCTACAGATCAGGGAAGGTGCCGTGAGTTTATGTAATAAGGACGAGAAGTCTGCTTTTGCGCCATATTTGTGCGTAGCGACAAAGTGCTCCGAAATGAAGAACCAGACGTCCCTGGGCGAGCCCGGCAGCCCGCTGTTCCACGCGGGCAAGCTGGCGGGCGTGCACGTCGGGGACACGCTCAAAGCCCTACGATCGTACACGCCAGTCAGCCCTCATCTGGCGTGGATACAACGAGTGATGAATAAAGAAGGTTTAATCACTAGGACAAATATCAAGACTTATAAACCGTCACAATTCCGGAATCGTAGACTTCTGGACCTTAGTAAATATCTTCAAGGCCTGATAGCCCGAATAAGTTATAAAGACGAAAAATATAAAAAACGTGACGCCGAGGATCCTCGAATGAGTTAAGCAGTGGACAGTGCGCCTCTGGCTCCCTGGTGAAGCGGGCAAGCGTCGGCGCTAATCGAGGACAGCAGAGCTTCGAGATAGTTAATAGACAGATTTCTGTAAATAATATAGTAGAGTAGTCAACTTAGCGATGTAGACAATTTTTGTATAGGTAGGGTGGCGCAAATGTACACTCCATAGGTTTAGGTAGTTAACCTTTTGAACGCCAGAGCATAAACGCACGCGCGTGCCCTCCACGCCATGCCACAATTTCACCGCAAATACCTACAAAAATAATAGGGATAAACAATATTGTTTATCGATAAAATTTTGGAATCCCTATTCTTTTTGTAGGTATATATTATTATAACAATTTTGTCTGTAATTTTCGAATAAACACTACTCATGACATTGAAATTTTATTTAACGTCGCACTAATTCCCGCTATAGTAGTCATTACACGGCATTTACAGGGTTTATCAATATAAAAGCAGACATTAGGAGACGAAAAAAAAAACATAATGGTACAGCACTATTCTCGATCTGCTGTCTTGATATTGTGACAATGGCGTGGGCTGCCAGCCATTATATAACTTCCTCGCATCTGATTTAGGGATGTAGCAGTACAGCACATTCATTGCGTTACTCATTTTGTTTCTTAATGCGATGCCAACTCCAGTAATAATCGGTTTCAATATTTGGAATTGTATAACTATAGATGATCCAAATTGAGTAGAATCGTATAGAGCTGCATACCAATTTGGTCATAAACTGCATCGACGCAGCGTTTCGATTCATCATATTATATGAATTATTTGTTTCCGAATTAATATGCTATAATTTAATTTGGTTTTTCATTACAACTAATGCAAAATCCCGCACTTTGCAAACGCATAGTTTTTGAGAAAAAAAATCTTACAAGTTACAGAAAATCAACATTATTTACAAAAAAAAAATACATTTTACCATAGATAATGTACGAATTTCACTTTTAGGTCGTTCCGTTCAGACCATTGAGGTACAGACGCCAGCACATCAACCTACTACAATCTGTCAGATTTCTGTAATAGATTTTCAACTTTATCGCTAAAGCATAAGGTTCAATGTTGATTGGGAAAATTTGACAGTTAGGTGTAGGTTGATGTGCTGGCGTCTGTACATAAAACATGGAGATGCCGCGTTATTCTATACATACATTTGCTTATACAAATATGAGTGAAATATGATTCAGAATGTGAAATATCATTATGTCTCATTCTTTCTAATGAGATAATTTTATTTGATAAAAGAGACAACAATATTTAAGTTGTTGCTCATTATGGCAATATTTTATCGTGACGTAGTGACAGTTGTAGGTAAGTGCCATAGCAGCCATCTTATGCGAAGAATTTCATGGTAGTTTTGCTGTCAAATGGTTGTTTATTTTTTGTATTATTCAGGATTGCAAGAAAATTACGAGGATTTTACCTGTTAAAACTGCATGTAAATGTTGGGAAACAGAAATTCAACATGCCTGTGTGTTGTATTGTGAAGTGTGGTGCAAGAAAGAATGAAAATCAACCTCAATTGTCTTTGCACAGGTTAGTAGCCGGTTTTCATGCATTAATACATACAATAATACACATTCGATGATACAATTGTAACGTGATCATGAATTTATGGCTAAAGTATTGATATTTGGGTTCATTTCCGTATAACAGGCCTTTCTATTATATTTGTTAATTCGTTCGTTTGTTTACAATAATATGTCATAATGGAATAGTGTTGTACCGTTGCCGACTTGGCGTAATAGTTTCCGAAACTAGTTCCTCCGCTGAAACGATACCGGTATATTCTGCGATGTTAACATAAATAATCCTGCGTCTTATTCAGTCCGAGTGACCTTGCTAGGTCCGGCCTGTGGTTCACACTTCACAGCACCAAAATCAAAATATTTCACATAAACCTACATGGACACTTTTATGAAACGTCAGAAGCTAGGTGCACGGTTCCAATTGGTAGTTTCCTATGGAGAAGAAACGGTAAACGGAAACTCAATGGTTACGCTTTTAAAATAATTGGCTTTTACAATGTTTTCTATTTTGTTAAGTACCTAGTACTTGTTGACAGGCCTACACTGTCCTCCCCTATCTATTAACATTGAAATTTCGAAAGTTTTTCTCGGCTCCTAAGGGTCGTAACGTGATGTTAAATAGCCTATAACCATCCTGGCTACCAAACGCAAAAATAATTTATGCATGGCATTTTTTTTGCGCGGAACCCTAATTATTTTTCTAAAATAAAGGTAGCCTAAGTTACTCCTTGTAACATATCTGTCAGTGAAAGTCCCGTCAAAATTGGTCCAGCCGTTTCAGATTAGCCGGAACAAACTGACAGACAAAAAAAAAAAATGCCATTTTGTTAATAGTACTGTTTAGATTTTTATAAGCATTTAGTAAAAAGCTGTTATTTTGACAGTACCAACAGACACTTCAATTTTATTTATTTTTATAGATAACGGAAAGTAAGATAACCTACTCATCTTTTTCTGTTACAATTACAACGGACTTTGTATACATAATATTAGGTATGATCTAAACGTGATAACTAGTAAGACTCGTATTTAGTATCGATACTAGTTATAGTAACACCTATGTTCCTTGATAGACACAACACTAGCAATGGCAGCCATTTTATGAGACAATACCAGTCGTAGGTATGCACCCTTTTTTCGTAGGTATTTCCAGTCCATACTGTTGTATGTCAATGGTTCAGACAAAGTGACAGCGGACTTTAGTGGTTTTTATTATCAATACTGTAAGTTTTTTTTTTAACTTTAATTTATTTTTAATTAACTGGGTAACGAAACGTAATCGAATGTATGGCCGCTTTCCGAATTAGCTGTAATCGCTCACAGCGCTCACATCATCTCACGTGTTCCGTTTTAAATAATACGATTATGACAGCTGAGGGCTGTCAACAATTCGGAACGCTCGTGAACACGCTCACAGTGCTTACTCAATGTCAAAACGATATTACAGCAATATTTCTTGGTTAACACCACATATCTTCTTTTTCTTTGCTTAGGTGGCGACTGTCAGCCAGAAGTACAATTTCGAAAATGCCACGTTAGAGATATGACGCATCTCAAAACCAAACACACACTGACACAAACACGCACACACACTCGCATTTATGACAGCGCTCAGGGTGATGTTATTAGAAGGCATGGTCGGCGTTATTGCAAGATGGCGCATGTCATGCCGTCATCTATGACGATTCACGGGACATCGTTATCGTCGTGCTCACGCTAATTCGGTATGGGTTTAAGCACGCTCAAATCGATTATATCGATTAAATTCCTAACTCGGAACGCATCCAAAGTGAAGTGGTGAGTTGGTGAGGGACGTTGCGTTGACGTTTGACAGTTGTCACTCGTCGACTCGTCGTTTTAAATTTTTTTTGTGTACCCGATTATAATACACACTAAACCAACTTATTATTATACAAAAAACAAAAATAACACATTTGTAATGACAACTTAGGATGCAAGAGCGAGCTTGGGACTTGAGGTAATTGGGGCACCCCGACTTAGACAGGTTAGGTTCGAACTTTCCTCTTCCTTCGTGTTAGGTTACTTTACAGTCCGTCAAATCTAAGAAGTACCGTTTGACGTTTCATATTTTTCAAACCGAAACAACTTTGTTCATACGTACATTATTCAGTTTCGATAACCTTTTTCATAAAACCATGAATTTAGAAAGATTTCATTATTGTATCTAAAAATGTACAATTCTTAATATCTAAATGTAATTGAAAACTTTCAAACAAAGCAAAATAACACATATTTACACAGTAAATAATTTCTAATAGTTATATTCTTGACCTCATTACAAAGTTACGTAGTTAGGTCACTGCACGTAGTGTTGCGACTCTTCGGATACACTTGTATGCAAAAAAATCGTTTACATATACGAAAAATCGAATGTATTATTTACAAATTACACTTGACAACCAAACAAATATTTTTTCATGTGAATGGGATTTATCTCACATATTACGATTACATAACTAAATAGTTATGTAATCGTAAAATATGAGATAAAACCCATTCACCAAAAATACGTATTTATAAATCAAATATATTTGCTTCTTTAAAAAGTTGTCGAAAGCGATTTGTTGATTTTTGATTTTCGCGCCCAAATAAGTCGGGGTTTCTCGCGCTAACGCTGTCGAAATAGTAAATGGAGTCAGGGATAGTGTTTTTTACATTTATTTTTGTGTATGATAGTATGGGTTTGCATATTACAGAGAAATAAACAAATTTTTAACAAGCACATCCATTGATTTTACAATTACAATTTTTTCTTCTAAGTCTTATTTCTACGTCTAAAACTAATAAAAATAAGGTATGTAGAACCCATTCACAAAAATGTTGTTGCCTGATGTTATAAATTAACGACGTTACTGCGCGACCGCATAATGCACTGAATACACAGATACCCTAAAATAAATTAATTTAATTATTTTTAGGTCAATAGGCAAAATCGCAGGTGTCCAAGTCTCTACAATTTTTTTTTTTTGGCAACACTGCCAACTACAAGCGCACGCGGTCCGCTCGGTCGGTTCGGCGTCAGCAGTCTCTCGCCATCTTGGAAGCTGACTGTGCGCGTACTTGCTTTCTCGTTTGTGTTTTACAATTTGTGACTTGGCTATTACTTTTCTGGACTGATCATTCTTTATCCGTTTACCTTGGCAATATTTATACTGGACTCCGAACTAAGCAAGTGTTTATTAATAATGTCGAAAAGAGGACGTACTTTGAACAGCCAGGCTCGTGAATTGGTGGTGAAATTACACGAGTATTTTGAGCGTGAATCTCAAAATGGTGGACTTCTACTGCCAGTTACACAAGTTCGGGATCGCGTCGGTGAAGCTCTCGGTATTGGTAGCCGCACCGTTGGCAAAATATTAAGTGAAAAATATGGGCCTTCGGGGAGTGACAGTAACGTACTTCACACACCGAAAAAACGAAAAAGAAATAAACCTGTGACAGGCATCGATGAATTCGATAGTCATGCTATTAGAAACCATATATACGGGTATTTTACAAGAGGCGAATTTCCAACATTGGCAAAGTTATGTGCAACTTTAAAAGATGCCGGGCTGTATAAGGGAAGCATAGAGTCGTTGAGAACGGTAATAACAGGAATTGGCTTCAGATACAAAAAAGTTGACAAACGAAAAATTGTTATGGAGCGACATGACATAATTATGCAGCGACTAACATTCCTGCGCGAAGTTAAACAAATTATAAACTGGGATAATGTAATAATTTTGGACGAAACCTGGCTAAATTCCAACCATTCTGTGCCGAAAACATGGACTGATGATTCTGAAGCTTCGTGCTCGAAGGTGCCGATAGGAAAAGGTGGACGCCTCATAATATGCCATGCTGGGTCAGCGTCTACAGGCTTCGTGGAAAACTCTTTATTAGCTTTCCAATCCAAAAGCACTAAAGAGTATCATGAAGAAATGGACGCAGTAAGGTTCCGAGAGTGGTTCTTAAATTTATTACAGAATATCCCTCCTAACAGCACAATTATAATGGATAATGCCCGTGTCCGTTATGCTAGCGTACACCAGAACTGCAACGAGTTAGTTTCTATGCCAAAAAACTCTGTGTAAATACTGCCTAATTACTGTAAAAATAAAAAAAAATCTTCCTCTTTAGTTTAGGAAATAAACACCATTTTCACTATGTACGCTAGCGTCACGATCAAGCTAGCGTACACATGGCCGTACTCGAAAACGGCTAATTGTAAAGCAACAGATTTGGACACAAAAATACTGTTCTAATACTTCTCCCGCTATGCAAAATTTCATAACGATTGCTCTTGTAGGAACAGAGATATTGAACAAGACTTTTCAATGACATTCGGAGCTGGCGTCATGGCAGCGTACACATAGTAGTTCTTATAGAAAGGGAACTTTTCTTGTAATGAATGCTATATATATAAATAGTGCGTGAAATTCTGCCTCTATTAGTGTAAATACTTTATGCGAATTCGCAGGGGAATAAGTAAAAAACCCTGTTAATTTCTGTTCATAGTACAGGTACAGATATGCTCAAAGGTGCTTTGTCAAGTTTTTTTTAATAGAGAACTAAAACTGAAACGTGATGAAGTACTGAACTAGGAGTATGTACACTTCATTGTAGATATAGTTCTGAGTGAAAATTAAATAATTGGAAAAATTCAAATAACATTTATTTTGCCAAAAACAATTATTTTTTAACACAGTATAATCATATTATTACTGATTTGGTACAATAATGACAATTTACTTCTTTTTAGTACTAGTTTTTGTTTGTGTTTATAATGTAATACAACATAACAGGTTACGATTTAACCATATTTATCAGTCTTAGAGAATATTTACAAATAATAAAAATTGTACAATCATTAATAAGTATCTATATTAAAAATCACAGTATAATCACATTAGGAACCGTTACAATAATCAGTCTTAGAGAATATTTACTAATAATAACTGCTGCATGAAATCATTCATTTGTACAAATAATTACTATATTAAATCACAGTATAATCACATTGTTACTGACAAATCACAGTTTAAGTTAGACTTACAAAACTAATTTTTATTTACAATAGTGTTTTAAAACTTGTATACAAAATAGTTATAATTTAAAAATTTACATTACAGAAATTTGTATATAATAATAGAGATTCATCTCTACTTAAATAAACAATCATCACAGCTTGATATAAATAGCACAGTGGGGAACAACAAGGGGGGGAGACTTACTTTTACGTTGTGTTGGTAACATATCGTCGTAACACTGCCAAGTTTTTGTACGTCTACGGAAACACCGTGTTCTATAATGTCCTATGCTATTACTGCCATTATTAATGTAGTCAACAATGGCAACAATTTGAAAGCATTTCCCATTTAATTCAATCGTTTTCGGGAAGTCGTTTATGTTAACCGCAGTTTCATCGTTAAATTCGAAAAAAATTAAATTAGATAAATCATATTCGTATTTATTGTAACCAACACAAGCCGAAATTTTGCATTTTCTATACGAATCTGTAATCAAAGCTGCTTTACTTAAGGCCTTCAAACCTTCTGATTCAATGGTATTTGTGTTCAAAGGTATCCAACTACATTTTCGAACGTTATCCTTATTAACATCACAATCTATGTTTGTGCATTTTAAGCTACGTCCTGCACTGTATAAGTCATATTTTGCTATATTGTCTATTATTCGTGTCACGTTACAAACACAATTTATAATATTATCTGCTGACGCTGCTGTTTCGTTTTCAAATATATCCATTAAAATATTAGCCCTTGAATCGTATATGCCTTTAGTGGTATATTGTTGCTTAGATTTTGGTTTTGATATAATTAGATTTTGAATCAATTTTGTAAGAATATTTTCTTTGTCAGAAATATATTTCTTAAAACGTGGATAGTCTAAGTAAGCTATACCTAAACTTTGTACTACTGAGTCAAATGCACATGTGTTGGTGAAAATGTTAGAGTTTCCAGACGTGCTAATATTACCATTTCGTAGAACGTGTAATGTTACACGAGTAGTACGCACTTTTTTATATTGCTTACTGACAAGGCCTCGCCAATCTTCAATATATTTGGGGTTATCTTTAAAAATAGAGTTGTCGTAAAACATGTCGTCTTCATTACGCGAATTTACATCCATTTCCTCTTCAGCTTTTAAGTTATTTAAATCGCTTGAACCCAGTCTTAACGCTCCTGTTATTAGAGTATAATGTTTTATGATAAATTCGTCAATACGCAGTTTACCAAAATTAAAATTGAAAAATAGCTTTTTGATATCTCTAAAATAACTTTCTATGTTAGAGCTTGAATTATTACAAACATCTGACTGAAAAAAAGGACACATGATATTACCCCACATAGGTAATTTGCGTAACAGTCTGATTAAAGTACCTTTCAGAAGTGGAAAATAGAATATGTTTTCAAATTCGGTTACGTCATCGCCGCTTAATGTGATAAATAAATCTTCCTTAGCATCAACGTCTTCAATAAACTTTATTAATGTCGTATCTAAATCTATGTCAGTGTCCTCGAAAATATTATTACTTTCAAAATTTGGATAATCTGCATTTTTCTCGTATTCTAGGTAACTCGTTTCTTTATCTGCTGTAATTATATTTCGTAATTTTTGTAGTGAACTTTCGCATCGTGTTTGTTGTCCATTTATACTTCCGCGATATTTATGTTTGGACACAATAATAATATCCTGAATAATTTGTTTAATCTGAATGTAAGATATAGAATTTTTTATTTGTTTAAAGCATTGTACATAAAAATGGATAATTCTCGTGTCTACATGTTTGAAAACAGTGAGATTATAGAGCGTCTTAAAAAAATGAGATGTATCCAGTCTAACGTGGCAAATGGGGACTTTATCTGATTTATTTTCTAATAATTTAAAACAACTGTCCAAATATTCATTTGTGGAGTTGTAACCACAAAATGCTTTAACAACAGCTCCAATTAGGGCGGCTGAGTCATCAGTAACAACTTCGTTAGGAGGTTTCCTGCCTGAAAGCCAAGTATTTAGCCATTGCGAAATACTAGCCATTGTATGTCTTTCAGAAATAAACTGCCCTAATGGCACACTGCTTTTCACCGTAGTATCGGTCATAATAGTGTACAAAAATATAGGGCCTTGACATTTTTCTGCAATTTCCGTGTGTTCGTTAACAATTGGTCTTATTTTTTTACAAAATAGGGATCCAGTAGCATCTATAGAGACTCTTATAAAGTTACAAGTTTTTTGACAATTTTGATAATAGTTTATTTGGTCATCTGTCCAATAATAAACATAAAAAGGGAGTGCTGATACAGCTCTCACACATTTATCATACGGTGGAGTAAAAGCCATACACGTAAGCGATAAAATAAGGTTTTCGTGAAAATGTAACGATTTCCTACTTTGGTGTTTTATTTGACGTAATGTCTCTAATTTTGGTAGGACTGGAGGTTCTTCATCATTTTTTTGCATCAGTTTAAAAGCTAGTTCATTTCTGACCGATATAGGTGATCTATTTTGCAAATTTTGAGAAAGAATATGCCGTGTACGTGCCCTAATATGATTTTTTATAGTAACGGAATGTTTGTAATCATTGTGCCAATTGGTTATTAAACATTTTAATTCAATTAAATTTTCAGTTTTAAGTTGTGATGTGACTGTGATATTTGCATGACATTGTTTACAATACCCCTTACAAGTAACTTCAAAATCACTCTTGGCATAATTTCCTTTAAAACACCATGTACAGCTTAATTTTAGTGCATTCCACAGTTGTCCTTGTATGACATTGGTCCACCTATTTATTTGGAGCTTAAGTCTCTTTTGTTGTTTACAATCCGTTTTACTATTACGACGATAGTGATAATATTTTGGTTTGATTTCTTCCCAAGTTATTTTATCTACGCATAAAATGTGTATTATACTATTAGGACTGTTATCAGTCAAAGAATTCCAAGAACGGTCCTGTTCTGGATTGTCCGTGTCATAATTTGTGCCAGAAGAAGAACAGCTCATAGGTTCAGTGACAAAAGGGAGTGTTTTTTTGCTCATGACATGTCCAAAGAAAAAAACATAATTAGTTTTTATACTCATTTGAATACCCTTTTTTGTCATTTTGTTTTTTAAAGCAGATTGAACACTATTATAGACAGTATGCGAAATAGGTGGTATTATGCCATTACAAAAGTCATCTTTGAATTGTAAATAAACATCTTTTTGTATCTCTAATGGCACCTTCGGTTTTGGACCCCTTTTTGAGTTAGTATCCATAATTCAGTTCAATCCAGTATCAATTTATCGGAGGCACGTGTCGTGATGACTCAAGGTACTGTCCAGTTTACGATAACGTCATGGTCGTGGGTTATCGCTGCAGTTGTTGGCTTCGACCTGAAATAAGTAAAATAAAATTGTATTTAGATTTACTATTTTTAAATAGAATTAGTAGATTTTATGCAACTTCAGGGTCTGGGACGAGGATTGGGGACGGTGAACTATGTGGTTTACGACCGGGGGGAGGGGGATGAACATGAATGTATAAATAGTGCCCGCGCGTACCGGCTACATACGTGGCTACTAATTATTTAAACCTGCTACAAAAAGAGAAGATAATTATATGAAATTATTTCATTTTAATTTGAACAAACTCAAGATAAAAAGTTAAAATGACCAAAGTTAGGATATCAAAATGACAACATCTTAGTAGGTAATATTATAAATGTGAAAGTTTGTGAAGATGTTTAGTAGTTTGTTACACAATCACGCTCTAACGGCTGGCTGGAATTTGGTACAGGGGTAGAATAGAACCTGGAATAACACATAGGCTACTTTTTATCCCGGGAAACGTGTCCCAAGGGACGCGGGAACAGGATCAAAATTTCACGCGGGCGAAGCCGTGGCATCAGCTAGTAATTCATAAAATAATAATTTGTAAACTTACCTAATAAATTGACTGCCACAATTCTAAACACATCAGGGTCCGACTAAATCCGTGAACGGCAATGATATTGTTCTCATCTTTTTAAAGACCATGAGAGCTGCCATAAGTTGTGCACGCGCGAACAACGTATTGTCTATTTCACATTAGAATTAGAAAATTTTCCATTTCACACAAACCAATTTTTTACAGTCAAGCACATAAATAGGTAATGTAATGACTGTGATGATTGTCTTCGTCGTACTGATATAATATTATTAATTACACAACTATTTGGTACACATACACAACACGGTTTTAGTATTATCATTCTACGGGGATGATAATATTATTATCACGGACGTGCTCACGCGCGGCACGTATTGCCCTTGTCGTAGCGGGCGGCCGAGTGCTCTTGGAGGGGTAGTTGCGCGGGTGAATTCCGGCGCGCGCGCCTGCCCCTGTCGTTTCCTTGAGGGGCCACTGTTTTCGAACACCGTGCAATGTCGTACTTGCAATGCGGTGTTACAGTATGTAATCATTTTAATTTTATTTATGTCAAAACACATCATGCTAACGTGTATTAGAAAATAATGCTATATTTCTGTTTTTAATTTCACAAATAATTCATTTTGTTCGCGACAGTACGTCAGTATATTTGTTCCTAGAACTTAACATAGGTTTTTTTGCTTATTCCCCTGCGAATTCGCATAAAGTATTTACACTAATAGAGGCAGAATTTCACGCACTATTTATATATATAGCATTCATTACAAGAAAAGTTCCCTTTCTATAAGAACTACTATGTGTACGCTGCCATGACGCCAGCTCCGAATGTCATTGAAAAGTCTTGTTCAATATCTCTGTTCCTACAAGAGCAATCGTTATGAAATTTTGCATAGCGGGAGAAGTATTAGAACAGTATTTTTGTGTCCAAATCTGTTGCTTTACAATTAGCCGTTTTCGAGTACGGCCATGTGTACGCTAGCTTGATCGTGACGCTAGCGTACATAGTGAAAATGGTGTTTATTTCCTAAACTAAAGAGGAAGATTTTTTTTTATTTTTACAGTAATTAGGCAGTATTTACACAGAGTTTTTTGGCATAGAAACTAACTCGTTGCAGTTCTGGTGTACGCTAGCATAACGGACACATAATGCCCCATACCACTCTGTGCAAATTGATAAAGCACCTACGTCAGCCAATAAGAAAGCAGATTTGGTGGCATGGCTGCAAAGAAAAGGAGTGGATGCCGACATGTCACTATTAAAAGCTGAATTATTACAGTTAGTGAAATTGCATAAACCACCAAAACCGACATATGTAATTGACCAATTGGCCGAAGAGCACGGGCACAAAGTCATACGACTTCCTCCGTACCATTGCCAATATAATGCCATTGAACTGATTTGGGCCCAAGTTAAAGGTAATATTTTATAATATTATAATAATAACACGAGTACTTCTAACATTTATAATTTAAACAATGGTTTTCGTCTGCTATCAAATAGTTACATTATTGTTTTACAGGTTATGCAGCAAGACACAACACAAAACCACCCTTCAGTGTCAAGAAAATGGAAGGTTTATTAAAGGAAGCATGTGCCCAAGTTACACAGGAAGATTGGAGTAAAGTAGTACAAAAAACAAAGAAAATAATAATGGACGACTTCGAAAGAGACGTACACTTTGATAATGTAATGGACAATCAACTGGTCATTAATTTAAATGACGATGATGACGAAGACGCCGATACTAGTACTAGTAGTGAATAAAAAAATATCCTAAACATTTCTTTTATTTAATTATAACAATTTTATTGATTTCTTAAAATTCGGATATTATAGTAATCGATCTCTTAAAGTTCGGATATTATAGTAATCGATTTTTTCATCCCATCCCTATCATTCAATTGTCAGAACTGTCAAACGGTACTTCTTAGATTTGACGGTTTCTACGTCTAAAACTAATAAAAATTAAACCCTGTAGACAAAAATAGGGGCCCGCAAAGCGGGGCTCCGTCGACTAAGCCTAACCACATATATCTTTGTAGATTTCAAAAATTAAAAAAAACTGGGATTTTTTTCTCGGCCTCTGGTTTTGCAAACTTTGCAGTTTTCAAATTTACACTAAAAAGGATCTATTCTATCCAAAAAAAAACCTACTATCAAAATGCGCCGGGTGTGGGAGTACAGTGGTTCCGGGCCCAACAATCTGACAACCAGACTTACCAAGGGGTATCATATTACCCAGTAACTGGATTGTGGAGGTCAGATAGGTAGTCGCTCCATGTAAAATACTGGTATTCAGCTGCATCCGGTTAGCCTGGAAGCCGACCCCAACATAGTTGGGAACAGACTTGGCAGATGATGAATTATCATCATGAAAAAGTTTAAATTGTAAAAATAAAATGAATGATTGAATTCAAACAAGATCAATTTATCAGCAATTAGCAATGGTGTTGCAACAACTGCTAGTGCTAGTGAATGTTAGATAAGCGTAGTTTTTTGTTCTATCTTATTGGGGTATCCTAAAACGCATCTTCTTTTTATTACTAAACTGAAAACGCCTTTTATAGCACTGTGTGACCTAAACCCGCACTTAAGTCACGTTTTTCTGTGACTTACAGTCCGTCAAATCTAAGAAGTACCGTTTGACGTTTCATATTTTTCAATCAGTTTCGATAACCTTTTTCATAAAACCATGAATTTAGAAAGATTTCATTATTGTATCTAAAAATGTACAATTCTTAATATCTAAATGTAATTGAAAACTTTCAAACAAAGCAAAATAACACATATTTACACCTGTCAAACGGTACTTCTTAGATTTGACGGACTGTAAGTAGTCCCATTTTTACACAGAGAAGCGTGACAAGTGCGGGCTTAGGTCACATGAGCTATAAGGATAGTATATGTTATATGACTTAAGTAGTCTATTAATGTATTGCGATTTCACGGCGTGGGCAATAATGAATCGTAATATACTATTAAGTATTATTAACATAAACCACATAGTCCGCCTCTGTACATTTATGTGCTTGAAGTATTAAATGAAGAAATACAAAAATACAAGATTTTTATTTAATTTCCCTACTGTGCAAAGCTCGCCATATCACCGAATTTTACCACGGAGTGCTTGACAAAGTCTTCTTATATATTTATTTTTTATATATACTTTACTAGCTTCTTCCCGCGACTTCGTACGCGTGAAATTTCACCCCCCCCCCCCCCCCATTCACCCCCTTAGGGGATGAATTTTGAAAAATCCTTTCTTAGTGCACCCCTAGACCTCATAAGGAACGTACGTGCCAAATTTGGAATCTCTAGACCCAGCGGTTTGGGCTGTGCGTTGATATGTCAGTCAGTCAGTTCTCCTTTTATATATATAGATTGTACACCAGAAAGAAATACGATTATACAAAACATACAATGGGCGGCCTTATCGCTTTCTGCGATCTCTTCCAGGCCAGGCAACTCCCGTATTATTATTATACTCTTTGCCAGGCAACCTTGGAATGGACAGTACAACAGAACACAATATACTCCTATGGACAGTAGTAGTCTGGAACTCTGGAATCTGCTATAAATATTAATCTATGGGAGTAATAGTAAAATTGTTTTTTCGAATAATACATATTAAATATAGGTACATACATATAAACAACGAAAATAAATGATGACTTGCAGCTACGAAAACAAGATCACAACGACAAGTACCTAATGTACCTTCACGAATAATTGATTGATGGTATATTTACGGAGTAGTCGTCCTAATTTTATTATTATTTGATTATAGGTTTGAATTTCGCGGGCTTGCTTAGAGTTTCCCCTTAAGCCGGTACCAGACATTAAAATGAACAAAATCGCGATGTGTGGTACAGACTTTAGAGTAAGGGCCATGTTAAGAGTGCGCGCAACGTAAGTGCGCGCGACGCGACGTTTGACTTCAAGACTAAATCCCTGCCAACACTTTCAATCACTTACAGCGTAATGATGGCAGTTATTTACTTTAGAAAATACGGAACACAGCACACTCTTGACACCTGAAATAAACGTCCGGATAGCGGCAAACTTTAACCGCGCGCCGACTTATTTTACGCGCACTCTTAACCGCCCGGCCACGACTTTTGGCTTAGCGGCAAGCGGCGCGGTTTCTTTTGTCTATCGTAGACGGTGCGTTGTGGCATGTTTCATACATTTTGGTATATTTGTTTTTAGCGCTCGCCGCTCCACGCTAAGCTGCCGCTGATAACGGCGAGTTCCTGGCCAGGCCGTAACCCCCATAATAATAAACTGTGTCAACTATCCACTGTGTCAACTATCCATCTGATATAATACATATCAGATGGATAGTTGACACACCGATTTATTACTTTCAGTTGTCAGTAATTTGACTTTCGAAAGAAGAAGACAAAGCGTTGTATAACTTTACAGACGCTATAAAACGTTTATTATTAAGGGGGAAGTGCCAGGGTAGCCCGCGAAATTCAAATTTACTTACGTTTTTCGCAATTTTCAGATCAGTGTCAGGTTGTATTTTGATCAAAAGTTGATTCGCGACTATAACAGGTACGTATTTATAGAATTATAATCATTAGAATCATTAATACATCTTTCTAAGTTAGATTTCTACCACGACAACAAATCTCTTATGGAAAACTGCTTAGTGGTACAAATCTAACTTAGAAAGATGTAGGTATTAATGATTCTAATGATTATAATTCCATAAATACGTACCTGTTATTGTCGCGAATCAAATTTTGATCAAGATACAACCTGACACTGGCCTGCAAATTGCAAAAAACGTAAGAAAATTTGAATTTCGCGGCCTACCACTGCGCATTCACCTTAAGGGGCTAAGTCGATATTGAATGTTTATGGCGGTTTGACAGGATTTGTATGAAAAAACTACTGGAAAAACGAATAATGTCAAACCTCCACAACCAAAATTAAAGATATCTTACTAGGGAAATATCCGCCATAAGTGCACAATTCCAAAATTATTCAAATGTTTTGATGAACTCAGAGGTTTAGTATGAGCTCAGAGTTGCGTTCGAGGGAGATAGATTCATAGGTTTTTTAGTAGATTAAGAAATCAATCGGTATTATTAACTTCGCGGTACTGATAGATTAAATAAATGGGTAGGGTACACGACCACGGAGACCAATATTGCTTACTTGCTGCCGCGGATTGCCGCTTAATATAATGGGAATTTTTTGCCAAGTAAAAATGAGCTGACATTGTAATTTATATTAAAAAACCGTCAAAGAAAACACAAGCTGTAAAAGAAATACAATAAACTCGCAAAACGGTTAAATTAAAGTAGATATCATGACTATAAATCTTATTGCTCCCATCACTAGAACTTAGTAAGCACCAAACGCAGCGAATCACTATTATATATTCTGCCTGTTTCCTGTTTGTGTTGTGCCCAGCACTAGTAGACCTTCGTCGTGCCGAGCTTGTGTGACAGACATTTTTGAATAATTATTTTTAAACATTTGTTTCTCCTACAATAATGAGTAAGTATATCTATTTATTAAAGTAATGTGTTACTTGTATGATTGTTACATTATCCTTCATTTGTTTTATGTAAATATTGAAACATTTGATAACATTGCACGTGTCGGCACGTATTCTTTTCTCATAAGTTGAAAAATTGTTTTATTCACATCAACAAGTAAATCAGTCATTTTCTGTTATCCGTTAAGTATGTGATTGTTGTATTGCGAACCGGTTGTCATTTTTATTAGATTGGCGAACGCATATTTTTATAATGTAACATAACGGTTTTCTTTTTCATTGTTGTATCAAAGATGCTTATGCCTAGGTACCTACTCACTCGTAGCGGACGCTGTTGGAAAATATAATTATGTTTCTTCTGAAGGGTAGGGCCGACGAAAAATTAATTGGATAGGACTGCTGAGATTGTCGATTGAAAATAATAACAAACCGCTCGTATCGCGCGCGATTACAATAATAAATTGTGAATGTTGAATGCTGTTCATTTTCGTACATAAGTACTAGATAAAAATGTCATCGCCGCCGCTGCTTGCAGTAACTACTTATCTTATAGTTTTATTTAGTTACCGATTACTTAATAAATTATTCACAGGGGAGGTTAGTGAGTAGGAGCTTAAAAATAATATAGTTTTTGGATTGAAATACATAGAGAAAACTAGAAACTACTTTTGTTTTTGTGCTACAACATTTTGGTTGCTTGGTTTTGAATTGTTTATAACAATTTGTACATGAACTTTTGTTGCAGTAAAAATACATTTACTTAGTGCTAAACAAAACACCATCTTCAAACTAATTTTTTTTCTATGATTTCCAAAAGGAAACTTAATTACTAGTTTATGGTTTCAAAGTTGGAAAGGGAGGATTATGCTCATAAATGACAATTAATGTAAAATAATACAAATATTGGTAGTAGTATTTTCATTGTAATCAAATCACAGTCCAGAATCCAAATAAAATTCTATAAATTATATTGAGAAATATAAATACTAGTTGAAATATACATTCACTCAGTTTTTAGTCCTGTTTAGCAGTAATTATGTGTAGGACATAGGTACAGGATACTTTTGACTTGCCTTGTAAATGCTGAAATAGATATAAAACTTTATTTTGAATTCATCCATCTTACCAAATTTTCAAGTATTTTTAAGCCTTTATTGGCGTTTGAGCCCATTTGCATATGTCATATTATATAAAATGGACCTATTTCTGCAAACCCTATTAAGTTTTGAGGAAAATTTGGTCCAGAAAATAAATGCTACTCATTTTCAGTAATACATGTTCAATATGCATTGATAAAATACTATGGTCAATATTATTTATTACATGCATTCAAAAAAAAATTGTATTACATTTTATTTTTTCAAGCTCAACAAATATTTTCTGTGTTTACAAAATTAATTATCACATGAATTGAATATTTCTTACAAGTTTAATAATTTGATTCTCAGCCTAGCTTGAATAAATGACTTTTGATTTGATTTGATTGTGGGCCAATTTCAGCCAAAGTACAGAAATGGTTTTTTTTTAAAGTATAGCATTATCAACATACTGGTTGTTCTCGTTGCAACAATTCTTGGGATGAAATATCTTTGAAATTTCAGTTTACAGTTATAGTCCAGTCATTTAAAACATTCAAAGCATTTATTTCAATTAAACCATGTACAGGCACTTTTGAATTGTCAAAATTAAATAGTCGGTCAGTCAGTCTGAAAGTTGAAGCTTGTTGCCCATTCCAAAGTGTAGATCTCTATGGAGTAAAACGGACAAGAAACTCCATGGACACTCTTTTAAATCAAGATGTTACAAAATCCTGGGTACATTATACTTGTTGCTTCTATATGGGGGAACAATGTAAAAAAACACAAATGTAGAAACAATTAAAAAAATAAGCTTTGGCAGTTAAGAGATGACCAGTCTCAACCGACGGCGCCCGTTCCCTGATCGATCAACCCGTGCGGCTGTTATTACTTAGCAACATCCCAAAAAATCAGTACAGTGTAATTTTTTGGAACCTTACACGATATTTGTGCCTACGGCGACTGGCCTATTAGATCATCTATTAGCCAACTCATATACTCATAAAAAAGAGATTAAGTAATAACTTGGAGGCTTACTGCTGAGCGTTGCACAGCGAATTATGCTATAATTTTCTAGGAAATGTCAAGAGCTAGCTTTTTTTGTATTGAAAGAAAGAAAACACATTTATTTAGCACAGACTAAAAAACACAACATAGTTACGAAAAATGAAAACAAAAAAAATATCCTGATGTAAAATATCAGTTTTGTTTTTTTAGATCTAAAGATTTTAGATTTGACTATTATCTACATTTGAGCAGAATTTGTTTTTTTGTTCGTAACTGTGCCGATGCCGACTATTCCGTCAGCGTCATGTGTTCACGGCAGCGCAGATGTATAAGGATAGGATACCCAAGTCAAGCAGCATACATCCATTGCACTAACTTATTGAAAGAACTGCTGGGTAATTGCGTAACACACTCAGTAGCAATGGATTTCATTTTGACAGTTCAACAACATTCATTGCATTATTTATGTTGTTCAGCAGACAAATTTTTCGAACATATGAAGCAATGGTTTAGCAATGTCCTTTAAAATTATTCAGATTGTAACTGAAAATGTGTTACGTAATTAGGGTGTTGGGTTTAATTTTGCAATGAATAATCTTAATACTAGGGTTGTTAAGTTAAGTTGGTGTTTCTGTGAAAGAAAACTCCTTAAAAAATTACTATACCCTATTCAGTTTGGCTTGAGACAAAACGTAAACAACATTTGACTACTCTTGATAAAAAGATATTCTGTAAAATATATAAAAATACATTAATTTCTAACAAAACAAAAAAAATCTTTTTGTTACACAAGAAGATCACACATTTTTTTGTTACAAATTAATGTTTATATATTTTACAGAATGAAATGAAATGAATCCTTCTGAACAAATATTTTGTTCAGAAGGATTCATTTGTTCAGAAGGATTCATTCCGGATACAATAAAAAAAAAATACCTGCTTTACATAAGGTCCGAACGCGACAGATTTGCCAAAGATGTAAACAATGGCCGCTCGAAATTGAATAAAATCGATAAACAAGAGTATTTATTTTAAGTAATGTTTGTTTTACATAGATTTAGACGAAAACTAACATTACATCAAATAAAAACTCTTGTTTATCGATTTTATTCAATTTCGGGCGGCCATTGTTGTTTACATCTTTGGCAAATATGCCGCGGTCGGATTATAGGTAAAGCAGGTAATTTTGCAAAAAAAAAAAAAACTTACCTACAACATATAGATGCTCTATAAGTTTTTTTTAGCCATCTATCTATGACTGATCTGATGGTAATACGATTTAATACGCATTCTACGAAGAAAACGACCAAAATATTAAACACGTGCATTTTCTGGCCTCACGTTGAAAGGTATCCGAGCTATTGATTTCATAATAATTTTGTTCTTTGGCTTCATGGGGTTGAAACTTCGGATTTTGTTTTCCATTATTTTGTAAAGCTACTCAATTTTTCTATAACAACTTTGGCAATATATTTCCAGTTATGTAACAATTTATCGCTTAGTCACCGCTAATGAGACACAATTGATTTTCTTTTGTATTGGACCGCTAGCGGTCCGCGACGGGACGGAGCTATTAATATTGCTTTCTTTTTAGCAAAATATAACTTGAACTTTTATATGGTAAAAGCTACGAATAATGGTAACTGGTTCGCGCGCCTGCTGCAGTTCGCGATGCGTGGACGAATACATTCAGTGTGAGAGGACAAAATCGCATCGCAATGAGCGCTTAGTCTAAGGGACGCAATAAGAAATAATTTTTGACCTACACTTTGAAGGGATTGGGGCTACTGTAATTTGGACAGAGCATAATTTTGTCTTTAAAATTTCCATACATTTAGATTACTCACATTTCTTGTTGATGCGGATTGCTAACCTACTAGGTTGAACCTAGTAGCTTGTGTGCGGCTAACGGAAATGGGGTGCACCGTGCATAATTATAATAGATAGCCTAAACACTTGTCACTGTGGCCAATTCGCTGAACACTGCTAATAGATCGGTGTGAAGCAATGCAATGCACTTGTGATTTATTGCGGTAGGTACTGGTCTCAATTGTCAGGCAATGCAATGTGTCAAGGGTCTAGTCGGAGCCGCGCAACTTGATTACGTATCATCATCGTTCAGCCTAGTATTGTCACTTCTGAGTAGCATGCCTCTTTGTGAGAGGAAGTGGGCCATTATCATAAAATACTGACACGCCTCATTGGCTGTTGCTGGACTGCTGGAGGCGGCATTGTCAACACTTTCCATACAAACCAGAGTGTCACCGTTGACTCGCACTACGACACAAATGACGTATGGAAACTGACGGCACTGCGTTCAGCGCACATTTCTCTCGGTAAAGTATGAAACCATCGTATCTGATAGACGTCATTCTGATGATGTATAGGTATGAAACTATAAAAACCGGCCAAGTGCGAGTCGGACTCGCACACGAAGAGCTCCGTACCACCGTACAATTTTTAACACTACATATTGAATTATTGAATGCACTAGAAAGGTGACCGCCTCCACTCTCATGAACCGTAGTAGCTAGTCAGTTGAAATTTTCACTTGGTGTGTATTTCTATTGCCGCTATAACAACAAATTATAAACATAAAATAAAGTTATAAATTAAAGGGGGTCTCAATATAAGAAACGTGTTTTTTCGGCGTTTATTGCCTTGTAGTACGGACCCCTTCGTGTGCGAGTCCGACTCGCACTTGGCCACTTTTTCCCTTTGTTGTTTGCTAGCTGCGCTAGTCTAAAATAATCGTTTCTAGTTAAGAGTATCGATTAGTACTGGATTTATAAGAAGTGCCGTATAGGTGTAGTTCAGTTTTCCTGAAATCATACTTACTTAGATAGTCTGAACAAGTTTAGTCCGCCGAAGTCGTATTAATTTATTTCAAAATATTCTCTTGGCAGTTGGCGATGTAGGTTAAGACTTTGATAAACATCTTGGGATAGATCGACTTTATTTCCGATCTAGTATTTCGCCATTTTATTGCAAGTTGGCACTTAATGTTTGATACAGCGATTTATGTTACTTACGCAGAAAAGTTCGTAAGTTTCAACACCTATGTTCAAATGAATTTCGTTGTAGCAGCAAACTAACTTGCCAAAAGCAAGCGGAGAGCGAAATCTGCTATTTCGCCCTCCGGCCTGTCCTAGTTTGCTTGAATACTAAGAATAACCATTCTTTCAGTATTCAGTCATGAATTTTTAATGGCACAAGGCTACTTGCCTTTACCAATCACTACTTTGGTTTTGTCTAAACCGAGGGACGATTTGGTCAAGGAACTGAACTAGCTTTTCGGAAGGCAAAGAAATCACAGTTTTAAAGCCGAACACTTGTTGTAGGTACCACGTAGTACGATAATAGACAACACATCTCTTTGGTATAATGATTCGCTTTAGGTACATTGTATGTTTTTGTAGCAACAAAAATGTCTTGAACCGATGACCGATGATATCTAGACGTGTTCTTGAGTGGAGACCGCGAAACAGCAAATGTAAGGGGGTAAGAACGATCGCAAGTCGTTGATCGAGTCAAATGGCGTGCGTATTGGAGAGGCTTATGTTCAGCACTGGATTGCTAACGATGGACGGAGGCTTGCAGCAAACATGTGTGCTGTCTATGAGGCGCCGGTCCACCGTGGCTAAGCTACGCACGTGTTCTCCACTTCGGTATGACAATATAGACGGGATCGTCCACTGCGACCCACGGCTACGCTACGCGCGGATGCGTGGCTGGCAAAAATGTAAACCGCGCAGCTAACGTAGCAAACCTCTCCTTGCACATCCTACGGAGCAGCGAACGGTCGAATTAAATTTTTGCATCTATTCCCCAGTACCCAGAGGCAGCATGACGAAAGACGGCAAGTTGCTGCAATACCGGCACGCGGCGCCGCGCAACAGCCGCCACAACAAGCACCGCAAGCCGAAGAAGCACGTGTCCGAGGACGAGGAGAGCGACGACTCCCCTGTGGAAGAACAGCCCCAGGAGGAGCAGCAGCAGCGCAGCCCCTCGCCTATGCTGGAGGAACCCACTGTTAGGCTACCTGAAGTAAGTGGTCAGCGCAGCACATCTTCTTCATCAATCCGTCTCCATTAGCCGTTATCTCAGTTGGCGCCCCATTAGTCTAATTTAGCTAGCTGAAATGACATGATCATGTTTCACAATCCAACCATAATCTCTTTGGTCTTCCTCTACTCTTATCTACATTAATTCTCCGATATTATGGTTTATGGCAATCTTGAATCGAAATTCTGAAAAACCATAAACAAAGCGACATTGCCTTTTCTCGTTTTTTAACCGACGACGTCAGAAAGTTTTTATTTTTCATTTCATAGTACAACTTAAAAGTGAAAAATAATAACATTAATTTCGGAAGTCAAACAACGAAAATGCGAACCCAACGACACCGACTTCCGAAATTAAAGTTATTTTTAGTTTTTTTGTGTTTTGGAAGTCGGTTGTTCTCAGTAATGACGATAGGTAAAAGTGGATGTTAAAACACCCTCTGCCCAATCCGGGGATTAAAACAAGGAGTCTTAGGAGCCACGTGTCCGACTACAAGACCAATGAGGCCATTAGGTTTCTGTAGAACATAATTATTGACGGCAACGCAGTAGTGACTAGTAGCCCGGAACTGCCCCTTGCTCTCACAGAGAGGCCCAAGTCCCAAGCAGTGTGGGAATATCATCTAAATATTCTATGTGTTATACAACTTCCTCGTTGGCCTAGTGGTAGCAAGCGCTACTGCTGAGCATGCGGTCTTGGGTTTGATTCCCAGGTTGGACATTGTCATTGAGTTGTTCCATCTAGAATTTCTCAGTAGCAGTCCGAATTCTAGATTTGTGTCTGGTTGATTGCGATAAGCTCGCCCCTTATCACATGGGATTTAAGGTGAATGCGCAGTGGTAACCCGCGCAATAAAATTTTTCTTACGTGTTTTGCAATCTTCAGGTCAGTGTCGGGTTTTATCTTGATCGAAATTTGTTTCGCGACTATAACAGGTATGTATTTACAGAATTAGAATCATTAATATATCTAAGTTAGATTTGTACCATAACAACAAATCTCTTATGGAAAAGTGCTTATTGGTACAAATCTAACTTAGAAAGATGTATTAATGATTATAATTCTATAAATACGTACCTGCTATAGTCGCGAATCAAATTTTGATCAAGATACAACTTGACACTGACCTGCAAATTGCAAAAGACGTAAGAAAATTTGAATTTCGTGGTCTACCACTGCGCATTCACCTTAAACATAACTGGCGAAATGTGGGTGTACTATAGGAACACCTCTGCCTTACCCTTGGTGGAATACATGCGTGAGGTAATGTTACTGACGTGTCAAAGTGTTTGTACAGTAGCCAGCACATCAACCTACCCAAAACTGTAAAAAATTTCCAATCAACTTTGAACCTTATACTTGAGCGATAAAGTTCAAAATCTATTAAAGAAATTTGACAGATTGTAGTAGCTTGATGTGCTGGCGTCGGTACAAACCTACTTACCATTTATTTTTATTTATCATTTATACGATATTATTATTATTTGTAGGAAGTCCTGCGAGCTCTGATCAAGACTCCGGGCGTGCTTATGATAGCCGGGCTGGTCTCCTGGGATCTGGTGGCTCGCCGGGACAACAACCCCACCAAGCGCACGCACCCCAACTTGTATACCTTCCACAAGTTTACTGATCGCAAGGTAAGCAACGTGTAGTATGGTTTAATAGTATTAGAGCTTCTTGTGAAGGAGATTGTCTGAGGAACTACTGAAGGAAAATGTGATCAATGTCATTTTATGTGTGTTCCGCAACTTCCCCGCGGGTGTGTAGATGGTAAACTACAGTTAGTTTAACACATAATCTTAGATCATTTATATGTAATTCCACTTAATCAACCGTGTTATGTAGTCGTCTAAGTTGGTGATTGATTGTCAATAATTATGTATTTTAATTACAAATTGTCCTAAAACAAATTCATTTGCAATGGGTCATAATTATATGGCATTGAGTTCTTAATAATTATCTGAGATGATGCAATCAAATATAGTTAGATAAGCTGTGCGAATTCCATCGATGTCCCATCTGCAAAAAAATACATTTACCAAACAAACTTTCATCCCTTATTTAACCTTAACTTTTACCCTACGGCGATGAATTTTTTGCGAAAAAATCTTAGTGCTCACTTTCGTTACTCACACTTTTGTGCAAAATCTTAGTGCTCACTTTCGTTACAATCTTGTGCAAAATCTTAGTGCACACTCTTGTCCAAAATGTCATGCTTCTAGACGCAGCGGTAGACTGCGCGTAGTCTATCAGTAAATTAACACTTTGCTGGACACTAGACGCCCCCAGACGTCATAACAATAAAACTTTTATTGTGTCTCGTTCAGTGTGCTTCAATAGGGTAAAGACACTCACAAGTGGATGTCGGTAAAAGAAGTACCTTTATACTTTTCAGTATCGCTTCATTGCCAGCTGCTGCTCTGCCGGCCACTCGGTGCTGGTAGACGAAAACGGCGAGGCCTACACTTTCGGTTAGTACCCTTCTGTCGATCACCCTTAGACCCAGTTTTTATTAACATTATTTATGAACAGCTAGGCCCTCGAGTAAACCGCACCATAGAAAAAACGTATGAGCTTGTATATGTCACGGCAAACAACCGGACGAGACAACTAGGTACGGCTCAGTTGTGTTTTTTCTGTGCCAAACTGCGGACGTGCGTCATGAATAAACCGTAGTTTTTTACGACATGAAAAACGGATGTGTACAAAGAGCCATACCCCGCTTGTACACGTCCGTTTTAACACGCTTTTGTAAGCTTCACTTGTAACTAACGACGTAAAAAATGTCTTATTACCAGAAAACTGACCGTTTTTGAATGAACTTACGGTGGTGTTTTGATTGCAATGAAAGTATAGTATGTACACGCATCAGTGTCCAACCCAAATAAATATGAACGTCAAGGTATGTTGTTCAGTGGAAAAAACGAATGTCTGCAAGTGGCCTAAGCCTTTAAAATAAATGAAGTTTGTGCCTGCCCAATAGAATAGTTCTAGCAGAATCGTAGGTACCATACACCTTGGCTTTGGCTTGGTAGGCAGTTTTATAATAATTATAGTTACATCATAATGTATATAAAACTTTCCTATAACCTCGTATGTCTAGAGGTCGCATGCGCTGCTCAGCATGAGGTTCTGGGGTTCAACTCCTGGGTCATTCCAGATGGAAATACACAGTGTTGTGTATTTCCATCTGGAATTTCTGAATAGCAACCCAGTGTCTGGATTTCCGCCCGGTTGGCAAGAGGCTCACCCCTTGTTACATGGGATTAAAACGTAACTGGCGAAATGATGCACCTCTGCATAACCTTTCGTCGAACAGGCGCGATATTATGATTCTTATAAACTTTGTCCGGTACAGGTCGCAACAACTGCGGCCAGCTGGGCTTCGGCGACACGGTGACGCGCAACGTGCCCGAGCCCGTGCCGGCGCTGCGCGGCAAGAACATCATCCACGCGGCCGTGGGCAGGAACCACACGCTCTTCGTCACAGGTAACACGTCACAGCTGTCTTAGCCTGAGATACAGAAACCAATCTTAGGGCAAAGTTACGCTTCGAACTGTCAATACCACGTCACATCAAAATATGTGGTTTTGACAGATCTTAGCATGAAGCCTTATTTGCATGGTGTAATTTAATTGCTTCTGACATGCCATAAGTTGTATTAACAATAAAACTGGCACCGTTTTTAGTGTTTGGACGACGTACGTAAGTCATTTGTTGGTTCAATTTTATTGTATGCCACAGTCAAGAAACTTCATCACATAGATAGGGCTCAAGAGAGTGAGTTTCATCTCGTATACACCCTTACTTCCATGCTTCTTTAACCCCGTATTCATTGGGAAGCAAGTTGATAAATTTTATCAATCATGTTTCCCTTAAACCCATGTTGTGGACCTAACTTCTGAGTTAGTAGCTCTATCTAACTCCACAACCCAGTTACTGGGTACTACGATACCTCTTGGTAAGACTGGTTGTCAGACTTTCGGGCTTCTGACTAACCGTCTTCTTCTTCGTAGCACTCTTGTCAAGAGTGGTTGTGGTCCTCATGAAGTTTCTTGTCTAGGGGCTGATGTGATTCACCTCACAATTTCTCTCCACCTACTCCGATTTCTGGATATTTTTGTGCACTCATACAAGTGACTATCCGTAACAACTGTCAAAGATCCACGAATGACAGCCGGGACCAACTGCTTAGCGTGCTTTCCGAGGCACGGAGGGGGCTTGGTATGTAACTACTCTTATAACGGTGAAGGAAATATCGTGAGGTGGTACTAACCTGCACTGGACGTCTCACAGACAGGAGGCCTGTGTTCCAGCAGTGGGAATGTTATAGGCTGATAATGGTAGTTTATTTATTTATTGGATTGGATCTCCAACAAAGGCTACACAATAACATGCATGTTTACGGATATGTTTCTGTTATAAAATTGTGATGTTTAATATGAACTACAGACACTGGCACGGTGTACTCTTGCGGAGAAAACAAGTGCGGACAGTGCGGCATCGGGAGCGCCACGCCGCAGGTGCTGAAGCCGACTCGCGTCCGATACAGGTAACTTGTTCATCCATCTTAGTTTACTATGTGCCAAGTAATGTAATGTTTATTACGTCATTGACTGCCAGCGCGGTCACGCCGTGTCCGCCAACAATAGATTTTCTATTGTGTCTGTTGTCTGGTAGTTAACATGTTAATCGTTCTCTGAGAATCTCTCCCTAACTGTACGACTGCTTGCAGCGGCGCTCCGGTGGTGAAGGTGGGCTGTGGCGCAGAGTTCTCCATGATTCTGGACTGCAACGGAGCACTGCACTCGTTCGGACTGCCCGAGTACGGCCAGCTGGGTAAGGCATACGCAGTACGCTACTACAGTATTGTATCTCCTCATTTAATTCATCCAAGGGTAGTCTATAAAAGATTGTTTTTAGCGATAAGACCACCCATTTTGCCAGTTGCGTCTTGCCAAATTGGAACCACAACTAAAAAGTGGAAAACATTTTTAATATGAATACAGGGCGTAAAAAAACTTTTTTACAAAAAAATAACAACCGGCTTCCATAAAAGATACTACAAAGTGAAAAATAACTTTAATTTCGGAAGTCGGTGGCAAACAACGAAAATGCGAACCCAACGATAAATTAAAAAATCGTTCTATTTATAATTCAGGCCACAACACCGACGGTAAGTACTTCGTAACGTCCACCAAGCTGTCGTTCCACTTCGAGACCATCCCCAAGCACGTGGCGCACTTCTTCGAGAAGAGCAAGGAGGGCCACATCAACATCGTTAAGGACGTGGAGATCGTTGACTTCTCTTGCGGGAACAACCACACGGTATGATTCATAATCTTCCTGCTTTTGCCATCTATAATTTACTTCAAGAATTTTTATGATTTTTAGAGGCAAAAATCTCTTCTCATCACAGTTGGTCATATATTTGACCATAACATTCACAAAATAATGACCATTAAATCTATACAAATAAATGAAATTGTATTGTCTCATTGTATAGTCAAAATAACAGCTTTATACTAAATGCCTATGAAAGTATATAGGGTGACTGGTAATTAGTGACCGATACCTAAATACGTGATTGTACTCATGATAACAAACAACTTTTACTATGGGACCAAACCTGAAATCGCGAAAAAAATTCAGCTGTTCCCTACATTTATGTTCGTATAACTCGTCAAAATGTAGGGAACAGCTGAATTTTTTTTCGCGATTTCAGGTTTGGTCCCATAGTAAAAGTTGTTTGTTATTATGAGTACAATCACGTGTTTAAGTATCGGTCACTAATTACCAGTCACCCTATATAGGTACGGTACATATAACAAAAAAACATATTTTTTCTTTCTGTCTGTTTGTTCTTGCTAATCTCCGAAACAGCTGAAACGATTTTGATGTTTGGTAAGGGGATACTTTGAACCCTGGAGATGAACATAGGCTTACTTTTCATCGACATACCACGCGGCCGAAGCCGCGGGCAAAGCTAGTCATCAATATAACTCATCTCTCAGATATAGTGTCATTTTAGGTCTTGATGATTTTAATTCTGTAAATACAGATAAGATTATGTTACGGTCGCAAATCATATTTTTATCAACATACAACCCAACCGGACACTGAACTGTATATTGCAAAAAAGGCTACTGCTGCTCTCCTTCTTAAATAGTAAAGTTTTTATTATTATGTGACGTAACAGGTGGCCATAGACTCTCGCAAGCGCGCCTACAGCTGGGGCTTTGGCGGGTTCGGACGGCTTGGGCACGCGGAGCAAAAGGACGAGAGCGTGCCGCGCATGATCAAGTACTTCGAGTCCATGTCACGCGGCGTGCGCTCCGTGCACTGCGGCGGCACCTACAGCCTCGCCGTCAACGAGCTAGGTACATTATAATAACATTACATTTCCTTCTCAATTAGTTTTAATCATGATCTGGCAGTTTGAGTATTTTACGCGGCCTACCCAAATGTCCTTTCTTTGGTATTGTTCGTCGAATTGTTGAGTTCCTCAAGTTTTTGAGTTGAGCTGCACGATTTTTGACAAATGCGTGCACTGACTGGACAGATCCGCTCAATCAGTGTGGTTCTTTCCTCAAAAGACCATTTCAGACACCAATCTACATGGTCTTCACACGATCTGACCAAGATTTTGTCTGGACTTGAAGAGACTTTGACCTCTTGAGTTTGTTTCGGCCTTTCTTAGAATAGTCAGATAGGAAACGCCGACCTCATCTAGTTTATAAAAATATGATTGACGTGTAAAAGTGTTTGTACAAACCTACTTACAGAAAATAAATCATATATCATAACATCACGCTTGTAATCCTGAAGGGTTAGACAGAGATGTCCTATGGAAAGTACACCCACACTTCACCAGTTATGTTTAAGTACCATGTTATAGGGGGCGAGCTTATTTCCATCAACCGGGCACAGTAGTAGGTTCCAGGCTGCTATTGAGAAATTCCTGATGGTAAAGCCAATAATGGTTTGCCCAAGCTGGGAATCGAATCCAGGAGTTCATGCAATAATTTATTTAATGTAAATTTTTATATGGGTCTATACAGGTTGGATTTTAAAGTTGAAAATCCAACAACGCGTATTCATTAAGGGTCAGGAGACATTGATCGACGGCCTTTCGCACTTTGCCGATTGAAAAGGAGCACACTACGCGGGAGCGCGTTCGTCGCGAAGATGCGAAAGGATGCGTACGTCGTTCCATACTTTGCTTTCTTTTTGTATGGACAAACCGTCGAACGCCGTCGACCAATGTGTCCTGACCAGGTGGCCAGAGGGACAATTCTCGTAATTTTAAGAACATTCACAGTCTGATCTCAATCTCAATCTATCAAAAATACCTCTAATTTCCCTACATTTTTGACAATGCGACTAGATTTTGAAGGTTTTTATTTACGGGAACTGGCCTTCTGGTGTTTGTGAAAACTGGCATGAAAGAGTAAACGACTATGAGAGAATAACTGAATAACAAACTAACACAATCATTTATCATATCCATTTCAGGCGGACTGTTTCTGTTCGGACAGACCAAGCGCACCGGCGAAGCGAACATGTATCCGAAGCCGGTGCAAGATCTTAGCGGTGAGTCCATTACAATCTTTTATTTAATTTTACCAGTAGCAACACAGGTTAGAGTACAGTCAGCCTCAAAAATATGTATAGCTATAGATCAACAAGAATTCATTTGATTGTCTTCAATAATTTGTGTTCCATATTGAAGTTGTAACACCAAATAAATGTAAATTTTTGGCTGTTTTGACATTTTGATGCCATTCGTTAGATGATCCGAAGACACGTTATTTCAGCCAATCCGAAACAAGCGAGGTCCAATAGAAACTCATAGAATGTAGTAACAAAGTAACAACACGGGATCCCCATCTGTCTATGATTATGCAGTGTTTTCACTGTCCTGTAGTTGCTATTTTTGACTTACGAGGTGTTACTGTACATTTTTATGCGATTACAATGTTGGTCCCGTGGAGAAAATTGCCCAGTTTAATGGTCTGTACCACACCCTTAAATCTCTTACTGATACACGCTGTAGAAAGGAGAAATAATGAGGTGTCACTGTACCTACTCTTTGACGCTGTATTTTGTCCACTTATACTGTCCCACTGCTGGGCAAAGGCCTCCCCCAAATCCTTCCAGGAACTCTTCACGCTGCATTGTGGCAATAATATTACAATATAAACATAATAACTATAATTTTTCTGTATCAGGCTGGAACATTCGCTGCGTCGGTACTAGCAACACTTCGATCGTGATCGCCGCGGACGACTCGCTCGTCGCCTGGGGCGTGTCGCCCACCTACGGGGAACTGGTCTGTACTTGCCTTTATATTATCACTAGCTTTTGCCGATTTCCGACCTCCACGCGGGCGAGACCTCAGACAAAAGCTAGTACTTAATTAAAAGTAAAGCTTATTTAAACCAAATCATCAGCCTACAACAGGCCATTGCTGGACACAATCTTCCAATCGCTCGCTATTGAACTTGAACCCCGGCTAGGTACTCTAGTCGAACTGTTACCAGCCACCCTGTGAAGATTGTCGCTCCGCCTTGTCCTGAGGGCGTCCTAACTTACGTTTGCCTATAAGCAGTCGCCACGGTGATAAAAAATACTAAAAGTGTATCTTAGTAGCTTTCAGTTTTTATTATCAGCTATGTATTTTTGTTATTTAGTAAATTTCTGATTAGAAGGGAAATAGAAACTATAATTCTATTACTGAACACGCTTGATTACGCCATTATTTCGCAAGAGGGCGTGTGTTAGTTTTAATATGGAGTTTACTGTAGGTACATTCTTCTCCATATGAAACTATCTTTTGGAAGGAGCAACTAGAATCAATTTTATATTTTCTGGTAAATGTTCACGTTCAAAAGTGCCTTTTAATGATCACCTTGAAAAAAAAATACTGACTTCGGCGACCGTTAATGTAACTTTAAAAATTAAACTCAAGAAAAGTAGGCACCGGTTTAATGAGCTAAAGGTTATTTTGACGTGTGGCCAAAAGCGGAACTACCACCGCCAACTAGTTTTTATAATACATTTCAAGGATATCACAAAATAATTTGCACGAATATTTACCAACAAGTGCCTCTTGTCGACGTCATAGAGCATCAAAAGGTGCATGTACAGTCACAAGCTCTAATATGTATACACCTAACAAAGTTCCAAAGCGACTCTCGCGAAATAACGACTGTAGCATTGTACCAATTGTTGTACACTTGCAGGGCACGGGTGACATCAACAAGTCGTCGGCGCGGCCCAAGGAGGTGACGCGCATGGACGGGCTCAACATCACGCAGGTCACCATGGGCTACTCGCACACTCTGCTGCTGTGCGACGATACTGGCGAGGAGGTGAAGGCCAAGCTGGCCTCTCTGCCCACCTTCAACCCATAAGCTGCCCGCTCAACAGCCGTAGCCAACCCGCTACTATCACACGTAAAACCCCAGCTAAGAGACGACATTTATCAACTTATCGACACAATATATTTCTACACGTTCATGTTGCTACAACAACTGTACAACATCAATAAGGGGTCTTTTATGCGTCGTCGACGCAACTTCTGAACAATTTTTTTTTTTTTCATGATAATATTATCATAGATGATCATTTTTAATTCAAGTATTTACACTAAGAAACCGCGCTGTATTAAAACGAATTAATATTAAGAATGTCGCCTCTTAGTTCTTTAAGCGCAGTATATTGAGATTGAGATAATCTTTTAAAAAAGATGTGCTTTTTTCAGTACCTTTTAAACCTACAAACTTATATTACTGAACACTAAACTACGCAATGACAAGACAGAAGAATTTCTTGTCTTTTAGGACTGTGGCTGTCATGCCAAGTATTTGACATAAAATCTGCACATATTCGAGTGCAATGAGATTACGACGAAATTAAACAGCCTATAGATTTTCATGGGACTTTTTCCAAAAACTTTCTAATAAAGTTGCATTTCAATAGCGCGCGTCAATCATTACCATTTGTGTTTTCTGTTTATTTTTTTTTATCAAATGTAACACTAACTACATAATTATTTACAATACAGTTCATATTTTAACCTTTTAACCGCCCGACTTTATATGAGTTGGCGTGCCCCCAGCGCCCGAACAAAAAAAAAAAAAAACGAAAAATAAACGCCGATGAAACGAGCTGTGATGATGTAATAATAATTCAGATTAAACGAGCTGTGTTATTTTGTCGTATATATACGACCCTGGCGGAATGGACACGAAAATATTTGTCGGATTAATCCGACGTAAGCGGTTAAAAGGTTAATATCACATAGTCACTAATGAGGAAAACAGTCAATGCTCATGTCATACAAATGTCATCATCTGCTTAGCCTTTCCCCAACTATGTTGGGGGCGGCTTCCAGTCTAACCGGATGCAGCTGAATACCAGTATTTGCATGTCATACAAACGTATTCCTGCTATTCCCAGAGTAATAATTACGTGCCCTCGTGATTTGCAACTACTGTAGATGACAATATTACGATTAGTCGTAATAGACGATTGGTACTCATAAATTGCAACGGTCGTGATTGTTTCACTCAAGAAAAAGTCCTTTGAATATCCATCAACTGTAAACTTCACCTAAAATTTTTGAAATCTTACTATACAAAGATTTATTTTTATTGTATTCAAGGATGGATGACCTCGGGTCCCTCTGGCTAAACACGGGAGATGTATCTCAAGCTCAATAAACTATAGCTAGCACTATTTCACAATAGCAGGCCTATTGCAGTTACTACTTAACGTATATTTTTAATTATTGTCCAGTAGGTAACATGATTTTTTACTCTTTAAGATTCTTTGTTTATAATTTTGTATTGGTGTAAGTTACGGAAACTCTTCTACTTTGGCTACCAGATGCAGTGACTACTCACTTTTTTTCTAATGTAGCCTGTTGTGATGGGCTCTTGTAAGGTAATTTTGGTCAACTTCCTCTTGTCGAATAACATTGAAACTGAAATACTCACTTTGTTGCGATGACAAAACATTAATTTATTTGAAAGAGACAATCAAGATTATCTCCACACGAGAAAACTCTTTAACGGCTACTGATATTTTTTTATCCATCATGTCAGTCCACTGCTGGACATAAGCGTCTAAGAGTGAAGCCACACTGCTCCATTGCGTTGCGTAGCGACGTCGCAGTGCAAGATTTTGATTCGACAACGCAACAGCATATGTGTGGCATATTTTAAAATTTATATGTAAAAATGACGCGCTGCGACGACGCAACGGAGCAGAGTGGCTTCGCTCTAATCGTGGGTTCGGTGAAACCGCGCGTCACAAATCTTTAGATTACCAGCCCTAGGAATTTACGCCGAGTCTCAGGCTAACTCTCAAGAAAAAATTCGCTGCTAAGATTTGGTGCAGGTAGTGGGTTAAAACCTGATTTCCCGGCCTATATTGCTATTGGAGAAACCGTGGATTATTTGAACCTACCTATCGCTACCGTGCAGCGAAAATCGCAGGTTTTTCAATTTTTACAATACACAGTTCATTGAATCTGGTCATTGAAGTATAAGTGCCGAGTATCCATCGAATTATTTTTTTGATTGTAAAGTAAGCTTTTTCTAATATTTCTATACAATAAGAATAACAATTAGGAAATCCGATTTATTTTCAATCGTTTTTTATATATAAGGTTTAAAACATTAAAGTAGATTTTAGAAAAAGTAATATTAATAATAAATTATTATGTGTATAGATGTCGAACCTGTACGAATTTCGTGGGACATTCAACAAATGTTGAGCGTGTTAGTTTATACACGGCGGGAATAAATTGCTAGAGGAGACCAGACGACAAAGGTTTCGAACATTAATGGGCGGCCACATTATTCAGGTCCACCTGTCTTGGGCCGATCACCCGCGGTCCCCATGAAAATCACGTATGACCTTACTGCCAGTCACCTTTCCGCCATCCAATTTATTCCTACCATAATTATTACCTCTTACATTGTTCCCTGACAAAATATGGTTATAAGACCGACAGTATTGTGATATAAGGTCACAAATTCATAGACACATCAATTTGTCATGTTCAGGGAACTTAAAACCTGATTACAATTTGATTAGTTCATAAAATAACATGTCCGCGTTACTTCCAAAGAAGGTTCAGTGTGTGTTGCTCACTTGACCCGTTACCGCGGCGTTTGTACGACATACACGTGAACTCAAGCCTTAGCGCCACTAAGTCGAAACCCTAGGATCTGTTATGTCCTGTTACTCGTCAAATTGTAAACAGAATTTTCAACTTTATTACACTTGTGATTGACAATAGAAACTTTGCATGGAATTGTTTTAACTGTCCCGCGAAATTTGTAACGGTGTCTGAGAAAGTGTATCATGTATTAACGTTCTACACATCTTCTAGAAATAAGTGTATTACTATCTAAACATGAGCCTCTAGCGCGTCACTGGGAGGGAGAATACTAAATGTTGTTAACCCAATTAGTTTTCTCAGAAATATAGCGGTCGGGAGGTAAATACATAATTGTAGTGTTTACATTCTTGTCGTCGCTGCAAACATAGACAACACGTACTATAGACCCCCCCCCCCCCCACACACTCGCCACGCGCGTCCAGCAAGCCGCCACTTTCTCAGGTCTACCGCGGCAAGCGCCCACCTCACTTCGATCATTCTAGTATACGATTAAGATATAAACTACTAAACAATTTGTATGGAGACACAATTAAAGAACACCTCGGTTGCGAGATTTTCTACTTTATGATTCTTTAGGGTAAGCTTAGCTGTAACTGATCGTACTTATTTAATGTTTGTAAGTCTAGGTGTATGTTCACATTCCCTCTGCCGGGCCCCATTTCGTTGGACCCTTATTTCCACGTTACTGTTCTGGGCCACAGGTGACTATAGACTGAATTTTACTCAAACTCTAGTTTAACGAACAATTGATTATGTAAAACATAGCTTGGAGTCACACTTAAATCAAATGTAACAGGATACACTGATATTGAAGGTGCGTGGCTATCCAACTATCAGATCATTAATGCTTCCTGATCAGCGTGTAAGGTGCAACTAGGTTGTGGTCCATGGGTGTCGACCTGCCACAAAACAATCGATCCTCCATATTGATTGATGAACGACCAACCATTGATTGGATTGGACGGTTAGATTAATCCCAAACCATCAAACCACATCAAATAACAAACAGTCGAGTACTACTTCTCCGGCTGCCTGGTTACACCCAAATTGTTTATTTAGAAGTACAGATTTAACTGTCCTAGTCTATCTCTTACACTTGTTTTAAGTAATCATAGTACCTACGCTCATTCATCCCCCACTTTTTCCTATAGCTTATAAGATTGAACGAAAATATAATTATGTATTCAGAGGAATAACAATCTCATTTCCTGTCAGGACTAACGGGTACAAAGTATTTGTCATAATATAACCTTGCCAACTGTAAACATTTGATAAATAAACTTTTTTCAATGTATGGTTTTTGGCTTTTTTTAAATTTGTTCCTGTTCCTGACTAAAATACTGACTCATCAAGATGTATCACGTGTATCATCTCGTACTTGTCTATTCCATCACCAGAATGAACAATGAACAGCCAGTGTCGAGGTCGGCGTGCGCAGCGTGAAGTAAGTCCATGGAATAACTAGTACTAGGGCCCGTTCACACGTACGTTGCGTTGTCGCTAGTAGTTGCGATGTGGTTACGTTGTGGCTGCGACGACGTGGCCTTGATGTGGTCTGCGTCGCCCACTCGGTTGATTTTGACGATTAATTAAAGGCATTCGAGAATGCGTCGGCAATGGCGACCGTCCGGTCCGTGGGTATTCCCAGCCTACTTCCCTCGTTTTTTCGAGAGTGAGAGCATGTGCTGAAGACGTTAGACCTCTTTCAACTATGTCCGTGACCACCGCCACCCCACCAACGCCAATTGCTTCCATGTTTGGTAAATAATTAGTACTCAATTGGTACTAATTAGTACTCTAACAAAAAAATTGGTACCTTAGTAGTTTTCGAGAAAATCGACTTTGAAGGTGATCCTGCGGTGGTCACGCTCCTTTCAGCAGGACCACCATGAGCGCCGAAAAATGGGGCATGCTACAGCTATTCTAAGTATACAAATAACACTAGTTTACAAAAAAATAATTTTTTTTTGTTCATGAAATGAAACCTATATTATTAAGTAGGCTATGGACGGTTACTAAAAAAATATTTTTTTATTTTTCGTAGCACGTCACAATTCGGAGATATCGATGACTTTTTTTTTATCTACCCGCAATTGTTTAAATGCGTTTATCGTTCTGTTTTGTAAACAACTGTGTGAATCAAAAGTCTCATTTTTATATAAAAATGTCATCTAGAGTGTGTAAACTACATCCAGATCGATTTTGTTATGTTTGTGGGAAAATTGTTCAGTTCAGTTGTATGGGACTCCAGAGCAAAACAGGATCACTATAAAAGAAAAATTTGGCCTGTACGAAATGAATATGTTCCAGGCAAGATGAACGTAAAAAATACATGTTTAGTTGACCCAAAAAAAATAATATTACCTCCGCTTCACATTAAGTTGGGCTTGATGAAAAATTTTACCAAAGCTTTGGATAAGTCCAAGCCTGCATTTCAATATCTCTGCTCTGTATTTACGAATCTTTCTGCGGCTAAATTAAAGGAAAGAATATTTGTGGGTCCTCAAATCAGGAGAATATTGGCCGATACAAAATTCGAGAGCCTTTTAACCGATGTAGAAAAAGCAGCCTGGAACTCTTTCAAAAGTGTCGTTAAAAATTTTTTAGGCAATAAAAAAAGTGATAATTACAAAGAGATCGTTGAAGATTTATTGCATAATTATGAGCGTATGGGTGTAAATATGTCACTAAAAATTCATTTTTTGCATTCCCACTTAGATTTTTTTCCAGAAAATCTTGGTAGAGTGATGAACACGGTGAGCGATTTCACCAAGATTTAAAATTATTTGAGCAAAATTATCAAGGTTTTTGGGACGAAAATATGCTAGGGGACTATTGTTGGTCTGTTGTGAGAGATACAGATGAAAATATTTATAAAAAAAGAGCAAAAATTACCCATTTTTAACTGTCTATCGTTTATTTAGATGTGTTTTTTGTTAAAATCTTCTTAATAAATATTTCAAAAACCTGACGTGCTGGATTTTTTTAAATATTTTTTCCGAGATGTAGATACCCAAAGTAATGTAACCGTATGTATTCCATTTCATGAACAAAAGTCATGTAAACTAGTGTAATTAGTACCCATAAATGTGATTCATTTCGTGAAAAAAAACAGAACTGAAACATTTGTATTTACCGAGAAATCAACGATGATAACTTCGCGCAATCGTTCAGCAGGACCACGATTTTGAATGTTGATTCCAAGTTTGAGAAGCTTGTCGCTTTCCTCAAACGTACAGTCGCCATCAGATATATTATAGCAGACAAGGTGACCAAATACTTCTGAACAATTTAAAATGTCAATAAGTTCCATACACTACAAGTTACCATTAATATCTGAACATTCATTACTTCATTAATATCTGAGCAGATGCTTGTCAATAATTTCTATACAAACAACTAACCAAAAATATCTGAACACTTACAACGTCAAGTGTATATACGTAGACAAACACTGAGATTACCTAATTCGTTAAGTGCGTGATATAAAGGACGAACCAAAAAGGACTATCGACTTGACAATCTGTGGTTAGTCTAGTCATTTGGTAGTTTTATCTGGAAAGTTTTTAAACTGGTGATTTTATTGAGGTCGACGTGTTCTCTTCGAATTTTCACATTTTTCCCAGAGTTCTACCGCAAAGGCATAATTAATGACTATTGATTTTACCAAAAAATTGTGAGAAGACATAAATTGAAGGAACTTTTCTCTAGTTTCATTTTGTTGATTAATGTGTTATCGTAAAATGAATTGTCAAAAAATTGCTATTAGGCGCCATTTTTCCACTTGACGTTGTAAGTGTTCAGATATTTTTGGTTAGTTGTTTGTATAGAAATTATTGACAAGCATCTGCTCAGATATGAATGAAGTAATGAATGTTCAGATATTAATGGTAATTTGTAGTGTATGGAACTTATTGACATTTTAAATTGTTCAGAAGTATTTGGTCACCTTGTCTGCTACAATATATCTGATGGCGACTGTACATAGAAAATTAGTACCCTGCAAGATAAAATAAGTACCCAAAATTCAACATTAGTACTCCAGTAGTTTAAGAGAAAATCGACTTTGAAGGTGGTCCTGCGGTGGTCACGGTGCAAATTTTTCATTTCAAGATTTCCCTATTAAAAACTCCGCGATTTCTTCCCAAATTTATACAAAAATTAGTACCCATAAAGAAGTTATAGCGACCAAAAATTCAGTTTGTATTTTAAGGTGAATGCGCAGTGGTAGACCGCGAAATTCAAATTTTCTTACGTTTTTCGCAATTTGCAGATCAGTGTCAGGTTGTATTTTGATCAAAATTTGATTCGCGACTATAACAGGTACATATTTACAGAATTATAATCATTAGAATCATTAATACATCTTTCTAAGTTAGATTTGTACCACTAAGCAGTTTTCCATAAGAGATTTGTTGTCGTGTTACTACTAAATAAGTATATTAATTTCATTAAGGTACGAAAAGTGACTCCTCAATCCTTAGGTAGGGACATGAATTATGCCAACTCTACGGGCCGAAACACATAACCGCGTTGCGACGCCGCCGCAAATTCCAGCGTTGTAACGTCATACTTGTTGAACCGGAAGCAGTTTTAAAATTAAAATGTTTGACGTTGACATCGATTTATTTATATCTTTGGTTCAGGTATATTTTAAAACAGAGTTAATGTCTTCTTAATACAAAACTTTTTAACAAAAAAAACTGACTTCCAAAAAAAAAATTATTTATCTGGCTATTAGCGGGGGTTCCATGGGCCAAGTAATTTGACCATGGTACCACTTTCCCCCTTGGGGGTTCCACGGGCAAAAATATTTGTTCGTGGTACCCCAAGGGGGACTAGACTGGGGGACCACGGCAAGTACCGAAAGTAAAAAGTAAGTCGGAAGTAGGTGTCTTTGGATCTGTATTTTAGTTTTTTTAAATGACGGCGTACTGAGGTAACAAAAAAAAAAAAACAACCGAATTGAGAACCTCCTCCTTTTTTTGAAATCGGTTAAAAATAAGTTTCTTACGACAATCCCTGGCAGACATGTCTATCCACAATCAAAAATCACGAGGAACTGCTTACCCTACCACACGACAATAAAACGCTCTTTTTCACGACGCCAAACGCAAACTGCCGATTTCAGCGTTGGCGGCGCCGCAACGCGGTTATGGGTTTGGGCCCTACAGTTCGGCGGGCATTTCGAACTTAGACCGCGTAGCCATTATTCATGTTATTATTTTTATAACGATTTATATGAATATGTCACTTATAAACATGGGTCTTGGTAGTCTCAATAAAAAACTTACTTATAGACACACATCTTTTAATTACTTAAGTTGATTACAGTATTTTACGATTGAACAAACATTGAGTCACTTAAATTGATAGCGCATGGACGTGCAAGTAGGCCTTAATCCTAATTAGGTAATATAAATGCAAAAGTAAGTTTGTTTGTGTTACGTTATCACACTTATCACGCCTAATACACTGGACCGATCATCATGAAATTTTGCATAATGTTGAAGGACATAAGGGACCTTTCACCTAGAAAAAAAAAAATACTGTTCCCGAAGAAAAGAACAATATCTTTCGTCGCGACGGTCACAATTGCTTTAGGACGCTAGATGGCGCTACGTGTCTTTCGAGTTTCGAATCATGATTGAAATATGACCCGACTTTCTGAGCAGTACCTATTCTAACAAAAAGTACTAGGCTTGCTTGCATGAATTCACGATAGTATTTCAATCATTAGTATTATGCTTTTTGGTTGAAATTAGGCACCCAGATAGTTGATTATAACCTGGATTTAACACATAGGATGCTTTTTATCCCGGTAATACATTTCCGTGGGATCATTTCCGACCTCCACGCGGGCGAAGCCGCGGGAAAAAGCTAGTTTACTATAAAATTAAGGCTCACTTGCATGCTCATAGGTTATCCTAAATAACTAACAGCTTCAGGGTTAATCAAATAATTCATCTTGCGACACCTGACTTTAAGAGTGGTAAACCTAGAGTTCTTCTTCTTTTCAGGTTACCTAACCCGGTGTTACTTTTTAGTGGCGCAACGAATTATTTAATTAACCCGACAGCGAACATTTTGTTTTAATAGGCAAAACAAATTTCTTTTTAGTGGCGCAACGAATTATTTAATTAACCCGACAGCGAACATTTTGTTTTAATAGGCAAAACAAATTTCTTTAGAAAAAAAATACTTAGTCAAAATTTTTCATTGGAAAAGGTACGATAATATCACAAAAAATCTTACAATGTTTACCGAGCTGCGCGTCCACTTGGTCGGCACCGGGGCGTCCGAGCGTACAGACGCGCGGAGCATTTCCTCGTGCGAAATACCGACGTCCAGCGAGGTTTATCCTACCGCTCCGACCAATTGGCAGTGTAGCTTATATTTTAATCTTAATTATTTTTTATTATAACCTTAATCAACAAGATTAATATGGCTGAGAATTTGAAATTCTTTTTACACAAATCACATCAAGCACCACAGTAGGATACCAGGATCCCATGGAACCAGAAGTGCTCACAGTGACACAAAATAGCACTTAAGGTAGTCCAAGGTTTTATGTACGGGCAATGTGATTAGTGTAGTTATTCATAAATAACAAAAGCTTGTACAGATAATAAATTATTACAAAGAAGCAAATTAATTAACCTTTTAACCGCCCGACTTTATATGAGTTGTCGTGCCAACACTGCGCCCGAAAAAAAAAAACAAAAATAAATACCGATGAAACGAGTTGTGATGATGTAATAATAATACAGATTGAACGAGCAGTGTTATTTGGTCGTATATATACGACCCCGGCGGAATGGACACGAAAATATTTGTCGGATTAATCCGACGTAAGCGGTTAAAAGGTTAAAGTCAAAACCTGCACAGTTTATCCGAATACGGACACGTAGCAAGCTATACAAGCGCAATCAACCACACCATACTATAATTATTACAACACCGACTACATAAATTCTAGAGAACTGGAATAACTACACATGTAGATCGGTGGGTAAATTATTAATTATTATGCAAGAAATATTAAATGGACACTTAGAATCAATATATAATACAACAATTAATAGAATCAATTCTATTTTCTTGTAACTTCGACTTTCAAGTGCATTATAGGTATAAGTAGTTATGCTTAATTAAAATAAATTATTTAAACTAAAATGTATGCTTACATACTAAAAACACTTCATATTTATTTTAACCAGATCCATGTGCTTTGGCTGAAGAAAAAAAAACAAAATAACGCGACGCGTATATATAGACGCGATATAATTATATGCAGCGAAAAGCGACAATTCATAATGCACTTAGTCGCTCACAGATAAAAGTAAAGCATGTTTACGGGTTAAATGATAAAGGCATCTTGGTGATGGCCATCGTACTTATAAAAACTACAGTTATGCTCTATCTCCCTACGAGTTGGAATTAACGCAAGTACACAAAGCTGCACATGGAAAGTATAATCACCAGAAGTACTGCTGAATATAATTTTAGAGGTTATTTACTTATTTTCAAACATTGTAATGGGAAATACTTGATGTTATTGATTTAAATTCCGTGCAGATGTTTCAGCGTTACTACTCGAATAGTGCGGTTACATGATGACCTCGCGAGACTAGAGCAAGACATTATTCATTACATTACATTCGGTGCGCTCGCGGCTAAGCGATAAATCAATACCGAATTAGCAAATCATTACGCACGCGGAAACCACAATTTTTAATTCACTGATAGCATTTTTTTTCTCGTCAAAATACTGTTTTTGTAAATTAAAATGAGAGATCGAAAGTCGTAAGTATTTTTTACAAAAATTCGGTATTTGGCATACCTATTCAGGGTGTGTACGGGAAAGTTGTTTTGTGATTCATAACATTTGTACATAGTACCTACTCTAACAGCGGTTGGTCCGATCGTTATTTTCCTTATTAGGAACAGGAGGCCTACCACAAGCTCTTAACACGATCCATTTTTAGGACCTAAACTGAACTGTTCTTCTAATTCGTACCATGACGTCAGTTTAACGATTCAGTTTAGGCCGTGCCATCTGCTGACAGCGATTGTCCCAAACTGAGTCGCAAGTTTAGGTTTCATTCATACTTGTTTGGTACCATGACGTCCATAGAGCAGCTCAAGCGATGCAGTTTAGGAACCTAAACTGAAATGTCTTGTTTTTGAATCGCTTGTGATTAGATCATGGTAGGCCGCCAGTATTGGCAATTTTTTTTCAAGGTCAACAAAATATAGTCAAGATGTCTCAAAAACTATTCTTGCAGCTAAGGTATCGGCCCTTACTTGCTGTTAAGTCCACCCTGTACTCAGAAATTATTATTTTGTTTCAATTATTTTAATAAGTACCAGGGGCCATGAATTTTCTAAAATTCTTTATAAATTTAACAGATTTAAACAACTAGCTGCGCCCCGCAGTTTCACCCGCATAAGTGTCGATCCCGTGGGAATATTTCCTCACAAACTTTCGCCTTCATAATATTAGTGTGATTATAACGTGTACACAATTGTGATTTTCTTGGTAATGTTCTCTTAAACTTGGTAATGGTAATGTTCTCTTAAGTTATATAACTAATACTAATTTAGTACGGCGTGAGTAAAAATGCAATGTCGTAGGTACTGTTACGCTAACGGGATGCCTACTGTAATATGGGCTGTACATTTTCGGGAAAAGAGTTATACACCATAATAGTAAATACATAAAAATCACAAATAAAGCAAATTGGTTCTTATGACATTAAGCCTAAGTTTTGATAATATTAATAATCGCTAGTGCGGATATTTCGCGTAGAAATTTAAGATTTAGCCGTTAGGTTTTATATGACAACTGAGATATGCAATAATATTTGTGATTCCATTAACCCCACGCGAGATACATCTGCTTTTTAAAAAAAAATGAAGTTGACTTTTGACTTTAATAATCTGAGACACTAAATTTTAGGGCATAATTAATATTTTAAGCACGTCTACGTGTTGATAAACACAACCATAGTGAGCCCACAATAATAAATAGCTAACTTGTTTATATTAGAAAACATGTGTTAAGTAGGTACTGCTTGTATGTTATTTTATATTTCGACGTTTCATTCTTCAGATATATAATATCAACAATGTAGTAATTTTTATCCTACTGGCAACAAGACAGAGATGAAACCATCTTCGGAAGTAAATTACCGGATAAAATGAAGGCCTCAAAAGCGATCGAGAAACAAGGGCTGCAAATAAAAAAAGTACCTATTCCGAGGCCGTCAACATCAAACATTACATCGTCGAGGGCTCGTTATCAGAACCAGGGAAACTGGTCAGGGCCTCCACGCTTCTCGTAATCGAGAAGCGGGGGCTGACGTCCTCGTACCGGGCACCAGCACACCAACCTCACCGCCGGGCGCCGCCGGCACCGCGAGCTCCAACGAGCGCGCCCCTACGAGCAATTACAAAGAAAACGCTTATTCTGAGTTGGATTTATCATGGTTGCCACAGATACCCTTTTCGGGTAGACAATGTTCTTTTTTTGAAATTCATAAAGATGCCACGAAACTGAGTAGTGAGAATGTGGCTGTTTGATGAGTAAGGAAGGAATCGAAAAAGTAAAGGAGCTGCATAAGTATATTATAACACTCGTTTGGATGTTACTATGACACTAGTTGTTTTTAATGTTGGGTTGGCAATAAGCCAACTATTTCAGAAACTTTTATAGACGATTTATAGCATGGGTGTAGATAATAATTACTTACATCTCCATATAGGTACCCAATTTTTTTTTTTATATCTCTAATAAAAATAATGACGAGTCGAAATAGTGTCTACATGGAGGTAGAAAAAAAAACGAAATTAACTCTTTACCAGCGCGAAGTTGCCAGTAGGATAAAAATTACTACATTGTTGTTATTCTTCGAATGAAACGTACTCATATAATATCGATCTAACTTCACTTTTGCAAGTTCATTTGATCACATATTAATAAGAAAGAAAAGACCACGTCCAATACACACCAGGCTACGCAATCAGCCACTGCTAACACACATGGAGGCTACAGAAGAAATCCTTTTAAAGGTAAGGACACCTGTGTCGAAAAGAGACGTCTTTAAATCGAATCCTTAACTCTATGTCCCTCTAGAGGTATAAAACCTGCGATAAATGAGACGTTGACCTACCGTCTAACCGTCAATATAAGACGGTTTTCTTACACTTTAACGGTAACCTAACGCTTCAAATAACCGAAGCGGACAATTAATATTCGCAGCCGTATAAGGCTGCGTTTCCACCAAAAATGAGCGAGCATGCGTAGCGAGGGATGTGCGTAAAACTAACCAATAACAACACTAGCTTAGATCAAGCTATGAAAATGAAGCGATGTTATTCGTTAGATTCACACACATCCCTCGCTACGCATCCTCGCTCATTTCTGGTGGAAACGCAACTGTCATGTACACAAACTAAGCGGTCCAAATGGGACTTGATGCAAAAAACAACAGAATGTAGAAATAACAGGATCACACACCATCTAGCCCTATGGTTGCTAAATGCACAAACTGACATTGAAGCGTTCTTCTAGGCCCGTACTGTTTAACCTAATGCTAACCTAAACACTTACGAGGCTTTCGTCATCTCAGACAAGTGTGTACCTATGCTAATTAACATCAATTTAGTACATTTATTAATTCTGTGCTACGCGTCTCCGCGTACGATGGCACGAATTAAGGGTTAACCTTTTAACCGCCCGACTTTATATGAGTTGCCGTGTCCCCAGCGCCCGAAAAAAAAAAACGAAAAATAAATACCGATGAAATGAGTTGTGATGATGTAATAATAATACAGATTAAACGAGCTGTGTTATTTGGTCGTATATATACGACTCTGGCGGAATGGACACGAAAATATTTGTCGGCTTAATCCGACGTAAGCAGTTAAAAGGTTAAAATCAAAACAGGTCCATAATCAACTAAATCTTACAATCTTAAACTCTCCCCTTCCGTCGCTGAAACTTAATCTCTAAATTAAATAACCCTATAAACTAGAACCTTAGCAAGACTAAATAGTTGGCAGCGCTCGCAGAAGGTAGATAGTAAAATAAAATGTACAAAGGGCCGACTCGATAATGTTAAATAAATAATAATAATAATGTTAGGTATGTGATGGCAAACCAGTCGGCGGGCTACCTAATACATAGTGGTCATGGCCACCCATGGACATCTGCATACCAGTGGCATCGCAGATGCTTCGCCATTATACAGGCTCAAAATAAATGAGTGAAACTTCGTAGACTAAGGGTATTGATACGTAGTCATGATACATGACTGTAGGGCAATTTTACCACCATTTTAACTGCCTCGGTGGTGCGCTGCCTGGACGTTTCTGTCCCTTTCACTACCTTCGGAACTATCTTTTTTTATATTATACGATTTTTTATTTACGCTTCATTAGATTTCATTATGTCTCCAGGTGTAATTAATGTGCGTCAAAAAACGCAACTTACAAAATTACGCTTATTTGGCCTCACCTGTGTATATAACACGACAAAATATACTTTGGTGTCAAGAAATATTTTTGGTTGACTTGATTTTGTATAAATAATTTTGTATGATGTGAATACTTGAAGTAAATCCGTGCAGGCAAGCAACACTCGCAACGGTCTTGAGCCGTGTTGTGTTGCTACTTTAGGCCAGTTTGCTATTAGCACTACGTGTGTGTCTTTATTCTTGTTGTTTTGTATGTGATGGTGGCAAGACACTTTGTATCTTAGGGACTATATTCGAAATTAAAGCTTTCATCCTACGGCTAAAAGATTTTAGAAATCTAATTATATAATTAATAGTCTTATAAGAAATTTACAAAAATAAGAAATTTTAGGAAAATCTAATTTGTGATAAAAAATCAGTCTTGTTATAATTTACAGGATAAGACTCGTTCAATTGTGGTCGAATCCGCCCTAAGCCGTATATCGTAGAAAATTTTAAACATGATATAATCATTGAATTGACGTGTGAATTGGCGGCCTCCTCACGCCACGTCGGATAGTCAGGGGCTGGCTTCCCTGATGCTAAGAGTATCCAGTTATGACGAAATGTACAAACCCATATAAAATAACTAATGATTGTAATGAACGACTAGGATTTATATTATTTAAGCCAAAGCACTTACCTGTGCACTCAGGAACAATATGTAAATGCTTCTAACACACGCAATAATTACAAACATGCAAGGATCAAGGATCGATGCGACGTAATCAACTTACTTATTGGTAGGCAACACACAATTTAGACCCATGCAGTTCAGTATGTCCAAATCCTAAAATATCAAAAATCTTTGCGAATATGAATTATATACTTTATGCATTAAGTCATCGCAGTGCTTTTTTGATACTTGAAACCAAATTCCCATTTTTTTTAATTGTTATTTTTATATTTCTCCAGGTTAATCATATCTATAGAAACCAATTAGTTTCTCCAAGTAGTTTAATTAGATTCTAATTGGTTTTTAAACTTTTGGAAGGCGCACATCATAGGAGCATGCTTCTCAAATGCTATATGACTTCTATGAATAATGTGAACCCACTTTACTTTTACTAGCGCTTATTATTTTATTAACATACTCAACGTTTAAGACTGACGACGCTTCGTGAGATAAACGTACTTGTACAAATAGGTGCGCCGACTGCGCCTATTGTAATAATAAACATCAGTCATCAACAACATCATCATCAGGATCAATAACTTAATTGATTGGGTTGGTACACATACAATTTGGCAAGTGAGTTTGTTGCCGCTGCTCCCGCACCTTAGGCGGTCGGGATGCCAAGGCGACGCTTCATGTCGTCGTGCACGTTGTTGAGTTCTTTCACACTCACATGCACCAGAACTTGTAGTTGATCTACGTCCGTGTCCTTGTATTTCTCAGTGTCAAGTAATTTGAGTGCGTGTTCTAGACATAGAACTGTGTTTCTCCCGGTGAGCCCCTTTACCTGTTGACACAAATAATTCATTCTTTTAACATCACTACATAGTTGAAAACAAAGTCGCTTCCCGCTGTCTGTCTGTCCCTATGTATGCTTGGACGTTTAAAACTCCGCAACGGATTTTGTTGCGGGTTTTTTTTGTGCGCTTACATTGCAAACGCTGGCCAAACCTTACGAGATAGATCAATTTAATGTACTACAGAATTGTATTTCTTAAAAAGATCTATAAAAAAGTCCGCGATGGTATATGTTTATCTTCTAAGGATAGCCCACAGTAACCATTTTTATCTTTTTCATATTAGGTAGACGCCAGCACATCAACCTACTACAATCTGTCAGATTTCTGTAATAGATTTTCAACTTTATCACTAAAGCATAAGGTTCAACGTTGATTGGGAAAATTTGACAGTTAGGTGTAGGTTGATGTGCTGGCGTCTGTACATAAAAATTATGGGTTACCAAGCTATCTTAAACAATACGGTATTATTCCTTATCCAATTAAGGGCGCATTCCACCAAACTTTTATATCTAGAATAAGTCTTATTCTGAGAATAAATTTTGAATTTTTGACAGTTTTTCCATACTAGAACTGTCAGACGTCAATTTTATTCGACGAATAAAAGATATCTGACTTTGGTAAAATCAGCCCTAAATGCATTAGATACGTTGTGCATTTCGTGTAAATCACAATTGCCCTTTATAGCGTTTAAAATGAATATTTTAGAAGATATCAGAGATTTAAAAAGCGGGGGCAGAGCGGATGGCGGGGCGGTACGAAGTTTGCCGGGTCAGCTAGTCAAGAATAAAACAACTTAGCCCTATACACGAGCGCTTCGGACCGCAATGGCTTGCACTTGGGAAAAACCTGCACGGGCCTGCACCGCAATCGCGCGCGATTCGCTTCCCCTTCAACATCTTTAAACGCACGCTCTTTCTCGTACAAGTAATTGCTTTTTCTCGCGCGATTTAGCTAATATGTAGAGCCGGCTATTGTGTACAACGTATCCGTTTTAGTTTAGGATGAAAGATTTAAATCCACTTGGTATCATAATGTCAGGGAAATTTATTGTTTATCAATTCAACTAGCAACTTAAATTGTCCATAAGTATATTCAAATCACAATTGTCATTAAGACAGTTGTTAGAAATTGCTATAAGACGGAAAACGGATCGTAGGCGAGTTGTGTGAACTTACCTTCGAGAGGTACAACGTGGCCCTGCAGTACTCGCACTCGTCTTGATCGCGCGGGTTGAACGGGTTTGCTGTGTTTTTCCTACGTGACGAGTTGGCGCTCAGCAACTATGATTACAAACAAAACATTAAGGTGATGGTGAACTTTCACCATTAAGGGTGGTTATGGTGGTGGTGTAGACTATTGGAAAAACAAAACAATTTTTTATAAACGCATTTTGTTTTAGCTGCTAAAATGCGAAAGCACTAGGAACAAACAGAAAGACAAAAATAAAAAAAATAGGTTTTTCTCAGGGACTTTTCGTTTTCAAGTCCCTGGTTTTTCTGTTATAAGTATCTTATTTATACTTTCATAGGCATTTAGTAAAAAGCTGTTATTCTGACTTTACAAACAGACACTTCAATGCTATTTATTTGTATGTATAGATTGCGCGCTCCTATAGCAACTACCTACTAGCAGCAATGGTGACTAGAAGGTATGTTACACAATATTCCATATATATTGAATTATAGTAGACATTTCATACCTCTTGCACAAAGGGCAGTCCCCGCTCTTGCAGCATCTGCCGGTTGGTGACCTCTTCGCGCAGCATCTTGTCGAATAACGGCTGGGCGATCTTCAGTATAGTGGGGTCAGCTTTTGGGTCTTTGCCTATATTGTAGAGCAGATGTTCCATTGCGAACATCGTCGGCTCGCAACTCTCTCGGGCCTCCTGTTAACAATAAAAAAATATTTAAAATGAATTTTAAAAATTACGACAAACAATTGGCTTACGAAGATGAAAAAATACCTTGAAGACTGTCCACAGACTCTCAAGCCAGGATGGCGGTGCGAAGTAAACACTTTCAGACTCAGTGTAGCCGGTGCTGATGCAGCAGGTGTAGGCGTTCGGGAACGCCAGGATGTACTCGCCGTCCCTCTGTGTGACGCGCGACAGCGTCACGTTGTGCTCGCGCAGCAAGTTCGGCGGAATCATCGTGATGTCCGTCGGCAGCCAGTGAAATTTGTTTTGGCAAGATGTCGGGCATAAAGTTTCTACGGCTTTCCTGAAGTTATCCGCCTGATCAGCTGGGATGCCGTACCTTAACATATTATGATGTAAATTAAGTAAATGTACTTCAAAAGATTTACTTCAAAACAGTATTTTGACCTGCTCACAGACAATGCAAAGCTAAACCGATGGATTTAGAGATTTCAAATGCAGGAAACATTCCTTGGATTTTAACAAAATCCAACCCTATGGAAGAGTAAAGAGTTGATTAAGTTTATTTTAAGTAATATTTATTTTACCAGATCCTTTCGGGTCCTAAGAGCTGAAACTCAAGCCAGGCTACTGCATGTGGATCCTTGTGCCAGCAGGATGTCGAGAATAGCATTCCTAGAAGCAGAGTAGGCACCGTTACGCCCAGAACCTGACCCAAATACTGAAGCACGTTGCGAGGATTCTGGCTAACCATCTGGAATGAGTTCGAGGGTTTAGACACTTAATTATGGCTACAATTGTATGGCATAGTATAGTCAGACTCGTAATTGCTTACCATCTTATGGTTGAATGTCACTTAACTCTCATAAAACGTCATGGTCTATTTTTTTTTCTTTAAGATTAATATCAATCATGTGACGGACTTCAAGTTACTGGAAGTTATTGTCTGAAGCGGTAAATCAATTACGAGGTCGACTACGTAAGTAATCTACGACAGTACATATTACAGTCGGAGAAGAGTAGGGAAAAGTACCTTAGGATTCCAAGGGTGGCGTCCATAGGAGTCGGATTTATTTTTGATAAAGCCGTAGCCTTCTTCGCCGGTGTCAATGGCCGCGGTGTGCACGCACACATGCTCGGTGCCCAGCGTCACGAGGCGCCAGTAGTACTCCTCGATTTTGGACAAATCGGGAGGGTCGGCGGCCTCCGAACCTTGTCCGAATGTGTTCTCGTACGTCATGGTGGCAATCTGTGGGCCAGGAGGACTCTTTAATACCTACCCTACCTGAATTTTACACCAATGTACTTAAATCTTAAATTCATTGACAGACGACGCACAGCCTAAACTGCTGGGTCTAAAGCATGAAATTGTGCAGTTTCTTATAAATCCAAGGTGAGCACTAAGGAACGGTTTCTGTAAACGTCGCGAAACAGGGCGACAGTTGAGGTTATTTACAGTAAAAAAATTTTTTAAAAAAGTATCATCACTACAACAGTGCTTTTATGACAGTGGGTACCATGATTTATCAGTATTGGCACTTTTTTCAATATCTTTTAAGGCTCAAAAAAAATTATTTCTAACATTAGAACCTTACTGTAAACACTCAAATTGTCAGAACTTTTAAGGAGATCAAGTTAGGGCTCTCGCACAATTTTTTTTTTTACTACAAATAACCCCAACTATCGCCCTGTTTCGTTTGATCCACGACTTTTGGCCTCCCTGTATAGATAGCATAGTACAGCTGAAAGGTATCCGTAACAAAAACACAAAGAGGCGCGAAGCGTCGTAAATAAAATCTTCAGTTGTTATAGAATTAGTCGCTAAGCCGCCACGCCGTTGCGTCGGTCTGCGCCGACTCTAAAAACTTGCGCTTACGTCTTATAACCAGTGATAAAGTAGACGTTGATGAAGTGGTGTAATGTATGGTCAACCACTCGTCAGTAGCAACACTTGAAGTCGAAAAAGCACTAAATCCACAGCAATAATATTATAAATGCGAAAGTACCTTTTCACTCCTAAATTGTTAAAAGGAATTAGAGATTAGGGTTATGACATACGGTCTTTTTGTCCCGTTAGTACGTTCCCGTTAGTTACTTTAATAGTTGAGTGTAAGTGGCGTGGGTACCTTTTTGAATTTAGCTCGGTTCATGACCGCGCCCTTGATGATGCAGTCTTCTGCTTCATTGACAGCGGCCACCGTGTCTTCATCTTCTGTCTCATCGTCAGAAGAGTCTATTAAGCCAAGCAATCGCTGCTGGCGGTTTAGCGGGTTCAAGGCGCGGTCCAAAAGCTTTTGATTTTTTCGGTTCCATGCGATCTCGACTTTCCGCATAATATCCTGGCGCTCCTCTTTAGACCAAGGAAATGAAGAAAAATTGCTTAACAAGAACTCTCAGTAAGGAAAAACTAAAAATGAAGTGTATTGAACTTATGACTAACAAGAATACTTACGATGAGAAAGCGTGTCGTATGGTAGCAGATACTTTACGTAAATCTGGTCGAGTTTCCTCTCAGTATTAGGCCCTTTATTAAATTTCATGTCTTCTGCGACCTTGCCCCATCGTTTCTTGTTATATACTGTTTCTAGACCGCCGTGCCGTTGCACGAGGTGGTATAATTTTGGTAAGTTTACCTCGATACCATCCAGCTGCAAAACGTACGTAGTATTACTTTATAATTATTATACAATTATGTTCTTTGAAAATTTCTTAATACTCTCAATAAGTTTCGCTACAGTCGCGGTAAATATCACACTAGCTTTATGTTAATAATTATTTAACCAAATCAAATAATAAGTCTTACGCAAAGTAGTGGACATTCGCTGTAACACGCCAATCAAGCCATCATTCAGTTCGCATAGCGGTCTTGTGCGCACGGGTTTCTCTGGGTGATGCAAAACGAGCAACGAGAAATTTGATAAACTAAACGCTGCATGAAAGTATGAATACTTACCAAAGGTGGTCGTGTAAAATTAACTTTTTGTTGGGCCAGCGACAACTTGATCGCGCAAAGTTCTCTCGCGGCCGGTCCCCAGCGGTTGAACAATCGCGAAATGTATTGGTTCGTAACATCGAACCTCATTTCATCATGCACTCGAATGGGTGGCTTCCAACCAGGAGGGGGCACCACCTTACATATGCCAAATCTAACTGCTTCTGGCCAGATCTTCTCATAGTAACGAAGTGGATCCTGGAAATTGTTTATTAAATTGCATTACACCATACTATAATGAAACAGGTTTCGTCTAAAACTCTCAAACTTGTAATCGTTGCATAAATGAAGAAAAAATTTCTTTTGAATATTCCCTAGTGTTAACATATGGAAGCTCGTTTGAAAGTAATCAAGACAGATACAAAAGTTAGGTTAGGTAATACTTACACGAAAGTCTTCCTCGGTAGGGTGGTATACAGGAGCATCTACTAGCAACCCGCCATCCGTTGGCAGAATGGAGCTGCTGGTGCCAGGCGCATCTTGGTCTGAAAGTTCTTCCGGATCCATTTTCTTGGCATCCTTTTCTTTGTCAAGTTTCGACGCTATGCCGTCGACTTCAACGCACATAAGGCGAGTAGCCTCTATTTTAGATATCACTTCTTGTCTGATCTTCACCTTGAGGAGAGCAAAATCTCTTTGTTTCTCCTTCTCCATCTGGGTAAACCGCTCGTGGTAGCGGGACATCTGCGCGACAACGCTATTCTTCTCCGCCGTAATCCGTGATATTTCCTGTCTCTTCTCTTCCTCGACGCGGGCAATCTCTCTTTCCTTTTCCTCTCTCATGCGCTCATGCATCACAGCTAACTTCTTTTTAACAGCCATGCGCTTTAACCGTCTTTTCTCAGCTGTAAGGCGGGTTGGCGTCCTTTGGTCATCAGTCGTAGTATCGCTCATCTCAGCAGTGCTGTCGGATGATATGCTAACCCTTCGACTATCCGGAATGTCGTTTTGCCTCTCCAAATTGTCGTTTCGACCTTCTGTGTTGTCGTTTCGACCCTCTGCTTTGTCATTTCGGTCCTCTGTGTTGTCGTTTCGACCCTCTGTGTTGTCGCTTCGAACCTCTGTGTTGTTGTGACGAACCTCCGAATTGACTTCTCTATCTTCCAAATTGACGTCTCGACAAACCAAATTTACGTCCCGACCTTCAAAATTGACGTCTGGATAGATTGTCAGGTTCTCAATAATTTGGTCAAGTAAAGGTTCGTGCTCCTCTAACGAAAACTCTTTGTTTATCAAAGATTCATTTTTGGGGACCAAACCTACCCCCAATACCTCTTTGCCGTGTACCACGTTGGCTCTTAATTTCATCATTATAGAAGATTGGTTTGGTAATAACAAGTAAATATTACCTGGGTCTTCATTAGTCGAATTTGCATCTTCGTAGTCTATTTCTATTTCCACGTCTTCTGTTTCACCTTCTCTTTCTGTTGAATCGTTCTCTTGAACAGCAGCTTTGTTTTGCCGGCCCTTGCTCGATAATCCAATTTGAGATTCTAGTAAAGCCGAAACTTTCATCAGTTTGTCAATTCTGATGCAAGGCTTACACACTTTGCAGCGTGAGTCCAGGAATTCCTTAGATGCGTTTATGACGTCCTTGTCAGAGCGACACGCTGCCGCGGCACAAGGCATTGGTGTTTCCAACTGAACATTTTGAGTACGCTCGAGATTGGCTGCTGTATTTTCCAAGACTTCCATATGGACAGGCTCATCCGCGTCGCTAGAGCGACACTCAGCAGCGACGCAAGGCGTCGGTGTATGCGACTGTACATTTCGAGTACGCTCAAGATTGGCTGCTGTATTTTCAATGATTTCCATAAGGACATGCTCATCCGCGTTGCTAGAGCGACACTCTGAGGCGACGCAAGGCGTCGGTGGCTGCGACTGTACATTTCGAGTAAGCTCAAGATTGGCTGCTGTATTTTCCATGATTTCCATAAGGTCATGCTCACCCGCGTCGCTAGAGCGACGCTCTGCAGCGGCGCGAGGCGTCATTACCTGCGACTGTACATTTCGAGTACGCTCAAGATTGGCTGCTGTATTTTCCATAAGGACATGCTCACCCGCGTCGCTAGAGCGACGCTCTGCAGCGGCGCGAGGCGTCATTACCTGCGACTGTACATTTCGAGTACGCTCAAGATTGGCTGCTGTATTTTCCATAAGGACATGCTCACCCGCGTCGCTAGAGCGACGCTCTGCAGCGGCGCGAGGCGTCATTACCTGCGACTGTACATTTCGAGTACGCTCAAGATTGGCTGCTGTATTTTTCAAGATTTTTATAAGGACACGCTCATCCTCGAAGTTAGAGTGACACCCTGCCCCAACGGAAGGCTTGGGTTTTTCCGACTGAACATTTCGAGCACGCTCAAGACGGACAGGTTCATCCGCGACTCTTCTTAAGTACATTGGGTGATCACTGTAGACCACGTCGTATTCTTCGGAGCTAGAATTATATACTTTGAATTGCATCGCCATGCCGCTTGGTCCAGGTTCTGGAACGTGAACGAATACAAATCAACGAACTGGTTACGCTTGCAACATAGGCCGAGTTTTCAACCGTCGGATAAGTCTTATCCCAGGTAACTTTTATAAGCTTGTATGGTAATACAAGCTTATAAAAATTACTAACAATTAACTGCCTTTGTATTGGAGGTAAGCACAAAATCCATAGTTTCGGCTGAACTGACGGGTGTTTCCTACTCCCTTATCACCTACAGATATAAGATTAGTTCAGGGCCCGAACTAACAACGAATGACAACAAAATTTCACAGATCTTCTCCCAGTGTATTTTTGCCCGTCCGGTAAATTGAAATTGGCACTGATTTTTATACGACATTAAAATATTTATCGCGTTGTCGACGAAAGCTAATGATTAGGAAGAATAAGAAACTAAGGCGGCTTTTTTAATGCTCGAAGAAGGTCTACAGGAATAACGGAGGCAACGCTAAACGATACTTTCGCCAAACCTTTTGGTTGGAGAGTATTCCCGACGTTGAGTTCATAGGAAACTATAGGCTCTCATGGAAATTATTTGAGGGCTCGTGTGAGGATATAATACCTCTTTTGCTTCAAGACATCCGACGAATTGGTATTGAACCAAGAAAGAAGATTTTTACGTTAGGTAAATGGAGGTTAATTGAGCTGTATTACTAATCCGTCCCTCCCATTTACTATTGCTTTTTTTACTTTTAGATCCTCACTACTCATAATTTTCATGCCCGGAGGAGCTACCAATGTGCAGTGGGATTGAGCTATGCCATCCCAATGGCACAGCAGACACTCTGCGGGTGTGTCACAAATGCAATGAATGATTTTTCTATTAATATTTTTCATTAGTCATGAAAAAAATATTGAACAGATATTTACCATGGTTAACTTCCACCTGCATAACAATTTATACAGTCGCCAGTATGATTAGTTTAGGAACGCTAAGAAAAACGACATTTTAGACATAACTAGCAAACCGCCGTGCTTCAACGGCAGATTTACGGCAGTGAAAATGCAATCTGAACTTCTTTTTATTTTAATATAAATCCATACTTATATTATACATTCGAAAGTAACTATGTGTGTCTGTGTATGTTACCTATTCACGCCTAAACCACTGAACGGATATCGATAAATTTGGCAAGGAGCTAGATGGCTTCCTGGGGATGCTTTTAGTAAAAAATTAAAAAAACAAAATTACAGCGTTTTTGTAAAATCGTCCCCCAAGGGTGTAAAATAGGGGATGATTTTAAAATTCACATTTATAAACATAAACGGATGAGAGTTGCAAAAAAGAGCCTTGGAGCGTTCCATGTTTGGCGTAAGGCATAAATAAGTCTAGACAGAGTCCCAAACGTCGAGATCCGCAGACGTACAAAGGTTTCCGATATCGAAAAACAAGTTATGGAACTCAAAAGGAGTTCGGTAGAACACCTGCCAAGGCGCAGTGATGACTGGTGGAGTACGGCAGTGATCGAGAGGCGTCCAAGGACTGGGAGTCCGGCGGATAGATGCGCGGACGACATTGTTACAATCGCGGGTAGAGAACCTAGATGAGGCTGGCACAGGAGCGTGGGGATTGGCATATGAAAAGAGAGGCATGTGCTCAGCTGTAGGTGAAGTCGGGCTGTGGATAATGGATAATGCACATGATACACATAAACCTTCCGGAATAAATTCTCTGATTCATCAAAATCCATTGCGGAGTGTAGAATAACAACGCGGTCACACAGACAGGCACGAAAAGAAGAAAATTAATGCTGAAGATACTACTAACCTGGAGAAGCTATTCGTAGGTTCGTAATCGGCGAATCCATGACGTCTTCCCGGACCAATGGGACATCAGGGTCACCCGTGTCCTCCGAAACATTATCGTTGGGTACATCACTCGTGTCCTCCGGAACATTATCGTTGGGTTCATCACCCGAGTCCTCCGGAATATTATCGTTGGGTACATCACCCGTGTCCTCCGGAATATTATCGTTGGATACATCACTCGTGTCCTCCGAAAAATCATCGTAGGTCAATGGAACATGATCCGTGTCCTCTGGAACTTCATCGTTGATCATCAGCACGTCATGCAAAATCCCTGGTAAATCATTGTTTACAATCGGTGCATCATGCGAACTCAGTTTGTCAACCGGGTCCTCGGGAACACGGTTTTTGGGTATCGGTACACTATGCAAAATTACCGGTTCATCATCGTTGAGGTTCGGTACATCATACAAACTCAGTGGTTTGTCATCCGGAACTTCCGGAACATGATCATTGATCATCGGTTTATTATTCAAAATCCGCGGTTTGTCATCCGGGCGGCCGTCGGGAACACGCTTTTTGGGTGCCGGTACAATACGCAAAATCACCGTTACTGTTTTCGGGCTCTTCCGAACTTTATCCTTGACCATCGGTTTATCAACATGCTTCGAGTAAACAATACCCTCCTCCTCGAACACTTGATCTAAAGACGACAGTAGTTTGTCCAAATCACCAGTATCTGACCGCACCAACGGAATATTCGGAATTTCATACAATAGCGGGATGGGCCGGATAACTAGGCCATCCGTGGCGACTGGGACAATCGGGGCAACGAGATTATCCAGAACTTCTGGGGATAGCGGGTTATTCGAGACGATTTCGATAAGCGATTCATTTGTTGTATCCAGATCTGCGTTATCGTTCTGGATGACCGTTTCATCGGTGAGTTCTTCCTTGGTGACGGTAATTGTGAATTCTGGTATGGAGCACCCTGGCGCGACATGCGCAGGCTGCTTGGGAGAGCATTTCTTATGAATCCTTTTTTGCTGAGTCCTCTTCATGGGAGTTTTCCTAGCTATACTTTGCTTGGTATTCCTTCGATCAGTCTCTTTTAGACAGATCTCGTTTGTGATAATTTTCTTTGTAGTGGTCTTGCTTGTGGTGATCTCCTTTGTAGTGGTCTCGTGTGTGGTGACCTCGTTTGTGGTGATCTCGTTTGTGATGATCTCGTTTGTGGTGATCTCCTTTTTAGATCTCTTCTTGCAAGGTTTATTTTTAGGAGATTTGTCTTTGGGAGAGCTCGGTTTAAGAGTGTTCTCCTTGGGAGAGCTCGGTTTAAGAATATTCTCCTTGGGAGTACTCTCCCTGACAGCGGTCTGTTTTGAAGTGATCAGTTGTTCTGCTGTCTGCTTTAGGCGAGTCTTCTGGAATATGAGGGGTTCATCCTCGTCAGAAGAGTTCTTTTTGCGCTTCGATGCCACCTTTCTGAGAGGAGCACAACTTTCCGCTATACGCTTGTTTAATTCAAGCTTGCTCGGGCGTCGAGATCTTAGCGCCATAGGATGGTCTCTTTTATATTCTTTCTTTTTTTTAACAGTCTGCAACTTTGGTGGCTCAGCAGGTTTCTTGATTGTGGCCACATTGTTATTCACGCGTTCTTGAGGGTATTCCTGTACAAATATGATAATAATCATGGAATTAGAATAAATTGGATAGTAGGTATGGAATTACTATATAGTGTTTTTTTTACTGGGACAGTATGGGCAAATCCGAATACATAGGAAATACGAGTATAGCAGGTACTTCTCGATTTTTGCGACTGATTTTATCTTATATATAAAAATCAATTGCCGTTCGTTAGTCTCACAAAAACTAGAAAATGGCTCGACCGATTGTGATAAAACTTTGGTAAGTTGTTGTGTGCGCGCCGGAGAAGAATCCTAACAAAACAAAAAAAAAGGCATCGCAAAGCATGCCGGGTATTAAGCTAGCCTATACATATAAAAATCAATTGCCGTGCGTGAGTCTCACAAAAACTCGGAAATGGCATGACTTATTGTGACGAAACTTCGGTAAGTTGTTCTGTGCGCGCCGGAGGTTCCTAATAAAAAAAAACAAAAATTAAAAAGTCAATGCAACGCATTAATGTAGTAATAATGAAGTCGATATTTTAAATAATCAAACTAAGAAAAGTATAACTGGTTGTTGTTATTGCATCATCTTCTTAGCGTGTCGATAGCAATCTAAATGGACTCGGCCCAGAATTCAGTTACTTGTTTGGCGCCATCACCAGCGTCCATCAGTTCCAGTAACGTGCAGCTGACAAGACACGCAGGACACGATATTAAGTGTCCCATCGTTTGTGGATCAGCACCACATTTACACTCCAAGGCGGAGTCGTCTTTGAATCTCCATCTGAACAGGTTTTCCTTGCTTCGGCCAACCTGGGTCCGGAGGTCACCCAAGGTAACTCATGTCCAGGTAGAAGCTCTTCAGCGGGTGGAACGAATCGTTTGGGTAAGGAAGCACTGTCTCGCCACAAGCTTCAGTATTTCTTGTGATAGTTCGACAGTGAGTGGGACAACACACTTCACCACTTTTCTCATAATGATGCATTTAAATGTAAAACAGCTTCTAGTATTAGCTGTAACACTTAACTGTAAACAACAAAATATAAATATTGCTGAAATACTTCCATTATATCCGTTGCCTCCCCGACTTGACGACGGAGTAGATACAGAAATGCTATTCTGTAAAAATCTCACCGTTAAAACTTAGGTGAAGTGAGCTTAAAGTGAACTGTCATTAGTGTCAATCCCTACAATCCCTAGCATCAGATGGAATGATTTCTCACGGAATGAGCTCACTTCACCTAAGTTCTCACGGTGAGATTTTAACAAAATAGACGGGCAGCTCCCACAGCGTGACATTTTTAACGAAATCGTTTGTGATTCACTGCACAGAGGACACGGACCGTAGTCGTAAAAACGTTCTACACAATCCAGACATTCCACACCACCAGCACAGAAACAGTACAATGGTCTTCAATAGAATTCTTGACCGTGCTGGAATCTGAAGACTCAACTGGACACGATGTCAACGCAATGATAATTATTTATTAGCACAGCAAACTCAACAACTATCAATACATAAGTAAAAACAAAGTTCACTGCGGAGTGCTGGTCGGCAGACATGAGATGTTTTGTTTGACAAATTGACAGTGTCTGAGTGACACTTTTGGCAGTTCACCTTTCACATTGGCCGTGATAGTGTTACCAACAGTTAATCTTAATCCCCCTGACCATAAGTGATTTGTGAAATAAAGAAAGATTTTTATTAATGAAGTACCTAATATAAGTATACTAACATTTATGGACAAATAATTAGACTAAAATAAATGGATTTAATTTAATAAGTATTATTTTTTTTTGTTAAAGATGTCAATTTAAAAAATATATTATTTTGATTATGTTAATTAAAAATGAATAACGAGGAAAAATTATAAAAAAAACACTTTTACACATCAAACATATTTTTTTAAACTAGATGAGAAGAGCGTTTCCTATCTGACAACTCGAGACGAAAGGCCGAAAGGAGGTCACAGTCTCTTTTAAAGCCCAAACATAATCTTGGTGAGATCATGCATGTGAAGACCATGTAGATAAGTGTCTGAAACGTTCTTTTGAGAAAAGAACCACACAGATTGAGTGGACCTATCCAGTCAGTGCACCCAGTTGTCAGTAATCGTGCAGCTCAACTCAGAACTTGAGGAGCTCAACGATTCAACGAACAATACCAAAGAAAGGACATTTGTGTAGGCCGTATAAATTACTCCCAACTGCCAGATCATGATTAAAACGGAATCAATGACCCAGGAAGAATGTCATAGTTGAAATTATTTTTAAAACTCTGCTTCTGTCCTCATATTATCCTTTAAGACCGATTATGGAGGTTCTTAAAATTGGCTACACTGCTTTTACTAAAATACACCATTTAAAAAAGTATGCAATAAAATTCCAATAAATAATTAATTAAATACAAAATATTAACCCCACATACGATTTCGATCAAGTGAACTCAGAAAAGTTGGGCAACGTCCTTTGACAGTTTCGGGTAGCTTGATGTGCCCGGCTTCTGTAAGGATAATTTCATAGAAAAAATCTGGACAGCACGAGTGGGGCAAATGTAATCAAATATTTCTCATAGAATTTGTTAGTAATTTGTAAGAAACTAATTATGCCACAGTTTCTTAGCTAGTAGCTCCTATGGATTCAGATTTCACTAGACTGTCTCAGAAAACACTGCATAGTACATGGAATGCTTACAAGCAACTTAAAGTCCGTCTTGAAAGACATAAAAGTAAAAGTAGATTAAAGTGTGTCTTGTTATATTAAGGTATATGTATACAATAACCCGTTGGATGCGAGAAGCACAGAACCGGTAGAAGTGGAGGTGCTTGGGGGAGGCCTATGTCCAGCAGTGGACGTCTTTTGGCTGAAATGATGATGATGATGATTAACTAGAAAAGTAGGACACTATGGAAAATTTAAGGATAATATAATATTGACGGAATGTAAAAACGTTTATTTTTCGTTTATAATGCAAGTGAATAGGAAATAAAGACAATGGTTATACGTGATTGAATCTTGACACAAGACCAAAATTACAGTTTGTATGGTATATCATTACCGGTTTTTTAAAAAAAAAACTTTTTACAAAAAAAAACAACCGACTTCCAAAAAAGACACTACAAAGTGAAAAATAACTTTAATTTCGGAAGTCGATGTCGTTGGATTCGCATTTTCGTTGTTTGCCGCCGACTTCCGAAATTACAGTTTGTTTTCACTTTTTAGTGTCTTTTTTAACCGACTTCAAAAAAGGAGGAGGTTATCAATTCGGTTATTTTTTTAACGTTTGTTACCGAAAAACTCCGTTATTTATAAGGCGATTTGCAAAATTATTTTTTTTATTTAAAAGTATACGAGGGCTGCTTGCTATTTACCTATGTATTCAGAACTGGCCAGTTACAGAACAATATTAAAAAAGTAATTATAACATTTAAAAATGGAACTCTTTGGCTGAAGAATACAATTTGTTTCATTTAGCTGTCATTTGTTTTTCCTATGTGGCGTCATTTTGAAAATTGCTTGTCTTTATCACCATGGATTTAACTCGTGAAAATTTTCGTGCTATGATTTAATATGTTATTACGATTTTCGGCGAGGGCTAACTCAAAAACAGTGCATCTATCAACACACTTCGCCTTTTGGGGACGCAGCACCATCGAATACCACTGTTTAGTGAGTTTAATCGTGGGCGGTCTCTGCTCACGGATGAATTTAAAGAAGGTCGTACCTCGAAATATTGATGCTGTGCGGGAACTAATAATGCAAGATCGTCAAGTTACATATCGCGAGTTAGAGTCGTCTTTGGGCATAAGTATGACGAGTATACAACTTATAAACTTTGGCAAACGCTTCTGTAGCTTTTACAAATCAAATCTAACAAAGGAAGTAGTACTTAAAAAGGCTTCGTTACAAAGATATTTGTAATTCCATTTAGTGAAATTTAATTGAGCTATGCAGTAAGAAAAATGGTGACGTGATTATTCACATAAAGTCCGGCCGCGCCAAATTTGCCAAAGATATAAACAACAATGGCCGCTCGAAATTGAATAAAACCGATGTATATCGATTTTGAAGAACATTTATTTCAAGTAGTTTTTTTTTTCATCTAGTTAGCTCGGAGATTTAGACGATTGATTGTTTAGTAGAAGAGTGTTTTTTTTTCAAAATCAACAAGTTCGATTCCTGGCTAGAAATATTGATTTTTCAAAAATCCAATGATGCAGTTTTAGTTTTCATCAAAATCGAGCCCGGGACTTCTTTGAGTACTCTTCGCTATTTCTCATACTTTCGAATTTGGCCATTCACGCCCACTTGAAAAATTCACCCTGTATACTTGACTGACTTGAAACCGATTAATTAATATTGACCTTCAAATAGGGCATAAGCATTTTGATAGTCAGGATCCATTACTTTACCAATATTAATAGCTAAATGTTTACAAAAATGCGAAATAAATAGTTTTTCACTTACCCAAGGTCGTGTTTCAACAGTTTCTCTCTGCGATGGGGGCGGCAGCACGTCGCGGGTCAGGTTCCTGCCGCGCAGCCTCTCAACGATCACTACAGGTTGTGAAGTCAAATGGGAGTGACCTAAATGTGTTTTAAGTAACTAATACATTAAAATGGCTAACTAAAGGCCCGGCTACACGCTCAATCTTACCTTGCACAAAGGACAAAGTGTTAGAAAAAAGTCGTTCGGCGAATTTGGTAAAAAAATTACAGTCTGCCCTCCTTACTAATAAATGTTGTATATCCTCTGTACAGTTACACAACGCTTAGTCTTCTTCTTTCAAAATTCAAATTACTGACGACTGAAACAGAGAAATCGGTGTGTAACTATTCATCTGATATAATACATTTATTAGTAAGGGGGTATTATGTGTAATTTATTCATTTATTTCAGGCGACAAAGGCTCGTAGATAAATATACATATTTTTATTATAAAAAAGTACTTTACTTCACGAGCTTGTTCATGTGCTGTTCTGTGGTACTTGTCCGCGGAAGCGACGGAACACCACGTCCTACGGCAAATCTTCTTCAAAAAAAAAAAATTTAACCACGTGTGTGTGTTGTGTAATGTGCATACACATTTGAACAGACGGGTGTCAATGCACTAGGGGTTTGTCCAGCTCAGGCTATAGTTGCGATCGTTGTTCAGGTTCATACACACAACGATCGCAACGATTACGTATGAAGATGTCTGACTGTCAATGAACATGTTTTTGTTCCAAAATTTCAGCCTGTTTGGCCGAATGGCTTTTTTCTAACATTTTGTGTGGGATCCTTTCAATTTGCACCAGCGTTGTACGTTAATGTTCACCGCACACATATAAGCATTGCACGACATCAGCATCATTCGTCTCAACTCGAGCCGTTCGGGATTCTTTCCTAAGAAACGCCACACTGCAGAGGCGATTGATACGATGCTGATTCCGTGCAGTGCTTATATATCCCGTGCGACTTAACTAGAATCTCGATGGAATGCGGCCCCATATTGTAATGAACAGTCGTCACATCACCAAGTGTCTAGTTAACTCGCACGGGTTGTACGTGGCTTAAATCGGCAAAATGGTATGTTTGGCGTGGACGTCACACAGTATATTTTTGCCCATGCAAGTAGTAGTCACTGCGTGTAGCCGGGTCTTAATGGGATATTGCTGTACAGGATGGAAAATTAGAACGGGTCCTGAAGGGAATGTTAATCAAGTTGGCAAGTTTTACCCAAAGGAAACATTCAATTTACTTCCACCCTGTATATCGATAAAATAAGTGCAGTATGATACTGTTAGCATAGGATGACGCTGCTGTTCAGTCACGAGCATAAATATATTACTATGGACAGATCGGCAATAATATAATGATTTCACGATTCAGTCACTAATATCTGTTCTCAAGAAGGGAACATATACAGGGTTATTGGAAAAACACCAACAACCTCTTAAGAGGTCATTGTACTCATCATTATGAACAACTTTTATTATGGGACCAAACCCGAAATCTCGAAAAAAAATCAGCTGTTCCCTACATTTATGTTAGTATAACTCGACAAAATGTAGGGAACAGCTGATTTTGTTTTCGTGATTTCAGGTTTGGTCCCATAGTAAAAGTTGTTCAAAATGATGAGTACAATGACCTCTTAAGAGGTTGTTAGTGTTTTTCCAATAACCCTGTATATGTGATTATCTGTGGAAGGCATGGGACGCTCGAACTTTGACAGCGTATAGCGGCCATCTTGGTAAAGCGATAGCTGTCAAATTTGGCGGGAATACAGATTTTGTCGTGACATTTCACCATGGAACGCTACACGCTTCAACAACGCGTAGAAATTGTTAAAATTTAATATCAAAATCAGTGCTCTGTTCACCTAACATTAACGTTCCGTACGTTGCGTCCAATGTATGGCATTCATGGCCGTCCTACAGAGTCCACAAACCGTCGTTTAATGAATAAATTTGAGACAATCGGTTCGGTGTTCGATGAAGCAGTGCCTGTATGTTAAAGAAACGCAAGATCGTTGGAGAATATTGTTGCCGTTCGGGACAGTGTGCGAGAAAACCCTAGACAGTCCATTCCGCGTCCAAAATTGGTCCTCCAGGATACACCATTTACAGCGGAGTCGCGGCGGCCATTTGACTAAAATTATATTCCATAAATAATGTCATCGAATGTCATTTAAAATAAAACCAAAATTGTGGCAATATCACTCAAACAGGTCGTTTTATTTCATTTCAAAGTTCGAGCGCTCTTAATGAAAAACCCGTTACAAGTATCGGCACAAATAAATGTGTCATTAAAGAAACATTAAAATACTATTTAAATTAAAAAGTGGGTGGAGTCGAAAGAATAAGAATAAGGATTTACAAACAAAAACAATATTTACAAAAAATGAGACACAGAAAGAGAAAAATAAAAAAGTGTGAGTCTAGCGACAATTTCCCTAAAAAAATTAAAAACCGTCTAGCTGTTTCGGGAACCCCTTGGAAAGAGGCTTCTATAATTTTCCTTTGGATTCGTTTTACGACCCACCCTGTATAATTATTTTATTTATTTATTTTTAATAACCAACTTATATTAACAGATTGCACCACACATACAAGTTATTAGTCAATATTGGTAATTACACATGTCATACAATCATAAAATTAGGTTATATCACATAATAAAAGATGAAATGAAATATGAAATTATGTATCTTTGCAGAATTCTTGAGATCAGATAATAGTAAATGAATCATAAAATCAGATATTATTGCAGATCCATCCGTAGTAATATAATTGTGCTCTTTAGTGTACGTCCTCCAGAAGCCTTGTACACACTTGCGAGACATGTTTCGCAACTTGTCTCCAGACAAGTCTCCGTCGCCACGATTGTTCCCACGATTGTTGTTGTGTCCCTCACAAAGTATCTCAACAACGTCTCTGTCCCGGTAAAAACCGACAGCCACGGCTCGCGAACAATAATTTTTTCGAGACATGTCGCAAGACATGTAACCGTGAATCGATACAACATCTCGAGACAAATGTCGCCTAGTGCGTACGAGAACTTTACTTGATTAATGCCCGGTTTCTGAGGAATTCTTAAACGGAGTTTAAACTTTCAATAGCTATTTATTCGACATAATTATCTATTTAAGCGAATTCCTTCCTTATGCTCGGTTTTTGAGGTTTTCTGATAAACCCTCGATAATAATTCACTCGACTTTTAAGCTAAATTCTTCCTTAATGACGTGTTCAGAAACACGATATCGAACCAATAATCACTATCGAAAGGATAAACTCCGTTTAAATACCTCAGAAACCGGGCATTAAACCATTAAGATTAACTTAACGGATATTTCGGATAGTTAGATAATCGACTGGACCTGTCAGCTGCTCATGTGCCTACGATACAGTTACTTCAAATAGTTGTGGAAGGCTGAGGACCATGATCAGTAATCAGAATTTTGTGCGAATTTACCTTACCTTAAACCTTACCCATTCCATTCGACCCACCTTAGACATGAGTAGCCTTGGCTAACCTGAAAGTCTTTAAACAGACTCCGAACCCAGGTCGGACGAACCTACTCAGATGGAGATTTATAGAGGGTAGCTTGGAGTACAAATGTGGTACTGTCCCTGTGCAAGTTTTTTATGTGACTATTACATTGACATATTAGTATAGTTTAATAATTCTATGTAATTTTTACCACAAAAGTATTATTTTCATTAAAGGATTTTAAATAAATATTATTTCAAGTCAGACTGATTAAGTAACTAAAACTTATATTTTATACTTTTTAAGTACAAATTATCCGTAGTACCCGAAATATCCGCATAGACAAATTTTAACATTCGTATTATCCAGATGATAAAAATGAACGCATAATGCAAGCCCAAGATCATGCATGTTCAGTGTCATGCGGGTTTGTTCACGCACGCAGGGTTGACTGATTGTATTATGGTACGCAGAACACAGTTTTTGCGTTTTGTTTTAAGTTTCGTTAAAGGCCGCCAAAAAAAAAGGCACCAGTTTTGAAAGCGCGGTATTGATCTGCATGAATGAGTTAATTCGCATGACTAAAAATTGGTTCATTCGTTTTTGAGAAAATCGCGGACATGCAAACATACATGCGGGTCGATTACAGAACCTACTTTTTGAAGTCGGTTAAAAAGATAAACACTCTCCAAGTCGCTATTTGTAACACTCACTTATTACTGCCGTAAACTACACAATCAATCTACTTCAGTTAAATAAATTAAAAGCATTTAATCATGTATGTAAATAAAAGATTTTACCACTTCGATCTGGCGAACTAGCAGCACCTACGAGTAAATACAGAAAAAGAAATTAGAATATTTTTACGTGGAATATTTTAAAAACTTAATGATGATCGCCTTTTTTATAAATGAGCGTCTTTTTAACTTTCTGGCCTTTTTGGAAGCTTTTGCAGTAACCAAGCTAGGGCACCATGATTGGTCATGGTGCCCTAGCTTGGTTACTGCACTCCCCAGCCGGGGGTCGTGGAATGCGTACAAGTTCCCATGATCCCCGGTCCAAGTGTGGGAGGGGAACACCGGGGTGGTTTTTAGTCAGTAAGAGTCTGACAGACCCCGCCACCCACCCCAGGGCGGCGGACATCCATGAGGATTTTCCACCCCGAAACAAAAAAAAAAGCTACACTGTCCCACTGCTGGGCGAAGGTCCCTAGAAAAAATAAAATTAACGAACGTAATAGATATCTTTGTTAATTATGTAATATCTATAAAGAAATAAAAGTGAACTTACTCTGTAGAGCCACGACGTCCAGTAAGCCCGTAGCCGTCATGTTGTTCATGGTAACATTTCTTGGATCCTGCGCGGCGTCCCGCCTGTTGTCGGCAGCAACGACGGCGACAACATTCGGCGGCACGTAGGCGCCCTGCGCGAACTTGCGCTGCGCCTGAACGCGGCGCGAGCGTGCCCTGAAACCTCATGCATTGTAAATATCCACATCAACTACAAACATTGTTTCAGCGCGCTACACATGTTAACTATTTAAAATCGGTTAACGCGAGCGTTTTCGCAGAGCAAGCAAACGTGCGTAGGCACCGAAGCTTCTGTCCTAGTTTGCCTTACTGCAGTTTGGGACATAACTTGCACGATCATTCTTGTATAAGGAAATCTATTCGACACCTGGGACGGAACTAAATGGGACCTAATTATCGGTTTATGCGATATTTGAGTGAGTCACACGATATTTATCATATCTACCAATATACATATTATACGGGATGAAATTGAATAGGTGCGACAAATTAAAACATCTAATTCAACGTGTTATAAAATAAATTTAGAGCATGTCATCAAGGAAAGGGATGCACATACGTGCGCGTAGGCATGCGATTTCGCAACGTTCGTCGCGCGCCCTTTTTTACATAGGAACGGTGATAATTAGGTACCGCTAGTTCAACGCGTTGCCGACTTGCTTCATGTTGTGAACTCTGCGATGAATAGATTGCTTATCGGGCGCGCACTAAAATTGTTACCTTAATTTTCTTTTTGTTTAGATAATTTCGAATAAATTTTTAGGGTTCCGTACCCAAAGGCTAAAAACGGGACCCTATTACTAAGACTTCGCTGTCTGTCCGTCCGTCTATCTGTCACCAGGCTGTATCTCAAGAACCACGATAGCTAGACAGTTGAAAATTTCACAAATTATGTATTTCTGTTGCCGCTATAACAACAAATACTAAAAACAAAATAAAATAAATATTTAAGGGGGGCTCCCATACAACAATCGCGATTTTTTTGTCCTTTTTTGCTCGATATCAATAATGGCAACAGGTAGGCACTTGAAATATTCACAAAATATTCAGTTGTATTTTTACTTTAATAATAAAATTAAAATAAAATAAATATTTAAGGGGGGCTCCCATACAAAAGACGTGATGTTTTTGCCGTTTTTTTTCCTTGTGGTACGGAACCTTCGTTTGAGAGTCCAACTCGCACTTGGCCGGTTTTTTTTTTGTGTTGGTAGACGATAATTCCTTTCTACTTGAAGACAACAAGTTAGTTTGCACTATCTAAGACGATAATTACACGAGTTTTTTCAAGAATTTAGATTTGGGAAATGACAATTTATAATGATTATCTAGCAGTTACTGCACCTCCTATTACAATTTTATCTCATGTTTTCAATTTCACCCTGGATAACTAAGATTCCGCACAGCAGATAAAACAATATTCCTGAAAATAATTATTAATGCGCAATGTGTCATCCCAACAACTGAATCCAGAAATTAGCTATCAAAATAGATTTAAACTTCAGCATAATATAACAAAAACCTAAAACCAGTAGACCTATCCTAATAACGGCGAACAAAGAAAAAATCTATGTCGTAAAATACTGAATGGCTATTCATGTATCGCATGCAAATCATGAGGTGGGACGCTGGATGGCTGGTAGCAGCTGGATGAGAGTTGCCGAAAATCGAGTTGAATGGCGTACAATAGGAGAGGCATATGTCTCAAAGAGATGTCAGCATAAAGGAAGGGGCCCGCCAGGGCCGAAGCCTGCCGGGGTAGCGGGATCGTCCGAAAGGGTTACCGCTGCCCCGGAACATAAAGGGCTAAGGAAGGAACACGGGTGGGTTTTAATCAGTAAGAGTCTAACACTCCCTTCCGCTCCACCCAGAGCGGGAGAAGTCATTACATGATTTCTCATTCAAAAAAAAAAAAAGGCATATGTCCAGCAGTAGACTGCTATAGGCTGATGATGATGATGCAAATTATCAAAGGGACGGGCGATTTAAAAAGGGTTTGATCCCGTGTAAATATATAATCTTTGATCTAAGGATCCCTCGGACTCGCCGCTCCCCTAGCCTAGTTTGAAAACATTTGCATTTTATCGACTGCCCTTCAACGTGGACGACGATGATTTAATTGCTCACCGTAGAAATATAAGATTTGCATTAGCGTTCTAATTCTAGGTATAACATAATTATTTTGTAGGTAGGAAGACTCGCTTTTTTTATAAACCATTCGCAGTAGATATTACAGGGCGCTAGCAATATTATCGATTATTCAAATTAATTTGTTTTTACTTCGGTACAATTGAAAAATTCTGTGCAAAACATGAACAAAATGATTTGTGAAGATTTATAATGTTTAACATGATCTTAAGTATGTATACCATGTTTCTACATACACCACTAGCCCTGGTCCGCACCTTCCTCCATGAGAATGCCCTAGAATAAGAATTTTAAAAAAATAAGCATAAACAAATCATTCTTAATTCCGTTATTTAATTCATAGGGTTTAAAATAGATACACTGATATTAATTAGCACAAAAATGCCCTCCACTGTACGTAGCAGACCCACTTAAAATTGTTTGTACAGAAAATTTTGTGGAGTGGCGCGTATTCTTTATTAAATCGTACGATCTGTACCAGTGTGAAAAGCTGCCACCATCCTTTGAAGTTATACATCAAAGACTCAATTAGCACATCCACGGCACCCCCGCCCAATCTAATCTATCTATGTACATAAAACAAAGTCGGGTTAGTTACACCATTTATAACTCAAGAAGGGCTGGACATGTTGATCTTTGATTTGTTGGATTTGTCTCCACCCCGAATAGCAGACTAACTATTAAAACACGGGAAAAAGTAACGAAAAAAAAAACTCATACTTTTCCAATTTATTGATTCTAAGGCGGTACGAAGTTCGCCGGATCAGCTTGACAGTGAAGTCGTCGCGTCCGTCCGTCCCCCTAAATCAATATGGCTAGACGGGAGGAACTCAACCCCAGCCAGACGCTGGGAGAGGGATACAACCTAATAGCTATGTATAGATCAAATGAGGCAGCCAGACGCTGATATAGCTATCTAGTCAGCTAGAATAAAAGGGAACCATGGAGCTGGAGGCAGGGAGAGAGAGACGGTGGTAAGTACCCAAACTAATTATTGATTTTAGAGCCATCATGATCTAGACATGTTCTATAGGTACGCCTATGTCTATTAATATTATATTTCTTATGAGCCTGGAATTAATTATTTAGTGAATTAGGGCGGTGCTATAAAAAAATACCAACTTTTAATTGAATATAACATCCCAAAAATTTAACAATTACAATAACTACATATCTACGTTCAACCCCCTGGCTGCTATTTGAGCTGGAAGTACGAAAAATCATATTTTTGACAACAATATTTTGGGTATTCATTTATACGCAAGCAGTTAATGATTCGCTCGTTTTCAGCCCTAAGCCTGTTACCCAAAGTAAAAATTGACATGAGTTAGGTATACAAAATAAGTATTAAAAAATAACGACAAAAAGATTGAGGGAAATGTTTTTATTATTTTTTAATGTACATTTTGGTAGTCCTTTCAATAACGCTTTCTACCCGAATTACATGTCTTGCATAACTCGTCATTTACCATTCAAACACATTATATGAATGTATTTGTCTTGTAACAGTGTTAGTAGGACTGAAAACTTTACTAGCGAATCAACAACTGTTTGCGTCTTTTAAAAGACTGTCCAAAACTTGATTGTAGATCTATGTTGTAATAGGCAAAACATGTTCGGAATGTTATATTCAAATAAAATTTGGTATTTTTTTAATGTTAAGCTTAAAACACTTATTATAAAAATATTATTTTTGGCATTTTCAATCTAAACAGCTATCACAAAATTGCGTTCTGTCAGATTAGTCTTGTAGTACGGCGACAACCCGCTCGGTTCCACGAGTTTTGTAGCTACGACTAAACGACTTTGATACTTTTTCTACTATTGAGTTATTTGTTAATATTTTACTTATTGATTATTACTTTAGATATATTAATTGAAATAATTATTCCGCCCTATTGTATTCTTGAAGGAAATTTTTCTCGGATCAGTCGCGTTACACCCGTTCTACCTAAAACTACATCAACGCTAGAAGAGCTTGTTATTAAAAAAAAATTACACAGACCGCTGAATACATCAACTCGAGACGATACGCCCGTCATATTACGCGTTCATTTTAAAGAAGATGAACAGTACAGTAAGTATCCCGTTAGTGACTGGACAAGCAATGTAAAAATCACAAAACGATACTTTATTTGGAAAAATTCTGTTTGCATTTGATAGCCATAATTCTTGAGGAAGGTTAACAGGAATACAATCACCTTACTACCCTTAAGAGCCGAGGAAAACGAAAAAAGTTAGAAAGTAGGAGCGCGGGCGGGCGATGCGTTGCGAAGTGGTGGGCGAGGGCCGAGATTTCACGCGGACGAAATCACGGGCAGAAGCTAGTCATTAACCTAAGTCTGAAATCGCCGCGAACCGAAATTTGTCCACCTTGAACAACGTGATGATAAATGCTGATGCCTTCACTGTATGAGACGAGGCTTTTGCGCTGCAGCGGAACAATAATTTGTGTGGGTCATAATGACGGGTGTATTTTTGCAGAAATGAATACATACATATAATGGTAGGCGTCAAACTTTGTTTTCTTAATTTTCTCGTTAATTACTCGTCGCATTAGCTTTCAGATAATATGTTTATGAGGTACATTGAAGCTGTACATTCCTCTGGTAAATGTTAGGCAACCATAAGGTATCTATTACATTAATTATCAGTATACACCCGTCATTCTGACTGTCAGGACTGTGGCTCACTTTATTATTATAATTGTTCTTGTTTCTGGGAGGTACATTGAATTTCATTAAAGGTACATTCAAGTGCATTGCTGGTACATTCCTTTCATATATGGGCATTTTCACTTTTAAGTGTACCCGCCATTTTGAGGATGTCCCACTTATTCAAAATTTTATAGCAAGATAAATAGTGGACATATTGTCTAATTTTTGGAATAAAACGGTAAAATATATATTCAATTGACGAATCCATCTGCAATCCTGGTAAAATACGTTTGAATTATTAATTTATGAGTATTTTAAATATTCAGAGTAACTGTTTCTGGCATGTCCCTCCCCTTACCAACATTGAATTTGCCAAAATTACTAAAATAGTACTACGAATACATTTAAAAGTGTTGGTGCAACAATAGTGTATAGTTTCTCTCGTCACAAAAATCAAACTTGCACAATTTAAACTCCAATAACACAGGTTTAAAACACATTTGGCTGAAAATACACGTCACAAAACTGACCACTATTTTCACTACAATGTCCATTTATTTTCAGTCACTTTTATTTTTTTAGGGTACACTTAAAAGTGAAAATGCCCATATAACATATTCATTTCTGCAACAATACACCCGTCATTCTAACCCACACCAATAATTGGCTGGTATTATTATTATAGCTTAATAATCCCGAAACTGTTGAAATTCTATGAAGCCAATGACACTGAAGGATTTTGCAAAAATAAACCTCTAACTCAAAAAATTGCATATGTCGCTACAAACGGGTACAGCCCACCGCATATCTTTCTGAATGCGCTAAAAAAATAACGAACGGACTTAAGTTCTCAAGCGTGCAAACCCGATAGGTAAGCGTATCGGAACAAATTAACTAAAACATACCTCGTATTGTACACCTTTTCTTTCCGATCCTATATCACAATGCTAACACTGCCACGGTTCGAACGGCTCTGACCAACTTACGGTTATGAAGCAACCCTTTTATTTATACCAACGAAAGGGGATGCAAAAAATCACCCGAACTTCTCAACTGTATGCTAATTGCGCTTGCTCGAGCTCCCCTAGCGTTACTAGGTTACAGATTTGAGCCTTCCACAACCATATTTGCCATTGTATTAGAGATGCATAAATATGGCCGAACCATTATTAAAAAAAATCACTACCTATACTTTGTTTTACTACCAGAACCAGTGCATTTTAATTTCGGTAGTTAATAATGATGATTCGCCTCGTGTGATAATAGTATCACAAGAGTGTTTTAATACCTAATTATGTACAGTTGCAATATATGTGTATATATATATTTTTTTTTTTAATAAAAGACCTATTTTATACATGTTGCTTGTATTGTCATACAAGTTGTCGGACAACAGAACTTGGGCAGCTAAACACCCACTTTCAAACTTCCTCATGTACTCATTTCTTATTATATCCATTCGTGTAACCACACATCCCTCTTAGCATTCTTATCTCTGCTGCATGAAATTGCCTTTCATTAATTCCTTTTGTGGCCCAACATTCTGATCATTATTTAATAAATCTTTTGTTTAAAAAAAAAGATTAAATAGTCGGGCAAGTGAATGGTCGTGAGTTATAATCCCGCGCTGCAATATCGACGTGACGCGACACGGACAAAGAAGTAATCCAAATTTCGAAATACTAATAAAAAATCGTAAGACACTAAAACCAAAGTCATGCAGTATTCCATCATCATTCTCCTGCCCTTATCCCAAATTGTTTAAGGTCGGCGAAACATGTATTTTTCATAAACATACATCTCTATAAGTCGTCATCTCGGTACTCGGTAGTCACCCCACCCCAACGACCATGCAGCCCTCGTTGCCCCATCCCCTTCATCCCCTCCCCCATATCATTTTTCACACAGTCCATGCATCTTTTCTTTGGTCTTTCCCGAGTTATATAGCTATCCACATTTGTACTCAAAACTTCCAGCACATGCCGTATTCCATAAAGAATAAAAAACAAGGACCAACCTGGCCATCTTCGGATCAGGTTTCACATTATCAGCATTATCGATTAGATGATGCGCGATAACCGAAACGTGTCTGTACGACGAAGAACAGCCACGGACTGGCGCCGCGAGCCGGAGCGAAGTTGCATAAAGGAATAAGCTGCGCGCGCACCTCGAGTGCGAGACTGGAGGAGGCAGTTGCGAAACTGCCTCCCTGATTGTATGCCCTAGGCTTACTAAATATAGCACTACCCTGCGGCCTTATCAGGTAGGGGGCGCCGCGCGCCGTTGCTAGGCAACCGGTTCAACCTACCACCCCCTATATTCCTGGAAACCGCGCCCGGGCGCATATAAACAAAGTCCACCAACTGAGTTTTGAATGTGGCTTCTGATTGGTCGTTAAACTCCCGTAGTAGACTTTGTGTACAAAATCCACCAATTGAGTTCCGCGAGTACAGGCCTGAGAACCCAGAAGCGAACTCCGAAATGAGATAGGCGACGTAGGATGCAAGAGTGAGCGAAGGGCACCCCGAGGTTAGGTTTGGTTCATCATCATCATTTCAGCCGAAAGACGTCCACTGCTGGCATAGGTTTGGCTGGGTTACTTTAAACCCTTTACACAGATATAGGAGCGACATACGATGCAAGATTGTTTCAAACTCAATCGGTGGATTTTGTAGACAAAGTCTACTATGGGAGTTTAACGACCAATCAGAAGCCACATTCAAAACTCAGTTGGTGGACTTTGCTTATATGCCGCCCGGACAGAGCTACCTACGCTATATTGACAAGTTCCAGCTACATGTAAAGCCCGGTTTAAACCGCGAAAGAGTAATGAGCCGGAAATGGCTAAGCGGAGCGGACTTCGTTTTCATGAAATAGGTTTGCGTTTCCACCAAGAAAGAGTTTAGTCGTCTGATTCTCTCTGGACATGAGCGAGCTCATTTTTACTCTTTTTGCCCGCTGAGTCATTTCCGCTCGACTCTTTGTTGGTGGAAACACATGTAAGCAGTTTTCTCTTGCGAAGTAAAAGAAGTCATTAATGGGTCCGCTCCGCTCGCGGTGGAAACCGGGCTTAATTTTTAATTAACCGCGACGTCGAAGAAATGTAGTTGGTCATGTTCAGTATGGTTATACGTACGGCCAGCGACAAGAACATGACCATAGTAGATTTAAAAAATACATATCTATATACAGGGTGGTCAAAATGTCGTGGATCAAACAAAATAGTATACAAGTAACTGTTCATAAAATAGGGAACTCACAGGGTTCTTCTTAACTATTCAGTAACCATCGTCATCTATATAGCCTTTTCCCAACTATATTAGGGTCGGCCATCTAGTATAACCGAAAGCAGCTGAATATCAGTATTTTACACGGAGAGACTGCCTATCAGACCTCCACAACCCAGTTGCTGGGTATTACGATACCCCTTGATTATAAGACTGGTTGTCAGATTTTCGGGCTTCTGACGAACCGTAACGACCACAGAACATAAATATATACCATAAAGGGGTAACGACGACTGCCAAAGATCCACGAATGACAGCCGGACCAAAGCTTAACTTGCTTTCCGAGGCACATGGACCAACCGCGGCAAGCGCAGCTTAACCTGATCGATCGACTCGTGCGGCTGTTATAACTTAGCAACTTGGTAACCAAACAAAGATAAATAATATATAATACTTGAAAAATAGTAATGTAGATGATTAATACAATCCACATTAAACACAAATCTAGTAATATTTAAACTTTTATGGAATTACCAGCATAAATAGATAAAAACTAATACCCTACTTAATTATTTTTCTAGCCTGCGCTGTCCCACTGCTGGGCGAAGGCCTTCCTCCATTCCTTCCATCTTTCGCGAGCCCGCGCGTCCTCCTTCCAGTTTTGACGAAACCTATCCAGTTCGTCCCGCCTACTTATTTATCTTACAAAATGTGATATTATTTAGATGTACGCACTTTGTATCTCATTTTAAGTGAACTGCAATTTACGTTCTTAAGAGAAATAAAATCTCCCTAAACCTATACATGCTTTAGTAAATATTTATGTCATTTCGTATATCAATAAAACAAGTTACCTATATATAATAACTAGCTGCACCCCGCGGTTTCACCCGCGTAAACATGTCGATCCCGTGGGAATATCGGGATAAAACGCAGCCTATGTGTTAATCCAGGGAATCAGCTACCTCCATACAAAATTTTATCAAAATTGGCCGTTTGAGCGTGAAGAAGTAACAAACATATAAACACACACACACACTCACAAACTTTCGCCTTTATAATATTATAGTGTGATTAAAATGTCAAGTATTATGGTATTACCACAAGGCTTAGCAGAGCAAAGCAGTTCAATACCAAGCTTTTTTGTCTTCAAGTAATCAGTATGAGGTGTATCCTATATTAGTATATTGTGATTAGCCGGGTAATTGCGTAACACACTATCAGTAGCAATGGGTTTCATTTTGACAGTTTAACAACATGCATTGCGTTATTTACGTCGTTGAGGATAACTACCACGGAGTGCAAAGTTCGACGGCTGCGGCTCACCTTGCTGCGTTGCCGTCACCACATGACGCTGGCAGAATAAACGACATCGGCTCAGTTGCCATTGAAGAGAAAAAAAAATACGTTGTTGAGTTGACACATTTTTCTAACTGATGCAATGAATTAGCCATATCCTTCAAAATTAATCAGATTGAGATTGATAGTGTGTTACGCAATTAGGGTGCAGGCCTCACAGCTGTCAGCTATATACTTAATTATAGTGCTGGATATATTAGTCATCTGTAGGATTGTGATTCCTAGCAAAGACAAAATTATAAAAAAAAACTGCCTAAATGGCATAAGGCATGTAATGGAAAAAGTCTACCAACTAAATGAGCTGGTATCACAGTAAACTACTGTAATTTTTTTGTAGTTGCTAGCTTATGGTAGGCACAACGCAATCACCTTTAGGGCTGATTTTTAACACACGATAATTTTATCCGAGGAATAATTTTGAATTTTTGACAGTTCTTCCATACAAAATCTGTCACACGTAAATTTTATTCCACAAATAAAATTTTTCTTTTGATTAAGAAATCAGCCCTTAAAATAATATAGTACATAGTTTGCTTAGTATTTTGTATTGTGAGAATAAGGTAATAGCAAATAAAGATCATAATACTAAATATCCAGTTCAAAAGCAGCATTACTTCCTAAAGGGCATGTTTTCAAATAATGCAATCCAAACTGGTTGGTTAGGTATAGCCCAGACAGACATGCGCAGCAAGCTCAAATTTAAAATCGGTAAATGCAACCGGGACACTATGAGGGGTGACCAGTACACGAGTATGTAGGGCATTGAACAAAGGGCAACATGGAGCACTAAACAGGATAAAGTTGGAACAGTTTGAGGGAAGACTTGTCTACACATATGCAAATATATATCTACTTTAAAATCAACAGGGCAGGGGTGCTTTTGTATCCAATAAGTATTGTTACGTACAATATAATTCCCCAAATATCTTTGATTCCGTGCTCTGTGTTTAGCCAGCATTTTATGAACACCCAGTTTTATAGTTTATTTGATTTGAAAGAACCTTGCAATCTCAAACCCTCCTTTTGAACTTTGCTAATGTCAGGTATAAAGATCATGAATGAAAAATAAACAGTATATTTAACTAGCGAAACCCTGCGGTTTCACCCGCATAAGTTTCAATCCTGTGGGAATATCGGGATAAAAAGTATCCTATGTCCTTTCCCGGGACTCAAACTATCTCTATACCAAATTTCATCTAAATTGGTTCAGCGGTTTAAGCGAGAAGAGGACACACTTTCGCATTTTTAATATTAGTATGGATTGAAGGTAAGATTATCTATTTGTTTTTATGTTAGCTTAGCTGAAAAATAGCTGCACTTTAGTAAGATGATGTTTGTCCTTTCTTATGTTTTGGGTGTTCTGCAATATATTTTAGCATAAGTATCATTAGGGTGAATTGGTGCAGCATAAAGTGACATTCATCTATGAAGTAATTTGAAAATGTTAACATTTCACTTCATCAGATTTGAGACATGAAAGACAATTTCTTGTAGCCTAGAGAACTGGGCGCAGATGATATTCATAAATAATCATGGCATTTTGCACCTAAATCTCTAAGCACTGACTTAAGGCAAAAATGTAAATCATAGTTCATAATTTTTTAGTCATAAACTACCTGTACTGTTAAAAAATTACGAATGTAATTTTTCACACAATAAGTTGACACTGGCATCCTCAATCTAGATAGCTAGTAGCTAGCAATCTGAACAGTACAAAAATCAATATACACCCCCACAGACACGGGGTGGTGCATCTCCCCAGCCACTGCATGTTGAAAAAGGACTTCGCTGTCTGGCAGTGTGAGTGAAACAACAATAGGTACCCTAAATAGACTAGGTTATTGATTTTAATTTGGGAGCCATGATAGAACAGCCATGTTGTTTGGAGTTTAGATAGGGGGAAGATAGGTAGAATTTAATATATGCCTATAAAGTTAAAAGTAAATCATAGCTAGTCTGATTAAACATAGATCAACTTTTATGCCAGTACTCAGGCAACAGTATCTCAAATATATTCTAAATGCAAAACACTATATAGCAAGGTCAGTGGGTCGTCTTAGGGGCGCAAGTAATCATAGTAAAAAAGATGCTGTTGCATGGTGTAAATAAAGCAAAGTGCACCAAATCAGAAATACAAATTGGCCCCTTTATTCATAAACGTTGCTGAAAGTTAAGTAGTGCTTACATTTTTGACGTTTGTACGTCAATTAACTTTAATCACCGTTTATAAATAAGCCCCAAAAAGTTGGGAGACGGTAATGTTGTTATGCGCAAGCTTTGTTATGATTCGGTTGAGAAGAAATAATGTTGATGGCCGAAATATTACGTTATTTTTATGAAAATAGACCAACATTGTACGTTTGAGTACTAGGGCAATTGCCACTGTTGTTAGTAAGTTCAATTCAGTTTATTTTGGTTAATCAAAACTCAATAACAGAAAATACAAAATGGCAGGAGCGTCCATAAATAGCCGCGGATCAAATAAACAAAATCTGTCAAAATCGCTGTAATGGTTGCTGTAAATGTTACAGAACTTAAATATACACGAAAATAGTAATACTTACGGCCGCATCTCCTTGAATATTTCGTCGCGAGAGAAAGTTTTTCTTTATTCTAGCTAGATCGGCATCGGATGCTCTGCTCTGCCCTTCGTCTTTTGACAGAGATTATCTATTTCCTTCCCTCCCTACGGCCCTTCGTCTCCCGTCGCCGGCCATCGGCAATGGCATGGCAAGGCAAATAAACATCGACTTTGACACTGACACAGTATGTCTTCAAGACAGCCCAACCTTATTGGTGATTGTCTATGGTAACGTGTTGATTGCTAGCGTAAAATAATATTTTCATGAAAACCCGTTCAAGTATGGAAGCGATAAGCCGGAGAAGTCACAACATGTAATTAGTAGTAATAAATAAACATAAGGAAAACTGGAAAAGTACGTTGCTTAGCCGTGGGACAACATAGGTTAACAACAAAAGCGTTTAGTTTATATATAATTTTTATTTCTAACTAGCAGCGCAGCGCCCCGCGATTTCACCCGCACAAGTTTTGATCCCGTCTCTGTGGGAGTATCGGGATAAAAACTAGCCTATGTTCTTTCACCGGACTCAAACTATCTCTATACCAAATTTCATCTAAATCGGTTAAGCGGTTTATGAGTGACGAGGTAACAGACAGACAGACAGACACACATTCGCATTTATAATATTAGTATGGATCTAATAAACACAGTCTCCTACACGATTGATCGTTTAAATAATAGCCAAAAATATATTTACTACATGTCGGGTTTCGATATTTAACTACACAAATTATGTAGAGCGTTTTTGTACAGTTTTCTCTTCTAAGCATTACAAAAAAATAGTCATCAAGTAGGTAAGCTACTAATGTATTTACTAAAGAGTGTGCATAAACTATGTTTTCTTTTGGAGATTTGTTCAATCATTCATTATAACTGAATTACATAGGCTTCGGTTTCGCTAACGGTTTCGACCAAAACTAGAAGAGAAGCCAAAACATCGGGTAACGGTTTCGGCTTCGGCTGAAAATCGTATTGCGGTCGGAATCTAGTGAAAACCTTGCGTGTTAAAAACCAAAAAGGATCATGATAGTTAGTATCTTATCTCGTCACTCCACTGTCCGTTAGTCTGTCTGCCTATCAGCAGGCTGTATTATAAGTAGACAGTTTCATAGTGTGTGCCGATATTACAAAAAATAATAAAAATAAAATAAAGTTACATAAAATACAAATTAAAGGGGATACATACCCAGTTTTAGCTGACCTCGCAATGTATAGGCTTTTCGTACATACAATGAGAAGTCAGCATATATACTGGATATTTGTCTCGATTGATATAATGTCGTCGTGCGTAAGATGGGATGGTACGGATGCGATGGTACAGACGCCAGCACATCAAGCTACTAGAATCTGTCAAAATTATTTAATAGATTTTCAACTTTATCGCTAAAGCATAAGGTTCAAAGTTGATCGGGAAAATTTGGCAGTTTCTTAGTAGCTTGATGCGCTGGCGTCTGTACCAATAATTGACATCAGATTTTATAGTTACCTACATCCATTATTCTAATATTCCTAACGTTTTTCTTTTGGATATTTTTTGCAGTCTATGAACACATAGCCGTTTTGTCAGATTTTGTCTTTAGAAAATAAACGTCAGTGGTAGAGGTGCCTGTACCAAGGAACTTATGTCTGTACTAAATACTTTGAAAGAAAAATACTAAGAACTAAGTACTAAGAAAAATACTTAGTCCTAATATCTGTTCCGAGTTTGCATGAAGTATTTACTCAAATTCAGATAGACTCGAGTATGATGGGACTTATTGTATCGTATGGTCCTTTCATCCGTGCCTATATCGTATGGACCTTCCCACCACCTATCGATTGCGAGGCTTATAGTCCTTCTGATAAATATATTGTATTGTATAATTTCATAGCACATGTGTGAGTACTATATAAGTATGTGTAATAATGGTAGCATTATAGTAGGTACCTACATCCTACTATAAGCCTGCCATACTACACATTCATAACCAATATTTTGTAATCATTATTTTGATTTTAAGGGCCTGAAGGATGTAAGGGTCGGGACACATTGATCGACGGCGTTCGAACGGTTTGTCCATACAAACAGAGAGCAAAGTATGGAACGACGTACGCATCCTTTCGCATCGACGGGAACGAACGCGCTCCGGCGGCGATCGACGGCGTTCGACGGTTTGTCCATACAATTTACAATAAATACAAAAAGAGAGCTCAATCGACAAAGTGTGAAAGGCCGTCGATCAATGTATCCCGACCCTAAATCTCCACGGAATTTCCGTGGAGTTCCTTGTCCGTTCTTATCCTTAGGTTAACCTATTTACTACGCTTTGGAATGGGCAACTTGCTTCATCTTTCTGACTGACCGACCCCTAGACAATTCTAAAGTGCCTGAATTGGTTTATTTCGAATAAATGCTTTGAATTTGATTTAAATTTAAATTGTATACACACAATTAGGATTTTGTGAATTAAACAACTTATATAGTAAGTCAAAAATCATTCATTCATATAAAATTAAATTTTACGTGCACCTTTATATTTGCATATGAATTGACTGGAACAGGTGGATACTCGATACTCGACATCCGTCCGCTGTAAACGTACTTCGGTAAATCCTTCAATGGATCGCGTTCCGTATCTGAGAAAATATAATATTCTCAGGATAGTATTTGTAATACTGGGTATTTTATGCACGAAAAATGGTGAACGTTTGAGGGTTGATATTGTAAAGCGTATCAAATTGTATTATTAGTCACTATTGATAAAATTCCCGTTGTTATAAAATACTAAATACTATAGATGCGGCTTAGTCCAGAAAAATATCTAGTGCGCATACCTGTTCTAGTAAATTTATACGTCTCATGTCTATCATGTCTATGTCTACTACTCTAGTCAGCAGTGGCAATGGTCGTGGTCGCGATAGAAGGGGAGTGTTTTTAATTTCTAGTGATTTTCAGGTCAGTATAGTTGTAATATACCACGGTTTGATGAAATCGTGTATTATTTTAACAATACAATATGTGCACAAAGTATACGAATAGTGTAACGATGATTTGGTAACGACGATGGACTGTGTATGTTTTATTTCTGATCGGATTTTTAGAAATAAAGTGTTGAGTACCGAAAAACAATAACTCATTTTGAAGACCTTTAACGAGGTAAGTTTCATATTTTCGGGGATTTTAATTAATTCGTCTTTAATGTGTTCGGCGTAAGCAGTTTTAGTGTTTTAGATATTTACATTTTCTAATTTTACTCTGCGCGTAGATACATCGTATGTGTAACACTTTCTGAACTCTGTTTCGGTTGTCCTGAATACAAATTTAGATGCCTAAATGCGATTATTTCTCTTCACCAGCATAATTGTCAGGGTAAGTGATACCTGTTTGGCTTTATTTATATTGTTATGATGACAGTTTGGTGGCAAATATGTGTGGATTCTCATTACAATACGCACAATAATTAATGAACTGCTCTGATTTCTACTCTTATACTTTTTATAAAACTCAAAGGGTCAGTGGGTCGTCTTAGGGGTGGATTTGACTCCTTAATTAGAGAATACATAGATAACATTGAATAGTTTTCAATTGTATTTATATGTGCTTTACCTACTAATTCATACAGTGTCTGAAGGCTCTCCTGTTTGGTAAATTTATATATTTTTTCCAATATACTTCCATCAATGGAATGCATTCAGGAAATGCACCTTTATCGTGTGAAAACAAACAAGTGTACAACCCAGTTTATGTTAGTTTTATAGCTAGTTAAACACATACATCATTTAAATTACTTACTAACATAACCAAAGAGAAATGAGGAACTTGTAATAACTTACCACTCTATTCATTTCATGCAGAGGTGTTACTTTCAACTATAGTTTCTAAGTGTGTTTATTTTTCTCTGCTGCATGGTTCATAAGCGTAATCAGCCTATAACATTCTCACTGCTGGGACACAGGCCTCCTTTCTTTGACAGGGAGTGGGCTGTAGTCTACCAAGCTGGCCCAGTATGGGTTGGTAGATGTCAATGTCTTCGAATTTTTGGATTAGGACATGTAGGTTTCCGGGTGATGATGAAATCCATACTTTAATTAATATTATAAATGAGAAAGTGTGTCTGTCTGTTACCTCTTCACGCTTAAACTGCTGATCCGATTTAGATGAAATTTGATATAGAAATAGTTTGAGTCCCAGGAAAGGACATAGGATAGTTTTTATCCCAATATTCCTACAGGAAACTTATGCAGGTGAAACTGCGGGATGCTGCTAGTTATTTACATAAAGCTCTTGAATGCACATCCTACAACTTGTCAAGTCAGGGTTGTTACCACTGGGCCACCACTGCTCTCATGCACACATGCACAATGCATGTTTATAATGTTGTAATTAAAACACATGCTTATAACAAGTTTAGAAAGTATTTGGTTTTTGCACATTTAAATCAGTTGAAATGTTGACCGCCAACAAGCCTATTATGATCATTAGAGTCATAACATCCAAGTAAGACATAGACATGTCTTAGTTGCTTTGTACATGGTTGAAAATATACAAGAATTGTCCTTGGCCAGTAACTGTGGGTTGTGGAAGTCAGATAGGCAGTTGCTCCATGTAAAATACTGGTATTCAGCTGCATCAGGTTACACTGGAAGCCGACTCCAACATAGTTGGGAAAAGGTTAGGCAAATCTTAGTCTTGATGGCAGAACACCAAACAAAAAGTTTTTATAATGGGTCAGTATGATGCAACAAAAATATAAGTTTTATTAAATGTTTACATATCATTTGAAAGCTTTCTCTAAGGATTCTAAAATAAAATATTTTGTAAAACATGAATGTTGCCCTTTTCTCCTAGGTTTTTAAAACTGTAATCTTGATTTTAAAACAGAGTTATTAGATATAGAGCCATGTCTTGCATGAAATTTTTACCCATTTGTGACAGTGTGTTTTACAAAAATGATTAAAAAAGAAAAACAATTTAGGTGTCTAGTCAGTGACTGTATGTCATTTAGATATACCTATAGTTTTGGTATTAGCACATGTTTACTAATTACATGCAACACAGTCATTGTGGCAGACTAGCGACTAGCATTATGGTAGCTTGGGTCGGAACCTCGAATTTTTTTAGCTCGACTTGCTCTTGGCCGGTTTTTTTAAATATACAGGGTAAATTCTTCTAAGTGGGCGTGGATGGCCAAATTCGAAACTATGATTAATAGCGAAAAGTACTCAAGGAGTCCTGGGCTCGATTTTGATGAAAACTAAAACTGCATCATTGGATTTTTGAAAAATCAATATTTCTAGCCAGGAATCGAACCTGTTGATTTAAAAAAAAAAAACATACTGTATTATTACACCATTCGATAGTGCCTTAATAAGGATCAAATTCTGGGCAACACATACAACACATATGGTACGATACGATGACATACAGCAAACTTAGGGAAAATGTTGAATTTTAATACACTGCTTCTTATTTTAAAGTATTCATACCTACATTATTTACAGTACGTTGTTCGAAGTGAAGCTCAATATTTTTATTAACACACACCCGCAGCGCAGTCACCTTCACAACATTATGTTCTAAATGCAAATTTTTATTACAATCTTTGGAAAATATTGTAATGGAATCAATAATATTGTAATGCTAAATGCAGTAAAATCCTTGAGACGTCGAATCCAGCTATGCATTGAAAACAATGGTCATCATTTTGAACAATTAATCAGTTAAGGTTTAATAAGTAGGTAACATTAGAAAAATAAAAAAGTATTTAGTTGAAAATGAGCTCTTTTCTTTAGTTTGCCGTATGTCATTACTTCCCAGAATTAGATCCTTATTAGCGACACTATCGAATGGTGTTTTTTTTTTTTCAAAATCAGCAGGTTCGATTCCTGCCCAGAAATATTGAGTTTTCAAAAATCCAATGATACAGTTTTTGTTTTCATCAAAATCGAGCCCGTGACTCCTTTGAGTACTTTTCGCTATTCCTCATAGTTTCGGATCTGGCCATCCACGCCCACTTGAAAAATTCAACCTGTATACTAAGTAATACTGTGTTTTGAGGTTCCAATCCAAAAAGGATACAAGTTTTTATCCTTCTACTTTTCCCCATCTAATGCTGTTTGTGTTATGGCCAATCTTTGAGAAAAGTTAGTTCAAAGAGTTAGTTCCGCCATCTTGGCGTGCCGGGTTTCACATAAGCAATTTCGGGTTTGGAATATAATATCGAGCTCCTCATGCAATGAGTTGGTTTAACTCCTAGAATCCTGTGTTCCATGGCTTGCTGGCAGAATTTCAGCGTGGACTTTTGATGTTGTTTGTGTCAGTGACCATATGCGAGTTATCAGCTAAAATGAAATACAATAAAAATCATAAAATATTTCGAATTAGGTTTTTTGGTGAGAAATAATGGATGTTTCCCGGAAAATTTTCAAATTCCGGAAAAACTGATCGTCCTTTTTCTATGGGTGAATTATTGTTTGGACAGGAATGGTGAATTTTTGTCTGTCGGGTCAGAAAACTAAACGATAATAAAAAGTCGAAACCCGAAGGTGGACTTGTGAGATCGTGCGTCCGACTTGCACTTAGCCGGTTTTCGGATGTGACCACGCGGGCCGTGACGTGTGATGTGATTCACTCACGAGTTAGGGCTTCGCGTTAGTCCGAAACTGGTAGAGCAACCTAGTATTGCAGGTGTGGCGGTATATCGGGGCTGGGGTACTGTCCACATATTGTTCTCAATATCGCAAGGGGCTTGGCAGAGAGCCAAGTTGCTCGTTCACAGTTCGCGCAGTTGCACATAAAATATCATATTTTTGAGATGCTTACTATTGTTCTATATTTAATTGAGTTCATTGGACTAACGTCGCAAAACTAAATAAGTGATAGAAAAGTAAAGAAATAGTATGTATATTGTTGTAGCTGTAGCTCTTGATAACCACTTTCAACTAAATAAGTAAGAATGGCCTCACTTTGTTAACGCAGGTGGATTTTGAAGTCACGGTCCCGCGGTTGTATGTCTTATTTTAATTATTGGGTCAGCCGAAAGCAGAAACAGTGCAACAAATGTCAACAAACCAGAAACTGTTGTAGTGACATGATCATTAAATGAACAATCAAAAATGACACGGTAAAATGACACGGTAAAATGACACGGTAAAATTTGGAATCCACTAAGCAAGCCCATATTATTTTACTGGAATCTAATCACACTATAATACTATAAAGGCTTTGTGAGTGTGTTTGTATGTTTGTTACTTCTTCACGCATAAACGGCTGAACAGATTTGCATGAAATTTGGCACACAGATAGTTTATAACCAGGATTAACACATAGGATCTTTTTATCCCGATATTCCCACGGGATCGAAACTTTTGCGAGTGAAACCGCGGGGCGCTGCTAGTGGCTATATAAATGCCGAAATGAATCACAGGAACAGATTGATTTATTTGTCTGAATAGAAAGACAGCCTAATTTAACCCAACTGTAAAGAAGGGTTATGATATTGATCAAATAATAACAACGAGAGTACTGCTTAAAAAACGGTCTTGGCTAATTCAGTCAGTTGGCTTGCATTTGCCAGATCTCTGATCTATTTCTAATTCAATCGATAACATTCTTAACTATCTATGCCTACGACTGCGCCCGCGTGGGAAAAAATCTACTAAAATATCTCAGCTAGAACATAACCTACGAATTAATAAAAATAATCACCTATACCGCTATAGGTGATTATTTTTGATGTTGAATGAAACCAGTTGGCTGCGACATATATCCGCATATATGTCGCAGCCAACTGGTTTCATTAGCCGTTTAGTTAACCGCCTAGCCTTTTAACTAAACGGCGGCCATTCAACTAACAGCCTGAATGATATTCAATTATAGTTTAGGATGGAAGTCTGTAACCAATCACGCGTGAGCCGAATTGGTTGCAATAACTAAGCCAAAGCACCCCGACCAAATGGGTTAGGTTAGGTTAGAACTGTGATCAACCGCTGTGCGAACCGAGAAAGCGAAGCGAGGCGAGCACTACTTCCAAAGGCCAGGCGGTTAACTAAATGGCTAATTTAACCAGTGGGCTGCGACAGATATATCGTTCTCGAGTAGTAAGCGCAATTAAGAAACAGACAGCGAGATTTTTCGTTTTATAATGATAATAACTATGTTTACCTAAATATATATTTCTTCCGTGTTAGTAAACGGAAGGAATAGGAGGTTTATACAAACTATAATATTCTCCCCTTTTCACCCACACAGGGTTTTCTTTAGCCTGTTTTATGTCCAACTACTGGGCAAAAGCCTCCCCTTTTTTCTTTCAAACCTGGGATGTCTTGTGCGATATCTGGCCATGTTGGCCTTGCAAATGATATTAGATCATCACACCACCTTCGCCTTGGTCTACCTCGACGGCGAGGTCCTGCCTCAGGTGTCCAGTGAGTGACGATCTTTGCCCATCTCTCCGGGTGCATTCGTGAGACGTGTCCGGTCCACTCCCACTTCAGCCTGGCTGATTTTTCTCCAAAATCCGCTACCTGAGTGTTGATTTTTGAAAAGTCGTATAGATAATATGTAAGGAGTAACGATCAGTTGGCGTGGTAGACTTTCCACGTCATTATCATAGCATCTTTAAATCAGTGTTTTTTCGTACACTTCTGGGATTGCGAACTTCACTGGTGTACTCCAGTCAGCGCGATGTGGGATTCATTTAAATAAAGAAACTATAGTTTTGGACTATCTTTAGATAGTATGATGATGATGAGCGGTGAATGCTTATGCGAATCCCGCACCCCCGGCCATAGGTAGAGGTGGAACACCGCGGTGGTTTTAGCCGGTAAGAGTCCGGCATGCCCCTCTGTCCCCCCCACGACGGAGGAAGTCCATGAGGATTTCCACCGCGCAACAAAAAAAAAAAAAAGGCATGATGATGATGCGCTTGTAACAAATGTATAACCTACACTGCATTCCTTCAAATATGGGGCATTATAAGTTCTACGTATTGCAACCCCTCGAAAATAGTGATAGGTCCTCGAGTTTACAGCACCACTTGCTACCATTATGATGCCTAACGTCGCACCGCACTGATTATTTCGGATTATTTACAACTTGAGAAGGTCGTATAGAGTTTCGTTCACTCGTTACATTCTCGTCTTACATAAAAAGATCGTCTATGAAACTTATTATGTCTCCTTGCTGCTCTTAACTTTGGCACAATACAAATACTTGCCGCCATTATTGTAGTACAATTCTGATGGTACTTACTTCCGTTAAATCTATCAAAAAGCTGCTTCAGAGTTCGATAATCCCGACCATGACTCAATGGGCAGCCTTGACGCCCAATGTCTGCTCAACGTCAAACATATTATTGGTGTTTGAACTACGGACTACTGTTAGCTATAGGCTCGGCTCAAGGGCATATACATTCCAGCCCGAAAAGGTCACTATACAATTTCTATAAAATTAACAATAAACTGTAAGTGACTTGGTACTGCACTACTGGTTGGGGTATTTAAATACCTATTATAAAATGCTTCATCACCCTCCTACGCTTATTCTACAGGCTCGATTTAAATCTCGGTTCGCGGTTCTTGCTTCCTTCATAATTACAGCTTTGTTGGCAGTATTCCTTTTTGTGCTTCGACCCTAGTTCTATGTTTAACTACCTACGAGTTCATATGCTGTTGAGTAGATCTAGATGTCCAGTATTCCCCAGGCTCCGCGGAAAGTTTAAGGACGCTAAGGAACACAAGGACATGGCATCTCGTGTAAATAAAGCTGAAGATTTTGTTTGAACTTTTTAATCTCTGGAACTACCAGACGGATTTTTTTTTGCATTTGTTAGTCCAGTTCTTCAGGAAGGTTGGGCGAAGAAAAAAGTCAGAAACAACGCAAAACGAAAACGAAGTAAAAGCGCGGGCGGGTGATGCATTGCTATAGAATATATTTAATATTAAAGCACAATTTCACGCGGACGAGGTTAAATTATAAAAAGTGCGTACAAGACGCATCTCACATCAGTTAGGGTGCACTGGAGATTACACACTTCCTCGTTATTGAACCGACAAGTACTTGAGCGTCAAGTTAACAAGAAAATTGGCGACACATTTGAGTGTTCGCGCTTTATTAAATTATCATGTGTAATCGTGTCGTCCTCAGATCATGTCGGGAGATACTTAGGTCAGCGCTAGTCTTTGTAATGCAGGGAACAGACTTTCACAAACATCATCATATTCCTGACCTTGTCCCATGTTACTTGGACTCGACGCACGCAACACGTTTTCTTCTTCCATTCTCCCATCAACCGTCACGCTATGAGAATGTTTCACAAACGCATCGATATAATTTAGGTGGCCATATTCACGGTGCGATATCTACATTTGGCAGCAGGAGCAGTGGTGGCTCAGTGATATCAGCCCCGATTTACGAGTTGAAGGTCGTGGGTTCGAACCCAGGCAGGCGCTTTATTGTGTAAATAATTTCATACCTAATCTCAAAACTGTAAAGGAATGAGGAAACCGGCATGTCCTAGAACCAAAAATTCGAAGACATGACCAACCCGCACTGGGTGGTAGATTACAGCCCACTCCTTGTCGAAGAGACGAGGCGTGTGTCCCAGCAGTGGGAACATTATAGGCTAATTATGCAGCACATTCGCATTCGGAAGTTATTGCTCTCGCTTCATGGCAGGCCCAGTTCCCATGACACGCTGTCACGCGTTTCCGAATCGTGCGCCTAGAGAATAGAGATCGTTCTGTTAAAGATGATTGTTGACGTGCTTCAGGTTTTCGTCATGGAATGGGACCCGGGTCTTACGCATTCACGGAACTTGAAAACCATAGTTCATTAAGCCAGTTTATTACACACACACAACCACAGGGCTTATTATCCGCATATGGCAGTAGCCGCCCGCGCTTGCGTCCTTCCTCATAATAGCGCGATGATAATATGAACGCATTCATTGTTTGTTTATACGGACCCGTGTGAATATTATCTTTATCTTATGTTCACTCATTTATTTGTTTGTAAAAAAACATGTAACCTACAACATTACATACCTAAATCTAATTCTAAGTTATTTGCGCTTAATAAACCCTTGTATTTTTAACCGACTTCAAAAAAAGGCGGAGGTTCAAAAAAAGGATATGTTTGTTTCCTCAGAACTCAGTTATTTATAAAGTCGGTGGGAAACAACGAAAATTCGAACCCAACACCGATTTCTGAAATTAAAGAAATTTTTTACTTTGTAGGTCAGCCGGTTGTTTTTTTTTTAAGTTTTTTTGTATTTTCGTTGTTGATCATTACACAAAGTACCTAATGATCATAATTATTAATAATATATCGCAGTCGTTTTTTGTGTCCGAAAATAATTACGATTTTTATACTTGATTCCTCAATCGATGAACTCTCGGCCCATCTTAGTCTCGCGGTCCACCATCCTTAAAATAATTTGTTAGTTTTTACAATTTGGATTGTTATCGATCATGCAATACCGTAACAGTAAAGTCTACCAGCAGAAAGACCTATTTGGCCCTTTATGTAAAATACCTAAATACCATATAAAGTACCGTACGGTAACCTAAGGTACGTATGGATAAGGAATACTAATTAATTCCTTCCCTGCCAAAGAAACTTATTAAAAACCTATTGTAATTCCATACGGATCGTGGCATGCCTTACTTTCTTTGTCCTTGAGTTTTCGACCTCTTAAGAATTTTCTTAGTGGTACCCGGATGAGCATCAAGAGCGTCGCTACTCGTTGGCAAATTACCTTTATAGAATGTCTCAATATCTTAATTTATAACTATACTAGCTTTTACCCTAGAGTCTAGACTTCTATGTTCCCCTGACCAGCGCCATCTTATCGCATCGCCTATTCGCGCTACTACTTCGTTTTCGCTTAGCGGTGATTCTGACTTTTTAGCCAGGCTCCTAAGGGTAGCGTGATGTTAAATAGCCTGTAGCCTTCCTCAAGAATTGTGTTACCAAATGCAAAAAGAGTTTTTCAAATGCGACTGGTAGTTCCAGAGATAGCGCGTTCAAACAAACACACTCTTCAGCATTATTATTAGTATAGATAAATTTATCTATATACAGGGTGTTCGGCAGAACGTTGAACACACGAAAATGGCAGATAGGTGGGGTCGTCTGCTACCTACCCAGCACAAAAAAAAAAAAAAATATTTTTTTTTTTTTTTTTTATTTTTTTTTTTTTAATTCGACAAATTACATACCGTTCGAAAGGCCATACACCAAGGATGTTTCGATGAAATCCTAAGTCTTCAATCACTTTTAGTTTTTTTTTAATGCAATGCAAAGTAAAGCTCAAAATCACGTTTTAACCCTTTTTGTAATGTTTGATGGCTTATAACTTTTTGTCTAGTTCACCAAACAACAATTTTAGATGAATCTACCAATAGTCGAGACAAAAACAAAAACAAAGTGTTGCCAGTTTCGTCTATCCTACATAAAGTTATACGCCTTTAAAACTCATGAATTTCGTTAATAAAAAAAAATTAAAAAAAAACTATGGGGCCTGAGTAATTTTTTTTGGGCTGGGTAGGTAGCAGACGACCCCATCTATCTGCCATATTCGTGTGTTCAACGTTCTGCCGAACACCCTGTATATAAAAGGAGAACTGACTGACTGACATATCAACGCACAGCCCAAACCGCTGGGTCTAGAGATTCCAAATTTGGCACGTACGTTCCTTATGAGGTCTAGGGGTGCACTAAGAAAGGATTTTTCAAAATTCATCTCCTAAGGGGGTGAATGGGGGGGGGGTGAAATTTCACGCGGACGAAGTCGCGGGAAGAAGCTAGTACTTAATAAGTAGGTACAACCAGTGAATTCTTATTTGAGAAAATAACATCATGCTACGCCACAGTAATGACGTGGCCTGCTCATCAAGTCATCGCCCGAGTGGAAAGTAACCTATTTCGCTTGATTAAAGGTTATAACTCGCGGTGGCAACATGCACTGTGCCACAATTTGATCGCAGTGGCTCATTTGGCTCGCTCGGTGACCCCAATAGCGCAGCGGCCAGCTTGTCTGCGCTCTGGGGGGTTTGATTCCCTAGTTAAAGAATTTAACTCTAGAGATTGGAGTGTATAAGACCACGTGTGTCCAGACAGATCGCGTCTTTGCATGATTCACGATATGTTTGGCAACATAGTAAACGAGTATCTTCTCCATAGGTACCTATTACGCTTTGGAATAGGCAACTAGCTTTAAATTTCTGACTGACCGCGACCCCTTGACAATTTAAAGGTGCCTGTAATTGGATTATTTGAAATAAATGCTTTGAGTTTTAGTAAAAAAGTCGTGAGACAAGATGTCTAACGTAGTGGCGACGTCGAGTTGCAGCTCGTGTTACTGGGTGACAAAATATCCCGCGATATCTGTAATCTGCATTGCCAGTGCACATTGCGGGGACACGTCCCGAAGCAAAGTGTGGAGATATACGACGATCATCTGAAACGTCGTGCAATCTTCATTACAGTCAATTTAAATGAGTCACTGGTCAGTTGCCCTAATGAATACGAGTACTGAGAACTGCCACTAGTACAAGCAGACTGTACAAAAGCCTCTTATTTTCTTTTGTGATCGACTCAATATTAACTCATTAATTTTACGAGTAGTTCGTAGTAGAACAAAGTTACTGGCATATTTGCTCATTCGGAGAAATGCAAGAGATAAAAAGGGTGACAAAAGAGTATTAAGACTAGCATGTCGATACTTCGACACACATATTGTATTCCTTTGCAAAAACATTACGTTCATCATTCATTCTGGTATAACATTACCTTTGTTCCCATCTTGGTTTCCCGAAAGTAAGAGTCGCAGTATCATAGTCAAACTCAAACTCAAAGCATTTATTTCAATTAAACCATTTACAGGCACTTTTGAATTGTCAAGAAGTCGGTCAGTCAGAAAATATGAAGCTAGTTGCCCATTCCAAAGCGTAGGTACCTATGGAGAAGAACGGGCAAGAAACTCCATGGATATCCATATATATCCATAGTCTCTTCAAACAATGGGGGAACGCTCATATATCCAATCTTGACTCTTAACGCTTAGCAGCTGTGCAGCGGGTGTGCGATCCTGAAAGAAAAACGTAATATTCCGGCATCGATATAAATATTAGCCTGTCGATTACTGTCGAATCGCTTAATAGGAAGTTTCGCAACACCGTATAATTAATAATTATGTACGTTCCCAGCTCATTGCACGAGAGTGTCGTTGCATAATGTGAAAGAAAATATAGGGAAGCACGGAACGGACGGGCGAGGGGCGTGAGCGGTTTTCGAAATGTAGGTACAGTCAACAAAAGAGATAAGTATGCAGGATCGTCTGATATTGTTGAAGTTTAGTAAGAAACCGATGGACGTTCTCGAATAAAATTTAATTTTATTAATAGCAAACAAACAGCTCATTTATCAAATTAAATTTCAGTCGACAACATCCATCGGTTTCTTACTAAACTTCAACAACATCCGACGATCCTGCATACTTATCTCTTTTGTTGACTGTACGTTCAACGGTTATGACATTTTAAAACGACATTCACAAGGCCTAACCAACAGACTCCTATCATATGACAAGTGTATGTGACCTGATTAAGTTGGTACTTAATGAAGTCGGTTAGAAGTAAAACAGAATTAAGATCATTTTACTTTATTATGTGTGAAGGTGAGTGTTAACTAACACCACTATGTCATCTCGTGTCATAATTAATTACTGTAACTGAGGAGATGATTCATCTAAACGAGCGTAGATTAAAGAAACCCGTTGCTTCGAGGCAAGGCAACCCGTACTTCTATAAAAATAAGACTTCGGCTATGTCAATCTGTACATTCAGGATTTGAAACTCGCAAATTGCTGGATGAAGTTTGATACAGTTTTAGACGCACTTTAAACGCGGAGGGAATCATGCATTAACAATAACATCGGTTGGGTCTGTTTTGGAGTAGACGGAAACAGTATTTTTGGATTTGGGCCAATTTTTTTTTTGTTTTTGTCCATTAAATTCGATTGAAATGATTTAAGTTCTTGTTAGACGTTTGATGGTTTCTATGCCTCTACTGGTACATAATAAGATAGATTAGTAGGTAATAAAGTAACACGTTAATAAACAATGTGCGCACATCAACTTTTGATCAAACATCAAATTATTTAAAAAACGTGTCCTATTTAAACACTTACCACCAGAAATCTACGAATATTACTACAAAAAGGAAAAAAGAAATGGTCACAAAAAATAAATCGTAACCTAAATCTTATCCAACCTAACAAAAAGTCGCATTTCTCCTTTATTTTTACTCTTTACATAAGTGTGAAAATATAGGTTAAAGAAGTTAAGATAAAGAGGTTGAGACCAATAACATAATATAATACATAGTAAGAACATCAAAATAAAGCTATTAAGTACTAGATTTTTAGTAATACATAAATATTAAAGATATTAGTGCCCTTTCCTCAAGACGAAGATAAAAATGTGGGCGCGACGACAACGACGCGAAAATGCGTGAATCATTTGTACACTCATGTTCGTATTTGTGCGCTACCGTCCGTCCGCTGTACTTCTATTTTTAAGATAATGAAACACGGATATTATAATAAAACCAGCTGACCCCGAAAACGTTGATTTGCAAAAAAAAAAAAATAGCCTTCGACCCATCCCAGACCTACCAAATATACACAAAAAATTTCATATAAATCGGTCAAGCCCTTTCGGAGGTGTTCGATAACAAACACAGTGACCCGTGATTTTTATTATATTAGAAGATATAATACCCGAAGCAATAACTTATTGTACAGACGCCAGCACATCAAGCTACCCCAAACTGTCAAATTTTCCCAATCAATCTTGAACCTTATAATGTAGCGATAAAGTTTAAAATCTATTAAAGAAATTTGACAGATTGTAGTAGCTTGATGTGCTGGCGTCTGTACCTTACATTTCTACAATGTCTTCTAAAACCCCAGCTGGAAAGCTGGGGTGGCCATATCAATAAAACCCAAAAATATTAAGAACTATTTGTTTCCGACTCTTATAAATTGGAGAAATGAGTTCATTGCTCGTCAGTGTTCGAAATTGTATTCATTAATATTTAAAGTTTAACGTGTTACTCTCCAAAGAATATAAAAATAGACTAGTTTGGTGACCCCACGCGACTGTATCTGCGTGGAAGTATTAAAATACCGTGACAATCTGTACAAAGAACTGTTCCATGTGAGATTACGTATCAATCGGATAAAATATTTTTGTATCAATGCTCGATATTACCACAGAACAGATAAATTTAACTGTTCTGTGATATAAATTGTTGTAATCCCTTGAGCCAAATCACGTTGGGCGTAATGGCGTTTACGGGAAAATGTAAAGGTTTTCTTTTTTAGGGTTCCGTACCCAAATGGTAAAAACGGAACCCTATTACTAAGACTCCGCTGTCTGTCCGTCCGTTTGTTTGTCACCAGGCTGTATCTCAAGAACCGAGATAGCTAGACAGTTGAAATTTTAACAAATTATGTATTTCTGTTGCCGCTATAACAACAAATACTAAAAACAAGATAAAATAAGTATTTAAGGGCCTCCCATGTAACAAATGCGATTTTTTTGCCCTTTTTTGCTCGATATCAATAATGGCAACAGGTAGGCACTTGAAATATTCACAAAATACTCAGTTGTATTTTTACTTTAATAATAAATAATTAAATTAAAATAAAATAAATATTTAAAGGGGCTCCCATACAACAAACGTGATTTTTTTATATTGTAGTGTTAAATATTGTACGGCGGAACCCTTCGTGTGCGAGTCCGACTCGCACTTGGCCGGTTTTTTTTAGTACATTGCACTCTTAAAAGCATGGATTCCTAAAGCGCGAGCCATCTTTGGAAGCGAAATAAAAAGATTTTCTGTAATAATATTTTTGTTCCCTTCCCTCGTGTTATAATGTAAAATATTAAATAAACGACTATAGTCCGACTTTACATACAAGTCGGACTATAGTCGTTTATTTAATATATTAGCTGCAGTAAAATGATACTTCTTACCTTCGATCAAAAATAGCACTATTGATCGAAGCTTCTTAGTGTCATTTCGTTAAAAAAATGTTGCTACTCTATCTCTACTCATGATGTGATTAAAACGTAATGAAACATCGTTTTAATTTAGATATTCGAAATTGACCAATTTTGATTTAACCGTAAACAATCAAATATTCTTTGTATTGATCGGATAAAAATATATGTTGTAGATTCAAATCAGCGTAAATACATAGAATAGAATAGAATTTTTCTTTATTAGAGTAACCAAGACTCAAAACAAGACTGTTAGTAAAACTTACGACTATGTTAGTAAGTACAGACACTAAACGAAAAGACAAGAAATAAAACGGTTGGTCACTGTGACATCTTATGAGCGACGGCACAACAGTGACACACGTAAACGCAGTCCAGGCGACTCGCAACCACATAGTCTACTCGTACTAAAGATAGTTTTGTTTAAAGGACAATGCCGTCAAATATAGGGCGCCCTGTACCAAACGGAAAAGTCCGCTGTCACAACCAAACCTAGTGCATTTGGAGGAGAATTTAATGCCCTTTCTATATTGCTAACTATTTTTTACATGGATTCCCGCAATTCGTATTTATTTGCCATTTACCTACTTAATATTTTAAGGTTATGTTCGAGAAAATGACGAATGAACGATGACGATGAAAAATGGAGGCATCATAAGTCATTTAAGTAATTTATTTCATAACAATATAGATACATTGTGTTGAAATTTAAAAAATCGTCATCGCTAAGGATTATCACACAAAGACCACGTTATGGAAAAGCACCTGAACGTTTTCGTGAATAAGGATTTTAATTAAGTATATTTAAATAGTACAGGTGGCCTACCATGATCTAATTAAAAACGTTTCAAAAACAAGATATTTCAGTTTAGGTTCCTAAACTGCATCGCTTGAGCTGCTCTATGGACGTCATGGTACCAAACAAGTATGAATGAAACCAAAACTTGCGACTCAGTCTGGGACAATCGCTGTCAGCAGAATGAGACGGTCTAAACTGAATCGTTAAACTGACGTCATGGTACGAATTAGAAGAACAGTTCAGTTTAGGTCCTAAAATGGATCGCGTTAAGAGCTTGTGGTAGGCCTCCTGATGAAACCAATATTGAAAAGAACGTCATCCGTGACGGCAGAACAAAAATGCAATACGTCACAATAAAAAATATTTCTTTTATTTTTGAATCGGTCCTCTTTTCTATAAATGCCTAAAATGTATTCCAAAATAATAGTTTCAATTAATACGACGCAACGCGTGACCTAAAGATTTTTTGACACAGATAAAAATATACCTAATAATTATTATAGTAAATCGGTGTCGGTACTTCGGTAGGTAGGTAGTGTAGGTACCTACTTACAAATTATCTTCTTCATTTAAATGTTTGTTGACAGGTAGGTACAGACGCCAGCACATCAACCTACTACAATCTGTCAGATTTCTGTAATAGATTTTCAACTTTATCGCTAAAGCATAAGGTTCAATGTTGATTGGGAAAATTTGACAGTTAGGTGTAGGTTGATGTGCTGGCGTCTGTACATATATTTTTTACGTAGTAGCAACATTCGGAAATGAAGTGTAATGGCATTGACATGAGAAAATACGTACAAAAGTAAATAAAAATACGGTATGTCTTTATTTCCATGGAAGGTGGGTAGGCCTTTAGTGTGGGACGCAACGTGTGTCGATACTCTTGCGCCATCCCATCTTCCTGGCTCGGCATGCTGTGCTGGCGCTGCTGCTGCGACTGCTGAAAACCTCAAGCGGCGAAAATATAATAACATTATCGGAAATTATATTTTCGAGCCGTTTGGGGTTGAAACCCTCGGGCCGTGGGGTCCGAGTGCTCATGGTTTTTTTAAAGAAATTTCAAAACGGCTGGTTGACACTTCCCGTGACCCAAGGGCTGGCTTTTACCTTGGCCAAAGGCTAAGCATTGCCATACAACGTGGCAATGCCGCCAGTCTCTTGGGAACATTACCAGTCGACAGCGATGCGGATGAATTTTTTGACGCTATATTTTAGTTTCTGTATAGTTTTAGTTAAGTTAGGATTTAATTTAGTTATTTTTAGTATTAGATATACATAGATATTATATTTGTATAGCTTTTATTTTTGTGTCCGAAATCCGGGAATCTTTTTCATAACAAACTAATTTAAAAAATAGGAGTAATTTTAAGAACTACATTTGGTTGTGCCTCGCTCCTTCGCAAGTTGGTACGGTCCCGAGGCATTCTCCTTTTTACTTTAAAACTCCTACTATATCGATCTAAGAAAACAATCCATACTAATATTATAAATGCGAAAGAGTATCTGTCTGTCTGATACCTCTTCACGCTTAAACCGCTGAACCGATTTAGATGAAAGTTTTTATCCCGATATTTCCACGGAATCGAGACTTATGCGGATGAAACCGCGGGGCGCAGCTAGTTTTTTAAAATAAATTAAGGTTTTCATTAGGAATAACATTTATTATACAGGATTATTTGCAAAACACCAAAAACCTCAAAAAATATTTAAAAAGATATGTTTCTGATTAGAATTAATATTTTTTATAAATACAATCCGATCACTGATGTGATGACAAAACAGTAATTAATTAGGCATTGCTCAATGTTTTTTTTGTAAATTCATATTATCCTGAATTTCAAAATATCGTCCTCTAATAATATTATCCTCTTTTATATAAAATCATGATTTAACATGGATCGATTTTGAACTGAATGTTACTTGAATGAATCGATTATTTTGTCACGTCACTATTTAAATTTCGTTAAAAGTGGTAATACATAAGCTGTCAGTTTACTGCAGCTAATTAAAAGTCAGACTATAGGCGTTAACATGCGCGCCCGCACGATCTCTCGGTCTTTATGTTTCCGCCCTAATCCAATCACTCGCTGAAAAGTAAAACGTGTGAATAATAACCTGAAGAACACAAACCTTTACCGTGCGCAGTCGGGTAAAAAGTAGCCGTTAACACTTTTTCCTGGTAATCCAGATGTCATAACAATGGTTAGCTTGTCTTTCATCAGCGGTTTTTGTGATTATGGCCACATAACAATTGATATGGCCAAGAAAATCGACCGACATCTTTTTTTTTTACAATTTTAAAGCCCCTATTATATTTTTATCTGTTCTAAAAGGCTTTGCATAAGCATAATCAGCCTATAATATTCTACTGCTGGGGACATATTCCTCCTCTCTGTTAGAGGAAGTGAGCCGTTATCCACCTCGCGGGCCCAGTGCGGGTAGGTAGATGTCACATGTGTTCGAATTTTTGTTCTAGGACATGCCGGTTTCCTCGTGATGCATTTCTTCACCGTTGATTGAGAGCAGAGATCAGAGAGAGAGAAAGAAGCTGCAATTTTACTCTTAGTTTCAACCTTGTCTTAAAAACAATGTTGCGGAGGAAGATACCCATCGTAATAAGTATCCAGCTCGTTGATCACAATATGTTATCTTAAATCATCATCTGCCTCGCCTTTTCCTAACTACATAATATGTCGGGGTCGGCTTCACGTATAATCGGATACTGCTGAATACCAGCATTGGAGGACATGGACATGAAGTGGCTGCCTATCTGACCTCCACAACCCAGTTACTGTGTAATACGATACCCCTTAGTAATACTGGTTGCAAGACTTGGGCTCCTGACTACCCGTAATGACTGTCATAGTTCTACAAATGACAGCCGAGACTAATGTACGAGGCACGGGACGGTCTCGATATGTATTGGATGGTCACCCATCCACGGACCGACCTCGGTTAGGGTAGCTTAACCTACTATCGACCCGTGCGGCTGATATTATTTAGCCACGGTTAACTTAAATAAAGAAGTTGTAGCATATTCGCGGAAATTTTGAAATTTCTCTTTCTTTATAATTATGGTAAACGCCGACTTAGTGAATGGACTCATTTTCATAGAGATCTTGAATTATTATAGATATCGGAAAAAACAGAAAAAATAATCGGAAAATATTTTAGCTACGGATCTTAAAAAAGATGGTAATTCAAACAGGAAAGCTTAGCATTAGATTCATAATTTTATACGATTGGCCTGTAAATATGTACTTGTAATCCGCGCCCAACACGCCACATTTGAATTTAAATGTGTGAAATTCATCACGATGTACTAATCAATTGGCGATGTTAGATGTTATGTCGAGATACCAGCATGATATGTTTCTTTGAATTAACGTTTTTAATTCTTGCTGAACAAGTGATCCACCTGACACTATCTTGTCTTACGCCTTTTAATTAATAAATCTATTGCTTCTGGCACAAAATTTTTTAAATGTCCCACGAGCATTCCATGTAATGAACTTCCTTTCCTACATTATTATAATCTTAGTTTGCGTTTTATCTGGTGTATTGCAGAGGTGGACACCCAGACTACCAATCGTATTTGGATGCCATGGTATAACTTGTGAATCTATGCTCAAGACTGAGAAGGATAATTTCCTCTTGCATTAGGGATAAATATATCTGAGACGCTCGCGTAATTCCGCTCCATGGTGGCAAGTTCAAGTGTATGTCCCGAGAGTTGGTGGTTTTGCCCAAACCACATTGGTTTGGGCAAAAAAACCTGCGGCCAGGAACATCCCTGATCAGTTGAATAAATAACGCGCGGGAAATTGCGCCGCGTGTTTCTGCATAGATTTGCCTCTAGCCTTTGAGAACCTCAACCATCCGAGAATCGAGCTCTCATTATTGGTAGCTAACTATTTACGGCCCAAGAAGTGCTATAATATTACTTCAACATATGTGAGCCCCCCCTACTTCACTTTCCACCTGAAATGAGTCTTACTTCCATAAATAATTGGGTTGCAGCGATAATATGAAGATGCTGACTCACACTCTCATCCGGTGCACATAAAATGCAACGCTTACGTTTAGAACTCATATATTATGAGTAGTTTTATTGTTGTGACTTTAGACTATAATTATAATATACTTAGTTCTTCTGCCTGCCCTGGGTCCAAGTTGCTTGAGGTCGGTGCAATTTTTGACGCTGTCAGTGCCTCAGTGGCCATCTTTTCCATCTTTCCTTTGGCCTATCTCATCCATGACCTAATGAGTGCAGAATGATTTAAGGTGCCTCTTTCTCCTTTATTCATTAGGAAAGATTTCTTATGAAAGTGGTACATTGGAGGTTTTTTGCAATGCGCCCCAATAATTAACCAAGATTAAAACAAGAATAACTAGCAGGGGATCCAGGGGAGTGGGGGGTGGTTCAGGGGATCAGACTGGAATAACTCACCTAAAGGGTTTAAAGGGGGCTTAGCATTTGTATGAAAGTTCGTCATTATGATTATGGGAAATTGAATCGGTCACACACAGCTTGTGCATCAATAATTTATTTATATTACACAGGATATTGAGTGATTATTTTTATGATAATTGTCATTATTTACGCACCTAGCTAAGGAATTGTTTGTACCTACATTAATGCTGGCAGGTGGTTAGTTCAAGTTGATCATAAAGATCGTCATGAAAATAAGTATAATTAATGGCGCAATTATTTTTATCACAAAGGAGCTCGTTAGTCATGACACATAATGTGAAGTCAATCACCACGATCGAGAATAATGGTGCTATTGACGTTGCAGTTATTTTTATCAGCTTGATCTAATAATATGACTTAGTGCTGACTTCATAAATGTGACGATGCATAAGGGATATCGCCCACTCGAAGTGTCCGCAATCAGTATCAGCTCGCGCCGAGACGCCGCGTCTCTGCGGTGACCGATTGTGAGTAGGCGGCCACCAATACTGTGACGTCATGTCATTTAAATTTGATTATTTTGATACTAAGATTAGACAAGATGCAACAACAGTAATAACACTTAAAGAAACCTTATATTGTTTGGTTAACTCAGGGCTTTCCATTCATTGAATTGTATGAGGTTGCAAAATGCAGGGGTGGGGTGAAAAATGCTTGGTGATAGTTGCCATCCCTTAAGCCCTTTCACAATCACGGTAACCGCGTGTGTTGGCAGCACGGCGAGTCATCACACAATCGTGGGTAACAAAGCACTTACGTCTAGTAGTGACTGATTGCTCTATCATCAACATTGTCAGACGATATAAATTGACGATACGAGCGCTTACTGTAGTGTATGATGCGAATGCGTTCTCGACTCTGCGCCTGCGGTGATTGCCATCCGTTTCACTCAGTTGATTTTACGACGTGCTCGGGATGATAAGAAGCTGATATATTTTCTTGTTTTTTAATAGAATTACAAGCGTTCGTCTTGACTATCACTAGATTTTTTATGGTAAACATAAAGTTTGATATGTGTTTGTTTAGCTATTTATCACAATATTAGTAATAAACGGGAACACCTACTGTCTAGAGTTAGACTATAGTTTCTGTTTGCTACTAAAGTATGTTATTAGCAAGGGGGCGTCCATTAATTACGTGAGGTGATTTTGACGGTATTTGGACCGCCTCTCCCCAATTAGTGAGATATCGTGAGATTTGGCTCGAACCCCTTCCCCAACTCTAATCTCACGTGAGATTGTTCAAAATGCGTATTTTAAGTGTAAATACTAATCTATGCTTCATTGCGTTGGATTTTTTAGCAGCTCTTTTTAGTAGCTCTTCGATTGTTTAAAACAATCGAAGAGCTACTGTGCTATACTTTGTGGCGTTCGCATAACCGCGATCATTAGAAATGTATGACCGCAATAAATATTATTGTGTAGAATTTAGGCATATTTTAATAGAGAAACACGTTTTGCTCATTCCAACCCAGTTTTCTCGCAATTTTACACTGTTTCTTGCGGAAGAAAAATTACGTGATAATTGCTAGGACCCCCCTCTCCCCCACGTGAGATTGGGTGAGAATCGGTTTGACCACCTCCCCCCTCTAAAAGCCTCACGTAGTTAATGGACGCCCCCCTTACTACTCTACAGGGTGGCAGGGACATCAACGCGCAACCGGCTACCATGAATTCAGCACTTGATTCTAGACAAAGTCGACAAAGTCGAAATTTTTCGTCGGTTATCTAAATGAAAGTCAGGTGTTTCATAGAAAAGTGCAATACCTAACGCGGTCAAAATAAACCGCTATCAACGCAGGGGGAATTCTGTAGACTAATTAGCTACTAACTCTATAGGACGTCCATACGTGACGAAAACGAACGAATTTTTTAACAGCATATTAGTCTAAAATTAAAGTACCTACAAATCTTATGTAACGACGAAACTTTCGCCATTTCCTTCCACAATACTTTCTTAAAATTTACACGCCGTAATAATATGTGTACATGTTAATTGGACTCAAAAAACTGTAATTAGAAGTTTTTGAATGCAAATAGCATATTGCACCTTAGTAGAGCACTCCAAACTAAAATGGTACTAATTCCGTCCAAGTGAGAGTACAATTTAGAATGTAAGTTGTTCTACTAATAAGCCCAGTGTAACGGTCGGCGCACATTATACGGTTAATTACTGCGTTTTGCATAATCATATTAATATAACGATTCAATTTCTCTAACATCGCAATACCTACTTTTTTTTCCACCTGTATTTGGATGGGAAATACATATTTTATTTTTATAAGAAATAATCAAAACGCGATCTTTTTTCTGCAAGGACAGGAGCTTAGCGTGGTGAACAAAAATACGCGTCTACATTATACATATTATGTAAACAAGTTCATGATTTGCAAGTAAGAAGCCGGTTATAGATGAAAGATGCATGTGGTAGTCACGTGTAAGACTTAGTTCACAATTGTTCTCACAATTAACTTAAGACATCATCATGACTAATATGCATAGATAAGCGCTAAGTTCAACAAGAAACCTTATTTTACTGTCATGTGAATTGCGACGCACATAATTTGGTTTCTACAAAGTATTTATCTCGGAATTCTGAAGCTTCTTGATAGACCTTCATATCTTAAAAAGGTCTTCCGGTGTCGGCGGAAAGGACATATATTTTAACCCCAATTCTTAGATGATGTACCGGAAAAATTAAAAATTATTTACGTTTTGTGATGCGTTAAAATAGTGAACAAGGAGAATTCAAAAGTACACTTGCGAAGGAGTTTGTTGCACGGACTTGCAGATAATCTCGAGTGTGTGCATCATCTTACAGTGTGCTGACCCATATTATATGTAGGAGCAGAGGGCTCGATAGGTGTATTGTTTCAATTACTGTGTCCGGACTGAGGTCGCGGTCGTTGACATAGACGTTATCGTCTCAGCGTGCCTTTACACTGACTTTTGATCAGAAGAACGATGCGTTTGGTCCAGGGTGTCAGCTTCCTAGGCAGGTATAGTCTGTGGTTTCGGTCAAAGTTATGGGCGTTGCCTAATCCGTATCACAATAAAAAACCGGGCGACTGATCTACTAAGCGAGCGAAAGTGATGCAATTACTTTTGAAACGCAAAAGAAGAGATGGTGTGCGTGCGCTCGGAATAAAACGACGTATGTGCCAGAACGAATTTACTCCTTTTTAACCGACTTCAAAAAGACTTCAAAAAGGAGGTTCTGTATTCGACCCGTATGTATGTTTGTAAGTCCGCGATTTTCTCAAAAACTCATTAGTTTTTGAGAAAATTGTAAAAATTGGTTCATTAACCAATTTTGATAATTCTTTCATTAGTGTGATCTACATACTTTCAGGAAGGTTTTAGTATATAATACATTAAGCAATTATTCTTATGTACGAAGTTATATGCATAAATGTACTGCATCTCCGGCATTTCTATGCGAATTTTGATGATTCTCCTAGTCGGTGTCTTCAATTCTTCAATGCACTAGTGTTAATTGATTTGTGTGGGGTAGGTACATCTGAAAAGTGAAAAATAAAAACTTTTTTACAAAAAAATCAACCGACTTAAAAAACAAAACACTACAAAGTGATAAATAACTAATTTCGGAAGTCGGTGTCGAAAAACGAAAATGCGGAACCAACAATACCGAATTCCGAAATTAAAGTTATCACTTTGCAGTGTTTTTTTTGTCGGTGGTTTTTTTTTGTAAAAAAGTTTATTTAACAAAATAAATGAATTTTTAAAACTACTTTGAGCAAAGTTTGATATGATAATTCTCTGTTTTAAATTAAATGCCATGGGTTACGCCGTGATGTCGAAAAAAGGAAAAAAATAGATTGAACTTTGCAATTTTTTGTATCGAGAAAAAATCATTGAATCGTGTACTTATTCCTTTTACATGATAATATACCAAAGAGTCAAAAAACATATACCAAAATGTTAAATCCCATACTTAACATGTTACACAAAATAGAAAAACCACATTTTTTTCAATACCTTAAGAGGACTACATGACCTAAAGCGCGGTCTTTGTCGGACTGCATAGAAAAGAAAGAGAAGCGCGATGCCACAACGCTGGTAATTTATTGCAAAATATGAAGCAATTATCGATTTACGAAAAATCTAGTGTTTGGACAAAAAAACTAAAACACTATAGTTTTAGTATGTTACTTGTAGAATAATCTGACAAAAAATCATAATGATTGTATGTATATTAGTATGAATTTTGTTGTAAAAAAAAAGTTTTTAGAGGTATTTTCATGATTTTTTTCTATCGTACCAAATAAGTTGTATTATGTTTTCAACACACTATCTTCCTCGCATTTATCCTGAAGAATATCATATATTTTTTTGAGTTTTTTTACTGTAGTTTATCATATACTTTTATTGTTTCTAAAACTTGCGTTTTTTGCGTTTAGGTCTTCTAAGGCCCTTAATCAAAACCTTAATCAATACCTTAATCAGAATGAATATATTATCTTGAAGCCATATTTGGAGATAAGCTTTAGAATCAGGCATACCAATAATGCATCTAGCACAAACCCTTCATGTTAACAACTTCTAGTCTCTTTTGATGTATTGTTCTCAAGAATGTCTCTCCATGCCGCATTATCATATTTTTCTGTAAGCAAAGTCCGTTAGTTTATATTGTTTTGAAACTCAAACCTGTTCTTGTGTAAAAACATTCTAAGGATTTCATGGCATCCCATAAATCCAATTGCATTCTTCAGCTCATTGTGCAGGCTTCTTAGTGTTGGGATTTGTTTTTTTACACCATAAAATTCGTTAATTTTGTTTCTTATAGCCGAACTATCAAAATTATCCAAACTGGAAACTGGCAATTTTGACAGTCCTAAAATGAGAAAATAATTCGTGCCAAACAATTCGTGACCAGCTTTCGTTAGCCAAAGTCTATCTATCTCTAGTTTTAACGTCCCAATAATCGAGTTATGATTATACTGGCTACCATCAGTAGCGATCTGTCTTTACCTGAAAATAGGTTATTATTGGGTTCGGCCGTTACAGAGCAGACCCTCTGACGATTGCCATTTGCGAGTGTCTCCAACTGAAGCGTGATTTACCTTGCGTTTTCTTGCTAGGATTTTTTTGCATAATTATTGACATAATCGTAATATTCTTACTTTTGACGCGTCTTGTGGCCCCTTCGGATAGCCTGTTTATGTGTGTCAAAGTGTAATCAAATCTTTATTAGCCGTAATCGCGTAATGTGTAGTGCACCTTAGTCCCGTGGTTTGGCACGTAATGTTCTAGCTATCAAAAATAGAAAGGGTGATTTTCGTGGCTCAGTGGGGGCTCGGGTTCACTGATTTCAGACGCAGTTTAGATTTACACGCCTTAATTTAGATGCTACGTAGATGTTTAGAAGTTGTTCAGGTATTAATAGTAACGATGTCTGGAATTTCATTGCGTTTTCAGTCCGGAACATTTTCAATACAATTTTCATTAAGAATCACTCACGTAAAGCAACTGCAGATATTTTTAAGCGGTGTGTTGTTCCACCCGGTTTTTGGCCACTTCTTCGTTTCCACCTAAGGATAAGGAAATATCGCCAGATAATGGTTACTCTCGTGACCATTATTGCGATCTGAAGAAAGATCTATAGATTGTAGTGAGCGTTTTCTGAAGCCTCGTGACCAGCTAAGGGCCTGTGCACACCACGTTTTTTAAACGCGCCGTTGATGCGCGTTTGTAGCGATACAGACGCGATACGCACGCAAGTCAGACGCAGCCTGTAGACCTTTGCACACCTGTACAAATTCAAATACGCGTTTGAATCGATACAAACGCGATGCTAGCGCGCGTTTGTATCGATACAGACGCGATGCAAACGCGCGTGTGTATCGATACAAACGCGCTGGCATTTTGCGTTTTTAAGCAGAACCTCGTCAACAGACACCACGTTTTTTAAACGCGCCGTTGATGCGCGTTTGTAGCGATACAGACGCGATACGCACGCAAGTCAGACGTAGCCTGTTTTGCACACCTGTACAAATTCAAATACGCGTTTGAATCGATACAAACGCGATGCTAACGCGCGTTTGTATCGATACAAACGACAACAAACTGCTCTGTAGGATAAAAGCGCGCCGTCGACGCGCGTTTCTAAAACGCGCTTCGACGGCGCGTTTAAAAAACGTGGTGTGCTGTGCACAGGCTCTAAAACAAATATTTTGCAACTTTTATGACACCCTCTAGAAAGAGTTTTATTAACTTGCAAACCACGTTTACGACTGACAATGTGCCTAAATGTAAACATTTATTTCTAGATCACTAATGTTTTGCTGATCATCACCATGGCTACTGATATCTTAAATCTTTAATCTGTACTGTACGCTAACAAGATTAGACCGGAGATATGGAACGAAACTGGCAAAATTAAAGACATCGCGTAGACAGCTATATATCTTCGAGTATCTGGAATCCGAGTATGTTGTTTTGACGAGAGGAAATGCGCCTACAATGAGGGCTTCAGGAGCCGTCCGTAAATCTCATAACGCTTCTTCCTCCTTGGTAGAGAATGGTGATAAATGACAATATTGTCCTTGTTATCAATGTGGTGTGGTGTCGTCATGTTCCTAGCGATTACTCCTCTCACACCTTCAACACTTTTACTTCCCGAATGTACGATTATCACAGTAAAAAAAACTCTCGCCAGCCATCTCTTATTGTACAATTTTCCTACCTACATCGTAGTTAAATTCTTTCAGGACTAATGAAAAATAATGTAATTTGTTATGTCTGTTAAGTCTCAAGTCACTGCAACCCTGCTAAAAGTTTCAGGTTACCAATGTGCAGACAGAAGCCGCTTCTTTATCTTTATATACCTGATAATACCTAATAACTTACGTCACTTACGAAGTTCGCAAGAAATACAGAATGTGTATGTGATTGGTATGATATCCGGATACCAGACATTTATTTTTCTTTATCATAATGTTTTGTTTACATAGCTTATAACAATGTGTTGCAATGATTATAGGACTTCTGTTTTAGTTTTTCCTTCATCATTATCCCTTCCACTTCTGAACATAGACCTACCTCAAGCACTGCCACGACCATCTGTCCTGTTTGCGGCATCCAGCGGAGTCCCGCGACTTTCGCCATGGGTTGTAACTTCTCCAGCTACGAAAATCTTAAATAAAACCCGACTACTGAAAAGGATGAAACAAGAAAGTACCTTCCCGTGGTCGCATGCCGCTGTACTAACATATTGTAAGCTATGGTAGTTTGCGACCACGGGCGGGAAGGTAGATACTTTCTTGTTTCATCCTTTACAGTAGTCGGGTTTTAGTTTTTAAACATATTTTTTATTTCATTATTTTGGGGCGTATCTCAAAATATTTATATTTTTGAAATGTGCTAATTAAGCCCTTTCATTTGATATCCAACAAAAAATTATTAAAAAAAATTTTTTAGATCATGACTTTATGTCCGCTAGAGGGCGCCTTATTCCATTTAATGTGACGTCACATAGGCTATAACCAGCGGACGATCAAGACGCTTTTAACGATACCTCATTTGTCTAATGATCACAAGGAGTTTAGAAGTTATGAGGGAACAGATGAACATACAAACATACCGGAGTTACTGAGATTAACCTACCCTTATACTCGTATAGGTATCTAGCAGACAGTATAGTAACGCAACCACGGGTCGTTGATATGTGAATGAACCCAATACATTAACAGTGCACTTTGCACTATTATGAGCATGTAATAAGCTTATAATAACTAATTATAGCCCACGCGTCCGCCAGCTTATTACTCATCATGATACAATTATATACGTACAACGTACTATACGTGACGTATTGCTTTAGTGCATCTACCGTTACGTTATCGTCGTGTTGCCTCTGAACCCTAGAGTGATAGTACTTCAACAGTGTAGTTGGTACTTAGTTGGTCTTCGACGGGTGTTTCGAACTGTCGTTTTGTGTTGAACCTGTGCATTTATTATCGAAGTGTTGTGTGTTTATTATCGAAGGTATTATTGATGTTTTTTAAAACATTTATTTTTGGGTCGATGGCATTTATATAAAAATATTTTACGAGGGGTTGGGCGCAGTGGGTGGCCACGCCAATCGCGGCGTCAGTTACGTTTTTTAAGGTTCTCAAAAGTGCGGGTGGGCAATTTGTACACTCCAACATACTCGTATAAGATATGGTTTGGTCAGGAGCACCGCATTAGCACTGGGTGTAGATTAGAGGCATTCGAAAATCGAACTTAGTGTCTCAAGATTCGTATCTGTTCTGACGTTCCTAATGATACAATGTAGCATTTCTTATCTTCTAATTGGATAAGTAGCCGGTTTATGTGGGAGCATTCACGTATGTATTGTGCGTCAGTTTCAGTGGCTTCCGTTATCCAATGGGCTCGTTAAGTGCACTGGTGGTTGATGTTTGAGGTCATGTTGCGTCGACCTGACACCAAATAAATTGGGATAAGTAAGTGGCAGGAGAATGATGATGATCTTTCAAATGAAAATGTAAAAGCGTTTAAAACTCTTAAAAAAAAACTAGATAAAAAGTTAAAACGGTAAACTGCGAATTATATTTTCAATTTGAATGAATAATAAGTGATTTTTTTATTGGCGTTAACTGGGTTGCAAAAGGGAACCTGTATTTTAGGACCCTATTGAATTTACTATCATAAAGCGTGCTTAGCCCAAACTTGCAATAATAATCTTATTCTTTGATGTTGTTACTTTGTTAGTCAGACGATCCAACACAAAAGGTAGTACAGCTCGGTTGTCACAGTTGGCATTCACCAAGGATTATATTTATTCAAATACAATAGTTGGTCACCTTTTAAATTGAAATAAGTACATACCTACTTCTTTTATAGTCACCCTTTTGCCTTGTGCTTCCTGACTGCTTCTTTTGCAGGAGCAGCAAGGACGCTGTTACATACCCCAGTCTAGCAAATACTATTAAAAATTCAATTAATAAATCTCGTCTTTCCGGCTCGTTCCGGGCATACTCCATGATGATTATGATACACATCTTCAATTAACTGTCGAAGGTATAAAAAAAACCGTGGCACTCCGGGAGTGCCGACAGAAGTGAAAACAAAACACAAACAGAATACTTTGCCATCGCTCACTGACATATCGGATATACATTAAAACCGAGTACATCCCGAGGACAGCCGAACACATCCGAAGCGGTGTCGTTACGGTAACAGTGGCGCGAATTCAATGGTTTATTCCCATCCCAAACAATGCCCAACGCGCCTAAAGAAATTTTCACTTCAATAAAATACATGACTACTAACATAACCTTTTCTTTGTTTACAGCGCCTTCAACATGAATAGGGGCACCCGCGTGGAGCCGACGCCGCCAGAATGCGCGCTGGCGGCCGAAATGTTCGACCACTTCTGTTCGGCCGGGACCATGAAGCAGATCCTCGCGTTACACCGGGAGATCTGCAACACGCTCAACCTCAAGCCCAACAGACTTCCAGACTTCTACCCCAAACTCAAGGTACGTGTCCGACCAAGGATCGGTTGAACGACGAGAAGCCACTTACAGGCTATAGGCTATAGACTATAGGTACCCTTCTAAACTTATACAGGCTGGCAGGGACACCGACGCTCCACCTACCTACTATGGATTCAGTACATGACTCTGAACCCCACTGCGTAGAAATTTTTCTTGTGTCTAGAACCATGTGCTGTCTCCATGGTTACACGTTGCGCGTCTATATTGCAAATAAAATGATTAAATTTTTTTCCAGCCTGTATATTTTTCCCTGTATTTCTTAAAATAGTTCTTGTATGTACATAGTTAAGTTTTCTGTTTATCCTATCCGTGTTAGAATATTCTTTTTATTTGTTTTTTATCATTGTACACCCTAGAGGTATGTTGTAGAGATACTTTTTTAATTCTGACCAACTTTATTTGTTAACCACCTACAGCAACAATAAACAAAAATCTGCGGGTAATTGCGTAACACACTATCAGTAGCAATGGGTTTCATTTTGACAGTTCAACAAAGTTCATTGCGTTTTTACGTTGTTGAGCAGACAAATTTTTCGGACATGTGAAGCAATGGATTAGCATATTGCTTCAAAATGATTCAGATTGAGATCGATAGTGTGTTTCGCAATTAGGTTGCTGTTCTATACTGGACTTGGTCCCTATTACTGACTGGCGAAATGTGGGTAGACTAATGCTCGGTTCCTATAAACCAAAACGAATCGTTTTACTAACCAATGGTAGCCTTTTTATTGGCGGACTGGGCATATGAATAGGTTCGTAAGCTAATTTTTCCTTTTTTTAAAAGTTAATTTTACTTATTCATTGGTAACGATATAACAGTCTTAATTTTAACCAAATAACGGCTCGTAAATTATTAGGAATCAGCTACGTGTATACCTCTGCTTACCTCTAAGCGGGCAAAAAGGTGTTATGTTACTGCACATGCAATTCCGTTCCCAGAATATTATTCAAGCGCATCTCATCTTACTGATGTGTTGTTCTTGTTATAGTTGCTCAATCAATCACAGCAGCTGCAGATTTGGTAGCAGGTTTACTGATCAAGAAGTTGATTAGGATATCATAAGATAACATTTTATACACAGCTTTTAGACTGCAAGTGCTGACTATTATAAAGAATGAGTGAATCATGTGTCTTCCTCTTAACATAGTGAATAAGAAAGACTTTATTGGACGATTTCTTAATTTTATAGTTTCTTGGCAGTTTAACTTGTATTTAAGTTATTACTTATTACTAGATTGTAATGTGAATAAAGTGTCACCACCTGTGACAATTATTATTTATATATTTTTTAAAGCGTTTAGAGATAACTACCGTAGGTGGGTACTGTAAGTTTTGGACTCATAACAGTTTACAAGTCGCACATAATATCTGGTCGGTATTGGTGGGAATGTGGTGGGATATAGTCCCATTTCCTAACACACGTTTCTACTTTCAATATTCTAGCGATCCCCTCAGCCTAAAACTATTTCTGTAAACGTATTGATCCGTAGTTCGGTACTTAGCTCGCCGCTCTCAAAGGAAATGCTATTTCATTTCCAACGGAATTCAGACATACTCAGAATTTCAGTAATATATCATAGCAGTTTGAAAATTAAATAACAATGCTTAGCAATCTTCAACCTTATTCTGAAGGAGCAAAGCTTATATTTGTTGGTAGGCTGTTAATATTTCGCAATGCACTTTTAACTTAGAAAGTGATATTTTAATAATATTGTAGACGAAAGTTTACCAGACCGCGACGTTTGCGAAACGTGGAGTTACTTCGGTACATCGTAGGTACCGGTCACACTGCTTTCCACTGCGGCAGAGGGTTTCTTGTGTACTTTGATGAGATAAAATGACCGCACAAGTTGCAAGTGGCTACGTCGATGAATAAACAATTGATTACATTATAGGCATTCGTTTTGTAAAACTTGCAGAATATTATTGAAGTGAAACTTCTTTACGCACGCTTGACTTGGGGAGTAAGCTGGCGAACGCGTGACGTAAGCGTTACGAAAAATGTGATCGGGCGAGGCGAACGGGAGTTGAGTGGGGGATATAAGCAAGAGACAGCAGTGCGCGCGCACATTTTCTTTCTCTCTTCCTCTCATAGCCAAATACGCAATACTGAAGTTTCACTTCAGTCGTGTGGTCATAAGCACACTCGTTTTTTTTTTATTTAAAAGAATGTTGCTGTTTATGTTCTCACCGGGTTAATGATAAGGCAAGCCTTTAGAGTTAAGACCTCCTTAAAACCAAACAAATTGAAATCCGTTAGAATATATTCACTATCGTATGCCTGGAACCGTACTTACCCTATAGCTGTCAGAACAACCCAACTCCACGTGACACACCAATTTAACACTTAGCACGTAGAATTTTATCTAGAACGTCCGTGTTTCAATGGCACGAAGCCAACACGTATGCAACTCACCGTTCCCCTTTTATTACTCTCTCTCCACCCAGGAATTCGTATATTGTACCGGGAAACCGAGAAATACGACGCAAAATAAAACGTACGACCGGTAAGTTCTAAGCTATTTTATTACTCTACAATACGCGGATCTGAATCTAGCTTCATATGTTCTTTCTACCTGATGCTATAGCTGGCTGATGGATGCTCTTTATAACGAAATGAAGATCATTTTTGAGTATACTGGGTGGCAGGCGAGGACATCCAGGCGCAACCTGGTACCATGCATTCAGCGCATGAATCTAGACCCCCTAGCGTATTAAAAAAATTACTTATTGAACGTCAAAATTAGGGGACCTTTTATTTGTTTAGCATATACCTACTAGCAGCGCCCCGCGGTTTCACCCGCATAAGTGTCGATCCCGTGGGAATATCGGGATAAAAACTATCCTATGTCCTTTCCCGGGACTCATCTATACCAAATTTTATCTAAATCGGTTCAGCGGCTTAAGCGTGAAGAGGTAACAGACAGACAGACACACTTTCGCATTTATAATATTAGTATGGATTTGTGTTTAGTTACAACGAAAGACTAAAATCCTTATAGGATGTGTTTGTTGTAGTTTCGTCGCAAGACCACAGAATAAATAGTACAAGTAACTAAACCCTTTTTCTCAGGCACGGTTGAGCTCAAGTTGCAAGTATTATGACCTCTTTAATAATCTTGATGGCCCAGTAGTAAAAGCCCCGCCCCACATGATCTCTATATACTCCTTCGAATATGTATTATGATACCAGACACTCGGGAATTAGCAAAATGCAAGACTCGATCTTGACTTCGTATGGTATGGTCAAAAAGTGTAGTGTCATGCGAATTTGTACCTTGTTCGCTTCAACTGCCCTGCACATTACCTACTTCGGGGAGACGACTGTAATGATAGCTAATAGATGTATGAAATAAGAAAACATGCTGCACCGAACTTTAACAAATTGGGATAAGGAAGGAGAAGGATGCCGGATGCTATCAAAAACAGCATTACCAATTAATCATAAGATCCACTGATTTTAGATTGGAATAAGCTTATTGAAACGTGAGGAGCTACCAGTTTTATTATGGCACCTCCCAATGCTACTTTTCAACACTCAGAGCAGTGGAGCGAGGAAACGAAGACATTTCGGAAAGTTTATTGAACATAATTCTAATGTAACGCCGGCCAATGCATTAAGTGGTTATTAGACCCTGAAGAGAAGCCGAACGGACGGAAAATTGAGCTAAGCCGAAAATATATTTTAACCAAGCCATCCTACATTTTCATTTTTCTCAATGCAGGGCGAAGGCCTCCCACTCCCTTTTCCACACACTCCTGTTTGCTAATGTGGGCCAGTATAACTAGAAAACTAGTTATCTCCTGTAGTTCAAAACTCCTTGGCTTGGTAGATGTCTCTATTTAATTTCAACGCGTCCGAATTAGAAGCGTGTCGACATTGCCGACTCAGAGTTGGCCCCTCGGGTCAAACATCTTAATCCAAATTCCAATGACACGATCCTGCAGCCAAATACAATGACCTGTAATTACAATAAAACCAACCAAGACTCGGGTACCGAAAGAATGAAAATAAAAACAAAAGAATTTATTTGCCTCATCGTGCGTGGGTGCAATGTTCTGACACCAAACTTGTAACCCATTATTAAATGTTTGGTGTAAACAAAGGGGTTTCGTGGGATCTGTTATCAAGTTTATTGGGTAGAGATAATAGTGGTACTGAAATTCTTTTAGTTTGTATTGACAGATTAATGGCAGCAGGACTCACATAGCTGAGATATTTTTGTCTGACAGAGTAGGTTGATTTGAAACTATACTCATCACCTCCATCTTCAATCAACATATTTTTAGTAGGTACCAGGGCATTATGCTTCTTCGTTGGCCAGTCACTCTGGCTCTGTGGTCGATATCGTCATTACATCTTATTGGAGGATCAACATCCTCGCAGGCACTTTTCATCATCAAATGTATCAAGAGTATATTAGTCTCAATTAAATGTTAGGTTGATACCGCTTTGATACCGTATGTGTGCCCAACCTCACAGCGTAAGAGAGCGTGAAGATAAGATGCGTTTGATAACACGAACAATGTCAAGTGCTTATCTTAGTGAGGAAGTTAGTCGGGTAGCGGACGTTTAAGAGTAACTCACTCACAGTCATGCCTTGGTAGTTTCAGCTCAGACATCTAACTTTGTAAATATATGTAGGCCTTAGGAGAGGCCTATGTGATGTATGAATTTGGGCTTTTCAGTACTAAAAACCGACTTACACTTGGCTGAAGTATGATGTATTTATTGTATACTTAGCTGACCCGGCGAACTTCGTAGCCCCTCAGATTTATTTTTGTTATTTTTTCCCATGTTTTAATAATTAGGAACCCTCATGGGCGTCCTCAGAACACCCCACCAAATTTTTATCACAATCTGACCAATGGTTTCGGAACGCATATAGAACAAAAATACAAACATTGAATTTTATTTATATAGATATGTAAATGGTACTCCACCGACTACCTGTAGTATTGTCTATTTCTCCTATAATCCATCCAAAGGTTGTCTTTAAAAGATTGCTTTTAGCGATTAGTCCTCCCGTTGTGTCATCCCTCGTAAAAATTCTACATTTATATCTGTAATTTTTATCGTGTACCTATCCTATCTATCTGAATACGTGAAGAACTTATCCAGTTTAAAATCCCAATCACTGTGTCCTTCAATTTTTCTAGAACATAGTTAACTAGCATAATGTCTTTAGTAAACGCCTGTATACCCCAGCAGTAATGCCGCATACTCCATTCGTCTGGATTTATATGTAAACTACGAACATACGTCAGAATCGATTTTATCTTCGGTACGGTTGCTCTGCTGAATCTATGATGTCGAAATCTAGAAATAAGTGTTGCGTGAACAACAGCGTGAAGTTAGTTCGTTTAGAAATATGCCTCATATCTTCTTAGGTGGATTCCGTAGCAGCTAGCTGATGGGCTCTGAATTATTTTAGAAGCCAAATAGACAGTATAATTTAGTGAATTTAGTTCTGTTTTGTATCATACGATCTCGTAAAGTAGTTCAGTCTTTAAACAACTCCAATCGAAGGTCTGTCTATTTTAGCACGCGACTGATTTGTATGAAAATATATTCAGGTAATGTAAGACTTGAAACTAGGCAAAACACAGACAGTAGTTACTGGCCAGTGTCTACACCTAAGTACAGTCGAATGATTTGTAGTCGGCACATGTTGTGTTGTGTACTTACACGAAATTCACATGTCTTTGCACATGATACATGGCTGTCGCAAAGGTTTGGGTATGCTCGAATGATTGATAGTGCACCAATGTACCATCGCTCATCCATAGTCCACGGGCGACAGTTGCTGCAAATTCTAAAAGAGTATTAACGCCATCCATCAATTTGTCGCGACAGTCTCTGGACTCAGCTTACTTAAAGGACCATCTCATTTAGCAATCGTCATGTTTTTTTCCTCACTTTTTTTTAATTATTTGAAAACAGAATATATTATCAACTTTCATCAATACAAGCCAATATGAATGTGTTTCAACTTCGCCATAGCTTAGATAACAATTATTTCTTTCACTATGACTGGCTTATTTATCCAGTGCAACCATTTTGTTCGAAATCAGCCTTTATCTCGAAGACTTAAGGTTCATGCTTTGGCGTCTTGAAGATAGCGGTTTGCAGCCCATATGAGTCCATGCAATACCCCCTTGCTAGCGTCACTTACCTTATTATATTCAAATGATTCTGGAGCCTAACCGCGTATGTTTGTATTTGTATGCTAATCAATTGCTTTGCGAATGTATTTTAATTTCGTATGCACTGCCTTACAATGCTTAACGTTTATAGCCAGGAGCTCTGCGTTGGTTAGATATTATAATCTATGGATATTAGGATCGGCCTAATGAAGTTGGTAGGCGTACTTGTATCGACATTGACAAATGTTAATCACGACACATTATAAAACCAATTATTAGGGCTTGAAATCAGATCGGTCGACGGCCTGATTGATCGCAACCGTATATTCATATTCAGTTGCTGAGCGTGGATTCGATTCCCGGGTTCGGCAGTGTTAGATTTGTGCCCGCGCTTTTGTTGTTGTGGGGTCGTCTCCTATTATTAATGGAACTGGAACAAAATTGGCGAAATGTGGGTGTATAATATCCTTCTGCTTACCCCTTGGGGGAGTTTAGGTGACATGTTATAGCATGTAGTGTTTTTAACTTCCGCTTGCGCGTGCCGACAATCTACATGGCGTAATTATATAGCCTCCCGGAATTTCAATTGTCAGAGAAACAAAAATCCAATCAAAATTATCTACACCTATGCGATTGTTGTTATTTTGTTTGTAACTGTGCGTTTGTCTTTGTTTATCCATAATCATAATCACGTTGCGAATTTCTTGAGAACTGTATGGACTAATTTTATTGTAATGCTATCGCTAATTACTGGCTTATCTGCAAGATAACTGGCTGATAAGCGTTCGTTGTTTGAGTTCGCAAATAAGGGCGAAAGTTTTGACGTTTGCGCTGGCGTGGTGACGTCACTGTCAACCTGTATCTAAATGGCGAACTGAAATAAATTTGAAAATCTGTTTCTCCACGGAAGAAAAGGATTAGATCACGGTGAAACGTTGGATGACCGCATGAATGCCCTTTTTATTAGTCTTCGTTTTGAGAAACACGGATTGTCTAAAATATTTTTTATCACATCTATTCAAAAAGAGCTAGTGTATTCTTCGTAAACAGGTACTAAAATAGCTCTTTAATCCCTAGGGACAAAAAGTGATTTGAATTTGGAATGTGGATGTTGTTAGTAAAAGTTCCAATCACCAAAGAGATCAATCACGAACATTCTATGAACAAGTAACAGGCTGTGTTATAAAGTAAAACGCACACGCCAAATTAAAAAAAAAAAGGTTGTGAAAAAATAAAAAACGTGTGAAAAGCATTCTTGCTTCGTTCGTAATTGTTTATTCAAAGTTGTATGTAAATAAATAAACGTACTATTTTTATTCATAAGTTCCACTTACTTATTTTTTCATAGAGGGTGATAAACGGAGAGTGTCCACCTCGGGAGCAACACTATTTTAATTTCGAGTGACGTACTTTGAATCCCTCGCCTTCAAAATAGTTGTTTGCTCCCTTGGCAAAGAATCTACTATTTTTAATGAGTTTGCATCCTTGTTCAGTTTTTCCTAAGCTGCGGAGACAAAGGCAAAAGATCTTCATGGCTAAAATCTTCATAATTCTGTAGCTGTGCCGGCTGTGCGTGTAATACAATGTCCCTATTTACTTACTATAGAGATAAAAAATAATTTGCCAGTTAAAATGTATTATGTTAAAAGATCCTGTTTTATTTATACTCTCTCATTTCTTTGTGTCTGTTTAATGTAGTGAATGAGCTGGTCCAGATTTCGATCTCCCAGCGTCGAAAAACGTGTGTTGGGATTAAATAAAACCCGAAAAAAATACTTGTACCTATAGGGATTAAAATGTAAAAATAAAATAATGTCTGGGCGGGTAGGTCTCAATTGTCCGAATTAGCCGGCTAGCTGGTTTCCGATTACAGCGGGGTTTCAAATATGATATTGTGTGCATACCACATCTGCACAGCACAACCCCTGTCTGTGTTGCGAAAATCATTGTGATGCTAATCAGGGAGTAAGGGAAAAACAGTCCATTGAGTGTCCGGCAAGCTGCACGACTTGTGGAGTTGTGACTCAACTATCACTAAATGGACCGCTGTGCCCGGTGCAGTCAGTGTAGGCGACCGTCGTAAACTGCATAATCTTTTATACAGTTCCACAACTAATCTCCTTTATTGTACTGTTTGACAGCACGATGTTTATGATATCACAATGTTGATTTGAATTTTGTTCTCGAACAATTATTTCGTTCCATTGGCATTGTTCTCACTAATGGCCGCTGACTAACAATATATTATTAGACAATAGTTGGTATATTTCGGACATGAAGTGACTTTATTTACCCTCCCCTTTTTTAGGTTCATAATCAGCCTATAATGTTCCCACTGCTGGGACACAGGCCTCTTAATGAGAGGGAGTGGGCCGTAATACTTTTTCAGGTTGTCTTCTTGATCGCTTTTTTAGGTTGATATAAGTAAATTAATTGTGTAAATGTATGAATTAGACGTGTGCCCTTCTAGGAAGCAAGGCGTGTCGGCAATTACTTTAATTTAATTAAAACTATTCTGGCTTGCGAAATAATTCTCCAACCGCTAAGTAATTAATGAAACACAACTTTATCGTCGTCGTCATGTATACGATATGAACACGGATCAAGACTTAGTGCTCATATTTGGACAGGACCGGAAGAAAACCGGTCCATCCAAATATGAGCAGCTCAATTTGAATTGTATCAAAGGCTTCCGGCCGGACAGTCCGACAATACGTAGGAATGTAGGAAGTTGTTTCATGTTTTGCCTCCTACTACTAGCTAAGTTATTCTGATTAATACTAGACAGGCAATAATCATCATAATTAGCAATAATTTTAGGTAGCACTTGACGACATTTGGTTGCTGATAGCAAGCATACCTTCCTGACCGTTCCAGGAAACAAAGGTGCAAGAAAGTACAACATTACTTATTATTTTATCATAACCACTTCATTCATTTGGTGTGCATGGCGCATGTGGCAAAGGGGGGTGTCGGGGGTGTGATGAGGTAGTCAAACGTCATCAAGTATGCACAAGAAAACGACGCTGGGTCGACGGGGTCGACTAATTTTATATGCACATCGATTGGAAATGGTCTGGCTATTTTAGGAAAAACCGATGAATGCTCTGTGGAGGTAGACTTCCTTCTATACGTCCCCGTTTAGTCGTGGGCGTAATATCCGGGGCAAAATGCAGTATTGCATTTATGAGCGGTTATTTATTTATAAGACTAGGTTGTTAAGTATAGTTACTAAGCAAATATACATGCCGTGTATTTGTTATCAGTAAATATTGCACTCGTTTCACCTTCCTGGGTGTCGTGAAGGGATTTATTTGCTTGCATCTGCATATTGATATCTGCGTAATGTAAATATGCCGTTCTCCTTTTAGTTTTCAATGTGGTTCAGGCAGCCGTGAGTTCCTGTTTATTATAAAAATCGAAAGTCATTCATTGAAATTAGGCTGAGAATCAGCACTTTTTATACATTAAAATTATATAAAACTGTCTCCCAAAACGCCCGCCCTTCACCACTTCCTAGTGTTGTGTTTGCTGGGAAGAAGTGGCGCAGCAAACTCCCCAGCAGCACAGCTGTCTGTTTAGAAAAACTTCATTATATACAATAGTAGGTATGTAAAGTAATTGACATTACGAGACATAGAGCATTACTTACATTAAATTATTTGCCATTTTGTCTGCTCGCCACGCCAACATTCCAACAAATACAATGGTTTACAATGGTTTACATTGTATTTGTTATATACTCAAACAAAACAAATAAAAACTAAACATGTAAACAAAACTTAATACCTAGGTAAATAAAAGCCTCCAGGCATAAAGGTAGTGGTCGCTTAAATGTATAAGCCAGTATTTATAATATGAAGCACAAAAACAATCTATTAGTTACATTACTATGTTGATAAAATTTATCAATAATACCAACCGAGGAGAATCGGGAGTTTGAGAGAAGCCTATGTAGATTAACTGAGTACATTGATTAATTAAAATACCTACGATTATATTAGGACTACATCAAACTACATTGAACTACATCGTTAGTCCAGTCTAGAGTATTATATTATCTGTGGTCCAGTGGTGGCAAGTGCTACTGCTAAGCATGAGGTGATCCCATGTCGGTCAGTGTTATAGGTTTACCCATTACGAATTTCTCAATAGAATTCCGGAGTCTGGATTTGTGCCCGGTCGATGGCAAAAGGCTGACCCCCGTATTACACGAAACATAAACATAACTGGCGATATGTGGTTGTACCTAAACCTCTGCTTAACCCTTTCGGAAATAGAGGCGTGATGCTATGTATATTAGAGAACTCGCCGACCTTACACAATTTACACAAGTAATCTCATGTACTTGTTCGTATTTATAACATTAGGTGACATGAGATATGCCGCCAGACGTTCACTAAGGATTCACACTTGACTGACTAACTGAACTCCTTTTCCCGCGGGTTGCGCAATGGCACGATATTGTAACCATATCTGCTGTTTTAGGCCTGTCGTCCACGACGCTACTCAGAATAGACGAACTGGTTAGTAATTAAAATTATAGTGATCACTGTGTTGGTTACCTGTAATGGAGTGTGTATTACTGTGTATTACAGGATAATGTAAATTGTACAAGTTTTTTTTTAAATAGTAATAGTCAATTTATTTGTCAGAATATTGTTACAGAGATGTAACATAGTTTTTAAAGTTCATAATATTTCTACCGTTTCCGGTGAACAAATAAATTTTCATTTTTAAAAGATAATTTGTAATGTATATCTTTCTTTTTACTGTATCTCGTTAGTAAACATTAAATAACTAAATTAATTAATTGGTAACGCTGAGTCGTACAATTTGTTAAAAAAAATTACCAATTGTATCAGCACAGTTTTTCCAAAATATAATTGAAACCGATAGAGCGCGACTAGCTAGCACGGTCGGTACGTGAGTGGTGAGTAACTAACGCGCTATTAATTAGTTTGTGATTGGTTAGGTCGTTTACGGACCGCCATTAAAATAATAGAGCATTCTGGCTACTCATTGGTGATTTAGTTTGTAACTGGTTACTATTGATTTTTAGTAGCGTCGTGAACGACGGACCTTAGTCTCGAGACCGACTGCTATCGGTGTCAATTCTAGATTAAATACTAAGCTCATTGCTCGACCTTGGCCGAAATTTGCTAAATTATTAGCGACATTATTATTTTGAAGGTGCTAAGAGGAAATGCGGGTGGTCTTTTCTCCATAGAAACGCTCTCGCCTGTTTTCTTTCTGGTTAATAACCATAAAGCAATGAATTTTACAGAATAATAAATATTAACTACTTGTATATCCCTGTGTTTTCCTTTTTGATGATACATTATTTTTATAAGCCTTAGAATTAGAACCCTCAAAAAATGCCGATTTAAACCGCTGTCAACAGAGGCCTAGTGTACAAATTTGACAACTATTAATGAAAAAAGAAAAACAGGGACACTGTATAATATATCCTTCTTATTCAGTTTATGAAATATCTTTTAAATTGGTCCAATATTGGAGGACGAAATAGGCGAGAGCCAAACCTCGAATTATGACTTTTTACTTAGGCTTTTTCAAAAGTCTCTCCGACCACATTTCCTCTTAAGTATACTCGTACACACGGCTACACATCAAGCTATACATAACCAGTATAAACTGACTTCTGATTGTACGAAAAACCTATACAAAGCGAGGTCAACTCAAACTGGAAATGTATAGCTTGATGTGTAGCCGTGTGTACAAGGTGGAGACGACAACACGATAATAAATTAAATTGCGTATATCTTATGACGTTCCCAGTCTGCATACAAAAAATAGTTCGGTCACTATAGCTATAGTCAAAGAAACCCATAGTCGGTCCATCACTACTATTTAGTTTGTTTGTTCTACCGCGCATGCCCAGTGTTGGTAGGTAGATATCGCAGCATTTCTTCGAATGTTTTGGTTCTAGGACATGTCGTTTGAGAGAAGTGGTGATTATTATTACACAAAGTAAAGCGCCTGCCTGGGTTCGAACCCACGATTTCCGACTCGTATGTTGGGGCCGTTACCACTAGGCCACCATCACTGCTCTCAGGATTTATTTGATAGTTTCAAAATACTTCAATGTATTAGTACTGCCAGTGTTTTCATTAATTTTCGTATTTAGTGTCGTCTCCTCATTGTAGATAGCATGGGTTGTTAGCATTAAGGTACGACTTCGTAGCCGGCCGCAGACAGCAGCAGCAGACGACGTGATGTTGCGACATGTGGTAGCGACACGTCGTAACGTCATGTCGCTGCAGTCATAATTTCGAACCCGACTCCTCCAGCGTCGGTGGCACTACTGATCTGCGGTCGGGCGACACGACGTCTGCGGTCGTGCGACGTGTAGCCGGGCGACGTACGTGTCGCCAGCTGCAGAAGGTATTCCATAGAAATACATACCAGTAGTATCGTAGCGACACGTCGTCTGCTGCTGCTGTCTGCGGTCGGCTACGAACTCGTACCTTTACAAAGTATAATGTATGGGTAACCTCGCAATGACTTTACCACTTGTGAAAAAACTCCCAGTGAATTGAAACTTCCCTAAGGTTGTAATTGTCTAACTGTCACATAGGCAAATAAACCTTTTTGTTTTACGATGTGCATAAGCCGTTGTTCCCGGCTGTCATTCGTGGATCTTTGATAGTCGTTACGGGTCGTCTGAAGCCCGAACTGCCCGACGCCCGAATCTGACAACCAGTCTTACCAAGGTGTATCGTATTACCCAGTAACTGGGTTGTTGAGGTTAGATACAGTCTCTCCGTGTAAAATACTAGTATTCAGCTGCATCCGGTTAGACTGGAAGCCGACTCCAACATAGTTGTGAAATGGCTAGGCAGATGATGAGGTGACCTTAGGGTGATAGGGACAAGATCGACTATTCTTATTAAGGACAATAATTTCATAGGAAGAGTCATGTTTCCTAAATAACTTTAAATTAAATGTATGTGTTTGAAATCTTTTCAGGCGAAACTGTCAAGCTCGTGGAAAGCGCAAGCCCTGTTCAAGAAGTTCGACGCCAGAGCCAACCACAAAGTATACGCCAAGGGAAGGGCGTGTGCGGGTAAAGTCCTGATCATCGGTGCAGGGCCCTGCGGCCTCCGAGCAGCTATAGAATGCCAACTACTGGGGGCCAAAGTCGTAAGTACATTGCTAATCTTTCTCTTACCTCCAATTGCATGCTATACTGAGCTTGAAATGAACCATAATCGGCCTCTAGTTTTCCCACTGCTGGGGCACAGGCCTCCCCTTTGTGAGGGATATAATCCACCACCGAGCCACGATATGGCTTTGGCAGCCCCCTTCTCTAACACTCAACTTCGTGCTGTATTTTGACGGTTTAATGCCATAATGATTCCAGTGTAAGAGGGAGACGGAGCTATACATGACCGAAAGCACCATCTCTTTTTGGGACTGGAATCATGATGGCATTAATACTTCGTAATACGCCTGAATGTTTCTACATTTCTTCATAGTTTATGGCGGCTGTACACTCTCGTCGAGGCACCGCGAGTCATGACGAGTGCGAGAGTGTACAACTAGCCGCACTCGTCACTAGACCTCTCGCGCAAGCGCTCTCGGCGAGACATGGCGAGAACACTCGCGGAAAAGTCTCTCGTCGAGGCACCGCGAGGCATGACGAGTGCGAGAGTGTACAGGGGAGCGCTCTCGGCGAGAGCACTCGCAGAAGAGTGTACAGGCGCCATTAGATGAGACAAATGAGTGTTTAACAATACCCTGATGCATACACTAAAAACAAATGAAATATACTTAAACAATTGCATAATTGTTTTGAGTATTGGATGGCATCCATTCGGTCATCTCGCCATTCGCAGTTGAGTTGCTGCAAGGGAACTGATCGAACAAATTATTATGTACTTACTGTCGTTTATAGGCAAAGTGAACACAATTGTCAATTCTTTAAAAGAAGCTTTCATTTATTTGATCATTAATTTGGTTTTAAATACGACGGCACGTAAAAATATTGTTGTAGTTAATATATCATGCCTGTGAGTGAGCGGGTGAGTTGATTACACAACATAATCAGCCTATGATGTTCCCACTGCTGGGACACAGGCCTCCTCTCGGTGAGAGGGAGATTACACAATAAGACAGAATTAAACGAGTCTTATGAAAAGGTCTTATATTCGTCTATGTGCAAAAAAATAACAAGTAAAAACTGCTTTAAGTAAGAGTAGAGAGAGTAGTAATACGTGCACGTGTTTCCATACATTTTATGGACGTGGACGTCCACGATAATATTGTCACGTCACAAAATTTTTAGCAACACTCGAAACTCGTATTTTCTCGAATCCCATTGATTTTTTCCCGATTACTGCAAGTCTCTTTAATCTTTCCTATAACCGTTGTCTATAGGTCGTGATCGAGAAACGCGACCGTATGTCCCGCAACAACGTGCTACACCTGTGGCCCTTCGTCATCCAGGACCTGAGGGCCCTCGGTGCCAAGAAGTTCTTTGGCAAGTTCTGTGCCGGCTCCATAGACCACATCAGCATTCGGCAGCTACAGTGTATTCTCATGAAGGTGAGGCTTTGGGATTTTGAGCTTTAAACCCATTGTCTTGGGTTCTTTTTCCATTTTAACATTAATATAAAATAGCTGATACACTCTTGGTACATAAACAGATACCTTAAACTGTATTTTTATTGCATATGGTTCAATTCTAAACTGTATTGCTTATTGCATAGGGTTCAATTTCCATTGTAACAAAAAAAAATTGGTTTGTTGAATAAAGGGTGTACTGGTTAAATAAATAAAGACCTTATCAACACTGTTTAAGTATAATTTTGCTCAGAATAAACACAGGTTGGGCTGTCAAGAACACGGGCGTGATTTTATATGATGTATTAATATTTCAGTTTGAATAGCCTTTCTCATGTTTCAGGTGGCGTTATTACTAGGCGTAGAACTACATGAAGGAGTCAGTTTCGAAGAACTTTTAGAACCCTCGGTTGCCGAAAATTCTGAAAGTAAGTGTTAATGTTCAGTTGTACGAGGTGACAATCTTTCGGTGCGTTGCCAAAATCGAAACGATATTGTTTTTTCAATATAATGAAACGAAACAAAACAAATGTTTACCAACAATGTCCCTCTATCCATTGATAGAGGGACGTTGTTGACAATCACATTTCATTCAAGTTGGTATTTACGTTAAGCCGAGTCTATGGCACTCGCAAAATTCAATCAAACTATATAATAATATCGCTCAGTTGGAGAAACATCGACGTAAATGTATTTTTTCCCAAAAATGAGTTAAATAAATTATTATCTTGCCAAAGCACTTAGAAAGCGTATTTACGTTAGGAAACCATAGACGTAAAAAAAATTACCAGTTACGTCGATGTTTCTCCAAATGAGCGAAATGTAGTTAAAAAAAAACGAAAATATCGTGATTTTTAGAGTTTATTAAAAAAATCAAGACTGGACATGAATTAATCCAAAATAATTGAAATCATCGAGATTTTTTCCAACCCTGGTAATTACAGGCTGTTAAGCCATTTCAGATTTGTCTCTTGTCTATATTTTTTGTGTTGTAGAATAAATCAACAACCCTATTTACGTGTTCAGCTCTAGGCTGGCGCGCGCGCGTGCTTCCCTCCGACCACGTGGTGTCTCAGTTCGAGTTCGACGCGCTCCTCGGGGCCGACGGCAAGCGCAACACGCTGCACGGCTTCAAGCGCAAGGAGTTCCGCGGAAAGCTCGCTATGGCCATCACCGCCAACTTTATCAACAGGCATTCTGAGCAGGAGGCCTCAGTAAGTACTATATACTTACTGTGACGACGCACCTGCCGAAAATACGTTGTCTTTGGCGACTAAGAGTACGCGTAGACGTATTGGTTTGCTAGGATGTACCAAGTCGAAATTCATACGGTTGTAATTCATTTGCGAAATGCAAGGAAGATGTTGTTGCTGAACCTCTCCCTGATCGCAGTTACATTCGCGTTTTGAAGTTATTAGACTAATCTCAAAACGCGACATAATAACGACCTAATATCATTTTACGCCTAATTTTAGTCATGTATTTTCCATAGATGTGTTGCAACAATCAACATTATTTTTTAAGTATTCAATAATCATTTTCTTTTTAACTAAACCAAGAGACAATCGAGAAGATTAATCTAATTATTTATAAGACTATTTTTTAAAACAATCCGTTTATTTTCGTATAATATTCAATTTCTTAAATTATACCTATTTATGTTGCGTCACTAGGTGCCAGAAATTAGCGGCGTTGCGTTCATATTCAACCAGAAGTTCTTCAAGGAGCTGTACGAGATGACGGGCATCGACCTGGAGAACATCGTGTACTATAAGGACGACACGCACTACTTTGTCATGACAGCCAAGAAACACAGCTTGCTGGATAAGGGCGTGCTGCTCAATGTAAGTGGACTTTAAACGCGTAGACCCGCCGAAAGTTGAGAGACCCATCCAAACAATCCATACTAATATTAGATTAATGCTAAACTGTAACTATGTCTGTCTGACACCTTTCACACTTTACTGACTGTAAGGTTTATGATGGAATTTGGAACACAGGTAGATGATGGTTAAGGTATGGGATATACCGGTAGTAAGTTCTTCTAACCCTGCTGTTTGATAGGTTCTTGAGCAAAATGCCTCGTTGATCTCTAATGGATGCAAATGCAACTGTTGAGCAACATGGAATCCTGGGTCCAATCCCCAGGACGTGCAGTTAATGATCCCAAAATGTACAGTCAGTTTAAAAAATATAGACAAACAGATTGTTCAAAATGCTCAGAACAACTGAGGCCCGTATTACAGAACAAAACCCAGGCCGTTGACATGTCAGTCAACATTAACGAAAATTTTGAAAAAAAAAATGCAATGGCAAAGTCGCCATTGTAGTTAATATTGATACCCATTAAGTTTGTTTTAAGAGTATGTACTGGTGTATACTGATTCCACGACTTATTCCCCAGGACTTCAACGAGGTATCCCGCCTCCTGAGCGTGGAGAACGTAGACCGCGCTGCCTTAATGCGCTATGCACAGGAAGCCGCGCGTTTCTCCACCGACGGCCGCCTGCCGCTGCGGGACTTCGCCCTCAACCACTACGGAGAGCCCGACGTCGCGCTCTTTGACTTCACCTCCATGTATGCGGCGGAGAATGCTAGCTTGGTAAGTCGTTAATAGTATATTATTCACCAAATGCATAAAGCAGTGTCTTATGTCATTTAATCTCGAGCGAATCAAAGCATTCTAGGGCAACCGAGCGCAGCGAGGAAGTTAAAAACTAGAATTCTGAGCGCAATGAGAGATTCAAGCTCACCCAGGTCGAAGACACCTTTATCCCCAAAGAGAATACTCTACTTTTCACACATCGTCTAAACAGTTTTTCGACGATGCAGGTCAACAATGACTTGCATCGTCGAGCCTCATTGTATGCCACAGAAACTTACATTGTGTAAATGGGGTTCTAGTTTATGAACATTCATCTATTCTCCAGGTTTACGAGCGCCACGGACGCCGCCTACTCTGCCAGCTGGTTGGAGACAGCCTGCTGGAGCCCTTCTGGCCGACGGGCTCGGGCTGCGCACGCGGCTTCCTATCAGCGCTAGACGCCGCCTGGGCCGTGCGCGCCTGGGGGCAGGGCCCCGCGCCGCACCCGCTTGAGGTCATCGCTGAGAGGGAGTCAATCTACAGGCTGTTAGGTGAGTTTGTGACACAATTAAAATAAAACTATCTTTGTATTTAATCCGTAACGTCCCATTGCTGGGTCAAGACCTCCCTTTTACACGTCTGCCCAGCAGCGCCATTGCGGGCCAGTTCTTTCGGTAGGAGTCAAGTTCGTATCTCTATCTTCGTCTAGGTCTTAAAAAATTAAAATATATACAACAAGTAACAAAAACCCTGTCCGATACGTAAGGGTGTTGAGATATCGTGCTAACTTGCTAAGAGTCTATTTATGTGGTCAGTTTCAGACGGAAATGAAAACAAAACCGATAAGAGACCGATACCTAAACACGTGATTGTACTCATGATAACAAACAACTTTTACTATGGGACCAAACCCGAAATCGCGAAAAAAAATCTGCTGTTCAGTACATTTTGACTAGTTAGGCGAACATAAACGACTAAACAGCAGATTTTTTTTCGCAATTTCAGGTTTGGTCCCATAGTAAAAGTTGTTTGTTATCATGAGTACAATCACGTGTTTAGGCATCGGTCACTAATTAATAGTCACGCTATATATTACTATGGTCATGAAAATAATTGATTTCTTTTATAATATCAAGTCCATGGTTAGCGTTGGTAAATTTAAACGTATTAAACTAAAAACTTGCCTACACCAGAATAATGTCTTTAACCTGAACTAAACTGCTTTGTATAAACCTGTCTACACAAAAATAATAATTAGGAACTGGCTCACACAACCCCGAGATGTAACACTAACATTATATTGCGGGAGGGTACGTATAGTGTTATCACCTCGCCCTGTATTATGTCGACTGGCTTCGAGAGCCAATCATTTTCAACCAATCTGTTCCCACATTTTTCAATGCAGTCTGCATTACTTACAAAATGCAAAACCGTTGATTTCTACTTAATAATAATAATTCTAGTGCAGCCGTTATGTCCAGCTGCGAAAACTTAATAGCATTGTAATAACAATAATTATTACTAGGGAGATTAGTCGCCAAGCGCCCCGACGCAGATGTATAGCGCTTTGTATTTCGTTTATATACCTACATCTAAACAAAGCAGCTCCCATAGATTGCATCAAAACAGTTTTTTGCGAATCTGAAGTTGCAATTTACAATACCAATTGCCATCATTATTGAATGCAAGCCGGTTGCCAGTTCCATGGTCACTCTTTCATCTCGACCACTGTTGCAAATAAAACCGTCTGCATGAACCCTTTGACGAGCGATTGAAATTGATATGACGTGTACTCAGCTTTTGTAAATCCCAGTTCCAATAGCGAATTATTTCGCTAAGGGCTATTATGTGAAACGAAACACGTGTCGCGTTTCATTGTAGTGTTTGCACAAAGAGCCGGTAGGCACCAATTATGTTAGGGTTATCTTTAAGCTTGTTTTTAAAAAGATTTTTACCTATATTTTATTTTATACTTTTTAGCATTTAAAAATGTTTAAATATATAAAAGGAGAACTGACTGACTGACATATCAACGCACAGCCCAAACCGCTGGGTCTAGAGATTCCAAATTTGGCACGTACGTTCCTTATGAGGTCTAGGGGTGCACTAAGAAAGGATTTTTCAAAATTCATCCCCTAAGGGGGTGAATGGGGGGGGGGGTGAAATTTCACGCAGACGAAGTCGCGGGAAGAAGCTAGTTTTTAAATATGTGTTCTATCATCTTCACTTGTAAAGTGATTGTCATGATAAATCCATCGAGTCCAACACAGCAGCAGGGCAGCAGCATAAGGTTGAAGTTTCCTGTGGCCACCTTCCGGCTCTATAATCAGACCCTGTACTACAACTTAGGCTATAGCTTTTGTCAAATCAAAAATAAACGAGGTCCAACACATCAGGGCTATCTTGTTTGGTTGAGGAGTTGCTGTGGCCACTTTCCGGCTCCATCATCAGACCATGGGCTGCATATTTGGCTATAGTTATTCTCAAGACAAAACAAACGAACCTAAACACAAGAAGGCTATCTTGTTTAGTTGAGGAGTTCCTATGGCGAGCCTCTAGCTCCATCAGATCGTAGATCACACCTTGGGCTAACGTACCTACTTGTCAAAACAAATCCAAATGGCCGAAACACAACAGACCTGCTATTCTCAACCACTCGATACGCTTCCGTACCGTATCGAACATCAATCAATGTTGTCGTAGGAGTCTTCTAAACGCTGTTCACAAATCCAAAACTCGAAAATTTTGTCAGTTTAAATCAAATAGACGACCGCTATTCCTCCGACAGGTGTATGCTGTCGGCGACAGGGTAAATCAGGTTAACGAAATGTGTCATTTTCGATACGATAGCTTGTCGGATGGTTGTGAATCGCTATGCCGGTCCCTAATTCACCATTTAATGATTCCTTACTTCGAAATCACGTCGCTTCTTTAGCTAATTACGCCAACTTCGCGTTCATTTCGCGCGGTTTCGTTCATTTTGTCATAGAGAATACGATACCAGGGCTATCTTGTTTGGTTGGTAGTGATTTATGTTTGCAATTAACGCTATGTATTGAGAAGTTGCTGATCATGAGAAAGTTAATAAATGTCACAAGACCAGTCAGACACACACAGTAATCGGTACACAGTTTCTGAAAGGCTAATCATAATCAACACATACAAAAAATTACTTAAAAAGCTCATGTTGACAACACCCTAGTTGGGTTAAACACTTTCAGTCATAATCTGCATGATTTTGAAGGATATTGCTAATACATTGCTTCATATGTTCGAAAAATTTGTTTACTCAACAATGTAAATAACGCTGTTAGTGTATTACGCGATTACCATGCAGGCAATGAAATCACTTAACATTAGTAAGTATACAGTCTTAGCAAATATGTCAAAAAACATTTTAGAAACCGGTGCTAAATCAGGGACTAATAGGACGTTTCAGTAACTTGCTTTATCAAAAAATCAAAACAAACATGATTCGCGACGTCCACCCTCAATGTTTATTAAAAGCTTTCCTATGTCTGCTCTATCAAATTAATTAAAAAGAGTACGCCTTTGATGTACCCCCATCCACCGCTTAATTGGAAGTAGAATTTGATATGGCCAGACTATTACTATAGCCGCCAATACGAGTATAACGAACGGACTTTCCACCCCGCGCGCAACCCCACGCACCACCCACCTCTCCATCACCCCGCGGGGCGCGTGACGGCTGTGACAAAGGTGGCGTGGTGGGAGGAGAGGTAGTCCTAGGGTGGCGGAGTCCAGCTTATTGCACACACATATTTTTGCATACGCAAATGCACACAAGTGAACAGGTTTTGAATTTCAATTTGTTTATGTATTTCCAATCGTATGCAGCCCTCTCCTTTATGTCCCGCGGGAGATTTGTTATGTATCAACACAAAGAGTAGTTTGTAATATTCCCCTTGGCGAGACGTTTTATTAATTTACTGCGCAATTTTCATCTGTCCGAAAGGGCTTCGTGAATTTGATTGGTGTCAGATTTTAGGGGAAGCTGGTTTGTTTACGTCTGGGAACATAGTGCACAGTCTGGATTCTGAAACGCAGTTAATTAGAAAGTTTTTCAAGATAAAAGGCATAGTATTTTAGGCAACATAGATACGGGGGAAAAGATAAAGGGTGTCACTACTAAGAGGCCGTCTCCACGAACGAGAGAATCGCGGCGATATTATCGTCGTGCCACGTATTTCTATACACTCTCTTAGAACGTGTCTCTATGCTGCGAAATCGTCGCGGCGAAATTTTGATGGCACGGCGAGACTATCGCCGCGATTCTCTCGCTTGTGGAGACGGCCCCTTAGATATCATGGCTTGTAGGGCTGTGCAGTGCTCTCCAAAAGTTAGTTGTAATTTTTCCACTTCAGTTAATGCTAACGTCACATTATGTTTTAAAATTCTTGTTTCAAATAATAATAAGGCAACTGTTTTTCATCGGACTTCTAAAAATAATAAAAATGACCTTGGTTCGATTCCTTTATTACGGTTCGGTTTCATTATTTATATGAAACTAGCTTTTGCCCGCGACTTCGTTCGCGTGGAATAGTGACTTCCGGCAGATTTTTCGATCCCAACGCCATCTATCGAGCATAGTGACAACTTATTTATCTATACTTACTCCGTTCGGGCATTTTCTTTGTACTAAAAGTTTTATTATATTGATATTATTTTTTTCATACCTTTTTACTATTTATTTACTTTTTTCCGATGAATTAAAACATAAAACATGAACCGAACTCGTGTAACGATCGACACCATTGCGCGATCACCAACTCGACATATATAGTACTAATAGAATTATCTATACTCCGTTAGAGCATTTTCTTTGTACTAAAAGTTGTATTATATTATATTTTCATACCTTTTTACTATTTATTTACATTTTTCCGATGAATTTTCAGTACTGAATTGATGCCGACTCTTGACCAATAGATGGCGCTGTATGTCCGGAATAAATTTTATTTTTTATTTTATTTTTTGTAATAAAAACTATCCTATATCCTTTCTCAAGTTCCAAACTATGTCTGTACCAAATTTCACACAAATCGGTTCAGTAGTTTAGGCGTGAAGCAAAGACAGACAGACAGACAGACAGAAAGACAGACAGACAGAGTTACTTTCGCATTTATAATATTAGTTTGGATAAGTAAATGATTTGGAAAATACTGGAGAGATGTTATACAGGCTGGCGGGGACATCGACACGCAATCTGTTACCATGGGTTCAGTACACGATTTTGGACACCCATGCGTTAAAAAAATTGCTATTACATTCAAAAGTGTAATACCTACGCTGTTAAAATGTATGGAATAGCTAATAATTTTTTGATAGTTGAAGAAAAATGTCTACGCTAGTGGTTCTAGCATCATGTGCTGAATTCATGCGTTGTATTCGTTTACGCATCGATGTCCCTGTCACCCAGTATTTTCCTCTTAAGAATGAAATAAAAAACACAAAAATATAATTGTTTCAGCTCAAACGACTCCTGAGAATCTTCACCGCGACTTCGGCGCCTACACTCTCGACCCGGGTACCCGTTACCCGAACTTAAACCGGACCGCCGTGTCGCCGCATCGAGTGACTGCGTTCTACGACTCGGACGAGCCGCTGCCTCTAGATGCCGCGCCCACGGCTAGGAAGAGGCGAAGAGGTTAGTACTTACATAGCAAAACATAAAACGCTACAAGGATCTTTTACGCGTGGCCAAAATCAGAATTAACGCCGCCATCTTGTTTTTTCAATACAATTTTTGTGTCAATTTCACAAATTTTCACCATCAATCAACCTCCCCTGGTGAATGTCATTTAGGCGCCAAAAGATTCTTGTTGAACTGTACCTGCACTGCAGTCTATTCACATTTATTTTACCTCTGTCAGCAACCTATTATTAATCTTATAGCTATAGGTCTACCGGAATCTCATGGCATTAAAAAAATTTAAAAAATTGTGATTTTCATATGGCAATGTCAATTGTCATCTGTCAAATCAAATTACACGATTTGTCAACCGCTGCTGAGATTTTGTGATATCTTCTTCACAATTTATTGTTTTTGTGAAAATGTCGAAAAAGCCACTTCAATCTCAATCGAGAAATATTGTTTTTAATGTGTATCGTAAAATAAGGGAAGAAGAAGGCGTAAATCAAACACAATCTTTGATTTTAAAGCGCGTCGTAGCGTTGACCGGTAAGTTAGACTGAGTTGTTTTGATACGTTTAGTTTATTTTATATTTTTCTTAATGAATTGTAGCTTCTTTGTTAGGGGTTTCCAGTACTACTATACGGCGAATCGTAGGTGAGGGCACATCGAATGATGGTGTATTTTCCACGCCTGGTAAAAAAAGGAGAGGGGGGAAGAAGAAAATCAACTTGGACGGTTTCGATTTAGAGTTGATTAGGAATAAAGTAAAAGAATTCTATACAGTTCGGTAGGAAATTCCAACAGTAATGAAACTGTTACAAATTCTTCGACAAGATATTGATTTCAATGGAGGGAGAGAATCCTTGAGGTAAGAAAAATATTAAGTAATAATCCCTCTCACTCTCACTCTATGTTTGATGAATGATTAAGCTATTGTTTGAGTAACATGATACATTTTATTATTTTTTACAGACTTATACTTAAGGAGATTGGTTTTGAATATGTTAAATGCCAATCAAAAAGGACCATTTTGATGGAGAGGGATGATATAAAACTTCAAAGATACAAGTTTTTGAAGCGTATAAAGAAAAACCGCGAAGCTGAAGAGCATAACAAATTGGATGTGATTTATTTAGATGAGACTTACATTCACGGTACATGTTCTGTGACCAAGTGCTGGCAAAGCAAAGATATTGCAGGTCCATCTAAAAGTATTTCGCTTGGAGCGAGGTGGATCATTGTAAACGCTGGTGGAGAAAAGGGCTTTGTGCCAAATTGTTGTCTGGTGTACAGGTCAACAAGTGTATCTGCTGACTATCACCACGACATGAATAAGGACAATTTTACAAAATGGGTGACAGAGAAGCTAATTCCAAATCTGAGAAGACCTTCACTAATTGTTATGGATAATGCTAGTTATCATTCCGTACGGATGAACAAACCGCCCACACAAGCCAATCGTATCGCTGATATAAAAGAATGGCTTCGTGCAAATGATGTACATTATGATGATCTTTGGTGTAAATGTCAATTACTTGAAGTAGTGAAACAAAACATGTCTGCGCCCTTATATGAGATAGATGAACTATTAAAATCGCACGGTCACGAAGTTTTAAGGCTCCCACCTTATCATTGCACATTAAATCCAATAGAAATGATTTGGGGTATAATGAAGCAAAAAGTTGCTGATAAAAATGTAAATAGGCCTGCAAGTGACATTAAATTATTAACAGAAGAAGCTTTCTCACAAATTGGTGCAGAGGAGTGGCGAAAATGTTGTGAACATGTAAAGAAAATTGAAAACGATTTTATCGAGCAAGATAGAATAATTGAAATGCTGGAAGAGCGATTTATAATAAATACCTCTTTATCTTCATCATCTGATGACGAACAAGAAATGCAAGTGGAGTTCTTGGAATCGTTTTCTAGTTCTGAATGAGGTGATAAGTTATTAGTATGATTTAAATTATATATAATAAATTAGTACACAAAGTATTATACGATTGATTTATTTTTCATGACATTATTTTCCTATGTTAAAAACCCGATGTATAACAAATTTCTTTATACACATACCTAATATACTTCATGTTCATTAAAACTAAAGACATAAATAAAAATTATACAGTATCAAGATCGTTTAATCCAATTTCCCCAGTATTGCACACAACAAATTTTTATTTCCCCAGTTGCCATGAGATTCCGGTAGGCCTATACTATAATGAAATTACTGTAATGCAATAACAGAGGTAAAATAACCGTTAAAGGACAGCAGTGTTTAGACGACATCAAAATGCTGTAACGACTAAACATCAAAATTTTGACAGAGACACATCCAACCTTAACTTTATTTGAAACTCAAACACCGAACAAGTCGTGTCAGCTGACTGTAAAACGTAAAAAAAATAAGGAAAAAGTATTCTCAAAAGAGGTTCACATCTTTGTCGAACACACACACGGTTACAAAACTTTTTGGCGGCTTGGACTCTGGCAGGGTTGATGTCGACAAGAGAGGCTATAAATAGCATCTTTTCGTAATTTGATACACTCTGTGAGACAGATACACGCAAAAAAGCTTAGCTTTCCCATTCCCCGTGTGGTTTTCAATATTAAAGTCACGTCAATCGCAATCGCGAAATAACAATTACCGTCACACGCCGACGATTATCGTTTCACAATACATTTTACATTCAAAAAGTCACATTGATGCTTGAAATATTAAGCGGATCTGTACCACCATCACCATCATCACCGCTCCATTCCTTCATCTTCCATGTTTTAACTAAACTGCGTAGTTAGCAAGATCAGACAATTTTCCAAGAAATAATTTTCTAACCGCCGGTTTCTGATTTGAGAAAAGTAGCAAATCTCATCTGATTATTCTCAAATACATAAGTATGCGCTTAAGTTTTTTGCGTTTCACAAGTTAAAATAGAATTTCGTTCAACCATAATCTACTGATCATTTACTTAAGTATTCCTGATCAAAGCTAACACGTTCCAATTTACATTAAAAAACCGTTACTTTTCAAAAACTCATAATATTAAATAATTTTATTCTTATGTAAATTTAAAACAGACTTAAAAAGTAAGTTAATTTTAAATAACGGTATTAATTTCAACAAATTTACGTTATTAGAGTTTCTAAAGCATATTTTAGCAATTTAATATTTGACATCTTTGTGTGAACCGAATCGTGACGTGATTGTCAATCAAACGTGAATGTCAATCAAACTGCAAGTAAATAAACACAAGTTTTATTGGAATTCTGTATTTTTACATAAATACCAAATTATTGCACCCATTAAAATGGATAAAGATAAGAAAAAGAGATCGCCTAACTATACTCTAGAGGAGAAAGAACATCTTCTTTCAATAATAACAAACCTATAATGTTTACAATGCTGCTGCGTCCAGCAATCCCGACGACGCAGCTGTACGTGTCCAGACTGCACCACTCCACGAAGGTTGAAGAGATCGTGGAGTACATGCGTGTGAAGACCAACTGGACTTTGAGGACCGAGAAGTTGGAGTCGCGTCACAACACGAACTTCAAGTCGTTTGTGGTGCGTGTTCCGACACATCATCTCGAGAAGTTCCTCAAGGAAGAGTTCTGGCCGAAGGGTGTTCTGTACCGCCGGTTTCGTGGCCGGCTACATGACACCAGTCAGCGAAACACGACGCAGTCACTTCGTGTTCAGTTAGTTTTTAGTGTAATTATAATGTTGTATGTATTTATAGTATTTTTTAAGTTATATTAATATTGTATTGTATGTGTTTTATATGGGCCTTGATGCCTGAAATAAATGGATAAATAAATAATATAGTTTTACGTTTCACCAAATTTGTTATTTAGATGTTTGTGGTTATTATTGCTTCACATACCAAAGTATAATAGAGTGCAAAAGGACAGCAGGGGCTTACTACTCGTATATTCAAAAGAAACAGGAAGCCTGGAAGTCCATTACTAAAGGGTACAATACTGGGCCTAGGGATGAAACAATGCTAAAACATTTTTATAATAATATTTAGCATCGTAAGCTCCCTCCATTCAGCTACTAGGATCTGACGGAGCTCGGTACTTCGTGGCTCGAATTCCCGAGGAACCGGACCACGCGCAAGCTCCACCTACCGCCAGCGTTATAGAATCGCATGGATTTTCGCGTCCAGATTCCCGGGCGTTGATCCGGTTGATTCAGGAGAGTTGCTGCCTCGTAGGAGATCGTACGGTATCCTCTTATCACCCTAACAGCCACCGCTCTTTACGGCCTTCGCAATATTGCAACGATGCGGGCCGTCAGAGTATCCGCCCACACGGGCGCCCCATACAGGGCCATGGACCGCACAATCCCCACGTACAGTCTCCGGCAGGAGGCGTTGGGCCCCCCCAAATTGGGTAGCAGTCGCGCAACAGCAGCTGCAACACTGATCAACCTGGGGACCAGTCACCAAATGTGCGGCCCGAAGTCCAACCGGCTGTCGAAGACAAGTCCCCTAGGACTTGTCGATGAAGAAGTCGAGTCGACGACCTATACTTCGTCGTCGACTCGACACCGATGCGGACCCCTCCTACCACTATGTGTAAATCGCGTGGTGGCTTGTTCCGAGGCCCATGGAAACAGAGGGTCTCAGATTTGTGCAAAGCCTGCGCAACCCCTGTCGTGGCCTGTATGGCCGATTGCTGATGCGTTTGCCCCCGGGCCGTCTAATCATAATAATACTCTAGCTTATTTTGTTGCTTATTAGTAGATTCAATTATTTTTGTGATTTCGAAAGTAACTAAATGGAATGTATTATGTAGGTAATAATAAGTTTGTGTAGGTCTTGGTGGTAGATTATTTATTTGATTGCTTTTGTGTGAACTTATATTATGTAAGTATCCAGCTTAAAATTTCGAATATGTCCCCAAACATCCACTCATTATGAAGAATTGAAGAAAAACCACTTACAAAATCACTAGTTACTATTGCTGATTACAGTTTGAGTAGCCGAAATTGGTGTGTCAACTTTCAACAGCTTATCTTGACGTTGATTATGCTTTGAGTATCGTCAAACACGTTTTTCTTAATTCAGAAACGCAACAGAAGACCTTAAGCATGAGTTAAGCATACTGTCTGTCAAATTTGAGTAAATGAAGTTTAACCTTTTGAACGCCAGAGCGTAAACACATCGGCGCCCCTTCTACGCCAAGCCACAAATTCAGTACAAAAACCTACAAAAAAAAATAGTGATTCCAACATCTTAACGAAAAGTTATCGATAACCAATGAATCCGTGCTTTTCGTTCTATATTTTTTAAATAAATATTATTCGTTGCATTGGTCTTTTATTTAACTTGACCCTATTTGGTATCATACTATCATTAAACAGCAGTTACTAAGTTCTAAGCAACCTAAAAGCAAACATTAGAACTACAAACGAATAAATCAATAATAAGGTACATCACTAATCTGGTTCGTGACGTCATCCGCCGACGTGAAGACACGTCTCTGGCGTGGCTGGCACGACTTTTGACAACTTTCTCGCATGCGAGTAGGGATGTGATCATGTGATATTGTGGTACATAAAAAATAATAATATTTTATTATATAAAACAATTTAATCATTTTACATACTTAATATTATAAAGAGGTAAAATTGTTTGTAAGTTTGTATGTAGGGGGTAATCTCCGGAAGTAATGAACCAATTTTAAAAATTGTTTCACTGGTAGAAAGCTACATTATTCGGGAGTGCTATAGGCTATAAATTATAAAGATATCATGCATATTAGCAGAACTATCTCAATTTTTGTCTAGCCAGGCGGAAAAAAATAGCTCTTACAACAGAGTTATTTGCATACGCTGCCTTAACAGTTGTATATAATTGAAAACAATGTATGGCAACCAGGTCCGCTTTGAATAGTTCTACAAAAAAGTCCGCGACACCATATTTCTATCTTTTATATTTTAGCAGATATAGTAGCTTTTATGTGTTAAAAAAAGTATTTTTCGACGTACTTACCTTTGGACGATTTTTTAAACAACAAAATATTAAACCTTATCGAAAAAAATATTATTATGATCACAAGAACATCGTAGAGATACGATTTGCCCAAAACAGTATGTCAATTGGTTAAATAGTTTCGAAGATAATATAAAATTACTAAATCGAAAAATGCCGCCGTCCATTCACGAACCGCATTAGAACATGCTTTGTACGGACGTTTTATCCCTTTACCCATAGATGGCGTTGTGCATAATGACCCTCTCCAGTTATTATTTAACTTTCGTCGTTAGGTAGGTGAGTTGTACGCACTAAGTAGTTGGTTGGATGTTGTTGGTCTTTAAAATTGTTTTGGTTGCTCGGTTTCTTAAAACACAAATACTACTTCGTTCTCATTCTTCGAGTTCGAAGCTGTGGTATTTCTGTTTTTGGGATATCGGACAGTTTCAGCGATTGTTTATCATGCCTAAAAGGAAATCACAACTTTCCCGTCAGACATCCCAGACAAGAGCAGCTCGAGTACGCCGTACGGAAGAGTCTGCTCTTGAAAATCACCAGCGCCTCTCGAGGAATAGAGAAAATATTTCGCAAGCACGCGCTGGGGAATCTAGCGTCTCAGTGATTTAAGGCAATCTCTGCAACAAGGGATAGAGAGAGTCTAGCGCTGAGCACTCGCAGCGGCTCGCTAGGCAAACTGTGAGAACATCGCAGGCCCGTGCTCGGGAATCTAGCGCTGAACGTGCGCTGCCTCTCAGTGATTTAAGGCAGCATGTCTCTGCAACAACGGATAGGGAGTCTAGCGCTGAGCGCTCGCAGAGGCTCGCTAGCCAAAGCGCGAGAACATCGCAGGACCGAACCACACTCATAATTTCATCACAAGTTAAAATGTTTACCGCCCAACGAAGTGGGCACGGGTCAGCTAGTTTTACATATAATTATTAGTCGGATTCTTCGAAACTTGGCAAACTTATGTCATCCAAGTCCTTTTGCTGTCTTACTTTTCTTATTACGTTTTACGTCATTTGACTGTCAGCCATTTTTAATATAGCCTCGCACAATAATAATGCTTCAAATTTTAATATTACCACCGATCATAATAATAAATGTAGTAAAGCACTAGCAGACTCCCGTAGCGCTAATGACGTCACCGCTTGACGTCCATTCCCGTCTGTGGCGTACAGGTAACTGTCTATGAGCTCTTACATAGGGATGCGCGAGAGTGGACAGTAAACTATCGATTTAAGGATATCAATTATAAGTTCTTTTCCACATTTTTTTAAATATTATACATTAGGAATATTCAGATACGAATATTTGTCAGTAAAAAGTAATTGTCAAAGTAATAGTAAGCTACTTTCAATAAAATATTTCATAAATTTGGAATATAAGTTACCTTACCTACCCATCACTAGCTGACGTGTCTTGACGTCTGTGGCGTGGGGAAATACACAATTTTACGGATTTCGATTAGCAATATTTGACGATTGTTTTTTCTTGTGAATTCAAATAATGAATATATCTTTGTGTCAATTTACAATATTTCACTAAAGTAGTTTGAAATAATAGGAAAAAGAAACACAGAAAACTTAATTTAGTATATTTATTTTGTATTTAAAAAATGTCGTTTTCTTGACGTCTATAGACGTCGGTGGCGTGTTTGGCACGATTTCGTTAGACGTCTATAAACGTCCGTGGCGTTCAAAAGGTTAAATTACTCAAATCTTGATTAGAGTTTAAAAAAACTTAATTCAGAAACGAAAAAATGTTTAAGTTATACTTAAGTACAGATTAGCCGCCGGTTTCTGATTTGAGAAAAGTAGCAAATCTCATCTGATTATTCTCAAATACATAAGTATGCGCTTAAGTTTTTTGCGTTTCACAAGTTAAAATAGAATTTCGTTCAACCATAATCTACTGATCATTTACTTAAGTATTCCTGATCAAAGCTAACACGTTCCAATTTACATTAAAAAACCGTTACTTTTCAAAAACTCATAATATTAAATAATTTTATTCTTATGTAAATTTAAAACAGACTTAAAAAGTAAGTTAATTTTAAATAACGGTATTAATTTCAACAAATTTACGTTATTAGAGTTTCTAAAGCATATTTTTTTAGCAATTTAATATTTGACATCTTTGTATGAACCGAATCGTGACGTGAATGTCAATCAAACGTGAATGTCAATCAAACTGCAAGTAAATAAACACAAGTTTTATTGGAATTCTGTATTTTTACATAAATACCAAATTATTGCACCAATTAAAATGGATAAAGATAAGAAAAAGAGATCGCCTAACTATACTCTAGAGGAGAAAGAACATCTTCTTTCAATAATAACAAACCTATAATGTTTACAATGCTGCTGCGTCCAGCAATCTCGACGACGCAGCTGTACGTGTCCAGACTGCACCACTCCACGAAGGTTGAAGAGATCGTGGAGTACATGCGTGTGAAGACCAACTGGACTTTGAGGGCCGAGAAGTTGGAGTCGCGTCACAACACGAACTTCAAGTCGTTTGTGGTGCGTGTTCCGACACATCATCTCGAGAAGTTCCTCAAGGAAGAGTTCTGGCCGAAGGGTGTTCTGTACCGCCGGTTTCGTGGCCGGCTACATGACACCAGTCAGCGAAACACGACGCAGTCACTTCGTGTTCAGTTAGTTTTTAGTGTAATTATAATGTTGTATGTATTTATAGTATTTTTAAGTTATATTAATATTGTATTGTATGTGTTTTATATGGGCCTTGATGCCTGAAATAAATGGATAAATAAATAATATAGTTTTACGTTTCACCGTTATTTAGATGCTTGTGGTTATTATTGCTTCACATACCAAAGTATAATAGAGTGCAAAAGGACAGCAGGGGCTTACTACTCGTATATTCAAAAGAAACAGGAAGCCTGGAAGTCCATTACTAAAGGGTACAATAGCTTATGCACGACTGGGCCTAGGGATGAAACAATGGTAAAACATTTTTATAATAATATTTAGCATCGTAAGCTCCCTCCATTCAGCCACTAGGATCTGACGGAGCTCGGTCCTTCGTGGCTCGAATTCCCGAGGAACCGGACCACGCGCAAGCTCCACCTACCGCCAGCGTTATAGAATCGCATGGATTTTCGCGTCCAGATTCCCGGGCGTTGATCCGGTTGATTCAGGAGAGTTGCTGCCTCGTAGGAGATCGTACCTACGGTATCCTCTTATCACCCTAAGAGCCATCGCTCTTTACGGCCTTCGCAATATTGCAACGTTGCGGGCCGTCAGAGTATCCGTCCACACGGGCGCCCCATACAGGGCCATGGACCGCACAATCCCCACGTACAGTCTCCGGCAGGAGGCGTTGGGCCCCCCCAAATTGGGTAGCAGTCGCGCAACAGCAGCTGCAACGCTGATCAACCTGGGGACCAGTCACCAAATGTGCGGCCCGAAGTCCAACCGGCTGTCGAAGACAAGTCCCCTAGGACTTGTCGATGAAGAAGTCGAGTCGACGACCTATACTTCGTCGTCGACTCGACACCGATGCGGACCCCTCCTACCACTATGTGTAAATCGCGTGGTGGCTTGTTCCGAGGCCCATGGAAACAGAGGGTCTCAGATTTGTGCAAAGCCTGCGCAACCCCTGCCGTGGCCTGTATGGCCGATTGCTGATGCGTTTGCCCCCGGGCCGTCTAATCATAATAATACTCTAGCTTATTTTGTTGCTTATTAGTAGATTCAATTATTTTTGTGATTTCGAAAGTAACTAAATGGAATGTATTATGTAGGTAATAATAAGTTTGTGTAGGTCTTGGTGGTAGATTATTTATTTGATTGCTTTTGTGTGAACTTATATTATGTAAGTATCCAGCTTAAAATTTCGAATATGTCCCCAAACATCCACTCATTATGAAGAATTGAAGAAAAACCACTTAAAAAATCACTAGTTACTATTGCTGATTACAGTTTGAGTAGCCGAAATTGGTGTGTCAACTTTCAACAGCTTATCTTGACGTTGATTATGCTTTGAGTATCGTCAAACACGTTTTTCTTAATTCAGAAACGCAACAGAAGACCTTAAGCATGAGTTAAGCATACTGTCTGTCAAATTTGAGTAAATGAAGTTTAAATTACTCAAATCTTGATTAGAGTTTAAAAAAACTTAATTCAGAAACGAAAAAATGTTTAAGTTATACTTAAGTACAGATTAAGACGTTCTCAACTTCAAATTCTCAAATCAGAAACCGGCAGTCTGACGTTCTCAACTTCAAATTCTCAAATCAGAAACCGGCAGTGTGAAACCTTTAATTTAAGCCGATAAGATATTAAATTTGAAATGAAATGACGATATTTCTCGAAAACTACAGTTTATAGTGTCTTTTATCATTTTAATATTCTCTTAAACATTTTCAACACAACTATATTTAATAAATACGGTATGCTTTATTGTTTTCATCTCGTTTTGTAGATCGCTTTATGAAATTTAGTTTCCTTAGAATTTTAATTTTAAAGTCCAGACATAATCTTGATCACATCATGTGAAGACCATGTAGATTGGTGTCTGAAATGGCCTTTTGAGGAAAGAACCACACAGATAGAGTGGACCCAGGCCGCATAAAGTACTTAAACTGCCAAATTATCATTAACACTTTCACTGTCCGCAAAGGAGACACAATTGTTAAATAATCAACCTGAACCATATGTGGTTCATGGGACAGGGAATGGATTAAATTTAACTGAGAAAAAAGCGAATGATGTTATATATCTTAGGATTTGTTCCTCTTCAGAAGCGGAAGTGCCGGAAGAAGCCCTCGTGTCGTGGGTGGCGTGGTCCGAGCCGGGCATCCGTGCGGCGTGCAGCCCGGCGGCGCTGACGGAACTGCTGCGCCGCTACCGGCCCGACCTTCTGCCGGCCGCCACCGTGCCGCGCGCCGTCTACCACATACTGCAGCAGGAGTTCGGTGAGAACAATTTTATATGTCGCATCACTGGGTGGCCGAGATGCGAAACATCGGGTCTTCTTCACGATCCGACATAAGGTCTGGTCGCGCTAAATTTGCCAAAAATTTAAACAACAATGGCCGCTCGAAATTGAATAAAATCGATATACAAGATCATTTATTTTATGTAATGTTTGTTTTCGTCTAGTTAGCTCGGAGATTGAGACGAAAACCAACATAACATATCTGTCAAATCAGTTTATCCCTATATTTTAAAGCTACAGTGCCCAACAAAGCTAACACTCTTTGTTCCCCAGGCATAGTCCCATTCTCATCAGGCGGCACTCTTCGCGACGTGCCCGACGCCAAACTGCGATCCTATCTGACGCGCGTCTACAATGCTTTCAAAGGAGAGGTGCCGCACGTGGTCCACGAGACCGACGTGTTTGATCAGGTAATAGTTGTCTGACAGATGTATATACGCATTACCACACATCCTGAAGGCCAATTCCCGTATTTAAACACGTTCAAAATCTCATATTAGTGACAATCAATACCTACAAAACTTTTACAACTGTTGGTAGATTGAGATAGAGAATGTTCAAAAAAAATATGGGAACTGCCCCTCAGGTCGCATTCCCACATGAGAATTAACTTTTGCGAGAAATTACAGAGTGAAATTGGCAACTAGCATGCCTAGACTACGTAGTAAGACGTGGCCGTTATAAATCATATAAATAAATAAAAATCAGGAATATGTCACGCCGAATTTTTAAAACCGCTCGATTCCGTGTGCGTGCCATATTAACGCCCCGGTACTACATCTCTCGTAAAAGTATTCTTGCAAGTGGAAATGCGGCTTATACTGGTAGAAAGTACCTACAAGTATGCGTGATATCTTTTAATAAAATATGAAGTTGGAATAGAATCACGCATATCAGTAGGTAAGCAGTACTTAAAGGTAGTTGTAAAACTTACTAGTAATGAGAGTAGCCAGTGAGTGACCTGTGAGTTGCCATGGCGTTCGAACTCACAACAATCTGTCCGCCTTAACTATTAAGCTATTGTTCCTTCCAATGATTTATCTAGGCCACCCACTGCCATATATTATTTATATATTTTTATTGAAGTTGCAAAATAAAATATTTTCCTATTATTTTTTATTTTATTCTCTTAACTCCGTAAATATTTACACGATAACTGCAACACTACTACATCTCAGTTTCTTACATAGTGCATAGAAATTACAGTAGGTCAAATTCTCTTGGTTTTGGACCGAGTTGACCTTAACACTGATATTAAGGTTTTTAGCAAAAAATAAAAATATATCAGCCTTGGGTAATTCAGGAATAGTCACATGAATACCAAAACACAAAACATTGACACATTTGTTTAAGTATAGCAAAGTAGCCAGTAGGCTAACGAAAGCTCCGTTGAATTTAAACAATGTTATGTAATATTCCGCTGTATGTTATTAGATCAAACAGAGCATGCAGAAAGAGAAACACGTTCGCAACATTGAACACCCCATCTCTGTATATTCAAGTAAGTTTTAGGGATACTGCAGACACGATACTTTCAGTACCAGCGATTAGAGATTTTCATTCGATTCTCTCATCGCGGCAACATGTTTCCACATGTTACCTTTTAAGACATAAGCCGGGTACTCATTAGCGAGCTGTAACCGTAACTTATGTGATACAGTAACGAGGTTCTAGTGTGTACGCGTTTTACAATTACGGCTCACGACGTCGCCGAAACGCTTTCACCGAGCGTACTCATTTTGCGAGCTGTAACTGTAGCCAAACAGATACAGTAACGAGGTTCTAGTGTGTACGGGGAGTACTCCACGATGTCGGACGCACTGCGAGCGCCCTTTGATCAGCGGCAAAAACCGACAATCGTCGGCTCGCTGCGAGTCGCTCGTGTAGCGTTCGTCGCAGGCTCGCGAACCACGTACACATTATGTTTTTGGTAACAGTAACGGTTACAGTTACGTGCAACGTTACGGGTTTAGAAATGAGTACGTTGTTCGCTGCGAGCCGCACGCGTACCGCTCGCAGCAGGTTTGCGAACCACGTACACATTATGTTTTTTGGTTACAGTACATGCAACGGTTACAGTTACAGCTCGCTAGTGAGTACCCGGCTTTATGGAACCCTCCGAATAATAAAATGCATCGCCGTTGCGGCCCTACAACTCTCACGCCCGGTTGTCGGAACGTAATACAATGGTCAACCGCGCGCGTCAATATCTATGATTGGTTGATTGACTGAATTGTCAACAGCTAATCGCGGATTTGCGACTTGGCATGCGTTTAATTATGACGCGTTTTATGCCGCAAACCGGCTGTTAGTCGCTATTCGAAGATGGATATAGCAACTATAGACACCGATGCCAGTCGCAGTGTTAAGGTGATAGTTCTGCGGTACAAGACTCGATGCCCGATGACTCTTTTTTACCGCGACCAAATGCAATCTTTATTGATGCCGTCGCCAAATCGCCGATGCTAAAAGTACCGTGTGTCTGCAAAGGCCCTTACGTTTTATTATATTAGTATTGTTCACGAGGCTTTGACATGCCTTCACTGTCGATATTGCCACAATGTCAAGGTTGCATGGAAAAGATTCAGTTACTTATTGTTTGATTTCATACCTATGCACCTTAGTTACTATCTGTCTTTAATCAATTCAAGCTGAATTGAGTATTTTTTGGTGCAAATCAAGAGCCATGGTGTGTTTATTTGGAACACTTTCTAATATAAGTGTTAAATCTTCTACAGACGCGGCCGAAGCCGACAAATCCCACTCGAGCTACAGAAAGAAACGTCGCTCTGTGCGTCCACAAGTAAGTAACGACCCCGCCGAGTACATCCGCAAAAAGATCGGCAAACTAGACCTTAACGACATTACACAGCTCGCGCGCCTCATCGAGGGCCACGACGCCGCCGCTGACACACAGACAGACAAACAGAAAGACTTACAGGAACAGATACTAGCTCTCCTTGACCCGGATGAGTCTCCTGACCCCCGGGTCCTCAGACAGTCCTTAGCACATCTCCTCCAAGGATCCACGAAGACGAGGGTTCAAGAACCGCAGCAGTTAGCTCATTTCTTCCAAGAAGAAAAAGCTAAACCTGTGAAGCCTGCGCGCCGTCTGAAAGGCCTCGATCTCAACAGCATGAGGATTCCGGACTTCTCCGACATGTTCGACGACTCGGCCGATACGGACGCCACAGTTGTCAAAGTGGAACCTAAGAAAACATTCAGCAGGTCACCGTCCACCGAAAGTGCGAAGAAACTGCTTTATCCGAGATCTTCATCAATTGACAGTGGGAAGAAATTCAGCCGGTCTTCAGAGAGCCCGTTACCGCAGAAGGGCAGGCGACTGTCAGATGTTATAGACAGTCAAAGGCACTCCAGACACTCGCAGAGTCCTGAAGTGAAGCTACCGTACAGGAGATCTAATTCGATAGGAGGGTCATCTGAAGTTGCGAATACGAAGCGCATCGCTCAGTTGTTCGAAGGTCACAAACGTCGACACACTCCGAGCCCTGAGTCACGATCCATACGCTCCGGCTCCATCACAAACCCCGAAATGGCTTTACGTTTGCAACGTATGACGGAGATCATCGAGGGCAAGCGACGAGACACGCCCAGTCCGGACAGATCCAAGAGAGAAATCATAGGCAACCCTGATATGGCAGTGCGTCGCCAAAAGGTCGTTGAACTCATCAAGCAAGGCCAAGGACTAGGCCAAGAGCAAAAACTACGTCTACCTGAGGTGCCTCAGCGGCGCAACAGCGACGAGATGACGTTCAGGATGCAGCGAGTGTCAGATATGATGCAGAAGAGAACTGCAGAGTCCAAGAGACCTAAAACAGGTCGTCGAAAGGCCGCGAGAGAGATCATGAAGCAGAGGTTTGAGAAGAGTCTACAGATGTTGGCTGCGGAGCCTCGTTTAGATTTCGCGCCGTCGGCTGACTTGGAGAACGACTATGGGCTGCAGCAGTACCGCGCCAGTGCGCCCGACTTCGACGAGCGAGTCAAGAAGCTGGAGAAGAAGTTGCAGCACTATGTGAGGCGATTGCCGTTGTGTGTCGCATGGATTGGTCCGTTTGAAGGGATGTTGGTGTTTTACGGTCCGAGCGGTTGAGAGCCTACTGTTGAAGCCCGTACTAGAATATTTAGGTTTTTTCCTGATAAAAAATACGTTATATATATGTTTATAATTCTTGCACATAATATTGACAACAGCTATTGCGATAAAAGAATATCTGGCGGCGAACTCTTGGCTCACACACTTCTAAATAGCAATAATATTACGTCAAATACAAACTATTATTATTAATAGGTATTCGCTCTCAATCGCTCTCGACTACTCCTCAATCAAAAGATAACACGCACGTTTTCAAACAAAACATCGATGGAGATGAAAGAAAACCCTACAAAAATAACGTTTTTATACTGACATAGAATAATTAATTCTAGCAAATTGTGTGTGCATGTTGAGGGTACTATTACACTAGCATTTGACAATTTAATGATTTTGTGTATAAGTGCCATAATCGCCGGGCGAGTTTCGCCTTCTTGCCTCTCGACGGGAAAGAAACTCTGGTGTATATGACGCGAGACCAGGCCAAGTACTAGTGAAATAGTACCCTAAGAGTTATATTAACGTTCCACTTGTGTTTTAAATTTACACAGAGTTTTAACTAACTGAAATGCGTTGTCGTAAGACTAATGATTTAATTCCTTACAAGCCCTTGGATTCTGAAAGCCAATCCAAGCATTTAAATCCATGTGACCAAATCTTATTAGTCGATGAATTCCGACAGAAGATTTGAATTGACTCCGAATTTGAGGGCTTTCCTTTATACTTCTAGAAAACCTTAAGAAAGAGTAGAAAAAATACAATACGATATGATATACAAAAAAGAATTATAATAAACTAAGTTAAGAATCTAAAACTGGTTACTTCAGTAGTAAAGTAGTTGTCGTTACTCTCATCTAATTAACATACAAACCAACCAATCAAAATACTACAGCTTTAAATTCTAACCAATAGGAGGAGGGTCGAATCGTCGGCGGAGGCGGCCGAACAGCTGGTGGAGGCGCCCGAGTAGCGCGCCTTGCCGCCGAGCTCAGCGGCTCCACCGCTAACTCTTCGAACGTCACCCCTCGTCCATCTTCCAAGCCTAAAGACCTCATGCGATCCGTCGGCAAGATAGAAAGAGATGACTGGAATATGAAGGAGATAGAACGTAAGATACAGGAGAATCGACTAGGCAGGCCCGAGCCGAAGACTGCCGAGCGAGTGCCGAAGTGGGATAGAGAACAGGTGAGAGTGAGGTGTAGTTATGTTATCATTTTGAAAGATCACGCATCTGTGATACCTCTCAAGTTTGTTGCATTCCACGAGCTTTCAAGATATTATGGCTTCTCATTATCACACCAGAAGGTGTAGGTATGTTAAAAAAGTTCGTAGACGTTTATTGGCGATTTGATCTTAACACGTTCACTGTCCGTGACCCCATGTGGGTAATTTTGGGTTGGATCGAGACGTCCGTGCCATACATGTGGGTCACTGCACTTTTCATACATAATTTATTTATGACATAGCTTTGAAAATTGAACTTAAAATGGGGTTTTAAAAGGGTTCCTTCATCTTTTATGGCCTTTAAGGACGTGAAGTTGTATAAAGGTAAGTACCAAAGTACATAGGGCCGAAAAAAGTAATTGGACGTGAGAGCTAATTTCGACATTTTGGCTGGAAGTGAACGTGTTAATCTTACAAAGGTCAGTTTTTAATGGGTGGCAAAGAATATAATCAATTTTGACCCAAACACCTACGCCTGATTGACTGATGATGGGATCACCGTGTTACTATTACAGGACAGGTGGCATTGCAGTCTAGATGTTTTATTTTTTTTAACTTTTACTGTCTGTATCACTGCTGGGCAAAAGTCTCACGCATATACTTCTTCCATTCGTCTTTGTCTGCTGCCTTATCCGGCCAATCAGTCAAGAACGGGTCTAGGTAGTCGCACCAGCGTTCCTTAGGCCTGCCTCGGTGACGACGCCCGTCTTCAGGCGTGTTCTATTCAAACCTGTTTATATTTTTTAGTTTTTGGGTCGCCAACGTAAACTAAAAGAAGGGGAAGGCAACGAGGAGAAATGGGTGGAAATCGATGAGACCTTGCACAAGCTTGACCAGAAACTGAAGGATTCTGGCAGACCAGACCAGGGCACTAAGAAGGTTCGTATCTTTCACAATCTATCTTATTCTGTATTCGAATTCTCGAAAGTAATCAGCACGGGTCGGTCGATCAGGTTAAGCTGCGCTTGCCGCGGTCGATTCGTGGATGGGTGACCATTTTTAAATATCGAAACCTCTCCGTGCCTCGGAAAGCATGTTCAACCGTTGATCCCGGCTTTCAAAAGTCTGACAACCAGTTTTGCCAAGGCGTATCGTGTTACCCAGTAAATGGGTTGTGGAGGTTAGATAGGTAGTCGTTCCATGTTAAATACTGGTATTCAGCTGCATCCGGTCATACTGGAAGCCTTGCCAATTCCCGACCATGTTGGGGTCGCCAACATGGTCGGGAATTGGCAAGGCAGATTGATGTAATTTCCACTTAAACAAGTATCAACTTATTAAATAATACGTTAAGTTGATTTCAGAATTACTAAAACTGTATAATTCAAACTTATACCCCTCTTTAGGTTGCGAATCTAGCGACGAAATTCGTGAAAAAAGAACCCGAAGCCGAACAATCGAAAATGCTGCCGAAAGAACTACCGAAGGAGGATGTATGTATATTTTTTTGTCTACTATAATATTATACTCTTAGTTTTGACTTAAGGCTTTTGCGAATTATCCATTTTGAAGAAGTTTTACTACTTCCATGTTAAACCAATGATGATGAACTTATTGTCTTACGAAAACGTGAAACTCGTTACTTGTCAATTGATGTAATACGTCACACTTTTGACGTTGACGTCTTCTTGTGATAATATGAAAAGGTTCCAAGTATGGCCAGGACTGGTTTCTATGTAACTCTATGAAAACGCTTGCTTAGATGGTGACATTGCCGCCTGAGGATGCGATCGAGCGTCGACCGCAGACCGCGTACCAGTAGTGCCGTCACTGGTTGTCACTAACAAAGCGACAAGATGTATTTTTTGTTAGACAAATGACTATCGCAAAACTGAAGAAGAGAAGTGCTTCTGCCGTCGAAGTTGTATGTCTCGAGTGTGACGCCGCGTTAGGAATTAAAACCGCAGCGGCATGTCGAGTCGCTGCGATCAGTCATCGCGATTGGGAAATTGCCGTTTGTGGTTTGCGATTGTGGACGCCTTCGCAAGAGCACCTTCAATGTTTTCATAAGTCGACCGTGCCAATTTTAATATGCCGCTATCCTCTATTCATTATGTCCTGTGGTAATTGTTCCAGGCAAAGAAGAGCTGGCGCGGCCCCACGTTCACGGGAATGCAGTGCGCGGCGTGCGGAACCCGGGTGTTCGCGGCCGAGGGCGTCACAGCCGACGGACTTCATCTACACCGCGCATGCTTCCGCTGCGCCGTCTGCAAGACCGTGCTCCGACCGGGGTGAGCACACTTCTCTTACATCTACAAGTGTTCGCGGACGAGGGAGGATTATGTGACTCCTACTGACTAAACGCACCGGGCGAATCTAACTGGGCCTGGGCCCCGACGCGGCGTGTTGCCGAGTCTCGCAAAATACGCTCAGTGTGTTTGGGGTCTAGGGCTGGAAATTGTGTGACGTCAACGACTTTGGTCAAACATACTTTGTAACAAATATCTACAAAAGAAAATATTGCAGTTGGTGGGAATTAATTAAGGACCCCTCTTTGGGTACACAGTATTACTTATACTTACTCTTCAAATCATCAAGAGGAGTAATATGTAAGTACACTTAAAGAAAAAAAATTTTGACTATAAAAGTTTAATAGCTGATCTCTGCCTACGTCTTTCATTTTAGATGGAAGATTGAGGGTTCCTGCTGAATAAATGACTATCTTTGTTCTATTCTAAATCCCTGTTATTTAACGTTCGTTTTGTTTTGTGTATAATGTCAACAATCACCATATCACAACACAAATTTGTAGTTATTTTAAAATAAAGAAATAAAAATAATGAGAGTTAACACACACAAGTACTTATTAAAACTTCTTAAAGTTTTAAATGGCTGAAAATTTGCAAATTTCGTAGACGCCATCTTAATTTTTCATTTTGCCCTCACTACTGGCTTCAGCACCCTCGAAAACCATGACAACGACAACCACAATGAAAAATTTAAAAAAATTCGCAGTCGCCATTTGGATTTTCATTTTGACTTCACTATCGGCTTTAGCACCCTCGAAAACATCAAAACTGTGTCTCCCTCAGACAGCGAGACAGAGAGAAAGTAGCATAGGGGTGGGGGTGGGGGGGGATATCGCTTTTTTCGTTATTGTGACGATTTCTCCCAGTCAACTTCTACCGCAAGCCGCGTTAAAGAACTTCGTTCTAAAAATATATAAAAAACCTATACATAATTATTATTATTATAAATTAATTACAATAAGTGGCTTTTCGTGTCTGTCTGTGTGACCGCGTTGTCTAAATTACGCAACGGATTATGATGCAGTTTTCACTATCATTTACAGAATGTATTTATTAATTTATTCCGGAAGGTTTATGTGTATAATATACATTAACTAGCTGCGCCCCGCGGTTTCACCCGCATAAGTGTCGATCCCGTGGGAATATCGGGATAAAAGTAGCCTATATGTTAATCCAGGGTGTCAGCTACGTCCATACAAAATTTTATCAAAATTGGTCCAGCTGTTTGAACGTGAAGAAGTAACAAACATATAAACACCCACACACACCCTCACACTCACAAATTTTCGCCTTTATAATACTCGTATTAGTGTGATATTAAACTTTCTAATAATAGGAAATCTCGATGTTTTATCATGTCTTAAAACCCGTGCGAAGAAGGGGCGAGTAGCTAGTAAATTATAATTTTGTAAAAATAATTTCGTCTCCACAGTAACTACACAATGGAGCGATACGGCAGCCGCCTGGTGTGCTTACGTCACTCGGGCGTGAGCGTGCCCGACGCGGTGGCCGCTGTGACCGCGCTGGCTCAAGCGCGCGCCCCGCCGCCGCCCACGCCCGAACGCATCAGCGTGGAGCTGTCGGACAGCGGCGCCAGAGAGATCGATGAAGACGAGTGGACCGACAGGAACTTCCTCGCGTCAGAGACCTCGTGTGCCGGTGGACTGAGGTCAGTCTTACATAGATAATGTCTTACATATGTATGTGTGTTAGTCATTTGTTTCAAAAAGAAAACTTCCCCCGGCCAATTTCGCTCAACGCAGCTAATATCAACGAAAACTAGCCAACTATGCAGGAGATACCTTCGAAAACAAAGATACTTTGATCTATATCATTATTAAACTCATCTTTGACGTCGCCATTTGCTTCGAATAATATATTATGGCTCTAAGTACGATTAAGGTTTACTCAAAGATCAAGCGCAGGAACGACAGAATTACGTGTTATCCAAAACACGGGGTGTCACACATTCAACTAGCAAACTCTGAGTTACATTTTATAGATGGACAACCTACCCTCATGGGTAAAAGGTTTGAGTTTATGGTTGTATGCTAATCTACGTGTCTCATCTTTCAGTGACGAGGAAGAATCGAGCTCGGACGAGTACACGGACGCAGCCGACAGTGACGTCGAGGCGGCCGCGTCCCCTGGGCCCCAGGAGGCGGCTCCCCGACCCCCGCGGGCCCCGCACAACGAGCTGTATTTCTCTGACGATTCCTTCGGTTACGATGATTACTCGGATGACGGTGAGTTTGTAGTAAAGTCACTGGATTTCTTAGATTTTTTTTCGTTACCTATTAGAAAAAGATAGCTAAATCGCCGATTCTGCCCCTTCTGAGTATTTGAGCTAATTTCTTTAATTTCTTTAATTAATTTTATTATAAAATAGTGTGAAACCCATATAGCCCTAAACTCTAGTTTAATACAACATGAAAAATTCAAACTCAAAGCATTTTAATAAAAACAAACCATTTTCACACTTTTGAATAGGCTAGTTGACAGTAAGAAAAATACCTTATGAATTTGGTTTTGTGCAATGGTTCCGGGCTAAAAATAGAAAAACTTAACTTAATTTGGTAATTGATCTTAGATTAATTAATATTTTTATAAAGTCACGTGACGTTGAACGCGAATCAGTGCGCGACACGTCATTTATTGAAATTTAACTGTGTTCGTCACATAAGATGCCACATTGTGCAAGAGGGACCCTCTTGCACAATGTGGCATCACTTTACTTAGTAGTACTTATCTAGTCTCATTCCCAGATAACTTGAATTATATCAATTGTTATTTTTAATTAGTGTCTCCTAATCAAAATATATGTATTTATTGTGCACCGCGATTTTGAAAAAAAAAAACAAAATGGCGGCGGATGTTAGGGCTAAAACCTTCAAACACGTTTTATCAAAATTGGTCCAGCTGTTTGAGCGTGAAGAAGTAACAAACATATAAACACACACACGCACACACTCACAAACTTTCGCCTTTATAATATTAGTGTGCTTAATTTGTCTGTCATTGCTTCATTTTTAATTCTTGTATTTACCTATTATATAGTATTATAGTAATTTTATTCTAGGTGCATCGTCTTCACATATAGTGTAAAACATTTTAAGAGAGTAACGATGGAGTTTCTTGCCCATTTTTCTCCATACAAAACTAACTTTTTGGAAGGGGCGACTACAATCGATTCTATTTTATAGTAAATTTTGACGTTCAAAAGTTCCATTTATGTGCCTATTTCAATTAAATGCTTTGATTTTCTTCGAATTTAATTTACGTTTACTCCGCGAGTTCATGTTAGGTCCAAAGATCACCACAAGTGATTAATCTTACCGCATGGTACTTTTCAGGCGCCGAGTCGTCGGGTGCAGAGTCGTGCTCGCGTATGCGCGAGGCGCGCGAGGCCAGGCGTCGAGAGGTTCCTGCGCCGGCGCGCGCGCCCACCGACAGCAGCGAGGTACCGCGCTGCGCAGTCGGCTAGGCGCGTAGGGAGGTGCGGTATCGATCGCCGCCGCCCCACCAGCTCAATTTACATGCATTGCATATTAGTCAAATTTACGGCTAGGTTAAACATACAAGGCCTTTCTTCACTAACAAACCGTGTGTTCAATGGTGTTTCCCACAAGAATACAAGGGAAGAATTTTCAAAAATCCATCCTTTGTGGTCACTTTCGTTATGCAAGGAACTCTTGTACAAATTTTTAGTTTTTTAGACCCATCGGTCATCGAATGAAATTGAAGTTTTATTTAGTTAATGTTTGTTAGGTAGAAATGCCATTAGGAAAATTTTATAGTAGGTCGAGATTACTCACGAAAGTCATAAATAAATAATAGCGAAATCAATGCCTTGTTTAATGTGTAGAGTAGCTGTATTTTAGTTTAGGAGATTGTAAGGCGAAGCTGTTTCACCGAGTATATTTCAAGATGTACCAAGATGAAAGTGTTCCTCTCTGAAACAAGGAAATTGTAATCTTGAAAAAAATTTACTTTTTCATTTTAACTAGAGTTCTATTCTGGTAATAAAAACCGAAATACTACTCAAATCATTAAAATTCTTATTTCGCTGTTATAAGATAGGTTTTATGAATAATTCTGGAATATTAGAAAAAAACCTGCAATTTATTACAAAAAAAACTTGAGTAGGTATGGATAAATTGTACTTTTTAGGATACGAACAAACACTTTCGATAATTTGAACTTGCTTCAATGGAGCGAAATTACTCGAACGCAACTTAGCCGTGTTTTCAAAATCAGAATAGTCGTAGTGGCAGGTGTAGTTACGGTGAGTAGGCGCATGCGTCATATCATCATTCGCTAGATAACAGGGGCGGCGGCAGAGGCGCGGTAAGCGTGTAGTTTGTCCACACTAACTTCCGTCAACGGCTTACTGTTCTATTCTGATCTATGAATTGGCTTTCATTGCTTTAAAACGTAATAAATCACTGATCTCAACATTTTGTGTAACTCGAGCCATTAAAGAAACGAATTGAATATGGCGGCCAACCAAAGAAGCTTATCATGCCCTTTCACTCGCACTTTATTGCTGTCTTGAATGTGCAAGTAAGAGAGCATGTTTAGCGGCGCCATTTTCTATTCTCCCTCCCTCCCCCAGCGACGCCCTAAGCCGAGATCCGTACCCTACAGGGGGTGCCCTTAGCAAGTAGTCGTCTAAACTATGATTTTTAATTTGCTAGACCAAAAAGCTGTCATTTTAGTCTAGCAAATTAAAAATCAGAGTTTTGTGAATAAGTTTTATGCCCTGGCTGGACTCCTTTATTTATTAAGGTACCCACAGGCAAAGCGAGTTAAGCAGCCGACAACCATCTCAGTTGACCAGGGAGACGGCATTAAAAAAAATCTATTGAGTACTGTATTAATTTTTTGAATGTCTCGATTTACATTTTTGTATAAATGAGTTCAGTATTTGCGAGAAAAGTAATCCGTACTTGGTTGATCTTCCTTTCCGAAATTCTTCAAAAGAAGTAGAAGAATAGAAAAAATTATATAAAATCAAAATAAAACAGTAAGTCCGTTCAATCGATGGCGCTTTTAAATGTGTTACGTTTATGTACAATTAATATATTAATTCGTTATATTTACATATTAAACCATAGTATCCTATGTGTGTATTAGCTTATATGTATAACATAAATATTTATACATGTGTATTATAGCGCACTATATGTACATATAATATTTATATCATATGTAAATAATGTCTGTTGTTTTTGAGTTGTTCTTTTCGTATTTATTTTTGATTTCATTCATTCATGTATCGTTTGGAAAGTATGGGAAATTAAGTATTATGTGGATTAAACCTACGTAATGTTGATTATACGATTTGTATGCTCATTGTAGAGCAACATTTCATTTCATTTTTGAGTGCCGTTTTCATTCTTTTCGAGGGTGCTAAAGCCAATAGTGAGGTCAAAATGAAAATCCAAAATGGCGACAACTTTATGAGAGCTTCTAAAACTTATACTAGATGGCTCTGTATTAAAACAAGTATTAATTTACACTTTCTTTCTCTCTGTCTCTTGCTATTATGTACGAGTGTGTGTGCGCGTGAGTATCGCGTAAGGATCTCCCGACTTAGTAACTGAAAGTTATGCTTTCGATTCTTTGAATAGTTTTAAAAATCGACACTAAACTATAAAATAAACATCTTTTTTGCTTTATAAACATACTAAGATACTGTTTATTCTACCGTACTGGTTTGTGTTGCCGTCAGTGTGACTCACTTCCGTTCTGCTGTTTTTGTAAGCTGTACTCACAACTGATCTAGAAAAAGTCACGCGAATAACGAGCACTAAGTGTCACGTACATTCCAACGATACACATATATTGTATATACATATGTATAGTCCTCTATGACGTAGTTCCGCGACGTGATACCGCCATCACCGACGGTAAGTTAGTGTGGTTTGTTTGTGCACCTTTCTACGCATCCCGGGCGCTCGCTTGCTACGCGCTAACAAGGTTCTTGTACCTTGCAGACTTTGTACTATAATGAGCTTCAACACAGGTGGAATCTGAGGAGGAGAGCGAGTCCAGCGACGAGGAGGTGTCGTCCGCCACCGAGGTGTCCACCGACAGCGAGTTCGCGCGCGAGGAGGCGGCGCCCGCGCCCGCGCCTCCCTCTATCCTCGTGACGGAGGCCACGCCCCCCGCGCCCCCGCACGCCGCGCCCCCCGCACCTTCCGCGCCCCCTAACGAGTACCCGCTAAGTCGCACGCGCTCCGCCGGCGGGCTCGCCACCAAGCGCGCTCTCGAACTCAAGCGACGATACCTGCTCGGCGAACCTTCACCCCCCGCAGTTAGGAAGTCGGACTCCACCTCCCAAATAGACACCAAGTTCGAAGCCTTTAGATCTACTATTACAGAATTCCAAAAGATGCTACACCCTGCCTCCGTGCCTACGCAGCAGCCGCAGCCACAAAAACTTGTCGTCACCTTCCAAATGTCTACCGAAGACAAGAAAGCTCAGCCGATGCCCGATATCATAAAGAACCTCGTCGCCGACGCGCCAGTCGACTTGCTCACCAAGGTGGACTCACCTCTCATTAAAGACTGGAATTCGGAACCAGCTAAAGATGAAAAAGATCCGGACTTAGATTCAGATTCACTATCAGAAGACGACTCGTCCCACACCGAGACTGCTCCCAACCAGTCAGTACCTCGTCTTGAGGTGCACGACGAAGGAGGGGAACTGATTCAGTTGGACAGTCTTATGCTAATCAACAGCACGGAGGACGAGAAGGCGTCAGGCACGGCGACCGGCACCACCGTAGTCGCGGCTGCCGATTCGGAGTCTTCAGAGTCTGGTCGTGACGCCACCACGCTCGCGCTCACCGAGACCGAGCTGTCGGACTGGGCGGCCGAGAGCGCCGTGCTCGACGACTGCGGCCTCGACGACAAGGACGACAGGAAGCGACGCAAGAACCCGCGAACGCTCAGTGGACCCAAGCTCATACACGACGCCAAGAACATAGCTGCCGTGGCATCGCATGTCTGTGGCAGAACCAGCCCCCTTGAAGCAGTCGTCTACTCAAACGCACTCGAGCACTTCGAGTTCGCCGACGAAGGGGACCAAGACCCGTCGCTGGAGACTCCCTCAACACCCAAAAACGAAGGCTACATGGAGCTTGTAGACAATGACTACGACCCCTACTCGCCCGGTAATGACCGCTCCATGAACTTCATCGAAAGGAGTTTCTCCGAAACAGTCTTCAAGCCAGCCAGCCAAGAAAACAGCTACCGACAGAACTTGTGTCCCATCGACTTGGATGACATAGAAGACATAGATGCAGACACGGAACCTTTAGATTTAAAGTCGCCTCAACTTTTGAAGTCAGTTGACAACGACACTAGTGATAAATCTACGAGCAGTAGTTTGCAGAAGAGTGACAGTTTGCACAAAAGTGACAGCTTACAGAAAAGTGACAGTTTCTTGAGAACCGACAGCATACTGAAGACCGACAGTATACTAAAGACAGACACGACGAGCATTCAGAAAAGTGACAGTATTCACAATGATAGCGTGCGAGTAGAAGAGAGTTCCGAGCCGAAGATAGAGAATAAAATAGAAACTTTAAGTCTATCAGAAATTTCACCGCCATTAGAGAAGGATAAAATGGTTGAGATTGAAAGTTCTGAGATTTCTCCGCCACTAGTACCTGATACGCCTAGAGTGAAGTACCCTTCGCCGAGCCCGTTCAGCGGCCCGTGCCCCATGCGCCTGTACTCACCCGCCGTGTGCCGCTCCGCCAGCGACACCTTCCACCCCTCCACGTCACGCAGCACGGACTCGCCCACGAGGAGCTTCGAGCTCTCCGTATCTATCAACCTAAGTTCAGGCTCACTGTCCCCAGTCAGTCCGACCCCCGCGCGCGACACCACCGACAAAGTGCAAGAAATAAAGCGAGAACGAGAGGAACAGACTGAGGTTGTGAGGAGACTGGTCCTCGAGAGGTTGGGTAGCGCACCGAAAACCGCCCGGAAGTCAAAGTCGGTAAAGAGGACGCGGGCATCGCCTGCCGCGATCCCGCCCCCGGTACCGCCTCCGCCGAGACTCCAGGAGCAGCCCCCGGCATGGCTTCCGGAGCCTCCCCCGGCGTGGGTTCCGGAGCCGCCCCCAGTATGCCTTCCGGAGCCACCGCCACCCCCGCGCCCCGTACCTCCTCTCATGCCTCCCCCCGTCAAGCCTTCCTTCTCAGACCCTGAGCTCGCTCGGGATAGTCGAAGCAAGAGCATCATGAAAAGCATTTCTAGTTACCTGAACCGAAGGCTGGGACCTAGACCCAAGGTAGGCACACTACAGTAGTACGTTCAACGTTATGTTATTGCATAGTGAACAGAATGTTACTTGTGTATATCAGTCGTGGCCACTGGTAGGAACCTCATCCAATAAGTTTTTCCGAACCAAAATGGAAATGGAATGGATTCTGTTGTTCACAAATTAAACTAAATTTAAGTTCAGTGCATATTTTTCTTTCTATTTCATTAAGGTAAGGACAGAAGATACATTTTAGTTTAGTCCTGTCAAATTAATCAGCGCCTGACGTAAATTAACGTAATTTTAGTAGGCAAGTTTTTAATCACGCCTAAACTTGTATGGAATAGCGTCCTTTTCTTAATGAAATAGAAAGAAAAAGATGCACTTAACTTAAATTTAGTTTAGTTTGTGAACAAGGGGATCGGCACTAATGAGTTGAAAATACTAAGCATCTATTAAGTAATTAAATTAGTTAACATCATAAGGAAAGCATTGACAGTGGCTACGGCTCCACATTTCATAATCATCCATTAGAACCATTTCATTTAAAATCGAACGCCCGCTGTCTATACACCAACTCATGATACGTGGCTGAGAATCACAAATATTGCATTTTGGACAATATGTAAACCCATTGAGCACCACATCAAACAAATATGACTATTTGATTGAACGCCATAGTATTAAACTTAAGAACATCACTGATGGTTTTTAGTTGTACGAAATTCTCAAGTTATTCAGAAGTCAGATTAATTGTCTTTGTTAAAACTTGGATACCGATTTTAAAGTACTTAGTTTTTTTTAATACAAATTTTAATTTCGTTACAAATTACTTGTTTTATGCAACAAAATATTGTCACAATCTGAAAATATGTCCACATTCCTATCGTACAACAAAAAGTCGTAATTGTGCTCGAAAATCATCGAATCAATTCATATCATCTGCAAAACCATGTCATCTCACAAATAGTATGTGAATATTGTAAAAATAAAGTAGTGATTCAATCCGGGGTTGGTCGTAACATGTTTAGTAAGGGTGTCCACGATTTGGCAATATAACATGAGACACGGAAGAGGAAATAACTTGTTTTGGGCACTGTGTTTGTTTCGTGCCGGATTTAAGTGAGCTATGGGATATTTTCATGTTTAGATTCTTTAAATAATATTGCTTTCAACTGAAACTAGACTGTGACGGAACCATTAGGTAAACAGTCACATCACAATGTCCTTCGAAAGCCTATCACAGAGAAGTATACAATCTCCTTTCTATCAAACATGATTCTCACTCGCATTTAATCAAAAGGTAGACATCTACGAGTTCTATTGATAAAGCTTTAAAGGCTATTTAAATAAAATGAGACGTTACTATCGAAATCCATAAACCTTGCTCAACTTTAATCCGGCACGCATAAAAATTAACTGTCAAAATTCCGTCGTAGCCGGACACCTGAGTAGACTAACACTCGTTGAATTTTCAGTCACTCTCGGATCCGGAGCTGCCGTTGCACGTAAGCAAATATCCGTACAGTGTCGTACTCGTGAGTCGCATGCCGTGTTCGTCTATCGCACCACTTGATCGTGTAGTGTGCGCCCGCCCTTATTATTGTGGCGTTGGATCTGGATGTAGTTGATGCATGACTGTCAGGGTTTGTGTCAAGGATTATTATGTCTACATAATATTGGAATTAGCTCCTATATTATATTATATTAATTTTCGGGATTTTTGGAGTTTCATACGAAGACAATTGAAATTGTTGTCGTAGTATGAGAGTCCTTAATTAAGTATAATGTTTGAAGGTAAGCAACTTAAAACAAAGTGATTGAGACATGAATGTGAGTTGACCAAAAATTATGTTCAATTCAGAATCAGATAAATCACTTGGCTAGTTGGTTTTACGTTCAAACAGAATACATAGTAAACGAATTACTTTGATCCAACGTCAACCATTCGTTCTGTACATCTGTCTGTTTGCGTGAATGTCTTCGCTTCATCTATGACAACGGCTCGGCGTACAATATACAGCTTGATACCGATAATATCAGATACCGATGATGGATGTAGATACCCATTTTTATCAAGTTTTTGTGAAAATATTTCGTCGAATTTAAAGATTACCAGTTACCAAGCCTGTTTCATATTTAAATCGAACAAATTGTAGATTAATTATTACCATTATTTTTTAATTAAATCCTGCCCTGAAATGATTAAAATAATTCTTAAATTGTATTAACAGTAATATTACTAGCGGTCCTCGTAAAAAATACAAATCAGGCAAGGTTTTAGTCTTCTCCATACCCAGTAACCTACCGTAAGAGGTTTTCACCTGTATGCTGAATATTGTACTGTCAAAGCGATCAATTTCATGTAGAGGTTAATAGCGGTATTTGTGAATTTTGTATGTAATTGAATGTGCATGCCATCGCTTCTGTGTGCGTTATTACTCGTAATTTTTGCTTTTAAGTTTACAATTTGAGTAATTCACTTGGCTTGTGAAAGTTTTAAATATTAAGTACCCAATTGTTATAATTTTTTGTTCATTTTAAAATTTTATTAGATTTATAAGCAAAAGTTACATCTTAATGTTAAGCTACAGTGTCGCAAAGCTTGCTGGAATTGCCTGCCTGTGCCTGCCGCTATGCCGATGAAATATACTGCCAAAGAAACCAAACATCTTTGGGATTACATTTCAGACACAAATACAAAATTCCTATCCAAATGTAGTAAGCGATTTTGATAATTATTTCATTGGAATAAGAATTCAAATGGCTTATAATGTTTGATAGGCTTTTAAAGGTGCGTTATTACACAATACTTATAAATCCCCGACATTTACTAGAAAAGCTGTGAAGGTTAGTTTAGATCTTTTTCTTATTTATCCTGTTTTGATAGAAACTATCCTTGTTAAAAATCTTAGAATCTGTAATTAATTTTTACTACTGCAATATTCTATTTTGTAATACCTAATTAATTGCAAGCTCCTTATTCAAATAATCCGACTAGAACATTTTTAAAATGCGCCTATTAACATCAATTCTTATTAGAGTCGGGGGCAAATACGTATCAACACAATTTAATGTATATCGCAGCAGTTTGTAGTTAACAAGCACAAAACATATAATGTTACCTTCTATACACATTACACACTGTTCTTCATGTTATCCATAAACTTTTTCAAACGCTTCTATAGCTTTTACAAATTAAAACTAACAAAGAAGTAGTACTTAAAAAGGCTTCGTTACAAAGATATTTGTAATTTTTTTTTTGCTATTCCATTTTGTGTCCCACTGCTGGTCAGAGGCCTCCCCTTTTTTCTTCCAAACCTCCCTGTCTTGTGCGATCTCTGGCCATGTTGGCCCTGCTAATGCATTTAATGAAATTTAATTGAGCTATGCAGTAAGAAAAGGCCTTAACTTATTTTTGACAAGTTTCAGCCCGCCAAATCTTATGAATGAAAGTACGTCGTTGTCAATTCGGATAAGAGGGGGAGGTTTACGTCAAGATTCAGTTTGTATGAAAATTAACAAAACATAAAAAATAAGAATTCATTAATGTGTCCTTAATGAAAAATGCTTATTTCCATGGTCTGAACATCTGGTCGAAGTTTATGTATACAACTTGTAAAAAACTTGTATATAACTGGTGCTTTCGGTCCCTTCAATCCAGAGCTAACTAAAAGTGTTTTACCAGGAGTCGCAGAGTACAGGCGCTCACAAGTCTACGAGCGCCTTACAGGAGCCGCCCCCCGTGCCCCCGCCCCCACGTGTGTACACACCACCTCCACCACCCACTCCACCACCCCCCCGCCGTGAGCCGCGGCGAAGACCAAGGCCAGGTTAGTACTGGGGAACTTTATTATTTTGATGTCGTCATGACTAAAGCCGCATTTTCACAATGCTATTAAAATTTTTTGTTCATCTATTGGTATCAATCTTCATAGTCACCCATATTCTATTCACGCATGGACGGGTGGTAGACACAAAAATTTCAAATGACTGCCACTTTCTCCTCTTGTGGGAACGCGGCAATATTCAAATAAAATATGGTTGATTAAAGGAACATTTTACGTGTGATGGTCGGACCCTTCCTATCGTGAATGGAGATTAACTAAATTGTTTTCTTAAATCGTGACTAATAAGTTGTTTACATCATACATAATCACATAACATAATCAGCCTATAATGTTCCCACTGCTGGGACACAGGCCTCCTCTCGGTGAGAGGGAGTGGGCCGTACCCCACCACGCGGGCCCCCAGAATGAAATTGAAATGTCCACTACTTAGCTATCGTCTGTCAACTCAACAAGCATACAACATTAGCATTTGTGTTGTCTAGTCACATACTTCAATCTACTTCAAAGAACTATTCAGTACATCAATGTAACACTCTCGTTGAAAATGTACAGACGCCAGCACATCAACCTACCCGAAACTGTCACATTTCCCCAATCAATTTTGAGCCTTATGCTTTTAGCAATAAAGTTGAAAATTTATTAAATAAATTTGACAGATTGTAGTAGGTTGATGTGCTGGCGTCTGTACGTCTTAGGGCCAGTTTCATAATGTCCGAATAACCACTACTCGCCAGTGTAATTTAACGGATGTAAAAAGATGCATATCGTAGCCGAGAATCACTTTTACTCCCCGTCATAGTGATATATTTTTTAGTACTGAACCATACCGACCCGTCCATTTGCGGAGATATCGAGGTCGAAACTACAACTTTTTTTTTCACGATATCAAAATTTTATAAATGTACTTTAAATACTCCCTCTAATGATTTACCTTTTGCATGTGCCCATACATGTATTTTGAATTGCGCGTTGCCATAATCAGCTGCAGTTGTGTCCGAGCAATAATTTGTGGTGTAGTTTAATTTACAGAATGCGTTGATAACGACTTGAACACCATGTATGTCCACTGTATCGTGTTTAACACCCACATAACATCTACACGCTCATCTTACTAAGCACTAACAACAGATCACGGACCGGGCAGCGCCGCGGACATGGAGCATCGCGCTATCATGCAGCGGTGGTTCGAACATACTTGGGCAGGGATTGTTGCCGTGCAGAGGGCAAGGGAACAGCAGGAGCAACTCGAACCCAATGCCCGTCGCCTTGGGAGACTTGAGCGGCGATTGACACGACCCCAATCTGGTAAATTCACTTGCAAGTTCAATGTATAGCCGCTAGATGGCGCGGTTTTATGAAAAGTCGTAAGCGATGGTTTAGGGTTTTGAACCTAACGACACGACGAGACCAGTAGGTATAAATTGAACAAAAAGTTCGAAGCACTATATTTTTTTAATCGAATTTTACTTTAGGTTTTATAAAAGAGAAGTACCTAGATTTTAGAGATGCCGATGCATTCCACCAGTTTCTATGGCAAATCTTTTACTGTTCAAGTAGTACGGTTATGGAATGACTTGCCCGTGTCGGTAAAGCGTGCTCAATCTTTATCCACTTTTAAAATTATGATAAAAAAGCAATTCCTCTCTCCTTAAACATCATCATTATATTTTCTTTGCTCCTGTTTCATGTTTCTTATTACGGGAAGGTACATTCTTGTTCCGTCCTTTTCAGTAGTCGGGTTTTAGTTTTTAAACTTATTTTTTCCCGAATATCTTGGGGTCGGACTTCAGTCTAACAGGATGCAGCGCAAATACGCCAAATGCTACCATTATATTGAATACGATGTTTAGAGTATGATCGTGATGTGTTACGTACAATATTTCAGCGGAGCAGCAGGCGGCGACGGTGGCAGAATTAGTGCAGGTCACGGCGCAGCGCGAGGCACACAGAGCTCTGGTGTTGGCTCATAGGTATGTTTAAGCGACATGAAAATAATATTGATTGCCACTACTAATACTGCACGTTCTGAATTCGGATTAAACCTGAAGGTGTCTACGATTCTAATTTATTAACAACCGCCCCTGCTTCGCACGGTTGGGATTTCTTGATTATAATGCAAGTTAAATATCTGCACATAAACCTTCTGGAATAAATACTCTAAATGGTGGTGAAAAACGCGTCCAAATCAGTGGCGCCCACTGCTGGGTAAAGGTTCCAATTCTCTATCTTTCGCCTTCGCCGGCCAATCAGTCAGGAGCTAGTCCAAATCGTTAGCCGAGCGATTCTTCGGCCTGCCTCGCTGACGACGACCGTCTTCAGGCATTTACCCCTATTAGGTAATAGTGTTTCCTTATTTCTGTTGTACGCAGAAAAAATAACAATAAAAACATAATAATATATTGAACAAAAATGGCTGAACGAATGATATAATAAAGTATTTAAGAGTACTTATTAAAGTGTATGTAGCTTGAATTGTATGCACGTCTCCTTCTGGTATGTTCTGTAATGAGTTAGCGTCTTAACAAATACATTGTTTCTTGATCTTTGCATTTCTGCCGATTAATATAATTTTCGCTTTGTAGATATGTAAATAGTATAGCATGCTAAGCACTTCGCTACTAATTCCAACGAAGCGTATTAACATGTAGCGGGATTTTCCGAAAGGGTTACCGCTGCCCCGGAACATAAAGGGCTAAGGAAGGAACACGGGTGGGTTTTAGTCAGTAAGAGTCTGACACTCCCTTCCGCTCCACCCAGAGCGGGAGGAGTCATTAGATGGTTTCATTAGCATAAAGACAGGTTTACAGTTCTGTACGAGACCTATAGCCAAGCCGTACGATTGGCCTGCACCACCAGTAGCAATAAACAGATAAGGGTGGGAAAAAGACGGCCAGTGGAGGGAAATCTTACCCGACTGCGGCAAAGCCCAAAAGGAGGGTAATGTTTTAAAGTTAATATTAGCCCACGTAGGCACGGGCGCTCTTATACTGCGCGCTGGATTTTCAACGGGGCCTAGCGGCGAGAGATACAAGTCCAACTGCACTTTTTTAAACAAAATCCAATGCGCGGTAATAAAAACGTTGCGTTTAAAAAACGCGAAGGTAGGCTTTCAAACATTTGCCAACCGACACCAATGCGTAAAAATAACACTTGTGTTTTTTGTCACCCATCGATAGGGTCAATGATGAGGATCAAATCTCTCTTGATCTTCAATTGAATGAGATGACAAGGTCAAGCTCAATACAGTTATAATTGCATATAACTTTTTACTTAACCTTTTGACCGCCCCTACCGCTCGTGTCGTATTTTTGCGACAGAGAACATGCATGATTTTTTCGTTCTATTTTCGTCCTATTAACTGCGTGGTACAACTAAAACCATTATTAAATAGAGATAAAAACTTTTTGACTATTTTTTAATCGATACAACGATTTCTCCTCCTTATTTATTGTAGATATTATTTTATCTTGATTTTATCGATTTGTAGCCGCGCGCTAGGGGCACGGCAATTCATATTTAGCCAAGCGCTTAAAAGTTTAATTTATTGACATAGTAGTTTCTCTCCAACGACCGTCTTCTCTTCCACCGTGTTTGTGCCTTGCCAACAACTTCCTATGACTATCGCTTGCTGTGTCCTTGAAGGGTTCGGGTGTTGGTATTCTTACAGGCGGCATATTCCCCTTCCACGAATTGTGAGAACGGCATCGCTTCCGGACGGGCTACCCGCAGATGGCGTGGACGACATCTTCTGCAGGTGGGCCGTAGACTTGTTAGCTATAGCCATACATTCATATTCATCCACACTAACAAGAAAAAACACATTTCCCCATACACTTGTTTTGTAAACAATGTTTATCTTTAGACAAGGATTTTCTGAGAAATAAAAATGGCGATGGCAGCTTGTATAGAAGACATAATATATTATATTCTTCAGTTAAAAGTTATTTAAAAAAAACAACCCTAAGTATTTGTTTTAAGTTAAGAACCTTACTTTGATAAAAAACTGTTCTTAATTCAAACTGATAATTTACACCCGGTTTCTGAATTGATAATTTCAAGTTGAGCCCTTCTCAAACTTTAAACCGCGAAATTCAAAATATATTTGTAAACGTATAAGGTATTTTGAATTTCGTGGGCTACATTAAAGGAATCACTTTAAGTACCTAATGCTAGAGTTACACGAAGACGGAGAGACGAAGAGTTGCAAAAGCGTTGGAAGGCCTCCTACAAGGTGGAAGCTGATGACCTTGGCCTATGTCCAGCAGTAGAATCCTTTCGGCTGAAATTATAGTGATGAATGCTAGAATTTGACAAGTTCCCAACTGTAAATTCTCAATTCAGAAACCGGGTGTGGACACTAAGATGATACTTTTAGTAGGAATAAAGAGTTCCAAATACAAAAAACTGTTTCTAGGTCTAAAGTTAAACTTTGCTTAGTAAAAATAGAAAGGCCGGTTGAGTTTGTTTTTAGCAATGGAATAATGTGGTTTTCAGAAAGCGCAGTGGTGGCAGTAGCAGCGCAGTGGATTAATACAAGGGTGCCGTGGGAATGCATCGTACGAAGCCGGTGTCAGTCCGCGTAAACTCGTCATTATATTTAAATGATCGACTGGCTACTAGACGCGAAGTTACTTTATTTCTTGTCTAACAAGTTTCACGAGGTAAAGGAACAAATAGACAGACAGTGTATAGTCCGGCGTTTCTAAATTTGCCAAAGATGTAAATGTGTGATGTGATGTTTGCCACCGTTGTTTACATCTTTGGCAAATTTAGAAACGCTGGACCTTAGTTTCGATGCCTTTTTTATAATAACTGTATTCAAAAAGAAAATAAAAAAATAAGTTTATTGGCGGTAACATTACGCAGAGAAACAAAATAAACACTAAAAAGAACAAATTGGGAAAAAATATGCGTCACATCCACGCAAAACGGTAATCGCTCAGCATAATGCTACGACCCTATGCGAGACAGAGCCCAGACAGCAGAGCAATGTGTATAAAAATTATCTAAGTGCCAGTAGTCTGCTCGCAAATCCTGTGTTTCTTTTCCTCACACTGACTTGTAAAATACAGTTTGGTGTCTTTGGTAAATAACCGTGTATTTTTGGTAACGACAATTTATTCCCTGTCTTTGATTGCGATGATCACATCACGCTTCACTTAGAAATACTTTAAAAGATACAGAAAGAAAACGACGAGCCATAGTAACTTCGCGTTTCGTAAACAGTGTTCCCTGCTACGATCATTTGCATAGGTACGGATATTTTTTTATTATTGAATCAAATATTAAATAGGTACTTTTCAAGCGTTCACAGATTTTGTAAAACAAGTGAAGGTAAAACAAAAGAGAACAGTTTACGAAAAAGTTTTTAAGGTTCAATGTTTTATCCGACTGCGTATAAGGCCATTATGTTAATTTTATTGAAACATTCTTACGAAGCCTATAGAGCAATCTTTGGCAAGACACTAGCCTTCCACCATACAAATTTTGGAGCGCTTGAGAAGTACTCTATTAAATTGATGTGAGTGTATAAAAATTCCTTTTTTATATGACAAATGCCGTATCAATCATGGAAAAAAACTATTAGTTCATTATTTTAATTTTAATTAGAACAAAGAATGTTGTGACTGGACATTGCTGATATTTTTAGGGCCAATATGCTGTAGCTTAAGTTGTAACTTTTTTTTGTACCGTCGGCAAAATCGGCGCGGTTGCTGACTACGTACTGTTTCTAGGGGGCTATGTTGGTCAATTAAATATAAATCAAAATGAAAAAGCAACTCAATCATGATCATAACAAGACTGTGCAGTGCAGGTAGGAAAATAAATCAGAGAACACTTTTCTATTATTATGTTTAAGTAATAATTGTATTCTTTAAATTTTTCTCTAGTTTCGGAGAAAATTCTTTAAGAAAAAATGTATACAGCCTATCTTTACTTCCTTTTTCGAGGAGTATTTATGTTTGATTGTCCGACACAGTGTTTTCATCGCGTATAATTGACACTTGTATTCAGAGCTTTATTTTTAATATTAGTAGAACATTAACCTAAGGTCAGGTACCTTACTGGGGTCGGTGGCAGACACGGTCACAAAATACCATGTACACATTTATTATTCACTTTGCCAATAATTTAAACAGTAAAGACTTATGAAAAGCAAGCGTAGTTCAATTCTCGAGATTTTAAGATTCGGTTTGTTTAAATTGTTGGTAAAATGAATTTAGATCGAGTATATATTATGACCCAATCAATGGGTATAAACAGTGTGCTAGATATGCCAAATGTGTTAGGTACATGGAGATATTTTTTTATTGTATAGTTACGACTAAGTACCCATAGGTATAGATAGAAACATTTATAAACGCTGTTTATTTAACCAATTTATTGACTTTTGAGCATGTTATTGTAAATACGTATATTTTTTTAAGACTATGAAACATGTTTTCTTCGTATTGATCAATGTGGCGGTAAAATCACTTAAAACACTTTCTCATTTCTAGTTTGGGGGCTGATTTTTTCATCGCCAGATATATTTTAATATCACAATGTGTAAATGTGTTAGAAATTTAATTATACCTTTTTGACCTTGATTTTATGAAACAAGCGTTTATAAATGTAGTTTTATAAAATTCTATGTAACAAAGCTGTTTAATCTGTTTATGGGCTTGCTATCTTGCGTGCTGTCAAAATGATGTGCGCTGTCAAACAATTGTCAAAGTAACACATTTGACAGTAGGCTTTGTTCCAATTGTATTCTAATCTCCCGCGCGAATCTGATTTATGTGTGTAGATCAAAATATGATATAATATACTTCCGTCTGCACCCGTCTAATGCGATGTTAAGCGTAGTTCGTGATGTCATCGCAGTAATGCACTTATTGTATCGCTTTTAATATAGGAAGCAGGTTCAAATTCTCTTGATTATTCACATATTTTACTATAAGACTAAATAAGCGCTGCAGCTGTAGGAATCAATCGCTTAGTATTGTCATGTTTGTCATAATATGTTACATGTATATGGTTTGTTTGACAGCTTATGATTTTTTTTTTATCGATAGCCGGACTATTTCGCAACGTAAACTTGAGAAATCATGACATATATTAATTTAATTAAAATACTATACAACAAAATTTTGTTTTAAAATAAACAAAATATTTTTAAAAATGTATTTCTATTTAATTTCTATTTTAGTGCTTTGATACTTTTCTTAACTGAAAATTTGATTTGTGTTAAATATGACAATCGCTAAGATCATGGAACTCTGTCGGCTTCGTATGTGGCTATGTCAACAGTGCCTCTAACACGGACTTCGTTATCAGATTGTCGAACTCAAGTTCACAGCTGTGATTTGGCTGACTGAACTAACGACTGCCAATGAAATCACTTGACATGAGTTTGACAGTTTGATACTTTTTTGGTTATTTAGAATTTCATACATGTCGATACTTTTGGCGATGCTACAATGCTGCAGAGTCTATTGTGTCACGATTACGAGGTTAAAAATCCGTACTAAGCTTCTCAAACACGTAAAAACATGCCTGTAAATAGTACAAACATGCAATAGCTTGCATGCCATTGTGATATTCAGTAATTAAAAGTTGTTATGGCTAAAGCTACGCTTGCCGCGGTTGGTTCGTGGATAGGTGACCATCTTTACATACCAAGACCTCTTTGTGCTTCGGAAAGTACGTTAAGCCGTTGGTCCCGGCTGTCATTCGTAGATCTTTGACAATCATTACGAGTCGTCAGAAGCTCGAAAGTCTGACAACCAGTCCTACCAAGGGGTTTCGTATTACCTTTTTGTTATTTGTTTTTTTAGTTAGTTTATTGTATCTTTATTTTGTATTAATTGAAAGTTGGATACGAGTACCAACCAACTTTATACAATAATAAATATTTCATTTCAATGGCATACAAGCTATTTCCATACTTTTGTGTAACTTACAGGCATGTGTGTTCGTGGCTTTAAGTTTGCTTTAGACAGCTTACCAGAAGCAATACTTTATGTGTATTGTATGTATTATATGTAGGTAGTTACGAATATATAAATATATTATGTGTATGTGATGGAACAGAATGTGTATAAGTATTTTAAGAGATGGCGTCGACTTGGCACTATTTCAACACTATTGCTAGTGGTGCCATCTATGGTGCTGCTCTTAGATCCTAGACAAGCATTAAATATAGAAATTATATTTAATATGTATTTTATTACTAAAATATCTTAATATTTCACACGTAACACATCGCCAGGTCGTCACTAAACAGATCAAAATATTTTTTTACGTATTAAAAACTTAGTCTTCCATAATAGTTTTCTTATTTAATTTAAAATCTAGTTTAATTGGGAAAGCCAAGTCGACGAAGGATTTGGCCTCTTATATAAAAATCAAGGTTTATAATACTAGATGGTGTACATAATTTGCTTCGCTATGTTTTGAAGAAGTTTGATCCAAGCTTTTATGTAGTCGCGCGATTGTGAACCGCGATCTTATTATGAATAGGGTATTTGATTTGTTATGGAATTATTTATCACACACACACCCACATTAATCTTTCCGGAAAATCATTCGAATTTTGTATAAAAAATCATGTAAAAGTTTAAATCAGAATTACAAGTTGTGGGATATCTATAGAATCTTCTTTTACTTCTATATTTGTTTTCCGACTAAAATTCTTCTGACAAATTGCAAAGGGAACCAATAGTCTCGCGAAATAAGAGTGAAATCTCGATCAAACCTTCAAAATGTCAAAATAAAGTCTAATTTAACACTATGGTCAAGTACTTGCGTGTTTGATTTTAGTAGAATTTGGTACACGCAGGAGTATGAACAAAGAATTATGTGAGATTACTGTTCTATTTTTAAACGATTCGAACTTTAAATCAAAATTTATATCGTTTGCTGAAACGTTCGAATCGTAGAGCATTACATCAGAAATATTCAATTTACTAATTTATAAAAAAAAAAATATTACAGATATGACGCAATAACATTTTAAGTAGAGCCGCAATATATTAAACAATACAATTATTCAGTCAATTACAGATACGCCGTCATAATAGTTTAGTTCAAAGAAAAGTTATATAGCATATAACGGTATAGTATTTACGAAATATGACAGGAGTTGTTGTTAGTTCAAAGAAAATCCTCTTTTTATACTAACACGATCAAAAGTAATCATGGAGGACGAAGAAAAGTCATGCTCAGAAAGGTAGACTGAAGATAAAAAATACACAAATAAAAGAGATCTTGATACTTTGTGTACCGAAAGTCGAAAGTAATGCATTCAGTGTCTGTGTAATTTATTCATTCTCTTATGTCGTTGTTATAAGATATACATTGGAATGACTGACGCGCGTTCGCCAAATGAGATATCCGCATGTCTATTCTGTAAGAATGTCACCGTGAAAATTTGGGTGAAGTGAGCAGAATAGGTCGGCTGTACACAATAGTATAGCCAAATCGGTACCTGTAAGTATCTACATTGTATGAGTACCTACAAATCGCGCGGCTCATACAGACGTCTCTATACAATAGTATTATTCATATCATAATCATAGTATTTATTATCGAGCTATTTTATTTATTGGTGCGATTTTCTTTTTATATTACTTTCTTTTTATTTTAATTATGTATAGTTCGTCTTGTCTCTAAGATTATTTCAATAATGGAAGCAACTCGATCTAAAGGCCCGAAGATAATCTAACTTTAGATTAGGATCGAACTTATTCTTTAAGTTTCCCTATTCAAAACGTATGTTAATATTTACAAAAACTTGTTTATTTTATTTAGTAAAATGACACGCATTTTTATTTTTATCATGGTATTGAACAAGTACTTTGAGAGTATACATGTTTTATAAGCTTTTTTATTATTATTGCTCGCCTTAGTACCCGGGAGATTTTATAGAAAATGTTTTTGTCATTTTGTGAATTTATGCTATGTAGGTAAGAACGAAGCATGAATTAGGTTCAAAATCTTAAGATTCCATCTACCCTCGATGGCCTACAACACTGGCTTCTAAAATTATGGTCTAATATTATTTTATACTATGATTTAAAATTTTGAGACACTTTTACAATTTGCAAACACTAGTATTCAATTTAATTACAAATCATAGCAGTTACTTTTTTAAGTATATGCATGTAGTAAGAACGACGTCTAGGGATCCGCAATCTATCGCATTGCTTGTTCAGAACACAGTGTACATACGGCAGCTTTGTTAAATCTTGTATATCGAGCTGTGTTCGCAATATGTTAAGCTTTAATTTTATTTTATTACGCAAACGCACTTGCAAATGTATCTAGGTTTTTTTTTAATTATTTAAATTTGGGATGTGCTGTGGTCATCTACGGAAATAATGTAAACATCTGAACCTTACATAATTATGAAACGCAAAGTCTCCTAGTCAAGTCAGTCCGTCCGTTAGCGCGCTTATATCTCAAGAACTACTACCTGATTTATGAGACTTGTTGTTTTAATTCCTAGACGGCTATGGCATGTTCTCTGGCTATGTTTTGTACAGCTTGTGAGTTATAAATTATCTTTGCACATAGCCATGTTTTTAAAGCAAAACTACAAAGGACCGCAGCATGCCCAAATTTAACACTAAACTTATGTAAGAAATTACTCAATATTTATACTTTATAAAAATTGTCACTCGTCTTTTGTTACAAATGTATAATAACAATAAAAGAAAAACTATGAAAAAAACAAAACACCTTTTCAAAGAGATATTGTGTAGTAAGTTGAAATGAAATATATTTTATAGCAATAGCCGACGCTTTGAAATGGATAGTTGTAGCGTTACACCAATTAGAACATATTCCTCTAATACTGTTATTTACATATATATTTTGAAGTTGAGATTATATCCAATGCAAGGATTAAACACAAAGCAATGTACCTCCTTTTGTATGCGTAGTTAATTTGACAAACTAATAAAAAAGTAATATATAATTATTTTGTTTTATTTGTCTTTCTACTGCTTTTATTGTGCAAGCCCACGAGCCCCTCCGAGTACATAATGGATAAATATTATAGGGTATAGATACAGACAGGTATATATAAAAGGACAAGCTTTATCAAATAAAACAAGTTTATTTAAATTATCACAAAGTTTAATACTAGCATGATTCGGAATTGATACAACTTTGACCTTTAATATTGATGGTATACAATGCTAATAAATTCTTAGTCATACAATAACATAATATTCTATTTCTGAACAAATAGGGTTCTAATTCGTTGTTAACCATTTTCGTTATTCTTTCCTGATAAATCCTTCGTTAATTCGTAACAATTCGATGTATTGAGCAATCGTTTGTCAATATTTATGTTAGATAATATTTACATATATTATAAAAACTAATTTATTTACTCGTATATATAATACATTAAAATAATAACCGAACTGTGAACCTCCTACCTTATATCTGCCTCTGTAATGGCACATTGGATTACTTTTTCCAAATTAAGCACCCGTCGATATCGACTTGTACTGACACTTTAACGCTGTCGTATTTTTAAATTACTTTGTACCATACATAGTAGATTTTGTATTGGAGAAATTTTAGAAGGAGAGAATAATGACCCGTCGTGGAAACTTAGAAAATGTTGCAGAAATACCTAGGTAGCAAGATATTCTGAGTTAATTTACATCTACAGCTGCTAACGCCACAGTCAAAGACGCGTCATTAAAATCTCAAATAAAATTATAATTGTATCGATACTACTACTTAACGGACACATACTCACAGCTTCCTAACTACTTAAATAATTTATTGACAAAAATTAAAACAGACGGGAAATTAGAGCAGCTAACAATGATTAACTTCAATCTAATCTTAAATATACTTACAACTAATATAATTATGTACAAATTTTTATAACTGCTTAACAACTAATTTATGAATTTGCAATACGAAATAATACAATATTTAAATGATTATATTAAGAAAAGATCAAGGTAATCATAGTCCAAGCAGGAAAGATTATACGATAAAATACTGTATATACCTAGTAACTATGTATAGTCAGGGAAATTAATTGTTAAGCAAATTGACTACCAACTAGAATTGTCCGTATCCAAGTCACAATTCCTCTTTTTAGCGTGTCGATAGCAATCTAAATAGACTCGGCCCAGAATTCGGCTAAGTATTTGTTTAGCGCCATACCAATTCACAATTGATATTCTATGACAGTTGTTCGAAATTGCTATACCTAATACTGCAACTTGACGTAGGGTGTCAAATTGCTTAACCTGACTGTATAACCTAATAATAATTTGATAGCGAGTGTATGAAAATATAATTCTTTGTCATAATAATGGTGCTCAACCTCTGAGCTTATAAAATATAATAGCAACTTCAAAAACGACTCCTGATTTTGTTTAACAAGATTTAACAGTTTTTGTAAAATTTTGAAAACAAATGAAGAGCCATTTGGAAAAATTAGGTATTCTCGAAGTAGGTATACATAACAGTTAGGTACTTATTCGATAATGTCACTAATATACATATTATGCTCAATATATCGGTCAACACATAAATAACATTTAAATACAAGACATTACAAATAAAGCTATTTGGTACATTTTATTAATATCGACTGAAAAGTTATTTCAGTACTTGTCTACGTGAAATATTTGAATAATAAGTGCACGTTATAATGCCAAATGGATAACTTTATAATAAGAAAATGGAATGAAATAAATTATGTCTTAATCATGATTAATGTTCACGTTTCCGCCATTTTAGTCAAAAATATTGTCTAAAATAAAACATGGGACGATTCAAACTGCATCGGCTTCTGATTTTGGCTACAAATCACAGTTACGATACGCGCCACGAAAGATGAGACTTGACTTTAACTTAAAACTTTATTATTTCGTAATAAATATTATAATATTGTTAAGAATTTTTTTCTAAATGTCATCGATAAATCCCTGAATTACATTTGTTCACATTATGGGTACCTAACTATTTCGTACACGACTTACCAGCAAGCTTCCCACTACTGAGCTCGTCAAGGCAAATCTTTCGTGGCGCGTAGGTACTATAAGCCTCTGATACAAGCAAATGTACCCTGTTCAGAGCGAGAACATCTACGTTTTAGGACGATCGCAATTCGCATTCTATCAAAACTCGCACTCAAATAGGGAAGTCCAATAAATTCCGACGACACAACAACTACAACATACAGTCTTCATTAATATCTAGGCTTATGGTTATGGTGGGGGCGATGGGGCGAGTGCCAGTCGGGGTGGCGGGGCTCACGGTGGTGGTGGTGGTGGTGGTGGCGGCGCTTGTCGCGGGGGTGGGGCGCGGGGTACACATCGGAGACCACCAGCTCGGAGCCGTCCTTGGGCGCCTCGCGGTCGTGTGGCCGGCGGGGGCCGTGCTTGGCCCCGGCGGCCTCGTGCAGCTCTTCCCAAGCTTGGCGATAGTACCGGTTGAGGCCGCTGCGCGACTCGGACGAGGACGAGTCCAGTGACCCCACGGTGTTGCAGTCAGGCGACACGTGGTGTCGGTACCGCTTGCCGTCGTTGTGCTTCCTGCTAATCATTGCATATTGTTTAGTATACTGTCCTACATAATAAGTAATTTGCAAGCATCTAAATCGTTTCAGGGGTTTGAATGGGGAGACCTACCTATTTCTAGCAGTGGACTGCTCTATTACGCTGATGATAATACCTAATGATGAAGGGAATAAAGGGTGTCTATGCTGGTTTTCTATCAATCAGATTTTATTTTTATTGGTTTGGTATCTTGATACTTGAGTGTTTGAACACTCAGTAAGTTAGTACCTTTTGAGAGAGAATTAATCTAGGGGCCTCGGAAGCTATCCATTTAATTGTTCAGGTGGCCTACCATGATCTAATTAAAAACGATTCATAAACCAGACATTTCATTTTAGGCTCAGTTTAGGTTCCTAAACTGCATCGCTTGAGCTGCTCTATGGACGTCATGCTACCAAACAAGTATGAATGAAACCAAAACTTGCGACTCAGTTTGGGACAATCGCTGTCAGCAGATGGCACGGCCTAAACTGAATCGTTAAACTGACGTCATGGTATGAATTAGAAGAACAGTTCAGTTTAGGTCCTAAAATGGATCTCCTGTTGTCTCGTTGAATACTTATAATATTCATAAACCTTGTAAGAGAGCTACTTAGGTAGGTACTGTAGTGCAATATTCATAGTAAGATACAATGCGCATACAATTTAAACACGAACTGAAACCTACTACTACCTAATGTTTCTGATCACTCACTTTTTTGTTATAAAATATAAAATATAAAAATAAGTAGGTAAGACCCTTATTTACAATAATGTGCTTGGTGTAGGTAGTATAATAGTGATGTTTTAAATACGTTGTGTAGGTTGACGCGAAGCGTTCATTGTGCATGTCGGTAAAGGTGGTACCTATATACTTATGGTAGGAATAGTATAGGGCCCAGCTGCTGGTGAAACACGTGAATTATTTTAAAGCATTGTTTGTGAGGTGTGTTCTTTTTAAGATTCCCCATCTCGCCAGGTGTGAAGCTGTGTATTGATTAAGACATGTAGTAAACGAAGTTCACGTTTATTTGATAAAAAATTTTTTTTCTGTGATTTTCCAACATGGCGCGTGCTTTCCAAATCCCGGTGCGTGTAGCGATGACATGGTGGTTGGTTAAACACAACAGATAAATAAATATACATTTAAAATACAGAATATAATTATTATACACAAATAATTATTTTTGATCTATCAATTCGAAACTGGCAACACTGTTCGCCGTATTTGGCGCCATCCGCCAATTTGTTCTCGTTTAATCGCGGGTGGTCAACCACCATGTCAACGTAGTACCTTAAAACAACGCACTGGCTATAAGGGGTTGGAGAAGTGTCCGGCCCGATGCGTGTGGCGATGTGTTCGGGCGAACTCGCGCCTGCCGACCTGCTGGTCGGGGAACGGGAGGGCCAATAGCGTGTACCACCGGGAGGGCAGCTCGCGGACCGCCGGCGACGGTCGCTTTGGACCCCCGCTGCCGTACCAATCACTCATGTAGTGTGTCGCTTTAACTTGATGCTCTTTGTCTCGCCTGGTGAGCGAGGGGCTAACCGTTTACTTTAAGTATGTTGATTATTATAAGAAATACTGTGATCGTTATAAATGAAGGTCTAATATTCTTCAGATTTTATTCCTTTGGCGCCCGTGGAGACTTTTACAAATTACAAAACTGACTGTTTGTCTGTAGCGGTTTCAGGGCAGAATTTTTAAAGTAATTTAACGGTCGGTGTTGAACACAACAGGATAAACAGAACTTAATGTCAATAATTATTCTGCTATTAAAATGTTCTTAACATAATAATTTACTTTAGGTCCGGTATGGGGTTTTCTATTGTGGTAATCGAAGGCGTTCCCGATTGCGATTTATCAATACGAGTATATGCCATGATAAATTAAGATTAGTAGGTAAGGTTCAAGAATATAATTGAAACCTCTGTAGTAAATATAGGTAGGTACCTACATATCTGTATATCTGTGTAGGTATATATTAACATAACATCTCGTCTCTTCGAAGGGTTGGGCAGAGGTGTTGTACTTTATGTAGGTACTTATATTACGCCCACATTTCGCCAGTTATGTTCAAGTCCCATGTGTAGGTATATATTTATAGGTCCTGTGTGTATCAGGCTCTAGACAGACAGACCGCATTTCAACTGCAATCCAACCGCAAATTGCAGTTCGGATGCAGTTTGAATGAGTTGAGTTCTATTGCAGTCGTGTCAACTGCATTCAAACTGCAATTTGCGGTTGGATTGCAGTCCGTCTGTCTAGAGCCTTAAAGCTAAGTACCTACCTACATTTTAAGGTACTACCTGACAGGGGTCTCCGACTTATTCTAACAACCCATATGTTTAAAACAAAGTTATACGGTTGACTACCTACTTGGTTCTTCTAACTATCTCAAGCGACCTCGTCACCCCTGCCTACTTGTCTAATACTTCAAACAAGTCAAATCAGAGTGCCCTCACCTCCTGACGAGGATGACGATAGTGGTGATGATGGCTATGAGGAACACCAGCGCCCCAAAGGCGCCCAGCGCCACCACGGCGCCGATGTTCAGCCTGGCGCCTACGGGGTCGCGCCTCTCTCCGTCGACAGACTGCGGCACGTTCACGCGAGGTGTCTGCTCCGCTCTAATGTTGTTGCCGCTGCCGAGGATCTGGAAGTAAGTTTGGGGTAAGTTTCATGGGTTTTTAAAAGCCTAAATAAGTAATCACGAGGGATCGATTTATAACGCCAGTTTAAAATGTGTAATTAACTTTCAGTCAAGATATAAAATACAGCGACACGAAGAAGAACTATTTATAGAAAAAAAAGTTAAATTTAACACAATACAACTTAAGTAGGCCATGGGAAGCCTTATTGCGGGTGCCATGAGCTGTTGGCTACTAAGTTATGAAAATTAATGAATGCTTGAACAGTGAAAGTAAAGTAATTTGCCTGGTTCTCTCTCGGATGGCTTGCCACAATAATATGCGGAATATGGCTGGTCGGTGAATCTTGGTTATCAGGCACAGTGGTCTTCCTCTCAGGTGGGCGCTCATAAGTTCTCGTGGTCGGTCGTTCTGTGGTCGGCTTGGGCCTAAGTCTGCGTGGTGGCTCTGCTGTCACAGTCGCGAAGGGTGTAGGAGACGACAAGGGCCGAGGGGATGTGCGTGGTCGCGTCGGCAGGATGAGCCGGGGGCTGGTCGGTGACGGAGCGGGCGCCGAAGTTGTGATCGCCGGCGGATTTGTGGTCGTCGACGTCGTTGTAGTTGTTGGACGTTCTTCCACTGAAAATAAAGAGGAATAGTACATTATGATACATGTTTGCTATGTTGATTATTTGAATTCAGACCCACTTGAGGTATAGTTGGTAATGAGAACTTTTAGTTTTGTTCGCATTAAGTAAATGATTCAGGCAAACCATTTCGAAAGAACACCCAGACTATCGTTCCGTATCTTTTCTATCTATTTTAAAAATAAGGAAAGTGTCATCAGCGAACAAAATGATATCCGATAAGTTAGCCTGCATGTAAGCAAGGTCATTAATATATACTAGAAATAGGAAAGGGCCAAGAATTGAGCCTTGAGCCCATCTTAACTAGAGACCCCGATGACGTCGCCCCGTTAAATTTTACTTTTTGCTGCCGCTTTGATAGATAGAAAAGAACAAGATCAGCAGCTTGTCCACGAATTCCGTAATGGTATAATTTTCAGATCAGTGTATTATGGTCAACGCAGTCAAACGCTTTTCGCAACTATTACATAATATCAAAGTACCACCCCCTATTGAGGACCTGCATGGCAAATGAACAATTATTTATTTTAAACAACATTCTATCCGGTTTTAACCAGGTTTCACAAAAACATAAGATATCCATATTATATTAATTATCTATTAACAATTCCACGTCTAGTATTTTGCCAGAGAAGCGATTTATATTTTGGTGATGTAGTAAAATATTCTTATTATGCTTCTCTTTTGTCGGCTCTCAAAAGTTTAAAGAATAAAATACAGTATTATTAGAAGTACTAGATAATATTGTTTCGTCACTTAAACCTAGTCTCAGTTAAATTATTACTAACTGTGTGTATATTGTAAGCTAAAAAAGTAGCCAATACATGTTGATTTTTCTTGGGAAAAACATATTATGTTCCTGAACTAATACAAAATCCCTAACAAAATAGTTTGTATCAAAATACAATAAACGGTCACTATGACGACATGTACCTATAGGTAGGCACCTAATCCGCGTTTTAATCGTTTGATCAGAGGAATATTTAACGTTTATTTTTTATTAACTGACTACTTAGCTGACCCGGCGAACATTTACGTAAAAAAAAGTAATTAGAAAACTAAAAAACACGACTGCAACCTCAAACTAAAACTAACTGAAAAGCTAAAAACGAGCCCATTTTAAATTAAATAAAAGTTCGAAGTAGGCCGCGGGACCCATTTGAGTTTGAAAATATATAATAGTGGTCCCGCCTGCTTCCAACTTTTACGAGTATTTAATTTAAAATGGGCTTGTTTTTAGCTTTTCAGCTAGTTTTAGTTTAAGGTTGCAGCCGGGTTTTTTAGTTTTTTATTTTTAAAAAACCAACGAGACCCTATTACTAAGACTTTGCTGTCTGTCCGTCCGTCTGTCTGTCACCAGGCTGTGTCTCAAGAACAGCGATAGCTAGACAGTTGAAATTTTCACAAATTATGTATTTTTGTTGCCGCTATAAAAAAAAATACTAAAAACAAAATAAAAAAAATATTTAAGGGGGGCTCCCATACAACAAACGAGATTTTTTGCCCTTTTTTGCTCGATATCAATAATGGCAACAGGTAGGCACTTGAAATATTCACAAAATACTCAGTTGTATTTTTAATTTAATAATAAAAATAAAATAATTATTTAAGGGGGGCTCCCATACAACAAACGTGATTTTTTTACATATGTAGTGTTAAATATTGTAGGTACGGTAGTACGGAACCCATCGTGTGCGAGTCCGACTCGCACTTGACCGGTTTTTTAACTACTTTTTTATTTCCAGCTTTTTAGTTTACAAATGAAAGATTTCGCAGACGATTTAGTTCTTGTTACGTGTTTTTTACGATTTGTCACTTCGAATTACTTTAAACCATATAAGTTGTAGGCATATATTTTTGTAATCATCTTTTAAAACCCTTTATTTTGATAGGTACCCCACCCGATAGGCTTTTACAAAAAAAAAATTTTGAAGACAATATGGCGCCAAAAATCGGCTATTCTTTTTTTTTCATTTTGATATACCCAGTGTCACTCGCAATAAAGACGAATCTAACGGCACCTCTCAAGCTGAAATCTATCGAGCCGTTTAGGCTACAGAGCGTGCCAAAGAAATATACACATAATCGTACACTCGAAAAACACAACCCTCCTTCTGGCGCAGTCGGGTAAAAAATGGTTCTGTTCTCATTCTCATTGAACTTGGTAACCTACTTGCTTGAAATCATGTAAATTTGTACAGTTTCTAATAGCCGAGACACTAAAACTGCGGAAGATAGCTTCATGCGAGCGAGCGAAATACATACCTACCTACCTAGGTACTTTAAAAGCGAAAAACTACATTGGGATATAAAAGTCACGCAAAAACATTTCCAGCTTTTATCAGAGGCGAGTTTTGATCACGAAAAATACTTTTACGATAACACGATTGTAGGCTGGCTACGCACTAAGCTACTTATTGGTCCAGTGACCATAGAGAGTAAGCAGGTCAGACACGGGGCAGAAGTTGCCCCGTAAAACATAATCACTACAAATAAAAATCAGTCTGATATGTTTTCCGGTTAAAATTAAAGTTAATGTGAATGAGAGATTTATTCAGAAGTGGTAGACCGCGAAATTCAAATTTTCTTACGTTTTTTGCAATTTGCAGGCAGTGTCAGGTTGTATCTTGATCAAAATATATCATATATATATCAAAATATATATATATATAAAATATATATATCAAAATATGTATTTACAGAATTATAGTCATTACAATCATTAATATATCTCTTTAAGTTAGATTTCTACCATAAGCACTTTTCCATACGAGATTTGTTCTTACGGTAGAAATCTAACTTCGAAAGATTCTAACTATTATAATTCTGTAAACATATCTATTATACTTAGTCGCCAACAACCTGATACTGACCTGAAAATTGCAAAAAACGTAAGAATAATTGGATTTCACGGGCTACAAATACGCGTTCACCCTAACTTAAAATTTCCAGGAATAAGTAAGTGATAGTCATAGCTAGGTCAGGGGTCGGTAGCGGAGAGAGGTGCGTCCACTGACCTGCGGCGCCTGCGCGCTCACTACGTGCTTGATTTACCTTTGAGAAGGATTCAGTTCCACCAAAAGCCTCCTCGGAGGGTGACGCGTTCTTGACTAGTGGGTTTCCACTGCAGGTGTAGGTTTTCCTTGCTCAGAGAACATAGTGTACCGTTACTGATAGCCATTCAAGATGACAGGCGTCAGTCCATGTGGAATTTTCAAGTTACCCGGTACTCCCCCCAGCCAGCGCCGGCGCCCTAGGTCGCCTTCACTGAGGGCTGGCCTATACTTCCCCGTGGGACAGATCCATCACCATATGTTTAACCGCGCACCACCTGGAACCCCCCCCGACAAACAGTCGGCGGTCTACCTGGCAGCTGTGTTGGAGTACTTGACGGCTGAAGTGATGCAGTTGAGCGGGAACCTCGCTCGAGACAAGGGACTCACGCGCATCACCTGGCGCCATATTCAGCATGCTATACGAACGGACAGTGAATTAGACCATTTAGTGCGGGCAACTATAGAATGGCACCACCTTTTAGAAGATTATGATTCGGACGATGACTCGGACGATGATTCGGACGATGATTCGGACGAAGACTACGTTGATGACGAAGAACTAACTGATCAACCGGAGCCGGGCAGTTCCACTGCCGTTGGAAGTTCTGTCGCTAGAAGCTCTGCCGCTGGAAGTTCTGCCGCTGGAAGTTCTGTCGCTGGAAGTTCTATTGCTGGAAGTTCTGCCACTAGAAGTTCTGCCGCTGGAAGTTCGGCCACCGAAGAAGATCTCGCCGTAGAACAAGGTTCTGCTACGGACCGTGCTTCTACGAAGGTAGACGAATAAGACGTGGACGTACCGGATTAAAACTAATCAGTACTATGTCGGGGTTGTGTTAAAAACTAACAAAAGTTTGACTCTCCCACAATCTTCATCAGACTTCAACAGTTTTCTGCTGAACATAATGCTGACATACAACATGCGAGGGTTGAGTTGAATAGCGTGCGATTGAATATCACACGAACACAGCATTCACAGAACTCGCTTCTACCGAGGAAGATCGAGACAGCGCCGAACAAGACTATTTTAGTGAATATGCTACTGTCTCAGTGTAGTGCGTCCATGATGCAAATTATTATAAGTAAGTAAATGTTATAGTTTGTAAGCCGTTAGAAACCCCTTTCCTACCTGTTATGTAGATAAATGTGTTTAGAGATGTTTAATAGAAGTGGGCTGTTGATATGTGTTTGACTTCTTGCACCCTCACCTTCATTCATCTTTACCAAGGACTTTGACTTTATCACGTCACTTACGCTGACAGTTGGGCGCTGGCTTATCCCAGAGACCGTTGGCGAGGCATGCAATCCTCTTGGCTCCCTGCAGCCGGAACCCTGTAGCACAGGAGTACTCAGCCACCGAGCCGAATACTGAGGAGTTGTGGGTGATGGACACGCGGCCGTTGGGAGTCTGAGGGGGCTCCTCGCAGTGCACCACTGGTGTAACAAAAAAACATCGTAAACATTTAGGAAGCATTGAGACTGGTACAACGGTCGGTTTAGTCGCTGCGTGGCCAAAATCGGAACTAACGCCACCATCTGTTTTTTTTTAATACAATTTCAATGTCAATTTCACTAAAGTCATTTAGTCGCAAATAGATGCTTGTAGCTTACTTATACAATTTAGAGGCTAATAATAGCATCTGAGAGGTTCGATCGATCATTACGCAGCTCTCGACCCACCCTTTACTAGCTTAATTGGACGTGGCAGTTCCTGAAATTATTCGGTATGCAAACTCCCACACACATTCGCTACATTGTGAAATTGTGTTGAAATCGTCTGGTTATAAGGTAGTTTTATTAGTTCACAGGGAGGAAAAAAACGCCCGTAATTGTTAGTACAGAAAGTCTTAAATAATGATTTTTTTAAACGGTTAGATTATTTTTAAAACTCTTGGAGTCCACTGTAGGCCTTCTCTGTGGTAACCAAGTGTACAAACACGCTGTAAAAGCGCAGAAGCTCTCGGTACCGTCCGAGCTAAGTGGGTGTCGCTGACCACTACTGGCGGGAGCGAGTGGTTCGTGTGTGGTAGCCTTAGGGCGGTTTCGAACTACGACCGATGCGAACTAACCGTCACATCTGGGCGGGGGTCCGTTCCAGCGCTCGTCGATGTCGCATACGAGGCGCGCGCGGCCTACCATCTCGTAGCCGGCCTTGCAGGAGTACTGCACGTGCGACAGGTAGGACACGGAACCGTTGAGCAGCTCGTACGAGCCGTGCGGGATCTCTGCCGGGAAGCCGCACTCGATACCTGCGGGACACGGCTAATTTTAAAGAAAGGAAAGGAAGGATAAAATTTATTTGGCAACAGTTCGTGAAATACAAATAATAATAATAACCCCACCACCGTATCTCAACGTTGACGTCGTGGTGGAGCTTACTTGTTACGTGCAGGAACCCTCATGTGCAAGTTCGAGTCGCACTGGGCCGCTATTTCAAATAACAGCCAACTGTTACGACAGTGTTGTTGTTGTGTTGTGTAAAAGTTAACTAATTTCTCCAAACTTTTTTATGTTTCAGCTAAGGTTAGAAGCTTTCCATTCAACATTGTAGGAGGGTAGGAGGTTGCACAACGTACCCACTCACCAATTTACTTATGACGAACGGTTCTAAGTAAACTTGGCTAAAGCATATCAAAATAACTATTTAAAAGGTCTGATGTTGATAATGAACCTGCTGTTACAATATACCAACGTCAACCCTTTTGAAAACTTTTCTGATTTCTTCAGACTTTGATATGCTTCAGCTAACTTTAGAAGCATTTGTGTTGACATCAAAGCGAACTGGAGGGTAGAGCGTTGTGCAACTTAATTCTGTTCAAAATGAAAACAATAAAATACTTAAATAACATTTCAGCTCATTTTTATCGTAAGGCATAGTTACGGCATGACCAAATCAACTCTTCTGAAAAGTTTACTGATTTCTTCAGACTTTGTTATGCTTCAGCTACGTCAAAGCAAACTCGCTACAAGGGTCGTTGCGTAAATCAACTTTATTTGAAATTAAAACAATAATATATATCAAAGACCAAAAACCCCATCGGCTATTTCTACGTTGATGTTGCCTGTCTGTGCCGGTAGGGTTTACTGTGCCGAAACATGTCTAATAGGGTGAGGCCCCAGACCACGAGAGATACATAAATGCGCAGGGCAGCATGTGGCGAGCTGTTGGGCAGTAGCGACCCCATGGATCAAATCTCCTGGAAGAAGTCTTATTCCTCATCTCTTGCTTTTATTGGGCGGCTGGAGTGAACACTGACAAGGAACGAAGCTCCCACCTCTTTCTTGCCTGTAATGGTAGGCTTGAGTTGAGATTCACAAGAGCAAACATGCTCGGAGGAATGAAGTATTCCAGGAAGATGCTAGTAGGGATCTTGACTGTGCTTCTAGGAATATGCTGATAGCCGCGGAATACCTCTCCACACCTCATGCACCTCAGGATATGTTGCCTCCTTATCGTCACGCCACTATGTGCTAGTAACAGTTTCCAGGGGCCCATTCTTGAGTGTGCAAGTCACCCCTTGTCATTTTATCCGTGTAAACGAGTACCGTCCTATTACTATATATATCTTTAATCAGGCAGGGGTCCTTCCACAGTTCTAGGTTGTACGGGGATAAACGTCGGTTGGTGCCTCATTGCATTTAAATTCGTTAAGAGTTAAGCTATTAATACCCAGCCACATCAAACTTGGGTCAAGCATCTTTCACCGGCCTCTCTAACCGTTACCCAGTCGTGTTCTCGGACAGTAAAACAATGTCATCGGCGTACGACAAAGTTCGTTAACATAGATTTGAAAGAGGAGGCGGCTGAGTAAAACTTCTTGTGGCACACCAAAATCTAGTAGTTGTTCACTACTGATGTACTTGACTATTTTAACGCACTGGGTCCGGTTCGATAGAAAATCCTTATAATTTGAGCAGAGCCGCGTATTCCAATCTGTTTTTTATTTTTATATCTTTATTTAGAAATAAGGCTTTAATCGCGTAGCGATTATGCCAGCTTCGTAGAAAATTTTCTATTTATTTTCTACGAAGCTGGCATAATCGCAAGATTACGAAGTATTTAACAACTAGGATCGTAACTTAATTAATTTAACAATCAAGTAATATAACTTAATAGATAATTTGGATGTAGGTTTAGACAAGATCAAATTACACATGTCAACATCCCTTAACCTAAGTCTCGCGTCTGATTCCAAAGTTCTCCGATCTGTCCCAACCTGAGCACACTCCGCCAAAGCGTGGTAGATGTCTTCTCCCGTATTACAAATCGAACAGTTTGGGGTATCAAAAACCTTCATAAGATACCCGAACGCATTCAATGCAATGTGCCCGGATCGCAGATGCATGCTTGTTACCAACAATCGGTTATTCATCTGTACTTCAGAGAACCAGGGAATCCTTGGTGGTTCAGACTGAATTGTTCTGTACCATATAGTATACCCTTCTCCACAGACCTTTTGTCAAAGTATTCTTTCCACATCTTATTGCAAATTGTTTTTACATCTCTGAATATATCTGTGAAGAAGGGTAAAAGATTGACAGATATTCCTTCATAGGTTCCTGTTTTTGCCAACTTATCTAGTTGTTCGTCTCCTATCAGACTAACATGTGATTGGATCTATTGGAATTTAACTATTTTGCCAGGTTCCCTTAATTTTAGGTACAAGTCTAGTATGGAATAAGCTACGAGCAGACCTCGTACGCCCGAGGTGCACCGAGCTATATGCTGCAAAGCGCTTTTTGAATCACGAAGTATCACAAATTTAGCACAATTGCATGACATCATGTACGACAGACATTCCAAAATAGCATAAAATTCCGCCGCCACTATGGATATTTTGCAGTTCAGTGTGAAACTAGCTCCCGTGTTAGATTGAGGATCAAGAAAGGCTGCTCCTGTTCCATTATCGTCTTTGGAGCCATCACTGTAAATCTGATAGAATAGAATCCGTCATAATTTTTTGCAATCGTTTCTACAGATTTCCTTGAAAGTACTACAGAAGTATAAGATCTTTTTGGTCTTGTCATATCATTAATACCGAGTTTAATGTGTAACTTAATATCAATATTTGCCATCCATGTCGACAATTCAATTCAATTTATTTGTTGCAGATAATAAAAATCCATCCAACATTCAACAATGAGAACATCTCTCGAACGATGTAAAATTTGATTGTACATCTTACTGTATACGATAGTTAGTACCGTTTTTTTGTTATTGCGCCAATATGATTCCTCGCTCGCATATTGATGTTCATTTTGATATCATTGAAAACGTTTTTAAGCAAAATTTTGCAGCTAAATATTTCCGTCGAACAAACAATCTGCCGTCCTTTAACTAAAAAGCCGTTAACCCTCAAATGGTCAATTTTTACTTTTTAATAGAAAGTGATAGAGTTTAAAATTCTCTATCTTTCTGTCTAAGAAACATTTTTATAACATAAATAGTTCCAAAGATATGGACATCTTTTAGGCCGTTAAGTAACATAATTTTTGATGATTCCATCACTTGAAAGCGTCTAACCCACACTTCTTAGCTTAATGTACTTTAAAATACCTTAACTGCCCAATGTGATGATTATTTTCTAGCCTTCTACTTAACTACAAGCACGTTATCTGATTTTTCTTGACTATAAAGACGCTAACGGACTATAACTTCTTTATAGTTAGCATTTAAAGAACAGTTTATGTGAAAAAATTTACTTATTTGCAGTTACCAGCCCTTAACGCTGTTTTAGTTAAGCATGTAATTCTGCACATTTCCCAGAATACTTAACTAAAAAGCAGCTAAGCCTCATTACTTAGCTAAAAGGCAGTTAGCCGACTCTCGCGCCGCGTTCACTCCGGGGTTGAGTGGGGTGCGGGTGCCCTGCTCAAGCCATCCGCCGTCCCGTCGGACTAAATCTTTCCACCCGGAGGACACTGACACTGACTCTGTCAAAGATATGAACTACGAGATCTAACTAAGATCGAAGAAGTGACGATACAGATGAAGATATTGAAACAGAAAAACTCAAAACGACAAGAAAACAAAATCAAAAGTCATTTATTCAGACTAGGCTGAGAATCAGCACTTTTCGAACGTCAAAATTACAAAAGACAGTCCCCAAAACGCCCGCCCTTCACCACTTCCTAGTGTTTACTTACGATCCAAAAAAATAAATACAATAATATCAAAGAGCTAGCGAGTCTCTTTAATTCCGTCATCTAAGAGGGTACAACGCCCGAGGCGTGGAGCGCAGAGATGCGGTGGTTCTGTTCTTCAAAAAAGGTGACAAATCCTCGCTGAAGAACTATAGACCCATCTCCCTGCTGAAACACTTATACAAGCTGCTCCCGAGGGTCGTCACGGACCGTCTCGCGAAGAGACATGTCGAGTTCCAGCCGCCAAATCAAGCCGGTTTTCGAAAAGGCTTCAGTACCATAGACCACATCTATGTTCGGCAAATTATACAGAATACCGCGGAGTATAACCAGTCCCTGTGTATATTTTGTGGACTACGAGAAACGATGCGACTCCGTCAAAATATGGGCAGTTCTGGCCTTTCTGCAACGATGTCGAATTGACTGACGTTACATCGAAGAGACGAGAGAGAGAGAAAGATAGAGAGAGCGCGCGCGCGCGCGTGCGGGCTTTGAGATATTTGTACGACGCTGCCACAATGACTTTTCAGATCCAGGATCAGAAAACAACCCCATCCAACTGCTTAGAGGGGTGAGACAGGGGAATGTAGGTAATATCCCTGGCTGAGTGGACTGGACAGGGTATCAATGTGAATGGCGAGTACATTTCACATCTACGATTTGCCGATGATATCGTCCTAATGGCAGAGACGCTGAAACAGTTAGACCAGATGCTGCATAGCCTAAACGGAGGCTCCATTTAGGTTGTGCAACATCTGGTCTAACTGTTTCAGCGTCTGTTCATCTTGTTCGATTTGCCGATGACATCGTCATATAGACTAAATCTCTCCAGCCGAAATGGAGCCTCTCGGTGGGTTGGCTTCAGCTTAAATTTGGACAAGACAAAATTCATGTACAATTCGCACATCTTAACGAGTCCAACCAAAGTTTTGAAGGATTATGTCTACCTAGGGCAAGTCAACCAGCTCAGTAGACACAACATTGAGAAAAAAGCCGACTGAAGGATCCAGTTGGGCTGGGCAGCATTTGGAAAACTTCGTCAAGTCGTCTCGTCGCCTATCCCGCAGTGTTTGAAGACTAAGGTCAGTGCGTCCTGTCTGTCATGACATACGTTGCCGAAACGAAGATATTGACGGTCGGGCTGGTACACAATTCAAGGCCGCTCAGCGCGCTATAGAGCGAGCTATGCTCAGAGTCTCTTTGAAGTATAAAATCAGGAATGAAAATATCAGGAAAAGAACCGCAGTTACCGACATAGCTTGCAGAGTAAGCAAACTGAAGTCGCAGTGGGCTGGCCATGTTTGTCGAAGGACCGATGGCCGGTGGAGCAGACGAGTCCTGGAGTGGAGACCGCGTATCGGCAAGTGTCGAGTGAGCCTCCCCCCAACTAGATGGATCGACGGCCTAAATAAGGTGGCTAGGATAAACAGGATGCGGAAGGTAGAGGACAGGGTGTTATGGCGCAGCCTGGGAGAGACCTTTGTCTAGCAGTGGACTGCGATAGGCTGAGTATATTGATGACTGTGTTTAATTTAGATATTGTTATGTTCCTAAATACTTAAAACTACAAGCTTTTGCTTATGGATCCGTCCGCGTGGAGGTTGGTAAACGATATCATTTCGAATAATTAACCCACGGGAATGAACTACCGGTATAAAAAGTATTCAATGTTTTATTCCAGCTTATGTTTTATAATTTATTTAGTGTGCAATTTTACTACATATTTTATTAGGTACTTTTATTTGTTATAATATTTAAATAATTTAGGACTGAAGTTGCCTCATGTCTGATATAATGTAGCCTTAGTTTATTAAAATAACTGGGTTAGAAGTTTTCTATTAAATCAATGGTTGAATCAATGGAATAAAGAACATGGATTAAGAATATTGTCCATGCCAAATAATGAGCTCATGATCTGTTAGATCATAATTCGTTATAAGTTGATTATTATTGCGTATTAAAATTATAAGTAATTCTTTTATCTTTTAAATGTTGAATTATACTTTTGATTTTTAAAAGAACATGATGTAAGTATTTAATTAATTACTCACATATTTCCATATGAATGCTACACTATACAGAAGTTAACCACAAGCGAAATATTTTTAGCCACCTTTTAGTTAAGTAAAGTAGTTAAGAGTTTACAAAAATTCCATATAACATTGCCAACAATTAGCTAAAAAGCATCTAAAGCCCCGTAACTGCTCATTAGGAAAGTTATTGAAATTGAAATTAAAGCGATGTCATGACTATAAAGCAGTTATGTCACTTAACAACTTTTTAGTTAAGTATTTCTAAACAAAATATAACAAACATTATGAAGCTTAACATTTTAAATAAATTACTTGACTAAAAAGCCGCTAAGGTATGGATAACGGCCTTTTAGTACAGTAATAAGATGCAATAACTAGGTTACATGCTTAACAAAATGAGAAAAATGAATTTTAAAATTAATTAATAATAGTTATTGGACAAAAAGGGTTATCTACGATAAACAGAAAGAAATATCAATTGATGTGTCCAACAATCATTATCCTAAGTATCATAGTTTTTATGAAACAACGATTCCCACGTTTTTTGGCATTTACTCCGAAACAACTTTTTGGGCTTAACGGCCTTCTAGTTAAAGGACGGCAGCAATGGTGGCAGACATAACTCTGATTCTGTTTTCTGTTTGATTCTTCTGATTCTGGACAACTTTTTAAAAAACCGCCAATTATTCTCATGGCTTGGTTTTGAACTTTGTCCAATCTCGGAATATTGGTGTTAGCGCTATTATCGAACAAAAAAACTTGCATAATCTGAGAATTATTGCAATATATAGTCGTCTTGCAATGCAAAGGATGGACTTTCCGCGACGAACCTGCTAGCACCATAAAAACATTTAAAAATCTCATATTTCTTTCACACGTTTCATTGATGAATCTAGCCAGAGTCCTAAATATTTAACTAAAGGGACATTTCCAAACAGACATTTCCAAACAAACAGACAAGTTCTGTGACGATAGACTTTATCTTTTTTTCTTTTTTGTTGCATAATGAGTCTGCTCTTGACCTCGAATTTGGGAGAGATATCCCAGTCAGAGGCACTGTCTACGCGGAGCTCTATTATGAAAGCCTCGACCTGTTCTCGTCAGTCTCCAGTAGGACTGTTGACTTAAGCATCGTTACTGGGCAGGAAGGAGTACATTTCGTGTTGCTCAAGTTTTGTGGGAAAAATTAAAAAGTCAAATGTTTTAACAAAAATATTATCAGATCTCCGCCTGAGAATTTTGGGGGACTGCCGGCCGAAATTGGATTATCCTTATGCTCGTTTTGTCTAACACTACGCAACACCCTTTTTAGGGTTCCGTACCAAAATGGTAAAAAGGAATCCTTATGGTGCGACTCAGTCTGTCTGTCTATCTGTCTGTCACAGCTAGATATCTCAAGAACTACTAACTAGAAATTTGGAATAGATTTAGATGACGTTTGCCGAACTATTTTGAAAATAAGAAACAAATAAAAATATATTTACTTTATTTGCAACAGGGACTGAAAGGGGGTCTGAAAAATTCGAAGTAGGGCTACCAGGGCATGTGGGTATAAGATGAAAGAGCGCAGTTTGCACATTTTCAATAATATTCCTTTTTTTTTAGGCCGCATACTTAATTTTTGATTATGAAAAATGTAAAAAAAAATACCGTCTCCCCCCTTATCTCCGAAGTTTGCAAAGAGAAAAATCTGAAATAATTCTATGTGATAAAAGTTTATGTAAAGATTACAGGAAAAATAAAACGATGTATTAAAATAGCACACTTTTTCAGAAATTATCAACAAAAGTTACATTAGTTCCACTATCGGTCAAGAGATGGCGCTGACCTAAAATGGCAATATTCTACACCACAGCACACAGTGTTAAAATTCTCCGACGAATATAGGCCTCGCCGATGAAAATTTAAAAACATAATATTATTATGATGGTACGGAACCCTCGGTGCGCGAGTCCGACTCGCCCTTGACCGGTTTTTTATTTTTCTCCCTGGGTAAATCCTGAGGGAAACCCTCGGTCTGGAAAGAACGGAGGGTTATGTTATGACATAACCCTCCGTCCGTAGTCGGTAGGGGTATGCACCTACCGACTAAAACCCCACTGTTCCTTCAAGTATCATTAGTCCGGGGCCCGGGAGATACTTGTAAATTCGCCGTACTCCTGACTGGTATCAGCCCGCCATGCCTAGAACGAACGCTCAGCGAAAGCGAAGATAAAGAAGGTCAAAATGCGGCCGAGCGATGCGCAGCGACGCGTGCAGAAGCTAGTACCTATGCTATCATGTCACGATTTAGTTCAAATTCTATCCTTTTCTAAGCTAAATAAAATAAATGTTCGACATGTCCATCGAAAAGGTTAAAGGATTGGCGAGGCGGGGGGTGGCAGACTGTAGGCTTTGCCCCGCCTCGAAGAAATTCTAGATCCAGCGCTGACTCCAGTGCGCTTAATGATATCGTAAACACGCCGAGACGAGCCTATATCACGGCACCATTCCACTCGGGCCTGCTTCTGAGCATCGGTGAGGTTGTGCGGCACCCAACGTGAAACTATCCTCATCACGAGAAGATTCACGTGTAGAATTTCGTGAAGGCTTCCCGATCTAACCTGCAGTATGTGCTGAATCTCTTGATAACTACGTAACTCGTCTATTGTCTGGGATTAAAATTTTCACTGCTAGCATGTTTTCTTCCGTAACAGCCATCAAAGGCCGACCACTTCTTTCTTCATCCCCCAAAGTTAGTCGACCGCGCTTGAATTCGTTATACCTACCTACATACAATACACGGTTGGCTTAGATGGGCCTTCATCCTTGAATGCCATTTGAAGTCTATCGTACGATTCGTCCAGTTTCAGGCGACACTTGAAATCGTAAAAAATCAAAGCGCGAAAATGTTCCCGGCGCAGATCCATTTTTAATGAGACACGAAATTAGGTCGCAACCATTTTGGAGGGAAATTTTGAAATTGGAACGTACCTATTTTTATTGACAAATAATCACATTTTCAAAATAGATTAATAACTGGCCAGTCTCTCATACATAAAAACTTTTTTTGCAATACTTTCTGAGTGGCCTGGTAATAAAATAAAATATGTACTCACGTTTACAAACCGGTGGGAATTCATCATAGAAGCCGGTGTCGAGGCAGGTCCGCACCGTGGGCCCCACGAGAAGGTGTCCATCATCGCACGAGTACTCCACCGAGGCACCCACTTCGAAGCTGTCAGCTGACATGGTGGAGTTCGGGGGCTGCTCAGGACGCCCGCATGCTTTCGGTTCTGTAACGAAGCAATGGAACTGTGAGTCAAATGATGAGGAAACCAGGACAGCCAGGGCCTATTTAATATTACAATGTGGCATATTTGTCAAATAGTGACAAAACTGATACAATTTTACGACAGCTGCTGTTCATTATAGCAGAAAATTAAGACACTTGAAAAATTGTCGGATAAGCCCCAAGTGTCTCTTGGTACCAATAAATAAGTGAACTTCATGATCAAGTGAAAGTAAAGTCGCTAGCAAAGTAGACAATTTGGGCTAAAATTCAAATTGATGTGGCGAAGGCTACTGGATGTAACACATTATATCCGATAGCTTTTCGCCACATCGATTAATAATTTTTCTTTTGTGACTTTAAAGTTTGGTATGGATATGTGTCCAACTGACACCTAGACACCTAGGTGCAGATTTAATGATTACAGATATAGGTTCCAAGTCCTATAGAAGCTCCATAGTTAAAATATAGGTACTACATTAATTAACTAAGGGTGTGTTCTGTGTTCCACAGTCGTGATCGACGACAAGAGCCCATACAGCCATAAAAAAAGTAGGGTTTTATGTAGTAGGGGGTCAGAAAATTATTTTGTCTTCCTTTCCACTAAAAGTGCTGAACTGATTGTAAATTGGATTGTTACATTATAATAACCAATTAATTGCATTGAAGCCCATTTTGAATCGGTTGGTTTGAATCGACAGTAGTTACTGCATGTGTGGGGAAGTTGCGAGGTAACCCCATCACAAGTATCCTTATAACTTACCGGGGTTGCCTCAATTCTGTGCTGTAGAACAATTGTATGAGAAACAATAAAAACTTTTTTTTTTTTTGTGTGTGTGTTTTTTTTAATGAATGTGAAAACCAACCCTACCCGTTGGTAGGGTTGGTTTTCATATTCATTTTAAAAAATAGTCGCTACGGAATGACTTAAGTACCTACTTTAATATAAGCGAACTGGCCAATCCTGAATGGTTCTGTAGACGGATATAACTTACTCAATAGGGTTCGATTATCAAACTATTACAGAACCAAATCGGCTAACTATGTACTTGTCTGCCTAACTCTAAAGTGTTTTTATAAAACCGGGAACGCGGAGGAATTGCGGTCTACGCCTGCTGTAACAAGGCCCTTGCCTCCTTAAGGTGCACTTTCCGCTGCGCCTAGAGAAGATGCCAAAGGCGCCGCGCCGTCGAAAAGTGAAGATGATAATAAATTGATGCAGTAAGTACTTACTGACTGCATCAATCTTTATCTTCAAGTACGCCGATAAGTACTTACAGATACAAAAAAAAACTAGACAATGACATGTCCGAGGGGGAAGAGTAGGTTGTAGGTAGGTACCTACCTATTGTGGTCTGGTGTGGACAGAACAAAAATAATTATCGTATTGGTCGAAGGATGGATGCAACTCGTATTATGTGAAATAAATATTTTACGATGAGTTTCACAAAACTTCTTTGGACTCCAAATTCCTTACTATTTACAGACCGGCTGTCGAGAGAATGCTTTCCTGAAACCTGTCAGTGCGACAATTCTAATAGCTAATAAAGATCAAATACGCAGAACACGGATACGTGTTCTGCGAAATCTTGACACCTGTTAGTTGCAAACAAAGGAATTAACAGTTTTCAAGATTGCTTTCTCTCGTCGTCCTCACTGTAATTAGTTGACTACATAACCACTAGATGGCGTGATGAGCACTAAACTACGAAAACCAAGGGAATAACTGTTTTTCCCAAGTTTACTTGAATGACGAACACGCAAGTTCAGTATTGAAAATTGGAAACAAAATATAAATTTTTCAAGCCTGAAAGGTACATAATATATTATGGGAACGCTATAGAACTCTACTAACTTTACAGAACCAGCGTTCTACGTTATTGAAGTAACACAGAAATTACCTATATCGCAAAAATAGGCACTAAATAAAACATAACCAAGTATAAAAAATACATTCGCAGGCATAAACTGTATTTGCAGTAGCTATACTATAAGGTAATCGCAGTCGAATGGCATTGCGTCCCTGCCGCGACTCTGTGCGGGCACGAACGGAAGGAGCACGAACAAAAATCAAAATTTCGCAATCATAAAAAACAAAATCCATTTCATTTATAATTACCTAAACGTTAATAAAAATCTTGGCAAATTCCATCAAAGAAGAAACACAGGCCAACCTTCTTAGACACAAGTCGTAAAGAAAAAGGAACTTACGGTGTTGACAGATATAGTTGAGTCTGGCTTGGCAGTCGGTGTCTGCCCACAGCCATCCCTTGCTGCCGTCAAAGCGGGCGCAACCCTCGCCGCCTCCAGGAGCGTTCCAGAAGGACACGGTGACGTCATTGCCGTTGACCCACTTCCAGTTTGCCGGGTCTTGAGGGTCTCGAACTGCCCCGATCCAGTATTGGCTACTGCTGTCACTCCTGTACAAAAGAAGGGCTGTTTTGAAGACGTGTGTTCCTTTTGGGGTCGTTGCGTAGGACAGAAAGGTTCTAAGGAACACGACAAATTAAAAAAAAAAAACATAATTAACTATATTTGTCGGAGCTATCTATTTATGTGATAAATTGATAATAGGTCATACGTCCCTGCCTTACCCCAGTGGCGTGCATTGCATATAGGCATATAAGCAGTGCCTACCTCGATATATCAACAAAAGCCTGTCAATTACATTTTAGTGTGTGTGCCCCACAATTAAGAAACTCATTAAATTATCATACCTAACAAAAAACAAAATCTTCATACAAACACGCGCGGCAGTAGGTAGGCAGTCGCCGGACGGCCTACTCGGCTCCCGTAGGTACTATTCACACATTGTCATTGGTCTTTACTCGTTCAAGTTAATACTACTTACAAAATTAAAAATACGTACGACTCACTCGTAATACCATGACGTTCGACATTCGCAATGTATCACCCTTAAGTAGGCATGCCTACTCAAATAACCACACTTTTGACCTCACTTTTTTTTCTGATTAGTGACCGCGTTTGCCTAGACTAGACTCGGCCTAGTGCCTACCTATTCTGAAAACCAATGCATGCCACTGCTTGTCCTCCCACAAGTATGCCCCCACACTTTACGAATCCTATAAGGTTCTACTTATTTTATCCATATTTTAATTTGTTACATGTGAGGATGTGGTTAAAAGTTTACTGTAATAAAAAGTTCAATTAGGTACCTAAATAATTTTTGTGAATGATACGGTCTCGCTTCTAACGAGCGGCTACATCTGTCTCCAGTCAGTGTAATTATCCATAGTTACTAACTATATTATTATCATCATCATCATCTGCCTAGCCTTTTCCCAACTATGTTGGGGTCGGCTTCCAGTCTAACCGGATGCAGCTGAATACCAGTATTTTACATGGAGCGACTGCCTACCTATATTATTATCATATCATTACATAAATAAGATTCATTTTGGCAAGGATCAAACCATGAACTTTACGTTTAATTTAAGATTATAAAAAAAAACAGTGGCACTCCGGGAGTGCCGACGGAAATGAAAACAAAACACAAACAGAATACTTTGCCATCACTCACTGACATATCGGATATACATAAAAACCGAGTACATCCCGAGGACGGGTACACTACATAAATACGAAAAACTTTATTCCGACAGTCACAAATACGAATTTCAAAATACCGAATTGAAAATCGGAATGTCGTTTTTCGAACCGAGAACCCATCGAGCATTTGATTCTTCGAACATATGAACATTGGAAAACAAACAAATCGCATTTATGAATTTCGGTAAAATAAATTTCGTGATTTTTAATAATAGACATTATAATTCTTAGGTCCTTTATTCGGACTTTTGAAAATCGGAACATCGAAATTAGGAATATACCTAATATTTCGGAATATTTAGGTGTTCCCCCCGAAGACAGCCGAACACATCCCAAGCTGTGTCAGTTACGGCAACAGTGGCGCGAATTCAATGGTTTTTTTCCATCTCAAAAAATGCCCAATGCGCCTTAAGAAGTTTTCACTTCAAACATTTTTGATAACCGACGATCCTCAACGGTCTAGAATCATGTGCTGAATTCATGGTTCCCGTTTGCACACCGATGTCCCTCCCTGTCACCCTGTATTATTTATTGTCAAGTCAACTTATTTATTACACAAGGGAAATTATTTGTAAAGCAAATCGACACCGTCAATTTGCAGTGTTACAACCATTTCATACCACGAAACTGTTATAAAGAGACAGTTGTGATTGGAATATACGGATACTTTAAGTTGGTACAGACGCCAGCACATCAACCTACACCTAACTGTCAAATTTTCCCAATCAACATTGAACCTTATGCTTAAGCGATAAAGTTGAAAATCTATTACAGAAATCTGACAGATTGTAGTAGGTTGATGTGCTGGCGTCTGTACCTAGTCAATTGGCTTAAAAAATAATTTCCCTAACTTTACATGCATGTAATGAATGTTAAAAGCCATCAAGGAGGTTCTCATACGACCTGATCGAGATTATCTCTGGACTTTAATTGCTCTGAGTTAGTTTCGGACTTTCTTCTCAGAGTAGTCAGGAACACTATCTATTTTTTTTAAACATTATTTAAAGGACATCATTCAGATGTCGAGCAATTTATACCAAAAAATTAAATGCCAGAGAAAAAAAACGGTGTTCTTATGGGAAATAACACCCTCAACATTCTCTAACTATTTTTATAGGTGTACAATTAACCTCCTGGCCGATATTTAAGTAGGTAAGTAAGTACCTACATACAATTATATTTTTGCTAACAATATTTTTTTGTACCAATTTACAGAAATAAATATCATTAATTGTCATTATAACGAGGAGCTACAACACTAGTTCAAGACACCTTCCTATGGTCAGAAGGTATCCGTGTCTGAGGTCTGAGCAGGTCACTATCGTCTCACGTTATAGGTAATGTAAATGGAGAATTTTAAAATAATCATCAGCCAAGTAATCTCCATAAATACGTGGCCAAGAAATCTCTATTTGACACTGTATCGACTTTGTAGTGCAGATTCCACAACAATCAACATTATTCGAAAATTTGACGGAACTAGACGAATGCTGGAAATGTTTAATGTAACTAGCCTGTCAAATATTTGGCCTCGGTAGGTAGATATTTATATAATTTAAATTATAATTTAGGTAACTTATAAGTAACATTATAGTAACAAGAACATTGATCTCAATTTTGTAATATTCCTTTAAAAACTTTCGCATCATACAAGCATTATAAGTATTCCTATCAAACGCCAGCAATTTGCATTCACACTGAAAACATAACACATTATCTAAAAACATCGCAGAGGTTTCGCAAAGCACACAGCAGCAGCAAAAAGAAACAAAACAATTTGAAAGGGCCACATAGTTCATAACTTCGTTGGTATTACTCGTACAAATAGATTTGGCTAGACTTACGTTCTTAACAAAATAAAAACCCTGAAATCAAATTAATTTCTGATGATGCAGACAAATCTAATCATGTCATCGTCTCAACATGAAAGGGTTTTATCAGAGTAATTGCTTCATTGTTGATATACTGGTTATGGTATATTCCTCTCAGCAGACAGACATGGCCGCCGTGGGGTGGCGGACGCCGGCGTCCCCACCTGACGGGTGGCTTGTGCCGAGTATCATAGTACCTAATAGTACATTATTAAAATTCTCGTTCCTCCTCCGCAACCCGCGCCCTGCGCCCTGCGTCCCCCTGCCTGTCTGGCCTGGCAGATTATTGACTAGGAATCAAAGGGGACATTTATAGACAGGTGTGTGGAACATTTTCCGGCTACTAAATTATTCGCTCTTTAAATTATAATATGTTTACTTACTAATCTTTTAAAATAATTATTACAAATGATAGTTTTCTTTTGTTTAACCTTTGTTTAAATAAAGAAAATTCAAATATTATGTTTAGCCCAAAATTTAGCTACGCGAACATACGCTAAGATATCGAAACGACAAATTGCGAAAATAAAATGTGGCTAGTCGACCTATTACTTCCTTCATACTACGCAAATCTGCTACAAAAGACGGCATGACTCCTGCGGGTAATATTAGTATTCGAATAAAAACTCCCTTCCTTTCCAAAGGAAGCCCAGTAAAAAAAAAGTTGTACGTACAAAATATGTTCGTGAAATAGCTAAAAGTGGTCGGTGAGATGAAAAGGCTATTTTAGAAATGGGTTTTCTGTTCCGAATGTTTCATTGTTTTTCAAAAAGAAATAATTACGCAATCCCTTCATTCTACAATCTTACGCAACATAGCGTGACTTATGGAAAATATTAACATTCAAAGAAAAACTCCCCACTTTTCCTAAGTGAAGTCTTGTAAAGAAAAGTTGTACGAGTAAAGAAATGTTCGTGGAATAGCTTAAAGCTTTTTTTAAAATGAGCGACTTTGCAACACAGACTGCTCACTTCATCCTACGTAGCCTGGTATGATGTAATAAGGGAGGAAAATAATAATTTTCAAAGAAAAATAAACTTTTATGGTGGTCGCCACTTAAATCTGGAATAAAGTTCATTGCTCTTTCTTTAATTTCTCTGCGTAGGTACCCCGACAATACATTATGAATCGTTTTTTATTACTAGAAAAAGTCAAGGTCAAGGTCGTTTCGGGACAAGTTTATGTCATTATTTCTGTTTTCGGAATTACGTATTTGAATAAATGTATGAGGGTCAATGACTTTTATTCCACGTTTATTTGGCGTTAACCATAGTAAAGCCACACCAAGTTTTACGTAGGAAAAGTTCGAACAGTATGTGGAAAGGCTAATAGTGATCGCTGTGATTAGAGGAAAATTTTTGCAAATTGTTTTTAGTTACGACGGTTCCATTGTTTTACAAAAATAAATTATTTCGCAACACAGACTGCTCCCTTCAACCTACGCATCATGGTACGACGTAAATCAGGGTGGAAAATATTAATTTTCGAATAAAAACTCCCCACTTTTCCTAAGTGAAGCCTAGTAAAGATAAGTTATACAAACGTTTGTGGAATAGCTAAAAGTGGTGGTTGAAATGAAAAGGCTATTTTAGAAATTGGTTTTGTTACAATTTTTTTATTGTTTATCAAAAATAAATGATTTCACAACACACTGCTCCCTTCATCTTACGTAACCACATAGTATGACGTACATAAGGGAGGAAATAATTATTTCTTGCTTTTCCTAAGTGAAGCCTAGCAAAGAAAAGTTGTGCGAATGATTGTGGAAGAATTACAAGTGATCGGAATTGTGAAGTCGTCATATTTTAACTGTGATGACTGATGACTTCACAATTCCCGTTTTAGCAAGGCAATACCTACTTGATTTTTTATCAAGGAATGATTTATTCTTTAATCGAAAGTCACTATCATCAATGGGGATTTTACCTCGATTGTCCGTTCTATTGACATATTGAAAATTAGTTGATATATAATGAAAATTTCGCGCAAAGGTTCGCAAACCCTAAGACAGGTAGAAACATCCATAGCACCACGCATAGTCTTGATTTGATTGAATACGGGTACCAGCGCAGACAGGGGGTTAGATGGGGTGCCGGGGGGTGCCGGGAGGCTGCTGGGGAGGTCCAGCGGATGCAATTATCCGGTACTCAGATGCATGTACTGTTGTGTTTACTCACACACACTCGCACACGGGATTATTGCGATGCCGTGCTTTGATTAATTGAGGACCGACGTTATGCAATATTGCAATAGCGGTTGAGGAGACTAAACGAATTTTGTCTAAAAGTTATGTTATTTTCATCGGGAAGGGGCCTCCAAGCTGAGCCCCGCGGCCCCGTCTGGTGTTTTTACTTATATCATTAGGTCGACTTTTTATGAAAGGCAGTATTTTTCACATCAGCCGCCTGGACTTATATGGAAATTCGTTGTGACTTTTCTTACAAGAGAATCAGCATCCTATAAATGATGGATGATACTTATGTTGACCGTAACGTAGCTGCTAACAACAACATGGGATTTTACCACCATTAGCATAATCAGCGTATACCGTTCCCACTGCTGGGACACAGGCTTCCTCTTGGTGAGAGGGAGTGGGCCGTAATCTATGTTCCACGCGGGCCCAATGCGGGTTGGTAGATGTCACATGTCTTCGATTTTTTTGGTTCTAGGACGTGCCGGTTTCCTCGCGATGTGATTTCCTTCGCCTTTTTGAGAGCAGTGGTGATGAAATAATTTACAAAAAGTATAAGCACCTGTCTGGGTTCGAACCTCCGACCTACAACTCGTAAGTCGCGGCCTTTACCACTGGGCCACCATTGCTCCTTCAGTGTTCCTTGCACAATCATTAATTGGTTGGAAATATTATATTCCCGAAGAAAAACTCCTAACTCTAACAAAGTGAAGCCAGGTAAAGGATTTTCCGTAAACTCGGTGAAATGAAAATGCTATTAGAAAATTGTTGGCTCATTTATTTCATGAAGGTGAATGCGTGAAGACTTTATTGATGATTGCGAAATGTTAATACACAATTCAAGTCTCTTGCCTGTGGTATAGAATGAAATTGAAGCATCAAATGACTTGCATCGTCTATTAGTTCTTAACACTGTGTAAGTATTGAGTTTGAGAGATGAGAATTAAAGAAAATGAAAAATGGTTAATTATTTAATAAGGAAACCTTAACTACTAGTGATTGGAGCCTCCTTTTAAGTAGATAAGCCTGTGTTAGTAGACTCCGCTGTCCCATAACTTAAATAAGTATCTTTTACTTGGGTGATTATGTATGTGAATGTGTAAAGAGATTGTAGGTATCCTATGACCATCGGTCGGACAGTCAGATAAGTTTTATGCTGATTAATCTTTCAGATTCGAGTACCCCAGTTGCGCAATACACTTTCAATCACATCAAGAAATTCATAATCCATTGCTTCATAATGTTAGGAAAATCCGTTCTATGGGAAAATTCGTCTCTCGACGACGTAAGTAACGTTATGAATTTCCATAATGAAAGGTATTGGCAATGAAAGTGTGTTACGCAATGACCCCGGTGGTGTATATTATCTACATAGTATTTTACATGGAGCGACTGCCTATCTGACACACACAACCCAGTTACTGGGTAATCCGATACCCCTTTGTAAGACTGGTTGTCAGATTTTCAGGCTTCTGACGACCCGTAACGACTGTCAAAGATCCACGAATGACAGCCGGGACCAACGGCTTAACGTGCTTTTCGAGGCACGGAAGGTATGTAAAGATGGTCACACATCCACTGAAAAACCGCGGCAAGCATAGATTCGACCCATCATTACTTATCATCATTTTGCCGAGCCTTTTCCCAACTATGTTGGGGTCGGCTTCCAGTCTAACCGGATGCAGCAGTTTATTCGATCGACCCGTGGGGTATTACTTAGCCAAAAGCCCCTTATTCCTGTCATTCGGGGAAAAATAAATAAATGAAATTGTCTCTTGTCGGAAGTGCATGACAGTATCCATTTGAAATTTGATTCCAATCAAAGCGCGAGCGCTGCCTCTCCCATGGCTGGCTGGCCAGACAGCCAGACACATAGGTAAGGTGGCTATGTACATGGGAATTAATATTCAGTCCTTTGATAGTGTAGACACATAAACTGTACCTAAGGCTCTTTGAATTGGCGCTATTGATTTTAGGGTGAGGGCTATAGGCTTCAAAGGGAAATCTAGTAACAGTGGCTTCCATTTTGACAGTTCAACAACATTCATTGCGTTATTTACGTTGTTCAGCAGACAAATTTTCGAAAATATGAAGCAATGCATTAGTAATATCCTTCAAAATTATTCAGATTGTGATTGAAAGTGGATGACGATTCCATGCAACTTCCGCAAGTATTTTATAAGTTGATGGTATGTCTAATGAGATAAACACTATTTTTTTCCATATTATGATGATAGAATAAGAATAGAGCATCTGCACCTGACTGAGAGGAAGAGCTGACTATCTATGCAGCGTGGAGGTCCTCTAATCTTAATAAAAATTTGTTTAAAATCCAAGCAACGAAATGACATAGTGGGTTCATCAATTGAACATTGCATCGAACTGTCCTGTGTTGAGCTAGATAAGCATGTTGTAGTGTGCGTTTACAGACCTCCTAATTATCAGAACTTTTCTGTATTTGAGTCAATAATGGAAGATGTCCTAGCGAAACTTGCATCCAATAACAAAGCTGCAATTATTTGTGGTGATTTTAATATTAATATTTTGGAATATAAGTAATTCAAATAGCAGTAGATTATTAAGCCTTTTCAAATCGTTCAATTTATCTAATGTTTTTGCAGAACCGACTAGAGTAACTCCAACTTCTGCTACTTGTATCGATAATGTTTTTTGCGATTGTATGTACTAAGTATAGTGCTACCATTCATCGGGTATTATGTCGTTCATTGACTTGAATGTGCCCTGGCGGCTGATAGTATGTCATGCTCACAAAAATGTCTCGCTGACGGTGGTGTGTGTTGTATCATTTAGCTCCCTTCAAAATGGTTAAGCTGAATGGTGCTGCTCTATACGTCATGTTCGTGACCGGGCGCCGCCAGTTGGGGCTGGTCATCACTTAGCTGCCTCGGCTCATTTTTATTTATTTGATTTTTGGATTGTTGTTTTGTTACTATTTGCTGTACTCTTGACGCTTTTAACGCGTACGTCTTTTTTTTACATCGTTCTCAAATATAATTATAAATTCAACATTAATGATGTACCTAACTAATATTTTTGTAAAAATATAATTTAAAAGAGTGTCCATGGAGTTTCTTGCCCGTTCTTCTCCATAGGTACGTACGCTTTGGAATGGGCAACTAGCTTCATATTTTCTGACTGTCTTCTTGACAGTTCAAAAGTGCCTGTAAATGGTTTAATTTAAATAAATGCTTTGAGTTTGAGCTTGAGTTGACTAAGCGCGTCATCACGTAAAATGTGCCGATTGAGGCGTCCGCGGCTCGCATCAAAACTAGCCACTGGCGGCGCCCGGTCACATGGAAAATAGGTCTTACGAACATAGACTTGCTAGCTACATTTATTGCGTAATAATGCTGCTTTATATAATCAGGCCTTATGGTAACATAAGCCTAGTACTCACAGATTTACAGCGTTAATGCTCAGTGAATAAACGCACGCCCTATAATCGCCGTCCGTCGGTCACTTCCTAAGACATGCATTATGCATTTGATGCTAGTTGGTGGGTAGCTCTCACTCATGTGTGACTGTGGCTTTATAATGAGGATAACTGATTCTTGTATGGTTAAGTTCTTGGTGAACAATGTGCCAGCGAGTGTATCCAAATATTTACTCTATGTAAGTATATACATCTCGCGAAATTACAAGGCCGTACTGTGTCTTATGCAACTCGGACCACTAATAAAGAGCAGCATTCATTTGTTGATTAACCTTTTAACCGCTTACGTCTGATTAATCCGACAAATATTTTCGTGTCCATTCCGCCAGGGTCGTATATATGTCACAGGCAACTGGTTAAATTAGCCGTTTAGTTAACCGCCTGGCCTTAGGAAGTAGTGCTCGCCTCGCTTCGCTCTCTTTGCTCGCACGCGGTTGACCACAGTTCTAACCTAACCTAACCCATTTGGTCGGGGTGCACTGGCTTAGTTACTGCAACCAATTCGGCTCTCGCATGATTGGTTACAGTTCCAACCTACACTATATTATTGAATATCATTCAGGCCGTTAGTTGAACGGCCACCGTTTAGTTAAAAGGCTAGGCATTTAACCAAACGGCTAATTTAACCAGTTGCCTGCGACATATATACGACCAAATACCGCAGCTCGTTTAATCTGTATTATTATTACATCATCACAGCTCGTTTAATTGGTATTTATTTTTCGTTTTTTTCTTCTTCGGGTGTTGGGGGCACGAAAACTGATATAAAGTCAGGCGGTTAAATGGTTAAGTATTTTCAAGATATTTTCATTCTATGCAGTCTTGGAATCTTTTCAAATCATGTAAATAGTTTAATAAACGCAGGTGGATGGGTGATGCATAATTTTGTTGCTGGTATTAATTTTTATTTTTTAGGAGTCACCTGCTTTTCAGAATTGAATGGCCTTTTTTATACATCTAAAACAATATTTTCCTGTTTAATGAATGAAGGCCTTTTAAGAATCCGTAGTCCACCTACGGTACACCCGAAGACCCCACAAACCTTGCGCCGTTATTCCAAATTGATCATAAACGTAAACCGTACCGCCGTAACGTTCGACATACGGACCGTATCGGATAGGAGACTGCAGCGCGTACGGGACCCAGCCCGTTGTCTTAAATATACTCGTTTTGAACCGTTACGTGCCTCCGAGAATGGTTTCTAGAGGCTTTGGATACTGTACACGAGTGCCAGTGACGTCTGTTGATTGCTGGTAATAGGTACCTGAGCATCTCGCTGGTCTAGTGGCAGCAAGCGCTACCCACTGTTGAACATGAGGTCCTAGGCTCGATTCCCAAGTCGAGTTAAGTGTTATTAGGTTTTCTCATCAGGAATTTCTCATCAGGAATTTCTCAGTAGCAGCCCGGAGACTGGATTTGTGTCCGGTTGATGGTGGCAATTAGACTCGCCCCCCCCCCCCCCCTATTACATGAGACTTAAACATAACTGGTGAAACGTTGTACCTACTATAGGTATTATTGCATCTCTCCTCAAGCCTTCGGCGAAAACAACGTCATGTAACAACGTAATGTCTTCTGCTTCATATGAGTAACCTAATAGCTAGTGTATATATAATAAAGAACTAGTGATCGATGCTTATAGCTATTGCTTTGGTTTGTTTGTCAGCCACAATCGTCAGAACCGGAATTCTTTTTCATGAATGAAGTTCTACCTATTCATGCAAACAAACATTAAAAATAAAATTAAATAGCTAAGTGCCATTTCTATTCCTATTCAAGTAATACTTTAAAACTACACAGTAACGAAGTTAAGCACAAGTTGACAGTAAATGACTTAGTATTTATACACTATGCTTTCCCTTTTTGTTGACTGATAAGTGGAACTTTCTCAGTCATTGCAAATCATAGTGTTAATGTTAGAATGCGAAAATGCGGCCACGGCTATCATTTCAAACATAAATAACAGTGTCTTAAGACCTGAGGGATGATTGCGAAAAACGCTTGGAAAGAAATAAAGAAAATTGCATTTGGCATTACAGCAAAAAGAATACGCCTTACTTCGTAATTCTTATTTCGATTCTTAAAAGGCATTCATTAAAAAGACAACAATGATTATAATGCTAAAAGGGATTCAGCCGCCTACAATGCCGCTTACAATAGTAGATAATGCTAGGTATATATTATTATTCTCGCTGTCGAGCAGATAAATTTATAAAACTCACGAAGGAATAATAATTAGGATATTAATAAGGATTAATGGGAATTTCCTTCAAGGAACATCCTTCGGGTTGTGAATGAAGGTGTGAATAATACTTCCCAAATACGTACAGACCCCTGCTCACTCGGTCACCTTCACGTCGGCAACCATCATCTACAATCCGATTTTATGCACTACCATCTTGGATTCCGTTCGGAATTTAATACCAACGCCATAGGATCTTATGCTTACAATTATTAGGAAATCAATCGTGAAATTAACTAGTAACTTGTATAGTGCAAGCTTATAAGATCAGTATTGTTCGACAGACGTTGACAGATGACGCGTGCCGCCGTATATGGCCTGAGACCATTTGTGTTTTATGGGATGACGAAATAACTGTGAAAGTGGATGATGGGGCAGGCAGAGTGGTCTTGTCGTAGCTGATAAGCCGCTGATTATACTTTTTAGTCTAAGAGTCATCTAAGTCACATTCTTTTCGGCGAAAAAGGTAAATACATACTTATCTATTAATAATAGTGTAAAGTTTGTGTCGCTAAAAATGACCAGGGATGGCATTTTGAGATACGTGTGATTTCAGTAGTTAGGGAACCCGTAACTACTGAAATCACACGCTTCATAACCAACCGGTTATGAAGCCATTCGTGCGTGTTATACATATATGTCACAACTTCACAAGTATACAAGTTTTTAATTGTATCTACGAAAACAAGAACTTCTTAAACAAAATCACAGCAATAAAATCACCAGCTTAAACTGCCAAAAGCATTGCAAAAAGTAAAACGAAGCTCACTCACCGGTGTCGCCTCCAGAGCTCCCAGCTGATGAAGCCCTGCAGCGCCGGGTTGCTCTCGTCAACCAGCGTGCCACCGCGAGACCGGCAGAACCCGAGCGCATCCCGGAACGACGCCGGCTGGCGATCGTAGAAGATGTAGCACTTCCCGTTGTACGTCGCCGTGCTGCCCGGCGGCTGATCCCGGAATTGAGGACACCTCTCTATCGGCAGTGCCTGGTCCGTGTAAACAAACGCTTCGCAGATCGACAGCTGGGCCGGTGCTGAGGATTCCAAGTGCACGCTGACGAAGGCACCCGGCATAGGGGGGTTGCACGGCAGGAAGAGCGGCTGTCCCTCCTCGATGAAGCCGCTGAACCGGTTGCAGATCGGGTTGGTGCCCAGATCCGGCCGGTTGATGCCCACTCGTACCACGATGGCGGGCTTGTTTGCACCTAGAAGTAGAGGAGACGAGTTTTTAGGCTAAGACTAATATATTATGTTATTATGTGGGAACTAGGTTTAAGTTCCTTTTGCAGCTAGGCCTTCAAATACGAATTATTTCGGTAGATACATTGAATTGTTTTTGTACCTAACATCTCTTTCAGCCAAAGTAAAATTAGTTGTAGTTCGTAATATAAAATAACCCATTTACTATTCAATGCGGAAAACTAAAATCATTAATTTATTTTAAAACACGCTGCCAATGTTTCTCTACCGCTGTTGTGCAAGTAGCGACGTGCGTCGTGCGACCTGTGCATCTAGACTTGCACAATACTTGCATTATAGTGCTTCTGCTTCGAGTTACACATCTCTGAAAATGGGGCAGTGTTGCAAAATGAATTGTATTCGGTTTTCAAATAAACAACTTAGTCTTTTTCCTTATTTAGTGAGCGAAATGTTGCAAGCTAGGAGTGCTACTCACTCGTTGGCATTGTACGGCTTAGCTGGAGCTCAAACTCAAAGCATTTATTTCAAACTAGCTGCACCCCGCTGTTTCACCAGTAATAAGTCTGGATTCCGTGGGAATTCGGGATAGAAATCGGGTATCCTATGTCCTACTCCTGACCCAAGTCATGGTCTACCCATGTGCCAAATTTCATTCAAATCCGTTCAGCCATTTTAGCGGGAATGCGTAACAAATAAATATACAAAAATTGAATCTTTTCTCTTTACAATATTAGTTTACATAAACCAATTACAGTCACTTTTGAATAGTCAAGGGGTCGGTCTATACTTCTATAGGTCGGTATGTCGAATGAAAACCGACCCGAACATGATTCAGCGAGGGTAGATACCGAACGGGGCGTTTGCCAATCGGCACGAGCTGAATGAAAGCCGAATATGCGTATTGTATAGTAATTGCTTCGGGTTGACTTTATTGTTCAACAAATACTGCCGAACCGAAGATGCCGACCCGAACAAGAGTGTAGCACCACTTAAGACAACATTCTATTGTTACCTACTTATCTATTCACAATTTTAAGAAAACGGTTTTTATGTTCAGATTTTGTTTTTTGCTAGTTAAAGCCATCAACGAACCACCTCTTTTATAAGTACAGCACACGTTACTTACAATCGGTTCGCCGCCTATTACATGGGACATAAATATAATTTGCGAAATGTGGGTTTAGATAGCCCTACCTAACACTTCAGGGGACACAGGCGTGATGTTTTCTTATGTACACTTATGATGTGTTCGTAAAACTGATTCTCTCATAGCCATACAGAAAAGAGGCATAAGAATGATTTTATTTATGACGGCTTCGAGAGACTTCCACAGAACGCGCAGTGTGCGGCATGTACCTATTGCGCTTTCTAACAATCATTTAATATAAGACGACCCTTTGCACTGTCATTACGGCTGCGACAACGAGCGCCGACAAGCACCGCCGGGCGCAAATCACTAGTCTACAGTGAAAGTTATCTGACTAAATTGCAGGAAAGTTACTAAGATATTGCGGAATGATGATTTGACAATAAGTGGAAATTTTAGCGTAGTACCTGCAGCTTGAAGAAGAGTATTTAATTTATTTTTATTTAGAATTAGAATTTTATTTATTTGTAAGAATGCAGTTTTACATAGTATGGTGTTAATTTTCTTTTAAGTTCTATACACTCTACCATAACATTTTAATAACTTAATCCGGTTTCTAAAAGGCTAATGTGTCATAGATACTGAAAATGTGCCCAGCACTAGTTATCGAACAGGGGCAGCACTAGCGCTGTCATCTTGATTGTCATTGAGGATTACTAACATTATAGCTTTAGAAGATACAACAATTAATGAAAAGATTAATTAGCTGACTGATTGTCTTGTAATAACAACAGCTAAAAAAATCACTTTAATAAAACTTGACAGTCTGTAAGCTGTGTTAATTTTAATTTGCCTTCTGTTAACCAATCACAGCAGGTAATACGTGAGTTTAACAGTCCGTTAGCAAATTGTGTTTACCCTTTCTTGAATTTATCCTTTTTTGAACCCACTGGCTTTATTCAATTACTATGGATAAGGAAAACGTGTTGCTTCGACCCCAAGTGACATGGGACAAGGGCAGCTAGATGACGATGATGGGCTTTATTCTAACCGGATACAATATAACTAATCCATTACGGGTTTTATAATCTAAGGGTAATTTAATATTGATAACTAGAAAGCGTCACGGAACTTCTTTGGCCAATCATCTGGTAAATTATCCACGGAAAATTGCAGATAATTGAAAAAATACAACTCACTTTAGGGCAGATAATTTGGTCAGTGTTTTTTTTTTTTACTTTTCACTGACAGCATTTTCATACGTAATCAAGCTGCCTGATTGGCACTCGGTCACCGTATGCATATTTGCAATAAGTACTTATCAGACATGCGACATTCACCAACCCACACTGGGCCCGCGTGGTGAATTATGGCCAGCTCTCCCACACAGAGAGGAGGCGTGTGTCCCAGCAGTGGGAACATTATACGCTGATTATGTTGTATGTTGTTGTACCTAACACAGTTAGGTTTATTGCCATTCCAGAGAAAAGGCTGGAAATATCTCATGTGCCTGTAACAACAACCATGTAACCGGCGCCCATACCGTTCAAAACAAAACACCAACTAGGATAATAGTCCTAGGAGGCATGAATAATCAATTCATAATGTTCCCACTGCTGGGACACGTGCCTCGTCTCGTCGAGTAGGCTGTAATCTACCACGCGGGCCCAGTGCGGGTCGGTAGATATCACAAGCCTTCGATTTGTTCAGGACATGCCGGTTTCCCCACGATGTTTTCTTTCACCGTTTTGAGAGCAGTGTCCAAGGAGGCAGTCAAAGAATATTCTCAATTCTCACAAAATGCTTTAATTTTTATCTCAATTGCAAACCGAAAGTTTAACAACATCCATCTGATACACGAATCTCCGGTTAAAGTTAACACAAGGTTAACTCGTGTTCACGAAGATCTAGAGATTAACTTAACGTCCTTTTGATTACAGCCGACTTCCGTGCGACTTCGGAAGTGTATTGTGTTTTAAACTATTCTTTGTATGTCCGTGATAAATTACAAATTATGTGGTCGTTTGTGGATATCTTTTGACACTTCCTCGTTTCTCTGAGAATGTAGGAACTATTATAACATCCTCTGTATCCCTGAAGGGTTAGACAGTGTTATTTACTAAAGTCCGACCGCGGCAGATTTACCAAAGATTTAAACAACAATAGCCACTCGAAATTGAATATAATCGATAAACAAGACACTCATTCGGTCCGTTGTGCGTGGGGATTCTGGTTAACAGAGCCAGCCTAGCTCCGCCCAAAAGCACAGAAGCTTCCTGGTAGCTTCACAGGCTTCACGGAGCGACCTCACTGTTCCGGGGATTTCTTCACGTTGAGAAGCCACGGCCTCGCATTCCCAGGAGGTTAGGGACTTAGGGTGTTTCAAAACGAATCAACGCCTACCAAAGTGAAGCGATCTAGAAGCGGGGGGAAGATTTTGATCGCGAGCTTTTTCAATTTGACTGGCTACTTGGTGTCAATTCCTTTACGGAACCAAAGAAGCATCAACGCTGAATGGTATACTACCAAATGCTTGGCAGAAGTTTTCTCTGTTGTGAGCAACAAGCGACCAAACACAGGGCTGCGCGGGCTACTGCTCCACCACGACAACGCGCCTTCGTACACCGCGCTCAAAACGAGGGACTTCCTGGACAGCACGCCGGTCAAACTCCTGGGGCACCCTCCTTACAGCCCTGACCTAGCACCGTGAGAATTCTTTTTATTACCGAAAATAAAAAATCACCTCAAAAGGGATACAATTTTCGTCGCCGGAAGATGCGCTGTCAGAGTTCGAGCAGGCTGTAAACGAGGTGTCTGCGGCGGACTGGAAAAAGTTTTTCGAAAACTGGTTCAGACGCATGAAACTTTGTATAGAGGCTAGTGGAGAGTACTTTGAAAAGATTTAATAAAAAAATATTTACCTAGTTATAGAATATTTTATTTTATTTTCGCAAAACTTTCTGAGTGTCCCACGTATATAAGTATACACATTTATGTCACGCACTTGGCCGGATTTGGCCTGCTCGATACATGGATTAGGCAGGCGATTTATGTATAGGTACCTATTATAACTTTAAAGTGTCCTACTTTCCATAAATATAAGTAGTATTTATCCAACATGGTGAAACACTGGAGTTCTATTATGGTGTTCACAATCCTTTTAGGAAATGACAGATTAGATGTAAAAGAAGAAAGGCAGAGTGACAGCCTCTAGAAGTCAACGAGGGAAAGCTGTGCCTGCGATTGTTGTATGAAAAGATCTTCAGCTGCATTGTACTGTTATATTCTATCTAGTTATTATATTATTGTTCTGTCGACTCTCTGATCAGCAGTTGAGAGAAATCGAGGTAGATATTTGTGTACTTTAACTTTCCATCGTTTTCAGCATATTGTAATGAACAACCATAGGTAATAAAATAAATAAATGTTTTATTCAGTATTAATAATGTATGATAAATTACTTTTAAAATAACTTTCAATGACCTTTTTAGAAGCTGCGCTTGCCGCGGTTAGTCCGTCGATGGGTGACCATCTTTACATAACAAGACCCCTACGTGGCTCGGTGGTCCCGGCTGTCATTCGTGGATCTTTAACAATCGTTACGGGTCGTCCATAGCCCGAAAGTCTGACAACCAGTCTTACCAAGGGATATTGTGTTGCCCAGTAACTGGGTTGTGGAGATCAGACAGGCAGTCGCTTCATGTAAAATACTGGTTTTCAGCTGCATCCAGTTAGACAGGAATCCGACCCCAACATAATTGGAGGAAGATTGAATGTATACCTATGACTACTATGAATGAAAATAGCCAAATCGGTCCAGCCGTTCTCAAGTGGTACACTTATCAGGGAATAGCATTACATTTTTATTTATGTATATAGATAAAGTATGAACCAACTGATTGTATCTACATTTATTGAATGAAGCAAAGACGAGACTATGTTCATCCTGTCTATCTTTATTGTCTGCTATATCAATCAAGAAACCATACCACGCAAGGTACGTAATTTTTTTTGAAGTTATCAAAGGTTTTATTTAAATTTCGAGTTGGCTTGCAAATAGAAAGCTGTTTATTGAAAAACAAAATTTAACACTTTAACGCGGGCAAAATTATTGTTGTTCGTCATTGATTTTGAAAAGTGATTGTATTGGACAAAAAAGTACTGTCTGGGTACTACTTAGTTTTAATTTCCGCGCATTATTTGAGAAAAGTGCTATACAAGCCTTGGCCACTTTTGGACTTAGTGTGACTCGGCTTCGCCTCGGCCCACACGTTCGTCCAGCAATGCCTCTTTTGCTGGCTGCTGCAGTAATGTACTATTCCGATATGTCAGTGAGCGATGACAAACTATTCTGTTTGTGTTTTGTTTATATGACGATTCGAAAAATGGCATACCCGGAGTGCCACTGTTTTTTTCTTTTTTTTTCCGTTATCGTACTGGACTCCTTTGATAAAGATTGGTCCTTGGCAGCTCTGGACAGAGAGTAGGTAGGCCTTTGCTCAGCAGTGGGACATTAACAAAAAAAAAACGCATGTAAAGTTAGGAAAATTAATTGTTAAGTAAATTGACGAGCAACTTAGTTGTCAGTAAATCACGACTCTATGATTCTTTTCTCCTTTTGGTATGAAATGGCTATAACACGGTAAATTGACGTAAGGAGTCCATTTGTTTAACAATTAATTTTCCTGGCTGTTTATGACATGATATATCTGTCATTTTCGACATTGAGGTGTCAAAAAACGCCCTGTACGTGGACAAACGTTATTGTGTGACCTTTTACCGCTTTCTTTGAAAACCAAAGCTTTACTCCTAACTGAAACTTTGTTTCAAATGATAATCAGCCTATAATTTAAGTTTTCTCACTATTAAGAATCAGACCTCATCTCGCCCTGTACCTAAGCAAGGACGCAGTGTAATTTGGCGAATGGCTTCAGAACTGACGGTTTTCCCTTGACATTTCCCAAATAATTAAAAAACCCTCTGAAATCCAATGTGGCGCAAGAATGGGCGCACTAAACAGAGAGAAAACTATAAAAGAAAAGTTTTTCTAAAACTAACTATGTACATATAATAACTAGGTATGTGCATCACTACGTACGTCACTATGTACATAAACAAGGAGGTTATCTATCTCAGACAGATGGTCGATTATGTGCGTTTAACACCTCGCCACGGTGTGCAGGCAAGTGGGCCAGTTACCGCCACACATCTTGATGAGAACACGAACCAGCTTGTTGACTAGCATTGAGAGAAATACGCGAGTATCGGAGGAGGGAAAGTTCATTGAGATAGGTATATACGGCTCTTTTCAGGGTAAGCAGAATGTGAGGCTGGCACCGTGCCCACTGTGTCATGTCTGCTTGTGGAAAGTTGCTAGTATTTCAATATTCTCTATATACAGGTGAATTTTTCAAGTGGGCGTGGATGGCCAAATCCGAAACTATGAGGAATAGCGAAAAGTACTCAAAGGCGTCACGGGCTCGATTTTGATAAAAACTAAAACTGCTTCATTGGATTTTTGAAAAATCAATATTTCTAGCCAGGAATCGAAACCGTTGATTTTGAAAAAAAAACACATACTGTATTATTACACGATTCGATAATGTCGCTAATAAGGATCGAGTTCTGGGAAGTAATGAATGTAATGAAAACAATAATAGTTAATAAATACCTAGAGATTTTTAAGAAAACGCTAATATGTACAGACGCCAGCACATCAACCTATTACAATCTGTCAAATTTCTTTAATAGATTTTCAACTTTATCACTACAGCATATGGTTCAAAGTTGATTGGGAAAATTTGACAGTTTCGGGTAATTTGATGTGCTGGCGTCTGTACATACAAAACAAACGTCAAAGTTTGTTTTATTCTAGTACGGGCAGGCAATCATTAGTAAAATCATATTTTTCACAGATATGTGACGTGCAGGAACCCTCATGTGGAAGTCCGAGTCGCACTGGGCCGCTGCTATACATATCAGCCAACTAGGACATTACCAATTTCAAAACTACTGAAAAGTTAAGGTTAGAAGGTTGCACAACGTACCCATTCACCAACTTGCTTATGACGAACGATTCTAAGTAAACTTAGCTGAAGCATATCAAAATAACTTTATAAGGCTGATGTTGTAACCTCCTGTTACAATATGCCAACATCACCCCTTTTGAAAACTTTTCACATTTCTTCAGACTTTGATAAGCTTCAGCATTTGAATTGACGTCAAAGCGAACTGGAGGGCGAAGCGTTGCGCAACTAAATTCTATTCGAACAGAAAACAATAGTTACCCAAATAACAATTCTGCTATTTTCTTATAGGTACGCAACGTAAACTCTTTTGGAAAACTTTTCGGATTTCTTAAGACTTTGATATTCTTCAGCTAAGTTTAGAAGCACTCGCGAACTCGTACAATAACAGCTACCGGAATAAAATTTCTAGCTAGCCATCAGTATACCAACATCAATCCTCTTTGAAAGTTTTCTGATTTATTTTTGGACTTTGTAGGGCTTCAGATAAGATAAGAATATTCGTTACTTCAAAGGGAGCTCGCAAGAAGGTTTGCAAAACTCAACTCTGTTCGAAATGTGAAAAATAATATAACCAAAATAACATTCATTTTCTGGAGATGTAAAGTTTTTTGATTACGTCAGACTTTGTAGAGCTTCAGCTGAGTTTAGAATCATATGCAAGGAGGAACGAGGACATTAATGTTATCAAAAAACATTTCTGGCAGTTTTTTATATGTTCTGACATAAGTAATCAACATCAACCCTCCCGCAATGTTTTCTGATTTTGTTGTCTTCAGACTTTGTTGAGCTTCATGTAAGTTTACTGAGAATCGTTCGTCATGAGTAAACTGGAGGGTTGAAGCATTACGCAACATAGGAGTTTTGTTAGCTAAGTTTAGACGTGACAGTAAAGGTTCTCTTCTAAACTTTAAAAAATCTGAAGAAATTAGAAAGCATTTCAAAAGGGAATAGTCTACTGTAACATTACCATCACCAACCCTTTTGATTTTTTTCTGATTTCTTCTGACTTTGTTATACTTCAACTAAGTTATGACGTATTCGTGACGTCAAAGCAAACTCGCAAGAAGAGTCGTTGTGCAACTCAACTGGGGGTCTACTCCGAAGTGACACATTCGAATGATCGGAACGATCCGACACACGGCCGAACCGAATATTGTTGCCCTACTACGAAAAAGGTTCGGATTGGCTCAGCTTGGTCGGGACCATAGTCAATGTTCGAAAAGAGTGTCGGAACGAACGAAATGTAGTGCCAGAGGTGAACGTTTTATCGATATGTGTTTATAGTAATATATACTCATTTCGATATAATTGCACTGTTGAATTACAGAGTAAAATTATTTTTTATAGTAAGAAAATCGAACTTTGCTTTTAATTCAATATTTATTCCTAACAAAATTGTAATATTTCTCGAAAAAACAATATATTTGTAGCTGGCATACAGATTGATTTGCCGATTGTCAAAATAAAAAGAAAATGGATAAAAGTCAAAGGATGACATGTAAACAAACAAAGGGAGAGATTGTGATTTTTATTATTGCAAAATTGAGAAAAATTACTTTTAAACTCAAACCAACTCATCTGTCGCTATCGCTATAGCGATAATCGTATTTCGGTCGCTTATCGTCAAGTGCTGACTGAAGTGTAAAGTGTTAAAGTCAAGTTATGAGATGTACACAAAAAAAACAAGCTAAATATACTATAAACTACATAAATTATTCACTTTACGCGTGATAAAGTGACCCTTGGGCTTATGTTCGTGTCTCGTGTTCGTGTTTTGGAAGTTTGGAAATGAAAGTTATGAACAAACATTCTGCAAGAACATGTCACCATGTCCAGACCGACAGCGGCACAAATGGATGCTCTCCTCATCGAGATTTGGCCCAAGGCAACTTGAGGAGCATCGACAGTCGTACCTACGCTGAATCATCGACTGTGGGAAGAAATTTGCACCACGCTGAATGCTATATTATTTTTAGTCTTACTTGTAACAAATTGAAGATTAGTTCTAGTTGTTTAGTATTGTAAAAATATATATTATTCATTATTATCTAATGATTGTATCAGTCTTTCCCTCTCTCTTTGTACCCTCCTCAAAGCATCTGCGACAAATCATCAGCAAATATAGCAGGCTGATATATCACCTGCTGGGAGTTCTCAGGTTCAAAATCATCTTAGGTTAACTCCGGAGCACTCACTCCGGCCCTTACCTATGCACATATTATGCAAAACACAGCAGGGTAACATTATTCTGCCTGCTTTATTTGCAATTGTGCATCCTAGTGCACGTCTCTTGCTGCCAAGAGAAACCACCATCAACCCTTGACTATCCCAAATGTGTGTTCAATGGTGGAGCAGGCACGCTGTTTACAATAAAAAAAATCTAGAGCATAAACCTTAAAAAAATAGGTTGGTACAATTTCCTTACACAAATCTTGTAATATCTTCCGAATGCGTGGTCCGATTTACATAAATCCAATTGAAATATTAGTTTTATACACAACTCTATCATTTGAGACCAAATTTATTTCAATATCTACATAAACCAAAAAATCACATTTTCAAGTTACGTAATTATACCTATATGACAATCCTTACACATATTCCAGAAAATGCCTTACAAACTTACTTTAATCAGTGTTACTGGATTAGGATATGAAAACTAATAATAAAACTAAGCTAGATAAACTAATTACAAACAGTAACAAACATAAAATTGTAATAATTCATTAAATTCGATATGTTACGATACTCAAAAGGTAGCTACTTTGCTGTCGTGTATTTTGACATTAATTTCACGATGTAACTCTTGCCAAACTCAAATTATCGGTCAGTCTTTTCTCGTTCAGAGTAGGGTTTACGATACAACAAGTGTCAGAATGAAGTTCAGTCGGATCCGAACCTACCGAACCAAATAGAATGAACTTCGTAGTAGGAAATGACCGAACATTCGGCCGATCCGATAAATTTACCACTTCGGAGTAGACCCCCTGTATTCAAAATGAGTACAATAATATCACTAAAATAAATATTTCAGCCAGCTGCTACAGCATTATCAAAATAAAAGCTACTGAAAAGTTTACTGCTTTATTCAAACTTTGTTGAGCTTCATCTCAGTTTATTGAGGAATCGTTCGTCATGAGTAAAGTTGAGGGTTGAAGCGTTACGTAACCCAAAGCTATTAAAAACCGGCCAAGTGTGAGTCGGGTTGAGTTGCACAACACACCTACCCTCCTTCGAAGTTCTTTTCTAAACTTAGTTGAAGTTCAACAAAGTCTGAAGAAATCAGAAAGCTTTCAGGAGGGGCGATGTCGTCAATGACGTAACAGCCTGCTATAACGACGTACTAAATAACCCGTTGTAAATGTTTTCCTATTTTTAAAATGCTTCAAACTGAGGTTTAGAAGCATTCGTAACGTCAAAGCGAAGTCACAGCAAGGGTTGTTGGTTGTTACGTAACTCAACGCTATTCAAAATGAGCACGATAATTACCAAAATAATATTTCTGTGAAGTAAGTTTTTGCTCCACATTTCATACTGTGCTTGACGAGTCTGGTTTCGTCACGTATGGATACTTTAGAACTTTATCAGGCATCGTAACGTTTTCATTTAAATTTGATGTTTGTATTTAGCAGGAAATTATATAAAACTGACTCGTTGGTTTGCGATTGCTGTGCGATCATGACGTAGGTATTCGATTCCCAGGTCGAGCAAAGTGTTATTACGTTATGAATTTTCAGTAACAGCCCGGAGTGTGGATTTAAACCTGGGTTGTTGGTAAAAGGCTCGCCCCCTCTTACATAAATCTTAAACAGAATTGGCTCAGTGTGGGTGTACAAGTACATATTATAGATGCACCTCAACAAAACCTTTTGTGGAAAACAGGCGTGATTTTTAGTGTGAAAAATAATAAAATAATAAATATTCTTACCACAGCACTGCTTCCCGAAGTCCAACCTCACAAGCTGCACCATGTAGGGCTCCAGCAGGTTCACGTACCACCAGGGAACCCTCTCGGACTTCGTGAGGGTGCAGGTCTCGGCGTTGAAGGTCCCTGCAGTGCTGCCGTCCAGGGCCCTCTGGGGCACCCCGCCGTCTTCCGTGGACACCTGCATTGGAGCCTTGCCTGCAGCCACGTTGAGGACTGTGGAAGAAATAGTGGAATTAGTGTGGTTTTATGGGCAGACCCATAAAGGGTTCTTGCTATAAAATATTTATATTATTAAATTGTAACAAAGTAAATAAATAATCAAATCAATAAAAAAGTAAGTTAATACATAAAGCTATTAATTGTTTCAATGTAATTATAGGTATAGTAAACTTTAATGAGATTTTAATTTTTTTAAATATTTTGTTATGGTATATTTATAATGTTATGAATTATGATTGCATGCAGTATTTATAATATTTTTTGTAATACAATTAGCAAAAAATAAAAGGATTATTTATTTTATTTTATTTAAGGGTAAAGCGTGACTTTTATATATATTGGTTCTGGATAGGTAGGTAAGGGTAGATACTGTATGAGGGGGGGGTGGAGGGGGAGCTCAGGGGTCAGACCGGAATAAATCCTATTTACGGATTACCACATTACGAATGCCAGTAAACTGTCAGTGAGTGTATTATGTAACTCTTAATGTACCTATGAGATGATAATAATCGACATAATATCATCTCTGCAATACAATACGAAGTAATTTCACTAATAGTGTGATCTGAGCCAGGCGCCCTGGCAGGCAGGTTCCTGATGCCTAAAATCCTCTTATTATTTATGGGTATTATGATGATAAAAAAATACCAGAATTGGACCACAACTGAACTCCATTTTCTTATTCAGTTACTTAAAAATGTTTTAAAACTTCCCAGATCTAGAACAGGTGTCCGTACGGATTGAAGAGCCATGTCTTATTTAAACATGGATGAATTCTACCAAGATTTATTAAATTAGCCGATTTCGTAAGCCCGATCCTGGCTTTTTTTGTAAAAGCCTTAAAACGTAATTAAACTCACAAACTAGACAATGGATATTTTTGAAAATATGGAATGATTTAGTAGTGTTTACGCATAATCTGTACAAAAAAGGATTTTATACTGCTGAATTTGAGACAACTGTAACGCTCTGATTTGTCATAGGTATCATACATTTTACCGCGCTATTTTTCGCAAATCAAAAGCCAATCAAAACATAGTTTTAGTATCATTTATTCTAATTTTTAGAATAAAAATAACATGGAACAACTAAACAGGCTGGCAGGGACATTGTCGCGCAACCTGTTACAATGGGTCCATACATGATTCTGAACCGCAAACATAAAATAAAATTGCTGTTCCATACATTTTGACCGCATAGGAATTGCACTTTTTGCTATGAAACAGTTGTTTTTTACTTGATTATCGACGAAAAATGACTACGCTAGTCTAGAACCACGGTTACAGTTTGTGATGCCACCTTGTGGAATTTCTCATTTTACAACACATGGGTTTTTTACCACCATTGGTTCCGGCATTTGTACACCAACCAAGGAAACTACATATGTATTAGTCGGCGAACTACTAGGTCTCTATACCGTTAGTCTATCGACCGTTAAAATTGATTGCAACATTTATAGCTTTGTGATTAGCGGTGGCCAATAATACCATGGCCCGGGTTCGATTCCCGATCGGTGACTGTTACTGACAACGGTTGTTAGCGCCACCACGCTGCTATTCAGTTGCCTTTATTCCCAGTAGTTCCATATAGACCTAAAAAAATTAATGTTTTGTACCATTACTTCCATGTCATTTTAAACTAGTTTTATAGCCCGACATTTTTTTCATATGGAACTGCTGCAACTATATTTAATTCCATGTGATATAGTTGAGTTCTGTTGTAACAATTGTCGGACTAGAGACAACTGTAAATTGCTCTGTTTGATGTTATGCGTTTAGTTTAAACTTTAATTGGGATGTTGTTTTCTACACTAATGGATGAAGAGGTTTGTAGGTATGTAGGAGGCAACCTCCAAAACTATAGAAAGAGAATCTAATAGAAAGCTACGCTAAGAGTATTGCCGAGTGCCATACCCATAGGTACACATAATCAACCTTTAATTTTTCCGCTGCTAGGACACGGGTCTGCGGGCAATGTGGGTTGGTCGATATCACATGTCTTCGAACTTCGAGCTTTTGACTTACCGGTTTCCTCATGCTGTTTTTCTTCACCGTTTTGCGAGCAGTGGTGACGAAATTATTTAAACTAAGTAACACGTCTGACTGGGTTCGAACACACGACCTTTGGGTCGTAAGTCTGGGTGGTTACCACGAGTTATTCCGGCACTGGGCCGCGACTGCTCATAATAGGATATGTTTTATGTTTAAACACGCAGACGAAGCCACGGGCAGAAGCTAGTATGTCATTAAGTTGTGTGTACATAACGTTGAGAAGACAGATTTGGATAAAGCTGTTACTCATGCACTCTAAACAGACAAAATACGGATTGTGCATATAAACCAACAACTTTTTATAACTGGTAACATCTATTTTCGGCAAATAAATAATGCTAGATTCTTTCATGTCCAAAGTTCTTCTTGCCTTCGCGGAGGTGCTAGCCAAGTAAGATCCGATACAGGATGTAGGAGACATCGTGCAGTGTTAAACAAGGGAGAATATTAATACAGACCTACTCATGAAAGTGCACAACTTTAAAACTGTGAGAGTGAGACCAACTCTGAATAATGAAAGAATAATGAAAGAAGCTGTTCCCTACATTTTGTTCAGTTTTACGGACATAAATGTATCGAGCAGCTGATTCTTTTTTCGTGATTTGAATTTTTTCCCCATAAAAGTGGATCATTTTCATGAGTACCTACACTTAAAACATGTCTCTCGTTTCACCTCACACACTGTATTCCTACAGTCAGTTGGTAAGTAACTTAACTGCCAGTGGCCGTTGACCCCTTAGTTAGCTGTATCAATCTGCTATTCCCAACTACGTTGGGGTGGGCTTCCAGTCCAATCGGAAGCAGCTAAGTAAATACTAGTGTTTTCCAGGAAGCGACTGCCTATCTGACCTCCACTGTCAAATATCTACGAATGACAGCCGGGAGAAACGGCTTAACGTGCTCTCCGAGGTACGGAAGGGTCTCGATATGTAATGGATGGTCATCCATCCACGAACCGACCCCGGCAAGTGTAGCTTACCTAACCTTCGATCGATCCATGCGGCTGTTATCATTTAACCATGAGTAGAACTGCATCGATCAGCACAATATTCCAGCAGTCGCCCATATCCGTCTGGCGGCCATACCTGTCGCCTACAAACGTCGCTGTCATTCGGTGACAACCGACAACTAACGGAACTAGGGCTGTGCGGATTAAATTAACATGTCTCGACTAGTGATGTGTTGTCGATAACTGTCGATAATTTGCGCAAACGATCGACTCACGCTGTTCTAACGGTATTCGGTGGAACGATATTATATTACTTGTTTTTGTTGGGGTTTTTGAGACGAAATACTTCGCCTTTTTGGTAGTAGTGGGTTCAAGTTGGTGGGTGTCATTTCCGCATCATTTAAAAGGTGCCTATTTTTTAGCCTTACTACCTCATGGTAATGTATCCTGGTTTAGTGGTTGCTAGGACGACTGCTGACCCTGGGATCCCAGGCTCGATACAAGGAGTTATAACATGACTGACGAAATGTGGTACCTATCTACTGTCTATCCATCATTGCCTACCCCTTTTTGGGAAAATAGGCGAGATGTTAGGATGTTACGTATGTACCGTCGCGGTCACTAGTGGATCACTTTTCAACCTTATCACTAAGGGCATAAGGGTGAAAAGTGGTCGACCGCCATTGTCCGCGGCTGTACCTACGTTCTGTGTATTGAATTGGCCTGTCTCGTCCATCGGAGGAGCAGTGGTGGCCCAGTGGTCAAGGCCGCGACTTACGAGTTGTAGGTCGTAGGTTCGAACCCAGTCAGGGTCTTTACTTTGTGTAAATTATATCATCACCACTGCTCTGAAAACGGTTAAGGAAAACATCGTGAGGAAACCGGCATGTCCTAGAACCAAAAATTCGAAGACATGTGACATCTACCAACCCGCACTGGGGCGCGTGGTAGATTACGGCCCAACCCCTCTCGCAGAGAGGAGGCCTGTGTCCCAGCAGTGAGAACATTATAGGCTGAGTACCTATGTATGTCCATCGAGACACGTGTCGTACAGTTAGCCCATCAACACTTGAACTGCAAAAACCGCTCTAACTGCTACGGAATAAAGGCGCTGCCAAAGTTACCACTGACGTGCAGTTGACTGTACACGCGGGGTAATTTTCTTTTAAACGTGCGAGAATTCTCACGCTGCTATCTAAGCTGCTAAATATTTAACTCGAGTTACTTCACGCTTGTATTGCAAAATGGTTGGCAGAGTTGTGTTCTATTTTAGAGGAATAGTTGCTGGTTGAGAACAGAAGAGAGGAGGCCTGTGTTCCAGCAGTGCGAACGGTATATGCTGTGAGATAAAAATACTGTACCGCAGTTTGTGTACCGCAGTGCAGAAGGTGAAAGTTTTCATTTGCGAACCCACCTATTGTATTATCCACTATTATATGTAGAAAAAAAAAACTGAAAGAAATCGTGATAGGTTCGTTTTATGTGCTACGTTCATTTTCTTTGCAATTGCTAAATCGTTTCAGTTTTTCATTGTTGCTCTTAGAACTGATGAGATCTGTCCGAATTACCTACGTGTTTTATTGTTTACTCATAGTTTTCTTCTGTCTAGTTTTTCGGCAAAGAAGATAGAAGTATACAAGGTCTTCCCTCTGACGCACGTTCATTGACCCCATCAGGTAAGCTGTTTACTTGTATTTTTGTTATTACACGATACTAAATGAGTATCGTATGCCGTCTGTATTTCGCTAACCTATTAAAAATACCCTGGATAAATATCTTTAGTCATAATTCAAAGTATACAGCTGATTACGGGGTCAACGCCCCCGAGTTTCTTGACCTGTGACCGTGACCTTATCATCATCATCTGCCTAGCCTTTTCCCAACTATGTTGGGGTCGGCTTCCAGTCTAACCGGATGCAGCTGAATACCAGTATTTTACATGGAGCGACTGCCTATCTGACCTCCACAACCCAGTTACTGGGTAATACGATACCCCTTGCTAAGACTGGTTGTCAGACTTTCGGGCTTCTGACTACCCGTAACGACTGTCAAAGATCCACGAATGACAGCCGGGACCAACGGCTTAACGTGCTTTCCGAGGCACGGAGGGGTCTCAGTATGTAAAGATGGTCACCCATCCACAGACCAACCGCGGCAAGCGTAGCTTAACCTGATCGATCGACCTGTGCGGCTGTTATTATTTAGCCACGGACCCCTTTCACGGAGCGTGACCTTATAATATTTGAAAATATTATTTTCACTTCTCATGCTCTAAAAGTTCGTTTTTATGTTGTGTTTAGGTGACATAAAGTCGCTTTTTATGTTCTAGTGCATAAAGTAATATTTCTAAGACTAAGATAATCAGGCCCAACAGCCACACGCACACTAAAACTTCTCAAATTAAAGTCGTTATTTATGTTTTCTATCGTTAATTTAATAAAATAGTTGTCATTTATTATTTAAAAACGCAAAGAAACGTTTTTATGACTTGGCAGTATGAAGTACCCAAGTCGGATGACACATGTTGAAAATTAAAAAAAAAACTTTTAAACAGTTTCGTGGCGGGAATTAGCTATGCTCTTCTTAAATTTTGCGACATTTTTGATTAAATATATACTGTATGATGCCTGTTTCATTTTCTCGCAATCGAAGTGAAAAGCAGAGCGTATAACTCGGGCATAAACGAGCCATTTTACCCCTCGACTTAAATATCCACCCTCGCCTGCGGCTCGGATGGATATAAACGTCTAGGGGTAAAATGGCTTCTTTTATGCACTAATTGTACAATCTACTATTTTTTGAGATATCAAATTAATCAGTTTGTGTCTGTAAATTTACGCGAAGTAATAACTTAATTCAATAAATGATCTCTAAAGCAGTTCGGCAAACTTTATGTTTTTTGTAAATAGATTTTGAACAAATAATAATATAAGTAACAACATCGCACCTGTATTCTATGAAGGGTTAGGTAGAGGTGCACCTATAGTACACCCACATTTCGCCAGTTATATTTAAGGCCCATATAATAGGGGGTGAGCCAGGGCACAAATCCAGACTCCGGGCAGCTACCAGATTCTAGATGGAATCAACAAACGAAACGACGTTGAATAAACGTATTTTTCTTTCTTTCTTTTAAAACCCAATAGTGTTTTACCCAAATCGGGAATCGAACCCACGATCTCTTGCTCAGCAGTATCAATTGCGATCACTAGACCATGATCGAGGCAGTCATAAATAAAGAAATAAAATACTTTGTACAAGTCCATGAAAGAGGAGTTAGGGTCACAGATTTCTATACAAAGTTCAGTTGCCTATAGACAAAATAATATGTCGATTTTGGTGTATATTCATGGCAATGTGAGGCACTGGGGCAGAAGCATAAGACCCGCGCGGACGAGATGGAAAGTGCCAGCCCGAGCGGAACGCGACAAAAAACATTTTAAACACACCGCTTAAAGTTCGGACTTCAGGGTATTTCAAGTTAGTAAACTTTATAAAACCGACAGATGACAGGTGGCAATTGGACAATCTGACAATGTTGTAAGATTACTTCTAGTGTTACCATTTTATGAAAATAAGAGCTGCTGGGAATTCAGGAAATTAATTGCTTTTAGAGGTATTGCTTGATGTGGCGTTTTTAGGCCCCCAGCTTTATTAAACAGCACCTGTCGGATATGTGAGAATGATATGTCATCTTTTGACAAATATGTCGCATATTATGTCAGTTATTTAAACGGCGGAGGACGTTGACTTCGTAATTTAACTATTTTCCATAATCGAATGTTTTTTTTTAATTACGAATTTAGATTTATTGAAATGTCGTCCGTCAAATCAAAATCGGCTCAGCGGTTTAGCCTTAAAACGTAACAAACAGACAGACAGAAATACATTCGCATTTTAAATATTAGTATGAAGAGTAAAAATAAAAATCAAATTCGCTCTGCAAAACCAAAAAAGTCTCATTTACGCCAATTTACTTCGTGTTAGCAGTAAAACGGGTAACTGTTTAGTTCACGGTTTTCGCGGTCGCTCTCCGACCACCAAGTTTAACACTATACGGTTGTTTTTTTGGTAAATCTTATTTTATTATGGTTATTTAATGTAGGCCGCATACCAACTGTGGTATGTAGGGAAATACACCACTTTGATCTATGAGGAAAATGAACCGTTCTGTGAAACTGGAAAATTTGCGACTGGGGAGTTTGTTGCGCCACTTCTTTGTCCCAGCTACAGCAGTAAGTGCTGAAGGGTGGGTGTTTTGGGGACTGTCGTAAGTAATTTTGAGTTCCGAAAAGTTCTGATTCTCAGTGCAATTTGAACAAATGACTTTTGATTTGAACAGCTATACAGGGTTATTTTAAAATTAATTGACGAAACTGCCAAGATGTGATGGTTATCGGTATATAAAAGAAAGAACAAACATCATTAATGAAGTTAGATACTACATGCGAAACGAGGGCGTTGAACTGGTGATTAGCTGTTTACTTTTTAAGCTGGCGTTTTTTGTTTGTATTTATTTTTACTTTAATAGTCTTTAGCAGCAATTTCGCCTCTTGTCGTGCTCTCTGCGCAATAACACCTGCACTATGAAAGATGGTTGAGAGGCTAACGATAACGATGTCGAATGGGCCAAATTCTGGTCGAAGATTAGGTATTTAACACAGATTAATGGAATCATCGATATGACGAAGAAGAAGCAATTTTCGCAGGATTGCGGGAACCGAACCAATTGCATTCATTGTTTACTTTTATATAATTTTATTTCCAACATTACAAACAGTTTAGCAAATGAAAGCGAGCATGGTCCACACATCTGAGATGGTTGTCTGAGATGAGACAACACGACAGATTCGGGGTAATGTAGTTTAAATTGTCCAAAGAAAGGGACAGTGCTGACAAATGTGTGTGTCAAAACATTTGCACTTTCAACTCGGATGGCGTCACGGTGTTGGTTATAATAAGGCGAACACGATTGTAGCTTAATTTGTACATTGTTTTAAGTAGTAATTTTTTATTTATCTAAACAAATTGTCGTATGTTTGTTTGTTACTAAAACAAAACGGACTTGGATGAGATTTGCCACATGGGTAGATCACAACCTGGATTAGGACATATGATACTATTTATCCCGATATCCCACGGGATCGAGACTTATGCGGGTTAAACCGCGGAGAGCAGGTAGTTTAAGATACGTATGTACAACATAACACTTTTACATTAATCTAAAGCATTACAGTTAAATATTAACACAACATGATGAGATTTGGAACGTACGAAAAATTGACAAAATGGACACAATAAGAAACAATTTAACGATAACAAACCAATCAATAGAACAGTACAAATCTAGCCATCAATAACACTTTTGCCCTCTACTTTTCGATTTGAAAGATCTGTTATTTTTATAACATTCCAATAGCAACTCTCGTTTTTGTTTCATTTTCATTTTACTCCTTGTAAGTACTTATATGTTTTTGAATTCGTTTACGTAATAACGTATTCAAAAAAATAAAGGAGTATCTTTGGTTTTGTATTTTGTTTTTGGCCACCGACTTCCAAAATTCAAGTAATTTTTTTCTTAGTAGTGACTTTTTGGAAGTCAGGTTGTATTTTTTTTATTGTAAAAAATTATTCGTGAGCGCCTTTCATAACACAAATGTCTCACCATGTCACGAGGAAACGATTAGATCCATAACTACGGTACTTCGGTAGCAATCACACTTGTACAGTAGCCTACAACGCTAGACCTGCAGCAACACAACAAGCTGACACCTCGTCAAACCCAAGTACTCGTAACAAGAAAACAAAACTTTATTAGCTGTTCCAGTCACTCAATCACAGGATTTAACATGAGTTTGACAATCATAAAAATGTGTTTTCGAGTTTGTCAAATATTGACCTGCTATAAGAATATGTATGGTTTAGTAGCGGTGCCGGAGCGTCGCGAGCCCTGCGCCGGCGCCGGGGGCTAGCTCTCTGCCGACACCGTTAGCGACAGCTTGCGGCACACTTCTGTTCTCCGTTACTTGCAGGGCTGCTGGGCTGCCGGGTGCGCAGTGACAATTATTGTTTCTTAACGTCCAGTAATTAATACTTCATTGAAATTATTAATCGTGATAATTACTTTAAATGCCTTTCAATTATGTATGAAACTTTTAAATTAATAAAGTACCTACCTATCGGAATCACGTTACTTTTAAACTGAACTTGCTATAAGTAGACCAGCACCCTAATTGCGTAACCCACTATCAATCACAATCTGAATCATTTTAAAGGATATTGCTAATCCATTGCTTCATATGTTCGAAATATTTGTCTGCTCAACAACGTAAATAACGCAATGTATGTTGTTGAACTGTCAAAATGAAAGCTATTCCTACTGTTAGTGTGTAAATACAATTACGCCGCTGATATTACCTACAGAATTATAGTGACAATATAATAATATAACACTCGCTATACATCGTTTCAATTCACCATGCAGTCGGGCTAATATGCTAAGCGTGACAAAATTTAATCGTCGCATTATCTCTCTACACAACAAGTTTACGCATAGTTGCGAGCGCGACTCATTTCGGCGCGAGAGAGATATTACGAGGCCAATTCTTGTCGCATGCGCTTGTTGCATGGTTTTCCAAGTTCCCGCTACTCGCCAGCCCTGTGCGCCCGCGCCGCCGCGCCGCCGCCGCTGTGTTTACTATGAACGGTGCGCGTCAATGGCGGCATGCTTGTTGTGTTCCACTTTACACTTGTCTCACACTCTCGCCACTTGCCACTATCCGACCATCTGCTCCACCGTGCAAACGTGCGTGACAATACAACTATGATAAATCTTTGGATTGATTAATCATAATTATTATTCTTCAACATTTCAGTTGAAAGACGTCCACTACTAGACATTTCTGACAGGTCATGTCAGACAGTCATGACAGGTCTCTCTCTAGCGCCGCCACATCGCCACCGGTCCTGTGCTTCTCGTATCCAGCGGAATCCCGCGGCCTTCGCCAGGTCATCATTATTGGGAACAACCAATTCAAAACTTCTAATCTGTTAGATTCAATTAGAAGTGTTTAATGGAGCTAGATATTGTCTCACTGCAGGGCAAATACCCGTCTCCATTTACCACACAATTCTGTCTTTTTGCTATTAGCGTCTAGTCTAGTCCTTTCGGTAGGAGACAAGCTCGTTTCGCCATCTTCGCTTTGGCGTGTCGCGATGTCATCCTGTGTTTAATGGGACCCAATCGGTGGTTCTTTTAGCACATTTCTCATCTGACATGCGGGCTATGCGGCATACCATTAAGCTTACTAAGTAAGTATAACTTTTCCACGTCAGTAAAACAGGTATAGCAATTAATTTTAAAGAGATTTGATTATGATGACGCGTGACGGGGAGAATTTATAGTGAGTGCCTCATTGGTCTAGTGGTTGCTAGCGCGACTGCTGAGCGGAGGGTACAGGGTTTGATTTCGATCACCAGGCAGGTGGGATGACACTGACAGCTCACTCCACGCTCACTTCACATAAGTTTTCACAGTGAGATGGTTACAGAATCGCACTGCTGAACCTGGGGTGCTATTCGGTTTAAATGGGTAATTTCCCAGTTGCAGCCCGAAGTCTGGCTTTGTGCCCGGTTGATGGCAATAGACTCGCTGTCTATTGTACATGAGAAAATAATTGTGTGTTTACCTACTGTACAAAGACCTTTGCCTAACCTTTCGGGGTCCCAGAACCATATAATGAGCACTCGCGCGTGTCTCGTGTACCAATGAGGACGCCGTTTCTGATAAGGTATGGTTGCAAATTACAGTACTTAGGAACTGAACGAGATCAGAACATCTAAACCGCGTTCAGTATCAACATTCCACAGCAATTTTGGCTCTGTTTACAGATATTAGTCGAATTTGCCCTTAAGTAGGTAAGCCAAATAAATCAGGCCACTGCATAATATACCCTGTAAAATGTCAGGTAGAGATTCAAACACTATGTCATTCCACGAACTTAGATCAATATTGTTCACACACACATTCTCAATATGCTCTATAAACATGGCGACCTCTGATTGGTCCACGCACACACTGGAATTAGATCCTAGGAGTTCTACAGAGGATTGTATCTCTAAAGTCCAAGTTTTGCTTCTGTGGAGGCGCGGATATAGAGGCAATGGGTGCAGTTGAGCGAAAACCTAGACCCACGCCTGCTTTTGTATACAGTTTCATTTGAATTCAGCAGGTGAAATTACTGCGTAAACTCCCCCTTTCTCGGAATTATTTTTAAAGCACGTTCCATGTGTTTGTTAGTCTAACAGCTAGAGGGAAAATACTAAGTCGTTGTTTGTTACTCCTTTTGTATTCTAATAAAATGAGGGGCGAAGGGGTGGCGCCGTCTATCTGTGGTAGCGTTCACCGAGCAAGTTAGGGTGAAGAATGGAGAAAGAAAGAAATAATTTTTTATACCTACCTATACCGTTGAAAAATAAAAATCCATAAATAGATCACATTCGTGATTGATTTAATGAATACACTAAAATAAAAGAATCAGTAGATAATACAGAAATAACAGATTTTTGGATAGTTAACGTTGATTAATTTTAAATCTATTCTAAGTATTCGTTTTGGATATAAATATATTGGACTGATTTTGATTAATAGTACCTAATGTATCACATTTGGAATATTTGTTTTGTTTGACGCAATTAGCTGAATTAATGAGATGTTATGGGGTAGCTTTTTTTGACAGAACTAAGTCCTTATGATCTCTGTAGATATCACGTTCTACATCCACGAAAAGAGATAAGGCCGTTTCCTTCTTGTTTTTATTAGAGTAGCGTTCTTAATCATCCCAACCCCAATCTCATTTATCGTAACTATAGCTAATCAGTAATCCATCAGTCTATAATTTTCCCACTGCTGGTACTCAGGCTTCTCTGTGCGAGGGGAAACGCGCCATCTCTCAAAGAAGTGGGTCGTAATTCGTGATCCACCACGCGGCGTGCGGTGCCAGTACAGGTTGATGAATCGCCAAAAGGAAAAAGTTATCTAACCACTTGACAAACCACTCCACTTCACCGTGATATATATCGTCTATTACGTGTCTACTATACAAATTAATCGACCCGATAACCATTGGGACAATGGCCGCTGGTCGACACCAAAATACGATTCGGTGACAATGATGTGCGAAGACATTTGCCATTCAATGCTAATTGATGCTTTTGCCATACCTGCGCCGGAAGTCTTTTGTGACGAGTCTATTAGGCTTGCTTTGATAGTGTGCACTTAGCTTAATAGGTGGGAATTGAAAGTTATTAATATTAGAGAGTTGGTTTAAGTCGTTAGTTTGACGGTTTAGGAAGGAAAACTATTAGTGTTTCTAGGTTGTATTGTTCCGCTTTAGGGCACAGGACTATCAACCTTACTTTCAAACACTTGAAGGATTCTTCGTTGAAAAAATCGACCAAGTGCGTTTTTTTAACCCTCAGTTACATGAATGGAAAGTGCCAAAACAATTATTTTTTTCGTATTTCACTAAACCATTGTTTAGCGAAAAGCACTGCCCCCGGCAAGATGGTCAGACGAGATCAAGAAGGCTGATGGAGGCAGCGACTACCGAGCAGTCTACACAGCAGAAGACCGAATAACTTGGAGACGCGTCTTATGTGGTCGCGATCCTCAGCATTGAGGAAACGAAGAAGAATTGTTTAGCGGTTCACAGTAGGTAGGTATAATATACAGCTTCTTTCCAATTTTCATCGATATGGTGCAAATAGTCTCCGAGTTCAATAGCTGACGTACATACCGACATAACGAAATTAAAAGGGTTCCGTTTTCGCCATTTGGTTAAAGAAACCTAAAAACAGAAGCCTGAAAATTCTTTTAATTTGCTGTTAATGTGCTCGATGTCCTTAATTTACTTTTATAGGTATTTACTGTTCAGTGTATAGGTACCTATCCTCATCAATTCAAACTAGATCAAATATAGATCTAACCGCCTTCGTCTTAGGTCCGACGCCCAATGGCGGCACGGTATGGCAAGGTATTTTGAGGCGACGAATAAAAATATAACTTAATTGTATGGAAATAAAGTTGAAATTTAAATTTTAACGGTCGTAAGTAAAAAAACAATACCACGGTATGCATAGGCATGCCGTGTCGGCATCCCTCAGAACGCCTTGGTAGTCTTCGGGATACTGCGGCAAGACAGCGCTCGCTCGAACCCCGACTATTGCGGAAAAATCTAGGCGCGAGCACGGTGTCTAAGGACGCCTCGGCATGCTTAAGGACGCTTCGGTATGCTTAAGGACGTCATGTGTGCGCTTACATGTAGGGATGCCGAAGGATCCCCTGACGTGCCGTGCCGCCAATGTGCGCCGGGCCTTAGTGGCGGCCAGTTGTAGGTCAAGTTCAGCTGAGAACGTTGGCCTGTTATGATAATGATTTGACTACAAAACGCTATGTTAAGTGTTGATATTTTTTTACAGCCCAGACTTTCTCATAATGGTTAGGTCTTGCAGGTACCTACCAATCTACAGGGTGTTAGAAGGTCCATCACAAAGCCGACATCAAACGAAACTATTTTTTTTGTGTTTTAGTTGTGTTGTAACGACATTTTTTTTGTATAAAATAGCGGATAACGTCAGTGCGCGACATACCTCATCATTTCACCCCCTGCTGGGTATAGGCCTCTTCTTTTTAGGGTTCCGTACCTCAAAAGGAAAAACGGACCCCTTAAGAATCCCTTTGTTATCCGTGTGTCTGTCTGTCAAGACCCTTTATCTCGGGAAACCGTGGAGGTATCGATTTGAAAATAAAACCATATACTCATGTCTATAGTACCTTGAAGCTGTGAAAAAATTAAACTTCTACATTAACGTAAAAAAAATACGGCCGTTTATGCCGCAAAAAACGTATATTTCGACACACTCAAGGGAATCAAAATTTATAGGGTACTTTCCGTCGACCTCGAATCATGAAATTTGGCAAGAAGCAAGGTCATGTAGCACAAGTAGGTAAAGGAAAAAATCCGAAAACCTTCAATTTGTAGTTACATTTAAACAAATCCCGTGATAAAGCATTTACATATCTACAAAGTACGGAACCATCGGTGCGCGAGTCCGACTCGCACTTGACTGGTTTTTTCTGCCATACTTCCCTGTTCGATCCTTGCGTCCCTCATCCCGGTGTCTCCCGTGACTTTGATGATATCACCTACCCAACTCGCTTTTGATGGTTTTGCGCTCAAAACATAGTACTTTTGGCTGCATTCAATAATTCTAGACTATTGAAACCTACAATGAAAAGGTGACTACTCGTAATCTAAAAATATAAATAACACTCTCAGTTACCGTTACCACTTGTATCACACACCCACACAATAATTAAACGAGGTCCGGCGATACTCATTAGTAAACACAGAAATTCCGTTACCTATAAAAAAATACGCATATTTTTTTCTGGCAACACCATCGATTATTAATCACTTGTCACTTGTTTGTAGGTTGTGGACCCCATTGAGCGTATTGGGGTCACAGGTGACTCAATGGCGCGAATCGCATATAAATTATGGAATCGTGGCGGTTCTACTGTCGCGCGTGTTTTATTGTTTATGAACTATTTCGCTTATAAGGTAAACAATAATAAATCGTTTTGTCTAGTCAATAAAGTAGCTACAACTTTTTTAGGGTAGTCAAGACTTGCTATACCTATAACCTGTTGACATTAATGGGATTATATATTTATGGCTATAAGTGCAATGTCTTAAGAAACCAAAGCTTTAGTATAACATTTTTGTCAATTCTATGTACTTACCTACTAGTTGATTCTCACTTCGAAGAAAGTTGGACAACATTAGAAAAGCTACCCATAAACTACGATTTGCTCCGTCCACATCAATCTTCGAGCCATAGGCGGTGTAATTGAATGGTACAGATGAGCATAACATAGCGGTACATTGGGAGTAATATCTACTAACCATCACTGCAGGTGTGACCGTTAGTGGAGCAGCGAGGTACCTCCAGACAACTGAGCGACTGAGCCCGACGTGCGGAATGTCAGTCAAGAATGTCAACCTGAGTGATTACTTTCGTTACAGTTTTCCTGTATGAGGGATCGGTTTTGAACTCGGAGGTTAATTCAGTCGGCTTTGTTAGCTTGAAATTGATTTGTGGTTAATGTTTCCTGTGCTCCAGAAAAGTGAAGGGTTTCTTTATTATTGGGTTTCTCATCACGTTCCTATATTACCTAAAGCTCGGTAATTTCGGAAGTTAATAGGTTGAGTCTCAGCTTGAAATTTAAGTAAATATATAGATATAGAAGTGGATGTATAGGTTATTGTTTACACCGCTCTAGAAAATTGAAGGGTTATTTTTAGGGTTCGGTTAAGGCGACTACATGACCTAAAGCGCGGTCACTGTCGGACTGCATAGAAAAGAAAGAGAAGCGCGATGACACAACGGTGGTAATTTATTGCAAATATGAAGCAATTATCTATTTACAAAAACTATTTAATAATAAATAATCCATCATTGAATGCAGTTTGGCATTACACATTTAATGGTATATTTTTAATTGTAATTAAAATTGTTAATGAAGGGATAAACTGCTTTTAAAGAAAATTAAGAGGTGTATTTGAACATTATTTTGATGCATTAATGTATATTTATTTATGATTTCGGTTCCATCACTGTATTAAAGTAAGACTTGAAAATATCATAATTTTTTCTTTGGTCAAAAGTATTTACGGTTTAAGAGATACACTGCTTTATAAAACCAACTTTTTGACCGTTTTCGGGAACCTCCGCCGGAACTTTTATAAGATCACTTTTCTGTCAAACACTTTTTCTTCAAAATCTATGCAACGTGAAATGTATAGGATGCTGAAAGGAAATATTTATGTTCGTGACTGTAAATGTTTATTTATTTTTCTATTGTTAATTGTTTATTTCCCGTGAGTGTCCTGTCATGAGTAAAGAAAATATATATTTATTTTCTTTCCTTTCATCCCAGAATAAACATTCGCTGAGACAATGGAGCCTGACGAGTCTCGAAAAAATCGAAATACCTATGTTTATTTGAGGTAAACATGACGCAAACAAAGAACATAAACATAAAAAAAAAACAAGTTTGGGGAAAATATGCGTCACATCCACGCAAAACGGTCATCACTCAGCATAATGCTGCGACCAGGGGGTGGTGACGTTGGTGTGTTGGACTTGCACCCACTTTAAATGCCGTCGTCAGGTTTTAGGGAACGCTTCAGACTGTGTCTGGTGACACGCTAATGCCTCTTGTGTTAAGCTATTGGCAGGCAGGAGAATACGATACCAAGTCAATCCTGAATCGTCCAAGACGCTACTCAAAAGTAACGTTACAAAATCAATTCGCCGATGAGTAACCAGGATGTCATAGTGCTACAGTCCGACCGTCCAGAGAATGCGTTCTTGACACCTGTCAGTTTCATACAAGAGAGTACGTGTTTTGCGAAAGAATTGTCGCACTGACTGGTGTCAGGATCGGAACTAACGTCACCACCTAGTTTTGTACAATTTCTATGACACAATTTTACAAATGTGTATCACCAACGCCCCCTGTCAACGACAGTCAGGCGCCAAAAAATCCTTGTAGCACTCTAATTAGAAATAGAAAAAAGTAATTAATGACGCGTTAGAGGTTGCGTCGTGGACGACCGGCCTAAGAGAGCACAACAGACTGTGATGTGTGATGACGTCATAATTAATGGTCATCGTGACCATTATAAATGTAGAATTCAAAGATAATTATTATAATTATTATAAATATTAGCATTGCCCAGATTCAGCAGCCCTGATCTTCAGTCGCACGCGCCGCTGTCAGTGCCAGGCTAGGGTTGCCGGCTATTCTAATGTATTATTATTTTAATTATTGTGTACGAGATAATAAAAAAAAAATGTATTCAATTCGGTTTTATAATCAAACGCAGCTAATAGAAATCATTGCTAATCTGAATGTTACGATCAATATTCGCAAATATGACCTATTTGCCGAGGCTGGGGTGAATGATGAGTTTTTGAGTGCATTATTAGACATTACCTACTGTTAAATTGCAATAGTTAATTGACTTATAATAACGCAATTTTTTTTTTATTTTTTTTATTTACCTTTTTATTAAGAATTTTGATTTAAAAGGGTGTCTGTGAAGGTTCTTGCCTGTTCTTCTCCATAGGTACCTTCTACGCTTTGGAATGGGCAACTAGCTTCATCTTTCCGACTGACCGACCCGTTGACAATTCAAAAGTACCTGTAATTGGTTTGAAATAAATGCTTTGATTGATGTTTAAAAATTACAACAGGTCTCAACGACGTCGTAATTTCTCCTCTCCACGTTTTTTCTAGTAAAATGTTAATAAAGTGATCTCAACAATGCACAATACGTTAAATTTAATCACAGTAGCGACACCCCTGCTCGCTACCCATGACCGGCTTTTACTTTCTTCGTGAAACCTCTTCACATGGCTGTGAATGGCTTCTAAAAAGCGGAAGACTCTTTGTCATGCAGTCCCACAGCTCTCAAAGTCTCGAAGAAAGTATACGCTATGCCCTTTGTGATTTTTATTCTATTATTCCATTGAAACATATATGCGATTTCGTCACGTTTTCGTTGATTAGGATTAATTTAAGAGTTTGTACCGTTAGTCGTGTGGCAGTTGATTAGGTATGTTGTGTTTTTGTTAAGCTTGGCTTCGTGAGTTGGTAATGTTTTTAGATTAGTTACTATTTTTTTTTTTAATTTATGATATACTGGATGCAGGATTTTAGACCTACCAGCGTTGAAATTTTTCGACGCTTTAGGTTATCACATGATTAAATTAAAAAAATAAAGCGTAGATTTAAAAAAAATAACTAAAAAAAATATATTATATTCTAGATAGAAAGACACATTATTTTAGACAGTGTTAGTTAAGCTTTTTGTATGAAACAGCATATTTATCAAGTAACCGACAAAAATTTCAAACTCAGATTAATTCTATGCTCATAATTATATTGTGCTGAATTCATAGCAAGATTCCCCTTATACCGTGTATTTTTAACTTAACTGTATCTGTATATTGCATTCGATTATGACATCGACCGTTAATTCAAATCAATCCCGTGTGGTGTGGCATATGGTAACTGGATAATGTTTATCGATCGATCGACCATCGATTATGTTCTTTGACTTGTGTGAGCAACCGCAATCTAAATAAGTAGTAGGATCTTTTCGCTTTTTTTACTTTGTTTCTTTTTGTTCACACAATTATCTACCCTCTATTCAACACGTGACTACTTACCACAAAAAGGAATGCCATCAGGCGTCCATTTCCCGTTGGCACCACAGGCTCTCCTGGTGGGGCCCAGGAGTTCGAACCCTCGCTCACATTCATAGGAGGCGACGGTGCCCTCCGTCAGGGCCTCCTCGGAGAATGTGACCCTCGAGTGCGCTGGCGCGCCAGGAAAGTGACATGTTGTTGCTGACAACCCTAGAAGAAAGAAACCATACACAGTTGAATAAAAAACATAAAGAATTAAGAAGATGTACTTAATAAAAAACTTTCATTCACTGACAGACAACGCACAGCCTAAACCGCTGGGTCTATTTGCATGAAACTTTTAACAAGAGTTCCCTAATAACGAAAACGAGTACAAAGAAAGGATTTTTGAGAATTCGGGGTGAATTCTAAAGGATTTAAATAGAGGATGAAAGTTTGTATGGATGTTCGTCTTTTTGCCGATGGGAAATCCCATCAGACGCACGGCTTGTAACTAAAAACATGAAGAAAAATGAATACCACAAATAATAATATGGTTTTTATACCCTAATTCTGAAAAATAACACCGAGACGTAGTAAAATGAGGAAATCGTGTTGAACCTCTGAACGCACAAATACTAGACCTCTTAGATTACAAAACAAAATCTGTAATCTGACGCTGACTCAATAGGGGACTGTAGAAAAATAATGCTTAACAAATCAGATGCAATCATAGAGACATTTTAATCGTTGTTTAACAATCAGTAACTACCTACAAGTACATCATTGACCTAAAAATAAACCGACTTCCTTTCATTACATACATCACCCACATCAATTAATGGAGTTTCTATAGTTAAATTGTGACTGTTGTGAGTAGTACCTACAGAAGTTTTTGTTCAAATCGTTTCAAAGCAATTTCAAAGTAGATACTTACTTCATAAGTCAAGCTAGCATGCCAACTCAAAAAAGATGCAATATCATTACAACAACATGAACCAAAGAGTACAAATATATATATTTAATATATATCACTCTATAAACTCCTTGCTCTAGTGGACATTCTACCACAGAGTACTTATTCATAGACCACTCTACATTCTCTATGGATTCCGTCTGTCATGTCGGCACGTGCGATATTCGATATTATCACGATATTATGTGTAATGAAAGGCTCAATTACTGCCTGATACACGCTGGATATGACTGTGAGAACCATATTATTCCTAACATGAATTCCAAAGTCAGTTGGTATTGCTACTTGTACAATAACACCAAGAAGAAGTGCACTGTGCTCAATGTGTACACATTTAGTAACCTTAGCAGTACCTCCCTAGCTTGATTTAACGCTCACGAGACAACTGTAAAGTATCCAATGCTTTTGTTAGAGCTACTGATGTTATTGAGTTCAAATCTTGCTTTAAGTATGTGCTACAAGTTGAGAGATACCTCCTATAAATAAACTCTGCCAGAAAAAGATCAAAAATAGTTTCTCGCAACCAGTTAGGAATGACAGAGTTATCTATATCTGGTACACTACAAACTAAAACGCAGATTTCAAAAAAGCTTTCTTCATGCATCGGTTTTCACAAAACCTAATATTCTATAACAACCCCACAAATAAATCCTATAGTTGGTAGATGTTGTATGTATAGGTATTACCTGCAGTTCTACACAGCACCCAGTATTATAAATTACTGTAGTCAAGTATTGTGAAACTAGTTTAATTTTTACAGTTATTTTCGAAACAGATTTTGAAACTATCACCGCTGCTACAAAGACAACATGACCGTGCCCAAATTCATGATACGGAGACGACCACAGTCCTGGCTCTACGATTGACTGCAATGATTCTGCTGGTGGCTGCTCTGGTGATGCACATCCGTTCCCTGAGGGTGTTCAGATGGGAGCAGTCAGTGTCAGGAGGAGTGTTGGTGACATATTTGATAGCCGTCATTGGCCTGGTCCTGTGTGCGAGTATGAAGACCTGTGATGGGAAGGCCTTGCAGGTATTACTGCACACAGATACTGTGCCAAACTCTTAGACCTTCCTCTGCGTTTCTTGGACCACCGTGATTATATGAATCCTCGGAGGTCGACCCGCGCGTCGAAGCGGCGGTCTTTGATTATTCCAGAAACAGACCCGCGCGATGCGTCCATCGCGGATGTTCACCTAACGCAGCGGTCGGCCTCAGGTACTTACCTAGTAATGCGTAAAGTCTTATACTTACAAAATGTTAAGTGCCATCCTAAACCCGTGCGATTTTAACGCTTATGCCAAACAAAACGCGATGTGTACTATCATGACAATATTGCTGGGAATTGAAAGAGTTGCAGGCGTAAGCACGTTGTATTGTTGGCGTTGCATATTTTCCGTAGCGGAGCAAGCGTGATCAAGTTCCTTTTATCTCTGTTAAGCAATGTGCAAGAAACGACAGCGAACCTCGACGGCACTTAACCGCATGTTTACCACCTCCCTGACAAAGCTTCTCATCTCCTTTCAGGCCTACTTATGCAGCACAGGTGCTGCTCTGCTCCTGGTCAACGCAGGAGCTATCTGGCAACGCTGGAATTATTCGAGCCAAGCGACCCAAGCGATGGCCGAAATCCTGTACTTGCTAGGGGTGCCGCTTAAACGCCAGGTCATTGTGAAAGTGTCCTTATGTACAGTGGCCGCAGTGATCTTTATGCTAGACCTCATTGTAGTTCCCTTATTTACAGCTGCTAAGCAACACTGAACTGAGTTACATGTCATGTTTCATTTTGTTAGGAAACTTATTTCACCTACTCTGTAAAGTTTCGTAATTAACTGGCATTCTTTGACAGTTGTGATTTAAATATGTAGTAGGTGATTTAAGTTGTTACTCAATTTGTGTAACAATTACTTTCCCTGGCTTTACGTTGTGATGAAAGGAGACAGAGCTATGTCATAAGACACGGTCTTTGTCCTTTAATCCTTTCTATAAGTTAAGTCTCGTCTAGAAGTGACATAACGTAACAATGATTAACTACTACCATCTGCTAAAGGCCTCAAAGCCTTCAAAATCCCCAAATATAATAAAGTGACATTTGTTTATATTGTGGAAGATTCGAAAGCCGTTCGACATGGTACATTGAGACGAATTGTGTTTGCCCGTGAAGCATTACGAATAGTGATCCGGAGTCGGCGAAAGCGAACTAATTCGATCACGAGTCATATTTTGGTGAACTTTTTTGAATCTGTAGAGCCTCTATATTATAAAATAAATAATAATTTTATTCACCAAAATAAGAACACGTACGGTCAACAAAAGAGATAAATATGCAGGATCGTCGGATATAGTTGAAGTTTAGTAAGAAACCGATGGAACATCCATCACTTCAACGATCCTGCATACTTATCTCTTTTTTTGGCTGTACCTATTACAAAATTGAATAATGACAACATACACTGAATAAGTGAATAATGGCTTCATGTAATATACAAAGTGGTGGTTTGTAATATACAAAGTTTGGGACTATCTGCTTCCCAATTATTATAGGTGATAATCCTATATCTCGGATAACATCCATTTTTTTATCCTTTACTAGCACGGATATCTATGTTTGCTAGCTTCTGCCTGCGACTTAGTCCGCGTCCATGTTCCCACGTCCAACCCCGTCACCCACCTGCGCTATTAATTCGTTTTCGCTCAGCTTTCTTTCTGACTTTTTATCTATTTGCTCGGCTCTTAAATGCCCTAGCGTGATGTTATATAGCCTATAGCCTTTCTCAAGAATTGGGCTATAAAATGCTAAAATAATTTTAAAACCCCTTAATGCAAGCTGTTTTCGTAGTATGGAGTGTTGGAGGGTTGTTAGTGATTTGACTACGAGACCTAAAAGCAAAAAACGCAAGTTTTAATAAAAAAAATACATGATCGACTACTGTAAACAACATCAGAAAAATATATGATATTCTTCAGGATATATATGCTAGTTAGATAGTGTGTTGAAAACATAATACAACTAATTTGATACGATAGAAAAAAAAAACATGAAGATACCTCTAAAAACTTTCTTTTCCCAATAAAACCATACTAATATACTACAATCATTCTGATTTTTTGTCAGATTATTCTACAAGCGACATACCAAAGTACTATTTTAATTTTTGTAGTCCAAACAATAGATTTTTAGTAAATAGATAATTGCTTCATATTTTGCAATAAATTACCAGCGTTGTATCATCGCGCTTCTCTTTCTTTTCTATGCAGTCCGACAGTGACCGCGCTTTAGGTCATGTAGTCCCCTTAAATTATAACATCGAGTACCACAAGACACTTGTTGGCAGCAAAACATTACAAAAGCCAATTACTTTTAAAAGAGTAACCGTGGAGTTTCTTGTCTGTCCTTGTTGGAATTGGAATCTAGCTTCTGACGTTTCATAAGTGCCCATGTACGTTTATGTGAAATAAAATATTTTGATTCGAGTTGAACGTAATATGCAATAAATTGTACAGGACACGGGCTGCGCCCTGCCGCACCCAATCAATAATCAGAGCGAGATGCAACCAGACCGCCATGTCAGCACTATATCCACAGTGACCATGAGTATAGGGGGGCCGACCCACGCACCTCCCCCCTACCTATCTAGCCAGCTAGACTAAGGCCTCGTCTAGGGTGAGGAGTTTGGTGGACGCGATATATCAAACACTAGCGTCTGCTCGCGACTTCGTCCGCATGAAATTCCTTGTTCCCCCGACCCACCGCGTCGTATCGCATCGCCCTCCTGCGCTATTACTTCGATTTAGCTCAGCATTGTTTCTGACTTTTTTATTTTCACTCAGCTCCTAAGAGTCATAGCGTGCCGTTAGATTGAAGAAAAAATAATTGAGCTATCAAATGCAAAAATATATTTTTAAATCCGACTAGTAGATCCAGAGCGTGTTAAAAAAACTCTTCAGCTTTATTATTAGACTAGTAAGAAGTACTAGTATAGATAGATTATGAAACCAACGTTTACGTCCATAGTGAAGTAACTAATTAACTATTGTGACAAAAGACATATTAGTATTAACTTAAGTACAGTCAGTTATAGCAATTAGCTGACCCACCTTTGCATAAATGGTTGAGATTTTTTAGAATACGAATCGATAGAATTTTATAATTCTTTTATATTTTATTTACTGACCTAGCTAGCGAGCGATCGTCTATTGTTTTACCCTGTGAAAACACGTCTAGCCTCCTTACTGCCCGCGACAACAACTCGCGATGCACGATGGCCAACTAATCGCGCCCGCCATCGCGCCCGCTACTGATCTTCACCCAGGACGAGAGCTAAAAGGTTTCTATGGAAACAGGGAGGTGGGAGCCGGATGGTGGCTGTTATTGCCTCATAAACCCCTCCGCTGCATTTCCTCGAACCCTTTATAATTATTTTCTGACAGGAGAGCTTTGATGCTACCTACGCTACAAATTGAAAAAAAAAGATGTTCGAAGCTTCTAGAAAATAATGAGCGCTGTAAAGCTTGTTTTTTTGGATATAATAATTAGATTGTTTACTTGCCTTTAGCAATTTAGACTTTTATTCTTCATCTTAACGTATCGAAAGGAAAAAGTTCAAACATATTTGGCTCAGATTTCAGCTGCGCGAACTCCGCTCACTGACGCAGTCATGAGATCAACAAGTGCAAATTATAAAACTAGCGCTCTCATTCTTTGTTCTGAATTTGTTGAGCTCGAGACATGCACATGATTGATTTTTCCCGTGCTGTGACCAACGCGTTACACCGTTTGTCCACCCGCCACCGTCACTGGGACGTTATGAGAAACGAGATTATTCGAATCGAGCGTCACGTCCCGGTGACGGTGTGCGGTGGACACACGGCAATAGTAAATCTATGTATCGCGCTACTTCGGCGCCGTCATCTCGTCATCGTCGAGGTCTCGGTGACGTGGCGGTGGACAAACGGCCGTAATGTGTTTTCCGAAGCACGAAGGGGTCCGATATGTAAAGAGTGGTCACCCATCCACGGACCGACCTCAGCAAACGGAACTTAACCTTCAATAGACCCGTGCGGCTGTTATTATTTAGCCACGAGACTAACTCCAGACGTACTCTGACATATATAATTTTGCACCGCGTAACGTTAAACCAGGAAGTGGAAAACTAGCGCCAGATCACGATAATGCAGAGACACTTGTCTCCGAAACTATTAGCTTGATTAAGAAAGCGTGCCTGACCTAGCAGAGTAGTCGGAGAGCGGTGTGACAGAGAAAATAATCATCTTTGCACCTAGCACGCACATGTGTTACAGTTTTGTGACGCGGTTTTTTTATTTTGTCAACTTCAGCATATTCTGCATTATTAAGTTTTTCGAGAAGACCTGAACAAGGTGGGCATTAAAACGGCGGAGAAAAGTGTTATCTATGCCTATCAGTGGGACAAAATGCGGTGGAGAATTTGACATACTGGACATCAGTCACAGACTGTGTGTCCCACCGCATGCAGCCGTTGAAAAGTGTTTGAATATAGTAGGATCACTAACGATAACTTATTGCTCAACCGTCCACGTTAGCATCTGCTGATTGACTGGTTGAGCAATGAGTTCTAGGTAGTTCTAGGTAAGTTCTAGGTATCTACCTACATACATAATCAGCCCATAATGTTCCCACTGCTGGGACACAGGCCTCCTCTCGGTGAGAGGGAGTGGGCCGTAATCCACCACACGGGGCCAGTGCGGGTTGGCAGATGTGACATGTATTCGAATTTTTGGTTCCAGGACATGCCGGTTTCCTCACGATGTTTTCCTTCACCGTTTTGAGAGCAGTGGTGATAAAATAATTTACACAAAGTAAAGCGCCTGTCTAGATTCGAACCTACGACCTACAACTCGTAAGTCGCGGCCCTGCTCCAGCAGATATCTACTTGTACATTATTAACCCAAAAAATACATAAAAAGGTAGTTTATATATCATGAATTTCAGTTATTATCATGATTCTAGGTCAGCGAGAAGAGTATCAAAATATGTCGCATAAATGGCGGTATTTTTTATTGTGTTAACTTAGAAGCTTGATGTTTTAGAGCTCCAGCGGATGATAGACCTACGTATTTTATACAACTTAAAACCTCCACGTGTTCCTGAGAAAAATGATCTTAACACACTGACAGACAGACGGACGGATAACGAAGTGAAGGTTTCCGAATTTTCGTTTTGAGGTACAGAACCCTAAAAAAATATCGGAACAACGTTTATATATCAATTCCATGCATTTCAATTAAGTAGGTATAGAAATAAAATATTTATTTAAATGAATAAACACACGTACTTACAACATTCTTTGCGACAAGGTCACCGCGGCGCCTTTCTCGAAAAACTTTCTACCCTGCGGCCGGCGCAACAAAAACTTAGTGGGTCATACCGCAGGTGGGGTCGATGACACCGTGACTCATCGAGATTAGATCATTTTCCTCTCAGCAGGGGATCGTAGGTGTTTAATTATGTATCAAAATTTCTCCGAGATTTATTAAGGGCTCATGAAATACGTTTTTCTAGACTTTTTTTCAGATAAAAAATCTACCCTAGGGGGCATCGAGAGTAGGTAATCGTGATTATCTACTGCTTTCATTTTGACAGTTCAACAACATTAAATGTTGCGTTATTTACTAAATTATGGATGATAAACTCGTTCAAGCAGACGAATCATTTATTGAACCTTCGAATTGTGAAAGAAAGTGTGTTTCAATGTGTGTGTCAATTGGAGTGCAGGAGGCCTACCACAAGCTCTTAACGCGATCCATTTTATAAAACCAAAATTCGAAGACATGTGACATCTGCCAATCTGCACTGGGCCCGCGTGGTGGATTACGGTCCACTACCTCTAACTGGGAGGAGGCCTGTGTCCCAGCAGCAGTGGGAATATTATAGACTGATTATTAAAGACAAAAGAACCGTAAAACTTCGTTTTATATTGTCAAACAGTAGGACACTAACATGACATAAAGCTTCTCTTGTGAAACATGTAAAACTTATCAGTAGGATATAGATACTGTTTACATCACAATCGGTCATTCACCTTGATGCTGCAGTGCTTGCAATCTCTTTGTCAAGGATGCATGTTATGAAACAAACTTTACTGTACCTGAGTTACGATGGTATAGTTATCTACTCGATCACTTAAGAAGAAGAATGCCTGTATTTTAAAAGAAATAAGTCTGCAGTTTTGAGTTGACTTCATCGTGATGCTCAACTTAATAATAAGAAGCTCAACGATCCGTCGCACTAGGGAGTGACCACAATTTATTATTGACGGGGAATCAGCTTACGCTAAGTTCGACACAGTGTTGAACTGTCGAGTCTCGTCGGCGCGCGGCGTCGTCTGAACCGAAACGAGGAAGATTACGTTTTTTCGCTTCGCACACTCATTCTGACCAATTATGAAGCCGATTTCGCGTCGATAATTGAGGAGCGTCGGAACAAAAGCCGATATGTCGCATTTATGCCATTATTTTTTTATATTTTTTTTCCGTTGCAAAATGTTGTATTACATACCCTTCAGGAAAGAAATCTATTCAAAAACAGACATTTCCAGCTTTAAAAAAATATCACAAAACAGTGGTCCAATCAAAACCCGACACATACATATCTAAGGAGCTGTAACATTAAAAAAGTTACAAACTTTTTTCTAATTTGTGTAAAATACGGTAACTTGGATATATCGTTCTTTGTTCCGATGCTCCTCAATTAGCATGGTCACTCTATGCCACCAGATTAGCCCGAGGAAAGGTAAAGTCATCTGTGGTGGGAATGTCACTAAAAAGCAAGTCAGTAGGTTCAGTAGCAGGATTAACGGTCCGAGGGGATGCCTACTTAAATCGGCACATTGAGTTCTCGGCTTTGGAGAGCGTCTTTTGTAGATGTCACTCTTTATTTTCGTCCTGTATTGTCCCAGTGCTGGGCAAAGGTTTCCCCCTATAGTTTTCTATCTCTTCTCTGTGTGCTACCTTCTCCGTGGTTGCTTTTTTATGCTGAGCTTAATACCCAATTCGCTATTTAACGTCACTATTCATAATCTGTAAAAACTGTCTCTTTATACTTAAAGCTTGAGACGCCATATTTACGCCCAGAGACTTGTTCTGTCGATCGTAGGTTACCCTCAGTTAAGGTTCTCGCCACAAACATTTAACTTTGCATGAACCGCACATCAACATGCAACAAGCCATGTTTATTGGCGTGTTAACGTTCGTGCCAGTTCAAGAAACGCTGGCGTCGTGCCAACGAGCTAGAGAAGTAACAAGTTGTTACACCTTCTTTCGTAAATATAATCCCACCATAGCACAAATTCAAACTCCGGGTCGCCACCGAGAAATTCCTGATGAAAACACCTAACAACCTAGGCTTACTACTGTGTACTGCTCAAAAATCTGTGCGACTGCCTATCATGGGCCCTTCCGTAGAAATATGAAACATACAAGGAGATTTTTTATCACCATCCATATTTTTACACGGTGTTCTACCCATGAATATGAACAACTTTCACTATGGGACCAACTCTGAAATTACGAAAAAAAAAACAGCTGTTTCGTACATTTTGGTCAATACCTACAACTTTTGTATAAAACAGCTGATCTTTTTTCGTGATTTCAGAGTTGGTCCCCTAGTGAAAGTTGTTCATATTCATGGGTAGAACACCCTGTTAAAATTTTAATGGTGATAAATAATCTTCCTATATGTATATGGGCAGGTTAACGTGACTTTTAACAGTTGGTACGCACGGCGACACATCAAGCTATACATAACCAGTATAAGCTGACTTCTGATTGTACGAAAAACCTATACAATGCGAGGTCAGCTAAAACTGGAAATGTATAGCTTGATGTGACGACGTGTCTACGCACTTAGCTTTTCGTTTAGTATTGACCTGCCGGTATTTTATTCCGCGTGATGACACTTGACACCTTACTTCAAGTTCACCTAACTTTATACGGTGACATTTGTACAGTACAGGAGGCCTTTTTTTTTTTTTTTTTTCTTTTTTTTTTTATCTTGTGGAAATCCTCATGGATGTCCACCACCCTGGGGTGGGTGGAGGGGTCTGTCAGACTCTTACTGACTAAAACCACACGTTGTCCTGCTGCTACCTTTAGCCGGGGTGCTGGAGTGCTTGCGCATTTCGTCACGCTCCCCCGGCCAGGTGTTGGCCCGCATGAATCCAAGCGGACCCCGTCACCCTCAGCGGCCGCAAACGGCCACTATTCCTCGGAGGCCTACCACAAGCTCTTAACGCGATCCATTCAGTTTAACGATTCAGTTTACGCCGTGCCATCTGCTGACAGCGATTGTCCCAAACTGAGTCGCAAGTTTTGGTTTCATTCATTTAATTTTACACTTGTTTCGTACCATGACGTCCACAGAGCAGCTCAAGCGATGCAGTTTAAGAACCTAAACTGAAATGTCTTGTTTTTGAATTGTTTTTAATTAGATCATGGTAGGCCACCAGATTGGCTGATTTATTAAGAGTGTGTAGTAAGCCCCCAGGTGTGCTGTCCACGAAGATAAGCAGAGTTGCAGGCCACGGTACACTGACGCGTGGTGATGTCATCCGTCCCTTCAAAAGACTAATATATTCCGTGTTTCAAACCTAGATGCGGTAACCTCAGATCTCATAGGTTGTATTAGCACTGGAAAGTATTATAAGTAATAGTTACATTCCCATGTCTAATTTATGCAGAACCATAAAAATTATTAGTTATTCAAGTATCTTTGAAGCCAAGTGTCTAGTTTCTCCCGGATTATGATCTAGGCGCACATGCATAATATATTTCTAGACATAAACACAGTTTAGTGCCTTATAATTATGTTTCTGAGCACTGGTTGGTTTCTCTCAGGGTTACGACCACACGAGCAGCAACCTAACCCTGCCCTTGCGCGAACCGGTCGCAATGACCCGGTTATAAGCACAGTTAATATTAATATGCTTTTGGGTTGAATTCAAATGTACGGTTTATATTCAAAATCGTATGGTAGAACCAAAGCCGCATCGATTAGTTTTGAGAAAATTCTGAACAATTTGTTCTTTAAAAATCAAGTTTCAACTCTGAGTAAAGTTTAGTTGTCAAAAAAATATACGGCGCTAGCAGCGCCCCGCGGTTTCACCCTCATAAGTTTCGATCCCGTGGGAATATCGGGGTAGAAACTATCCTTTGTCGTTTCCCGGGACTCAAACTATCTCTATACCAAATTTCATCTAGATCGGTTCAGCGGTTTAAGCGTGAAGAGGTAACAGAGAGGCAGACACACTTTCGCATTTATAATATTAGTATGGATTGTTCCCCATAGACTTATTTAGTGGCAAACATAATAATGGTCTCCCAGCAACATAATAATTCCTATGCAAAAAAGTTTATAAAGCTCAAAATTCGCTCATCATCACCAAAGCCTTCCCCAACATACCGAAAAAAATATTTGAAGCAGATGACGGTACTTGTCACGCGATGTCACCAACACTATGAACCAGGCCGGCATGAAAACTACACACAAGACAAGAACGCTTCCGCACGCCTTCTGAGAAAACTTTCATAGCATGAGTAAGATAATCTTGACGCAATCCCATCAGCAATGTGAAAGCTTGAAGACTCACACAGCATAAACAACCTTAAGTGTAAACTTTTAGCGTTGGAATTTGACCGGTATTAATATTGCGCGGTATTATGAGAAACTTTAGATTTTCCCAATGAAGTCATTCGGGTCGGATCGGCCGGGTTTAGCCGATTTAGCAGAGATAGGGTTGATTGTTAGCAATGTTAGCTTGAAGAGACGTTTAGTCAAGTTGTTATCATTTCTGGTCAGGCTGGCGACTCTCGCGCATCATGCATTCGTGATTGTTGTCCTTAGCATGCTCGCATTTTGTTGGTACCAGAACCGGGTAGATATGTTTTGTATGCCCTTCGATTTTTAGGACGTGTTTGATCTCTTCTGTTTCAATTAGCTCCTACAAAAAATGGGCTACCCGCGTGGTAGATTACAGCCCACTTCCTATCAAAGAGAGGAGGCCTGTGTACCAGCAGTGGGAACATTATAGGGTGATCATGTAATCCGACACTCACGTATATTTATGATATGAGGCATGCGATGCGGAAAAATGAGGGGCATGTAGTGAGAAACGTTCAGAGTATGAATTTACCGGATACGTACTAGAGTTTTTAAGAGGAACACATGTTCAACACCATGATGAACACGTGTTCAACACCATTGAATAGTCTACCTAGCCAAGTAAGGAAATAATTAAAAAAAAAATAGAATACCTATTGAAATCAGTTTTCTAGGAGTAATAATTTAAAAAAGATAGGCTAGATGGAGTCGACATTATCTATCAACTACCTATTATTATCGTGTAACAAAATGCAAGTAGATATAGTATAGGAGACCCTTTCTTTCTTTAGAACCGTTTACAGGTAGAACTTTTTCATAGACCGATTTGTTTTTGGGCTATGTGACCCGACGTGTTTTTATGGACATGCTTTAAGAATGTTTATTGCTGCAGAGAAACCAGGAAATACGTGATTCATTATTATAAGAGACAGTTTTTTCTATGTATGACACTGACGTGAATCATTTGGCGAAAGTAAAGAGCAGAGATAAGTTCCGTGTCAACGCCACGGCTAGCGAGGGTGAGCAGAGTTGATGCGGAACTTAGGAGTGGCCTATGTCCAGGAGTGAGTATGAGATGGTAAGCGTGTTGGTGTCGAAATTTGAAAGTCCAACAGCGCGCTATATTTAGCCTAGTGTTTTTGAAAATGGGCATTAAATAATAACATAAACATAACATAATCAGCAGATAATGTTCCCACTGCTGGGACACAGGCCTCCTCTCTGTGAGAGGGAGTGGGCCGTAATCCACCACGCGGGCCCAGTGCGGATTAAATAATACCAATATACAATTATTGAAAGATCGTTTAAGGGGATTACAGGACCTAAACGCAAAAAACGCAAGTTTTATAATGGCTAGAAATATATGATATTCTTCAGGATATATGATAGGTAGATAGTGGGTTGAAAACATAATACAACTAATTTGATACGATAGAAAAAAATCATGAAGATAGCTCTAAAAACTTTCTTTTTACAATAAAAACCATACTAATATTCATACAATCATTCTGATTTTTTGTCAGATTACTCTACAAGCAACATACTAAAACACTAGTGTTAATCCAAACAATAGATTTTTTGTAAATAGATAATTGCTTCATATTTTGCAATAAATTACCAGCGTTGTGTCATCGCGCTTCTCTTTCTTTTTTATGCAGTCCGACAGTGACCGCGCTTTGGGTCATGTAGTCGTCCCCATAAAGCTTAGATCTGCACCCGAATAGCATAACACACTTTCTATCACAATCTGAAGGATTTTGAAGGAAATTCCTGATCCATTTCTTCATAATATGTTTGAAAAATTCGTTTGCTCGACAACGTAAATAACGCAATGAATTTTGTTGAAGAATTGTCAAAATTAATTGCATTGATATACAGGGTTATTGGAAAAACACCAAAAACCTCTTAAGAGGTCATTGTACTCATCATTATGAACAACTTTTACTATGGGACCAAACCTGAAATCGCGAAAAAAAAATCTGCTTTTCCCTACATTTTGACGTATTATACGAACATAAATGTAGGGAACAGCTGATTTTATTTTTGCGATTTCAGGTTTGGTCCCATAGTAAAAGTTGTTCATAATGATGAGTACAATGACCTCTTAAGAGGTTTTTGGTGTTTTTCCAATAACCCTGTATTGTATTTTTTTTTTATTTGTTGGAATATGATTTAATTCGATTCATGTTAATTTATGTTTAACTTGCAATTAGTACCTTACCTCATCGAGTATGCTGATTCAACAAAATTGCTAGCAAACATGGAGCCTATAAAGACCGCTTTGGCAGAATCATAATAGTATAATATTAGATTATTAATCTATATTAGTTTATTATTCTTAGCACGCAATTCAAGAGCTTTTTGACATATTTAACACATCGCCTAACCAAACCTCATTGACTCGTCAAATCTAACTTAAAAACCACGCACACGTCGGACCACGCACAATGAAGGGTTCCGTAGTTGGAATGAATTTATCAAAAGAACAAACTTAACATTGTAGTTGAAAATCATTTTCTCCCATACATTGCAACAGCAAATTTAAGTTGGTCGACTATTACTCGTAAACTTGTAACTCGACTTAGCTGTGATAGTTTTCCTTTTAATTTCATTATATATACTACTGCCGTAATTTTTTTCACATAATATCCAAAAGCAAACACTTAGATGGCGGGGGGGGGGGGGGGACACTTGACTGTAACAAAATTAGCACTTTAAAGCTTAATATTTCACAAACGGATCCCTGAATCGAAAAATGGTTTTCACAAACCCGCAATATTTTAACGATACCCTACAGTCCATACCATAGGCTAGACGATAAAAAAAAAATTCGCCACTTTAAGTGTGAGGAGTTACCCTAAAAATTTACTTGAGCTAAACTGCGGACGGACGGACGTAAGGGCGGACAGACAGACATGGCGAAACTATAAGGATTCCTTGTTGACTACGGAACTCTAAAAAGGCTTTTCCAAAGAGAAACATCCGTAGAATCTAACAACAGTTGTAACTTGTAATATAAGCTGTCCCATTTAAATAAATTCCGAAATCCGTAATATGTGAAGTGTTGGCTAGCGGGCGGGGCCGCATTCTTGCACCGTTATGAGTCCAATGCGCAGTTAGTTGGTCGTAATCAGGTCGGCAGCGAACTTGCGCGCCGGTGGAGAGCGACATGCGAATGATTCGTGTTACGTCGTCTTTTGATGAGGCAGGTGTTACCGGGGTATCGAATGTATCGATTCCGGTACTATGAATGTTACATTAAAAATGTATGCGTAGCTGCACTTCTATTCGATTTTAAGGGACATTAAGAAACAAAGTTTAAAAGGCCCTTCACATAAATCACGTAAAAGGCGACCTTTAGTTTTTTTTATTTATTATGGAAAAGTTAAACTTATTTTCTATTTATACCTACTTCACCCGTTTCCGATAGAGCCCCGATAGGTTTTTAATAACTGGCGAAATATGTGTTTACTATAGTTACTCGTAAGTACAGGCGTGATGTGTTGTTATCAGCCTGCAGTCTCGTACAACTAACGTGATGTGTTATTATCACCCTGCAGTCTCGTACAACTAACGGACGTATTACTTCTGAAGGCCAATTTTCGTAATTTAATACATTCATAATCTAGTCGCAATCTCATCTCGGCGACAAAAAATGTCAAAACTTGTCGAAAATGTAGGGAAATTAGAGGTATTTTTGACAGATTGAGACTGAGATCAGACTCATAACGTTCATAAAATTACGAGAATCGCCCCTCAGTTCTCATGTAACGCAGCTGTGTGCGGAAATTATTGTCATTCGCTGACGGGATATTGCAGCCTGCAATCACTGCAGTTTCACTGTGTTTACTGTCTGTTTCCCCAACTAACCTTATAATAAGGAACTATATTTACTAGCCCCGGAAGAATGGATAGTTATGCGATTTTTTGTTCTGTATGATACATAATGCAGTGCCCTGTATTTCGTTTGTATACTTACCTACTTGGCAATATTTGGTAAAATCAATCATCGAAAAAAAAAAACGGAAACCTAGTCTCATAAAGATAAGTACATGGTTGAAAGTAAACTCTATCAAGTCTTAGTATTGTCAACCAGTGACGGTATTGACCGGTTTTTTTTATAGGTATAATTAGGTCCAGGGACCAGTGTAGGTAGACTGGGCAGCCAGTACCCGAACACAATTGATGACTATCTAATATTAAAATATTACGATATCGGCTACTCGAATTAGTATTACAATAATACAAAAAAATACGTGTGGCACTCGGGGACTGCCGCGGTAAAGCTATTGCATAGCAACGCACACAAACACCGTGCCGAAGTCTGCCGAACTGATACGACGTTAGACGATGCTTAGGTTTATTTTCGTTACGGAATTTCTTCATTCGGTCGCCGCGCTCAAAGCCCAAGATGAAAGCTATGCAATAGCTTAAAAATAAAAGTTTCAACGATATTCGTGACCTAAATGACTAACATCAAAATCCAGAGTCATTTATTCAAATTAAGCTGCGATACTCGTATAGCACTTTTCGAACGTCAAAAGTACAAAAGACAGTCCCTCAAAATGCCCGCTCATCACCACTTCCTAGAGCTTTAGCTGGGGAGAAGAAGTGGCGCAACAAACTCCCCAGCAGCACGGCAATAAATAAAAAACTAATAGTGATAATGAAGTAAACTCGTTAATGAACCAAAATAATCAACTACCTACTACAAAAAGCAAAAATACTTTCGTCACGTGCCAATGAAACCAACTGGGCGAATAATACTTTCGTTGATTTTCGCTGTACGCGTACATTACCTAAAAAATGTTAAGTTCAAACAATGAGTTTCTCATAACGGACTGTAGGTGGCGTCACTAGTTACAAAATAACAGATAACTAAACTTAATTATGATACTTTCACTCGGCATCTTAACTAAAATTACTTTTACTCGAGCTGCGCCCGCGGTGCGCCAGTTTTGAAATGGCGTATGAAACACTCATCGCATCTTGTTCTTAGGTAAGTATGTACTCGTATTTAGCTGTTGATATAATCACCCTATAATGTTCCCCCTGCTGGGACACAGGCCTCCTCTCTCCGAGAGGGAATGGGCTATAATGTACCACGTCATGTCACATGTCTTCGAATTTTTGATTCTAGGACATGTCGGTTTCCTCAAGATGTTTTCAACTAAAGAAGTAGGGCAAGTGAATGCTGATAATGACCCCTGAAAGTATTGGAAACGTACAACTAATCCTTAGAAGCTGTTATAAATCAAATAACCATCTTAAACAGAAATGAAACCGAAATTGTTCCAAAAAACTCAGTACCTACCTAGGTACCTACAGACAACCGCGCATCAGAAGTAACAATTTGACATTAACAGTGCGCTTTTGTTGTAGCAGGAAGGGTGATTTTCGTAGTGCAAGTGATAACACTGATGTGGCAGTTGACTAATTTACTCATCTGAAATTTAGAGCATTCCGCATGTTATGGTACGAAAAATCCTACCTAATACCAACACACTTACATTAACACTTAAACCATTTTTCACAATAAGACATAAACATCTTAGAAACAACAACAATAATACAAGAATATAAGTGTCTAACTAATTAATGTCAGCATTAAACAGTTGAGTGCAGAACCCATTGGAGCATATTGCCGTTTCTCGCAGGCATTTCGCTCGCTGCACAATGCTCCAGCTGAGCGGAAACCGTTTGCCTAGGTTCAGATATAATAACAAATAACAAGCATGTTGACGGTATAGAGTCTTAAGAGTAAACTAGTCGCAAGCTCAAACTCACTAGTGGTCATGGCCAAAAAGCACGCTGTCTCACCTGGCTTCGTGTTCGACTGAGCTAGTATCAGTTATGAGCAGTTAGACCCTAGTCTACACGCACAACGTCTAGTTCTTACGCACAGAAACATTGTTCCGAACTGATAGGCGCGTAAAAAAATCGAAAAGTGCTTAATAACTGAGCTTTGTTGAAACGGACTTGGTTTTTAAGATTTTACCGATCTTTTATTACTTATTTACACCCAAAGTTACGTTAAAAATAGCAAGAAAAACGAATCTTTGTTGGCTCATAACTATTTAATGACTTTTTATTTTACTGCTCGGTTTTCGTACAGACAAAAGTAATAATAAGTCAAAACGATACCATGTTTAACTTTGGATGCACAATGTCAAACAGTGGAGTAATATTCTCCCGAAATTTTTATGGAAAAATATTGACTAGTGGCACCTTAACGCATCGATACTTGTCGCAGGTATTAAGAAGAAATAATCTTCTTCTTTTTTAGTTTTACTATGTTAGTTGACTTGGGCCCTAGAAGGACATATTGGTTTTCGTAAAAAATATTATCAAATAAATCTCGACAATACTATTCAGAATTACTAGAATTTTTAGCAAAAGGCTATTCTTACCTTCTACGACCTTACCTACGCCAGTGATCCGAAATTAATTGGCAATTATTTTTTGTGTCATAATTTCCTTGAATGGATATAAAAAGACTCGTAATCTATTGTTGTTATTGGCAACGAGGGGCGCTCTCATCTTAGTAACACCTCTAATTCGACCTTTGTGCCAACATGTTTTGACCCCAGAGTAAATACACATGATTGGAAAAATAGCTAGTGGTAAAAAGCGATCAATTCTTCGTTCTTTTTCTAGCTATGAATCTATCAACAAAATACCTAATTTAAGTTTGGAAATATGTAATTTAATAAACCATTTTTACGTTGTATTTTGAATCGATATTTAAGTTCCTCTTCTAACTTTAGCTCCTAAGTATATTCAAGTACCTACCTACCTCTTTTCCAAAATTAAGTCGAAAGCACTAATAATAAACATAATATGTAATGGAATTTCGAAAAATTATCACAAAAGTTTTATTCAAATCGCAGTAGATTTGAATGAAACCTTTTGACTTTTAAGTAATTTAACTTTCAGACGATTTAAGTAATCTAGACCTAAGTAATATTTATCCCAGAACATGGTTTCCCTATGTTTGCAAACAAAGGAAATGACGCCAGGCAACAAGTGAGCTTTTACGTAACTAGGCTACCACTACTGCCTATCCTTCAGGAATGTAGCGAGAGTGCTTTATTTTGCCAGTCAAAATGAAGGAAAACATGAATTTCTTTCGTAACTATCAAAATCTATTAGTTTTGAGAACAAAGAAAACCAAGTTAGTTGACACAAGATGGTACGATTTCAACTTTTTAAACATATTTTGTCTTTCTTTCACGACATTTAGGCAGACGGAAGATGTCGTTACACTTCTACTGAAAAAAAAACTAAAAGTCATAATTTGAAAGACAAAGGAAACCAGCCCTGCAACAGGTAAACATCACGGTTGAATAGAAAAAGGTCGGGAAATTTATAAAATCCTCGAGAAATGCATTACCCCGTTGTTTATGAGTTCTAAATAATGTAACTAATACAAAACTTGTTCCCTAAATAACATAGTTTGAAGGTTATGAGAACAAAGGATCTGCCTAAAGTTTTGGGTTTCGTTAATTTTCGTTTTTTTTTTTTTTTTTTGCCGTATATCGTTTGGGAAGGCTAATGAGGAAAACTAGATCATTATTTCCCTAAAACCCACTAAAAGTAATCATTTTGCAAACAAAGGAAATCGTGATAAGATCTAAAGGTATGCTTTTTAGAGGAGCCGAGATTTCAATTATTCTGCCAATCTTTATGAATGTACGGGGGCGCCTATGGCATCCTCAAAACAGATCTACAGAACCAACATTTATTTTCTAAACATTATAATTAAGGAGTTTTGGGAACAAAGAATCTGTCCAAAATCGTAGGGCTTGGGTTTTCACTGATACTCGAATTACTTTTAGTGTTCACGACATCTTAGGAGGAAAATAACACCACCTAGACTTAATCTTTCCCCCGAAAAGTTCTATAGTAAATACTTTGCAGACAAAGGAAATCAAGCTTTGCAACAGGTGAGATAATTTGTTGATACTAGATTTGAAAATGAGGACATGAATCCTTTAGGAATGATGACAGGCGATGCATATTCAGCTAAAAAATAATCAATAGCAACTAGATTGTTTTCCTAAGCCTTATAGTTTGTAAGTTTTGAGAACAAAGAAAAATCCTAAAACTTGCAAGTCGCATAACTTTTCCGTACTGCCTTCAGAATGGAACTTTTAGTTCTCACGACACCGGTTGCGGCCCACAAGGACTTATAAGTTCTAATTATGGCCCAAAAATTGGAAAATTGTTCAATTTTGAACACAAAGGAAATGCTTCATTTGCATAACTTAACAATACTGCCTTTCATAATTAAACGTTTAGCTCAAACGACATCCGAGGCAGTCAATAAAGACCTATAAGCCCTAATTTTAGCCCAAAACTTGCTAAAAATCATAGTTTTGAAGACAAAGGAAATCCCGGGCGAGGCAGGCTACCTACTTTGAGTCCTTAAATAGCTAATCGATACGGTTTGCAACTGCGCACTGAGTGCAGGGTGCAAGTTCTTTGTCCTAGGCAAAGCTAGGTGATATGTCATGCGCACTAGTGCTCCTAGTATCGATCGATTAGCCTGAATACACCCGAAGCCCTGAGGACGCCGGCCGCCAGCCTGCGCTGATTGCAGTTCCCGAGCGAAAGGTGGGCGGAAAATTTTCTGTTACATATTTTTATGTAGCTTTGGTAGTTTTTTTGTTTTGTATGATGTTAATTTCGTAAGATTAGCTAAGTATATGTAATTAATTAGGGGTAGTTCATTATACTAGAGGCATTTTAAAGATATTAATTGCAATAATATAAATTATACATACGAAACTTTAATTTTCTTTGGAGGTATTTGATATTGGTTTGGAATTTGATTTTGTACTTAGTCATTGGACCACGTTACAAAAACAGATTAGGCGATGACAAAATTCTACAGATTTCGGTCTTCATGATTTGCCAGGGTTCCTTGTCTTACTGTCCGTTTTTGAATTAAGTACTTACTTGTGCACTGTGGTTTCGATATCAAAGGTAACATAGATGTAGAACCTCTGGGAGTTTATTATACTCATGTCTTAGTTGTTTTGTTGAATTTACATGCCAAGTAAGAACTTAAATAACTATAGTACACATTCAAATATAAAATAGCTTAGTTAAATGATTTTTTTATTATCATTCACCGGTTATTTTACGGTTGTTTTCTAGTTCTAAAGTTTTTATTTTATTTCATAAACACACTTTTTACTTCATTACTTTCTTTCTACACATCAAAATACTGTTTTTTTTTGTTTTTGTTCAGAAACGAATACAAACCCTCACACGTCGTGTATCTGCTTAACATCAACATCAGGTTACGTTAACTATTTCAGGGACCTCTGTGAGCCATGCAACAACGCCTTGGCATCAGTTAATTACACGTTGCTAAGTTTCGACAGTTACCGTTTTCTAAGGGAAGTTGCCCAAGTTCGGTCGGCGGCTGACATTCGATCGCGGCTCGATTGTGGTTACGCTCTGCGCGCTATTATGATTCGTAATAAGCACATATGGTGCACGGGCACAGTCCGGTCAAAACTTCGTGTAATTTTTTTTTTGTAGTATCTGAGAAATACAACTTTCCTTAATTTACAGCAGTGCTATGCCTGTAAAAACTTAGGTGTAGTCAGCTTGAAGTGAGCTGTCAATAGTGTCAATCCCTAGCATATATGATGGAATGACAGCTCACTTCACCATAATTTTTACGTTGAGATTTTTACAGAATCGTCGGCTGAATTCGACTATACACGTGACCAATTTTCAGGTTAAAGAATCAGCAATGCCATCCAACGTGTCAACCGTGCCAGCCTTTTGGGCACTTTTCCCGCTGACAGTGATGTGGACGAATTTTTTGATGCCCTATTTTCTCCTTTATTTTTTTACATACTCGTAATTTACTGAATTGCAAGACTGGCTTGTAGTCAATGACAAATACAAATTTGTAAGAGTTTGTTAAAATAATTGGAAAATTAATTTGTATGCGTCAACTAATTTGCTGACTTTACTGATGCTTTTATGATATGCGATAAAATTTTGGGCTTGTAAAATGTGTTCGAGAATTATGTACTCAACAAGTATCAAAAAAGTGTGTTTGCTGATAACACACAATGTTGGCATGAGCTACACCAAGATTGCCCTATGAGCAAAGTTGATTGGTATGGTATACATATTTAGAATTTTAGAGAAATCGGTGGAATCCTAATAAAAGTTTCGTAAGAGGAATATACATACATAAAACAAACAACGCTTAGCATTGGTAATAGTACCTAATTTCACTTCACAATTAAATCATATTTTACATCACCCGGGTAAGAGGGGAAGTGGTCTATTATTTACAGCACATAGTCAGTCAGCTGTCGATCAAAACAGGTGGTATTTATTTATAATTGCCAATCGGAGCACGACCACTTCCGTTTGAACGCTGTAGACTGAGTAGAAATATTGGAAATACCCTTCTGTAACAAGAAAAGCCCAGATCATAACGTAATAAAATGTTTTATATATAAAATATAAGTAAAATATATTATTTGCACCTTCAGGTAAGAAAATCACCAAGAAAAGTTGCCAGTACCTAAACTAAGACTACTTAATATCTTGTAATTAGGTATAGTTATACCTAGCCTGTTTAAATTTAATTTAAAACGAATGAGAAGATAAGTTGAGTAAATGTGTATCCTAATTTTGTAAATATGTTTTAGCAAATATGTGTATGTTTTGTTGAGTTCGTTCGAACCTCAAATGAGCCTCCATCATCATGACCTAGCATTTATCCCAATTTATTTGAGGTACCGCGGCGTAGCGTGATGATTAATTTTCTTTTATTTCAATCAGCCGTAATTTTAGTATTCACCCCTTTTTTTACCCATATCATGTTTCACAAAATCCATCGTACCTTTTGTGTGTTTTTACCAAAATTTTGCAAAAGTTGTAATTTTCTTGGCTATACCTGAATCGCTTTAGCGTGGCAATAGCGGTCGTTGCCCTTTCCCTAATATCTATCTGTAGGAACCCAAACAATAAACTACATATGTATGGTTTTTCGTTGTTGAAGACCACGACAGATAAATATATTATATTATAATATTCTGGACTTTATTTCAGTAATTTATGCTAGAAAATGTAGGTGGGTTAATGACCGCTGTTGCCACGCTATAGCGATTGGGGTATAGTTACCTCGTTCGTGAACTGTAACTACTATAGTTATTTTACACTTTCGTGCAGAGTTAATGCGTACACTTTACACGTAGCAAAAATAAAATAATCTACTTAAACAGGCAGTCGTTACCCCAATGACCTTCCGAACTCTTACTTAGCTGTTTACGTGCCACGAAGTGTATCAAAACAGACCATTAAACCGAGTCTAGTTCTCTGCTGAGATAGTGAAAGTAGCGGCGAGGCTAGCACGTACCGGGTCACTCTTCAACTGTTACAGAAACGAAAATATTTGCCTACAGTCACCCGATCTATTGTACTGTAAAAAACTCACCACGAAATCATAGGTGAAGTGAACATGCAGTGAGCTTTCATTCCATCTGATGCTTAGCATAATCAGCCGTTAATTTTCCCACTGCTGGGACACAGGTCTTCTCTCAGCGGTGATGAAATAAATTACACAAAGTAGCCGGCTTGGATTCGAACCAACGACCTACGTCTCGTCCTCGGAGCCGATACCACTGGGCCACCACTGCCTCGCAGCCACGAGCGCGAGCGGTGAGACTCAAATGTAAAGTCAGGGAAAATAATTTCTAAGCAAATCACAACTGGCATTCTTTGACAATAAAACTGTATGAAATGGCTAAATAAGACGGTAATAATAAGAGTAGGAAACGATGGATTATTGAATCTGATGACCATTTGTCACATTGGCTATTTCGTCGCTATCCCTAATAGGTCACATTCACTAATACGTCACCTTGTGCATCTGGTCAGTTTCTTAATTCGTTTCATGCTGTATTTGTAATTTGACTTCTGAACTTGTACTAGTAACGTAGGTAATATTCGTATCAGCTAACGAAAGGTATACCCTAACGAAAGGTAACCTATAGAAGTTATTGGGTTGTATGACATTGGGTGGTGTTGCGAAAGAAGAAAACATGTTGAATTAAGGGCAGGTGGATGATATGATCATGCGCTGGTGTTGCCAGTGGAGATACGACTGTTCTCAAACGGATAGTTTAAAAAAAAAACAACACAAACGAAAGAAAGTTCTTCTTATGTCATATAATCAATCTTCTTATGTCATAAATCGAAAGTCACTTATTCAAATTAGACTGAGAATCAGAACTTTTCGAACGTCAATATTACATAAGACAATCACCAAAAACGCTCGCTCTTCACCACTTCCTAGTACTACATAATAATTATACCACATGCAGTCTATGCAAAAGGAATTCTCTAATTCTTAAAAATATTACGCCATCACTTCGACACGACAGCGACATAGGAAACGGAACGCCAACAACACTTTATTTTTTGTACCCATCAACAGTAAGGCATCCGGGGAGGGAGGGGAGGGAGGGGAGGGACACGCGACAAAAAACACATTCTTGCTCAGACACACTGGGTTACTATAATCGTACCTTTATCATCAAAGTGCCATCGTTTTTTGTACACGAGTATGTCAGAAATGTTACGTTTTAAAAGGAATTTTGTTGAGATTGTGATATGGAAGGCTAGCAAACGCAGCGCGACAAAATTGTATTGACGCATTATGATACCAGTCTTGCTTGGGTGCCAGCTGGAGTAGCCAGCTAGGGTTGGCGATAAACTCAGAAAGTAGTAAGTATTGACTAGCTACAACGGAGTAGTCGGATCTCGTGTCTATGTGAGATGGTGACCATCTTTACATACCGAGACCCCTCCTTGCCTCGGATAGCACGTTAAGCCGTTGGAACCGGCTGCCATTCGTGGATCTTTGACAGTCATTACGGGTCGTGAGAAGCCCGCCGAATGTCAGACAATGAGTCTTACCAAGTGGTATCGTATTGCCCAGTAACTCGGTTGTGAAGGTCAGATAGGCAGTCGCTCCATGTAAAATACTAGTATTCAGGTGCATTCGGTTAGACTGGAAGCCGACCCCAAGATAGTTGTGGAAGAGCTCTATGGGCTAGGCATATGACTTTTTGTTATTGTTTACTCTATTAACACATTGAAGGACACTGAACGAGACACAATAGAAGTTCTCAAATCTCAAATCGTTTATTGCAATCCATAACGTACAATTTCAGGTGGTAATAAAAAAAAATTATAGAAACAATTATGGACCTTGTCGGGTACAGCAAATTTTTAAATAAGTAGAGAGGAAGAGCGCTTTATTAATTTGCCTTGTTATTAAGTTAGAATTATTTTATATCCTATTACCTATTATTCCTTTATTTCATTATTTACATATAAATTATATTTTTAAATATTAGCATATAAAATATATAAAAACATTTAAAAATATAAAAAATAGTAGCCCATATCGGGAGCAGGGTCCAAGCTACCGGCCGGCGGTCAGGGCTCCAGAGTATTACCTATTATTATTAAATTATTAAGTTTTATTGTTATTACGTCGAGAGCCGTTAAGTGTCCCGCAAGTATTAAGCAATTGCCCGTACGGCATGCATCATCATTACCCGTACGGCATGCATCATCATTACGTTTGCAAAGTCCTGTTCACAAAATACATATACCAGGGCCAATTATTAAAAAAAAACCGTGTATGAAATTGCAAAAGAACTTTTCGACATGTTCCAAAATTTAAAAACTCCCGAAATTGTTCGGTTACAACGGGTCAGTTGTCTCCACCGGAAGCGAGGGTGGTGTGCTTCCTGTGCAGGCGCAAGTAACTTGGGGAGGACGACCGTTATGTCACTGAATCAAGCAAGTGTTTTATAAAACAATATAATATTACTCACATTTTAGGGTTCCGTAGTCAAGCAAGGAGCCTTTATAGTTTTTGTTTTAATATATCGTCTTGCATGTTTGAAAGATTAAGTGATAAGAAAAATGAGGATGAATATTTTTGAAAGTTTTCGCACAATATAATATCAATTTCGAATCCCCACTTCATAGGAAAAGTAATAAACGAGATTTAGCTATAATTATCCAATAAGTAAAGTATCATAATAAAAAGTAACTAACATTAATTTCATTCAAAGTGACAACGTTTTTGATATTATCATTGCATTTTCAAATAACGTTCACAACTGTCTAACTAGACTTTAAAGAAACTGTCTTTCAAAATGCGGTTAAAAAAACAAAGCTACAAACAGGAGAAATATGCGATGAATCTCTAACTGACAAACGGAAAATATTAGTTGGCATAGTGCTAAACGATGACGGGCTGACATGCCCACAGTTACTTACACACACACTTCAACAGTTTCACGCTCTAGTTAGTGCAGAGGTAAGATTAGAAGATAGCAGTCACATTCAAACACACTGATAACCCTACCAGACTCGGAAGGAAAGAGGCATATTCCAAAATCGACAACAGACGACATTCAGCGAAATAAGAAATACTTGAGAAAAGGACATAATTGTTAGACCAGTCATTGGAAAATTATTGGAGTTGGATTGAACAGTTGAATCTCAAATCTCAAATCTCAAATCGTTTATTGCAATCCATAATGTACAATTACAGGTGGTAAATAAAAAATAATAGAAACAATTATGGACCCTGTCGGGCACAGCAAATTTTTCAAATAAGTAGAGAGAGGAAGTTGTGAAACATTACAAAATTAAACAAATAAAGATCTTAGAATTGGTGATTCGCTTCTTCTTCTTAATCTTCAAAGTCTATTGGTACTCATTTGTTACAGGTGAAGTGAGCCTGTCCAAAACATAATTCCGAACATAATATAATAAACGAAACTTTAAAATATAAGGTGAAGAAATGAGATATTCACTGGCGGAACTATTAAAAATCCAATTGATACAAATATCACTTTCATACATTAAATCCACAAATAAATTAAATGATATAATTACATAATTATTGACAGTTTACCGTCAATCCTGAACTCATGCGCATTACGTATACCCATTTTGTCACGGCTCAAAGCGGCCTAATAAACGGTTATCATTCGCGTCTTGTAAATCTAGTCGCTCAACGATGACGCGTGCGCATATAGCGGGAGATTTCTGGTTCAGATCTACATAATGGAGCAAAACAACGTAACGTGGAAGAAGGGAACTGGGTTAGTGTAATGTTTGTGCATGATTTTACGCAATATTTATGTTAAGAGCATATTTAACTTTAATCGATAATATTGAAACGAAAACTGGTAATAGGTATTCCATAAGCATTTGTAGTAATAAAGATCAAGATCGGAGTAGTAAAAGGACAGGCTACTAGTGTTATCAAGGGGTATTGTGTTATCCAGTAACTGGGTGGCGGAGGTCAGATAGGCAGTCGCTCCATGTAAATTACTTGTATTTATGGAAAAGGTTTAGCAGATAATGATGTTTGGGACCCTGAAGATGACACGAAAGGTATTTTTTATTGATACTTGGTGCTGTCGGCTGAGTCTGACGCCTGGGACAATTCTGAGCCCAGTTGTGTCTTCGACCTCTGAACATCTCCAAAGAGAAAGCACGATAGTAAACGAATCAAGAAATGATACGCTAAATGACATTTTTGATTATGTTGGGTAGGCAGGAATGATGATTTTTGTCAGTGTTATCAATTTTAGCTGAAAAATTTCGAGCGTGTTTTATTTTTTTTTATTATTTTGTCCTTCGTCATTGATTTTATATGTAACCCCATCATCTCAGTTGATTGACTTAAATTTTTCAACAACGAATCCCAAATTTTCAAATTTAGCTTTTATGTAAAATTTTGTAATACGTTTTTTAATATAAAATACGTTAATTTAAAGCAATTGAAACACAAACGCGATATTCTCATTTCTCTCAGACACTGTCTGAGCAATTTAAAAAGAGAGACGCGAAACAATATTTGACCTACATTACTCGGAAACGAAAGACAGAAAGAAAGCAGTCTATACGCCAATATATAAATAATCTGTTTAGATCAGATGCTGGTCTTGTGAACCTTGGAGCCAAAGGGTCCTTGACCAAAGGGTCCTTGAGTTCACAAGCGTAGAAGAAAATTCTCGAAGAGAGAAAGAAAAAATTTCAAGCCTAGGTACATTAACATATTATCTTCAGAAGGTGGTTCTGGATCGTGTGTTTCCTTAAAGGGAGTCAATTCTTCTAAAGGGAATGACTGATTTCAATTTGTCTTTTCATATTGGTGTTATTAGAGTATTTTGCCATAGTAGGCAGATTTTGTACCACCTTACAATGTCGATAGAATTGGTCTTTAAATATGAAACGAAATAAAATAAGTGGTAGGTATATTTGACCACTCAATAGGCAATATGGTAAATGATATTGCGCAGATTGGACTAACAGTAAGAAAACACGAGATGAAAACTGAGCCTAGCGCAATCATCGAACCCACGTCCCATGAAGTTTGAGACGCAAACCACAGACAGTCACCTGTGACAGGCATCATGGTGACCTCAATACCCATCGGAAATTACCCCACATTCACCATCAACCGAGCGGAAAACCATTGCGAATAACAACCAAATACAAACAATAGTATAACCAAGAAGAACACACAAAAAAGTAGAGAAATCTCATCACAACACAACTCTTCCCAAGAAAGTAGTACAGCTACAGTGAACACTATGGATATATGATAGTGAAAAAAAAAATTTAAAACCAACCTTGAAGGAGGGACAGGATAACACAGATATACAGAACATCCATTTTGATAATTCACACTGTAATAATATTAAACACTCGCGGCGTTTTCGTGGGGCGCGCGGTCATGGCGCGTGCAGCGTTGCGGGCTGTCGGAAAGCGACTGAGCGAGCGTCGCGACAACAGGTGCGCGCGCGCACGCAGGTACTTTCTTCCCCCTCTCCTCTCCTCCCGCGGAGCTTTCGCGCGCTGAATAACCAATTTCTGGCGCTCCAGGGTATTCCATACGTGTTTTGAAACACAAAATAATTGGGTTAGTAGGTGCAACTTGGTATTCTAATTACGATGGCTTAGGTTGGATTATAAGGTGTTCGTCGCGGCCGGTGTATTTGTTATACCTACGTAGCTGTATCGGTAATTATTGGTTAGTAGGCTATTGGTGAGTCAAGAGATTTGGAACTCTGACAGCGTTTCACAATGTTTCAATAGGCGCTGATTAGATTGATGAACTGTTCAATATGTTCATTTTTGTTCAGTCATGTTTGGTTTTTATTATCACTTAATACAGTTTTGGTGTTTTTATTAATATTGTAACGGGTTTTTATCATGTTTCTGTCTCGATAACATACTTTAAGAAAATGATTTTTGTACAAAAGTACGCGTTGATGTCTTTTGTATGAAACTGCGAGCTACGAATGCTACGAAAATAGGTCTACGAGATTTTACAATATCTTTGGCAATTTTGCGTATCCTTTTATTTAAGTATAGTAATTATTAGTAAATCAATCAGTAGTAATAAAGCTCTTTGTGAAGGTGTCCGGGGAGGTGTAGGTACTACCTATGAATAAATGAGTGTCAGTATCATTTCAGGCCATAGATATTTCAGGCACATGACGTTATGGCTGGCTGATGATGCTGGTCAAGGCTTTATGTCTGAGATTGCAACGTTCTTGGGAAGCTTTGGGTATTGGAGATGTGACATGTACAATTGTACACTAGTCGCTTGATTAGATAGAAAACCTTAAACAAAAAGAAATACAAATGTATCATAAATTCATAATATTTAAAAATATTTTCACAGAATAATTACTTACCTCATTAACCCACAAACTGTATCAAAGCAATTTCTTTAAAATAGAAACCCAATTGAAACGAGAATCGATACTAATTCACTTTCTCGAGAGAATCGATTCGACAGAGTTGCGTAACTAGAGATCGTGATGGCGGACGATTGAGCTCCTATTATCTCAAAGTGGAGTATCATCACGCTATAGACCTCGTGAATGCTGATAGCAAGAGGACATACATAACGCATGTAATCCCCAAAGGGGTAGCCAGAGGTGCACCTATAGACTATAGTACACCCACATTTCGCCAGATAGATTTTTGGGATGCATGAAGAAGTCTCCTCGTGTAGCGCAGTTTGTTCCGTCAGCTGCTCAACTGAACCGAGCGCTCGGTGCATCTTGGACAGTCACACCCAACACCTTATTTGAGCGGCCAATTCTTTCCTTGCGGTGGTAGGGCTAACGCCCGCCTGGTTTGCGACCACCCTCCCACCGGAGTCCGGCGTCAAGCAGCCTGCTGTATTTTGTCGATGCGTGGGAGTTCCAGTGCCTTAGGCATCTTCTGGGCACGCTCTTTCGATCATAGACCTCATCCATCGCTTTCCATCAGGCGTGGTCGAGGTCAAGAGCATAAAAAATATGTGTTTAGGTAACTTGCGTTCCCATTGAGGGACCACATTTGAATTTTGAGCTTTTGAATGCGTCAGCCTTTAGTAAAATTTCTCAAACAATTGCAAATTCAGCCTCTAGTTTGTAAAAGTAGCCACTCAAAAGTTAGGTGGTCCCTCAGTCGTTACTGCCAGGCATCCATATCTCAAAACCTAGTTAAAATTTACAACTGCTATAAATGACTACTTTTAGTAAAAGATTCGTAAAACTAATTTATTGAATATCAACGCGGGCCCATTCAGCAATAAAGAAAAGAAAAATAAAGATTTGTTCGGGCACAAATTCAGACTCCGGACTGCTACTGAGATTTTTTTAATGAAAAAACCTAATAATTCTATGCCAGAGCTAGGAAGCGAACCCAGGGACCCCATGCTCACCAGTAGCGCTTGCGAGCACACATATGCCCGGATTATACAAGGCTAGTTTTTCAGGCTAGTATAGCAAGAGTGTGCTAGTAAGCTAGCAAGCTAGTCGATCCTCAATTTTGGCTAGTAAGCTAGTGAGTGGCGAGTTGTGAACACAGGAAGGAGGACGCGCGGGGTCCTCCTTCAAGCAGTTGTCGCTTCAATTGTAGTGTAAAATCACTCACAGAACATATTTTTATTGTCTTGTCCTACATTATGTCATATTTTTATTGTGGTGTGTGTATATTCAACACAATGGAAATTGTTTTATGAATAAATGAAATGAAATACTGCAGGGTTTGCGAAGTAAGGCCTCCCGTTCTTTTCTCTACTCCTCTCGATCTTGTGCAAGTGTGTTTATAGGATTCAAGCCCGTCCTTCACTCTGTATCTATGTACGTTTTTATGTCAAATAAATATATTATATTATACTTTATTCTGTAAGAACAGTCATTATACGATTGTACGATTATCCTAGCCCTTACGAAGTCATCCGCATGACTATATCTATATATATAAAAGGAGAACTGACTGACTGACATATCAACGCACAGCCCAAACCGCTGGGTCTAGAGATTCCAAACTTGGCACGTACGTTCCTTATGAGGTCTAGGGGTGCACTAAGAAAGGGTTTTTCGAAATTCCACCCCTAAGAGGGTGAATGGGGGGGAGGGTGAAATTTCACGCGGACGAAGTCGCGGGCAGAAGCTAGTAAAATATAAGATAGTTATCTAAATAATTACTGTCATATCCTATTCCGAGCACGCAAGATGCATATCCCGGTAAGATCTAGAATGTGGCTCTTTCTGAACATAAATGTCGGGAAAATTCACATTTGAGAAACAATTTCTCATTTCGTTATTTAAGTTCCATGCTTCCATGTGAGTCATCTATCTGCCTTACCTTTTCCCAACTATGTTGGGGTCGGTTTCCAGTCTAACCGGATGAATGCCAGTATTTTATGTACATGGAACGTCCGCCTATCTGACCTCCAAAACCCAGTTACTGGGTAACACGATACCAGAGGGACAATTCTCGTAATTTAAAACGTTCAAAGTCTAGTCGCAATCTCATCTCGGCGACAAACAAATGTCACACCTCAAAGCAGACAAACGTTTGTTTCTTTAGTACAAGTAAATAATAATACCAGGTCTTTGTGGACACCTACTGGGACCAACTCATCTATCATGATATAATATTTTTATTACTTTTGCCATCGACTTGAAAAGAAGGAGAACCTAGCTAATGTCCTACAGGGCAAATGCCTCTTCTCATACAGAGAAGGCACGAGCATCGATCAACACGCTTGCTCAAGACGAGTTACCGATTTCAGACTTATCTATATGTATAAAACTCAAAGTCCTGACTGACTGACTAATCAACTAATCTATCAACGCACAGCCTAATCCGCTGGTCCTAGAGACATGAAATTTGGAGGGTGTGTTCTTTGTGAAGAGTAGGTATCCACTAAGAAAGGGTTTTTCGAAATTCCACCCCTAAGAGGGTGAATAGGGTGAGAGTGAAATTTCACGCGGAAGAAGTCGCGGATAGAAGCTAGTATTGACTATAAGTCCAGGTTTGCTCACTGTGTTCTCCATCACCGATGGCGAGCAGTAATGAACAAGATACAACTATGAAACCATGAATTGAAAGAGTCACAGTGGTACCTGCCTAGATTTGAGCCCACAAATTCGTGCATTAGTGCCAAAGCTTCACTGAGCCATCAGTAAATAAATAATAATAGGTGATAAAAAGTACATAATAATAAAAAAAAACTGATGGTCACGAATTTATGTTCCTTCAATGATTATTTAGTTCAGATTTCACGCATGAACTAAACAATATCTAGCACAAAGTTTATAATTGATTGGCGACACTCAAACTGTTTGATGATGATGGCATTATGGTTAAACGATGGAACAAGTTCCCACTTTTTTTTTCACACTTGGCCCAACGTCATCGTCATGGCCTTCTAACGCTACATCTTCCGATATACAGTTGCCACTCCAGGACTGGCCGGAATTGGCCATTTATTCTGCGAGCAATGTGCACTCTTCTTCTACTTAGGTTTGGCAATTATTTAGAGGTATGAATTTGGTCTATAGTACTGATTTAAGGCGCTAACTCGAAAATCTAAAATCCTCGAAAACCTACTAAGCGAGCGAAAGTGATGCAATTACTTTTGAAACGCAAAAGAAGAGTGATGGCTATAATGTGCGTCCGCTCGGAATAAAACGACGTATGTGCCAAAACGAATTTACTTACTTCTTTTTTAACTAAATTAATTAATTAAATTGAAAACTACTTTGAGTAAACTTTGATATGATAATTCTCTATGTTTTAAAGTAAATTCTATTGAATAACTCTTAAGCGTTACGCCGTGAAGTCGAAAAAAGTAAAAAAATAGATATTTAAAAATAAAGAAAAAAAATTGTATCGAGAAAAATTAATTGAATCGTGTATTCCTTTTACATAATACAAGATCAAAGAGTTAAAAAACATTTACCAAAATGTTAAATCCCGATTCCACAAACTTAACAAGTTACACGAAATAGAAAAACTACATTTTTTTCAATATGTCACCTTAATTTAATATTATACTTAGCAACGTAAAATGCAAATAGTGTAATACATACATCATATTATGCAAGGATGAATAATGAATTTTGCAATAGGACTAAATTTTCTATATAAAAGGCAGTGGATAACGACTTGGATGAAGTTGGATTTGGACACTGTCCAAGGAATGACTTTGAAATGATGGCGCAAATGCATAGGGATAATATTTTGATGACATTTTTGGTTTGTGGCTCAGTAATAACAGCCCCACGGGTCGATCGGTCAGGCTAAGCTACGCTTGGCGCGGCTGGTTCGTGTATGGGTGACAATCTTTACATACCAAGACTCCTCCGTGCCTCGGAAAGCACGTTAAGCCTTTGGTCAGTGTCACTCATGGATTTTTGACAGTCGTTACGAGTCGTCAGAAGCCCAAAAGTCTGACAACCAGTCTTACCAAGGGGTATTACCCAGTAACTGTGTTGTTGGCTTTGAACCCAGACCGACGCTGCTCTCAAAACGGTGAAGGAAAACATCGTGAGGAAACCGGCATATCCTAAAACCAAACCAACCAAAATTCGAAGACATGTGACTTAGAAACAACCCGCACTGGGCCCGCGTGCTAGATTACAGACCACTCCCTCTCGAAGTGAGGAGGCCTGTGTCCCAGCAGTGGGAACATTATAGGCTGATTATGATACTACGCACAGACGTGGCGTCGACTCTAATTTAGTATCATCGAACCTTTTAATAAAAAATAAAAATCTTTTATTTACAGACACATAGGCTCACATTGTGTTAATGCTCCCTTTCATTAAGATAATGCCACTGAAGCCTTTAAATAGTATAGTGCCACCTGAGTGGCATTCCAATCACGGCGACCATCTTGGTACTATCGTGGCACTACGCACCAAAAGTGATGCAAGTAAAAGTCACTGACATCCGGTACTGAAAGGATTTAGAAATGTTTCACTTACCCGCTTTTAAATGTAGGAGCCATTTAATGTTAGAAAATATTGTTTGTCCCTGTGTTCTGTCACATAAAATTAAACTTTTATTAATTTAGTATGTATCAATTTTCTAGTTAGTATACCGATGCTTCGTCACATGCATAACTAGCCCATTAAAAGGCTATTATTATTTATTATTAAGCTATTGCATAGCTTTTATCTTGGGCTTTGAGCGCGGCGACCGAATGAAGAAATTCCGTAACGAAAATAAACCTAAGCATCGTCTAACGTCGTATCAGTTCGGCAGACTTCGGCACGGTGTTTGTGTGCGTTGCTATGCAATAGCTTTACCGCGGCAGTCCCCGAGTGCCACACGTATTTTTATTGTTTACTAGCTTCTTCCCGCGACTTCGTCCGCGTGAAATTTCACTCCCCCCCATTCACCCCCTTAGGGGATGAATTTTGAAAAATCCTTTCTTAGTGCACCCCTAGACCTCATAAAGAACGTACGTGCCAAATTTGGAATCTCTAGACCCAGCGGTTTGGGCTGTGCGTTGATATGTCAGTCAGTCAGTTCTCCTTTTATATATATAGATTAGAAGGCTAAAAGTCACCCAAAGGGCAATGGTGAGAGCTATGCTTAGAGTTTCCCTGCGTGATCGAATCAGAAATGAGTAGATCCGCAGGAGAACCAAGGTAACCGAAATAGCCCGAAGAATTGCCAAACTTAAGTGGCAGTGGGCAGGGCACATTGCTCGCAGAACAGGTAGCCGATGAGACCGAAAGGTTCTGGAGTGGCGACCGCGTACCGGCAGACGTAGCGTTGGAAGGCCTCCCACTAGGTGGACAAACGACCTTGTGAAGGCCGCAGGAACTCGTTGGATGCGAGAAGCACAGAACCGGTCGAAGTGGAGGTGCATGGGGGAGGCCTATGTCCAGCAGTGGACGCCTTTCGGCTGTAATGATGATGATGATACCGATGCTTCGTCACATGCATAACTAGCCTAGACTCGTAGACAAAATTAGTTTTTTTTTTTTTTTAATATCCATGCAATGGGGCTCGTTTCTGAATAAAAAGAGCCGCTCACGAGTCCTTGCTGAGATTGACCCTAGGAATGATGGGTCACCGTTACGTATCGAGACCCGTCCCTGCCTTGGAAAGCACGCTAAGCCGTAGGTCCTGGCTGTCATTTGTAAATCTGATAGCCGATAGAGGTTGTCAGAAGCCGGAAAGTCTGATAATCAGTTGCCAATGGGTATCGTGTTACCCAGTAATACTTACCCAGTAACTGGGTTGTGAAGGTCAGATAGGCTGTCGCTCAATATTCTATTATATGTGGTATTCAGCTGCCTCCTTTAGATCGGAAGCCGACCCAATCGTAGTTGCGACAATTGTAGGCAAATGATTATAATGATGATGGTTCTATACATTTATGTGATTGAAGTATTAAATAAATAAATAAATGGTTCTCATTTTTCCATAAATACCTCTTCAGACGTACTAAGGTAACGAGCCCTGCGACTTGGCCTACATATGCTGAGGTGTCATAGACTCTTTTGTGGAACTATGGATTTTAAGCTGGACAATCAATTACATAAATAGCAAGTGAAGCCAAGCTTTAGACCTAGCGACAATCATAGGCGTTAAAGGCTGACAATTGTCCATCAAACCATTAGGGAACATAAACCATTCCAGTATCACCTAACCAACTTAGGTACAACTACGTCTTACATCATCCTTAACACTTCTGCATAAGGCTCATTTTTGGTTAATTCATATGCAGGACAATGGGCTTCCATGGAATACCTGTGCTAACCTATAGTTGCATTTATAAAGTATCTTCAATACAATTTCATAAAGTTCTTTTTTGTTTGTTTCAAAAAGCTGGGTAATACAACTTAACATGTTTATAGTGCAGTCGTTATGACTCTTATTGCTATAGAATTTAAGGCTATAGCATTGTGTTTTAACAATGGGTGTATATGGTTATGGGTTAATAGTTTCCTATCGTGAATCAAGGTGCTGGAATGTTAGAAGCACTTTCCCTTATCCTTATTATGGGATGGGTCTGTTTTGGTTCAAAGCATCCATAAGCGGATAATGTTACACGAAGTCTATAAACAGTACAAAGGGGTCAAAACTTTCCATTAATTATGTGGCTGATTTAATTTTTCCTTAGGACGCGGTTCCTATTATTGCCACCCCTGTGTGTCTCAAAAGATTTCAATAATCTTTCTTTTTATGAAAGTGAATATAAATAGCTCTAAAGATGCAATTGCTTTTCATGTACAGTAGGCTCCAAAAGTCCATAGGCAAAGTCACAAAGCAATAGCTTGACGTTTAGTTTGACTTACGACCTTCTTTTAATGAGTAATTAGACACACACACTCGCATATTACTCGAATATAGTTCCGTGTCATGTTCGTCTTGTTCACATCGTTCATAAAACTTTATGATTATACCCACAGAAATCTAAATAAATAAAACATAAGGTAGACAGATGCTTAACTCATTCACCGCTAGTCCCCGACTAAATAGAATGTTGTTGCTTCTTGGTTGGTGGATAATTTGATATGTGAAGTGTGTTTAATCTATTAGCGTTGTTGTAGTTCATTTTGAAATGCAAGCAAATTTAAATATCGAGATGATAGCTGCTGATATTATCGCGCTGCGTAAATATGGACTTATTATTATATCACAAATATTTGATGAAACCGGACTGACTGTGAGTATTATGATTTCATTATTTTATGGAACATTTATCTAATTAAAGTATAAATGATGATCCTTGTAGTTATTTTTTTAAACGTTTTATATTTACCTACCATAAGCCCTAAATAGAAAAAAAAAATATTTCCTAAAGTTTATTTATTTACTTTTGGAATGATGAATATAATATTATAATATATAATCATTTTGTAACATTTCTATTTTCAAAATAATTTTGTTTCAAAATAGTAATAATATTTTATAATTTTGCTAGTAGCTTAACAGTATTCCTTTTTTGTTTTAGAGAAATTACCTACTGTGAGTCGGAGGGTCAAAAGATATAAGGAAGAGGGTAGCCTTGCCAGTCGAAAGCGAAGTGGAAGGCCCAGCTGGTCAGTGAATATGAAAAAATTGGTTTCCGAGATATTTTGCCGAATTATTCAACAAGTGTTTACGAAGCGTTCGCCGTGCAAACGAAAACCAGCTCAAAAACATAATATTTGATTGGAAATAATAAACAAGAACATTTATACAAAGTATTAAGTTATAAATTGATTTTAGTAATATTAAAAAAAAAATTGTGTCATATCCGTATTAGTAAGGATTATTTTGAGGTTTAGTTTCAATCTTCTTTTCATAATGAAAATGAATACTTAAGCTATAACCGCAATAAGTCCTAATAAATATGACTGTTTATAACGAATAAACATTTTGAAATCACTTAAAGCATAAAACATTTTTATTTTTAACCCCATATAACATAAGCATAACAATATAATAATAAAAACATAAAAATTATTACATTGTTATTCTCTTTTATTATCTCTATTGAATAACAAAAAAAAAAAACGAAAAAGATAATTGTTGAAAAGAAAAATAATAGTCTCATCTCGAGATTGGAACCCAGACTTTCACGTTTGCTAAACCATTAGGTTACGTTACCAGCTATCTATACTTGCTATGATGAAGTGAATTTGAGCAGTAGTATGAACCCACCAAGGTTATGTGTAATTATTACGTAGTACCGTGTGCGTAAAAGCGACGATATGTTTTGTTTCGTTCGACGCTAGGACAGTAGAAAGATATTTATACTGTGACGCTCACGCTAGCCAATGCGTGTTCGACTTACACACACAGATGTGGCCTGCGGCGGCGGCGCGAGGCGGCCGGTATTATCACAGCAATTTGAACTTTAATATGCTTATGCAAAATTGATGCCTTACTGTACCAACCCCCCCAAAATAGGGTATCGGGGTTAAAAAAATCTTTCTAAAATGATTCGTTGCTAATTATATCGGGTGGCAGGACTGGCAGGCAGGGACATGGCCGCGCAACATGTTACCATGGATTCTGCAGTACACGATTCTGGACACCCCTAGGTTGAAGTATTTAGTCAGTTTTTTCTAATTGTCAAGGGGTCGGTCAGTCAGAAAAATGAAGCTAGTTGCCCATTCCAATCCAAAGCGTAGTAGGTACCTATGGAGAAGAACGGGTAAGAAACTCCACGGACACTCTTTATATCAAAATAATATGACTACAAAATATAAGTAACTTTTTATGACTTAATTCCTTTTTATATACAGTCAACCCCTAACGTAGGTACTTGACGAGCTTATTCTGGCTAATTTTATTTTTGCCTTCTGACGACATTGCTATTTTTGCCACCCCTAACGTGGGGGTAGGTACAAGAGGATTAAAAGATTCTAAAAATGCTTGGCTTTTCCTTTTAAGAAAGGAATACCTATAAATAACTCTATTGACGCAAAATAATTGCTTTCATCCAATCCCTGCCGTGGGTGGGTACTTCCGAAGCTTTACAAAAATGTTCGTGCTAATTAAGTATATTTTTCCTTATCAGAAAGTGAATATAAATAACTGTTATACTTAACTACTGATGACGCAATTGCTTTTCATGTATGTATAGCTATAGCCAACCTGTAAAGTGAGGCTTCTAAAAAAACTTTCCGAAATACACTTACTTACTTTTTTAATTGTGATAGTGAATTTATGTAATTTAACGTAGATGTTACTTGAAGGGCTTAAACCTCAATAATATTCTGGCAAATTTTATTTTTCCTTATTACGCGATTGCTATTTTTTTCACCCTTTCATGGTACAAAGGGCTCAAAAGATTTCGAAAGATTAAGATTTTATCCCAAGTATCCCAGTTGATAAAGTATCCCAGTTGATAAAGTATCCCAGTTGATAAAGTATCCCAGTTGATAAAGTATCCCAGTTGATAAAGTGAGTTTTTATAACGTACCTATTGCTTTTCTTGTGTAGACGACCCTGGGTTTGAGTACAAAGCGGTCCAAAGATTCCAAAAATATTTTTGCTATATTTTTCCTTTTGAGAAAGAAAATTATGTAGGTAGCGTTTGTATGTAGTACCTATTAATCCATAGGTACTATCCTAACTAATATTATAAATGCGAAAGTAACTCTGTCTGTCTGTCTGTCTGTCTTTTCTTCACGCCTAAACTACTGAACCGATTTGTGTGAAATTTGGTACAGGGTAAGTGTGAACCCCAACAAAGGACATAGGCTACTTTTTATTCGACTTCGACTTCGTCTGCGTCCGCGATAACCGACATATACGCGGACGAAGTCGCGGGCAAAAGCTAGTAATATTATAAATGCGAAAGTGTGTCTGTCTGTCTGTCACCTCTTCATGCTTAAACCACTGAACCAATTTAGATGAAATTTGGTTTAGAGATAGTTTGAGTCCCGGGAAAGGACATAGGATAGTTTTTATTCCGATATTCCCACGGGATCGATACTTATGCGGGTGAAACCGCGGGGCGCTGCTAGTTTCAAATACGTAAACCACTTGAGGGAATGTCGGTGTTGATGATAACGAATTTCGATTATTAGACCATCCCTTAAAATTCCGCTTTCTTCATCCGGGAATCGTGAAAGAGTCACATTAAAAATATAATCGTTGTAGGCCTTAGGTTAGGACTGAAGCTACACTATAATCTTCCATAACCTAAGAATAACCACACCATTCGGCTGTCCTGTTCCTACACCATTACACCCCATTTTACTGAAAATAGCAGTCTGACGCAGACGCAATTGAGTTACAATATTATTTCTTTATGAAAAACCAAAATTGGCCAACAATTTTCTAAATTAACCTTTTCATCTCACTGATCAATTTAGTTATTCCACGAGTATGTCCAATTATACCTACTTACTTACATAAAACTACCTATTTGTTCGGCTTCACTTAGGAAAAGCAAGGAGTTTTTCTTCGAATATTATCTAATGTGTAGCCCTGATGTAGATACGTCAGACCATGTTAAACTATTTCGAAACTACGTATAAAACAATGAAACCCCTAAAATAGCGGATCACTTTTAGGTCTTCCACAACAACAATAAACATTACGAACTAATTTCTTTCAAAAACTCTTTGCTAGGCTTCTTCCAAAGGGATAGGTAAGTTTTTCTTAGAAAATTAATATTTTCTTCTTTATGTGCGTCATACCATTATTGTAATAATTAGTATATAATATAAATAGTATAATATAAATAATAGTGCGCGTGTACGTAGGTACAAGCTTACAAGTAGGTATTGAAGATCACCATTTCACCAATCCGACTACTATTATCTAAGCTTGGTGATTATGGAACAGCTAGGTAACTAATAAGAAGTGTACCTAAGGAGTGTACCTAGATTATATTATTAGCTGATACAGCAAACAATTAGAAGTAGGCCCAAGATTGAGTTATGAATTTTGTACCTATGTAAATGTTTTTAAATCAGTTTTAGCTTAACAACTACAAACTATCCTAACGAACACTACAAGTAAGCCAGTCCCAGATACAGTCAGACACACTACACAAGTTCAAACATATATTTATTTTTCTTCCATAGTACTTAGAAAACTCCGCTGCTTTCGCCCAAGCAGACACGATCAGAACATAGATGTTATTAGGAGCGCCATCTATTTTTATTCTTGTAGAACTATAATAATTATAAAACCGCTGTACCTACAAAATCTGTTTCTTGTTTTAAAAGTGGACAGCATGCAGAGTAGGTATAATCTTGTACAAAAAAAAGTCAAATTCTGAGCTATGATTTATGTTTTTTTTTTTGTGTTGTCCATGTTTTAAGTTTATCTAGCCGTATCTATGATATATGCTGATGTTTTGTTAGAAGATGTTAATTATCAAAGAGAATGTATTATGTAAACACTATGAAAGGTGGCGGCCGCTCGGTACTCTGTGTTGACGACCTGTGGAACTGAAAATTCTGTTTTTCTTGTTCTGAAAGAGTTACCTCTTTCAGAACAAGAAAAACAGAATTTTATTTTTTTTTTTTGGCGTTACCGCCGGGCACGTGGTCATTAAATGATATTTATTTGTACAAACCGGTTTTAACAAACACTTTTATGTTGGGATGTATGTAGGTAGTGTTAGTACATAATATTATGTAGGTATCTATATTTTACACGTAAAAAATTATGAGGTTTTCATTCCGTAAAACAAACGTATTCCTCTGCAATGTTGTCTGGCAAACATTTGATTTAAAAAACCGGCCAAGTGCGATTTGGACTCACACACGAAGGGTTCCGTACCACTGGACTATTTAACACTAAATATTTAAAAAGAAAATCACGTCTGTTGTATGGGAGCCCCCCTTAAATATTTATTTTTAAAGTGAATGTACAACTAAACATTCTGTGAATATTTAAGCGTCTACCTGTTGTCGTTATTAATATCGAGCAAATAACGGCAAAAAAATCACGTTTATTGTATGGGAGCCTTCCTTAAATATTTATTTTATTCTGTTTTTAGTATTTGCTGTTATAGCGTCAACAGAAATACATCACCTGTGAAAATTTCAACTGTCTAGCTATCACGGTTCATTACAGCCTGGTGACAGACAGACAGACGGACAGTGGAGCCTTAGTAATAGGGTCCCGCTTTTACCCTTTGGGTACGGAACCTTAAAAAAGAGACATTGAACATGGCCAGCTGATAACCGATTTTAAATAACGAATTGCTCGCTGTCTTTGTATATTATATTATTAGTTTCAGTGATAAAGTTGATGGTTCAAGAAACTTGCAACATAATCACCCACAACGGAAAAAAGGAAGCATTCAGGAAGAACAAGCAATTTTTGTGCTCATTAAGTATTTAAAATTCAGAGCATGTTCAACGATAATTACTATGAGCTTTATGATTATACAGAAAATGTGTATGATATTATGAGTAGGTACTTAGGTATTTTAGTAGTAAATAAATTCATTCATCAAAATCTAAACAAAGCAAGAAGGATCTGGACCCGTTTCACTAATCTTTTCTGTAATTATGTAGTATATGTAACCTTTTTCTGTTATAGGTAGTTGCTTTTGCTTAGTTTATTACTATAAATAACTTATTCGTTAAGTTAGTTTGTGTTTATTATGTTTTTCGGGTTTTTCGGAGATGCTCTCAAGATCTAGTTTAAAATATTGTTGTGATCCAGTTTCATTTTACAATAGAACGAATACGATCAATGCACCTAAGTAAATTAAAACAATGATTTTAAGATTTTCAAAGAAAAGATTTTTAAGTTTTGCCGCCTATTTCGTATGTCATTTTGGCGAAAAGACAGATTATACAAACATTTTTACATAAAATGATCGCCAACTTGGTCTTTCGCCATATACACAGTGGTCCATGCTGGCTTATTGCCTCATTGTACTCAAAATATCTACTGTAGTACTGTCAAACTTTCAGTCACTTCTAAATAACATTGGATAAACATGAAAAATATTGCATTTTATAAATTATTGGGTGCGGGCTTTGGGTGCAGCCATGATAGAATATCAGGGTAGCTAGATCTAGTGCTATAAATAAAGTCTAGTCCTCCCGCGACCCGACTCCAGCCCCCCGCCCGGTGCCGAGGAGCATGCGTACTACGAATAACCTATGCGTAGAACGAAGCGGTCATGAAACGCGCAGCTGTCAAAAATCAATATTTTGCTTGTACATTGTATGATTGTATAGCCGGGTGCAGTATTCCGCCTCTCCGCCGCTCGGGCTCCGAATATCAGTCTTTAGACAGCGCTCCAGCTAGCTGGTCGTGTTCTCTTGAAGCTCCCGTGGGCTCCCAGCTTTCAGTTTTTCCCAAGTGAATTAACTAAGTGGAAGATGGCGTCTGGATTATACTACTTTCAACTTGCTAATATGATACGAACTTGATCCAAGATGGACCGCGATGGGCTGCCAGAGGACCCCGCGAAACAATGGGAGGTTCTTCTGTGCATCATCGCCTTCGAGGAGAAGAAGAAAGATCGCGGACCAGAAGGCGCGATCGAGACGCTGACTTACATCTTCAACCATAAAGGAATCCGGTAAGTACATTTACAAATTGCAGGATTATTTATTAGTACGGCGTAGTACTTCGGGCGGCGATCGATACGCTTCGCGCAGGTCATCTAGGATCTAGGCTACCTAACTATTGCATATAGGACTACAGTTGGTACGAAGGAGAAGGATGAAAACTGCCTGGGCCATTTTGCGTTTGCTCTTTCTCACACATTTGCTAAGTTTATGTTTTAAGTTAAGATATTATTTATTATAAGTTAAATTAAGATATTATATTATTAAGTTACATTAAGATATGATATAATTTAAGTTAAATAAGTTATTGCAATGCTTTATTGAGATTAAATATGCTGCTTTAGCGTCACCATCGTTTCAAAGAACATTAATGGAACAAATCAAAATTATGATTCCACCAAGTTCAAAAATAAGAAGTATATAATAATATGAAGTCATGTAAATAAATAAAAATTGCAAGTCTACATTCTATCAATAATAATAAGTGGTTTCAGAAATGCTAGCGCAGCTTCCATTCCTTTGACTAAAACAAGAAAGTTAGAATTTATGTTTAGACGAAATTATAATTAATGTAATTTGTTTAAATAAATCACTTGTATAAATTGTATATATTTTCTTTTCTTTTTTGGTTATAGAAATAAAGGCTATATTATATTATATTTTAATTAGCACATAGAATAGGTACTAGAATACAAAATGTGAAACTATCTACTATAATACAATTGTTAATTTTAAGTCATCAGCGCAGCTTGCCAAATGCTGGGCGAAAAGGCTGCTGTGCAAAAAGGTCTTTGGGTTCAATTCCTGCATGGGATCAAAATAACATATAATATATTTTTTTTTATGATCTGCTCGGCTTATCTAGCCATAATCAGATGTGGTTTCAGTAGGTTATATATTTTTGACAATGTGGCTTCATTGAGCTGACATCAACACAAAGCATAATAAGCTATTCTCAGTCTCTCTGAATCAGGTCTAGTATAATTATGCCATCTTTTAGGCAGGTAGGTATGCTCTAGTAGTATCTTCTTATATAGGATACAGTTTTGGTTTACTTCTTCCTTTACTGTAGGCATACTTAGGTATTCATGGATTTCGGATTTTCTCACAAACGACCCTGCGCTTGATATTGATTGTAAGGCTATATTTTGAAATCTCTGTAGGATTTCTATGTTGGAGTTACTGGCCTATAGTTATTACCATAAGTCCACACCAGTGTTATGATGGCTTTATAGACAAGTAGTTTGTTGTTCGGAGATAGCTGTGATTTGTGGTTCAATAGCCAAGAGAAGGTCTTGTATAATATTGTTGCTTCTTATTTCTTTGCCTTGATGTGGATGGTCCATGTTAGTCTTCGGTCATATGTAGACCCAAATATTTTACACAGTTACTCGTTGGTAATGGTTTTCCTTCCATATAGAGTGGTGTATTCGCCTTTTCTTAGGGTAAAGGTTGCCTGCACAGATTTGCTTACACTAGGCGTTATCCTCTATTTTTGGAGCCATAGTTCTATTCTACTAATTTGTGTTTGCAGTATAATATAATATAGATAATAAAAACTCAAACTACATGCTATCTCTTATCTTCAACAATGTTTCTCAGAAATACAGCTTGCATTCCTTTAATTCATACTTAATGATATTCGCCGATTTGTAGAGCTTTAGGAGTTACTTAAGTATATTATATTTTAACTTAAATTAAATAAATCATTTTAATTAGCACATAGAATACAATGCGAAATTTTATTATAATTTTAACTATAAATAAATAATAAAAAAAAATACATCAAATACTAAATGCGACATTATCCACTATAAGCATAGTTGGCAAAGTGCTGTGCGAAAGGGCTCTTTCAGTTCAATTCCTGCATAGAAACAAAATAAAATATTTGAATGGTACATTTGAGTTATCTGGAAAATTAATACTATGACCTAATTCTGTTACAATATAATAAACACATGTACACATTCCAATACAAACAACAACACAAAACAAACAAACAACATGCACATGATAGTACAACATGACATGACAAATTACAAAGAATATGACTATCACATGCACAGTGTATGACTATCACATGCACAGTGTATGACTATCACATGCACAGTGTACGACTCACATGCACAGTGAATGACTATCACATGCACAGGGTATGACTATCACATGCACAGGGTATGTGATGATCATACACTGTGCATGTGACAGAAATACTGTGCATGGGATAGCCGTATACTGCGCATGTGATAGAAATACACTGTGCATGTGATAGCGGTATACTGCGCATGTGATAGCCGTTACTGCGCATGTGATAGGAATACACTGTGCATGTGCTAGTCATACACTGTGCATGTGACAGCCGTATACTACGCATGTGATAGAAATACACTGTGCATGTGATAGCCGTATACTGCGCATGTGATAGGAATACACTGTGCATGTGCTAGTCATACACTGTGCATGTGACAGCCGTATACTACGCATGTGATAGAAATACACTGTGCATGTGATAGCCGTATACTGCGCATGTGATAGAAATGCACTGTGCATGTGCTAGTCATACACTGTGCATGTGCTAGCCATACATGTGAATGTGATAATCATACACTGTGCAAGTGCTAGTCATACACTGTGTATTTGATTAACATACACTGTACAGTGTACATGTGATAGTATTAGTGTGCATGTGATAATAATATTGTGCATGGGGTAGCCTTATACTGCGCATGTGATAGTCATACACTGTGCATTTGAGTGGCATGCACAGCGTATGACTATCACATGCAAATTCATAAGACAATGCGATATTCACATTATTAATAACACCTGACAAATACACAGTGTATTGCTCAAATGCACATTTGTAAGACAGTGCGACGTTCACATTGTTAGTATCACCTGACAAATACAATATGAAACATACACATTTATAAGGCAATGGAACATTTACATTATTAATATAACCTGACCAATACAATATGAAAATATCACATGCACAATAAATTACTCACATGCACAGTGTATTACTCACATGCACATTTATAAGACAATACGACATCCACACAAAACTTCGTTATCACATTGTAAATACAGTATGCATTAAGGCTCTGTGCCCAAGCCCACGCGAAGTTGATTACATAATTCTAGTTTTATTTAGTACCCCTATAGCCGATAATATAACGATTTATTCAAGTCATCTTTCTTTTCATTAGGCACATCTTCACGGAATGGATACGTCAAATGAAGCTATGCTACGACAAGCAGTTGTCTGATGACGACACATCTCGTAAAAGCGATGAAATTGCGCTGCTATGGCGTCAACGAGGAAACGTCAAGTTTAAAGCCGAGCTGTATGATGAGAGCCACAAGCTGTACACAAAAAGTGTGCTGTTCGCGAACAAGGAAAGCCCGCTGTACTCAGTGGCCCTCGCTAATAGATCAGCAGCATCTTTGAGATTGAAGCGATATAAGGTACCAATTATACAACATTTTCTTCATTGAAATATCATTTAAAAGTTCTTATTTTTACACACGTTACTTTTACAGGAAAGTTTGCGTGATGTGCAGCGCGCTTTGAATCACAAGTACCCACCAGATCTTCAGCACAAGCTGTACCTACGTCGCGCTGAATGCTACTTTGAAATGGGTCAGAGACAAAATTGTGTTGAGGCCATGCGCCTAGCAATGAGGCACAATGAAAAAGTTCAACTGCGGGGCATATCCAAAAGTATATTTAGTGTCCAAACACGCTATGCGGAAGATACGCGACCGAAGTTCCGCGGCTGGTTTTTTTTGTACGCTATAAAGCGCGGCATAATGTGTCGTCAGTAATTCAAATAGCATTGTAGGCGTAATCGTGCCGAACTTCGGTAACTTCGGCATAGTGTGTTTAGACACTTAAATTAAAAAACAATTTTTGTATCTTGTTTAATTTAATACTTGTTTATATCATTTTATAGTCAGTAAATAATCATACAAGTATATGTTTATAGTTGAGTTCGACAAATCGTACTTAATGCTGGAAGAAAAATTGGTAAAACTCCGCTACGATGTCCCACCGGACGAGCTGAACTTACCGGAGCTGTTCATGGGAGAGAATCCTCATTTCAAGAACGCTTGCAATGCTGTTGAGCTAGTGTAAGTGTAAAACCTTATTATTTGAGCCGGTTACGTTAAAACCAGGCTCCCGGTTCTCTCTAAAGTAAGCCGACGAAGATACGGACCCGTCCGTAATGAGTTCGAAATTTTGGAGTGAACCCTACACACGAGTAATTAGCTTTGTGGACGGGCAAGAACTCATGGGGAGTAGAGACAGTTGTCAAATTGGGGTGTCATTCACTCTTAGGTCGGATCCCAAACTAATCTTATGTCTGTAGGTAATATGGAGAAGGAATCGCCCGTCACTTCGTCCGAAACTACGGATTTCGTACTGAAGGAGTAGACCTGACCTGCTCGGGTCCTAACGAATTTATAGGAACATACACCACCGTATCGACAGGCAGCAACTGTAGAGGCCTTTACCAATCATATTCGTGCCCGCGCAATTAGTGCTGTGCGCAAGTTTCTGTCACAAAGCGTTGTCAGAATTTTAATATCCTTTGTAGCAGTCGCCGCTCCGTCTCCTTACTCCATGATAGTACCAGTGGACCACATGTTGGACAGTACTTATCTCTTGGTTTCTGATTGGTTAGCGGCAAATAAAGAAGTTTTTTTAAGATCCTACACTCTTTTGCTACATATAGGAGAGTGCATATTAATGACTTTTATAACCTGATCCAGCCTATCCCTTGCTGCCCTACCCCAGCGACGCCCTAAGCCGGGGCCTGTACCCCACAGGGGGTGCCCTTAGTGTGTAGTCGCTTAGTTTTGAAGCTTTTTTTAAGCCTTGTCGGAGGAGCCCTGGTGGACTTAATTTATTGAAACCTATAAGCAAGACCGGTTCAGAAGACGACAACCTTCTGGGTTTACCTATGCCATTCCCAAAAAAACAAAATATGTATTGACTTTTAGAAAGAAAAGAAAATACGTTTATTTGCTGTAAACATGACGCAAAAAAGAACATAAACACAAAAAATAAAATAAAAAAGGTAGGGGGAAACATGCGTCACATCCACGCAAAACGGCTATCGCTCAGCATCATGCTGCGACGCTATACAAGACAGAGCCCCAGCGCTGGTTTTCAGCGACAGTCGGCGCTGACGTAATGACGTCTTCCGGTGCAGCACACAAGTATTAGAACAATGTACCGGTACAGCGTACTTAAAGAAAAATAATTCAATCTAAATGTGACAGAATAATTATTATACTAAACAGGAAATGAACATAGGTACAGGTACAGTCAACAAAAGAGATAAGTATGCAGGATCGTCGGATATAGTTGATGTTTAGTAAGAAACCGATGGATGTTGTCGACTGAAATTTAATTTGATAAATGAGCTGTTTGTTTTCTATTAAAAAAAAAAAAAAATTTGAGAACATCCATCGGTTTCTTACTAAACTTCAACTATATCCGACGATCCTGCATACTTATCTCTTTTGTTGACTGTACACGCTATGAGAATATCATCCTCAATAAACGTTTCAAGTCAAAGCCACAATTTTTAGTTTGCCACAACCAGTTTCTTCATCCAAAATGTGCTGAGTTTCTTATTTATTACTGAACATTTTTACGTGCAATTTAACCCTAGAGACCTTACCTTTCTATTTGATGCCTTTCAGATGTAGTCCACAATCAATGTTTTCATTAAAATATTTATTAATTTACCTATATTCAACATTAATAATTTTTATAGCCACCATCTTGGATTTTCAATTTTTTTATCAAGGAAAGTGTAGCTGCTGTCAACAATGAAGCACTTTGTGTAATGAGATATGCTAGAGACAAGTCATATAAGGGTGTGTAAGTCTGTGAACACATCGTACCGTTACACTGTATTGCATGGAGGACGGAGGATATGACACTTCAAAACGGGGTGGACGTCCCAGTCCATCACTTTTCGATATTTTTACCATATTTCATATGAAATTTGATGGATAGGGACGTGGGAGGCATTCATCTCGTCGTGTCGGCGTTTCGGCGTGTCGGCGTGCCGGCGTGTCGGCGAGCTCCGCCCTGCCTCCTTTGAGGTGGTGTTGTAAGTTATGTTACATCACCACCTTCAAGGGGGTGGGGGGGACAAGCTTCGGATCATCCAACGTGCACATCAACATTACATCATGAATTTTATTATTGTGTGTATGCTATTGTGTGTTCATTTTACCTGATTGTGTCAATTTACAGACGTAGGCAATCTTTTGTCGTCTTGTGGTCTTCGTCTAAGTGTAGTTTAGCAAAGCTTTTAGCATTATATTGAATGAAGGAACTGGTCGTAACTAACGACAAATAAATAAAAAATACTTTCTATAACTGTCCCAATGCCCACCGTTTTTTTTTCCTGAGCCCAATATTGGGTAAAAATAAATTGGATTTTGAACGCAAGTTCTTTTGCAGCCGTAACGATGAATTCGGACGCCATGTCCTCGTAAAAGATCCAGTGAAGAGGGGGGATGTCATTTTCGCCGAAGAACCGTTCGCTTCCGTCAAGCTACCGGATAAGGACTTGCCCCATCCTTACTACTGCGACTACTGCTGCAGCAGTGACCCCGCTATGATTGGGCAAGTATTCCATCTTAGACATTGACATTAAGTCGAAAGGCAATACCACACCACCGCATTAAACATGTGCCCGCGACAGCGTGCCCATGTGCGTCCTCTGAATTTCGTCATGATCGCTTCGAACGCAGGACGCGCCGAGGTGAACATGTACCTACTAGTCCATTAAGTATAAACAACTGATCGCCACCGTGCACGCTATGGACGCAAGTTGAACGCGTTGGTATGACCGTACTTTAACTGAGATTTTCCATCAGCGTCATCTAATATATCATATATTTTTTTAGGTGCAATAAGTGCTCTCGCGTAGTCTTCTGCGACGAAGCCTGCCATTATCTCAGCAAGAACTTTTACCACCGTTGGGAATGCGCTGGAGTAAGATCTAATATTTTCCCTATCATAGGGATCGCGCACCTAGCATTCAGGTAAGGTTTTTAACAAAGTTATAGGTGACAAGCCTTCTGTGCGGCTGAGTTTGACATTGTCAGGTCTTAAAAGTACATAACTTCGACGGCAGCGGCATTTCTCTTCTTCAGTTTCGCGATAGTCTTTTGTCAAACAGAAAAAATAGGAATTGTACCTTCACAAGCATAAAAAAAAATGAAATAAGTTATTACTCAGTTCCAGAATTGACACTTGCCATTTTTCAGGGTAATGCTAAAATACGCTCATAAGGGTTTCCCCCGGCTGCCCCCGAACGTAGTTGCTCCCACGACCGCAGCCGGCTTGATGGAGGAGTACGCCAAAGTTGACACCATCGGCATCTACAGGACGGAGTACGAGCCATTCTACAGCATGTTCAACCTGACGTCCAACTTGGACAGTTCGGCTAACTCTGATTTTATACAGTATGCATTGGTGAGGATTGTTTCAAATTTATTGATTCTTACACACGGCTAAATAGAAGTATGTGGGCAACTGATCGCTTTTATGTACATTTGTTAAGTAACTGAAGATTGTAATCATTTCATTTTGCGAGTCTTGTGCTTCAAAAGCATTGCAAACTCTCACTTGCGAGTAAGAGTTAACATGTTTGATTCATAGTCTGTTATTTGCCTATATCTCGCACCTTATCTCTCTCTCTGGTCGTGTCGGATTGCCGTCCCATCGACTATGAGAGTGATGGAAGAGAGAGTGCACCTGGTACTCTGCATACACTATAATATCCGCACCGAAAAGATTTGTCGAGATTGGTCGCCATGGCGACGGTCTGGAAGATTATTAGATTTGCCTACATTCTAACTGTTTTGTCATGTGTACTAGAACTCCACTTATCAAAAATATATGTGGCCCATTCCCTACATGGTGGGTTTGTTTTCCAGACATCCACCATGCTCACCCTGTATCTTGAGAACTACACTAAATTCTTCGAGTATTTCCCTGAGCGAGTGGGGTACCCTCTGCCGATGAACGAGATGAAGTTGCTGTGTGCAGGCCTGATCTTCCGCACTTTAGGCCAGCTCATCACCAATGCACATACTGTCATGGAACTCAACACTGGTCCTAGAAAGGAAATTCCGAGTAAGTTCGTTCTTTGGAAGACTTTTTTATCACAGTATTTTCTTATTTTTCCGAAAACTTTATTTCGTTACTTAATTCCCATTGTAACTAAACTGAAATGTTAATGAGAAAAATAATAGTTTCTCAGTAACGTGTCACTTGAACAGATTGTTTCCTAGTTTCGTGCACTAGAAGCCCTTGGCGTAGGATTGGCACTGGCGTGTATCCAACTGCCTCCATGATGAATCACTCGTGCGAACCGAACATCACCAACGTGTAAGTATTTTTGACAGAACTCATTCCGATTTTCTTTCAAAACTCTTCAAGTATGACAACATTCATCAACAATTTTATTCAATGACCAGATTTTATAAGAATCACTTGTTCGTGAAAGTGATCAGCGAGCTCCCGGTAGGGGGCGAGATACTGAACTGCTATGGACCTCATTATGCGCGACAGTCCACCGAAGTACGACGCGAGATACTGCGCACCCAGTACGGATTCAACTGCATGTGCCCCGCCTGCCTCGACGAGACCAGGAAAGACTTTGTGGTAAGTACCTATTAGCACTTCCTCCCCGCTTCAGATAGCTAGGTAGCTAGTCACGTACAGTAACTTGAACCCTCAAAATATTTATTTAGTTGGGAAATAGTTAATTCTAGAGAGGCACTTGTAGTCTTAGAGTTGCTGGCCACTCGTAGGTAAACGATATTAAAGTAAACTAGTCAGTTTTATAGAATCACGCAGCCCTTTACATGTACGTTTCTGATCCCCTGACTGACGTGTTCTCCACCAGTCGCTGTTCTCTGCGTACGCATGCACGTCATGCAAGGGACCTGTGACGTGGGTGGGGGCTCGAATGTCTTGTCACCAATGTCCCAATGAGTTCCCGCTGCAAAGAGCCCAGAACGCTGCTGAGACCGCCGACGCGATGCACGCCATAGGTAAGGCTTTTAATCCGCGTCCCACAACGCGCTTAGCTAAGGTAGACGAAAGATACAACTCGTAGAATAAACACTTCTGTTCTGGGGCAACGGAACGAACGGTTGCGCATCCGTTATTGGTATTATATTTTATAGCTTTCATACAAATTATTATATACCTAACGCTGTAACATTAGCTTATTTTCTCAGTCCGTCACGCGTTTTTTACTGCGCGCGTTTAAACAAATTATTCCTAATGTTGCGTGGTCAACCTGGTAACGCCTAAGCAATCTCAGGTCCCAGGTTGGTCGATGCAACGTCAGTTTTATTTGGACGAGGGTACCAACTGCCCTTGTCCCATGAATTCCATGAACTACTTCTGGTCGTACGGACACAGTCCACAGGTTAGCCACGGAACCCTTTTTGTGGCCGCTTTCTGATAGTATTTTTTCTACTTATATTAACATTATAATATACACGGCTGGGCTAAGGCTTGTAGGTATCGCAATAAAACTTATACACATTAGATTTAAGATTATTGTAGGTATTACAGCGGAACATATAAGAGAGGTATTGGAGATATATACATTACATGTAGGAGATAGACCAGAAGAACAGTTCCTACAAGCTGTGTGTGAGTCGAGTCGATGTCGAAAGTGAACTTTTGATAAGGTATTGGTGGTCGTGTGGTATGTGGGGTGGTGAATGGAGATACCCTAAAGGTTTAAACAAAAATAAAAGGCAATATCAAACATTTGATTTGTGTATTACAAATAAATTCAGCAGTTCTACATACGTCGAATGCGAAAAACTGTGCGCTAAACCTGTGTTTGAACATGCTCTAACGATGTGAACTAAGCTAAACCTGTGTTTGAACATGCTCTAACGATGTGAACTACCTACCTAGTTCAGTTTCAGGATTCCATCCCGAAACTGAAATAGAGAATCCCAATAAACACGTTGACTGTGGAAATTAATACTCATTTGTAACAGCGGAAGGCATGTGGACAAAATTATATAGAAGGGATGCTTTTGTACTTAACACTGATTGGCATTACTAGGGAAAGTCCGGCACCGCATCGCATTCATTTTTTTGTTAAAACAGGCATTTTTTAATCTGTAATAATGACTTGTTTAATATTAGTATAGGCGGTGCCGGTTCCGCCATTTTGTGCAAATGAGTTTAGAAGCAAGCCGCCCATGGACGACTCGTCGCGGCGCTCTGCAATCATCGTGTTCTGATGTTCTGTACTCTCTGTCAGCGACATGTCAGTCTGATACTATTTCTACTCTCTTATATGTTCTGTGTTAGTCAACTGCAAACGCTGCCATAAGGACGTCAAGCTGGACGTCATAGTTAACATCTTCAGCAGTGGTCACGATTTCGTGCACGCAGGTAACCGTATATGATAGCATATTTACGTGAATGTCTTCCCATTTCCTGTTGCAAACGCTGACTGCGCACCAAGGTACCAAGGTACAGAGGGAAAGGTACCACGAGCTGACTACCAAAGTATAAAATGTCGATTACAACGTAGACAAGATCTCTGGTACCTTTTCCTTAGTTAGTATGGTAAAAACGGGTATCTTATGACAGATTAAGTTAGTACAGTATCACTGTTGATACTGTACGTTGATTTTGTTACTTTAGTTTCTTTTAAATTACTGTATCATTTCGTAAGTTATTATTGATTTGCGTTATGTTAAAAACTGATTTTATTTTTGATGTGTTTTGTATCTGAACTCTAGTGCTATTTTTACTAGTTACTAGATAATACTTTCATTCGTTTATTTGTATTATAGAGATACGCTAGAGCAACGCTTTGTAGATAGAAGCACCTATCTACTCTCCTTTTGACTGTCGTGTTGTACCTGAGGTGCCAAGTGATTCGCTTTCTTATATTGTTTCGATCCGCTTGAACAAACCGTCTGTCCTGCTTTTATCTGATGGCACCTTAGGGCAAATTGTATAATGTTAAACTTATCATAAAATTCCAGATCAGAAAGTCCCACAAATCTTTTGTCAAGAAAGTCTAGTTTTTTTTTAAACAAACCCTGGAAAATTAAAAGATCTTAGCGAAAAAGTTCTTATGTGTTAAAGTTTTAATGGTCAAACCAAAAAGTATTCTTATTCAGCTAGGCCATGTATGAGTGTCGTGACATTTCCGGCTACGCCCAGTCTTCCTATAAACTAGCAATTTATTTTGTAGCCATGCGAGCTAAGACCAAAGAAGAGCGATGCGACCATATGGTGCGATCCTACCGCCTGATGCAGCAAGTCTTGTACCGCCATCATAATATACTGCGCAAGGCTTCCGACGATCTGGCCATGCTATATGCTGCTATAGGTAAGTAACTCCAACAAAAATGTCTATATTTTTATCTTAAAAAGCCCGGGGGAAACAGCTTTTGAGAAATTGTTGCTGAACATTGACTAAAGTTAAACTACCCTCAACTTTAGGACTCGAAATTCGAAATTAATTCAATGTTGCCCTTGCCAGCAACATGTTTCCGCAACAAAAAAAACATGTTGCACAACTTTTGTGTCCCACGAATACAGGACATAATGCACTAATGTTTTGTATTATTTTTTTAGGAGAATACACGAAGAGCATCGACTTGATAAAACATAACGTTCAGAGTTTCGAGTACCAGTATGGATCATTCAGCGTCGAGGTATGTGTTCATGCTCTTATCCCATGTGTTTTAATTAGAAAAAGGAGAAGCCAATACTTATATTATATTTTCATTTGTAACAGGTAACAAATGAAATCAGGAAGATGGCGAATCTGATGCTCGGTCGCATCATGAAGTTTTTGGACAACCCAGAAGTAGAGTAAGTTCACATTCTTACATACAAATATTACAACGCGCAACGCCTCTGAAAATTGTCTTTCACGAGGTGTCTGTCCCTCAAATTGTATATTTACATTCATATGTGGGTTGTATAGCTAGGTTGTAGTCTAGTCCGCACAGTGGAACCCTGCGCAATCTCGCTATAAATTTACTAGATTGATTTATTGATCATTTCCTGCGTGAGACAATATGGCGCGGATGTGGTTGAACAATACGTTTGATTGGTCGAATACCTTAGGGACACCAGATTTGCACATTCGTACGTTGAGTATAGTAGTAGTAATCTTTTAATTAAATCATCTTCACCGTGGCTCCTGAAGTCTTGATAGTAAACTCTCCTGTATCATCAGCTTAGTTTAGATAGACCAGCAGAACAGTCAAAACAGCTTATATAATTAGGAACCAAATGACGGTCATTCGTTAGATATATTCTATTCTGACGAAAATTTTCGTTTCCTAGCGAACGTCAACCTATACCGATCAAGGACTGGATCCGCGAGACTCTGAAGATAGCCAAGAAAGCGAACCAACTGATGGAACTCAACTTCGGGACCTGGCAGCCGATGTACAAGGCGCTCAAAGATAACGAGGAGATATTGGAAGGTATGCTCGCCGAGCCGCGCTTCCACGACCACACCGAGTGCTTCAACTATCGGCTGCAGAACCTCCATCTTATTTAACAACCTCGCTGCACGTTATTGTAAGAAGGCCAAGCCTTCAGGCCTGGAATATACAAACTACCATATTATACAAAAACGTGCAGTATAAATAAACCCATAACAACCAGACATACTATCGTAGCATGTGTATTCCAGGCCTTACATGTGCATACGAAGTATGAACTATATAACGGGATGGAAACTAGTGACATGCCTAAAAAAACTTACATTAAGATGCGTGACTACACAGGGTGTGGCCTGTTTAGAGGTTTTAGATTTATGAGGAAGAACTCGGAACAATTTCGAGACGTTGTTAGGCCTTTTTCTACGGCACTTCTTGTTAAACAACTTTGTTTTATTTTTAATTTTAACACCTTTGACCGCCGCTTTTTACAAAAATGGTTTAAAAGGCGGAAAATTTCGACATTTAAAAAAATTGCTGTTTTCGTTACACTTTGGGAACTTTTCCTTAAATTATTAGAGCTATCTTTTCCTTTAGGATCAAGCAATCAAGCATAGAAACGGTGTGTTTTTTTTTTTTCAAAAACATAATTACAATGTCTGTAGGGAAAACGGTCCCGAAATAACTCTGGCGGATAGATATTTAAGTAAATCGCACACTAAATGGTCATCTACGGGAACCGTGAGCTATCCTCGTAGCTCGTGCCCAAACGAAAATAACCACCTCTTGTGTAACAAACTAACAAGTGATTTGTGCGCTCTTAGTAGAGCTGTGAACATTTGAGTGACAAGATGTTGGTATCGAGATCGTAAACTGTCATTCAAACGTTCACTCGCGTGATTGAACATTAACGTTCACAAAAACGTTTATTCAGCGAGGTGGTACAATTACCGCTTCATTCGCTGAATGAAAGTTTTGTGAACACGTGCGGCCGTGTGGTCCCGGCACTAAAGAATAGGACTACCCCCCTTTCCCGCGGGTGTCGTAAAAGGCGACTAAGGGAGAAACGAGAGGACGGGCAGCAGCATCCTCTTGTGCATTCATAACATCTTACTGCGATCACCAAGTCGTTGGCAAGACCTGGTGATTATGTCGAAATTCTCTCTGGCCTCAAAATTTTAGTATAATTATATTGGCTGAAAATTTTGCTTTTGACTATTAATTTGAGGAAAGATCGGATATGAATAACATCTCAGTGATGAGATGGTGGCACGGTAGAAACTAGTAGTTATCTTGGTGAAAATTATATGGAGTGACAAATAATTGGTCTGAGTGGCATTCAATTTTTAATCTCGTTGGGAAGAAAAAAAAGTAGTGATAACTACTCTTTTTTCTGGTGAAAATTTGGTAAAAAAATTTTGCTTGGTTGACAACATCATACAAGCTGTACAAGAGTGACAAATTTTGCTGACAACATCATACAAGCTGCATAGACTGACAAATTTAGTTGACAAAATCAAACAAGCTGCATAGAGTGAAAAATTTTGGTGACCACATCATACAAGCTGCATAGAGTGACAAACTTAGGTGACAACATAATACAAGCTGCATAGAGTGACAAATTTAGGTGACAACATCATACAAGCTGCATAGAGTGTCGATATGGGGCGACATCAACAGCAACAGCTGTCTACTGTATAGAGTGACAAATTGGTCTGAGTGGCATTAAGTATTTAGTCTCGTTGGGTAGAAACATTACGTAGTTATCTGGATGATCTTTTGATTTGTATTGCGCTTAAGATGCAACAACATGCAAGCTGTATAGAGTGACTATTTGGTCTAGCATTAGCTATTGAGTCTCGCTGGGTAAAAACATGATGACCATTCCCCTTACATTAGGCTTGGGATACATCAATACAACAACATACAAGCTGTACAGAGTGAAAAATTTGCCCGAGTACATATTTGGTCGTGTTTTGGCAATCTGGCAAGTTCAAAATTCTGTCAACCTTTTTGACCACGTCTTGATGAAAACATGACATACACGGTATTTTTTTTTTATATTCTCAATTATAAAAAAAATCCTCCAAGTCTTGGCCAAGTGTTAAATTCGAACTCCTAATTTAATAAAAACAATAATTACATTAAACATCTTTACGCCCCTATTTCTCACTTCTTTAATATTTTAATTTCACCCTTTCACGAACTAAACCCTTGAAAGTCCGGTTCTTATCGTGGGAGAGCCTAGCTGTAGTCAGTCGTTGACTGCAGCTCGTAAACGGGCTGGCTCGACCGGGGAAGTACCACGCTCTCACAGGAGACCGGCGGGACGTAGCGACCTTGTGTTGCTGAGTTCCGAGCGGTGAGTGACGAGTACCGGAAGCCCAAGTCTTCCTTTTGCCTCTCCCCACCCTCTCCCCATTCACCTATTTTATATTCCTAAGTCTGAATATCTACCTCACATTTCCGGGCGTGAATGTTATGAAACTTGACCCCTGCCTTAATAATGACAACATCAATTAATTATACTCCGTATCCGCGGTGGAGTGAAGGCGTATGCTGAAACTTGATGGTCAGAACATGAGACTCGTTGTTTAGGAGCAAAAACACAGCTTCTGAATGCGCACACGCCTTACGCGTTCATTAAACTGAGGATGCGAGAACTGGTCAGTTGAGGAGTACGGATCTAATTTATGACGTCACGGCTTTCTGTGTTTTAAATAACCTATCATTAGTATCCTCTCTTGTTAATTTGCTTCTTCGAAAGCACAACTTCGACTCCCTCCCTTTCTCTTGATACTCTTTTTCTCTTCTCTGTCTTCCTTCTCTTTTTCCCTACAAAGACTAAAAGTCTTATCGTGGGAGAGCCTAGCTGTAGTCAGTCGTTGACTGCAGCTCGTAAACGGGCTGGCTCGACCGGGGAAGTACCACGCTCTCACAGGAGACCGGCGGGACGTAGCGACCTTGTGTTGCTGAGTTCCGTGTGGTGAGTGACGAGTACCGGAAGCCCAAGTCTTCCTTCATCCCTCCCCCCTCCCCCTTATTTCACCCTTTATGTATTCATTCCAAAAAACGTCACAATCTTCTCACCACCGCCCCGCACCGCTTCCTCTCCCCCTACCAACTATACCGTGGCCTTTCAAAGACTAAACTTGCTATTTCATATCGTGGGAGTGCCTAGCTGCACACACTACTTAACTACAGAATATCTTTCTCACCAATTTCGGCGTGTCAATACTGTGAAGCTTTTTCGGAAACACAACTCCCGCTCTCCCTCACTGTTCTTGTCTCTCTCCATTGTCTTAAATTTTTCCTTCAAAGACTAGTAGCCTTATCGTGGGAGAGCCTAGCTGTAGTCAGTCGTTGACTGCAGCTCGTAAACGGGCTGGCTCGACCGGGGAAGTACCACGCTCTCACAGGAGACCGGCGGGACGTAGCGACCTTGTGTTGCTGAGTTCCGAGCGGTGAGTGACGAGTACCGGAAGCCCAAGTCTTCCTTCATCCCCTTTCATGATTCCTCCTTTCATTAAGGTAGTCCACACTATCACCTACCTCCCCGCTCCGCTTCCTCTTTCCCCGACCAAAATATATACCATTTCCTTTAAAATTTCAAAGACTTACACACACTAGTTATCTACAGAATAGCTTTTGACCAATTTCTGCGCGTCAATGTTGTGAATGTTTTTCGGAAGCTCAACTCCCGCTTTCTCCCTATCTTCTCCCTCCATTGTTTCACATTTTTCCCTTCAAAGATTAGTAAAGTCTTATCGTGGGAGAGCCTAGCTGTAGTCAGTCGTTGACTGCAGCTCGTAAACGGGCTGGCTCGACCGGGGAAGTACCACGCTCTCACAGGAGACCGGCGGGACGTAGCGACCTTGTGTTGCTGAGTTCCGTGTGGTGAGTGACGAGTACCGGAAGCCCAAGTCTTCCTTTTGCCTCTCCCCACCCTCTCCCCAATCACCTATTTTATATTCCTAAGTCTGAATATCTACCTCACATTTCCGGGCGTGAATGTTATGAAACTTGACCCCTGCCTTAATAATGACAACATCAATTAATTATACTCCGTATCCGCGGTGGAGTGAAGGCGTATGCTGAAACTTGATGGTCAGAACATGAGACTCGTTGTTTAGGAGCAAAAACACAGCTTCTGAATGCGCACACGCCTTACGTGTTCATTAAACTGAGGATGCGAGAACTGGTCAGTTGAGGAGTACGGATCCAATTTATGACGTCACGGCTTTCTGTGTTTTAAATAACCTATCATTAGTATCTTCTCTTGTTAATTTGCTTCTTCAAAAGCACGACCTCCACTCCCTCCCTTTCTCTTGATTCTCTTTTTCTCTTCTCTCTCACCCTTCTCTTTTTCCCTACAAGGACTCTAAAAGTCTTATCGTGGGAGAGCCTAGCTGTAGTCAGTCGTTGACTGCAGCTCGTAAACGGGCTGGCTCGACCGGGGAAGTACCACGCTCTCACAGGAGACCGGCGGGACGTAGCGACCTTGTGTTGCTGAGTTCCGAGCGGTGAGTGACGAGTACCGGAAGCCCAAGTCTTCCTTCATCCCCTTTCATGATTCCTCCTTTCATTAAGGTAGTCCACACTATCACCTACCTCCCCGCTCCGCTTCCTCTTTCCCCGACCAAAATATATACCTTCCCTTTAAAATTTCAAAGACTTACACACACTATTTATCTACAGAATAGCTTTTGACCAATTTCTGCGCGTCAATGTTGTGAATGTTTTTCGGAAGCTCAACTCCCGCTTTCTCCCTAACTTCTCCCTCCATTGTTTCACATTTTTCCCTTCAAAGATTAGTAAAGTCTTATCGTGGGAGATCCTAGCTGTAGTCAGTCGTTGACTGCAGCTCGTAAACGGGCTGGCTCGACCGGAGAAGTACCACGCTCTCACAGGAGACCGGCGGGATGTAGCGACCTTGTGTTGCTGAGTTCCGAGCGGTGAGTGACGAGTACCGGAAGCTCGATTTACCTTTAACTAATCCTTTATATAGTTTTTTTTGTTATGGTTTGAATTACATATTATTCGGATTTAACACGCAGATTAAACGTTTAGGGAAAAATAACTTGTGGAGACTAGGCGAAATTGTAGGGCGTCCCGACATAAAATTTATTTATGACGAGATCTTGGAGGAAAACATGCATGAAAATTTGTGCAGAACAATTTAAATGGAGATAATGGCTGAAATATTTATAAGAAGTTTAGGGAGTTGAAAAAAGTTACGAGAATATTTGGGTCGAAATTAATATTAATCATCATCATCATCATTTCATCCGAAAGACGTTCACTGCTGGACATAGGCCTCCCTCAAGCACCACCACTCCACCAGCGGATTCCTGCGCCTGTCCACCTTGTGGGAAGCCTGTCAACGATACGTCTTCCGGTACGCGAAATTAATATTAGGATGCCACAATATTAAAAGGCCCTTACAGACATGGCCCTGCATTGTAAGACTCACATAAAATCCTAATAATGTATGAACTTTAAAAAAATTATTATCAGAACGTATGATATGATGTGAGCGAAATTATCATGAGGAGGTTATCAACGTAATTTTTGTGAGGAGAACGTTGGGAGACAACATGAGGCTAGGCGGCAAAAGCTGGTAGATAAACTTAAGCGATTAGTCTGGATCGAAGTACCGATAGGATAACTTTTTGTCACCACGGTGGCGAAAAGTTTATGGGTTAAATGGGACTACTCTAATTGTCTTAAATAAGAGATATAATGAGATATGGACAAGGGTACCGAGTTGCATAATTATGAGTGGCAATTTAATGAAACGCGGCGGTCAAGGATGTTTGTTGATGAGCAGATCTAAATTATTCTCTAGTAGTTATTGTTACAATAGTGAACGAGTAAGTGAAAGCTAAGGACTAGATTTAAACGGTGAAATACCCGTACGTAGTGTTAAGATGATTTGAAGGCTATCAGTGTAGCAAGAAAATTAAAAATATGAAAGGATTAAGTTTATGAAGTGTACTTTGAAATCATCCGTTTTTATGAAAATCAGCAAAAGGTATAAATTGTGTTTTGAGAGATGAAGTTTATTTTTTCTAAATCCTTGTTATGATCTTAAACTTAACACTGATAGCTTGATGTCATTAGTAGTTATTATTAATACGAGTAAGTGAAAGCTAAGGACTAGATTTAAACGGTGAAATACCCGTACATAGTGTTAAGATAATTTTGAGGCTATCAGTGTACCAAGAAAGCTAAAAATATGAAAAAACTTTGAAATCATCCGTTTTTATGAAAATCAGCAAAAGGTATAAATTGTGTTTTGAGAGATGAAGTTTGGTTAAATCCTAATTATGATTGACACCGATAGCTTTCTGTCTTTAGTAGTTATTATTCATACGAGTAAGTGAAAGCTAAGGACTAGATTTAAACGGTGAAATACCCGTACGTAGTGTTAAGATGATTTTGAGGCTATCAGTGTACCAAGAAAGCTAAAAATAAAAAAGAATTAAGTTTATGAAGTGTACTTTGAAATCATCCGTATTTATGAAGATCCGGATTTATAAATTGTTTTTGTGAGAGATGAAGTTTGGGTACACACTTTTTAAGATTTTAAATTGAACACTGATAGCTTGCTGCAGGTGGCACCCGTCACTTGCAATATTATAAAGACCTTCGGGTCGTGTTTTTTAATACTTGTATTTAGCGATACAAATATTGGGCACTCCTTCATTCTTCTTATATCTTATAAAGTAACTTCGTCTTTTCTATGCTGTAACTACTTATCCCACCTGTTAAGCTTTTGAATTTTTTCGACGAGCCACTTGAAATTTTTCAATAGGGGATAGGCCCTGAAGTACTGGAATTTGCCGCAAAAACAGTATCTACAAGATTTACACCAATGGAAAGATGTTTTTAAGGAGAATGTCGGTTAATACTACGACTTATATGAAGCTTAGCTTAGCCGGTACCTAGTTACCTACCGCCCGCCCAGCCCGAGTTAAAGCGCACTAAATGTGGTACCTGGGCAACCGCATTATAAGAAAAACCTGAAGACCAACCAACCAACCCCGCTAACTGTCAGTCACAAGCTAGAAGCCAGTTGGAGGCAAGGAGAAGAAAAGCTCGATCGATCGTCAACAGCCAAATATTCTAGCCAATCTCGACAGAGTTAAGTCGTAGTATAAGATTCCCCTTGAAGCAATTATCCATTGGCATACTTAACGCTATTGCGGCAGATAAGCTAGATTTCTTTTATTTATTTCGTTTCGGGGCGTGTCTTTTGGGAATGGCCTATTCCATAATGACAACATCAATGAAACATACTCCGGATCCGAAGATGCGCGAACGGTTAAAGTAAGGTTTCTCATTTATGACCACGACCTTATATTTTAAATTAACTTTTGATCAGTTTCTTTTATTGTTAATTCGCTTCTTCGGAAACAACATATCCCCTCTCTCCCTTGATTATTTCTCTTTTATCCGTACAAAGACTAAGTAAAGTCTTATCGTGGGAGAGCCTAGCTGTAGTCAGTCGTTGACTGCAGCTCGTAAACGGGCTGGCTCGACCGGGGAAGTACCACGCTCTCACAGGAGACCGGCGGGACGTAGCGACCTTGTGTTGCTGAGTTCCGACCGGTGAGTGACGAGTACCGGAATCCCAATTTTACCATCCCCCTCTCTTTCACCCCCTCACACTTGCCGGGCGTGAATGTTATGAATATGGACCCATGCTTTAATAATGAAAACATCAATTAAATATACTCCGTATCCCCGGTGGAGTGAAGGCGTATACTGGAACTTGATGGTTAAAACATGAGACACGTTGTTCAGGAGCAAAAACAGCTTCTGAATGCAAACACGTCTTACGCATTCGTTAAACTGAGGATGCGAGAACTGGTCACTAGAGCAGTTCGGTTCACATTTATGACGTCACGAATTCCTTTTGGTTATTTCAAGCATAATGGGTGGGATCCAAAAAGCCTTTAACAGTATTGTTTCTTGGTACTTCTCTTTTTCTTAACCTTTTCACCATCGCAACAGTCACCGGCCAACAAGACAGAACCCTAACTAAGGTGTCACTTAATTTTTAGTGCCTATAACATTAGGTATTAATGTTTATGGTGAAAAAATTGTCGTTTTTGAAGCAAGGAGCTTCAGTTTTGCACTTATAAGAAAAAGTTTTACCGTACGTGGTTTGGTGTATGTTACATCTTGCTGTGTTTGGTGAAAGGTTAGCTAATTTAAGAGTGACCCATTAATCAATAGTTTTAAGTGAACGTTTATATTAATTACTTAGCAATAGTACGGTTTTTGTCATTGCACGGTGAGCAGAGGCGGACTTTGAATTTCGTCCAATCAGAAACTATATTCTAAAAAGTACAACGATTCTAAAAAGGATAATTTATCCGTTTATTTTATAATTACTACTTAGTCTATTTCTTAAGGAAAATTCATCTCTTAAAAGGGGATTCACTTTGCGAAATGTTGAAGATAAAACCTTGAGGGAAAAAAATGTGGCAAAAAACTTGCATCGCATCTTTTGGAAGTTCTGGCACGAAGAAAACGAACCCGGTCAATAGAATGATTTTTTTCAAGAAGTGGATACCCTCAACATTGATAAACAAAAACCAACGCGGCCTATTTCTGTACCTGTCAGGTTTTCAATCCAACGAAGTTGTCATACGAATGTTCCTTTGGTTCCGTCGTCTCTGCTTGCCCTTTAGAAACATTAATAATTGTGTGTTGTAATAATGTCGCAGGCCCTTTTGAAATGTATTATTAATTTATGATATTTTTGGGTAATGTTCCTTTTACCCGCATTCAAGGCTAGGAGCGGGGTCGTAACACTCACAACCAAAGCAACATTACCCACGACTTTATTTTTTACGAGATTTTACTCTTCTACTTTAGCTACTCGTATCATTTTGCGAATTAAGTTTTACAACTAAAAGCGAAGCGTTGGTACAACAAGAAGTGGGGAAGTGATAGTAGCAGTAGCTATTTGTGTAAACAGTGTCGTAAGAGACTCGGACTCTTCATTCCATCCTGTCTACCAATTTGTCCCTTCTTTTTCATTTCTCATTTCACCTATGGTTCTGTAACGCCCAGCCTCAACAGCGTGGAACGAGTAGTATGATATGTATGCGTGTGACGTCACAGCATGGCATGTCCCGTCTCTGATCGGATTTGGACGTCAAGCCACGTCACGTCACATCACAACTTAACACAAGACGGTATACATCGTGCTGTGACGGGCAAGTGGAGCTCAAACTTGTGTTGAGGTTACATGGGTTCAGTAGAGGCGTAGTCTTCGATCCGAATGCAATGGATGGAGAAGACTTACTTCCTTAAATCTCCTATCCTATTCTTCCTTCCTTTTAGGATACACCGTATTCATCAATGCGTGGATCCCTTTCAAAAGCTAACCTTCTCTCTGTTCTACTGTGTCTGTTGACGTTGATATTACTACTACACCACCTCACTGCTGATCTCGGGTTTTTGTAAAACTTCTTCTAATCAAGTAAATGTATTTCTCTTTTTATGTATTTCATTTCTGATTAATCTTAAAGTTTACTTACTTTTAAGACTAAAGTTGTTTTCCAATTTCTCCTGCGGCATATCATTGTCTGTATCACATATTATACTCTATCAAATTAATAAGTGTCTATGTTAATATCATGTAATCGCTAAAAATAAATCGCTTATAAACGTGCCTTTTCTTTTTATTTCCGTACTTAGATAATCCTTAAAAATACACACTAGAGAGCATCCTTTAGTCATGAAATGTTAACATTAGTAAAAGGGATGTCCGTGACTACCGCCACCCCACCAACGCCAATCGCTTCCATATTTGGTAAATAATTAGTACTCAATAAGTAGTAATTAGTACTCGAACAAAAAAATTGAGAAAATCGACTTTGAAGGTGGTCCGGCGGTAGTCACGCTCCCTTCAGCAGGACCACCATGAGCGCTGAAAAAGGGGACATGCTACAGCTATTCGAAGTATACAAATAATTAGTACCCTTACCTATATGTGATTCATTTCGTAAAAAAAAACAACAAACATTTGTACTTACCGAGAAATCAACGACTATAAATTTCGCGCAATCGTTCAGCAGGACCACGACTTTGAATGTTGATTCCAAGTTTGAGAAGCTTATCGCTTTCCTCAAACCTACATAGAAAATTAGTACCCAAAATTCAAAATTAGTACTCCTAAAGAAGTTATAGCGACCAAAAATTCAGATTCCTAAGTGTTGTATTTTAAGAGAAATTAGCTTTCATTACTTTTCCATAAAACTCTGCGTGTAACCCGACCAAAATAAGTTGTCAATATAATTTAACTAAAACTATACAGAAACTAAAATATAGCAACGAAAAATTCATCCGCATCGCTGTCATTTGTATTAATTAATTCGGTATTAGTCATTGTTTGCTTATTTTATCATTTGAATAAAAGTTGTCAATGGTATTGAGCTGTTTATGAGATTTTATGTGCACGAGTGTATGATTGAATAATGTATAATGAATTTTTCGGAATAAAAAAAGATCACTCGAGCCAAATGCACATGATGCTTGCGGCCTTCACAAGGTCATCGGTCCACCTAGTGTGAGGCCTATACACAGCCTGCAGAATTGCCAAACTTAAGAGACAGTGGGCAGGGCACGTTGCTCGCTGAATAGATGTCCAATGGGGCAGAAAGGTTCAGGTGGCGACCGCGTACCGGAATACGTAGTGTTAGCTCTACTCGCTTCTCGTTAATTGCCGGTGCGACAGGTAGGTACAAACACCTACAGCTTAGTCCTTCGTAAACTATGTTAGAAGGTACAGACGCCAGCACATCAAGCTACCCGAAACTGTCAAATTTTCCCAATCAACTTTGAACCTTATCCTTTAGCGATAAAGTTGAAAATCTATTAAAGATTTGACAGATAGTAGTAGCTTGATGTGCTGGCTTCTGTACCAGATGCTGATGGTGTAATGCTTAGCCATTGGCTTTGCTCTTCTGACTTCTTCGATAATTGAAGTATTTAAGGGCTAATTTTTCCAACGCCAGATTATTTTATCCGAGGAATAATTTTGAAATTTTGACAGTTCTACCCTAGAAAGAGGGAATGAAGTAACACAAAATACAGTGATCCATTTATTAAGAGAAAATCCATACAGCAGCTTATACAACTAATAATGCAACTTAGAAAATTACACAACATTGGACTGAAAACTTCCCGATGCGCCCTCATGTAGGTACCTACGTAGGTACCTAAATAGGGATGACTAATATTAGAAATGTTCGAACAAATAATATTATTTTAAAGAGGGCATAGCAAAATGAGATAATCGAAAAATCTGTAAAATCGATGGAAATAATGAAGAAGCTACACGCTTTAAAATTTTTGGAAGGGATTATTCCTGGCGTTGTCGCGCAGACTACGGACATGGCGCTAGTATGAAGTTACACAGTCGTGACGCCACGTCCGTGATAGTACCGTCTTTGTATAGCAGTTATTTTAAAACGTTAATAATTTGTCAATTTTTGTACGATTTTACATTTTTTTTTTAATTTTCTTTGCACTATGTACAAACATTTTTTTTTAAAGTTTCATATAAAAGATATGTCATCATCCCTATTAACCACGATACAATGATCTCCTTATATAAGATAGATACTTCCCGTCCCACATTCCACACAATAACTTACAGTTCGGGTCAAATAACTGTGCCGCTCTGAAGCTAGGCTTTCCGAACGCCGAGCATGCGCGCTGCTGTTTTATTCCTATGATTAAACTACTGCGCAGTGATTTGTTGCCTACTTCAGAGCGACAAAGTTATTTGATGCGAACTGTACTACGAAACACAATGTTTTGTTCTAAGAACCTAACTTAAAGACAAAAATCACACTGAACATCTAGAAGTTTTACTTTCTTACAAATAATTTAGTTTTTATTAAATCCTGAAACCTATTCTTATTTAATAGTAATACTGCAATTGTGGCTCTTTCTGACAGAGCCAACGTTTCCAAAACATGATGGAAAAGAATCAAGGTGTCTACGAAAGACAATGTTTTGTTCTAAGAACTTAACTTACAGACAAAAATCACACTGAACATCTAGAAGTTAAACTTTCCTAAGATTAAATTTTGTTTTTTTTATTAATCCTGAACCTTATTTTTATTTATTGAAAATATTAATATTATTTTTTTGGCTCGTTCCGGCAGAGTCGTCCGTGCCGGTTCCAAATCATCATTGAAAAGAATCAAGCTGTTGACTTACAAAACAACATTTTCTTAGCGATTTTTTTTCTCCGGTCATCGTACAGAACCGACAGGGCGGCCCTACTGGGAGGAGCCACACTAACTACCTACTTAACATCTATTATCCCAGTATTTGTATTACATGGTTCAGACACATATCCTACACATTAAGACAGAAAAAATAGGCTGCAACTACGTTGTACGGAAGGAAACTATAATTATGATTGTTATTATGTTTTACATAATAAAAAAACAGACTGCTACAGAAATATCTACCTACTACTAATCATTTGAAAGGGTAAAGTGTTGTCCTAGCGACAACCTACAGGGATGATATAATTGAACACTCAGATATTGATATCGACACTTAGAAAACGAGAAAAAACACTCATTACATCAATAACTTCTATAATACTAGTTTACTGTAACATTTATTTTAAAATAAAAATCTTTAAAAGTTCGTTCTCTAGAATGATGCCCAAGCATTACTCTCTACTCTATTCAGTAAGAATACGAATAATTTTTTGCAGAAAATACAGGTGTTACAAGTACTTACAGTTGGTAGTTTAATGTAGTATATATTTTGCCTGAATAGAGTATGCAAATTAATTTTACATTAATACCTGATGGGTACTTATTTTAATAAATTATACAGAATACAGAAATACCTATGATCTAATAGAATTTTTAAATTAAGATACATTTAAAGTTGAAATAAATATACACACATAACAAAGCGTAACCTTAAAACAGCGTTGTTTCTTCAAGTTACATAAATGATTTAGAGTTAAAATAAAAAAACGTGAAACATTCCAAACTATTCAATCTTTACTCAAATCGGGATTCTTGCAGGAACGTCATTCTAGCTAGAGAACGATGTACAAAACATTACATACATTACACACAAGAAATAAGTTGGCAAAAAGTAACATTGAAGCTAATCTGGTTTTTTTTTTTCATTCCTGTGGCCCACTCTACCCTTATGTACTGCACAGTTGTTAGAAGCTGCCCCTTATTAAAGGCCGGCGCTCAATAGACGGCACGATGCGACATGGGACGGCAAAGCATTATTGTATGACCCTGCATACCGCAGCTTCCCGCGTTATGATCGCGATCCTTGTGACGGTATCTACAAAATGTGAGAACTAAGGTGTGAAAATTTGATTCAAAATCATTTCCGCTCACGAAAACTCTTTGCCATGCCAGGCCGCGCCGTGCCGTCTGGTGAGCGCCCCGCCTTTAAAGTATATTCTTGAAACTCTGTTCCCAAAATAACTAAAGTAAATACCTAACCACCCTCCCGATCAGCCCGTTAAGGACTTTTAATACACACAGAAACATCTTTGAATAAAAATTAACTTGTTGAAGGAGCGATATGTGCCCAACTCAATGTTTTATATAATTGAGCGTTTGAATATTGTAGCTAAATCGAAATTAGAACCTGACTTACAAATCAATTTAATGAGATATTATAAACTCCAAATCAGCGCTTTTAAATGAAAGCTTTTTATTTACTGAACCAATTTAACCATTTTATACCAAAATAGGTTCAAATCTGAATTGTGATTGGACAGAAAAAAAGACGCGAATCTGTCGCTAAGCGTGGGATAATCGATCCTTGGTTACAAGGGCAACCTTACATCTCAGAACTTGACTACCTAGCGAACATTTGATTGATTCCAATGTTAGTCTTACATTATTAGCTTCATAAAGGCACACAATCATTTGATGATTATAAGTATAGTATGACTAGATATATACTGCCATTATTTCTGTCCAATCTGACAAGGTTCTTACTACTCTTGTCAGATAGATAATTAATGTTACCCAGCGAGTTGATACACCTTTTGGTTATTTTAGCATTTTAAAATCTATATTATATAAAACAAAGTCGGGTTAGTTACACCATTTATAACTCAAGAACGACTGGACCGATTTTTATGATCTTTTATTTGTTTGATTTGTCTTCGCCCCGAAAAGCAGAATAAATTATTAAAACATTGGAAAAATAACAAAAAAAATTGAGGCGGTACGAAGTTCGCCGGGTCAGCTAGTAATTTATAAATTAGGAGGCAAACGAGCATGCCGGTGACCTGATGGCGGGTGGTCACCGCCGCCCACATCCGCAGCAGGAGTCTGCTGTGGAGCTGATGCGTGTGCCTTTTACTCGTTTTGTTTTTTTAACGTTGGCGGGAACAAAATGTTAGAGCGTTTTATAGCAATACGTGTTTGCTTACAGCCCTGAATCTGAAAATATAAAATAGTTGAAATAAATAAGTGCACGTCACGCGTGAAGGAGGAGCTCCATGAAAGAATAGCCCCAACGTTAAGCCCGATTTAGTTGGAGACTGTATTTGCAAACTCAATAGGCCACATTGTCCGACCCGGGACCGTAAGCTCATCAAACATTAACTAGCGTTTTTCCAAGAAGTACTGGTGAATATGACCGTACCGCTCATATAGAAAACTTGTTTTTGGTTCCCTCCCCCGTATTGTAACTTACCCCTAAATCGGTTTTAGTCTTCCTCAAATGATTATAATGAAGAGTACAAAATTTGAAAAAAATCCGAAGAAAAAAAAGACTGTCTCCTTAAAAGAAGAATGATTTCAATTCTCGGGTAAGCTGTTTTCATCGGTTGATTGTCCTGTGTAAGGAGCGATGGAGCTGCCCGCACAACGCAAAGATACGCACCTGCGGTATCGGTGACACCACTCCAACTGGCAAGGGGCGTGATTTGCCCTCGGCCGCTACTTCTTCAATTTCTTCAGTCTGAATTTAGGCATGTAAAAAAAGCTATTAACACCATATTTCTATGATTAAGACTTGACTAATTGTAGAGTGAAATATGGCGGAGTATCCGACAACCTCAACCTTTATAGGCTTCGAGCGCATTGTCGACGCATCATGCTAAATCATTTGCTTTCTCGCTCTCCACGTCATGCCCACGAACTCAAGAGAGGTCGAGGGGAGTGGCGTAGGTAGTCTTACAAACAGTGCCACCTTGAAACTGAATTTAACGCATACTTAACTTACTTGCGTATTGCCATGGGGAATATAATGCCGTTTTTTTTTCCCAATTTCGAAATTAAACTATGCTAAACTAGCATAGCTTGCAAATGACTATAATGTAGCAGCATGCCCTTAGATTAGGTTTTAATAATAAGGCAGATCTGCTCTGAAGATGTGGGTACTACGTCACTATTCACACGTAGAAATACAACAAGAATTACTGATGAATTGCCCGCACGACGATATTCGCGGTAAAGTTACGCACCTGTTGCAACAGTGAATTCAGGAGTGTTGTAGTAGCTCGTGTCACGGTGCCTGATACCTTGTTGGTCACTGCTTGGATCAGTACTTCTTGAATGGCCGCAGTCTAAAATAGGTAGGTAAGAAAAGCTATTAGCATACTATCCCTAAGTCTGAAACCGTACCTGGCACTGGATTGCCTCTCAAAATGAGAGTACTACAACAATTCGGAAGCGCAAACATGACGATGAAAACCTTATTTTTAAGGAGGAAATACGTTACTTGCTCAAATCCTATACAGCTCAAACGGACAGCAAGTTAGAGGCACTGCAAAACAGCGTTAAATGAGATTGTCACTTAGAACGTCGAAACTTCTAAAAACATAAAATTTATCTCCCAACAATACGACGACATGGCTATCAGGGCTGATGCTGAGCAAATATCTGATCGCAATCTCGTCAACCCACAAGGTAGAGAATTGATAGTTAATAGAGAATTTGGAGATGATGAAATATAAAAAAAAAACCGAAACAGCAAAAAGTCAAAACGAGGAAGTGCAGTGTTAAAACTGAGGCCGTTTCTGTCATCAGCATGCATAAATCTGCTTTAGATTCGTTTTGACTTTTTGGTATGTTTCGACATTAAAAGATATTTTGCGGCGGAGTGGCCAGATTGTACTCATCATACTACAACACTCTTCGCCCACTCCGGCGTCGTAGTAACGATGCGGTGCCGCACCGTACGAGTGTACGCCTATACGGCGAAATCGTTGCGGTACGACCCCGCACCGCATCGTGTGTACCGGCCCTTACTTTAGTGGACGTTACGCGCTGCACCACATCGTGCGGACCGGCCTTTACTGTTGTCGATACACGCTGCACGACGATACACTTCGACGAGCCAGCAACTCGAACTATCACGGGACGTGACACACTCGCGGCCGCTGTTTGTTCAATGTCTCCAGACTGCAATAGGTATGTAAGTAAAGCTATTAAGACCATAGAACTATGAATAAGACTTGACAAACTGTTGAGTGAAATAAAGGGGAGTCCGAGTACCACTGGTCGGTTTCCCTCACGTTTATTTCTACAAACCTACTTACAGAAATAAAATCATTTACCATTTAGCAGAAGTGATGACGTGGGATGCAGTTTAACTGTACTTTGATAAATTAAATAAAACTGAGGAATCATAGAAACTGGAAACTGTCGAGGTGACACAACCGTCTAATCCGCAAAACTGACTACTCAAAAAAACTGGCGCAAACTGACGAATGAGGGATACGGACCAGCGATACGCGGACTCGTTTCAACTGCATGTCGGTATTAAGGTGAACCTACTTACTTGGTCCGCAAGCACGATATTATGTTCCTGTCAGCACCATAAATTGACGGGCCCTTATTCACCATCACAAAAAGCAAGCAAGGCAGCCGCATGCGGCCTAGCTCTACTTAGTGTTGTGGTATGTGCGACGGTCGTCAATGTCGGACTAAACATTATAATTACTTTCTGAAGTTGAAACACTGTCAAATTTGCTTTACTAGCAGCACCACCTTGAAACCGAATTTAACGCAAACTTACTTGCGTATTGCCTTGGGAAATTAAAAAAAAACATTTATTACATAAAATAAAATAACATTTCACAACATTGGAACAAAAGAAATCAGAACAGAATAAAATGTCAATGCAATACGAATGAATAGGTACAAATTATAACGGATCACAGAATTAAAATAATATATCAAATGCAAAAATAAACTAAGGGTCACAGAATGAAGAGTAAAAGCCCATGTTTTTCCACCAATTTCGTAATTTTGCCTTATAACAACAGTATGAAAAATAAGACAGATTTAAAATGTCGTCGGTTGATTGTCCAGTGTAGGGAGCGATGGAACTACCCGTACAACGATATTCGCCGCAGTTACGCACCTCAGATTTCGGTGCATCCACCGGAGCTTCCCGAAATGGCATGGGTCGTAGTTCGCACTCGGCCGCTGCTAGGGCCGCTGCTTCTTCAATTTCATCAGTCTAAAATAGGCAGGTAAGAAAAACTATTAAGACCTAAGACTAAGACTTTACAAAGAGGGAGTATCCGACAACCTCACGCTTCATCCTTCCACTAAATTCTCGACTCGCGTGCTAAATCGCTTACTTTCATTCTTCACGCCATGCTCACGAGCTCAAGGGAGGTTGAGGGTAAACCTAGAAACTAGAACCCTCCTCTTTTAGTGTACGTTACCCTAGCAGGAAAGTAGCTCCTAGAGTGATATGAGTGGAACGTATAATTAGTGCGTAATCTGCTGTAAATGTGCGCCAAATAAAAAATTTGTGCGCTTTGTCGTTTTGGAAAAAAACGGAAAAAACGATTCCTGCTAGGGTAACGTTTTTCCAGCAGGAAAATTCTAAACGAATGATCGGAGAGAGAAATATTGTGCATGGGCAGAGAGCTTATATTTGTGCAAAAATGTGCGCTGAAAATATAATTTGTGCGTCTTCAGGTTTTCGAGATATCGAGTTTCCTGCTGGAGTGACGTTTTGCAGAATCGTGTATCTCTAAAACTATTGTATGTGCGCCTGTAGAATAAACATACACGAGTAGCCCTTAATTTGTGCGTATTTGTGACAGAATTAGATTCAAGAAAATATTTATAATTTTCAAGTAATCTCGCTTTTTTGAAAACGCGAAAACATGTCACAGCGCCTAAACGAGATAACGTATAAGATCGCTGAAAACTGTGTTCGGTCCTTCTTGATGCTAATAATAACCATAACAAGTTTCAAAAGTGTACGTGCATGCTTGATTGAATAATATTGCCTAAAGTCAAAACGACGGGGTCGTAACTTTGACGGCAAAATACAAGAAATCGGCTCAACCCAAGATGTGTAGTTTAAACCAAAAATTAGTGCGTCTAGTCAAGAATATAATTATAGTTAAAATGTTCAGGTTGGAATGTTTCGCATTCAGTAGATATAAGCAAAAAACATAACATGTAAACAACGGCTGGTTATCCGACCAAATTCGAATGACCACAAAAAAGCGACGGATTCATACATATCGATGGTCTTCTTTATTGGTCGTATTAAACCTAAGCTGTTGTCCGTACAGTTGCGTTCAAACATTTGTTTGCAATTATATGACCTAGTTTTGAGGGAGATTCAGCTTTGCAGATTTCGGCGAGTCACGTGTCGATCGTATAGCATATTTACTTTACTAGTAATATAATATTATTAAGTTTAAAAAGCAAGAAATAAAAGTTAATTTAAAAAAACCCCGACTCAAACAAAAACCTCTAAAAACTAAAAAATAATATATTATTGGCCCTTTAAGTTTAATATAAGTTGCAGGAAATATTTTGATCCAAGCGTCCTCACGTCGGGGTCACCTCATCTGTTTGGCGTTTTCATTAGCCGTCGCTAATGAAAACGCCAAACAGATGAGGTTTAAACCCAGCAATAATGAATGCATGCTATTGTAGAAAACATAGCTGCTGTTAACTTCCAATTTTCATTAGCCGTCCCCCGACGTGAGGAAGCTTGGATCAAAATATTTCCTGCAACTTATATTAAACTTAAGGCTCATTACGCACTGTCGACTGGTCGCCGGCAACTCGGTCCCTCGGCGACCAAAACATAGGCATCTTCTGGCGACCAAGTGCGTAAACACCTATTTAAACTATAGTAAGTCACAGTCGCCGTCGACCGAGTCGCCGGCGACCAGTCGACAGTGCGTAATAGCTCTAAAGGGCCAATATATATTATTTTTTAATGTTAGATTTGAGCTGACGCTCCATCACAATAATATGTTATCTGCTGTATGTATTTTAATGAAAGCTGGAATGAAGAAGATAGCTTATTCCTTGGAATAGCACATAGGCTACTTTTTATAATGTACTTACTTAATCATGTGCGGAGAGGAGAGGGATCCGTGGCTAAATAATAACAGCCGCACAGGTCGATCGATCAGGTTAAGGGACGCTTGCCGCGGTTGGTCTGTGGATGGGTGACCATCTTTACATACTGAGACCCCTCCGTGCCTCGGAAAGCACGTTAAGCCGTTGGTCCCGGCTGTCATTCGTGGATCTTTGACAGTAGTTACGAGTAGTCAGAGGCCCGAAAGTCTGACAACCAGTCTTACCAAGGGGTATAGTATTACCCAGTAAATGGGTTGTGGAGGTCAGATAGGCAGTCGCTCCATGTAAAATACTGGTATTCGGCTGCATCTGGCAGGCCTCCGTCACTCCATGTACTTGCGCGCTATAAGTGCCTACCGCCCAGCCGAGCGGTCTCGGTCCGCCGGCGGCCCAAATTCAGTGCGGTTTTCGCAAGCGAAGCGCGCGCACGCCGTTCAATTTTAATAGTGCTGTTCGTTCGTACGGTGTGGTGCCTTATGTGCTAACAAAACAAACTTACAAATATAATAAAACAAACTTTAAAAAAGAGAACCGACTTCAAAACACTAAACCGTAAGAAATAATTTCTTCTTTGATGTCGGTGCTTTTTCGATTCGTAATTACCAGCTGTTAGCACTAACATAAAAAAAAAACAAATTATTTCTTACGGCTTAGTGCTTTATTTGAAGTCGGTTCTCTTTTTTTAAGGCTTTTTTTTTTCATTTCTAGTGAACATCTCCGAAGATCATCATCAAACTAAGAAGTATTATACTTATTTTAAAACGTTCTCCTAAATGTATGTAACAAATCCTTTTCTGAAAACCGCATCGATATCGGTTTAGCCAAACGCAAGATTATCGCGCACAAACATACATACCTACAAACCATACAAGTCAAACTTCTCAGTTTGGCCTATATGTCTGATCACCTCCTTTTTTTTAAGTTGGTTAAATATTTTATAAATGATAAAATTAACTGCCACATAAAAGTCAGAACATATTCACAGTTCTCAATAACATAGATAAAAAGTTATGTTAATTTAATTTTATCGAAGAGGCAGCCCTGCGATTACTGTGGAATCGCGCGGTGCGAAGCAATCACTGCTGTACGCTTGAGCATTTAGGCGCATTTTAGCATACAGTGGTTGTTGACGCGAGGGAGTAGGCAATTATCGTAATAGGTATTGGAAATTTTCTACTGAGTGAAGTATCTGTTACGTAGTAACTATTCAGTAATCTGTGCATCTGGTTAGACTGGAAGCCGACCCCAACATAGTTGGGAAAAGGCTAGGCAGATGATGACTTAATCATGTGCAAAGTCACGCAAGCTAGTAGAATATAATCTAATAACAAGTTTATTTTTTTACTTCTTTTCTACTTCAGTGTACTCAGGCACAACACGTGTCAACCGGTTCGTGAGTAAAGTTAAGAATGTCATCGATATGTATGAATCCGTCGCTTTTTTGTGGTCATTCGAATTTGGTCGGATAACCAGCCGTTGTTTACATGTTATGTTTTTTGCTTATATCTACTGAATGCGAAACATTCCAAGCTGAACATTTTAACTATATATTCTTGACTAGACGCACTAATTTTTGGTTTAAACTACACATCTTGGGTTGAGCCGATTTCTTGTATTTTGCCGTCAAAGTTACGACCCCGTCGTTTTGACTTTAGGCAATATTATTCAATAAAGCATGCACGTACACTTTTGAAACTTGTTATGGTTATTATTAGCATCAAGAAGGACCGAACAAAGTTTTCAGCGATCTTATACGTTTTCTCGTTTAGGCGCTGTGACATGGTTTCGCGTTTTCAAAAAAGCGCGATTACTTGAAAATTATAAATATTTTCTTGAATCTAATTCTGTCACAAATACGCACAAATTAAGGGCTACTCGTGTATGTTTATTCTACAGGCGCACATACAATAGTTTTAGAGATACACGATTCTGCAAAACGTCACTCCAGCAGGAAACTCGATATCTCGAAAACCTGAAGACGCACAAATTATATTTTCAGCGCACATTTTTGCACAAATATAAGCTCTCTGCCCATGCACAATATTTCTCTCTCCGATCATTCGTTTAGAATTTTCCTGCTGGAAAAACGTTACCCTAGCAGGAATCGTTTTTTCCGTTTTTTTCCAAAACGACAAAGCGCACAAATTTTTTATTTGGCGCACATTTACAGCAGATTACGCACTAATTATACGTTCCACTCATATCACTCTAGGAGCTACTTTCCTGCTAGGGTAACGTACACCCTCTTTTATAAACTCCATATCGGTAACGTTAAACTACTTACTTGTCCGGTATGTTTCTGTCAGTAAGTCGAAAGTCAGGGAGCGCCGCCTTGAAACCTTAACCTATTATTAACTTGCTTGTGTATTGTCATGGGGAATAAAGCCCACTACACGTGACTTACAACTATTCTAAGCATGCAAATGACTTAGTAGCAACGTTGGAGCTGCCCGCACGACGAAATTGGCCGCAAAGTTACACACCTGAGGCATCGGTCTCCAGCAGTTTTGCTCGAAGCGGTACCGGGGGGGACATTCTCGGCCACTGCTTATTCGTTTTATAAAGTAAAAAAAAGTCACCGTCAGAATGAACGGTCACTAGGCGTATTTAACGTTGAATTTATGTCCAATAAATGCTTCCCTATTGCTTCTATTTGCTTCTTATTCTCAAACACTTGCTTCCATGGTATTCTAGAAGAAAAAAAACATTTTAAGGGTGACCCTTCATTCTGATGTCAGGACGGCCGGTCACCGAGTCATAGCGACCCTGATAAATAGAAGTATTGAAATTCACGGTGGCCATTAATTACTTCCCGTTTGCTTCTCTCAATGTTTTACAACGACTATACTGTAACTATCACGCCAACAAAGATATCAACAAAAGTGTTGTTTATCAATATTTTTAGCGCCTGACAAAAAAAAAAAGCAAAACTCTTATTTAACATTGCAGTTATGCTTGTGTAGGCGATAAATCTATCGTATTGTATTGGTGGCTTACAGCTAAGTATTATGTTATTAAAAAGAAGTCCCTATCGTATATAATTATAGTGACAAAAATTCAGAAAAATTTAATAAACACCATTCAAAAACACCATTATTATATTTCAATTCTTAACTTCCTAGGGAGTATTCTTATAGGCGCTAGCAACTCTGCACTGCGATTCTGTAACCATCTCGCCGTGAAAACTTAGGCGAAGTGAGCGTGGAGTGAGCTGTCAGTGTCATTCCACCTGATACTAGGGATTGACCAAGCATACATTTACAATCATAATCGAGATTTTAATAATATTTTTTATGTTAATTCTATTGAAAATTTTATATAATTTCAAAGCTAGTATTTTAGTTGGCAAAACATTATTATTTCATGGGGGTTTTAAATAAAATAGCAGCACAGAAACTTAAAATCGAGATTTTAATAATATTTTTTATGTTAATTCTATTTTTTTCCTAGACTGACTAGTCAATATAGCCTGAGGCGTGAGCGCGTCACGCACTAACAGTAAATAAAATCTGTGGTGTCTGGGAGAAACCTGTTAAGTCCAAAAACGTATTTTTTCAGTATAAGACTTAAGGTTCAAGTTTAATTTATAAATCAGTTAGGTAAAGTAGAAAAAGTCAACCACCGCTACGATTCTCCCACTCCTATGATAGTTACACTTATCAGCAATAGACCAAAATAAAATATGATTTTTTTTAATAACAACATAGTAGCAAACTAAAAAATTACGAAAATGGATTCACGTTTAAGACAGCTAGACTAATGAAAATACGCATCGACATTGTTTGTTAGTTTGAGCGATGGTAGATCGAGTCTAGTAAAGACTAACAACGCTAATCTATTCAATTAGAAGAGATAGCCTAGTGTGTCAAGTCACCGAGTGCTAACGGTGTGCCTTGCTGACGCGTGACGGACCATGGTTAGACTTTAACCCCACGTAGTTTGTGTGGCGTGATCACTTCACTAGAACTAGTTACTAGTTAGACTGGAAGCCGACCCCAACATTGTTGGGACGCCTTACAAGTTAAATAAGTAAGAACAAATCTCCAATGTGATAATGACAGTGACTAACGCGCAAGCGCGGCGTGATCTTATCACTTCACCCGATTCACGCCATTAAATGTCATGGGTCGCGTGAAGTGATCACTTCACGCGACCCATGACATTTCATGGCGTGAATCGGGTGAAGTGATCACTTCACGCGACCCATGACATTTAATGGCATGAATCGGGTGAAGTGATAAGATCACGCCGCGCTTGCGCGTTAGTCACTGTCATTATCACATTGGAGATTTGTTCTTACTTATTTAACTTGTAAAGCGTCCCAACAATGTTGGGGTCGGCTTCCAGTCTAACCGGATGCAGCTGAATACCAGTATTTTACATGGAGCGACTGCCTATCTGACCTCCACAACCCAGTTACAGGGTAATACGATACCCCTTGGTAAGACTGGTTGTCAGACTTTTGGGCTTCTGACTACCCGTAACGACTGTCAAAGATCCACGAATGACAGCCGGGACCAACGGCTTAAGGTGCTTTCCGAGGCACGGAGGGGTCTCAGTATGTAAAGATGGTCACCCATCCTCAGACCAACCGCGGCAAGCGTAGCTTAACCTGATTGATCGATCTGTGCGGCTGTTATTATTTAGCCACAGACCCCTCTACGCGTGCAAATATATTATTGTAAATAGATACCTACTTAGGTAACTCGCCGATGCCACTATTAAAAGAACATTAATCAAATAATATTACAAAATTCAACGGTTCAATCGACACTCGCTCAGCTCGCAATCAGTGTCTCCCGTAAAAATAACTAAGACCCGTATTTTTTATGCTAGTAACCCTTAAATGAAGAAGTGGTTGGTGGCAACCCTACGCCGAAGTGATGTTGCTATGGGTTACGAGATTCTTGGAAGTGAATTCGTAATTCACTTCCAAGAATCTCGTAACTACTACATTCCGAATTGCACTGTAATCGTTTACAGCTTGCTTACACCACAGATAATATAATACGCTTACACTTTGACCCCAATTATTCTGTATGGTATAAATTACCTATTATTCCCCGCATAATCTTACCACGCCGTACGGTTGTCAAACGTGGTATTTTGACAGTTCAAACCGGTTTCGTTCATTAAATTGTGTCATAGAGAATACGTAAATAGCAGATATGTCGTGATTACATAGGTAAGGAATTGATGTGGTTTCGAAGTAAAGAATCATTAAGTGGGTCATATTGAATTAGGGCCCTTTTTCCGAATTAGCGTGAGCGCGATAACGATGTCCCGTAAGTCGACATAGATGACGTCATGGCATGCGCCATCTTCCGATAACGGCGACCATGCCCTAAATTAATAATTATCACCGCGGGCGCTGTCACAAATGAATGACAGCCTGTTGTGCTGTTTTGTTTTGAGTCGCATCATAATATATTGCCTTTAAACTAACGTGGCATTTTTGAAATTGTGCTTCCGCCAGTACAGTCGCCACCTTAACAAAGAAGAAGAAATTCGTGGTGTATACACAAATAAATACTATAATCCAACCATCCAACCATTAGTACCTATTCAAGTGAATATAGTTTAGCTGCCATAATAGTGATTTATCTAAATCGGAACGCTAATTACTTATGTGAGCGCTGTGCCGAGCCGTAACTCCCGCCGCGCATGCGCGTTAGGTATCAAACAAATTTTTTTTAATATCCACGTGAGCGCTGTGGGTGATGATGGCTTAATTCGGAACGAGCCATAATTCACGCGCATGCGCGGCGTGAGACTCACGCCGTGAGTCACGCCGCGCATGCGCGCTAGACGCAAATCATCTAACAGGTCGAGGCTAAAAAACATAAAATTTGGGGACTTCGAACATTCAAACTCCACCACATGGGGAGTGAATAATACATCATTTAATTATTTGACGAATTCATCCATTGTCCAAGTTAAATAAGTAGTGGTAATGAATTTTTTTGATATCTAATGTCGAAGTTTCGCGCCAATCGTGCGTGTTTACATTTTTACTTTTCACAAATTTCACACACACACATGTAGATAAGATTTAAAATGAGACAAATATTATTGATAATATTATGAACGACACGAAAATGCCCAAATCTTAACGTAATATTAAAACACAGGTCCAATAACACTTATTATTCATTACCACTACTCAATTTGTGTTCAAAATCGCCGTCCATTATTGTTTTTTTTTATCGTAATGATGTACGAAAGCGATAATGCTAAACGATTTTTTTTTTATTTCGATTGACTCGGGTAATTAATATGTCGAATATCGGAAATCGATACTCGGAAATTGAAATAAAATTATTTTAAACATTAAAAACAATAAGCATTGTTAATAATAATGACTTATGCTTTTTAATGTAATTTTAATAGTTTTTTGGACATTATATTGAAACTGAGTCAATACCTGAGGACCTTTGACCATAATAGTCATTTATTGAACTTCGCGCCGAATTGTTTCTATATTTGAATATTTATCTTCGGAATGCGCTCGCCGCTTAATTTTTTTTTATTTATTGTACAATTATTTATTTTTGATACTTTCTAATAGTTTGCTACAGAATGCCCAGTATACATTTTTTTAGGTAGGCTTAGCAAAAGATAGGGAATGATGATTATTAATTGTATAAATTGGGTATTCCGCAATCACTTTACATTTCAATATGTTTTGTTAGTTGTATGAGCTAGTTAGTTTTTGTTTCTATTAGTTTACTTGAGTAATAAATAGTTTTTTTTTTTTGTGGTAGGTTACCAAAGAAATTTAAAAAACTGACCATGTTTATATCGGACCACATTGAAAAGTTCCGTAGTTGGGTTGAATATTTACGCATGCAAAATGCACATAATTAATTTGATCAACTGCAAATATGTTTGTATTGCATAAACTCATCATTCATAAGTTCATAAAGTACCCATAAATTAAAGTGCCGACCAGAAAAGAAAATACTGTTTTCTTATGGGGAATAACATCTTGAGCATTTCTTACTATTACAGCGAAAGTCTGCAATTAACCCCTTGGCTGCTACTTGAGATTGAAAATGCCAAAAATCTTATTTTTATAACAACTGTTTTAAGCATAACTTTTAAAAAATCATCATCAGCCTAGCCTTTTCCCAACTAACTTTTAAAAAATACCAACTTTAAATTGAATATAACATCCCGAACATGTTTTGACTACCTATGACCAAATGTAAGTAGGTATGTACGCAGTATCAATATACTCGTACTGCGTAGGTACATACTTACATTTGGTCATAAAAAGTTAAGCAAATCTCTCAATAGAGATTTGCTTAACTTTTTTTGTTATTATAAAAATATATTTATGACCCTCACGACAAGCCTTTTCATTTGATATATCACACGGTACCTACAGTAAGCAAAGCTTTTTTAAATTTTCTACGTGACCCCAAAAAGTAAACCCATAACCCGACATTTAATGTCGTGAATCGGGTGAAGTGATCGCGCCACTCAAACCATGTGGGATTAAATTCTATGGTCCGTCAGCCAGGCACGCCGTTAGCACTCGATAACTTAACACAATTATCTCTTCTAATAGAATAGATTGGGTTACCAACGCTGAACATCGTCGCAGTCTTTTCTAGACTTGATCTACAATCGCTCATAATAACAAACAAATAATTTCGATGCGTATTTTCATCAGTCTAGCTGTTTTAAACGTGAATGTTTTATTTTATTTACTGTTAGTGCGTGACGCGCTCACGCCTCAGGCTATATTGACTAGTCAGTCTAGGAAAAAAATAGAATTAACATAAAAAATATTATTAAAATCTCGATTTTAAGTTTCTGTGCTGCTATTTTATTTAAAACCCCCATGAAATAATAATGTTTTGCCAACTAAAATACTAGCTTTGAAATTATATAAAATTTTCAATAGAATTAACATAAAAAATATTATTAAAATCTCGATTATGATTGTAAATGTATGCTTGGTCAATCCCTAGTATCAGGTGGAATGACACTGACAGCTCACTCCACGCTCACTTCGCCTAAGTTTTCACGGCGAGATGGTTACAGAATCGCAGTGCAGAGTTGCTAGCGCCTATAAGAATACTCCCTAGGAAGTTAAGAATTGAAATATAATAATGGTGTTTTTGAATGGTGTTTATTAAATTTTTCTGAATTTTTGTCACTATAATTATATACGATAGGGACTTCTTTTTAATAACATAATACTTAGCTGTAAGCCACCAATACAATACGATAGATTTATCGCCTACACAAGCATAACTGCAATGTTAAATAAGAGTTTTGCTTTTTTTTTTTGTCAGGCGCTAAAAATATTGATAAACAACACTTTTGTTGATATCTTTGTTGGCGTGATAGTTACAGTATAGTCGTTGTAAAACATTGAGAGAAGCAAACGGGAAGTAATTAATGGCCACCGTGAATTTCAATACTTCTATTTATCAGGGTCGCTATGACTCGGTGACCGGCCGTCCTGACATCAGAATGAAGGGTCACCCTTAAAATGTTTTTTTTCTTCTAGAATACCATGGAAGCAAGTGTTTGAGAATAAGAAGCAAATAGAAGCAATAGGGAAGCATTTATTGGACATAAATTCAACGTTAAATACGCCTAGTGACCGTTCATTCTGACGGTGACAAAAAAAAGGTAGGAAGGTAGGTACTCCACCGTATCACTAAGATGTTTTTGTGATACCGAGGTTCACTTAAAGTTAAAATAAAACAAACGAATAAGTTGCGATTTGACATTTATCCAGAACTTTATTCAACAACTATACAATTACACTTTTTATAATATCTGACTTTAAAATGCGTAATGGAGCTAAATAGAAGGTATGTTACAACACAAATCGAGAAACTTACTGAGAAGCAAAGTAATAATACACAAGATTGAAAGCTGATCAAGTTTTGGATGGTAGGTGAAGGCCGGTTCATTCCGATGGCAGGCTCCGTCCACCGGCACGCTCACACGCGTGTCGCGTCACTCGCCCGCACCACCCACCCCGCCGGAACCTCTACTGACTACCCATCATAACTGCGTTATCCTTCTTTACATCTTACATTACCTAAACCTATAGTTAAGTTAAACTAATAACATCAAAGATTTACCAGAGCAATTCAGTTTACTCTTTCATAAATTATAAAGAAACCACCTTCAAAATCAATGTTCGGTCATTTAAGTTGCTAATAACAACTAAAAGGAAAGTGGAATAATATTTTATGATTTAACAACTAACGACTTAATTCAAGTACATAGATTTTTTTTTTATCGAAACTATGATTAATCTAAGATGCTATACAGACACAGTTAATAATCTTAAAGTGTTTCCTCCATAATTATGACGCCGACATTGAATGTCTGGGCATATTGCAAGGTGAACAGAACAGAGTTGGAGATAAAGAGATCCTGGCAACATTGTGGGTCACTGCAATATACTCAAACATTCTCTGCTAACTAAAAGTAGGACAGGAAGCTAGCGGCTGTGCGTAAACCTTCTTGTTCGATAGAGCCCCCGAAATCATAAATTTTTTACATAACTTTAGACAACTTTCATAGTTCATCATGGCTGGCCTTTTTCCAACTATGTTGAGATCGGCTTCCAGTCTAACCGGGTTCAGCTGAATACCAGTATTTTACATGGAGCGACTGCCTATCTGACCTCCACAACCCAGTTACTGGGTAATACGATACCTCTTGGTAAGGCTAGTTGTCAGACTTTCGGGCCTTCTGACGACCCGTATCGACGCAATTACACACATTTATCTAGTAACGTATGAGAATATTTGTACCACGCAGTAAACATCTAGCAGCACACTGGTACACGCTTAAATTGCAGACAATTTCGTCAAACAACACCGCTTCTTAATATAATAATTCAGTTAGCCGCTAGCTTCGAGTACTTCACTACAAATTTTTATTTCCGTATTCAAACGGAATGTAATGTTCATGATTTTGTTTAAATAACTGTACATTGATGAGACAACGAAAGTGCGTAACCGTGTCGTTGGATTGCGGGGTAAGTACGTCTGCAGGCGGTAGCGAGGCAACAACACCCTGTATTGTTGAACAGTAACTCACAAAGTCACGATGACACATTAAAAAATAAAATAAAACATGTACCATACCGCGCAATTCTAACATTTTCACATAGGGGGTACTAATAAAGCTATTAAATAAATTATTCATAATGCTAGTTACGTACTTTCGTTAATGGCCTCAATTTTATAATAATCGATTGCGATCTACTTTATTTGGTACAATCGACGCGTGAACCGATCTACCGGCATGGCCGCTGGGTAATCTATTGAAAATGACATATACTTCGGGTATACTTTGTGCCCGCCTGATCAGTGAAACTGTAGCTCACTCATGGCGCTGGTACGAAAGTGGCAGGAGGCGAGCCTTTCGATCAACTATGTAATGCAGTCATTGTGAAAAAGGTATGAGAAAAATATAAAAAGACACTGGGTAATGACAGCATGTCATCCACATACAATACTATAGGTATTCATCATTTCAGACAGTCAATATCATGAAACGATACAATTTTACTGCTAATAGGTGCCTCCCTTCATATACGCTCGCCGGCAGTAAATGTAGCCCAAATTTGGTTGTTCATTAAAATTTCGTTTTTACCAAGTTTGAAGTTATTTTCGAAACAGTTTCGACTAAATCAATAAACTAATGAACACAATTCAAAAAGACACAAAATCATCATCATCATCTGCCTAGCCTTTTCCCAACTATGTTTGGGTCGCCTTCCAGTATTTTACATGGAGCGACCGCTTATCTGACCTGCACAACCTAGTTACTGGGTAATACAATAACCCATAGTAAGACATGGTTGTCAGACTTTCGGGCTTCTGACGACTGTCAAAGATCCACAAATGACAGCCGTTATAAAAAGTCATAAAATTAGGTTTGGACCCGGCACTAAATCGTAACAGAGCACAGTACACATTTACTGCAGGCGAGTGTATTTATTGTAAAACTAACCCTGAGTGCAGTGCATTGATAAAGTAAAAAACATACGGACATTAAAAAAAATCAAGAAAACACACAAAACTCACACACACAAGTATAAATGAGAAGATCCTATGAACTATATACCGATATCTCGCCCCCTGTTATCCAGCACAGAGGCGGTCAGCCCGCTTGGAACATTATAAATGAATATTTAGTGGACCTAAGTCCGCACGTTAGGTGCCCGTCCATACCGATAGCCGTCCGACATACACTCAACAAAACTCCTGACTAAACTAGACTCAGCACAACTTTGTCCGTGTAATTCTCATCTTCGGGATCCTCTTCTTCCTCCTGAAATAGATAAAAGGAAAAACAAAAAAAATAAAAAGGGTAATGTAAACAAAACATAAATAGACTTTACATAAATCGAAAGTATAGTGTATTGCATAGCAGTATTGAAGGGAATATTAAAAAAAAAGTGTCATTTAGATAACAAGTAAGAAACAATGGTATTGAATTAATGCTAAAAAAAGAGTAAATATAAAAAAAGATAATTCGTGCAAGGTTTGGGATCTTGGGGAGATAAATTAATCTTATTTCATTATATTTAATCTAATAATAATCTAATGTAATAGATAATCTAATGTAAGATAATCTCATTTAAATTAACCTAATTTAAATGAATCTAATTTAAATTGATTTAATTTAATAGAAACGTAAACTATGTTATTAAAAACTAGCTTCTGCCCGCGGCTTCGCTCGCGTGGATGTCAGAAATTATCCCACAGTGCTACCGGGACAAAAAGTCTATACGTTAGGTACTCCATAATATCAGCTACTCCCCAGTGAAAGTCCCGTCAAAATCGGTCCAGCCGTTTCGGAGATTAGCCGATTAGCGTGTATACTTTCATAATTATGCATTCAGTAAAAAGCTGTTATTTTAATATTACAAACAGACACTTCAATTTTATTCATTTGTATATATCACTCTCTAAAGGAACCTATTTGGTAGCACATTCATCTATAAGAAAGACATCTGTAAAGAAGAAGAAAAAATATTCAAATCAATAAAGGACATCATTAATTTCTTACCCAAAAATTAAAGTGCCGACCAGAAAAAAAATGCTGTTTTCTTATGGGACATAAAATCTTGAAATAATATCACACGAAGGTCCGCAATTAACTCCTTTTTGTTGCTGAATATCTAAAGTATATTTTTGCCAAAAATATTTCGGACATTCGTTTAAAGACGCAAACTGTTGACCGTTATGCTAAGGTATGATATAATAGGAATTAAAAAAATATTGTCAAAAAGAGATTGAGGGTATTATTTTTATTATACAATAGCAGATTACTAGGCCGGTGGAGAACCTGTTCTTAATGCCCCTCCAGTTTGATTCAGTCATACTCTAGGGTAAAACGCAACGGGCATTAGCATCGTAGACCACATACATACGCTGCGGCAGGTGATACAGAAGACCGAAGAATATGACCTGCCTCTCTGCTTAGCGTTTGTGGAGTACGAACAAGCCTTCGATTAGATCGAACTTGTGCTGTACTGCAGTCTCTTCAACGGTGCCAGATTCACTATCGACAAATCGAGGTGCAGTAGTGTCTGTATGACAACACTACTATGTCAGTCCGACTGCAGGACCAGACCTCGGGACCTATCATTCTGCAGCGAGATGTGAGACGGAGAGACGATATCAACCGGAAACTGGTCCCCGCTGCATTGGCGGAAGTCTTCAAGGTTCTGGATTGGAAAGGGGTAGGCATCAACATCAATGGCAAGTACGACACCGACGGTATAGTAGTCATGGCCGACTCTGGAGGACCTCAATACAATGATCGATGACGTCAGTAGAGATTCCGAATGAGAAAACAAGTGTCATGTCAAATGCCCATATAACACCCACTGATTCTCATGTAGATCGGAGACTACACTCGAAGTTGTGGACGATTATGTTTACCTAGGACAAGCTGTCCAGTTAGGAAAGTCCAAGTTCGAGAAAGAGGTCAATCGTCGGATCCGACCCGGCTGGCCAGCGTTCGGTAATTACGCAATATCTTCCCGTCTCACATACCACAGTCGTGACCAGTACGTGTTGCCACGTTTCAGTTCCATAGGTCATTCTATAGAACTGAAACGTGGTCGCTCTCAATGTGTCCCATTAGAAGACACCCAAAGGGCAATGGAGAGGGCTATGCTTGAAGTTTCACTGACGACGTGATCGAATCAGGAATGAAGGGTTAATTGTATACTCTCGTTGTAATAGTAAAAAATGTTGAGGGTGTTATTTCCGATCAGATTTTTTTTCAGGCCCGTTTTTAATTTTTGGCTACAAAATGTTTGAAACTTGAATGATTGTATATAAATGACAACTTTACTAATAGTCGTTTCGCTATATTCTCTACATTTCGCTAGCGGATAAGTCATTTTAACCAGCGATATTCAACCTGAAGCTATTTCTGGTTAGTCGTGGATGGCGACATTGTTCGCGACTCGTGCGTGCATCCTAACCGGAGCAGCATTGCTCTGTGTCGAATGACATAGCGCTTTACATTATGCTCTATGCAAGAATGCATTGAGCAGAGAAGAGTCGTTTGGGTCTTCAAGCAAGCGAGACCACGTTGTGCAATGTTACCAGTCTTATACACTGCTCGGCGTTTTCACTGCCAGCTTAAATCCAAATAGTTGCTTACGGCTTTGCAAGTGGGTCTTTTTTTAGATATAATATTACACATCCTTTGTATTCATCCATTCGTTTATAATCATAAGTAAAATAAAGAAGCTTGGTTGATTACCGCTGACTTTACCACTCGCCACAGCAGCCAGATGAACTTAGCTTGATAATGGAATGATCCTAGCTAATATGTACATGTTGAGTTTTTACATAGGGAACTCTATGGCAACTGTTGCTCTAAATAGCAATTTTCAAGCAGAGAGAATCCGCATGATGAGGCCTACCCTCCGACCTACGCAGCTGCAACCCGCTCTAGGATCCAACAACTTCCAACTGGAACTTCAAAATCATTTCGCCCTGCTGGAAACCACAGGCACTGTCGACGAGAAAGCCGACGAGATGGGCAAAGTACTACGTGACGTGTCCCGCAGACTTTTCCCGTCGCTGCGAAAAAGCAAGGTGACCAAACTTTCCTCGGCGACTCTCGGACTTATGAGAGAAATACGAGTTGCCTAGCCGTCTTCGACAGATTATTAGGGGGCCTTCAACTTCCAGATACTCCAACGCCCGTGACATTAAGGTCGTGATTGAGCAGAACCGAGGGTCAAAGTGTTCGCTCAACAATTAGTGAGGTCCCATCTGACGAAACTCAGAACAGCGGTTGGCAGAATCGTGACTTCGAAGTCCGAGGTACTCGAGGAAGTCCTGGATTTTTACGGGCACTTATACTCAACGTGGACGGCGAAACCAGCGGAACATACTGCAGACGTCGAGCCGAATGAACGCGCCACTACACGGAGGACATTCCGGATGACCTCAAGTCATCCAGCTCGTTACACAACTTTGAGAAAGAAGTCAACAGAAGGATCCAGTTGAGTTGGGCAGTGTTTGGAAAACTTCGTCAAGTCTTCTCGTCGCCTACTCTGCAATGTTTGAAGACTAAGATCAAGCAGCGCCTCCTGCCCGTTATGACATACGGTGCTGAAACATGGACGCTGACAGTTGGGCTGATCCACATATTCGAGGTCGCTCAGCGCGCTATGGAGCGGGTTATGCTCGGAGTTTCTTAAGGATAAAATCAGTTATCCGGAAAACATCTAGAGTTACCGACATAGCTTGCAGCGTAAGCAAGCTGAAGTGGAGACCGCGTATCGGACCGATGAGTTTAAGAAGGTGGCTGGGACATGCCTGACTAGCAGTGCACTGCGATAGGCTAAGTTAATTAATGGCAGCTGTGCTAATTGATAGGAAAATCTGACTAGGAGGTATTACTTCGGCGAAAGGGTGTCGCCAAAACAATGGCCAGCCTAGAGACTAAATAAAGGACGTTCAGTTTTACCCGAATTTGATTTTTTTCCGGGAAACGTTTCCCATTTTATACTTAGAAAACCTAATACGGATTATTACGAACATTTTAAAACAAAAACTACCAACTTAGTCCAGATGTTCTCAAGTGATGCGCTTACCAACGAACAACATTTTATTTTTTTATTTTATGCAATTGGAAGCAAGCAAACTGCTAGTTTTATTATTTTAGGAATGCCAAGCAAAATTAGCGTGTGTCAAGTCGACCGCCCACTGCTGTGTAGGTTGTGCACATTTACCCACGTTCATTTTTTTGTCAGCTATGCATCCGTGAGAAGTGTGGCCGTTGGTCGCAGTGGACGATCCCGCTAAAAATGCAAAGACAAAGCCAAGCTCAAAGACAGAAAAGCTAAGAACACATGCGTAGCTTAGCCGTAAGCTGTTGTGGTGAAGCACCTTTACTCTATACTAAAAAAAAAACTTTTTGTTTTTGCCTGAATTTTATCAGTTGTTACTAGTGTTCGACCATAACACGATTTCCAGCCGAAACCGAAACCGTAACTGTACCTTCGGCGCCTCTTCTAGTTTCGGCAGAGATACTTAGTTAATTAAATTATTTTCGGAGACCCGTCGCGCGTCGTTTATCGTAGATTTTTTCCAAGAATCTCACAAGGGTTTTTTTTGTCATTGGACAAAAGAAATCAGATCATATCAAAACCATTGCTTCATTTTGCAATGATCAGATTTATATTATTCAAAAAAGAAAAGTGCTCTTGCAAGATTTTGGATGAAAAACTGTCAAAATTTCGTTGGCTTTTGCGATTAGCAATTTAGTAATTTTTCGGATACTCGATTATTCAACTCTTTACACCGCATAAGTTTCGCTTTAGCAATCAGTTATTTAATGCCGCTCGAAAGCTCACTCTACCCTTAGCATCAATGCTATATCACTCCGCCAAACAATTCAACATCGTTAGTAAACGAAATTTTTGAACCGTACTCAAGAACGAGTCTCCAAAACGGGAAGCAGCGTCAAAGTAATCACTGAAACGTGTGCTTTTGCTATTGTGACCGATCGCACAGTCACTGCGATGCATCTGCTGTTGACCTTAGAGCTTGTATCAATCTTAGAAGATTACTATCAGCTACTATACTTAGTAGGTTTACTATCAGCTAGTCAATATTTATTCTCATTCTAGAGAAAAGCAGCATGTCTGCTACGAATTACTTCACTACACTACACTAATTATTTTTTGGGTTTTGTACAAAAAGGGTGGAAACGGGACCACATTACTAACTACTTACTAACTCTACGCCGCTGTCTGTCTTTCTGTCGGTCGTTCGTGTTCTATTAAAACCAACAGCTCACGAACGCCAGTTTCGGCCTGGCCGAAAATTCGGCCATTTTTTGGTCCAAACTGGCCGAAACCGAACCTTCGGCCGGTCACTACAGTCCGTCAAATCTAAGAAGTACCGTTTGACAGTTCTGACAATTGAATGATAGGGATGGGATGAAAAAATCGATTACTATAATATCCGAACTTTAAGAGATCGATTACTATAATATCCGAATTTTAAGAAATCAATTGTTATAATTAAATAAAAGAAATGTTTAGGATATTTTTTTATTCACTACTAGTACTAGTATCGTCGTCTTCGTCATCATCGTCATTTAAATTAATGACCAGTTGATTGTCCATTACATTATCAAAGTGTACGTCTCTTTCGAAGTCGTCCATTATTATTTTCTTTGTTTTTTGTACTACTTTACTCCAATCTTCCTGTGTAACTTGGGCACATGCTTCCTTTAATAAACCTTCCATTTTCTTGACACTGAAGGGTGGTTTTGTGTTGTGTCTTGCTGCATAACCTGTAAAACAATAATGTAACTATTTGATAGCAGACGAAAACCATTGTTTAAATTATAAATGTTAGAAGTACTCGTGTTATTATTATAATATTATAAAATATTACCTTTAACTTGGGCCCAAATCAGTTCAATGGCATTATATTGGCAATGGTACGGAGGAAGTCGTATGACTTTGTGCCCGTGCTCTTCGGCCAATTGGTCAATTACATATGTCGGTTTTGGTGGTTTATGCAATTTCACTAACTGTAATAATTCAGCTTTTAATAGTGACATGTCGGCATCCACTCCTTTTCTTTGCAGCCATGCCACCAAATCTGCTTTCTTATTGGCTGACGTAGGTGCTTTATCAATTTGCACAGAGTGGTATGGGGCATTATCCATTATAATTGTGCTGTTAGGAGGGATATTCTGTAATAAATTTAAGAACCACTCTCGGAACCTTACTGCGTCCATTTCTTCATGATACTCTTTAGTGCTTTTGGATTGGAAAGCTAATAAAGAGTTTTCCACGAAGCCTGTAGACGCTGACCCAGCATGGCATATTATGAGGCGTCCACCTTTTCCTATCGGCACCTTCGAGCACGAAGCTTCAGAATCATCAGTCCATGTTTTCGGCACAGAATGGTTGGAATTTAGCCAGGTTTCGTCCAAAAATATTACATTATCCCAGTTTATAATTTGTTTAACTTCGCGCAGGAATGTTAGTCGCTGCATAATTATGTCATGTCGCTCCATAACAATTTTTCGTTTGTCAACTTTTTTGTATCTGAAGCCAATTCCTGTTATTACCGTTCTCAACGACTCTATGCTTCCCTTATACAGCCCGGCATCTTTTAAAGTTGCACATAACTTTGCCAATGTTGGAAATTCGCCTCTTGTAAAATACCCGTATATATGGTTTCTAATAGCATGACTATCGAATTCATCGATGCCTGTCACAGGTTTATTTCTTTTTCGTTTTTTCGGTGTGTGAAGTACGTTACTGTCACTCCCCGAAGGCCCATATTTTTCACTTAATATTTTGCCAACGGTGCGGCTACCAATACCGAGAGCTTCACCGACGCGATCCCGAACTTGTGTAACTGGCAGTAGAAGTCCACCATTTTGAGATTCACGCTCAAAATACTCGTGTAATTTCACCACCAATTCACGAGCCTGGCTGTTCAAAGTACGTCCTCTTTTCGACATTATTAATAAACACTTGCTTAGTTCGGAGTCCAGTATAAATATTGCCAAGGTAAACGGATAAAGAATGATCAGTCCAGAAAAGTAATAGCCAAGTCACAAATTGTAAAACACAAACGAGAAAGCAAGTACGCGCACAGTCAGCTTCCAAGATGGCGAGAGACTGCTGACGCCGAACCGACCGAGCGGACCGCGTGCGCTTGTAGTTGGCAGTGTTGCCAGAAAAAAAAAATTGTAGAGACTTGGACACCTGCGATTTTGCCTATTGACCTAAAAATAATTAAATTAATTTATTTTAGGGTATCTGTGTATTCAGTGCATTATGCGGTCGCGCAGTAACGTCGTTAATTTATAACATCAGGCAACAACATTTTTGTGAATGGGTTCTACATACCTTATTTTTATTAGTTTTAGACGTAGAAATAAGACTTAGAAGAAAAAATTGTAATTGTAAAATCAATGGATGTGCTTGTTAAAAATTTGTTTATTTCTCTGTAATATGCAAACCCATACTATCATACACAAAAATAAATGTAAAAAACACTATCCCTGACTCCATTTACTATTTCGACAGCGTTAGCGCGAGAAACCCCGACTTATTTGGGCGCGAAAATCAAAAATCGACAAATCGCTTTCGACAACTTTTTAAAGAAGCAAATATATTTGATTTATAAATACGTATTTTTGGTGAATGGGTTTTATCTCATATTTTACGATTACATAACTATTTAGTTATGTAATCGTAATATGTGAGATAAATCCCATTCACATGAAAAAATATTTGTTTGGTTGTCAAGTGTAATTTGTAAATAATACATTCGATTTTTCGTATATGTAAACGATTTTTTTGCATACAAGTGTATCCGAAGAGTCGCAACACTACGTGCAGTGACCTAACTACGTAACTTTGTAATGAGGTCAAGAATATAACTATTAGAAATTATTTACTGTGTAAATATGTGTTATTTTGCTTTGTTTGAAAGTTTTCAATTACATTTAGATATTAAGAATTGTACATTTTTAGATACAATAATGAAATCTTTCTAAATTCATGGTTTTATGAAAAAGGTTATCGAAACTGAATAATGTACGTATGAACAAAGTTGTTTCGGTTTGAAAAATATGAAACGTCAAACGGTACTTCTTAGATTTGACGGACTGTAGCTAACATTCTTTTTACAGACTTAAAAAAAAAAGAGGTTATTTATGTGTCGTGTAACGTGTTAATTAAAGTGAATAAATTAAATAAAAACCGTGCGTATTTGAGAAGTTTGTTTGATTAGGAAAATACCTTTACGTTGTCGATTTTATTAACTTCGACCGCGTTTAGAGATGGTTTAGGAGCCAAGGATCAATAGCTTCGATAACTCTTATTAATGACCGGATTATAACCTTTAGACTGGTTGCATTATAAAAAAACATTCGGTGACGCGTTACAGCGTTACAAGGCGAAGTTCCGTTTCCAAACCTCTGTTACCTATTTAATGTAAGAACATAGTAGATACTATTGTCATACTAACAATATATAATTTAATCGCCATTATAAACCAGCAATATGATTAAAAACGTTTGCGTTTTTGTTTGGGGGAGTTAGTACGTAAAATCGCATGATAAATAAAACGTTTGCGTTTTCGTTTGGTGGAGTTACTCCGTAAAATTGCATGATAAATAAAAACGTTTGCGTTTTTGTTTGGGGGAGTTAGTACGTAAAATCGCATGATAAATAAAAACGTTTGCGTTTTCGTTTGGTGGAGTTACTACGTAATCGCATGATAAATAAAAACGTTTGCGTTTTTGTTTGGTGGAGTTACCTAAAAAAAGCACAGTATTAGTTTGACTTAGAGAGCACCTTCGTTCCCATTACAATCCTTTGTAATCCCGGCCAGGATCGATACCGCACGTTCATCGTAACATTTAGCTTTAGCGTTTGACTTAGCACCTTTGTTAAATTTTATAGTATTTTCGCCGTTAGGGACTCAAGTGTTAAAAAAAGTTTGATCGCACGACGAGCTATTCAACCAGTAGCTGCCATACTTTCTTCTTGGTCGGCGGTCATGATTGCGAGCAGACGTGGTCCTGGCCGAATAGAGCGCGAGGTTTTTAAATTACTTGACTTACTTGAAACTTTTCCTTGACTACCTTTGTTGCTCACATTGCCTGTCAATGTAGTAATGGATTCCTGGTGCTAGGAGAGTCAGAAATGAGCTGTAGTAGTGCTAGGATAGAAGCAGTGGAGTGCTACTTACATCATCGAATCCGAAGCATGTGTCGACCTCCTTCTCGAGTTTGATGCTAGTGGAGGTGACAGTGGACTCCTTCACCACAAAGCTCCTGTCCTCGCCTTCCTCTTCCTCGTCCTCATCTTCTTCCTCCTCTTCCTCGTCTTCTTCTGTTAAATAAAATGTTAAAATTAAAGCATTGAAAAAAAAATAGGTTAGGGTTTTTTAAGAATGCGATGATCGCCATAAAGCGTTCAATATTTATTTTAATGACGTTATTGAAATGTTATTTACGAAAGGAAAGTGAGATTGTGTTGTCCTAGTGTTTTTAGGGTTCCGTAACCAAAGAGTAAAAACGGGGCCCTATTACTAAGACTTCGCTGTCTGTCCGTCCGTCTGTCTGTCACCAGGCTGTATCTCAAGAATCGCGATAGCTAGACAGTTGAAATTTTCTCAAATTATGTATTTCTGTTGCCGCTATAACAACAAATACTAAAAATATAATAAATATTTAATTCTCTCATACAACAAACGCCTTTTTTGTTCGATATCAATAATGATAACAGGTAGGCACTTGAAATATTCACAAAATACTTAATTTGTATTTTTACTTTAATAATAAATAATTAAATTAAAACAAAATAAATATTTAAGGGGGGCTTCCATACAACAAACGTGAGTTTTTTTATATATGTAGTGTTAAATATTGTATTGTGGTACGGAACCTTTTGTGTGCGCGACCGACTCGCACTTGACCGGTTTTTTGATATCGACATGTCAATATTATTTTTATGAAAACCTTTACTGTAGTCGTTGTGTGGTGGTGGAACTTTTTTTTTTTTAATTGATGGTTTTATTAGTATTTTTAAAGTATTTGGGCTAAGTAGGTGGTGGCGTTGATTGCGAAAATGGAAACGGTTTTTTATAGAGTTACGAGCGATAGTTTTTTTTAGTTATTGGATTGTGTTTTACTTGTAAGTTCAACTGACGCCTGAGTAAGTTATTCGCGAAGAGTTATTCGCGGTTTACTCACACAATATACTTCACACACATGACATGCACTCGGTGTGTGTCGTGTGCTAAGACCGAACCCCATACACACGCAATTCCGCAGGCGCATAAACTCATGCCTTGAATGTGTAACGCAGGCTTGCATTTCAATCGCTGACATGAGCGGTGTAATACAACGCAATGCCGCTCATACACGCATAACGGCCCCTTAGTCTGGAGTGTGACCGGCTCGACCTGGAAGCGTCTGCAGACGGGGGTCACAGGCCCCTGTAGGAAGGTGGCCGCCGCGCCCCCCGACTGGGACGTAGCGACTACCCACAGCCATAAACTCAGTATTTATTCGCCAAATGAAATATGTATGTATGTCTTTTTTTTTTAACCGATTTCTTAAAAAAGGAGGAGGTTCTTATATCGAAAGTGCACTGAAAACAACCGTCAATTCCATAGTGCAGAAATAATCCCAGCTGCAGCATCAAGTCATTTCCACAAATGAAATCAGTTAATTGCAGAAGTTGAGTTAAGATTAATAATTTCAAGCATACACCCTATTATAAAGGCACTGTAAAATAAATAAATTACAATATACCCCATAACGCCCATAACCCCTATAACGCGCACCTTGCGTGTACTTAATGACGTAGCAGACAGTATAGATCTTTTTACTTGTTCTCTGAGTGAGTTCACAAAAACCACGATGCACAGAATATGTTATTCTAAATAATAAAACTGAAATTATGGCCACACTATTGAATTAGGAAATTCCTGTAATGATAGTGATGTTGAGTTAATAAATAAATAATAATAATAAATTATCGTGTAACATTTTTACAAAACACAGACCAAATAAATAAAATATTGTTTGCTAACAAATTATATAAAAAATTAAAAATTTTACCAATAAACAATAAATTATAGAGATTGTCTATCAACCAATAGAAATCTAGTTACAATATTTAGAAAGATCACTTCTTTTTCACCATTATTTACAATTTTTTATTTGATTGTAAGTATTAATTTTAGCAATTAGTTAATTTATTTGTATGTTTAGTTTTGTAACCTCCATGAGGCTAACTAACTCAAAACCCTTTATGCACAACACAGTTTCTTTACTGTACAGCGTATAAACCACACCAAATCTTTAAAAAATTCTATAATGATATCACCATAAAAACTAAAGTGCAATCAATTACAAACATCAGACCACATACCACCTAAGTATTCTCAGTAAGATTTTTACAGAATAGACCAACTGGACAGCTCTACCATTGACTTCATTTAACCCTGTATTTGAATGTAACTCACCAGCTTCATCCTCATCCATGTTGTACTCCGGAGCCACGACGGCGACTTGCTGCTCAGTGCCGTCCTCCAGTTGAATGACCTCCAGCACCACATACTGCTGGCCGTCGCCGTCGCCCACAGTCACCAGCTCGCCGCGCTTCAGGTCGTTCTTAGTGAGACCCAGCTTAATCATGTTCTCAGAGTCGGCAGAATCCAGGACGCGGAGGTTCTATGGAATTAAATAATTTGTTTGATTATATGCACGGAAATTTCGTATTGGATGGTAAAAATAACATGTAAGGTGTGGCCGCGCTAAACTTGCCAAAGATGTAAACAACTTTAGCCGCTCGAAATTGAATAAAATCGATATACAAGAAAAAATATTTTAAGTAATGTTTATTTTCGTCTAGTTACCTCGGAGATTTAGACGAAAACAAACATAATAATACTTAAAATACATGTTCTTGTACATATATCGATTTTATTCAATTTCGAGCGGCCATTGTTGTTTACATCTATGGCAAATTTAGCGCGGCCGGACCTTAAGTAGTCAGGGAAAAAATAATTTTATTTATTTTCTGCCAAAAGTAAAATATTACAATACATAGTTAAATATTACAATCGTTTGAAGTCGGGAGATACCCATACATAAAGTAAAACCTGTACTACGGGTCTACTGGTCGCCTTGCCTTATCTTGGATACATACATCATTTGAACTTCGCTAAGTATCAGAATTAAAGTAGCAGATAAAAAACATCATATAAAAAATTATAAAAACAAAAGTATTATAAGTTATGAAGGAAAAAAAAAGAAAAATAATTGTTCAGCAGATTGAAATGAAATGAAGGACAATTTAAGTTGATAGTAAATTTCACAGAGCCTGGAATCGTGAGGCCTCACTATAGGCTATAGGTGATATGGGCTGGTGTCCGCAACTCCACGTCAATGCGCGTATTTTGCGAACGGAGGCCTCACTATGCTCTGTGGTCAATTTGCTAAACAAACTTCTCTGACAGTAAAAACAAATTGGGTTAAATCTTAATAAAACCTTTTCTGAAAACGTTGGGGTAACAGAGCCGAAAAAATATCTTCTACATTTTCGTTCACCTTTCATACATTAGCGAATCGCATGTGCCACACTGAGGGCCTGTGCACACCACGTTTTTTAAACGCGCCGTTGACGCGCGTTTTTGAAACGTGCATCGACGGCGCACTTTTATCCTACAGGTCTACAGGCTGCGTCTGACTCGCGTGCGTAACGCGTCTGTATCGCTACAAACGCGCGTCAACGGCGCGTTTAAAAAACGTGGTGTGCACAGGCCCTAAGGTACTATTAATAAACCTTATATTAGTTCTAGCATTGCCGCCAGCGAATAAAAACTCGCTTGCTCTAGCTACCTTTTTATAAATAGAAAATACTTCCCAAAGCGCCTGCCAATGGTCTTGTTGAAATAAATTATTTGACTTTGAACCATGCCACCCCATCAGTCCACTGACCTGTATGTATATTAGAGGTCAGTGTATCAGTCCCACTACAAGCCTCCTCTCAGATAGAGCGCAAATTACCCAATAACAATGAATTGACCTGCACAGCGAAAGCACATAAAATATACAGAAGCGTGCAAAATAAAATAATTATAATGCCATTAAAGATATTAAACATTCGCAAATCGGAAACGCAATTTTCTTTGTTATTAACTTCCAAATGGTTGAATTGAAATAAATTATCTGTTTTAATTTACACAACAGCGGTGGGGCCCAAAAATCTTGCATTACATTTAAGAATCCTTAGATCATTTCAGTTTGAACTCTTCATTTTCATTTTAATAATACTTCATAAAATTAACGTCATTATAATGGCATAAAAAATATGTATATGGAAAGCTAAATATTATGATAAATAAATATCGCTTAGCATAACTGACGTAGCGCGAAACTAACTCATAAATAATATGCAACAGACTACCAGAAAGTTAAAATGTGCGCTAAGCAAATTAAAATCATGATTGCTCAGCTTGAGGTTCATTTTGTTCAAAAATCAACAAGGCGAGCACTCTGCCCGACCATTGTCCTAAAGTCTGAAGTCAGTCCCTCTGCTGAACATAGGCACCACCAAATTTGGAAACGAATTTTGTTACCAGCAACAGCAAATGAGAACTAAGTCACAATAACGCAGCCACAGCAAAATGAAAAGTAATTCTCATGTCGCTAATCTCACATTTGAAATAAAATTTAAAAAAAAAACAGGATTTAGCCATGCAAAATGTTCAGTATTTATTTCGATAACAAGCTGTTTTTGTCTCTCAAAATAAAATAACAAAATGGCTACTGCAGGCACCGACAGACAAAAGCAATGCAGTGTTTGGGCTGTAGAGAAATCAATAGGGACATCATATTTACAATATGGCAGCGAGCAATATCGCGAGCGCGAGGCAAAATATTCTGTTTACCTTTTTATTACATTCGTTTTACAATAAATAATAACGTAATAGAAATAGTAATATTTAGGACAAGCCACATGAATTGTTTGACTGCACATATCATGTAGTAGCTTAGTTTTTCATTTTTAATTCGCTAAGAGTTTTGGGCCACGCCCATAGCGCAAGCAATATTAAACAATGCTTATAAATACAGTTACTGTGCTTCTATAATAGTTTTATAATTATGAAAAAAAAAATGGAATTAGAAACAATGTGTATTCTGTTTTTTAAGTAAAATCATAGGCTGAATGCTAGAGCGTTACATATTTGTCGCAATGTGTATGAAAAAGGTAAAGCTCTTAGAAAAGTATAGTAGTTTACTAGTTTTCAGATTACAGAATCAGACCAAGACAATTTCTGCTGACCATTCCATATAGCAGTAATGTGTGTTGGCTTCCAGTCTACACCGGGTTCACATTGTTATGGTGCGATGACGTGAGTTGCGTATCAAATCTACGCCTTTACATTGAGCACATTCACACTGTCATCTATTCCTATACGACACGGAGCACAATAAAGTGGCCCAGCTTTGCTGGGACTCAGAAAAGATTCTTCAAATAAACTAAAATAACACACTGACAAAGCGGAAGCTATGTCGCAAACTGTGTGCCACCTTTTATCCTGCCCTCTGTGCTCCGGAAAAGGCAGCCAATGGCCTTTGCGCTGCCACCGATGCCGTGAAAGTGACGTAGTTTTGTGCCAACAAAATATAATTCACTGTCATGCCATCGACATAACGAAGAGTTAAGAGTAATAATATAGTACTCACAGGCATAGGCTCTCCCTCGACGAATCGCACCTTCCTCTGGCGCCCGATCTTGAGGGCGAGCGCGCGCTCGTGGTGTCCAGACTCCGGGTCGTGCACGGCCAAGTGGCGGATCAGGTTGCCCTTGTGGGCGAACATGCGGTGGCACTCGTGGCAAGAGTGCGTCTTTTCCTTCGGCGGCTTGGGCACGTAGTTGGGGTTGTGGTACAGGTTCTGGTGGCGACGGAGCAGTTGCTTCTGCCTGAAATGTGATGATATATTTTTTATAGTAAGGTTAGTTTTAATAGTATTTTTAATAGCTTTCTGAATTTAGACATTTTTGACATGGGTACATAAAAAAAAAACTCATTTGGTGTGCAATAAAGACTATTCTATTTAGATGTCTTATGCGTCTGGTACCAACCTGAATGACTGATCACACAAGTCGCAGACGAACGGCTTCTCATCGGTGTGCTTCAGCATGTGCGTCTTGAGATGGCGCTGCGTGGTCGACGCGTATGGGCACAGGTCGCACTTGTAGCACTTTTCTCCCTCGTGGGTCTATATAACGATATATTTATATTATTTTATTAGGAAAAGTTACAGCCAGTAACAGACTGGAATAGAAGGTAACATCAGGTATTAAGTAGGTGTACTCCTTCACTTATAGGAGATGAGATAATGACATATTGTCACGTACCTTGTTGTGCACCTTGCAGGAGTAGCGATCGGGGAAGGACTTGCCACAGCGGCGGCACTTCAGCGGCTTGTCAGAAGTGTGCAGCTTCTGCACGTGGATGCGCAGGTCCGTCTTACGGCCACACTTGGCCGGGCAGAGCTCGCACGAGTACACCGGCTTCTCGGATACTACTCAAATTAATAAAAATTGATTAAAAACGTTTACATTTAGCCACAGTAGTAATATTTCCCATAAAATGGTTTATTAGTGGCATAAAAATAAACTAACATAGTCTTATTACTGGTGCAAGTAATGATAGTTCGAAATTAGAATATTTAGGTAGCGACCCGCCTGATCTAGGTTTATTGAAACCCGAGTTTCCGACCAATTAAAAAAAGAAGTATTAGGATAGCCTATTCATGGATTTTCACTAACCCGCACTGGGTCGGATAATGGCCTGCTCCTTCACAGAGAGGAGGCCTGTGTTCTAGCAGCGTGATCACTAGGCTGATTATGCTACAAGATCTTTTGGTGCATGAATTACATTGACAGGACGACGTTCTTGGTTAACATTTGTGAAATTTTCACTGTCATTGTGTATTGACAAAACAAGATGCCGGTGTTAGTACCAATTTTGGTCACGCGTCAAAAAAACGTTGTAGCGCTGTATGTTCATGTATTGTACTGACCGTTGTGGATGAGCCGGTGGGCCTTCAGCGAGTTCGACTGTGTGAAACACATGTTGCAGTGTTCGCACTTGTAGGGCTTCTCGCCGGTATGCGTGCGCAGGTGGCGCTTCAGCTTGAACGTGTCCGGGGATGCGTAGGTGCAGTGCTGGCACTGGGGAGGTTACGAAACTTGTCAAACATCTAAACATATTAAACAATTCTTGGCCTACTGGTGAAATGTGGGTGTGCTATGTAGTATGCCTCTGCCTAACCCTTCGGGAAGTACAGGCGTGATGCTATGTTATGTAAAGAAGATAATAAGAAGTTTACCTGGTAGGGTCTCTCGCCGGTGTGGCAGCGGACATGGCGGCGCAGCTTGGACAGCTCGACGGAGGCGTAGTCGCACTCAGTGCACTTATGCGGCTTCTCGTGCGTGTGCTTGTAGCGCACGTGGCGGACCAGCTCGCCTGTCCACAAACAGCGAGATTAAACAACTGACATTCGACGGTCCATTTCATCATATCCGAGTAAAGGCTAGGGCAAAATAGGGCGGGCCGCAATGCAAGGCAAAAATCCTCCTCCATCACTTTCATCAGGTTATAAAATTAACCTCTGTCGTCAATGAGAAACACATTTAAGGTGTTTGTAAATAAGAATTCCTGGTTCAAGTATTCAATTAATCAAACCACAAAGTTTGTAAGTGTCGCTACAAATTGGCATCCACAAGTCTGTACATTTTCATAAGATACGGAATCATTGAAGGAAGAACATCGTGAGGAAACCAGCACCCCAATCATAATCCGAAGGTTTTTAAAGTAAATTACTAATCCATTGCTTCAAAGGTGTGAAAAATTCGCCTGCTCAACAATTTAAATAACGCAATGAACGTGTCTGAACTGTCAAAATGAAAGGCAAGTCTGAAATCACCTACCCCTCTTGAGCCAGCGTGGTGAACAATGCTCGTGCCTTCTTCTGTCGCTGCCCTACAGTGGGACAATAATTAATAGACTGGTATTGTCAGACTTATAGATGACTCACCCGAGGTGGTGAAGGGGCTGTTGCAGTACTTGCAGACGTGCGGCTTGATGCCGTTGTGCATGTTGACGTGGTTCTGCAGCGAGGCCATGGTCTTGAAGCCGCGCTCGCACACAGTACACTTGTGCGGACGGTCCTCCGAGTGCGACCTCATGTGGCGCAGCAGAAGGTACCTTAACGAACAAACATTAGTATAAATGGTTTATTTCGTAAAAACGATGCAGCTTGGAGTCCTAAATAAATAAAATTCAATACAACTATGTTGGTTCCGTCCACTAATTTAATCAGAAAATAATTATGGTGATGATGATGCCTTCTAGCCGATTTCGATCACAGCGACTGCATTCGGCGACTTTTCAGGGTATAAGGCAAGTAAACCATGATATGTTGGGAGCCTCCACTAATTTAATCAGAAAACATAGAGCGTAGTGCTGACAATTACCTGCGATGACTAGTGTAGTCGCAGAAGTTGCAGTTGTAGTTAGGACGCATGTGCGCGAGGCTTCGCTTCTGCGTGGTCTTGGGCCTGCCGTCAGGAATTTCCTCTTCCTCTTCCTCTTCTTCCTCGCCGGCCTCCTCGTCCTCGAAGGTGTACACGTCATCGTTGCCTTTCTCCTCCGCTTCGGACTAAATAAACGTCATCATTTAATTTTATTACGCTCTCATAATTTCCAAGAACATTTGTTTTTTTCAGCTTTGGAAATTAAACATAGAACTTCCGCGCCTAACCGAACATCAGTCAATGTTATCAAAAAAGTGCTCCAAACGCTGTTCACGAATACAAAACCCGAAATTTTCTACATTTATTAACTGACAAAATATTAATCTTAACTGATCAAATAGAATCCTTCTATTCTTAATCGATTTAATAAGTTGGTTTTAAATTCATATTTATCACTAAGGCAAGGTATTCCCGGGCCTTGGAAACGCTACCTCCCCCTCCCCCAAATACAGCGCGTATTGATTTACGGTGCGCCGCCGACCATTTCGCGGAAAATCCATGCCACAGAATAAAATATTTGCAGTTGATGAACTGAACTAGTTTTTCTTATCTTAGCCGATTTAATATTTTTGTTTATTTAAAAAAGAAACTATTAAACTCAAAAATCCAACCGTTAAGTTCCCTATAAAATACGAGTACGTATGTACATGCAATTTTCATATTATTTTGTGCTGTAATTGGGAAATGAAATGAAAAATAGTTTTGTATTTTTTATCAAGCTATTTACAATGTATCATGTTTTGAACCGTTAGTTTTCCTGAAACAAGGATGTAACTATGAAATACATATATTTTTTTCAGGACCTAAATACACTAATTTGACCATTTAAAATTGATTCAAAAACGGGCAAATTTGGATAACCCCCCGTTAAGGAATAACCTAAATATTAAGTGCAACTTGCTCTTTTTGTGTTGTGGGTCAACAAAAGTTGACTAATTAATAAATAAAACAAAAAATATAAGCACCTTAACCTGTCCCCGTACCTGGTCCATCTTGAGATCAATGTTGACGACCCCCTTGGCCTCGTCTTGTACCACCAGCACGTAGCTAACCTCCCCGTTAGTCTCAGAAGGGACCAACGTGACAGTCTGGTATGTTTCCTCCTGATCGGTCAGTGTCGGTTCCGAACCTTCAGCGACCGCCTACAATTGAATTTCAATTAATGCTTGCACCTGAAGTCGTGATGGTTTGTTTATACGAGCACCATATTTGCGATAGTGTCAGATTTTTTTATAGTTTGTAGTCTGCCAACGGTTAGTTCTTAAACTCTGGTATTTATACCAATTTTATAAATAAAATAAAAACTTGAATTTTTAAGAGGAATATACAGCTCTCGGGAAGTAGGAATACTTATGATCTGTTGTCAGTAAAAATAATGAATTGCTTTAGTCATATTTTAATATTCATAGGAAAATAGTAGCTTTCTGCAATGTGCCTTAAAATACTAAGAATTATAAATACTTGAGTCCAAACAATTTCACAATAATTTGAACTGTTTATAGAATAATAAATTGGAAAATTAAGGAAAATATAAAAGGAGAAAGTATAGTGAAACAGACAATCTGACTAAGTGAATGGCTGACTGACATATCAACGCACAGCCCAAAGTACTGATATATGAAATTTTGCATAGTGGTTCGTTTTATGATATATCAAAAACCCCTTCTTAGTGCTATAGCACTAAGAAGGGGTTTTTGGAAATTGGACCTTTAAGGGGGTGAGCAAAAGGGGGAATTTCGTTTGTATGAAAAATCTTATTCCATGAGTAAATAGACTGTAAACTTGTTAAAACAATATAGTTTTCCAGCAGAGGGCTCTTACCTCCTCAGTTTCTTGGTTGTCTTCGGAATTATCCATGTCTACGTCCTCTCCTTCGACCGCCGATTGATAGTAGTACTTGCCGTCTTGGTCTACGTAGTACTCGACCATCCCCGCGGGCAAGCCTTCTTCATCAGTTGCGGCATTTACTTCAGAATTTAAAGAAATACTTTAACAACCTAGTCCGCAAGTGAAGAATACCTAACCTAACGTCATGATTCTGAATGCTCTTTTCAATAACATCTGAGGGGCAATTCTCGTAATTTTAAGAACGTTCACAATCTGATCTCAGTCGCAAGCTGTCAAAAACAGGTAGTTTTTGGCATTTGATTGTCGCCGCCGAGATGTGCGACTAGATTTTGAACGTTTTAAATTACGAGAATTAGCTTTCAGTTGTCAAATCTCTTTTCAAATGAAACTTTTTTTTTCAAACTATCCTGTGCCCTCCCGCTGCTGTGCAAAGGTCTTCCCCATACTTTTCAAATGATATTGATCTTTGGCGTTCGACAAAATCAACCAATGTTTGGTAGTTTTTATTTTATGGTAAAACAATAATAACAGTAAAGTTACAAGAACGAGCGAAAGTTGACTGCAGATTTATCTGATGGCTCTTACGGATAACGGCTAAACATATAGAAGAACCACAAAATATACAAATTAGTGTATGACAGACGGATAGACAGCATACAACAGACTTCTTGTAACAACTACAGAACTTAAAATGAAATATTTATGTCTAACTTATTATCTGCCTAGCCTTTTCCGATCTATGTTGGGTTCAACTTCCTGCTTGGGCGACTACCTATTCTCTCTCTTATTTCTATCACTAAAATATTTATTTATTTTCAAGGGACTCATCACCTGCGATGACCGATCCTTGGTATGTTTGCTTGCTCTTCTCGTTTTTATCTGGAAGTGGCATGTTGGGTTTTTCTCTCAAGCTTTTTTTATCTTCTTTCAGGTTATCTTTTTCCGCGCAATCTTGACTAGCCAGGCTCTCCTGGCTTACCTCCTCTTCTTCAGTTGCTGTCTCTTGACTAGCCAGGGACTCTTGGCTTTCCTCCGTTTCTTCAATTATTTTCTTATTCGGAGCAATCCAGATATTCTCTTTTATATGAATGTTCTTCTTCTTGATGGGTGCGTTCTCTAGAGTTTCCTCAACTATCTCCCCCTGAGGGGTAATTACCAAATAAGGTTTCGTAGATTCTGTGTTCTTGTTTGGGCCTGCCACGCTGCCTGGACTTTCCAGGCTCGCCTGGCTCGCGTTCCACAAAACGTCACCCTGAATGACGGGGTCGGGGTTTGAGTCCTCCTCACTGCTTGGGCTTGACAGGCTCGCCTGGCTCTCGTGCCAAAAAGCTTGCCTATAGGTGGTGAGGTCTGGATCTGCGTTGGAGTACTTCTCGCTGTCGACACTTACCAGGTGTTCCTGGTCCGCCAACAGTTCCGGAGGCTCGTCTTTAATTGGGAGAGGTAGGCCTGGCGGCCAGGCTAGAACAAAGACGACATCAATTGTATATAACTGTCGAGTAGTATTCCCTATGAAATGTTCAGGCCGAAACACCATAATATCGTAAAGATATAACATTCGCTGTTTATACATGACATTTTATCTCTTTTACACACTTAACGTTAGGTATATTCTTTTACATTATAATAGATTAAGGGATGATTTATATTAGACCGGGCCGTGCCAGGGGCGTGCCGTGTACGTGGCCCGGACGGGGCACGGATTTGAAACGTTACATACATTTTGTGTGAAGCAGTTTATATTACACTGTGCATGATCCGTGTCCCGTCCGGGCCCGGGGATGGCCCGGACTAATATAAATCATCCCTAAATCAACGAGCGCAGCCGATTGTTTTCGAATCAATACAAAACCTGGCTTTAAATTCACTGTTCTACAAAATTGAATATTGGATAGCAAACAAGCACCAACGTGATGATTATGTGGTCAACAACATCCATCAAAGTAACATCATAGATCATATAATTATAATCTTTTGCAATTACCTACCCACTCTTACATACACTGCAGTGGTAAATAGCATTATGTATCACAACTCAGGTCCCCAAGATACAGGCGCCGCCTAGTTTGGGGACCGCCGTAAAGATCCAAGTGATGATTGCTAACAGCTACAAACCGATGTTAAGTTAATTATAAGGTAATATTTGTAACATTGGTTTGTAACATTGGTTCAATAAATGTATTATTTATAAAATGTATTATTTATATTTGACTAATATTACCCAGAACAGAAAAATTAAGTTGCGTGTAAGCACACCTTTAACTCAATACTATATTAGATTAATTAATTCAGACCATTCTCTTGTGATAAAAAGTACTAATTAAAGTAACTACTTCTATGTTTGCTTTTGCAGCACATAAAACCCTTCGAGTACATTTTCAACCATAACACTGCCGGCTGACTAGTAATGAGCAGATCTCTAAACAAACAAATTCCACACATAATAGATCAGTTACGAATTCCGTTCAACAATAGGGCGAGGCAGCGTCAGGGCGGGCATTTTGATGCAGTTACTAGAACAGTTTGAGGAAACCCGGCAGACGGCACACGTGCTCCAGTGGCACCACGCAAAAACACAAACATAATTAATCGGTTGAAAGACACTGCTCGAGACAATAGAAGTTTTATTTTTAGTGTCCCTCAGTGTTAAAAGCTTAAAAGGCTGCCACAGACAGGCGCGACGCGACGGTGCGACGCGATTCTGGTAGAACAATTTCCATGAACTTTTCATATAAATTTTTCTACTAAAGTCGCGTCGCACTGTCGTGTCGTGCCTGTCTGCAGGAGCCTTAATACAAAAATAACATACCAAGCTCCATATTTAACCACCGTCAGCTAGCGCGTCCACGGTCAAACTGACCAACGCATAAATATAATAATATAAAACGAACATGGGGAGACTACCGGTCACCCTACTGCTTCATCTCAAAGGGTTGAATATTCGCGATGGATTGGCGAATCACAGATTTCATCTCACCTTTTGATTGGCTAGTGCATTTAGTCATTCGATCGATACTCAGGAGGGTGGCTCAAGGTCAATCTAACGACGTATTTGCAACAGCCCAGCCTACTATGCAACCGTCACAGTGCTGCAACTACGTTTTAAAATTTGCATACTCTTTTATTCGAAAACAGCAACTCATTTAAAACTGCAGCCCCAGTGCACAATTTTGGCGGACCCTAAACGATATTGCACAATAACACGATTTGCGCAATGTTTTTGATCATTTACACTTAATATTGAAGATTATTCATGCGAAAAAATTTAAGCTAATTATCATAGAAATAAAATATCGTTTGAGTGCAAGGGCTAATTAAATCATATTGCGCAACATAAATATTGCGGGTCGCCTTAGTAAATTTTATTTAATTGTAAATATTGGTTAATTATAATTTTATTAAATTGGACTCGCTCGACTTGACTACGTCCGCATGGATTTTGGATTTTCAAATCATTACTATATTTAAAAAAATATTGTGGTGGAAAAGATTTAAAGGGATATGATTTGTTAAATAATTTTTGAAGGCCGCAAAAACTAACAGACCGAGACACTTTCGCATGTATCATATTGGTAAGTTTTTGAAGTGAACATTTCTTTAGGCGCGTTGGGCCTTTTTTTGGGTCTCTATCGGAAAGACTTTTTCGCTGAAAGACAATTCACGTAGGATAACATGAAAGCAAGTTACCTAATTGAGATGGAAAAAAAAACCATTGAATTCGCGCCACTGTTACCGTAACCGACACCGCTTCGGATGTTTTCGGCTGTCCTCGGGATGTACTCGGTTCTAATGTATTTCCGATATGTCAGTGAGTGATCTCATAGTATTCTGTTTGTGTTTTGTTTATATGACGATTCAAAAAATACACACGTAATTGTTTAAGTTTTCACTTCTGTCGGCACTCCCGGAGTGCCACTTTTATTTTTTCTAGGATGCTCGTCCCAATTCAAATTTATACTAAATTCATGTGTCAAGAGGGATTACTTGATGCACGAAATTGTTTACAAAAGTCAAATAAATAATTGGAAAGAGACATTTTCTCATTTATAATATAGTATGGTTTTCTGTATTGCATATCTGTCCCTATTAGAAATATGTCATCATACATAAAAAGTTTTAAGAGGGATACAATTTTTTTTCCTCTAAATTATTTAGTAAAGCCCGTAATGTTGGGATAAGGGCTAGAGAATGATGTTTGTGAATGAAATGTTCATTGTTAAGCATGAGTATTCCAATTAATGCTGCAATAAGATCAAAGGACATCACATAATCCGTAGTTGACAGACTGTTTAGTGATTGCAATTTTTTTTATTGTAACGGTCATCCTTTTAGACAATAAAAATAAGATAGATAATTTTATTTTATGATAAGTAGGTTGTCAGAAGCCCGAATGTCTGACAATCGGTCTTACCAAGGGGTATCGTGTTACCCAGTAACTGGGTTGTGGAGGTCAGATAAGCAGTCTATCCATGTAAAATACTGATATTCAGCTGCATCCGGATAGACTGGAAGCCGACACCAACATAGTTGGGAAAAGGCTAGGCAGATGATGATGATAAAGTAGGTACTATTTATTTTAATTTATATTAACCCAAGTTAATAGTCCAGTCAAATAAGTCTTAGGCCAGTTTCGCGAATGAAAATTATCGTAAAATTAATGTGACAAGTTGTTAACCGCTTGTAAACTGCTGTGATTGATTGAGTGGTCTGGTGGCACTTGAATGATTGCATTAAACTGGGTGAAAACTTTGGTAATTCATTATTCATTAAGTGATCCTTGTAAGTGCTGCTTTAAGTAACTCTTAGGCGCTAAACAGACGGTGGACAATTTGTCCGCGGCACCTACTTATGGTACCTACTTATGTATTACTCTTTTAGTCTTGTTTGAAATAGTGTAATTTTTTGTTAAATATGAAAAATACACAGGCAAAAAGCAGTATTTTTCAGACTATATATTTTTCAGACTAACGTAAAATTCACTTTTTTTTTTTTAAATACGTGTATTTTATAGGAAAGACAAAGTTTCAAAAAAACAAAAAGCATCTTTCGCAATTTTCAACGTTAATTACGACTCATACTGGCATCAAACCTATTTAAAACCAAGACTTTCAGGAGACTTAAAAGATGCAAGACTTGATATGAAGGCCGACAAATTAATATTGATGTGCATGAGCCCGCGGGCGCAAACCAAGAATGGCTAAAACTAACAACACAAAAGATCATTCTCATCATCATTTCAGCCGAAAGACGTCCACTACTGGACATAGGCCTCCCCCAAGCACATCCACTTCAACCGGTTCTATGCTTCTCGCATCCAACTGATTCCTGCGGCCTTCACAAGGTCGTCGGTCCACCTTGTGGGAGGCTTCCAACGCTACGTCTTCCGGTACGCGGTCGCCACTCCAGAACCTTTCGGCCCCATTGGTCATCTGTTCTGCGAGCAATGTGCCCTGCCCACTGCCACTTAAGTTTGGCAATTCTTCGCTATGTCAGTTACCTTGGTTCTCCTGCGGATCTCCTCATTTCTGATTCGATCACGCAGGGAAACTCCAAGCATAGCCCTCTCCATTGCCCTTTGGGCGACTTTTAGCCTTCTAATAAGGCTCATTGTGAGCGACCACGTTTCAGTGCCATATGTCATCACTGGCAACACGCACTGGTCAAAGACTTTCGTCTTGAGACACTGCGGTATGTGGGACGAGAAGATATTGCGTAGCTTCCCGAACGCTGCCCAGCCGAGTCGGAATCGACGATGGATCTCTTTCTCGAAGTTGCTGAATGTCAATGAACACAAAAGATGCTGAATGTCAATATGTGAACAGATTCCATCAGAATATAAAAAAAGCTATTTTGTGTTTTGAAAACAAAGACAGCACTGCTACCATCTGACGTCACAAGTCAGAAGCGCTATTCAGTACCATGGTTGATTTGCGTGGGATATATTTTTTCTCATCCCACCTCCCTTGGACTTGGCAACCTTCCTGCCTCTTATACACACACAACACCATCTATCTCCTTAATATTTTATGTTCATTGCACTTGCTTTATGATTACTATTGTATATATTTATTTATATGGATGATATGTTTACTACCTGAGTATTGTCTCTCCTTTTTCTCAAAATCCATCCAAAGGTTGTCTTTTAAAGATCACTTTTAGCTAAAAGACTGCCCATTGTGTCAGCCCTTGTAAAATTTCTCCATTTATTGTAATATTTATGGTGTACACCATAATAAAGTGTATTCTATTCTATACATTTGGCTGGTAAATAACAACCTTATGCCTAAGTTCTTGATTTTTTCTGTTATTAACTTGTTTTCCCAAAAACAAGTATTTATTTACATGTTTAGAAACTAAATCACCAACACAGTATAGTAATTAAGATGACTTCTAATTACAATGCCACCAGATCGAATTAACATCATTAATTAATTTTTTTATTAACCTTTTTGATCCAGTTTGCACAAAAAGTTTGTTTGTACAATTTTCAAAACATTGTACTGACATAAGGTTCATCAGGGGTTTTAGATTATTTTAGTCTATTATGAGTTTATATTGTTCATAGTCTAATTTCTTAAATCTGTTTAAGAAAATGTATAAACAATTTAGTAATATCAAATTGAATTGGAAGGGGTTGGAGGAGGCCTATGATAATGGGCACACAGGGACTCAATACTGATATTAAACAACTATCACTCTGAAAAAATGCTATAAATAAATATAAAAAAATAAAATATCAAACTGAACTTTCTGCATGTTTAACTCGAGCTGAGCTAGATAGTTGATCAATCAATCAATCAAAATATTTTATTTCACATAAACCTACATGGGCACTTATGAAACGTCAGAAGCACAGTTCCAATTGGTTGTTTCCTATGGAGAAGAACCGGCAAGAAACTCTTAAAAAGTCATTAGATTTTACAATGTTTTCAAATTACATTAGGTATGGGAGGACAGCGTAGGCCTGTCAACAAGTGCCAGGTACTTGATAAAATAAAAAATGGTCTACAGATCTAAAGTCTACAAGGCCTATCAAATGGTGTTGGAGCTTCGCATCAAGAATTCCTCAAGAGCAGCAATTGTGCTTGGTTGATGGCAATAATCTGGCTCCTTTTAACTATAGCAGGGGAGATGTGACCGTACTATCCACCTGCGTCTACCTATTTAGTGAAAATTAGCTTGATGTAATATAGTTTTTTATAACATGTATTTTGAGTACCTTTAAATACCTTTGTTTTGAATTGGCTATATAGAAAACCAAAATTATAGATTTCAGCTTTGAGACTGTCGATTTTTGAGATTAACTAAAGTAGCACTAACATGCGTTTTATTGTTTATAAGATAATTATTATAAAAATACTTTTTACAAACCACCCTGAACCCCAGGCTAGGGTTTAAGGGTTAAGATTATTAATGGTACTAGCCTTTTTCCAATGCTTGGTAGAGGCCTCTTCTCCTACAGACAGAGAAGGCCTAAGCATTGATCACCACACTTGATCATTGTTCTATGGTAATATCAGACTTACAGTCCGTCAAATCTAAGAAGTACCGTTTGACGTTTCATATTTTTCAACTTTGTTCATACGAATTCATCATAAAACCATGAATTTAGAAAGATTTCATTATGCTTATCTACATTTTCAGAGTCCATGTTGTCAATGTTAAGAAATAGTAAGAAATTACCTTGCTATTCAAATCATATCATAAAAAAAATCAATGGTACTACTTGTCGGATGATTAAAAGAGAACCGAATTTAGTAACTGTGTAATGTTTTTTTTCTGAAATCGACAATATCTTTAGAATTTGTTGTTATTTTTATTTACGTTAAAAGTTATGTACAATATATAACGTTTTGGTTTAGATAAAACATGTGCGAAATAAGCTTGTAAAACAAAGAAAATTAATGAAACTCCTTTAACTTACCACTTAACACATAAATAATACGCAGCTTACACTTAAAAATTCACAAACATTGCTTTCTACTGGAATCGATACGTACGTGTAATAGAAGCAATAGACAGACTCATTGTCAGAGTATTAGTCCGCCATTTTATCAACGTGATACACTTTCAACCAAATTCACTTGCCATAAAAGTTTTATTTGATAGCTAACGATAAAACATAACAAAATATGCAATTACATGAAAAGTACGGTCACAGAAAGATTGAAAACCGAGTTTAGCCACGACGGCGCTAGCGTCAGTCAATACTCAAGTTGATGAAACGATTTGATTCCACAAGGAAACTGACCAATATTTTCGCGTCTATTCGGAATGATCAATAATCCCATGCAAAGTCATTCCACACGTATTCATAGTCATATTTTATAGAGAAACAGCACACATTATACCTGTATCTTGGTAGAGCTTCTATATTTTCTCGATGAGGGCGTTTCAATCAATTTATTTCACTATCACGGTGCGATAGTGACGCCAAAATGGCGGCTGCGAGAACTACAAACTGCAACAAACTGAGAAAACCAAAGGAAACCAGCGCTAGGTGTTGCTATGCTAAAATTATAATTGTGGATCTATGTAACTAGGTGGCGGTATCTAAAGGATTGGTAGATTTTGGATTTTGCTAACTAATGTTTTGCATGTAATGAAAATGCAATAATAAGAATGGAAATCAAAAACCGATAAAAACTCTAGTGTAGGCCGCGAAATTTAAATGTGTGTCTGTTGTATGCATGATAAGTCCAAAACTTTGATTTTACACTAAGAGCAGTTTTTTTTTTGGTTGGTTTGTGCTGGCTAATTTCGCGCAACGCACTACGAGCTTTACCGCCCGGCCACGACTTTTAGCTTTGCGGCAAGCGGCTCGGTTTCTTTTGCCTAGCGTTGACGCTGCGAACGATGCGTCGGCGTCGTGGCATGGTTCATACATTTTGGTATATTTGTTTTTACCGCTCGCCGCCCCGCGCTAAGCTGTTGCTGATAGTGGCGAGCACAGAGTACTTTTTTGGTGGCGAGCGAGGTCGTGCGTGGCGCCGTAGTTTATTCATCAAACTATGGGGCCACCCTGTGGGGCCACCACACTGCCAAGTATTTGGTTGGGGTTGCCAATGCCTAAACTTGTCTAAAATCTTTCTAGCAGTAGCAGGAAAGTTTGCGGTATTCTAGTAAAACATAAAACCCAAAAAGTTAAACTTATTAATTCTATAGAACTTATATGCAAAATAATTTAGTAAAAAAGATAAAACTTCGCTTCTGGGAAGAAAGTCTATGGTCAAAATGAGAATTTGAATATAGACAACTAAATCTCTTTTGTTTTGACAGCACAGACTACAATATAATTTGACAGTTTTGACTGGTTTTGACGAAGGAAAACGGACGGAGACGGATACGAAGTTGCAGCGGGCGTGATATTATTGATTGATTCTGAATGTGAAATGTGAACCCCAAACATGCGTATAGTCGTTGGACTATTGATTTTTCTACCCTGCACCCTGCACCCCTTTCATGCACCGAGCCTTGCCGCTCGCCCCCACGCTACCCCTCACAGCTCTGACCCGGCCGGCACTCTGCGACACAGAGCACCTCACCCGTTGCGTCGTGTGATCGCGTCGCTTAGTGGCGATTAACAACTTGTGTCTTCAATTACATCAAAATGGCTGAGAATCAATCTAAACAAAAAGCGCTGCCGGTGAACGAAATCATGCCAGAACCGTATTGTGATTGTTGGGACGGCGACAGCGAGACGGAGCCGGGGGATCCAGACTGCGGCTGTGGTGAAGAACTTGATATTGTAAAATGGCGCTGGGACGCAGAACGGCGCACTCCTATGTGGGTGGACTTGTATGAAGATAAGAGGCAAGTCGTATTCCATCCATTGTATAGTTCAGGAACTGCTGTAGCCAAGGGAAATATTGGCTTAAAGCACAATGTGCACTATTACTGGGAGATTAAGATGCTTACCCAGCCATATGGCACCGACATCATGGTGGGGCTTGGTACCAAGGCTGTATCGGATACCTTAAATGACTACGCAACTTTTCTCGGTGCTAATGAAAACTCTTTCGGATTGTCATATACTGGGGCTATTTGCCAAAATGGAGTGGTAATTGACGATTGCCCTGGCTTCTGCAAGGGCACCATCATTGGTGTAATGGTGGATATGTTTCAAGGTACACTAGAATTTTACTTGAACCGTGAGCCGCAAGGAATATCATTCACAGGTCTCCGACGTCACAAGACCTTGTACCCAATGGTAAGCTCTACTGCTGCTATGTCCTCCATGCGGCTGACTTATGCATCCTCATGGAAAAACTCGCTGCTGATTAATGCTGCAAAGGTACTTGCAGCATCGGTTACTGGCCAATGCTTCTTCCAGAACATGCCGCCGGGACTTGCCCGAGATCTCGAATCGGACTTTTGGATTCCACTGCGAAGTGCTGGAAAAGTACTTGAAGGCGATCAGTCTCAGCGTTACATTCGCAAACGAATAAAGGCTCGGAGATTTTAAAATAGGGCCCCAAATGGCATTGCTGCTGCAGTAGCGCCATTTGCGGTCATTGCGAAAAGGAAGCGTATTCATGACAATAATAGAGTTGGAATGAACCCAATACTGTTCGAAAACACCATTCTGTTCGGTATATTCTAAGAATGTGGTGCAGGAAAAGTGAGGACTGATATTACTGATTGTGATTAAAATTAAGGCCTACGATGGCCTATTGGAATTGAAAGACTGTTTAAACTAGATTTAAGAATTATTTATTCTGTATTTAAGCGGCAATAGGACTGGTGGAGTCCTACATACCAACAACAGGTTCTTTCAGTGAAACCTGCCCATTGTCGTCAACCCACTCCTCTCACATATTTAGCTGAGTGGGATAGGTTAATAAAATTACTAGTTATATGCAACATTGTTTATAGCTAGTAATCTGAATTTTTACTATTAATCAAATTTATTTTCAAAAAATATGGATGTCTATTTACATTAATGCAAATTGCAAATAAGTCTACCTGGATTTTTATAAAAAATACCTTTTGGTGATATTTTAAATATTAAACTCAAAGGGTAATCATTTAAAATGGTAATTATTGTTATACCTACCCTGTTTAGGATAAGTCTCAAGTAAAAATACTTATTTGGTTCCTTTCAACTATTGCGATGATGTACCCACTCCTGGCTTAAAATTCAAAACATTGTTTCATAAAAATTTTAAAATTGCTGGTATTTGTTTCAATAATGCAATTTAAATATTGATGCATACTTATACTTCTTGCTGTCTCCGTACAAATGAATGATTTCCGTAAATGCTGGAATACTTACAAATGGGAATACTAAGGATATGGGTATCTGTTGTGTGCACAGGCATACTTACCGGATGACAGCTTTTAATATACTACTTCACTTATTAAATAATTATGTGTGTGTTTATAACTATTGCTAATAAGGTATTAGGTCCTAAATTCTCTTGAAGATCAATCAGTAATTGAGCCTAGTATATTAAGAGTAATTTCTCATTATATTCCTACATTGTATGTTGCCAATATGGTACACATTTGAATATACATACCAGTAATTAATAACTTAGTTATAGGAGAAATAGCCCAAGCTTGGGTTGGGCTATTCTGGATTTTTAGCTTAAGATTTTACAGAATTTCTTTGTGTGTAGGCCCTTAAGGTAATCAGTATAATGGGAATTATTTTAATGATGTTAATGTGTGGTTAGTATCTGAGGCAGGAATAACCTGATCCCATCAGATTTAGGATTTAAATACACTTTCATTGTGTTGCCAGTAGGGTAAACAGTTTTTAATGATAATTCTTTTGATATGTAGCAACTTGTTATAGCCCAATGGTTGATTAGGTCTCATCAAGTGGCTTGCCCACCTGATCCAATGAACTATTATGAACCCAATCAGGTTTACAAAAATATTAGTAATGTGTGTGTAAACATCATTGCTAGTATTTTAATTTCAAACATTGTAATCGTTATTTTCCTTATATCTAATTGGTGTTTTAAATGCATTTGTGATTAATAAAGTCAGTAGTGAAAAGCTGTTTATTTATTTTCTGACCTTTTACAGTCCTAACAAGACATTCTCATGAAATGGAAGAGCTTGTGGTAGGCCTGAACGATTTAACGATCAAATTGGTGGTATGAAGGGAGCGCGACGTTAGTAAACTAACTATTATGATTCTACAATAAAACAATTAAGTACACTTATAATACAATAATGCGTTCAGAATGTTGTTGGGTCTGCCGTGGCGGTGCAGCGCGTCTGGGATGTTTGCTGAAGCGCGCACTGATGGTTTCCAGGCCAGCATGCGCAAAAAGGCAGCTTCCCTGTTGGCCCGTATTCGGGGTAGCAACAACGGCATTCTGAACGCAATAGCAGTGCGTTTTGACTGTCCCTTTTCAGTCTATCAAAAAGTAAAAGTACTCTGTGCTGTCCCTTTCAGAATCAGTGGGTCATGTCGTGTGTAGAGGTGTGGCGAGTTATGGCAAATTATAAAAATTGTATGTAATGTGTACTAGGGTAAGGTTTCTATGGGTCTATGCCACCCGAAATAAAGTTATTATTATTATAATATATAAAACAATAGCCTAGTACTTTAGTATGCGACTGTACTCGTGCGCAGACACACGCCCTCCACTGTCGCATGTCGCTCAGCGTTCCTTTCACGTGACTACAGCTGTACATACATATCTCAAATAGGTAACTACAATACCAGACTACCCTGTAACAATCAATAAAAAAAATAAGGCTTTCACTGCTTTCAGAGAGTTCTCTTCGTAGCTCTATGGGTTATAAAAAATGAAACGACAGCATATCTAAATCCATTTATTTTTTTAATCCTACGACAATAAATATTGCCAAACACAATAGTTTGAAAACAAAAATATTTTTTTTATCACAGTAAAACTTACTTTGTAATTTTATTAATTATTTATAACAACTAACTCACTATTTTACTCTAAAGTGGTCCTAATAATTTGTTTAGCTACCTTAGGTATCTACCTATTACCTATTTTCGCTTTTGGAAAAAAGTTTGGGTTTCATCAAATCAAAAGTCACTTATTCATAGTAGGCTTACCCCGTCATAATATTATCCCCGTATACCGTATAATAACACTTTTTGTTTGGTGAACCAGGAGGCCTACCACAATCTCTTAACGCGATCCATTTTAGGACCTAAACTGAACTGTTCTTCTAATTCGTACCATGTCAGTTTAACGATTCAGTTTAGGTCGTGTCATCTGCTGACAGCGATTGTCCCAAACTGAGTCGCAAGTTTTAGTTTCATTCATACTTGTTTGGTACCATGACGTCCATAGAGCAACTCAAGCGATGCAGTTTAGGAACCTAAACTGAAATGTCTTGTTTTAGAATCGATTTAATTAGATCATGGTAGGCCACCAGACCGCGTGGTCACGCCGATAGAGGGCGACTTCCGGTGTTCGCGTATTCGCGCGACGATCGCTTTCTGTTAAGACGCGGCCTAAGAATCAGAACTTTTTGAACATCGTAAATTTCTTCATCAATTTCTGCATTCATTTGCAAAAACACGTTTTTTTCTTCATTTGCTTACTTAGTACCTACCTAGGTAGGTAAGCAAATGAAGAATAAAACGTGTTTTTAAACAAAGTAAGTAGGTAGGTACCTACCTACTTTGTTTATAAAACTACAAAGGATTATTCTCGTATGTAACAAAACCATAGTAAGCCCAGGTACGCACGGGAGTGTTTATCCCGCGCTGTGATTTATTTTCGCGCGCTAGATATACAACGCACTGCTTAGGCTCTTAGACAGACGGACCGCATTTCAACTGCAATCCAACCGCAAATTGCAGTTCGGATGCAGTTTGAATGAGTTTAGTTCTATTGCAGTCGTGTCAGCTGCATTCAAACTGTATCCGAACTGCAATTTGCGGTTGGATTGCAGTCCGTCTGTCTAGAGCCATAGCGTCGAAGTTTCTTTGACACGCTGGGATGCGCTCTGTTGGCTTCCCAATGCTCGGCGCACCACCGTGAGTTGTAAATCCAGTGCGTGATAAAATCCTGCCGGAATATTTTTACGTCCGTGTGAACGTGGGCTACCTAAGTATCTCCTGTGTAGGTATTTTATTTCCTAAAATAACGCCTTTTCTCTGTTTTTTTTTTTATTGTAGGTACAGTAAGCGGCAAAAGTTGATTAACACTTAGCTAAGTTTTTTAAATCTTAATTACTCGTAAGTACTTATTAATTGAGTTACTTAATTTCTCTGATAAGAAAAATGTATTGGTACTATTATTATAAAAACCTTCTTATGTGTAGACCTACATTATATTTCTTCTTAGATATATGTTTTTAAGACCACTTGAAAGTCAACGTGTAGGTATGCTGGCGCAAAGCTTATCTGAGTACTTAGAAGGATCAGAAAAAAGACGTACGGTACCTCATAAGGGAGGGCGCCCACGATCAACTGTCGCCCGTTTATTATTTGTAATGACAAAAAAGATGCCGGCCAGCCAATTGCCGATCAAAATTTTACGAAAAAGTAGCGTTGCTGTCGCTTCCGTGTGCGCACAGTCCAAATCTCGGCGAGGAGACAGCCACAGAGACAAAAAAGTTGCTGGGCAACTAAGTTGCTCGTGGGCGCCCTCCATAAAGGTTCAACTCGATGCGTGAAAACGAATTTCATTTAATCGATGAACAGTGTCAAGAAAAAGTACCTACTTACTTTCAATTATAAAATCGAGTAAGTCTGCAGTTAAGCATCTTTATCCGAACAATGCCAGCGGAATTTAAAACAAGCTCTTTTTTTTTCTCACGCGTTCCGTCTGTGTATGTGACTTAGGCCCTTTGTATACACACGCTTTTCTTGCCGTGACAAACGACGGTTTATTCGCCGTGTGTAAGGCACGGTCGTCAGTATTGTATGGATCACTATGGAAGTTTATTGACGACACGGCGCCATTGCGACACCGTGTACCATAGAACCGTGTCACAATGATACAACGTCACACGATTTTTCTACAGCGCGGTTAACGCGCCGTACCGTGAAGAAACCGTGCCGTGTACAAAGGGCCTTATCGGACATTATAATGTAAGTATAATTTATTTATATATACTCTACAGTAGGTACGTTTTCTGATACGACTAAGACTCGTCAAATCGATTCTTTAGAAGACTAAAACTTAAATTTAATTTAACTGTCAACCTTACCTAAAATATCGATACAATAAAATACAAAATAACCCAAAAGTCTTTAGAAAACCATTATTTAAATTCCTTTTAAGAAAAGTCATAGGGATCAAATTATTTTAAAACATCCACTGGGTATAGGCACTTTAGGGTAGGGTAGTAGGGTACATAGATTAAAAAAAAATAGACAGTAAGGGAGATTAATAAAATAAAATAAAGTTAAGTTGAATAAAATAACAAAGTTTAAATTATTTGTTTTTTTTTTAACTTTGCAATTTCATTTTACACACGGAAAAAAATAGTAGCACACAGTATTAAATATTATATTTATGAGGTACTTAATACATAACCTACTTAAAAGTATAAGTACCTAAGGCATTGTAAAGAAATCGTTCGTACTTTTCTTACTAGTTTATAGAAAGTCTAGTCAAAGTCAAATCATTTTCAAATAGGCAAATACTTAGATAAAAAGCACTTTTGAACGTCAACAAGAAAATAGAATTGATTCTCGGTGGATTCCAAACGGTACCTAGTTTCATATGGAGAAGAATGGGCAAGAAGAGTTTCTTGCACATTATTCATACTTATATGTTGCGATAATATTTTAAAAGAGTAATGGTGGAGTCACCGTTACTCTTTTAAAAAACCTCTTCGTTCATTTTTTTAGGTTTGTACAAACATTTTTTACGTCAATCATATTTTAAAAACTATATGAGGTCGGCGTTTCCTATCCGGCTACTCTGAGAAAAAAGGCCGAAACAAACTCAGAGGTCACAGTCTCTTCAGACATTTATCGTCTCAGTCCAGACATAATCTTGGTCAGATCATTTGAAGGCCATGCTTTTTGTCCTTTTTGGCCAGATTGATGTCTGAAATATTCTTTTGAGGAAAGAACCACACAGATTGAGTGGACCTATCCAGTCAGTGCACGCATTTGTCAGTAATCGTGCGGGTCAACTCAAAACTTAAGGAGGTTAATAATACTTATTGTGTCACTATGTGCTGTCTTGCAAAGCGTACCTACAATAGTTTTACAGGTAGATACTCGTAGTACTCGTACCTACACCCTGATAAAAAAGGAGTAAGTATTAAGAAAAACACGAGAATATTTTGGAGATAAACAAAACAGCATCAAGTAACAAACGTCAGGTATAGTCCTCTAGACCGTGAGGTATTCCACTTAGAGCACTGATTTGAACCGCACTTGGACGAACAGCACCTGAGCACTTCCACTAAGTCGGCAACGGCGGCGGCCAATCTCAAAGGAGACTAGCCTTCGGCCACAGCTTTGGCGCGGGAGATATTATACTTAGTGCACAAGTGTGCGCACAGACACAGGTGCACTCCCTCTTCCCTCACTCTCATAGTCCGATGAGACGGCATGACCAATTGGAACCGTGCTTTTGCTTCTGACATTTATCTCAGCTCTCTCTTCTATTATTTAAAATTCGTGTTTATGTTCGTTGGTAAGTGATGTTTCATCCTAGGTTTCATCACTTGAGAACGGCAGGACCTAATTAGATTTTCATAATAAAAAAAATAAAAAAATAAAAATCCGGAAAATTTTCAAATCGGGTAAAACTGAACATCCTTTTTTCATAGGATTTTTGTACGTATTAATGGAATTTGTACAAGACAACGTCTGTCGGGACAGCTAGATTAATATTAGAAAGCGAAAACATTAGATTTTTTGTATGTTCGTTTGTTACGCTTTCATGCTAAAACGGCTGAACGGATTTGGATGAAATTTGGCACATGGGTATACCATGACCTGGATACCTTTTATCCCAATATTTCCGCGGGTTTCTTTAGTTGTTAGTGAGTAGGTACTGAAAGCATTTAATTGAATTTATTTACTAAAAACTTTCACAAAAGTTAATCCAGAAGTCTTAATATTTGCGATATTTATTAACATTGGTGATTTTCCTAACTAGCATAAGGTTACTTGTCTTTTTATAGTTTTATTGACTAAGTAATAGGTAAGTACCTAGGTACTTGTCTACTAATTAGCGCTTTTTTAATAATTTAAATTGTACACAACAGTAGCTTTAAAGAGTTGTCTACATTATGCAGGTACCTACCTATAGGTATACGAAATGTTTAAAAAAAAGCTGACACCGAAGAAAACACACTAGAAAAAACATATTTTAGAATTAATTCAAACATAAGAATAGACAATGATATAATATAATAATAAATAAATAATCTAATGTGTATTGCATACACAGAGGCTATATACAATAGTAACACAAGAAAAACACACATTAACGGTTAATAGTAACTTATCTAAATACTTAAACAGGTATAGGTACGTCAAAACCATAGCGAAAACTTCAACTAAACAAACGAATCAAAATAATAAAAATGTTCAGCTCTACGTTAGAATAGGTAAAAGATATGATAAAAAAATCTTTTTTTTTTTGGAAGATTTTTCATTAAATTGTAGCGTCATTTAAGAACATTTACGAAATATCTTTTTTTCACAACCACCTCCATAACTCATTAAAATCAAGATATAATTTATTCAAACTAGGTCATGCCAGGTCAAGTCAAATGATTAATTTCAAAAGGCACTTTTGAACGTCAAAATTTACAAAAAATAGATTTGATTGTAGTCGCCCCTTCCAAAACGTAGTTTCGTATGGAGAAGAATGGGCAAGAAACTCACCGTTGCTCTTTTAAATTGTTTTACAAGGCTTGGTATACATTCATTACTTTTATAATTATATGTGAAGACGATGCACCTAGAATAAAATTACTCTACCGCAAAAGGCAAAAAGAATTAAAAATAAAGCAATGTCAGGTAAATCAATTATGTGATACATGGTGCTCACATATTGACAAATATTATAAAAGTAGACGATTTTCCTAGAATTTTAACAAGTGTGTGAGTTATAGTAGTCACAGAATGTAAAAACCAATGTCATAATTTTATTTTAAGTAAACAATTAAGTTAGCAACCAGTTTGATTTTGTCTAGACCCTAGATTGTCCTATGGAGCAGGACCAGCATTCTTATCTTGCATATAATCCTCTAATTTGTAATAGGTACTTACAAAGAGTAATTTTAATAGATAAGAGTTTTTCATTCATTTAATTGCAATATGTCACAAGGCATTTTGTTGTAACATTTAACACAGTACCATAAAAGATGGGATTATTCCGCTCGGCTAGTGGGGCAAGGTGGAATGCCTAAAATTTTGCAGTGGAATCTGCCCCACTAAATCGAAGTAGTGGGGCAGATGGATTATTCCGTACTTACGTAATTTAGATAATCTGAGAAAAGGTTGATCTAGTTTATCTCTATTTCTATTATTAAAACTAGCTGTGCCCGCGACTTCGTTCGCGTGGATGTCGGAAAACAATAATGTGTCGCTTAGGAAAGGATTACACCTTTCCTAAGCGACACATTATTCTTTCGACACACTCCTTCATTGAAAAGGAAGAATCTTCCGATCTTGCCTGGTAACGCTTCCCTTACCTGGGGTTCTCTACCACAGCCCTTTCGACTGCAGTCACTGCGTCTTCATGGTTCATTGGTCACTTTGATTTTTTTAAATAAATAAAAATAAAAGCGCCTGCTTGAGGCTGATTATCTGACCAAACAGCCATAAATGTCCATTTTATTTTGCGTCTATTTTAGAATACTAACTTGTAAAATAATACTTACCACCATTTTATCTAAAGTATATCTGAGATAAGTAGGTGAAGTTTGAGGTTAGTTTTTCTAAGTGTTGGTTTCTTCTCTGCAGTAAATTTAGAAATACCTACTTAACTTGGTATTGTAGATATCTTCGTCAAGAAATCAAGAAGATAAAAGGAAGAATTCATCAATGGTGTTACTCTTAAATCGTACTGAAGTTTATCTGAAAAGTAGTTTGAAGTCTTTCTTAACTTATTCTGTAAACCTGTGCCCACATTTACTTAACTCTCCCGTGAAGGATGGGTCGATATGGTTTTACCCAAGACAATGGCCAAAAATTTAGTTATTGTCTCGAAGACATAATCTACAATACCTTTTTATGATATGGCAGTGCTACTTGGGTGTGCAACTGCCGTACCTACTCAATAAATCAACTGCCCGTCTGGTGGAGTGTGCTGAAGCGTTATCATGGCAAATTATGGTTAAAACTTGAAAGTAGTCATGATTTAAACCTTATGTAACTAAAAAAATGCCTCTCCGTAAACGATGTTAGAAATGTTGCTTGCCCCTCGAAAGAAGTTCTACATAAGGTTGCCCGTGTGAAAAGCAACCCATTTACTTTGGTTATATTCGACACCAGCCGCTCTCGAAAACCATGAACACCCATGACGAAAAATTTGAAAATGTTTGCAACCGCCATCTTGGATTTTCATTTTGATCTCACTATCGGCTTCAGCACCCTCGGAAACCATGAAAACGACACCCATAACGAAAAATTTGAAAATTTTTGCATCCGCCATCTTGGATTTCAATTTTGACCTTACTATCGACTTCAGCACCCAAGAAAACCATGAAAAAGACACCTATGACAAAAAATTGCAGCCGCCATCTTGGATTTTCATTTTGACCTGACTATCGGCTTCAGCACCCTCGGAAACCCTGATAACTATCTCTCTCTCTCTCTCTCTCCCTGTCTCTTTCTATTACCATGAAAAGTGAGGCATAACGCTTTTTCGTCAAACTCCGTAAAAAAACTTCGTTCCAAAACTTCACCGTGATTCAGAATATGACGACATTTCATTGATTATTGATAATGATCACGACCGATTTTCGTAATTTGAACCAAACTACTAAATCAAACCATTACCGAACGAACTTTTACATTTCTATGGAACGAACCAAGAGACCAACCCAACCCAAGTTAACCCAACCAGTTCCAAATGTTTTCAACTAACGAAACAACAAAATTAAACCCTTTATTGTATCAACAATGAAGAGTCCATTTCAAAAAGTCAACTTTACATGAGCGAGCGAGGGTCATTCTTCCACGGAAAATCTTGACACCGCGATTCAGAAAGTGACGTTAAAAGAAAAACGCCATCTATCGAGCACAAAGTGATACTGTCAAAATATTACGCATTGGAAAACGTTCAAAAAACACTCTGTAAACTTTCAAAAACATTATACTAAACATAAGTATTTTTTAAAGGAATTTACAGTTATATTAATTTATCACTATTGTTTCATGTTATAAATTAAGTATAATATCATAGATAGCGCCACCTAGAGCACTACTACTAAACTAATTAACAATGCATTTTGAATACTTTTTTAGCCTAACTTTTGATTGGATCATTGGAAGTTATTATTCTATTCACAATGTATCGAGTTAAGTCTGCGCGCGAAGTGTGCTAAAATAAACACCTTAAAACAACACACTATCTCACAAACCGAATTGAGTTTACAAAAATAGTGTCATTTTAGGTCAGTAGATGTCGTTACGTGTATCATTGCGTAATGTGAAAAATTAAATTCTTGAAGACTAATTTGATAATATCTTTTGATAGAATGAAGCGATTGCGATGATTCAAAAACTAATAACTGCTCCGAGTTCTACGCCATATTTGAGTTTAAAAATTAACCATATTGGTTTGGTACTTTTTACGTTGGACCTATTCAAGGAAACTGTCACATCCAAACTGATAAACAGACAAACTGACAAACCGACAAACAGACAAAAATTCCAAAAATTGATGAAATGGCATCTGTTGGTTATCCTTTAGCACCCCAACTATTTTTTTTGGAAATATTTTCAATGTACAGAAACGCCTCGGCTACAGATTTATTATATGTATAGATATAGATAAGGTTTGTCACTTATTTTATTAATAAAAAGATGTTGATTTTTTCTTCCATACATATTTTCATAAATGAATTGGCAAGGTACCATCATAATATTAGACTGGGAATCAGCAGTTTTTGACCGTCAAAATTACATAAGACAGTCCCCAAAACGCCCGCCCGTCACCACTTCCCTGTGCATTCGCTGGGAAGAAGGATTGCCGCAGCAAATTCCGTCATCAAGTAAGATAGTCAGTCATCAGTAATATTTATTTTTGGAGAGGATATTTTACCCATAATAAGTTTTCGAAAACGGAATGTGTAATACAAAACAACAAGAAAATCAACTAAAAAAAAAGGAAATTTTAAAATATTTTGACTTGAAAACGATTTCAGTAAACTTTTTGATACTTACTAAAGGAAAAACGAAAAGTAAGTTAGATTAAAATACTTAAGTTTAAATTGAACCAGTGGTTCACAACAACCTTATAACTAGGATAAAACTTTAACTTTTGTTTAGAAAAATGCTTAATAAATACGTAAACTGCTAGGTTTTGCTGACACTGGTGGAGATATTGCTGCGATCCTACACCACATATTTTTACGGTAGTAGTAATGTTTTTTTTTAAACCTTACGGACATAGGTGCATTAGAAAACTTATATTTCATAAGTATATTCCCTGTTCTGTTTTTCGGAAGCGAAAAGTCAGCTGTTGTACAGTATGCTACACGTCATTGGTAACAAAACCAGTATAAGATGGCCTCTTGTTCTATTGAAACTCCGTACAGCTCAAAGGCAAAGTGTTAGACTGATGTGCGGCCTACATTACCAATAGCGAAATTCGACCAGTGCAGACAAGGCAAGTGTTGTGTCTGTACTAACAATTACAAACGGTTTTGTTCATGCCCGTTTTTTTTTTAAATAAGTAAGTTTTCAAAAGCGTAACATTAATTAATCCGAAACATACATATTACTTAACAGCGCAAATATTACAAAGCGATAATATCAATGGCACAGAACTAAATTACAACAGCATTGTACAAAAGAATTCCGAAACACAGACTTTTCAACCATATCTGCATATGGTGTAAACAAGTAAAAATCAAACAAAAATACCGATATATATTTCAAAGGTCTATAGATAGACACATCGCATTGCGCAAAGCAGATTCATTTGACATCGCTGCGGCATAGAAAATAAAATCGCAAACTGGCAACACACAATCGCAGTCAAGTCAACTCTGCGCAGCAATGAGATATGTCTCGTCTTACCTACTACAGAAAGTCGCCTCTGGAGGGCTTACTAACAAAACACCAATTAAAACAATAGTTTAACTTTGGAATGAAAAATTCAGTCTCAAATAAAGTAGATGATGTAGTAGTAGATTCAGGCAGGCTGTGGGCGGCGGTTGTGCGTGCGCATGTGGCGCGTGATCATGTCGCGACGGCACGCGGCGTACGGGCACGACGGGCAGCGGTAGGGCTTCTCGCCCGTGTGCGTGCGCTGGTGCGTGGCAAGGTGGTCGGACCGCGAGAACACCTGCCCGCAGGACGCGCACGAGTACGGCTTCACGCCGCTGTGCAGGCGCGCGTGCCGCGTCAGCATGTCGGAGCGCGCGAACTTGCGGTAGCACACCTCGCACTCGTACGCGCGCACGCCCTCGGGCTTGCTCCGGTGGCGAGACGCGATGTGCTTCACCAGCCGATCGTAGATCGAGAACTCTTGCCCACAAGCGTGGCAGCTGAAAAGTCCTGTTGACTCGCGAGGTGACTTCACGCTGAGGTCCAAGGGGACGTCCTCGTGTCCCCCTTGTGGTGTGTCGTGGACTAGCCAGGATGGCGTGGGGTAGTTGTTGTTGTTGTTGAGCTGGACTGCCAGCTTATCCAGCAGGCGGGACAGCCGGTGCTTCTTGTGCTCGAAGATGGGGGTGTGCGCGGGCGGCAGCGGCTCCATGCTACCTGCACGCGTCGGCGGCATGCTGGGCCCCGCGCCCGACACCCCGAATGGGGCTGGTTGCCAACCTGCGGAAATGGAACAAATGTTATATAGAGTAGTTTGAATGGTAGGGACCATTTTATTACGAATATGCTATACCTAAACGCAGAAAATTCTGTCGTGTAGGTATAACTACATCAAAAACTGCCGTTGAAATGCCCTAAAAACGGTTTGAGAGCGAGAGACATAATACTTTAACACTTATTAATAATAATTATTGTTATAGCAACAGACTGATAACATAATGAGGTCTATCAAGATCCTGTTGTTTCCAGAAATTAGTAATTGGTTCTTGGAAATTCTACCTAAAAATCATACCTTTATAAACTCAGCATTTTTTCTAACGTTATTATGTTTTCCTGGAACGGCTGAATGTTCAGCTTTCAGCAATAATAAAGTTGAAGGGTTTGTTTGTCTGTTTCAATGCGCTAATCTATGGAACTACCAGTCGGATTTGAAAAATCTTTTTTCATTAAGGCTATTCAATTTCACGGTATGACACGTAGGAGCCGAGCAAAAACAATGTCAGAAAGAACGCTTAGCGAAAACGAAATAATAGCGCGAGCAGGCGATGTGGATGTGATGCTTTAGCATATTGTGGTATCTTACAACTTGAAGCAGAAGCTAGCATTATTGCAGCAATGAAATAAAGCTTCATACAGAATTCAAAATGTCGGATTTGTATCCTCTGAAAGGTATGATTATGTGTCGTTAGCCATTGTGTTGTGACTGAAGGGCAATTTCTTAAAACAGCAACGTGGACGTAGTGTCAAGTTGCAATTACTGTATACCTACTTATAATAGGCATGTATCCCTGATTACTATGTATTTCCTGTCTTAATAATTATGGGAATCAAATCTGCAGCAACTAGCATCAACTCTCTGACTAACTGGCCGACTCCTTCACAATTCAAAAGTGGAGAAGTCGACATTGACAGATATGCGGTTTTATGGACAATAGTCTGTTGTTGCCATTTTTTCGTTGTTCTAGGCTAAGAGCCCACGACACACGCTGTAGACCTCTGTTCTCAAGGGTTGGGGCTGCACACTTCTATCAACCACCAAATAAACACGTAGCGAACTTGCGGGAGAAATGAAACTAAGAGATCATTAAAAAAAATGAGAAAGTATTTAAAACGATTCATGACGTTAACATTAGCTGTCCCTACTTTTGAGTAGGTACATATTTTATGAGAGAGCTCTGAAAGTCAGTTAGTCGGCTAAATCCGGTTAGACTGAAAGCCAACCCCAACATAGTTGGAAATAGGCTCGGCAGCTGATTATGATGAGCTCTGAAAATCACAATGTGTACCTACTTCTTTCGCTCTAGCTTGCCAACCGTATGACAAATCATTTAATTATAATGTCCCTATAACACCTACAACCTTCTAAGTTCATATAATCCTATAGAATGACTATTTCGAAATATCAACCAATAGGATTATTTGAACTTATAAGGCGGTACTGATGATTATAATACTGTAAAGTCATATATGTTACGGTCGCGAATCTATAGCACTCAGGGGCCCCTCCCAACTGCAGAAATCGAATGCGCTTTACTTTACGACCGTAATTAATTACAAAACATCGACATCTATTCGTTTGTGTTGCAAATTGTAACTCATTGGCGCCTTCGTATGAAAAGCAGACTATAAGTATCTGTTCATTCTTACCTCACGGCACATTATATTAAAACAATTAAGATACAGCCAGAATTTCGTAATTATCTTTCGCGATATGCTCCTCTAAAGGGCAGGTGATGTTTTTAAACGTAATTTAAAGTCACGCAAATAACGATAGTAGACCATATGCAGCTTTAACGCATCTGTCTTTGTATAAATGGCCAATCTTATCCCGCACCTTCTATTGGTACTAGGTAAGAAGTTTTAGACCAATCACGTGTCTCAGAAGGGCCATAAAGGAACCCCGAATAGAGGGAGCGAATACTGGTACAACAGATTTTTTTCTTATAGTTTTTGTTGTAAGAGGCGTTTAAGATATCCGTTTGGGGAGGAGCTCTATTGAAAATTTTGGTCTAATTCGAAAGGTACTTATGTAATATTTGAATTTAAATTGATGAGAAAATTATAATACAGAATTATCTACCGGGTTTTCCTGAAAACACCGCAACTTGGCGCGAATTTTGGAAAACAGCAGCAATTTTTTGCTAGTGTGTCCCACTATGAGACCTTAGATCGCTTTAGGCCTTAATGAATATTAACTACTTCGAAGTTCCTTGGCGACTATTTTTAACGCGTTTGACTATGAATATTCAACAAGTTTCTGTTGAAACCACATTGTAAAAGGATTAAAAAAAAAACTTAAACTTTGTTTAAACAGGAGAGGCGAGTGTTTGAAGATTCGGTAATTATTTTTTACACGACGTGTATGCTCTGTACCTATACATTTATTTCATTGTTACAAAGAGATGTTTTGACAAAGAATGTTTCGTTACGATGCTATGCTAAGAGCAAGAACGTCTTCTATCTATACCTATCAGAATAATGTCCGTGGAGTTTCTTGCCCGTTTTCTCCATAGGCAGGACCTACTTACCTACTACGCAACGGATGGGATTTGGATATGGGCAACTAGCTTCATCTTTCTAACTGACCGACGCGACCCCTTGATAATTTAAAAGTGCCTGAGGTTTATTTGAAATAAAAGCTTTGAGTTTGAATTTACCTATTCATAAATATTATAAATGAAAGTCACTTTTCGTGTCTGTCTGCGTGGCCCCGTGGTTCTTCTAAACTGCGCAACGGATTTTGATGCGGTTTTCATCATCATTTAGATAATTTATTCCGGATTATTTTTGCGTATAAAAATTATTAATAAACTTACATAATAATAAAGAAGTCTCGGTGTTTTGTCAAGTCATGATAACCGTGCGATGCAGGGGCGGGTCGCTAGTTTACCTATATACGGATAATGGGGGTGGGGATTGGAGAATGAAGAATACATGTAGGATGTAGCTAGCGAAGAAATATCGTAAATTGTGCACCCCTCTTCGTATCTATGGGTAGGGTAGGTTAGGTTTTGTTTAGACCATCCATAAAGAAAAAGGAGGTAAGAACGTTGCTGACTTAGGTATGCAGAAAACTTTGTTGGATGTATGACCGGGCGAAGTGAGCTCGAAAACTTTAGCACTCCGCCTGGGAAAGTTAGATTTTCTTTCGACAGCTCCCAGCCACTACGCTGGCAGGATCTAGGGGGCCCCATGGATTACGGGGTCCTGCCACATGCCTAGAGTGGCCAATGGAGAAGATGGCTCCGGCTAGCGAAAATCTTTTAAACGTCGTTTAGACTGTTTTCCCCATTTTATCTGCTTTATGATTGGACTTAACGCTTATTTATCTTCATATAGTTCTTATTAGTAGGTAATAAAATAGAAGACCAAGGGTTGGTCGTCCGGCGGCGAGATGGGCGGATGACATTGTTACCATCGCGAGTAGAATCTGGATGAGGCTGGCACAGAGGCATGGGGATTGGCACTTGAAAAAAGAGGCATATGCTCAGCAATGGGTGAAGTCGGGCTGTGGATGATTATAAATTAAATAGGTAAACTACAGCTTCGAGCCGTTTGGGGTCGAAACGCTCGGGTCATGGGGCCCGAGCGCGCGTCTCCTTTTTAAGGAAATTTCTCGCCGGCTGGTCGATACTTCACGCGACCAGAGGGCTGGGTCGTTCTTTGGCCAAAGAATTAGCATTGCCATTCAACGTGGCAATGCTGCCAGTCTTCTGGGCACGTTTCCGGATGACAGCGATGCGAACGAGTACTTCGACGCCTAAGTGTCCTTTGTTTTTGTATTTTTATTTGTATAGTAAGTTAGTTAGTCATTTATTTTAGTATCTAGTGTAAATAGTAGTTACATTTTCTCAAGTCATAAAATAAAAGTTCCATTATGAAAAAAAAAAAGGTAATACAAAAATAGAGCCCATTTTTGCCACCACTAAGTTTTTCTCACCACTAACTTTTGCCAGAGAAGTATGAAAGCGATGTATTTGATTTTTAGATTGAATGCACGTGCAATCGAACGTAGCCTACAATTTAGCAAGAAGTTTTTAATTCTCTATCGCTTAGTGAAGGAATACATTATTTTCTACTTTAGGATCTAAGGGATTTTTCCACAGAAATTAATTTTGTTCTATGAGTTTTTCGTTACGTACAGTCGGCCAAGAAAGTGGACTATCAGTTCTGACAACATTAACGAAAGTTCCGCTAAGGTGTTTTTAAACTGAAATGCTTGAAAATCTTTATTGTTTTTAGACGTGTATAACTATAGAAAGGTACCTAATACCTACCTAAACTTTTTAGCGTAGTTTTTGTATAATTGGAAATGCAATTTTCTCATTTGAATTTTGTTTACACCGATTAGTTTGCAAAATAATAATAATTTTAAGTACCTACTGGGTAAGAACACCCAGTACCTACCTGGGTTGTGGAGGTTAGAGAAGCGGTTGCTCCATGTAAAATACTGGTATTTAGCTGCATCCGGTTAGACTAGAAGTGGACCCCAACATAGTTGGGAAAAGGCTAAGCAGATGATGATGAAGCAAGTACAATATGCCCCATGCAAGTTACACACGGAACAGGAATAAATAATCTCATTTTACACTTGCAAGCATTGTACCTAATTAAGTGCTGCAATTATCTTGAGTACAGTGCCTATATGCCGACATAATATAACTAAGTGGTAACAGCGGCGTTGTAAGTAGGTATTAGAATTAATAATGACATGCTCTTTGCTTCCTGACTGTCAGAATATCACATGTTCCAATTTGAAACTTACTTTGTAGTACTTACCTATAATGTAAGTGGTTAAAGTTACGAAGTAAGTACCTATTTAGTACCTAGTATTCCAACAAAAGTTTCTTTTTTAGTTTATGATACTTTTGAGTGTTGCTGTCATGCTGTTTTACCACTAACTACTTTTATATAATTATTACAAAGTAAGCAGCAGAATTAAAAGAAAATGATAAGAAAACCATTAGTATTCCTAAAGTTGGCAACAACACATGGTGGTAGGTAAGTCATCCATAAGTTCTTTATGTTTGTTTAACAAATGTTAGTCTACAAAATACATCTGAATACCTAACACCTTTTCTTTGCTCGCTTGAGCACCTAAAACGAGCTGCTAACGACTGACCACCATCATAAACATGTAGGAATATCCTAAGTCATCTATTAAACAGTTATTATGCCTACTACTACCGGTTACTAGCTAACTATACCTGGTCTAATAAAAAAATATACATACATATCTCAAGATGTCTCGAATGCAGTTTCCAACGTTGAAGATCAGATGCATCAATCCAAAACGGGCAAATTGATACAATCCTTTGGTGTGTATTTTTTTGATGCACTTAGTTTTAGCACAAGAGGTGCGTGAGTGAACGGTACGTAAGGTCGTCGGGTCGTGCGACCGGTCCAACCGCCCCCGCGCTCGCGAACATGGGGCATTCACACGCGACACACGTCCGCCTCGCTGCACACCGCCGGGCCGACTGACTGCCGCTCCCTCGCCTCCCACCCCCACACACCTGCGCTCGCGCAGCAGCGAAAACATTGCGATGCATCCACGCAAACGCATGCGCGTACGTAACCGACATCCGTTAACTAATAAACATATTAGTCGTGATTATACGTCGCTGGCGACCGCAGCGGTGATTCGGTGAATGAGGAATTTGTAAGTGGCTGATAAACAATAGTAGAAGACTAGGGTCAGACGTTAATCCCTTCTTAGAACTCAAAGTGTTTAATTACCGGGTTATTGTAACCTAACTGACATGATGTCGAGTCCGGTAGAAAGCTAACTAAGTTCAACTACTCGCGTGCGTTCCGGCCCCTACAGTTTTGTAAAGTATATCTCGATACTTATAATAGATGGCACGAAAATATTCAGTAAGTACTTAGGTAATAGTCGACGTCGTAAGTGCAAAGGAAAAATTCACTAATGCCCGGTTTCTGAAGAATTCTTAAACGGAGTTTAAACTTTCAATAGCTGTTGATTCGACATAAATTCCTTCCTTATGCTCGGTTTTTGAGGTTCTCAGATAAACCCTCGATAATAATTGACTCGAATTTTAAGCTAAATTCTTCCTTAATGACGTGTTCAGTAACACGATATCGAACCAATAATCTTATCGAATGGAGAAACTCCGTTTAAAAACCTCAGAAACCGGGCATAAGTCCGGTCAAGCTCCGCGCGTCGCGTATCGGTGACGAAACAATAGAAAATCATGTGAATTTGTGTCTCATTAGCGGAGCTTGACAGATTAAAACAATCTAGGTACCTAATTGTCACAATGACAAATATACCTTGCAGTTTTGTAACATGCAAGTGACATTCAAGTATTCAACCTTTGGGTGGCAAAGCGAATACGAGGGCAACTATACAAATATATCTAAATAAATTCTTTTTCGTTTGTCACACCTCGTCTACTCATCTGACTACCTAAGTAGATCATCGAGAGAGAGGTCAGTTGAGGAATCCAACTCGGTTTGGCAGTGCTGGGAAAGCTGACGAACGACGAAAGTCTCTAATCAGTGCGTGAGCGCAAGAAGTATTGTCAGTGTGACACTGAAAATCGAAACGACGAAGCTTTGAGTGCGGCGAATATAGGAGAATCTCCCAGGCTCCCTCTTTTTTTCAAATTCAATAATACATCATAAATAACTATCGTTTAGTATATTAATCCGTAGTTGCTAAATATACCTAGGTACCTCTCTGTTTTTGTAAACCTAAGCACATTGCTGACGCTTATTAAAACTTTTTTATGTATGTACTTATTACTATCTACTAGCTGAAATACTGGAGACAAATAAACGACTATTATATTCTAATAAAAATCTTAAATTCACTGACAAAAAACGCACAGCCTAAACCACAAAGTTTAGAAGCATTAGGTACATTTTTCACGAAAATAACGAAGATGACCTCTATGGATTTTTTAAAATTAATCCTTCATAGGGGTTTAATTGGGGAATTGATGCATCAGTTACTCAATCCACTGGCAGATTAAAATGTGATGTGACAGAGTGTGGAGCAGTGATGGTGGCCCAGTGGAAGCGGCCGCGACTTACGTGTTGCAGATCGTGGGTTCAATCCCAGGCGGGCACTTTACTTTGTGTGAATAATTTCTCAAAACGGTGAAGAAAACATCGCGAGGAAACCGATATGTCACAGTACCTACTAAAAATTGGAAGCCATGTGACATAATCTACCAACCTGCACTGGGCCCGCGTGGTAGGTTAGCCCAGAGACCTGTGTCCCAGCTGTGGGAACATTATAGGCTGATTACCTATGTGACAAAGATGGACGAATCGCGTCCTTACCTCTTTCGAATTATGTTACTTTTTAAGAGGCGAGGCTAACTTCGGAATAAAGTCCTCACATTCAAGTAGTCGTTCAGCGATGTGTTAAAAATGTACCTATTTTAAAATCGTGATTCGTGAGTGAAACATCAAGTAGGGTAGAGCTGCACCCTAATTGCGTAACACACTATTACTGTCAATTTGAATCATTTTGAAGTTTATTGCTAATCCATTGCTTCAAATGTTCGAAAAATGTGTTTGCTTAGAAACGTAAATAACGCAATGAATGTTGTTAAACTGTCAACTGAAACCCATTGCTACTGATAGTGTGTTACGCAATTGCCCTGCTGGTCACAACACAAGCTCAAGGATTAGAATAAGCTTCACTCATGAAACAATTAAACATCAATCTTTTAGTAATTAGATAGTACCTATAATTGTGCTAAAATTGATGAAATTCTACGATTGAGCTAAACTAAGGCCAGCTTGCACCAAAAATCACTTAAACTTTAACGTTAAACATTTATTTAAATCATCATTATGTCTCAGTCAACTTCAAACTTTATTTAAAACATCATTCAAACAACTCAACTTCAAACGATTGGCAGAATCAGAAAGATGTTTTAAATACTTATGTTTGGAGCTAAACGCATTTAGTGATTCGCTGTGCAAGTGGGACTCAAACTCGATCGAGATTTATAAACCAAAAGTATAAAGAAGATACCTACTGAGTAACCACTTTTTATCTAGTGTTCTATGTTATCTATTAAAAAAAAATAATTTACATTTACCTTGACCATAAATTAAAATAATAAGTAAGAAAATTAATAATTATCTATTTATTAATTATTTTTTAGACGGTATATTTTAGTTAAGTTAGGATTTAATTTTGTTATTTTTATTAATCAATTAGGTCATCATCATCTGCCTAGCCTTTTCCCAACTATGTTGGGGTCGGCTTCCAGTCTAACCGGATGCAGCTAATCAATAATCAATCAATTAGGTATTAGTTATTATTTGCTTTCTATTAAAATAAAGATTTTTATTTTTTTATAAAAACTTTCACAAATTTTTACGTACACCAACATAATTTCTTTACGTAACTATCTTTAATAATACTGCCCGTCGAATTAAAAAAATATTTTTACATTTGATAGCCAAATTCTTGAGGAATTGGGTCGGGGAAACAAGAAATTTCACGCGGACGAAGTCGCGAGCAGAGGCTAGTACCTAGGTAATTTTATACAACAAAAGTTTTCAATTTTGAAAGAAGGTTAATACCTGATAAAGACCTTTAGGCAGAGGCAATACGGAACTTCTCAATAACGAAAAGTATAATACGTATTGTTATTTGGTTATTGTACCTACTGAAGATCAAGCGGTACCTCATACCACCCCGTAGGTAGGTACCATATTATCTAGATCATTGACAGGAACGCCGATAGTCTGACAAGTAACAACCAGTCTTACCAAGAGGTATCGTATTGCACAGCTGCGTTTTTGAAGTCATTTAAAATACTGGTATTCAGCTGCGTCCGGTTAGACTGGACCCGACCCCAACGTTCGGAAAAGACTAGGCGGATGATGACCATTACAAATTTGAAGTTTTAACGAAACTTATGTCGCGTAGGTACATTTACGTATATTATAACTACGTTGTCATAAACGTTTTTATATATTTTATCAAAGTCAAAGTCAAAGTCAAGTCAAAGTCAAAGCATTTATTTCAATTAAACCATTTACAGGCACTTTTGAATTGTCAAGAAGTCGGTCAGTCAAAAATAAAATGAAGCTAGTTGCCCATTCCAAAGCGTAGGTACCTATGGAGAAGAACGGGCAAGAAACTCCATGGACACTCTTTTAAATTATATTTTTACAAAAATATTAGTTACATCATTAATGTTGAATTTATAATAATATGTGAGAACGATGTAAAAAAAAGACATATGCGTTAAAAGCGTCCAGAGTACAGCAAATAGTAAATAATAATAAAAAAAAAAAAAAAAACAACAATCCAAAAATAAAATAATTAAAAATAAAAATAAGCCGAGGCAGCCGAGTGATGACCAGCCCCAACTGACGGCGCCCGTTCACGAACATGACGCATAGATTAGCACCATTCAGCTCAACCATTTTGAAGGGAGCTAAATGATCCAACACACACGCCACCGTCAGCGAGACAATTGTGTGAGCATGACATACTATCAGCTGCCAGGGCATATTCAAGTCAATGAAAGACATATTACCCGGTAAATGGTAGCTCTACAGTACATAGAACTATCTAAACCCATGCTATAATTACTCTATAAAAGTTTCTGATACAGTTAGCTTATTGCCAGACATTAAAACAACCAGTGTCATAGTAACCATAATATCATCCAAACGAGTGTTATAATGTTGTACTAAAGGACATGTCCAGTTTCTGCCCTCTGGTACCTAATTCTGGTATCGATAAATGTTCATGATTTAACGTTTTACAGTAAGATTTAAAAATTTAGATCTAAATTACTACGGATTTATTATTTCAGTATTACTTGCGTAACATAATTAAAAAAAAAACAGTACTCAATCGTAGCTTCCACTTTGCCATTTTTAACGGGAAGTACTAAAAATGTTTTTGACATTCCATTTTATCCCGTAATTACCTTTAAAGAGTGTGAACAATAACTATAAGCCGCTTATTTTAGATTGCGTATAAAATACGACAATATTACTAAAATTTTTATGTGTAGGTAATATCAAACGTGTTTTTCTTTGAATACCCACTTCTTAACATGAAGGTAAGTATTTATTACTTTTTTGACATAACATTATGACATAATCACACAGAGCACTTTTTGATAGACTGAAACATAATTATTACCAGTTGTTTTTTGCTTTTAACGAACATTGCTATTCTACACGGACTGACATCATTTAAGCACGATTACTATTGCTATTCTTATAGGATTCTGCTTTTCCTTTCGATTTGGATATATATATTATGATGAGGTGCATCAATTGTGGCATCGCTGTGCTGCGGATTCGCAGACATATCGTGTCAAGGCTGGCGTTACCCCTGCAAGTGAGACTTGCTCGGTGGTCAGCAAATCGGGTACGCCTCTATACGACGGCAGTCGCGTAAACTACGCAGTAAAGGCAGTACATTGAGCAGTTGTGTTATAATTTGAAAAATACAATGACATTTGTTATTTTTCCAGCTCCCATTAGATGGATACGCTTGCCACTTGCCACGATTGTTATAATTTGTTAAATACCGAAGCTGCTGACAATGAGAGATTAGGTACTAGGTCATACAATGGTCTGCCATGGATGTGGTATCTTAGTCGGACTCAGAAATCCAAGACGCACGTTTCTATAATGTTGCAGTGGAAAACCCTTTAGTAACCTTCCAATGGTAATAACTATCAGGTTATTATAAGTAGGAAAGGTCTTTGAAAGATAATGGCAAATTGAATTGGACAGATCCTTCCAAGACGAGCAATGGAAACGACTATCAAGAAAAATGGAAGGAGTGTTCGTCATGTAAAACATAACATCACGTCAGCGATTCCCGAAGGATTTGGGGGAGGTGAAGTAGTACAACCCACATTTCGCCGGTTGTGTCATGTCATGTAATAAAATTAATAATATTTTCAGGATATGGCAACAATTTATGCATGTCAAGCCTGTTGGGGTCGAGCGAATCGACACCTGCTTCATGAATCTTCAAGGGACTTACAAGATGATGTTGTTCCATCCGTGGAACATGGATCACCAACACCGCCGCCACCACAGTCTCTTCCACCAACATCGCCACTACCACGGGCCGCCCCATTAACACCGCCACCGCTACCACTACCACCTCCATTATTACCAGTAGCACAACGAGGGGCTCGTACAGCATTAGCTGTAAGCCTACCAAATTACAAGCGAGCCAGTAATACTTCAAGCCACTATATATTTAATAGGTTTATCAATGATACATATCATTTGATACCGTTCCAGAACACAATTTCTATGTACCTCGTAGTTGCAGAGTTTGTCAGATAGGTACATTTATTTTCGAATGAGTGGCACTCATTACCCCAGAGGTTTCCCTATTTTTCAGTACAGTTAGCTTATGGTATTTTCATTACGGCCTTATCAGGTTAAGCAAGCCAAGCCCTACTACGGCGAACATATAGGTACGTGAAAATAGAATATACCCCGTGGAAGTGTGTCCAGAGCTGGAACATTCACATGAAATGAATGCACTGATTGGTGGAAATAACCCGTATTTATTAAGAGGGCGAATAAAATCTAGGCAGAAAATATATTTCACTTACATTCTAATAGCCAGAGAACCCAGCAGCAATTCTCCTTTAGATGCGATTTTGGGCTATTATTGCAACTGTTTGGTGGGGAATCGAACAGTCGGCTGTTGCTGTCATGTCGTGACGCTAGTATGGTATCTTGGCTGGGCAAGGCATCAAAATAACGTGCTAGCACCAGCGACATTTTTGGACAATGTTTTGGTGTGTCTAGAAGACGTTTAATTTTTTTATCATTTTATTTAAGTATGTATCTAACTATCTACAATAAAATAATTTGTTTGGCAATAAATACATATACATAGTTTTATTTATTATAATCCTAATTCAGTACCAACAAGTAGCTAAATATAAATAATATTATATTATGGGTACCTATTGAAGATAGAAACCAAAATACGGAGTTGTTAAAGATGATACCAATATCATAATATAATTATGAATTTATGTGTACAATAAAATGCTTTGTGGTTAAATGAAAAAAATTAAATGTTAAGCACTTAGATAGTACAGTAGGTGCTTTACATCTTTAAACAAGAAATATACAAAAAAAACTGCAGAATATGATCTCAGACCAACAAAATATTAAATGTTTCATTAACCTCACAAAGACATGCCATCATTATGTACAGTTGCATACAAGACTTTATCTACACCCATGATATGAATCGTCTATAAATGTTCTGAAACAGTTTTTTGCAATACTACAAGCCATCAGACCTGTAGTCGCTCACAGATGGCACTATACTAAAAAACTAAGAGAAATCCCCAGCGTATAAACCTTATTTTGACCAGTTTTCGCAAGATCCTGACTCCTGAAACTTATTTATTGATAAACTATAAAATACGACGATTATAATAATATAACAATAATTATTACTGAACATTCTCTTTGACTACCTAGACAATCGCCCATTGCTCCACCAGACAATGACATGTCCTTTCAGTATGCAACTCCTTTTCAAAAAAAGAACATTGTCATGCATGCGCGTTTCACTACCACAGCGTCGTAATTAAAAAAAGGAACTTATAGGTTATTCGAATTCACGTCGTATCCCGCCGGCCGCCATTTTTATTCGATATTAGTATTGCAAAAAACTGTTTCAGAACATTTATAGAGGATTCATATCATGGGTGTAGAGAAAGTCTTGTATGCAACTGTACATAATTAGGTATTAAAACAGTTGCATAAGTAACTATTAATAGTAGATTGTACATGTAGTGCATGAAAGAAGCCATGGCGAGGGTGGATAGTTAAGTCGAGGGGTAAAATGGGTTGTTTATGCCCGAGTTATACACTCTGCTTTTCACTTCGATTGCGAGAAAACGAAACAGGCATAAAGTATATAACAGTAATTTCACTGTTCAAAAATGTTGCAAAATTGACGAAGAGAATAGCTAATTCCCGCCACAAAACTTATTAAGTAAGTATTTTTTTTAATTTTCAACGTGATTGTGTCATTCAACTTGGATACCTACTTCATACTGCCAAGTCATAAAATATTTTCTTTGCGTTTTTAAATAACGAATGACAACTATTTTATTTAAGTACTACACGGAAGTGATATATAAATAGCAAATGAAATAAAATAACGACTTTAATCTGCGACGTTTTATTGTGCGTGTGTGGCTGTTGGGCCTGATTATCTTAGTCTTAGAAAAAAAAAATACTTTATGCACTAGAACATAAAAAGCGATTTTATGTCGCCTACGCACAACATAAACACGAACTTTTAGAGCATGAGAAGTGAAAAGTAAAATATTCACGAGGGTAAATTATTACACCCCACAAAAATTAAATGAATCTATACAAATAAATAATATATTGAGGTGTCTTCGTAATATAAAAATAACACAGCTTTTTACCAAATGCTTGGAAGCATATACGGTATCTACTTAATATAACAAAAAACTATTTTTAAATTTTTTGCCCGACTGTCCGTTAGTTCCGACTTATCTCCAAAACGACTGGACTCATTTTGGCGGGACTTTCACTGGCAGATAGCTGATGTTATACGGAGTAACGTAAGCTTTTTGTTGTTTTAGCACGTTCCCGTGTGATAATTTCCGACATCCACGCGGGCGAATTCGCGGTCAGAAGCTAGTACACACTAAACTTAAATAACAAGTCATCCTAATTTCAACCTAATTAAACTCCTGAATTAACTAAGCATTTTATTTATCAGAACCAACTTGAAACAAAAATGTGTTTCTTATTTAGAGAAGCGCGCACAAAGAAGCTTGTGAATTTTAAATTCAAACCGCCGCTGAACAGATTGAATGTACTTATTCGTTTCATAGATAAAATAAATAAATTCCTAACAATAAAGGAGTTTTTCTATTATGTAGGTAAGTAGGTATAGGTACTTTCACACTTGAAGCTGAAGAAAGAACATTAGAAAAGAACAAGCACATGGACAATTGTTTTAAAACTCACTTGTTTTAAGATCCCTGTCAAACTTCACAAAATTCTGCCTTTCCATTTTCATAGAAGAAAACATTCTAAAATTAAACTCTGTCACTGATTTCTCAAGAACATGCGCACACGACACTTTAAGTTCCGAGTCGGGACCCGAACTTACCCGAAGTAGACCGAAAGCTGGTGGAGCGAGATGTGTCTCCTACGAAAACTTGCCAGCGAATGGAACTGGGGTCCGGCGAAATCAGTGCAGGGAGGAAAATAAATTCAATTCTTAAGATGCAAGGGAGTGGACAGATGTGGGACTCGTGGGAAAGTAGGGGTGCGCGTGCGACGCGGCGCATGGTGACGGCGACGTAGTGAGTAGGTGTCGCCCTTTCTTAGTTCCGACACCTCCCACTAACGGACTCAAGTTGGGAATAACTCTTAAGATTTTTTTTTTGTGTAAGGAATTGTTTTATTTCTTTGAAGATCGGGTTACATCATTATTGCCCGGGAAAATAATAAATGGTAATAATTTTTTGCGTTTAAATCTGAGAGAGGATTAGTCCCCGGAAACACCTAAATTAAATATAGAGACTTGTTTACTTGAAAAGGTTAAATAAGGCTCGTTTCTGAATAAAAAGAGCCGCTCACGAGTCCTTGCTGAGATTGACCATAGGAATGATGGGTCACCGTTACGTATCGAGACCCGTCCCTGCCTTGGAAAGCACGCTAAGCCGTAGGTCCTGGCTGTCATTTGTAAATCTGATAGCCGATAGAGGTTGTCAGAAGCCGGAAAGTCTGATAATCAGTTGCCAATGGGTATCGTGTTACCCAGTAATACCCAGTAACTGGGTTGTGGAGGTCAAATAGGCTGTCGCTCCGACCCTAAAATAGTTGGGAAAAGGCTAGGCAGATGATGATGATTAGTATAATGTTAAAATAGACTCGCCCACTATATTGCATGGGACTTAAAACATAAATTGCGTAAGGCGAGTGTACTAAACTTCCGTCTATATAGTAATAAAATTAATATAACACGGGGCCCGTGGCTAAATAATAACAGCCGCACAGGTCGATCGATCAGGTTAAGCTACGCTTGCCGCGGTTGGTCTGTGGATGGGTGACCATCTTCACATACCGAGACCCCTCCGTGCCTCGGAAAGCACGTTAAGCCGTTGGTCCCGGCTGTCATTCGTGGATCTTTGACCGTCGTTACGGTTAGTCAGAAGCCCGAAAGTCTGACAACCAGTCTTACCAAGTGGTATATCGTATTACCCAGTAACTGGGTTGTGGAGGTCAGATAGGCAGTCGCTCCATGTAAAATACTGGTATTCAGCTGCATCCGGTTAAACTGGAAGCCGACCCTAACATAGTTGGGAAAAGGCTAGGCAGATGATGATAACACAAAAGTTTCGATGTCCAGGTGAGATGTCCCCATTGCTCCCAGCCACGTTTCTTTAAAGGCGAACGGGGGCTACGGATACACTATGGCAAGGTTCACAAACCTCATAGTGTACCTTTGTGCCCCCCGTCCACATCCCCAACATCAACATCTCCAGATCAAAGTTTGTGGAAAACGTTGGCAAAATTCAAAAATTCGACACCAATATTAAAAAGAGTTCCACGGGGCGCGAGACGGTCTGTTGCATTGAGTTTGGCACGATGTCTCCGTCTTGCGACCCAGGAGAACTCAGAAAGTGCCTGGGAGCAATTACTCACCTTCCCTTATAGGATTTTGCATGTTCAAAAAAATTTGGCGACTAAAAAAACATTGACAACCCAAATTAAAGACAATTGCAATAATTCGACACTTATTTTGGATTCAAAATTACCTGTCTTCAATAACTTTTCAGGAAGAGGGTTATGTTCACATGTAGAATCCAAATTAAGCGAAGGTGATATCAGGGGAGCGGCCAGGTTACTTTTCAGTAGCGATGTGGTGGCGCCCTACTCTCCAGAAACCCTTTCAGCCCTGGAGAGTAAACATCCAGCGCCTGCGGATGGTCTCACCTTTCCCAACCCCCCCCTCCCTCTGGATCCGGATTCAACACCTTTTAATGTTACTGCCCCCCAGCTGATTGCAGCCGTGAGCTCCTTCCGAAGTGGTTCCGCCGGCGGCCTCGACGGCCTGACTCCTCAGCATTTAAAAGATTTATTGAGTTCAGGCGCCGGGGAAGCTGGTGAGTCGCTTTTGAAGGAGCTTGCGGCTCTAATTAATCTGATGCTCAACGGCGGTGTGAATGATGCCGTCGTCGATGTCTTGTACGGGGCCAATTTATGCGCCCTGCGCAAGAGGGACGGCGGCATCCGTCCCATTGCCGTTGGGTGCACCTACAGGCGTACGGCAGCCAAAATATGCTGCAAATTGTACGGCGACATTCTGTCAAACAAATTCCAGCCCCTACAGCTTGGCTTTGGTTCCAAAGGGGGCTGCGAGGCTGCCGTACATGCCCTATCTAGTTTTTTAAATGCCAATAAAGGTGAGGTCATCCTCAAGGTTGACGTTAAGAACGCCTTCAACTCTGTCAACAGGGACACTTTGTTGGCTGAAGTTAAAAAAGAATTACCAGAAATTTACGGCTTCATGTGGCAGTGCTCAGGCACCCTTCAAAATTATTATATAAAGACAACGTTTTGGAATCTGCAGTCGGATGCCAACAAGGTGATCCTCTCGGGCCAGTCATTTTCAGTTTGGCTATCCATCCCATAATACAACAACTAAATTCAAAATTCAATGTGTGGTATTTAGATGATGGAACACTAGGAGGTGACGTAGCCACCGTTCTACAAGATCTTCAATTCCTAAAGCAGCAGTTCCAATCTATCGGCCTTGACCTCAACAACTCAAAATGTGAAATTTACATTTGTGACAATACTGACAGACAATCGACTATACAGAAATTTAACACAATAACCCCAGACATCAAAGTTTTGGAAAAAAGTTCATTGCACCTCCTAGGTTCCCCAATTTTAGAAGACAGTTTTTCACCATTCGTCGACGAAAAAATTAAACACTTTAACGATATTTCGGATAGACTTTCTAAAATTAATTTACATTCGGCTTTCACCCTTATCAGATATTGTTGTTTCGGTCCAAATTTTATGTATTTTCTCCGCTCTTCCTCTTTATGGAAGCAGCCACACCTTTTGGACAAAATCGATCACATTATTCGCAGTACTCTTACATCCATTTTAAATGTGGCTTTGGACGACCGCGCGTGGCTGCAAGCCACACTACCCATTCGTTTTGGCGGGCTCGGCGTCCGCAAAATTTCTAGTGTAAGCCTACCGGCGTTCATATCCTCGGTCCACAGCACAGAAAAGTTAACCACACGAATCTTGATTCCTGCTCAGGTTGACTCTGAAGTGCCGTGTTTGACTGATGCGGTGAACGCCTGGAAGATGGCTTGCCCGGACACGGTACAGCCCGAAAACCCGTCTTCCCAGAGACAGTGGGATGAGCCGCTTTGCAGGTTGGTACGGAATAAACTTATTAATACGTCCACAAATACTGCTGAGCGTGCCCGCCTGCTGGCTGTGGGTGAATGGGAGTCGGGCCTTTGGCTTCAGGCGCTACCGTCACCTAACATAGGCACTATGCTGGGTGACACCACATTCCGGCTCGCTACATGTTTGCGTCTGGGCGCTCCTTGCGGAGCTCCACATCGCTGTCAATGTGGTGAAGCAGTCGACTGCCTCGGACACCATGGCCTATCCTGCAGCAAGAGCGCTGGTCGGATGGCACGGCACGCCAGCATTAACGACATCATCCGTCGGGCTCTTGTCACCGCCGGGGTGCCAGCTGTTTTAGAACCCAATGGCTTGGCACGTGACGATGGGAAGAGGCCAGATGGAATGACAATAATGCCTTGGAAGTTAGGTAGGCCTTTGGTGTGGGATGCAACTTGTGTCGACACCCTCGCGCCATCCCATCTTCCTAGCACGGCGGGCTGTGCTGGGGCGGCTGCTGCAGGAGCAGAAAACCTCAAACGGCGCAAATATAACAACCTTTTTGGGAGTTATATGTTTGAGCCGTTTGGGGTTGAAACTCTAGGGCCTTGGGGCCCGAGTGCTCATCGAATGTTTCGAGACATCGCCAAGCGGTTGGTTGACTCTACACGTGACCAGAGGGCTGGCCTATTTTTAGCCCAAAGAATAAGCATTGCCATCCAACGTGGTAATGCTGCCAGCCTTTTGGGCACTTATCCCATTGACAGCGATGCGGACGAATTTTTTGATGCCCTATGAGCTCTTGTCTTTTTTTTTTTTTTTTCTTTTTCCCTTTTTTTTAATACACTTGTATATAATATATATATTTTAGATTGTAAAATACTTCCTATAGATCATTATATTAATAAATTGTACAGATGTTATCAAGATGAAAAAAAAAAAAAAAAAAAAAAAAAAAAAAAAAAAAAAAAAAAAAAAAAAGTTTCGATTGAACAAAACTAAGAGCGAGTCTTTTAAATATTTTCAATGATGTAAAACTGCAACGGCGTAGCAAGTCGTTGTAGCCGGGTACTATGCTACAGCACTGACACGTTGTTTCATTGGCATCTCACTGCTCATAGCTATAAGGTTGTCCGTTGCCGCATCCTAAACCGGGCTTGCGATTAATATATCTCGCTATTCACTCGCTTATTTGTTTATCTATCGAATTTTTGTAGCGGAAATTCTTATGGGTTCGCATCACCAACATGCTATTAATATGACGTGTTGCGCTCGGCCAGCAAATCCATCAGTCTACCTAGCCTTTTTCCCAACTATGTTGGGGTCGGCTTCCAGTCTAACAGGGTGCAGTTGAATACCAGTATTTTACATGGAGCCCCTTACGACACCCCTTGGTAAGACTGGTTGTCAGAATTTTGGGCTTTATAGCGCTTGTCCAGCAGATATATTTTAATTACTTAATCATTTGTAATTTTATTTTACAAATGATGGCATTTTAATTTTTGATACAACCATTAATTTCCATTTCATAGTTTTAAGTTTTCAGTTCTGTCGGCAGTCTCCATGACTGCGTATGTTTTTTGTTGCAGTTCATCAACCTCCAATGCGTGTGTCGAGAGGCTAGTCAGCGGCGGCGCAATGAATATTGCCACTATCGATCTGTAGACCTGGCGATTGCAAAAGTGAATGTATGCGTGAGCTAGATATAACAGTTATGTCTGTATCTTCAGTTCTGTAGTGTAGTTGATAAGCTTTATGGCTGGGTAGGTAGAGTCCATCACACGAAAGAAGTCCCGCAGCAATAAGTGGAATTAATTATTAATAGATAATTAGCAACATTCCTACAACAACTCTCCTGCCTCACGCACCTTTGTCTATTTAAGATTATACATTTTATTTATCAAATCAAATCAAAATATTTTTATTTCTTTTCAATATCTTTATTTATTCAACACATATAAACTATAATAATATGTACATTTATATAAAAAAATAAGTAAAATAATCATAGGGCATCAAAGAATTCGTCCGCATCGCTGTCAACAGGAACAGTGCCCAAAAGGCTGGCAGCATTGCCACGTTGTATGGCAATGCTAATTCTTTGGCCAAGAAATAGGCCAGCCCTCTGGTCACGTGAAGAGTCGACTAACCGCTTGGCGATATCTCGAAAAACCAAGTGGGCACTCGGACCCCATGGCCCTAGTGTTTCAACCCCAAACGGCTCGAACATATAACTCCCAATTAGGTTGCAATATTTTCGCCGTTTGAGATTTTCTGCACCTGCAGCAGCCGCCCCAGCACAGCCCACCGTGCTAGGAAGATGGGATGGCGCAAGGGTGTCGACACATGTTGCATCCCACACCAAAGGTCTGCCTAACTTCCAGGGCATTATGGTCATTCCGTCTGGTCTCTTTCCATCGTCGCGTGCCAGGCCGTTGGGTTCTAAAACAGCTGGCACCCCGGCGGTGACAAGAGCACGACGGATGATGTCATTAATTTTTTATTTCACATAAATCAACATGGGCACTTATGAAACGGCAGAAGCTAGATGCACGGTTCGAATTGGTCGTTTCCTATGGAGAAGAACCGGCAAGAAACTCCATGGTTACTCTTTTAAAAATAATTGGCTTTTACAATGTTTTCAAATTACAGTAGGTATGGGAGGACAGCGTAGGCCTGTCAACAAGTACCAGGTACTTGATAAAATAAAAAATGGTCTACAGATCTAAAGTCTACAAGGTTTACAAAGTCCTCACATTTACAAAATAAGAATGTATCAAAAGGATAAATAAAATATACTAAAACCAAGAGATATGATTGCCATTTCAACCACTAATAAAGAGGTGAAAAATTAAAATTGTCTTTATATAATGTCAAATAATAAAAAGATTATGTCAAAGAAGTATGTACAAAAAAAAAATTAAAAATAAACATCGTAATTTGAGAACAGTTAATAGACATTTACGTAGTTATGCCGTTAATGAGGTGCCAGGGAAGCCACATGCGCAGAAGGAATTATTGCCAAACTACCTTGTCTTTAACGTAGTCTTTAATCTTATAATATGCTTTTTTGATAAGGACACGTTTGATGAGGGTTTTGCACTTTCCATCACTATAAGGTCTGTAACCGACTTTGGCAACTTGTTATCAGTGCCTGTAATATGATATTGAGATAACTAAATAAGGATATGACATGACTGTGTTGCAAGCCTGTAGCGTCGCCTTTTTCCCCTTCTTTCGCCGTCGCCCCCTATTACATTTCACTTAAACATGACCACAGATAATAAAATACTCACATAACTGACAAAGTGTGAGTGTACTATAATAGGTATGGTACAAGTCTGCCTAACCACTCGGAGATTACAGGCGTGATTGTATGAATATCTTGCTTACACTTATCTTTTTAAATCATATCGAAAAATCGAATAAAATAAACTGTCAATAATTGTCATACCCTATTGTTGCTCTATTGAAGCTACGAGATGCTACGAGCTTATAATGTGCTACGGGCTACGAGCTACGAGTGCTACGGACTACGGTCGCTACGCCCGCGCCCAGCCCAATTTCGTAACAAAATCCTTTGCTTCTAGTTTTTTTTTTCTGCAGAATTAGATTTCTATAAGTGACACCATTTACTTGTTTATATGAATACAGGATGTGTTATTTATCAGAATCAACGGTTCAATTCCCGAAGAAGACAATAAATTTTTCAAAAATGTAATGAATGGATCCGAGACACCGTTAAGTATTTTTGCTCTTAATATAGTAGATATTCTATATCTTTATATTATTCCCTTATAATTTCGGATTTGGCCATCCGAACTTGGAAATTCATGCAGGGTAGGTATATCCAAAAAATTTATAAAAATAAATGCTATAATCATATTTTTTTCGAACTATCTTATACTCTGTATAATATACTTACTTATTTATCTAACTGTAAACATAGATTAAAGGTTTTACATAATAATAAGTAAAAAATGAATAAATCAATGAAAAATCATGTAGATAGGTCTAAGTAGTAAGTACATGATTTTTTCATTTATACAAACATTTGCACATGTAAATGATTATTATGTAATGTATTGTAGCGATATCAGCAACGCAAAATGCGAACAACGCGTCATACTAACGTCAGGCAAAATCCTGCATCTCGCAAGCAGAGTTTACCGCGCAACTAGCATAGATACAACGACATGAATCATCGAGCAACTGCCCGCCAGACACAACACCCGTCTGGTCGGAGGATCCTCCCTTTTCTATAGAGTATGAGTGAACTTTACACCCTGTTCCTCATACCTCTATAGTAAAATCTTAGATTCACTCACTGACAGACAACGCACAGCCTAAACTGCTGGGGCGTAGAAGAAGAAGCGTTTAATTTCACACAAGAATTTATTTTATAACAAAAGTAGGTTTTAAGGAAGGATTTTTAAAAAATCGTCCTCCGGTGGGGTTAATAGAGGATGAAAATTTATATGGAAGTTCGTAATTTTCTGACGGGAATTCCCACCGAGCACACGGCTTGTAGATAGATAAACCATTTATACTATGACCTCAAGTAAAGCGGTACCAACGTTAGTGAATGCATAATCAGCCCATAGGTAATGTTCCCAGTGCCGAGACACAGGCCTCCTCTCTTCGAGTTCGAGACGGAGCGGACTGTAATCCACCACGCGGGCCCAGTGCGGGTTGGTAGATGTCACATGTCTTAAAATTTTTGGATCTAGGACATGCTGGTTTTCTCACGATGTTTCTATATCACCATTTTGAGAGTAGTGATGAAGAAATTATTTACACGAAGTAAAGCCTGGGTTCGAACCCACGACCCGTAAGTCGGGGGACTTTACCACTAGGCTATCAATGCTCTCACTCATAGAGAATGAGCGTCTCCCAAAACTGATATCGCATGTCAAATCTATGGACCGACTTAAAAGAGCTCTACAAAAACATTATCTCTCAATGTTTCCAATGATATGTTTGTAACAAACCTCACGTTGGCAAAAATGCCTAGTAGTAAAATGTAAGATCTTTGATCTCGACTGTAGTTATATTTATTACAGTTTATTTACTTAGCATAATTAAGTTATTGACATAAGTACATTAATCTATATAAACAAAACAAAGTCGGATTAGTTGCACCATTTATAACTCAAGAACGGCTTGACCGATTTTTTGTTGGATTTGTCACCGCCCCGAATAGCAAAATAACTATTAAAAATTAAAAACTGCGAGTCAGCTAGTTTTCAATAATATATAAAAAAAACTATTGTTTAGCTGATACGAGAACAACTGCCTACTTTACAAGTATGTAAGTAATTTTATTGTGAGTTATATTCCGGTCTCATCCCCTGAAATCCCCCCCCCCCTGGATCCCTTGCTAATTGTTCTTCTGTTTTAATCTCTGTCTTATCCACTATTAAGCTTTCTCATTCCCGTATTAACAAAGTTTTTCAATACATAAATAAATAAATACTTGAGGTCATTGTCCGGGAGTCGTACCTCATACGAGTAGGTACCTTATCTTCTGATTAGAGCACAAAGATTTGCTTGTTAGTTATTGTACCTACCTTAGCCTCTACTAGGAAACAGTTAAGTGCGGTCCGAGATTCTTCGCCACCGGAGAGGTAGGTATTAGGGGTAGGGGGGAACCCTCGGAACCCTAAGGTACGGATAACCCCCGCTTGGGCGGAGCACCGCCGTGTCCTCGTAGAGGCGATCGGCAACGGCGGCGACCTCTCGCGTCCGGCCCTGGTTCAAGCCATGGTCCGGGGCGAGAGGGAGTGGGAGGCGGTCACCTCCTTCTGCGAAGCAGTCATGCTAGCGAAGGAGGTGACGGGACGGCTCAGGGAGAGAGCCGCACGCCTCAGCCGCCGCGGGAGACGCGTGACGACTCCCGGCCACCGTAGGCGCGGGCCTGCGGACGGAGAGTAATGGGTAGCTCTCCGTCCGATCAGGACCAGGCCCGTGCCGGACGGCGCGTATGTGTTCCACGCGCGCCTCAAAGAGATGTCAGCATAAAGGAAGGGGCCCGCCAGGGCCGAAGCCTGCCGGGGTAGCGGGATCGTCCGAAAGGGTTACCGCTGCCCCGGAACATAAAGGGCTAAGGAAGGAACACGGGTGGGTTTTAGTCAGTAAGAGTCTGACACTCCCTTCCGCTCCACCCAGAGCGGGAGGAGTCATTAGATGATTTCCCATCCACAAAAAAAAAAAAAAAAAAAAGGTACGGATAACCCTCACGGAATTTATGATACCTACTACCTATACTGACAAGAAAGCTCAGTTTACAATCAGGATAAAATGTTTGGCAAATTGACAATACAGTCATTTCATAGACATGATTACAGGTTGTGTGTATGTTGTGATTGAACCATAGATATCCGGATTGAACAGAACCCAGCATTGCATAAATATGTAAGCTGTCACGCCATTTATACCTGGAGGCTTTTATTTAGGTAGTAAGCTTTTTGTTTACATTTTTAATTTTTTTTTCTTGGTTACGTATAGTGTTTATTGTATTTGTTGGTATATTGGCGTGGCTAGCTAACCCATGGGAAAAAAATTTAAATTAATGTCCTGTAATGTTAATTACTTTGCATACCTAGTGTTGTATAAAAACAATTATTTTCTAACTGAACAGACAGCTGTGCTGCTGGGGAGTTTGTTCCTCCACTTCTTCTCCCCAGCGATAGCACTAGGAACTGGCGAGGGGCGGGCGTTTTGGGGGACTGTCTTTTGTAATTTTGACGTTCGAAAAGTGCTGATTCTCAGCCTAGTTTGAATAAATTACTTTTGATTTTGATTTGAATATACGGACAATTGATTTATTCCGGTCTAGGTTGATAGTCAATTTGCTAAGCAATCATTTGCCCTAATGAACGTCTGCCACTGACTTGGGTAGTGTAAACATTCTCAGCATGTTCCTTCAGACGAAGTCTTAAAGACGTGCGCAAGCGCATGGCACGCACCATCTTACTACGTTCCTACACTTCCCACACTCATCCTAACGGGAACACGCCACGCGCTCTCAAAAAAACTTCACAACAACCATGACGTCACAGCGCTACGTCATACTTTTTATACTCGGATCAATTAGCGACACCTTAGGGGCGGCGGCGGTGGCGGCGCGCGGACCAGCTGCGCCCGCGCCAGTCGTGAGAACCTCGAGACGTGGGGGACACACGGCTGCGGCGGGTGGCGAACAAACATTGTTCAAGTATTATTATTTCATCCGTCTTTGTGTTTACTGTTAGTTTCTTGAATGGCTCGTCGTACAGTTATTGTGTAGGACTTTTGGTTGGAGGGTGTTCGAGGGTGGTACGGATCATTAATAGAGCTACCGTAGTTGTAAAGGGAAGTTTGTATGATATTTTACTAAGACGTCAAACAAAGGAAACAAATAGATATTTCAAAAGGAATTACGAATATGATCAACTGGATGCGAGAAAATATTGTTACGAATAAGACTTGCTATGACAGCTACCGTTTCTTATATACCTACTAGGTCAAAAATCAATCTGCCTAGCCTTTTCCCAACTATGTTGAGGTCGGCTTCCAGTCTAACCGGATGCAGATGAATACCAGTATTTTACATGGAGCGACTGCCTATCTGACCTCCACAACCCAGTTACTGGGTAACACGATACCTAAAAATCTAATAACTAAGTTACCTATACTTAGTTACTAAAAACTAAGTACAGTTACTTAGTTACTATATTATTTTATTGTAGAATTACTTTGCAATTTCCTTTAACTTTTTTGCGCATCTCTGATATGGTCAGTTTGTGAAATGATATGATGACACAAAATAGGCTAACAAAAAAAATAAACCCCTAGAGCGGTCCTCTACGAAATGTGCTATCCAAATACTTTAAATAATTGAAGTAACAAACGACGACACAACTCAAGCTGTACAGACGCCAGCACATCAACCTACCCGAAACTGTCACATTTCCCCAATCAATTTTGAACCTTATGCTTTAGCAATAAAGTTGAAAATTTATTAAAGAAATTTGACAGATTGTAGTAGGTTGATGTGCTGGCGTCTGTACATAAATTCTCATTATAGGGATCTCTCAATGTATGGCGAGGACAACTTAAAGCACTGGAAATGTTAACATAACATTAATTATTTATTTCTTTCTTTAATTAAAACCAATTACAGAACATAACATCCCACCTGTAATCATTCAAGGGTGAGGCAGAGGTATACCTAAAGTACACCCACTTTTCGCCCATGTAAGAGTGGGCGAACCGGGCACAAACCACGACTCAGCTGCTACTAAGAAATTGCTGATGGAAAAACCCAAAAACACTTCCCGACCTACTTAGCATCAAGTATTTACAAATCGTCACTGTACCTACATGCGCAGTAGTGAGGGGACGCGCAACTTTTTACAATAATTAAACGCGACATCATTCATTTGTACGGACAGATACAGTTGAAACATAAATAATTTAAAAGAATATTGTACAGTTGTACGCAGCTACAGGCAATGTGTATCGATCGGTCGGCTGCTACCCGAAGTGTGGCGGCACAATCCCAACTTTTTTCTTTATTTTTCTTTTCTTTCTTAGTATTTTGAGAGGTCAATGCGATGTGATCCCGGGAGCCTTGTTTTTTTTTGGTCTGGACAGTTTGGTACCTACGTAAACAGCGGTAAAAAACGTAGATTGTTACCTCATAACCAGCCGATAATGTTCCCACAGCTAAGACACAGGCCTCCTCTTGGTGCAGGAGTGGGCTGTGGGTCAGAATCCACCACGCGGGCCCTCCAACTAAGCCTTGAAAAACGTTTTCAGAATCGATCAGAATCTAGATTTCCATGAAAAAAAAAACTCAAAGACTTATGCATCGGTCTGCAGCTGTAGGTATCTATTACAAGAATTTTATTCATCTTACCATTTTAAATGCGAGAAATTTTATCCGGCGCAGAAGTTTGAGTTCGACTTTCTAGGTCTTCATCAGTACGAAGCTCTGCAAAGTCGAGCGAACACACGCTATCGGACAAGTGAATTAAACAGCGAGGGGTTCTAAAGTAGAATCTTGAGCGCAGCGAGGGATTCAAAGTACGTCACTCAAGCTTTAAATAGTGTTGCTCCCGAGGTGGACACTACTTTTTATCACACTCTATGAAAAAATAAGTGCAACTTATGAATAAGAATAGTACAGACGCCAGCACATCAACCTACACCTAACTGTCAAATTTTCCCAATCAACATTGAACCTTATGCTTTAGCGATAAAGTTGAAAATCTATTACAGAAATCTGACAGATTGTAGTAGGTTGATGTGCTGGCGTCTGTACGTTTATTTATTTACATACAATTACTTGAGGAAGACATGCTCATTTATTATAAAACTAAGTAAAATCCTAATTTGAGGAAACAACTACGAGCGAACGAAGGCAGAATGCTTTTCACGCGTTGATTATTTTATTTTTTCACAAACTTTTTTTTAATTTGGCTCGCGCGCCATTTTGTTTTTCATACAGCCTTTTACTTGTTTATACAATGTTCGTGATTGATCTTTTTGGTAATTGGAACTTTTACTAACAATATCCACATTCCAAATTCAAATCTCTTTTAATCCCTAGGGATTAAGGAGCTATTTTAGTCCCTGTTTACGAAGAATACACTAGCTCTTTTTGAATAGATGTGATAAAAACATTATTTTCACTTCTTTATTATTTGTATTTTGAGTTTCATGAACTTTTTGCCAAATAAATGCTATTCTTATATTTGCCTTACAAGGCAGTAGGCAAATATTACCGACAAAGTAATAGGTATATATAAAATACTATATACTTCTAAGGAACCGTTTTAAATCTTTAATTAAAAACAAGATCAAAATAATACAAATCAAGGTAACAATAGCTAGTTAAACTTATTAACAAAAGTAAGTAGGTAAGAAATAAATACGAGATTATGGCATTAAGGTTTTTATTTTTCTTCTAAACATTAATTTATAGTGTAGTCGTCAGTATACACATGGAAAGCTAGTGTTGTATAAAATTCAAAAAGAACTATAAACCATAAACAACAACTTACGCAATTCCTTGTCCAACATCACAATACAACCCTCAAGTCGTCGTCGTCGCTCGCATAATATTATTACCGGGCGGAGTGACGCGCAGGTGTAGGCTCACGTGAGAACGCACTCCCCTTGCTCGAGGGAGTGGGTTCGATTCCCACGCCGTTAACTATCGGTAGCTTGGTAGCTTAAGTCAAGGTACCCCATTGTTTAGCTTTAGATTGTGTTCTGTGGGGTCGTATTCTAAGGTGGTCACCTACATACCGTTAGCGATATAGTAGTTGATCGATATGGTATTTAATTATTTATTACTTTAGCAGCTGCTATTTATCGCACGGTCAACTCTAAAGTCGTTATGACGAATAAAAGTTATTTCACGTACGAGTCGTGTTATGCAGGTTTAACATCGATGACTTGATATTGCCCATCATAGATATATTTCACATTTCTATGGTGACCATAATAATAAAACTTCTCATGTTTTTACCCTGAACTTCTCGGACAGCGGTTTCTTTCTCGCGATTTCAGGGTTAGTCCCTTATTAAAAGTTGTTCATAATTATTATGAGTTAGGCATAGGTACAGTCACGAGCATAAATATATAATATATTAACAATGGTCAGCTCGCCAATAATATCTGATTTCATAGTCATCCATTACTATATGACGGCAAATATAGGTATGTGAAAATTTGTGGAAGCTAAGGCTAGTAGACCGAGTTACAAACGCCGAAATACGAAGACTTTTTCGATATCGGAAAGCGTATTTGGAACTCAAATCGAATTGGACACGACATCTGGCAAGGCGCAGTGATGACAGGTGAAGTAAGGCTGTGACAGAGTGGCGTCTCAGGACTGGAAGACGAGATGTCAGTCGTCCGGCGGCGACATGGGCAGACGACATTGTTGTCATCGCGGGCAAAACCTGGATGAGGCTAGCACAGGAGCGTGGGGATTGAAACATGAAAAGAGAGACAAAGGTACATATAGTGGGTGAAGTCGGGCTGTGGATTATAATGATATACAAGTGGCACTCACACATGTGACATCGAAGGAACACCAAAACTATCTGGCGAGACAAGCGAAGGCAAAATATAATAATAGTAATTTAATTTCTCTCAAAAAGGTACAATTTTGATTTCATAGCATCAAGTTACATTCTTCAGTTTATCCTTTGTGAGAGCTGGAGTCTATACTGGGTTCGGGACCTGTATGACAGATCTCCAGGCTCACACCATTAAAATTACAATATTTAATTGCACTTTCGTACTACAACATTATAAAATCTCCAAGTAGGTACTGAGAGGAAGAGAAGTGTGTCTTTGGAGACTGTTGTGTGTCCGAGATCGAAGTCCTCACGCCTAGCGCCCGCGAAGGGCCCTGGGCGTGAGCACCTGCTTGCCCGAAAGTGTGTGTGTGTCTGTGTGGATCTAAGATTAATTTGAGTAGGTGAATATTTCCCAGAGACGAAATTATTTTAGAATATTTAGTAAAATGGGGTTAGTTTGATTCTACGGGTTTACTTTGATAACAACTTTCGACTTATGAAAAACTTAACTTAACTTAAATTTTATTAGATTTAAATATATAGATTTGAACAAAAAAAAAGTTAATTGTATTTATCAAAGAATCCCACCCAGAAACCATCATCTTAAAACAACAGCACAAACATTTGTGGACCGATATTAATTTGTTTTTTGGGGTTACTATCAAAATACGTACCAAAAACTAGTGCGATCAAAGTATCCCCGATGCAGTATGAAGTTGATTACGATATTATAATTTTTTTTTTCTCATATAGGAGTGTCCAAAAATATTACTTTAATGTAAACATATACAACCCATAAAACCGATGTTACATTTATTTTTGTAAATTTTTCAGCCTTCTTAGTACAGAAATATTCAACCTCGAATTTTAAAATTGATCAAAATTGATCAATGTAACCCCATTTTACGGTATATTTTCAGTCTCTGCATAATCTAATTCAAGTAGCCATTTCTTAATAGTTCTTTTACATTTTGATCTGCACATAGGGTATATATTTAAAATGTCACAAGCCTTATTATAGACATAGCTACTAAGGAAAGGGAAAGAAGGAAGGGAAGGAAGGGGTCGAACGACAATTTGTACTGAAGTAAAGGATGCGGCATCGACTTCGAAAATTTGTGTCAATGCAATATTAAACGGACCTGTCGGACATGTCTTGCGTCAAAAATATATTTGCCTACGTGCTCAGTAAAGGGGATTAAAGATTTTTATATGGAGCATGGCATCTAACTGTCCGACATTTAGATTTTTTGTTTCCGATATATTCCTCAAGGAAACATGACACCTTACGGGGTTTGTTATAATGTTTTCTGTTTGCATTGATGTAAGCTATCATTTTGTTTTTTTTTTTTTGACATACATGCCACGGATTTTCAAAGTCCTTTAGAAATAAGTTAAAAAAAGTTGCGAAAAAAAAGCATAGCTCTCAGTAATCGACCAACTCTCTTCAACAAATACCTGATGTAGTAGTAAAAGGGTTACAACTCTTAGGGAGTGTTGTAATGCACGTGCACTATGCGATTGCGACCCCCCGTTGTTAAGCAGGGATATTATATAATAAATCATATTATTTTGATAGTCACCGGCCATTTACATTCACAAGCGGATTTACAACTTTATTTCAAGAGATATAGAGTTCAAATTACCTGTAACAATCAAAGCATGGTACAGGTAATTTGCATGGTAGGATTCGGTGCTGTATTCGAGTTACATTTATTTGGCTTTGTTTAGATTCGTAAGAAAATGTGCGGAGTGTGTTAGTACCTACTCTTAGTTCCTAATTGTACATTACAGCAATATTACTACACATACCAGTCCGTACGAACCTACCATACGTTATAGAGCTGTGGTGGCCGGACTTACGAGTTGTAGATCGTGAGCTGGAACCCAGGCAGGCACTTTACATTCTGACTGCTCTAAAAAAGGGTAAAGGAAAACATCGTGAGGAAACCGGCATGTCATAGAACCAATAATTCGAAGACATGTGACATCCAACAACACTACCACCACCCCACTGCACCACCACCACTGGGCCCGCGTGGTGTATTATGGCCCAGAGAGGAGGTATGTGTCCCAGCAGACCAGTAGGAACATTATAGGCTGATGATGAGTATATTATAAATTGTATAAAAAAGGGAAGAGCTCATTGGGCATCAAAAAACTTGATTCTATACACTAGAATAAATAAAATATCGATAAAATATTGCCAGCCTTTTCCGTAGCCCTCGTAGCGGCGTAGGCTGTAGCCACTTAGTTCTACGAAGTCGGAGCTACGGCGCTACGAACTAATTCATCGAACTATATTCACTAGAATCGATACATTATGACCTAGTTTTAAAGAGCATGTAGTTCGGGCTTGTTCGTCAGACTTCGGTTCGAGTCGGCGCAACTATGTCTCGTATGCGTTTGATGCAAGTACTTACTATGTAACGTGTATATATTTCAACTTTTGTATAGTTTTCAATTCGGTTGTTTCAGAATAGAATGCTGATTTTGTTTTTGAAATCTAGAATCTTTCATCTTATACATATTTGCAACATAGTACTAAACTTAGGAGGAACAAAGCTATCAGGCTGTAGGTACCATCATCTGCCTAGCCTTTTCCCAACTATGTTATTGTCGGCGTCCAGTCTAACCGGACGCAGCTGAATACCAGTACTTTAAATGGAGCGACTGCCTATCTGACCACAGCCCAGTTACTGGGTTATACGATACCCCTTGGTAATACTGGTTGTCAGACTTTCGGGCTTCTGACGACCCGTAACCACAGATTACTGAATAGTTACGTAACAACTGTCAAAGATCCACGAATGACAGCCGGGACCAACCGAGGCACGTAGGGGTCTTGGTATGTGATGATGGTCACCCATAGGGGTATAGGTTAGGCTGTAGGTACCCACAGTATAAGGGTAGCATGGAAATCTTAATTTAGTTATATTTTTTGTACTGTTACTAAAGCTACCATTTCCTAGATGAGCGGTGGCTGCCCACATAGCGCCCGAATTTGATTAATTCCGGTCTGATCCCCTGAGACCCTCCTCGATCCCCTGCTAGTTCTTCTTCTGTTTTAATCTCTCTACCAGCGAATGACGTCATTGAAACGTTATGAAAGTAAGTTGGTGTGGTTTCCAAGAGAGCGTTTTTCGACCCCGGTCCCATTATTTTCATGACGGCTAATGAGAAACCAAGGTTCAGGTACTTTCGGCCAAGGAGCGATCATAATCAGCCTATAATGTTCCCACTGCTGGGACACAGGCCTCCCCTCGGTGAGAGGGAGTGGGCCGTAATCCACCACGCGGGCCCAGTGCGGGTTGGTAGATGTCACGTCTTCGAATATTTGGTTCTAGGACATGCCGGCTTCCTCACGATATTTTTCTTCACCGTTTTGATAGCAGTGGTGATGAAATAATTTACACAAAGTAAAGCGCCTGTCTGGGTTCGAACGTCTACGAGCTACAACTCGTAAGTCGTGTCCGTTACAACTGGGCCACCACTGCTCTAAAGAGCGATTGTGTAAAAGAATTATCAAAACAAAATCTTTCCCCACATAGTGGGCGCATGTCATCTTTTCGAACTGTCATTTTCAGTAAAAATGTTGGAAATGACATAGTCGGAAATAGTCTTACAGCCCACTCCCTGTCACCGAGAGGAGGTCTGTGTCCCAGCAGTGGGAGTATTATAGGCTGATTATGCTAAAGCTGCATCTAAAGGATCGTAGCAGGAGCTGTTGCAGTTTTTGCCTACGCTCATCAGGGGAAGAAGCCATGAGTTCATAATTATATGTAGGTATCTATGAATGGTAAAGTTACAGGCCCGTTAGCTCTAAAGACCTACCAGTAACTGGGTTGTGGGAGTCAAATAGGCACTCGCTTCATTTAAGAAAGAAAGAAAGAATTTATTTGTCAAACATGCGTTTACATAAACTGACTAATCAGACATGCAAGGTATTGAATTAATAGATGTTGTGTGCGTCCATGTTTTGCCAATAACGGCGTACAAATTTTGTGGGTATAAAAATAAAAAAAAAATTACATTCAATTGCATTTTACAAATTTAGAATTGACTATATCAATTCTAAATTTCATTACAAAATACATTACTCAAACTATGTATTAGAAGTCGGAATAGAAAAGTCCTTTTCATTTAAAAAATCTATAACATTGTAATACACCTTACTAACTAAAAATTTTCTTAGCTTATTTTTGAAAAGTGACAAGGGCAGTTCTCTCCAACTTTTAGGAAATTTATTAAATATGATAGGAGCCATACAGAAGACACTTTTTCGCATAAGGGATGTTCTCGCAGTATGAGAGCATATCCTGCTGTTGTCGCGCCTATTACGTGGGACTACTTCATCTAGTCGTTTAAATCGGTGTGGATTTGTTTTGACAAAAACAGCTACTTCTGAAATGTACAGACATGGCAAAGTAAGTACTTTATATTTTTTTAAATACTGGTATTTAGCTGCATCCGGTTAGACTGGAAGCCTACCCCAACATAGTTGGGAAAAGGCTAGGCAGATGATAGGGTTAATAAGTTAACAAGACATACACAACACTAATCAGCTCCTGACAGCAAGGAGGTTGAAGTGCAACGAACTTTGTTATATCTTTTTTGCGCGTATGGCGTGCGTACTGCGTACGCGCAAATATTTGCAGCCAGTAACCATGATAAAGATTATGGCTGAGCCCCGCACCTGTAAAAAATAGTGGCGAACGCGGAAATTGTTAAATGGTTTTTATTTTTTTATTTTGCTGCAATGTTTTAAAGTGAGCTAATTGTGTAAACACTTTTAATCCCAATCTGATTCACTTTTTGCTTCATATTATTTTCGATAATTTTGTCTACTGAACAACGTAAATAACGCAATGAATGTTGTTTAACAGCCATTGCTACTTGTTAAGCTACAACGCAGTAGGTCGGAAAATTACCCCTTAGAAAGAAAGAAAGAAAAAGTATTTATTGCGACTCGCATAGGATGATCACAAACTAATCTAAACACAGTAAAAAATATAAATAAAAAATCCAAGTTATATAAAACAAAGTAATAAAAAGAAAAATAAAATAAAAAGTCCTATACGAGGCCAAAAGGCTCCTATCTCAGCATGATGTTGCAACATTTAAAAAATAAATGTCACAACGCTGGTATTCTGATAGGGCCCGCTGTGATGTCACGGGCAGTTACCGAAATAAATAAATAAATTATAAAATAGATGTAATAAATATGTAAAATATTAGGAAATAACGATAAAATATTAATCCGCGCCATCGCCAGACGTAACCTCATTACTTGTCTATGCCTTGAGTCTCAGAGGCACTCTTGTGTGTCTGTGGCATTCCTGTGACAAGTAAGGGGTCGCAGGCGCCGACCATAGATTAATATTGGCGCCGACCTTCCGGCATCATGAACACAGAGTACGTTATATTATAAATTGTATATCATGAATAAAATAAATAACATTACGGCTGTCCGGTGGAACAGCACTACAGTGGAAAGTGGCAATCGATTAACGGTATGGATGAAATGGAGAAATAAAGTAATGATGAGAGTGTTACGGAGTTACTTACAAGAAACAAGTGAACGAAACAAAACATTGTGTAGGGCAGCATCAACAATTTGTCTGATGCCGCCATTAAAAGTACGGAATAAACATTAAAATTAATTAATTATCGAACATGTACTTATTGGACATAAAACAAAAACAAGATGCGAAACAACTGCTGCACCTGTCCTTACGGCCTACATACAAACTCACAAAAACCTCTATAAAATAGATTAGTCTAGAGTCTAGAGGAACAGGGTGTAAAGTTCACTCATACTCTAAGAATCCTCCGACCAGACGGGTGTTGTCTCTGGCGGGCAACTGCCCGATGATTCATGTGGGGCCGTTGTATCTATGCTAGTTGCGCGGTAAACTCTGCTTGCGAGATGCAGGATTTCGTGACGTCAGTATGACGCGTTGTTTGCATGTGGTGTTTTTAGATACCGCTACAAGTCTAGAACCAAGCAGGTGACGACCTAATGGTAATTTAAGTGACAATCGCCGTTTATAGGTGTACACCAATGAATGCTATTGTAGATACGTTGTTATCTCAGACATATGTAACGAATGCCAAGATGAAAATAATGTCTCTTGTGCCTGTGATTACTTCGGAACCTATACTCTTCGAATTTGGAGGACAACAAAGTTGCTTGGTGTCAGAAATAGGTACTTGCCTATGTATAGGTTGGCAGGTAAGTCAGCCTTAAAATATGTATTGACAAGAGAGAACATCAACAATAATTTATATAATTATTGTCTACAAATCTTTGTTCCATAATATTGTTCAATATCAAGAAAAGCGCGCGTCCCTTCGTCAGATAAAAATACCTACTATATTAATGTGTAGCCTCAAAACATTTGAATAAAAACACATTGAGTGCTTAATTGTAGCATAATTATAGAGAAACAGCATTATAGAACACAAATTATAGATAATCAAATTATTATTTTTAACGATGTGTGCACCTTTTTGAGGCTGATTTTTTGTAAATACCATAGTGTTTAGCTTATTAGAAATTTAAATAAGAATTTCGGCGACCCGTTCCATCGGAAAAAGGTGTTGTAGCTGAAGCGACCATCGATGAACGGTGTTTTCGGCGAATAGTTCTATCGGCGATGGATTTATTTATTCGTAGAACCAACCGTCGACTAAGGCGCTGACTCCACGAGCGAGAGAATCGCGACGAGTCCGCCCTTATATCGTCGGATAATCTCCACGAACGAGCGATAATTCCGCTGCGTATCGTCGCGAGTCGTAACGGAATCGCAGCGTTTCCGCGACGACTCGTAACGGTATCGCCGCGTTTCCAGAGAGGCAACGCTGAAATGACGCTGCGTTTGACAGCGCGTCCGCCGCGCGCTCGTCGCGAGCGCGCGGCGGGCGCGCTGCTAGTCGCGGCGGGCTAGCGACGATGTAATGACGTTTCGCGCGCTCATTGCCACTCGTCGCATCGCGGCGATAATATCGCCGTGTGGAGACGGTTCCATAGAGAGTGTATAGAAATACGTGGCACGACGATAATATCGCCGCGATTCTCTCGCTCGTGGAGTCAGCGCCTTAGAGTGATTTCGGCGACCCGTACCATCGGCGAAGAGTGATTCGCTATACCGTTCTGAGCTCGACTGTACTTACCTTCCAGCTCCTTCAGCTTCGAAATTTAAATTCTAGGTCGGCTATTTAATTTTTAAGAATAAATTTTTCAGTTTCGCTTATCTAAATCAAGGCGGGAGTTAGCGCCGCCGTTTCGTGGGAAAAAACTTTGCTGTGCAAACAAAATGGAGTAGGTAGGTATGTAGTGTATCTGTTATACCTTGTACATATATTATATCGATGTTGTAACTGTTAACAGTTGTTTAATTGTAAGTTCTACACATACTGTGTTGATAACGTTATGTCAATCTGATATCTGTCTGAAAGGAGACCGGTGGCACATTTTTTTTGTCGTTTGTTAATTTTTTGTTTTATTTACCTGTACCTAGGTACTAGCTTCTGCTCCCCGACCCACCCGGCCGTAACGCATCACCTCATCACCTGCCCGCGCTATCACTACGTTTTGCTTAGCGTTCTTTCTTTCTTTTTCATCGGCTCCTAAGAGGGTCATAGCGTGATGTTAAATAGCCTTTCTTAAGAATTGTGCTATAAAATACAAAAATATTTTTTCAAATCGGACTGGTAGCTTCATAGATTAGAGCGTTCAAGCAAAAAAACTCTTGAGCTTACTATTAGTATTGATTGTAGGTACCTATTGTATCTATCTAAAGAATTAGTCAGACTTTCCGGGTTCTGACAACCCGTAACGGCTGCCAATGATCCACGAATGACAGCCGGGACCAACGGATTAACGTGCTTTCCGAGGCACATAAACCCTCTTGAAAATGTAAAGATGTTCACCCATCCACGGACCAACCGCAGCAAGCGTAGCTTAACCTGATCGATCGACCCGTGCGGCTATTATTACTTAGCCACAAACCTCTATATAAAGATGTTTTTATGTGATCCGATTCCAAAAAATCCTTTACTGATAGGAAGTGTACCTAATACCTACTATTGCCGATTGTCATAGGATATGCAGGTATTATGCAAAGGTATACCTACCTAATCGTAGCTTACCTACGAATACGATATCAAAATTGTAAGAACAGTATACCGGTACCAAACCAGTACCTACTTTGTCACTTTTACGTGCAATTCAGACCTACAATTCGTTCCCACGAACAACTTTGCAAACTGTCGGATTAAAAGCAGATAAGCAGGTATGACTTTCATCTCCAGTCGAGCGATGAAACAATATAGTGAAATATACAAAATACAGTTTCAGCTTTCAATATGTAGATGCAAAAATCTAGTTTTGTAAGAGTGGGTACCGTAGCACTTGAAGGGCAACGAGGTCTTTTAGAAACAAGTAAAATAAAAAACCGTTATTTCTATAGCTTCAATCCAAGTCCCCTCGTTTTCTCTGCGGGGGTTAAAATAGACAGCGTAGGGTGCGCGCGCAATCTGGCGCAATCCCACGACAGTGTTACTATTATTACAAAATTATTACCATTTTCTACCACGCGCCGTTTGGTACACCTGCAAGTAACTGTAGCTGGAGTACGCGGCGTGATGCGTATTTGCGGGTGTTTGAGATTAAAGAAGCGATTGTGAGACGGTTTCTCTTTCATTTTATTGTTGCAAAGAAAAGATGAGTCATTCTTTGTGCTTTTTCATTTTTAGTTTTATACTATTCATGTTCTTTAGGTAGGTAGGTACATACTGTTTTGTATGCAAAAGGTGATAAAAAGGCGGTCGGTGAAAGAAAATACAGTAAAAAAAAAATGTATTTATTTTAGTTTAATAAAATTAAGGTTACCAAAAGAGATTGTAACCAAGGTCGTCGGATATAGGTAGTTGAAGTTAAATTTAATTTAGGTAATTAATAGAAAACAAACAGTTATTTTAACAAATTAAATTTCATTTGAAAACATCCATTAGTTTCGTACTTAACTTCAACTATATCCGACGACTCTGGTTACTTATCTCCTTTGCTGACCGACATATAATTATAAAGTTATTTTTTTTTAAACTAACTTGCCTCTTCTGGTAGTTGATCAGGCAGACTACTATTAAAAAATAACTGCTTCGGAGTGTAATTTTATAGTATCAATCATTAGACCGGAGCAACAATTCAATGAGAATCAAATTACTTCAAGAGGCTCATATTCTTCCCTTGTCTTTTTACGTATATTTACTTTTTCGTGTCCGTATTCCGACTAAGTTTTGTGGATCTCGTGTGAGAAATCAAAGGTTTGTAAAACTATGCAATGATAGACGAAGTATTGTTGATAAATACGTACCGGAACTTTATTGTGAAAGACGGCACGGTTATCATCTGTCTTCGTGCTGTCGTTCTGATAGGTATCCATTTCATTATCTCCGGTTAAACTTGCATTAAATACTTAATCTGGTGACAGGTTTTGCTTTTTTCTTGTTTTTCAATTTACTTCAGAACACGCGTAATGAGATGAAGGCACTCATGAACATAAAAAAACTACATCAAGGATACTTCTGTGCATCAAGTGAATAACAATCTCTGCAACTACCACTATTCCTTGCTTATCCTAAGTACAGAATATATTATAAGTAGGTACTTACTTATAGTACGTGCGATAGGTATATGTATACACAATGCTAGCTTCATTCCACCTACACAACGCGTTTATAAACACCAGTCTATTTCGTCCTTTTAACTACCGCAGTTGTGTAGGTATAGGGTTCACAAAATATTTTTACTACCTATGCATTATTTGCGTAATTATCCTTCATGAGAGGTAAACAATGGTACAGCTACAGAGTGACGACATCTTTGCATTCCAGTGGTAAAATTAACAACAGTGAATTTGTTACAAAATGAGCTTCGTTTATCTGTTCTTGATGGAACTGAGATGGCGGGTTGAGCTGGACAAAGCAAAAAAGCAAGACTTAGTACTGTATCTAAATACCTCGGGGCCCAAATAAATTGGGACATCATAAGGTAAAATGCTACCCGGGGTTGGTACGTCCTGACAGTAACAGAACCAAAAATGCTACCCTGGGTCCAGTGCCAGTAAAGTTATTTGATTAGACGGTGAAATCAATGTCTTATATGAAACGATTAATAAGCTCAGTCGACAACCCTAAACGTAGAGCACTTTTTGCACTTATTATTGCGTCTGCGCCGGATCTAAACATAAACTGCGCATGCCTGTCCGTCTGTCGGGCACTACGCTCATTATACTATTTGTATTAGTATCACACCACTTTATCATAAAATATTTCCTGTTATTTTCTAATTCAAATCATGCAAGATTAATCAAACTGCTATTGGAAAAGATTCTGATTGTTTTAACGTTTGTAATCAAAATGATAAGGTTGTTATATGCGCAACGATTTTTCAATGTCGGTTTCTTGCATGTTTTATAGGATAATATATAATGACAGCTATGTAAACAGAATCCAGCATTGCATAAATATGTAAGCTGTCACGCCCTTTATACCTGGAGGCTTTTATTTAGGTAGTAACTTTTTGTTTACATTTTTAATTTTTATTATTTTGCTTGAGTACGTATAGTGTTTATTGTATTTGTTGGTATATTGGCGTTGCTAGCTAACCTATGGCAAATAATTTAATTTAATGTCCTGTGTCCTGTAATGTTAATTACTTTTCATACCTAGTGTTGTATAAAATCAATTATTTTCTAACTGAACAGACAGCTGTGCTGCTGGGGAGTTTGTTCCGCCATTTCTTTTCCCTAGCGAAAGCACTAAGATGTGGCGAAGAGCGGGCGTTTTGGGGGACTGTCTTTTGTAATTAGAAAAGTTTTGATTTTGTTTTTTTTTATATTTATTTAGGTACGTTACTATCTATTTCAAATAATATTTTCTAATTCGAATCCATTTATTTGCATAACACAGGTAGATACCCGATAGTTTTTGTACCTGTACATTTTTTGTCACACCTCGGACTTCTCTCGTGCTCATCATAAGGTTCTCTAGTTTGCTGATTGAGATTTCCTGTATATTATAAAAAAAGACAAAGGCTCGCCCCCTATTACATGGTACTTAAACATTACTGGTGAAATATGGGTATACTACTTAATTATACTATAGCCTCTGCCCAACCCTTCGGGAAAACGGGTGTTATGTTAATGTTATGTGTGTTTAGAAAAACAGTATTCCATCCTAAGATTTTATCTGTCAGATAACATAATGAAAGGCATTGGTAACATAAAGTAATTTTTGTCACTGCCATCCGTTAGGTAGGTATTAAGTATGTATCTGATTTTACATACTTTGAAGTCAGTAGGTAAGCGGCCAGTTACTTTATAGTGGGTTTTCTAAGTCATTTTCATCATTGGCAGCCTTATCCCACCCACTGCTAAGTATATGTGTATGATCATACATACTTACTAATTGCGTAACACACTATCAATCTCCATCTGAATAATTTTAAAGGATATTGCTAATCCATTGCTTTATATGTTCGAAAAATGTGTTTCTGCTCAACAACGTAAATAACGAAATGAGTGTTGTTGAACTGTCAAAGTGAAACCCATTGCTACTGATAGTATGTTTCGCAATTATCGCGCTGGTCTGTGTGAGTCTCAACCAGGCATTTCACGATCCTCTATTTGTTATTTTCCTCTGCCTGCCAATACAAGAAGTAAGTATTGGCAGACTAACAGCCAGATGGGTGACCGTCACTAGTTATACATTTAGACGTTAGAGCTAAACTCCAACGTATCCGTGGACAGGACTCATGGCTAGATGTGGTAAGTTCTGTCTGCTTTTCACAGCCGCTATCGTATTCCAACTTTTTCTACATAGGTATTGACCTGACGTGACTTTTTGAGTTACGTATTTAGTAAATACTTATCGGTTCTGTCGGACTGTTCTTCTACACTAAAACCAAATTATCAAGATTAAAAAGTTAAGAGGAAATGCGGGTGTCCCTTCTCCATAGAGACGCTCTCGTCTGTTTTCTTTTTGGTTAATGTCCATAAAGCAATGATTTTTTAAAGAATAATAAATATTAACTAGGTACTTGTTTTCCTTTTTGATGATGACATTATTTTTATAAGCACTAGAACCCTCAAAAAATGCCGGTTTAAACCACTGTCAACAGAGGCTTAGTGTAAAAATTTGACAACTATTAATGAAAAAAGAAAAACATAGGGACACAGTATATATCCGTCTTATTCAGTTTATGAAATATCTTTTAAATTAGTCCAATATTGGAGGAGGAAACAAGCGAGAGCCAAACCGACTTTTTGGATTTTTCAAAAGTCTCTCCGACCGCATTTACTCTTGTAGGATGTTGGATTTTACTAAAATAAATTCTTCTTACTTTAGTAAACTCCAATTCGCAATTTCAGAAAATGACCAGAAATGTCTTATCGAAAGAATTTACGTCTAGACTACGAATAAGAGAGTTTATTTATTCGACACGCGTTATTTATATAGGTATTATTAGTACGATAGCGGTTGCCTAGCTAATATGTATGTTTCGTAGAAATGTTCTAACTTATTCACATTCTAGTGTTATTTGAAGTATGTATGTTTACTGGTATGTATGTAAGTATATTCTCATATTACTTATTTTATTTTATTATGTAAAAATAACTAATCCATTGCTTCAATATAAGTATGTTGTGGAAAACCGCTGAACGTTGTTCAGTTGTTTTACATAACGGAGTTGTTTTGTAAAACATCTAGCGGTTTTGCAAAACAGCGCATTCTACAATCCATCTGCGACAAATACAAGCTATTTTCAAGAGTCATCACGAACCGTCTCGCGAAGTTTTGACGACTTCCAGCCTCCCGAACAAGCCGGATTCTTTTGACTCTACGTATTCATTGTTCACATTACCGAGTTTACCCTCCATACGGGTGAGATCGAACCTACGAGTTGTAGATCGTAGGTTCGAATCCAGACAGATGCTTTACTTTGTGTAAATTATTTCATCACCACTGCTCTCAAAACGGTGAAGGAAAAAATCGTGAGGAAATCGGCATGTTCTAGAACCAAAAATTCGAAGACATGTGACATCTGCCAACCCGCACTGTTCCCACGTGGTGGATTACGGCCCACTCTCTCTCACTGAGAGGAGGCCTGTGTCCCAGCAGTGGGAACATTATAGGCTGATTATGATTATGTACGGGTGAGATACATTTGAATGATGATTCCGTAAAGGCTTTGGCACCGTAGACCACATACATACCCTGCGGCTGGGTATACAAAAGACCGAAGCACCGCACAGACTCGCCTGCCCGGAAACCTGTTTCGTTATAAGCATCCTATAAAAGACATTGCTTGCAATGATTAAATAATTTTATAAACCACACATGACCGCGTACCATTTGGCAATTATTAGCAGATCCTTTTAGGGAGGCAGATTAGATTAGATTAAGAGGTAAAAATACTGCTTATAAGAAGCATATACAGACAGTAAGTTTGTTAGAACAACAATTATTGACATTCAGAATTAATTAATAATTTCAGTCAGAATTGATCAGTAATTTTCTGCTGCCCAACTTGAAAAGTTCAGAATTTTTTTTTGAAGATTTATCGAAGCCCATTCATTAGTTTTAAAAGTTCTTCATGGGGTGTATTTCAAAAATTTGTCAAAAGCTAGTCTTGCATAAAGCGCTGCAATCCAAACTAGTCCAAACTAATATTATAAATGCGAAAGTAACTCTGTCTGTCTGTCTTTCTGTCTGTCTGTTTTTGCTTCACGCCTAAACTACTTAACCGATTTGTGTGAAATTTGGTACATACATAGTTTGGAACTTGAGAAAGGACATAGGATAGTTTTTATTACAAAAAATAAAATAAAAAATAAAATTTATTCCGGACATACAGCGCCATCTATTGGTCAAGAGTCGGCATCAATTCAGTACTGAAAATTCATCGGAAAAATGTAAATAAATAGTAAAAAGGTATGAAAATATAATATAATACAACTTTTAGTACAAAGAAAATGCTCTAACGGAGTATAGATAATTCTATTAGTACTATATGTCGAGTTGGTGATTCAAACGCAGAGCTCATTATGTTGATTTTTGAAGAGTTCCCTAGAATATCTTCCACATTTCATTTTTGAAGAGATCCCGCGAGATCGGGAACTATGTGGGTAAAACCAAAAATCTGCCGGAAGTCACTATTCCACGCGAACGAAGTCGCGGGCAAAAGCTAGTTTAAAATATTGACAGAAGTTGGAGTCTGGGTGGTGATAATAATTTACCCACACATAAGTACAGACGCCAGCACATCAACCTACACCTAACTGTCAAATTTTCCCAATCAACATTGAACCTTATGCTTTAGCGATAAAGTTGAAAATCTATTACAGAAATCTGACAGATTGTAGTAGGTTGATGTGCTGGCGTCTGTACAAAAACTAATAATTGAATTTATTTAAATTATATAGTTAGTAAGAACGATGGGACTTAGCGCCCGCAAAATTGAAACTGAGAGCGCTAACACACTGGGACGCCATGGTGACGTCGCCGGCTACGTATCCAAACAATTCATATTAAAACGTATGACAGATAACTCACTTGGCTACGGTCTGGCGACGTCGCCAATTTGGAAGCATAGCCCACGCCCGACCGGTGCGGTCCCTACGTGGAGTAACAAATAACCACGGGGTATTGGTACACCCACAGCCTCTTAACAGTTAAGACTACCTTTCGACAATCAAAAACGCAACTTTTAGCGCCAACATAGTAGAATATGGTAGAAGTTACACTTACGTAGTTTGTAACATTGTAGGCGTCGGTCGGTAAATGTCAAATGGACAAATGCAAATGGCTATTAGTTAGTAGTAAATGAAAGATAGTTGCTTGTGGTAACTTTTCTCCGGTTTCTATTGATTTCTTATCTATCACAGTGCTAAATACATCCGAATTTAATTAAATATCAAGTATTTCACTAGGCTTAATTCGACATGTCGGGTAAAGTGTTCGAGGCGAAGGAACATTGCAAGGCGGCCGAGAAAGCGTAAGTCGAAATTCATTATTCCTACTCATTTATTTATATTTTAGCAAAGATGCTGTTATTTTGTTAAAAATAAGGTTCACATATTTGTAGATTCGGGTACTGTGTATCAATTGCTAAAAATCGGTGCAGTGTGCCTTTTCTTTGTAATGAATGTTGTATGCTTGATTTGCTTTTTAAACCATAGAATTTTGTAAGTGAAACAAATTATAGTTTTTATTTTATAGCAATTATTTAGGTTCGGCTTCTTTTATTTTGATGATTGGTGAACAAAAGTGCATTGTCTTGTTTTGTATTCAATTTAAATAAGCATTTTTAATAAAGATTAAACTAAATATTTCCTTTGTGGCTGGCATGATGCACAAACCTAGATAAAATGACCAAAATAAACAAAATTAAGGTCAGTGGGTCGTCTTAGGATTGGTAATTATTATTGTTGTAACCTACTATCATATCGGGGATCACAACTCTGCTGTATTGTATATCTCGGAGGAAAAGGCCAAATTGTATGGAACACTCACATTTATGAAGTCAAAACACCTCAAAGTATTTATTTCAAATAAACCAATTACCTACTGGTACTTCTGAATTATCAAGGGGTCGGTCCGTCAGAAAGATGAAGTTAGGTTCAGTAGTTGCCCATTACAAAGCGTAGTAGGTTCCTATGGAAAAGAATGTACATTAAAAGTGCCGATAATAAAAATATAAAATTCAAAAATTAAAATAAACAGTGGCAGCTAAGAGATGCCCAATCCGTACTGATGGTGCCCATTTACGAACATGAGTGAGTGTGACATACTCTTAACCACCAAGGCACATTCAGATCAATGAAAGATTTACCCAGTAAATGGTTTTTTAAGTATAAATGTACATGGGGCGAGGGAGCCTTTCGCCAATGGGTAAATAATCCAGACACTTGCCTACATCTTTAGAATTTCTATTGAAAACCTTCAATGATGCAAACAAATCAGGTACTATATGTCTAAGCAACATGATTGAGCTCGGGAAACCATGTTGTTGGCAACATTCTGACATAAAGATGGTTGACGAGCATATACAGTAATTTTTTTTACAGCTGTTTAGCATTGCACGGATCTTTTGTTTTTGTTCTGTGTGCAATGTGCATTTTTTTATTTTGATGTTTATATTATGTGAAAAAGTGTGCCAAAGGCTACTTAGGTCCTCAGAAAAATGTCCGTTTCAACTAAATTTACTGTTCTTAGCATAACTGAATAGCATAATCAAACTATTACATTCCCACTGCTGGGACACAGGCTCTCTACAACTGAGAAATTCCCATTAATACTTTACCTGAGCTGGGACCCAGGAACTCATGCTCAGCAGTTGTGCTTGCGATCACTCGAATGAACAGTATTATTTAAAAAACATAAACCCCTGTCTTTGTTGTCGAGCAGTCAGGCCAAAACAACACATATTCAAAATCCTATTGATTTCACAATCAATGGGAGGCAGGCGGCTTTCGATTCTTTAATTGTTTATGTTGCGCTGAGTGACTGCACTGCGAAATTTATGTTTGCTATACGTTTTTTTTTTTATTTAAGAGCGTTTACGACGTAGCCGGATACAAAGGTCTAAAAAGTTACTTAATAACATTTTCGAAAAATAGTGTTACAGCCAAATTAGACCGATTTTAAATTTTCCATAGAAACAGATTTCTAGTTATCTTTTTTTAAATAAGACATTTCGAAAAAGTTCGACCTTTGTATCCTGCTTATGCGTATGAAGTTTCATTAAAATCGGTTCAGTCATTTCGAAAAACAAGAGCTTGAAAGTTTATTATGAAATGCCGTACGTCGTAAACGCTCTTAATTTTCGACTTGCTAGCGATGTTGCAAAGCATGAAAAGGAACCCATTTACTGATAACATTAACTTAAATAACATAACATCCCGCTTGTTTTTCCCGAAGGGTTAGGCAGATGTGTACCCATAGTACACCCACATTTCGCCAGTTATGTTTAAGTTCCATGTGGGGGCGAGCTGGGGTTGATCGAATAATCTGATTTTCCCACCCTTACGCAAAATACGCGCTTTGTCGTGGAGTTGCAGACACCAGTCCGTATTATCTATTACCTAGGAAGCCATCAACCGGGCACGAATCCAGAATTCGGACTGCTACTGAGAAATTCCTGACGGAAGAACCCAGTAACACTTTACCTACCCGACCTGGAAATCGAACCCAGGAGGACCTCATGCTCTGAAGTAGAGCTTGCGACCAACGAGGCAATTGCTAAGCTTGAATTAGATGTAAAATGTATTATACTAATAAATAAATAAATGTAATTTAAAAATCCTAAACGACTTTGGTTCCCATTTACCTGTAGGACGTTGGATTCCATTACCCCGCATGACGTCACACAAAAATTAATAATTAAGACGCTACTAGAATTATGCGACATTTTATTTATTTTAGGGACATTTTACATTGCGTAGTTATGCAGTTACTTATTTTGTTTCTTATTTTTTACTGTATTGATAGGCTTGCGATTGATCACTGTTTTGGTTAAATATCCCATGTGATGGTACCTAATGTATAATTATGTCTTTCTCAGGTTGAAGACTAGCGTCTTCCGTTGGAAGCCGGACTATGATTCGGCGGCTGACGAATATAGCCAAGCCGGTAAGTCTTTTGAGTAGCAAATAAAATCCCCTTTAGTGGAGTCCGGTGGGTTATATAATGTACACGAAATCGCTAAGCGATGTGTATTGTCTGTTTAGTATCATTGATAGTGGGTTCCGTGCATAATCGACCTCGCAATTGCTTCCAACACTTGTGACAAAAATTCCCAGTAAATTGAAACTTCACTTAGGTTGAAAATATTATCTAATTGTCACACAAATAGACCTTGTCGTTTTATGACGTGCGAGTGACATCCACCCTCAAGAACAATAAGCATCTCATTGACAGCCTTGAGAAAAGAAAACCTGAAGGCCCATTCTAGTAATTTAAAACGTTCAAAATCTAGTCGCAGTCTCATCTCGGCGACAAACAAATGTCAAAAACTTGTCAAAACGTAGGGAAATCAGAGGTATTTTTGACAGATTGAGACTGAGATCAGACTGTGAACGTTCTTAAAATTGCGAGAATTGCCCCTCTGGCTGTGTAGATTCTTAAAATTACGAGAATTGCCACTCTGATTTCGGACCAATAATACGGCTTTAGAGCGGGACGTTCTGTGAATGAAGCTGTTCGAAGGTTTACCACGGCAAAAACGAATTGCTTGGATGTGTTGGTATATTCCTCGATCTACAAAAAGCCCTCGACACGATGTCAATTCCTTCATTGTATTTAGTCTAAGCCTTCTCATGCTGATCCATGTAACTGGAGAAACTGTCATACAGGATGCCCTAGTTCAGGGGTCAAGACCTCATTGATGTAACGTGTACTGAAGATTTTGAAATAAATTATTACTATTACTCTAGAGTTGTATGTATAGCAATAATGAGGTCGACGATACAATTATACATCACCCTTTTCTATAAGAAAATCCGGTTTCTACATAGCTATTGTTTTTTCAGCGCAATGCTTCCGTATTGCTAGAGATCTGCCGAACTCGAAGGAATGCCATCTGAAGGCGTCGGAGTGTTTCAAGAAGAACCATGCGTTCTTCCACGCAGCTAAGTCTCTGGAAAACGCAATGATTGTGTGTAAAGAGACTGCTCCCCCCGAGGAGGTAAGTCGTTATTACTCTCTATCTAGGATGCGCCTTCGGTGGGGACGTGGATTATGCTGGTAAGAGGCTCACATTCTCTCCTTCGGGTGATAATTTCCATGAGTACTTCGATAAGGACAGATAAGAGCAAGAGACCGATAATAGCTTGAATTTCTACTGTATTAAATCTGAAGGCCAATTCTCTCATACATTCAAAATGTTCATATTCAAGTCGCAATTTCATCTTAGTAAAAGCTTGTCAAAAATGTAGGGAAATTAGAGGTTTTTTTGACAGATGCCGTTACCTTGGATACGCCCGCACCCTCGGCGTGTATTCACTGAGCAACAAAGGGCGCGATCTCTCCTCAATATCGCACGTTACTTTTGATATTAATATGTTATTGGCTGGATTTAATAGAGGAGCTGCTAATTGACCGGTGTACAGTCACGAGCATAAGTATGTCTACACTTGGCTTTATTCAAGGGCGATTTTCTCCTTTATTTTTGAATGAAATTTTATGTTATTACGAACATAGTATTTTCGAACCCATAGGTTTATGTAAGGTGTCGTATTTCAACGTTGCATTCGTTATTTCACGCATAAATCGCAATTTAAAGTTGCCAAGTGTTGACATATTAGTGCTCGTGACTGTACCTTCCAACACCGGATTGAAATTTTGCATAAGATTCAGCATTGATATATTCTATACAATGAAAATCAGCCTTTAATGTTCCCACTGTTGGTACACAATCCTCCTCTCTTCGAGAGGGAGTAGGCTGTAATTTACCACGCGGTCCCAGTGCAATCAACATTTTTGTCAAAATTGAAAACTACTTAATTCAATCGTCAATAGTTACAGTTTTGCTAACAATGATGTCATTCAATGCATAATTACCTATGTCATATTTGTTTTATCAAACCCCGTCGTGTCTTTTGGGCTCCCGGCACTATCGATCGTTCTCCGGTCTGCGGAGGGTGGTGATGTGGGGACACACACTTTAATCACATCTATAACGCTACATAGGAACTGCGTATTGCACCTGACGTATATACAACAACCATCGGGCAGCAGCCCACCCAAAAATCACCCTCTGGTCGCTCCCTCCCCCCTTAAATAAGGATCAGGAACTGCATGAACGAATAAAAACATTTATTTGTTAAACATTTGGTAGGTATTCAATAATTATTCAGTTGACTCTATGTTTTGCCAGCGGTGGCGTACAAATTTCATCGTTGCAATAGTAGGTATAATAAAATAAAATTCGGAATAAATTAATAAGTTAATTTATTTGCAAATTAAGTTAATTAGATTAAGTAATATTAAATGCAATAAACAGATTACACAATTAACAACAAAATACTCATATTTTTACATCTTGACATTTTTCGGGCCGTGGGGTCGCTACTGCCCAACCGCTCGCCACATGCTGCCCTGCGGGTTTCTGTATCTGTCTTGGTCTGGCAAAGTAAACTACCGGTAGGTACAGACCTAGTGTCCAGGAGCGCGCAAGCCCCACCACGACGTCAACGTAGAGATGCGGCGGTAGGGTTAATATTATTATTATTAACTGTCCACCCTGTTCCTCATACCTCTAAATTAACATCATTCCTTTGTCAAAATGACGAGTCCTTGTAACTGAATTATTTTTTATTTATTACTAGTTTTTGCCCGCGACTCAGTCCGCATGTAAGCCAACTATACCATATAACATATCCTATAACATTCGGCAATAGCTTTCTACATAATGGTTTTTTTTTTATCGGGGAGTAGTTTTGGAGATTACTTCCTACATCCAAAGTTACAAACTCTACCTCTATATAATATTAGTGTAGAAAAGTGAGTGGTTTCTATTTTTAGTACCATACACACTGAATGGTTGACTTGATTAGCAGACATTGCAAGAAAGTTCTGAAGCCAAAAGTTAATTACTAACATTGAAAAGAGCGTGCTTTGATTAGTTCAGCGACGTCTATTATAAAACAAATGAATTCTGCCTAGGAAAACTAGATACCCTTGGTAGGTGAAATTGTAGTTTGTTAGTAATGAATACCCTGCGTTACTATCATACGCTGGGGGGAGCTAGCCACGTTGCTAGGGAACATGAGAGGAGGGCTCGCCGTGCTGCAATTTGCGTGCGCTGGGCGGATGCCACCCGCCGGCCATCATACGATTCAATACACAGATTAATTGGACACTGCTTTTGTTATGTCTGCTGTTGTTCGAGAATATACTGATGGTACGGGCAACACAATCTTTGGAACCATAATTTAGAGAACACTTTAAATCTGTACATACGGTAAATTAGAATAATCCTACTAATATTATAAATGAGAAAGTTTGTGAGGATGGGTGGATGGATGTTTGTTACTCTTTCACGAAAAAACTACTGAACGGATTTGGATGAAATTTTGCACACAGATAGTAGTTTATAACCAGGATTAACACATAGGGTACTTTTTATCCCGATATTCCCACGGGATCAGAACTTATGCGGGTCAAAACGGAGGGCGCAGCTAGTAATTCCTATATATCCATCATCATCATCCACAGCCCGACTTCACCCACAGCTGCGCATAGTCCTCTCTTTCTTGTTCCAATCCCCACGCTCAACTGTGATCAATAACATAAAATAATTTGCGTCCGAAGTGGTAATTAACTTAAAAGGTAAACGGTTCATCGTTTATAGCTATTTTTAAACTTTTGTACTTGATTAGAACAACTGATCTTGTAATCAGAATTAGTCTATCCAATCAATCTTACCAAATGTACAGACGCCAGCACATCAAGTTACTACAATCTGTCAAATTTCTTTAATAGATTTTCAACTTTATCGCTAAAGCAGTAGGTTCAAAGTTGATTGGGAAAATTTGACAGTATCGGGTTGCTTGATGTGCTGGCGTCTGTACATAACATGTTAAACTATAGAAAGCAGCTATATTAAACACATGTCGTTGTCGCGTAGTATGGAAATTCTTACAATTAGATTTTGAAATCTCACGTTGGCTTCTACCCGTGAGATAAAAAAAAATACCAGGTTCTAGCAGCCACCTGAGAAAATTAAACAAACTAGCTTTCCTTGCAGATTTACAACCTGGCTGTGGAGGCCAGCAGTCTCTTCCAACAGCATGGCTCGGGCGATAGCGGTGCCAGCGTGCTCGACAAGGGAGCTAAGATCATCGAGGCGACGTCTCCGGAACTTGCCGTCAAACTGTTCCAACAAGCCGCTGACGTTTCCTCGGTAAGTGTTAGCCTTATTTGTAGTTCGTCGAGAATGCCATGTTTGTGTGTCGCAATTTTTCCCTCGAATCGATTGTCATTATATTTTATTTTTATTTTTTGGTTGTTTGTAGCCGACCTCTTTATATTTTATTTTATTTTATACCTACTGGGCTTACTACATTCACGTTGGTTATAGTATTTGCATGATTATGTCCATGTTAGATTTTAAATTTTTGTTTTTTTTTTCTTGTGCGTCGATATTTATTATTTGGCTTAAGTTTTTTGTTATTTTTATTTTACCTGGGTGTAACTATTTGTAAGTCAACGCTGCGGTATTAAAAAGATAAGTACATTTTTATAATTATTGTAATATTAATAATTCTAGTATTTAATGTTTTAGTACTTTCTAAAGAAAGTATTGAATTTAATGTTTTATTTTTATGTCTGTTTTAAAAGTAGCTGATGAAAGTGTAAAGAAACCCTGTTCAAGTTAAATTCTTACGCAATCACTCACTCAAGGGATTTAGTGGCACATTCATTAGATTTCGTAATTGGAAGGTTTCCACTACATATACTCACCACTTTTTCCAACAATGTTTGTTGAATAACATTAGTAAATTGTAATTGTAAAATCATCACCGAAAATTGAGGTTATAAAACTAACCGCGATTGTCAAATGAAACTTGTTTAAGGTGGTTTAATAATAGAATTTTACATTTTCATCAGATTCTTTCGGAACAGATTATACTTACTAAGTAAATATACATTACACACACCGGCCAGATTCAGCGGAACATAAAAACGGTCGAAAATGTACAAAATACGGTTTAATTTTAATATTTAGAATATAAACTTTTATTCTTATTTAAAATTACACCTTTTAAATCCGTATACATATAATAAAATAGTAACTAAGTCAAAATTGTACATTGAATATTTAATAAAAAGTCATGGCTACGAGGCGTGAGAATGAGTCAGATGCCAATATATGTAGTTTTTAGATGTTTGTCTGTCTGGATGTATTTCCCGGACTGGCGCAAAAACGGCTGAACGAATTTAAATTCAATTTGGCGCACATATAGTTTATAACCTGGATTAACACATAGGCTACTATTAATCCCGGTAGTTTGTTCCCCTGGGATATTTTCCGACATCAACCCGGGCGAAGCCGCGGGCAAAAGCTAGTTGAAAATAAGATCACATTTAGTCTAGATTTTGTAACAAAGTTTATGTGTGGATGGCTTTCATTTTGACATTTCAACAATTTTCATTGCTTTATTTACGTTGTAGGACAGACAAATTTTTTGAACATATATGAAGCAGTGGATTCGTAATAGTTAGGGTGCAGGTCCTACACGTGTTCCATTCAATACTCAATATTCATTTGCGTTCCACAATGTGAAGCTAAGTGGTAGGCTTTACAAAGACATGATCATTGGTGACCCTGTCGGGTACAGCAAAGTAAAAGAGAGGAAGAGGCTTTTAATCTGTTTAATTAGTTGGTTTGGTATGCATAATCAGCCTATAACGTTCCCACTGCTGGGACACAGGCCTCCTCTCTGAGAGGAGGAGGCTTGTATAGTATTAGTTGGTAAACTATACATATACCCAAGGGGGTATATGTATAGTTTACAGACGACGCGGTTAGACGCTATACATCGTTTATTAGTAAGGACTAATAAACGTTTTATAGCGTCTGTAAAGTTACACAAAGCTTTGTCTTCTTCTTTCGAAAGTCAAATTGCTGACCACTGAAAGAGAGAAATCGGTGTGTAACTATTTATCTGATATCATTATTTAAATTATTATTTTATAAAACATGTAATTTAAAATTTGTCATTTAGATATTCATTGATATTATTATACCATTTTTCGTCATCCTTAAGGCTTATTAGATTAAATGCTGATTTAAAAAAAAAATACTGTTCGTTCCGTATATTTTAACCGCGTAGATGTTGGACTTTTCTTTGAAACAGCAGATTACTTTTATTATAAGCAACGAAAACTTTCTATGTTGAGGAATCATGGTTGCACTTTGTGCGTCCATGTCAGTGCCACCCTATGGGTCAGGACCAAATTTTTGACGTAATCGCACAACGGAAATCACAACGGAATGTGTCACACTGGAAAATAAATGTAGCACAATAGAATTATTATTAGTAGTTTTGTAACATGTATGTATTTACAGCATTGAGCATTTAATTGATTAAAATCATCACTTCAGTTTAAATTCACGTTACCATATTGAATGACTTTCATGAAATCATTACATTTGAGGCCAAGTCTAACTTAGTGAGATGTATTGATGATTTTTAATTATGTAAAAAACGATTGTTGCGGTTGCGAATCATGTTTTGATCAACATACGACCTGACACTGACATGCAGATTGCAAAAACCGTAACCACGTTTGGAAAGTGCATTGCGAAATCGAATGCGAAAAGAGAAAAGTTATAAAATACCTGTCAATAGAGAATATGCATGGTAATTCAAATAAGGGCAGTTTTTTTTTATAAACTGAATTCAGAATTATGCCTTTATCAATATTTTTTATTATAATTTATTTTTGAACAATAAAACGGGAAAATTCAAATATTTGAAAAGCGAGGCCTTTAGTCAGAGCGTATGTGATGTAAAAGCCTATGAGTGTTTGCGATTCAGTTGTCGATGTTATGAACTATGACGTCACACCAAGCGCGCCAAAATACAGATCGTAAAGGTATCGGTTTGCTATTTTAACTGTTTTTAAGTACTTTAAATTGCTTTTTGATGTTGAGTATTTTTTTAATATGACAATAATATGGAGATATACTTACGTTAATTACGCGCATTGACGTGGAGTTGCGGACACCAGCCCGTATTACCTATTAATATGGCGATGTAAGCAATCGAATAAAAATATTAAAAAATACATGCATATTTCCTATTGCCAGTCCATATAATCCGTTTTACGTCAATTTATGTAATACACAAAATGGTTATTTACAATATTCGCTTAAAATGGAATGGTTCTCGAGATATACGCCTATGGAAAATTGTAGTTAAGCTCATAGTACCTACTGTACTAAATGTTTAATAAAATCATGTTTTAATGCTCAACAAAACTGTTTAATTTTTGGCATGTCCGTAATTTTTTTAATGTTACTTACATGACAAGTGCGAAAGTGTGTTTGTTGGTTAGGCCTACTATACAAGATAAAGGAAAGCGAGCCCTGCAAAGTGTGCAAGGGTCGTTTTTCTTTCAGCTCTACATCATCTTTCCCTGGATATCAGTTGCAATTAATAGTACCCATCCTGACGATTCCAATGAGCGCAAATACGATGAATATAATACAAGGTGGCACAAAATTCAATTCTACTTTGACATTTGTGAAGTAAACAGATAACACGACATGAATCGCTATACATACTCTTAAAGAACGCGGAATAATTGGTCCGGGTCGCCTAATATCTCTAGTTTTGGGGATTTGCACTGGCCAGCAAGATCGCCTGATTTAACCGTTTCAGACTTCTTTTTGTGAGGTTTTTTGAAGTCACTAGTCTATGTCAGCAAACCTCAGACTCTTGAAGCCCTCAAAGAGAATAACCGTCAAGAATGCGAGGACCTATCGCCGAAAGTTCTGGCAAGAGTGATGGAAAATGCCATAAATCGGGTCCAAATGGTCCTCAATTCTGGCGGCAGCCACTTAGCCAAAATCATTTTCTCGGCTTTATGGAAAAATATAAGATATCAAATAAATAAATAAAATCCAAAAGCAAAACCTAACTTTTTCGTTCATAAAAAAATACAGCCAAAGAACATCCGGTGACAACTTTTGCACCACCTTGTAGTAGTCCACTAACGTTACACTGTCCACCTTTCTGCTCTCCCTCATAAGACCCTGGATACCAGCTGTAATGATTAGTAGTATTAGTACCCATCCTAACAATTCCAATGAGCGCAAACACGATGAGTATACTAAGTCCACTATGTCATATTTTGCCTCAAGAAATACCTAAATATTTACGTGTTAGCCACCAAAATTGATTTAAAAAAAATACACTTTAGATGACAAAATACGTGAATAGTCTCTGACGGGAGTTCACAGATGACCCTTCTTCTTAGCCAGTATGTGTACTGTGTAGTATGTAATTGAGGTTTAAACTTTTTCTGTGTAATTCAATTTGTATTATAGGGTCAGTATGGCGAGTCTTCCTTGTAGCAGTTACAATATTTATTGAGGTACGTTCCAAATCCTCCAAAACACCAGCAAAATCTGGCGCCAGATGAAGCAGAAGAAGACTGGGCTCTTGTTACGAATGTTTCGAACGTCTATTGGGCCCCAAAGAAAACCACAGAGGAATTATGTATAGTGGTGGGCAAACTTTTCCTGATACTGGTTAATAAAATGTGATGATTTAATTCCTATAATGACTATGTATTTTAGCGCATAGAGAACGAAGCCCCGGAAGTCATGGAGGACATGGAGGTCCCGATGGACGCGGAGACCCGTGAGATTATGGAGGTCCTGAACTGGGTCCTGGCCTCAAAGGCCGCGGAGCTCGCGGAGGCTCAGGCTGCCCCGGGGGCCCCGAAGGAGCCTGCTGACGCCGAGGTCGACGAACAGGAAACCGAGGTACACACTTTATTTGTTAAACCGCATATTCATAGGTAACAAAGTAATTGAGAAACAGCCGATCAGGTAAAAATCTCACCGGGAAAACTTAGGTGAAGTGAGCTGTCAATAGTGACAATCCCTACAGTCCGTCAAATCTAAGAAGTACCGTTTGACAGTTATAACACATATTTAATATGTGTTATTTTGCTTTGTTTGAAAGTTTTCAATTACATTTAGATATTAAGAATTGTACATTTTTAGATACAATAATGAAATCTTTCTAAATTCATGGTTTTATGATGAATTCGTATGAACAAAGTTGAAAAATATGAAACGTCAAACGGTACTTCTTAGATTTGACGGACTGTAGCATCAGCCGACCTATTCTGTAACAATCTCACCGTGAAAACTAAGGTGAAGTGAGTTTGAAGTTACCTGTCAATCTCTAGCATCAAGTGGAATGACAGCTCACTTCGCGTAACTTTTCACGGTGAGATATTTACAGAATAGGCCGGCTGGTGGAATGACAGCTCACTCCACCTAAGTTCTCACAGTTACATTTGTACAAAATAGCAAATGTGCAACACGTTTTAGCAACATCAAATGTTGCCAACTCACTGCAATGTTCCAAGTTGCCAGCAACATATTTACCGCAACGCTAAATACAAGTTGCTGAAACGATTTACAACTTTTTTTCTAACTGAATAGGTCAATCAAATCAAATCAAAATATTTTTATTTCACATAAACCGACATGGGCACTTATGAAACGTCAGAAGCTAGGTGCACGGTTCCAATTGGTCGTTTCCTATGGAGAAGAACCGGCAAGAAACTCCACGGTTACTCTTTTAAAAATAATTGGCTTTTACAATGTTTTCAAATTACAGTAGGTATGGGAGGACAGAGTAGCCCTGTCAACATGTACCAGGTACTTGATAAAATAAAAAATGGTCTACAGATCTAAAGTCTACAAGGCTTACAAAGTCCTCACATTTACAAAATAAGAATGTATCAAAATGATAAATAAAATATAAAAATTTACTAAATAACTAATAGGGGTCTCAGGTTTAACGGCTAGCCGACTATAACGCTTTATTATTAATACACAGGTGATATTAGCACAATAATCTTTCACGACCCTTGAGAAAAGGAATAATATTATAATCTGCCGGTTTGTTAGATTTGCAGAGTACAATTTTTTTTTCAGCCTGGGTCTTCCAACTTGAATGAGCCCTCAACGTCGACGGCGAACGAAGACGAGGATCGCCTTTATTTTTTGAACTTATACAAGGAAATTGGAGAACAGTTTTTTCAAGACATGGAGGACACTGATGGTAGAAAGCTTTTTTGTCTCTACTCATATTGTTTCATTTCTTTCACATTCGTTCTGTTAACTCTTTATAATATTTCAGAAGCGACTGAAAAGTCACGCATTGCAATACTCACAATGTTGGGAGAATACAAGAGGATTGTAAAAATGGAAACTCGAGTTAAGCAGCGTTATATCGCGAGAATAAGTAAATATAACAAAATGATTCGCCAGAAGAGAAGCCAGATAAGAAAGTCAGTAATAATCTCATGATAATTTGGGTAGTTTTAAAATCGACACTAGCTGTTGCTACTGCAAAACTTTGTTTTGCGCAGTATTGATAACTGCATTCGCTGATTACAATAATAACTTAGCTTTATCATTTAGGTACCCATTCATTATTCACTAAAGTAATCTATAGAATTCATTGAACTACAAAAATTGCTGAACTCTGTTGGATAGTCGGCCTCGTAGACAACATTTACTAGTCAATTAAACTTCACTATGGTTGAAATAATCTAACTGTCACATAGACAAATAGACCTCATTTTATGACATGCAAGTGACATTAGTACTCTGGATGGGAAAGCAATTACGAGGTCGACTATACCATACATTGCTAAGCATTACTGCAACATAATACTCTCACGCCTTCTTAAACATGGGGGTAGGCAGAAAGTACAGAGCGCCACCTGCTACGATTCTTACATTCATAGATATGGTCATAAACCAATACTTTTTTTCCCAGTTGGAACTTTGTATATTCTACTATAAATACGGACAATATTTTAGTGCAAAATTCTTTTGCCAAGTTGAAACTGTTCATAAGCTGTTGTTGCTGACTCTACTCTCCTCTACTAACATGGCTTGAACCTCATTGAGCTCATTATTTAAAATGTTGATAGGCCTACATCTGCAACAGCGCCACAGCGCTAGCTAGAAACTAGAACTGTACCTAAAATATCAGATCATAGTATCACATCTCATATTTTCACACCCAATAATAATCACGAGCTTTTTTGGAACGAAGTTCTTTCACTGAGCTTGCGTTAGGAGTAAACTTGGAGAAATCGTCACGTAACGAAAAAGCGTAATGAAATTTTGTGCCCCATGCGACTTTGTATTACATATAATAGAGTCAGAGAGAGAGAGAGATAGTTTTCGAGGGTGCTGAAACCGATAGTGAGCTAAAAATAAAAATCCTAGATGGCGGCTGCCTTTGTCCAGAGCTGCCAAGGACCAATCTTTATTAAAGGAGTCCAGCGCATCCCGCTTGGTGATAATTAAATGCACAACACCATCGCCTATACGTCCGTCTGTCTGTCTCATTACGGCCGTATCTATATTATTCCTTATTATACAAATACTATAAAGTCTTAAAAAATATATATTTGTGGAGCGACCAGAACTATCTGGGTAATAATTAAAATATAATAATAAATAAAAGTCTGGGTAATAAAATTACTATTCCAAAAACACATTTGGAATCTAATTTCCGAGCGCAGCATAGGGAGATAGGGAGGTATCAGGACGCTAATTGGGTACGACTATCCCCTTCAGGGGTGACTTTAATCCGGCGCGCCCATTAACAGTGTCCATCCGATCTCGACGACCACGGTGGAGCCTATTAGAACTGTCAAATGCGATATTTCATTTCAATTAAATGGCTTTGTAGTCAGATTTTTCGTTACTAAGAGGGTGAATTTGCTGCTTTGATTAATCTACCTTATACAGGATCAAATTAAATTAGTTAACGAAACTCTGCAGACGTGTTGGGTATCGATATCTTAACATGATAAAATAAAAAATAAATAAATTAATAATTTTTTTGTGGGTTCTTCGACTACTGTTAATTTACTTGAAATATCAGTTTAAAAAAAATGTTTTTGACGTTATAGCGTCTTATAAATCGATGAACGCCGGCTGCACGCACGAAAAAGCATGACTCATTGTCACGTTCCGCCTGAGCCGAGTGTGCAAGCGAGAGCGCGGAACAAGTGATTGAGAGGCACGATAGGAAGTTTTCTTATGACGTTATCACGTAAAATTATCGTCCGTAAACCGACTTTACAGGCAACCAATGTTGTTTTGTGTTAACTTCACAGACACGATATCTAAACACGATCAAACATATTATCTCAACTCATACTTTTTTTTTTTTTGGATGGGAAATCATCTAATGACTCCTCCCGCTCTGGGTGGAGCGGAAGGGAGTGTCAGACTCTTACTGACTAAAACCCACCCGTGTTCCTTCCTTAGCCCTTTATGTTCCGGGGCAGCGGTAACCCTTTTGGACGATCTCGCTACCCATCTCAACTCATACTTCAAGTAAAGGCCCATTTAGATGGAGAGAGTTTCTCGCACGTTTCTTGGCGAGAAATCGTACGCTACTATCGCAAGCAAAAATCGCCATAAGATTATCGTATCATAATGTTTACATACAGGCGAGAACTAAATTCTCGCTTACGATTATGTCATACGAGATTCGCAAGTCATTATCGCTAGGCGATAAATGACTGCGACTGTTTACACAGCGCAATATATAGTATGAAGATTCTTGCTTACGAGTTCTCGACTTGTCTATACACGATCTCGTATGACATTTTATCAAATTCATACGAGTATCGTACAAATCGGTTTGAACCGATTTTGAGTGCGAGATTTGCCATTCGAGTTCAGTGATTACTACGGTATTGTTCTCAAAATGACATAAAAAGCATTCAGGTAGGTATTGCCGATAATGTTAAGTTCATTGTTTATGCTCCAAAATTGTTTCTTCTCGCTATCCATTTTTTAACCCAACATCTTTTTTTCCGTTTTCGTTTTATTAATAATTGTCTTAGAAGAGCAGATATAATTAAAACACCCTCGCGCACTGCACTCATGGTAGCAACTGGCACAAAAACTCGAAATACGATTCTCGCTTTGTAGTTCTGTTTACACGGAGACAGATATAAGGCCCATTTAGATGGAGAGAGTTTCTCGCACGTTTCTTGGCGAGAAATCGTACGCTACTATCGCAAGCAAAAATCGCCATAAGACTATCGTATCATAATGTTTACATACAGGCGAGAACTAAATTCTCGCTTACGATTATGTCATACGAGATTCGCAAGTCATTATCGCTAGGCGATAAATGACTGCGACTGTTTACACAGCGAAATATATAGTATGAAGATTCTTGCTTACGAGTTCTCGACTTGTCTATACACGATCTCGTATGACATTTTTTCAAATTCATACGAGTATCGTACAAATCGGTCAGAACCGATTTTGTGTGCGAGATTTTCCATTCGAGTTCAGTGATTACTACGGTATTGTTCTCAAAATGACACAAAAATCATTTAAATTTGGTACTGCTGATAATGTTATGTTCATTGTTTATGCTCCAAAATTGTTTCTTCTCGCTATCAATTTTTTAACCCAACATCTTTTTTTCCTTTTTCGTTTTATTAATTACTGGTGCCGATTCTCTTGTCACAAATGCCTCTAAACTAGACTAAAAATCACTAAAATGGAGGAATTTAGTTTATTCCTGTCAAACGACGATTTCCTATTCTGAAATTGACTAAAGTGACACAACTTAACTATATTTTAGTTTGACAGCACTAAGATGGCACGATGTATTTAATCCATTGAACATGGCAATTTTGCTATTCTGAATTACACGTTTTTCACCTAAAATTTAGATTAACTAAGTCTGACTATTTTTAATCGCGATTAAAAAGGTGTGGAATAAAATTAGATGTCGTTGAAGAAAAAAATGAATAGAAAGTCACCAACACCTCGACTTCAGATGCAAAAACAGTAGGTACAGTATTTTTTTTTTCTTTTGCTTATAGGTATATCTCGAAAATGGTGTGTCCTATCGCAAAAATAATGAAAATTTCGACCCCCTTTATAAAACACATAAACCCCCTAAAACTCAACATGTAGGTAATAATTTTTCATATTTTCCATACAAAAAGTGAAAAATTCCTAAAAAAAAACGCGCCAAGGCTGCCCCCTGCCCGCCTGATGGCTCTAAAAAAAAATCACGGGTAGGGCAAACAAGTACCACGTGTCGACGAGTCGTAATTGTCAAATTCGATTTTAGTTGTGTCAAAATTATTTTTAAATTTAGAGAATTTTTCATGCAGAATAGCTGTAAGATTCTCATAGCAAAAAGTAAGGAATTTTAGTGATAGTTTAGTTAGTTTAGTTCGGTGTACAAGAGAATCGGCACCATTGTCTTAGAAGAGCAGATATAATTAAAACACCCTCGCGCACTGCACTCATGGTAGCGACTGGCACAAAAACTCGAAATACAATTCTCGCTTTGTAGTTATGTTTACACGGAGACAGATATATTCTATTGCGAGGCAATTCTCGCCCAAGGAGCAGGGCGATAATCGTGAATGTTTACACGAGGAGACTTTTTTAATGTTCTTTCGATAATCGTATGTTCGAGACGAGAAACTCTCTCTCGCACGTTTCTTGGCGAGAAATCGTACGCTACTATCGCAAGCAAAAATCGCCATAAGACTATCGTATCATAATGTTTACATACAGGCGAGAACTAAATTCTCGCTTACGATTATGTCATACGAGATTCGCAAGTCATTATCGCTAGGCGATAAATGACTGCGACTGTTTACACAGCGAAATATATAGTATGAAGATTCTTGCTTACGAGTTCTCGACTTGTCTATACACGATCTCGTATGACATTTTTTCAAATTCATACGAGTATCGTACAAATCGGTCAGAACCGATTTTGTGTGCGAGATTTTCCATTCGAGTTCAGTGATTACTACGGTATTGTTCTCAAAATGACACAAAAATCATTTAAATTTGGTACTGCTGATAATGTTATGTTCATTGTTTATGCTCCAAAATTGTTTCTTCTCGCTATCAATTTTTTAACCCAACATCTTTTTTTCCTTTTTCGTTTTATTAATTACTGGTGCCGATTCTCTTGTCACAAATGCCTCTAAACTAGACTAAAAATCACTAAAATGGAGGAATTTAGTTTATTCCTGTCAAACGACGATTTCCTATTCTGAAATTGACTAAAGTGACACAACTTAACTATATTTTAGTTTGACAGAACTAAGATGGCACGATGTATTTAATCCATTGAACATGGCAATTTTGCTATTCTGAATTACACGTTTTTCACCTAAAATTTAGATTAACTAAGTCTGACTATTTTTAATCGCGATTAAAAAGGTGTGGAATAAAATTAGATGTCGTTGAAGAAAAAAATGAATAGAAAGTCACCAACACCTCGACTTCAGATGCAAAAACAGTAGGTACAGTATTTTTTTTTTCTTTTGCTTATAGGTATATCTCGAAAATGGTGTGTCCTATCGCAAAAATAATGAAAATTTCGACCCCCTTTATAAAACACATAAACCCCCTAAAACTCAACATGTAGGTAATAATTTTTCATATTTTCCATACAAAAAGTGAAAAATTCCTTAAAAAACACGCCAAGGCTGCCCCCTGCCCGCCTGATGGCTCTAAAAAAAAATCACGGGTAGGGCAAACAAGTACCACGTGTCGACGAGTCGTAATTGTCAAATTCGATTTTAGTTGTGTCAAAATTATTTTTAAATTTAGAGAATTTTTCATGCAGAATAGCTGTAAGATTCTCATAGCAAAAAGTAAGGAATTTTAGTGATAGTTTAGTTAGTTTAGTTCGGTGTACAAGAGAATCGGCACCATTGTCTTAGAAGAGCAGATATAATTAAAACACCCTCGCGCACTGCACTCATGGTAGCGACTGGCACAAAAACTCGAAATACAATTCTCGCTTTGTAGTTATGTTTACACGGAGACAGATATATTCTATTGCGAGGCAATTCTCGCCCAAGGAGCAGGGCGATAATCGTGAATGTTTACACGAGGAGACTTTTTTAATGTTCTTTCGATAATCGTATGTTCGAGACGAGAAACTCTCTCCATCTAAATGGGCCTATATTCTATTGCGAGGCAATTGTCGGCCAAGGGGCAGGGCGACAATCGTGAATGTTTACACGAGGAGACTTTTTTAATGTTCTTTCGATAATCGTATGTTCGAGTCGAGAAACTCTCTCCATCTAAATGGGCCTTTACAATACTACCAGCGGTCGTTGACCCCAAAGAAAAAAACATCAAATCTTTTTATTTTTTATTTTATCATGTTTAAATATAGATACCCATCACGTCTGCAGTTTCTCTAGCTAATTTAATTTGACCCTGTATACAGTACGTAGCTGTCATAATCAGATTTCATAGGTGTTTTTGTTTTAAAGTTGTTATGAGGAAATAAGTAATATGTGGCATAGGGAATCTCAAACTAAAACTCAAAGCATTTATGGCAATTAAACCATTTACAGGCACTTTTGAATTGTCAAGAAGTCATTCAGTCAAAAAAAAATGAAGCTAGCTGCCCATTCCAAAGCGTAGGTAGGGAATTGCGATATAGTTATGTCAGCACAATACCTACCTGCTCCTGGCTCCTTTGTAAGGTTCTGAGATGCCAATCATCATGTCACTAAAACAAATAGCAACGCTGCAAGGGCCTTTTATTTTTGTTTAGTCTGTACTGTCCCACTGCGGGGCAAAGGCCTCTCCTAAGTCCTTCCAGGAACTTATTTCCCGCGCCACCTCGTACCAGGCCTCGCGTTACTCGTCCAGGTCCTCTCGCTACTCGTCCAGGTCCTCTCGCCACTGCTTTCTGGGTCGACCGCGGCGGCAAGGATATTTCAATACAATTTCTGAGACAATTTCACGAATGTTTACCAACAACGCCCCCTTGTCAACGTCAAACAGGCGCCAAAAGATTATTGTAGAATGCTATTTCACTTCACCACACACCAATTCACCATAGTCATTTGTTTTATAGAATTTCATATTACATAATGCCAATTCTCGTAATTAAAAACGTTCAAAATCTAGTCGCAATCTCATCTCAGCGACAATCAATGTCAAAAATTTAAGGAAATTAGAGGTATTTTTAACAGATCGAGACTGAGATCAGACTGTGAACGTTCTTAAAATTATGAGTATTGACCATCTGGTCTTTCATAATTGTTTTACCTCTTCGCATCGCTGTCAAAATCACAGTGTTGTTTATTCTCGTTACAATAAGTTTTGTGATGCCACTGACAACGCTATAAAAATACATTGATCTTTATTCTCGTTACAATAAGGGTGCTGTTGGGTTGCTACTGTTAGAGGTAAAATAACTGAAAGGACTGTAACATTGAAATTATTTTTTGCTAGAAATCGCAACACAGTAATGTTTATTACATAGCATTTTTTATGAGTAACTAAGCGGCCATCACTTTCCTATTAATAGCTTTGACTAATATCGTATCAATTTGTTACAGTGTCAAGAAATCGCTGGCTACTTTGGTTAACTTGGTTGAAAAGCCGGGAGATTTTAATTAAACTGAAGAGACAAATATCAATCTCATCACATGAATCTCATTAAATAAGTGCATGTTAGATATAAGATTTTTCTCAATTTTTGAATGTCTATATAACCTGTGAGACTTCCGAGTCTTCTTAGTCTAGTCTGGCAAAGCCCAACCACATGTAATCAATTATGAATAAAGAGTAGATGTCTTTCGGTCCCGATACAGTTGTTTCGATGCGCCCAGCCCCATTATTTTACCTGCTTCAAGAACTTAGTATGCTGAGTTATTATTGCACTTGTCTTGCCTAAAGGGGTCTACTAATCAGTTCTGTACTACAGGTTTCTTGAAACTACGCTGGAATAGCGAAAGTTGCCTTTCTACCTGCAAAAGGACAGAACTGGTATGGCTCCGCTGTTGCTAACTATACCATACTTGATTTAACAAAAATACTCCTTAATGCATCTGTAAATAAATGAACGAACGCCATACACGAATCGGAGTCTCCTATAAATGACCTCAGTCGTAAACCATCTTGACGCTGCAAGATGGTGCCTATGGAAAGTACTGACGTAGTCTCTTTGAAAAATTTGCTGCAGCTTAAAAATTACTCTGTTTACCAGAAATCACCGATAGCGTTTATAGGAGACCCAGCGTAGCTAACACTACAGAAAATCACATCACCTCGCTTCGACCATCATCTTCATTATCAGCTCATTTTGCTTCGAAAACGTCATCATCACAGCGGGCGCCGGTTTTGACTTCGGGTGCTGCGCTTCGGCCTGATTTACTGATAAGTAGGTATTTATTTAAAAGATAACAGTCTATAGCGCTACAAGGTTCTTTGGGCGCGTTGCCGAAATCGAAACTAAAGCCGCCATCTGGTTTTTTAATACAATTTCACAAATGTTTACCGACAGCGCTCCCTGTCAACGTCAGTCGAGCGCACAAAGACCCTTGTAACAGTGTACTAACGACCTACTAACAATCTTTTCATCACACCATACTGCAAAACAGTGTTCACAATACCCATCGTTCTGAGTGAACGATGACTGACTGCATTCTGTGGATCCATCATCATAATCGTCATCATCATCATCATCATTTCCACCCGGAATTAACCACTGCCTTGTATGCTTTCTTTAAAAAAGTTTAGCTTATTTAGTAGTAGCTAGCTAGATAGCAGCTGACTCACTTGTGAACTACAATAGCTCCTGTATCTAGTCTTCGTTAGAATTGGCTGCCCAGACTGAGATTCGTTCTGGAGGATTTTAAACAGTAAATGGACGTAAATCAAAAGTAAAGTACGATAAATAATTAGATACTATTAAATATAAGACTGGTATCTTCGTATGGAATCGGACGGTAACTTGGAGATACATGAGTAATACCGGTCTCTTATGGTCTCACTACAGAGCAAACACCTCTCATTTAGAGACGGCACACATATCATCACCACGCTTTCACAAAATTGTGGTTGTTATCATTAACAACATCAGCTGCCTGCCCCTGTCCGACGTGACTTGGCATCGGGATACCACTTTTTCTACTGTGTATGATGTATGTTATCATTCACGTAAACATACGACAAATTAAAATTTGGCATTGGTATTTGCCTAATATTGGTATCTTATAGTTGGTAAGTATAATAATTATGACAATCAGCAATCATATAATGAAAACGAAGAAATATTAATCATACGACACAAGAAAGCAAAGCAAGTTCTGCGGGCTAGTCACCCTGACTCCCCAGTAATATTAGTAATCATTAGTTGCATGTCTCTTTGTCAGGAGTTCCTGGCAAAGAGATATTTGAAACTAATAATACTATGAACTGTATTTGTAAGGTAACATGTCGAGCTTTAAACCTGTAATCTATGATCAAACTCATCTGGCTTTTACTAGAGGTCCTGCGTCCTGCTGAAGATGGTCGTCACCTGGCCTGAGGGCGTCCTGCAATAAACGAATTTATTTAGTAAGCTTTTTCCAACATCTTGTTGTCGAATCATCATCGCATCAGTCATATTCATATTTAATCTAGTAACAGAACCAGTACCTATAAGTATTGGGCTCTTATTCTATTGACACTCCGTACTATATTAAGCCAGGTCAAGGTCAAAGGATTACCATTGACGTACTGTCTACCTACTGTACGTCATATAACCCCTACTCGCCTTACATAATAACCAATTTGAACTAAACAACATGCACATTGGTAAATACAAATTTGAAGCTGCATACTAACTGCTTGATACTTACTAAATCGAAGCTGCTTGGTTTAAGAAACCTTAGCTTACCTATAACTCTTCGTTAGCTTGCTGATCTTCGTGCACCAGCCGCACGTCCAGTATCCAGTGTCGGCTCGGAGTCGTAAGTATAAGCAACTTGCTCTCAATAAACTTTATGTTGTATATGTGTCCTTAACCCTGCATGAGTGTCTTTTGACTCGGGAACTCAGAGCAGAAGGTGCTGTAGTGGCCCACTCTCGGGTTCGAACCGTCTGTCGTTCTACCTGATGCTAGGGATTGACACTATTAACAGCTCACTTAACCTAATTTTCACAGTAAGCTTTTTACAGGATATATTGGCAGGTAAGATACAATGCTCTAAAAACTAGAAGTCATACGCTGGACTTGGAACCTGCAACAAAGCATTGACGAACAGGGCCAAATGAAAAACGGTTTGGTTTGGGCACCCTTGTTATTCTTATTTTTAACCGACTTCAAAAAAGGAAGTTCTGTATTCGACCCGTATGTATGTATGTTTGTATGTCCGCGATTTTCTCAAAAACTAATGAACCAATTTTTATAATTCTTTCAGTAATGTGATCTACATACTTTCAGGAAGATTTTAGTATGTAATGCATTATGTAATTATTCTTATGTACGACGTTGTATGCATAAATGTACTGCATCTCTGGCATTTCTATGCGAATTTTGATGATTCTTCTAGTCGATGTCTTCAATTCTTCAATGCACTAGTGTTATTTGAATTTGTGTGGAGTAGGTACAACTAAAAAGTGAAAAATAAAAACTTTTACTAAAAAAAAACACCCGACTTCAAAAAAAGAACTACAAAGTGATAAATAAATACTTAAACTTGACTTTAATTTTGGAAGTCGGTGTCAAAAAACGAAAATACGGAACCAACGACACCGACTTCCGAAATTAAAGTTATTTATCACTTTATAGTTTTTTTTTTTAAGTCTGTTGTTTTTTTTGTAAAAAAGTTTTTTTTTATCATTGATTTACCCGATTCAATAAACTATTAAGTATAGTATTCAATAAACTATTAAGTATAGTATTCGCTGATGATATTGCTGTTATAGTGCCCATTAACACTAAAGGTTATTCCCATGAAAATAAAATAAACGAAGCTCTAATAAAATGGTTTGAATCTAATTAATCTAATCTAACCTATATGTAAATATAGCTAAACAAAATTCATGAAATTTCGTACATACAAAAGCAAACACTCCGATCGTATTACTTGCACTGGCTGGAAAGGTCCGCTCGTGTAGTTATTTACTCGAAAGACCATTTCAGACACGGATCTACATGGTCTGACCAAAATTATGTCTGGACTTGTAAGGTGGTTTCCCCATTTCTTCTCAGGGATAGTCAGATAGGAAACGTCGGCACTTAGCTTATTTTTTATTGCTATGCCAATGATTCCGATACCCTATTTACAGAACAAACAATTTAATTTCATTAAAATAAAAACAAAACATAATAAGAAACACATTTATAGGTATTAACTTTAGAATTTTTTTATAATTTGAAACAACACATTAACAACGTATGCAGTAGGCTGAATAGATTTGTGTAAGCATCAAGAAAACATCGTATTGTGTCAGACAAAAGAACAGCCCGCATATAGTGGATAATGTTGAATCAAATCTAAGATGCGGACTTATAATATGAGGCAATTCAACAGACAATGATAAGACAATTACCCCCTTACTAAGAAACGTATTATATCAGATGAATAGGTAACACACCGATTTCTCTCTTTCAGTCGCTAGTAATTTGACTTCCGAAAGAAGACAAAGCGGTGTGTAACTACAGACGCTATACAACGTTTATTAGTAAGGGGTTATTGTACAAAAGAATTTTGTAAGAGCTATATGCGGTGTCGATCCTCCTGAGTCTTGTAAAACTTAAGCTACTGACCTTGACTTGATGTATTCTTGGAGGTATCGGTTTTTGTAAGCAACCCCTCATCTGTTAAGCAAGCTTATTACTTTCGGTAACAATAGAAAAGTTATTTGGTCTCATTATTTATTTATTTAATACTTCAAGCACAAAAATGTACAGAGGCAGACTTAATGCCATAGTGACACATAGTGCTCATTAGTGACAGTTGAGCTCTTAATGAAGTCTTTAAATTCAAAGGTGACAATTACAATAAACAGCTATTATTGCAAATAATATTAAAAAATATACTTATTTCAATAAATCAGTGTTTAACATTCACGGCGGTCGGTTTTATTTCATCATCCCAATAGAATAGCTCCGTTATCATATCACTAAGTGTAGGGATCCCCCACAATGTATAAAAATTGTTTTTATATATTACAAGAATGTATGCTAAATAGAGAAGAAATGTTATGTTAAGGTGGTTTTGTAATTTATATTAGAACATATTTTATACCTAGTTTTATAGGGTGTGTCTTGTAATTTACATTAATTAGTACATAGTTGTAAATTTTACTATAATAAGCACCTAACCATAGTTATTATTAATAATGTTAAACTGATTTGCATGCCCAAAACAGGCAAAATGGACTGGACTGTGCATAAACCATCAACTTTTACAACTCCTAAAACTGTATTTTCAGCAAATAAATGATTAATATTCTTAGAAATATAATCTATTAATATTATTAAAACAATAATATTGTGTTATGTAGTAAGCCCTTTAATATTTATAGAAAAAAACGAATGAATATTATTTGTCGAACAACAGATAGGGACTCTGCGTCTTATAAGTTTTAATTCAATTTATGTTAAAGTCCACTGTCTTTTGCAGTTTTCTATCAGATACCATGTACTAAAACCGACAGCTATCTTTTGTAAAAAATATGTGATATACATGAGAACAAATCACAAAATAAATTGTCGACAGCCTAATCGTAACATAGCACTGTCACACTAACATACACAAACTGTCATAAAAGACATCCTATTATTTCCATGTTTTATTTCATTTTTTAGTTGCCTGCAATCATAATAGTATACAGTGTGGTAATGACATTGACACGCAAACTGTAAATATGAATTCAGCACAAAATCCTAGACCCCTAACGTAGACTTTTTTCAACGCAGGGGTTCAGAATCATGTACTGAACCCATAGTAACTGGTTGCGCGCGTCGATGTCCCCGCCACCCTGTATTTTTTGAGAGATGAGGGTGTCCTCGTCTCTAAAAAAATTAATGCAGCTGTGGTAAATATGAATGCAGCTGTGTAGCTGTATTCATATTTACCATAGACTATTATAGCATTCTGCCTTCGTCTCTCATATCAAGAACGAAGTAAACGAGAAAAAATCACGCCAGTACCCAGCAGTTAGCCAGTTGGCAAAAAGGCAGGCTCCCCATGTTGTTACATTCACTCAGTGCTGCGTCTCCAATCATGAATTTATATGAAGCTCTAGCTAGTTTAAAGAAAGGAACCAAATACTAACTGACTTAAAGATAACTTATAGACCATTTGTCATTTGTTTTCCAGACCGAGAGCAGTCAGCACCAGGGCTCGGAGTACATCAGCAAGGCGTCCCGCATTCTCGTCAAGCTCCAATGGTAAAAACGTTTTGTTTCGCTCTCCCGGCAGAGGGAAACCATACACTGATCCTTCTTGTCGGTATCCCATCCTCATTGTGTCGATGTTTTATAAGACCATCCCTGTTTATGTCTTCAAGTAGCTGCTGTGTTCCGGATTTGGGTATAGGTGTATTTACAGGCTCAGAAGACAATTCAGTTATTCTCAGGGACGGCATAACAAAGTCAAATATTTTATCAAGTAAGCCATGAAAAGGCACTGTTGAACGTCAACATTTACAAGAAAATAGCACTGATTCTAGTTGCCCCTTCCAAAAGGAAGTTTTGAAGAAGAAAGGGCAATAAGCTCCATATTTCCATAGTTACTCTTTTAAGCATTTGTCCTTTCTCTGTAATTGCACATGTCTTGAGGCGTTGACAATTTACCCTTCGCTTGTTTGTCATCCAAAAATGAAGCTAATGCAACACCTACACTGATTTCAGGTACGACCAAGCCGTGGACAGCCTTCGTCGCGAGATCGGCTTCCACCAAGAGTCTGGCAACACCGGCGCGATCGGGAGGCTCACCGTCGCAATAGTGCTCGTCCAACTGGCTAGGGGCGACGCTGTGGCCGCTGAGAAAGCGTACAAGGTGGGTTGTGTCTATAACCCCGCGTTTACATCAACATACAAACTATGCCACATACAAGAGCCCATGATCCCTGCGTTGGTTTCGGCCTTTCTTCTCAGAGATCAGTTGGTTAGATTATGCAAGCGCCATCTTTTTTCTAAATATTTACCAAAACATTAGAGGTGTAAAAGAGTTTTGAGGGGATGAGCTAAAGAAGCCTGCGAAACTCAAAATTTCCTACGTTTTACAATAAAATTTGCAGGTTAGTGTCAGGTTATATCATTCTCCTGTCCTAAATCCCAATTTATTTACTGTCGGCGCAAAATGTGATTCGCAACCGTAACAAATATCTATTTACAGACTTTTAATGATAATAATCATCAATACAACTATTTGGCTTTTCTGGCAAGATTTAATTACACAAATAACTTTCATTTTCCAGGAATGGGGCAGTAACTGCGAGGTGGCTGAGATGCAGACCCTAGAGCAGATCCTGCAGGCTTACGACGAGGAAGACCGCGAGTCGGCCAAGCGCGCGCTGGCCAGCCCCTTCATCCGCAATATGGACGTGGAGTACGCGCGACTGGCGGCCACGGTACCGCTGCCCGAGGCCATGGAACCGGCTCCCAGGGCAGCTGTCAGGGAAAACGCGGCCCCCTCTTATGTCAGCCCCAATGCGCAGTCTACGACCACAGCAGTAAGTCCTATCTACTTAATAAAAATGTATAATTCATTCATTATCTGGCTGACAGTGTACTGCCCAAACCGCTGAGTCTGGTCTGGGTCATTGTTCTGACATATAGAAGCAAGAATAATGCACCCAGAATAATATCTTAATTTAAAAGAGTGTCTTTGGAGTCTCTTGCCTATTCTTCTTAGTAGACTGTAGGCAAGTCGGTTTCCAGTCTAACCGGATGCAGCTAAATACCAGTATTTTACATGGAGTGACTACCTATCTGGCCTCCACAACCCAGTTACTGGGTAAAACGATACTCCTAGGTAAGACTGGTTGTCTTTCGGGCGTCTGGCTACCAGTAACGTAACAAATGACTACGATTCATTAAATTAATCAACAAAGATTTAAGAATATTATAATTATGAAAGTTTGTGTTTGTAACTCAATCACGCAAGAACGACTGAACGGATTTGTACGTTTGTACTAACAAGATAAAAAATATCCTTTAAGTTAATCCAGGTTATAAACTATTTGTGTGCCAAATTTTATTCAAATCCGTTCAGCCGTTTTTGCGTGTGAGTTACAAACATACAAACTTCGATAAATATCGAATAAACCCCAAGATTCGCACTAGCTCCTGTAGCCTCATGTTCATGGTACTACAGCGACCATTGCATATCAAAGAGTAGACCAGGGGGCGCGGTAATGATAGGGAAGACGTGCGTAGGATAGGTAAGAATTCCATAATGTTATAGAGGTGTTATTTATGACTTCCACGCAGGCGAGGCAGCAGACAGAAGATGATAAGAGGTTCAGTATACTAACATATTATTTCCTCTTTTCCAGGATGTTTCGAACGAGGAATCAGAAGAATCCCCTTACGAGCCTGTCACATACGTCAAGAAGTCTGATGACGAAGACGGCTTGTGTTAAATCATCATTAGCTGTAGTTCCCGTGATTAGTTGCCTGTTAACTACCCCGTCGATGGTGATAGCGCGGTAATGTAAAAATTATATCATTATAAAAAAAATGTGGACGAAGCAAAATGAGTGTTAAGGGCCATGTGACGGAAGTTTCTGCTTACCACCATAAAAAAGCAGATAGTTTATACCAATAATAAAATAATCTGAAGGGACGCTTATGAACGTGCTTACGTACCAAATGTTAAGTACACTACAATATAAAAAAGAAAAGAACATTTTTAAAAGAGACTGGGCTAATTTGAATGGAAAGTGGTATATGGACCAAAAGCTATACGGTCAGTTAAAAAAACTGAAAAGCTTAAAACAAGCCCATTTTAAATTAAATAAAAGTTGGAAGCATGAGGGACCCATACCATTTTTATTATATTTTCATATTCAAATGGGTCCCGCCTGCTTCCAACTTTTATTTAATTTAAAAGGGGATTGTTTTAAGCTTTCAGTTTTTTAAGTGAAGCTTTTTACCGCAGTCGGGTTTTTTAGTTTCTTAATTACTTTTTTTTAAATCACCATCTTGATAAAACCTGGAACATTATAATGGTCAGAACTCGCCAAACCTCAAATCTTTCTATGAGAACTAATGATGTTCGATCCAAAGGAAAACTATCATCCTGTTGTGGTAAATATTACCGTGCCGTCATCACCGACACATCATTTTGTGTTAAGCAATGTGGCTATAAAGCCTACTGTATTATTTTTGTATAATATGTTGACTATCTAACGTGGTTAATTTAAAGCACCTCCATTTTACACAAAATATCTCTTAATAATAATTATATAGTCTCGTGACTGATCCAAATGTCTGTGAAATCAAGTGTATAGTAGTTTTTGCGTAGCTATGAAGATTAGGGATAAAACAGCAATCTATATCAAGCTTTAAGCTAGATTTAAAGCTAAGCAGTTTTATCGATGCATAAATAAAAAAACAGCAATAATAAAATCGGATTAGCGTGACTACAGGGCAATTTAGAGTTTATAAAACTTACTTTTTAAAAGAATCATGCGCGCTGGCGAAAAACGTATTTCTTCAAAAACATTCCAAATTAACAAAAAGAGGGTGTGCTAATGATGACCACACAATAGAAGTGAAAACTTACGACTGATGTCGCGTATACGACTGATGTCGCGTATACGCGATTCAGCGTCACCGACCCAAGCGTGACAGTCCAGTTTCGTTCACTGTCCAGAAAGGTGCGCTAAAAGAAGTTTACACTTCAAAGAGTCAGGTTCCTAAATTCAAAAATTAATAATGAAAGCAATAATAATACATATAACAATTTTGGACAATTTTAGTCAAGTTTTTGTAATTTCTTATTGGCCCTTAGAAAGAGCGTACGATGTCAAGATATTCGGTACGGATAGCAATATTTAAAAATTAAAATTGTTATAGAATGATTCGTAATATGTAACTCGCTACCGTTTCTTCAAATCGCTTCTTACATTCCTGCTAGCACTAGTCGTCAATTGAACCTTATGACTAAAATATACATAATGAGTAGACAGTCACTAAAGACAGAATAATTATATCAAGCTTCATTCATAGTGGATTTTGTCAAATAGGAAATCAATTATACCAACTATTACACCGTCTATTGAAAACACTTTCAAGTCTACCTAACACGGATGAAAAACGATCATTTATATGTTGATAGTAATCTCGCCATTGAACTCTGGTTTCTAGGCAGTAACTATATCCTGAGGATAGCTCTGTTAACAAACTTTCAATCTTTTGATTATGTCAATCAATCTGCCTAGCCTTTTCCCAACTATTTTGGGGTTGGCTTCCAAAGCGAAGCGATCTTTCCTAACCAAATGCAGCTGAATACCAGTATTTTACATGGAGCAACTGCTATTTGACCTCCAGCAGAGCTTCTGATTATGTATCAACAAATTTATTGTATGACAACTAAGGCCGATCTTTAGACCAAACAAAAGTGGTAGATAAAAATAATAAATAAATATAACACAACACTAGTTAGGAAAATACTATCAATTCATATTTACGTTCGTTATCCATTTTGCGAAACAACTTAACCCAATGATACATTTCATAAAGAAAAAACACATGTTTTTTCATCAACGTGCTTATATATAACATTTAGGTAACTCATATTTATGATACTGTATCTATAATATAATAAGTTCATAATTAATATAAAAGGGAGTAATATAATATACTTACTGATTTTTATATAATGTGTATCACCTGTATTTTTCTTAAATTCTGCGACATCACTTACTGTTTCCTTCAAAAAAATTAGCAGCTGATCCCCTTTCGTTTGAGGTCAGCCTGCATAAGAGTTGACGGCATTTTGATACCAAACCTCGTTGAAGTTTAAAGATAAATATAATATTATATAAGGTGCTATAAAAATATCTGCCACGGCTTCAGTGGGAGACAGTATTTTGTATACAGATTACAGTAGTGAAGAAATTATGAACCCCGGAATAGTTAAATCAATTTGAGAAAATCATCATCTGCCTAGCCTTTTCCCAACTATGTTGGGGTCGGCTTCCAGTCTAACTGGATGCAGCTGAATACCAGTATTTTACATGGAGCGACTGCCTATCTGACCTCCACAACCCAGTTACTGGGTAATACGATACCCTTTAGTAAGACTGGTTGTCAGATTTTCGGGCTTCTGACGACCCGTAACGACTGTCAAAGATCCACGAATGACAGCCGGGACCAACGGCTTAACGTGCTTTCCGAGGCACGGAGGGGTCTTGGTATGTAAAGATGGTCACCCATCCACGGACCAACCGCGGCAAGCGTAGCTTAACCTGATCGATCGACCCGCGCGGCTGATATTACTTAGCCACAAGCCCCTCCTAATTTGAGAAAATAAAGTAATTAAATAAACATTTACTCTATTCTGCATAACGTGGTTCACAAACAACGCTCGATGTGTCGCTTCGTCACATTTTGCGAAATGCAATGACGGTGCGGCAACAGCTTGTTGCATCCAACTAAATCAATTAAAATTTATACGCACGTTTTTTTATATGAAAAAATGTATGACAACATAAGATCAATAATGTATCTTTACTATTGTAATCTATATACAGAATACTGTCTCCCATTGAAGCCATGGCAGATATTTTTATAGCACCTTATATATTGTATAAATAATAAATATGTATGTAAGACTTAGTTTTTAGTCTAGACCCTGTATTTTCGTTACTTTTTGACTGAAATGTATCCTGTTAAAATGGCTGTTATAATTACAAGGCATTGCGAGTTAATTTTCTTAAAGACAACGGTCTACTTGATCTGGCTTGCATAACAATCTTTTATTAGAGCTAGCAACGACCTAACGCCAGGGAAATGTGAACATCTGATGGCGTTTTCGTATCTACAGCAGTTTCTGCTCAAAATCAATCTGCCTAGCCTTTACCCAACTCTTTTGGGGTCGGCTTCCAGTCTTAACCGTATGCAGCTGCATACCGGTACACGGAGCGACTGCCTATCTTACCTCCACAGCCCAGTCACAGGATAACACAATACCCCTTGGTAAGACTGGTTTTCAGCCAGACTACACAGCAGTTTAAGATGCTTGTTGTCTAATAATTGCCATATTTTTTTTATCAAAGAATTGTTGTAGTAAGCTGCCAGATGAGCACCGTCCGTCAAATTTTATTATTTATCTCAAGTAAATAATTTTATAAAAAAAGTCCCGTCTCCTTTACCGCCCGGCCACGACTTTTGGCTTAGCGGCAAGCGGCGCGATGTCTTTGTCAAATGCACTGTTAGCGTTGACGCTGCGAGCGGTGCGTCGTGGCATGGTTCATACATTTTCGTATATTTGTTTCTCCCGCTGATAGCGGCAAGGTCGTGGCCAGGCCATTAATCTATAGATTTTTTGAGACAGATACTGTGTCAAAGAAATATTATTATGCAAATTGTAAATATGGTGCCAGTTAATTTATTATACTATGGCGTATTTATTTAAAATAACGCACGCTTAGGTATTAAGGTCCTGCTATACTCACAAATTGTATTTATCTGATAAGCCTGCACTTTGTTTTGTGTACTGAGTATTAACACTCTGACGGACACTAAACGCCCACAGGCGTAATAACCATACAACTTATATTGTGTCTCGTTCAGGGTTCTTTAACCGATTAAGAATCCGATATTTTGTTCAATCCCTAGTAAGGCCTAAAATGTATGTTTAGACAAAATTAAACAACCGATTTTAAGGGATTAAAAAACATTAAAAAAAAAAATATTATAAGTTAACGCTATTGTATAAAAAAAAATACATATTTTGTCGAAATGTTTGTATAATTGTCTACATATTCTATATTCTCGTACTGTTATTGGTTTACTGCATTACTCTTATATTCCAGATACATTTACTCAAGTGAATAGTCGGTAAAGCTGAATATCCCTTAAAAGTCGTCGTATTTAAGCTGTGCACTTTTATCACAACGTACAGACGCCAGCACATCAAACTACCCGAAACTGTCAAAATTTCCCAATCAACTTTGAACTTTGTGCTTTAGCGATAAAGTTGAAAATCTATTAAAGAAAGACAGACTTTAGTAGCTTGATGTGCTATCGTCTGTACATATAGCCATGGGAGGTAATTTTATGCAATGTGTGATAACAGACTTGCACTGTAATGATAGCCTTGCTGATTACGCCGATATTCAGTCAGTGTCTGTAAAAGTTTGATCGCGAAGAGCTTCAACCATGATCATGAGTAGCTCTCGCTCAACAGCTGGAATAAGAGTCCTTTTTGCAATACCTAAGCTGTAAACTGGCCTAAAAGGGGAATTTACAATGACCACTGACCTATCATACAAGTACGCTGGACTTCATACTATCGATGACAAAATGAAGACATTTGATTTTCGCCATTTTGGCGCTGATAGCAACGTGAAGGTTCCGTGGAACTAATATTATAAATGGGATTCCTTCGATAAAAAAAATACTTTTATGAACTTTATCGATCGTTATAACCACTGAGAGTAATTTATTACTTAAGAGAAAAATATCGAATCACTCCAACTTAATTTTATGCTTCATTTTTAAGTAATAGAATAATATTGCTCTGCAAAGGTTAACTGAAAATTCATTAGGGCGCGGTCAGATCGCAACCTATTAACTAGTGGATAGCATCCTAGTAAATTTACAGCGCATGACGGTCAGATCAGTGGGCTTTAAATACCAGGATAGGCTTAAAACTTAGCCTAAAAACTGGTATGGTTGAGCTAATATCCCCTGGCTCAACTACACTAGTTTTACAAGCTGAGCTGGTGTCACATTAGTTCGCAATGTGAACTAAAAACTATTGAGCTATTATGTTGCCATTTCGCTCTAACCTAGTAAATCAAATGGCAGTTGTATTCTTCGTGAGCTATATTGCATTACATTTATGTAATAGTCATTACTTAAATAATAGTCACTTCTGGTGTTCAATTTGGAAGAATTGAACCATGTAAACGAAAAAGTTAATCATTCAACAAACAGCGTCCATACAAATTCAATCAAATTCACTCAAATTGAATGCCAAAAGTGAACCGTGTAGTCATTACCAGTGGAAAGGAGAGGGATTCCATTTTCATTATTGGGTATTTGGATAGCGTATGCACGCACGCTAAAGAAAAAAAAAATTACAAAGTCAAGTCATTTATTTTAAATAGGCACATTAAAGTTTCTACAGAGAACGCGGGATTTGCATCGAATGATTTGTACAGACGCCAGCAGATCAAGCTACCCGAAACTGTCAAATTTTCCCAATCAACTTTGAACCTTATGCTTTAGCGATAAAGTTGAAAATCTATTAAAGAAATTTGACAGATTGTAGTAGGTTGATGTGCTGGCGTCTGTACCAAGACCGTAATGCTCCAAGAGTCAGGTAAAGCTGGATCAAATTTTTCCATTTTCATGTTTATCAGCCATATCTGCTTAGTTGAGTTGGTGGGAAATCTGAAATTAAATATTTAATTAAAGTGAAAATGACTAAAGTACACATTACATTGTAGATGGCAAGTTTTATTTCGATGTTAGGTCTTTACTTCGGAAAAAAGTACACATTACATAATATAATATTTATCTTTTGAAATTAGAAACTAGTATTCGCTAATTTGTTTTAGCTAATCAAATTGCAAAAATTTCTGGCGACAGTAAATTTATATTTAAAAGACGTAAATTTAAAATGATTCACTGTCTGAAGAAAATTATCGACATGGAACATTTACAACCCTATTCAAATGATTGTATTCAATATTATGTGAAAACTGAGCCCTAATTACACTTAAATATGATGAGATATTAATAAAATATTTGTTCTAAATATAAAATAGTATTAAAAATGCTCACACAAGCAATCGTAACATAGTCATGAAATTCACTTACTTGAGCAAGGTTATTCCGTTGCCTTATCACGCAATAAACACAAAATACACAAAAAAAAGTCGTATTCCACGATTTAGACCTAAATCATCAGAGACGAACCAAACAACTCAACGTCTATTTGAAAGAACGTGCCAAGCCAATATCGCTCGAGGTTCTCAGGAAACTATCCTGAGAACCTCGAGCGGGGCGCTTTGAATCGGCACAAAAAACAACTGTCATTCCGTCGTAGAATATAGTTAGTCCAGCGTACTTGTATGATAGAGGTCAGTGAATGTGGTGTGGTGAGTGGTCACTTACTGAAGATTTCTCTGATGATCCGTGAGTTTGTCATCACGCTCTGCATGAAGTAGACCTGTGTCTATTTTGTGCTTATATTGATAAAATTTATTATATAAAATATAACGTATTGTTATATCAAATCAATGTAGTGAGAACTAGTGATATACATGTTAGAGCGTCGACGAATAGAAGTTAATTGATAGGGAGTTCATTCAAGCTCAAGTGCCGTAGTCAAAATGTGCTTGTTTTAGATTTTTGCTAGGTTTTTCTAGGTAACCTTGTGTTTTAAGTGATATAGTTTCGTAAGTTGATTATTTGTACAGTTGATTTAATATTAAGACACTATATTTATATTGTTGTTGTGGAATTATAGTTTTTTTGTTTTTTTTTGTGTGTTATTGAAATTTTGTATAATATTGTTGCGAGGTAACATTTGGGGATGCACTGTTGATTAATTGCAAGTTTAGTGTTGCATGCTCCCTATCAGAGCTAAAATTCTTTTACGTTGATCAATTTGCCGACTATAATGTAAATAAGTTCAATGTTTCCAAATTCAATGTGATTGGCTTGGGATATTTATAGTTTTGCTCAATTTTCTCTTAAATTTGTGTACTTAATCTCGCTTGCTTGCATTCATCTAATCAACAGTGCGTAGGGTAAGGTAACGTTTTTTATTCACTACGATAATACGAGAAAACAACATTATATTTTGGACGGAAATAATTACTAATCCCAATTGTCAAGATTCTAGTTAGTAATAATAGCGAGCAGAGTAATTTAAACAAGTTAAATTAAGATTTGTAATATTGGGCTTCCAGTCGTTAACTCTGTACTCCTTTGCAGAGGAGAGCAGTGTCCTTCGATCATAGATTGTTATATTGATATGCGCACAATTAGCACGTCATAATGCTTCTCTCTTAGAGACAAATGCGGATAATACTAAAATAAACTATTTCTCGTAATGTCGTAGTGAATACTTTTAAGAAAGACGTGTCACTATGAATTTATGTAAGATTGTTTGTGATGAATTAAATAAATGTAAAATTTAATCAATTCTAGTGGAGTTTTATTAAAAACTAAACGAACGCAATTATAATACAAAAAAAATTATACCTTACTTTTAATTTATATTATAGGAATAACTTTAAATACTAGGTATCACTAATGTTTTGACATGCATTATTCGTTCACAAAAGAACTGAAAGAAATGAATAGATGTGTGTGGAAAAGGGAGAAAGCCTTTGCACTGCAGCACAGATTACTGAATAGTTACACTGCAGTGAGACAATACAAGGTAGATAGACAACTTTACTACTTGAAAAAGGACTCAATTATACGCGTTTACACCAATATACAAGTTGTGATACTTGCTTTCCACAATCTTTGTAAAAGACTTCTAGAAAATAATAATATGTCTGTACAGACATGTGTTGTCATTGTTTCAGATATGTATTGTCAACTAAAAAGTTTGCAGTTTGTTTGTTTGTTTTATTTGTGCAATTTGCGCAAGTAATATGGTGCGTGTAGCCAGAGCATAAAAAGCACAATTTTCATGTTTTATTATACAAGGTTATATTACTATTACTGTGTAAGCAATATTTATATGCCTTGCAAGGCAGCACACAGTGTCACGAATAAATAAATTGGAACATTATTACGTAGGACTCATTCACATTCTTCATGTAAAAACTATACAGGATGGCAAAGACATCGACGCGCAAACTGAAACCAAGAATTCAGCACATGATTATGGAACCGTGTAGAAATATTTCGTCAGTAAAAAAAAAAATTTGGTGCTTCAGTGTATGGAACTGAAATTTTTTTTTACCAACGAAAAATTTCACTGCCGGGGTAGTTCATGATCATGTACCGAGCCCAAGGTAAAGGTTGTGCGTCGATGTCCCCGCCACCCTGTATTATCAAAATATTAATGAGAACAAGATAAATAATTATAACTTATTGTAAAATCTATAACAAGTTCGAATATGTTTATTGTGAGACATAATCAAATGAAATAGAACTAAGATTACGTGACATTCGAAATTAACTCCTAGATAAATACTATAGAGAGGTTATTTCTTGCCAACTATTCCATTGGTAATTTATACACATTCACTTAGGCCTAAATCTACAAAAATTTTCATACTACGAGATCAAGCTGTACATACCTAGAATTCAATTTGATATTTACCAGAGAATTCATATGTAAAACAATATTCCAGTATTTTTTAAAGGTGTAAAAAACTGTTCTGAAAGCTTAGCCGTTATAGATCATCAATGGTGGTCCAGCAAAACTCAATGGATCGTTCTAACTCTCCGTTTTCATCTTAAATGTGAAGTGACATTGGCACTACAATCAGTATAAAAAAACCCTAACCACTAGAAGAACAAATACAATTAAATATTACTTACAAAAAACTACTAGGCAAATTATAATATTGATTGATTACAGTTTTAGCTATGTCACTAACAAAAAATAAGCCATATAAGCTGCCATTTGATATTTATTAAAGTTAAAACTACTTCTTAATATAATATGAAACTACCACATAGAATGATTATTTACATCTAATTACAACAAGCCTGCCGCAAGTCATATACAACAGTTTATACTTTCTACTACATTGATACATAGTTTTATACGCCACAATATACTTCTTGGTGACAGATATATCAAGGCATTGCATACCTTATAGACAAATATCCTATGCACATTTTTCATACAAGTATATTACGATTTAAATTATCAGGCCTGTGCACACTACCGGGCAGCTGCAGCATAGCACACCCGCTGCATGCCGCAGTGTTGTGCCGTGCAGCAGCGCGCCGCCGGGTGGCGCGCAAAGGCCTGAACAAGTTTATAGTCTGGCCTTCTGAGAGTCAATTTATCATGAGATTTAGAACATAGCCTCAAATGAAACGTAACTTAATAAATTGAGACATAATACTGTATGACGTACTGGGTTAAAATCAGTATAAACACAGATAACCCAATACACACGTTTGTAAAGAGATGAGCTTCTGTCAGTAGAACTAAACTACAATACCACAGTAGGTACAGTGTAGTTACTTCTCACAAACTAATCATGTTGTAATTTATATTAAACTAGCTGCTGCCCGCGACTTCGTCCGCGTGAAATCCTATCCTAACTGTAATATTATAAATGCGAAAGTAAGTTTGTTACCTTTTCACGCCTAAACCACTGAACCGATCGTCCTGAAATTTTGCACATACGTTGTCAGGTGTACAGAAACGGACATAGGGTACCTTTCATCCCGAAAAAAAGTGCTGTTCCCGAGGAAAACAACAATACACGTGGCGCCATCTATTATCATAATAACGTTATTGTCGTTTTCCTCGGAAACCACTTTTTTTCGGGATGGAAGGTACCCTATGTCCCTTTCTGTACTCCTGACAATGTATAAGCAAATTTTCAGGATGACCGGTTTAGGCGTGAGAAGGTAACAAACAAACTTACTTTCGCATTTATAATATTATAGTTGGGATAGTATATAGTAGATAGTATATATTATATAATATATTTGGGATAGGATTAGTTTTGTTTACCACCCATTTTGTCAGTAGATGGCAAATCAATGTATAATAGAAATCTCTGGTCGTAAGGAGCAGTTGTATAGTCCAATTGTCCTGCTATTGTTCGTCCAATTGCTCTTAAGATTACGATTGAAAGATCGACCGGACGGCCCCCAACCGTCACTCAACATAAAGATCTAGAAGTCTATTTTTAGTACAACAATAACTGCAGTTGTAGTTATGGTTGTGCTAAAAAAAATTGACTTCTAGATCTGACTGCCTTAAAATTTCAATCATGAGTCTCCAACGAGTTTCAACTAAAAGAACTATAACACCATCAGCTCTTTCTACAAAGATCAAGACGCAGTATCCCCAAACTTTGTTTGACAATAATGCGGGCCTTAACCCTTCGTATGCTTAAACGTGGATCCACGCGAGACACGATGGCTTTTTAATTGTGTCTGTAATTACGGCATTCAAACGGTTAAGCCAGGATGCTTCATAACTTTGATAGCCGACAGCTTATAATCTGCCCAATCCATGTTGATTCGAGAGATACACAGCAATTTTGTCTCCATAGTAACTGCCAAAACATTATTATAGCACCATCAAATGTAAACTGAGTGAAAATTAGATGTAATACGGGATAACCATTGCGAACAAGGATGAATAAATAACTCCTCTTAATCTTGCAGATATAAAAACGACGGTACAGAGGAAAGAACAAGAGATCACCTCCAGTGTTAGGAAAGACGACCAAGCATGGATGTGCATATATATTTTAGTAATTTACCGGCTCGTTAAACCTGGAGTTGATGACTATCGCCGAGCAATAACAGACCGCATCAACGCACAAATTGTAGCCGTCTCTATATCATCCACTCAAATCTCAGAGACGGTTGGACAATATAATGTGTTTTGGACAAATTACTGCAGTTATATGATGCATTTTAAATCTATGGAGGAGCAATCTAAAGTTTCGTGGGAAGAAACTAACAAAAACCTACCAGTTTAAATCTATGCCTCTACAATCTATGGAGAAAATCTATGATTGTATATTTTTGTGGCTGAACATAGTATGTATGTATGGCCCCACCATCGGGGGGACGGACGACGTGGATTCCGGAGCTTGTTCTTTCTCTTTAGTGTTCTTAGTCTTTCTGAATTGAAAACCATTTTTCCTGAGTATCTTCCTGAGTGTTTCCCTTGAGCCTTTGAAGTTTATCTCTTCTTTCAATATCTGGAGGAGTTTGTTGATAGTAGGTACTTCTTTCTTGAAAGCGTAGAACTCGTGGATTTTTCTGCGAATGACCTGAAGGTCGTACTCATCAACTTCTATCTTGCCCTTTGTCCTTACACGTTTCTTTGGCGATTTCTTTAGAGTTTCGGGGTCAAGCAGACCCTGTTCTACGAGTCTTGCTTCTTTTACAATGTTCAATACTGTGCGTTCAGATACACCTGAAAAGATACAGCACTCGAATAAACTAATTAAAATTAAATTAGTACATGCATATGTCTGTACCAACATCTGATTACTAAGGTTTAAAAATTCATGTCTACATAACATAAATAGTGATTTATTTTATTCAATATCAATTGTTCAAAATAAACTGGTGATAAGTCGCCATCATGTGTGTTCGCAAACTTATTACTAAGAAACAGTAAAATTCGCCTTTTTTATAAGTATGACACTGCTTTGTTTATAGTTCGCTGGTGATTTGCAAGAGTAAAAAACATCATATGCATCCTGTACCTATCCTTAATTTATCTGGTTAGGCTAAGTGCTCATATGCAAAACTATTATAAAGAGTGCTTTATATGAGTTTTTATTTGTTGATGTAACATGCTGTCTATTAATTGGGTCTTGAATGTGATGGTGATAACACCTGCATTTATAAGTACTTCTACTTATGACAGTACTCTTCAAATTATAATATATTAAAGGGTAATCTTAGTCAGCAGCATTTTCAAATACACATAATTTATTTATTTATTAGTCTACAATTTTCGACGATGCATCGCATTTTGATGACTCTATCTGCTTGGGTACGGTTTAAACATTGGGTTTTCTAACGATCCTGAATTATTCGGTGGAGATATAAAGCATAGCATAGCATTGCATTTTTATTTATTTATTTACTGTCGCTAGGTATGGATTTAATCACTGATCGCTAATGCAAGAATTTTGCAATGTTAAAAGTTGAATCGAAAAATTACTTAAAGTTAATCACTAATCGCAAAAGCTAACAGTAGCATATTATCAGCTAATGCTATTTAAGTTAGTCATTTTTCAATCGTCATTATGGAAGATTTTTTTTTCTTATGGTTGCAAAATCAGCCCTTGGTTGGTTGTTTATCGGTAGTATGTATGGTTGCATCAAATAATTTGTAAAAAACTTATTGTGAAAAACGTCTCAGAAAATAATGTTGTTTAACTAGCAATGTTTTTCTTAACTTCATAAGTTTCTGTTTCAGCCGAAAATACAAGAGGAGCCAAAGGAATGGTTAAGGTTTCCACTGAAAACAGTGTTTTGGCTGGACACTAATTATATCAAAGAAAAAAACTAACAATAATATACAGAAATGACACAATTTTGACAAAACTCAGGGTAATGCTTTGCAAAGTTATTGTAATGGTTAACGATTTTAAAGGACTTGGCGCTTGAATTTTTGAATAAAGCCAACATGAGAAGACAAAAATCATGTAAATGCATTCGCTATGTTACTGCTATCAGTTTTAAGCATCATAGTAGTACTTATCTCATTTTTAAATCAGTTAATATTATTATGAGAAATGTTACATACACTGCACTGTTATGTAGCACACAATAATGATTCCTTGGGTTTGCTATTCAGATGTGTTGCCTACTTCTATGTTAAACAATATTATCAACACAATGTCATTTTGGCCAAAAAAAGCTTATTCTAAATTGTTATGAAGCCGTTGCTAGCTTTTGGCAGTAACGTTCTAAGTTTTGATGTGACTGAATAACTCTATTTATGTCCAAAATTTGATAGTTTTAGTAGGTAATGATTATTCTTTAGATGACCAATGATTGACATACACTTTTCCATGTTTGCCGCTTTAAGGCTCCATTATCTAATACATTTAATGCAGTAGCTTAATGCATATGTACGTAAACCCGATGAAAGATATTTATGGTAACTTTCATTTTAACAAAGACGCTAAAATGCTACGACATGTCGTATGAAAGTATTTAAAACGTATATGCTGTTTGGAACGCTTAAAATTGACAAAGAACGTTAATACGTTACACAATAAACGATAATAACTTACATACGGCTAATTATTATAAAAAATAACATGTCTACAAACCTGTAGCGGCAGATACTCGAACGTAAACTTTACTCAGAGGTATTATTGGCACTTGCATTCGTTTTTCTTCGTCCATAAACTCCTTTACTTTCAATATTATCTCCCGAACTTCAGTCGTGATATTCTTCGGCATTTTGTAGCGTAATTGTTGTGGTATTTCACAGAAAAACAGTGACTTGAAACACGACTGAAGCAAACACTACCACAGCCCCAAATAAATGGCCACTTTGACTTTTGTCAGCGTGACATTTTATCAAAAATGGCGGCGGGCATCCTCGCAATATGGCTGCCAAATGTATTTCGGATACGCTGACCAATAATTGTTTTTTACGACTAAGTTGATGATACCCGAAAACCTACAATAAAAAAACAAGAATAATTCAACAGTCTGATGCCATAGGTGGTGGAGGTGGTTATTCTAGTTCAACCTCATGAACCGAAAATCATAATATAGTCCACTTAACAAAGGAGTTGTAAGGTCATAGCACACTTAAACGACTCTGCTCCAACACAGCTCCCACCCAACACCGCCCTAAATTAAGACGACTGCTCGTAGTCCACGCGGCGACAGCTAGCAGGCACCCAGCATTCCACGCGGCGACAGCTAGCAGACGGCCAGCTGTCCACCCGCCGACCGCTCTCGCTTTTCGCGATAGACACAGTTCGCGATCGGTTTCCATTAAAGCAACTCGTATTTTTTATTATGACCCGATTCACAACGCGCGAACTAGCAATGATTGCTATTGCACTTGAGGATGAAGCGCAAGAAATAACAGACGAAGATTTTGGGTGCATAAAAAGCTGAAAGCAAGACATGGCGCGGCGACTGCTAGCAGGGAGCGCGCGGACACCGCGCCGGCCGCTCGTCTACAACGTGCGGCCAGCGAGGCGTCAACTACCGAGCAGTCTGACGGCGCGGCGGTAAGTTCGCTGAAAGCGAGCTGTCTGCTAATTTATGATGCCAATGCAAAATATATCTAAAGAGCCATATTTAAACCCCATATTTGAATTATATTCATTTTGCCGGGTGGGAGCAGAGTGGTGTAAGTGGGCTATGACCTGTAGAGTGCGTGAGCTGCGCCCTAAGCGATTTCTTCAGAAAGTTGTTCAGGGTGCTTAGGGAGTAAACATACTAAAAGTCCCCGCGTCTAAAGTAAAGTGAAAATTTTCGAAAAAACGATTATTATCAAACACTGGCTGTTGCCTGTTACTTTGTTCGCGTTATTTCGGGACAAAAAGTAGCCTATATGTTACTCCAGGTCCTAATATATCTACCTACCAAATTTCATCCAAATCCGTTCAGCCGTTGAGTTATCGAAACTTTTATCTATTTACTAGCAGCACTCCGCGGTTTCACCCACATAAGTTTCCCGTGGGAATATCGGGATAAAAACTATCGTATGTCCTCTCCCGAGACTCAAACTATCTTTATACCAAATTTCATCCAAATCGGTTCAGCGGTTTAAGCGTGGAGGTAACAGACAGACAGACACTAGCGGAGTTTTTCAGAGCGTGATGCTCGAAAACATAATTATTTATGTGTCTGATTTAAATATTTGGGTTCGAAAATGAGCCATGAAAAGAGTTAAATTACCACCAGGCAAACCATTAGATTATTAAATTATTCTTATTCGAAGCATGAAGGTTTAAGGTATGGTATACCTTTATTACAAAAGTATCTCTTATTCACATAACATTACATCAGTGTGTAGGGAAGATCTAGAATCTACCTAAGTGTTAACAATATTATAATACCTGAGAATCTGAGATACAGGTTTATTCCTAGTTCAGGTAGAATCCAATTATTTCTTACCTACCTCTAGTAATCTAGTTTAAGGCCCTATTTTGTAAATATTTATGTAAATCAATTATTTCAATAAACAATAATAATATTCCAGTAAGATGCTGGTAGGGATCTTGACCGTACTTCCGGGATTGTCCTGATAGCCGTGGAATACCTCTCCACTCCTCATAAGCACCTCAGGACATGTTGCCCCCTTGTCGCTACGTCACTATGTGCTAGCGACCGTTTCCGGGGGCCCATTATTGAGTGTGCAAGTCACCCCCTGCCATTTTATCCGTGTATATATAAAACATTGATCAGGCAGGGGTCATAGTTCTTCCATAGTTCTTGGTAACCAGTCCACTTCAGCCACCCAAACCCATAGTCAAACTTTTTATTTTTCCATATCCCGCAATAGTCCTACACGAACCGGGGGCTATCCTTGGGTGCACTTGCATAGTGCATACAGGGATAATCGTCGGTTGGTGCCACATTTCATTAAAATTTCCTAAGGGGCCTCTGCGAGTTGGCTTCGGCCCCTCGTACGCCTTCCAAAGGACCGGGATCCCATGGTCCCGAGATATGTAAAATAAAAAAAAAAGTAGGCTAATATAATAATACTTCAGAATTGCAGCTCATATAATTAGAATCAGACTTGGCTTATCAGGAAAGCTCATTTGATTCAATAATATAATAAAAAAACTAAAAAAAAACGACTTCCAAAACAGACACTACCTACAAAGTGAAAAATAAACATTAATTTCGGAAGTCGTAGTCGGTGTCGTTGGGTTCTCATTTTCGTTGTTTGCCACCGACTTCCGAAATTAATAGTAGATTATGCACTAAGGGGTGTCTTAATGTCGCGGGCGCTATTTTGAATCCCGAACGCAACGAAGGATTCTAGGGCTCCCGAGCGTAACGAGGGAGCTCTCTAAGACTAGAATCCTGAGTGCAGTGAGGGATTCAAACTCACCCATGACGAAGACACCTTTATCCCTGAGGAGAATACTCTACTTTTCACACCATCTACGAGACAATAAAAATCAATAGTACTAGAATCAAAGTATTCATTATTAAAATTACAATTACAGATAATAGACCTATTTACATCTGTTAGTGTTTATATTACAGGGTCGTAGAGCTTGGTACTTTTCGATAATTCTTACGTATTCTCTACGGACTACGAACTACGAATGACCGTTCTTTCTTTGATTTTTAATCTGGCTAATTTACCAACAACAAATCTGAATGTTTTTCGATATCTTCGATTTGAATGTTTGCGAGTTCATATTATACAAAAGTACCTATAGTTTGCAATTTATTTGAGAGATGAATAAAAATTTAAGTAAGTACCGAAAAGAAATAAAATCAATTCGACATCGTTGCAGAGAGGCCAGAACTGCCAATATTTCGATGGATTTGAACTCGGAGTCCATAAATACGATACACAGCGGCAGCGGTTGGTAGTTTTCTGTACAAATGCCGAACAGTATGGATGTGGTCACGGTACTAAACCCTTTTCGAAAGCCGGCTTGTTCTGATGGCTGAAACTCGTAAAGTCTGCTGGCGAGGCGGTTCGTGACGGCCGCGGCCCTCGAGAACAGCGAGATCAAATACGTAGTTCCGAAGTGAGATGGGTCTATAGTTCTGTAGTTTTGTCACCTTTTTTTAAGGACAGAACCACTGCACCTCTGCTCCACGCGTCGGGCATTATATCCTCTTGGATGACGGAGTTGAAGAGACTCGCTAGCTCTCTCAGGACTGGAGCCCATGGTCATCTCCACTATGTCCCGTTGGTTTCGCCGCCCGCGTTATGTTTAAGTAAAGTACCCGTAAAAATCCTCGACTTTGTTTGCTGAGCGAACACTTTCGACCCTCGGTTTTGCTCAATCTTGACCTTGATGTCACGGGTGTTGGAGCACCGAAGGACGTGTCGCGTCATCTTTAAAATTTTTAGGTGTAAGGCCCTTTTATCTGACGAAGACGGCTGCGTTGGTGGCAACTCTCGTCTTTCTCTCGTCGAAGTCTCCGAGGAAAGTTTGGACACCTTAATTTTTGCTGCGACAGGAAAAGTCTGCAGGTCAAGTCACGTAGTTCTTCTACTTCATCTCGACAACTGTGCCTGTGGTTTCAAGCAGGGCGAATTGATTTTGAAGTTCCAGTTAAAACTTTTCGGATCCTAGAGCGGCTTGGAACTGTGTAGGTCGGAGGGTACTCAGCAGGCTGATTCTTTTAGTTCGAAAATTGATATTTAGAGTGCGCCGGACAAGCCTGTGATCACTTCCGGTATTAAACCTGCTGATCACGGACACATGTTTAAATATATGATTCTTCTCCGTCATCATCAGTCAAGTCTATCTCATTCCTTGTCCCGTCATCGGGGCCCGGGGTCTGCCCAAAGTTCAAAGAACGAATTCATCGAGAAGAGCCCCTGCGACTCTTAAGAAGTGGACCAGCATTTGCCCCTGTGATTCTTACGCCCCAACCGAACGGTCGGACTTTTGATTCGCCGCGTTCTTGTACTCCGACTTTGGCGTTGAAATCCCCCGTAACAACGTTATAGTGGGTCTTAGTCGTACTGTGTATTGCCTTGGCAATGTACAGACGCCAGCACATCAACCTACTACAATCTGTCAGATTTCTGTAATAGATTTTCAACTTTATCGCTAAAGCATAAGGTGCAATGTTGATTGGGAAAATTTGACAGTTAGGTGTAGGTTGATGTGCTGGCGTCTGTACCTACTACGCTGTCTCGTCAGAGTATGTCGAAGTCGGCGCCTAAGCCTGTATCAGTGTTCAGGTGAGTTTCAATACAAGGTACGCTACCCGTGTCGACACACTACTGATTTCCACAACGCTGCGATTAAGTTCCTTGTTGACCAGGAAACTAACACCGCCTTGGGATAGCTGATCACCTTCGCGGAGATAGGACAGGAGGCCTGATTCCAGGGTTATCGTGTCCGCCTCTCCGGACTTCAGATATATGCCAGTTAATGCGACCTAGCTACCTGAAGTTCAGCAAGGTGATGGTCCAGCCTCATCGAACATCCATTGTACAGACGCCAGCACATCAACCTACTACAATCTGTCAGATTTCTGTAATAGATTTTCAACTTTATCGCTAAAGCATAAGGTTCAATGTTGATTGGGAAAATTTGACAGTTAGGTGTAGGTTGATGTGCTGGCGTCTGTACGTAGCCAGATGTGGTCGTCGTTGGTAGCCACTAGCCTGCCATAACACGGATATTAACCACCAAGCCGTTACCGTAATCGCAACCTTGACCAGGGATAGCGGGTCTACCGGGACCTGGAGCCCGTTGTTTTGGCACTTTATCCACGGGAAGTTTAATGCCCGTAGTCACCACGCTGGGCAAGCGGGTTGGTGACCGCCGAGCCAATTCTTTCGCAATGATGACGCTGCTGCCCGTCATCGCTCTGGAGAATTTAAAAGGATTTTAAAGATTTGCGTTTTTGTCCTCATTATTACTGTCAGCATACTGCCACAGGCAACTCCACCACCTCTGTTTGATCAACACTTGTGTTGTATGGGCGTTTATTAGCGTACAATCGACTAAGTTTTTGTAAGAAAATAATGTTAAAATGTACATCACTAAACGTCAATACTTAATTGTCAGCACAGTTGTCAATGTCAAGTTGTGCAAAGTGGCGTAGTCGGTAGTAGCTTTGTTTTAACAACTAAGCATTCATTTCATTGAATTACTGAAAAACGACAAATTCCAGTTTGTGGAACATAACTAACTTACTGCCGTTCGGAATGGAGGACCCGTACGGCGAATTACCTAACTACGAGGTCGTGAATGCTCTTCAAGAGGTATTGTGCTTTAGCACCAAAATATCCTGTAATTTTTTATGTCTCGAAAACATCATTTTAACACATATTTTGTCGAAATATCCAAATATCACATTACACCTAGCTTGTATGATAATTTATAAAAGGTCACATTTTTTAAGTTATTTTTTATTGTCTTTTGTATAGCTACGCGATGAAAACAAAGAGCTGAAAGTGAAGATTGAAGAACATTCAGCTGCCATGGAAAAGCTTCAAAAAGTAAGTGCCTATTAGCATTTCACTCTTTTTTATTTCTATTTTTTTTTTTTTTGTCGAGTGCCAAAGAGTTACAAATATTGGCTTGTGACTTTGCTGCAGAGGGACACGGATCTAAGATACAGGGTCACCCCTAGTTTGGAGATCAGGGTTTCAATGTATTGTGCTTAGCATAGCCACTTAGTTATACGAGGGTGGATTGAAAAGTACTCAGCCTGATACAGAATTATTCAATCCTTCAAATCAAAACTACCCACATTATTTTCTTCAGTTCAGTCTAGTTAACTGTGCGAAATTCGAAACTTGTGCGATAGTTAGTTGTGATTTTATAAATTTATTAATCAAGCAATCTGCTGTAATTTCTGCAAATGGAGCAAATTGAGCAGCGTGCTGTGATTAAGTACCTCCAAAAGAAGGGGTTATCACCAAAGGCCATCCATGATGATAATGGTCAGTACAATAGGGGATTCTGCTCTGTCATATTCAACCATCAAAAAATGGGTAGCAGAATAAAAGCGTGGTAGAGAGTGTGAAAGACGAACCCCGCTCTGGAAGGCCTTTAACATCGACTACTGAGGAAAATGGAGAAAAGGTACACCTGATTTAGTTATGCAAGACCATCATCTGCCTAGCCTTTTCTCAACTATGTTGGGGTCGGCTTCCAGTCTAACCGGATGCAGCTGAGTACCAGTATTTTACATGGAGCGACTGCCTATCTGACCTCCACAACCCAGTTACTGGGTAATACGATACCCCTTGGTAAGACTGGTTGTCAGACTTTCGGTCTTCTGACGACCCGTAACGACTGTCAAAGATCTACGAATGACAGCCGCGACCAACGGCTTAACGTGCTTTCCGAGGCACGGAGGGGTCTCGGTATGTAAAGATGGTCACCCATCCACGGACCAACCGCGGCAAGCGTAGCTTAACCTGATTGATCGACCCGTGCGGCTGTTATTACTTAGCCATAAGCCCCTGTTAGTTATGCAAGACCACTGATTATAAATAAGAGAGATTGCCGAGATTAAAGGCATCTCTTATGAACAAACACAAAACATGATACACAACGAATTGGGTTTCCACAAGGTGTCAGCGAGGTGAGTCCCACGGCTGTTTTCAGTCGAACAAAAAAGAACGCTATTGACAATTTCACGCGACTGTCTGGAGTTATTTGAGTCGATTTGTTTCTATGGACGAAACCTGGATTCATCACAGTACACCGGAAACAAAACAACAATCAAAACAGCGGAGAAAACCTGGTTCACCCCCCTCCTAAGGCTAACTCGATTTTGTCGGCAAGTAAAGTAATGGTTTCAGTATTCTGGGACTCGAAGGGCGTGATTATGGTTGAGTTCCTTGAAAAAGATCAGAATATAAACTTGATTACTACTGCACCTTACTACGTCGTTTAGGTGAGGAAATAAAAGAAAAACGCCCAGGGATGCTCAGAAAAAAAGTCCTCTTTCATCAAAACAATGCCCTTTTTGACACATCTGTGCAATCAATGGCTGAAAATCATAATTGCGGCTTTGAACTGTTACCGCATCCGCCTTATTCACCTGATCTGGCACCATCAGACTTCATTCTATTCCCTAACCAAAAGAAACGCTTAGGAGGTCAGAAATTTTCGACAAACAATGAGGTCAAAGCAGCAGTAGATGCATATTTTGACTCTCAAGACGAATGATTTTTTTTCAATAGTATAAACGCTTTCAAGGAGAGGTGACAGAAGTGCATTCAACTGATGGTGATTACGTAGAAAAATAAAAATATTATTGATTTTGTGGGTGTCTATTTTCTTAGTTAGGCCGAATACTTCTCAATCCTCCCTTGTAATATAACATTGTTTTAGAATGTACTTAGGCTTTTCTTCAATATTTATTTTATTTTTATTTATTATTAAGTACCTACATCCTATTCTTTTACTTTTATTCTTTTTAAATGTTTGTCAGTGTTGTGTGTACTGAACTAGGTATTTATTTAGATTTTCACCGAAATTATTAATGTCTGAGCTTTGCTGCACAAATAATTACTGTATTTTGGCTGCTATGACTACATACACTTACACCTGCATGACTGCTGCATGTTCAGTGTGATGCGCTCGGGTTATTTTTGGATTGTTGTTTTGTTAATATTTGCTGTACCTATTCTGGACACTTTTAACGTGTAGGTATGTCTTTTTTTTACAACATTAATCATGTAACTAATGAATTATTGTAAAAATATAATTTAAAAGAGTTTCCATGGAGTTTCTTGCCTGTTCTTCTCTATAGGTAGGTACCTATTATGCTTTGGAATGGGATACTAGCTTCATATTTTCTGACTAACCGACTTCTTGACAACTCAAATGGTCGTAAATTATTTAATTGAAATAAATGCTTTGATTTTGTCTATTACATTAGTCAAAGTTAGCATAATACATGTCTTAAGGTTAGTTAGCTTAAAATTATTTGCATTGAATCAATTAATTTAATTCCTATTCACTTTCATTACCAACTTCCTAAGTTTATTTATTTTCATAATATAGGCTATACAAATATAATATCTATGTATATCTAATACTAAAAATAACAAAATTAAATCCTAACTTAACTAAAACTATACAGAAACTAAAATATAGCGTCGAAAAATTCATCCGCATCGCTGTCGACTGGTAATGTTCCCAAGAGACTGGCGGCATTGCCACGTTGTATGGCAATGCTTAGCCTTTACCAACTTGACTTAACTTGCCCTATTCATATTTTATTCCATTTTTATTAAATTGTTGTTTTCAAAATTCACAAGTCGGGAGACAGGGTGTGAATTTTGTAATGATTATTAAGATCTCTCTCTATTAAGTCTTTTAAACTTCTAAATCAAAACAAACTGTTCATGAATGAACTTATAAAAGCTCTATATTAGGTGTTGCATAACATGCTGTGGTGAACATGAACACTATCTTTACACAATCATACATTTTACAACTGCATAACACGCTGATATCAAAGCAATAATTGCAGGGTTATGACATTCTGGACATGGAGTTCAAGACGTTGCAGTATCACTACACTTCTCTGTTGATGTCTGCCCGGTCGGAATTTCAGAGGAAGGCAGAAAGGATTGCTCAACTGAATACAGAGTTAGTGGTACTTTTAATATAATTGATATAATATGTTGACACCTTGATTTTTCTTTGGAGAGATGAATCAATAAAAAGTAGGTTAAAAGTATAAGAATATTGTAATTGTGCTTGTTGAACAATCACTTCTCATAAACTGGAGAAATGTCAGTATGGTTCCTTATTGCTGATCTGTGCAACTCTAAATAATTAATTAGAATCTTTGTTACAGAAAAGAGTTGGTGATGAATGCTATAAAGAATGGGAAGCACATTAGACGGCATGGCCATGGCAATCAATGTGTAAAATATCCAGGGAGGATGAACTATGATCGAGCATCAGGGGGAGGAAACGACAACAAGGAAGATAATGTAAAGGAAGAAAATGGAAATGATAAAAATTAAAAAATCAACCAAATATGGTGTTTTTTTCTGACAACACTTTCTTTTTAGATAAATAGACGTTTAGCAAATCCTAACAACCTAAACAACGCCCTAATTCAAGTCCAAAATTAGTTCACTGCTAATAATTTGTATTTTTACCAAATGTCAAAATACTGATAGTGAAAACATGTCTTTTTCTCCCATACTTCTCTATATCTCTTATAGCCATCAACATTGAGTAGAGTACCTATTTTTATTCTACAGAAAAGAGCCATTGGAGTCATATTATAACACCCGCAGGTGTGATTCTCTAAGGGAACTTTCAAGGGATTCTCAAAATGAGTACACAGTCAAGCCAAATACCATTTGTAATGTTGATTTATTCTTGTTGTCTGGTAATGTATTCTTTGATGTTACAGTATGATAAAGATGTAAAAGTACTAGGCTTACTTACATAAAATCAAAAGGGTACTCTTTTTTTTAACCTAGTAATTACTGTTGCCTTTGTCCATAGATAACTTTATTATCAGTAAATGTTCTGGGCAACTATTAAAAAGTACTAGGCTTGCATACATATACCTTTGATTATATAATGTCATAATCAAAGACATATACCTACATTAAATATTGTATTCTATCAGTTCACGGCCATTATGACGAAACCTTTATCTTAGGAAACCCAAATGTTGTCCAGAACTGCTAGAATACCATCTTAAGACATGTATTTAATTGAATCTTAAATAATTCCTATATTGCATTCCTAAAAATAATGATCATGTGATTCTTTTTGCGAACCACAAACAGTTGGTTAACTACTGTTAATTTACAATGCACAATGAATTTACTGACTCAAAACCTGTAAATGAATACCTACATTATATGGTTATATAATGTAGATATTCTATTTAAGTTATTCAACTGTTATTTATGTTTTATAACATAATTCGGCAAACATCGCCATGTTTGTCAAGTAATGGTATAAATAAATAAAATAGCAGTAGAACAGAGCATCACTTTGGTGCTGTCACGGGGAACAATGAATCCTGTCATTCCCTGTGATGCTACCTGCTGTCATGTCATGGGGAATAAATGCAAAGGTTCTGGAGCAGCAACGACACAGCATTGAGTTTACATTTAACTCAATGCGACACAGCATATGCATACCTACTTACTGGAACATCATTCAGCTTTTCAATGTAGAGTATGTTCAGTCTTTGGTTGTTTTTGGGAACTTCAAAATAAACACAGCTTTAACAATTTCACTTACTTTATTACATAGGTAACTCAATAGCATGTTCTTGTTGGCCACTTTATACATCCGAACTTTCTCCAATGGACATAATTATTATCATACACTTATTCCATCATCATTATTAAAAACACTGCTGATTTTATATTACTTACTGGCAAAAAATATCAAAACGAGGTCTGTGTGGACCTCAGTAAGACAGGCCAGCAGCCGACGCAGATCTGGAGTCCTACACGTATAATGTCTCTGGAATATTTCATAACCATTACCTATCTATATAAATGTTCCCATTGTTGGAACAGGGATCCTCTCTCTGTTAAGAGGGAGTGGACCGTAATCCACCACGCGGGCCCAGCGCGTGTCGGCGGAATATTCACAAACAAAATAAATAACTTTTTGTTTGGAGGTGAACATCACAATTTACACACAGAACACGTGCTATTTACTAACAGCACTGGCTTGATGGTGTTATGCATAGAGTAAGCAATAATATCATGCGTTACCGCCCGGCCACGACTTTTGGCTTAGCGGAAAGCGCGGTTTCATTTGTCTAGCGTTGACGCTGCGAGCGGTGCATCATGGCATGGTTCATACATTTTCGTATAATATTTGTTTTTACCGCTCGCCGTCCCGCGCTAAGCTGCCGCTGATAGCGGCGTCAAGTACTCTGTGCCGTTATCACAGAGTACTTTTTGATAGACTGAAAGCCGACAAAGCCGTTATGGACTCATGCTCATGGGCTCATGGCGTGTCTTTGACATAGTATCTCTAAGTAGTCTGTGCTTTGACAGTTTGACTTGACGCCTGACGGTACACTTGACACACTTCCCTCAGATCACACCACAGAACATATATACCTTGACCAAGGAGGTCTCCTTGACCCTGACGGGATCACACTGTGACTAGATTGCGTTCCATACCCATGAATTTATTTTATAGGTACAATCTAATATAATCGCAGTTTCGGTTTCGCGGTCCCACGCTTGGAAACGAACTACCTGTTTTGGAAATGCTATTTAGATTGAGCTTCTAGTCTAAAGTCCTAAACGACTTTTTACCATTGTTTTTACCTCAATTGTATCAGTGAATTGCCTAATGGGTTAAAAACTGTCAGCTCGTCATACATAAGTGGCTAATAATGTTTGATACAGGATTGGATGCTTTTTATCTTATAGCGGCAGTAGGCTTAAGCCGTTACGACGACAGGATATCTAGACCATATCACAACCGCGCGCAGTCATTTTCGCATTTGTGGCATTATTACTTCTTGCTCTATAAATCTGGAACCGCTTGATTTGGAGTCACCAAATCTGAAACAACATAACAGCATTACAAGTTGCTCAGAGAAGAAGTGCAACTACGTATGTACCTACCTAGGTACCTACGTGTACGTAAGTCGTACTTCGTTAGGATTTTATTTTAGGTAAGCATACCTAGGTAATATAGTTATAGATGGTACGGCAGAAAGGGTTTAGTGTAAATACCTGAAGGGAGCTGTATATCTGTTTATATATAATAAAAAATGTTTTCTTGTCGTACTAACGAACATCTAACATTGCCAATCAAGATATTTTTATACTTTATGAATATCGTAACATAAATTACATAGGTACCTAGGAATATGGGTGGGTATTAGTAAGTCTACTAATAATATTGTACTTACCACTCCACGAGCTGTCCTCCTTCCGGAACTTCCATGTCTGCACGTCTGAAAGAACACCACAATTCTATGAGTAGGTAGGTAATTAGGTATTTTATGAAAAGGCAGACAACAAGCATGCCTGTGAAGTTGAAAAAAGCATAAAACCTTCATAGAAGGAATGTGGCAATGACACGAAAGAGCACAAAACATTTGTGCTCTTCTGTTGCTGGGCCTGATAATTTTTTTTATAAGTTTATTAAGTATCACTTTTTTTGTTATCCAGATATTTTTTTAGCAGTTTCGTTTCAACGTTGATTATCATGATGATGTTTAGTAATCAGAAGTGTGCATGTTCGGGTACTCGATTGACTACTACGGTACTACCATATACTACTAGCTATAGCTCCATTGTCTCCAGAGCGAAGCCCCACGCCGATGAGACGCGCCTTTTAAGCGATCAATATAATAGCGCATGCGGGGTAATCTATTACGGCTTCACGATGTGGCACTATCATTCGACTAACTAAGCGATTCATATTTGACCGATTTTAGTAACACTTTAATGGGAATACTTCGACAACGAACGAAATAAAAATATGTAGGTAGGTAGTTTAAAATAAACTAAAAAGCACGCTTTTATCATGCGCTAAAAAAGAAAAAATAATTAAATTGACCTAAGTATTGAGCTTTGTCAATTTGACTAGCTATTTGGTGTCAATTCCTTTACGGAACCAAAGAAGCATCAACGCTGAATGGTATACTACCAAATGCTTGCCAGAAGTTTTCTCTGTTGTGAGCAACAAGCGACCGCAAACACAGGGCTCCGCGGGCTACTGCTCCACCACGACAACGCGCCTTCGCACACCGCGTTCAAAACGAGGGAGTTCCTGGACAGCACGCCGGTCAAACTCCTGGGTCACCCTCCTTACAGCCCTGACCTAGCACAGGGTGAGTTCTTTTTATTCTCGAAAATAAAAAAAATCAGCTCAAAGGGATACAATTCTCGTCGCCAGAAGATGCGCTGTCAGCGTTCGAGCAGGCTGAAACTGGAAAAAGTGTTTCGAAAACTAGTTCAGACGCATGAAACTTTGTATAGAGGCTAGTGGAGAGTACTTTGAAAAGATTTAATAAAACAATATTTACCTATAGAACATTTTTTTATTTTCGCAAAACTTTCCGAGTGTCCCACGTACTTACAAAGTTTTATTTCGATACCACCATTAGTAGGTTAAAATTGACTTCTAAGATTTTTTTACATTGTTTGTTAATCAGTTAAGGGAGCAGTGGTAGGTCAGTGGCAACGGCCGTGACTTACGAGTTGTAGGTCGTGGTTTCGAACCCAAGTAGGCACTTTACATTGTGTAAATTATTTAATAACTATTGCTCTCAAACCGGTGAAGGAAAACAACGAGAGGAAACCGGCATTTCCTAGGACCAAAAATTCGAACACATGTGACATCCGCCAACCCGCACTGGGTCCGCGTGGTGGATTATGGCCCACTCCCTCCCACAGAAAGGAGGCCTGTCTCAGCCATAAGAACACTATAGGCATTAGGCTGATTAAGCTAGTTAGTTACAAGTGAAGTTAAAAAAGCGTCTAATTATGTATTACAATCATATTTAAAAAAATGTTCCACAGATCCACCTGCTCCGTTTGGAAGAGGGCCGCCCTTACTGAGCGCCGCCGGCGCCGGTCACGCTCATTTTATGGGGTTTATTGACGCTGACCCGCGTCCCGATCCTGAGCTATCCCCATACGCTATATAAAAAAAGTTTTTTATAAAGGTAGTATGTATTACTAAATTTATTTAACTTCAGTGGAGTAATTTGTATACCTATTTTGTTATCGTTTTAGCCGCATCTATGCTATCCCGGTTCCAGCGATCCCAGGAGGTTCTCTCAACATTCAGGGCGAGGCTGAACCCGTGGAGCAGATCCCTGGTGGTCACATCCGATGTGTCCAAACCAAGCCAGCCGTGCCTCTGATAAAGCTCTCCTTCATAGAGTAACTTCTTGGTACTTACGTGTTCATATTTAGGTTATATTTTTACAATATTACATACTTATATACTTGCTGCTGTTTCGATGTATTCGAGCGGGTGGAGGTATTGGACATGTTGGAACAAGAAACGGAGGAATTACTGGAGGAGGCCCCCTGGCATGTCAGACGGTGGCCGGGCTAGTCGGGCCTGCCGGGGCCAGCTGTCAGTTCCGTCGAAACCACATTTCCTGTACCCTGTACCACTCACACCGAGCGTCATCATATCATAATCAGCCTATAATGTTCCCGCTGCTGGGACACAGGCCTCCTCTTAGTGAGAGGGAGTGGGCCGTAATCCACCACGCGGGCCCAGTGCGGGTTGGTGGATGTCACATGTCTTCGAATTTTTGGTTCTAGGACATGCCGGTTTCCTCACGATGTTTTCCTTCACCGTTTTGAGAGCAGTGTTGATGAAATAATTTACACAAAGTAAAGCGCCTGTCTGGGTTCGAACCTACGACCTACAACTCGTATGTAAGTCATGTCCGTTACCACTGTGCCACCACTGCACCGAGCGTCATGCCTATCTACATTTGCCGTTACCGACTCCGCTGTTGATGTTCGTCAATCATCTTCGGGATTGACGGCACCATCAAGAAGAGCGCCTAGGCGCGGGGTGGTGGGTGGCAGTGAACTTGACAGCGAATCTAGGAAGACATTCCCGACAATGAGGAGTTAGAAGAACCCATGCAGGCAATTGTAAACGAGATAGATACGGGGATGGATGACGCTGCTGATCGCCTACTGGGTATCGCCTAGTTTCACGTGGGTGTCGGACGTTGAGTCGTTTAGGGGTGTTCGTGAGTTGTTTGAGGACCTACCCCTGGACCACCTAAAGATTACGATTCGCCTTAAGATGCCTTTATCGACTTATGGGATTTAATGGGATAAAGATATAATAGGGTTGATAGTCGTTGAAACTAACCGCTACGCCCAGCAAACGATCGAGACTAAGCGTAGTAGAGGGACTTTGAAACCATCATCTCGCTTTCGTTCGTGGACTGACACGAATGCAGAAGATAATGCTTCTTTTCGCGATGTACATGTAGGTACATTATGAATAGGGCCATCGACCCACGGACGTCGTTAACCGAATATTGGACACAAAGCGAGGTTCTATAAACTACTGGTAGTACTGGTCCAAAGCGTATTATGTCTTATAATCGGTATGTTTGCTGAGTAGGTAGGTACCTAAGTGTCTTCTATTTTCAATGAAAACATAACATGTTACTTAGGTACTTGAGAATAGTAATCATAATTTAAATTTACAAAAAGTTCGACATTCACCAGTTGCAGACTAATCAACATATCCGAAACCCGACCCACCCAACGAATTTATTTCTCCAGAAGTCTAACATACTGGCTGAACTGAGTTTTAAATGCATTGAATGAGTCTGCATTTCTTATTCGTGAGGGTATATTATTATAAAGTTGTGCTCCTTCAAAAATGTAAGCATTTTTTGCCATAGTTGGTTCTAGTTTTTTGGTAACGCCAGTAAGCTTGCTCGTTGTGTGTTCCGTTGAATAATTTGTTTATAAGTAATAGGTAAGTATAATATTTGTGTGAATGCTTTTGTTAAAAGAACTTTTCTGATGAAAATACGTCATGTGTATAGTTGTTTTATAGTCATTATTTTTGTGTCGTTATACTTACACACATCAACAGAATCTAGGGATATTTTATATTTCATCAAATATCTAAAAATCTATGAAGAATTTTCTGATATAGTAAATGGAAGAATGATAGCTTATTTTAAGGTCTTTAATAAAAAATAAAATCATTTCCATGGACCTAATCATTTCGTGATTTTTGTGTTTTAAATAAAAATGTTAATTTTTTTAATCGCCGTAGAAAATTAGTACCTATGATAAAAAAACTTTATTTCCTCTTATAAAACTATCAATTTTAATTAAAATTGAAAAAATCTTATAAAATCTAATTATTAATAATCAGTGTTGCCACCTCTTACATTAATTACACATCGATATCGATTGTTCATACTTAAAATTAAATTGTCAACGTCTTACTGCGGTATGAGGTCCCATGTCCTTTGCTAGTGTTCGTAAAGTTATTGTTCCATCGTCAAATTTGGCGGGAAATCTCTCAAAGCTTTTCGTTGGAGCATGTCCCAGGCATGCTCGATAGGATTTAAGTCGGGCGACTGTGCAGGCCAATCCAAAACTTGAATATCGTGGTCTCGGAGAGCGGCCGACACCAACCGCGCCGTATGGGAAGAAGCATTATCGTGCATGAGTAGAAATTCCTGGCTCATTTGGATTCTGTGTAGGACAATAACAGGCTCTACTACCTCCTCGTAGTATTTTTGTGCAGTCATGCTGTCTTGGATCCAAACGAGCTGGGTTCGTCCGCCAAGACGAATTCCTGTCCACACCATGATTGTCCCGCCTTGGTATGAGTGGACCTCCTGAGGGTGCCGTAGACGGCTAACTCTCCCTGGAGTTCTCCAAACGCGTGTTCTTCGTGAATCCGGGTGAAACCCAAACCGGGATTCATCGGTGAACAGCACCAAAGACCATTGTTCGTCACTCCATGATAAATGCTCCCGAGCCCACGAAAGCCGCCGACCGCGATTGCCACATCGCAATGCTGGAACACGCAGCGGTCTTCGAGCATGAAGACCAACTTCATGCAACCTCCTTCACACGGTTTGGTCGCTTACCAGCAGCTGGTGGTCCTCCTGGAGCCTTTGTACTAGTTGCATCGCTGTGATATTGGGTTGTCTTCTGGCGGTCATTTGGAGAAATCGATCCTGTCTCTACGTAGTAACACGATATCTACCCATGTGCCGTTCAGCCACATCCCCAGTACTGCCATAACGTGACCACAACCTTGATATCACGTTTTGGCTGGTGTGTAGGGCCTCAGCAACGACGCGTTGAATAGCACCATTTTCTAACATGCCAACGGCTCGTAACATTTCATCTCGACTCAAATGACGACGTGACATGACTCTTAAAGCTCACACGGTACGTTAAATTAAAAAAGAAACACAATCGAATCCCTTTTCATTAATTAATATTAAAAAAAACAATTTTAATTTTCCTTAACGTAACTAATTACTAACAATTTTGCCGCTGTATTTTGTTTTTTCTTTTGTTTTTTTTTATTTACATTTTAAATTGAAGGTCCGTGGCATACGTACTTAGATAACTTGTACAGACGCTAGCACATCAAGCTACCCGAAAGTGTCAAATTTTCCCAATCAACTTTAGCGATAAACTAAAATCTATTAAAGAATGTTACATTGCTGCCGATTCCCTTGTTCACAAACCAAACTAAATTATCTTTTTCTGAACATAAATATTAGTTTAGTCCTGTCCAAGAAGCATATAGGTAAAAATGGAGACAACACTCTTAATACCTAAGTGAAACCGACTGTGGGCTGACGCTCTCTTTCTAAATACATACATATGACAAAGAAAGCACATATCACTGTCTCGTTCTTATGTGTGTATTTAGAAAGAGAGTGTCCGACCACAGTCGTCTTCAGATAGGTATTCAGAGTGTTGCCTCCACTTTTATCACTGACCTATAAATAATATGGACTTGGCATACCTACCAAATTAGCGTGTATACCTACAAAAATCGGGCAGTTAAGATGGCCGCCTTTCGTAGGGTTGTAACTGCGAGCAACATGCGCAGCGGATATCGACATTATTTAACCTACATGAATTTGTTTTCTATTATTTATTTAAATTTTTCGAATTAGCCTTGTAATGTAATGCAGCTGAAGTGACAAGAATTTTAGAAGTTGTGGGTGTTTTATGTTTCTTGGTTTTATAAGACGTTGTAACTTGTCACCTTGCTCAAGCTTCATTCAATATCAGAAGGCCAATATCCTCGTAATATATTTACCTACTTACTACAGGTGTAGAGTATTGTTCATACGAGCTTACACACTAACCAGGACCAGGAGACTTATGATGTCGTGACTGGCAACAAAATATTATTATTTATTTCCTACCCCGTTGGTCTAGTGCGGTCGCAAGACCGATTGCTAAGTGTGGAGTCCTAGGTTCAATACTCGGGTCGAACTTCGATTATTAATTATTACTTTTGTTATTACATTAATGGCATTTAAATAATACTAGATTGCTAAAAAAATAAATAGTTGCGGTCATCTATTCGACTATATTTAACAGAATATATACAAAAACCATTGAGATCGCGAATCGGCAAATGTATACCTTGTTTAACTTGGCTTGAGACAAAGTATAAACAATCACCACAACCAAAACTAGGTAATGAAAAATTCGAAACACACACACAACTCCTCCTTATTACACAAGATTATCATATAATAGCAGGATTATCATCCATTGCAAGGCTATTAATGGACACTTATGGATTATAATCGATAATAACTCAAAGCATCCGACTATTTACCCAACACTAGCAATCAACCGTTTGACAGCACATCTACCACAAAACTCGGCAACATAGAGGAAAAACCTCGGCAGTTAACATGGCGACCGACCACGCAAAGAAATGATTTTGACGTCACACAAAAGTGTTGCCAAATTTAGAACTTGACAAACATTTGACGTCTCTCTTTTCATATGCAGCTCTTGATTAGTTAAAAAGAAACAAAACGATTTTTGACATGTGTGTGTCGATATGACAGATATTTGTATAACTATTATTTCTATAGTAGAATATGCCATCTCCATAGTACTCCCAACTCAGTGACTTTTATCTATAAGCTTCTTGGTCCTGTCAAATCAAGATACTCCATAGACAAGTTTAGACGTGATTAAAAAATTGGCTACTAAAAATACGGTATGTCAATTTATGTCAGGCGTTGACTAATTTGACAGGACTAAACTAATATTCTAGAGTCACTGAGTTGGGAGAACTAAGAGTGCGTTTCACGAAAGAATTCCCTTCATCGTAATGTTGGCACCATTGCTTTTCATTGAAGGAATGGTTTTGCAAGCAATTCTGTAATGGAAAGCAATGGCGCCAACATTACGATGAAGGGAATTCTTTCGTGAAACGCACTATAGCATACCTAGGGTGCGTTCCGAGTTAGGATTGTAATCGATATAATCGATTTGAGCGTGCTAAACGCTAATTCGGTACGGGTTCAACACGCTCAAATCGATTACATTCCTAACTCGGAACGCACCCCTAATAACCGCCATTTTGTTTTTTTTTTAAATCGTAGATAGGGAATGTATGGGTAGATGGGTAGGGTGTGTTTGACACGTAGGTTTGAAAGCTAGCTGTTAAATTGTAGTCGCCGGGTAGTAGCGACATCTGAAGTGAACAATTGGCAGTTTCTATCCCCATTAATGTAAATGTAAAACGCATAAAAGTTCATGCGAGATGGTGAAAACTGGTCATGAAATCTGACAACTTTTGTCACTAGTTTCGCATGACTCACGAATAATCATGTATGTACAGTTACTGTCAAACATACAAAGCTTGTTTGCAATATTGGGGCGGGCGTCATCTGACAACGACATGGACGTATAACGTCTATGTCTGACAAAAAATGTTGTGTTGTGTTGTAATAACAATGGAAATCATTCCTTTGATTAAGACTTACAAAAATACGATTAAAAACTATGGGTGCGTTTTACAGCTTCCAAATATTCAAGGATATTTTGTAACTAACTTTCATGAGGTGGAATAAAATTATTAACTCATTTTTAGTTTAAATTCCTTCTATGTTGGAAACTGAAAAGTTGGAACTGGAAAGTTTTGACTTTGAGCAGGAAATTGACACGTTACTCAAAATAACGTTACGCGTGGTTCCGGTACTGATAATTTGTACCGTTCCACGGTCCACCAGGATCGTAACAAAATTAATTCGTTGGCTATAACGATACTGACAATGGGAACGAAATCTTAAACTGTTCACTAACAATATTATCAATATATCGTTATTAGTATAACGATATAAAAACGTTATTCATTTCGATAGTCAACGTTGCCAGTTTCACGACCTTGGGCTACGCGCGGCGGCGGCGGGCGGCGCGGCCACGCTAACGCAACTCGTCCCTACTAGTATAAGAATATCTTTACAAATGAATCTGTACCGTTTTACCTGTAACGTTATTACAAGCGGATAACCTTAATGTTACTGATACCTATAACGTTACAAATAATATTTTTCTACGAAAATGATATTCTATAACTTATTTTTTTGGTAACGTTATCGATATTTTTGGGTTTTAGTATCGTTACTAATTTTGGAACGTTATACGATAACATTATGGTAACGGAACGAAATTAATTTCGTTTATCAAGTCCCTGGACTTTGGAGTACGAAAGTAGGGAAAGACCAAAACACTTAAACAGAGAAAACGATGGGTGGACTGCCGATGCCGAAAACGGAAAGCTATAAAAAGGGTTTGCGTTTTCGTCCTCGTAAGTGTCAGCATCCTGCCACTGTCAACTCCACCACCTGTGTTAAATCAACACTGGTTTTGCTAGGACGTTTATTAGTGAGTTATTTAAAATCGACTAAGTTTTTGTAAAAGAAGAAAATATTAATGTATACCACTATACGTCAATATTTAACTGTCAGTACTGTCAATGTCAAGTTTTTCTTGCGAATGCGAATTGGCGGCAGAGTGGTAGACAGACAGAGACAGACTACCCTACCCACACCCTACCTACCGGTCGGCGGCCGGCAGACGTACTACTTTAAGTCTATCAAAAAGTACTCTCATACTCTGTCTGTTAGTACTACCTAGTCCGTGAGTGAGTGGAAGTGGTGGACGGGTTACGAGCTAGCGAGAATATCATTGAAACACTGAAAAAAAAAAACAAATTCCAGTTTGTCTTTGTGGAATACTGATACATCCTTCGCAATGAACATGTTCCGCGATTTACGTCACTTCATAGACGTGAATGCTCTTCAAGAGGTAGGTATTGTAGTTTAGCACCAAAACGTCCTGTAAGTAATATTTTGTCTCGAAAACATAATTTTATTTTATAATTTGGTCAGTGGGTGGTCTTAGGGGCGGATTTTATAATTTAACGAATTATCCAAATATCTTGTTACACTACCTTCAAGTACGCTAAAATATTAAAAGTCACATCTTAAAGTCTTTTTTTGTCTTTTTAAAGCTACGGGATGACAACAAAGAGCTGAAAGCGAAGCTTGACGAACATTCAGCTGCTATGGACAAGCTTCAAAAAGTAAGTGCCTGTTAGAAGATATCTTTTACACATGAATATTTTTAACGTTTGTCTGTGTTGTATAGTATACTTAAGTACTGAACAATTTATTTAGATTTTCACCTAACTTATTAATATCTCAGCTTTGCTGTTTATATAACTAGCTTCTGCCCGCGACTTCGTCCGCGTGAAACTTGGGTCAGTGGGTCGTTTCTCCTGACACACCCCGTTGCAATGCATCCGCCTGCTCATGCTATTATTTTGTTTTCGCTTAGCATTCTTTCTCACTTTTTTTTTTGCTCGGCTCCAAACGTTCCTAGCATGATGTTAAATAGCCTTCCTCAAGAATTTGGCACACAAATGCAAAAATACTTTTTGCAAATCCAATTGGAAGTTCCAGAGATTAGCGTGTCAAACAAACAAAATCTTCTGCTTTGTTACTCGTTTTTACTGTATTTTGGCTGCTATAACGACATAAATGCATGACTGTTGCATGCTCAGTTTGATGTCTATTACATTAGCTAAAGTAATTTAACATAAACCATAGTCATTCCTTTAATTATTTTAAAACATGCCTCTATTCTTATTTTATTTCATTTTAATTTAATTGTTGTGTCTTTTAGACTTCTAAATCAAAACAACTAAATGTTATTGAACATAATAAAGGCTATGTATGAGGTATATGGATTGCAATCCAACACTGTTATCAATCCAGCGGGATTTTAGCTGGATTGACTTCAATCCAGCGGAATCCTGCAAAGGATATCATATTTTTTTTGAATTTCATTAAATATTCTTTGTTATGGTAAAATTAAATGTTTATTAAACATTACAAATTACAATTATGAACAATATCTTACTGCACCTAATTGACTAATTGTTTAATCGTTTCATTACTTATTTATTAATAAAAAGATCAAAAACAATAACAAACATCAGTATTTGGTAATTTTGTAGTCTTTGTACTCTAGTTACCTAAAACTATTAGGTACTTCTAATTTGTATCTGAAGTAATGATCAGTCTTCTTTATTCAGAGATTTATAGTATCATATGCATTTAGTTTAAGTTTACCAATTGTCTTAATTTTTCTTACTTAAGTAAAGAATCAATAAAAAAATGTAACAAGGTAAAGAAAAATAAAAAGTCAAGAAAAGTAAGTAGAGAAGAAAGAGAGAGAGAGAGTAGACGTAGAGTGAGATAGAGTAGTAAAGTTAGCAGTAAGTAAGTAGTACTTGTCAAGTAAAAAGTCACTCCTCTTTTTACCCGACTGCGTCAGGAGGGTTATGTTTTTCGAGGGTATGTATGTATAATTGTATGGCACGCTCTGTAGCCTAAACGGCTTGAGAGATAGCTTGAGAGGTGTCGTTAGATTCGTATTTACTGTGAGAGTGACACTGGGTATAGCGGGTATATAAAAAAAAAAAAACAAAATGGCGGATTTTTGGCGCCATACTGTCTTCAAAAAAATTTTTTTTTGTCAAAACCTATCGAGTGGGGTATCAAAATAAAGGGTTTTAAAAGGTGATTACAAAAATAATACAACTTATATGGTTAAAAGTCATTTGAAGTGACAAATAGTAAAAAAACACTTACCAAGAACTAAATCGCCTGCAAAATCATTCACATTTGTAAACTAAAAAGCTGGAAATAAAAAAAAGTAATTAAAAAAATGCAAAAACCTGACTGTGGTAAAATACTAAGTAAAAAAAAACTGAAAACTAAAAACAAGCCCATTTTAAATTAAATAAAAGTTGGAAGCAGGCGGGACCCATTTGAATTTGAAAATATAATAAAAATGGTATGGATCCCGCCTACTTCCAACTTTTATTTAATTTAAAATGGGCTTGTTTTAAGCTTTCAGTTTTTTTTACTTAAGTATTTTACCGCAGTCGGGTTTTTTTTATTACTTTCTTTTTGGAAATATGATCTTAAAACAAGAGCGAGTCGGACTCGCGCACCGAGGGTTCCGTACCATCATAATAAATGTTTTTAACCCTTCTTATGCTTAAACGTGGATCCACGCGAGACACAATGGCTTTTTAATTGTGTCTGTAACTACGGCATTCAACCGGTAAAATTTTCATCGGCGAGGCCTATATTTGTCAGAGAATTTGCGGTGTAGAATATTGCAGTTTTAGGTCAGCGCCATCTCTTGACCGATAGTGGAACTAATGTAATTTTTGTTGATGATTTCTGAAAAAGTGTGATATTATTTTTCCTGTCATCTTTACATAAACTTCTATCTCATAGAATTATTTCAGATTATACTCTTTGCAAACTTCGGAGATAAGGGGGAACGGTATTTTTTTTAACATTTTTCATCAAAAGACGAAAACTAAGCGGCCTTAAAAAAAAGAAAAAACGTTGGAGAATGTGCAAACTGGGCTCTTTCATATGGTACCCCACATCACATGCTCTAGTAGCCCCACGTCGAATTTTTCAGACACCCTTAGAGTCCCTGTTGCAAAAAAAAATACTTTTATTTCTTTCCTATTTGCAAAATAGTTGGGCAAACTTCATCTAAAACGATTCCAAATTTCAAATTGATAGCATTAGTAGTTCTTGAGATATCCAGCTGTGACAGACGGACAGACAGGCTGAGTCGCACTATAAGGGTTCTTTTTTACCATTTTGGTGCGGAACTCTAAAAACAAATAGCATCTATAGTGTTATCTCCCAATCTACTTCTTGTAGAACTACAATCATGTAGCCAGCGGCCGGAAAGGCTCTTTCTGCCTCCAAACTTGTTGGTTTGATAGTTAATAAATAGTTGTGCAACAAAGTCAAATACTTCCCTTTCACTCCGTCAGTTTCAAAAGCTGCCATTTAAAAAGAAGTATTTTTCTTGTCTTGCTTTTGAATGAATGAATGAATTTGCGCGATTTGATGCTTGCGGATCCGCAATCGGTTTTAAAACTTTGCTGGATTGCAATCCAATTGTCATATAACATGCTGTAAGAACGAACATGAACACTATCTTTACTAACGCATTTTACCAATGCTAACTAAAGAAGAAGATTACAACTGTATAACATTTATTGCAGGGTTTTGATATTCTGGACATGGAGTTCAGGACATTGCAGTGTAACTACACTTCTCTGTTGACGAGTGCCCGGGCGGAAATTCAGAGGAAGTCTCAAATGATCGCTCAACTTAATGCAGAGTTAGTATTCTTTTATTTTTAATTATTAGATTGATACTCGTATTATAATATGTTGACACCTTGATTTTTCTTTGGAAAGATGAATCAATAAAAAGTTGGTTAAAAGTATAAGAATATTGTAGTTGTGCTTGTTCAACAATCACTTCTCATAAACTGAACTGAAGAAATATCAGCATGGTTGCTTATTGCAAGTTCTAAGCTATAAATTTCTAAATAATTCATAAAAATCTTTGTTTTAGGAAAGAGCTGATAATGGCGAATGCTATTAAGGGTGGAAAGCACATTAGACGCCATTTCAACCAAGTTGTAAAACATCAGGGTTGTATTAACTATGATAGAGCATCAGGAAGAGGTAATAAGAAAACCAAGGAAGATGATCCTAAATAGGCTAATGGTGATATTACGTGTGGAAGGTAAACAACTCGGTTGATGATAATCTCTGATATGTAAAATAAAAGGCAAGGTCTTTAATATTTTGTTTTATTTACTACAAAAAGTGATAAAAGCTAACTTTAGAAACTTTTTTTATTTTTTTGAAATCGTGTAGAAATAAATTTGTATCTCATGATCTTTCATTTAATCTAGTTAACTAGCAGCTGGCGGCCTAAGCAGAAGTGTTGACTCTCATAACAAACTATCACTGAGAATTGGAGGCGATATCAGTAACGGTATCGAGCGCAGAGGTTCGTAGTTGTTGCAATAAAACCTCGAATAGAAAAGTATTATGGCGTAAACAAGTCGTTAGTTTAAGACGGCGCCGACCGCGCAGTGGCGCCCTCATCGTTTTTTTTTGCTTATTTCTTTTATTTTAGAATGAAAATGCAGAAAATAAGCACGTTATGTTGTGCTCCACAAGATTATACGTTAATATTATTACAAACGGTGGTTTTACATTGTTTAGTTTTATTATAATCACTAAAACGGATAAAATTGGCCACTATTATCCGTTTTTCAAATAATTGGTTTACTTAGTGTCATAGTAAAATGTTGAAATAATCAACTTTGTCTATGGTGTACTCCGACGATGTTATAATTTTCATTACGTTCATGTGTTTAGTATTTTCAAACTTCTGAATATCGAGAAATCTTCACAAACGTCTTCCAATTCAAACAGTAATCGAAGCCATTGGGTTCTTTGATAGGGATAAACACAAAATTATCACCACTTTTGGGTAATTTTCTGAATTGATGAAATTTCCTGATATTTGCCAAAAGGCTCCATCAATCGGTCAGATATTTATATATTCACTAATAACTTTTATTAGCACTAGCACAGAATAACTTTTATTCGCCCTGAATATACTTTTAAAAATGGTCCAAATCTGAGTTTTCAAAGTCGTCAAGCCCACAATTTCTTCATTAGATTTGCCTATTTAAGTCATTATGGGTTAGGCCACACTCGTACATGCCAAAATCAACGCCTCTGAAGATCACTTTATTTTTGGCCCTTTTTTGAAATCTGAAAGTGGTTTCCTGACCACGGGGTTCCTATTAGAAACTTTTTAATTATTAGTTTCGGTGTTCTCTCCTCATGCCACATCTACTCAGCTATCAACTTCTCGCCCTGAATATGCTTGCTCAAAAACCATCTGGGCTTTTTTTTTGTGGAAGGGTTTCCACGATGTTGTTGCTGGAAACTGTTGAGGAGCTCTCTGGACTGTCTGCCGCCTCCGTCATTGATCAACTTCTTACTTCAGATAGGTGCGGTGCTGGTATCGGCTTCCAGTCTAGCCGGATGCAGCTGTTTACCAGTATTTTACATGGAACGACTGCCTATTTGACCTTCAGAACCTAGTTACTGCGTAATGCGACACCCTTGGTAAGACTGGTTTTCAGACTTTCGGGCTCCTGACGACCCGCAATGGCTGTCAAAGATCCACGAATGATAGCCGGGACCAACGGCTTACCGTGGTTTCCGAGGAACGGAGGGTCTCTATATGTACCTATAGATGGTTACCCATCCACAGACCGACCGCGGAAAGCGTAGCTTAAACTGATCGATCGACCCGTGCGAACCCCACTAAATCGAACCGTGTGACTTGTGAGCCCGGTATTAGCCACGAGCCACGAGCGCCTACACAAATAATAATACGAGCAGTGGTGGCCAAGTAGCCGCGACTTACTAGTAGTAGTTCGAACCCAGTCAGGCGCTTTACTATGTGTAAGTAAATTATTTCATCACCTGCACTCAAAACGGTGAAGGAAAACATCGTATAGGAAACCTGCCTATATCCTAGAACCAAAAATTCGAAGATGTGACATCTACTAACCCGCTCTTGGCCCACGTGGTGATTTGCAGCTTATTCTGTCTAACACAGAGGACGCCTGTGTCCCAGCAGTGGGAACGGTATAGGCGGATTATGGTTATGATGTATAATGATAATGAGTAATCATTATCTTACATGGTACGCCTTTACAATAAAAGAATACAAGTTCACAATCATCATTCTCCTTCCCTTATCCCAATTTATTTGTGGTCGGCGCAACATATCTTTTTCTTCCATACTTCTCTATTAGTCATCATCTCGGTAGTCACCCCCTTTCTAACCATATCATCATTTACACATTGCATCCATCGTGTTTTTGGTCTTCCCCTACGCTTATAGCCATCGACATTCATACTCAAAACTCTCCTCACGACATTTTCCTCATTCCTCCGCATCAAAGTCAAAGTCAAATCATTTATTTCAAATAGGCACACTAAAGGCACTTTTGAACGTCAAAAATTATAATAAAATGCATCACATGCCCATACCTTGACAACCGATTTCCACACAACTTTTCAGTTACCGGTGCCACTTTCAAACTTCCTCTTATGTACTCATT